>CM061110.1:2077500-4752500 GCA_030770545.1 Macropodus opercularis
TGTTGCATATCTAATACTAATTGGAATCCTGCAACTGGGTCACTCTCATTGTTTTTCAAGTATTGTGAAGTCGGGGTTGGAGGGTTGGGGGGGGGGGGGGGGGGGGGCATATGAAACTGAAATTACACCCCTCGTTCCCACTACACCACCATCCTCCCTCTTTGGCTTGAGCGCCACTGATTGGATCGTCTCACTTGCTCCCTGCCTCGTGAGCCACAGTCACCCGTATGTCACTCGTAGTCAGACCTCTGAGGTTGACCACAGCTCAAAATTCAAATGTGTTGGTTAGTGAAATACTTTGGACCTCAACAGAAGAGGATCAATGAGCATGATGTTTACATTCTAAATGATTCCATACATTTTTATGACCTCATTAAATAACTGTACAGTACGTTTTAATTGGTCAAAAATAAGATCTATATTCCCAAGATTGGATCCTGTGTGACTACAGAAGATTTGAATGAACAGAATGAATTACAGACCTGAAGGATTTTTTTCATTGTGATACTCTGACATAATAGAGAGATTTTTTACATTGATTAATTGATTCAGAACACTGCAATGAATGCAGTTAGAGAAATGAAGAACCACTGTTGATTAAAGCATTATTGTGATAAGCAACAAAGAATTTGGAAGCGTGACGGCCTTTAAAACGTCTAAATACTGTATGTACTTATTTCATTTGTAATCACACATGCTAATAGAAAAGTAGACACAAATGACTGTTTGACATAGATTTTCATGCATATTCTATACTTCTATACTATACAGCATGTGCTGTGCCCTGTGTTTCTGAGCTCTGGAGTTTCTTCCATCAGGCAGGACACAAAACTGAAAGTGACTGGCGCTGCTGCCAGGTGTGCTGTGTGGCTATTAACATGTTACTTGTCAGTGGAGGGGTCAGTCCGCCTGAAGGCAACTAACATGTTTGAGCTGAAGGAGAAAATGCTGATGTCTAATATGCGTAGATAGTCCTGTGTTTGTAATTTTAACTGTAAAATCATCGATGCCTGCAGCCTGCAGGCTTTTCCCTGATGATTAATTGTGTGAAAGAGTCACACTTGACTGTTCTGTACCTGCCACTACACTGGAGAGCTGGGAGTAGGGAACCTTTTTGTTTTAAGGGGTCGTAGGATAAAATGAGTGCACTAAAACAGATAATCCACGTCCACTAGAAGTCTCCATTCTCCTTGACAGAGGGATAATACTCTGTACCTGCTGTTATATCTACTGCCATCTTCTCTCTCAGATGTGATCGATGCCACTGCTCATCCTTGCCATTTAACAGATATACACCATTAACTGTACCATGGCATCCAAATCTAACTGGAGGTGCTTTCTAAAGGCCAGTAAGTAAATTGAAACGTCTTTCTAATGCTTGATCTTTAGTGGCCTTTAAATAGAAGAGAAATATCACGACATGAGCAGGGGGGAGAGATGAAGAAGTGAGGAGGTGATAGTAGAGTGAGGTTTAGGATGCTGTAGTGGGGGGGTGTCCGTTTGTTTAGTCATGAAATAAAGAGAATAAATCACATTTTTTAATGTAAACATTTTCTTGATCAAATTTCTTTTTAAATCATATTATCCCATAGCCCAAACTGGATATGAAAATATTACACTAATAATCATAATACACTTACTATACTTATCAACACATATTGTGTAGAGCTGGACAATGGAAGGACAAGCAATACCAGCCTTTTGGGTTTTTTTGATTCAGCCAACAGTGAAGAGGAAGGAAGAAGACAGAAAACATGGCAGTGTGAAACGCAACAAAGGCCCCAGAACCAGGGAGGCTGTGATTACATACAGCAGCTCCAGCATTTACCATTTTAGGCTGTGGGCTCAGTACTCGACATTTTAGATCAGTTTCTGCAGCAGTTCTGCTGTTAACTCGCAGCTTTGCACGAGTCCCATGACTCCCCGACTCAGTGAGCTGCATTAGCCTTCAGCTGATGGAGGAATTTTGTGATTTCAGAGAAATGTCTCTGCTTTTGTCCTTTACGTCTACATTTCAGGTCTCCATGTGTATTGATTCTTGTTTACCTTCTAGAATATACTGATGACTTAGTAAAAAAATTATGTTGCTTTGGCTCATGTCTTCCTGTCCCATCATGCCCTAAAACAGACTTGGTTTCCAATCAAATCTTGCTCTCTGTTTCACTCTTCTTCTCGCTGTGAGAGAGGAGTAGAATCAATGGGCCCTATCGGCCCCTGAAGGCCGACGCTGGACCCCCATGGCTAACCCAACCTCATTAACTAGAGCCCCTACACACTCCCTGTTAGTCACAATTCAGAAAGCATACATACACAGAGCAATTAAAAATGCAGCCTTGCATATTTGTGTGGCATTTCCATTCAGTAACACAGCAGGACTGACTCTTTAACTGGCTGCTGCAAAAAGAAGTCTTAAAAATCTGCAAACAAATTCAACTTCTAGACCTCCCACTTCTTACACAGTGTTCCACCCTCTTAGTCATTTTGGACCGAATAATGAATGTGTCCACACTTTGAAAATGATCACAATTAGGCCATGTAAAAGCCTGGGTCTTGTAAAAAGGTTTCTCTTACACTACTATAATGAATTAAATTATTGTGAAATTACCTATTTAGTCATTTTGCAGGGGACCCTGGAATCCTCCTCAAGGACCCCCCGCAGATCCCCAGACCCCACTTTGGAAACCATTGTCCTAACATTAGCAAAGTGTATGGCTCCCAGGGACAAAATCCTCAGAATAGGTTGGGAATACTATCGCCATACTGTGTGTGGGGGTGTGTGTGTGTCTGTGTGTGTGTGAAGAAACCCCAGTTCAGCTGCACTAGTTTTAGCACAGCAAGGACTTTGTGGGTCCACTAGATGGCAGTGTTGTGTGTTACTGTGTGGCCCTGAACACATCTCACGGGCCAACAACTGAGTGTATGAAGCACACTACTAAATGTGGGCACATATTTGATATTGCTATTCACAACATGACTCAACAAACCTTTCCTCAACAGTGATAACCGCCAAAGTTTTAACTAACCACACTAACAGTCTGGCCTCATCAGAGGTGATTTTAATCCGTTACAGTAAGAGGCCAAAAGTAACATTTATTTGAATTTAAGTAGATTGTCAGTGGAAGTGACCACAGTTTTAATAAACAAAATTTAAATATCAACAATTTCAACAAAACTGGATAATTTTGACATTGATATCTGAGAAAAATATGCCCCTGTTCTTTATATTCTACAGCATGTGCACTTGCTTCCTTCTTATAAATGTCTTTCAGCATTTTTCACATAATTAGTGTCAGTATCATATTGTAGAAATACCATAATGTAGAAATGCAATACCTATAATGAATGTGTTACTGCTCACAACTGATTTGTAATTTGAAGATAGACTTTTCACTCATAAAATTGGTGATGGATTTGGTTACTCAATTTATGTATGACTTATTTGTAACTTTATAAAATTGTTGTAAATTGATGAACAGTAGACTTATTACAATTAGCTTCAGTTCTAACATTTAAGTGCTAATTCAATGAACATCAAAATTGCACAAAAAACTAGTCATAATGCAGAAATAGAGTTTATGTTTTTCTAATCAATGAAAGTACAGTATAAAGGTATTATCAACAGAACATATCAGAAAGTACCCCTGGACCAGAACTCCCTCAATAGTCCAAATAGTTCTAAAAGTCAAAACAAAAATAAATCACCCTGATTTAACCATTTTTTACTAAGGTCTGACGTGAGGATCAGATGTATTGTCTATAAGCTTGACTACAACAGAAATGAGCTGGCGTGGTGAGAAAATGATGTCTAAATGGAGTTCACTTTATTAACACCTATGATTGTAAAAGATGGAGTGATGAGAAGGAAAGAGAGAGAGGGCAGCAAAGAGAAGGGAAGAGTCACCTCCAGAGGATTCTGTTCTCATTAGGCTCCTACTCCATTTATTAATAGCCAGTCATTGGGGTTGCAGGGAAATTTCCGTTGCCTGCCACTGTGCATGTAGGAGTGATTTTTCTTTCAGTCAATTGGCTTACCGTTGCACTATTTAGTGAGGATGTGTGTGATTTTTTAAAGCGACTGCCTCTTTCTTTGTTTCTCTCTCCTTTTCTCTGTCTGCACACTTCAATGGAAACCTGTCAGAGTTATTGGGAAAGCAAGACTAGTGTACAAGCTGATAAAAATGTTCTGCTATTGGTTGTCAGAGATGTCAATAATGTGTGTGAGTGTGTGTGTGTGTGTGGGGGGGGGGGGGGGGGGGTCAGCTCGTTTGTTTTGTTTTATGAGGCTTTAGAAGTTGACTGTGGATGTAGTTTCCTCCTGGTTTTTATTCTTCATTTTTTAATGAATTGTTTAATTCTAGAAATGAAGTGAAAAGTTAAAATCAGAAGACTTTTTTGATACTGATTTGATGTGTTCAGCACAGCTTCGTAGTTTTGCCATTTCTAAAAACTACCAACATATTCCTGTGACAATAGAAATATGTTGAAATTACATTCCTTATGTGAACGTATATTTACAGACATACCTGTAGAATGTTAACATAAATGCCATGGAATGTAACATTTAGGAGAATGGTTTGACCAGCTGACAAAAGGAAATATCTTACTGTTATGGCTGTAGAGTTTGCAGTGTGTGCAAGTGTGAAATACATTTTATTAACACAGTAATAAATTTAAACAGCAGTCAATTTCCGAATACAGTAGGCAGTAGTAAGGCCAAGAGTATGTGTGTGTCATTACTGCAGTCTGAGACATTTATTTAAATGCAGGTGAGCCACAGAATAGTCAGAACTCACACATTTTGTAAGATATTCTCACACAACATTTATGTACCAAGTAAAAGACAAGTTGTGTTACATATCTAATCTCTCTCTCCCCCCACCCCACCCCTCCAGAAACAGATGCAGGCTCCATTACGACATTGTTTAGAATGACATACACATACAAAGGCCACCTAAGCACCCTAATCCACAATCTGTGTTTGAAATGCAGGGCCAGGGTCAAGGATTACAATAAACTCTGATCATCAAATAATGCTGGAATTCTTATTCCAGTGGAGCGCCTGTACTCAATGCTCAACAAGGAGAACGAGGGTGAGGAGGAAGAGGAAGACGGGAGGACAAAGGCGACAGTGGAAACATGAAAATGGAGAAGGGAAAAAAGTAAAAAAGGAAGGGAACAATGGGCAGACACAGGGCTGGACAAAAAGCCGAGAAAGTGAAAGAGGAGGGTGGGGGGCATGAAAAGAAAATTACAGGACAGAAAGAAAAAAAAAGGAGATGGATGACAGGAAAAATGTGCATGAGACAACACTACACATCAAAGTATCAAAAGACATCCATTCTATTAGTAAAAGAGATTCTCAGAAAAGTTAGCATTGATAAAATGATTTGCTGATACTAAGGCAGTTTCCTCCACAAGGCATTTGCGGACAGAGCTCAAAAACAATGGTTAAAACATTAAAAGCAAATGTTTTACTGTGGTGGTGGCGTTTTTTTATTTAACTGCAGATTTATGATATTTCAAATAGGACAATCTAATACTTCAGGAAGTAAACGTAAAAAGACTGAACATTTCTCCCAGCAACAGGAGAAAACGCATATATACAAGATTTTATTAAGATAATAGCAATTCATTACGTCACTGTTTTACAAAATGTCTGAAGAAGAAACAATGAAGGAACTAGAGAAAATTCCTTCCGTAAAATGTTCACACACACCTCACACCAAACCTGTTTGTTTCTGTGGCGAACACAATTTCAACAAGCTTGAGTTTCCTGATAACAAAAGGACCACAATAAGAATAAGAATAATACAAAATTCATTATTTTAGTTTATAAATGTGAAAAAAACACATGTTTAACAATTAACTGACAAGAGAAGAAGAGCAGAGGAATTCAGAGAAAAGGAAATGAAGAAAAGTCAGTAGCAGTGGAAATAAAGCTGAGAGAGGAGGACAAGTCTGAAAGTTGATGACAAGAAGAGAAAGAGAAAAGAAAGCAAAAGGCAAACCGAGACAGAGACGGGGATGAGGATGACAAATCGGGAGGTGGAGGAGACCTCTCTCTCGCAATCCCTTCTCCTTTTGCTCCTTCAGTCTCTCCATATCTCTACTGACATGGATCTTTGCTGAGCCTGAGGCTGCCTGCATGACATGGACAGACTATCTGCCATCTGTGTGATCTCTTTTCAGATAGCAAGACTGTGTTTGAGTGTGTGTGTCGCCTACATGTGCAGGACTGTGTGTGACCGTGGTGGCCCTCTATGTTGTGTTTGTGTGTACTGTGAATGCTGCTCATCCAGACTGTGAATGCAGTTCATAAAAACACAAAGCTGTGTGTATGTAATTGCATGAGTCTGTGAGTGTATGTGTGTGTTTGGACTCCTTCCCCTTCCACTAGGCATTAACATTCATGGAGCCAGCAGGCCATGTCAGAGCCCATAATGACCTCGGAGAGAGGCCCTCAGCTGGGGGAGGGCCAAGGAGGTGCCTGGGGGTTTAGGTTTTGATGGAGGCCTGAAGGCAGGACGCAAAAAACTGCTGTGCCACGATGTCTGAGGACATGATTGTGCTCATAAAAAATGAATATTGCCAAAAGATTTTGTTAACTAATTTACAGAATTAATCAACACATTTAGAAGCATTTTACATATTATTGTCCTGGAAGTCAATTCATCAGTGCCAATGACTTCTTCTTTGTAGTGTTAATGAAACGCCACAGCAGAAAAAAGAGGATCTGCTGGCTGTGCAGACATCATGGTTAAACATGCCAGAGCCAGGTGACAGTGAGACTGTGCCAATGAACGCATTCAAGTAGATACAGAAAAATAAAACCCAGACAAATACAATATGGAAATATTAACACAACCTTACGTCCTGTTTTGGACTTTTATTTTGACATCCATTTCCTGTCCAGCTGTTGTGTTCCAGCCTACCAGTCATTACTGAGTTATTGTTTTCCCGTTTGACCACCTGCCCTTTAGATACAGATACAATGTCAGATTGATTATTCCCTCGCCAGACTGTCAAACCTCATTGTTTACTTTTTAGCCCCTTCGTTCTTGGTGTGATTTCAGTTTATCCCATTGTTGCACGTTGGCGCATATTGACGGTTACTGCCTATGAGCTGTGCTTTGGACTTAGTGTTATCGGTCCTTGTGTGTTATTTGACCCTGCTGTTAGATCATTGAACCTGCTTTTGTCTCACCCCTTGGAAATGTGACTTCGCTTATCTCTTTTGGTGAACTGACCCTTATTGGACACAGCCTCCGCTGCTGTAGACTATATCCCTCATTTTTGGGAGTTTTTGTTCTTTCCCTGGATATTTTTATCATGTGTACACATTTTGTGTGCCTATATTTTGTCCCCTCATATACTGGTCTGGATACCAGCTTTCTGTCCAGCTTCATGCTCCCATCATTCCCAGTCAATTTTTTACTTTTCTACTTTTATGATTATTTTTATACTGTTACAAAAAATTGCATTTAAATAACTTAGTGTTCATTTAACAGATTCAGCAAAACACATTTATTTAGTCAGTCACTCTTACAAATCAGTTTATCTGTGGGAGAGAGTGAGAAACGGCTTCAATTTGACTGTTCTTTATTATACAAAACACTATTGTCAAAAAAGCTCTTAATTCTAATCCACAAAGTCTCTAGCCTGTCAGTATGAGAGGCGCCCTAGAGTTTCATTTGGTCGCGAGTTTCTCTGAGCTTTAAAAGTGTTTTAGTTGTTAAATAAGAAAGAAAACGTAAAAGGACAAGAACAAGCACTCGATGTATGAACAAACGTTGAGAATGAGCAAACGTCAAGCCTCTGATCCAGCCCCGCCAGTGTCGCACCACCATCTCGTGTCATTCCTCCCACAGCTGCACATGTTCAGAGCTTTCACTGCAGCTCTTATGAAGTCTTACAACCATTTTGCTCAGCTTGTAGGCAGCCACCGAGTCTCCACCTACCACCAAAGGCCTGGGGCGGAGGCAGTCTCAGGGGCTTCACCCTCTCTCACGTAGTCATCTAAGTCACTTCTGCGCTGCATATGGCATTCAGGGCGGCGAGCAAACTTTAGCTTAACTTCAAATTAGAATGCAAATTAGTGATTTGGTGTTTAACACTGCATATTGATTTTATTTTACTGTATATTTTAGGTCAGTTTGTTCTGAGTGACACGGTTTTTCTGATGGAATACCAATGCTGTCAGTCAGCCTGGTATTATTATTAGATCATTCTGGCACACATTCAGAAGCAGAAATGCTAAAATGACGATGATGCACTCTAATGAAAAAATCTACTGATCTGAAATGTGAAGGATGTACACAGGAGCCAATAATAAAGTGAGTAGCCATGTGCTGCTGTGGCCTTTATACACATGCAAGTTTTCTCTGATATTCAGACAGTGGTAGTGTGCTCAACCCATCCTCAGCACACACAAGCTAAGTAGTATAACAAAACATTTATTCTGTGCACACACTCTCACGCCCATCAAGCTTGGTGGTCATTCTCCAGCCCCCAAACCGAAAAGGTCACTGCCTTCTTTGATGTTGGCCCCATATATCACCATTATTACAGTAGTTTATTGATTCCTATGGAGATGAGGCCTGCAGACGTAGTTCTGGGTGACTGAGGCTGAGGTCAGGGTCTGCCACCCCTGGCTTTACTTTGGAATATAAAACCCACCTAACTGCTACCCGTTGCTCAGCATGCTGAGTTTGGTCTGAAGGACACACAGGAACATATACATGAGGCATGAATGCACATACACCACAGTGAATATTTTACACAAGCACTGTAGCTGCAGTCCATTGACTCTGGGGTGGGTGGTTGGCAGAGTGATGGATGCTGAAATACTACTGTTGAATCTGCCCAGATCGGGTTTGCTACATTTTCTAAAATATTGATTTAATTATTATCAATTATTATTATATACTAATACTAATAACTATAGGTACTGTAATATGATGTGGTCTACAATACATGCTTAGCATCAATACTGCTTAGTGGCATTTTAAAACTGTATTTTATAATTACAGGGTAAAACATAAACCCAAACCAAAAATGGCCTCCTATCACAGCTCCCCCTCTCCAAGAAGCCCTGCGGTGGAAAAGTCACATTTGCATTTTACTTGCCTAAACACAATAAGGTTATCAACAATTCAACTGCTTGTAGATCATTCTTTCTCTCTTTTCTTTACAGATTATCTGCTAACATTACTGTGTAGACATCAAACATATTAACAGTGGCTCCCAGATGCTCACAGATTATAGACTGGACAGAAAACAAACACAACAACCCCAGACTGGTGTGAGATATTCATGAAGACAGAGAATAAAATTAAGAATATTAATAAACAGAATATAAATATAGAAACTGTACAATTTGTACAAGGTTGTAGTAATGTTACGTAGGGACATTTATCATTCAGTCCTTGAATCCAAATGACACACAGGAGCGAGCTTCCTCTATATTCACGTGTTTGACCCTGACCCACAACTCAGAGCACTGTTGTACTGTGGTTAAGCATTTTGTCATGGTGACCCTGAGGTCAGCTCACTTCCTCTTCCGTTCTTTCGCTATGGCGACAGTGGGCGAGAGCTCAGCGTGAGCGCTGCTGCAAGCTGCTCTGCCCACATCAATCATGCTCACTTGAAGATGGCAACCTTTCCCACCTTTACTAATGCTGCTTCCTTATTTGTAGCCAGATTCAAGCTGTTCTGAATAACCCTCAACCCCTGCTCAACAACATAACCTTGTGCAGGTGAGGGTTGCAGGGTTATTAAGGTGGTCCCAACTTTTCTAGAATGTGGCTCCTTTGTCTTTGTATAGCCAACCAAAAGAGTAGAACAGGTCAAGTGGGCACACAAAGGTTTTGAGCACAGCCTTTATAAGGACTAATATACTGTAGTGTACATCGAGCTGGTCAGTCCAAATATTTATAGAAACAGAAACACCAAATCAATATCTGTGTCCCTAGTACTAGTGAAAAAAGTTGGGACAAAAGAAAGTATCTTTCTACATCCAATGACATTTCGAATTTGATTTGCTTGGTAGATCAATGCAATATGTGCTTTGTAGTTTACTGGCAGCACAAGGAAATACGTCTCATCAGTGTCTGGAGTGAAGCTGCGTTCAGGACAACATTTCCATTGATAATCAACATTGGCACATGGCAAACAGAAACACCCTTGATCAATAGATCGCATTGTATCATGCTATTCAATTTCAACAAACTTGTTTATTGGCCTTGATGTGATGGAGTGACCGACTGATAGACTGTGTCTACTGCATGTTGAGTAGATTTGAAAGCATACAGTGCATCAGAGGCATAGCTGTACTTCAGGGCACAACTGGGGACTTTGTATACATGAGTGGTTGCTATGTGCAATCACATTTATACTGAGTCATGTTAGAGAATAAGACTTTTTATTTTTCAGTTCCATGTACCTACTTCTTTGCAGCTAATTAGGACTTGATGCATTTCTCTTAAATAATAACATAGTGTCTTTCTCAGATGTTGCGTACATTTTATGTGTTTTAACATACAGGGTAAATGTTCTGGTTTGGCATATATACAGACAAACAACTTTGGTTGCTTCTCCGCTGAGATTCTTTAACATTCTACATTGGAACAGAAACAACATTTCTGACATTATTTGAACTTAACTGCACATGTGTCATTTGTTCAGATTTGTTGTGTGTTAATGATTACAATTGCAACTGGTTTGGTTGGCACAACCTATTTACAGGAAGTGATGGTCAAGCGGCTACGCTGGAGAACTGGGGAGACTTGCATCACACCACTGTATGTGCAAATGTTGACAAAAAAAAACATTTCAACCCTTTCTGTATTTTTATGCGTGTAAGTCTTAAAACCAACAGCAAAATGAGCAAAAGTACATCATGGTTCAACCATCACGTTGACATGAAGGTATATCTAACACATCACTTGCACATCACTGCAGATGTCACATTAAACATCATGCCTGTAACACCAGGGCCCCAGTACCTGTGTAAAACAAAGTAGCATCTTCAGGTACAGTGTAAAAAGCAGGACACAATATGTTGATACATTATTTTCTACAGAAAGATGCCAAATATGAGTCTGAACATCAGTAATATGTGAGAGTGTGGAAACACACATATCAGTGAATAGATATGAAGCTGAGCCCCTGATTTCCTTCCACTCTGACACATGATTTCCCTGGGAAGGCAGCGAAGCCACACAACAACAATGGGGGACCTGAATGCAGCCGAGCGGATATCTCCAGCACACGCCACTGTTAATCAAAGACAATTAAAGCGGGCTCAGCCAGCAAAGGCAGCAATGATAATTTATGAATAAATTACAGGGCTCATTTGTATGTCATAGATCATATTTGTTGGGGATGCTCCCTCCATGGAGCAAGATCAGGATTTGTCCAAATTACTGTGTAGCTAGCTGCAGCATTTCTGTTGGAGAGGAAAGCCACCATACAGTAACTATATCATGCTGTGTCAGAGCGCAAAGCAAAAATAAAATATCAACAATATATTTTGCTCTTCATTCAAAATTCTCGACTGTGTGTAGCCGTCTACTGCGTTTATGTTTTACAGATGCAGATACTGTATGTTCCACACTCAACAGTACTACCAGCAGCAGTGATATTTGTGTATAGTTGTCTGTCTGAGTAGCGCATTTGTTACAAACCCCCAGCAATGAACAAACAGATCCACATGCAGTACCACCATAGAGATGTGACAAGTTAACTTAGAATAATTTATCAAATAAAACACAAAATCACAGCAGCGCTGGTAATAACAAAACTAAACTGGAGCAACCCTAGGGAATGAAAATCACTGCTTATGGCAGAAACTAAGTAATTCAGGATACAAATATCAAAAGCTATGACAAACCAGAAGTCAAAATCACTGCTCTAAGCAGGAAAAACACAACTAACTATCTATATAACAATCTAATAATTGTTCAAGATACAAAACCTAACTAACAAACCTTTCAAATCCAGTATAACAAGAGTTAGAGGTTGGGTTACGAAGGAGCTAGGAACAGGAAGCATGCAAGGAAGACACACTAGCAACCGACAAGAGGCAAGAGGTGGGTATAAATCCACATGGTTAACAAGGGTAAATAACAAACAGCTGAGACACCAATAAGGAAGACATCACGGTGGAAACTATGTAAACTAAACACAAAAACGGTGGGGAAATTCACTTATTACAGCAGCTACAGATAATAGGCAGTGCAAAAAGGCAGAAATGTGCAAAGGGTGCAAAATTTACTATATTTACAAATAGAGTGCAACTTACTATACTGATTGGTTGTAAAGTCTAACAATGGGAATGAAGGAGCTGTGGTATCGCTCCTTCCTACACTGGGGCTGGATCAGTCTCCACTGAAGGAGATACTCAGAGCCTCCACTGTCTGATGCAGTGAGAAGTATTGTCCATGATGGACGTCAGCTTGGTCAACATCCTCCTCTCACCCACCTCCTCCACAGAGTCCAGTGGAGCCCAGGACAGAACTGGCCTCTTGACCAGCTGGTTGAGTCTCTTTCTGTCTGTCCGTGCTGCCTGCTCCCCAGCAGACCACAGCGTAGTGAGAGCAGAGGCTGCCACAGAGTTGAGGACACTGGATCACTGAAGTCTGCTCAGCAGGTGGAGGCGACTTTGCCCCTTCCTGTACAGGGTGTCACTGTTATGAGTCCACTCCAGTTTACAGTTGAGGTGAACACCCAGGTACTTAAAACTGTCCACTATCTCCATGTCTGAGCCCCGGATGCTCACCCGTGTGCAACCATTTCCTTCGTTTTACTGGTGTTTAAGCAGGTGGTTGCTCTCACACTAGTCCACAAAGTCCCTGATGATGACCTGTATCGAGCTCCTCTCAGACTCATCTGAGAACTTCTGGAGGTGACAACTGCTGGTGTTGTGTGTGATGTTCGATGTGTAAAGTGAAATGGATCGGTGCTCTCACCGTCCCCTGAGGAGCCCCAATGTTGGAAACTACCACCTCAGATCACAGTTGTGTAGCCTCACGTACTGTGGCCTGTTGGTGAGGTATCAGTTGTCCACGCCACCAGTTGTCATCCACTCCTGCCCCTTCCAGCTGCAGAAGCTGAGGGTCATGTTCTTTGTCTTCTGAGGCAGACTCAGAAGACAAAGAACATGACCCTCACAGCCAACCTTCCAGCCTCCAGGTGAGTCAGCACCCAATGCATAGGGTAGATGACAGCGTCATCCACCCCGATGTTCGACCTGTAGGCAAACTGCAGCGGGTCCATCGCCGTGCTCACCACAGAGTGAAGGAGGCTGAGGATGAGCCTCTCATGATCTTCATCAGGAGGGAGGTCAGGGCAACTGGTCTGTAGTGGTTTGGTATTCTTTTCCACCGCTTCTTCCCCGTAGGGGTCGTGGGCATGCTGGAGCCTATCCCAGCTGGCTATGGGCGAGACGCAGGGTTCACCCTGGACAGGTCGCCAGTCTGTCACAGGGCCACCAATATAGTACACTCACACCTTAGGGCAAATTAGTTTCCAATCAGCCTAACTGCATGTCTTTGGACTGTGGGAGGAACCCGGAGACCCCGGAGTGAACCCACGCAGATAAGGGGAGAACATGCAAACTCCACACAGAAACGCCCCTGGTCGCCTCCGGGACCTTCTCGCTGTGAGGTGACAGTGCTAACCACCACACCACCGTCCTCACAGATGATGAGGAAAAACTAACAAAGGTACCAGAGGTTAGCAGTACCGTTAATAAAGTCCCCAGTTGTGATAAGCTAAGTGTGGTTATTACATTACATATACCAAGAAAACATTATTGGCATTATTCAGACAATTCACACAGACAATTCAGTACAATAACTATAAAAAGCTTTCACTGGTTTTGGAAGTTACTAATTATTGTCAAAATAACAACTCACAATAAAGTAATACACAGTTAATATGACTGGATATTTACACATTCACTCAATATGTTCAAATTTCATGTAACTCGTAAATACTCAATGGTGCAGTCAACGGGTTGAAAAAAGATGAGTTTTAAGGATTTGATATGAGTATACAGCTGGACACTATCTGAAAGGTCCAGTTACTAATGCATCAATATCGATAAAAAAACTTTTCTTAGGCACATACAGTTGCAAGAAAAAGTCTGCGAACCCTTTGGAATTACATGGATTTCTGCATAAATTGGTCACAAGAATAGAAAAGTTGTCTGCTTAAACTGTTACAAACTCCCTCAAACTAAAATCTACACTAAAACACGCTAAAGGTCCTAGAACCTGGGGGTACCTTCTGTCACCACTTGGTGACGCCAAAGCTAACAAGGCTGCTCAACCTATAGCAGGGGTATTCAACTAAAATTTAAAGAGGTCCGGTTACGCACATTTTTGGAAGCAAAGGTCCAGAAGATTATAATGTCTAACTATTTACTGTGATATATTAAGTAGCCTGCATGTAATCAGTACTTCACTGTCAAATCAAATTAATTCAGTACAATTCAAAAACCTTTTGACAAACTGAAACTCCAACTGAACATATATTTACAATGTAATCTAATTCATGAAATAAAAGCAGGGCTGATTTTCAAAATAAGCAAGAACACAAATGTTCAAATAAGAGCTTAACTTAAAGGAAATAAAGGAAAGGTATAAAAAAAAATATTTTACAATTTGAATCAAAAGTCTCAACCAATTTAACTGGTAAAAAACCTGAACATATCCTAACAACTGAACAGTTTTGGAGGCTCATCTTCTTCCCCTCATATATTTAACCCACGTACAGGACTCAGTGCTGGGAGGTATCGTCTGTCTGCGGCCGTTTGATCCAACCCTTGTGTCTGTTTTTGAGCTTTTGTAGCTTCTATCGTCTGTCTCTCCCTTTGTTGTCGCTAGCTACATGCAACTGTTATCGCCGTATGTGTTTGTTAATTCCTTTGCAACCTCGAACTTTCTTTTAGCTGCAGGTGCTCTTGAGTCGCAAAATTTAGCACCTGTGATCCACAGAATCGATTGGCCAAGTGAAGTCACATGGTTAACGCACATTCAATTGGCCTTCACCAAATAACTACCGTAAAGATCACAATAGCCGCGCCGATTAAAAGTAAAGTGCTCCGCTAGATTCTGAATCAAAACGTTCCATTTGGTCTGTAGCTCCGGGTCCGTATGGGACAGCTTCTGGGTCCGGATCCGGACCGCGGTCCGCCTGTTAGTGACCGCTGACCTAGAGCCTAGTGCCCACACTACAAACTAAGGAGGGAGAACCCAAGTGCACAACCCACAGACACACATGAACGAATACCAGAAGGTTTTAATAAACACAATAGATGGAACAAACAAGGAAGACTAAACACAAGCAAAACCAAGTACTAACACAAAGACAGAACAAAACCAGAATCTAAACAAGTAACCAAGCAAGTGTCTAACAAGTAACTAAACAGTATCCAAAAACAGACCAGATCTATGAGGAGCCAACAAAAAAGAAAGACACAGGGAGCAACTTTGTTATGACCCAAGGCCTAGCGTATGTGTTTATGTGTGGGTTCGCTGCTGTGTGCGCGCGTGCGTAACCGGCAGGTCACCGGAAAATCGTGTTCCTATTGGCTGGACTCCCCCTTTAAAGCAGACAGCGGTGTCAGGCCCGTCTTGTGACAGCAGCTACAGCGACTTTTCATTTGATGTTTTCATCTCTATTTCTATGTGTTGTTATACTTCTGATTACTTGCAAAGTATAGGGTTTAGCAGCCATTTTCTTTGTACTACGTTTCTCCTGTTTATTGCTCAGGGAGTCAGGACCAGCTAACTGTCTTTCTGTTCTTTTGTTTTCGGTTAGTGCTTAGCTAGCTTGTGGGACCTCAGACACTGTTTTGTTTGTTGTTTTGGCCTTGGCTCACCCTGAAGAGATTTGCATTGTACACTGTATATACATTGTCACCCAGTGTGTACTGTTTTGGGAAAGTGGGTGTTGTGCGGAAAGCGGAGACACAAATTGTGTGTTACTCGCCCTACCTAGACAGGGACGTGACATACTTGGGGGCTCGTCCGGGATCTGAAAGGTCTTTGTGTCTCACATCCTGACTTGTGTGCATTGTCTGCTTTTGCGCATGTTTTGGGCAGTTTTGTTTTGTTTAACTGATAGTGTGAGGATGGAGATTAATCTAGATGAGTGCAATCCCACGCTTGAGAAAATAAATCGGTGCACCAAGGCCAACCTGTTGCTCAAGGCTAATTTCTTTGATATTATGGTTCCTCTGAATGCTAGAAAGGTCGAGGGTAAAGCCATGCTAACAGAGCAGTTGGTGGAGAAAGGCATCGTTAAAAAGCCGGCTATTGGAGTCGAGTTGCAAGTTGGTAAGGGCGTAGAGGCTGCCAGTGCCCCGCCAGCTCCTAGCAAACGGCGGCGGTAAAAGCGAAGGTTTTCTGGCTGGGAAGGACTCCTCATCCATTCGGCCACAGGCTGTGGAGGACATGGGAGAACTAGAGTTGGCTTAATGGTTAAAAGAGGTGGAGCTGCAAACAAAAACCTGTGAGGTTGAGCACATGCAATTCCGAATCCGAGCTACGGAAATGGAGAGCTCTGCAGAGCACCGAACCTCCACACCGGTCAGTGTGCATCCCCCCCCCCTATCTATCGACCGTTCATGCTTCAGGGTTTTGTGTCCCTCACAAGAGATGTTAAGGATTGAGTGCTGATCACTGTGCTACGTGACACCGCTCTGATGTTACAGTGTCCTACCTGTTTATTGTGACTCCTATTGTGGCTCCGATGTATTAGTTTGGGGAGTGGAAAGGAGTATATTGCGAGCCCCGCTGCACAACATGTTTTTGAGCTGTCTGTTGGTGTCCGGTCCTGTAAAAGTTGGCGTCCTGCTGCATTTACCGGTAGATGGGGTTGTTCTAATACTAGGAAATGATCTAGCGGGTGATAAAGTGTTTCCCGTACCAGAGGTGGTGGATGTCCCTGCTGCTGATTCACCTCTGCCTGCTGATGTGGCTACCATCTCCCCTGCTGTGTTCCTTGTTTGCACTGTTACTTGTGCGCAAGCCCGTAAGTTCGGCAAAGTTGTATAACTGGCTTATTCTTTTCTGTGTGCAGACGCTGCACAGGGTTTAAGTAAGCCCGCCAAGAGCAAGTCCGCCGCCACTAAGCCCTTTCCGCTTGGAGCAGACGTATGTTTTCATGTAAACAGAGCTGAGTTCATTCAGGAACAACTGATTTTACGATGACACGATTTTAGCCCCATGCTCTGTCACTACAGCAGATGCTGGCAAGACAGGTGGTAGTGTGTATTACTGGGAGACCCATGTTGATGCGCCACTGGCATCCTCCTCTTTCTGATGTTTTAGGCTGGAATTCGGTCCGACAAGTGGTGGTACTCCACACATAGTGTTGTGTGTTCTCTCCATCAACTCAGTTTTGGTTCATCTGTCCACTGAATATGTTCCCAGTAGTTCTGTGGATCATCCAGCTGCTCTTTGGCAAACTTCAAACGTGCTGCAGTATTTTTTTCAGTGTCTTCCTCCGTGTTACCTCCATATTCTCCATTCTAGGTTCATGTTTTACTTATTGTAGATTTGTCAACATAACTCTTAGCATGTGTCAGAGATTTCTGAGTCTTAGCTGATGCTCTAGGATTCTTCTTCCCTCATTCTGTGCTGTGTCTCAGTCATCTTTCCAGGACGACCAGGTCCAGGGAGAGTAGCTACAGAGCTGAGCTTCCTCCATTTGTAGACAGTCTGTCTC
The DNA here is from genome assembly GCA_030770545.1 of Macropodus opercularis. Taxonomy (NCBI): domain Eukaryota; kingdom Metazoa; phylum Chordata; class Actinopteri; order Anabantiformes; family Osphronemidae; genus Macropodus; species Macropodus opercularis. The sequence goes on from CM061110.1 coordinate 2,095,237, forward strand.
ACCGTGGACACATGAGCATCAAGGCTTTCACAGATACTGTTGTGACCCTTTCCAGCTTCATGCAAGTCAACAACTCTTGATCGTAGGTCTTCTCAGAGCTCTTTAGTGCGAGGTTTGGTTCACATCAATGCTTCTAGAGAACAGTAAACTCCAAACCGGTGTGTTTTTATAGGGCAGGACAGCTTTAACCAACACATTCAACCTCATCACATTGACTGGACTCCAGGTTGGTTGACTCCTGGCTCCAATTAGCTCTTGGAGAATCATTGGCCGAGGGTTCACATACTTTTTCCACCCTGCAATGAGAATGTTTGTAAACATAAATTTTTTTGTGCAGTGTTAGTTTAAGCAGACTGTGTTTGCTTATTGTTGTGACTTTGATGAAGAACAGAACACATTTTTTATCACCATCAATAGATTATATTTATATATAGATATTTATATTTTTATATAATCCCAAATGGTTCACATACTTTTTTATGCTGTAAAATGTAAACTATAAGCAGTTGTAGCATTTAGTCTGGCTTAATTTAGGCTTAAAAACACTTTTTATAAGCACATATACTTTAACATTAACATTATATTTTATCCTGTAGGTTCCCCAAACTGAGGAAAATAGTAATTTAATCAATTTTTATCTTTTGTTCATTTTTACCTTTGTGTGTGTGTGTGAATTTTGTCATTGTCCATCTAACCTGTCACTTTTTAACATGAATATTAAGAGCTAGGTAGTGGACAGCAGAATGAGTATCATACTGTAGGAACAGCATGGATGGTATGAAAGAAGTATTCCATCATATGTTTTGGACAACTGAAATACTAAATAATAAATTAAAATACTTCTTGTGTAGACACACCTTTACTAGGCACCAATTCCATAAAAAATTCCAGGGTTAATATTTAAGAGAATAACAAAAAGACACCTACATAGACATCTTCAGTATTAGAATGACAGTAATTATAGTCAGTGTGTGGGAGGATTTGTGCCTCAGATAAAACTTGACCCTGGGCTGTTGTTGGAAAGAAGTACAGCAGTCAGAGCAACGCTATTACAAATGGTGATCTGATAAGCGGTGATGGAGGACGTGACAGAGGGAAGGCTTGAGGAGTGGGTCAGTGCTGGTGTGTGAAGAGGAAATGGTGAACATCATTAATCTGTTGGCTGGCATGAAACATCACTCAGTGATTTGGTCAGTGGGTGCCTTACTCACCAGCAAGCCACTAGGAGAGCAAGGAGAGAATGAATGAGCAGACATATGATCTACTAGAGTGGTGAGGGTGGAAAATCAGATTGAGCACCTAACATCTCGCTGACTCGAGAGAAGTTAAACACCTTGTTGGTTAAATGTCTAGAAAACTTTTGAATGAGAGTTAAAACAGCTTTAAGAACTTCAACTACACCTCAGATTTCCTTTAAATACTGCAGTGTTCACTACACTACTACTAACTACAACTACTACTCACACACACCTTTTTTGGGGATATCATCAGCAAACACTGCGTAAGCTTTCATAGTTATGCTGAGCTCTACATTGATGTGTCTGATTTAAACTGTATCCTAGATATTATAGCATGGCTGTCAGAGAACTTTCTCCACCAACACTCCAATCCTTCACTAAATTGTCTGCACTGGCTGCCTGTGGGCTTTAGAATCTATTTCAAGATTCTTTTATTGGTCTACAAGGCTCTTAATGGTCCTCCAGCCTTTGGTGTTTGTCTAGTTGCTGTCTAAAAATGTATATATTACATTACTCCATCACTCTGTTCTCGGAAAACAAAAGTCAGGTGATCAGCATAGAACTTTAAGACATGGAATAAAGATGAATTAAAATAATTAGGCCACCCCGCATATTCTCTGTAGGTCAATACTTTACATTAATTACAGGCTGTTTTATATCTGTTTCAAACTCACAGACTACCAGACTGGGACTATGAGCTTATAGATGAAGCAAACAGCACCCAAACAGAGAACAGGATGTCACACATGCACACTTTAATTTCATGAAATCATAGCTTTTTTGGTTTAGTAATTGCAGAGGCTGACATTGTAATTGAAATTATTTGAATCATAGTGTACAGTTTTTATATGGTAAGGGAATTAAATGTCAGAATTATCCATCAAACAGTATTTGTGAGGAATGAGACAAAGCCTCACATTCAACGCCCCTGCCTGCTGCTCCTGAACCGGAGCTGTTTACCATACTCCAGAATTACCTCTTCTGGTCAGATGAGCATCGGATCCTGTAGTTCACTCAACCTCGCTCCTCGCCTCACCCCTTCGGAGGCTCGCTTAATTTGGAAGGAGTTGAAGGCCCAGTCGGCTCCGCACTTCACTTTCTCATCAGCAGGACCGTCTGGATCGTTTCCCCAGTTCCGTACCTACTGGGCCTCTCTTCGGACCCACTCCCATTCTGGCCATGCTCCACGCTACTCTGACCCTGACCATGGTCCACGCTACTCTGACCCTGGCCATGCTCCACGCCACGCCGAGCCTGCTCCACGCCACGCCAAGCCTGCTCCAGCAGCCAAATTGCACCTTGGCTTGGTATGCACCCTGTCAGCTACCAATTCTCGCCGTAGAAAACGGAGGGAGGTGGTGGCCCTGTGGAGACAAACCTGCAGTGACGCATGTTTCCGCAGGCCCCTTCAGTAGCTTAAAATGGAGGATGCCCTCGCCATGCTCTCCACCGACTGCCTAGAGGAGACTTCAGTTTCCCCACCTGCCTCTAGTCCTGCTCTCACAGCCATAGTCCCAACAGCAGACCCCCCCTCACGCCCCGGCTGATCCTGTCACCCATGTGACAGCCTGTGCCGCTCATTCTACCATCTCCAGCCCCTGCCTGCTTTGCAGCGTCCACTTCCGTCTCCACCCACCCAGGGGAGACCATCTCGTCCACATCTGTCCCCAACGACCCAGGGGAATTCATCTCGTCCACGCCAGTCTACTCCAAACCAGGGAAGACAGTTGGTTCCACGCCTGGCGCCCCAGAGAACCCTGCTGACCCATGCTTAGCATCCTGGGGGTCCCTCAACCACCGATGCCACCCGCCCAGGTTCCCACGCCACAGCAGCCGCCAGCGGTCCACTCAGGTTCTTGTGCTCGTCATGTGCAGCCCGGAAGAGGGTCCGCTTCTGTTCCTGCTCCGGCGACCCAAGGAGGGGTCCGCTTCTGTTCCTGCGAACTGATGGAGGGTCAATTTCTGTCTCTGCCCTCCCAATTGAGGATTCTTTGCTCTTTCCGACGCCCCTGGTAAAAAGGGCTAACCATGTGACATTGCATGCTGACCCAACTGATCCACCTGTGTTCCGTTCTGTTGCTGCTGTTGCGCTTTTTTCACTTGCTGTTCTTTGTCTCTTCTCTATCCCCTAACGCCAAGGGGCAGATGGCCGCCCACCTTGAGCCTGGTTCTGCTGGGTGTTTCTTCTATTAGAGGGAGTTTTTCCTCTCTGCTGTTGCTAAATGTATAGTTTAATGAAACTAAACATTTCAATTTATTTACAACGATATAATCAGGGGCAGCACGGTGGAGTGGTGGTTAGCCTCACAGCAAGAAGGTCCCGGGTTTGATTCCTGGAGGCTACCGGGGTCTCCAGCTTCCTCTCGCAGTCTAAAGAGTTAGGCTAATTGGAAAAACTCAAAAATTGCCTGTAGGTGTGAGTGCGCGTGACTGATTGTGTGACTTGTGTTCATTGTGTGACTGGTTGTCAGTATTTATATGTGTGGCCCTGCGACAGACTGGCGACCTGTCCAGGGTGAACCCTGCCTCAGGCTGCAGCACAGCGCGCCCTATGGGGAGGAAGTGGTAGAAATGACTGACTGATGACTGACGTTGTATTGATCTTTGATTAAAAAGCTTCTTGTTACTAATATTATATATTTTGATCTTATTCATAATATTTGATGACAAGTAGTTTCTGATGCATTTGCTTGGATGTATTTCACTTGTGCACTTATTCTAATACAAGTTGACATTTAGCACATGTGGATCCAGCCCTATTCCAATGTATTTATCAGAAACATGCTCTTTTGTGGAAGGTAATTTTCTTCCACCTTACAAAATGTTACGTTCAGGTTTTCATATACCACAAGACCATCCAGCATCCAGGTTCCAAGGTGTGGGAACATAAAGTACATTTACACACAGCTAACACAATTAAAAGAAAGATGGGTAACCATTTTAGTGTTTTAACCGTGACTAAAGGTAGGCAAACACTTCTCTGGTTTTCCTCTGACTCCACCTGCATAAGACGAGCTATATTTAAAGAATCAATTAAAGTGGAGATGGAGAACATTGCAACTGACCTTTAAGAGAGGGAAATTAAAAAGCACCTCTAGCTTGTGGGAAAAAAATGAGAAATGGATGAGAGGGCTTTTCTGGCTGTGTTTGCCTTTTAAACACAGTTACATTCACTCTTTTGTGGGAATTTGTTTTGTGGGAAATGAATGAGGGGGGCATATGGGTGACATTTACAAAACTAGTCGTGCAAAGGCGCGTCATGCTTCAGTCACTTTACTGTACTGGATAGAAAATTAACCGAAGCCTACAGTATTAATATGGGTCATTCCTAATCACCTCGTGTGTAGTGCTGGGCACAGCTGGCCTTTTTATACCAACTCATTTTGCAGGTCTAATGTGTAAAATGGCTGTTCAGAGAACCTCTCTACATACAGTGTTTTTGATATTTTTACTGGTCTCTGGTCCTTTTGGCATTCTTCCATATTTATTGTTACATATCCTGATAGTGTCTGAGTTCTGACATAGCTGATATTTGCAGTCTTGCTCCACCTGATGTCAGCTCATCCTCTGTGTTCCCAGCTTGATTTGTTACACCTGTACAAATGTGTAAATCTGGTGATATGATGGCTTTTTGCAATTCATTTTTGTTTGCTTATATTCAATTCAATTCAACTTTATTTATATAGCGCCAATTCACAACATCAGTTATCTCAGGGCACTTTACAAGTAAGGTTTTAAGACCTTACACAACTAAACCCAACAATTCCCACATAGAGCAAGCTTTTAATTGTAGCCAATCGATAAAATGTACATTTAATTAGCAAGAGTGGAGAGGAAAAACTCCCTCTCTAACGAGGAAGAAACCTCCAGCAGACCCAGGCTCAGTGTGGGCGGCCATCTGCCTTGACCGGTTGGGGTGAGGGGATAGAGAAGAGAGAAAAGAACACAACAACAACAACAACAAAACAAGCAGCAACAGAACACAGGCGGGATGGTTGGACCAGCAACTGAACACTGGAGACACACGACTCTGAGTCTGATGATACCTGTAGATGAGAATAGAGAGAGACAGAAGGGGAGAAGCACAACTAGGAGAGAAAAGGGACAAAGTTAGTCACATGTGGAAATGGAGGCATGTTAGTGGATAGAAGAAAAAGAGAAAAAAGAGCTCAGTGAATGAAGGACGTCCCCCAGCAGTCTAAGTCTATAGCAGCTTAACTAAGAGATGGTTCAGGGTGACCAGAACCATCTCTAACTATACGCTTTGTCAAAAAGAAAGGTTTTAAGCCTAGTTTTAAAACTAGAGAGGGTGTCTGCTTCTCGAACCTGGACTGGAAGCTGGTTCCATAGGAGAGGAGCTTGGTAGCTAAATGCTCTGCCTCCCGTTCTACATTTAGAAACTCTAGGAACCACAAGTAGACCAGCGCTCTGAGAACGAAGCGTTCTGTTGGGAGCATAAGGAGCGATGAGGTCTTTAAGATAAGATGGAGCTTTATTATGAAGAGCTTTGTAAGTGAGGAGAAGAATTTTGAATTCTATCCTAGTTTTGACAGGGAGCCAATGCAGAGAAGCTAATGTAGGAGAAATGTGATCTCTCTTCCTAAGTCCAGTCAGAACTCTGGCTGCAGCATTTTGAATTAATTGGAGGATTTTCAAAGAGTTATTGGGACAACCTATGAGTAGCGAGTTACAGTAGTCAAGCCTAGAGGTAACAAATGCATGGATTAATTTTTCAGCATCACTCTGTGAGAGGATGCTCCTAATTTTAGCAATATTCCTCAGGTGGAAGTAGGCAGTTCTAGAGATTTCTTTAATATATGGTGTAAAGGACAGATCTTGGTCAAAGATGACACCAAGGTTCCTGACAGTAGAACTTGAAGCTGACGTTATGTCATCCAGAGTAACAATCTGATTCAATAAAGAGTCTCTCTGGTTTTTAGCACCAATTATAATAACCTCAGTTTTATCTGAATTCAGTTGTAGAAAGTTATGGGACATCCAGGATTTGATATCATTTAAAACAAAAAGTCTGAAGTTTGACTAATTGGTTTGTTTCCTCTGGTTTCATGGACAGATATAACTGAGTATCATCTGCATAGCAGTGGAAATTTATAGAATGTTTTCTAATAATATTACCAAGGGGAGACATGTAAAGACTGAAAAGTAACCAAGCACAGAACCCTGTGGAACTCCAAAGTTAATTCCTGTGCGGATGGAAGATTGATCATGAACATGGACAAATTGGAATCTGTTCAACAGATAAGACTTAAACCATCCCAGTGCTTTTCCTTTAATCCCAACGCTATGTTCCAGTCTCTGCAATAGAATCTTGTGATCTATCGTATCAAATGCTGCACTAAGATCTAACAGGACAAGTACAGAAACTAGACCATTGTCTGAAGCTGTGAGAAGATCATTAGTGACTCTAATCAGAGCTGTTTCTGTGCTATGATGTAATCTGAATCCTGACTGGAAATCTTCATATAGGTCATTTCTACGCAAGTGGTCACATAATTGTTTAGCTACGGTTTTTTCAAGAACTTTAGAAATAAAGGGCAGATTGGATATAGGCCTATAATTTGCAAGTTCTCTAGGGTCAAGAGTAGGTTTTTTCAATAAAGGTTTGACCACAGCAACTTTAAAAGCCTGTGGTACGTAGCCTGTAACCAGAGATTGGTTGATTTGATTTAATATGGACGTGCTGATTAATGGAAGAATTTCTTTGAGTAATCTGGTTGGGATTGGGTCTAAGATACAAGTAGCTGATTTAGCAGAGTTATTATTGAAGTTAACTCAGTATGATCTATGGGGGAAAAACAGTTTAAGTAAGACATAGGTCTAACCAGCAGATCTAAGGCTGTTGGATCTGCAGATCGGTTTATGACTTTTGTTGACAGATTCTGATAAATCTTTTCTCTAATGGTTATGATTTTATTGGTAAAGAAATTCATAAAGTCGTTGCTGCAGAGATTTAAAGGGACACTAGGCTCAACACAACTATGACTCTTAGTCAGCCTGGCTACAGTGCTGAAAAGAAACCTGGGGTTGTTTTTATTTTCCTCAATTAATGATGAATAGTATGTGGTTCTAGCAACCCGAAGTGCTTTTTTATATAGTATTAAACTGTCTTTCCATGCTAGACAGGATTCACCTAATTTGTTGGAACGCCACAATCTTTCTAGTTTTCGAGTCCTCTGCTTAAGGCTGCGGATCTCTGAGTTATACCATGGAGCTAACCTCCTCTGATTCACTGGCTTCTTCTTCAGAGGAGCAACAGTGTCTAAAATTGTACGCAGTGAAGCTGCAGCATCATCAACAAGACAATCTACCTGCTCATGATTCAGATGACTGCTCTCCTCTGTGTAGCTACAAGGGAATGAGACAAAAGATGATGGAATCATCTCCTTAAATCTAACAACAGCATCATCAGATAAACATCTGCTGTAATAGAACTTATTTCCAACTGTTGTCAGGTCTGTTATGGTAAATTCAAATTTTATTAAGAAATGGTCAGATAACAGAGGGTTTTGAGGGAGAACTTTTAAATGATCAATCTCAACCCCATAAGTCAGGACAAGATCGAGAGTATGATTAAGACAGTGAGTGGGTTCATTCACATGCTGACTAAAACCAATAGAATCCAGTAGTGAATTAAATGCAATGTTGAGACAGTTACTGTCAACATCTACATGAATGTTAAAGTCACCCACTACAATCACTTTATCTGTGCTGAGAACTAAGTTAGATAAAAACTCTGAGAATTCAGTTAAGAACTCTGAATATGGACCAGGAGGATGGTAGACAACACAGAACACAACTGGTTTCTGGGTTTTACAGTCTGAGTGAGAAAGGCTCAGAGTGAGGCTCTCAAAAGAATTATAGTTATGTTTAGGGCTAGGAATAATTAATAAATCTGAGTTATATATTGCTGCTACTCCTCCACCTCTACCTGAACTTCTAGGAATATGATGGTTGATGTGACTGGTTGGAGTTGACTCATTCAGACAAACGTATTCATCCTGCTGCAGCCAGGTTTCAGTGAGACTAAATAAATCTATGTGATGGTCACTGATCAAGTCATTTATTAACAGACATTTAGAAGAGAGAGATCTGATATTTAATAGACCACATTTAATTATTTTATTGTTACTTTGTTCTGTAAGAGGAGCTGTCTTGATGTTTATTAGATTCCTGTGAATCACTCCTCTTTTATTTATTTGTGATTTATATAATTTAGGTGGTCGGGGAGCAGACACAGTCTCGATGGGAGTGTTACAGCTACGAGCGGGTGGCGGCTGAGAGTCTGCAGAGAGGCGTGTAAGACTGCGACTCTGCGTCCTGGGCTCCACTCTGGGTCATGGTTTAGGGAGTCTAATCAACTTGGCCATGTTACTAGAGAGCAGAGACTCCATCCAAAGTGGGATGGACGCCGTCTCTTCTAATCAGCCCAGGTTTTCCCCAAAAACTGATCCAATTGTCTACAAAGCCCACATCGTTTGCTGGACACCACCTAGACAGCCAGCGGCGAAGCGACGACAGGCGGCTAAACATGTCATCGCTGGTCAGATTGGGGAGGGGTCCAGAGAAAACTACGGAGTCCGACATCGTTTTGGCAAACGAACACACCGACTCAATGTTAGTTTTAGTGACTTCCGATTGGCGTAACCGGGAGTCATTAGTTCCTGCGTGTATTACGATCTTACTGTATTTACGCTTATCCTTATGCAGGAGCTTCAGGTAAGACTGGATGTCGCCCGCTCTGGCCCCAGGAATTAACTTAACTATGACCGCTGGCGTCTCTAACTTCACGCTTATGAACTCCTACACTAGGCATTTTGTGTCACTTCCTGTTTCTGAGGCATGCTGTTGCTGATACTGCTGTTTGTTTGTGTGCAGATTACTTTTCTACCATCATCTCATTAATTTAAGGGATGTAACATGCACTTTAATATTAAACCACTGTAGTCACTGTAATCTTGACGTCTCAGGTCTGATAACATTTAGCTAGACTGTTTGCCATAGCTTGAGCATCTTGTGTTTAGTTTCTCCTTTGCCTCCTTTAAGGATACTGGTATTTGTAATAAATGTAAGGTTCTTTGCAGCTGAACAAATTGGAATCAACTCCCACAAGTGACATTAACTATCATGTTCCTAAAAGGATAGGCTGAGGTGGAGGATTGGCAGAACGCGATAACCTAGACTTACAATTTACTTTTTAATCTTAACACACAGTTCATTGTAAATATAAACTATATAAACCATATGTGTGTGTGTGTATTTGGATTTGAGGACCAAATGGTTCACAATCATACATATAATTAACTGTTGGGCTGTTACTCTTTAGTATTGTAATGAGCACTATTGACGATAATCAATATTATAGAGTTAGTTAATATAGTTTGTTATATAGTTGCTTCATAATTCTGCTTCATAATTATAATCAGGTGATTTCAGACAGCTACCGAACTCATTCCTTCTAATAAGCCAAATTGCAGGCCAGTATAAAAACCTGGGACAAATTAAAATCATTTAACAACATTCAGTAGTTACACATGTAAGACTCTCTTTACAAACCAAAATTTATATACACTTAATGCTGAAGAGAAGACACAGGTGAGCCTGAAAAAGGTGATGAGGTTGGTTACGGATGACAGAGGGGAAAAAACAGGAAGTGGGAGTGGCCAGTGTAAGGGGTGTGGCTGGAGAAAGTGAGGGAGAGTAGCAGAGCAGAACAGACCAAGGATCATGACATGTAGCGGAGAAGGAACAGTAAAGAAAAAGCTAAGCTAAGAGAGAGAACTGAGGACGTTTATAAAGTGGTGAAAGGGCTGCATCCTTTGTCAGCTGTCAAATCGCCTTAAGGCAGGTAGAAACAAAAAAATGACGACAGAATTTCTTATAGTTGTCATAGCTGGTACAATGCTGAATGGGATGCTTTTGTTGTATTACATTTAATGTTTTTAGCATTCGGGAACTGATAAGGAGAATCTAAATTGAAAGTTGAAGTTAGAATAATTTACCACCCTAATAATAACTTCCTCGTGAACATATGTAACACAAATACTGGTAACACAACAACTGTTCAGTTTACAGTGTATTACAGTAAAATGTACATTTAAAATTTCCTAATAATAACTTGCTGTCAGGTCCTGATTAACTGTGCATTACATTTTGTATATAATGGTAAGTACAGGTAAGAGAACAGACTTTCATTCATTCAGCACAGTGTGATGCCTGGCCCTGCTGTGCTGCATTCCACCCACCTGCAGTAGTCCGCGGGGGCCCCGACACCCAGCCTGCAGCTCTCCGGTCTGGGGCACACAGTGGCAGATGGCCAGTACAGACTGCACTAAGCAAGGCACCATGGGTATGGAGAGAAGCCACAGGACCTTGCGGTAAACACAGATGCATGCGGACGCCCACCTGGGTTCATGCACAGGTTCAAAAGGTGACACTGATACTGTGACTGCACTGCATTCGTCTGCAAACATGAAGCAATATGGGTCGTTTAGGGTCCTAAGTTTGAATCTAAGGTTGATATATGAAATGTTCGCATTTCATATTTTGTGCATACTTTCTTCATCTCGCACAGGTTTGAGATTGAGGATTCAGTTTTTCTTTTGTAAGTAAAAGTGTCACAGTTTATTCTGTTTTTAATCCTGAATGTAGCTGAAACTGTTTACTACCTCAGTTAAAGGTACAACATACAACAAGTGGAATAATTAGTTACAAAAACAGAATCTACTCAATGTCAGAAAATAAAACAATGAAAGAATTATCATGTATATCAACTATAAACAAGAGTTCTGCACAGAATATTGAACATTACGCCTTTGTCACGCTAAACTTCCTATTGTACCTTCGTGGATTTCTCTGCTGTTGCTCTGTGAATAACCATCCTATCATCAAATTTCTACAACCAAATCTTTGGCAGTGATGTATCAGTTTATTTGACAGTAGACACACACGTTTTGATGATGATCCTTCTCGTCACAAAGTGAAGGCTAACACATATGGTCAGACGTACATAGTCATACAAATCCTGAGCTCTGACAAACACAGTGAAGCTGGCGTGTCGATACACACTGAGTTCCACCTGTGCCTGCACACAGAGAGATCGAAGGGCAAAGTCCCACCTTTACAGGGAGGACAGATTTGCACTGTTGAGCAGGTAGGCATGAAGAGCGCTAAGCCCACCCTGCCCTACTGTATCAGCTGGCATCTCAAATATTAACACTTGGATGAGCAGATAGGCTTTGTTGTTAACACATGCTCCCATCTAGCCTGCCTATCACACACACATAAATAGGTTCACAGGTTTCAGACTCATCATCTCTATTCTGTCGTTGTAGATAGGTAAAGTGATGACGAGTGTACTGAAGCGATCACAGTCAGGATTAACAACATTATCACGTTTGAGAATAAGAGTATCAGTAGTGGTGGAGCTTGGGTGAATAGCAAAACAGGTTATGTACAAGAGAATGTTGGGGCACAAGAAGCACAAGTTTAATTGGCATAAAACCAATTATGTTTGGATTTTAATAAGCAGAAATTTGTTTATTAACTAAATACGCCCTCGAAACAAGGTGGTGCTGTGTGGTACACTAATTACATCAACTTAACTACTACTTATTCTAGATGCGTTCGTGTGTGGACAGAGAAGGAGAAGCGAGGCAAGATGGCAGCCAAGATTAAGGAATGATCTCACGGCCATCTGAGATGTGTGTGTGAGGATGATATCGCAACCATCTGCGAAATGTGTGTTTGAGTGTCTGTGAGACAAGGCGAGGAACACGTGACCTGCACTCACACACCAGAGTTTTCAGAAAGTCAGAGGAGAACAGCAGAGGGGCAAAACCATTTCAAGACAACATGAATCCAAATCTCTGTCACAAGCAGAGAAAACTGACCCGTAAAGTGGCCAGGTCATCATCTTGTGCACCTCGGACCTCTAACTAGTGAAGTTTGGTTGTGAACCACGTGGCAGCAGATGTGAACAATAATAAACTAGCAGCAATTACCAAGTCAACAATCTCATAATTTCCATGACATTATTTTTACTTTATTCACTCTATGCCTTGTTGCTACATTTCTCCTCTGTTTTCTTTCTGTCCTCTGATAAATACTGTATGGTTAGTGTAAATTGCTTTTTATAAGGCATTACACATGCTTTACCAGACACAGCATCAGCTTTTCAGCAAATGACTAAAACCTTTGTTACTTTTAACCCCTTAAGTGACGAAAATATACCTTTTCCGATGAGAACTGAAACTTCAAAAACAGCCACAGACGTCTCAGTGTTTCTGCTCTTTAGCGTCTGAGCGTTGTAGCCGCTCATAGTCCAATGCGTCACTACGGACAGATACATCAATACGGACATTTTTGTATTTCCATATACTCACTGAATATGAATATCTATCTGAATATGAATCCTCTCTAATGTGAATCTGAGGAATTGGTGTCACACCCCTTTGTCTGATGACAGCATCCAACCACCACCACATAATAACAACCATAACATTCATTCATCTTCTTCCGCTTATTCCCCGAAGGGGTCGCGGGCGTGCTGGAGCCTATCCCAGCTGGCTATGGGCGAGAGGCAGGGTTGACCCTGGACAGATTGCCAGTCCATCGCAGGGCCACATATATAGACAGACAAGTCACAATCACCTACGGGCAATTTACGCAGTTTTTTCCAATTGACCTATCTGCATGTCTTTGGACTGTGGGAGAAAACCGGAGAACCCGGAGTAAACCCACGCAGACAGGAGGAGAACATGCAAACTCCACACAGAAAGGCCCCCGGTCGCCTCCGGGAATCGAACCCGGGACCTTCTTGCTGTGAGGCGACAGCGCTAACCACAGCATCAGAATCAGCATAAAAAGTACTATAATAACAACAAATTTAAAAAATTGGTTGAGTGTGTTTTTCCAGATTTGATGGTTGATGAAGGGGTTAAGAGACATAGTGGTCTAGTGGCTCAGGCTGCCAAAGAAAGGAACAAAGAGTGTATGAGGGTGAATGAACCATCAAAGCGCTGGACTAAACACATTCAGGTTTGTGGTTGTAACAAGACACAGTGTGGAATAACTCAAGGAGTATGAATATTATTCCAAGGCACTGTGTGTTTGAACTGACAGTGACAAAGTCGAAAATGTGTGAAATTTCTAAATACTTAAAACCTGATATAAACTTTACAGCTGTAACGTATTAGCGTTAGCATTATGCTTCAGTGTTCCACCAGGTTCAGTATGGGCGTCTTCCCGTGATAAGTGATTAGGCGCATGTAGTGTAACCCTGCACCATATTCGGCCGCAGCAGGGCGCCCCTTCCCCTGCCACCTCCCAGAGGCCGAGTGGCAGATGTTCAAAGCTGCACTGGCACGTCTGGCGGAGCAGGTTGCCCACAGGACGGCATGGCGAACCTCAGAACAGTGAGGATACTATTAGCGCGCACCCCCTGCCATCTGCTGTTCACTCATTCATAAGTGTACACGCTGCAATTTCGAGCAGAAGAGGCATAATACTGACATTTTATTTACATCTGCAAATGTCACTGTTAAGTTGGTTTGATTGTGGTAAATATTGTTTATCGTATCGTAAGACTCTAGACTCCAACATGTAGAGATAAGAGGAAAATGGTTCCCTGCTGTAATATAGTGAAATTCAAATTAGTTGTCCTTGCACCAAACTGTACATTACATTACATCTTAATTATTACATTACCAGATGAAAAATTCTTTTCTTTGTTTAAATTCTTTAACCTAATGATGATATCATGTTTCAGTCAGATTATTCCATACATATTGAACATACTGAGCCTCAATATCAGCATAACACTTATGCAAACCAGATGGTCAGCATTTGAAAATTAGCACCAGTTGTAATTCACTGATCCATACAGATCATGTGCCAACAAGTGTTGCCCAATTAGTCGTTCTCTTTCTCTCTGCCCACTCCCCCTTTTTTGTTCTTCCTTTCTCACCGTAGGACACTCTGCTGGAGGCTGACCAAGATAAAGTTTTGACTGGCAGGACCATTTGTTTTAATCAGGTGTTTGCAGACGCTTCCTTGACCTCCATTAGTTGAAGTTTTAATTGAAATTAACCCCCACTACTACCCCAATTAACCCATATTCCCCCTGACTGGTGCCCGCCCTCGTCCTGAGCAGCTGTTTAGGACGGGGGAAACGGTAGACAGAGAATGTGATGTTGTCACCCGAGGAGAAGTGGCAACACTTTGAGTGCACATCTACTGCGTCTGGCTCACCATGAAGCCCCAGGGGATCTTCTGTGTCTCTGTCTATGACATCCCAGCAGCCACTCTACACATGGCTTAGTTCTGGCCAGCAGGAGGTGGCGGAGTAGATAGTAGGATGAGCCCAAACATGGGAGAGGAAGATGAACATGTCCCACAGGGGAAGTGACTAAAAGGAAAGATGGGAAAGTTGGGAAGCGAGAGTGGAGAAGTAGTAGAGGTTGGGGGAAGGGAGAAGAGAGAGAAGGAAGTGGTAATTACTGTACAGCATGCTTTCTATCTTAAGCCCTCCTGCTGGAGATAAGAATGTGTGGATATAGTATGGTGTGTGTGTGCGTGTGTGTGCGTGTGTGTTTGTGCTTAGCCTCCAGCACCTGTTCCTTTGATTGTGAAATGTCTAGAGTGAGGAAGCTGTCAAAGTGGCCCCTCCAGCTCAGAGCTGTGACTATTGAGTGTGTACACAAGCTGGAGTATCTTTGTTTAGCCTTTCTCAATGTCTGAAGAGTATCTGAATAATTGGAGCAGCTTAATAGAATATTCTATCAAAAATCTAGGTTTGGAGCATCAAATAAACACTTCCTGTAAAGTACTGTATATCTCAGAGAATAACAGCTCTCACTGATGTCAATTTAATTTTACTACATTATCTATAACACGTGCTGAATGACACTTCTTTGCAAACCAAAGCACACACTTACTCGTTGCTATTTCTTAGGAAAGCACCATGTCAGTACAGGACGAGTAGAGGTGGGCGTGATACTGGAAGTTAAGACTGGTTAAGGGAAGGAATTGCATTGCACGTTGACTGATGAAGGACAAACAGGTGAAGGACCTGCCCCCTGCACACTCTTGTCATCTAAAGCCATCCCTCATGTAGGACCCCCAACAGTGCCTGTTCCATTCTCTACATAGAGAGGAGTTGTGCCATTCTAGGTTGCTGGTCTTTAGCCAGTAAGCATGCATTAGATGGTTTAATTAGAGGTGGGGGGGTGGGGGGTGGAGGAATACCCTTGAGCAAGGTGGTCTTGCACTGTGGTTCTCTCCATTCCTCAGTGTTACATTTAGTGACTGTATCACACCCATGTTCCTTGTTCTATAACGAATATCAGTCAGTATTTCCATCCTTGCCCAATAAACCCGAACAACTCACTCCCCAGAAATGCTCTGCTTTGGTGTCAGTATAAGGTGCCCACCCTCTCTGGAGAAGCTTCACGATGTGTGAGCCCACAGCTGTAGCTGTACTATATGACTCCGAATCAGGCTTAGAGTCGGGTGAGGGTTCTAAGGATGCGCAAACTTTCAGAAAGCAACAAGACGTTTCTCAGTGGTTAGTACACATTGCACTTCTTTATATATATATATATACGTGAATATAACTTATGAAAGTTGATTCAACTTCCTCTATACTACTTTACAATGTGTTTGAGAACTGAGAATGTTTAGTGCTAATCAGAAAATCATAGTAAGCAGATTTACATACACTGCTCCTTATAGCTGTGCTGAAATCCTGAAATCCAGTCACCCAGCAAAGCATGAAGCAGTGTCCTCTGGCCCAACAGACAGGCCTGTTTAACCCACTAAAATATGACACCCTCTAAATAATGAAAAATAGTAACTTACAGCTCGCAATTGAGCCGCGCCTGAAAAGGTGGGAAAATCCCATGAGTGAGTGAGTAGTAGAAACGAGAGTGACTGCACAAACACACTTGTTGAGTGAACTGTGTTGGAAGGAAACTTTTCATTTCAGTGACACAGATGAGTGACCTATTACCTGCTGGTTCTCACAAAACTGGAAAAAGTAAGGACTGAATGCTCCTTGTCTTATTTCGTGTGAGTCTACTGTACACACATACATACTTACTCTGTGTCTCTACACACACCCCACAGCCATGCTATGGTACTTTTCATTTTTTTAAGTGTAAAAGATGCATTTTCAGTTAAAATATCACATGGGATTTTTTATTGTTTTAAATAAATATTGACATCAAATGTTGACATCAAACCCAAATTATTAAGCACAAATAACCTTTGTTGACTTTGATCTGAGACTCGAATGCGATCTGCTTCTGTTCATAACAGGATGACATGACGAGAGCAGGCCGATACTTTTGCACAGTATGCAAAATAGACAGTTTGTAAATAAGTGTACAAATCACAAATTACACCATTCTGACGCATCTAAGATACTAGTATCCTGACTGTTAAACAAGGTTGTAAGAGAACCTGTGTGGCCACGTAGGTGTTGGCCTGTGTATTTGTGTACTTACATATTGTTCAAGGACAAAAATATGTTTACACAGTCACATTATGGAAATGAATTTTGTCCCATATTCATCTTTTGGTTTTAAACTAAAATGTCCTCCCAGCAAATAAAAAAAACATTGGCTTTGCTGTTCCTGCACTTTTGGAAACTGGAACTGTCTCCAGATGTACTAATGTTCCTGTCAAAATTAAATTAATTAAAATTAGCAGTTAGAGAAATGTTTGCACAGACACACACACCTTCACTATTTAATAGATGGAGTTCCAGATGCTTTTGCCTGTTCTTGCAATGAATCCCAATCAGGGTTTCCCATCGCTAGTGCTACATCCATCGAGGAACAAATTACAGTTGGGGATTAGGATTGGGGAGGGGGAACAACCCAGTGTTTTATCAGTGGGCTGTGTTCGTCTGCCGAGCCGCTTATATTTCAGGTAAACATAATCCAGATTTGGCTCTGGCGGGGGTAGATTCAATTAAGATACAGAGACAACTTTGTTAATGCAGCCATATCTTAATACCCTGGCCACAGCTTGTAATGAATCTGGGCTCAGGGGTGGGAGTTGGGATTCAGGGACAAGGGAAGAGGAGAGAATCTGACAGTATCCTGTGGCAGTAGCTGCTGGAGTTACAGTCATTAGACCAAAGCTTGTACTGTATGAGTGGAGAAGCTTAAACATTCTGAGATTCTTCAGGATTGTCTTAATGAACATCAAATATTGAATTGATTGCAAGACAACACTGTGAATTAACCTTGCTAACATAGTTGGAGTGATTGATCGCTCAACTTCTGCAAGTGGCTAAACTCCAAGGAAAACACAGAGAGTGGAAAAGTACAGAATAAACTTAACATGTATGTGGAGAAACCTAACAATCGAAGATGCTAAACATAACCTTAGAGCCTTTGTTTTTGATCACTCAAAATGTTTGCATTGCTTGTGCTTTCTTTTTGGGAGCCTGAAGTAAAATTGTCTTTGTGGTGGAATATGGCAAACCTGCAGCTGCACCTGCAAAACAGAAAGAAGAACATAAATCAAGTCAATTTAAAACCTTTAGCGCTGGATGTTGTTTTATGCTAATACGTCCTCCCATTTTAATACACATATGTTGTTTGTTCTCAGCCTTTAAATTTTGTTTCAAACTTTCAATCACTCAGACCCCAAGACCCAGCGTCCATTTATTGTCATTGTTCCTTTCTATGTTGCCATTTTTCATTGGTCTGTCTTTTCTGTTTTCTTTTGGATCTCATTTGGATTCACTCTCTGTCAATCAGTCGTTCAGTCTGTCGACCCGTAGCAGACACCCTCGTAAATGAAGTAGTTCCATTGTGTTTTTGATCATTTAGTTTTTTTTCATTTAGTTCAGTTTAGATACACATGCATTACATGGAAAGAATGTGTTAAGAAATGATGAGAGCAGGCCCACAGTATGCAAAATAGACAGTTTGTAAATAAGTGTACAAATCACAAATTACACCATTCTGACGCATCTAAGATACTAGTATCTTAGATGCGTTAAGAATAAAGAACACCGGCTTATGGATTATCATGCCACAAAGGCCTTCCTCAGCGTCTGTACAACGTGTGGAATTCTTATGCTTTAGGAAGATGGCCCTGGCCTGTATATGTTGTGTCTGGGCCATGAACACGCTCAGCTAACTAGAGATAGCTATAAATCCTGTATTGACGGTTTCATTATGCATGCTCCATCTGTCTTCCGTCCAGAAGCGAGCGGGTCCTACTCTTGCGGCTCTGCTGATGTTAAATTAACTTGGCAGGTGGCCTTTGTTGCCCGGTTGAGAAGAGCCAATGAACCTGCCTATTCTACGTATTCGGTGCCTCCTCAGATATCTGGGTCGATCGTTGTCTCAGTATCAAAGCGGTCTCAGAGGGTCAGGCACTCTTTTACTCTTCCAACTGGGGCTTGGGGGCTTTATGGCTCCTTGGACTTCCAGCGACATCGAGCTTCTTGGCCGTGGGACAGGAAAGCCCCAGCTGCATCCAGAGCTCCCAGGCTATCCTGACATGCCAAGTGACAGCTCTACGAATGAGACTTTGATTTGTCTCAATCATGAGTCTTATTTATCATGTGCAGTTTCTGTACAGGACCCTGTTTTTTCCCCAACTTCAGAAAAGGGGGCACTTTGGTCAGTACCAGTCTCTGACAATACAGTGGCTTGTTATTCCCACTACTTTTTAATTCCCAAGCATGACAGTGGCCGCCCTCCGATCCTGGACCAATATGATAGTCTCCTAGGATCCTGTACATTCATGCACAGTATGGACACAGTTGTAGCTGAGGGATGGATGCGAAATTATCTGGACAAGGATGATTTGCACAGCCTATGACCTATGCCGGCAACAGTGCCCACATCCAGGCTTTTGGTCTGCTCTCTCTCAAACAAAAGATGATAACCCATGTGACAACCTATGTGGACATGTCTCTGGACTCCACATCTGTCTCCATGGTGCTGACACCTGTTTGGCCCAGTATTAGTTGCAGTCTTTATGGGCCGGAGTATCAAGAGGTCCTGAAAGCCGCACTGGGTGGCATCTTCAGGCGATATTTGCCAATCCTGATGGTTTACCATGACATTTGCGCACAGACAGCACTGGCTGCAGTTTACATCAACAGGCAGGGGGGGTCTGAGGTCCCCTACTCTATCCAATTTGGGAGCAAGTCTTGCAAGTCTGATTATAACTTTGTTTCTTTACTTTAAGTTCAAGCGCATAAACCACTGGGACTATCTGAGTTACAGCCAGTGGTGGGCTGTGCATTTCACACCTAAACCTTCAGTGATGTACCTAGTTCTACTTGAATAAATACCCCTCATAGTATCATAATTAATGACATCACAGCTCAAGAAATCATATACAGAAATACACTTACTCACTACGAGGTATTGCATCACTCATTAATATAGTTGCATATATTTATTTATTCATTCATCTTCCAGCACTTCTTCCCCATAGGGGTCTTTGGTGTGTGGAGCCTGTCCCAGCTGTCCATGGGTGAGAGGCAGGGTTCACCCTGGACAGGTCGCCAGTCTGTCGCAGGGCCACACATACAGACGCACAACCAGTCATGCACACACTCACACCTGCAGGCAATTTTATAATTTACAGTTAGCCTGTACTTTGTTACAAAAAATCGTATCACTTGAAAAAAGCTTTAATAGTTTAACCAAAAATGGGCAAGATTTAACAAGTTTGTATGTTAAATTGCACAAGTCATAGTTTCAGACAAAACAAGACGATCATCAATGAACTATTCATTGAAAATCAACCCACCTGTAGGGTCACTCCCACACACAACACTTAGTCACAAATGACACAGAGCATAAACTTAAACACCAAAACCTAATCTCTCTAACACTTCACCATAAATTATACACCACTAATAAAGAACCCTATGCTAACCAGCTAGCTTGCAGTGAGCTGCTACAGTATGTTACAGATAGAAATGAGCCTCTGGGCTGCAGTGAACTGGAGATAGGAATTTGAAAATGGAAAACTTCTGAATCACAATCAAATTTATTTGGGAATTGGAATACTTGCACTGGTGACGTAGTGGTGCCGCAAATGTGTTTCAGTGAAAATGCTGGACCTTTTTAAGTGCTAATGTGTACTATTGGCAATGTGATCCAGGCTTCTGCTCCAGATGTACAGGAAATAGACAGCCCCCCGGAGTCCATACTGCCAGAGCACCCCCCATAAATGCCATCAAAAGCATTCTCTTCCAGAATGGTTCTCCTCAACCTGACGTTTGACAATCTAAAGAATTCCTCCTGATTAAAAAGTGTGATCCCCTATAGTTGAAACACAGTCTCTTTTGAAGAGACCACTATCTAGTCATTCAGTCCTGAGGAACTGTCTCCAGCCTACACACGATTTAGCGGTGGTGTCTCATCATAACATTAAGTTATCTTGTACGGGTGCAATACATTAATCACTTATTGTGATGACCTTGAGTTCCTTTTGAAAATGCAATTCATACATTCAAAATCAAAAATGTACAGGAACTCAAAATACATGACATCGTTTTTTTACAGTTTTCATTCATAGCCAAGAAATGTATTGTTTTTGTTCTTTTCCTAACTGGAAAAATATGTTAACTGTGAAGCCCATTTCAGACTTTGGTCTTTCATGGGCCACTGTGACATTATAATGCAAATTAACATGTCCACCTTTTTTGAACATGAATAACAATGTTTTTTAAAGTATTTAAACTTAACACAGCAAAAACCTTCTTTCCCTGTCTATGCTAAAACAACAATTTGACTAAATGGTAAAACGATCAATACATTTCCTAGAATGGTATCTACAAGAACTGTTAAATCCTAAAGCAGCTCTTCATGTCTGGGTCAGTAGCTCAACAATCCCTTTTTAGTATCAGCAGAGAGACAGCCACCATGAGACCCACATGGTGAACAGACGGCCTAACCAGAGCATATCTCATCCCTAGGGATGTTAATATTTATTGACGGCACTAGGCTGGTGTTAGAACATTAAAAAGGGGATCGGGAAGAAGGGCTCTGTGGACTTAAGCCCTGGGAGGCCACGGCGACTCAAAGTCTTATTCAGATGATGTGCCGTGAGATGCTTGTCCTTGAAGAAAGGGAATTAGTGTCTGTGGAAGTCAAAGAAAAAATGGAGAGGGGAGAAAAAAGTAAGGGAGGGCTGAGAAAGACAGGAAGAGTATGCTGACAGAAAAAATGTGTATGTGGATTTTCATATGTGTATTTAGATGCATATTTGTGCATGTGCCTATGTGAGATAGAGAATTCAGAAAAGGGGGAGAGATTAAAGTTATTGTCCGTTACCTCTTCACAGGAAGAAATGATGCAAAGAGCATTGGCTGGTACGAATGTGGTACCCAGGACAGAGCAGACAATCCCTTCTCCAGGAAACAAAGATCAAAGCAGATTTAAGTAGGCAAGACTTTCTCCACACTGTTCCAACCAGCAGACTTCCCCCTGTAGCCATACTTTCCTCTTAGGAGGGGTGATGATGCTCTGGAATTGAATCACAGCAAAACTCAGCAGAGAGGCTTCACATCCCTGGGGAGCAGCAGGGCTCGTCACCATTATGAGGCTTGTGAAGGTTGTGTGTCATGTATCTGAATGCTGACAATTTCATTCAAGTGTGTTTGTGTATAACAAGCTGCCTTTAACCTTCAAGGTATCGGGTGTGTTAAATACCACAGTGTTTTGAGTTGAACCACCCTTAAAGAATTCTTACAAGATGAGACGTGATGCACCATCACCACCACGTCTCTCTCCCTACACGCTATATAGATATTGTTGGAATGAACAAAATGTTGTAGATGTTTGCATTATTTTAGTAACCTGGCTAAAATTCTGTTCTAGTGATCTGATCACAGCACTGTGCTAATTATTAAACTGTGTCTTGCTTACAGGAAAGAAGCTCATTTGTGTCACAAGCTCATTTCTTATCAGATTATTAACTGAAAATACACGTCGACAAAATTATTAACTTGTTAACTGTTGTTTCAGTTTTACAAAAAAAAAAAAATCCAGTACCTGAAATAAATAAAGTAGAGTAAAGACACAGTAGACTTAATTGTACCTCTGACTCCCTGGACAACAATGTTCACTATCTAAGTGTGAACGGCCACTCAAACAGAATAATCTGTTTTATCCCTTTCCTGTCATCAGACTAATTTTAAAATACAACTAGTACTGGGCTGTCATTCAGAGTACTGATAATTTAAAAAATATATGATATAATGATGAGGCATGTTTTTACTGGTGGGGTATTGGTTCACCACTCACCAGGTCTGGTTGTCCACCCAGACCAGAGTCCTGCAGGCTTTGGAGATACCCCTACTTTGGCACAAGCAATAAGGTGCTGTCTTTCAGCAATCCACAGACTCATCACTCAAAATATAAAATTTCAATTTGTCAAACTTGATTATGACAAAATTGATAACTACTGACATCCCCATCATCACAATGGTGAAAAATATTATTATGTTAATGTGTCATACATGTCCAGCATAAGGGCTGCATCACTTTTGCAGTGTTGTCTTCCCAGCCTACATTCATAAACGAATTCCCGGAGCACTCCATCGATGAGAAACCATGCTTAGATCGTCCTTACCCCCCATGGTTAACTTCTCCACACCCAGGAGAGAGAGGGCATTATATCACTCAGTGTGACAGGTTATCCCCAGGTGGTTAACCGACTGAAGGCCACTCCAGGAGCACCTTTCCACTGATACCTTAATAAGAAAGAAGATGCTCTAACATGGAAACAAAACAGAGACACATTCATAGCAACACCAGATCCTAGAAAATAGCACAACAAAGGTCATACAGTTATACCGTACTTTCCTCTCCCACCCACCAACGAAGACAAGACCCAGTGAATTCATTACAAATCAGCACCTCACCTCATTTCCTATGCCCCCACCCAAACCCTGCTAAAC
The DNA here is from genome assembly GCA_030770545.1 of Macropodus opercularis. Taxonomy (NCBI): domain Eukaryota; kingdom Metazoa; phylum Chordata; class Actinopteri; order Anabantiformes; family Osphronemidae; genus Macropodus; species Macropodus opercularis. Next base: position 2,118,442 of record CM061110.1, read on the forward strand.
TGCTTGCATCCTGTAATCCGACAGATTAATGGCAGACCATGAAATGTGGCGTTTACATCAACAAAAGTTAAATGTTGTAGGGAGGGAGCGGAGGGTTGGCTTTGGCATGTGGATTACGCCCTGCGAAACCCCCTTAATGCCAGTATAATTTGATGAAGCTGCCAATTTGCTGTATGTGCACTCTTTCTGCCCCACTTCTTATTCCCCCTCCTCCTGAATCAAAGCTGACTTTGCTGCAACACTTCTGAGTAGAATCTGAAGTTTGGAGAGGTGGAGACACATGCTGAGAAGAGACATGAGGAGCCATCGAAGCTGCCTGGGTTCCCTCCCCCACGCTTAAGATGACAGCGCTAATGTTATTGCAGAACTGGATTTGCATAACATAGTCTTTTAATCAAAGGTACTACAGGTGCATATGGTGCAGTTGCAGTATTTTAACATGCTGACACTTGACACGTATTTATAATAACCAAGGCAAAACATTGTGGATTAAATGTGGTGGTCTTTGTTTTCAGTGGCATCAATTTCAATTGCACTGTCACACAGTTACATTGTACTGATTGATATTATTTATAATAGTGATATAATAAAAATAATTTAATAAATTAGTTGACAAGGAAATTCTTGTGCCAGTTCATCCATTTGCTGTGGAAAGTTTAATGTAAATGATCAATGTAAAAATGTGTCTTTGGAAAGACACCAAACAGCAAAGCAGTAGCACGCTGAATGGCAACTTTCCTAAATAACACAATCACCATCATAATTTTACCTGATCATATTTCCCTTTAACTGACAAAAAGGAAATTCATGTTATTCATATTGGGAACTCAATTTTATTTCTATAGCACCAATTCACAACATCAGTTATCTCAAGGCACTTTACAAGTAAAGTTTAAGACCTGACACAATTAAACCCAACAAATCCCACGTAGAGCAAGGTTTTAATTGTAGCCAATCAATAAATTGTACATTTTGATAGAGACAGCAGAGGAAAAACTCCCTCTATAGAGGAAGAAACCTCCAGCAGACCCAGGCTCAGTGTGGGCGGTCATCTGCCTTGACCGGTTGGGTTGAGGGGATAGAGAAGAGAGAAAAGGACACAACCACAACAACAAAACAAGTAGCAACAGACACAGGCAGGATGGTTGGACCAGCAACTGAACACTGGAGACACACGGCTCAGAGTCATGTTAGTGGATAGAATAGATAGAAAACCAGAGGAGCTCAGTGAATGAAGGAGGTTCCAGCATCTAAGCCTGTAGCAGCTGAACTAAGAGATGGATCAGAGCGACCAGAACCATCTGGAACTATCAGCTTTGTCAAAAAGGATGGTTTCAGCCTAGTTTTAAAGCAGAGAGGGCGTCTGCTGCTAGAACCTGAACTGGAAGCTGCTTCCACATAGAGGAGCTTGGCAGCTCTTGAGATCGACAGGCCAATTAGTGCATGGGCAGCAGTAATGCGGTTAATTTACTCTATTCCTACTCTCACCTAGCATCATGAGCTTTAGGTCATGACCAAAAGGACTACGCCCCCTGATATGAGCTGCTGAAATAAGAAATCTCCGCAGGGTGGCAGGTGCACTCATGGTGAGAGGCTGAAGAGCTCAGACTAGAGATACAGTTCCTCCACATCAAGAAGAGCCAGCTGAGATGGCTCGGTCATGTTTCTGAGGGACCCTGGATGGTGGGGGCTGGTTTAAGAACATCTTGTGAACACAGAACAGCTGAAGGAAGAGGACAGCAAAAGCGAAGTCTGCTGTGACTGTGACCCAGCCCAAGATAAGCGGCTGAAGATTGGGTTTGGGTGACTGCCCTTCCATCCTAGAGTACATTTGGTTCCCTAAACCTTAAAATATGTATTTCAGACTTAGGTTATTTTCATTTTGCTTTAGTTTACTCCAAAAATAATATGTTAGTCAGATTCAGATTCAGATTTATAGTCAGATTCAGTGATAAATCAAAAAGTAAAACAGTAACAGCAACAATGTTAGGACTGTGTGTATGGGATGTGTGTTTGTGTGTGTGTGTGTGTGAGAGAGAGAGAGAGAGAGAGAGAGAATGAGGTTCACAGTTAGGTTGACATTACTGCTTTTACCTCATGGGCTGTGTCATGATCAGGACATGGCTGTCTCAGCTAATCACAGCCAACCCATACAGGCAGTTATTTCAGTGTGTATGTGAGTGTGAGTGTGTACCTGACACAACTAGAGGCAGGTCAGATCCAATCAAAGTGGTGTAGTCCTGTTCTCTGGCTCACCACATCCCACCTCCCTGAAATAATACTCATAATTCACAGGGAGGAGGAGGGGAGGGAAGGGGGAGGGTGAAGGAGTTTGCTCTTTAGCATCATTCAAAGGACATTTCGAAACTATCGCTCAAAATGACAGAGGGAAGCATGGGGGTGTAGAAGAAAAGGATAAGGGGGGTTGATGGTGTGGTGGGGGCTGCTCTCGGAACAATCACACTCATTCACACCTCTGTCGCCAATCCCTTCATCCCCACATCCCTCCCCTCCTCCCTCCTCTGAGTCCACCAATTAATCGCAGTGAAAACATGTCTGATTGAATCTTTTCAAGCAAATCCTCAGGCTTGGGCTTTTGTTGGTCTACTCCTTGTCAACATCTATTAAAACAAGACTTTAATGCTCCCACCCCAACCATCTTCCTCACAAAATGTAGAGTGAGAAAAAGGGAAAGACACTGCCAGAGTAGGGGTGTGAGACAAAAACCTTCAGCGCAGACCGGACCCAATGTCTTCAAATTTAATCAACTCTATGCTGGACCGCTCTTCGTCCTCCCTCTCTTTTCTTCTCTTTTTCAGTTCATTTCAGTGTTTCTGTCCTCCTTCCTCTGTCTTTCTCTCTCTCATCCTCTGTCTGCCCAATAATGGGCTGTTTGTAATGCAGGAGACGAACTCCACATCAATCATTCGCCCCAGTTTTCACCCCCCACCACTGCCGCCATTGCCACCGCCACCACCTCGTCTTCTACTGCAATAAATATGCAAATGAGCAAGAGACAGTCATTGGTAATTTCAAGCTCGGCTCACTAGTGTTAAAAAAGGACACAAATGTATTAATTGCCGGCGGCCAGAGGAATCCCATTTTCTGTGGGCATTGATTACAAAATTGGTGTGAGGAGCTTTTTTTTTCCAAGTTGCTCTGTGTGTGTGCATGTGTGTGTGTTAAAACAGAGGCTTTACAATGACAGACATAGGCTTGGCAATGTCATACGCACATAACCTTATTGTTTATCATGAGTAGGTAGACCCTACATGGTGTAGGCCAACGATGCCATTCACTCAGGGTGTCAGGAACACGGCAAATCATTTTGTGGACGACCACTAGTGTTGTTTTGTATGAAGTCCACTAGACAGACACACGTGCAAGAGCAAAATATCCCCCCCTACCTTCAGCAAACAGGGAGCATGCTTGCTGCACAGCTGGCTGTGCTAATGTGAGATTATGTTGCGTGGAGACCCAATTATCCACAATTGATACCAAACACCTCGTATCACAGTTCCAAGAGCAGCCCTGTGTGTGTGTGTGCTTGTGTTTTGTTGTTGCCCAACACAACTTACACCCTTATTCAAACACATTTGCACTGTGTGAAAACAACTCAAGCTGCTGTTTTGGTAAACTGTGAGACAAAGAAATGGGATCTAGCAAGAGTTTTTGGGAAATTTCATACATCTGTTCTAATTCTTTCAAATGCAAAGACACAATACAGTGATGTAAAATAGAATCAGGACATTATGACTATGGAGTGACAGTCAAAAACAATTCTCCTTTGAATTAAGTAAATTTAATGTTGAATGTATGAATGAAAATGGAATCTTCTAGAGATGAATTTCAGAAATATATTACAATTTGTTTAACTCCTAATTTTTTTCACTAAGAATGTGCATCTATCCTGGACTGACCAACATAACATTTGACAAAAAAATGAAATTATCTCGACCCACCCATTTGACGCTTGATTGAGTTTAAATTTACTATACCTTAAATAACCGATTCCAGTGCTGCTTTCTGATACACAAACACATAGACAAACAAGGGTAATATTCCTAGTTCCTAGTCGTTGAGCTCTTCTTTGTCTATGCTCTTGGACTCTAATAGTGGTATCACTCAGCAATTACCTGGGTGCTGCACACCTGTTCAGTCCCACTCCACCAAACTGTTTGTGTCTGTTCTCTACACCACTCTCCAACCTGTTTGTTTAACTGCTCCTGTGTGGACAAGAGGTTTACGTAAAGCTCACTGAAGCTAATTCAGTGTGCTTCAGTTTCTGGTTTTGCAGTGAGTGATTGCATGAATAGGTTTAGTGTGATGTTAACATGTACTGTAGAAAAAATTTAAATGATAGTTAGTAAATTTAGATGTTCTGTGTGACTTATGAAGTGCACTTATGCTTACATTCGAAGCCATTACATAAAATGTAAACAGTAAACTGCATCCTGACCCTGGTATCAACAGCAAGCTGCATTCTGACTCTGGTACACAAAGTAAACTGCATCCTGACCTGATTTTATGTCTTTTAAACAAGTTTGAAATTTGACAGTTGGGTTGTTTCATCTGGTTTCATAGACAAATATAACTAAGTATCATCTGCGTAACAATGAAAATTTAGATCTAAGCGACCAGTCTCAGCCTGGACTGTGATGCCAGGGCCCCAGACCTAGGAGTAGGTCCTACGTGCAAGTGCCTGGTCTCTACCCACAGGGTACTGCCCAAAGGAACCAGAACTGTTCTCAATGCATGGTGGACTCCAGCAGTGCTGCCTCTTGTCATGATCATCAGCACCTCCAAGTCTGAGGCCATGGTTCTCAGGATATTTTGATCTGCTCTCTCCAGGTTCCGGGACAGTTCCTGAATTTCAAGTCAGTTTTGGAAATGAGGGATATGATGGCGTATGAGATAAACAGACCAATTAGCTCGGACTAGAGCTGCAGTTCCTCTACATCAAGAGGAGCCAGCTGAGGTGGTGCAGTCATATTCCTGAGGGACCCTGGATGCTTGTGGGCTGGTTTAAAAACAGCTGAAGGAAGAGGACAGCAAAAGTATTTTCATTTTTTTAGTTTACTTCTTAAATAATATGACAAGTTAGATTCAGTGATATCAAAAAATCAAAAATCAAAACAGGAACCAACAGCAACACACTGTGTGTGAGTGTGCGCGTGTAAGACATCTGGTATAAACCATATACTATGTCCTGACTGGTACAAACAATAAACTGCATCCTGACTCTGGTATAAACAGCATATGCACTGTACAATATTTAGAACAAATACACCTGTATTCCTTATTAATACTGTACAGTCAAAAGGAGTATTCTAAACTAATTATAACCTAAAAACAGCAGAGGCATCCAGTACTACAAGCAAAGCTACAAAGATAAATTTAAAACAAGACCTTGATTCTGAAATATGCTTTATTCCCAATTGTAAAATGTAGTACACTTACTGTAGCTTTGTTCTTTCCCTCTCAGAAATTTCCCTATGTAGTTGCAGTGTGCGTGTTTACAGGTTGCAGCTACAAATATGAGTACTTATGTCTACATGCATTTATGCATAATGTGCCTTTGACTGGAGTACTAGTCCGCCTTTGTTCATGCCCGACTGTTTGTTTGTACATCCACAGTGAAATACATTTGCCCTGCCAAAAACCACAACCTCAATACTTACTGCAGACACACATGCACCACATTAATAATAAAAATAACACATCGACACAGGTCTGAGATTGTGTCCAAGGAATCTCATCTCCCCATAAATTATAGCCATAAACTTTTGCTGCCAAGCAGCCTAATTAATTCTTGTGCTGCTGCACAAAAGGAAATGTCGAGTGACAAATGGGCGCAGGACTTGAAAGCTGCCAGGTCTGCAAAACATTTTCCATTCCAATTTATAAGCAATTTTACTGTAAATCATCAACCAGAACTGAGTACTTTAGAAAACAGGACAACATGTAAGCAAAGTGATGAGGGAGAAAGACACAGAAAGAGTGCGGAGGATGAAAAGTCTTAGACTAATGTATGGGTATAAGATGTTACGGTCACCTTATGGTCAAGTTTAGTGAATTAATACAGTGTTTTAATTTAGAAGTTGCTTTTCATTATGCGTTTTTGTTTTTTGGTCTATTTGTTTTGCTGAGTTCATATATATAAGCATTATGCTCTTATGCTGACATCTTTGAAAAGCTTAGATGACTTTTTAATTGTTGATGTGATACATGGCAGTAGGCAGTAGACATCATTGTGTGTGGCTATCTACCCAGTCAGCCAGTACGTGTACAGTTCACTAGAACTAGAAATTCTAAACATGCATCACCAAACATGAAACTATAACTGTGAAACTCTCCCCTTACACAAATCTCTCTTAACATGGTACCAGTCATGAACGACACCTAAAATCAAGACCAAGACTTTAAAGAGTTGAGACCAAGTTAAAACCACCAGACCAGATTGTGTGTATCTCTACGGCATATGAGTTCATTTTTCCTGATTTTTCACCTGGGAAGTTGGGTCTGAGGGTAATGTGAGGACCACACTGGTGTCCTCATAATTTGAGGAGCAAATCTGCATTAGTTAGTAACTGTAGATCACAAATCCTACTTTTTTGTGAAAAAAAGTATCACTGTGTAGGAGTGCCATCTAGGATATGTGGCTGAATTGCACTTTCATACACATTTCTGATTCACTCTGTGCAGTTTTGGTGGGCTTCTCTGTGATTGGCTGGATTTGGGGCGTCTCAGGCTCAAAATTCAAACCCAGCTGCACATGCAGTGTAAAAGGGCTTGTACAAGGTGACGCTTTAATTCAACTTTATTTATATAGCGCCAATTCACAACATCAGTTATCTCAAGGCACTTTACAAGTAAGGTTTTAAGACCTTACACAACTAAACCCAACAATTCCCACATAGAGCAAACTTTTAATTGTAGCCAATCGATAAATTGTACAGTTAAATAGCAACAGTAGAGAGGAAAAACTCCCAGCAGACCCAGGCTCAGTGTGGGCGGCCATCTGCCTTGACCGGTTGGGGTGAGGGGATAGAGTAGAGAGAAAAGAACACAACCACAACAACAAAACAAGCAGCAACAGACTCAGGCGGGATGGTTGGACCAGCAAATGAACACACTACACTACTCTGAGTCTGATACCTGTAGATGAGGATAGAGAGAGACAGAAGGGGAGAAGCACAACTAGGAGAGAAAAGAGACAAAGTTAGTCACATGTGGAAATGGAGGCATGTTAGTGGATAGAAGAAAAAGAGAAAAAAGAGCTCAGTGAATGAAGGACGTCCCCCAGCATCTAAGTCTATAGCAGCTTAACTAAGAGATGGTTCAGGGTGACCAGAACCATCACTAACTATACGCTTTGTCAAAAAGAAAGGTTTTAAGCCTAGTTTTAAAACTAGAGAGGGTGTCTGCTTCTCGAACCTGGACTGGAAGCTGGTTCCATAGGAGAGGAGCTTGGTAGCTAAATGCTCTGCCTCCTGTTCTACATTTAGAAACTCTAGGAACCACAAGCAGACCAGCGCTCTGAGAACGAAGCGTTCTGTTGGGAGCATAAGGAGCCATGAGGTCTTTAAGATAAGATGGAGCTTTATTATGAAGAGCTTTGTAGGTGAGGAGAAGAATTTTGAATTCTATCCTAGTTTTGACAGGGAGCCAATGCAGAGAAGCTAATGTTGGAGAAATGTGATCTCGCTTCCTAAGTCCAGTCAGAACTCTGGCTGCAGCATTTTGAATCAATTGGAGGATTTTCAAAGAGTTATTGGGACAACCTATGAGTAGCGAGTTACAGTAGTCAAGCCTAGAGGTAACAAATGCATGGATTAATTTTTCAGCATCACTCTGTGAGAGGATTCTAATTTTAGCACTATTGGTGGAAGTAGGCGGTTCTAGAGATTTCTGTAATATATGGTGTAAAGGAGAGATCTTGGTCAACAATGACACCGAGGTTCCTACAGTAGAACTTGAAGCTAACGTTATGTCATCCAGAGTAACAATCTGATTCAATAATGACTCTCTGTGGTTTTTAGCACCAATTATAATAACCTCAGTTTTATCTGAATTTAGTTGTAGAAAGTTATGGGACATCCAGGATTTGATATCATTTAAACAAGTCTGAAGTTTGACTAATTGGTTTGTTTCCTCTGGTTTCATGGACAAATATAACTGAGTATCATCTTCATAGCAGTGGAAATTTATCGAATGTTTTCTAATAATATTACCAAGGGGAGACATGTAAAGACTGAAAAGTATTGGACCAAGCACAGAACCCTGTGGACTCCAAAGCTAATTCCTGTGCGGATGGAAGATTGATCATGAACATGAACAAATTGGAATCTGTTCAACAGATAAGACTTAAACCATCCCAGTGCTTTTCCTTTAATCCCAACGCTATGTTCCAGTCTCTGCAATAGAATCTTGTGATCTATCATATCAAATGCTGCACTAAGATCTAACAGGACAAGTACAGAAACTAGACCTTTAGCCACATGGATATGCTTGTAGAGTATAGAAAAGGTTTATAGTGCACAGTGAGAGTTGTCAGCTGTCTAAAAATAATAAAAACACAAACGTTAAGATTTATACTGTTGCCTGGTAGCTGGATATAGCACACGGCTGCTCTCTGCTTAGCTTACATGTTACTTTACCTAAACAAATGTACACTGCTAAACAAAAAGATCATAGTTTCAAGCACACTATCGTCTAAAGCTTTGTTTTTAAAAAGGCATGACAATAATATTTTATATAGCTCTATTTATTGCAGACCTCTACTCCCTACTTGTTAACCTCCTTTAACCTGAAAAATGTGTTCATTCCTGCTGATAGAAAGGAGATATGGTTATAAAAAACATTTAGACTTTGCATGCACTTGTTTCATATATTGCTCATTAAATATTTCTGATGATATTTTCTAATTATAGCTGATTATAAACTATGGATCCAGAATGTAGTCTGATCATACCTGTCCAGCACTTAAGCATGATAATACTGATATGAAATTCTTATTGTATTTTACTAATTAAACTATTGACCCACGTTATTAAGATATTAAGAGGAAAGGGAGTATTAACCCCAAGGACGACGCAGAATACTACATTCAGAATGTGGTCACAAAGGTGGTCTTCATGTACAGAGATGCCTATAAAGGTAAATTAAATTATATAGTTACTTTCTATATGTAAAACAAAGCTGTTCTTCATATATTTGTAATTTTTGTATCCACAAGGTTGTGGCAGTTTTACTTCTACTTCATGTACACATAGAGACTTTAGCTGTCAATACAGAGGTGAACTGATTACCCAACAGGAGTGTGGGACAAGGCAACAGCTGTATCAAGACCACCTGAAAGTGTTCATGTTTGAGTTTAAATTTAATGGAAAACTATGCTTGTAAGTTTATATACCAAATAACATTTGCAGGATATTTGTATATTTGTTCACCAAGACGATTGAATTTTATAGATTGAGCTATAGGATTAATAGTGTGGGTTTTTTTTTTTTTTTGCATTGATGCAGCAAAAGAGGATGATGTCAGACTTGTTAACAGTGATCACGTTAACCAGAACGTCAAGCTAAAATGCATAACAATACAAGGGAAACCCCAATTGTGCTTGTTAAAAACATATGTGTGTATTTTATCTGTTTAGGATTAATAATGACAAGCAGAACATTTCTCTACATCTTCAATATGCTACATTACACATGTCTATTGCATTTACTTTGTGCTTTGTCTAATTCAGACAATGGGCATCCAAACTTAAAAAAAAGAAGATGTACACAGTAGACACCATCTTGGCCAGCACATAATACAGGGCCATTGTTGAATTACCTTCAACTAAACCTGCTATGTTTCTCTCATTTAGGATAAGGAAATGCCACTGGATGTTTCTGGAACTCAAATCTCAGCATCCACAAAGTTAATAGGACAAACTCACATTACAATTCATAGATGGAGAGATATCATGTTTAAAGTGTCTTTTCCAATCTTAAATATGCGTGTGTCACATGTCTATTGGATACATTTACCCTGTGTGACTCCCTCTTTCAAAAGTCCAACGCACCAGTTCCTACATACCACATTAGTCACGTGGATCACAACACAAACACCTGTCCTTTCAGTCAGCAGTATTCTGAAATGTGCCGACATGCCACCTAAAATCAAGACTTTAAAGAGTTGAGACCAAACCAAAGCCAGCTGACCAGATTTGTGTTTGTGTGGTTGTGTGTCTGTTCATGACATTTCTATGTACATTGGTGGTGATGTGGTAGTCAAGCATTATCGCCTCACAGCGAGAAGGTCCTGGGTTTGATTCCCGGAGGCAACCAGGGACCTTTCTGTGTGGAAGTGGCATGTTCTCCACGTGTCTGCGTGGGTTCTTCGTCTTCCTCCCACAGTCCAAAGACATGCAGTTAGGCTAATTGGAAATTGTCTGTAGGTGTGAGTGACTGGTTGTCAGTATTTATATGTGTGGCCCTGCGATGAACTGGCGTCCTGTCCAGGGTGTACCCTGCCTCTCGCCCATAGGTAGCTGGGATAGGCTCCAGCACACCTGTGAAGAAGTGGTAGAAGACGAATGAATGAAAATCTTATTTGTTGATATAACAAGTATTTGTTGTATTGTCATCAAGATTTTTTTTGTTTTGCATTCAACATTTTGATTTATGGTGAATCTGTTCAGCTGTTGAGCTCTACCTGGATTTATCTTGAGAATGTTTTGTGTCATTTGTGTCAGTGAACTTTTGAGCACTGGTGACCAAAGAAGTCATTTTCCCCTTTCTCATGCAGCATATGTTATTATGGTCAAAACAGTTCATCTGGAGGCAAATAGCTGTGAAACAACCTGAAGCATACAGTACGTTATGCACTAAGCTGGCTACTGTCCATAACATTAGCTTATATTGACAAAGTTTCTTGGAGATGAGGAGTAGCAGTATTTATGCTGCTACCTGCTAACGCTACATATCGTTAGAACTTTTGTCTATGCTTCCTTTCCATGTGCCAAAACTGTTGTAGAATGTGTTGAGCTGCTATGCGTTTCCTTGTTAAAGAAGTTTTACAGTTTAACTCTTTGTGGTTTAGGTGAACACATTTGATGACAGCTGATTTAGCAGACGTCTTTTCCGTTTTTCCCTTTGAAGTGTGAGGGAAGATGATGTGCAGGAAGGAGGCCAGATTAGAAACAGGCGAAGCTGTAGCAGAACCTTTATTTAACAGTTATATTCAATACATTTATTCAAATATGTGTAGTGACAAACACAATCTCAAGGCACAACCTTACTGAAGTCTGAAGGGGACTACACCTTCAGTATTCCTGGATAATCACTTGAGAAATCAAAACAACACTGAACACCACCTGCAAGTAGACAGCCAACAGTGACGACATATAAAAATTGTATTAAAACTAAAACCTTTCTTTACCTGGCAAAATACAAAACTTAACTGCATTTTGTTTAAAGCCTCTAAATGAGCAAAATAAGTTATAAACCGGAAACGTTTTTAGTCTGTCAGAGTGCAGAAACTCTTGCTGCAAACCTAAGTCTCACTGAGATTGAATAGCAGCGGTGGCTGGCCCAACATTTTGAATCTGCATGTGTGAAGGGCTAGTAAGTTTGATGGAAAGCAGCTCCTAATGCAGGAAGAAAGCTCACTTTGACTCTGCATTGATCAACACTCTGAGCTGATTGGGGCCAATGCAAATAACAGCGGTGATGGACAGCGACTGGACTACTTTGGGCCAGCCTTGAGGAATTAGCCTGCGTGCTTCTCATCACATACAGAGCCTTTATCAATGACTCTGGGCCTGGAGCCAATTTGAATGTGACTCAGACACTCAACTGAACCTGACAGTGACGAAGGAGGCCCATTGGAAGCCATGGTTCAATGACTGGTTAAGTAGAAGGCTACAAGCTGTGTTTTGAGCATGTGATAGCATGAGCCTTTAAAGTACTAATTGGAGCGTAAATGTGTTCTTTGTCTTGTATCTGTTTTGTTTGTTCTTATCATGGCATTAAGATGAGCCTTTGTCAGATCACTAATCACTAAAGTTTACACATATTAATGTTATATGGAACTTTTCAAAATCATCATTCATGATCTAGGGGCAAACACAAAGAACACTGTTTAATGTAAAGATGAACTACAGGGACACCATAGCTAGAAAACCCTCTGTCTCATGGAGAAGGTCGAGCTATGGGAGAGTGTCAAAACCATCCACTGCCCTTTACTCAAGCAGGCTGAATCACTTCTTTTTACAGTGAGTTACACACACCTTAGTACAGCGGAACATACATTCAGAAATCGATGGCACACTCTGTGTGGGTTGGACTTTCAGTCAGATTGTGGACAAGTTAACAATCTTGCCTCTGGCCCAGTCACCTCTTTTCTGCCATGTTAAAAGCTGGTGAAAACACGCACACAAATCCATGCTGGTGAAACCCACAGTACAGTACCTACAGTATGATCCCATTTACAAAATGAATGGAAGTTGAGAAATCAGATGGTAGCCTGGTTAGTTCCCCACTCGCTGTCCAATGGGCACATATTTGCACTACAGGTGCATGTTTGTGTTACATGCACACTATAAATCATGATGGCAACCTTTAACAAGAAGAAAAAGCTAAACAGAGAAACTTCATGTGGCTGAACATAATGAAAAACAACACTCACCTAAAACTGAGACTTGAACATATGTAGAACTTCTTATGTTTGCTCTGCCTCAGACTAAGCTGCCAGAGACTTTTCCCGGATCCTCTCAAAAACTGTTCCAACAGGAGACCGGTGTGTACAGTTTTATTTTCAATATTCACTTGAAAGACTGAGCCACTTGCCCCGTATTGCACCTTTTCCTTGTTACTAGATGTTCCTATGTAAGTGTGGTGAAGTAGGATTTTTGTTTATATTTATATTAAACTAAATGTAAGCGGATTTCATAACTCCCCATAGTAAAACAGTACAGTTCCGTGCCCTGTGTCTATATTTAACACATTGCAATAGTCAGACTACGTTGATACTTTTACTTAAGCAAAAGGCCTCCATCCACCGCTGCTGAAGTAGAACACTGACCATTTGTCTTGGCCACCTCCCCTTACTTTTGACTTATAATGAATTATTTTCCGAAATTCCAGTAGTCTATCTACTTCATTAAAAACTTTGGCAAGGGGGAAAAAAGGGAATTGCCGTTTGATTAATTATTTCCAGCTTTTGTTTCTAATTAAATGCATGGTTAGTCTGCTCTGCGATGGTGGGTGTGCTGCAACAATGCTGTTTTAACAGCGCAGACACACTCAGTGAGCCCGACTCTGACTGTCACACCCTCGCATCTACAAGAAACATGATGCAGAGCAGCAGAACAAAGGAAAGTTTGGAGAGGAAAAAGTAGATGAAAGTTCATTAGCTGTGAAATCAATACAAAGACACATAATGCTGTTTAGTAAAGCACAGGAATAGAATCCCTGTGTTTACACAGTTTTTCAAAGCATTCTTATACAGCTGAACGAGACTGAGAATGAAATTATTTAGTGTGTTTCATCATCCTTGCGGCAGCTTGGAATTAAAGAACAGTATAACCTACTGCATATGAGATTTACCATGAGTACGAAAAGGAGCCTATACTATTTCCTGTCTTCTAACTATGATTAATGACTGCCAACTGTCATGCATGCATCAAGAGCACAGCCATACATCATGCAATAACTACAGCTGGCAAACACTGACAAGTACATTGAAGCCATGCCACAGTATGAACTTAACAGCACAATTTGAGTTATTTCGATTTAATATTCAAGTACATGTGTTGGAAAAATATTCAATACGTACAATTTTGGCAAAATACAAAGCCTGAAGTACACACTCACAAACACACACACCTCCATTCTTGTGTAATCCGTCATCTTGCCTATGGTTTTAATTCCTGTTAACTGCATGGTTGCATGCCACTGCATAGTTCATTCTAATGGAATTGAATAACAGAGCTGCTTGGCTGCACTTGCACAGTCCTGCTTTAATTGGAATGAATGTTTTTTTTTTTTTTTAACAGGAAATATTCAGACCAATTTTTCTGAATTAAAAAGAGTGGCTGAAGTCAGTTCATCCTCTCTCATCAATAAAATATAGACACGATATGTATGGATAAATGCCCCATGACAGCTTTATATTTAATGAGAATAAACACTGCTTTACACTACATTATGTTTTTAAGTAGTAAATATTTTAATTACTGCTGCTTATAAACGTCATTCCTATCTAGCTAAGCTTCTGTTGAGAACATAATCAGTTTGGATGCAGCATACTGTTTATGATTTATTAGTGTTGTATTTGTTCAAATCTGTGTTTTGGGGGAAGGTGGTGCGTGTACAATCCACACAAAACTGATTTCAATTTTTAACGTCATAAACATTTTGTATAAAGTCACTTTTCCCTTCAAAGGGTTGATGAAAGTAAAAGTGCAGCTTTCCTCTGTGACATCTGTTCTGATCTGTTTTTTCATGCTCACCTTGGCCACGCCCACTTCTGCGACTCCCTCATCATAGACAATCACATACACCAGTTTGTTTCACGCTTTCATCTGCTTTGGGAGTTTGTTGACTAAGTGTTTGTTTGTTTGTCCATTGCATGGTTGTTTGCTTGTTCTTTGTATTCAGCTTTGTAACTGTTTGTAAACGTACTTGTGTGTGTGCGTGTGTTAAAATGGTTGTAATCTTGAATAGTTTTTGTCAAATTCTCGAATTAAAACTAAAGGTCTGGACTTACTACTTAGTCATTCTATCTTAGTCCATTAGTTGTTCATCTCTGCAGTTTTATATCATTAAGATACTGTTTGTTTGTTTGTTTTTTTCACAGTAAACCTGGGTCTTACTTTTATAACTGTAATGCAAAACACTGAAGCCTGATTATCTTGATGCCTAAACAGGAAGCATTTGCCTTTTCCATTTACCTGCATTGTCCTTCATAATTCCTGCTTGAAGCAGCAGTTCTGGTTCCTCTGTATTTCGCTTATTAGTTTTTTGTGCAGGACGCAGTGATTTTCTAACAGTGTCTAACACCTACTTGATTGGCCACTTGTGATTTAAGACATCACATACTGCTACACAACAACAGAACAAATATATAGAAATTCCCACAAATCTCACTTGAGCAGGACGATGAGGACAAACTCCTCTTTGATGGAAGAAATGGGCTCAGCTTGGACAGACATTGACTGTTTTAACTGGTCATTTCATGCTTTGAACTACACATTTACAACAATACGTGGTGAATTGGTGACTCATTTAAGACTCCATTAAAAAGACAACGGCCACTGGTTAAATGACAACAACGTCCATATTTGATCAGAGAAGACGAGAGGTTTGGGAAGCCTTGCATGTGCAAATATACACCCCCTCCCTGAGATAAGGCCTCAGACACAACCTGGGTCCTATTTATCATGCTGCTCTTTCATCTCTCCCCAGAAAGATGAAGGCCACCTTACAAGTGGCCCTAGGAAGAGCCCACTGATGGTAGCAGGAGGTGTGACTTCAACATCCACTCACTCTTCTCGATTCCTTCCTTTACCTAATGAGTCTATTCAGTGCAGGTGTGATGTGACACCAACATGTAGGATAAACTTTCCTCAGACTGACGAAGCTGCTTGGAAGAATGCAGATGCCATGACTTCCGCTTCCAGACATTACATCCTGAGGTGACACACTGGTCTTTGGTCAAACGCATTTGATTAGGAAATGTGACAGGATGAGCTCGTACAGAGGAAATACCCAGATAATTTCCCCATGCAAACATGAAAGACAATCTCACGTGTGAGAGGTGGCAGTGTCACATCCCCACAACAGCAAAAACACGGCCTGATCTTTTTCTACCGCTACCTGCTTCTACTGTACATACCTACCCTTTGTGGGTAGTTGTTTGGTTGGTTACATAAATCTCTGTTGCCATGGCGTCTGTCTATGTTCACAGAGAGGAAACCCTATTCATTCTGGGACAGTTAAGGCCTAGTCTGCCCTGTAACACATTCCTTTTATATACTCAACACTTAGAACCCAAAGAAATATGTCAGCAATGATGCAGAGGAAAAAGCCATTGACTGTGTTTACATGCTAGTAAAAAGCAAGTTCATCCCCCAGTCAAATAGAAAACGATTATCCAAGATATATGCCTTGACACTGTTTTTGCTAAACTAAACCTATAACAATCAGACAGCAACAAATGTTACAAATTGAGTTGTGTAACCAATCCCAACCTGAACCCAAAAAAGGGACTTGTATTGGTCCATTGTGTTGATTATAGAAAGGTTGTTGTAACATGTCTGTGGGGATGCTGTTAGTACTGCATGACTTGCCTCTGTCTCTGAGTGTGTGTGTGTGTGGGGGGGTATTCTTTTGTTTATGTGTGTCTTGTTGAACTAGAAAACCCAAAACTACAATATTTCAGTAAAATATTTATTATGAAATTACTTATGATAAAAGTAATAAGCATGACCATATGTGTGTGTGTGTTAGTGCATGTGTGTGTGCGTATGTTAAAATGGTAATTCTTGAACAGCCTGTTTTGTCAAATTCTCGAATTAAAACTAAAAGTCTGGACTTGCTCATCATCTTATCTTATTCCATTAGTTGTTCATATCTGCAGTTTTATATCATTAAGATACTGTTTGGTTTCTTTTCACAGTAAACCTGGGTCTTACTTTCATAACTGTGGTTCAAAACACTGAAGCTCGATTATCTCGATGCCTAAACAGGAGGCATTTGCCTTTTTCCACTGACCTGCATTGCCATCGCTGTATATGCACTCAAACACTCAATACTCATCAGTACACACAAGTGACAACTTAGGGGCCAGATTAGTGCATGTGCAATAGCCACCCTCCACCAAAGTAAATTAATTGTCTAATGACTTCAAATTGATCATGCATGTCTCAGGTTTGAGTTGCAAATCTCCTTTTAATCCAGGTATTTTCCTCTCAGAATAAGCATGGAATTGCTTTAATTAGCAACATGGCTGTGTGTGTTGAGTACATTAACATGGCAGAGAAAGACTGGAGCTGAATTTACTGTGTGTTTGGCTGATAAGGACTTTTTATGGCTGTGCATTTAGCCACTTGCTCACACTCAGATAATGGCACAGTAGAAAATGCTAAGCTGGCAGAAAATACCAAAAATCAATTTAGCCAGGAGCTTCTATAAGCAATGAACAATTCTAAATATAAGAGTGTCAGAGTTTTGGCTTTGGGGCGGCCTTGTTCTCACGCAGTGTGTATTTATTTTTGCTTTATTTTTTTGTTATTTGTTAATGTAACTGTACTGTAACATAAATGTCATGAATTATGGCAGGACCTAAAGACACAAACCCAAATTCTCAGTTAAAGGTGTTGATTTTATGAAGATAATGGCAGCAACCGGTGGAGGCGACTGTTTTCTGGGCTGGTGGCTCTACACAGATGTGCCTGTCAGGGGCTCGTGCTAATCTCCTCTGCATCGATTCCAATTTATCATATGTGCTGCCTGAGTAAGCACAGGTGGAACTACATGTTGATACTAATCTGTAGGCATAAGTAGAATTAGAGCCAAAGAACTTTATGTCATGAGACATTTTACTACAGCACCTGCACCAACCAGGCAACTTATGCAGTAAGACTCTATCAGTGGTCAAAACAAAGCACTACTACTGATGTCTGTTCCACAGTTTACTTAACTAACAAATGCTGCACAAAAAGTATTTTTAGTGAAGACCGTAGTGTTGCACATTGCTTGCATGCTGCATGTTTGTGATCATAAAACACGTTTTCAGTTTCCTGTAATTCCAGAATGTCTGACACGAATCGCTCTCCTTAGCTATGCTACTAAGAATGCGTGCGAGTACATCTTTTCATTATGAACAAGCTTTTTTCCTAAAAATTACATTCCTTTGCAGCTAAACAACAAAATGTTATGTACATGAATTGTGCTTGGATACAACATATTTCAAGTATGAAGTGCTACATTCATAGATGGGGAAAACAAATGTCCAGAGAATGGTGGTGGGTGTTTGAGTAGAAACAGGCACTTGTGCAGTAACTTCAGCTGTGTGGACCAACAGTACCTCAAACTACGTCCAAAATGGAGAAAAGGTTTTCATAAAACCAGACTGTTGTACCTTATATAAGGATTCACACGTTCTTCCTTCTCCCAGCTCAAACTGTCACTTACACTTTGGGTTAGTTTCACTTTCAGGGAGATTTGGGCAGAACAAAACAAACACAGCGTCACTCCAGGTAATGATCTGCCGTTTTGTTCTTCTGAGTCTCTGCAGGAAGCTGCAGCCTTTGTCCTGTACATGTTCAGCTGCAGAAAGCTGATTAGTAACAAGTGTAAATGGGAGAGAATTTATCTATGAAATGAAACTGGAAGAAGAAACAAGCTAACTTAAGAAAGCTGCCTTAGTGACGTGCATGTAAATAACCTTAGTTTACACTGTCATGAGGAAAAAGAAGCATGAAGACAGTAATCACAATTTAACTTCAAGCAAAGAGTCGAGCAAGAGACTAGTGCCTGTTAGCCAATACCCACCCGTTAACCACAATATTTTAAACCTCCAGACATCTATGGATCAGGTGATGAGACTTGTGAGTGCAACTTAAGATCATGTCACTCAGTAGAAGCTGGGACTGAGTGGACAGACAAGTAACACAAGACCATCACCTCAAACTGGTTCACAAGAAGCAAGCTGATACATTTAAGCCAGTGACCCTGATATTACAACAGGACATTTTCTCTGAAGCTAATGATAAATAGTTTTGCAAATAAAATTTTCATCACAGCACATTCACATATTTCCACTATGTGACTATATCAAGCACTGTATTTCAGACTAAATGAATCTCCAATCACAAAGAAACACCACGTTCATAACTACTGTAGCTTGTCCACATTCAAAACAGATTTAGCACTGGCGAGCATGTTCATGTATTATCACAACGGGAACTTGCCAGTGCAGTCATACACAAACAACTCATTGAGAAAAGCCTTGCCCTGAGCAAAACGCACAGCAGTTGGTCTCCAATATGTGAATGACAAATGAATATCACTCAGTGGGTCAGATGGTGTAGACACACTCCGTGCTCTTTGCTAATCAGGCCAACCTACAGACCTCACATACCATCAGGACATCCTCCATGGGGAAATAAGTACTTTTCACTTTACTAAACAAGTATGTTTTCCTCCTTGGGTGAATGCATTGTTTGTTACATGGTCAATTTCTTTATGCAAATTGTATTACAGGGGGTTTCATAGCAATTATGTATAATAAAACCCAGGCAAAACAACTATTTTATACAGATGTTAAATGGCAAATTAGAGGTGCGTTTATGAACTCTCTCAGGGGCAAAGCACGAAAGGCAGAAAAAAGCTCATATATACAGCATCAATCATTCATACTAAATGTTACCATTGAAATCCTTGTTTTCTTACTACATTAGGAGTAAAATAAGGAACACAGGTGCAACCCTGGCTTGTTTTTCATCATGTCAGCTGCTAGCTTAATATCAACACCCTTGTGTGTGTTTTAATCTGTAAGGTCACCTCGGCAAGCAAGCTAAAGTACAGTATGTTGGTGTCACACATTTCTTTTAACAGTATTTATTATTTACATTCTTTTCCTTTTCCACACACATACGTGAACATTAGTAGTTCACGCAGAAAAAAAAACATTCATGGACGGGCTTTGATGTTTTGTTGGATTTCAAGCATCTGTCAGTTCTGGCCCAATTCAGACAGATGTGAGTTGGAGGCACAAACCCAGATTAGGGCTGCATTCGAAACATATTATGATAAAGGTTAAATGTTGGATGAAGCACTGTTCAGAGATCAGCTTTTGGTCATTACCTGCCATTTACTGACCCACTAAAATCATATTGTGATCTACATAGAGAATCAGATATGAATGAATAAAGTACAGATGCTGATGTTGCTGATGATGAGATATGTTTTCATCCTGTCATTTGACGCGGCTACTCAGAAACTCAACTATGCTTTAGGAAGAGAGCAAATATACTTCATTCATTTCACATTAGTGGCTGGGGAAGGAAAGCTTAATTTCCCTTTAGTTCAGACTAATCACAATAGTAACTTATAATGCTACATTTGAAAATGTGACGACTCCTTGTTTTTCCGTTCGTTTATTTCCAGCAGTGTGAGGAGTGCACTGAGTGAAGAATAAACCACAGCCTGTTAAATACCCAGTAATTTGAAGGTGATGCTTTTGTCTTTCTCTATTCTTTGTCTGCTCAGTGATTTGGTTGTCATACCTGATCATGCTTTTCTTTTGCTCCTTCTTTTGCACCCATATTACTAAAATGCTAAGAGCTGTAATGGTGTAGGTGCTTAAGACCAGGTAATAAGGTTTCTTCATGTAATTATAGGTTGAATCCATCTTGAATAAAATCTTGAAATAATCACAAGTTGGAAATCTTCTGTCTTGCACTGGGGAAGGGAGAAGGTAGCAAGGTGGCAAAACAAGCAGCTCATCAGTGGTCAGCTTATCAGACTGCTACATGACTACTGAGCCTCATAACACGTGGCTCAGTGATGAACAAACCCGGTCACCCCCCCCAGCCCCCGACCGCCCCAACCTCCGCCTTCTAACACGCGTTGTGTGTTTGAGAAGAAACAAGGCCTGCTGCCATGTGTTTGTGTGCTTATGCTATGTTCACTTTAAGGAGAGGATCCACTTCCAGCTGAGCTCCTCTGCATTTAAAACTAGCAGCCAAATGCTCTTCATATGGAGAGGGGCTCTAAAACAAATCCCTTCTCAGTTTGAATGCGAGCATCTCTATGTTTGCCTGCTTGGCCTGATCTTCCTATTGGCTCAATGTTTTGGCCCCTGTTGTACCCTAAACCATTTTTTACACCCACCCTCCACTACTTTTAAGTATTTATCCCTCTTTCACACCTCCCATTCTATACACGTACCTCTAGTGTACACTCAGTGGGTGGCTGTCCTATTCAAACATCCTGACTCAGAAATTTAAAATGTCATTGAAAACCCATTGAATGGTGTTATGGCTTGTTTTATTTTTCCAGTGTTAGACTACAAGGTCAGTTTGCACCAACAGCTGAGAAGCAATCAATAGGAGATTTGAATTTAAAGAGCTGTGCACCCGGGGGATGGTCAGTCGCCGGTGCATGGTGTTACCACAGGGGGGGCTAAGCCCTAGGGCTCAACGAAGACCTATATGCTTCCACAGAACCTCCACCCCACCTTCCATTCCACCTCCCCAAGCTTGGTTAACTCTCAAGACCATGATTAATTCATGGAGGATTACAGTCTGGAGGCAGGGGAAGAAACTAGGATTGCATATAGTCCTAACTGCACGCAGAGGTTTAGGGAGATAACGCCTCCTCTGGATTCATACGGTTGCCAATGCCCAACTTATTTCCCTACAAGTATAAATTTGTTGTTCATCTTCACTCACAAAACCTCACACTACAAGTGCTTGGGTTTCTTGATTATTATTGCTGGTATGTTTGCTAAAATAAGTTTAAAGAAGTCCCTCCCAGCCATCGGACCGCACAGTGAGAACAGAGAGCTGCAGGGAATAATAATGCAGAAGCGCGCTAATGAAAGCATAACAAACCAGAAAGTCGTGGTCACAGCAATTTTGTCATTGTCCTTCACAGTTGCACAGCTAACTGCGTATGATTAGTGGACAAGCCCGAATAACAGAGTAGAAGAATCTAGTGCCGGAGCCCAAGCGTTTGGCCTTAGCATAGACTGTGAATCTATTCTCCCTTTGGCCACGCAAACGCAAGCAGAGGGTTCTGTGAATTTGTGCAACAGGGGAAAAGGGAATCTATGCATTTACTTTTTATTTTTTGACAATAAAAAATATGCACCACAAAACCCATCCTGGACGCACGATTCTACAAGGTGTTTCTGTCATTCTGCCATAAACTCGTAGGTTCTCAGTCTGACTCCTCATCATTTTCTCCTGCTTCAGTTTTAATGTTTCTGAATCCCATTAATTAGCATTAACATATGCTTATGTGTGACTATTTATGCAACACTCAATTTATTTTTGGAAAATTAAATATGTAGTTCATTATGAAATTAGTCATTTCAACAACCCTGTGATATACGGCAACACTGATCACATAATGTGAGGGAACACTAGAAAATAGCCGCTCCAAAGAAAATATGTTCATAGTATATTTTCTAGTTTTATTAGAAACACATTTTGTCAACATGTTGTATTTATACAGTGAATGGTCTAATATGCACTGGAGGTCACATAAGCTTAGGTTTATTGGAACAATATAAGACAGAACATGAAGGCTTGATATTCAAAGAGATGTAGCAGCTGCTAGCTGCATATTTAACCATCAATTATTAATAGTTTGAATTTATCTCATTTGAAGACAAAAATAAAACCTAAGTATTTTATAATAACAGTTTTATGAATGTATCGTCAGCAGACTAAAAAATTAAGAAGTCAATTACTCCTTTTAATCACTTACAATTTGTCTCAACACATTCTGCAGATGATGGTGCAAAGCACTTTACCAGTATTTGTGCTATTTTTTTCAATTTGGCAATTGTCTATATTTTTATTATTTTTTAACCTTTTTTGTAAACAGCATCTTGTACAAACTAGCACAGTGAACCACAACCCCAGCAAATGTTTATCTTGATACAATATAAAGGAAATCAATACAAAAGTTTGGTTGGTTGCTTGGAACATTTTTATATGGATCGCGAGGTTCTAAAACATGGTTTTCGAGACTTGTGGACTCCTGAATTAAATAGGTTACGTAAACAGTTGACTGTTCTAAGTCCCATTTAGAACCCCAGTAAAAGATTTTTAGAAGGTAGACTCCATTTCAACATTTCAAGTTCACTTCCATTTTAAATAAAGGGTTTGCAATCCATAGCAAGTTTGACTTTTTGCCTTTTGAAGGCGGCCTTCCTATGATTTTGGTGGAGATTATGACACCAAGAAAAGTAAAAAAAAAAAAAAAAAGAATAGTCCAGATGGAGGAAACATTGTCATTTCCTCTGGCCTTCAGTAGTGTCAAAAAGGTTAAGTGTCAATATGGCAGAGCCTTGAGAGGCAAAGAGGTCTGAGGAGCTTCTAAATGAATACAGGAGACACATCTAGTGCCTGAAACGTAGTCTGAATGCTGCTCAGCCTTCCCACAATGCCAGGTCAGCACACAACCAACCCTTGGCCCTTGTTATCTCTGTGTAAAGCTATTGAAGTCTTTGACATTAGCTAATGATGTTTTGTTTCGTATTCTGGACGTACTGTAGGAGATTTTGAAAGGCTTGTTTTCTACCCCACTGGTGAGTGTAGGGGGTTCGGTTGTTATGCTGGGCCATGACAGGAGTCAGGTTGGGTGACAGGGTGCCCCAGGAAATGGTGGAAAACGAGGGCAGTTCATCAATTTTTTCCTTAAGTTTTTTTCAGTCCATTTTTAATGGAGGGGCATGTAGTATGCAACTGATACACCCAAACACAATACTGAAAACAATGATTTGAGCATAACTGCTATGCCGTATGTGGTATTCCATCCCACAAAAACGCCAGCTAATCTTATATAAATAAATAAATATGAAAACATAAATAAAATATGATTCAATGGCATTACCCTAACCCTGTCAATATGTCCCTGTTCTCAACTCCAGGCTCCAACATCATCAAGCCCCACCACCCTCTGTTACTGAATCTCTCACCAGCAAAGTCTGCTCTCAAAAAGCTACCATACGGTGCCCTCATTAATTTCCGAGGGCGGGTGGGACAAGTGGTTGTTATATCCGCTGCCATTTAGAGATAGTGAGGTAAAGGGAGGACTAGGACCAAACACGTCAGATGAGATGCTGTGCAGTGGCCCTGGGATTCCGGGCTCTGGGCTGGGAGATTCCCCTGGGTGGTGGGACATGATATCAGAGAAGCGCTGCACCTCGCTGGATGGGTGATGGCCTGGTAGGGGGTGGTCCATTCCTCCGAGGGGTGTACCTGTGGGGCCTGAGGAGGGTACAAAGGGGAGATCGACTGGGGTCTGTGCCTGCGACGATGGTGGCCCCTGAGGGAAGAAATCGTAGTTCCCTCCTGGACCATAGTACTCACTCTGATAATCTGCGCATCCAAAAGAAGAATGAAGAAAGAATCAGTATTAGCTGTGAGAACAATGGGTGTGCAGAAATAATTCCAAATATGTTGAGAAACTCATTGACTACATAGCTGGATCTATATGAGGGAGAGAGAGACACACTTGCCGTGCTACATTAGCCACAGAACACGTTACACTTAAATCAAAACTGCAATTGGGTGGGGAGAACAACGTGGCCACAGAATTATTTAAAATTGAATTTCATCAGCAATTCCACCTACCGGGAACCTTTTTTTTAATCAGTTGTGCATATGATATCATTTTAATTTCTGGCTTCAGCAGAAACAACAAAGGCTTTAGCGCATTTGAAAGTATGAAAATGAACAGATATTAATATTTGAAGGTACATTGCGGTATCAAATCATGGGGTGATTTTTAATTTACAGCTTACTGGTTTACTGCTTCTGGACCAGGTGACCCACATAAAACTGATTTCTTTAAAATTTGCATAAGAGCAGTCGATATCCACATTTGATAAATACTACAGCCTATGTGTGTAAATGTTATTTTAATGCTCTATAGTATAAAGTTGTATGGTATATATATTTATACCCCTCAGGTGATAGTAGCCTGAAAACTATTAGCAAATAAATGCATAAGACGAATGGAGAAGAATGTCTTAAGACATTGGGGCAACTATTATTATTATTATTATTATTATTATTATTATTATTATTATTATTATTATTATTATTATTATTATTATTATTATTATTATTACCTCCATAGTATGAGAAGGGCCCGTTAGGGATGAGCTCCCCAGGCTCGAGCCGGTCCACCAGCGTCCTCATCCGCCTGGGGCTTCGGAAAAATGCGTGCCTTCGTGCGCCCAGCGCGCTCAGCTGTTTCATGCGTCTCTCCTTGGATCGTCGGTTTTGAAACCAGACCTGGACACACACACGCATAAATATCAGAGTCACCTCATGTTTTTCAGCAAACAACAGAATTGTGACGACATTTTGATTGGATGTCAATATTCTTTGGAGTAGAGACTCTGGGGGTGTGGGTGATGGAGTAGCGGCTGGGGGCGTCCTTACTGTGGTTTTAAGGCAGCAAGAGTAAATTCTAAATAAACCAACTCACAATAAACCACGTTGGTGTTTCGGTAAATATGCTAATACAGCTCACCGTGTGAATTTCATTTAAGGGAATGTGTAATTAGGTATCATATTTACCTTGGCACCTGCACTGGATTGGCTTCTTATTAGAGTAAATAACCGCGCACTGTGTATTTTGTGGTGTGTGTTAAATCCGCAAGGCTGTGCGATGGAGAGACTGCGCCCAATTATCTTTACAGGAGGGGGACTCACATCTAACCTCCCTAATGATCTTTTAACCCTCCATTTACTCCGACTGAAGGCTGCAGCAGCGGGGGCTTAAAATCTCCAATTAATACTTAACAGGAGGGTTGTTATCAGTATATTACCGGACTCTCTGAGGTTATCATTTCATAATCTATAGGCCGGCTTCCTGTAATTATGCCCTTCCCTTTTCCCTCGTGCTCACACATATTAGAGACCCCTACATGGCCACTCTCACTTTACGACTGTTAATCTGCTATATCATACCTTTTACCTTTGATTTGCCCCGCGGTCTTTAGTCACATCATGTGTTCAGGTTCGCGCAGAAATAAAGCCACATTCCTTAAGAAAATAAAAACGAACAAAGCTCCTCAATAAGTCCCGCACTAAGTAGTTTATGGGTTCGGGTGTTTAAAATAACAAACTATTATTTATAATAGATTTCTTAGTCAGGAAACTCTCATTCTCATTTAGAAAAAAAGAATGGAGCATATGCAATAATAATAATAATAATAATAATAATAATAATAATAATAGTTGCTCCTTGTTTAACTTCACGCGGCCCTGCTGTAATTCAGATTTGTGAGGAAACAGTCGGAAGGGCTTTGAAGCAGATTTCTGCCTTCCACTTGGCTGGAAATGCTCACAGCGTGGCTAAATGTGCTCGCAAAATGTGATGGCAGCGCTGTGCCAAGATTCCCAGCGCTCCCAGCAGCCCGGCGCCAGTTGGCGACTTCGCTCCGTCCTGCGCGCCAAGAATCAAAAATACCCATATAAATTACCCGTTTCTAAATCAACCTCGTCCGTCGGCCAATCTTTGGCTTAATGAATTCAATGTGACCGAGCAGTTTGAAGAGACGAGGTCTCCTGTAAAGAGGGGTGAAGGATATGAGAGGGGGAGGTGGAGGTGGAGCCTTTCGGATGGGATGAGGCCTGGCCGGTCATGGTCGCCTGGCAGCCTGGCACAGGCACCTTTCCATGAAATATAAGCTGTTACATCACCTTTTAATGGCTGCGTAACACCCTATAAAATAGTAAAGGCGTGGGTCCACCTCCTCAGCCGGAGTCCTCTGAGTTCTATTTGTATAAACTATCTGACCATCTCAGGCGGAATTAAAACGCACCGGGTTTGATCATTAGCTGTAGCGATGCCTGTCAGTAACGTTTTCTGTGGGGGATCAGCGCGTGGACCAAAGTTTGGCTGGTAAATGGAGGTGCGTTTACCTGAATGACCCTCATGTTCAGGCCGGTCTCCTGAGCCAGCTGCTCCCTGATGTGTCTGGTGGGTTTGGGGGTCGCAGCGAACGCCGCCTTCAGCGTCTCCAGCTGCTTGGCCTTGATGGTGGTCCGCGGGCCGCGCCGCTTCCCTCCGAGGTTCTGGTCGTCGTTTTCGTTATTAACAGTTTCTTTGTCGGACAGGGCCGCGATCTCCGTGTCTTTTAGGACTACGTCGTCTTGTAACTGGTCTTGAGAGTCTGGAGATAAACTCGGGTCGCTGCACGCCGTTACTGCGGAAACAATGTACGTGCGTTAGAACGACCACAGACTTTGTCCGAGACAGAAAAAGCAAAGGAGTGTTTCACCCTGCTCGCACTCTGCGAACAGTTAACGGCGGGTCCAGAAAATTCAAAAAGCCTAATCTGAATATGAGACAGTATTTATAAACGTGCGTGTTCTCCACTGTCTCGACTGTGGACTTGAATACTCAAATCTAAACACACTCAATGTAAATTACATGTGATGGATTAGAGCAGGCAAAGACCCCATCTTTACAGATGAAAGTACAATTAAACAGCTTCACGTGAATATTTGATACATTTTGGAGCAGAATGATCTGCAGTGTACAAGCTGCGTTTCTGTCGCCGTCTAAGTCCTGGTCATAGACATGATGAAGTCGCTGCGGTGCCGAGCATCACATTCATCACAATTTTTCCCGACATGTGCACACACACAAACACACTCAGACACAGGGCGCCCTCCGTACCTGACAGTAGGTTGGTGTCTTTTACACTGGCGTTGTTTAGATAATCGTCTTTGCAAACGAATTTATTCTCGTCTATGATGTAGAGCTCCTCGCCGGTGGAAAGCTGCTTATTGCACATCATGCAGGTGAAGCAGTTGAGGTGAAACACTTTGCTCCGTGCCCTCCGGACCAAGTCGTTCGGAGAGATTCCCTGCGAACAACCGCCACACTTGGTGCCAAACCGCCTGAGAAAAGGAAAATAAACTGAGATTAGACCGTTTTACAAGAAACAAATCAGTGCATGAAAAGAAACATGAAGCAGGCACTGAGGTGGTGGGGACGACATTTGGATCCCATGCACCGTTTAGAGTGCGGTACTTTACTGTAATGAGTATTGTCCAGATAAGACCAGATAAGGATAATGAACCATTTGTAATGAACTCACTTTTTCATTTCTTATTGACACCTGACAGTTCTTGTGGCTTAACTCCAATAAAAATGGAATGGAATAAATAATTTGCTTTATAAATTGATTCATACATGAAATATTTTACACGTAAACATAGCGAATAATATTGAGAATAATAATAACAATAATAATAATAATTAAAAAAATAGGCCTTAAAATATTTTACTTGTAAAGGCTGTATTAATTTTCCCTCATAAAAAGCACTTTCATCTGAGCGTTAAACTCTATTTCCCTCTTCCAGGTGGTTACATATCAGCTGAAGTTTCTCATTGAATTTTCTTACCCCATGTCTGTGTTTTTAACAATGATTCTTCACAGCTCGCTGTTTCTACAGGTACAGAATTCGCAGCACTTTCAACAACGCGTGATGTGCGAGCTGCTTGTTGACTGCACGGATGTGACTGTTTTGTTTCGAACTTTATCCTTTCAGCTAGTTTGCTATTCAAATCCACTTATCACGTCCTCCTCAGTCGGACTGTGCAAACACACCGGGCAGCGGGTGCCCCGGCCTGGGTTTGATCCTTACGCTCCCCCAGCCGCCTGCACGCAGGAGGGAATGACACACACCCCAAGTGTGATTTCCTCTCTTTCCCAACAAAACGCCCTCAGCACACACACCTCCTTTCTCTCTCCTCCTGCTGAGAGCGAGTGCACACGCGTTGAAAGCTGCTGCATAGCTTTTGTTGTTGTTTTACTTAAGAATTTAAATTAACAACCCAATTACTCGCTCTTAATCAAAGCTTATCGCTTGCCAGTACTGGTTGACGCCTACAGGCACGGGCAGGTCGCTCTGTGTTTACTAAGAGCAACAAAATAACATAAATAAATGAGACAATACTTAAAAGCTGTTCCTTCCTTTGGCTGTCTGTTTTTACAAATATATAATATATATATATATATATATATATAAAGGCCATCGGACAGTGTGATGTTTCAAAATGATTTGTTGTTTTTCTAGTGATGCTAAATGTTAGGTAAGGTAAGTTTGTGTAAAACGCAGACTTATTTTTGAAGCTCGCAGTCACAATCTTTGCTCCAATTTAAAAGACGTGTAGGTTTACATTCACTCTGTGCTTCCACTTGTTAAAAACGCACACATTTTAAACAAACCCTAGTGTTTTGTTGTTTCATGTCACCTCTCCCGTGCTTACCTAAAGAAATCATTTTTGCAGTATAGTCTTCCCTCTCGAGAAAAACATTTCTCTGTCAAATTGCATTTGCACTCGCAGCACTGGACACACTTGACGTGCCAGGCTCTGTCCAGCACGTTGAGCAGAAAGCGGTCCAGAATAGGCCTCTGGCAGCCGGCGCACTGGACCATGGCTTTGGATGGGCTACAACACCACGAAGAAAAGTACGCACACGAACAAAATCAACGGCACAGGCCAAGCATTGACCGACTATCCGCTGTTACTCCGAATCGCCTGGAGCTCCCGGGTCAGTGTGTGTGGACAAGGCAGTCGATCAGGTGTCACCACAGATTTCCCTCTGCATGCGTAAAAAGGCTCAGTGCAAAACAAAATAAAAGCAACAGAACAACTAACGAGAATAAAGAATATATGCGTCCTTTCTGTCAGGTGGAAAAGCCAATAGCAAAACAGTCCTACTGGCTCCAAAAATTCAACCAAAATGTAGATTTGAGCACGGGAAGCGGCGGATCGGCCCGCACGAGAAGACCCCAGCCGGCGTAGTTGTCCCGACCCTCCTGAAGAGACGCATCGGCTGAAAGAAGCGTCGTGTGTCAGCCACAGGAAGAAGGCAAGTCTAATTAAAAGCTTTCAGGGCAGCGCTGTCACGCGACAAGAAACGCACGTCTATAAACAGTTCTGTGCACTTTGACATGGCCGCGTATCCACTCTTCAGAACCCGCACAGAAACAAAACCACACACCCAACAGATAAAAAAGAGTGCGGTTCCCCTCGCGCTGTAACAGAGGATCCTGGATGGCAGGTTGCGTCGGGCAACGAGGCGCTGGCGACTCCGGTAGTAAACGGTGTGTATGCCGGGAAGCCCTCTGTCTCCAGTACCGCTTGTATGCTGGGATGCGCTGGGTCTCCAGTACACTGTCTTCCTTCTAAAAGCTCCAGCCCAGCCTTATTCCCAGCCTCCTGACGTCAGGCCGCCACCGGACCAATCAGCGCCGTACCATGCCAGCCACCATCTAGCCTCCCCATCATAACCCGGCGAGGGTTCTGCCTGCTATTTATGCCGCACACTCAAGACACCAATTGTCAAGAATTTTCCTGCCAACTGTCATATGTTAGTGAATGTGTTTGGAGAAAGCAGCTGCGGTGGAGGGCGAGCAGCGCGGAGGGAGAGACGCCACTTTTCGGCGGCTAATCAAATTGTCTTCTGGGCATGAGAGGGACATGACGGAGGAATCTGTACAGGTAGATACAGTGGTGTCTTCAAGATAAAAAGCTGGAGGGATAGATTGCATGACATACTCCTTCTTTATTCAGGTAATAATAATAATACGATAATTTTACGCACAAATTGGATGTGTTTGTTATATAAAATATCCGGAGGCACTAATAAACCAATAATCATCAACCACAAAAGTGAATGTTTGATCACAGCAGAAAGCAGCTTTGGTTCTATGTATCTGGTGACGGGAGATGTGATGATGCTGTTAACTTAGTTTCTGATGTGTATTTACCCAAACCATGTCTCCTGCCGCATTGGCAGTAGCGCGCTTGGCTTGTGTCCTCTTTGGTGTGATGGAGAGGAAGCGTAGAAGTGAAAGACAGAAAGGCTCTAAAGTTGACAGCTCGTGCGGCTCAGCCTGCCCGGAACTCGCGGCCTAGACACCTCAAACGATTAATTAGAAGAGGTGCAATCCACTTCAAGTCCACCCCAAGCAAATAACACCATGAGCTTAACAGGCTGCTTGATTATTAGTCATTCCCCAGACACCAGTCACGTTCTTATTGCGTTTAACGCTTCTTTCCCGTTTTGCTCAGAGAAAATAAGTTTAGTCTGGAGGTAAAGCTCGCTGAACAAAAACGTTTCGTTCCATTATCTAACCCAGATTTACGTTTAACAGAGTAATTATTTTTAACCACGTGGCGTGAGACAACAGTTTAATAAATGTAACCACAGATCTAACAATATTTGCCGTTCATCATTTTCTTCTAAATCAAAAGAGGCGACACAGGGACGTCCGTTGATTCAGTGACCTGTCCAGCGTCATCTTGCATCAGCTACCTCTCTTGCAAATCGCCCGCCCGACCCCGTCCAGCTGCCGCTCGGCGTCTGGGGAGGTCTCCTTCACCAGGACACGTGTTACCGGCTCGAAGAAAACACACGAGCTCCGTCTCATTCTCTCTTTCTTTTCTGTTTTTTAGTTGCTACCTCATTAAACCCCTCTTCAGATCTTTTTTTCCCGTTTCCGTTTCTATTACTTTCGCGTCTGAGCGCGTCGTGCAAAGCTTCTGCCTGAATCTCCACCACAGACAGAACCAGAGGGGTCACAGAGAACCTCCTCACTCATATTTACACAGAAGAAGCTAGTTTGCAATATTTCTGTCCCCCTCAAAATGACCCAAAATCCTGCAGTGCGCAGGCCTCACTCACCGCTGCCACACAAACTTGTAAATGCATTATGTAAACAACAAAAGTTGTTGTTATTTTCATGTGTTGAAGATGCCTTGATAGTCTGTCAGTAAGGATAATCTCCGCCTGATTTAGAATAAGCCAGAAAGAGAGAACGCCAGGCGCGCGCAGGCAGATTAATCCATGAATAGACGGAAATCAAAATATAGGCTATAGGCTTAAAAACGCTCCTCCAGGCACAAAATAAAGTATTAAATGCAAAAATGGTTTTAACCTTACCGCTGTAATCCCTCACGAGCAACACATTTTATTCTCATTCATATTTGCATTGCAGTGCCGGGAGAAGTTGTAAATTGGTATTCGTGGCGCAACATCTGTGCTTAAACTAAAACTCGAACTTATTTTGCCTCCTTTTTGTTCTGTAATCTCGCAGCGGTTCTGTTCAGAAAATGAAAATCAAACTGGAGTTGAAAATAAATACCGGAACATTCATATTTACACTTGTAAATATTATATTCTAACCTGATCATATTATAGGCTACATGTTTTATATATATACATTTTATATTTACATATGCGATTTTTTTCAAATAAAACGTTGGGTATTGTAGGCCGCGACCATCGTTCAGGGTAGTGGAAGGCCTTTTCTTCTAGGACAACGGTTCTGTAAAGCAGCCCAAGAGATTTGAGGTTTATGAAGTGCAGACAAGTGAACTGGTACACTGTGAGATAATTAATCTGAGATAATGAATGAGGCTGTGAAGATGCACGCAATCATTAATTCTAATCATGACACGTTTATTTGTCTCCCCTCTCTCCTCCAGGCTCAGTTTAGAGACACAATGTCACCACAACAGTGTATGAAGCAGCGCGGAAAACGAAGAGGAAGGATTTCAGAATAAAAAGTGAAAACTGAATGGAGCCGATGAATTCATGTTGTCAGGCTAGAAGGAGGACAATCTTAAAGCAGCGTCTCCTCTTCCGTGGAGTTCTAGTGGTGGCCAGTCTCTGAAAGCCCGGGCTGTGTGACCTTACACCCGGGCCACTGAGGGCGGCCAGACGACCGGGAGAGGGGGACAAACTGTGAGTCCAATAATACAGAGAGAAATATCACCTCCGACTGGAGCTTTGATCAACTGAGTGTACCGGGGCGAAGAAGGAGGAAGGGGGGGGGTGGGGGTGTCAGGGCACCGGTCTGCTGCTCCGCTCTGCTGTTTGCAGCCTCTCTGCTCTGCAAGATTTTTAAAACCAATAAATATTGTGAACAGACTCCGGCATAACAAACACACGTGAAGGCTCATTCCGACCCACGAATAAAAAAGCCAGGCTCTGTAGAACTGGCTCTGTTAATACAACATGTTGAGTCATTTCTATTTCTTTTTAGACAAAAAATATTTGGAGCAGTTGTGGAAAATGCGTACACTTTAAAAAGAGACAGGGCGTGAACGCTGGACAGAAGTGTTGTGTCGTGTAATTTAGGTTCATGATTGTTCAAGGTTTATTTTGATTCAAAGAGCGTACGCGCCTTTAAATAACACTAAGGTTTGACGTCTTTTTCGTGCAATCCGCACACATATCACGCACATCAGGCGCAAACTTGACTTTTATTTTCAAGAACTGTGTTTGGGGTGGAGGACATGTTTGAGGAGGATAAGGTGGAACATGGGACGCACTTCCCCCCTGTCCGTTTGCCCAGCCCGTCGATCAAGTCTTCACAGCATTATCACGCACTTCCAGGACCGAAATCCGCCCCCACCTCCTTCAAACCATGCATCCATCTTCCTTCGTTTATCCCAACGCGCGGTGCTTGCGCAGCAGAAACGGCCCGACGGATTTAGAAAATAAATGTGGAAGTCTGTGGTGGTGTAGCCCATGATTTAGATCAACCCACACAGTCCTAAAATCGACAGGCAGCGCCGTGACCTCTTCCGTCTACCCTCACCCCCTGTAGAGTCACCCAAACATATGCCGATGTGAACTTGACGTGGATTATTGAGCCGGCAGCAACTCTACGCAAACATTTTCCAGACTTTCCAACTCCGACCCAGGCTGTGCCCAGAGAAATCCGATGGGATTTATAGATCATCTCCCTACAGCTGTCCCTTCTCAGTCAGTTAACCCCCACCTCATTCATTCACGCGCGAACACACACACAAACACACCCACACACAAAAAGACACTCACGCGCATTTCACTGTCGCCCTTTCTCGAGATGGTCGCATAGAACCAGTTTGCTGGGAGTTGGGGGTGTAGAGCAGTGACCCTGCGTCTCTCCGGGGTCACACCGAAATGCGTCCACAATAACAACAGCACTATCATCTCCAGTCCAGCTCACTCCTCCAGGGGGCGAGTTGAATTCGAGTAAGGCATTCGTTTGATTGTATATTACTCACGCGTGTCTATGGCTTTAAATATACGTTAATCCCGATTATAAATGAGAATAAAGCGTTGGAACAACACGGTTTTCCATCATTCACAGTCAGCATGTTGGGTAAAACGTAGTTAATGTGGGACAAACGTTGACTGCGTTTTATTTGTTCAGGTTAGCGAGCTAAACACCTGGTGGCTACTTTATAACAGCACAACCTAAAACTCTGAGGCAGGTCAATAAATAGATAATCCAAGAATTTATCCAAATTATAGACTCTAGTCCAATGTGAGAAAAAGCCCGAGAATTATGTTATACCTAAACACATGTGAAGGGATTTCAATTCATTCCCAAAACCCGCGTCTGTGTCACTTTCAGCTCAGACTGATCCAGACCTTCACCTCCACTGTACACCCCCCAACAATCTGCCTTTTCTGCTTGTGGAAACGCGGCAGACAGGCTTACAGAGAAGGAAGCGGACGCACGGGCGCTGGGAAGCAGCCTCTAAAGCACTTCCCGTAGTTTAGATTAATGGTACTCTGCGATTCTTCTGCAGTCGGGGTGAAAGGGCTAGGATCACTAATGATTATAATATAATGTGTGGCGATAACCACTCCCTTTGAGATATTATCGCCCGCTGGCCAATGCTCAGGGGACGGGCTGCGTGGCTGCAGAGCGGCAGATAGCTGCTGCTATTGCTGCTTCTGCGGCTGCAGCCTCTGCAGCGGATTTCTGCGCTCTGAAATAATAATAAAAAATGCCCGCAAGCACGGAGAGAGGGAGAGCTGGCCGCTGCTGATACCTGCATTCAAATCTGGAGCAGAGCAGGGCGACCCGTAGATGCCACTTTTTTGTAAACTGTATAATGAGAAGAGTGCGTCTATTCTCACTCAAATGCACAAAGCAGCCAGAATACAGCTCCTCTCTGGCCGGTAAAAAAAAAAAAAAACAACTTCGGAAAATTACGACCAAAAGAAGGGTTTTAAAGATTACTTGGTTCTAGTAGACGCTGTGTAAAAATGCAAGGAAACATTTAGTTATTTTAGTGTCAGAGAAAATGAATTAGACACGTTAAATGTAATAAAATGTTGAGATCGTTTCTAAATGTGATTTTGCTGTATAGCCCGGGTTCACGTCGTTCTGGCCGCCAAAGAGCAGAGTGGCCTCAGGTGATATGACGATGATGACGAGCGTGATGTTTGAGGAGTGGTTCCATTTTTCAGTAAGTGATCACAAAATATCGTCTTCTAAAAAAGATTTCATTTTTATGTAGCTGTCTGAAGAGAGTTACTGCTGTAGCGAATACCACCGCTTCATTAGTTATTATTTCATACACCAGGAGGTTTACACTGAGGGAGCTGCAACAGTATATTTATTAGCCTTACGACAGTGTCTTCATACAAGAAACACCTTGCTCACGTGTCTTCAAAGGAGCTGTACGTATGCACCAGATAGCCTCGAAATATACGTTTTTGTGAAATTAACAGATGATGAAAAAAATTGTAAAACGAAAAAATCTAAAGACATCAGGTATTTTTCTAATGTGAACTGTCCCAAAGCCGATTAGGCCTGAAATCCCTGCATAACTATCGACAATCACTGATCGATACCAAAGGGCGCCGTCCTCAAAAACGGCTGCAACAGAGAGAGGGGAGAAGAGAAGAAGCAGGAGGAAGAAGAAGTGGAGTGAGTGATGTTGCTGTGTTGGACGCACCACAGCCAACCCAGCACTATCCATCTTCATTGGAGCTTTTGTGTGCGCAAAAAGCAAAGGCGCGCATAAGGTAAAGCCCGCACCAAAGCCGCGGCTTTATTTTTATATCCAATAGATCAGCAGGCAGACAAAGCTTTATTTTCGCCAGGAGAGAGATATTTTACCTCTGCCTTACGGTTTTATGTTGGAGAGGTGTCAGCCGGGGGAAATGGATGGCTAATGCATAGGCAAAGCGCTGCTCGCCTCTGCATGCTGCACGTCAGAGCACGACTGCGGGGAAGAGCAGCGGGGATTTAAGGCCCTTGGGGGGGGGCAACACGGGGGGCCGAGCGCTGGGGAATAGAGGCGCTGGGTATCAGTTCATACTCCTACTCATAACAGTCAAAGACAGAAGCACAGTTAAGAAGAAACACCTCAGACCAATACATGAATGCGCCACTGCCCCTGATCAATGCCCCACTCCAGCCACCCACCTTCCCAGCTCTACCCTATTATTAAAGCTCACAGGTTAGTAAGTAAACCAAGGCATAAAATACAGTATATGAAACGCAATAAATGCATAATAAAACCTGTATAGGTTACATTCAAACATGAAGTATTTGTTGAAAGCCCATTAAAACGTGACCAAGGTCAGAAAAGCGTGGAGCATAAAAGCACAGACACACACCCCAGTTAAAGCCTGAAAATGTAGTGCTGCACCAGGTTAGTCCAAGGCTAACTAACCAGAGCACCCCTCAACATAGCTGTTCATCATATCACAGGATGGCAAACCTAGTGACATGAGAAAATTAACAGCAAGACGTAAAGCAAACAAAAAAGACAATCTCAAATCTGTGCGGTAAAATATTCATATTTAGAATGATGACAAATGAAGGTGAAGGTCCTTCTGTAGTTTAGCCACTGGTGCACTGACTGCTTCATGTTACGTCAAACTGAACATGGAAAAAAAAGGAGCAAATTAGAAACTGGACAGAAAGGAGCCTGCACGTGTTTTTTAAGTCATGGAGATGCAGATGCGTGATAAACACAAACGTATAGTCTGAATACATTTTTATTTTTTCTTAGCACAATCTGGGAATAGTTATCTTTTAATAAATACATATGGAGGGTTATATGCCATCAAATGAACATTTACATTAAATACAATGTGATGGGACGACGTTCCAAAAGACAAGCAGCATTTCACAAACAAATCAGCCTTTAAAACATCTCCGAGCCTTTGAGCATGTGCTCGTTCAAGACTATTAGGTAGTTGTTAAAATCAAATGCACTGCTCACTCCCAGACAAGAACACAGATTCTAAATGCTACAAAGAGTTAACAAGATTTACAATGCTACTCTAGACCCAGCGCTTCGCTGTCATATTTCCCCCCATGCTAAATAGAAATCTTAAGAAGTAATTGGAATTTACTGCATACCTGAATAACTGCATATAAATAGGCACACATTTCATCGGGGTTCACTGACACTGTTTGGTCGCATAAAAAACTGCTGCATACATTATAATACACAGCAAATAATCTTATTTTGCCGGAGCCTTTGCTACATACTTGGGATTCTGTCCAAATTACCAAGGATTCAAACAAGCATTTTCAATTTATTAAACCTATATGGGCAACATTTCATTTTAATGGGACAATTTATTTCTGGGAAGGGATTATCAGTAGTAGGGTGAAACCATGGCAGTGTGTAAATCTGACAGTGTTCATCTCATTTAAAAGCAGACAGCCTTCCTTTTGCTAGGGCCCAATTCAACGGACGTAGGAGCTATATTCAGGTGCCTTGGATCTTTTCTCTGTCTCGTTGACTTTGGCCATGTCTCCCAGACAAATGCCTCAATTCTCAACACCTTTCTGATCCTGCATGTGCTTACTGAATTTGGTGGAGGAGGATACAAATCCTCCAGATGGGATTGGCAGTCATGCCCCTGGTCTTTCGGCCTGACATGCTTGGGATGTAAAGTGGCCGTCGACAGTGCGACCCCCCCCCCCAATTGAGAGGGTTCAGCGGATTTGGAGATAATGACATTGCCGCCTCTATTAAGATTCACATTAACCATTTCACCACACGACCTCATTTCTCTTTGTCCTAGCCTCCATGTCAAAAGCCCTGCAGTACCTGGGTAATATTCATAGCTGGCCAAACAACCTGACAAAAGTGAGGCTGTCAAGAACAAGAACACACTGAGGAAATACATCTCATTTACCAGTCTTAACATTCATGAATCATTTGGCTACAAATAGTTCCCATATACCAGGATCTGGCATTTTCTGTGTAGGAACTCACTTTCAGATATTTGACTGTTCTCTTACACTGACTGCACAGACACCTGAGCCAAAGGACCTCTCTTCCCTGTCTCACACACACACACACACACACACACACACACACACACACACCCCCCCACACACACACACACACACACTACCGCCCTTCGTTTTCTCCCCTGCTGGCTCCCAGAGCTGCGACTGTGGGAGGGAGACTAAATTGTTTGTCTCTCCCTGTGTCAAAGCTTTGCAGCAGGGATGAGACTATGAGAAGAACTGCTCCCTGTCTGGCTTCTGTCTGATGGCTCCATCAGGTTGAAGCAACAGGGGGGAGTCCAATGTTAGAAGAGGTTGAGGGCGTGTGTGTATTAGCATGTGTGTGTGTATATATATACATATACATATAGATGTGGATCAAATGTGATGCTGAGCTGTTGAATGAGAGCTTGAAAAGCAATTTCAGAAAACAAACTGTAAAAAGTCTAAATATACAAAAAGACAAAAACATGACCTCACCGACTGTGTTAAAGAAAACTTCTCCCCATTCAGTGTTATGAGAAGAAGACTCTGCTTTTAAATGTTCATTGTTCAGTCTTAGTACAGTTCAACCTGTTATGCTGCATATGTATTTATCTGCCTCTGCGGTAACCACAGCAGAAATCAAGATGTTGGTGGCGTAACTTAGCAACGAATGGAAACTTTACCAAGTTGCTTCTTATGATTTGAGTTTTGGGGATATGTTTATATTAAGGTTTTTAAACCAGTAAACAACATTTACAGTTATACTTAACATCATGTATTTATATTCAACATGTTTACACATTCATTTTATTTTATTCCTTGAAGAAGCTTACAATTTAGATACATTGGCATATAAAAAACAAATTGATTAAGAACTGAATATTTAGGTTTTCTAAAATCCACATAGTCCACAGTCCACATCAATGTTCTTGACTCAGCTGTCATACAAGGCCAGTAGCTACTGTGAAATGTCATAAATGCTGGTCAGGAACACAGAAGCTGCTCACAGTCATCTAGTATTTATTAGTCTTTGTCTAAGTCTTTGATTTTCTAAAGCACATGTCTTTGGTTATATTTGTTTAACTTCACATTTAGTACAATTTCCATCCCTGCCTTTTGCCTTTGATATAATTTTCTGATTCTTCTCCTCTAATATTGAGGATGAATGAGCTAGTTATGCTGCTGCATGGAGAGCCCTCCTCCTCTCCATGCTTGCTATGCCTGTAGATGAGTTGAAAGGGTGAGGAGGTCGCAACCTTCCTGGGGGATGTTTTACAATGACATGGCTGGGAAGGTCTGATTTGTCTCCACTGGAGCGTGCTGCTGGCGTCTTCACACGCAGCTAGAGAGAAAGAGAGAGATAGAGATAAATTGAGAGAGGGCAGAGAGATGGTGTGTGTGCACAGAGGAAGAGTGTTTGTGATGGAGGCTGACGCGGTTGTCGAGTTGCCGGGTGGCTGTAAATTAGCCGGCTTGGCAGACTGATGGTCAGCAGCAGTTTCAGAGAACAGCACCCACCTTGACCCTTGCTTAGGACGTTCAGCTGAGCCCCAGGGAAGGAGGAGGAAGAGTATGAGCAGTGAAAGCTATTAAAAACCAGTTGTCATCATGCAGGCTGTTTTACACACACAGAATGTGGTCACTGCTCACTCATTCAGTTGACAGTTGTGTTTATTCTTTGGTTTTTGGTGAAAGCCACACAGGCATGAGAGGAGATCATACCAGCTCCATACAGACCTACCTGTCCTAGTTGTGAAGTGGATAGTTAAACAGTCCTCACCTGGGCAATGTAGAGGAAAACAAGCTCTGGGGATACAGCAGTGACTTGGCAGGGCTTCATTTGCATTGGGTTTTGCTGGAATGTGACCCCAAGTGGGGCATACGTGTGGGACTTAGCACCCAGCAATACACAGCCCAAACACGCTGTAATAAATTACACAATCCCTGATGCTAAACACTAGAGCGAATCTAATCAGTGCTCGGTGGAAGCCTTTTATCTGGACCCATCTCTGCCCGGTCACACACAGTACACAGTCCCGCGCTCCTTTTATGACAAACAGCGAAATGGCTGACAGCCACTGATGGATAGAGGAGTGCCGGGGGAAGTTCACTACTGATGTTGTTGTTGTAAAGGGCAGCTTCAGTGATTTCTTCCCATGGTTTGGGGGACACATGTGACGTGAAAGTTGTCAGTTTTTAATGTAAAACTCTTCTTCAGCAGTTGGTTGTTGAGCGGTTGTCTTCCCCTGGGCCATAGAGCTCCATTACAAACACACTGACCGCACTGTTGGTGAACAGCTGTTTTAGGAAATGTTACGGTTTACGTGTCGGGCATGAGAAGGTGATGGAACAGGCTGAAACAGGATGGGATATGTGAGAACGAGAGCTTTATTGATACAAAATGATAATAGTGATGGGGGTATGATGCAGGGTAGAGGGAGACCGGTCGCCGGTTCTGCCAGGTCCGACTCACAGCGCGGCAGCTGGCGGCGGTCCCTTACTGTGGCTGGCGAGTGGAGAAAGGGGAAACAAAGAGACCACAGACTCCAGGCAACAGAGGGTAATCAAAAACAAAAGGAAACAGAAAGCGAGCCGAACCGGCCGATAGATCCAGAGCAGTTTTAGCGAGAAGCTAACGGCGCACCACAGGCGCTCGTAGCCGGCTCCGGCGGACAATGTTTTGAAACACAGTTACCAGTTCGGTCAGGGCCGCGTGAGCCACCGGGGCATAAAGCGGAGAGGATCAGGTTCCAGGCAAGCAGGGACAAAACGAGGAGTCCACAGTTCCGTGAGCGTCAAGACAAGGCAAACCCAGAGGTACGGGAACTCACGGATGTGGCGAGAGACGAGGTCCTAGGCAGGTCATGAGTCCAGAGAGTAGCGACGAGAAGGGCCGAGTTCGGGGTCTTGAGTCCGGGGTGAACATCGACGATCCAACAGGGAGGCGACTGGGCAGAGAGCTTAAGAAGGCAGGTGAACAGGTGAATGTAATCAGGCAGGTGCAGGTAATCAAACAGATGTGTGCTAATGACCGGGGTGTGGTGAGCCTCTCCGCTGGGTGGAGTTACACCCAGTGAGGGTCCGATCGGCAGCCTTGCCGATCGTGACAGAGCCCCCCCCTCAAGGGCCGGATTCCAGACGGCCCAACCTTGTGCAGGCCATCCACACAAGGTCGGGCGGGAGGAGGGGGACCCGGAGGAGGGACCAAATGCAGCGCGCGGTCCTCCCACCACTGCGTTGCCGGGACAGGGACAGACGGCGAACGACCCCCCCTGGAGTCGCCCGAGCCGGGAACGAGAAGGCGGGCCCCTCCTGGGGTCGCCCGAGCCAGGAACGAGAAGGCGGGCCCCTCCTGGGGTCGCCAGAGCCAGAAGGCGGACCCCTCCTGGGGTCGCCCCTGACGAGGAACAGGAGCCTGTGCGGGCCCTCCAGGCCGCACAATACCAGGACCCCTGGGACGAGGCAAGAGCAGGGAGCGAGCCCCTCCGAAGGGCCGCACATGGCGAGGAACAGGGGCAGGAGCCTGTGTGGACCCTCCAGGCCGCACAATACCAGGACACCTGGAACATGGCGAGGACATGAACGAACCCTCCTTGGGACCGCTGGAAACAGGAACAGGAACCTGTGTGGGCCCTCCAGACCGCACAACACCAGGACACCTGTGGAACATGGCGAGGACAAGAACACAGTCGAGAAACACATGGCGAGGACAAGAATGGACCCTTCCTGGGACCGCTGGAAACTGGAACAGGAACCTGTGTGGGCCCTCCAGGCCGCACAACACCAGGACACCTGTGGAACATGGCGAGGACAAGAACACAGTCGAGAAACACATGGCGAGGACAAGAATGGACCCTTCCTGGGACCGCTGGAAACTGGAACAGGAACCTGTGTGGGCCCTCCAGGCCGCACAACACCAGGACCCCTGTGGAACATGGCGAGGACAGAACATGGTCGGAAAACGTTTGAGGCAGAAAGCTCGTGGTGTGAGAGCCTGGGTGGTCGGCATCGGCGGTGGTGGCGACGGCGGCGTAGAACCCTGGGCGACCGCCGTCGATTGTTGCTGTGGCGTGGCGGTCTGGATGACCAGCATCCGTGGCTCCCATGGCGTGATGGTCTGGGCGGCCGGCGTCTGTGGCTCCCATGGCGTGATGGTCTGGGCGGCCGGCGTCTGTGGCTCCTATGGCGTGATGGTCTGGGCGGTCGGCGTCTGTGGCTGCCGTGGTGTGACTGCCTGGGTGGTCGGCCTCTGTGACTGATGTGGCGGGACGGCCGGCATCTGCCATGGTGAGGACCTCGGGACAGCTGACGGCGATGGCAACG
This sequence comes from Macropodus opercularis, assembly GCA_030770545.1. Classification (NCBI taxonomy): domain Eukaryota; kingdom Metazoa; phylum Chordata; class Actinopteri; order Anabantiformes; family Osphronemidae; genus Macropodus; species Macropodus opercularis. The sequence goes on from CM061110.1 coordinate 2,160,569, forward strand.
GAGCCTGGGTGGGCGTTGTCGGCCCCTGCGGTCAGCTGGCGTGAACCCGAGAGACTCTCCAGTTCTGGGGGAAGCAGTCGTGGGCGGAACGGCCTCCCCTGGGCCAGTGGAGACGGGCGTGGACGTTGCATTGTCAGAGCGGCGTGGAGCAGCATGGTCTGAGTCAGCATGGCGTGGAGCAGCATGGTCTGAGTCAGCATGGCGTGGAGCAGCATGGTCTGAGTCAGCATGGCGTGGAGCAGCGTGGTCTGAGTCAGCATGGCGTGGAGCAGCGTGGTCTGAGTCAGCATGGCGTGGAGCAGCGTGGTCTGAGTCAGCATGGCGTGGAGCAGCGTGGTCTGAGTCGGCATGGCGTGGAGCAGCGTGGTCTGAGTCGGCATGGCGTGGAGCAGCGTGGTCTGAGTCGGCATGGCGTGGAGCAGCGTGGTCTGAGTCGGCATGGCGTGGAGCAGCGTGGTCAGAGTCGGCATGGCGTGGAGCAGCGTGGTCAGAGTCGGCATGGCGTGGAGCTGCGTGGTCAGAGTCGGCATGGCGTGGAGCTGCGTGGTCAGAGTCGGCATGGCGTGGAGCTGCGTGGTCAGAGTCGGCATGGCGTGGAGCTGCGTGGTCAGAGTCGGCATGGCGTGGAGCTGCGTGGTCAGAGTCGGCATGGCGTGGAGCTGCGTGGTCAGAGTCGGCATGGCGTGGAGCTGCGTGGTCAGAGTCGGCATGGCGTGGAGCTGCGTGGTCAGAGTCGGCATGGCGTGGAGCTGCGTGGTCAGAGTCGGCATGGCGTGGAGCTGCGTGGTCAGAGTCGGCATGGCGTGGAGCTGCGTGGTCAGAGTCGGCATGGCGTGGAGCTGCGTGGTCAGAGTCGGCATGGCGTGGAGCTGCGTGGTCAGAGTCGGCATGGCGTGGAGCTGCGTGGTCAGAGTCGGCATGGCGTGGAGCTGCGTGGTCAGAGTCGGCATGGCGTGGAGCTGCGTGGTCAGAGTCGGCATGGCGTGGAGCTGCGTGGTCAGAGTCGGCATGGCGTGGAGCTGCGTGGTCGGAGTCGGCATGGCGTGGGGGCACTGAAACCTCTCCTCGGTCGTCGGTGGTGAGCATGGCGAGAGCATCCTCCATCTTGACCCACCGAAGGGGTCTGGGGAAGCACGTGTCACTCCAGGATAACCTCCACACGTTTACTACCTCCCTCCTTTCCCTCCGGCGAGAGCGAGTGACGACCCGGGAAAACACGGAACCAGGGGGCACTCCAGGAGTGGTCCAGCATGGAGCGGCCTGACCTGGGGCTGGGTGAAAGAGAGCGTGAGCGACAGGCTCGGCGTGGCTTGGAGCATGAGAAGAGGGTTCAGGGTGGCGTGGAACAGCATGAGAAGCAGGCCCTGGCTGGCGTGGAACAGCATGGGCGGCAGGCTCTGCGAGGCGTGGAGCATGGGCGGCAGGCTCTGCGAGGCGTGGAGCATGGGCGGCAGGCTCTGCGAGACGTGGAGCATGGGCTGCAGGCTCTGGGAGACGTGGAGCATGGGCTGCAGGCTCTGGGAGACGTGGAGCATGGGCTGCAGGCTCTGGGAGACGTGGAGCATGGGCTGCAGGCTCTGGGAGACGTGGAGCATGGGCTGCAGGCTCTGGGAGACGTGGAGCATGGGCTGCAGGCTCTGGGAGACGTGGAGCATGGGCTGCAGGCTCTGGGAGACGTGGAGCAGGGGCTGCAGGCTCTGGGAGACGTGGAGCATGGGCTGCAGGCTCTGGGAGACGTGGAGCATGGGCTGCAGGCTCTGGGAGACGTGGAGCAGGAGCTGCAGGCTCTGGGAGACGTGGAGCAGGAGCTGCAGGCTCTGGGAGACGTGGAGCAGGAGCTGCAGGCTCTGGGAGACGTGGAGCAGGAGCTGCAGGCTCTGGGTGGCGTGAAGCAGGAACGACAGGTTCTGGGTGTGAAGAGGTGGCAAGTTCTGCGTGGGCACGGGCCCGAAGGGAGACCCAGTAGGTCAGGAACTGAGGGAACGTCCGCTGGGGAACTGACTGGGCCCTCGGCTCCTCCTGACTGGACTGAGGCTCAGGAGAGGCAGGTAGGTCTGGGTGATAGGCTGGCTGTGGACGAGGCGTGGGTGCAGGCTGTGGACGAGGCGTGGGTGCAGGCTGTGGACGAGGCGTCTCCCTCTTCCTGAGCCTGACCTGTCCGGCCAGAAGCTCAGGGAACCTCCTGTGAAGCTTTAACTCGGGGTAGGCAGAGTAGCAATCTGTGATCCAGTTCAGCGTGGATATGCGGGTCGGGGAGTCCAGGATGTCCGGGATGGTGCCGAGGAGCTTGACGAGGGTCTGGATTAGCCCGTCTAAGTCGGGGGTGTGGCCTGATTCAGCGGGTTCCATTGTGGTTGGATCGTACTGTTACGGTTTACGTGTCGGGCATGAGAAGGTGATGGAACAGGCTGAAACAGGATGGGATATGTGAGAACGAGAGCTTTATTGATACAAAATGATAATAGTGATGGGGGTATGATGCAGGGTAGAGGGAGACCGGTCGCCGGTTCTGCCAGGTCCGACTCACAGCGCGGCAGCTGGCGGCGGTCCCTTACTGTGGCTGGCGAGTGGAGAAAGGGGAAACAAAGAGACCACAGACTCCAGGCAACAGAGGGTAATCAAAAACAAAAGGAAACAGAAAGCGAGCCGAACCGGCCGATAGATCCAGAGCAGTTTTAGCGAGAAGCTAACGGCGCACCACAGGCGCTCGTAGCCGGCTCCGGCGGACAATGTTTTGAAACACAGTTACCAGTTCGGTCAGGGCCGCGTGAGCCACCGGGGCATAAAGCGGAGAGGATCAGGTTCCAGGCAAGCAGGGACAAAACGAGGAGTCCACAGTTCCGTGAGCGTCAAGACAAGGCAAACCCAGAGGTACGGGAACTCACGGATGTGGCGAGAGACGAGGTCCTAGGCAGGTCATGAGTCCAGAGAGTAGCGACGAGAAGGGCCGAGTTCGGGGTCTTGAGTCCGGGGTGAACATCGACGATCCAACAGGGAGGCGACTGGGCAGAGAGCTTAAGAAGGCAGGTGAACAGGTGAATGTAATCAGGCAGGTGCAGGTAATCAAACAGATGTGTGCTAATGACCGGGGTGTGGTGAGCCTCTCCGCTGGGTGGAGTTACACCCAGTGAGGGTCCGATCGGCAGCCTTGCCGATCGTGACAGGAAAATGTCTTTTTCTATTTAAAATTAAGCCTCACAGGACTTTTTGTAGGTTATTTTATTTTTATTTTTCCTTTGGAACTTCGCACTTAATGTCTAGATATGTACATACTGTCAAACAAATTTTACTCTTTTTTGTAATTATTGTAATTCTTTTCTGACTGTAATTATGCTGCTGCTGGGTCACCAGAATTTCCCCACTGCGGGATAAATAAAGTCCTATCTATCTATCTATCTATCTACTTTTTATTTATGAAGAGGGCTTTTGTTATTGCATAACGTGCATAGATGACAGCATAGTGGTTGCATCCTGATTAATGTACAACTGATATTTGGCTTGCCACCTGGTATTATCCATCTGTAAAGTGATCCTAGGTAGGTCAGGAGTAGTTGAGTGCTGTAGGGCATTTGGATGAACTGAAGCCGGCTTCATATTCAAAAACACAAATATGAGGTGGTGCTTGTCCTTCCAGGTCCTTTATGTACTACATTGTGAAAAGTGAGTTTCTACTATACTGAAATGTTTTCATTTTTGCGTGGGAACATGGAACTGTGGACAGTTTGACCACTCATTTTTGTGCATATTCATAAAACTGCTGAGTTTCAGTGATAGAGCTTATTGGGCCACAAGCTCTTCTCTTCTGTGATCAGCACAAATGATGGACATCTGTCAAGAGACATTAAGTCTTCACTTTCTGTGTATTTCTTTATTTAGAAACATCTTTGAGCAGAGAACCATGGTACTGATATAATCTGTGCACTCTTGGGCCATGACCATCATGCTCCCTTCATGAATGCAGTATATGCATATTGCAACATTTTTCAACATTTCAAATATACTCTGGGTCAAATCTGAGTTTTTCAGACCCAGACATGATGGCGATAATATTGGCTTTAAATAATTGTCTCAACAATAAACAGCCTGACCTACTCTTTTAGTTTATGTCAGCAGGTACTGTACATACAGGACGACATGCAGACTCAGCCACATTCAGTAATTAGCACAGCCTGAGCCACAAGTCTTTACATGTAACATCATGAAAGCTGATACAACAGGAGGTATAGAGAGACACCTTTATGATTCCAGTAAACTCTTTCCAAATCTGATTTAAAAGAAATTCAGGAGAAATTAGCTTCTTCCTGTAAACATTCACAGTCTCAGTTACAGTTCGATGGCTGGTTAGCTTCCCCTTCCCCTCTGCTTTCTGTAACACAGAGGACCGCTATGAATCAAACACAATGTCAAATTCATCTGGGAGCCATCATAGGGAATATATAGCGGCTCTTGGGTTACTTTGTATTGTAATAGATGCATTGTGCTACTAAAGAATATCCCAGGCTGTATTCAAGCAGAATGAACAAAAAGGGAAGCAGAAGAATGAGGCTGCTGCAGATTCAGGAGAAAGTATCATAATTAGAAAGAGATAGGTTCAGTGGAGGTTCAGTTGCTGTGGAGGTGAAATCAAATTTCTATATAATGTCATTTAAATCCTGTGATCCAGGAATGGTATTTGAACTGGGATTATCGGAATCATCAGTCGGTGAATGCCTAAGATTTCTGCCACTGTTAGTGTGTGTGCGTGTGTTTTCCTTGAGTTCACAAGTTTCAAGTTTTTGGGGGATGATTATAGTGATGGAAAGAATGAAATCTATTTAAAAGTTGAATAAAAAGTGAAGCAGGGGGGAATAGTGGCAGGTTTTGAACAGAAAGCAAAATGAATCTGCAGACAAAAATGAGCGTGAGCTCATTCATGAAGTGATTATCTTTCTTTTGCAATCACCAGTACTTCAGATTGCAACTATGAAATAAACCAAAACATATTTTCATTGTGTTTGCTGCTATGCCCTGTTGCTATAATACCAGAACATGTAAGTGGCCCTTAATTGAAAAGTCAAAAGTTGCTTTACTCCCATGATGGAGTGAATTTTGATGGTTAATAAAAGATGCAGCGTGAATCAGAAAATAAAAAGAATTATTTCAAACATATATTTGTTAATCCAAGAGCCATAAATAAATAAAGCTGAAGGCTGACAGCGCACAAAACATAGAATCCTAGATGAGCAGACTGTAAATATTTATCAGCTTCACACCTTTCAGATGAGCCATAGTTTATATTGACAGAGCATATAAAGTCTTTCTGACAAAAATGGGCTGCATGTTAAATAACTAATGTTGTTGTTATTGTTAACAACTGATGTTGCATTTTTTAACCAGGTAGGAAGTGTTAGTTTGTGTATTGCCACCAGTCTCACCAGTGGCGATCCTGGAGACTGCAGAGGCTCTTCAGGCATTACTATTAAGCTATAATGATACCAACTAACCACAAAGCTACTGCAATAGTGATGCTGCTGACTCTAGACTGACATGGTGCACATTTAAACACACGATCTAGAATACGACGATCACAACTGGCCCATAGATTGCGTGGGTGTAGTGCAGGGATATTGCGTCCAATGCAGAAGAACGTTAGTCCTTCACTTATTTTATTCTCACAGTGTGTATATGTAAATCTTTTTCCCAAACACACACATATATACAGTATGATGACACAAATAAAGTTTGGTCATGCCAACAATCACATCTAGAGCAAAAAGAATTTACAGACCCAAACCAGAAACCTAAAGCCATCCATTCATTCATTATTCATTATTCATATTTCATTTACACTTTTTTTACATTTACAGTGTAATGAAATACAGGTTTTTTAAAGTAACACGCTGCTCACAAGATAACCAAGATAACATATTTTTCATGTCAAGTATAAGAAGAGAGACTGTGACCCAAGTTCTAAGTGTCTCTCTACCACATGCATCCTGTATTTAACTGTAGTTACCTTGTCTCGTAGCTTGTTATCTTCATGTTATTTGAGCTGTTTGTTTACAATGAACGAACGTAACAGGAGTGACTGGGATGTCTTAAGGTCACTGCAAACTTTAGTTTAGCCTGCTGTAGTTGAAGGTCAGTCACCCTCTGGGGACCTGTGGTGCCTTTGCTCACAGTGATCAGTAATGAAGTGCTAAAGAAAAGGCCTGGTGATTTGTATCATTTAAAAAACTCAAAGTTAGTGTTAGTTGCTACAAATGAAATATATTACCCACATTTTACAAGGAAGAAATGTGTCAGTGCAGAGGTGCGTTTTCAACAGTGGGGCTCCCTGCAAGTACGAGTAATCTACAGTTGACTGTCAAGCTGTCAGTTCATTTCAGTCAACTGGTAATTCCAGTACAGTCCACATTTGCCTGTGATGTGACTTGATACATTTCCTACAGCAATGTGACTGGGGCACAGCTGCATAAGTAGAAACTTCTAAAACAGGTTTGGGACACGTACTCTCTCAGTAAAGAAGATGAACTAAGCCCTGCTCTTTCTCCCCCAACCATCTGAATATTTTTATTGCAAACAATTACTAACTGAAGCAGGTGGACTTCTTGCATCAAACACACACATGCAAACAGGCTGCACACACGGTATCTTACAGAGATGCTGGAGTGTAACGGTGAGCAGCAGCTCATGCATCTGTCCCCGTGCTGTGAGCTGACAACAACAGAGGAAGCTCTCAGCTGAGCCTACAGGTGTGCTGCATTGTCTTTCCTCTGTGACAGGCCTGAAAGCAGAACACGCCGCTCACTGTGGTGAGCCTGATTGTAGTGGCGTTATCGACCAGCTCCCTGGTGTAATTCCCAGATAGAGTGTGGCAGAGACAAACACAGGTAAAACACTGGTAATCTTTTATCTCCACCACACAGCCGACGGCAGGGTTAGAGTTCTCTCTGCCTTCAAGCCAAAGCAGCGAATACTGGCAACGGCGCAGCTGTTATGTTATGTACTTCTTCCTACTAGTCCATATACGTACATGCCTGAAACTCCAACACTTGTTGTGGACACAAGTCTGTGAAGAACAAGTCAATTGTAAGATAAGCTTCAAAGAAAACCCAAGTTAAGTCATAGAGGGGAGCAAATCAAGATAACAGACTAACTGCAACAGCTAGATGCAATGAGAACAGTTTCTTTCTTCAAGTCTCATCTATTGTTCTCAAACATCAAAACAGATTTATTTTACAGACAGATAAATCAGTAGAGGCAAATGGGGCCTGGTTTCATTAGCCCAGAACCCAGGCAAATGCAACAGTGATACATTTAGTTCATATCTGTTTTTCCTTTTTTAGTAAAACTATGGAGCAAATGTATGAAAATCAAGATGACAAAACAGATCAGCCAGACTTTATTAATGATTAATGTTGAAAATGTGCAACATGCCATTGATACAGCTTAAATAGTAAAAACACATCTAAACCCATTTCTTATCATTGACACAGCATTGTAGATCTGCCAATCACACAACCACCAATCACCAGTAACAGTCCCCACAGTCTTCCAGAGAAATATAAAAAAATATATATTGTAGCGACCCAGCAGGCCGCTGGTGCGTTCAGCCCAGGGGAACTCTGGGTAATGGGCAATGTAAATAGTTCAGCGTGTGTGTGAGGAGTGTTATGAGAATATAGGTGTAGTAGTTGTGTAAACCTGTGTTGTTGGGTGTGTTTTGTGTGGGGATGTTTATGTGGTATGGTTCTGTGTGTGTTTTGGCCGGCACCGTGTGGGAGGGTGCTGTGTGTGGCAGTGACCCCCCCACAGGTGACCGGTCATTTGGTTGTTCAACAATAAACCTCAGCTACCTCGGTTGGAGGCAGCTGTAAGAAAAGGCACGAGCTGTGTATTTCCTCAGTAGAAGCAGTTCGAGACACTTGGGGTCGTGCGGTGTATGGGGCACAAGTGTTCTCACATCCGCCTGCCACATTTAGCAAAGTTCACTCTAGATTAGCCTGCTAGCGCCTGAGCTAGCTGATAGTTAGCTGCTAACAGTTAGCCAGGGCTAGGTAGCTTCTGCTCCAACGCTCCCGACGTTACATTGGTGTCAGAAGTGGGATCTAGGCTGTTTAGAAGACGCCGACATGGAGCGAAGCATAGGCGAATTAGAGCGAGCAGTCATGGAGAGCAGCATGCTGCTAAGGCACCTCAAGCAAGGGGCACGGAAAAAGACAGGTGATTCCCGCCAACCTGACGGCGCTAGTGTGGCCTGGTCTACACCCCGCTACCCCAGCCATGAGAGGCGCGAACTGTTGCCTGTGACGCCGGTAAAGCTACCTCGCTACAATGGGCTGACCCCCCTGGAACCTTACCTCGCCCAGGTCGAGCTGGCTGCTCTCCACGGAGGATGGAGTGACTGTGAGACGGCCACACACCTGGCCCTGGCCCTGGAGGGTCCCGCCTTGCAGGTGCTTACTGACCTACTCCCGGAGGATCGGCGGGAGCTCCCACTCATCTCGGCCGCTCTTAAACGGCGCTTCGGGCAGAGGATCTCCGCCGAACAAAACAGAGAGCAGCTAGCTAGCCGCCACAGAAAAGATGGAGAGAGTCTGGGGGCCTTCGCCGCTGACGTACAGCTTTACGCTCAACGCGGCTACCCCACCTTCCCATCTGCGGCCAGAGAGGAACTGAGCCTTCACTCCTTCCTGCAGGGCCTAACACCAGAGGAGGGGGAGCCCGGAGGGAGCCAGCCGGGCTCAGCCTTCGATCACACGGCGACGACCGAGGAACGACTGCTGCCACCGCTGCGGTGAGCCGGGGCATTTCGCCAGGGACTGCTTAGCCGCGAGCCCCCGCTCTAGGACCGAGCCGCCGGTGGGAAACGAATATGGGATGAGGCAGTGAGGGACCCTTCATCCCACACCCAACCGCTCCTCAAACTGGACTGCCCCACAGTGGGACGCTGTGGAACTGCCACTGGACTATATCTGAACTGTGTCATTGCGGGGCAACCGTGCAGTGCTCTTGTGGATACGGGATCTACCATCTGCCTATTGCAACGAGGGGTAGTGCCAGGGACTGCCGGCCCACTCCCCCGCGGCTGGACCCCCACCACCACTAAACTGCTCACAGTGACTGGAGAAAGGACAGCTATGCAGGGCAAGAAGCTATTATCTGTGGAGGTGGGGACGCATCAGTTAAGGCACGAGTTTTGGCTCGCAGACATTAAAGAGGAGTGCATTGTTGGGCTGGACCTGTTGGCCCGCTGGGGAGCGTGTGTTGACATTTCGAGGGGTGCTATTAGGCTTGGTGCAGAGACCATACCCCTCTCCTCAGCCCGGAGTGCGGGTGGGGAACCCAAAAGGTGGCGAGAGAGCGACAACGCCAGGGTCAGCGCACGCCAGCAGCACAGCCGAGGCCATCGAGAGAGCGACAAAGCCAGGGTCAGCGCACGCCAGCAGCACAGCCGAGGCCGTCGAGAGAGCGACACAGCCGGTGTCAGTGCACGCCAGCAGCTCAGCCGAGGCCATCGAGAGGGCGACAAAACCAGGGTCAGCGCACGCCAGCAGCACAGCCGAGGCCATCGAGAGAGCGACAAAGCCGGTGTCAGTGCACGCCAGCAGCTCAGCCGAGGCCATCGAAAGAGCGACAAAGCCAGGGTCAGCGCACGCCAGCAGCTCAGCCGAGGCCGCCGGGCGAGCAGCACACCCCCACAACTGGCCTCTCCTGCCTCGGGCCGTCTCTCCCCCGAGACTGTTACCGCTGTTGAAGAGCTGGAGCAACGGAGCAGCGGACACCTTGATCCGGCACAGCAGGAGCAGCTGCACAGACTACTGCAGGACTTTTCAGACGTTTTCGCAGCCAAAGATGAGGACTGCACTAGGACAGGCCTGGTGCAGCATCACATTGAAACTGGCGATGCACCCCCCATTCGCCTGCGACCTCATAGACTGCCGCTGGTGAGACGCCAAGCCGCTCAGGACCTGATCGAGAGCATGAGGGCTAATGACATCATCGAGCCCTCAGACAGCCCCTGGGCTGCACCAATGGTCATGGTGCGTAAAAAGACTGGGGAGTGGCGCCCTTGTGTGGATTATAGGCGTCTGAACGCATTAACGAAAAAGGACTCCTACCCACTTCCCCGCGTTGATGATGCCCTGGACTATATGGCTGGATCCTGCTGGTTCAGCTCCTTGGATTTACGCAGCGGGTACTGGCAAGTGGAGCTGGCACCAGAGGCCCGCCCGAAAACTGCCTTTACCATAGGGCAAGGACTGTGGCAGTTTAAAGTTATGCCTTTCGGACTGTGTAATGCCCCCGCCACCTTTGAACGGCTGATGGAACGGGTGCTCAAGAACATTCCACGGGACCGCTGTGTGGTCTACCTGGATGACCTGCTGGTCCACGCCAGGAGTTTCGAGAACGCCATCAGCAACCTCGCGGAGGTCTTCAGGGCTATTCGCCAGGCTGGACTACGGCTTAACCCGGCTAAATGCAACTTGCTGGCGAGAGAGACTCAGTTCTTGGGGCACGTGGTCAGTGAACACGGGGTGACCACGGACCAAGCAAAAGTGACTGCCATTAAAGAGTGGCCCCAGCCAACCACTACAGGCGAACTAAGGAGTTTCCTTGGTCTTGCCTCATATTATAGGAGGTTTGTCAAGGACTTCGCAACCATCGCCAGCCCTCTCCATCGAGTGACCGAGAAGGGCCGGCGGTTCGAGTGGTCTGAGGCCTGCGCTGTGGCTTTCCAGCAGTTAAAGACAGCTCTCTCCGAGGCCCCGGTCCTGGCGTACCCCGATCCACACCAGCCATTTGTGGTGGATACAGACGCCAGTGGGGTGGGAATCGGAGCGGTACTCTCCCAAGGAGGAGAGACAGAAGAACGAGTGGTGGCTTACTACAGCTGCAGTCTGAGCCGCACTGAGCGGAACTACTGTGTCACCAGGCGAGAACTGCTGGCTGTGGTCTTGGCTTTACGACACTTTAGGCCATATCTTCTGGGCACTCGGTTCACATTGAGGACTGACCACGCATCTCTCACCTGGCTGCTACACTTCAAGCAGCCCGAGGGTCAGGTGGCGAGATGGCTGGAGATCCTCCAGGAATATGACTTTGACATCAGACACCGACCGGGGCGACAGCACGGCAATGCTGATGCCCTCTCTCGACGCCCCTGTCTCTCTGACGAGTGTCGCTACTGTCGCCGCCAGGAAGAACGGGAGCCAGGCCCATCCGCAGCGGCAGCACAGCCAGACGACATCACGGGGGAGGAGGAGTTATTCAGCCGGGAGCAGCTGCAGCGGCACCAAGAAGCTGATCCGGTGCTGACTGAGGTTCGGGGCTGGCTGGAGACTGGACAACTACCAGAGTGGCCGGCCATTTCAGCCAGAGGGCCAGAGGTCAAGCTTCTCCACTCCCAGTGGGACAATCTGGAGCTCCATGATGGCATCCTCTACCGTCGGTGGCGGGCACCAGGAGGGGGAGTTGACCGGTTGCAGCTCTTGGTCCCCTGTGCCCTCCGGGCGGAAGTACTTAAGTGGGTCCATGGGTCTGCCGGGGCTGGCCACTTCGGGAACTCCAAGACAGTGCGCCGTCTGAGACAGCGATTCTACTGGCCAGGTTGTCGCCAGGACGCGGAGCTGCATGTCCACTGCTGTGACGACTGCACAGCGCAGAAAGGGCCCACTCAGCGCTCACGAGGGCCGCTGCAGCAGTACCTGGTCGGGGCGCCCATGGAGAGGGTCGGTGTGGATATCCTGGGCCCCTTTCCCATCACCGAGGCTGGCAACCGTTACATCCTGGTGGCCATGGATTATTTCACCAAGTGGCCAGAGGCGTATGCGGTGCCAGACCAGACTGCCACCACAGCAGCCCAGCGTCTGGTAGAGGACATGTTTACACGATTTGGAGTACCCGATGAGCTGCACAGCGATCAGGGGCGAAACTTTGAGAGTCGACTGTTTGCTGAGGTGTGTCAGCGGATCGGAGTGAGGAAGACCCGAACCACGCCACTCCACCCCCAGAGCGATGGCCTAGTGGAGCGGTTTAATCGCACCCTGGCAACCCAGCTGGCCATCTTGACCAGTCGGCATCAGAGGGACTGGGACCAGCACCTGCCGCTGGTCCTGTGGGCTTACAGGACCGCTGTCCAGGAGTCCAGCCAATGTACCCCCGCTGCGCTGATGTTTGGGAGGGAGCTCCGGACACCTGTGGACTTGGTGTTTGGACCACCTCCTGAGCCTGAACTTGAAGGGGGGCCCGAGTTGGATTACTTCAGGCGGCTTAAAGAGCGCCTTCGTGTGGTCCATCAGCTGGCGCGAGGGGCCCAAGGGGAGGCTGGGGTCCGACAGAAGCGGGCGTACGATGGACGGTGCCATGGACGCTCCTTTTCAGTGGGGGATAAGGTTTGGGTGTACTGCCCGGTGAGGAAGCGAGGACTTTCACCTAAACTCACCAGCCACTGGCAAGGGCCCGGAGAAATCCTGGACCGGATCTCCGAGGTGGTGTTCCGGGTCCGCATGCCGGGACGGGGTAGGAGGGTGGTGCTGCACAGGGACCGGCTGGCACCATACCACCCTCTGGCGCAGACCTCAGTGACTGAACAGGACAGTCTCTTGTCGGCCACTCCCGGCACCAATACGGACGATAATGGACCCAGGGCTGAGTCTGACACAGTGAGGGGACCGACTCAAAGGCCCGCCCGTGCTCGACGTCTGCCCGGACGATTGAGGGACTTTGTTGTGGGGCTGGAAGATGACTGAGGGTTGTGGGGACACTGAACCCTCTTGGCGGGGGGCTGTGTAGCGACCCAGCAGGCCGCTGGTGCGTTCAGCCCAGGGGAACTCTGGGTAATGGGCAATGTAAATAGTTCAGCGTGTGTGTGAGGAGTGTTATGAGAATATAGGTGTAGTAGTTGTGTAAACCTGTGTTGTTGGGTGTGTTTTGTGTGGGGATGTTTATGTGGTATGGTTCTGTGTGTGTTTTGGCCGGCACCGTGTGGGAGGGTGCTGTGTGTGGCAGTGACCCCCCCACAGGTGACCGGTCATTTGGTTGTTCAACAATAAACCTCAGCTACCTCGGTTGGAGGCAGCTGTAAGAAAAGGCACGAGCTGTGTATTTCCTCAGTAGAAGCAGTTCGAGACACTTGGGGTCGTGCGGTGTATGGGGCACAAGTGTTCTCACATCCGCCTGCCACATTTAGCAAAGTTCACTCTAGATTAGCCTGCTAGCGCCTGAGCTAGCTGATAGTTAGCTGCTAACAGTTAGCCAGGGCTAGGTAGCTTCTGCTCCAACGCTCCCGACGTTACAATATATATATAATGGACACTGTGTCTTGGTTGCAGTCCTCATATTTCCAAGCACTTAAATAATCAATTTACAGTCAGCTTTCTAATGTACAGCTCCTATAGACACTATGTGACGCTTCGAAATCGCAGCAAAGGCTTCAGCCGTGTGCTGACTTCAGACTGATTTCTTTACAGTTTGGTATGGAAAAAATGTTCACAAGAATTTACGAGTGCTCTCTTTTAATCAACTGTTGCGTTTCCTAGTATTTAATCTTGGGGTTTCGTTTGATTTTCTTGAAATAGCGTTGTAGTGACACCATGAGGGGCTTTTCTCTTTTTATTCATCCTCTTCAGTGTCTTGTCTCTCGTCTAAGTTATTCTTGTCCTAACTTTCATGTTCTGTCCCCACCTCCACCTCGTCATTGTGCAACACTTTAGCCCTCAGAAAATAAGGAAAATAAGAAACGGCACATTCTGCAGCCTCTTATGGCATCTGTGTTTACCAACCATAAAGCCATTCTCAGATTTGTTGAGCTCCCGAGATCACCCTTGTGTGCACGTCTCCCTCCACCCCCCAACCCTCCACCTTTCCCTTATCACCCATGAAAGGCGGCAAATGCTGTATTTTTGGCTGAAAACCCTCCTGCAATGTTACCCCCACAGCCTCCATCCCCCTGATTGTTATAGTAGTAAGCTGAAGCATCTTTCCATTTCCTGCTGTTAAACCTGGAGACTAAAAGAGGAGTCTTCGAAATGCTACATACAGACAGAGACAGATACATGCCTGTCAATGCTGCATCCACACAACCGCTAACTCAAGATTAAACACTGCTCTGAGCGGGGAGGGATTTCAACAAGACAGCTTTTTTTACCTTGATGGGTGGTGGTGGGGATTTAGGTAAGGGGCACAGCAGAGAAGAATGACACAAAGAAAAACATAATCTGCATCTATTCATCATTAAAGAACAGCATGGAAAGTTGTCACTGATGGGTTCTCCATTGATACCTAGCCAATGCCGGATGGATAATTGAAGTCTGGGGTTTTTCAAAAGGAATGTGCATGGGGGAAGTTATAATACCCAGGTGGATTTAGATGTGTGTTATGTCTGCCAAAACACTCCAGTCAGTACTTTAAGTCTCTTTGGGAGTTGAGTATAGAGCACAGGCAATGTTGTTTGGCAGGTCTTTGTAGATTTGGCTTATAAAGACAAACCTGCAATCCAGATACAAAAGCACTGAAAAGGGAAAAACAATGCTGGTAAACTAGGTCCTGAATTGAATACATGCATTTAATTGTGACCGTTTAAAAACTGAAAATAATGAATCCAATTATTTTAATTAAATTATAAAAGTGGAGTCTTCATTTGTTTCTCTTTCACACATGAATTCCCATCTATGTCTGTGCCAGTTGTACAAACTAGGTGTCTGATGAACACACAGACACATAAATAGAGGACCTGACAAATGAGTTCAAACTGGCAGGCGCACCCAGAAACGACAAAAATGCAGAATGTACAAAATAAGAATTTTAATGCTATAATTACAACAGATTCTCACAGTAAACACCAAAGAGAAGTTCACAAACGAGCAAATACAAACAAACTAACAAAGACTAGCATCTACACATAGAAGGAACAGGTAAGACTACATGTACAGACTGGTTGAAATAACAGTGAAACTAACTAATTAATATGCAAACTAATACAAAAACCCAGAAATCCCTGCCAAGGCAAGAGCACTATAATTAATAAAATGAATCAACAAAGAGTAACTACTGTAAATGGACGGACAGGAAACATACAGATAACTGACAAATACAAGAGCATGAAATCATTGCTTAAAACAGGAAACCAACACTCTGATTCAAAATCAAGCGGAAGGATACGAACATTAAAACTGAACAACTTAAACTGCCTGGCAGGAGTGTGGAACCAACCTGGAGTGTTCACTTCAGCCTCATTCATAAAACCTGTTCTCATCCAGTCCACAAAGACATCCTGATAATTTACATTATTATCATCACATGACGTTATTAATATTTTACAGACGCTGTGTCAGATCTATGCTCACTGTAATGAACACACAGGGCACTTTTCTGTTGCAAAGACAAAGAAGTAAAAACAACTTATTCTGCTTGATGACGAGTTTCTTTGCTTACATTAATAATCACAAATACTGATAAAGTAACTGCTGCAGTTTAGAAATCAGGTACCTGTTCAGTTAAAATCACATTTTCACCCATTGGAAAAAGACCAAATATTAATTAAATTGTGACACATAACAACAGAAATGTTTGAAATAGAAATGTAAACGTGATATAGGGTGTGTCAGATGTGGTTAAATCATTTAACTGCTGAACCACTAAACTGCTGTTTTAATGACTTATTGGTGTTTCTACATTTTAATATATGGTACAAAAATAAAGCAAACAAAATAGTAAGTCAGATCCTAAACACACACTAACAACCAGTTTATTCTACCAGTCTTGAAGAAATTTCAACACTCACAGATTATAGTTTATGTATTTATATTCTGTATATATGTCAGCGTTTTTGCTGTATTTGTGTATATGCTTTTTTCTGCAGCCCCAGCACCTGCCATCTTTCTTTGACATGCATCCATCGTTACAAAACACAGCTCAAGAAACCAGAAACAACATGGTGATTCAGTGGCTTATGTCTTTCTTAGACATATGTAGAACAATCATAATTATAACGTTGTAGAAAACTGAAAAGAAATGATATATTAGCTACCGAGGCGTTTTCAGAATAAAATTTAAAAGGTAAACACTGGGAATTGAACTCACTTCACTGGTAGGGTTGTACAGTTAGATGATGCGCTAGCTAAGGAAGTCTTATCTCACTGTGCATATTATAGTACTAAATGTAGAATAACCATTCACAAAATTCGACTCATCCACAGAACAGAATTTATAATGGAATGCATAAATTTTGAATTTACCACATAACATACACATAAGGTGTGTCTGGATGGAAGCAACAATCTAAATGCATGAAGTGCAAAAGATATGAAATTCATCTTCATAAATTAGTGTTTTAATGATCCTTATTCTCAGATCCTGATTATTTTAATAGGTATAACATCTGATCATAATAAAATAAATAGAAATCTTCCTCAAATTCCATGTTCAGTAATATTCAGAATTCCCAGTGGTGACCACCCACATGACCTTCTTGGTGAGTCAGTTTCTAAATGCACATGCACTACACTACGCATGGTGTGCTATGAAAAGCTGATCGCCACCTACGGGTCTTTATGATGTAACTCATGCCGTGTGTGGTCAAATATGAGGAGCGTGTGCCAGGCAAATAGCCAACAAATAGCCAACAAATATGGTAGAGCTTAACACTAATAAATGCTAGCACTGTACCAAGTTTACCAAACCTCTAGAAGAACCTGGGAGCAGAACCACTGATTCATTGCATCAAAAGACATTTGTTTATATGGTTCATGTATCTGATCAGAATGCCTTCAGGATGCAGGAAGGAAACCAGGCAATAGAGAGCAATGGGCAGGATTGAAGCTCCTCTTACAATGACCACCATGGCATTTTTTCATTTCCAGATTTGCATCTGCCTTGTGTAGCTCACTACACTTGTCTCACTACACGTCCACTAAGATGCAAATTGTCACTATTTATATCCTTTAACACTGCCAATGAAAGTGCACAACACTGGGACTGCCCCCCCCCACACACACACACTTAAACATGTTTAGTCTATATATTATATATATTTCAATGTTTCATTTGAATAAAAATGTGTTTAAAAATACAGCAAAATTGTTGTTAGTTTAGCCTAATTGTCTTAAACAATGCAGTTGCTGCGATACAAGAGCAGTATATGTTTAATAATGTATGGTGAGATGCCATAGATGCTTGAATGACTTTTGTTTATTTTATACCTTCTCCCTTGTTTACATCTTCTCATTTCCTGGCAATTTTCCCTGTGTGAGATTACTCTCCACACTCAGCACGGCTGGTGGTTCCTTAGACCAAAACAAGATGTGCCGTTGACTGAATTTCAATTAATACACCTCCGGGATTTTCTTCACTTGATAGGAAGGTCTGTAAAACAAATTAGTTTGGCAGTATGCTCTAAAAATAGGGGAGATGCTGAAGGTGTGAGCAGAAAAACTGGGAGAAAAGTAGTCTTTTAGTTTGAGCTTGGATGACTTCTGTTTTATCTGGTTTGTAGCCAGACACATAACTATTATGAATGTAGTGTAAGTGCAAATATACACACACATAGACACACGTACGAGAGAAGACAGGCCGGTTGCCTGTTCAGCAACACAAGGGAAGCTGGGCAGCAGCCTGCATATATACACACTGTTTGTTTTGGACTCAGTGCCGTCTCATTTACACGTGTTAATTGCAGCTAATTGGTTCTAATTAGATGAACAGGAAACCCTCTGGGACCACTCATACCTTTAATTTGAAGTAAATATCATTAATTAACATATGCTAATTCCAAGCCAATTAACATTGATTAAGATATGCCAGCAACAAGAAGGGTGGGGGTGGGGGGGACTACCAACTACCTAAAATTACTAATGACTCAGCAAGAGGGGAGAGAGAAAACATCACGTTGGATGTCAAAGACTGTGGGCTAGAGTCCAAACACAACTGGCAACCATGGCCCATGATCCGGCCACCTTTCACAGGGTCACAGTGTGACCACTGTCATGGCTACCATTCCCACCTCGCTCACTGTACTCAACGTGTCTGCCATGTACTGTACTCACTGTGCCCACCATCTGCTAGTCCCACTGTGCCCACCACGTCTGCCGCATCCACAGGGGTTTCCAAGCATACCCTGCTTAGCATGAATCTTGCACAATCACCTTTCTTGTCATACTTAGTGTCCCCCATACTAGCAAAATATTATACGTGGCACAAATGTTATGTTTAGTTTACATCATGCCAGACCCTACCTGTCCTGCTTGCTGCACCAAAGCTGTCACACTCACCATGCTCACTGTACCTATTGTGCAGGCTCTGTGGTACACCTGCACAGGAAGCATCCCTACTGGATCTGCAGACAGAGGGCATGTGTCTGCCAGGCGACTGAACAGGAAAGATTAGAGAGCTTACTGCTGAGAGAGTGTGCAGAGGGGGAGGAATGAAAGACAGACGAAGAGAGAGGGTGAGAGAATAAGTGAAACAGAGAGAGAGGACGTTATGACGCGGGAAGTTGTGGGATGGAAATTAGAGAGAGGAGCAATACACAGACAACGACAAATGTCAAAGTGGACTGGTTACAGAACACGTCACGATGTTGACACGCCCCTTTTTATTTAAAGAAATACATGTCTATTTGCAAAATTATTCTGTCTGGAAAGGCTTTAAGATTTAAATCTGTCTAACTGAGCTAACTGACATGCCCACATGTAGGCGTTCATATGGTGAACATAGGGTTTCATCATTCATCCATGTTTTTGTTTTCTCTGGGAAGGTAACCAATATGTCACCAATCAGCGGGCAGGGTTGACTGATGCATCGATTTTTAATAATCCTACTATTACTTACCAATAATCAATCCTAGTGTACTTGGAAATGTGTTGGGGAAATCTGGGTTAGTTCAAAATGAAGCAGCTAGACTGGGCCACAGTTAATTCCTGGTTTCTGCCAGAATCCTGCTTTCTCCCAAAACTCTATGATCATTACACTTAGCAGCTACTTTCTGGTTTCTGGAGGGAAACCCAACCAAATCCCTTTGTCCTCCACTTCATAACATAACATCCAACATAAAATCATGTGGAACTCAGCACACATGCCGGATGTTTACTGAATCTTGTCTATAACACCAACCACAGTACTGGAAACAAGTCCACCGAAACTGTATCTAACAACAGTTGCATGTTGCATCTGAAATCTAAACGCCACTGAATGGATATATTCAGTCAGATCAAAGCCACTTATCAGGAAAATATGCAGGTCAAGCAGGCAGAAGCAGTGTGTGCGTGTGTGTGTATGGGTTACAGACTTCAGGCCGTATAGACGGTGAGTGTGCGTTTCTCCCTGTGGTTCTGGGCACAGCCACAATACTGTCTGCCAAGGTGTCCACTGAACCATCTGACACACATTCACACCTCAACCATCATGCCACAAGCACATGCAAACAACAGTGGGTGCCTGTTTACTGTGTGTGTGTGTGGGGTGGGGGGGTGGGGGGATGCTGACATATCAACAGTAATTTTTCCTATCTGAATATGATTCTTAAGTTGTTTAGTGCTCAGTGCTAATTTGACATCAACCTGGACCATCTAATTTTACCACTTGATTTGGACCTATGACACATTATGAGACTCATGCAATGCAGCACACGTTTATACAGGTAGTGTTAGCTGCAATGCCACCTCTACCTCAACAATTACCTCTTAACATTTGATTAACACAGCATCAATGTGTTTGTCAAGAAACAACAATGTGGTCGCTCTAGATAATCCACAAATCTCAGTTCTCACAGGAGATATTTTCTTCCAAACACAGTAAACAGTAAAAGCAATCAGCACTGAGGAATTTTCCACTTCCCACAACACTGAACTACTGCAGCGCATTGTTGTCCTCAATAGATGTTTCAAGGACATCAGACATGGTATTCGATATTAGAACTCCTCACAACAGTTTCCTCAACAAGAACTTAAATATCAGAGAAAAGCGTAAAAATATTTTTTGAGAATTCAAAGGACAACAAATATAATATGTTCATACAGTGTTTCACGTCCATGAACTTAAATGCTAGCAAAATACAGTACTGTGCAAAAGTTTTAGGCAAGTGTGAAAAAATGCTGTAAACAAAGAAAGCTTTCAAAAATGGAAGTGTTGAACATTTATTTTCATAAATGAACAAAATGCAGTGAATGAACAACAGAGAATCTAAATCCCATCAATATTTGCTGTGACCACACTTTGCCTTCAAACAGCAGCAGTTCTTCCAGGTTCACTTGCTCACAGTGTTTGAAGGAACTTGGCTGTAGGTTGTTCAAACATCTAGAGAACTAACCACAGATCTTCTGATCTTACAGTACACCAAATATTAATTTGATTTACATTTTTCTTTTGTTCACCCACTTTGCATTTCGTAAATTGACAGAAATAATCAATCATTATTTCTATTTCTGAAAGCATTCTTTGTTTACAGCATTTTTTTCACACCTGCTTAAAACATTTGCACAGTACTGTACATCTTCCATGCACAATAGTGAATGACTCCTCAGATGAAGAAATGTAATTTTATAAAAAAAAAAAAGTAAATATGGTGGAAACTGCAGTGAATTCTGAATTTAGCATTACTGCAACATTCAGGCAATACTTGCAGGATATTAATTATTCCATTGATTAATCACATCATCAGACAAGAAATCATTTGACTTTATTAAAAAGTAGCAGTAAATGAACAACTGAGAACGAAACTATTTCTCCTTAAAACGCCACCTTATTACTGTGGAGGAGTTTCAGGGCATGAATGAATCTAGGACCTGTGTTGTCAGTGGCTAAAAGCCTCTGGAAGCATCCTAGGTGATGGGGCCAAGTAAGAGCAGTTGAAAAGCCCTCTGTGGACATTAATAAAACAAGCGCAGCCCACCCTAGAGCCAGGCCTTGGATAATAATAATGTGTTGTACTGATCCCTTGTGGTCAGTTTACTCGTATCAGACATCTCTGATACAAGTGGCTGACATCAGCCTTCTCTGCAGGGTGGTAGTGAGGACCTCTGTCACCAGGGATGAGGACCTAGCTGAGGTGGCTATTTAGTGCTTAATGTTTTGCATGCCTCCTGACATCTCTTTGGGGAGGTGTCCCGGACATGTCCCACCAGGAAGAGGCCCTGGGGAAGAACCAGGATACACTGGAGGGACTGTGCTTCTCTGCTGGCCTGGAAACACACTGGGAACCCCCTGGAAGAACAAGAGTGGGTTCCTCGATTAGACTGTTGCGACCCAGTCCCAGATGAGCAGGGAAAGATGGATGGAGAATTCTCATAAAACAAGCAATTAATTGGTTACCTTTTCACAAAACGTCTATTTTATAATTACAATGCATAAAGTATGTATATAGTATAGTATATGTTTCTAAACTAAACCCATTGACAAGTGACAAGAACCCTTATGTTCATACTATATCCATCCATTTCCACTGTATAATCTGGGGCAGGACATAGTAACCTCTATTCAACAACATGCAACATGAAAGCCTATTTAAAACTCCAATCAGAAATCTCTTAAACTAAGAGACAGCATCCATTCCGCTTCAGATGTCTTACATGTCTCTCTGTAGTTTTCCCTCTTGTTGTTAGTCAGTCAGTGTATGTGGTGGCAATTCACAACAAACTAAATCTCAAGGTAATTTCAACGTTCTATTGCGAGGAAGTTGGAGTTACCTTGAACTAGAACATCTCCTTTACCTCATATATAAAATAACCTGATTCCACCTGATGCCTAATGTCAAAATTACGAGCAAGAGTGAAAGTTTTGCTTGACAATTATTCTGTGTGTTTGTTACGTGGTTGAACTACTGTAAATCCTACTAGGGTGCCCCAATATCTCTAAAGAACCTGCAAATAATCTCTTCACTTACAAAGCACTTGCTGACAAAGCCTCTTCATATCTCAAAAACCTCATAGTTCCACAGTTGCAGTATGTGAACCCTTTGGCATTTTGCAAAAATTGGTCATAAAATGTGTTCTGATCTTCATCAAAGTCCCAACAATCGAAAAACTAATACTGCACAAACATGATATGTTTTCATGTTTTTATTGAACATAACGTAAACATTCTCAGAGCAGGGTGGAAATAGTATGTGAACCTTTGGCCTTAATAACTGGTCGACCCTCCTTTGGCAGCAATAACCTCAACCAAACGTTTCCTGTAGCTGCAGATCAGACCTGCTCAACAGCCTGGAGGAATTTTGGACCTTTCCTCTTTACTAAACTGTTTCAGTGCAGCAATGTTCTTGGACGTCTGGTGTGAATCGCTTTCTTGAGGTCCTGCCACAGCATCTCAGTCGGGTTGAGGTCCAGACTCTGACTGGGCCAGTGCAGAAGGAGGATTTTCTTCTGTTGTTGATTTGCTTTATGCTTTGGGTCGTTGTCCTGCTGCATCACCATCCTCTGAGCTTCAGTTGATGAACAGATGGTCTGATGTTTTCCTGCAAAATGTCTTGATAAACCTTCATGAATTCATTTTTCCGTCAGTGACAACAATCCATCCAGGCCCTGAGGCAGCAAAGCCCCAAACCATGATGCCCCTCCACCGTGTTTCCAGTGGGGATGAGGTGTTGATGTTGGTGATCTGGGCCTTTTTTCTCCACACATAGTGTTGTGTGTTCTTTCCACCAACTCACTTTTGGTTCATCTGTCCACTGAATATGTTGCCAGTAGTTCTGTGGATCATCCAGCTGCTCTTTTGCAAACTTCAAACGTGCTGCAGTATTTTTTTGGATAACAGTGTCTTCCTCCGTGTTTCCTCCATATTCTCCATTCTAGAATCCTGTAGAACCAGCTTCCAGTTCAGGTTCAGGAGGCAGAAACGCTCTCTAATTCAAGACTAGGCCTAAAACGTTGAGCATTGAACATTGCTCAAAAGCTCTTTGATGTATCTTCAGTGATGTGGGGAGTCACTATGTCGCAGCTACAGTATAATTAATTTGGTGATGGGCAAATGACCATGGGGAGCTGGGGACCTCCTCTTGTTCGCCTGATGTTTCCTAGGGGGTAAAAAAGGTAGGCAGACGCCATTAATACTCATGGGATACACGAGTAAGGTGGTGTGCAACTACACAACCCAGATCCAAGCCACTGGGAGACTATGGTCAGTCTCAAGCTCCTGATTTAGTTGTTTGACTGGGGGTTGAAACCTGAAGAACCTGGAGATGAAGATCCTCAGGAAGTTACTACCACGTCAAGACAAAAACCTGCAATGGATATGTTGCATTTATAATAGACAGGTCCTTTAAGGTTTAAGTACCTGGGCGTTCACCTCAAATGGACGTAAAATGGACTGGACTCACAACAGTGACGCCCTGTACAAGAAGGGCCAAAGTGGCCTCCACCTGCTGAGGAGACGGAGGCCTTTTGGAGTGAGCAGCCTCTGTTAAGGACTTTTTATGACTCTGTGGCCTCTGCTCTCACTACGCTGTGGTCTGCTGGGGAGCAGGCAGCACGGACAGACAGAAAGAGACTCAACAAGCTGGTCAGGAGGCCAGTTCTGTCCTGGGCTGCACTAGACTCTGTGGAGGAGGTGGGTGAGAGGAGGATGTTGACCAAGCTGACGTCCATCATGGACAATGCTTCTTACCCACTGCATCAGACAGTGGAGGCTCTGAGGATCTCCTTCAGTGGAGACTGATCCACCCACAGTGCAGGAAGGAGCAATACTACAGGTCCTTCATTTCCACGGCTGTTTATATTGTAAATATAGTAATAATTTCACCAATGTCAGATCTATAAAGGATTATCTTATCTTATCTTTAAGTCTCTGCAAGTTTTTGGTCATCAGTGAGCATCTGGTTGTTACTCACATTAGAGGCTGAAGTCTGTGGTATAGAAGCTGTAAGGTTCTGCTTTTACAGGCCAACATTTCTCATCATATTTGTGGATTAAACCATATAGGCTGTCTGGCTGGAGGTGGGTTTCTCATCTGAACGGTCCAACAGAGCCCAGAGCTGAGAGCCACTGCCATGTTGGAAGAAACTGCTCAATGCTGTAACAGTGTTATGAGAGGCCGAGTATGTTAATCTGCTTACCAGAATTTATATATTATGACTAAGCATTGGCTGTGCTTGCCAGAACAATTCAATATGTATTTGTTGAATATTCAAGTCTTAAATAAATAAATAAATAAAACGTGTACTAACCGTTGAGAAATGTCTTGCTACTGAACGCTGTAGCACTGCTGCAGCTATAGTACTGTCCATTGTTGTCTATAAATTAAGTTCATTTCCCCTGAGAAATTATGCGTCCTCTACTATGTATGAAATCTGAAAATAATGCATGAAAGATGCAGTCTCTCCACCTTCGCTTGCAATGCTACCTTCACATGCATGTGTTGCTGCAAGAATTGCCTCATAACTATCGTGGAGGTTTTTTATATGTTGTATTTATTGCTTTTAAGTGGTTATTTTAGGGATGTGTGGTAAAAATGCTTAAAAAGTATAATTTTATTTTTGATGCCTATTTTGTTTAAAGCAACCACTTGAGTAGATCGTGTAAAATGTCCAGAGCATTATTATCACAGTTCCCACAGCATCTTGGACGAAACATAATGCTGGGTGTAACATCACACTATAAATCCTTATTAGTTCCACCCTCTTTGCCAGAACAGGAACAAAAGTCTGAAACAACTGACATTAGATTGTCCTTGATAAACTAGAGCTGGGATGAACAGAATATCTTCTGTGGTTGAAAATAAGTTGCTGAAAATGAATGTGTTTAATGTTTAATAAGGTGGCTTTACGACCACAAGGGCTTTTTTCCTTACTCTTTCTGCCAAATCACTATTTACCTCAGTAGTGTTTAATTGTTCAACAGTGTGGAGCGCAATCATTTTGCTGCGTGCAGCTTCAGAGAATGAGACCAACGAATCCAACACCCTGCACAAGTTCCACTAACTTTTTCACTCCATTATTTGTCTGTGTGACTTCTCAGAAAACAGAGATCAGGTAAACTAGAGGAGCTCGTTTACCTATAGCAGTAGCTGCACACCAGCAGGAATCCATCTGGAGTCAGTCATTACAGCTACTATGGAAAACATCACAAAATATTGCTTGATGGGTGTGTGAGATGCAGTAAACAGTATATTTGACCGTTTTCTGAAATGGAAAGTCTAGCGCTGCACATTGAGCTGCCTGAGGAACTCACATATCACACCACATCTTGGC
This sequence comes from Macropodus opercularis, assembly GCA_030770545.1. Taxonomy (NCBI): domain Eukaryota; kingdom Metazoa; phylum Chordata; class Actinopteri; order Anabantiformes; family Osphronemidae; genus Macropodus; species Macropodus opercularis. The sequence goes on from CM061110.1 coordinate 2,185,728, forward strand.
CTGATTGGAGCATAATCATTCATTCACAAAAGGTCACTCTTCCACAGCATAGAACTTTAGGACATGAAACAAGGATATTAAGATCGATATGAGCCTCTGTAGTTGCTGCTGGTAGAAACAACACTTGCATCCAGTTTTTTTTGCCCAATTTAAAAAATACTTGTCAAGTTGAAACGTTCGTCTTTACTTTATTCTTTACACATTCAACGTAGGCTACACTGAGCTTTGTTAGCACAGCCATATAGGCCATAGTCATTGATGCTTGGTAACTGTGTGAACATGTTTGGGTGTGTGCCCTACATGCATGCACACGGTAATCAGAGTCAGACTGACCAGCAGGCCAGGCTTGGCTGAGCTATTGAATTCAGCTGCTCTGAGTTCTGCGTTTGTCCCATATACAGCACAACTGAGAAACAGGACTGATGGCCTGTTTAGGGAGCGCCCCACCTCTCTCCCAGTGACAGCTGGGATAAGTTCCAGCATAGCCGCAACCCTTCCAAGGATAAAGTGGTTCTGAAGATGAGTGAGTGAGTGAGTGTTCTCGCCATACATGTGACCACACTCTCTACTCGTTGCCACAATATTTTGAAAGTGTGGGTTTCTGAGACACAGGGCATCAAGCTGTGTATCACAGGAGAACAGCAGCCTGTTGCCAATGATTAAACCCTTTAATGTCTGCCTACTGTCTCACACACGCACACACAAACACACCTTACTATGAAACAACGAAAAAGAACACACACACACACACTCTTGGGAAATATGTTTGAACGTGTATGACGGAGAGAGAGCAGGTCTCTATCTTCACTCCAGCAAGTCCTGCTAAATATTCATGAGGCCAGACAAAAAGTCTGTTTCGTCAGCCTCGCTGTGTGCGCTGCTCTCACTCTTATGGCCTTTGCCATAGTTTCAGTATATGTAGCTGCGTGTGTACATGAGAAGTCAATATAAATATTACATTTCTGTATTTCTGCATGTGTATATGTACATACGTTATTTTATTTATTATAGCATGTGGGTGGGGATAGAGCTATTTCCATGGCAACATTGGTGCTTTACATGAGGTGGACACTTACCTGAGAGAACGCCTGCGCCCCTAAACTCTTTGTATTTATGCAAAGATGATTAGCAGGTCAAACAAGTAAGGGGGTGGTATAGTGGGGGGAGGGTCATGAGTAAGGGGCTCCCTAGCATTTTGTCATGGCACACTTGACAAAACAAAGACAACTCACTTTTCTGGTCCTCTGCCACATTTGGTATTCAAGAACAAGTCGGAACTCTGGCTGCAAGGACCAGATAACACCTCCTCTCTCCCTTTCTCTCTTGGGTGTTGTGGTAGTAGTGGTGGAGGTGGGGGTGGAGGGTTGTAGGTCCCTTCACTCCAGACAGACCTTGCTATTCGAATGCAAAGCTTCAGCTGCTGCAAATCCTCCCCTCCTGCTCCCCTCTGCTTCACCACCACCCTCCTATTATTTTGTCGGATTTCACAGCTATTTCTGAATGAGCGAGCTAAGCTGTCCAAGGATCTCCACTGGAGATATGTCATCAAAACCCAGGCACCACCCCATGTGTCCATTAACATAAAAATTAAAGAATTGTGTGACAAGAAATGAGCAGTGAATAAATGAACGGATGGATGAATGAATAAATAAATTAAACACACAGCTTCCTCTCATCAGCCATGTCCTGCTCCTTTTCCTCTTTATTCCGCAAAAAAGAAATGATGGAAAGAGACTGTTTCTGTCTTACTACATTATTTGTTTACAGTTTAGCCAGTTTACAGTATGTTTACAGATAACTTACAGGAATTAAGCACTGGTTGTACATGATGTAAGACCCTCACCCAAACCTCCTTGGTTGCACATTGCAATAGATTATTGCACAAAACAAGAATCATAGAATCATAGAATTTCCATGTAGAATTTCCATCTCTGACTGTTGCGTCAAGACAGTCTTATGAAATTGTGAACCAATACTTTTGTTAAATATGGGAATGCAAAGCGCAGACAACCAGAAGAGGAACCTACTGTAGCTGTCTGCCTAGAGTGATAAGCCATAAACAAACTCACAGAGCTCGGTGGTATAGTAAACTTGGCGGGAACATGGTGGGAGGCCTGCTGAGGGCATCTGTTGGACAGGTGGGGAATGACAAGGTCTGACTGGCAAATAGGGTAGTAAATAAAAATGGCTACTGAAACCAGACAAGGCAATAGTGGAGAGAGAAACTCCCTTCAGCGGAAGAATCCTCCAGCAGAATCAGACTCAGGGTGGACGACCGTCTGCCCTTGATTGTATTTATTATTATTATTATTATTATTATTATTATTATTATTATTATTATTATTATTATTATTATTATTATTATTATTATTATTATTATTATTATTATTATTATTATTATTATTGTTATTGTTGTTGTTGTTGTTGTTGTTGTTGTTGTTGTTGTTGTTGTTGTTGTTGTTGTTGTAGTAGCTGTTGTTGTTGTTGTATTATATCCACTTTCAGCTCCAGCTATTTTACAGCAACATTTTTAACCCTGCAGCAAACTCATACACAGTATGTTGCCGAGTTAGTGAAATGATAGAAAGTATAACAATAACAACAAAAGCAAATATTTCTATAAATGATATTATATAATCTATTATCAGCTGCATGTGGAGGCAGAACAGATGTATCTGTATGTCCTGTAGTGCAGCAGAGGGACGCTGATGTATTGGGAGTCATGCTCTCGGCTGTGTCATCTCTGCTCCTATTCACAATCTGTTTATTCTGTCAAAGACGTGACTGTTAGCATAGGCGTCACAGACTGAAGCTGTGGCAGTGCTACCTCCTACAGGGCCTCTCATTGGGTGGTGGTGGAGTATTCCCTTACTTGCCCTTCTTGCCAACCTCCTCTGTGTCGTCTTCAAACTTCGGCCCCCTCCGTTTGACCAAGAGCACATTGCGGAGTCTGCTGAGGTGGTGGGGACTCGCATAGGCGTGTGTTGATGCCAATCCAAAAGCTGCCACCACTGCCATCAGCCCCACCCCAACCCACCCACACCCGCCCCCCTAGCTAAAGTGGGGCAGCTTAGCCCCCACATAATCCCTATTGACTGCCTCTTGCTTTGTCTGCCAATTCTGAGCATTGGATTTGTCTCACTCGATGATGCGCTCCACTCCACTTCTCCCACATTAATCCATACTGTTATTACTTTTCAATACCAACACTAATTATTGCCCTCCCCACATACTCATCCAACCCCACCCTGACGCTGCCACACATACCATTTTGGATGTGAAACAACAGCAAAATAAGAACAAATGTGTAAAGAGCCATTGACGCGAGGCCAAGGATGACAGCAATGGAGTTAATTCCATCCTTTAGCTGCTGACGATTCAACTGGCAGCTGCAAAGCAAGTGTGAAATGCAATGTAGGATACATTGCTGAGTGAGGCAGCATGGCCACACAGTGGACGTCCTCGGAACACGTGTGATCGAAGGCATTCCAGGTTTGAGGGACAGCCTGCATGTGTGTCACACATCCTATCTTTTGCCTCCTTTTCGGTGTGTTTCTCACTAAGGTAATATTTGTATCACACTTGAGGAAAGTAAACTGCCAATCAAGCATCACATCAATGGCTGCTTGGTGGTCTTTAAGCAGAGCCATTCATTTCAAAGTATTTTGTCACTTTTTGTATTTTAGGTTTTTGTATATTTTTGGTTGTATTTATAGGTTATTATATATTATCTTTGCATTAAAAACGCAAACCAGTAACACAATACATTCTGCCCTTATTTTGATTTTTAACTGTGGGCCATAGTCACAGTGATGTTGTTATGTTATCAAATGCACTGAACCTAAAAGTTGCTATTCAAACGGTGATACATGTACATGGGCTCGTGTTGTGGCTCCATGTGAGCTGGCTGTTAACGTATACACTCTGTTTAGAGAGTGTGGGATGTTTTCAGAAGCGCTCAGTAATACAATAATGTGTAAACTCTGAACCCTGTATGCGCTGCAATCATTGAGGTTTTATTATGTTACTAATTTAATAAAACAGATTTTTCTTGTGTTGCTAAAACCTAGGTGAGCTTCACTCGTAGGATGAATATTTGAAGGGTTCTGCACTGCATTCAGTATGGAAAACTGTCATTTGTAATTAACCATCTTGAATCATTCTATCATATATTTTAATATATAATGTGTTGTATCTAGTAAATGCAATTGAAATAAAAGTACATTGTTGTGCAGACTTCAAAGCCCCTTGATCCAAACTAGGTTGTTTTCTTGTTACTTTGCAAGTGCACGTCAATTATTAAATAGCAGGTTCACCTATAACGGTGGCGCAGAAACCTTGAGTTCAACTGACTGTATTTATTTAAGACCAACCCACAACAAAAGTAATCTCAAGGCTCTTTACAACAAGATTAAGGACATGCTGACACATTTTACTTTGGTTAAATACTGCTACATTTAGGCTGGTCATCAATACTTCAAAGACCTATTTAAGACTTGGGGTTTAAGAAGAACTCTGTGAAGTGGTCATGCTTGAATTTCTTGGTATGTCCTGCGTTGTGTTCTGCCTAATATAACTATTATTGTTATTGTTCATGTTACTGTCTGTTGTTTTTGCTGGTGGCTGGTTTTCAACTTTCAGATGTTTTTTCCGTTGGTTATTTTTGTTATACCTAAATAAACTGGACAGGACACACACAAACATAGGGCTATAGATTTTAAGGAATCATTACAAAATGAAACACTGAGTACTTGAGTTTTTTTCTTGGTGAACTTGAAAAAAAAGAGACTTCTCAATAATTTCCAGGAGTTTTACCAGCTGCAGTCCTGATATGTTGACCAGAAAATGCCAAAGCAAAACACACATCTACTCTCCAAATATAAAACAAAGCCGTTCTACAGAACACAGCAGGGGCTCCATTCTGCTGGCTGGACATAAATACACTGAGAAACTTGAATTCACACACACATACTAGGGATTTGCAATTCACACACACACACATACCCCCCCCCCCCCCCCCCACACACACACACACACACACACACACTCACCTGCAGATGTATCCAGTTGTTCAGTCAGGCAGCCTGTGTCTAGTCTGGCATTCATCAGATAGGAGGTTACCTTTAATAGCCAGACAGGACTGAAAGAGACAGCAAACAACCTGCCTTTGTCTTATCACCAGCCACTAGCTGCCCAGGCTAACTGCTACCCTCCCCCAACAAACACACATGATTGCACCTGACAATTCCAATTTACTCTACTGTGACAAAGTTTGGGTTTGATTTATTCCTTGTCACTTATCACAGAATGAGTTATGCATGTTAATACTGTCATACTGCGTACTGTGTACCTCTGTGATAATTGTGTTATAAATATCTGTACTTTGTGTTATATAAACATTCAGAGTGGTTGCTTTCACTGAGACAAAGGCCAAACTAGCGCCAACAGAACAGGACAACATATGCCCACAAATAGTCTGTCATTGCTGTCTTTGGTGACACCAGCATAACACAGACACACAAATGATCTCCAACAAATGTACTGCAGATAATCACACCACCCTGCGCCTTCTTCAATTACTAAAAATGGCTAGAACCAAAAATAAAATGATAACAAACTGAAATGGAAAGCAAATTACTCCAAGTAATAAAAACTAAACAGACCAAATCTAAAACTATCACTAATATTCAAACAAATTCAAAAAAAGCAAACTATTATAAATACTGAGGAGTGAAACTCACTCAACACTTTGTTACACTTTGTGAGCTGCATGTTCCTCTGGTAGTTCACTATATGTTCATGACTCTGTACTGTTCACATTACAATAATAAAAACTGAAAGTAGGCCTTTGATACTTCTCCTTGTATATATTTTTCTTTGTATATAGTCTGTAAATTCTATTTGCTGCCTGCTAACTATAAACAGAAGTTAAGCAGAAGAGAAAGCTGATCGGACCAGTTGTGTTATTAGGAAGGTCATACGCCTGTTCTCTTCAGATCTTATTGGTCAGTTTGTGTGTGTGTGTGCTTCATTTGTTGTTAGAAACAACAAATCAAAGAACCTTTCTCCAGCACCAGAAATATGTGTGTGTGCCTGTGTTTGTGTGTACTGTGAGGGTATGAGTGAAACTCTGTGTGTTTGCGGATGGATATTGTGGCGGCGAGTTGTGTGAAAGTGGTTGTGTGTGTGTGTATTGGGGAGAGTCAAGGTGCAGTGGAGCAGATAGCTCAGCTCTATGCATACTAAAACCAGTATTGCCACCGGCAGCAAAGATAGAGCTGGGGGATGGAGCGGGAAGGTGCACTGGTGGTGTGGTGGTGATGAGGGGTTGGGGGGGGGGGGCGACATAGCACCCAGGGGAGCCCCTTCCTTATCGCACCTCTTAGCTTAGTTTATCTGATTACACATGAGCAGAAAGACAGAGGTAAAGAGAGACAGAGAAGGAAGGCAGGAAAAAAGAGGAGGACAGGATGAGAGATAGGTAGAGTGCTAAGTACCAGAGCTGATGGTGAGAACCTGTCCACTCTCTCAACCCATTTAACCACAGGCACCAGCATCAGAGACGAGAGCTGATCAAAAACACAATTTTTCCTGAAAATCAACATTTAACTGTTTACACGTTGAATATTTTTAGGCATTATTAATCAAACTATGGCTTCATAGTCTGAATGATCTGCAAACAAAAGAAATTCTTGCATCAGTTTTTAGATTCATCACCTCTTGGCGGCTGCCTGTGGAACATCAAAGTGGCCTTTTACATTGTGTAAGCATCATACTTTGATTGACTTTATGCCGTAAGACAACTGGGTTAGTGTTAGACCACTAGTGCTGCAGGGTTGGCTTGAGTTAGAAGATGAATACATTCGATACGTACGCCATGAAGTTTAGTGAACTTTGATTTCGAAACACCAAATGCATTATGTAGCTGTGTGAAAGTCTCCCTTACTTCTATGCTGGTGGTTTCTTTGTGGGCATGAAGAACTGCCACATATCCACATCCTGTTGTGTGTTACCCCTCTTCATCCAGACAGTTTTAGAGTGAAGTACGGGAAAATGTTTCAGTACATTTTGTAGTAGCCAAACAGTCCACATTGTGGGCTTATTATCATTAAAGTCTAAAAATAGTTGACTACATTATGTCACTGAAATATTTGTAGCATAAATATGGAAGAACATTAAAATACTTAATAGTAAATAAAATACTTAATAAACTTAATTAATAAAGTCACAGGTCACTCTCATTCCTCACTGCCATCCAACTGATATTTTGGTTTATGCAAGATGCCTTACTATAAAATATCAGACATCAAAGTCTATGACAAAATTCATACAGCTCTCTTTGGCAATACAATTATTGCTGGGTACACACTGAACATTTGGAAATGATCCAAATCCAATTAACAAAGAAGGTAGGCACATGAACCCAAAATGGAAATGAATGTTTGCAATGCAAATACAAATTGGCTTAGAGGAGAACATGATTGTACAAAGGATTCCAAAAAGAAGACAGAAATGAAAAGAAAAAAAAAAGATCTACAGAGCAGACTTGGGTACACAGTGAACACACTTGTACATGCGATGTCACATGGTTTGGTCTGGCTTTTATGATTAAATATGATAAAAGATTAAAAAAGAGCGAGATTTTTCCTTTCCACACTTTCCCTCCATCTCCCATCTGTGTTCAGTCTGGTCTCATCATCTACCGCCTAAAGGGGATAAAGGATGTGTGTGAGTGTGATTTTGTGTGTGCGTGTAAGCGTGTGCATGTCCATCACGTGTGTGTTTTAGCGAACAGTAAGGTATTGAGGTCTCACAAATGAGTGTCTGTATAAAAGAGCATAAGGACGAAGTGTGTGAGTCTGTGCACGTGTGCTTGTGTGTATATGTGTGCACTAGGACATCTTCGTCAGTGAAAGGGCCCAGGGGACAGCCTGGTCTCCTCAGCCTCCTCACGATGATTGATGCTGGCGGGCCCCACACGCCCCGGCCGCCTAGCTAAATTAAAAGCCTATTTTGTAAAGTTGTAAAGAGAACAGAATGGTTGGAGGGTTAGGGTGTGCGTGTGTGTGTAAGTGTATGTGTGTAGGTGGGAGGGTGGGTCACAGCCGGGGCGCTCTCCAGTGTCTTTAGTATCATCAACCCCTCAGAGGATAGCCAGAAGGGGGTCTGCTTCATGATGCTCGCCTTTCTCTTTAGGTTTCTGTCCCATTCTTACGCGCACACACACACACACACACACACACACACACACTCATTATCTTCCTATCATAAACGTTCAGCTTACTTAAACTAGGGATTATAACTATAGGTCTTACCATAAACACAGGCAAATGTCATGAAATGAAAATATGTTTTGTATTTGTCATTTGTGTGTACTGCCCCTTTAAAATAAGAAAATATCTCATTCTAGTTTATTTTATATAAAATTTTCTATATCAACGCAGTATTTGGATTTTGATATAGTACCAGAACCATTATTTATTGTCTTTGTTAGCCTTTCTTTTTCAGCTTTTTCGAAATAAACTGTAAAGTATATTTAGCCGTTTCCATTACTAGTACTACTACTCTGTCACTTTATTGCTGTTTGAAAATGAGAGAAACAAACTCCATATGGAAAAGAAAAACCAACAGCACTAAACTATGATACTAGGGAACTGTAGTCCCAAATGAAGACATTCCACCTTCCACCCAAAAGGCTTCTACATATACGAATATTTAATAACTCAAAGCAAGTCAAGCTGCACCATTGTGAAAAAAAATCATGAATGAGAATCTTCACAAACTGGAATTAGTGAGTAAAACAACCATGAGTAAAATGTTTCACATATACAGCACATTAACTTCTTCTTAGCCAGGTCCCACTATGTGCTCATTCATCTTCTGGAACATGTCACATTTACGTGACCAATCCTTGAACATACAAGTACATTTGTCCTGATTTTCAACAGGCTTTCTTGTCAGTGTACTTGTTTGTGTATCTTTGGCAAATCATTTATCCTTAATTTGAATGTAATTGACCAGGCACCTCACACACACACGTGCCTTCCATCCACCCTCCCTGTGTTCCTTCCAGTCATGCCAGACTGCCCTCCTCACCCCTCCTCTCATCTGTTTTTGGCAGCAAGAGGTGAGTGGAGTGACAGCTTACCCTGAGAATCGCCAACCAGGCAGACACACACAAACACAAAACAGAGGTCAAGCCTGTGTCAACTGGGGTGTGGAGGCCAGCTGAGGTACCCTGCTTGTGCATGGTGCCAGTTTGTGGTGTGTGTTTCTGTTGATGTTGTGTAACTGGTTTGTGTATGAAAACAAGTACTTCAAAAGCAACAGCAGCTTAGTTAAATCAGTCAAATCTACTACCTGCCATCACTGTCTCCATTTTCCTTATCGCACCACCATAACCGTAATCACCATCTTTATCCTGTCCCTTGCATTATATTTCATCATAGCGACTTTCCTCTTTGAACCGCTGACCTACATCAAACGGCTGCACTGGTGGGGGTGTGTCTGTTCACGTGCTGCTGAGACAGTCAAGGACAACTCCTGTTAAAGATACAAATTTGTTTAAAAACAAATATCACAATTGCCTTTATCCAATGTCACAGAATAAAGAAAACGCCCATGAAAAATCATAACTTAAATTGATAACTGTTAAAATTCCCTTGATAAAATGAAAAACAAAGTGGTTAGCCAGATAAAAGTATGCCTGGTGAAGCAGCTATGATAACTAGAAAAAAGGAAATACACACAGGTAGACGCAGAGTAACTATGACTGACAGCAATTTGAAACCACAAAGCCTTCTCAGAGATGAAACTGTTGCAATAACATTGCAGTGGGTGTTGGAGTCAGAAAGCAGTTTATGGTCTAAAAGTTTACATGGCATCAGCAGCTTGCACGTGTAGTATCGACTCTGACTCACTAGGTGGCTCGCGCTCCAGTCTGTGACAAACAACATCGATAGGTAGCAAAGGGAACTTGATATGAGTGACTGAGCGCTTATTGTGCAGCTTAGTGAAGAGAGATAATTCCAGGTGATGGTAGGTGACATGTCCTGTGAAGACAAGCAGGGACCAGGCCTTGGTGACAGAGACTGTGAAAACGCAGGTTTAAGACCTGACATAACTAAACCCAGAACTAAAGTAACATGATGCATACAATATGAAAAAGAAAAACTTTTTAAACCAGAAACATGAGGCTTGATTGACCTTGCTATCACATTGTTTTCCTGTCTAAAAAGTCAATTTACCTCAACATACTGAACTACTACTACATTAGTATGCTACTACTGCTACTACTACATTAGTATACTGCTACTACTACTATATCACTACTACTGCTACTACTAGTACTAGTACTACTATTAGTATACTACTACTACTACATTAGTATGCTACTACTGCTACTACTACATTAGTATACTACTACTACTACTATATCACTACTACTGCTACTGCTACTACTAGTACTACTACTAGTATACTACTACTACTACTACTATACCACTACTACTGCTACTGCTACTACTAGTACTACTACTAGTATACTACTACTACTACTACTATACCACTACTACTGCTACTGCTACTAATAGTACTACTACTAGTATACTACTGCTACCACTACATTAGTATACGTCTACTACTATACCACTAATACTGCTACTGCTACTACTAGTACTACTACTAGTATACTACTACTACTACTACTATACCACTACTACTGCTACTGCTACTAATAGTACTACTACTAGTATACTACTGCTACCACTACATTAGTATACGTCTACTACTATACCACTAATACTGCTACTGCTACTACTAGTACTACTACTAGTATACTACTACTACTACTACTACTACATTAGTATACTACTACTACTATACCACTAGTACTACTGTTAGTATACTACTGCTACTACTACATTAGTATACTACTACTAGTACTACTACTAGTATACTACTACTACTACATTAGTAGACTACTACTAGTACTACTACTAGTATACTACTACTACTACATTAGTATACTACTAATACTACTACTATACCACTACTACTGCTACTGCTACTACTACTACTAGTAAACTACTACTACTACTACTACTAATTTAGTACATTACTACTACTATACTACTACTACCGCTACTGCTACTACTAGTACTACTGCTAGTATACTACTGCTACTACTACATTAGTATACTACTAATACTACTACTATACCCTTACTACTGCTACTGCTAGTACTACTACTAGTAAACTACTACTACTACTACTACTACTACTAATTTAGTATATTACTACTACTATAGCACTACTACTGCTACTACTACTAATTATTATTATTATTATTATTATCGTAGCCTGCTCACAAGCTGATGTTTGCAGTGGTCCACTTGAGGCTCTATGTTTGTTCTAATGCCTTATTATGCACACATGAAAGGTAAATCATATACATATATAGCTTTTTGAACTACTGTTCTGCTACTAAAGTCACAGTTGCGCCTTTGTTGTCGTCGCACATTCATTATTCTCTAGGCTGTGTTCCCATTGACTGCAGGTCAACTTGGAGGTCATAATTCCAGCTCATCAGAGTATTTGGATGTATAACTTAGCAAGTTTTGTGTAATTAGCTATTAAACTTTTTGACAATAGCGTGGGATGTAAACTGTTAGTGAAAATGGATGTAGTGACATCTCAGTGTTTTGGATACATTTTAAAATGTGCTCTTTTTACAATACAGTCAGCAACTTTAAAAAGTATCAGTATCATAATTTTAAAGTGCGTTTTTCGACAGCCTATGCAAACATCAGTCAAACCCCTTGTTAGTATCACACATGCTCATGATTTCCTTCTCTTTTCATGCTTACATCATCATTTCTCTATCTTGGTCCACTCTGTTTCTTCATTTTACTTATTCATACCTACACACACACACACACCTTGTCCCAGCCATCAGACCATTTACAGAAAGGTCTGACCCCGGTGAATGCTGGGAATACTGAGCTGGAACCCATCAACTCTGCCAATATGACCAGCAGCACCCTGCACCCTCCACACACAAAGATCTCTCCGTATATGTGAGCTGTGATGGGGGATTGTAAGGGAAGAAAGAGTGTGTCCACATGTGTGTTGTATGCCTGCTGCCATGGTCAATTTCTTTGAGACAAGTGAGAAGCAGATTGTTTTCAGTCACCTGTCTCGCCTCCTTTTGGTGCATTGTGTTCATGTTTGTGCATGTGGAGCATCATGTTGCATGCAAAATGCAACCACACATATATATACTTTATTTCTGTGTGTATATAGTGTGTATGTATATATATATATAACAGCAATGAACTTAACCTCCAGTTCCATGTAATCGTGTCCTCATCAGCATAGTAAAAACATTCCGTATGTTTGTTGTGACAGCAGAAGCCTAGACAGACATCCAAGAAGCAAGGGGCGGGAGGTTTGCACTGAGAAAAACAGTCTGTCCCGCCCTCCCACAGTTTTTTCAGACCAGGCCAGATCTAAGGCCCTTGTGTCACCAACAGATGGGCCTCTCACAAAACGACTCATCAGTGCGCCAAGCCGGTCCCCTGCACACCCGATTAAATCTCAATAGTGAAGTTAGAATTGATACACTGAATCTAAGGCCGATCGTATAAAGGAAGAACAGAAAGAACAAAGGAGAGCGATGGACTGGGAAACAATGAGTGTGCATGGTAGATAACAAGCGCCGTTACTGTTGTAGAAATACTAGTTGACAGATATGTCAAGATTTCTAGTAACCCATTCCACTCTTCTAATCCCAGTAAAGGGACTGACAGCATTTGTTTCACAGTATGTCACAGTAGGCTACTTACAGAAACATCAAGCAGATATCTTACTGGTCTTGACCAGAGATTTTTATCAACAAACAACATGACATATTTTTATGTCATATTATATTATTTTATATATTTATATATATCACTAATGTTCTGGAATTTATTCTCTATAAAGCGTTAACTAAGAAGAAGCTGAGTGTTGCAGTGTAATAAATGGCAGTACACGCAGTGTCTCCTGTTTTGCATAGACTGAAATGTGCTTTATCTACAAAAACAAAAATATGAAGTGGTGCTAGTAGATCCATTAGTCAGTGAATAATAGCAAAGACAAATGTTTTTAGATATAATATTCTACAACCAGATTGTTGGTCAACTAGAAAAAGTTTTCTAAATATCTACAACTTGTGTAACAGTGTATGTTAGTGAAAATGCTGTGAGCACACCAGTAGTTTATCTCAACGTAGTTATATCGGCTGGAAAAAGTCACAAAGTTATGCAGCTTTTGATACTTAAATAGGTTAATGAGCAACAGATCAGTAGCATGACAGAGTATAAGAAGTGTTTCAGAGAGCCTCTCCAGGCAGAGGTTCACTGATCTGTGACAAACTGCTTTGACAAGTTTTAACCAAATTCTTCAACTTAAAATTGCTAAACTTTTGAAGATTCCACTATTTATACAATCATCAAGATTCAGAGAATCTGAAATAATCTCTGAGCAAGGTACAACGCTGAAGGTCAAAATCAGATGAATGTCATGGCATCGCATTATAAACAGGAATGATTCTCCTCTGGACATCACTACATGGGCTGAAGAGCACTTCTAGAAATGATTGTCATACTGTCCACAAACACAAGTCATGTAAAGAAGAAGTCATATGTGAACACAATGCACAAACACTGCAGTGTTATCTGCAAAAAGGTCTGAGGCCAAGTGTTCTGTGATCAGATGAATCAAACAAATCAAAAAAAGGTTTACTTTATCCAGGCAAAATAATAAAAATTCTCTGGCCACTGAAGATATTTTGTAGCCATGGAAAGTGTGGAAGTTTGCGTCATAAGGATTTCTGAGATCGTGACATTGAGCTATGCTTGTTAGCAATTGAAAAAGGTATATATATTTATTTACTACAGCATATATTCAAGGACAACAATGCAGCAGTAATTTACAGTTACCACACTGTACATGAATGTGTTTGGAGGGGAGACAAGCCAAATAAATAAATTAAAGCTTGTTCAATTAAAATATGAATTATACTTATTCTGTTATTCTACTTTCTAAAATAAGTAATTAATTGTATTGTTTTCAGTTTTGGACTTTTGACTCAGGGCAGGATTTATATGGATTGTGAAGAAGGACCAATCAAAGCCCACAGGAATTTAGCCTCCACAAACTGGGAATCCGTACAGTACAGCATCAACGTGAAAAAAACCCCAAAACATTAATTGATATGAAAATCGGAACATTTTTAAAACACAGAAAAACTCGTGCTTATATTGGAGAGAGAGAAATCAATGACTGAATCACATATAGATGAATCTCTGACTAGAGGACCGGACTAACTCACCCACTGACTGGCACAGTGAAAGATTACCAAAGGCAACCAGGAAAAACGGGTTCAGCTGTTCATGTATCTGTATCTGTGGGTGTGTGTGTGTGTGTGTGTGTGGGGGGGGGGGGGGGGGGGGAGGTCTGATGGGAGTTGAATTCAATAGGACAGACAAAGTCTGTGATTAAGAATAAATAAGCCAATAAATATTCAATCAGGACAAAAAAAGGCATGATTAAAAGGGCTGGCAGTCTCAGTCTGGGTTAAGAAGTGCCCGAATCTTTTCTTCTTGCCATCATCTGATAATAAGAAACATCATGATGTGAGGAGTCATTGTTTCAACTAAATATTAGATATTGTTCAAAATTTGGTCCCTTGAAACATTTCATAAAATATAAAAACATTATCGCACTTAATAAATGACGCTCATGTGTGCCATCTGATATTTGTGGGAAACTACTTAATTTTTTGGGGAAAAAAATCACTTGTGAACTTGGGATAAAGTAATTATAATACAGATACTATACTATAATACTGTGGCAGCTTGCTTACTTGGTGAAGATAAGGAAGTTTGACATAGTAAGTTGTAGAGAGTAGCAATCTGGTGACATGGGGTGAATGTGGAGTCTGATGATGGAAGAGAACCGAGATGGCGTCACTCAGTGACCAGGGTATTGTGTGGTCCAGTGAGTGAAGAAATGAAGATGCGAGTTGCCTGACAAAGGGAGACTAAGGAGACTGGTAGGAACAGGTGAGAGAACAAATACTGATGAGACAGACACAGCTTTTCATAGAAATGCTATTCTTTCTGTGCATCGCACAAATACTGATAAATAACGAGTTGTTGTCCCAAAAGGAGTAAAATTGTTTATAGGAGGAGGCAACAGTGTCCAAAAGGCCAGAAGCTAGAGACAGGTCCAATAACCCAAACACAGTATCATCACAAGATTACAACAGAACACGAATCACAAGGCTGGTTGAAAAGTCCACACGAGAGATGTAAACAATGTAATGTGGAAGACACTGCGGAATATAAAACACGAGGCTCAGGGTGGGCCGCGATCTGCATCTACCAGCTGGGGTGAGGAGCTGGTGAAGAGACAAAAATTCAACAGCAAGAAAGGCGACACAAGTGAAAGTCATAAAGCAATAATTAACCAACAAGTTGAAGTGACTGAGGTTATGGGAGGATAGGAAACGGATGATGAAATCAATCAAACCCAGGCTCATGTGGGATCATCTTACACGCTCAGCAAGGCCAATAAATGACATAGCAGTAGCATTCAGAAATATGAGGATGTTCCTTTCCTATTGCGTCTGAATGTGTGTGTGGTGCTCGCATGCATGTGTGTGAAGAATCTATTCTTGTGGACAGTGTGCATTAGTCAAATACACTCTCAACAGTGGGGGTATTGGCAGGGCTGAGCCAATAGGGCTGAGGCAGACAGTAAGACATATGTACTACACATGCAAGTACCACACAAACACACTGTAATGGATTGCACCATGTCTTTATCGCGTGTTTCAGCAAATGTTCAGTCGTGTTTGGTGAAGACGGATATTAGCTGAGTGTGTGTGTGTGTGTGTGTGTTGTTCTAAATGCCTTACCTGAATTTTGTTACTACGCAGCTTATGCATTTTTTCATGTCCTACAATTGCTGCTGTAGCCTATAGGATTGTTGCAACAGTACATTTTGCTGGTGAGTGATTAATGACGTGTGACATGTGATGTCTGCTATGCTCGGCATGTCAGACCCGCTTAGCGTTGGCCCTGCTCATATAGAGATGGCTTATCAGTGAAGAACCATCTGCTATCAAGGAGGACCAAAATCCTTCCCAGGTATCCCTAGTTTCTACCTCTGTTCTCTTCATCCCTCCCTCTCATCTCTTTTCATTCTCTAGCTCTGCCTCATCTTGGAGATATGCTAATCGCAGTGTAAGTATATAAAAATTACCATATATTAAGCTGTAATTTCCCCTTTCGTATTATTGTACTTGGGCTGGTTCCTGTGGAGAAAGCAGCGAACACAGAGGACTTACCTTGGCCAAGTTAATCTACACTGATTGAATATCAGACCCATCAGTGTGTGTGTGTGTGTGTGTGTGTAAATATGATGTAGTGTGATATTGGTTTGTTCAGTGGGAAGGGTAGAAGAGAAAAGCAACATTTTGATGGGAACCAAATTTCTCTTTTGCTAGTATAAATTATACATATGGACTGAACAATACACTGGCTCCCTCCCTTAGCACCTGAACAAGCTCATCCTTGTGCTGTTGTTGTTTGGGCAACATTTATGAGTCTCCAATGAACCTGTCTTTGGACTTTGAGACTATGGGAGGAAGCTGGACAACCCAGACTGAAGCTACACAGACACACAACTGATAACCCTGGGAGTCAAACCAAGGTCCTTCTTGCTGAGGCAACAGCTCTAACCACTACTCCATCATGCCACCACTGAATGACACAATTATAACCTGTTACCTAATTAATATTTAGCCTATTAAATTTCCACACATCTGTACACAGGGCATTTATGCGTATACATGTAATAAACTCCTGCTATTAGTCAACTACAACCTCAGAGAAAAAGGCAACATATAACATTTGTAAATTGCAGCCAGGTCATAACTATATATGCAGCTGTGCCAGCTTATCTATTCAAGGTCAGACCATGCAAAAAAGATCTACGTCCTCACTGAACATGTTAAGTGTTTAAGTCCATCTTGAAAAAATGTCTGGTTCCTTCAGAGGGGTAGCAAACCTGTAAAGGATGAATGAGAGCTCCCATATGTTAGCAGCTCGGTAGCAGAGAAGCTTTTGTGGTTGGATCCTGCAACAGAACGTACACAGATTTGTTTTAACAAACAAGCGTAGTGAACAAGGGTTAGCCAGCAGAACCAAATAAGCCCAAACAGTCAGCAACCATGACGATGATTGTAATTTAATATTTTAGTTTAGTTTAATATTTCAATATTAAATATAATAAACAGACTTTGCAACTGAGTATTGTAGAGGTCTATGTGAATAAAAAGGATTGAAAAAAATGCATGCTTTGCTTTTAGAGAATCAGTCAGTAAATCAGTCAGTGAGTCTGCCAGTGAATCAGTCAGTGAGTCTGTCAGTCAGTAAATCAGTCATTCAGTGAGTTAGTGAGTCAGTGAGTCAGTCAGTGAGTCTGTCAGTGAGTAAATCAATGAGTTAGTGAGTCAGTCAGTCAGTGACTTAGTGAATCAGTCAGTAAGTAAATCAGTGAGTTAGTGAGTCTGTCAGTGAGTCTGTCAGTGAGTCAGTCAGTAAGTAACTCAGTCAGTGAGTCAGCCAGTAAGTAAATCAGTCAGACAGTGATTTAATCAGTCAGTCAGTCAGTGAGTTAGTGAATCAGTCAGTGAGTCAGTCAGGTGAGTCTGTCAGTAAGTAAATCAATGAGTTAGTGAGTCAGTCAGTCAGTGACTTAGTGAATCAGTCAGTAAGTAAATCAGTGAGTTAGTGAGTCTGTCAGTGAGTCAGTCAGTAAGTAACTCAGTCAGTGAGTCAGCCAGTCAGTAAATCAGTCAGTCAGTCAGTGAGTTAGTGAATCAGTCAGTGAGTCTGTCAGTAAGTAAATCAGTCAGTGAGTTAGTGAGTCATTCAGTGAATCAGTCAGTGAGTCAGTCAACTGAAGTGAAAAACCCAAAACACACAGTTTTCAAAAAAAAAGACCACACCTTTACATCAAACTAAACAGCAGCTATAAATGTGTGTTTTTGTAGGGACTCTTAATACTTTCAACCATATTGATTGTTTGTTATTTTAAGGCACTAGATTTGGGAAACATTGTGCTGTTAGGAATAGAATAAGACTTCAAACGACTCCTTTCTGCTTTGCCCAGCCTTCTCTCCTCCCCTCAGCTCATGTACCAAATGCTAGTTATAACCTGCAAACTTTAAAATCTTAAGAAAGTAATTACTTGTTAAGTTTCTGATTTCTTCTGACCTATAAAATCACAATCAGATCGTTTCTTTTATGTTGTTACACACACTTCAGACTAATTTGGTGGTTAATCGTCTGGACATATGAAGGTATGAATTATTGTTACCTAGTAGAATAATGTTTTTTTGCTGTATGTCAGAAAGCACAATTCTTTCTAGTTCCTCTCTGCACATAATTGTTCCGCTTACAGTATTTCTTTTGTAGGTAGTAGCTGTAATATACTAATGAATGCAGGACTATCCGAGTCTGTTGTTCATATGATGCTCAGGTGACACTGTGATCCAAATGACTGATAAATGCTTAGTGTCATTAAAGCCAGGAGAGGTTCTCTGTTACTGTAAGAGCAGCTTTACAAAATGTCAACATTTTCTAAATAATGCCTGTTTTTCAAATGAGCTTTGGACCAAGAGCTTCCCAATTAACTAAACCCTTAGCTTCACATCCATGCTCCATGCTTTTAATGGCAACGGTGGTTGTCTTCAAGAGAGACAGTATTCTCCAAAGAGGCATCTGTCTATGGGTTCTTTTGTGTTAGAGGAGCAGCCAAGGTCAGCAGCTGAAAGAGGTTTTTGTATGTGTGGGTGTGTGTGTCGTGTGTGTGGGGGTGCCTGTGCAGATGTGTGTGTTTGTGTGTAAATTATGGCAGTGATAGATTTGGGACTCACCTACTGACACAATTTAAAAGGGTTGTTTGAGGGTTAAGACCAGGTTTAAGGGTGGACGTTTAGTTTGGATGACTAAGGCTAGAGAAAACGGTTACACAGCTACAAAATACATTATACGAATACGTGTCCTCATAGAGTACAAAATAAGTGTATGTGTGTGTGCCTTGCCTGTGTCTAGTCACACACTAACGGGATCCTTGGCCTATTAATTGACCTGACAATGATAAAGGGAATGGATGTGGATGCTATTTGTCTTTAATGCAGCCACACTCATATTAGCCCTAAGACAAATGGATACTGTTTTACCACTTGAACTAGTCTAATTTAACCCCAGGGATGCTGGCGTGATCAGATCACATCACTAGATTCAAAAAAATATTCTCTGGTGATATAGGTTGTTGTTGTTCTGAAAAGAAAACTAAACATTGGTATACCTTGTATTTTTAACATAGTATATAAAGATAAAAATATGACATTTAGACTGCTATGGATTACAAAACAAATAATAAAATGTATGTGTAACCAATTTGTATGCAATTGCTTTATGTTGATTGTACAATTTTCAAAACTTGACTATAATTCTGTTCTGCATTGAGATCCCTGTTATGTAATAAATAGGTATAGTATATATGTGTGTGCTGTGTCTAAGACAACGTCTGTGCTGCCCTGCACCTGTGTGAATGCATGTGCAAAAATGTAAAAAGTCATCTCTATTGTGATTTGGGTAAGTACATTCTCAAACATCAACTGCTGTAAAAAAAAAAAACAAAAAAACATTAAAACCACATAAACCCTGAAGTTACTTCCATCTCCTTACTCCTTCTGGAGAAGGTGTAAGAAAATGCAGGCTCTTCTCCCCTTCTCTTATATTTAAATGTGAGCAATGTGTCCAAAAATTGGTATTCATGTTTAAATGTGTAAAGTGTGATAAGGGAGAATGGGATGTGATAAGACATGATAAAATACCTGGGTAATGTCTAGGTGGATTTTTATGTTTCTCCTGAGAAGCCTGTGTGAGGATGTTATCTCCAAACTGGGAAGCCATGTTTCCTCCCCCAGGGAACATCCCCCACCCATAACACCACCCTCAGGCTCTGGTTAGAGTGGGCTTATGTCCACTCCCCAGTACCCCTGCTCATCTGTACTATCTATGTTTTCATTTATTTATTTAAGTTGTCTCATATTGGCTGAATCACCTCAGACTATTTTTCAACGTGCTGCTTTTGTCAGTAAACAACTTTATCTCATGGGGTATGGGTTATTCTCTCTAGGATTATCGCTATTATGTTATCGGTTTTCATTTTGTTTCGTCTCTACACCATATGGCACATTGATAGTGTATTCTGCACAAGTATTAGAAACGAGGACATACGCACTGGGCAGAATATGGATCAAAGGGTGTATTACTTTATTTTTTCTTACAAGACTGTGAAATCAACAGAGTAAGCACAGTCAACTGCTGGGCGTTCATTTGTTGCAGGTAGCAATTAATACATCAGTTATTCATTGACTGGCATCACTGGATTTCACTAAAATGGCTACATTTAGTCTTTTTTTTACTGGCATGTTTTAGTAGCCTTTATGTATCGAAGCCAGTCTCTTTTATGAAGGCCCTGTGTTTGCATTCATACAGGTGCAGACATTCATAAATGGCAGCTTCCCAGTATATCCACAGTCTGAACTGGGCTGGGCTGAGTAGACAGTGGCCACTGGAGTAGTTGAGAGTTGAGTGTAGGAAATGTGTAGGTGGTCCTGTGTTTGAAGCTTCTAGATTGGTAGAAATACTACCCCACTACCTTCTGTCTGGATGATACAGTATTATGCCCCATAAACCACACTACACTCAACATACAGGCAGGACCAAGGGACAGCAGCCAGGCTTATTTCATAGTGATATGGCACTGGTACAGTATTATAGTGTATTGTGTAAATATTGTGTTAATAGTCAACTATTAGAATAACAAATAACATAATCTGTTGTTCTTCTAGGTCAGTTTTGTAAATGAATTTTTACCTGTTATTTATTTATTTGTTATTAATAGTTTTTTTTATTAATTTAGACAGCTTCACATTGTAAAGCATACTGACACTTAATTGTGTCCAGGTCGCATCTTTGTGTGGTCTATTCATGACCTGTGGTGTTTCAGCCCCCACCATCCCCAGCAGCTCTCTGCTCAATGCTCATTGCGAGACTCCATGTCTCATTTGAATATATTGATTGGGCCATCTGTAAACCATTTATCTCCTTCAAAAGGCCGTTAAAGTAGGCCTCCCCACCTCTCAACCCGCCCACTACTGTTTCTCTGACAGGGGGAATACACACACAGATAAGTAGGACACACACACACTGGCGGAATAAATTGACCACATATCCTCAAAATATTGAATTCTTTTACTGAACACCACTTTAAAACAAATGCAAGCAGAAGCAACTGCACTCTCTGCGATTTGAGATAAGGGTTAGAAAATACATCATGTAAACAAAGGTCCATGGTGGGGAAGCTAAATGCATAACTCCCGTCGGCTTTGGGAAACCAAACACTATCTAATTCTTCATTTAGTGTTGCTGAAATTCCCACCAAATAATGAAACCAATTATTGCATTCATGTGATGAATAATGCCTCCTTCAAATAATCTGCTTATCTAGCCTTGCCTACATGGCTTCCTGTGTGTGTGTGTGTGTGTGGGTGTGGGTGTGTGTGTGTGTGTGTGTGTGTGTGTGTGTGTGTGTGTGTGTGTGGGTGTGTGTGTGTGTGTGTGTGTGTGAGTGGGTGCGAGTGTGTGTGTACATGCCTATCATCATAAACTGCACGCTGACGGTGCTGAAGCAGGGTTCTGGCACATCTGCAACCACTAGATATTCTTTGAACATGCATACATGTCATCGGCAGACTGCATGCATCATCATGATTGACTTATTCCTAACATTCTCAGTGGTACAGGCTGGGTAAAGGATTAACCTCCAGTCTTGGACTGCTGCCCACTGTACAATAAAGACCCCTAAACACGCATATGAAAAAACACAGACAAGCTGCGCGTCTCCAACTGGCATCCTTCGCTTAGTGTTTAGTGCTCTTTACTGCCTCTTTGTGCCTTCCTTTGTCTTCATTCTTCATTCAAATCTGTTCTTTCCGTTGGCGGGCAGCCATTTGCAAGACCGAGCAAGGGAGAAGCGGAGAGCTACAGAGAAAGCTAGATGAAGAGAAGGAGGCTAGGGGGTGACAAAGGGAGGAGTGGAGAAAAGCAGGCAAGCATGGAGGAAAGAAACCTGAGAGGGAGAGACAGAGGAAGAGAAAAAAGAGGAAAGAATAGTTAAGGTGATTTCATGCCCTGCCTCTAAGTATTAGTAGACTTGGCTGTTTCCTCATTGCTCCTGTAGGCTTCAAGTTAACATTTGAAATCTCTCTGCTCTGACAAGGTGAGGGGTGGTGGTCGCTGTCCAGGAGAGACCTTGCTTCTGTGCATAAACACAGGGCAAGTGCAGATGGTGGAAAATTGGCATCTGCACTTGAACCATAAGGAGCATATGCACATGGGGGAGACTGCAAAGACCCAGGGCACGGGGTGGTAGCCGAAAACCGGCGCCTGCTGAGGCTGGCACGAGACACAGGCACCGGCACTGGCACTAGTAAAGGGTAACAGTCAGCCTGAACTTCTCTTGGGAGGCCCCAGTAACAGTCAGCCAGACGTCCTAAGCAGACAGAACAATCCTGTCATATTGATAGCCACAGCCAGAAAGCCAGCATTTTCTCATAAGTAACACATTTTGCCTGCAAAGAGAACATTTCACTGTAATTCTTTTTAGTTACATTACACTTCAAATAAAAGCAAGTGTGAGTGAATCCTCTCACTTCAGTCACACCTTCTGCAGCAACTGGATGGGTGTATGATGTGGGGAGCTACCAGGACAAGTCTGTCTGTTCTTCACTTAGAGTCTTTAACTTTGGCAAGTACAATGCACCTCAACCAAGGCTCAGAACATTCACAACAGAAAGACAAAGAATACTAATGTCACTGCAGTTAGCCCTCATAATTGCACTTCAGTGTTTCATAGTAGCATGTCGTGAGCACAGACAAAATGCAAGTCTACAGTCTACAGCACTTCAGTGTTTGTGATCAGCAGAGCTGGTACAGGTCATAATCAGACACAGAGCAGGCAGACCACTGTATTACTAGGGGCAATGCTGTATGAGCAGGAGGTTATGGACGTACTGTATGTTATTAATGACCAATCAGCCCAAGTGAAATGAACACAAATACTGAGCTTTATAGTTATGAAATATTAAATGGCTCTACTTAGGCTATGACACCAGGCAACGACAGAATTAACCATTTTAATGTATTTGTGGTTTGATTTATTATTTCATTGTGCCACGTGTCATGATAATATCCTGTGCCCTGAGCTCTACATTTTGTTATTCAGAGCCAGATATGAGCAGATATTTAGTTATGGGTCAGATAACTCGTTCCTGGATTGAATTTGACATAATTGTATGTAAAATTGAACTTTAGGATACATAAAGTGGATCTCTGTGGGATATGCTCCAGATTACGCACTTTTATGCGGCTTGCATTTAATAACGTATTCTCAAACTCAAGACTCAGGACAGACTGGGCACAGCTGTAATAATCCGCTCGATTCAAGCTCTAAACATCTGTGAGTAAAAAAATCCTGAGTCATGTTGAGAAAACCTGCTGATAACCTCAGCAATTTTGTGTCTGTGAGCAGAGATATAAACAGTTATTGAATTCATGCTGTTATGAGGCCACACTTGATAACTAAATGATGTTTATTGATTTTTGAGCAGTTCCTGAATGTGTGCGCCAGTATAACACTGGTGCCGAGTGAAAATTACAAGCAGAAAAAGTGTCCATAATAAAAGGGAATCTTTGTCGCAAACATCATTTTGGTCCAGAATGAGGACACACATTACACTGCATCATCTTATCTGCATAAATGCTGCCCAACGATGCAATTTCTAACACAGTGGTGCACTGATATTTATCTGGTGCCAGGAGAACTGCAAAAGCAGGTGCAACCTAACAAAAACAGACAAAGAAAACAGTTTGAGAATAAATTTGCACCAAAGCTGGGCCCACAGCAAAATGTTTGCTCTAGGAAATACCATTAAAAGCTTTTCAACTTAAGCAAACCTTTATTTCAATGTCTGTCCTTAACCCAGTTGTCCTTGTGCAAATCTATGAGTGTTGACATGGTAAGAGGTTCAACTGGCAGCTGCATCTGGTACATCAACTAATAATGCCAGGGGGCAGATTTGGTGTCTGTTTGGCACATTAAGTGACATAAAGTGACACTGGGAGATAAAAGTGTTGTAATCCATTCCTATAAAACATATTCCTGTTTAGAAAATGCAGACCTTAAAATAATTTAAAAAATAGTTTTTTACTGGTCACAGTGTGATATCTGAGCAGTACGAATGCAAATGCAGCTTTTGTTTTTGGTTTAGCTTTGCCAGTAAATCAAACTCTCCTACAGCTCCTCCCTGAAAATCAGGACAATGATGTACAAGTGTATCTCAGGCAAGTGTGTATGTTTACCAATCAATCTTCCCTTCCCTGACACGCTCAGAGTCCTAGTGTCATTATGGCCACTGTTTGGTGCTATAAAGCAGAGTTGGACAGTGCTGATAGCAGTGAGGGATATGGATGGGCCTGTACAGAGTCAGACAACAGAATTGCAATACATCTTCCAGGGCAGACAGCTGCCACTGAGGCTCTGCAGGTGAGGGTTTTGTCATAGACGTACGCATACAACCATGTCTGGTATCTATGCATAAGTGTGATGTGCACTGCTTTGCTAACTGGCCGCACACTCATACTGTACACATACATTTCCTACTGAAAACATTACTTCAGTCTTCTTATCACCAGTCCATCTCACACAAGACACAACACAGCAACGCTCCACACACGCACAGACACACACAAACAAGTCCTTTCTTTCTTAGATGTGTCTGTACACAATTCCTGGACCACAAATCCTTCAGTGGGATGGATGAGTGTCTCCAGCCCATTCATCATCCGCCTTATCCACCACCCTCGCCACTGTTTTTATATCAGCCAGCAGTCACACTGACAACTGATGGCCCTCTCTTTCCCTCTCCTTTGCTCCTTTCTTTGCAGCCCCCACATGTCTTTCTCATTCCATTTCTCTTTTTCTCACTCCCCAGTGCCCTACTTGCTTTGCTCATATGCCTGACTGTGTGCGTGTTTGGGAGAGTTCGTGCACACATTCTCGCCACCGCCCACCTCCACCTCCTTCTCCACCCCCACTAGTTCAGATCTCCTTCCTCTCCCTCCTCCTACTATTCTCTTGCCCTCCCCCTCTTGTCGTCCCCTCTCCACGTCCCTCTCCAACTATCTATCTCTCTCCTGTGCACCATTGGGACCAGAGTGGCACCTTCAGAGTGGGCTGTAAAAAGGCCCCATAAAAAGCCCCAACATGGGGAAGAAGGGGTAATGATGAAATTTAACTGCTCCTCCTGGTGCACCTGGGGTCCATGTATGTGTGTGTGAATATGTGAGCAAGTGTGTGTTGTGTATGTGTTTGTGTGTGTTCAGCAAGCGTTAGGCCTGGGTACTGAACCGGAACTGCCCTGGTGGGGGGGTCAATGTCACGGCACCACTATGAGAGTTATCGCTTTTTAAAGACACACTATAGATTTTGTGGGGAACTCATTTACACCAGCATAAAATGAAAGGTGGCAGGGGAAGTTTAAAATCTAAAAACGACGGGGGGACTGGGAGGCCAGTGTGTTTGATGGCTGGTGACCCAACCAATATGATACCAATTTAAGAATGGACACTGATTTTTATTGTTTTGTCAGACTTATAAAAAAGCAAATCGAAAATAAATTCCAATCATAATGTTATGACTTCAGCGTATATACTTTTGCCTGTTCAGATATGGTTTTCACTTTACTGCAATATACTGTGTACAATACATGTCTATAAAATCTACATCGAGTTATGCTCACTGCAGTTGCAGAAACAGCATGTTGTTAAAGTGATTCATGAAGTGTGTTGCCTCAACATTTTTTAATGCTTTATTGACGCAGGAGAGCCATAACATCAATGAATAGATCCTGTTAAAATCTAATGGACAAATGGCGTATGTGTTTGTTGGGGCAAGGTAAATTCTCTAAGTGTGTGTGTTTGTTTGTTTGTGTGTGGGTGTGTGTGTGGGGTGTGTGTGTGTGTGTGTGTGTGTGTGTGTGTGTAGGTGAAACCCTTGCAGTTCAGTTACTGGCCAGAGCCCAGCGCCCTCACAAGCTCAGATGCTGGCTCACCAGCTTCCTCCTTCCCTTGCCTCTCCTGCCTCGCACCTGCCCATGGCTGCGAACGTCCCCGGCTGGCCTGCCGGCGTGGAGAATCAGGCTTTGATGGGTCTGTGGGGACTAGAGGAAGGGATGGTTAAGGTTGTGAAAAGGATGAAAGCCCTGGGAACAGCATGCTCTGACTGAAAGGGCCTGGAGCCCAGTCCTGGCATCTTTCCTGTAGCAAGCACCAGGCCTCAGTGACCCTGCAGGGCAACTGTAGCCTGGGACTGCAGATGTGTTGTCACTTCTCATTTCACCTACACCAGTAACGCAAAAATAAGAATTAGCTGCAGTGTTGACTTTTGTTTACACACACATGTCATAATTGCTGAGCATATAAAGATGCAACTAAAACTAAAACAAATGATCATTCTGTCACTGACAAAGTAAACAAAATTAAAACTAAACTCTTTGTAGAATATGTAGTAGAATGTAAAAGAATTTCCAAATTTGTTTGTTCTGCAGGGCAGGTTTGGCCAAATGATGACGACCACCCTCCACTGTAAAAAGATTCACAGCAAGTGGGTTTAACTCTTTGTATTATTATCTTTACTCCCATATTTTGTATCAGCCAATGTGAATACACAATGTAATTAGCTGATCAATCAATAATCATATTATGAAATAATCAACTGACTAAAACTGACTCACTAAACGATTAAGCTGGTGCTCTTAACTGGTTTTTATTCTTTAATAATTATTATACAGTAAATGTTTATTCAGTTGTTTATGAATCACACGTCGAACAAGTCTGGAATAGATTTGTACATTGATATTATCAACAGTGTTGAATTCACTGCCCTTTATGGGTAGTTTGGTCACTTTTTCAGTAGAATCCCATTTAGAAAACAGTTTTTGAGCAAGTATTTACTGCCACCTATGTCAACAACCAGCAGAGGGTGTAAACATTCAGTGGGTTGCTTTTCCTACACTGTATGCTCATGTTTGTGTCTCTGTGGTTACATTATACAGACACCACCTGTGGTATCACTCAGTGATACATTATTTTCTAGTATGTTATGGATTATTAACAGTTGGGATTTTTAATTGCCAAATAACATACTTGCACTAGTCTGTATGGAACGTCCATCGGAGCAGTTTAAAATCCAATCAAACATGTGCCATGCATAAATTACTCCTACATCGTGCAAACAGCTTATTGCTAAAAGGATTAGGGTGACACACATATAAACAACACAAACATACTAATCCTCATTAGCGCTGCTGAAAGCCCCTCTGATGCAGTGGTGGAGAGAGGAGGCATGTAGCCAGGCAGATTGGTGGGAGGCAAAAAGTCAGTTAGCTGCAACTGCGACTCAGGCTGAAATATGGAGCGTGTACACACACACACAGTCTAGTTGTGTGGTTTTCTGTCTAACAGACGTTGATGGACAGAGGGAGAGAGTGAGAGCAAAGGAAGGAGGTTGAAGAGGGGAAAGCGGCAGCAGACACCAACCTTCAGCCGACAGTGCTGGCACACACCACAGGTTCCCTCTTGCTTTTTGGATCTTACAATTCCAGTGTAATAAGAGATAAATAGAAAGGGCTCATCAGGCCACAAAAGCAAACAGCTTGGGCTTGCCAAAGGGAACAGAGGGAGTCAATGTTGGAGGGCATGTGTATGTATTTGTGCATGTAGAGAGAGGCGAGAGAGAGAAAGAGCTAATGGCTGACATCTGGCATCGGTCACCCCCATCTGAGTCCTCCAGTCCAGCCCCATACTGTCATGCTGAATAATAAAGCAGAGAGACTGCCTCTAAATTGGCACCTCAAATCCCCCAGCAAGCCCCGGAGGCATGGGCAAAAGAGCCTGTTCCAGCTATTCACTGGTTAATGTGCCAATTTGTTTTCCAGAGTGCTCGAATATAAGAATTTACGGCTGTGTTATGTGGCTGTGGGCAAATACTAATAAAAAGATCTTTTGCTGAAATTTACTTAATTGGCCACAGTAGGGATGTAGAGCCTGAGAAGGAAGAGGAGAGTTTGACTCGACCAAGGCAGTTTACAGATGTTGAGCAAATCAAACCCCCCCCAACCCTGTTTTTCACTGCCCCAACTCACATCAGCCCAGAGAATCAACAACAGCAGGTATTTGTGACAATAACAACTTACTTCAGTGAAAAGGGTAAAACTCCATGTTTCACATACAGAGTCAAATGGTACATTTGATATTTATCGCACAGAACAATCATGTGTTACAGCAGCAGTATAAATATTACTATAATGGAATAAAAATATAATGTAAAGCAAAAAAGAGCAGGTGAAATGAATTAGGTCTGGTCTATTTCTATTCTGGCTCCTTATTTCGCTGTTAAGTACTATGAATGTCATAAATGTTATGATCACGGTGTACTCTGAAGCAAACCAGTAAAGGTGTGAGTCTTGAAGCCTAGTGCAGCTTTACAGACATGGTATGAGGGTGATACATATACTGCAGGTGGCTTTACTGTAAGAGTTTAGAATTTTCCATAGTACATCTAAATATTGCGCTGAAAGTAAGAAAGTTTGAAAGGTTGAGGGGTTTGATTAGGATCTGGGTTATTGCATTTCAGTTGCTCCACACGGTTTCACTGTCAAAATAATCATTCTAGCCACATCTTCAGTACATATTGATTTCATGGTGGGGAAACAGTGCTGTCAGCCTTCAGGCACAGAGCATATTATTTGCAAATTAAATACTGCATCCGGCTCACAAATTTTTTAACAGCAAGTTGGCAGACATCAGTCACTGTGACTGGGAGGAGATGACACAATAGGAAATGAGAAAGAAGAGGGAGGAGGGACGAGGATGATGTGAAGGTGGAGATGGATCTTAAGCATGGAAGGCTGGGTTAAAAGTAACTGGTGCTTTGGCTCCTGTTTCTGTGACAGCCCTGAGTCAAAGCCAGTGGAGCTCTACCAGGGGATGTTCTCCAGAATCTGGCCACACACTAATTACTGGAGGTTGTGTTTAGGAAATTATCACTATGTCTATTGCTGCATTTCACAGTAAATTAGCCATGGAAATCTGAAAAAATAATAAATATGGCTGAAATTGTTCATTGAGGTCTCCCTGATTGTCTCACTTGCTTCCTTTGTCCTACCTGCTAATGCCAAAGCAACTAAGAGTCCATTTGTTTTATTTGGGGATTATTTCTGCCCTCAAAAGGAGACGAATAAATGCTTTGTTTAGGTCATGCTGTGAGGTAGAGATAAGCTGTCGGTATTGATGCCAGACTGTGTAAAAGCCTTCCTGTTGCTGTCATACACACATACCTACTTCGTTTTCATCCAGAGGACGAGACTGGCCAATTAAAAAAAAGTGAGATTAAAGATTGGTTCTGACAAATGTGGATTTTAGAATAGAAATTTACTAAATAAAATAATGTAATTTATACATTTTTATTTAGCCCTGTGATGGACCCGTGACCTGACCAGAGTGTACCCTGCCCTCACAAGCACAAAGCAGTACAAAGTCATATTGGAGTTTTTTATGATGAGAAAATAAAGATTATATCTAAAGTCACTGATATTCACTACTCAATTAATACTGAAGTGCTTGATGCTGGCTTGTTGGCAGAGATGAGCATGGCAGCAATATTAGTGCTGGGGTAGCCAGTAAAATGTAACCCACATAGGCATCAAACAAATAGAAGCCACAGAGTTGGCAAAGCAGAACTACAGCTGCTGTTGCTATAAAGCTCAGCAGAGCCATCAGCTGTGAACGTCATTCACACAGTTATTTCATTTCCTTAAATCGTAACTAATAATTATTTTCAGAAACCCTTGCAATTTCGCAAGAACTGGGTGACTTTGTAGCTACGTCCACCGCAGTAACGCATTATGATGAGTTTGAAATTTACATATGTTTTGAATAAATACATTTTTAAAATAGGCATTGCTAGGCATTTTTTGATCGTGTCCAAAATGTCACTTTTTTCACATATAACGTCCACGAATTTCGAGATTCTACTGTAATGTGTTTCAGCAGTTTTAGTCCTACATGTGTGCATCCAGCACATCCAGCACAGTGGAAGTGTAGGTCACTTGTGTTTTGCACACATATAAGGCCCTCACTCACATTAGATTCAGGAAGACATGGTTCAGAGTGACCAGAACCATCTCTAACTATACGCTTTGTCAAAAAGAAAGGTTTTAAGCCTAGTTTTAAAACTAGAGAGGGTGTCTGCTTCTCAAATCTGAACTGGAAGTTGGTTCCATAGGAGAGGAGCTTGGTAGCTAAATGCTCTGCCTCCCATTCTACATTTAGAAACTCTAGGAACCACAAGCAGACCAGCGCTCTGAGAACCAAGCGTTCTGAAGGGAGCATAAGGAGCCATGAGGTCTTTGAGATAAGATGGAGCTTTATTATGAAGAGCTTTGTAAGTGAGGAGAAGAATTTTGAATTATATCCTAGATTTGACAGGACAGAGAAGCTAATGTAGGAGAAATGTGATCTCTCTTTCCAAGTCCAGTCAGACTCTGGCTGCAGCATTTTGGATTAACTGGAGGCTTTTTAAAGAGTTATTGGGTCATCCTATGAGTAGCGAGTTACAGTAGTCAAGCGTAGAGGTAACAAATGCATAAATTAACTTTTCAGCATCACTCTGTGAGAGGATGCTCCTAATTTTAGCAATATTCCTAAAATGGAAGTAGGCAGTTCTAGAGATTTCTTTAATATATGATGTAAAGGAGAGATGAAGGAGAATTTTTTTTGTCAAAAATGACAACAAGGTTCCTACAGTAGAACTTGAAGCTAACGTTATGTCATCCAGAGTAACAATCGGAGTCTCTGTGTTTTTTAGCACCAATTACAATAACCTCAGTTTTATCTGAATTTAGTTGTAGAAAGTTATGGGACATCCAGGATTTGATATCATTTAAACAAGTTTGGAGTTTGACTAATTGGTTTGTTTCCTCTGGTTTCATAGTGTTTCCTAATAATATTACCAAGAGGAGACCATCCCAGTGCTTTGCCTTTAATCCCAACACTATGTTCCAGCCTCTGCAATAGAATTTTGCGATCTACTAAGATCTAACTAAGATCAAGTATATGTTGTACAATTTGTAACTTGCTGCTAAAAACATATCCTCACGTAGTGGAAAAAAAGTATGTAAAGAGAAAATTCTCAACAACATCAGTAAACAAGTTTTCAAGCACAAACCCTCAACGTATGTGCAGTAAGTGGCACCAAACAGTACAGTCAGAACTGTCAAATAGTGCTCATCAAGATGGATTAAGATCAGTTAATGTGAAAGTCTAAATGTTAACGCGGGGGTCATCAGTTAGTGACAGTAAGTGGGTCATTCAGTTCTGCAGGGTGCATGGGTGGGCGTCTAGACCAACTAGGTCCTGACACACCCAGAGGATGAGCAGGGAGTAGCGTTTGAGTGTGTATGTGTGTGAGTGGGGTGGGGCTTAGGAGATGTATAGAGGTTCTGCACCCAAATGACAAGCCCACTGGTCTCATGGCAAGGCACAATTAATGACCCGTGCCAACATTACAGGATGAAAAATCCCCACTGTCCAAGCATGGCCCACCCAGCCTGGCAACTGGAATTCTTCATTAGGTCTGGCAATAGAAGAGCCTCTGTTAGGTTGTGTGTGTGTGTGTGTGTGTGTGTGTGTGTGTGTGTGTGTGTGTGTGTGTGTGTGTGTGTGTGTGTGTGTGTGTGTGTGTGTGTGTGTGCGTGTGTCCTGTATTTGGGCCAGTACATTAAAAAATATATTGCTCAAGAAGAAGAAAAGAAGGTTTTTGTAGTGATTGTTTTTATATATACAACAAAGTAGTTAACAGAGTTAAAAGCTTGAATTATCAGAGAAGAGAAGGAATCCTGTCTCATATGAGTTAGAGTTCCAGTTCTAAAAGCGTTTACTGGGTTCTTCTGGACAAAGTTCAATGTTAGTGCATTGTACTATAATGGAATAAGATGTAGCCTGGTTCCCCAAAAGAATTAAGCCTCCCTGGCTGCTGCATCCTACTTCAGAATTATTAACTCTCCCTGTGTCACAGTCATATTCCCTTAACCATCAGTCCAGACTCAACCAACCATCGACAGTGTGTCATCCAATTCTCACCTAATCATTTTACAAGCTAGGATAAACAAATCAAACCAATCTCAGGCGTGGAAATCACTCTCAAAATAATAAATGCATATGTAGAAATGTATTATCTTCACCCTCCAAAACCAATTTATTTCATGCATATCTCACCATCTAAATTGAATACATGGCTTGTGTGAGAAATCACTTTGAAAAGACTTGCCTTATCTTATCACTGGGCCCTATCTTATCTTGGTCATCTCGCTTTCTAACTAGACAGAGGCGTCAGTGCGCTGAGCTCTGCTGAGGGTTGTCTCACTATGTTGTTATTGGTCTTCTAACACAAGATGACTGTGCCACTGACATTTTTAAATGAACCTTTCCTCAGTGATAATCAGCTTTTATGTTAACACATTTTTAATTAAGGTTAAAGAAGATTATAAAGGGCTTTTAATTACAACATAGCCACATATATTTAGTGAAAATATTGGACATATTACTAGAAAGTGAGTATATGAAAATCATTTAGGAGATGGACACAATTAAATATCATTCATCTCAGCCAAAATCACTTGATGGTTTTCTGTGAACTGCAGCACTAAGCTTCTGCCCTTAAAAACACTTCAGATTAGCATGTTTACAATAACAATAGTTGTGGAAAGCAGCCCATCTTCAGGTCTATTAAGGATCCTACCCAATGACATCAGGGTGGCTGTGAAGCAGAACAATGACCTTGAACATCAAAATCAGGCTACTACAGAATGACTTCAGAGACACACAAATTGAGCTTTGGGGTGGCCCAGACAGAGGCCAGACCTCAACCCAGCAGAGATGCTATGGAATGACCAGAGGAGTCTATGCACCAGGCTTTCTAGCAGTATATGCCCAGAAGTGGAGAGAGAGAGAGTAAGTGAGAATAGAAATGAAAAACCGAAAGCATACTGTCCTCTGAAAACAAAAACGCCTTTATATCAAACTAAACTGCAGCTATAAATGTGTGTTTTTGTAGCGACTCTTAATACTTTCAACCATATTGATTGTTTGTTATTTTAAGGCACTAGATTTGGGAAACATTGTGCTGTTAGGAATAGAATAAGACATCAAATGACTCTTTTCTGCGTTGCCCAGCCTTCTCTCCTCCCCTCAGTTCATGTACTGTACCAAACGTTAGTTATAATCTGGAAAACCTTAAAAAAAGTGAATTTTGCTAAAAACAGCTTTGTTTAACGGAGGAAACTGTAAGACTGACATCAGTCCATCCACTAGTGGTGGAGAAGGGGGTAAAACACAAAATAATAACACAAGAGATCATGTCCTACAATGGGTCGTGACTGAATTACCTCAGTCCAAGTTCACAGGTACCTGTGTGTCAACAGACAAGTGAGGTTCTGTCTCTCCCAATAAATACAATTCAAAGCAAATAAGCTCAGTTAGAACATAAGGCTTATGACCCTACAATACAAAGACACAACAGTTATTCTACAGAAAGCCCAACAAATTGAAAGAAGAAGAACATGTGACGGAAAACCTTTTACTAGCAACTCTAGTGGAACCAGGCTCAGCTGCCTCAACTGGTAGGCTGAGAGGGTCTGACACAGGAAATGATGTAAATGATGGAGGTGTGCAAACTGAAACAAAAGCAAAACCCCCCAGCGCCCCCGCCCCCAGTGAAAGTAAAGGAGCTCTTATAATTTAGGAACAACATTTTAATTTAGAGATGCCTTTTACAAGCCTGTGGCCCAAAATGGGACTTGGGAAGCATGAAGTTAACATATGTGGCATTTCTTCCCTTTATTAGAACAACCAGGGAAATAATTGTTAGGATTTCATGGTCATTTAAAAACATTTATCTAGAGAATGTTTAGATAATCTGCATATTCAAATTATGTTTAACTGTTTGAAGGACATATTCACTCAGAATTTCCCCTGTATTAAAACAATGTTTGAATGATGAAGAGTTCCCAGGCTGCTGTGCCATCATGCCAGTCCACATTCAGTGGATGTGAGTGTGTGGGGGAGTCGTGGTTTGGTTTCATTCTCACACTGACTGTTTCACAGCACAGTCCATCAGGTTGCTTACTCATCTACCTAAAAACTTCCTCTCTCATGCTCCTGTCTGACCTTCCCTCTTGCTCCCACACTCCTCAGCCACTTTACTTTTCTTCCTGCTGTTCCTTGTGTGGGGTTTGGAGCTTAATCATACAAATTAATCAGACAGTTCTACTGACAATAAGTTTCCCAACTTGTCCCTACCCTCTCATAAAACCCTTCACTGTCACTCATCATCTGAACTACTACACCACTGTGCAGCACTTTCATATGAGCTTTCTGAGTATGTTCTGTTAGCATCTCAATAACATAGAAGAAGGATTTTGCAAACCACACCCTATGTAAAATACTGAAATGGAGGCTGGAAAAAGAACATTTATTTTAAGGAACACTTGTGCAAACTAAGTGGATTAACTGGGAGTAGGCACAAATGTGTCTGCACTAAATAAACGGCGTTCATCATATGACAATCACAACGACCATAACCACTTACTGTGTATTACAATAAATAACACTTCCACTGAACTCTAGCCTCCTGTAGAAAGGGCCTGTGCTTTGATCAGGTTCTTTGTACAGAAGGATTAAAGTCCACCTTCCCGTAGGTGCATGTATTTAACATGTGTTATAACTGGGCATAATCACAGTCACCATTAGTGATTAGTGAAAGTCTGTGTTTAACTACTGAGACAAACACTGCTTGTATAAATAAGCGTGCCTAAAGCTGGCACACTCATGATCAGTTCTGTAATTTACGTCCCCCTGCTTTAACAACCTGAACGCCCACCAATCTAATGCCAGTACAACTGATTTGTACCCCAATAACCTTAATAGAACAAAAACTTCTATGAAAAAGATTCAGAGTGAGAACCAAAGAAAACACAAAGTGGACTGTAGACCAAAGTTTCTCCTATCACTCCATTAAACAGCAGCATCCTACATCCTGTTCCACTCCATTCTCCCCCTCCTCCCTCATTTCCTACTTTACTCCCCCTAGCACACAAACACACCCCACCACAAATCCGTTCACACCAAACTCACTCAAGATTAAGCATGTGTGAAATTGAGGACGTTTGTAATACACATGCCCCCTCTGCTTCACACAAACACACACACACACAAAAGGTACTCACACCAGTCCTCTCTGGCAAGACAAGAGGAGGAAAACAGTGAAGGAGAAAAAAGAAATTCCAGCCACATATTAGTTAGTTTAGCTACAATGCTTGCAGTGAGTAACAGGATCCAAACATGCAATGTATGAGTTAGAGACGGTGTGTCCTCCTTATGTATGCATAAGTGCCCTCCTCCATGACCATAAAAAGCAAATTCAGATAGTTCAAAATATGTATTTTGTAAGGTGAGGATTTGTATTATTATATTTATGAATTACCATAATGTCAGATACACTATATATTAATTTAAATTAACATGTAATCAAGCCTTGTGTGCTGATCCATAATCCATATGAACCCAAGCAGCAGCATCTACATGCGGAGGAGAAGTGTGTTGGGCAGTTGAAACAGAAGCCGACAACATTGTGTTACCACGAATTAATGGTAATATGACATATAAATTATTTCTAATTTCTGCTATGTCCATGGAACTTTCAATGTATATTGGGTCCATAGTAGTTCCCATATACACTATGTCAATAACACTATCTTTTGTAATCCCTGGGAGCTGTTGTAATAATTAAATTTACAGAATGTGGGATCTATAAAGAATTATCTTCATGACGACACATTCTGCCTGTGTGCTCCTCCCTGTCATTAGTAGGCTCACCTGTGTCTCATTTCCTGTTTGCTTGTATTTAAGTCTACCTCCTTGTGTCTGTCCTTGTTGACAGGCTGTTACCTGTCATGTGAGTCCAGAGTTCAGAGATCAGAGTCCAGTTCAGAGTCCAGTTCCTGGTCTGGTCTGGTCTGGTCAGGTCAAGTGAAGTTGTTTCAAGTCTTGTTATGCTCTTGTTTTGTTGATGGATTATCCTGTTCAAGTTATAATTCTGTTTGGGTCATGCAATTGGGTCCACTCTTCAGTCACAGCCAGTCTTAGTCCGGCTCTCCTGTCACAGTATTCTCAGTCTCAGTTCAATTCACGCCACAATTTGTAGTAGTAGAAACCAACCACCATGAACAGCATGATCTAGTTTAGTTTTGTGAGCTTTTGTTTGGTTGCATGTGCTTGGAGTAACTTTTTGTTCTGTGTGTAAGTGAGCTTCAGGTGTTGTTCAGTGTGGGACATTTGAGTTTTGGACATTTAATTTGTTTAAGATGGACTTTGTTGGACATAATCATGCCTGGGTGGTTCTGGACAATGTAGTCAGACTGGTAAAAATGGCCTTAAAGGGTCTGCAGGAGTCCGCAGATCGAAGTCTGCTGGGACTGCCTGGCCCTGTCTGTCGCCACGGAGCTGTTCATGATCCCCAGTGTTGGGGAATTGAACGATGTGTGATGGAGCATGCACGGGGCGAGTCTGGTCCTGTCCCTGTTTCGAGGTGTGCGTTTGTGGTCCATCAGATGTCAGTGGCTCCATTGAATGCGGAGGAGAACCATCCATCTCTACCTGTTCCTGTCAGCAGTGCTTCAGAGGAGAAGCACTCACCTTCCTCTGTTCCTGCCTGTGCAGCTGTTGCCACGTCTGTACCCATCATCAGAGCTTTCGGAGGAGAAGCACTCACCTCGGTCTGTTTCTAGCTGCACAGTGGTGTCCACGTCGCACCGTTGGGTGCAGGGTTCCAGTCTGTTCCTGTCCTGGGAATGTCGGAGAGAACTCCGATGACTTTGTCCAGCTCCCATGCGCAGGAGCACGCGCAGAGCAGATCCGACTTCTGTGGATTATTCTGGTTGCCACAAACCTGCGTAGATGTAATGAAGCGGCATTACCATGATGACAGGCCCATCCAGTCCTCTAGGACACTGATCACTGCAGATTGTGTATAACGCCTCGTCTGATGAACAGGACAGTCCCTCAGTAAATAAATGTTTTCTAACAGGACCCAATCAGAATCCAGACTGGATGAGTATCACAATGACTGACATTGCACAGGGTTGCATATGCTGTATGACAGACATTACATGTAAAATGGTATTCCTGCAGATACCACTATCAACAAGGGATTGGAATGCTGAACAGTTTCTGTGGTATGCAAATCCCCATGATGCTTGGAATATTTTCAAGTATGTTCTTACTTTCAGCCCCAATTAAAAAGCACCAGAAGAAATATAATTCAGAGTATCACTTTATTGCAAGTTCCAGGAGAGTCTCACACAGTGACAGCAACACAGAGACACATCATGTCAACTGCTGGAATTGACCTGTGCAAGTGCATGACTCCAGAGTTGATGGAAATATGCCATGTCGCCTATTTTCAGTGGGAAACAAATGAGGGGAAATATTTGCAAGATTCTTTGTATCCAAGTCCAGACTGCCCCCCTTCTAGCAACTCTGCCACGAGTGCGACTGATAGACACAGTAATAGCTGCCTGTATGGGGTATATCTTAATGGAAACACTGCAGAGGGACATAACACAACTGTGGATAGACTTGATAATAGTGTGGGTATACTCAGAAATCACAACAGTTTGTTGCAATATACAGTGACAGAGATTCACTCCAAGACCCAGAAAAATGGTCACCTGGTCCAAGGGAAAAAAAATACAGCAGGTTTTCCATCTACATGTACAGTGTGAGTGTGTAGAAGTTGATAGAGACTTCACTATTGGAATGGACCAGTCTTCTGACAACACCAAACGTAACACTGTAATGAGGACTATGTTAACAATGATGAGGTGAAGACTGAACTCAGGTCCAACTACCAATTCACTGTGCAGATTCTCAGCCAAAACACAGAGTTCCAGTTTTGGCTCTGGAAAGGTTCAGCAAATTGAAAAGGGTCAGCTTGGGTAAAGCAATTTATAACCAATCAAACACAAGATTGTGTGATGACCTCACTACTGAGGTGCTGCATGGTGCAGGAAAACACTGGCTCAAGAAAACTCAAAATCAAGATATTATCCTACTGGAACCAGGAAAATTTCTCATAGATTCTTTGCTAGTTGTCGTTCAGCTCACTGCTGTAACCTGTTCTAGTCTTCTCTGCTGACAGACAGACAGTATCACTCTATCTCTTTCCAGGTGGCGATGGACTGGGGAAGTGCTGTGCTGTTTGCACAGCTTTAGGGACGGTACTGTTATGACCCATCCAATTGTATTTGTTGGAAATTTAGAGAAACTACAGTTTTAAAGTTAGTTTTAGTTAGTAAATCAATTTTAGTTAAACATATTTGTGATAGATGTTAAAATTAGAATTGGGTATTTTACTCCATTATGAAAAATTGTGTTACTAAGTTTCTTCAGACATTCTTTGTTGTTGAAACCTGGGATGCTCTGGAAATATGATGAATATCAATTTCTATGATCTGCAAGTCAAGTTGTCATTTTGAGGTAGCAAAGAATGCTGCTATTGATCAGCCATGTTGTTGCACTTCCACACAGCTGAGCACAACACAAAGAAACACGGAGCACATAAGAAAATATTGAATGAGTAAAAGACAAACTAAAGGAGAGGTTTGGTTGTAAAAGGAGACTCCAGTCATCACTTACTGGATGGTTTAACACTAGAAGTGGGCCATTTGGCCTTTCTACCTATAAAACCCGCCGGCGGGCCGATCGGCCTGAAGGTTTTAGGCTAATATCCTTAATTAGCTGTGAACGATTGCTTTTGTTATGTAAACAACGTGGGGCCACGCTGAGCCACCTCAAGGAAACTTGTGTTTCACTTTGCATTTTAGGGAGAAATCACCACTTGCTTTTTTCCTTTGTTGCAAAGATTTATTGATAAAAATAGTACAAAATGAATTAAAGAAACCAACCATTTGTACACATATTTACAAATAATATTAAAAAGTGAGTGAGTACATTCCAGCAATCACTCACAATCCTGGCACTGCCATGGTATCTCCCGTCTTCATTTACCACATGTGTATCTGTAGCAGTGAACACATCGCACAGTGGCATGATTGTTCTTGCAGTGGTGTTTGACCTGACACGTGGCTCTTTTTCCAGGGCTTGGTGTGGAGGGTTGGGTCCAAAGCAATTGTTCTTTTCTTGCCTTCTTCGCACACATATGAGAGTTGCAAGCTCTCTTGCAAGCTCCACCAGGAAGTCCACCCGTCTTTCATGCCTTCCGGTGCCTGCTTGATACAGCACATGTGCATTCAGTGCTGCCATGTCAATCATGTTATAGGACACGGCAACTGTCCAGCGCCGTGTCCCTGTGCGGACAGTGTACTCCCGCACCATCTGGTCCATCACATCCACGCCGCACTTTGTGGTGTTGTAAAGGGTGACAGTGTTCGGCTTCCTTTTGGTGGTATTCTCAGTCTGAATCACGCTGTGCATGCTGCTAAGAATGTAGACGGTCTTCTTCCGTTTGGGCGCATACGCCGTCAGCGTAGTACGTAGTTTTCCAGCTAAGAAGTTTATGCGCAAGTGACAGCGATGTGAAGAAATTGTCCGTGGTAACATTTCTGCCCTTGAATGGTTCCATCAGCCTCATCACTACATTTTCAGTCAGTCTCTCTCCACTGGGACGACTAGGATCCTTGCCAAGATATGGGAGGACGTTACAAATGTACTTGGATTTTAGGTCACAAGCCACCCAAAACTTGATCCCAAACTTGTCAGGTTTAGTTGCAATATACTGCAGGAAACAGCAGCGAGTCTTTGACGGAAAAGCTGTTCATCAACGGTGATATGTAGACCAGGGTTGTAGGACGTGATGCAATTGGTGACGAATGATTTATGTCACTTCACTCTGCTTTTTTGGTGTTTTCCACTTACTGGTTTCAAATGAAATAGGAAATAATATGAAATGAAACCTAACCTGAAGACAGATCAGACAGCTCTGAGTCTGAATCCGGCTGAAGTTCTATGTCTTCTCCATCTGAGTCGCAAGGGTTTACTTCACTCAGGTTCATTTCCAAGGCCTGCTGTGTGGTGAGTCTTCTCTGCATTTTCTTTTCTTGGAGAGGAGGTTCGTACACCACAGAATTCTTGAGGGCACTGAAGTAGTAGGCTATGTGCAGTGAGATTTTATCCACCTCAGTACAAAAGGAATTACCTCTCATCTGAGAGCAAGCAGCGTGCAATTAGATGTGTTAATTCATATCTTTTTATACCTGGGCAAGACCCTACATTCCAATGTGAGAATGAATTGAATTCATGAATGAAGAATTGAATGGTAAATCAAGTCTGTGAAGATTCTCAATCATCCAGGAGACTCAAGTTCTCTGCTTTTAGCAGCTCTCCCTCCCCCACACATACAAACAAGCCACCAGCAACCATTACCAAGGTACTACGTGATGGAACCTTGGTAATCACCCGCAAGATGACAATTGCAATAAATGCCATTAGTTCAGGGAGGACCATGAACATCTTCCTGTGCATGTTTTTATAGTCTGTTCTTGAATGCTATGAAGCATGTCAATGAACATGATGATGATGAAACACAGGAAGCTCTGAAGGCGACTCGAGATACTTTTCCTGGCCTTAGCCGTTGGCTCTCCATCTGCAGCCTACGCTTTGATTGGGGTGAAAGGGAGACGCGTCCCCACCTGTTCTTCATGCCACACTGTGCCATCTTTCACTGTCTCTGTCAG
Source organism: Macropodus opercularis (assembly GCA_030770545.1). Classification (NCBI taxonomy): domain Eukaryota; kingdom Metazoa; phylum Chordata; class Actinopteri; order Anabantiformes; family Osphronemidae; genus Macropodus; species Macropodus opercularis. Next base: position 2,226,787 of record CM061110.1, read on the forward strand.
GTCAGTCCACAAACAGGCTCTTTTTTGGTTGAGGAGCAGCAAAGCGGGGGAAATCTGGTCAAACAAGTTCTCTGCTTTTAGCAGCCATCCCTCCCCCACACATACAAACAAGCCACCAGCAACTATTCACACACACCCCCCCAAACCCCCTGCAGATTGCTCAGGTAATGACCTTATTTACACATGAATTGATGCTAATGATAGCCAAAAGACTAGCCAGTTAGCATCCACTTGGCCAAAGGAGGGTTAGAAATCTCTGGGACTTCTAGTGTTAAGGATCAGTTTAAGGAAATCAGTTGTGTGATTACCCAACTTTGGTTAGAGCCGTAACTGATAAATGTGTGGACAGTGCCCACATACACGCAAAGACACCGAGAATTCATCTGGAGGCATTGTTTTATTGTAATAAAAATACTCATAGCTCTAGTTTTCAGTCATTAACTCTAAGCTGAATTGTAATATGTCTACATCAAATATTAGCCAGCCAGTAATGTCTATACAATTAATAGTGTAATAGGGCAGCTTTCGTAGGAGTATGCTTGTACTCCAAAGTTGTATGAACATATGCTTTAAGCTCATTTTGTTAATGCTCTTGTTGTTACAAGTTTATTAAAAGACATAAAAGTATAATAACAATAACATGTTGGCTTAGTCCTTGACTCAGACCAGTGTGGAGAAGAGATCCAGACTGTGGTCCTGCTGCTCATGACTAAACTAGCAAAGATGTGTTAAACTTAACAGTAGCAACTTATGCTTGTGTTGTAATTTCTCTTAATGGAGACATTTAAAACGTGCATACAGTTGGTGTAAAAGGTGACAATTTGATGACAACAAGCACATAAAACATTCTGGTGCTTCTGGTGATCATTGCTCTATCACCCTCACTATACAGTTAATCCTTGCTGGGTATAATCAGGATCAGGCCTGTTGATAATCAGTTGTTTAATTTCTATTTTAATCTCTCTAAACGATCACTGACTAACTTCCAAAAACAATATAATTATTCTAAAACATTTATTAAACAAGTAAAATTTGGGATCTGAAATGAAACCTGTAACCATGTTAATTTCAGTTTTTTGCTAATATGTACATATTTATTCATGTCAGAGCAGACCAAATTGTGTGTTGGCCATTAATCAAACTAGAGAAAATACTTAAAACAGTAAAAAGCGTCTTTAAATTTGAATAGGAGCAACATTGAAAGTCTCTCTGCTGCTGTGAGACTGTACAACCAGAGCTGCTCCCAGTGAACCACTGAGTTACTACTAACTCTTTAACACTTTAAAAGTGTGCTTTTAACCGTGCAATACAATGACAAGGACCCATAGTGCAATTACCTGTATGTCTGTGAACATATTAGATTATGATTATGAGTATACATTTCTATTTCTATTTTAGTTAAATGTACATACTGTATTGTTTACAAAGTGGATTTTTCCCCACTGTGGGACGAATAAAGGTTTATCTTATTTTATCTCATCTCATCTCTTATCTTTCGAAATAGAAGAATGTATCTAATATGGTTTTAATTATATCTTGACCATGTTTTATTCAATAGTCAAACCAGTGTGGACCATGCAAAAGCAGCCAAGTATCAGAGTTCAATTTTCTTCTCATCCATGACATGTTTCAGAGTTCACAAATCATCAGAAATCTTTGACATTATTTCTGGTATGGTCTTTCATTATGCACACATGCACGCACACACGCACACACACACGCACGCACACACACACACACACACACACACACACACACACACACACACACACACACACACACTGTAATTTGCCCAAGTTGAGAGCAGACATTGGCTCGGTGTGAAAGCCATCACTGTTGTATTTCTTTATGTGCTGCACATGACACACTTCCTCTCCCACTGTGTGGTAATATGGCTATTTTCTCAGTCAATTTGCCACCCTCAGCATCCAAGCACATGCAAATATGATGATGCTGATTGGGCAACAGTGCTCTGGTGTAAAATGTGTACCAACTGTTTAAGTCTAGGTTATTGGTGGATGGGGTGCTAGTGGTGCTTTGAACTCATACCCTGTTCTGAGGGGAAAAGGGTCAAACTGTTCAGAAAAATAGAAAAGCACAGTTTAAAATGTAAATGTATTTATTTTATAGTGCAAAGGGGGCTCTGTGTGAGCGTTACCCGTTCTGCTTCTTCTAACAACCAACTAGTAGGACTTAATTATGTTGCAATAACAAGCTTGTTTTAATGTTCACAAGTGAATAAAATATATGGCATTGTGAAATGTATAACTGTATGAATAAATTATTACTCATTATTATGACAGTTTTCATTTGGAATTAAAAATATGCTCATTATTTTTTAAATATTATTCATAGTGATAACAGATTATGACAGAGCTAATTTTTATTTAATTCCAGCTGTTTTAAAAGGGCCAAAATTTTCAAAGTCGCTCATCAATTCATAATAGTTTTCAAAATGGCCTATTTATTTCATAATGCATCTTTGCATCAAAATGACTACTTTATTGAATATAATGCCTGGTGCATCACATGTCAGGGATCATGTCAAGTTTAAGTCATTTTCATTCACCGCTGACAGTGATTATTGAAGGTCTCAACCTAGTCCAGAAACCTACTGAACACAAAGCTTTGGGAAAAGATGCTCCGATTGGTCATATGAGAGCTTTACAAACAACATTTTATGTCCATTGAGGTTGGATGATTTGTTGGTTTCTCAGATTTGTTTATGTAGGAAAACTGTTACACAGCATTTAAATTCGGATTTGTCTGATAAAATTTTGACAATGAAAACTCTGACAGTAAAGTGTTGTTGTGGATGAAGTGGATGAGTTCACTATTTGGCGCCAAATTGTTAATAGCTTACGCCCTAATACAATCACAGATACGTAGTCAAAATCTTTTCGTCATGTCGCCCCCTGTAGTTCAGGTATACTGTTCTAACTTGCACTCCCACCCCCACACCCCAGTTGCTAGGTAACATGTTTCTTGTGTGAGCACCCACCTGCCTTCAGGCTTCAGTGCTCTAAATTTGGTCTTAATTGCAAATTGAGTGGGAGAGGAGGTCGACGCCGGATGAATGAGAAGCAGGCTGTCGAGGCTCCGGCTGCGGCCACGCAGGCGACTCAGCTGCCATGCAGTGATAGACCCAGTCACAATGGATATCCACAAAGACCCACATGCAAACTGATGCAGGGATGGAAATACAAAACTTCAATGTCAACATTTCAGCTTTCAAACATAAAAAACTGCTACCGGTCTGTAAAGTGATTTTTTGATGCTATAATCTTTCCATTCAACATAAACTACAGAGACAGTGCAGTGGCTAAATGCACAGAGCCAAGAAAGGAGAGCAAATTTGTCATCACTTGTCATTTTGACATCTGAGTTCACAGCTCAAGAAACAAATCTTAATTTGAAATTTAAATTGTCATTTATAGAAAATGATTTAATCTAGTATAAATTTCTTTTCACCTTCAAAACAGAAACCCCAAAAGCCAGAATATTTTCATTTTGTCAATTTTGTTTCAGAGACTGTTGCAAAATCTATTGAACGTTGCACTTGCTGTCAGTTTTCCACGTTGATAATCAAAGCCAATTCTAACCATGTTTTATCTGTCAATGTGAGTCCAAATACAAAGTGATCACAATTCGGATTTGATCATATTAGATTTTCATAGCTCTCTGGTTTATTCAAAACTAAATGAGAAAGTGAAGTGTATTATATATTAGCCACATCACATTAGTCATTAAACATATGTGATTAATTAGTAGATATTCTTAGAGTTTTACCTGTGACTTGACCTTTTTAATTTATTTTTCCCTATGAAACAATGGGTGGACAATGACTAAAACATTGGGCTTTTATAGTGTAGGAGAAAAGAATGTTAATAATCTAAAAGAGTAAAATGAGCTTATAAGCAAAGACATCATGAGTAATAATACAGTTTCTATCATGAATGTGTTTGAAAACCATCAAACTTTTCTAGGTTTTTGTATTCTCCTCTAACAGAAATATTACAGAGAGGCCAAAAACTCATATTGGCGAAAAGCCCTGTTCCCTCAATTCAATTACCACAACCCTATCCACAATCCACAGGAGACAACAGTGCAGCGGATGCTCATTTCAACTCTTCTTTCCCAAACCCCCATAGAAATCTCCTTTGGTCGGACAATGCACTTTTTCCCATTTGAAAAAAAGAAAGAAAATCAATATCTGGTTTCAATACATGTGGAAGTCGATCAATACCTTTTTCTTTTTCTCTGCCACGCTTTTTTTCCAGTCCTCCCTCCATCTCTGGCAAATGGTAAATAGAAACAATGGTATATGGTTATTGGGAGGTCAGGGTGCAGCCGGAGGAGAGAATAAGTCCGCTGATGAGAGCACTTGAGCTGGAATCACACAGGCATCAATGCCGTTAACCTCTTTGTGGCGCATCATGGACAAGAGAATTGGACAAACAGACAATCAGGCAAACATGCATGCACACAAATTTTACTTGGGGAAATTAAACATCTCCTGCTACACTTCAGACACAGTCAAAATGATGGCAATACTGTTCAAAATATGTCATGAAATATGTCAGTAAATAAAAAAAAAAGATCTTGAGTAACTTTTTCAGGGACAATTATATTTAAAATGGCTATTTAATTTGCTTTTAAATAGTCATAATGCTAATGGTGTTTAACAAGTTATTAGACAATAGATAACATACATACAAGATATATTGTGTAGATGTGTTTGCATTATCATGAGGCAGTAAGTTTTTGTCTCATAGATGGCTGCAAAACCAAAGCCATATGAAAAATAGAAGATATATTTTTCATTCTGCTCTAGTCCCTTGATTGAAGCAGGTGGAATGCCAGGCAGCCTGGGCATCATGTGGTCTCCTTGTCAGCCCAGCAAGGACCATCTCATTCTCCCTGTGGATGTGAGAGGGAGGACGACAAAGTGGGGGCGCAGAGAAGATGTATGGAACCCTATGGTGCTTTTACAGAAAAAGAATTACAAACAAATTGCTAAGGGCCAGCACATCATTTCAACACTCGTGGCAAGTTTATGACTTGCTAATGTTCCTAATTACATGGCCGTGAAAGACTTAATTAATTGACGGGTGCAAGAAGGGATGGGGAAGGTGGGGGCAGTGAAAAGGGTACAAGAGAAAGAAAGAAGGAAAAAAACTAGGCCCTAAACTAAAAGAAAGAAAATCAGAGAGTGATGAGAAAGAAAGTGGTTGCCTGTGTTTGTTATCATGGTTCCAGTGCATTGGCTTTTACTGCCTGAGGAGAATTTAGTGGCTCTCACTATTGCGTGCAAAAGAAAATGTGAGTCTCCAGGAAACGCGACCATTACGATCAACCCCTTGCTGATACCTAATATGCCCCGTTCCCCCCATGACTTTGCCAAAGTGTCTGTAATCATATTATTGTAAATGTTGGCGCAGTTAATTGCATGGAGAGGAAAATGGGCTACGCTTGGTGGGTTATGGGGAATTTCTGGAAAGTTTGTTTGCCCTCTGGAGTATTGGAGGCACTAATAATGGTGAATTGGAGGCGAGGGTGCGAGAAAGAGGAAGATGAAGAGAGGAAGGAAGCAGGAGGAGGGCAACACTTAACCGGGAGTGTTACTTCTTTCACTGCCAAGTCTGATATGATTTCGACAAATAAAGGAAAATAATACAGTGCTGTTGATGTGAATGACTTTTTGACTGCAGCAACCTGCAAGCAGCTGATGCAAGGTGATGTGCATGAAACTGTCAAAGCATCATTACATTACAGAAAGGTTAAAAGTGGTTTAGGAAGTGAAATGATAATGGAATACTGCAAAATGGTGCTGATACAACAGAACAAAGCAAATAGCACTTGGTTATGACATGACAACAACATCTGGGAAACATCTAAACGCTGAAATGAAATCTATCCGTTTTTATTGTTTATATACAGTAGTAGGCAGAATAGGTTCATCGGGCTGTACTAATAACTATCAATTCCATACAAGCAAAAGACAAATTCTGCTCCAAGTGTGTACTCTAATTATCAGTGTACAGCTGAGGCAGAGGTGCCAGGAAGAGAGCTGTGGAAGCAAAGCTGGCCCATTTCAAACTTAGCAGTTGCCTTTGGTCATGTAGATCAGTAGGGGACACCCATATGGGTTATTTAAAGCACATGATCCAGTCAGTATGCCACTACAGTAAAAGTAAAGTATCAGGAAAAGTCCTCTACGTGCATGTATTTAATAAGTCCATTGACATTTGACTGCACAGGAATCTCAGCAGGAGTTCTGTTAAAAAAAGTTAAACTATTTACACCAAGTGAGTTTAGAAAGACTTGACTGTTTTAGTCGGACGCTGGCTGGATGGAATGAGTGAAGTTAAGCAGTCAGCATCATGATGGACAGAAGACTGTCCACGTTCTTTAGCAACCCATCAAATAATCGTGTGTTGATAGATTTTGTAGTAACTACAGTGGTATTTTAGTAACACTACTACTTCAGCATGATACAGTCTATCAAGGTATAACAAGTCAAATGTGATTATTACCAATACAAATTGCATATTACAGCTGTACGTTGCTATATGTTACCTGACTGGAATTTTCTACTGGGAGATACAGGTTTATATGGTTTTATATGGGCTCCTAGCCAAACAGCCAAATGCAGGGTTAGACTCAAATTTCACCAGTTGGAAATGTATTAACATTATTCAGCATTTTTACAAATACTTCTATTAAAACTATACAAAGAAATGAATTAAGGTTTATACCTGAAGAAATGTGATGGTGTTACACAGTCACTAACAGACAGGATAAAGAACAGCAACTAGCAGGTGAGTAAACGCAGACTGGTAAACCAAAAACATAGAAGAAGAACATGAACTCATTGCTGCTGTCTGGTTCATGACAGATGGACTATATAATATGAGGGACACAGTCAGAGCGGTAAACTGCTAAAGCTGAAGCAAGGTTGTGGTTATATTTAACATTAAATAAATGTGTCTGTCGTTGGCCAGTGAAAGACGTGAAAAGCTGCATATAGCATAAGCAGAATATTAGTGTATGTTGCATTTGTGAGGAACATTTCTCTTCTTCCCTTTCATTCTCCAGAGCCGTGGGTATGATGGAGCCTAGGCCATCGCAGGATCTGTCATTACGATTTAATTATTTCTATTCAGGCTTCCCATTTATTTTTGTTCGTACCTGAGTACCTTGAATACTTTTCTTCAACATACAAGCCTACGCAAAGATAGCTCAAAAAGATTATATTATTGATGCTTATTACATAAAGACATTCTATAGAAAGGCAGGTGACCCTGCGCACTCCCACGCGTACATGTACATGTCCCTCTCCATCATGAAAAAGCAAGCAGGCCAGACAGTGTTGAGGCAGGCCCAACTACTCTGGGCTCACCCAGGGAACATTAGTCATTTTCCAGCTCATTGCTGAGGCTCATTTAGCAAAGTCTCCTAGTGACCATCATCAATATCTCTCCTAAAGAGGCCTATGAGCTGGGAAGGACCAAGCTGCCCTAACCCGCTGTGGGTCACGCTTCACCATGCCTGAGCTGGATAGTGCTGAGAATTAATGAGAAATGACAAAAAGCTATTTAGACGTCTTCTCTCATTTTTCAGGACTTGTTGCATCATGATTCTTTGCATCTACACTGTTGTCAGAATGATAGAGGCAGTGGTTTTGTAATAAACAGAAAACTGATTTTACATTAATAAACATGCAACATCTGTTAAACATATGACAGGACTCAATTCTGCTTCCTAAAAATGACATTTCCATGCAAATGAAATTTTGTTTGTGTAGCCAATTATTTTAGTTAATAAATGCTGGCAAACAGAATTTTAAAGTTTAAAGATGCATCGTCTGCTCTTTTTTCTCTGTTTGAGTATGAAATAATTTTACTTACATATCATCACAAAAATAAAGACACAAATGCCAGTGGCACTGTAAAAGTGTGGAAACCATGTGGAAGGTATATTGTGTGGAATCCTTTGTCATACGTTGTTGGTTCATAGCTTGTACTGATCTGTGAAATTTCTGTATGGACAAGGTGGTTTGTGGCCCAATAGAATAGAATAGAAAAGAATAGAAAATGAAATACTGGTACATTAACACACTGAAGAAAACTACAAAAGAAGGAATCAATCTAGAACAAAACTGTACCTGGTGACAACATGGTCACTGTGTGGCTGGAATAAGTGATTTTGGCAGAACCAGTAGTAGCATGTTGCACATTTGATAATATAATACCTATGAAAACAGCAACTAAATTAGCAGCACAACATTCATGTCATTTTCTGCCAGTAATATTTGTCATTCTTTCAACTGTTTAATAGATTTTATTTAGTTTGGCAATTTAACGTTTTGTTAATATTCTCTTTATACAAGAACTGGGCAAAACTGGTCAATGGGTTATCAGGCTGATGTCACAAGAGGAGTATTTAACCTAAACCATCATCAACCATCTCAATCTGCTTGTTATAAGTCATAGGACAACACGTCGATGACAGGTTGAGCGACTTACACTACTGAGGGGAAAGGCTTCTCATGTCAGATGGGTCTGAGGTCTGTAATGGGCCCAACTGAAAGGTTTCAACGGCTGAAAAGTGTTTTCACTGGAAAGTCACACAATCGGGTAGAGGACAGAGGACTTGCAGACCTGCCTAAAAAACAGAGCCCATGTAAAAATTATCAAGGTAATTGGAGAGGAGCAAGCCACAGTAAGGGAGGCCCAGAGAGAGACAATCAGGTCAATACAGTATGCAGAGCTTGGGGCCACGGCAGACTAACCATGCTTGTGCATGTACCAATGAATGGATATAAAGAATTCACTTCCTTCATCAGATGTTATTTTTTACATTACCCACAATACTGCATGATTAGAAACAATACTGTGCCACTGATAAGGTAACAATTATCTGTTTGCTGTGCTGTATTTATTCCTAACGGTCATCTAAAATTAGGGTTACAGTTCTGTTACGATTCAAAGGGTAAGTGAAGCTCAGCTGTAAATAAATGAAGGGGGTTTATTCGTAACTAAGGCTGGCAACATCTTCTCTCTGTACTGCGTTTGTGCGGTGGAATTTACACAGCTCTGACATAACATAAAGGTTGGGACTGTGTTTGTGATGCTGCAGAGTGCCTGTAGCTGAAACGCATGTAAATGAAGTGGAAAATACATATGATTACAACAAACACAACCTCCTTAGAATGTGTGTGTGAGCGGGAAGCAGCTAAAGATAAGTAAACCATGTTCTCTAACCACACGATTACATCTGCATTTCCAAAGCCAACATTTGTTTTCATTAAATTGCACTTCTGGTATAATCGGTTATATATTCAGACATTTTCCAGTGTTTGCATCAAATTATGCGGTAAATGATGCACATGCATTTGATTATATTTAACTTAGACATAGATGCTGAATGTTCACTGCTTACTGCATCTTTGGGCTTTTAACATGTGATCACAGTTGCACTTAGAAGCTGATTCCAGTGATAAATAGCTTTAAGCTTTAATGCTTCCACATTTAAACTGCATTTAACTGCTTTTTCAGCTACACCATAGGGCCCAACCTTTCCCTGAAATTACCTGAAATTCTGATTGTTGTGTTCCCTGTCTTGCGTGCATTTCATTTCCAGCTAGGCCTCTTAGGTGGGTCTGCACATGTTCGAGAGCTTCTACAGTTCTAAAACGTGTGTTTGGATTGGTTCACTGGGAAAAAAAAAACTTAAACTCCCTGTTATTTTGATAACAATCTACTTGGACTCAAAAACATGATTGGAGTAGTACAACAAATAAACAAAATTTCTCATCCCAAAGGTAATTTTACACAAAGGCAATTTTCTGTGCTTGCAGGCGACCTGCACACATCTGTTTGTCTATTATGGTGGTGAATGGAGGAGGATAAGGGGGGTTATTCATGGTATTTTTTTGATCATATCAACAGCAAAGGAGACACGGGGCATCCATCATGACCTGACCACCTCTCCCGCCTGCATGTACTTGAACGAGCTCAACAAGTAGTAGCAATTTTCCATTTTCATTTGTTGACCACTTGACCATGAGCTTTTCGCGGCTCCAGCGGATGAGCTCTCATTCATGGTCGACTTCTGGTCTGTACATATCTCCAATCTCTGCTCGGATACACCAGCTGCTGACATGGAGTGCAAGCAACATACCACACACTGCCTTGGAAATAAATACAGTAGCATGTAGAAGAGTATGAAGAGAAGACAGGAACAAATAGAACTGTTACGTTTCTGTCTTTGATTAAAATTTAAAACAAGACGCGTCAGTCAGAACTAATATTACTATGGTTTCAATGCAAAACAAAAACTTTAATAAAGGTATACTGTCTCAGTTTTTAGGTTGAAGCTGTCTAGTGTTTTATTATTTTTTTTCATACATACATTTCAAGCACAATTAAGTGTTTTCCATTTTATTCTGGGTTATATATTTAGCAGAAATTAAAAATGAAAAACTAAGAATAGCTTTGTGTGTTCATCTGTAGCAGTGAGTGAGTTGGTGTATTCCTTCTAGGCCCCAGTACAACAGCAGCCTGCTTGTTCTTCATACTCTACATGCTGGCCCTGCTCCCTGGAACCACTTGCTGCTTTCCCTCTGGCCTCCTCCAGTGCCTCCCCCTCCACTCTATCGCCTCCTTGTTTTCCTTCTATTCAGCCAGCCTTTCCCTCTCTCCACAAGCCTAGAGAATGGGACCCTGGCTACAACCAGCCACGGGGCCCCTCGAGCCGACTAAGACTTTCACAGCGATGCCCAAGGGCTCCAGGGTAAATCCTAAACCTTGGCATGCTAGCGTGCCAGCTAAAGGGATGCCAATGTCCGCCAGCATTGCTGCACTCTTCATTTCCAAACTGCTTTCTTTGTTTTACAGTGTCTGCTTCTCTGACTATATGTTTCTATCTGCTGCATTGTCTCTCACATTTCTTGGCTTTTTCACCGTCACACAATGGAATGTTGAATATCTCATCTTTACCAGGTGTTCCACATCATATTTGAAAAATGCTTTACTGTTACAATGTTAAATTTGAAAATGTTCAATTTAAAAAGTCAATAAAACTAAGACTGTAGTAGCAGTTATCACTAACACCGCTACACTCAGCACCGACTCCCCACAGGGCTGTGCTGAGCGCCCTGCTCTACACTCTCTACACCCACAACTGCACCCCCACACACAGGAGTAACACCATTGTGAAGTTTGCAGATGACACCACGGTGGTGGGGCTGATCTCTGGGGGGGACGAGACGGCTTATAGGGACGAGGTAGAGCTGCGGTCGGGATGGTGTAGGAAGAACAACTTGCTCCTCAAGACCACAAAGACGAAGGAGCTGATTATAAACTACAGGAGAAAGAAAACTGACATTTCTCCACTACTTATAAATGGGGACTGTGTGGAGAGAGTACCTGACTTCCATTTTTGGGAGTTCAGATAGAGGGGGGCCTGACCAGGAACACCTCGGAGCGGACGAAAAAGGCCCAGCAGAGACACTACTTCCTCAGGGCAATGAGGAAGAACAATGTCTCAAAGAGACTCCTGTGACCTTCTACCAATGCTCCATACAGAGCATCCTAACACATCAAATTGGCGTATGGTTCACCAGCTGCACAGTAGCGCAGAGGAAAGCGCTCCAGAGGGAGGTAAATACAGCCCAGAGGATTCTCGGCTGCTCTTTCCCTACACTGGAAGAACGACACAGGTCCCACTGCATCACGAAAGCCCAAAATATTCTCAAGGTCACACCCTGGACATAAATAATCTTCTTCTTCTTCTACCACAAAACCAATTTTTACAAAGAAAGCTTCTACGTATTTTACCTCATGTATTTTATGTGTCACTTATGTAAATACTCATGTACACACTCAACTTAACTGCAACAATTGTGGTGGTCGCAGTTTGGTTTTACCAGGCCCTAATATTTCCAAATATGTTTGGAAGCCAAATATTACCTGTTACCTAATGTAAGTCAGGGAATTTACTGTAATTACTTCATTAACTGAAAAGTATTATAAGCAGCGTGTGCAACAACAACATACTTAAAATAATAATAGTGAGACTTGTGAGTCAGATATCAGACAGGTTATGAAGCCACAGAGTTGAGGTAGCAAAGGCAAAGGTTTCTGTAAATAGCAGGTGACTGTGACTGCATCATACTGTTACAAACCCACTGATGTCAGACAGAGACGCTGGAGACAGAACACCCACGTCGAAAGTAAGTGGAAATAATCACAGCATGGCTGGTGAACACAGAACTCTAGATGTGGGCAATTACTAGTAAACACAAACTCATTGCTTAAAGCAGGAGCTAAATAATTCATACAAAGAAACATAAGCTAACTAACTAGAAATCAAAACCACTGCAAGGCAGGAAAAAAAACATACAATCAATTTAGAAAAGCTACGGAACAAAAAATCACTCCACAGGAACTAATAAATCACAATACAAAAACTGACACATACTAACCGAGAGCTAGAGATTGAGGAAGAGGAAGCAGAGCAAGAGAAGATGGAAAAACCAGGGAAGAAACACTAGGAATGAGCTGAGTAAGTAAGTATATAAACATGCAGGTAACAAGGGGAAATGGAATACAGCTGGCAGGAAAACACAATGTTGCCCCCGAGAGGATGGAGGGCCAAACTGTCACACATACAAGAGAACAGAGGACATACACTGCTGCTAGAGCTACTGCAGTACTACTACTGCTATCATTGAGATTATGCTACTCTCCGTAATCAACACAAATACATTTACACATACAGACAGTGTGAAGTCTAGTAATAGATAATACATATCCTGCCCTTTGTGCTATCACTGAGCCACAGGGCCAGTGAAGGAAAGAAAGGGGCTGCCGGACAGCCACATAAAAGGCTAGCATGAAGAGTGATGGCTGGGCTGCCGCATTCCCTATTTGGCCTTCATTTGTTCCATCTGACCCCTTCTGCTACCTCACCTTCCCTGTTGTTCGCCTCCCTCCCTTTTCATTTATATCTTTATGGAATAATTTGCATATGGCATTGGCAGAGCTGTTTTATATTGAGGTCATTTTTATCACGCTTGCGAGGAACCCCTGACAACAATAAATCCAGTTTACACTTGGAAAAGAATTACCTTCTTATTTGTTTCACTAATCAAGTTATTATAAATCCGTACTTAGTGAGGAAACCTGTCTCTCTGTCAGCTTATTGGAAGAAGGTGTCAGACACACTGATACACTTGTACACATGCTGTCTTCACAATTTATCCAAATTTTCGCTTTTTCAGCAAATGCCAAAATAATTGTGTAGGAACAGGGAATCTGTTTAATCAAGTATTTTGGAAATCCAGCTAGGTACAAATATTCTAACATATGTTCCAAAATCCTAATAGTAGATATAAATATATATTTGTTTCTAAATAACAGTTGCAATACTGTCAGTAGTACACTGAGTCAGTCCGTATCTGTTTTTAGCAACCCACCACAGAAGATGGTTGGGAGGTGAGTATTCTGCGCTTTGTAACTCCTGAATTACTTTACAAGCAGTAACAGCTCGCAAACATTCACAGGCCTCAGGTGTTTGCTCAAACTATTTCTTTAGAAGCAGAAACATTTGAAAAAGAAAAAACGCTATTCACTATCCTGAGAGACGCCTGCTTACTTTTGTTTACTCTGTAATGACTCCAGCATTTCTTCAGATTTCAACTCATTATGATTGCAGTTGTGTGACATTCATTTGTAGCATCCCCTTTATTCATAGTATGATGTTATCAAACGTGTTAAAATGTTATTAACACCACCAATAAACCATGAAAAGTTAGTATTAAGCAGGTTTTTAAATAATCCAGCGACATTTAAAATAATATTTGAAATATGTTGACTTCAAACACCTGTGTCACTACAGGTAGTGGTTTAACTTTTAATATTTTATCATTTAAAAATGTTCATGAATTATTTGTAATTATCATTGCAACCAGCACAAATCATCTTTAGTCAGAATAAAGCGATGTGTTGTATCTGTGACCTTGACGTTAACATAGTACAGAACGTCTGTAAAACATCAATAACGCAATGTCATAATAAGAAATGCAATAAGAATGTTCTATACAATTGCAGATACCAAAGTTTGCAGAAGAATAAACACACCATGTAATTGAGTTAAATTTTTAATTTAATAAATCCACATTAACCTATAAAGCTGTCATTTACAGGATCCTGAGGAGATGTTGATGCTGCCGACCTTATGATGAACATGCACATTCTGATGTTAGTCAGTTAACATCAGAATGTGTATCTAGCAGGGTGGCCAGTAACACGATGCTCATACAGTACTTTCCTGGTTTTGGAGCTGTTCCCTTAGGAGTCTGCCCCATTCCCTTGGGAGTTGGATTGTTGCATTTTGGGAATCCTCCTGGAACATATGCTCATTTTTTACCAGATATCCTTTTTCCTCTGACTCCACAGCGGCTTCATTGAAGGGTGAGAGAATGGGCAGGCACGCAGTAAGATAATTATATTCGTCAGATGTTAGCTCAGGGATGTCTGTTTGTAAACCTGCCAAAGCTGCCCCCACAGCGTCCCTGAGCTCCAACCCTGTCACTGGAGCATGTGAAATGTGCTGTTCCACCTGGTGTCTACTTGAAGCAGTTTTAGTTTTGGGCTCCACATTTTCTCCTGAACAAGAGCAAGTTTCACTCTCTCTCTTTCATGTTTTTCCTCAACCATTGCCTTTACAGCCTTAAGGAAAGTGAATGTTGGAGTGTCTAAGAAATATGTGTGCTAACATATCCAATATGTATATTAAAACAAAAGGTTTAAAGAAAAGCAATGGGTTATTTCTTTCCCACTCTAATAGACAAGGCAGTACAAAACTCTAAAACAATATGAAACCAGCTAAAAAACCCACCCCAATCCAAAACAAAAATTTTAAATTAAAATAAAAGGACGACTAATAATCCACCAGTTTTCACAAACACATTTGGCCACTGATTTATTGATTCTATGACTCACCTACACACATAAAGAGCGACTCACACATAGTGTTCAGAAAGGCTTATGTTTTTGAGCAAAGGTTGTAGGTTGATCGGCTCTTCCTTTCCTTCTTGAAAATGATTAACTAGTGAATTTATGAGGAATGTGACAACACTGAAGTTTTGTATCGCAGTTTGACTTCTTTTTCAAGTGTGACTTTACTTGAGCCTTCCTCAGGTAAGGTTCCTTCCTCCTCGGCACATGGTCTGTGGTCTCAATGACACAGAACCAAGCATTACAGTGGCTGGTTATTCTCGTGACATTTGCTTGCCTATAATTGTTCAGGCATCTGGAAATTGCACTGAACAATGTACCAGACTTGTGGAGGGCTAAAAGTCCTTCCCTGATGTCTTTGGTGATTTCTTTTAGTTTTTTTCCACAAATGAGACATGTGCTTGAGCTGTGCCTTAAAATACATTTGTGCCTCTATTTAACAAGTAGAAGCATCCACACTCATGACATCATTATGTATACGTCTCCAAATGCATGCATATGCGTGTTTAATGCCAAAGTATTCTATAAGACAGAAATCTAAAACATCTAAGAGATTCTTTCTCTTATGTTCCAATGTAGAGACAGAACAAGATGAATGGATACAGGACAGGGCAGCTGGTTTACAGTTTTTATTGCCAAGCCTGAAAGACAAAGTGAAATCAACTCCACAGTAAAAACAAACTGTGGCTCCTTCTCCCGTTCTTCTTAGTATCAGAATGGCGAGTTCATGCATTGTGAAGACATCTCTTGTGCAATCTGGGTGAGGAACGCTTGACTCATCCCCAGCTCAGCACTATATTTGCCCGGTAGTGGGAACTGGGGTGAGTGATGAATACTAGAGAAGAAAGCATATGGAAGAAAAGTCACAAACTGCGTGACTTGTGCCTTTATCTCACAGAAGGAGCGTGTGAGGTCTGCTACTGGTTTCTGTCTTTACTAAAGCTGCCTCAACATTAGAGTGCCATGAAGAGCAACTTGGTTTAGTCCATTTGAGGCTGGATTGTACTGCTATGTTACGTCCCTGAGGTAAGTCATTTTAGGACAAGGAAGCCAAAACCAGAGTTTGTTTGTAGGCTTTTGTTTTTTTACAAAGTAGCCAGATCACAGTGGTTTCAATGCAATCAATCACTAGTTGGACTCCAAACAAGATGGCTGAGCACCGTGTGGGTAATATAGTGCAGAGATAAAATTCCAGGGTGCAATTCCTCCCATTAAACGTGGAGGGAAAACTACACAGATCAACTAGGTTGGTGACTGTCTATGCACTAATATTAACAAGCTGTCCAGAAGCTCGGATGATTACACAAAAATCTGCAGAGAGCTCATAAGGTGATCAAAACAAAAACTCAGATTGCAGAGACATGCAGGAAAACAAGAACAGAAAACAGGTTTTCCTGTACAGCTTTGCCCGAGACTTCAGTGTGTTCTCAAGCACCAAAGCTAAGCAGACAACCCGGCGACATGATGGCACTGTGTGTGTTAGAAATAACAATTTTGGCCACCTTATTTAACAAGTCCAAGGGGGCTAACATATTAAAACCACGTCTTAATATTATGTTCTTGAGAGAATTTGAACTAACTGAATGCCAGTAAACATTCTGAAATCTCTCCAGTCTTAACATCTCACTGCAGTGTTTGAAGGATAAGGTTAGTTGTAGAGCTTCCCTGGTTTCACTTTGACTGAGCCTTACATTATATTATGTTTCCAATCAGTCACTGACATTTCAGTCCTGCTACTGGCAGCTACTGGTGTACAGAAATATATTGTTGTTGTCGTTCACTCTTAATGACACAGAGTTGTATTTCAGTAAACTAATGATGAATGAATAATTTCCATGCACCACTACACACTGCCCTTATTGAACTGATACACTTTCATTTTCTAATCTAATCTTCAAAACAACATCAATTGCAGGTCTATTGGATTTACTGCAGTACTTACTGTCCAGTTACAGCTTGTGCGTTTGTACACCTTGCGACAACCACATAGCAAACTCTCTGGATGTCCACTGATTCATAGTTTACCATTAAACATGCATAATGTTGTAATGAAAGTAATGAAAGTTAATGGACAGCCAACCATTCTTTTTCTTTCTTTAGACCCCAAAACAGTCATGCTTGGCTCTGATCATCAACAAAACAGGCGTTTCTGAAGTCAGTCTGGACAACACGTTAAAATTAACCTCTGGAATTACACGCTGTCAAATCAGACCCATGGACTTAAAGCTAATATCTATGACTTTTATTATGTTTTGGTGATAGCTGAGATTTGCCAATAGTTTGCATTGGAATACTGGTGGGTAGCTGGGTTGGTTACAAATCAATAGATTTGTTGCAGAGATGGGAGTGAGCATTACCATGATCAGCTAATGAACATCCAAGCTCATGGAGACCACCAGCCTCTCTGTCCCTAAATCATACAGACTCAAACTGGAGTTATTGCCCCTTCTCTCAAAAGCTACTGACTACTTACTACAGAAATTTGACTTATAAGCAATATTTTGTCTTTTGTCATTATTATTATTGTTATTTTATTATTACTATTGCCATTAAAACATTGGTGTGTATTTTAGTACCTGGTGAAAAGAGTAAGCTCAAGGGGGACAGTCAGAACTGTCATTAAGTTTCCATCGACCAAGCAGATTCAGTGTCTTAACATTCAAAATTCAGACGTGGAACTTCAGGTTTGTAGATTTGTAACCCCAAAAAAATCTTCTGCACAGACACATTTTCTGGGAGGAAAGAGTTTTAGACAAACCTTTTTACAGGTGCACAACTTTGGTATTCCAAATGATATGTGACCCATTTCTGACTCCATCAATTGAATCCTGTTGATCATAGTGGTACATGTATGTAAACTGTATAACATATATGTTCAAGCTTTAGTTACAGTCTGAATTTTGCCCTAAATGAATATATTTTTAAATGTTTTCAAATTTCATCTTAACTAATGTGAATTTTCCACAATTGACTTTTTCAATGAGCACCTCCATATTTCAGTAATCGTCACATCTGCTCTGTAGTCTGCACGTGCAGCCCTGTGTGCCTCCCCCTGCCTCCCTTAGCGCTGAACTGTGACCTGATCTGAGACAGCTGCTGCAGAGGATTAAGTCTGGTTTTTAAACAAACACAGCTCTGCAGGGCTCTGCATAGGCCAGGGGCATGCATTCTGCACTGGGAACGGCTGAGAGCGAGCCATCCCTGGGGAAAGGCAGAGAGAAGGGCCCTCGTGTAACCTGACAAGCTCCTGAGCTTCTCATTGGGGCTGTTGTGAGAATATTTGTTTTAATTTCGTGTCTATATAAATTTCACATAAGGACAATGATGTCGTTTATGAGCTCTGAATGCGTGTAGTTTCGGCTGTTGATGGCCTTTCAGCCCGAGACAATCATCTTTTTCTGATAAAGGTGATTTAAGGTCTTGAGGTCGTTTCTCTATGTTTTGTTGTCTTCATCATCCTATTTCACTCTGTAGTCTATGACACCTTAGACAGAGTTCATCTCTACAGACTAACTCCAGGAAAAAAAATGCTTCAATTGAAACACACCTCTGGTGACATCTATCACTTGCAGATGTACTAAATGTTTCTATTTGCATCCTTTTTCTTTCAAAAAAAGGACATTAGGTGACAAAGATGCAAGGAGGGGGCTATCAATCTCTCTACTACACGACAGTCCATATTAAAATGGGTAGGATGCAGAGAAGTGAGTTAGTGAGACAGGAGCAACTTGTTCCTCTCACTATTATGACAGCAAATGCAAATAGGCTGCCTTTTTCCCTAGAGAGGGACATGTGGGAAGATCGGCAGGTGGGAAACATGCAAAAATATATGAGGCAAAGCCAAAAAGAAAAAAACACTCTCCCCCTCTTTGGTCCTTTTTAATCACTTCTTCTTCCAGCTTTGCCATCAAAATATTATGTCAATAAGTGCTGGCGAAAAATTAAACAAGTAAAACAATGAGATGGCCCTGGGGCTGCCCTCCCCTTCAAAATTAGTCTGTGCATTTTAGAAGAAGGTCACTTCCTTCTCCTCCTCTCCCTCCTGTTCCACCCCTACCCCACCCCCACTTTCATCGGATCAGTGACACGTTCTCCAGCATGATAGGGCTGACCTGAGTTTGAATTTAGAGTGTTCATTAATAGGATATTATGCCATATGCTCACTGCACTGTCTTATTGTAATGTCTGGCACTGGTTTAGGAATTTGTAATTAGTGCTGATATAATGAAGGGACTGGAGGGGCTAATGTTAACTGTACTGCAACAAAGAGACTGCACTGGATTGTGGTAGGACTGGTTACCTGCTGACCTGCTGGCTGTGCACAGTGGGAGAAGACTAGGGAAGGGACACATACGTTGTCCTATGCTGCCCAGTCCCCAGAAATCTAAGAGACAATTTGAAATGCTTCTCACATCGGTGCTGCCCAGCCTCCTCCTTCAGCAGGTGCTGTTGCTTTTAAATTGAATAAAAAGAATTTTGATTGTTTTGATTTGGGATCACACAACAGTGATCAAACAACTAATGTTAATCTTGCTTCAGACACACACAAAAAATCTATTCCAGCCAGTCAAGTTTAGGTAAAACACCAGAACGCTTACATGGTGTGACTTTAATGTTTTACAGTATGTTGCATGAATTTCTCCAGAATATTATATTCTAAATTTGAAGTACTAAATGTATGTGTAAATAATGCTTTTTAAAGGAATTATACTGACTCCAATAGTCTACAACAAATTTACAATGAATCTTGGAGATGTGGGGCCCAAGAATTGGAATGTGAACGTTTTTTAGGACTAATTAGGTTTAAACAGTAACGTGACTTGAATTTAATTACAGCCAAAACACCAGATGTTTTATAACCTAGTGATGTCTTTTGGGTGCGTAAAGTACAGTATAATAGAAAAACCGACTGTTGTTTCTATAAAAACACAAAACGTTTATAATGGCATATACATTGATCAACATCACTAATCCACTATCTGGAAATAATACAGCCTGTCATATAAAGGGCTGCTATTTGACAGCCCAGCATTCTGAGAGTACACGTAGACACAGTACTGTTCAGAGGTGTAGGAGTGTTTTCAGTACAATTTCAATATATTTTATTTTGAGAATTGATAATGATAATGAAACAATAGTGTAGCTGTAGGATTTCATTATATTATGACATTACAACACTTCACATCTTATTGTTTTCACGTGTTGTCCCACCAGCACAAATCGTCATATTGTTCTACAGGAGCAGAACTAAAAAATGAGGGTTTGAACAGCTTTTGCCTTGGCACTGTCACAATTGCGCTACACATGCTAAATACCTATTGTACAAATGTGCTGTACAACTGCCAACAAAAACAGACAACAGAAAGATGTTTCTATCAGCAGGCAGTAAATAATTACACATAATCTGGGTTATGCTAAAACTGTATCTCCACAGAAGCCATAATAGGGGGAGCAATGTACTGTATAGAATGAGACAATGACACAGGAAGTTGTGTTGGCAGCACAGGCACAGATTAGGAAGAGGTATTAACGGAATTCACATTTATGGGCTATTCTGTTGAAGCTCTCAGACTCTACATTAACAACTGTGTGGGCTAAGTTTGCCCTGTGTTTCTGATTTAGTGATTAAACAAGCAAGGCACACTCAATTTCCACAATCATCGTGTTTGATTATTTATAACAATACCACCTCATAAGCATTACCATGTTAGATGTTTCAGTTCACTTTATTTTTATAGTTTTCAATTAAATACATCACATTGTGAAATTAACATACACATATGACTATAAATGCATATACTGCCTTTACAGAAGGAATCTTCAGCAGGATTCAAACTGTATTTCTTTCTTTAGTGGATGAAGATTAATTTCTCAATTTGTTAATATGCAAAAGATCTACAGGTACTTTTCTTGCATAATCTGAGCCCTCCATGAGACTAGGATCCGACACAACGCACGCTCTTTGTATGTCCCAACCACCTCCCTGCAACTTGATTTATTCAATAGAATATCTGGCTTCACAACATGATGTTTACATTCACAAAACAAATAGACTGAGTCAGTAGAGCCAGCGTTTGTCAGGAAAAGTTCAAACCATGATCTGAGGTCTGTACAAAAATGGACAATCTCAATGTTTCTAATGATTCCATTGTATAGAAAAAAAACAAAAACAAATGTCACTGCATCAAGACAATAATAATAATAATAAACTATTTGAGGTTTCAGATTTAAAAATCCTTTACACGCTACTAAAGCATGAACATCAAAATAACGTTTAATAATTTATCACCGGATTAAAATTATATTGAACATTTTCTACATTGTGTTATACTGTATATAAACATTTTAAAATTCTTCTTTTTTTTCATAAAATGAGGTTGAATGAGGGACGTACTGTATTTGTGTACAGTGATGATTTCACAATTTCACACTCTCCATAAAGTTTAAATGTGATTTTCAGGAAAGTTCCTGTGCACAAGAGCAAAGCATGGTAGAATAAATTCTGCTGCTCTCCTGCACATGACATTGCACATAAATATTCAATAAATTAGCTGCGGCCGTTTTATAGATTGATCAGTCATCTTTGGCACACTGTGACAGGCAATGCTGGGGCTGAAATATTAATGCTGACAAATTAGGGATTTCTGAGTAAATGATGTCACATTGCACGGCTTCATTCAAATTGACTCCCTGGCATGAGGGCACATTTGCCAGCTCTGTAATATACTCCCTTCCCCAACTTCCCCCTTCCTCTTCCCTTCCCTTGTCTCTCGCCCTCCTGTTCACTCCTGCTTCAAAAATGACATTCATTATTTGATCATTAAGCTGGAGTCATTCTTTTCCTGCAGCATAGGGGCTCATGGAAAAGGGGAGAAAATCAAGCACTGAAAGGCCAAAATGCAGCTCAGCCAGGTTTTGCGGAGGCAATTGAAGCTCTCTTAGTGACCCACAGCCCCTGCTGAAAATGGAAGTCTGTTACAATGTGGAGAAAGGAATGTGACAGAGTCTCTGGGGAAATGCAGCTGTATGTATGAGGCAGAGTTTGCTGGGTCAGGACAGAAGGAAAGGATTGTCTGTCAGACAATCTAAAAGGATTTCAGCTACTGAAGCAACTCCAATCACAGATCCATGCTCCAACTCTCTCACAGATATGCCAGGATGACTGTAACCATCAGAAACGTGATAAGACAAACCAAAATTAATAACGGTTGTGTAAGAGTTTTTGTAAAAAAGGACACTTGCTTTAATTTATGCTGATTCAAATTGTGCACCTGTTAATGTTAATTAAAATGTTGATTAAAATGTTGATTAGTATTGTAGATCCTATGTGGAAAATAATTCAACAAATATAGGTTTTGTTTGTATTATTTAATTAAATGCACTTGTATTCACTTACAAAACAAGAACAAAGCTGTCATACGACTTAAATCACTACTGTTTTGTACTCAAAATTTATTTTTAACGTGATGGTAAAATGTATGCTTTGTTTGCTGTGGGTTTTTGTTTGATCAGTGAATGAATTAAATTAAAGGAACCTTTGTATGACAATGTATGTAAATGACCTTTAATTTACAGATGTAAATTTTAAGGCTAAATATTAGTTAATTTCATTATTTCATTAATAATTGTCTGTTATGAGTTTCTGACATTTTTCCAATCTAGTACACAATTTACAATGAATGCAAAGCTTTCATCAAGCTTATGTTTTTTTGGCATATACTAAAGTGTAAATTCTTCCATGACATCTCCAGTAGTGCTTTATAATATTAATTACAATTAAAAATAAATGTAACACTTGTGTGTAAGACAGACCCCTTCACTTATACTGTACTTACGCATGCTTTTACAATTTACCCATGTGGTTTTCCAGAAGACAGAGAAAGGCCCTGCTCCAAGCCTGAGCTCATCTGCTGCTAGTCAGCCTGTAATGAATGAGGCCTGTATGTGAGATCAATACTATCTGTGAGAAACCATCAGCAGGCCTAGCAGCCACACATGAGCTGCTCTGGCTTTTTGCCTGAGCCTGTGACTTGATAGTCCTTTATAGTAACTCATACTGTGTACACACAGTGTATGGAACAGCTGGTTTGACCAACACAGCACGATATGTAAACATTACACCCTCATGGGTGAGCACTCCAGCTCTTCTAATTCAGCTGAAATAATGTCAGGCTCCAGTAAAGTATTTCATGGGATCAAGTAAAATTAAAATCTTAACAAGACTTATATGGATTATATTACAATGCGATGCGTTGCTTGATGATTAGTGTACAATGAGCAGTCTTGTCTTTCAAAACATATATATATTTACAAATTTTTGTTGTTTTTTACAAGCCGTTTTTAGGGCAAACCTGGCCAAGATGTAACTGAAAGAAAGAAAACTGAAGAAGTAACGCATCTAGAGAGTGAGACTGGGGGCACAATAACGGGGTAGCTGCCTTTTCAGCTCCCCAGTAGAACCATCCCTGTCTATTTAACCAGACTGTAAGCTTTCATTAGCCTTAACCAAATGCTGTAGTCAGAAGATGTTAGATTTGCAAATTTTAATAGAACCTTCATTCAGATTTTTACTATATTCTGATTGGAATTTTGAATATGCTCTGAATTCATAAATGTTCTGTAAATTATCAATACAGTGTTGTAACAGTAATCAGTAGCAGCCACATGGTTTGGAGATGTTTGTGGTTTATCCAACAGATAGGGTGCATCTAAATTGCTCAGTGTCAGAGTATATTAATCCATGGAGTTCAGGCCGATCCTACAGCCTAAATTATCTAAAAGCGCATCAGCATTGCAAAAGTCCGATCAGCACTCCAGCAAACTTTCCACTTAAGAGTTGGAAGCAGAACAGAAAGATGTGTGGTTATTTTTAAGCTAGAGTGTGTCCTATGACCTGGCTATGGTTTTTACAGACAAGGAATGAAAAAAAACTGTCTGTGGCCTTTTTATCAGCCATGGTGATAGACACCGACCCCCCCCCCCACACACACACACACACACATACACACACACACACACACACACACATACCACATACTCTCTCATTCATGTTGTTAATGCAATCACTTGGCTCTGCCATCATTTATTTTTTTATGTCTGCTCGATTTTTGTAAGCAAATTACTCCGTCAGAGCCCAACAGCGCCTGTCCATCACACTGAAGGAGGAGGTATAATGTCAGTGAGACAGCTGATTGACAAGGAGGTATGCACCGGGAAAAAACAAGATGAGGTTCAGGATGAACAGGGCAACAGATAAAGATAGAACTAAGGGAGGAGGAGGAGGAGCAGGCAAAAGATAGAATAAGAAATGGAAGGACGTGATGTAGAGGGCAAGACCATGAAAGCTAGGAAACTGGCTGTAGTCAAAGGGGGAAAGCAAGGCAAAAAGTATAGAGTGAGGCTCCTTTTCCATGGAGTGTCCCATGGGTGTGGCAGTATCAAGTCAATCTGGGGGCTAATTCGTGTCAGAGTTTGAATCCTATCTCCTTCGAAAGCGAGCAGAAGGTTGATAAAAATTGAAGTGGAATTGAAGTTGGATGCACAAGAGCATAGGGGGCAAACAATTGGGTGAGGGAGGGAAGGGGCGAGCGGTCTACTTCCCTCTTGTGCTCATCCCATTTACTCCCAATACCTATGACCTTGGCCAAAGTGTTCCTGGCACTCATGATGTTTGCGCTGTCTCTGTCGTGTTCCCTAAAATACTGATGTCAGGTGATTTTCACCTACGTGATTGTCACATGATTTTCCTTGTGTTGCTGTTGTCTGAGTTGCATTGGTCCTTGTGCCACTCTGGTCCCTATTTTATTCAACAGACACATGCTCAGGTTATTGAGCTTAAATTTTATTTTTATTTGTAATTACTTTTCTATGGTAACAATGTTCAGGTCTACCACATATCACACACAGCTGCCATCCTGTCACAGGCTTGGTGATTGGCTCTTTCTGAGGGAATTCATATGGTCAAAACATTTATCCTCACAAAAATCTACCAATCTAATTCTTGGTTTATATCTCCTACATTTGAGAGACTGTGCCTTTGCTGAACTGGACTCACACGTGCCAGATATGGGTGACCTAAGAACAAGTTCCAAGCTCGATGTTTAGAATTAGGATGTTTTTGTGATTCCCTTCCCTTCTTCTATGTAGGCTATTATATGAGGTTATTATTTAATATTTAAACACAAGGCTATGGTCACAGGTGGAAAGAAGTGACAGAAAACATTTGTGCAAACAAACTATTTGATGCACTGAGTGTTATCAGAAGAGTTTCCGTAAAACAATCGGCTCACATACTTTTCAGTTGAAAAAGCCTAGTTATAGTAAACGTTTTGTTAGGCTTTGAAAACAAAAAAGACCTCTACTAAGACTTTTACTAAACATTGACATAGATGATAAAGACTTAAGACCTCAAATAAAATTTAAAAAGAATCAAAAAACAAGGTCAAAGATAAGTAGGGCACTGGTTAGTGTGCGTTCTTAACCTTTCACTGCTCCCAATGATGGATCAAACTAACTTGTCTGCCACTTTCAAATATTGAAATAGAACCCATCCATGCCTTCCAGGCTCCCCCAGCAGATCCCACAGATAGACACTGTGATTATCACTGTCTCGTTCTCGTTCCCACTAGAAAAGTCCCACAAACCATCGTCTTTAATGCCTAACTCCAAAGATCAGACGTGATTTGGATCAGGGTGTCACCAGAGTAGCATTTGTACTCCTTTTGTATTTTTGTTTCACTGCAAATGGAAATATGTGTGGAAATATCAGACAGTCTCATGTTTTCCTTATTAATAAGGGCAGATTAAGAGATTTGCCATTTGACGTTCAAGCTCACAACTGTCAAAACAGCAGGCAGGAAAAGCGGGTTCTTTTCTCCCCTGTGGAAGAGCCCCCACCCAGCATACATGAATACAAATCTGTGTGAGTGGGCATATTTATGAGAGATAAATGTGTTTGGGTGGTGTGAGTGAACATGAGTGCATATTTTTACGCATTTTAGGATTAAAATGGATAGCAGTCAGTGTTACAAGGCCCGTGCTCTTTTTTATTTGCCTGTAGTTTCGTGTTGATTTTCTGGTGCTATGATCACTGTCAGCATAACCCAGATCCACAAGCAAATCTCTGTGATGAATACTGATCCTGAGGTTCATCTGTGAACAGTACAACAACAGTCGCTGTTCACCTCTATCAATGCTAAGCATCCCCAAGAACGACAAACCTCACTCCTCTCATTGTGACCTTTCAACTTCTCTGTAGCACAAATGCCTTCACCTGCCAATGTCACAACTAAGGATCGCAGCACCGGCTTTGTCTGGGATGTCATCCTTTCTCCGCTGCTCATGGAAACCCCACAACACCTCCACCACCACTCTAACAAAGCCAGACAAATGATTTCGATTTGTCCTCTGCAGTCCAGGGAAAAAGTTATCGATACAATCCACCAAATGATGTCAAGGATTTGTCAGCAAAGCTTATGAATGACAAAAACAGCCCACCTCCTTCCACTCTGCTCCCTCCCTCTCCCAACCTAAAAACACCTCCACTGCAGGCCAAAAAGATTGAGAGCCAGGACACTGTATTGATTTCTTCCCCCTGCATCCTCACCGCCACCTTCTTAAATAGAAGCTCAAGCTACAAAGGCCAGAGCAGCAGCTTTTGTGTGCTAAAATGTGGCTAAAAGCTTTCTGGAAGGTTGAAGGAAGGGATTGAATTGGGATATTGCATCTAATACTGCCTCCAGCAGATGGGCTTTATGGCCAACTGAAGAAAAGGAGCTGTGTTTGGCTGGCTGGTTGTTTGACTGGCTGGCTGACATCTCTGCCTCCCATCTCCCTTCAGCTTGGATTGTTTGTGAAAAAGATCAGTGGCATGCTAAGTAAATAGATCAACTTTGTGCTCCTGACAAAAGAGGGTGTTGGAAGGGTTGTGGTCTAAGGTGATGCCATTGAGGAATGGCCTGACAGAACGGTGTGATGCCAAAATAGTAGATCTGGCTGAGAGCGGACGTGCTAAATCAGGACCGATAACAATCTTACTGGCAGGGAGTACAGAAAGGGAAAACCAATGACAAGACACATTAAACATGTGAACGACAAATGTTTGAGGATGTTTTTAAAGGAATCATTATTTTAATAGCTTCAAACTGAGGAGAGGCTCTTCGATGTAAACATTCCCAAAAACAGGCTGGAGAAATAGTGGGCAGCTTGCATTTAGACACAACGTACAAACTTAATGAGAAGAACATCCCAAACATTTCCTCAAGCTAATAACAAATGGTAAATGGTTTGCACTTCTATAGCGCTTTTCTACCTTAGTGGTACTAAAAGCACTTTAACACTGCATTTCATTCAATTCATCCATTCGCACATGCAAGCACACACGTTCACACAAAGATGGCAGAGCTGCAGCTCAGTGAGGGCATTTTGGGGTTCAGCGTTTTGTCCAGAGACACTTCAGCACACAACCGAGCCAGGCAGGAATCAGACCACCAGTGAACAATGAAAATATGAATATAGACATAAATGTTTCTATGAGTTAACAACCTGCCCATGATGTACCCTACCTGTCGCACAATGATAACTGGAATTGGCTGCAGCAGTCGCACGATGCTTAAGAAGAAAAGCAGTTTTGATAATGGCTGGATAAATGCGTTACTATATTTATTTACCCATCTACTGTATATGTATTACACACTATACAGTATATATAACAATTAGTATGCAGAAGCTGTTTACAGAGAGGGTGGGGTATGTAGATATAAACCCCATAAATAAAAAGCTAAATTGTTCAGAACTTGATCCTTTATTGCTACTTATTAGCCCTTCCTGTAAAAAAGACCCAACAGGCCTTAGACTGTGTCCTAACCCATTCACCAGCATCCCCTCCCACTTGGCCTCATCCTCCCAACACTGCAGGAGAAAACACAAGGTCTCCCATCTCCTGAGGTAAGCTCTTTGGCAAACAAAGTGCTGATTAAAATAAACCGACAAGTGAGCTTTGCTGGAGAAGACAAGGCAAACAGGACTGTTGTAGCAGGAGGCCCAGAGATGGCACAAAGAGGTTATGAGCTCAGTGCTGCATGGACTTCACCTTTAATCTGAACTAAGACAGATTTATTCATTTGGTTTTTTCATTATCAGTTTCCAAAACTCATCAGACATAAAACAGGTGTGACACACTTTAAAATTCCACAACTCAAACAATGTTTGCATCAAATAGAATTCAGGACACAAGTGAGAGCAGTTTGACAAACAATTTCAAATTAAGGTTGACTTACTAGCATTTTAGTTGTTCTTTAAATGTAAATGCTGAGCTGCACTGGAATCAGTTTGAATAAACTCCTAACAGGAACTAGTGGCACATCAAGACCAACATCTGCATGACAATGCCATGTGCTAATGAAGAACATGATCAGTGCTTTCCAGTAGACAGATGTACTGAGAGTTCAACCTAGACTCCATGGTGCGAAAAGAGCTTGAGTTCCTTTCTCAATGGCTGTGATTTCTAATGCTAGTACTTTTATACTCTATAACAAAAAAGCAACAGTATATGTCCAATATCTGAAGAGAGGCAGTTCTAGAATGTCAAGACTAAACTCTGTCTTCATCACTTCAGCCTCTCTGTTTCCTATCTGCTGGGTAACACCCTGATATTAATCAGATGCTGCATTGTTCAGCCAGCATCACATGACATCAGCCACGTCAAAAATTCAAGTGCGGCTCTGCAGTGCATAGCAGAACTTGCTGTTACTCATTGTCTGTTATCCAAGGTGTTGATCTCATATTTATAATTCATCACCATGTCATCATGGCAGCCGCTACACTGTGCTTGAAAAAGTACAGGAACTGTTTTTGTTTGTTTGACATGCTAAATATATGTGTTGTGAAATGACTAGACTATCCCCAGGTAAACTCATTTAAACTTACCACTGGTCTCTCACAGTAGAGGGAGCTATTTCCTCAGGGGTGACAACATTTCCCATGTGTCTTTTCTGGTCTGGCCTGCAGGTGGTGAAGTCTTGCGTGGAGATGATCAACAGAAGAAAACAAAACCTACAGTAGGTAAGAGAAATGAAATGAATAACAGTAACACTATGCCATGTCTGTCTGTCTAAAAAATCATGTTGATAATCTATAAATATGAATTCAAACAAATACCACTTCTTTTTACTTAGCTTATACTAGTGGAGCCTATAGCGGTTCAAAAAATGCCTTGGGCTCATGTGGAATCGTATGTTTGCTATGCATGCTTTGCTTATTATAACAATATTATTATCAGTTATGCGTTTCAGTCTCACTTCCTCTGTCTCTGTTTCCACCAGTCCGATCCAGCGGGTAGTACCAACTGGCTTATCCATCTAAGAGTCCTAGAAGGTGCTGGAGCCAGCTCTCATTTTGGCAAGAAGTTCACCAGTAGACCAGTCCATCACAGGGCCACATATACCATACAGACAGTAATTCACTCACTCTCACACCTCTGGACAATTTAGAGTTTTCCAATTAACCTGTGGGAGGAAGCCAGCGTAACCCAGACTAACCAAAGAGAGGCCACACAGATATAGGGAGAACGTTCAAAGTCAACAAAGAATGGCAACCCCCGGGGTTGCCAGCAAGACATCCTGTCCTCCATGTTGCATGATAGGTTGTTGGCAGGACATGCTTAAAAAATTGGAGTACAAAGTCCCATGGCCACTGGACAGGAGGGGCACAAACTATGACCATGTAGTGGGTCAGGTAAAGATCAAAGGTATGAAAACACCATTAATGATAACATTAAATATTACTCAGTCAGACGTTACTAATAAGTCATACAGTGTAGGTTTGGGTGTAGGAGGAGGAGGTGCATCACCAAACAAAACGTAAAACGTAAAGAATTAGCAGACGAGTCCGATCACACTCCTTTGATGAGTCTGATTCAGTGCCTATTAGGCTGAAACGGTGTGTAGCCTATATGATAGTGAGTTTCAGCCGTAATCCTTCCTGGGAGTGACATCCCGAGAAATAGCTACAAAATGCTCCTCTTACATTAAGTGACACCTTGAGTTGACCTTGGTTTGACTTTAGAGTGAAGTCCCTGGACTTTCTGACACAAGTCCAGCTCCATAACACACATTCTCTCATCCATTTCACTCTCCTTCATATCACTCTGCTTTCTCCATTAAATAGCCTCCCCCCTTCATATTTACAGAGGCTTACAAACAGGGCCAGGGCGCATGGCTGCTGCTCCTCAGATACTCAATCTGCCACTTATCTGAGGGATTACTGTGGCGAGAGCCAGCTACTGCAGATTAGAGACAAAGGCCAAATTAAAACAGGGCCTATCAACAAACACCGGGACAAGATGACAGGGAGGTGATCCAATTACACTGATAACCCACACGTCACCCCCCAACCCTATGCTAGAGGAGACACGAGAACAGACAGAGGTAAACAGATATACACTTAGCAGCACACATCAGTAGAGGTGCACACAC
Organism: Macropodus opercularis; assembly: GCA_030770545.1. NCBI lineage: Eukaryota > Metazoa > Chordata > Actinopteri > Anabantiformes > Osphronemidae > Macropodus > Macropodus opercularis. Next base: position 2,257,286 of record CM061110.1, read on the forward strand.
GTGCATGTGGACACTATGGCAAGTGTCACTGAGTTCACAAACATAGCTTCATTGTTTTACATCTAAGAAAGGTCACAGCATCTTGGAGCTACTGGTCCCTTTACATGTTTAGAACTGTCACATTAGGTGTCACCGAGCTGAGCTGAGTGGCAACACTATAAATGGTCTATGCTATCCACAGTATGGTCTGTCTAGCAAACACGTATCCCAGCATATACTTTGTATAGGTGTGAATGTGAGTCATGCGATGCAGAAACAAAACGAAACAACTGGTGACTCCCAGTTTCCTTTAACTATGTTCATGTTTCCCTCACTTGCTTCTTTTTCTTTCCTCTTATCTCTGGTCACTACATACACTATTGTAGATATGTGGAGGGATGCAAGGAAAAGATGTGTTGAGAGGGCAACCAAGGAAACGGTTTCTTCAAGACATGAGATGAAACAAGCAGATGTCACTGTGGCCACTTGTTGGATTGGAATTCAGTCAAGTAATAATTATAATACATTAAAATAAATTAGAACAGGCACTATTGCATTTATGGATAGTTGCATAAATATAAACATCTGCTCATTTTTATGACATTTAATAATCATATGCTGGGTGTGTCGTGTGTTTTAATGGCAAACATTTATTTCTTTTGTTGCATTTCCTGTTATTTATTTGCTTTGTAATTTATTAATCCTGATTATAATTATGATTTTTTAGAAAAGCATTATTAGCTAAAAAATTTTTTAAACAAATGTAAACAACTTAAACACATGGTACTGTTGTAATTATAGACTTGATCAGACTCTGAGGAAATCACAGATGTCTCTTTGTACATGTCTTGTGATATTTGCTCCTTTGAGAGGGATGGAGGAGCAAGACAACAGGCGTCCACCCTAAGGAGCAAAGGGGACACTGACAGCATAGACTTTATTTCCTGAAGTATTTTTTTATTTGCATGTGCTTCATAGAGTTGCAGTACACTGTGCATTGAGACAGGATGCACATACAGTAAAAGAAAAAAAATCAGTTACTTGTTACAACATGTAACATCTTTACATTGTGCTCCTTATTTGTTTATGTGAGAAAGGACCGTGTAAACATGCAATCCAAAAATTGGAACAGCCCACAGACAGGTATATTCTCCTTAATCTATAGTTAGTTTAGGGGAAATACTGTCACATAATGTGACATTTCACATGACACAAAGACACTGGATGAAAGCACAGCAGTTGCTGGTGTTACAAACTGTCAGACTCGAAATTACAAAGTACGCCAAGATCCCAGAACCTACTGGGAGTTCCAACTGTCACCACTGGGTGATGCCAAATCTAACTAAAGGGCTGCTCAACCTAGAGACTAGTGCCCGCACTGCAAACTAAGGAGGGGAGAACCCAAATGCACAACCCACAAACACATTGTAGTGGTCAGAGATGTCCCAACTCAAGCCAAGGCAACATTAGATTCAAATAATCAACCATGAATTTATTTTCAGTGGTGAAATGAGAAATATGCAAAGGCAGGCAAACAAAGTCACCTGTCTGTCCTGCAGGGAGACGCCCATAGGCGCATGGGGAAGGACGGAGCCCGGCACGCCACACATCTCCCCCCCTCTCATTCTAGGGAGGTGGTTTTTAAACCCTAAACAAGCATCAGAATGTTAAGATTTCATACCAACAATTGTTTGTCCAAATTCTTTTGTTCAACAGCTCAGACTGTTTTGTCTAAAAGCCAGATTCAATTCAATTCAACTTTATTTATATAGCGCCAATTCACAACATCAGTTATCTCAAGGCACTTTACAAGTAAGGTTTTAAGACCTTACACAACTAAACCCAACAAATTCCACATAGAGCAAGCTTTTAATTGTAGCCAATCGATAAATTGTACATTTAAATAGCAACAGTGCAAAAACTCCCTCTCTAACGAGGAAGAAACCTCCAGCAGACCCAGGCTCAGTGTGGGCGGCCATCTGCCTTGACCGGTTGGGGTGAGTGGATAGAGAAGAGAGAAAAGAACACAACAACAACAACAAAACAAGCAGCAACAGAACACAGGCGGGATGGTTGGACCAGCAACTGAACACTGGAGACACACAGCTCTGAGTCTGAGATTGTCCTCAGACCTAAGGCCAGCAAGCCTGCACAGCCTAGACAGGACCGGTTTTACTCTATTCTAAACACTTTAGCCTGAACTAAATATATATGTGCTAAATATTTATACCACTACAAATATGCATGGACTTTTCCCACTACAACATTAACAGTTAACTAATATGTTAATAATTAAAGAACAAAGATACATAAGCTGATGCACAAACATGAACTAAGCACTAACACAGGTGACTACAAACAACAAGCAAACCCAACAATGATATAAACTAGAGTCAACCATAAATCTAAACAGACACAAACCTGAACAAGGCGCAACACTCAAACACACAAGAACCAGGAGAGCAACTTAAATACAAACAGGAAACTACCAACAGGTGAAAACAATAACGATCACAAAAGACAGAAACCAGGAAGTAACAAAACCAGGGAAGAAGAAAGGGGAACAAGAGCGCCCCCGCTGGACTGTCACAGCTGCTTGAAGCTGCAGCAATGAATGCAGCTAATGATTGGATTATGGATGTGTTTGTGGCTGAATGTATGATATGGCTATGGTTGCTGCTGTTAACATTAGCCATGAAAGTACTGATAAGCCTCATGGGATTTAACTTGAGTGCTTCTATCAGTGTTAAAAAAGGAGTTGAGGTATACAGGAGCTTTAATTCAAGGCTGAGCCAGTGCAGCCATGTCAATTGGTGGCTAACAGCAGCTACAGGCCACTACATACTAGTACAGTCAGGCTGTCTCCATAAGGCAAAAGCAAGACAAATGGAAAGTAAAGACATAAACTCTAAACATGTACATTCCCATTATAGCTTTCTGTACAAATCATTTGTTATACTTATAATGATTACAGCTATATATTTAAAAGCTACCCTTTACACTGCGAGCCTGAAGATTTTTGTATGAAAACAAATCCTGCAAAGATCGTACTCCTGACCTCGTTACTGTAGCTTATTGTCTTTGCCAACTTTCATTCCAAAGCATTTTGGGAATTTCTGCCATAAAAGTTGTTTTATATAGTAGCAACAAATTCAAAGCGCACTGGAAACACATTTCAATTACTTCTTTTTCTGCAAACGCTATTGTCTTGGGAATGTTGTTGCTAGTAATACAACTGTTATTGAACTTCTTCCTCTGGACTGGAGGGACGTAAAAATAATAAATTACAGACACACAAGGAAACTGTATCGGGACAAAAAAGGTGTAATGGAAGGCAGAAGTATTGACATGTAAAAGAAAATAGTTTAAATATGACAAAATCAGCAATGACGAAAGAGAAAGAAAAGTAAAAATAGAATGAAATGAGATTATAGATAGTGATAGCGCCATTTAAGCATATGTAATTCATATATAAGCAAAAAGCAAGAAAGGAAGAAAGCTTCTTAAAAATGTAATAAAGGTTTTTTTTCATCAATGCACTGTAATGACAGTGCCATATCTGAGACGTGCTCTAATGGAAAAGCCACAATTCAGGAACTAACTAGGAAGTGAGTGACGAGGAAGTATGAGCTCAGCGTGGCTTTGACTCTGCCCTTAGCACTGAGAGTAGACATCCACCAAGCTCCCACTCTGCTCTCGGCCAATCACGAGCTAGCTCATTACCACTGCAGCCCCATTGTGTTAATTGAAGCCACACTAACTACACCGCTCCTCCGGCTCTATAAAAGCAGAAGTCTCGTCACCCTTTCTGGCAGCTTTTCCCTCCAGCTACACAGGTAATTGAATTGTGGCAGGTCTCTCAGTAAGCTGGCTTGTTTTAATAACTTCACTAGATTATATTTAATAAGTGTGCCTTAAACGCTCTTTTTGTCAGGCCAGGGAGAATGAGAAAGGTCAAATGTGATAATAGAATTGAAGAAAATGGACATTTTCCTGGCCCTGCTCTAGGGACAGATGTAATCTCTGCAGCCTAGCACTTTGATTATACAGTGTGAGGGTCATCTGTTGGCTGCAGAGCTGGAGACTGCTGAGTTAGGGCACATCATGTAGGTGAATGAATGGATAAATGGCCTGGTTGTAGCTTTCGTCTTAGATGGAGTGTTTTTCATGTTTTCTCATATTGAAATTAGTCATGTCCCTGTGTCAGTGGCTACCAGGCTACCAAGAATAATCCTCTCCCATAAGAAGCTGCTGTTATAGAACAAAACAGATCAGGTCAGTTTTAGTTAAAGAAAAATCCACCTTTATTGCCACAGGTCATATACATGCTACAACAACAAAGATGGTTCTCCGCATTTAACCCATCCTGGTGGCACTGTCAAAAGTCTCTAGTTGCCATTTGGACAGTGGGAGGAAGAAAACTCACACACACATGTAAAGAACATGCAAACAAACAGAAAGGAAGGTTGTTTCACCCGATTGATGTATATATATAAATCTGAGAAACCAGTAATGTGTGTTGTCCTGAGCTAATCACATGGTAAATTAGATGAAGGAAAACAGCACATCTGCAGTAGATGAGGCAGATGTTGGAAAGAAGGAGAGACTGCAAATGTATAGAAATGTATAAGCTGATCAGCAGTCAGCAGGATGACACCAACAGCAATCCACTGTCACACAGACAGCCATTTGCATAATACTGTGTGTTGTCAGGAAAGTGACAGGTAGTGCAAGTTGTTATCTGTAGGAGCAAGATGTACATGTTACCCTATGTGTTTGTGTGTGCCTGCCCTTTTCCTGGAACCTTGCTGGACAGGTGGCATCCCCTAGCCCTGTGATTAGCGTGTCACCATCTTAACATGTTGATGGGAGCGCCGCTCCAGGCAGATACATTCATATATAAATGTAAATTCAAATCGGTCCCCTTCCACCCACACACCTGCCCCACATTGCCTCTGACAGTTTGGGATTGATTTGGCTGTTTCTCATCCACTGAGACAGTGAAATGGGCAAAGGGGTGGTGTTGAACACCACAAAACAATCATGAGATGCTTCAAATTGTCAACAGGGATGGGAGAGCCAGGGAAAGAAATGACAGCCAAAAAATGTCCCAATCAAGAAAACTTTATATGAAAGCCATCCAGGAAACTTTTGACCCCTTATTTCTTCTTTCATATTCTAATGATGCGTCTCCACTGGCTGACTCCTCATCAGGGCTCAGAGGGAAATGACAGGCACCATTAGATTTAAGGAGTGACCATGCTGTCAATCCAAACACACTTATTTGGGATTGGATTTGGATTGTTGGGGCACCTACTCCACACTGACACAACCATCACTGATTTTGTTTTCTCTGAGGGGTGAAGAGGTTGATATTTCTCTGCAAAGGGGACAATGGTTCTCAGTTCAGTAGTGACTTTGTCATGCCAAGGGAATGAAGTTTGCCAGATAATTTATTAAACCTAAATCTTTACAAAAAACATGGAAATATATAATCACTTTAATTAAAGGTTGCAGTTAACCAAGTCTGAAATGAAATTATTGGAAAACAAATCACACATCTGCAAGTAATATGAACACACATTTAAAAAATAATAGGAAGTAAATAACAAATATTCTGTACTTCTGTACCAATTTACAACAACTTACAACTAAATGAGTCACTAGTAATTAAAGCATAAGTAAATAATATCTTAGATTTTGTTTACATAGAAACTATTTCAATTAGAAATCATTACTTAATCACGTGAACTATAATATTAAACATATTATCATAAAACGATTCTATTAACACGAGTGCAGAGAATTCCTAATGCATTTCTTTCACACAAAAAAGATCAATACATTTATATTATCATAGTATTCATATTTTGTTTTGATATTGCAGACACTGATTGAGATTTTTGTAAATATTTGAGCAGCACAAAATTTCATGTCATAGTAATGATGTAATTTGAAAACTCCCATTTTATCATAAATGCATTTTTCCTATTCTTGTTTATGTAAAACGTTGGGGGTGTGGAGAAAAAAACACCGTCAGGGAGGAAGAATATGCAGATTTTTTCTTGGAAATCAGAGGCAACACAATCACTGAGTGACTCACTTATGCAGGCAAGGAGTGACACAAACATCCACACACAGTCTCTTATAAAAAAAACCCATCACACTAGTGTTTTTAGTGTTAGACTTTTAGTTTTGATTTTTCATCAGTGCCTGGTACAAGCATAATAAGAGAGGAAATTAAAAATGTGCTGCTCCATGGAGAACAAATATTCTTCCTCCAAGCTACATCAACACTAAATGTGCAGTAAGATGCATTAAAAAATAATGCATTTAATTAGTTATTCCATTCTTCAGTAGTTTCATGGTGTAGTTTCTGAATGTCATTTGAGAGTAGTCAGAGAGAGTCAGTGTTTATAGGAGCAGATGGTACTAGTGTGTGTGTGTGTGTGTGTGTGTGTGTGTGTGTGTGTGTGACAGGGCTAGTTTCAATTCATACTCTCTCTGCACCTTTGATAGTCAAGTGGATTACACCTTGTGTTCAAACAGAAAAGGAAAAGGAGGAAAGAAAAGCGCCAGAACATGAAATAGAATTAGCAGGCTGCTTATAGGCCCTGATTCATTTATTGTTAACTCCTTCCAGTTCATTAAGCTTAATCCCTGTTAGGGTGGTGGGTAACAGAGGACCTGAATGGGCCTAGGCTGGCTGAGGGGGGTGGGCATGTGCACTTATTGTAGTCCTCTCTTGGGTTAATCCTAGTCCCTGTAGTGTGTTTGTGTGAAAGATGGGGAGAAAGGGAATCAGCTGGACAAGGGGTGAGCACCTTTTTTCACCCTTGGTGTCTGTACTCTGTCTGAGTGGGTGTCAAGTCACCCTGGGTTTTTGAGCCCCCAAGTCCCTGTGACAAGCATGAAGCAGCCCTTTTCTTTTGTGAATCTGTCTGGCGGGGCTCTTCGCGCCTTGCCTGGCCAGATGCAGACACACATAGAGAGTCACTGATGGCCTTGTTAAAACAGATCTACACACCAATAAAGCTTCTTAATCAGTACACAGGGATAAGGGATTGACTTTTAAAGAAGACATATGGCCCCCGTTTTCTTTCAGACCCAGTAAAGCTGTTTGCACTAGGCCACACTGACTATTCTAATTTGACTCCTATGCCTAGCTCGACTACGGCTGACAGAGTTTTGTAGTATGTAATTTGTTTACAGTTACTGTAATACTTGAAAAACTACATTTACAAAAAAAAGAGACCGCTCAGTTAAAATACACAAGGTTAAGCCATTAAAATAAGGTCATAATAGAACATGTGAAACTGTAGCAGAGGAAGTTCCAGTAATAGCTTAAACTGAAGTGTGAAAAACATCCTAACTTCATAAGGAATCAATATTTAACTACCACACATTGTCTGAATATTGTGTAAGCCGTCTACATTTTTTATTCAATTCAGTTCAACTTTATTTATATAGCGCCAATTCACAACATCACTTATCTCAAGGCACTTTACAAGTAAAGTTTAAGACCTTACAGAACTAAACCCAACAAATCCCACATAGATCAAGATTTTAATTGGAGCCAACAAATAAATTGTACATTTTATAGCAACAGTGGAGGAAAAACTCCCTCTATAGAGAGGAAGAAACCTCCAGCAGACCCAGGCTCAGTGTGGGCAGTCATCTGCCTTGACCGGTTGGGGTGAGGGCATAGAGAAGAGAGAAAAGAACACAACCACAACAACACAAGCAGCAACACAGGCAGGATGGTTGGACCAGCAACTGAACACTGGAGACAAACGGCTCTGATTCCGACGATACCTGGAGATGAGAATAGAGTTAAATGTACACATGGAGGCATGTTAGTGGATACAGGAAATGGAAAAGTAGAGGAGCTCAGTGAATGAAGGACGTCCCCCCCATCTAAGTCTATAGCAGCTTAACTAAGAGATGGTTCCAAGTGACCAGAACTATCTCTAACTATACGCTTTGTCAAAAAGAAAGGTTTTAAGCCTAGTTTTAAAACTAGAGAGGGTGTCTGCTTCTCGAACCTGAACTGGAAGCTGGTTCCATAGGAGAGAAGCTCGGTAGCTAAAGGCTCTGCCTCCCGTTCTACATTTAGAAACTCTAGGAACCACAAGTAGACCAGTGTTCTGAGAACGAAGCGTTCTGTTGGGAGCATAAGGAGCGATGAGGTCTTTAAGATAAGATGGAGTTTTTTTATGAATAGCTTTGTAGGTGAGGAGAAGAATTTTGAATTCTATCCTAGATTTGACAGGGAGCCAATGCAGAGAAGCTAATATAGGAGAAATGTGATCTCTCTTCCTAAGTTCAGTCAGACTCTGGCTGCAGCATTTTGAATTAACTGGAGGATTTTCAAAGAGTTATTTGGACAAACTGTTACGGAAGCTGTAGATGGACGTGGGTGTGGCAACGAACCCAAACGGATCAAACCAAGTCGAACCGATTCGAGATCGCCTGGAGCAGGAAGGGAGGCGGCGATGCCCGACGTGGGGGCGGAGTCTCCGCCTGGAGATCCACAGACTGGGGTAGCACCTTCCCCGGGAACACACGGGACCACCGGAGTCCCATCCTTCCTCCCCGAGACCGAACAGAAATTATCTTGTGCGCAGTCCGGCGCACAGAGAACGAACGAACCCTTCGGAGATTTCTCACTCATCTCCGGGGTCAAACAGGAATCATCCTGTGCGCGGTCCGGCGCACAGGAAACAAACAAAACCCCCGGAGGTCCTTCATTCGCCTCCGGGGCTGAACTGGAAAAGTCCGGCGCCCAGGGCTCAAACGGAACCCCGAACTCCTGCTCCATAATCGCCCTTAATCTCTCCCGGAGATCCTGGTGCGAAGGAGAGGGCGCAGCGGTGCCATCCCACTGGCTACCACCGGGCGCCGCGGTGCTGGAGCTTCAGGTCGCGGTACAGACTCCAGGATGAGCTCCTTAGGGGCGGCGTCCAACCACCGATCGGCAAAATAAACTCCCCAAGCCCCGCCTGGTGACGAACAGAGGCCCGCGCTCGCCTCCTGGAGCGCGGCCTCTTCTGGGCCAACACCGTCTCCACCCCTGATACTGGACTCAAAAGTTCAGGGACTAGAGTCGGGGAGCATTGGACCCTTAGCTCCTCCCAGATGTCCCTGGGCTCTCCAGGTGAGAGGCTGGTGACCGGAACAGTAGGCGGCGGATCGGGATCCACCCCGTGAGCGCGGCCCACATGAACAGAACGAATGGACTTAAACAACATTTTCCGTCAAAATATAAACAAACAAACAAAAATGCTAGAAAACAAAACTGTCCAGAACTAAAAAAATCCACAAGCACTAACAAACTGACAAGAGTAGCAAACAAACAGGCACAGAGACAATCAAACAAACAACGATCCCACAAACACAAAACAATAAACTAGGGGTAAACTCCAAGGGGTAGGAGTGCCTGGACCCCTGGTACTAACTCTAATTGCCACTGGGTGACGCCAAAACTGACTGAAGGGGGGAGCTCAACCTCCTAGAGCAGGGGTGTCAAACTCAAATACACAGTGGGCCAAAATTGAAAACTAGAACGAAGTTGCGGGCCAACATTGATATTTACTGGGGAAAAAAAGTGGATATGGAACCAGCAAAGCTTGACTAGACTATTTCCGTAAGAAAATGCACTGTGAATGCTGTAATGCTGAATTTATTCCCAAGAACCGTTGACGGTAGCTGGAGAGTTTAAAAAGTTCTTAAAGGTAGTTTAAGAAAAATCCAAGTGGTTAAAAAAAGAGCTAAACATGTTCAGAACAAGTTAAAAGTCTTAAATTTCAAAATAAAGCATAATGAAGTAATATTAAATAGGTATTTATAATTAAATAATTAAAGAAAACACAGTTGTTGATCCAAACAGTAAAAGTATAGAAAACGACTAAAACGTGTTGATAGAATTTTTCAGGACTTTCCTGACATTACTGAAGTTTTAAAAGCCGAGACTGAAAATTGTTGAATTCCCAGCGAGTTGAAAATGATCGATGTGTCTCTTCTGCTCCGCGAGTCAGGCAGAAAGATGAGGCGTTCAATGACCCAAAAGCGGCCACACCGGTAAACAGTGAGCAAGTAGACAAGTGTCTACATTCGCTTCACAGCGTTCACAGTGATAATATTAGGAAAACAATACTGTTAATGCTTCTTTTAGCCATTTTGGGAGGGTAGCACGGTGCCAGTATTAGCATAAGGTCTCTATGACTATGGTCAACAGAAGGAGTGGGCGTTAATGGGTCCTCTCGCGATTGACGCCACCAAAACGCCAACAGAGAATTCTGGGATTTGTAGTATTAGCAGTACATGATAATTGCCGGCGGGCCAGCTCTAATAGTAATTTGGTATGGCTTCGCGGGCCATGGGCCAGAGTTTGACACCTATGTCCTAGAGCCTAATCCCCTGATCAAAAGACTCGGAAAATACAAAAGGGCTGCTCGACCTAGAGCCCGCGCCCACTACAACAAACCAACGAGGGAGGGCCCCAACTGCACGACTCAGACTAGGAAACACTATTAAGTTATAATTTAATTAAAGGGGAGAAAAACAGACATGAACAAAGCACAGACACGGGTGACTAGAACTAAACGTGAGCCAAACAAACACCAATCAGAACAGGACCTTACAAAACTTAACGTTCTACTGAGGACAAACACAAAGTTACTAATTAACGAAAACCAAAACCTGCAGCTACAAAACCTTAAGACAAACAAGACATCAACAATGACAAGATACCAAAATACAAATCCACATACCAAATGATCCAAGTAACACTACAACACAAGTGGTAACACCGATATACAAACATACACGTAACACTCACAACATAACAGTTGATACTCATCTCAATTAACTCATATCAATCAACCAGCCAGCAACGCACAAGACAGGGAAGAAACTTAAATACAAACTAAATAGGAAATGACAAACAGCGCCCTCCGGTGGTTGGAGGGCCGAACCGTAACACAAACTATAAGTAGCGAGTTACAGTAGTCCAGCTTAGAGGTAACAAATGCATGGACTCATTTTTCAGCATCACTCTGTGAGAGGATGCTCCTAATTTTAACAATATTCCTAAGGTGGAAGTAGGCGGATCTAGAGATTTCTTTAATATTATGGTGTAAAGAAGAGATCTTGGTCAAAAATGACACCAAGGTTCCTACAGTAGAACTTGAAGCTAACGTTATGTCATCCAGAGTAACCATCTGATTCAATAAAGAGTTTCTGTGGTTTTCAGCACCAATTATAGTCATTTATAGTGTTTTTACCGCATTGGTACTCAAAACTTCTCATTCACCCATTTGAACGCACACAATAGCAGAGTTGCTGTGCAGGGTGACCTGACTCACTGGGGTCAACCTACTGTACAGTGTCTTGCCCAAGGACAATTAAACACTGATGAGGGGCAACTGCTCCTGAGCCACCGCCACTACAGTATGTCTAAAGCAGTTCACCTAAGAACGAATGCCCAAATTTCTTCTTTCAACCCAAGACACAGGTTTTTATACAAGTTGCACTCTCATTTTCTACATTTTATCATTGACAAAAAGTTAATTAATCTATTTCTGTATACTCCATAGCCATAAAATACAGTATTTGTATAAACAGTTTGCTTATTTGTGGTTTACATAACAATAAATTACATATTAAAAACAATCAGCTTAATAGTTAATGAAATAAACAATACCAGCAACCCTCACCATATCGCAGTACGACATCCTCCAGTTTTTACTATTGTAAATATATATATATATTAGTTATATTAGTTTGTAAATATTACTTCTTGTGTTACTTAGATTACAACAAGGCATAACTTTAGTATAATTGGCTTTTCATTATGCTGCCTACACTCTTGACAGTCACTTCTAAACATGGCTATACTTTCATATAAACCTTTGGTATAAAATAATGTCCATTTGAATACTATCATTCATGAATCATCCATATGAAAGTATGAAAAATCTTGGATGAATAAAAGTCGAATTCAGTGCCGCACAGTGCTAAAATTAGCAAGCAATGTTTGTTCTTTAGTTTTTGTTCTGTGTTCTGCAATATTGTACATTTGTATAATTTTTTTATTATTGTTAATAATTCTATTAGCAATAGCATTACTTACTTAAAGACTGACCTGTCCAGGGTGTGCCCAGAGAGGACTGAACGTTGAGAGATTTCTAGACAGGGATGTAATATTATGACATGAATGTATTGGCTGTGAAAGGTCCTGCAACCTAGAAAAGACATATATGTGTCAGGAAGAACGAGAGAAAAAAACAAGTTTAGATCTATGGTACCATGTTGATACAAATGCCTTTGAATCACAATGAATCAAGTTGGACAACGGCTCCCACATTAGCATCTATTTCTCAGACGCATTAGTGCCTCATGTCCATGTTAAGAGTCCTCATTTAGCACCATTCAGTTTACAAGCCAGAAATCCTCAAGTTTCTAAATTGGAATTTCATTCCCCTAGGTACTTCTGTTCATATGAGAAAAGTTAGAATGCATTTGATCTGTCCTAATTTCAATTAATTAGCGACAATGGTTGCTCAGGGAGTACCACAGGGCAAAGGAAAAATGGGCTAAAGGGAAGTGAGCGTCAGAAAAGTGATGGAAAAAATGGCATCAATAAACTGTTAGAGACTCATTATGAGGCTAAATGGCTCTCCCAAAGTCACGACACAGGACCTGGTGCCTAATTACTGGCTACAGTATCCATTACAAGTCCCTCCTTACATTCCTTTTTCCACCCATCTTAGCCATAGTGGAATCGGTCTGTTAATGATTGCTGTACAGAGCAAGATTTAGAGGGCTATTGTAGTCAAGATGAGTGTGAGCATGAGCATCTAGGATGACAATGTGACTGTGTAACCAGGGGTGTGTGCTGATTAACAACTATCTCATTTATCTACATCATAAGAAACGTACATAAATAACTATTGTTGTTATTATTGCTTCACATTGTAGACACAATCCCAAATTATGGGCATGTGTTCTTAAAATGATCCATAAAAAAGAAAAAAACAATACACAGAATTAAAACATCTTCTTGACAGATGTATGGTGATACTGAGTAATAACTAATAAAGTTCACTTCTGAGCATTTGAATTCATTTCTACTGAATATCAATAGATGGATATAAATCGAGCTGTATATACTTTACTACAACCACCAAGCGGTTCAAAAGATCATTTTGGAGAAAGAAACCACACAGATAACCAACCAACAAACAACAACTGGCCCTAAAAGAAATGCCATCACCAGCAATCTCCACAGAGCATGAGCAGAGGCAGCTTTTGATAACAGAAACATACACATGTAGCAGTCAAAGTAGAAGAGTCAGGTTTATCTAGCATGGTTTCATTAATGCTTCTATTTTATTCCCTGTACCAGGCTAAAAGAATCCAACCTGCAGTTCACCATTGCTCCTGTGTGTAGTTACAAATTCAGTACAGTAGAGTTTCTTATCATGCAGCTGTTGTACAAGATAAATAATTATAATCTGTTACACTAGGTTTCACATATTTAATCAAACATGTATTTAATCATTGTTTACACATGTGCAGGGTGTTTGACTTAATGTGACTCCTGAACTGTCTTCATGTGTTATTCTGTGAAGCTACAGGCTGTAAAATTACTCCAAAATGTCCGTCAAATCCAGAATGTGTGTGTCTGTGGTGCTTACACAGACAAAAACATGCAACTATTATAAACAATATTATATAATATATATATATAATATAATATATTATTTAGTTTAGTGGTTAGTGAGTACACTTCCTGTTTTGACGACCCAAATTCAAGACTCGATTACTGCCTGTTTTAAATTTTAATTTCTGAAATCTCATTATAATCAACTCATAACAGACACATGGACGTGTGTTTGAAAGACATAATCCTGGACATAACTTTGTTGCTTACATTGTCGCCTGCACTTTGTGACCTGAAGTGAGCTGCAGCCACCAGCTCCCACAACCGCAAGCCATCATGTGATGAGTCCAGCGGAGACCAATACACAAAGTGTGTGAATTAAACGCCTCAAACTATTCACTCCTTGACAAAAAAAAAAAAAAGAAATATGTGCTATTGTTTAGTTCGGGATGTTATTTGATGTTAATGTTGAAATATAGACCTTTTCAAAAATGGAGAGTGATTCAAACAGGAATGAATGAATGAAAGGAATTTCTCTTCTCTTTTGGGCATAATGCATTCAGTTTGTTGGTTGCATAGACCTTAAATAAATAAACTCCACACAACCACCTGCTTTACATCTGTTGTAGCAGACACACATGTAAAAAGTGGTGAATGTCGTGCATTGAGCTTCCTTGTTAACGCAGCATCTACTCCCCGTGTCAGACAGTCCTATGGTTTGTTCCCTTCACTCTGATCCTCGCTGCTTGGTTTTAAATCCTGTGCTTGCCTTCTAAAATTTAATATGAAAATCTATGTAGGCATTTAATAATTATATATCACAAGCCAGACAAGCCAAACCCTCAAACCTCCACATATTTCTGTGGCTATGAGTCGCGATTTAATTAATATTTTATACTTTTCCAGAGTAAATGTGATTAAAACCAAACTGGTAAACAATTCTGTTGGTAAGTCAACATTGTTGGATTGTATCCTGAAAATAATAAATTAAGCTTCATATAGAGAGAAAAACCATAAAAACAATTTATTTCTGCATGAAGGCTCCTCCATGTTAATTAATCCATCACTGCTTTTTGGATTCAGTGAATGAAAGCGAATATAGGGACTGACTGGAGAAGCTGCCTGTATAGGTGGTGGTTTCTAAAGAAAGACGTCCAGCTGCCATGACTCAACTTTCAGACAACCTCAGCTGGATGACTGAGAATCTCCACCGACATCCAGCTAAAGGCAACGACGTCCCTTCCCCCACGTTAAGACCGTTGCATTCTCTCGAGAAGCCAAGACTTCTCGTCTTGGCTGCAGCAGCAAAGGACTGAAGGCTCAGTTGAAAACCACACTAAACCTTTAGACCCTTCATTATTTATTCGTGAATATTATTGGAGGAAGTGCAAATCATCACAGTCAGGATAATGTGATCAGTCATTGAGTCGCTGATCAGCCTTCACTATAACTTAGGTGAACAAGTGTTACAATGTTTACTTAACAGTGACAGTGCAGCTTCACTGAGGAGCATTAACTGCGTGTTTCTGACGATGCTGCAGTTTCCAGACCAGGGAGGCTCCTGTAAGACTTGGTGGCTTCTCAGGTCTTTCAACACTTGGCGGCTGAAGCCAAGGTGAGAAGTGACCATTAGCATCTGAAGCCATCTGTAAGTATCACATATTAATTACATTGGTCACAGAAATATGTGGTGTGATTTTCGTATCACAGCAGACGTGATACAGTGTGTGTGTAGATATCTTAGGAGACGCCACTAGACTACGAAACAGAAGGTCTTAGCTTCCTACTTGTTATAGACAACAATTCATTCAGAAACGCTGCTCAGCTGTGGAAGCTGTGCACACGGGACAAGGATTTTTATTCTGTTATTCTATTAAGAAAGCTTCGTGCTTAATGATCACCACATATGACCACAACACAAGTCTGTCTGTCTGCGACCAATGATCTGAACGCATGAAGCACAAAAAAGATGAGTCGACCCACAGAAACTCCAGTTTACAACAAGTAAAACTTTTTTGAGTAATCTAGTCAAGTCAAGGAGTTTATTGTCATTGCAACATGTTACATGTACAACGAAATTATAAAAGTGTCAAGCAGCCAGTGCAGTTTTAATCATAAAAGAAAAGTAAAATAAATAAAATAGAAAAAATAAACATTTTAAATCAAATCTGACAACATTCATTCCATTTCTGCTTTAATCTAGTTGATATTGGTTCCCCCTACTGAACCTGTCTGATCCCAATGCTGACATTACTGGTATTCATAGTGGACCACATTACACAAAATTCAAGTAGACGCTGACACAGAGGGGTGTCGGATTATGTTTTATATTACATAGGACTGGACGCTCTGGACTTGTCTGTGAAAGGCAATGGGGTTTTCTGTTGGGGAATGAGGGGGTCGTTTCCCTGCACTTTTGGATTGGAGACAAGTCTCCAAGACAAGTTAATTGTTTGCACCTGTGTTCGCTATATTCCTGTCAGTATTTATTCCCTCAGTTCACTCCACTTCCCCGGCAGATTGTCAACTCATTGTCATCAACTTATACCTGTGTTCCTGATTTAATTTGTATTTTCAAGTCAATTAGCTGGCTACCTCCCCCTTGGATGCTATGAACTATGGGACCTTGCCTTTTCATAGACTTTTCTTGTGGATTCATTTTGAACTGACTGTGTTTACCTATTAACTTACGGAGTGTTTCCGTATGGGATTAAGTTCAAACCAATGTTCACGTATTGCTTAAGATTGTTGCAGTTCCAGTGCAACTGCACAAACAAACATGAGCTGAGTGTGGTTGGCAGTGAGGAGGAGCCAAGTAGGTATGAGCTGAACGTTTTTGTGTATAGTCCTCAAAACAATTGTATAAACATGAAAGTTATTGTTACATCTGGCAAGATTCTGACTCTGATTGCTGGCTGCTTGTTTTGTCTACAGTTGTAGATTTGCAAGCTAATGCTAAACTCAGCTATGCTAAATTACTATACCTACTGTTACTGTTGGTAAATCAATTCTCTTTTTTTAACATAAAGACTGATATTGACTGTCTCCAGGCTGATAAGGTAAGAAGGCATAAAAGACACTCAGAGAGTCTAATCTGGGTCCACCAGTTTCTCCAGCTCCTGGGAGATAGCACACAGCAACATCCTGTCTGCTGGGGAAAAAAAGTTACTCCAACTCCTGCCTGAAAATTGCCTCTGAAATTATCATTTTCATCAAGAACAAATGAATCTTTGCTTGTTTAAATTTAATCACTGCATTCTCTCAAGTTCCTCTGAAGTCGAGTTACCTCAGTTGAACCACGACACCAATCATATAACTGCACCACTGTTCATTGCGTATTGTTGCAATGGTGCAGTTCAAAAGCGTAATTAATTTTCAACTAGCTGCAAAAGGATATTCTGCACAGAAGGTATAGATACTGTATGTAAACTATGTAAGGTAATCTGTAAGATCAACAACAACAACAAAAACCTAAACAAAGGGAAAAAAAATCAACCAAGCAATGAGGAAGTCTGACAAGTCCATATACTCAGAGACCATGTGTATGTGATGATGATTGATTAGTCCAGTAGGAGGAAACAGGAACTGATGAAACATTTCAGATGTGAGAGACAACTATAAACAAAACTAAAGAAAGGCAATTGGGGTCAGACTGTAACACAGCATTCTTCTGGACAGGCATTTTATCTACATTTTTAACGAAACCTTTATATTAATTTAATACTGACATTACTGTTACATACTAGTATGTCAAATGTGACATATGAAATGTGCTACAACTCCTCCATTCTAATGTAATCAAATTACAACCATAGGCTGGCAGACGTGTTCTTTTTTTATATTATAATTATGTGATATGAGGCTTCTTTGAAATATCACAGAACGGTGCCACCATATCACCAAGCTTGGTTTGGAACTGCCACTTAATTAGCAGATGTGTCTTGTAATATAGGTAAAAGGTGTTTTCCTGCCATTTTTTTCAAACTAGCATTGTTATGATGGACAGCCATACAATCATAAACTTAAGTTTAGATTGTTGAACTGTCATAGCTTAGGTTCAATTTAGAACAAACAAGAAGAATCTGCCAATCCTGAATTCAACTCTATATCTCTCATTTTCATCAGCTGTATTTCAGTGCATTTCTACTATATTTGACTAAATGCACTGCGTTTTACTTAACATAACACACGTTATAACAAGTTTCTAGTGGAGTAATTCTATGACTGCATCTGTACAAACCATACAGAAAGCCCAAGGAGGGCAGCCATCTGCCTCGACTGGCTGGGGTGAATGAAAAAAAAATGATTAGGCAATAGTATTAACAACAGGGAGCATACAAAACACATGCCATATGGCATTAGAGTCAACTATACTGTGTAAATCATCCTGTTAGATGTTAGTTTTAAAATTACAGGACTATTGTCTGGTTACAAGAATATATTTTTGTCTTTGCTGAGCAAACATGTTTGATAGTAGCTTGTAAAATTGACTTTCCATTGTCAAAAACAAGAAAATCCAGTTCAAAACTTCAATTCAAAAATAGTACCACGATATTGGTGTTGTGTGTCAAAAACCATAATCAATGAAATCCTACTGAAGAGAAGGACATGAAAGAGAATGCTGATAGAAGGAAGATGAAGAAGAAGAGGCTTTAAAATGAAACCATATCTACAGTAAGCAGAAGTGAGCTAGTAGGGGAGGGTAACTGATCTCATCGCATGTCCTCTGTCATGCTCTGTGAATGGGGTCCTAATTGGCAGGACTCTGTGAATAGGCAGCTGGCCGAGGACTGCCCGCACAAAAGAACACACAGTGAGATGGTGCTGGAGATGAGGCCTTTTCTATTCACCACCTCTAGCTCAAATAATCAAAAAGGGGCTGAACTGAGCTTGAGAGAAAGAAAGCGAGGGAACGGTTGGTGGATGGGAGGTGTTCATGTAACAACAGAGTACAGTGGAGTGGAAATCGAGAGAGAGAATGAGATGAGATAGAGCGAGCGAGCAGATGAGAAAAAGAAAGTAATCACAGGAGATTATCTTCTTGTGATGGAGGCAGAGCTGCAAGGATAAGTAGGCTATCCTAAGGAGGAGGATTCTAAACCAGTCAATAAAGGGCCACGTTTGGAGCCCTAATAGGCGCAGGTGGGGTGCAATGGTACTTCAGGGGCAGTTAGAGGCCAAAAGTGGTCCTCATGATATCGGGGCAGTAACACTTTAGGGGGGCCTAAAGTTAAATCTGAAACTGATTTAACTGAATGTACTCGAGTTCCCACATAAACACATAAAACTTTAAACAAGATATCTAGTCATACAATGTTTGAGTGTGTGTGTCTAACTGCAGTAGATGACAGCATTGTTTCCTGACGTAAAACTAGATGTGTTCATTATTTCTTAACAACTCCCAGAATTTAGATTTTTGTTATGTGCCAATACTGAATCAAATCCTGCACTTTTCTTAGTCTACCTGACAAAGAATGTTATTTAACCCAACATCAGTTTCTCAGGGGCTACATATTAATCCCTTCTCTGACCTTTATTTCTGAAAAAAAATACAAAAAAAAAAACGTCTTTTTTTCAGCATTTTTGTGCTGATTCTGTACTTGTACCTGTTAGATCTTAGTGCAGTATTCGATACCATAGATTACAACATTCTATTACAGAGACTGAAACATAGCATTGGGATTAAAGGCACAGCACTGGAATAGTGTAAATCATATGTGTCGAACAGATTCCAATTTGGTTCATGTTCATGATCAATCTTCCATTCGCACAAGAATTAGCTTTGGAGTTCCTCAGGATTCTGTGCCAATCAATGAACTGTACATTTTACTAGCAACAGAGAGGAAAAACTCCCTCAATAGTGGAAGAAACCTCCAGCAGAGGCTCAATGTGGGCAGCCATCTGCCTTGACTGGTTGGGGTGAAGGAATAGAGAAGAAAGAAAATAACACAACAACAAAACAACAACAAGCAGCAACAGAGTCAAGCAGAATGGTTGAACTAGCAGCTGAACACTGGAATCACATGGAGGTCCCCCAGCAGTCTAAATTTTATTATGAAGAGCTTTGGAAGTGAATTTTGAATTCTGTCCTAGATTTTACAGGGAATGTGGACGTCTAGACATCGCAAAAGTTGTTTACATATCTCCAAGTCACTCATTCAATTAATTCCAATTAATTTATTGTCCTGTTTCCTAAAATTCTGTTAGTAGTAAACTACTACATGTAGGGAAATGAGGGACATGTATGTAGGGACATCCTCAGATGACTGAGTGGTATGAGTGCTTGTCTTTGTGTTAGCAAAGTGAGTTCATATCCCACACTGTTTTTTTACATTGCAGTGTCTAAGAAAGACCTACGCCAAGGCATAAATGTGTTGCTTCCATTTTCTTCAGCTTTTTTATGTGTCTTGAAACAGCTGAGAAAACTAGCAGGTGTCTCTGAAGAACACCTACACACACACCGTATCACATCTGCTGCAATATGTGATATACTATCTGTGATGCTATGGGTTGCGATTTAATTAATAATTAATTTTTTTCCAGTTTTCCAAAGTGTGATTATAACTAAACTGCAAACAAACATGTTTTTGGTAAGTAAACTTATAGTTGGATGTCTTGTAGAGAATAAATCTTCATATAGAGACAAAAACCATGAAGCCTCCTCCATAGTAAATAATACATCACTGCATCCACTGAAAAAGGTGGTGCTGGAGGGATTTGGTTGTCAGATGCGACACCAAGTACTCACATCCACTTCCTCCTCACTTGATCATGAAAAAGTGGCATTTGACAATGTATTCAAGCTTTAGAGAGGATTCATATTCACTTTCTCCCTCTGCACTTGACATTTAACACTAATTTATAAAGTAAAACGTAAACACATGAGTCTTTTGGAAAACATTGACATCCGTTTCTATTGACTAAATACTGAGAATACAGAGCTGTATTTTTACATTTGAGTTTTGGACGTGTTTACAAGTCTGAAACAGGCTAGTTAAGGGATACAATTTTTTCTAACGACTAAGGTTTGTGGCAGTTAAAGGTGTGACCAACTGTACGAACCATACAGAATCTTTGGTTTAACCAGAACCTTTAAAATGGGACAGACTCTTTTAGCCCAAACACACCAGGTAAGTCCAAATGAGCCATCCACAGACAAACAATGCTAAGTAAGGAAGGAAGCTTCATTGCAGACCTCTTCAGACCCATGAAAAATTAAATGACATCTAATGCATGTTACATTTGCCTACAGATAATTGGCTGTAGTAATAGTTTATTTTTGAACTTGCTTTTACGTGTGCAACACCACACTTTTGAGCAAATAAATATTATTGCAGTGGTTAGAATTCAAGTTAAATTGACTTATATGTTTCTGTGAATTTGTCTATATGTTGCTCGAGTATTCATTGTACTTTAAACTATGTGAAACAATTCTCTCCTAAAAGATCATGCATGTGTCATTTGTGACAAAATGATGCATTTTGGATGAGGGAAGACAAGGAAAATGGCACCTGATATGACCTCCATTTTACAGAATGGTCGCAGGCGTAATGGAAACTCCAGGAGGTACGGAGAGTGACAGATGCAAACCTGGAACACACACACAAATGACACACACAGGCATTTGCAAATGTTTCAGAATGAGATGATAAGGACAGATAAAGAAATAGGTGATTTTTAAAATAAATGTCTGATACTTGGTAATTTATTCCAATAGGACCTAAATAAATAATACACCTAAAGTATTGGAGTAGACACCTCCAGTTACTCCAGTTATTGCTTGCCACCGGCTGGAGGTGTATGTGGACAAATGGCCTTTGCAAACCAAGTCTTAGTGTTTGTGTTTGTAGCCTAATACTATAAAATTTGTAAAAAAAAAAAAAAAAAAAAAAAAAGCTTAAACAAAGTCTCTTTTTATAATGTGATATTATCTTCTGTTGGTCATAAAGATGTGACAAATGCCAGCAAATAAACCATCTGTTTCCCCAAAAACTGTCAGTTATACGAACCCTACCTTACTCAACACAGCAGTGCTTTTCTCTCACTGGGAACTATTGAGCAGCTGTAGGCCTCATCTGTGCAACTCGCTGCTGCTATAGGCAGCATGGCAGGATACCTGCATGTACAACACAACAGATGTTTATGACTGTGTGTGTGTGTGTGGGTGTGCGGGTTGCCTTTAAGTGTGTGTTTCCTGCTTTTGAATTTATGTAGCTGCCCCTCTGCATCACTTACCATCTGGATAATTGATTGTTTGCGATCATAAAAAAATAAAAGGCGAGAGAATGTGTCATAATGGGCCATTCCTTAAACGCGCCTGTTTATATCTGCTTTCCAAGTCTATTTTATTTGTGTAGGATGCTGCCAGTTGTCATGATGATTATGAAGAGGGTATTATGGGGAAGGATTATGCATCGTTGTGCAATGTTTGAAGATGATCAATGACCTGAGGCTTATAATTGGTGCTTAAAGGCTCAGCACACAAATACCTCCAGCTGTACTTGAACACAATAAGACATAATGTAAAGTGTTGTATATTAAAGTTTTATAAGAGTAAAACACCTGAGAGAAACTGACTGGAGACCTAAATATCTGATTGAAAAAATTAAAAGAAGCCATAATCACAGCAGTATTGCTCCATCAATTCAAACAACTTCCATAAATTAAAATGAACACATTTTATCTAACCATTGTAATGCTTTAGGGGCTTTTAAACTCAACATTGTTAACCAAATGTTGCATTGGTCTTGTTTCAAGGTCATCAAGAACAATACGGACTTATATTAGTTTGTACTGAAGTTATTGATTTTTGTATGTTTCCTGTCCATACTGGTTACAAAGAAATTTCTTTATAGAGCAACAGGACACACTATCGGCATATTGAATATGATAAACACCAACATTGAAATTAGTTTGTTAGTTTTAATTATTTATTTATCAGATGATTTTGGCTAAATTCTAGGACTAACTTAAGATGTTGTCACACTATTCAGTAGATGTAATGGTGAAAATATTGAAAGCCGATCAACAGGTATTTAATGTTGGTGTGCATCTACACAGACACTACACATTTAAGCCACAAAACTAACACTGATACAAAAAAGGACTAGGTTAAATGTATATACAAAAACTGTTTAACTAGGGTTACAGAAATATTGTGGTTCAGTTAAAGCCATTTGTATCATATTTGTATATGTATAAGTTTCCAAGAGAAAATCTGCCTGGAATGGTAAATATTTTCAAAGCATTATGGACATTTTTTTTTCTATACCTAACATTGGTGTGAGCAAACACTCAAAAATGCCCTGTGTACCAAATCCAATTAATACGGTGCAGGGATGTAATAAACAAACACCTCCATAGGGCACAAATGGGAGTTATGGTCAAAGCTTAATAAAAAAATTTAAAAAAAGATTTGATGTGGCTTTCAACGGTTAAAAAAAAGGCATAACACCAACCAAATGTTTCGTCACTTTACCGCCAGAAACCTTATGGAGAGTTCTATGAGTTCTAACTGAATGCAAGTCCACTCATCAGCACCTTTGGGACGTTGGTCAGCAAGCAAGTTAGAGACTGATTCACCAGGGGTAGAGTTGTGGCAGCGTAAAAAAAATAAATACAGTAACTGTCTGATATTCAAAACAGCTGGACAGACAGAGGCGAGTTAGGACAAAGTGTGATCGCTGAGATGCAGGTCAGCTGGGGAGGACAGGTAAACGACACGTGGGTGTATGTGTTAGAGCACTGTTGGCATCTCATTTGCTTAGAACAAAGAACATGCACTCCAGCCTACCTGTAACTCTAAAAGCTTAAAAGCTATCAATTTCCTCCATGCAATTCTAAGAGTAATAGATACCTCCCAAAGTATCATCTATAAATATATCTATAAATTTGCCAATTCGCCTAATCGTAACATTCCTGAATACGTTTTCATAAGCCTCACTGAGCCCACCATCAGCTTTGCTGATACAGCATAGAGACTGCATTCTCTTTTTTTTTGCACACGTTGGGTGAGAAGGGTTGAGAAGGACGTGTCACACAAACCACCACCACAGTGGATTTCAGAACAACCACAGAGACACACACACATGCATGCATCTTACCTATCACGTACACCTGATAGATGACCATGTTCCCATGTCCATCAACCATTTTGTCCACCTCAGGGGCGTGCGGTACCTTTTATGAACCCTCTCGCCTCTCATTTATACAGGTATGCATTGACAGACTCGTATGCTTAGCTGAACACCTATTCTAGTATATCATCACACAAATAGTTGTAGACTGTTGTTAACTACAGTTGTAATGAGCTTTGTTTATTTAACAGGTGTTTATTGGGTTGTAATCAATATTGAATCAGTTAATAAAGTTTGTTATAGCGCCTGTGATTATGTGTGTACAGTGGTGCAACATCAACTGATTTCAGATAGCTAGTGCCAAACTCTTTTGTTTAATCTCTCTTTCCTAACTAACTGGGTCCCAGGAAACAAGGTAGTGCCCCATAATTAATTTTAATAATTATTCTTATAGACAATTGTCATGGATAAACATAGTTCATGCCCTATGTACAGTACAGCTGTATAATATCAGATATGCATGTGTGACAGATATATAAGATAAGATAAGACTTTATTTATCCCGCAGTGGGGAAATTCAAAACCCTGTCTTAGTCAAGTAACAGTTTTACCAGAAACGTTTTAATTGTGTACTTAAACTACAGTGTCAAAAGGTTTGACCACAGACATTCAAACGGCAACTTACACTGACCGCATTGGAACTTTCTGGAGTAAAATTCAGATTTTATCTAGAGCATGGTAGCTGTGCCATGTTGATCTACTGCAGTTGGGTCTTCAAAACAAGTGAGCAGCAATGGCGGACATACAGTTTTGGCCAAGTTTGTCTTGGGCTTAAGGTTGGGCTGTGTGACAACAGAACCCTAACGTATGTCGACAAGAAAAATAGAACATTCTAGAAAGGGATCAAAGTAATAAGTGAAATGGAAAAAAGAGAAACTGCACTTCTAGCATACTTGGTATGTGTCTACATTCACCCTAGGGTCATATAATGTCTCTGAATGTGAACAAAGTGGATTTTGTACAATATTAGTCTTTGCAAAATAAAGTTACGTTGAGTGTTGTAAAGGTTGTCCTGCAACGGTAGCACCTATATCAAAACTCTACTCACATGAAGCTGAAGCCTGGGAAGCAGACTCTGAGGCAGGTATGGTCAGACTTTGTACAGTGGTAGCTCTACCAAGTTCTTTCTTTCCATGTCATTCTTTATTTTATTATTAAAACTTAACAATGAGCTGCGTTTGGGGTTGTGTACTTGGGTTCTTAGCTTGTAGTCAGAGCGCAGCAGCACTTGGGTTTGATCTCTCCTGTGTGGGAGTTGGTTTTTGTGCTTGTACTCTCATTTGTGGGGAATAGGCCAAATTAAATTAAGATCTCTCTCTTAATCCCCTGTGTGGGGAATTAGAATTAGAAAATAAATTAGATTTGCCCTGATGTCACCAAGTGGTGACAAGAGGCATTACCAGTAAGTTCTGGACTACTTTGTATTTAGAGAATTTGAGGTTGTAACGCTCCTGGCCTTTGATTTAAGCATATGTTCATCATCAAAAATGCAATGAAACGGGTGAAAATTGCTTTTGCATGCTTGCACTATTTGGTCATACAGCGGTGGAACCTTGCATAGGTGGTTATAATCTGGTGTCCCTCTTGTTTTCACTCTCAGCATCCACCTTGGGGAGGATCAACATCTGCTACACTTACATCCTGCCATGCAGATGGAGATGCAGCTGGTGACAATGGGCCCCATCGCTTTCCCTTTGAAAACTTCCTTCTTGTTGCAGGTGCGAAAGCACAATTTTTACCTGAGGGCCCAGGTGTGGGAGATAGGGCAGATGGTCTCTTGCTCTTCTTCATCACAGATGGGTGATACAGTGAGTGTATACATACTTTATGGAGACGCCTGCCTTCTTTCTCTGCCGAAGAGTGAACTCAATATAATTATTAGGCATCAGTGCTGTTTTTCAGATTAGAACTCACCTATTAGTGTTGAGCGCTTAAACCACTGGACTGAAAAAAGCAACACTTACATTCATTCACAAAATTTCCACTGAACCATGGAATAGAGTTTTAGGACACTGGACAAGGATATTTATTTAACAAGGAAGATTTGTGCATAATATTTACATGTTTTACCATGCAACAGGTTTGTATATGATGCAATCCACAATCTGAATGCATGAAGTCCAAAATAAAGTAAGTATAAGTTCTTCTACATAAATCCTAGTTTTAATGATCAATCTTTTTATTTCAATAGCTCTACATTATAACATTAAGATCAATAAAGACGTGCCCATATCCTCCTTAATTCAATGATAACTGTTTTACCCCCATACTGTTACACAACAGTTGTGTAATTGTATGTTAACATTTGTACAGCCTTCGAGGGGTCAAAATGAAAATGGGGGGCGCTCAAAGCTCATAAACCACACAAGGGTTGGATAAAACAGCCGTAGACAGACGATAAATCACAACATGCTTTATCTAGATGAACGGTTGGATGAACTTGTTCATCATTAATCCACACGTGTTCATTGCTTGGATGTAACACCCACAAAGATTGTTCCATCCAACCCTTGTGTGTGTTTTTGAGCTTTGGCGCCCCCTAGTTTACAGTGGGGTCGTTTGACCCCTTGAAGGCTGCACGAGGGTTAAACTGCATCAAATACTAAATAATAGAATATATTTGGTGTTGTATCTGTATGTTACAGATACAACTGCTGTGCAGTAACAGCCCACTGCTGTAGCTGCAGTGAACTGGAGATATCGAAAAATATTTGTTATGCATGGTCATTGAAACAACCACCACATTGCCTGTAAAATTTAGGATAGAATTGAAAATTCTTCTCCTCACTTCCAAAGCTCTTAATAAGCTCCTAATAAAGCTACATTTTATCCTAAAGACCTCATAGCTCCTTGTATTAAATTTTTTTAGCCTGCAGGAGGAAATAAAATACTTAGTTGGCAACGCCCTGGCAACGTAGTAGCGCCACAACCGTGCTGCAGTGAAAATGGGGGTAATTGAACTGCTACAACTGTACATCACACCAAAACATTTTACATTTTAAGTGCAGTACACCTAAGATTATTATATAATCAACAGATAATAGCCGTAATCTGCATCTCAATTCAGATTCTCTGTCTTCAGGTGTATATTGCTGCTGGTCTTATCAGTAACCACAGCATTGATTGTCAATCACAGAAGTCAAACAGTACATTGAATTTCCCCAATGTCCAGACATTGTGAGACAAAGAAGAAAAAAAAGCTTTTACCCTGTACTTCCTGGTTTACTCATTTTTTTTCTCCTTTTCCTCCATTAGCAATCAAAGTTTTCCACTAATTCATTTTCTTTTCCTCTACTACCACCCTCCCATATCAAGCTCCTTTATTCCACGTATTGTCTACAGACTGACTATGGACACCTCGGCTGCATTTCACTGCACAAACACCATACACATAAGCTTACATTTAGTCAGAGACCCCTCCCTTCTTTCATGATGGACTGGCACTGGTTCTGACTGTCACAGTGTGTGATTGCGACCTCTGTTTGACCTGCAGGGAATATATGGTGTCTCTGGGTTATCTACATAATGCACAGGGAGAGAGGTGGCAGAAGCCATCTGAGAACAAGAGAGGAGGGTGAATATGGGGTAATGACAATAACAGGAGATGGAGAAGGAAAGCTGAATGAGAAGATATTGCTGGGGACAGACTTGGATTAGATAGACAATGGTGTTGGCTAAATGACTGGAGCAAATGTTGCTTTTTATTGGAAGCAAGAGTAAGGCCTGTGTCAGTGTGTGTGTGGTGGGGGGGGTGAGTACACTCATAATATATACATAGTGAGTATTTTCTTGAATGCGTAATGACATTTTGGAAAAGTAGGGACATTTTGGCCAATCTTTAGAACCCCCAAGGGCTGGTTCAGAGTTGGGGCTATGACTTTGATTACTTTCAGGATTGGTGTAAGGAGCTAGGAAAAGCACTATGCAAATGCACAGAGGTGGTGATATCAACATGATAATTATTAATTATAATATTTAATTAGATAATAATTTGCCTTGTTCGTGTCTCTCAGCCTATATAGATCTAACCATTGATGGTAGCAGTTGGACCATAAAAACTACAGACACCAATTTACTGATTTATAAGAAATTCTGGTTCCTGAAACTATAATCATTTTATTTACTAATCTAATTCTGTTTTTCTGTCACAATTACTACTAAAGATGTACCTTGCCTAAATGGTCATTTGTATGGCAATGCTTGAAAAATCAGTGAAGACACATTCCAGTCAGACGAGAAACTTTCTATATCTTAACCAAAAAAAAGTCCTATACCATCTTCTAGACCAGCCCCATACCCTGCCTATACTGTAGTTTAGCCCCAGCACTGTAAGTTACTTTTCAGTAGCTTGTCTTTGGGATGACATGGATTCCTGCATAAATTGGTCATAAATGTGTTCTGATTTTCAAGTCCCAACAACAGAAGAACAGTCTGATTAAACTAATACTGCACAAACATTATGTTTTCATGTTCTTATTGAACATAACATGTAAAAGTTATGTTTTGTACATAACATGTATTCACAGTTTGTGAACCTTTGGACTTAACTGGTTGACCCTCCTTTGGCAACAATAACCTCAACCAACGTTTCCTGTAATTGCAGATCAGACCTGCTCAAAGGTCTGGAGGAATTTTGGACCATTCCTCTTTACAAAACCGTTTCAGTGTAGCAATATTCTTGGGATTTTTGGTGTGAAATGGTCTCTTGAGGTCTCTTGTGGAGTAGGGCAAGTGCTTGTGGGTAGGTGAAGCCTACTGGAACACGTTTTGTAATAGGTACTTTGCATTGCTTTAGACATAAAGTTGTGGTTTTTGAGCATGCACCATTTGTACCACAAAATTGCGATCCAAAAAGCCTTAAAATCACTCTCCCACAACAACCCATAAAAACACGATCACTATAAACCACTGATGTCCATGATATAGTGAGGGTTTGGCGATCGAAAAATACATATATTAACGGAATAAATCTGCAATATACAGTTGTGTGAAAAAACCTTATGGGTATTTTGTAACATTTTTTAATATATGGATATGTAATCTCAATGTTAACAATTGTTATGCCCCAGTCTAGGTTGGTAAACGTAACACAAGTTCCCCAAACAGACCACTCCTCAGACCAAAAACAGGTATCCTTATGCCATTTATCTGCAACACAGTAGTGATTATAATATTGCTTTTCATATTGCCTAGAAGAAGTTAGTGCCGTTAGGGTGAGCAAAACAATCAAAACAACAAACAAAATAAGTCCCCAGCCCGAAGTGCTAACTGGGCCCTGTAACAAAACAATAACAAACAAAAGACACTAAACCTGACTCTCTATCCAATAAACAGGAGAAAACACAATTAATCAAAGACAATGGCAGCTCACCCCTAACATCCTTTAGACACCAGGCTAACCAAACTAAATAACACAGTGCTCAACAGGAAGGGGTTAAACCCAAACAGAATCTTAAATCAGTCAACCAGAAACAATGTCAGCAGAAATTAAACTTGTGAACTTCCAGACAATTTAAGTGAGGTCTTTCTTAGAAATGTCTTTGTTCTACATAAAATTGTAACTCCTACTTCCAGCATCAACGATACAAATAATAGTTGAAGAGATGCAACATGATGAACATGTGCATGAGCTGGGATAGGATTATACTTTAAATAAATGTTCACTTTTAAAAGATGCTGTGTGTTTGACAGATGAAACTATTGCTAATATATTTGATTGTGTAAAGGATTAAGTCCTGTTGTCTGTCTGTCATCAGGGTCTTGGCTGCTGTTTTGGATAGTCCGCACAACAAAAATGGGAACAGCTTAGAATTCCCATTAGAATTCAAGTTGAGCATTTTCTTACCATTATATTATGGGGTGTCTATTAAACATCATTTTGCTAAGTCTTGATTCCTCCTTGATTCCAGGCATGACTGGCTTTGAGCAAACATTTCTACGCATGGCCATCACAGAGGTCTTGTCCAAACTTCCAAGGGTGGCCATAAAGATTGTTGAGGAGGAAACGAGATGATTTTCAGTTTGTTGAAGAAGCAGATTTATGAAAACTGAAATGTAAGTGAAGTAATGTAGTGCAGCTTGCAACTGGTGCCAAAACTAACTTTAGGAGCATTTTGTATTTTTCTGATTACTGTTTCTGAAGGTCAGACACCTGAAAGTAGCAGCACATCAATTAGTGATTCACCAGCACCTCCTACATCTTTACAGTCTCTTTCACCCAGAGGTTCATCTTCAACCACTTCCAACAGCAGCAGCCTACAGCAGACTTTGGTGAAAACCTGATGATATGATGGGATAAATTCCCAGGGGAACTCATGCAGTCCTTGGAGAGAGCCAAAAGCCAAAATTGAGAAGGGAGATGGTTCGAATTTCAATTTGTGAGATGATGCAAATAATTTCTTGTATAAGTAAAAGGAAACATACTGAAGTTGCTCAAAAAGTTGTGGTGAAATATCCAGTCTTTACAAGATGTAATGGAGGGAGACGTGATTGTTCCTGTCACGATCGGCAAGGCTGCCGATCGGATCCTCTCTGGGTGGAACTCCACCCAGCAGAGACGCTGACCACACCCCATCACTACCGGCATCCAGCTTGATTACATGCACCTGTCTGATTACCTGCACCTGCTTACCGGTCTGTCTACTTAATCCCTCGTCTCAGTCCTCTCGTTGTCAGACCGTCGATCGTCACACCACAGACGCCCAATCACCACGACCTGACCACAGCCTGATCTTGTCAACCCCTTGTGAGTGTAAGCCTTGCCAGGTTATTGTTACCTTTGTCTCGGCATTCATAGACGCCCGCCTTCACGTGCCTGGTGAGTGAACTCTCTTCATCCGCCTCTTGGTCTCAAGCTCCGGTAGCAACGCTACTCCTGGTTACGCGAGGGACGCGGCGAAGCCCGATCCAGACTGTGCTTCATTGTTGCATTAGAGGAGTTGGACTGCTTATCTCTGCAAGCTATCAGCCGATGCGGCTCGCCTTTTGTTCCTAGAGACCTGATGCCAAGTATTATCCCGCAGAGAACTTAATGAGTGAGCTTTTTCTGTTATTTACCAGCCGGTTCGGCTCGTCCTGTTTTCCCCTAGTTTACCAGTAACAGGAACTCGTTGCCACGGACGCCGGTTTCGACGATCTACCCAGTGTTACCTCTGTTATCGCCCAGCCACAGGAGGAACCAGGTCCTAGCCTCTTCTCGCGGACCTCATCATCCTTTCCTTCAACCCACTTCCTGCTCACCTGCCAGCCGTCCTGCTCCTGATTTTCCTCTGCCGTTTTGCCCTGCCTTGGTTCTGTTTAACAATAAACTTTGTTCTACATTAACTTCACCCTGCGATTCAGCCTGTTCTGTCCCACGACACCACACCCCGTTGTAATCGTGACAGTTCCAGGGTATCACTCCCTTGCCAAACAGTTACAGAACAGAATAGAAAATGTAAGGTAATCTACAACTGCACAAATAAGAAAACAAAAGCATTGCACTGATGAATCTGATACAGATGAAGTTTCTCTAGCACAGAGTGGGGCAATCCAGGACAGATATGGATGCATTAACTGACATTTGAAATTCATGCCCCTTGAAGAGACTCAAGAGAACCCAGAATGAAATAAAAGAAAAGCTGAAAATTATGTCTCCGCAAACTTATGTTAATCCAGAGGAAGTCAAATGTCTAATAAGAAGGACTTTCTACACCCAGCGCAAAGAAGTGGAACAGGGAAAAATATTAAATACCTCCAGGAAGACTGGACCTTTTTGTGCAATGAACTTGGCATGGAAGTGTAGATCTAAAGGGGATATATCTCTACTGTCCTACCTTGATGAGAAGGAAGACGGAATGTTTTGTTATGTGTCATAATCCGCAGCTCAACTTCCAGTCTCAACCCTTTATTGTGAAGGCAGTGCCAGATCTGCTCGGGCTCACTCTCTCTCTCACTTCACCTGATTACATTATTGTTTTCACCTGTGTCTCATTCACCACCTGTCCTTTTTAAGCACCTCTTGCAGACTCCCCGACGCTGAATCGTCATTTGAGCTCGGGAGATCACCACGTCTGGATTACTTTTGTTTCTGATCGCTCCTTGTCTGAAGAATACAAGGGATCTCCTTTGCCACTGCCTCGACTTCAAGTTACCACGACCACGTTGTCGTAACTCCTTGGACATCGCTCCACTCTGTAGCGACCTTTCTTTCACAGCAGTAAGCTAACCTCGAACTCTCTCGATCCATTAAGCTGCGATTCAGCAAGTGACTTACCCTTTTGATTGTATCCTGTTCACGTATCCCACGATGCGACTCCTGGATGAGTCTCTGCAGGTTGCCCCCAACTCCGCTACACCAGTTTTCTGTTTAAGAGACTTTGCACCTGTCTGCCTTCCCCCGGTAGCGTCCGAGGAGGACTAACCGATGATACTCTCTCTTAGTATTTAGCCTCTTTAGTTCTGGTTTCTGTGGTGTGCTGTCCTCTGTTCGTTTTTACTCACCTCTCTCTAGACCAGGGGTCTCAAACTTGCGGCCCATGGGATGATAGTTTGCGACCCTCGCCTTAATAATAAAGTTTAATGTTGGTGCGGCCCGCGAGTTTGATATAAATGGCACTTTACAGTGTTGTGTGAGGAGCTGAAGGAACCAACCAATCACGGTGGGATATATGGCTCTCGGGGGCGGGACATCGGCTTGATACAAGTAAAGAGGCTAAATGCTAAGCTAACGTGACACCAGGTCGTCTCCACTTCTATTACTCTTAGTTTTTAAACTAAGGATCATGTATCAAGCCCTGGACAGTGTGTGATGTTCGGTGTGTAGCGTATCAGTCGTTGGTGCTTTATGGACTTTCATCAGCGTGTAATTGTAGCTTTCAAATCCTCAACCAGAATAATGAAACTCAGTCGATCTCAGATAAAGTCGCTCTGCTTTACTTTTGAGTTGAGGTTTTGAGTGATCACCATCCAGTACTGTTTATCTTGTGAAACTGAAATAACAATGAAAGGGATAACATACATAATCTTCTGAACATAGTTGTGCTACATTATGTATAAGCATTAAGTACAACATAGACTTCGCAATACACCCAACTCGCAGAGTCCCAGAAGTAGCGTTAGCTTATTGGCTAGGTAGAGCTTGTTGGCTGCCTACATTGAAACATAACAAACAAAGATGACTTAGAACAACCAACAAGATTACTCACAAGCATTACTTCTCCAAGGCAGCACACAGGTAGAAACAATGAGAGGGAAACACCCGAACTCCGCACACCACACACAGGTTAAATGGCTGAACATAACGTGTTCTTCGACATTGCGCTTGCAAGTTTCTGCCGTACATAAATGTGGCCACAAGGTGTCACTAAAGACCCCACTACAAAAACATAACGTGACACTACCCATCTGCGGCCCCGGTCAAGACACCCTACCAGCACCCTCCAGGTCCACCCTCACTCCTCTGCAGGCTCCGTCTTGGTTATGCTCCACTCCCTTCTCCTCACAATAAGATCTCACCTCAATCCATGTCACCTTCCTCTCTCTCCTCACCCTCGAACGTTCCACACACAGTTTCGGCTTTAACTACCAAGTAGCCTCAAGCTTTGATCTTCTCCCGTTTGTTCCCCGAATACTGACACTCTCTCTTTCTTTCAGATGGCCGCAGCCACTCACTCAGTAGCAGGGCTTGCGGGAACCACCGACGCACAAACTTTATTTATCTAAATAAATTATCTAAATTAAGCCTTGGTTCTGCCTGATCCTTTCACCTTCTGGTGCCACCCTCACTCCGCACCAGTAAATCTCGACAGTTATGTGGAGAACACATGCCTGGCAGGGGAAGTTCAGGTGGACCAGGTTCACTTGACACCCACCATCGTGGTGTGTGGTAAGTGAAGGAATGTAAGTAGTTAAAAGCTTAGATAGTAGGATGCAGGCAGAAAACAGAACAAGTCGAATACATTAAAGTATAGTTTAAAATACACGCATCAAGTTTAGACAGTAGTAGAGTAGCACCCAGTCACAACAGTATGTGGAGGATGGGATCTTAGGAGAAGATAAGATAAGTTACACATGGGAGTGAAACATGTGAATGTCTGTAGAAGGAATGTGCTTAAATCCGTAGGAACTGGGGTCCACACAGCAACAGAGCAAATAAGACCACCAAATAAGACATCTAGGCCAAGTGACAAGTGTAACCGGTATTAAACTGTTAGGTCAGTTCATATTATTACTCGTTGAAACATCACCAAAATCCTGATTTTCAATATTTTCAATTGTTGTTTTTTTTCAAATATTTGCTTGTATAAAGTTTCTCTTGGGTTTTTGTGCTATCCTGTCACTTTAAGAGGCCACTGTGAGACACTATTGATTTGCGTCATCGCGCTGTAGCTCTTAGTTGGTGCTGCCTGACAGAGAGGAGGTATGTAGTGTTGGGGGACAAAGGAGCATAAATTCTGATAATATCTATTTACCAATCTTGGTTATTAGCTAAATTTATCATTGATAAATTAATTAAGATTAGATAGCGAACTATTAAATGATTAACGAGGCCTGATTACCAGGGACTACTAACCAGGTTGTAAATAAAGCACACTCTTACTAATTACCCAATATTAAATATTAGTTAATTTAGCAGTGAGCCACATCCGTGAACCCAGCTAGTGTTGCAAACCATATACCAATAATCACAGGCAACAACTAATTAAATTATGACAACTTGAATCTGCCATTAGGAATAACAACTTACTAGCGTCAGAAGCTGAACAACTACGGCTCAAAGTCTCGGCGGCCCTGGCCAGTGCACAGCCACCACAACCCAACCTCACCGGGCAGGAGAGGAGTGCGCTCTCAGACCTCAGCACGGACGAAATCACCACCATACTGCCGACAGACAAAGGAAGATGCACGGTCGTTCTTGACACCCCAGACTACCATCAAAAGGTCGTCTCACTGTTAGAGGACCAACACACATACGAGAAACTGAAAAGAGACCCCACCAGCAGCTACAAAAAGACAATCATAGCTCATATCAAAGACCTGGAAACAGAGCAGACCATCGACAGGATGACATACCACCGGCTGTATCCTGGAGAGGCCACTCTCACTCACTCAGCTTCCTAAGATTCACAAGGAGGGAGCCCCGCTCAGACCCATAATCAGCAGCATCAACTCGTTCACATATAACATTGCAAAACACTTGGCCACTATCCTGGCACCTTTGGTTGGACATACAGACCATCACATCCGAAACTCTGAGGAATTTGCAACCAAGGTCAGAGGACTGAAACTGGAAATGGATGAAACCATGGTTTCTTTTGATCACTTTTCACCAGCATCCCCACCAGTGATGCCTTAACAGCTGTTAGAAAGGGACAGAAAGAGGACAGCACCCTCAGCAACCTTAACCCGGGTCACATATGTTCACTTATGCCTTAACACCACATATTTCAGCTATAGAGGGGACTTCTACAGACAGAGGCATGGCTGCGCTATGGGCTCTCCTGTGTCAACCTGTATATGGAAGAAGTGGAGAAGAAATCTCTCGACTCTTTCTCAGGAACAGCCCCAACCCATTGGTTCAGATGTGTGGATGACACCTGGGTGAAGATCAAGATCCAGGAGGTGCAGACATTCACAGACCACATAAATGCAGTGGACAGTAACATCAGGTTCACCAGAGAAGACACCAAGTACAATAGACTGGTCTTTCTGGACTGCGCAGTCATCAGAGGAAATGACGGCGGTTTAGAAATAGAAATCTATAGTAAACCCTCCCATACTGACCAATACCTTCTATTTGACTCTCATCACCCCCTGCATCACAAACTAGGAGTCATCAGGACCCTGAACCACAGAGCGGAAAACATTCCCACCTCCACTGAAGCCAAGAAGAAGGAAAACATCTAAGGGCAGCTCTCAGGACCCGGGGCTACCCCAGATGGGCCTTCAACAAGGCTGCATCTCAACCCAGAACTAGGACAACGAAACAGCCTGACACCCAAAGCCAACAGAAGAATCTGATCATTTAGTCATGTCCGGAGTTTCTGAAAAGCTCAAAAGGATTTTAGGAAACTACAACATACGTCTACTTCAAACCCACCCCCGACCTCTGGCTTCAATCATCCATAGTAAGTGTCTAGTTAGAGTTTGGTAGACTTTTGTAGTTCCTGCCTGGCAGCGATTTTGTGTTCCTTAGGGTAACGTTAGTTTTTCTCCCGCTTGCGGACTTTTTCTGTTGGTTAGTTAGTTTAGGGTTTAGTTTTGTCTCTTAGTTCTATCGGCACTGTAGCCTTCTTTGAGTTTGTTATTACTAGCGTCTCTAAATTTAGTATTCTCCAGCTCTGCTATGATCCTTGGTTATTGTTAATAAATTGCTTCTTTATTTAAACTGAGTGTTTCCCTCTGGGTTTATTTGCGCCTGGGTCCGAGCCCTGCTCGTACACGGAGTGTAACATCATATTCCTAGAAGTTCAGGTAGAGGTGGAGGAGTAGCAGCAATATATAACAATATAGATTTATTAATTATTCCTAGCCCTAAACATAACTATAACAGAATCAGAATGAGCTTTATTGCCAGGTATGTTTATACATACGAGGGATTTGTTGTCGTGACAGAAGCTCCGCAGTACAACAGAATGACAGAGACAGAACATAAAGCACATAATAAAAGAATAAAAAATATGACAATATACAGATGACAATTGTAGGCAGGTATGTTACAAAATGCAGTTATGTATGTACGTGTACATTTTGTGCAAAATTTAAGTGTATACTAAGTATGTGTGTTAGATAAATAAAGTAAAGTGTATGTGTGTATAAATATAAAGTGTAATGTTTCGCCGTTGTTATCAGCTGTTCATAAGATGGATTGCCTGAGGAAAGAAACTGGTCCTGTGTCTGGTTGTTCTAGTGCTCAGTGCTCTGTAGCGTCGACCAGATGGCAACAGTTCAAAGAGGGATGGATGTGAGGGGTCCAAAGTGATTTTGACAGCCTTTTTTCTCACTCTGGATAAGTACAGTTTTTGAATAGAAGGGAGGGTTGTACCAATGATTCGCTCAGCAGTCCGGACTACTCTCTGTAGTTTTCTGAGGTCAGATTTAGAAGCTGAGCTGAACCAGACAGTTACTGAAGTGCAGAGGATGGATTCAATGATGGTGGAGTAGAACTGTTTCAGCAGCTCCTGTGGCAGGTTAAACTTTCTCAGCTGTCGAAGGAAGTACAACCTCTGCTGGGCCTTTTTTGGAATGGAGTCAATGTGAATGTCCCACTTAGGGTCCTGAGAGATTGTGGTACCCAGGAACCTGAATGACTCCACTGCAGACACAGGGCTGTTCATGATGGTGAGTGGTGGGAGTTCAGGGGGGTTTCTCCTGAAGTGCACGATCATCTCCACTGTTTTGAGCGTGTTAAGACAGCCAGCTCTTTTACCTCCTGTCTGTAAGCAGACTCGTCTCCATCCTGGATGAGGCCAATGAGTGTGGTGTCGTCTGCAAACTTCAGGAGCTTGACAGAGGGGTCCTTGGATGTGCAATCATTGGTGTACAGGGAGAAGAGCAGTGGGGAGAGAACACAGCCCTGGGGAGCTCCAGTGCTGATTGTACAGGTGCTGGATGTGTATTTTCCCAACCTCACTAGCTGCTGCCTGTCTGTCAGGAAGCTGTTGATCCACTGGCAGATGGAGGCGGGCACGGAGAGCTGATTTAGTTTGGGCAGGAGGAGGTTTGGGATGATCGTGTTGAAGGCCGAGCTGAAGTCCACAAACAGGATCCTCACATAAGTCCCGGGTCTGTCTAGGTGTTGCAGAACATAATGCACCAGTTTGTGGACTTCAGCTCGGCCTTCAATACGATCATCCCAAACCTCCTCCTCCTTCTTCTTTTGAGAGCCTCACTCTGAGCCTTTCTCACTCAGACTGTAAAACCCAGAAACCAATTGTGTTCTGTGTTGTCTACCGTCCTCCTGGTCCATATTCAGAGTTCTTAACTGAATTCTCTGAGTTTTTATCTAACTTAGTTCTCAGCACAGATAAAGTGATTGTAGTGGGCGACTTTAACATTCATGTAGATGTTGACAGTAACTTTCTCAACACAGCATTTAATTTACTACTGGATTCTATTGGTTTTAGTCAGCATGTGAATGAACCCACTCACTGTCTTAATCATACTCTTGATCTTGTCCTGACTTATGGGGTTGAGATTGATCATTTAAAAGTTCTCCCTCAAAACCCTCTGTTATCTGACTATTTCTTAATAACGTTTGAATTTACCATAACAGACCTGACAACAGTTGGAAATAAGTTCTATTACAGTAGATGTTTATCTGATGATGCTGTTGTCAGATTTGAGGAGATGATTCCATCATCTTTTGTTTCATTCCCTTGTAGCTACACAGAGGAGAGCAGTCATCTGAATCATGAGCATGTCACGATCGGCAAGGCTGCCGATCAGATCCTCGCTGGGTCAATCTCCACCCAGCGGAGACACTCACCACACCCCCGTCATCACCACGCACCTGTCTGATCATTCACACCTGCTTGATTCCCTGCACCTGTTCCCTGCCTGTTTCTTAAGCCCGCTTCTCAGTCTCCTCTCTGCCAGATCGTCAAGGTTCACACCGGACTCTAGACCACAGATCCTGACCGCTCTCCTCGACCACGATACCCGCTTACGCCCTTGGCTGCGCATCTCGACTCCTCTGAACCACGAATCCTGCTTCCGCCCTCGACCGCGAATCCTGTTTGCCTTTTTTGACCACGACTCGTGAGTGAGTTCCTATAAGTTAATCAGCCGGTTCGGCTCGACCTTGGTTTCCTCCTTTTGAACATTTTGTTTCTGCACGGACTGAAGAAGAGTTTTCTTCCCCAGAGACTTTGCTGCTACGCGCTATACGTGCTGTCCATGTTTTGTGTTGCTCCTGTTTATGTTCTCGCTCTGCCTCACCTAGTGTTCTGTTCAACAATAAACCCTTTGGATTTTACACTACCACCTGATTCAGCCTGCTCCATCCATTGCAATCACGCCTGGTATTCATACCCGTGACAGAGCAGGTAGATTGTCTCGTTGATGATGCTGCAGCTTCACTGCGTACAATTTTAGTTGTACTGTTGCTCCTCCTCTGAAGAAGCCAGTGAATCAGAGGAGGTTAGCTCCATGGTATAAGTCAGAGATCCTCAGCCTTAAGCAGAGGACTCGAAAACTAAAAAGACAGTGGCGTCCCAACAAATTTGGTGAATCCTGTCTAGCATGGAAAGACAGTTTAATACTATATAAAAAAGCACTTTGGGTTGCTAGAACCACATACTATTCATCATTAATTGAGGAAAATAAAAACAACCCCAGGTTTCTCTTCAGCACTGTAGCCAGGCTGACTAAGAGTCATAGCTGTGTTGAGCCTAGTGTCCCTTTAAATCTCAGCAGCAACGACTTTATGAATTTCTTTACTAATAAAATCATCGGGGTGGATGATGCCGTCATCTACCTGCAGCATCGGGCACTATCTTACCTGGAGTCCCCCGGGAGCACTGTGAGGGTCATGTTCTTTGACTTCTCCAGTGCTTTCAACACCATTCAGCCAGCACTGCTGAGGGGGAAGCTGGAGGTTGCAGGCGTGGACCAACACCTGGCGTCTTGGTCCATCAACTACCTCACAGACAGACCACAGTTTGTAAAGCTGCGCAACTGTGTTTCTGACGTGGTCCTCTGCAGCACGGGGGCCCCCCAGGGGACGGCGCTCTCATACTTCCTGTTCACCCTGTACACAGCGGACTTCAGGTACAACTCCAGCAAAAGCCACCTGCAGAAGTTCTCGGACGACACTGTGATTGTTGGATGTGTATCTGGGGGGAACGAGCTGGAGTATAAGGGGGTCATCACCGACTTTGTGGACTGGTGTGAGGATAACCACCTGGTTCTGAACACCAGCAAAATGAAGGAGCTGGTAATTGACTTCCGGCGGAAATCTGCACCACCGCTGCCGGTTTGCATAAGGGGTTCTGGGATCGAGATGGTGGACACTTACAAATATCTGGGTGTCCATCTCAACAAAAACCTGGACTGGACTGACAACTCGGATGCCCTGTACAGGAGGGGCCAGAGTCGCCTCCACCTGCTGAGGCGACTGAGGTCCTTTGGGGTGTGCAGGGCACTCCTACGGACTGTTTATGACATGGCATCGGCAGTCCTCTACAGCGTTGTGTGCTGGGCGGGCGGCAGCACGGACAGAGACAGAAACAGACTGAACAAACTGGTTAAGAAAGCTGGCTCTGTCCTGGGCTGCCCACTGGAGTCCATCGAGGTGGTGGCCAATAGAAGGATGCGGGCGGAACTGTCATCCATCATGGCCAACCCCTCCCACCCCCTGCACCAAACCGTGGAGGACCAACGCAGTTCGCACAGCGCAAGACTGCTGCACCCGAAGTGCAGGACTGAGCGCTACCGGAGGTCCTTCATACCCACGGCAATAAGACTTTACAACAACACATCAACATCACTGTAAAGCATGTTTCTTTTAGTGTGATGCGTGCCGTGCGGTGTCCATGTAGGATACTTTTTTTTTTTCTTTCACTTGCACTTTATGTTGATATGTAAATATTTTTTTTTTGTATATAATTTTTTAAACTTTTTTGTAACTATTGTAATTATTGTAATTTTTTTCCAACTGTCCCTCTACTGCTGCTGGGCCACCATAATTCAGAATTTCCCCACTGCGGGATAAATAAAGATCTATCTATCTATCTATAACCATTAGAGAAAAAAATTATCAGAATCTGTCAACAAAAGTCATAAAACAATCTGCAGATCCAACAGCCTTAGATCTGCTGGTTAGACCTATGTCTTACTTAAACTGCTTTTCCCCCATAGATCACACATAGATCATGAGTTAACTTCAATAATTAACTCTGCTAAATCTTGTCTCTTAGACCCAATCCCAACTAAATTACTCAAAGAAGTTTTTCCATTAATCAGCACGTCCATATTAAATCAAATCAACCAATCTCTGTTTACAGGCTACGTACCACAGGCTTTTAAGGTTGCTGTGGTCAAACCTTTATTGAAAATTCAAGTTCTTGAAAAAACTGTAGCTAAACAGCTATGTGACCACCTGCGTAGAAATAACCTATATGAAGATTTCCAGTCAGGATTCAGATTACATCATAGCACAGAAACAGCTCTGATTAGAGTCACTAATGATCTTCTCACAGCTTCAGACAATGGTCTAGTTTCTGTACTTGTCCTGTTAGATCTTAGTGCAGCATTTGATACGATAGATCACAAGATTCTATTGCAGAGACTGGAACATAGTATTGGGATTAAAGGCAAAGCACTGGGATGGTTTAAATCTCATCTGTTGAACAGATTCCAATTTGTTCATGTTCATGATCAATCTTCCAACCGCACAAAAAATAGCTTTGGAGTTCCACAGGGTTCTGTGCTTGGTCCAATACTTTTCAGTCTTTACATGTCTCCTCTTGGTAATATTATTAGAAAACATTCTATCAATTTTCACTGCTATGCAGATGATACTCAGTTATATTTGTCCATGAAACCAGAGGAAACAAACAATTAGTCAAACTTCAAACTTGTTTAAATGATCTAAAATTATGGATGTCCCATAACTGAATTCAGACAAAACTGAGATTATTATAAAAACCAGAGAGACTCTTTATTGAATCAGATTGTTACTCTGGATGACATAACGTTAGCTTCAAGTTCTGCTGTAAGGAACCTTGGTGTCATTTTTGACCAAGATCTCTCCTTTACACCATATATTACAGAAATCTCTAGAACCGCCTACTTCCACCAATAGTGCTAAAATTAGAATCCTCTCACAGAGTGATGCTGAAAAATTAATTCATGCATTTGTTACTTTTAGGCTGGACGACTGTAACTCGCTACTCATAGGTTGTCCCAATAACTCTTTGAAAAGCCTCCAGTTAATTCAAAATGCTGCAGCCAGAGTCTGACTGGACTTAGGAAGAGAGATCACGTTTCTCCTACATTAGCTTCTCTGCATTGGCTCCCTGTCAAATCTAGGATAGCATTCAAATTCTCCTCACCTACAAAGCTCTTCATAATAAAGCTCCATCTTATCTTAAAGACCTCATAGCTCCTTATGCTCCCAACACGCTTTGTTCTCAGAGCGCTGGTCTACTTGTGGTTCCTAGTGTTAAGAAGAAGCGGGAAACAACAAAGTCAACATTAACACTATGAAAACAAAATCGCTGCTGAGCAGGAACTAGAAACGCTATGAAAAACTAACTGAACTATGGAAGAAGCCAGAGGTCGGGGATGAGGGAGAGCAAAACCAAGCAAGCATACAAGGGAGACACACCAGCAAAGAATGAGGGCAAACGAACAGGTAAGAGTCCTGGATGAGTGGATGATGGGTGACAGGTGTGTGTGAGGTCCGTACGGCAACCGGGAGAGGGGCGGACCAAGGCAAAACAGCTCCCCCAGGTGGGGAGCAAGTCCCAACTGTCAGAGCCCCCGATGCTCCGAAGGCCCCGCAGAACTCCTTCCACATTGCCGAGGCGAACTGTGGCACTCTGTCTGAAACAATGTCCTCAGGGATTCCGTGCAACCGAACCACGTCTTCGACGAGTAGCCGAGCTGTCTCCTTAGCTGAGGGTAACTTAGTGAGTGGCACAATGTGGGTTAGCTTTGAAAAACGGTGAAGATGGTGGTTTTATCGGCGGATGGAGGAAGACCAGTTATGAAGTCGAGGGAAATGGGTGACCAAGGGCATGACGGAACCGGTAGAGGCCGCAGGAAACCTGCCGGAGGTCGATGAGACGTCTCATTGCCGGCTCAGACCCAACACGCCGCGATGTATCTCAGGATGTATATCCAGATGGACGGCCACCAGAAGTGTTGTAGCACCATGGAGAGCGTGCGGCTGACTCCTGGGTGACAGGCCAGTTGGGAGTCGTCTCCCCACCTCAACACCTGGGAACGCAAGCAGACGGGCGGATGGAGGAAGACCAGTTATGAAGTCGAGGGAAATGGGTGACCAAGGGCATGACGGAACCGGTAGAGGCCGCAGGAAACCTGCCGGAGGTCGATGAGACGTCTCATTGCCGGCTCAGACCCAACACGCCGCGATGTATCTCAGGATGTATATCCAGATGGACGGCCACCAGAAGTGTTGTAGCACCATGGAGAGCGTGCGGCTGACTCCTGGGTGACAGGCCAGTTGGGAGTCGTCTCCCCACCTCAACACCTGGGAACGCAAGCAGACGGGGACAAACAAGCAACGTGGAGGACATCCCTCCGGGATGGGCTGAGTGTGGCGGAAGATGCGGACTCGATCCTCGA
The DNA here is from genome assembly GCA_030770545.1 of Macropodus opercularis. Lineage (NCBI taxonomy): Eukaryota > Metazoa > Chordata > Actinopteri > Anabantiformes > Osphronemidae > Macropodus > Macropodus opercularis. Next base: position 2,300,360 of record CM061110.1, read on the forward strand.
TATCCCACCGCATGGCTCTCACCCTAGTGGGTTTGAGTATAAACTCATCGGTGGTTCAATGACTATAGTCAACATTGCACTCGAACTGCCGGGAGAGGGCGCCAGGTTTAACATTCTCGGAACCAGGGGGATAAGACAAAGTAAAGTTGAAACGTGTGACGAATAAGGCCCACCGGGACTGTCGAGCATTCAGCATCTTGGCTGTTCTTACCTACTCCAAGTTCTTATGATCCGTCCACACCAGGAACGGATGGGTAGTCCCCTCTAGCCAGTGCCGCCACTCCCCCAGGGCTAGTTTAACTGCTAGTAGTTCCCGGTTCCCGACATCATAGTTCTGCTCGGCACTAGAAAGTCTCTTAGAATAAAAAGCACAAGGGTGTACCTTATTATCTTCGAATCGCTGAGAGAGAACTGCCCCGACTCCCATGTTCTCGGCGTCCACCTTGACAATGAACTGCCTCTCCAGGGAGGCAGAGAATGTAAAGATGTAAAGAGTCCCTTCAGCCTGGAAAATGCCCTCTTGGCCTCGGGGGACCACTTGAAGGCCACTTTCATGGATGTCAGAGCATGAAGGGACGTGCCCACCTTGCTGAAGTCCCTGATGAAGCGACGGTAAAAGTTGGCGAACCCCAGGAACCGCTAAAGTTGTTGGCGGTCTCTTGGCTCCGCCCACTCAGCCACAGCGACTACTTTGGTGGGGTCCATCCCCACCCTGCCAGGCTCGACCTCAAACCCTAGAAAAGAGGTTTTAACAGTGTGGAATTCACATTTCTCAGCCTTCACAAAAAGTTGGTTCTCCAATAGTCGGAGTAACACTGCTCTCACATGTTCAATGTGCTCCTTCTTGGAGCGGGAGTAAATTTAAATATCGTCCAGATACACAAACACAAACTTGTTGACCATGTCTCTTAAAACGTAATTCACAAGGGCCTGAAAAACTGCGGGGGCATTGATGAGTCCGAAAGGCATCACCAGATACTCGTAGTGTCAGTTGGGGGTGTTGAAAGCTGTCTTCCACTCGTCCCCCTGCCTGACTCGAACCAGATGGTAGGCATTTCTTAGGTCAAGATTGGTAAACACAGTGGCTTCTTGTAGCATCTCGAAAGCAGAGGAGATGAGACGCAGTGGATACTTGTTTTTTACCGTGATTTCGTTAATTCCTCTGTAGTCGATGCAGGGACGCAAACCTCCGTCTTTCTTCGCAACGAAGAAGAACCCTGCCCCTGCAGGTGACAAGGAAGGACGGATGATTCCAGAGGCCAGAGCATCACCTATGTAGCACCTATGTAGTCATTCATGGCCTTTCGCTCTGGCTGCATCAGAGAGAAGATGCGGCCCCTGGGAGGGGCGGTCCCGGGAAGGAGGTCGATGCCGCAGTTGTAAGGGCGATGAGGTAGAAGTGCAGTCGCCCTCTTCTTACAAAAAAACACTGCTAGGTCGTGGTACTCCTCTGGGAGTTGCGTAAGATCCACAGCGGTTGGACCGGGCGTCCCTTCCGTCGAGACACAACAATTGCCGGAAACATACGCAGTTCCCCATGCAGTATTCGAGTGAGAGGGACAGTGCGGAAAACAATGGAGTGGATTATGTGGTCATTAAATGATTGAACTGTGACAGGTCAGAATCCACTAAGGCCGTGGTAGTAAGATCCCGCCCAAGAACCGAGAGAACCACAGAAACCGATGGGTCAGTCGAGGGAGAAATCTGTGCGGCCCTGCTCACCAGCGTCTCCCTGGCTGCTGGTGAGTGCTGGCATTTAACGGGCAGTGTGCCACTCTGTGACCCTCCTGCCCGCAGTACATGCACAAACCAAACCCACGGCGTCTCCTCCTCGTCAGAGAGACTGGATCTCCCAATCTGCATGGGCTCCTCCGAGTCTGGCGTGGAGGCTGGACCCGGGAATGCGAGCTGGACGTCTCTGGAGCTGGAGGTAGGTGGAGTCGGTGGGCGGCACGGAGGTTGCTGCTCCGAGCTGAGCCATCCTTCCGGACCTGGCGAGCCTCGCCAGCGGTCTCCAAAAGGCAGGTGATGTCCCCTTGAGTTCCGGCCTCCCTTTAGTAGGCGTCGCTCCTGGTTTCCGCTCCTGGTACCGCTGCCGCTAGGGACATGAGATCTCGATGAGAAGAGGGAAGAACTTCTCCCACCATTTCATCCTTGACTCTCCCAGCCAAAAACTTGTTACAAAGAATGTTCTCCAGCCAATTTAGGCGGGCGGCCAGCGTTCTGAATTCAATTGTATATTATATTTTAAAGCTGGAACAGCAATCGGCACATCTGTCCCATTCTGCCATTCCCCACTCTAAAGCACGGCCCTCAAGCTGGGAGAGGACAAAAATAACCTTCTTTCTTTTCGTACAAAAGGTAAGTGGTTCGAGTTCAAACTTAAATCGGAGCGAGGAAAGAAAAGTCTCGCACCGTGCTGCTTCGCTACCAAAGCAAGTTGGCAGTGTCAACCTCACTTCCAACTGGAAATGGCGACTGAGATGGAGAGCTTGTTCGGCCGTCTCTGTAACCTCCTTGAGCTTGGTTCTATAGAGCACCTGCTGTGAAGCTTGCGGAGTGCCAGAAACGGCAGCTGAAGTATCAGCTCCGGGTGCATTTGCTGGGTCCATCTTGGCTGGTGTGTTCTGTTAAGTACGGTGGCGAGCGGAGCTCGGACCCAGATGCAAATAGACCCAAGAGACAATATCAGCATGTAGTATAATAATTTATATATAATTATATAATTATAATTATATAATTATAATTTTATATATATATATAACTAAGAATGATAGTGGGCCAATCAACACTATGAAACAATCTAGCTATAAACCGACAAAGAAACAGAAAATCACTGCAAGCGGGAAACAACAAAGTTAACATTAACACTATGAAAACAAAATCGCTACTGAGCAGGAACCGCAAGAAACGCTATGAAAAACTAACTGAACTTACTGAACTATGGAAGAAGCCAGAGGTCGGGGATGAGGGAGAGCAAAACCAAGCAAGCATACAAGGGAGACACACCAGCAAAGAATGAGGGCAAAGAAACGAGTATAAGAGTCCTGTATGAGTGGATGATGGGTGACAGGTGTATGGCAACGGGGAGAGGGGCAGACCAAGGCAAAACAGCTCCCCCTGGTGGGGAGCAAGTCCCAACTGTCACACCTAGAGTTTCTAAACGTAGAATGGGAGGCAGAGCCTTTAGCTATCAAGCTCTTCTCCTGTGGAACCAGCTTCTAGTTCAGGTTCAAGAAGCAGACACCCTCTCTAGTTTTAAAACTAGGCTTAAACCTTTCTTTTTGACAAAGCGTATAGTTAGAGATGGACCAGAGTAACCAGAACCGTCTCTTAGTTAAGCTGCTATAGACTTGGACTGCTGCGGGACGTCCTTCATTCACTGAGCTCTTTTCGGTTTCTTCTATCCACTAACATGCCTCCATTTCCACATGTGACTAACTTTGTCCCTTTTCTCTCCTAGTTGTGCTTCTCCCCTTCTGTCTCTCTCTATCCTCATCTACAGGTATCGTCAGACTCAGAGCCGTGTGTCTCCAGTGTTCAGTTGCTCGTCCAACCATCCTGCCTGTGTTCTGTTGGTGTTTGTTTTGTTGTGGTTATGTTCTTTTCTCTCTTCTCTATCCCCTCATCCCAACCGGTCAAGGCAGATGGCCGCCCACACTGAGCCTGGGTCTGCTGGAGGTTTCTTCCTCTCTAGAGAGGGAGTTTGTCAACTTTGAGAGCATTGATGATGTCAGCTTGGCCACAATAGACCGAGTTCTCCGGCGCCAAAATATGCGGATGAAACAGGTCTATAGGGTTCCCTTTGAGCGCAACTCTGCGCGACACAAAGACCTACGTTACGAGTATGTGCAAGTAAGTATACATCCATGTTTACAGCACAGTTAGTGGACATACTGTGTTGCTCAGTGGCCTACATTACTTCTGGACAATACTGTGCTACCTTTTCCTCTCTACTGTTGCTATTAAAATGTACAATTTATCGATTGACTACAATTAAAAGCTTGCTCTATGTGGGGTTTAGTTGTGTGGGGTCTTACAGTTTTTCTCAAATGCTAAAACACAAAAGCCAATCCTCGAAACCAAATGACCAGTTGTCTAAACACATTTATTAAATCTAGCCATCATTTTCCAATACCATAAACACATTTCACATGAAGACACAATTCACAAAACACAATCCTCCGTTCTCATAAATCGAACACATTTTTCTTTGCTAAAACACAAGTTGCAAAAGATCTCTGCTCATATTCTCAAATGAAAGCTCATGTGATGCAAAATGCCTGCCACAGTCAGCAATATTTGAACACAATGAAAACACCTGGCGTCATTCATTACACACAACGACTCGAAATTGAAGACACTTGTTGCTAATGCTGTGACCACATGTATAAAAGCAAGTTCAGAGTGAACAGTTTGCTGAAGATTCCAAACAAACACAATGGATGAAGGCAGAGTCAGAGGAAGAGGAATTCGAGTCAGAGGAGGGAGAAGAGCTGGCCATGGAAGAAGAAGAAGGAGAAGGTCCAGGAGGGAGAGCAAGACAACCTCGCACCATCATTACGGACGAGATGCGAGCAACAGTCATTGACCATGTCATTGTCCATGGCATGACAATGGCTGAAGCAGGACTAAGAGTCCATCCAAACCTGAGTAGGTTCACCGTGGCCACCATTATCAGGGCATTCAAACAACACAACAGGTATTGTACTCTATTGCTTTCTTTGGCACAATACAGTTTTACAAGCCTGTGAAAGTAGTCTGTTGGTTTCAAATCAGTTGTTGCTGTATTGTAAAACATATCAATAGACAACACATGTTTCTTTCTTTAGAGTTAAAAGAATGCCACATAGAGGTGGGAGGGTTGCCATATTTACAGCAGCACAAGAAACCCTCATTGTGGATATGGTTCGTGAGAACAACCTCATCAGACTCCAGGAGATCAGAGATAATGTCATTGCCGATAATGTCAACTTTGAGAGCATTGATGATGTCAGCTTGGCCACAATAGACCGAGTTCTCCGGCGCCAAAATATGCGGATGAAACAGGTCTATAGGGTTCCCTTTGAGCGCAACTCTGCGCGACACAAAGACCTACGTTACGAGTATGTGCAAGTAAGTATACATCCATGTTTACCACACAGTTAGTGGACATACTGTGTTGCTCAGTAGCCTACATTACTTCTGGACAATACTGTGCTACCTGATTGACTGTTGTTCTGAACACCTGTGCACTTCACAGAGGATATTACAGTTGGACGCGATGGCCAGACCTCATGAGTACCTCTTCCTGGATGAGGCTGGCTTCAACCTGCAGAAACGAAGGCAAAGAGGCCGTAACATCATTGGCCAAAGAGCCATCACTGAGGTTCCTGGCCAACGGGGGGGGGGGGTAATATTACTCTTTGGGTTTGGAGGGGCTTGTCCACCGGCATGCTGTCCTTGGGTCTTACAACACCCAACGTCTCCTCACCTTCCTAAAGGAGCTAAGAGACATCCTCCTGGACCGCCAACAACACCGTCCTGGGCCCGCACATCACATTTATGTGATAATTTGGGACAATGTAAGCTTCCACAGAACAAACCAAATCAGAGAGTGGTTCACCACCAACAGCAACCATTTTTTAAACGTCTATCTGCCACCATACTCCCCTTTCCTGAACCCTATAGAGGAGTTCTTCTCATCGTGGAGATGGAAGGTTTATGACAGACAACCATACACCAGAGAGGACCTCCTAAGGGCAATGGAGCTGGCCTGTGTTGACATCCCAGTGGAGGCCTTCCAAGGATGGATTCGCCATTCCAGGGCGTTTTTCCCGCGCTGCCTGGCAAGAGACAATATAGCCTGTGACGTGGATCAGGTGATGTGGCCCGATGCAGCTCAGCGACATGATTGTGGTGTGTTTGGTGTGAATAAAGTAAATAAAAAAACTTCACACCCTGATCATGTTTTCAAGAGTACTGTTGTGTGAAATAGATTCTGTTTTTGCATTGAGTTGTGTTACAGTAGTGTACATGCAGAATTTACATAGATACTATAGATTTATACTCACAAATCTAAAAACCTAATCATCTGCAGAGATCTAAGAACATGCATTACTATAAAGTTTCTAAAAATATGCATAGGCAGTTATAGAACTTTCTCACACATTGAGCATTGTGTTTTCAATTGTTTTGCTGTAGTGTGTAATGATGTGTATAGTGTTCATATTTTTGAAAGCTTCGAGCTGCTCTTTTAGTGTGAAAGTTTGAGTTTTGAAGTGAGAAGGTGTGGTTGGGTTTATGTAGCTTTAGAAAAGTGTGTTGGGTTTAGACATTGGGGAACATGGAGGAAACATTTGTGAAATGTGTTTTAGCATTTGAGAAAAACTGTAAACCTTGCCTTGCCTTAAAAGTGCCTTGAGATAAATGATTTTGTGAATTGGCGCTATATAAATAAAGTTGAATTGAATTGAATTAAAAGAGCAACAGGCAGATTCAGTCAGGAGAGTCAAAAGGTTGATTACCGATCAGATACACAATAGAGAGCAGAATCTTACAGATTTATCTGCAAACCTGCTTGTAAAAGAAGGATACAGAGGTAGATTAGTAGAAAACAGACTAGGTGGAGTCAGCACAGACAGAGACCAAAAACTCCACACCAAAGTAATAATCATATAAGCCAGAGAACCTAACAGAGCCTATGCTTTTTGTGACTGAGAAAATGTGTGATTTATGTTCAGGTTTAAGTAATAAATGATTCATAATATAATCCATACAACTGGTATCAGCTAGGCATACAGAGCAGGTTTGGCTGCATTATTTTCTCGTGGTGTCCATTTCACTGCGGGATAATTTGACCTATAACCTGAGCTTGTAGCTTTCGCAGCTTGAGAAATCGACCACTGAACCGAAGACGTGTACAGGTCATCGACATTTTGTATCCCCTGGCTGGATGAAAACAACCCCCACGTGCCTCTAAGAAGAAGACTGTGAGAAAAAGCGAGGAGAAAGCGATTCAGAGACACCTTGTGAAAGTAGGAGCCAGGATGGTGACAGACACAGAGAAAACAGAAGGAGGCAATTTCACTCTACTCTCTGTCTCTCTTTCTTTCTTAACTCTAACTTCTTTGCAACATCATTGCTAAATGGAAAAATAATGGAAGTGGCATCATTGGCCTCCTAGCACGACACTATTAGTATGCCAGTGACATGAAGCGGCGAGACCGACAGTGGTTATGTATTTTTGCAAGTGTGTATATAATTTATTGTGAGGAACACAATTTACACGGGTAGTCTAGTCAATGCCAGTTTTATGAGCTTACAAATAGATGTATGAATTGAAGCATATAATGATACTGAGCAGCAGGTAGAAATTCATTCTAAATCCTTTAAATGTGTTCCACAAAAAATGTAACCAAGGAATACGAAACAAATTAATTCTCATGTTATATGTATGGTTTTTTGATTTAAAAATCTAATTGGGGGAAATTTGCCCTCACTATGTGGCCAGTGTGTGTAGATATGCTGAATGACTTTTGAGATTGCTTCTCCAGGTGCACAGGAAGACATTTTCAACCAAAACACACACAGGAAGGAGCATTACAGGTTACTGTTGTCTATATTTTCATTAGCTGGTAAAAGAATGTAAAGAATATAGAAAAAGTTGGAGTAAAGATGCAAAGGTAAAGTAAGCTATACAGAAATGCTGGATGGGATCAGCAATTTTCAATGAATATGACACGAGTCACATATTAAGTCTGCACAAATTAATTCTCATATGATATGATACGTCACGTATCATTGACATAGTTAACAAAATGATCAGTGTTAAAGTTACTAATTACACTATATATACACCACTAAAATTTGATTTTTGTCCGTGCAAAATGTGATGTGTGACATTATGGCAACCCAGCTTTGACACATTATGCAATGACATATTCACAAGTTTACTTACTTGTAGAATGATGGTTGAATGGGTCAACAACAAACAACTTATTTAACCCTCTTACTGTCCTTTTGTATGTTTTCTCTTAATATGGCCTTTTTTTGTATCTTAACTCAGTCTAAAAGAGAAAAAAACTAGTTCACACACCTCCAAAGACAATCCTGGAAAGGGTGAACCATATGAACAGTGTTTCTGACCAAAGTGACATCCAGCTTCATTCTGATATCTCACTATCTACCTTCCACAATAAAAGCCACCTCTGAGGTATATGCCAGTCCTGTCAGTAACCCTAGAGCTGTTCAAGTCATGATGACTTTAAGATAAGCCCTTGCCCTTTAGTGCTATAGATGAGAAGGGGGCATCAAAGCATCTCTGCACTTTAACAGAGGAAGGAATGGGTAGACAGACATAGTGTAAGGGCTACAATTACTTGTACAAAATGATGTTGGGGTAACGCAGCTGTTTGCAAATTATAGTGGATTAACGCATTAGCCTATTATGGGTTTACACTTCTCACATACAGTAAATCCTGCTCAGCAGGTTTCAGGAAGATTCAAGATGGGAGCAAGAAGAGTAAATGGTTTAATTTTTAGAACGGCAGAATTTGTATTTCTAGGCCTTGTAACGAAAATAACAGAGTCAACTAATGGTGATTCCTTACACAATAAACAGGAGAAAACATACTTAATCAAAGAAAATGGCAGCTAACAACTACAGTCTTTTACACACCAGTATAACCAAACTAAATAGCAAAGGGTTGTAAAAAAAACATATTGGGTGATCAATTCAATTCAATTCAATTCTCCTGCAACATCACCGCATCGGTACCATATGTGCTTGCGTCAACCTAAACCTTGAAGGGGCATGTAAAGGCAGACTCAAAAGCATTTTGGCATTGTGGTGTCCAAAGGAAGGGCTTGGTGGCACTAGTGAGACTGTGAGGTTGCAGAAACCTCTGTAGTAGCCAGCCATACCCAGGAAACAGATAAGCTTACGTCTGCAAGTGGGCACAGGATAGTCATGGATTGACTGGACTTTAGCTGAGAGTGCACGCACCTGAACCTGTTTCCTCAGATATGTCACAGTAGCTTTCCCAAAGTGGAGGGAGCATCATGGTTTGGGGCTGCTTTGCTGCCTCAGGGCCTGAACGGATTGCTGTCATTGACAAGGAAGGGTCCAAAATGCCTCCAGGCTGTTGAACAGGTCTGATCTGCAACTACAGGAAATGTTTGGTTGAGGTTATTGCTGCCAAAGGAGGGTCAACCAGTTATTAAGTCCAAAGGTTCACATATTTTTTCACCCTGCACTAAGAATGTTTGTGTTGATGTTATGTTCAATAAAAAACATGAAAACATGTTTTTACTGAACATAACATTGTGAATATTTGTGCAGTATCAGTTTAAGCAGACTGTTTTTCTATTGTTGTGACTTTTTTAATGACCAATTTATGCAAAAATCCATGTAATGCCAAAGGGTTCACATACTTTTTATTGCAACTGTATATAATAGATCATTTTCAACTTTGGTTTGTGTTCAGCTATTTTCAGCAAAGTTGTTGAGATTTCAGTGACCCTCATCAATTCCTCAGCAATAAATTCAACTATACAGCACTTACAGTGCACTTCTCTGTTCCCCTACAATAATCAGAAATTGTGATCAGAATGATAAATTATTTTTTTTCTAAATATGTATATATGGTTAATGTCTGTATTCTTTTCTCTTTGTGTCATATTATATATCCATCTGGGTAGAGTTTTTATCCAATCAGAAGTCGGCTAGCTTGTGTTGTAAAGCTGTATGAAATCTGCCTGATGCCTTCAGAATGAACGTTGCAGGCTTATCTGCACTGTAAGTAAACAGCTCATATCAATGACAGATAGTTGCAATAGCCAATCAGATTATCAGATGTTGACAGTTAGTCCAATTAAAAGGTATCACGTTGAACATGAAAAACATTAGCTAATCAAATAGATCTACTAGCCTTTAACCCACAATGGCTGAAGGAGGAGAAGAAGTAACTTTTGTTGCAGATCAATTTGCAAGGACATTTTCCATACAGACCTTTCAAGAGAAACTAAATGTTGTGAGAAGACGTCGGCCAACCCTTGTGCTAGCGAACCGTCCCCAGGTTCGTCACTTTCAGTCTGAGCTGTGAGCAGTTCCTCTGGTTCACAGCTTCCAAGGGACACTGCTGTTTACTTTAATTATCAGTAAAGTTTTGGTTTGGTGAACGTCTCCTCTTATATGAAAATATGACTTGTGTAAAATGTATAAACTTGTTAAACCTGCCTATTTTTGGTGGACTCATTAAACTTTGTAAACAAATACTGTATCTTTGAATTGCTTTTTAATTTTTAAGTTTTAATTGCTGATGTGGGTTTATTGTTTTTTAGTAACATGTATAAGCGACTATATTAAGGTGATGTCACTATATTAGTGTGTTTCTGTACCTGGTTTCTCTAGATGTGTTGTCATTAATGATGGGATTATGAGGGTATTTAAGTCAAATGTCAAAAGTCAAAATGTCAAAATTTAAGTCAAAAGTAAGACATCACTGAAGGCCTAGGTGGGAAAAGTACGGCAGCCAATGGAAACACCAGTGGTCAAACTTCAAAAGCTGGACTTACATATGCTGTTATACAGAGTGTGTAAAAAACAAAAATAAGTTAGCTTGTGTGCACCGTATTGCACAAAGGAGCTGAAGAACTAGCGACCTAAAAATGTCTTGGAACATAGAATAGAACCCGTAACTATATTGTACATCCCACTACCAGACATCGCTCTGTAGTTCTCTGTATGGTCAACTGTGAAGTGCTACAATCACAACACACACTGACATTTCTCTCAACAAGCTTGTTCATTTGCTTGTTATACACACACATCATGTTACACCTCTTATCTTTGTCGCCCCGCGCCAACATGCACCACCTTTCTGCTCTGCTGTCATTTACAACTCTGCTGCTCTTTCTCAGTCTCTCCACTCCTCTCTACTCTGTCTCTCCGTGGGTGCATTTTAATTTATGCTCTGCATAGGAACCACTCAGTATATCCTAGTGTCTGCAGAGCGCCAGATAGCTGTTAATGAGACGAGGTCCCCCCTCTTTATCTCTTTTCTTCTGTCCCCTATTATCTGGGTGCAGTCTATAAGCATGCTGTTACCTTACTAGGTCTGATAACACCCCAATAGCCAACCAGTACTGATGAGCTTTCTATACAGTGTGCTGTGCACAATGCCACTATCAGGAGACCAGACCTTTGGTTTAAAAAAGAGAGATGGATCCAGTCACACAAGCAGGACTACCTTGCACTGCATATCCAGCAAATTTACAATGACAGTCTCCATCGAAACATGACTTCTCATATGCCTCTCTCTCTCTCGCTCTCTTTTGCAGCATCTTGCAGCATTTTCTTATCTCCCCCCCTCTTCTGCTTGGGAGATAACAGTAATTCTTCTAGATGCTGTATCCCCCCCACCTTACTCGTCTTGCAGACTAACAAACACACGTTCACACATAATCACACACATCCTATGGTCCTATGGTCTGTCCATCTCTCATCAAGCTTTTCCAGTGCCAGCGCAAAGTAACATGTAACCTGCACACACACATTACGAGCATCTAGTCACACACACACACACTCCCCCTCAAGCTCAACACAGACAGAGAAGCTGGCAATGTCTTTCTGCTCAGTCAAGATAAAGGGTTAAGACGGCACATGAACAGCCCATCTCTGTGAGACTGGCGCACGATGAGATGGGGGAGTTGGCAAACAAAAATAAAAATCAAGCATCCAAATACAATTGTATCATGTACGATGTATGGTATTCATATATATATGAAATATGTGGGGTGAAATATATATATATATATGGGGGGGTCGTTTGGCTCATCCGCTTGAGCTGGCTTCGCGAGCTTCGCACTCGTAAACAATTTAATCTTTTCACCACAGTTAGGGTTAGAGAAGAAGAGACAAGAATGCATGAATATGAAAGGGAGGAGGAGTTGTGCAAATAACCCTCTCTTCACTGGGAACACTTTCTCTTTCTTTTCCTCTACAATGTTTCAGTGACATCACTCTTTAAACACGAAACCTGATGCAAATGCTTGTAAGGTGCTTGAAGATTGAATGAGCTCGCTTTCCTTCCTTCGCTGCGGCCCTCATACTATTTCTATACGGCACCCTATTCACCTCTCTCTATCCCCCTTACTCTTCCTCTCTTTTCTACCGGTTTGAAATTGAAGATGTGTAGAGGCTTGTGCTTTGGGGACAGAGTCTATTTTGGAGCTGTAATAAAATTCATAGCCTGCCAGTCACACGCACACACCTGGTCAAGGGAGCCAAGCTACAGAATACAGTGGTCTGCAGTTGTATTACCTTTAAACCATTGTTCATATGTGCTGGGCTTCAACAGCCACATCATATTTTGTAACACTCCAAGAGTGTACTGTCTTTATTCATAGTAAAGTTCACTACAGCTACAATAAGTGCTCCACAGTCAGATGTCAAATATACAAAAATTATTTGTATCTAACAGACATAAATTCTTGATGAGGATTTAAGACTGTAGTGCACTGTAAATACCTTAAGTTTCCAAAATACACTGAGACAAAATGAGTACTTTGTCATCAATAGCATTTATAGTTTATGTGCTTTGTGACTAATGACGTAGTATACACATTTTTATAAAAACTGAGTCGTTTAATGTATTTCACATATAAAAATAAGCATTGAATGAAAATTAAAATTAGAGCTTTTAAAAAAAGATTAGCTGTCTAACTTGCTTCCCTTTCACTTCCTGTTTTATGACTAATAATAAGGGTCATTAAAGAGTTTCTGCACAGAACTGATCACAACTGATAAAATATGTGTGATACTTTGCTTTGTCAGATTTGATCCTGACTTGCTCTAAAATCATAGATATTAAAAAAAAAAAAAATGTCCCTCCTCGCCCCCCGTGGGCGGTCTCATCCATCCAAGCTCGGGTCCTCTACCAGAGGCCTGGGAGCTTGAGGGTTCTGCACAGTATCTTAGCTGTTCCTAGGACTGCACTTTTCTGGACTGAGATGTCTGAGGTCATTCCTGGGATGTGTTCTACCCACTCCTCCAGTTTGAGGGTTACTGCCCTGAGTGCTCCGATGACCACGGGCACCACTTTCGCCTTGACTTTCCAGGCCTTCTCAAGTTCTTCTTTGAGCCCCTGGTATTTCTCTAATTAATTAGCATCGCAAGGTATTGCTATGTCAACCACAACGGCTTGTCTCTGCTGTTTGTCCACCACCACAATGTCCGGTTGGTTGGCCATTACCATTTTATCTGTCTGTATCCGGAAGTCCCACAGGATCTTGGCTCGGTCGTTCTCTACCACCTTAGGGGGTGTTTCCCACCTAGACCTTCGTACTTCCAGTCCGTACTCTGCACAGATGTTCCTGTACACTATACCAGCCACTTGGTTATGACGCTCCATTTATGCCTTTCCTGCCAGCATCTTGCACCCTGCAGTTATGTGCTGGATTGTCTCAGAGGCCTCTTTGCACAGCCTGCACCTGGGGTCTTGTCGGGTGTGGTATATCTGGGCCTCTATTGCTCTGGTGCTCAAGGCCTGTTCCTGTGCAGCCACAATTAGTGCCTCTGTGCTGTCTTTCAGTCCAGCCCTTTCTAGCCATTGGTAGGATTTCTTGATATCAGCCACTTCAGTCATCTCAAGACACTTTACGATTAAGGTGTAAGACCTTACACAACTAGACCCAACAAATCCCATATGCAGCAAGCTTTTAATTGTAGCCAATCAATAAATGGTACATTTTAATAGCAACAGTGGAGGAAAAACTCCCTCAGCAGACCCAGGCTCAGTGTGGGTGGCCATCTGTCTTGACTGGTTGGGCTGAGGGGATAGAGAAGAGAGAAAAGCAGACAACAAAACAAGCAGCAACAGAATACAGGTAGGATGGTTAGACCAGCAACTGAACACTGGAGACACACAGCTCTGAGTCTGACGATACCTGTAGATGAGAACGGAGAGAGAGAGAGACAGAAGGGGAGAAGCACAACTAGGAGAGAAAAACAGACAACGTTAGTCACATGTAGACATGGAGGCATGTTAGTGGATGCAAGAAATCTAAAAGTAGAGGAACTCCGTGAATGAAGGACATCCCCCAGCAGGAGTTCAGGTGACTGATCAATAAGAGATGATTCTAAGTGACCAGAACCATCTCTAACTATACGCTTTGTCAAACAGAAAGGTTTTAAGCCTAGTTTTAAAACTAGAGAGGGTGTCTGCTTCTCGAACCTGAACTGGAAGCTGGTTCCATAGGAGAGAAGCTTGGTAGCTAAATGCTCTGCCTCCCATTCTACATTTAGAAACTCTAGAAACTAGAGTGCAGAACGTACACAGCGGTCATTTACACTCCCACCAATCATGTCATGATGCACCAAATCAGTAAACAAACCTGATCATGCATGTTTTACAGTTCTCTGGCAAATGACCGCTCAAGTCATATTTTCAAGTTAAACATGAGTGCATTCAGAATATATGTCTGATGCAAGGGTTTCAGTCAGCCAACTGTTCACACTCAAGGAGAAGCACTAACTTTTGGATTGGTCGTTCAATAACTGAGTGTTTAAAGAAATGGTCCTGCCTATCCGTAAGCGTCCGATCGCCCACCTGTACCTTGACTCGGCGAAATAAACCATCAGCCACAGCTTTTGACCACGCGCCCCAGACCACTCTTCTTTGGAAGAGTGTCCTCCCTCTACCACCCAGTACTCCTTCTTCCACCTGCGCCAGAACTGTTCAGTCAGGTATTGTACTCTGCATGACCTTTTTATAGCATACATGTCCTCTGGCCAAAGGATTGTTGAGTCCATTGACAGTTAATGGGCAACTGGTAATGATGGCCATGGCTTCATAGAACAGTGTTCAATCTGCCTGAACATTGGGCAGCAGTTTATAAAACGTTGCGAATGGTATGAATTGGATGCTTCCAGATGCCTCCTGCACAACTTGCTGAGGGGGCATTAAAAAGGAATTCACACTGTTTATCAACTCCTCTCGTTCTCCAGCTTGTTCTTAGCTCCCACAAAATTTGTGCCCTGATCACACCAAAGTTGGCGAACAGCTCCTCTGAGGCTGATGAAGCACCTTATTAGAGTATTAATGAGAGCACCCGTGGTCATATTTTTGAACATTTCGATATGAAGATAGGCGGGTGAGAATGAGGCCGTACCTTTTACACTCCTTTCGACCCTGCTTGGTGACAAATGGTTTGCAACAGTCCATTCCACAGTATGTGAAAGGAGCTGAGACTTCGACACGTTCTCTGGGGAGTTCTGCCATACGCTGCTCCTCAGTTAGACCTCTGAGCTTTCGGCACTGTACACGTGTACGTATAAACTTGGCAATTGATTAATTTCCACCTACAACAGTTGGTGCGTTTGGTGTTAGAAGGATCCCGATTACCATAGGAATGGGGGCCCTGAAAGCCAGTTTGCTGAAGATATATCCGCTGCATGAAGACCACTAGAGGCATGGTCTGCTGGGTTTTGTGTTGTATCGACATAATGCCACTGCTTTGTCTGTATGGTCTCTAATGAACTGAACATGATTAGCAACAAACACGTGAAATCTTTGTGCTTCATTATTGATGTAGGCCAACACTACTTGAGAGTCCGTCCAAAAAAGATTCCCTGTCAATCTTCATCTCAAGTTCAGTTCTCAACATTACTCCCAGCTTTGCTGAAATCACTGCGGCAGGGAGCCAAAAACCCAAGTGGGTCAAAAAAAAAAGGCAACGACTCACAAAATCGTACTGCGAGTGGGTGGTTGATCTGTTACATTCATGTAGAATCCATTGACCAGGTACATGTCCTTGCTGTGTTGCATCTCGATTTAATGCTTAGAGGCTCGGTTGTTGCTGCCCGTTCTGAAGGGGACATCATTTTCACTTGAGCTGAACTTATACAAGACGTACAAGAGTTATGCAGAGGTGCAGATTAGATTTCTAGCCTCTTCGACTGATGGCGTGCTTACGAGACCAACATCTAGATAAAAATTATTCTCAATAAACGATGATGCAGAGGGGTGATCATTCTTGTGTTGCCGTGCCAGGGGATGAGGCTGCACCAAAAAGGTGTACTGCCATTCTGTACTCACATGGCTCTGTTTCCAATTGTGCTTCCTCACACCAAAGGAATCTCAGGTAGGTACGATGTTCAGGTGAGACATAGAATTGGTGATACATCCTCTCTATGTCACAGGTCACGGCAGCAGCCTCTCTTCTGAAACGACAAAGAACTCCCACTAAGGAGTTAATTAGGTCAGGACCTGTGAGTAGACTGTCATTTAGGGAAATGCTGTGGAACCTTTCAGAGCAGTCAAAGACACCTCTGTTTACCTGGCTTTCTGGAAAGGTACACACCATGGTGAGGAATGTACCACACGGTTTCACCCTTAGATATAGGAGGGGCGAGCTCAGCATCACCTTTACTTATTGTTTCTTCCACGAAAGCTTTGTATTGATCATGTTGGTGGTCACATATGCTCCCTGCAAACCCTCGACAGAACTAAGAGGAAAACTACGGCCTACGTGGAAACTTGTAAGCCTAACTTGAATTTACCCAGGACAAAGGACCATGAGGTTACATTGGGGTGAGGGGAAACCAATTCTTTTCCACATCCAGGTGTGAACACAGCGTCACCTGAATCACAAACTGTGATTGGCTGCAAAGCCCGGGGGGCGAACCTAAAGTCCGCACCAATAAAACCAACGAGCACCACCAGCTCGCTCTCTTTCTGCCGACTCTCTTTCAAGCGGTTCCAGACCCTCTCTTCTCCGGCGCCCGGACCTTCTCCACGTCCTGCCCGGCAACATGGCGGAGGGAAACCGCTTCAGGAACCGGCAACCGTCCACCAAGAATTGACCCTGATCGCGCTCTGCTCAAAGGATCCACCGGCATCGCAGCAGCTCACCGGCACCGCGGCCACGGATTTACCTAGAAGCTGCCGATCGCCGCGATCAGCTGATCCGCGAACGCGACCTCACTGCCGGAGAACCGGACCGCCGCGACGCCCGCAACACCGATTTCCCTTTTCAATCGGACCGGACTCCTCGCCCAACCGCTAGAAGTCCACTCAAACCCCAGCCGGGTCTCCTAACAGTAAGAGGCATAGAGGCAGCTAGCTAAGTCTGAGCAGAGAATTAAGAACCGTGATCAGTTAATGTTTTGTTGATGCTGTACCGCTGCGTACAGTCCCTGCGTGTTACTATATGATCGTGTAACGCTCCTAGATGTGTGAATTCACCCTCGCAGGCCAACGCAGACAAGCTTACACCATCTTTCTCTGCTGCCCTGTGGTGAAACATCTGTGTGTTCTGTAGATCCGGCTAATGTTGGTACTTCCTCTCTGGTTCTGAACTTCCATTGTTCTCTGAGCGTCACACACTCTAGGTTCAACTACACACACGTGGATTGAACATAGCCGCCATCTTGGCTAGCACATCTGGGCTACGCCATTTTGATTACCTGAGGCTTTCACTCTCTCTCTCTCTCTCGTGCGCACACACACACACGCCCAGGCACACGCATAGACACACATCCACTTAGCCACATACACACACACACACATTAGAATAGCGACCCCTTCTGTTTGTTTTATTAATTATTAAGCTATGATGTATTTCTTGTTTTTAATAATTGTTGATCATAGTCATCATTGTTTAGATAATAAAGTTGTCATAGTTTAATTAGTCGTTGTCTGTGATTATTGGTATATGGTTTACAACGCTAGCTGGGCTCACAGCTGTGGCTCGGAGTTCGCCCTTCACCGCTAAATTAACTAATATTATTTAATATTGGGTAATTAGTAATACTTTTAATTGAGACTGTGCTTTATTTATAACCTGGTTATTAGTCCCTGGTAATCAGGGTGGTGCCTCGTCAATCCTTTGATAGTTCGCTATCTAATCTTAATTAATTTATCAATGATAAATTTAGCCAACATTGATAAATAGATATTATTATCATAATGTATGCTCCTTTGTCCCCCAACAATCATAATACAGTTTGTTTGACTTTTCTTTCTCTTGAAATGCTAAGACGAATTGTTGCTAGTCTTTTATTGTTTGGTAGAGATGGTGAACTGTTGCCTTTGAAAGGGAGTGGCATTTCATAATGTCCATCTCCTCTCTGTCTGATGTTGTTACTAAGTAGTTGTACAAAGTGAACATTGTTTTGATATAACTTGTTCTCAGACCTTTAAAACATCAGTGGTCGTTGGCACTGGTATTTCCTTCAATGAAATTCTGTGCACAGGGCTCTGATATCCTCCTCTATCCAGGTGGGGGTGTACGATCCCGCTGTGGGAGAAGTGGGTGCTGTTTCACACGTCACTATACATTTTCATACTTTTATATTAATTTGTGTCATTTCATTTCTTTATTGACATTAAACCTTGTGGACTTTCCTGCCTGCATGATCTTCTGCTGACATAGACCTCTCTCTATGTAGGAAGGTTGGGTGCTGGTGTATCGTCTTTTGCAGTCTTTAGTATTGTGCCCCCCTTTTAAACACACAAAATAGAGGTGATTCTCATAAATGAAAGTTTTCTTTTCACCAGTCTTTGTTGCAAATGTTGGGCACTTGGCAACACCATGCATTTCATCTTTGCACACTAAACAGGGTGGTCTAGGTCTTGAGTTAATAGCTTCAAATGTATTAGAGGCTTTCATTTGTGTACTTCTGTTAAAGGCCTTTACTCTCTTTGGAATTCTCTCATCCAAGGTTTTAGTGTTCATCAGCAGTGGAGAAGCAACAGGGTTACAAGCTAATCGTGCTTCTCTTTGCATGAACTCTGAATTGTGCAAAACCAACCACTCAGGCAGTTTTTTTTAAAGGAGCTTGTGATTATCCTCACAATCATTTCGAATTGTAACACTCCCAGTGCCGGGTCACCAGTGTCTGATGTGGGCAAACGCAGACTCAAAACGAGGACAAAACTTGACGTGACACAATAATACTTTATTAACATAAGACATGACACTGGACATAACCAACACAGAACTCACAGAGGCGCTAGGTCATGGACTCACCGAAGCGCCAGACTCACAAAACTCAAGACTGACAGAAACACAGGGACACAAGACTACATACTCACAGAAGCGCCAGAGCCACAGACTCACAGAAATGCAAATGAGCTTATTAATGCTTGTGTTAAGCTGGCTACGTCCTGAGCTGGTGGTGGTTCGACAGGTGCTTTAAGTGACTGTAATGATACAGCTTGAGGATTTAATGGAACTCCTGATTCAGCGTTTTGGTAGTGAGAATGCACTTTGTAATCTTCCTTAAAGTTATCAATGCCCTCAAAGTTGTTATATGCTCTCACACGTGTTGCCGTTAACCGTTACTTCATTGTCTACTTTATTCTTTATTTTTTTTTTTGATTATTTATTCTCTAGTCTTGATTTCATTTTAGCCTCCTTTTCCCTAATTTCTGCAATCATTTGTGTTTCTTTGAATTTCTGTTCATTCTCAGTTGTATAGCTTTTGCTTCTTCTAGTTTGGCTGTGAGGTCTGCTTCTGCATCTGCGCGTTTGCTAAAGGACCTGGAGGATTGGCTTGAGTGGTTGTCCAAGCTTTGTGCTGACTCTGACATGACTGTTTCTGTTTCTGTGTTCCCGAAAACAGAACCATCATTTTTATTTTTGCTTCCTGTTCAAGCATTCCTTGACCTTTTTCTGAAACTGCGTTGCTTGCGGGAGCTAGACTGGGCATTGAGTTTCTTGTAACGTGTCTGTATCTTCAACAGGTAATGCCATATTGTTCAGTGGCAATGTTTGGTTAATTGTGACTTTGAGTGGTTTATGTCTGCACTCCATTTGGGTGAGACATGGCCTTAAGTTATCCTTAACACTATGCTTGACCACTCACATCAGACATTTACACTTAATAGACCCTCAGAGCTTCACAAATTTCCACGATAATGAAACTTACCTCTAAATATTCCCCAGAAGTCTTACGAAGCGACAGCTTCTTTCCAGAATCAAGAATTTGGATCTTAGAGAATGAAACTAAACATTGATGAGCTTAAACACATGTTGTCTACTAGTCTGTGAAGATTCTCATTCATCCAGGTCAAGTTGTCTGAAGGTTGACTCAACCTTCAAGTAGGTATCTAAATGTTTTTTCTTACCACAAGGTCTATGTACATATGTGAGTCTGCCCTGTAGTTAACCAAAGTCTCTCACTGCAGCTGTGGCATCCATGTAATATGTTTCAGGATCTTGTTGACGCCGAAAGGTGACAGTACCAGTTCGGTGGATGGCTCAGATGACAAGTTTCACTGTAGCAAACACTTGGAATATATCAGTCTGTGTGGAATGAACGTATACATTCACTAATACTGATACATCAATTTTTTTGAATGAAATAAATAAAATTAATAATTAAAGGGCAGCCTCCAGGTGCAGGAATCACAAGAGTATTGGGAGGAGTCAATCCCGGTCACCTGCAAGACTCCAGAGCAAAGCATCCAGATTCAGGGACTCCCAGGTTACAATGTTTGTGACTGGGGCACTGGGGAATGCAGCGGAGGTAAGAACCTATGGTATCGAGGGACCAATGGGAGCTGAAGAGGGATGCAATCCTAGTTGCATGTAATCTCATTGCCTTCCACTACATCACACACTGGTGATGTAGTGGTTTCCTCCGGCATCCAGGGCTCAGACATGGAGATAGTGGACAGTTTTAGGACCTGGGTGTTCACCTGAACCATAAACTGAACTGGACTCATTACAATGATGCAGGGTGGTCCGGCTAATCAAACATACAATAGAGACAATTAAACACAGGCTAACAAACTGTAATGCAAACAGGGAAGGATGGGTCATTAAACAAAAGGATAATGATGCAAGTGTCTTCTGTCTTTGGAAAGTCAGGGCCTCCCAGCTCCTCCCACTGCCTAAAATAGCTGAGTTTAATTTCCCACTCAAATGACCTTTTAATCCTAGAGGTTTGCGTGTTTTTGAGGTTTTGAGAATAAATTAGAGAAATGTCTAAAAGAGAGAGGAAAGTACTTCCAATCCACCTCTGCAATTAGAAACAAAATGAAGCGAGCTGTTAGTGAAGTCTGAGATTGACTCATTTGGGAGCAGTCAACAAGTTTTCTCTTTGCCTTTTGTTATCGCTTCTCACCCTGTGTTTTTACTGCTGGGAGAGGGGGATGTGGTTTGGAAACAAGGTCTCTGAGTGTGAAAATGACTGCTGTTGTGTGATGTTTCTAGTGGCCTCACAATTGGAGTGACGAATTACACTGTCAGGGACGCAGCTATGGGATGAAGAGAAGGAGAAGGCTTCAAATGTTCAACATTGAACACCTTCAATGGCTAATAATTCAAAAGGCGTGGCTGCTCCTATTAAAACGCGCAGCTGAATCAATAAAAAGCATAATTAGAGTTGTTAGTGCAAATTATAACATGGCTATTATGTTGCTGTACAATTTCGCTCTGTTATTACAGGGAAAGAATTTTTGTGTTTGTGCCTCTTTGTGTGTGCACTAGTCTTGATGTCTTTATTACATTGAGTGGATTTAATTCAATACTGTCACCACGAGGACAGTTTGGCTGGACTTTTGATGGCCCAACTTGGATTTACAATCAGAATAGGATAATGATGGAGCCTAAATACTGATACTTCAATTTATTGTAAGGAACTATGAAATGCATTATATCAGTGTTCTCAGAAAGATGTGGTGTGTATATAATAGAGTCAGGATTTGGGTAGTCTGTTGGAGGATTAGATGCGATCGTTGCCTCTAGTGTAAGTACACTTGCTTTATTTACAAAATGCTCTCTTTTCTCTTGCTTGTGTCTAAACTACAAATTCCTCCATTGGTGTTATTTTGAAATGTTTTTCTTTAGGTGAACAGTAAGCGTTGTGATACACCACTCAGTCATTGTGATGTCATTGTGTGGAAATGTATATTAAAAACAAAACAAAATGTATACAGTAAGTGTGTGTTTTAAATAGTCTCACTTACACATGTATAACTGTTATGATTGAACTATGGACATACTGTATTAGATGTTTTTGCATTTCTACTAAAATGTATATGATGTAATTGCACATGAGTATGTTTTTTATCAATAATCTTTAATTAAGACAATTTTAATAGCAAGAGTGGAAAGGAATAAATCTTTCAAGAAACCTCTAGTAGAACTAGCTTCAATGGAGGAGCGTAGTGTATAAAGGATGTTTTAGTCATACTCTTTATCTTGTCCTAATTTATGGGGTTGAGATTGATCATTTCATAGTTCTCTCCCAAAACCCTCCATTTCTTAACTTTTGAATTTACCTTAACAGACGTTACAACAGTTAAAAGAAGTTCTATTACAGCAGATGTTTCTCTGATGCTGTTGTCAGATTAAGAGATGATTCCATTATCTTTGGATCAACAATTACGCGAATCCTGCCTAACATGGAAAGACAGTTTAATACTATGTAAAAAAAAAGCACATCAGGTTGCTAGAACCACATATAATTCATCATTAATAGAGGAAAATCAAAACAACCCCAGGTTTCTGTTCAGCACTGTAGCAAGGCTGACTAAGAGTCATAGCTGTGCCCCTTTAAATCTCAGCAGCAATGACTATGAATTTCTTTACTAAAAAAATCATAACCATTAGAGAAAAGATTTATCAGAATCTTTCAACAAAAGTCATAAACCGAACAGCCTTAGATTTGCTGGTTAGACCTCTGTCTTACTTAAACTGCTTTACCCCCACTGATCATACTGTGCTAACTTCAATAATTAACTCTAATGCTGTGGTTATACATTTATTGCAAAAACCTACACTCGATCCTAGAACTAGAAACTATAGGCCAATATTTAATCTGCCCTTTATTTCTAAAACTCTTGGATAAAATTTAACTATGTGACCCCCTGCGTAGAAATAACCTGTATAAAGATTTCCAGTCAGGATTCAGAAAACATGGACAGAAACAGCTCTGATTAGAGTCACTAATGATCTTCTCACAGCTTCAAACAATGGTCTAGTTTCTGTACTTCTCCTGTTAGATCTTAGATCCATAGATCACAAAATTCTATTACTGAGACTGGAACATAGCATTGGGATTAAAGGCAAAGTACTGGGATGGTTTACATCATGTTCATGATCAATCTTTGTCTCTGACAGGACGCGTCGGTGACAGTGAATTTTAGCTGCTTAAGTGGCTGCATGGTCAGTCTGCTGTGTGTCACTGTGAGAGATGGTGAGTTCAAATCCTGCTGGAGACATAACTTTTAAGAGTGATGTTTATTGTCATCACATTGAATCTGAATGTTTGCTTGTTGTAATAATGCTTTTAAAACTTCAGCAATGTCAGGAAAGCAAAATTTAAACACGTTTTAGGGGTTTTCCATACTTTTACTGTTTGGATCAACTCAACTGTGTTTTCTTTAATTATTTAAATATAAATACTTACTTAGTATTATTTCATTATGCTTTATTTTATAATTTAAGACTTTTAACTTGTTCTGAACATCTTTAGCTCTTTTTTAATCACTTGAATTTTTCTTAAACTACCTTTAAGAACTTTTTAAACTCTCCAGTTACAGTCTACAGTTCTTGGGAATAAATTCAGCATTACAGCATTCACAGTGCATTTTCTTATGAAAATGCTTAGTCTAGTTTAGTATTAAGCTTTGCTGGTTCCATATCCAGTTTTTTAAGCAAAACTTATTTGGGTCCACAAGAAAAGGTTCATTGTTATATCTGGAGGAAGATTTTTTTTCAATAAATATCAATGTTGGCCCAGTGTGTATTTGAGTTTGACACCCCCTGTCAGAGTTTCTAAGTGTACAACGGGAGTTACCAAGCTCCTCTATGGAACCAGCTTCCAGTTTAGGTTCTAGAAGCAGACACCCTACTTAAACTTCTTCAGCTTGGGGATATAGGCGAGAAGCAGCGCGAGAAGCAGCGCGAGAAGCAGGGACAGATCGCCAGGGATGCGCCAAGGTGTACCTGCGACATATGAATGCATAGAGTTTCCAGTCAGCCTAACTGCATGTCTTTGGACTGTGGGAGGAAGCTGGAGAGAACCCACGCAGACAACATGCAGACAGTCGCCTCGACCATCTCGCTGTGAAGCAACATTCCTAGCCACCACACCACTGTGTCACCTGTCTGATCTGATATACAAAATGTATAGATACATATAATACACCACAAACACCATAACAAAACATTACTGAAAGTATTAACAGGGAGCGATACCATTACTTACAGCTAAAGCTTGAAATGCAAGCCTATTGGCTGCATTGTAGTATGTTCTATTATCTCACTCTTAGTAAAAACAAGTAACGGAAACTTGTTAAACGTAACATAATGTAAAGTAGCGTAACATAAACAGCTAAACTACATAATTCACTAATGTGGTGATACAGGCTTTGGTGCATGCAATTCAATTTCACATAGAGCAAACGTTTAATTGTAGCCAATCAATAAATTGTACATTTTAATAGCAGACCCAGACTCAATGTAGGCGAACATCTGCCTTGACCGGTTGGTGTGAAGGGATAGAGAAGAGAGAAAACAACACAACAACAACAACAAGCAGCAACAGACACAGGCAGGATGGTTGGATCAGCAGCTGGTTCAGTAATTTAACAAATCAAAACTGTCAAATCAAATCAATCCTGCGTCAATTAAAAATATTTCTATTGCAAGATGCTTCTATAGAAGCCTAACCTTAAGTATTAGGATATATATTTCACCATGACATTTAATGAATAAACAAAAAATCACAAGATTCCATTCATGTATAAATTAACAACTCACAATGTGCAGACATGAACTAAATGTAATCATCCACTGGAGAGAGACTGAGAAAATCTTAATGGATCAATCTTTGAAGAGCAAGTAAGCTATTGCACGTAAGCACTCTACCTGGGATATTCCTTAGAATTATCTGAGGAAAATTCCACTTGGGGCAAAGACCCAGGAGGGGCATAGCTGTAAGAAATACCTTCTGGTGCACAACTGTTGCTACAGGATTAAACTAACTGTCCCAAATGTGATGAGCAAAGAGGCAGCTCAGCCATATGGAAAATGTCTGACGTGAGACTTGAGGCGAGTGAGATTATGGTAGTGAGTGGGCACAGGTGAATAAAACAAACACAGAACGTAATTTCTAATGTCTTGTAGATAATGTCTTGCAGAACATAAAATATAGGCGAAACATGTTCTTACTGCAGGTCTGAAAGCTCACTAAAGGTTCCTGGAGGCCATAAATGAAGAACAAGAAACATTGGAGCAATGTGTTGTCAAATCAAACAGTTAAATTGTTAGTTAAATTTACACATTCCAGAAAAAAACAGAAGCCTTTTTCTTTAATTGCAAAATTAATGGTAACATACAGATAAATGTCCATAAATCAGTGTAGTTAAGGCAGGATGAAGACATTTATTCATTTTTTTTATTCCAGTCTGGTGAAGCTCCAACTATGCTTGTGCTCACATAACCGAATTAATAAACAAGCTAACCATAATTTGTTATTTATGGGCCAGTTATAAGTAGCAACCTGTGGCCTTGTGCCTATGGCTACAATACACCTATGCTGATATTTAATACAGCGTCTCTCCCTTTCAGGTGATTTATCTTTTCAACTACTGATCTTTTAAGATCAGTAGTTATGCTTTCACATAAACACAACACCAATATATCGAACAATATTTTGGATGGGCATAAAAAAAATCACATTTACACTCAATATACAGGAGTGGTATGTAGTATAAGGATGGATTGTATGATACTGCATGTAAAGTGCTGTGAAAGAAAGGAATAGAGCCTGTATGGCATTTCAACAGACTGTATAAAAACAATATAATGTTTTAGTTCGTTGGGCAGAACAGGTAAGCAAAAGTCTTCATGTAGGATGCCAGTAGGTCTAGCTCGGGTCGTCTGTAGCACAAGACTGCCTCAGTTGGGGCTGTCGTTCCCAATTGATTCCATTATTGGGATCCATGAAGGATAGTTGATTCCTCAAAGATAAAAAAACTTTTTTTGCTTGTCCATTTTGTGTATTTTGTGTCGGCCTGAGTTTTATGTGTCACAAACTTGTAGGTTTTGCTTTTGATGTATATTTCTTTATTATTACATATACGTGTTTCTTTATTATTACATAACAAATTTTCACAATTTAGTTTTTAACAAATTATCAGCAACATCAAAGCAAAGCAGCATCCATTCCCAACCAAAATATAATGCTTAGCGAAACACAGCATAATTACACAGTGCTCAATGACAGAAATCAATTTGAGGCGTACTTATAGCCAGAGTCCTCCATTTGAGTGTGCTCTCATTGACTGGTCTGTCTTCTATCAGGTACACAGTAACACCACAACAATTACAGTAATCTGCGTGCAAAGTGATGGTCCTCCATGTGGAGTGGAGCTGTGATGAGTAGGGGCTCTGCAGTTTTCAGCCTGATGTAACAAAAACAGTAAAACAAGTCACAATTTAAATGTATCAATTTATGATGAGATGCTACTGCCTAACACGGACCGGAGATAATGCCTAAGTGATAAAACTGGTGATGACTTAAATATTAGCTGATTGATCAAAATTGAGTTTAGTGTAAATCTGGAGGAAAATCTATTTGATAACTATTCACATTTTTTGACGTAAAATGAATAAATGATGTGTTCAGAAGCGGACATTCAGAATACTCTTCTACCCTCAAATTGCAAGTACTGAATTGCTTACTTTTTACCGTTCCATAGAGACATGTCAGCTCAAATAGTAAGAAAACACACACAGCAAACCACATAATGAAGGTAATAGCCAAATCCTGAACAGAAAGAAAATGCGTCGTAAAATGCATAAAACGCTGCGAATAAACTAACCGGACCAGACAGATCTGTCTGTCTGTCCATCCCTTCTGTCCATTACTCTACTACTTAGGTTTACCATGCCACTTTTAGGTCTGTTTGTATGCAACCAATGATCTGAATGTATGAAGCTCAAAAGAAATTATTGTTTGGGATGTCCTAAATGAATTCTCATTTTATTGACCTAGTCAATTTGTATTTTCATAGGTCCACATTAAGATATTAAGATCCATAAAGACGTATATATATCCATATCCTCCCTTGAGTCAGTAGTAATGACACTGTGTTTATCTCCATCACATCGCCTACAATTACACACAGAAGTTATGTAATTCTAGGCTTCCTTATATCAGAATGTTTCACTGTCTGATGTCGCCACACTCGTGCTGCTCTACTCAATCTCTTTCCCCTGACACCAGCACACACAAGCTGAAAGCATTGCAGTAGAATATAAGAAATGACAGTAAGTAAGCTCAAGTCTATTCTCTTGTACCCTCTGGTCAGCAACACTCCACTCCACAGCAGCAGTTAGTTTGTGAGTACTGCAGCAATTATCTTCTCTACCCAAACTCCAGCAGAAGTTAACTGGTTTTCTTTCTCCTATGATATAGTTCTGGCAGACTGGAAGGCTGCTCATGTGAAGAGAGTGAGTGTGAACTGGCGAGGTCTCTAGTTTTCGTCTGTTTTCTGTTTATTTGAACCAGCATGACGTGTATCAGTGTTTCAGTCAGTTGCTCTGATAATGTGATCTCCAAAGCTAACTTTTGTTTGTATGGAAGATTCAAGCACAAATTGGAATTTGTTCAGCAGATTGTTTTCATCTGGTGGGTGCGATGCTCCACTGAAGGCTCTTTTTCAGGTGGACCAGAAGCAAAGCCACAAACAAAGTGTTACAGTCAGCCCTCCAACCCCTGGAGGGCGCTGTGGTCCTGTCTGGTTTCTTTTGTCATGTCCTGAGTTGATGTAATTATTGCGTTCACCTGTGTCTTGTTTCTGGTCGTTGTGTATTTAGTTCCTGTCTTGTCTGTGTCAGTTGTTGGTCCGTCGCCCGTCCTGTATGGATGTGATGTTCTGTGTGGTGGAGGTTCTTTCATGTAAGTCTTTGTTTAGTCAGTCATGGAGTCTTTTGTCGTGTCGTGTCAAGTCATGTCAAGTCAAGTCAAGTCAAGTCATGTCATGTCATGTCATGGGTGTCTTTATTGTAATAAACTCATTTAAGTTTAAGTCACGCCTGAGTCTGCGCATGGATCCACCACCTTTTGCCTTGTTTTTTGAACACCGCCACCCAGTTTGTCACACAAAGAGTGGGGAATTACTGAAAATTATTAAATAGTTACAGCTAGCATGGACAACCGAAAATATACAAAATACAGGATAAACCTCAAACCCAAGGCTAAATAGAAAAACACAGAACCTTGCGAACTAAGACTGAGGTAGCATTAAACCAGTTGTATGACACATGAACGAAGAGAAAAACACAATGCAGGACAACATGATACATGGACTACACTTGTCTGTACTGGTAAATATGGTAAGTAAGAAAGGACCTAAGATAATGGACTGTAATAAGGCCAGGTGTTCCACAGAATACAATCCATCAATTCAAGGCAAGAATATCAAGGAACATGATTCATTAAAACTAACAGAACTAGAGACCTTATTACATTAAGCTTAGGATCTGGAATTTTATAGATCAGAAAAGGCTCAGGGAATTATTGAAACAGGAGACACAAAAATAATTGATGGCAACTACTGACTTGAAAATGTCCATGGTGCAAAGAAAAAAAAAAGAAAAATCTTGGAAATAATGCAGGAACAGATACCGTTATACAGGAGTCAAAAGCTCTTATAACTTACTGTTGCAGTCAGCGGAAAAGGTGAGTATGAAAAAGAACCGAATAGTGAAATGCTCAGGATGCAATACTAAACTATTTTTAATCTTTGATATATATATATATATATATATATATATATATATATAAAGAGAGAGAGAGATTATTATATATATATGATATATATACATTTTTGGCCTGACTTCGAGTCAACAGATTTCCAGGAAGAAGTTCCGATTTTTTATTCTAATTTACACTGACTACAATCATATTCTAAGGTCAAATTCATTAAATAATTTAAAAAATAGTTAAATAATTCAAAATTTTAGTTAAACTAAATTATTTTATCAGACTATGAATTTGACTAAAGCTCACTGTCTGAGACAGACTGAACTCTCTCTGGCCTTTATTTTGTGTGCACACTGTTCTCCCTCCTTGCACTTGTAGCTCTTCGATACTCAGCACATCAAGGCTCAGAACATATAGGATAAACAATGCTCGTCACTTGGCTCCATCCCCAAATCAATTCCTTACGCTTTTCCTAGATTAGCCATGGATGACGTAATTGATTAAGGCACAGTCAAGTGATCTTCAAACAAACAGGCTTTTCCAACTTGAAATTGGAGTGACAGCCACCAAACGTGAACTCTTTTCAGATGACTAGTGTCTGGCTGCAAAAGGAAAAATATCTCCTATGTTCCTACTGGCTACTACATAAAACGCAGTGAAGCAGCCTCAACAGTAGGTCCTTGCTGCTGTTCACCTATGGACAAATCTGGAAGATACATTTCTGTGATAATGGATATTCCCTGTGGTTGGCACTTACCTCCAACCTGTTAGCAAGAGTAAGTCTTTTTAAAGTTTCCCTTACTTACACCAGTTTAAGCTTGCCTTGAACGACAGACAACATTTAACAGGAATTCTATGAGAATCCAGTTAAGAGCAGAGCTTTTTAGTGAGGATTTGTGAGTTTTCTGAATGTAACTTATTTCAAGGAACATTCAACACATGGAATATAATACTTTTATATCATCACATGCTTTGTTTACCTTTAAAATCTATTAATTTACATGTATTGAGTCTACGTTTTGAATGATATAATATAATATATAATATAATATAATTCTCTATACGACATCATTAGACAGGAAACGAGGAAATTTTATTGCTGTGCCTGGAGGACATGCCAGGACCGGTTATCCGAGCAGACAGGCTGAGTGGCGAGATTGCAGGGGGAGGTGGGATGGGGATTGAAATATGTGTGTAAATTAATGTTAGATTTCATTCTTGGACTTTATTTACTTCCTGGATTGTTGTTTGTCCACCTTGGTTTCCCTGTTATGTAGTTATTTTTTTATTGTGTTGTCATGTCTGCTCTTCTGGTGTGGGTCTATGCTTTATCTGTCTGATCTATGTTATTTCATCTGCTTCCTGTCTTTTCTTACCAGTGCATATGCCCACTTCCACCACTAGCACCTCATCAGATCATCTTTCATGTACTCACTATTCAGAATCCTGTTTGTTTCCTGTGTTTCAGATCTTGGACCATGTTTTCTGCCTTAATCTCTGGTTTGGATTGTTGGATTTGACACCGATCACGGTCAAGATGGTCAACCCCCGGAGTTCCAGTTCCCCAGCCCTTTAATACACTTCATTGACGTCTTGATTTTTTGACACAGTTTTGGTTCTGGTTGTCCATTCTTGGGGTCCACCCAAAACCGGCTCCAAACCAGCCCTTGACAAGCTGTCCCAGTAATCTTCTAACTCTGTTGAGTAACAAACTTTCTTTCCAGTCTCACTTTCTTGGGTCAGCTTATTTTCCTGAGCCCAAACCAAATTTTAGGATCCTGATAATTACTGTCAGACACAAGCACTCTTTAATGATGAAGGTTTATAAAATAGCAATAGGAAAATACAAATATAAGAACCTGGAGGCAAAAATTCCACAGAAGACGTTTGAACCTGTTTAAGTAGTTGTAATTTCACAGCAGATATTCTCTCATATACCACAGTGTTGTTCTTTTTACTGCGTGACTGATGTTTTCATTGATTTGATGTTGGAAAGGCTCTGATTAGACTAACTTTACCCTTTGACGAGTTTTATCATTTATATTTGTGCTTGCTGGACCTTGCTGGTGTCTCATAATGCTGATTTCTATTGCTCAACCATTAACTTAAAAAAAAGTTAATGGTTGTCTACGAGTGCTGGAGATGTGCAGCTCCTAGAGAGACGGAAGTTGGCAATCGATCACCTTGTGTGCAGAGTGGAAGATGTACTACAGCTTAGCCTTGTCCTTGGCTGTGGCTGCAGCAAACCAGACAGCGATGGAGGATGTGAGGATGGATTTGATGAGGGCAGTGTAGAAGTTCACCATCATCTTCACAGGGAGGTGGAACTTCTTCAACGGCCTCAAGAAGTATAACCTCTGCTGTGCCTTCTTGGTGAGGGAGCTGATGCTCTGCTTACACTTGAGCTCCTTGGTGATAATGGTGCCCAGGAAGCGGAATGACTCCACAGAGGTCACCAGGGTGTCACAGAGGGTGATGGGGGAGGGGAGGTGGGTCCATCCTGAAGTCCACTATCATCTCCACTGTCTTGAGAATGTTAAGCTTCAGGTTGTTCATGCTGCACCACGACACCAGACCATTTCACTCCTGTAGACCGACTCTTCTCCATCAGAGATGAGGCCAACGAGGGTGGTGTCATCTGCAAAGTTCAGGAGTTTGACAGAGTGGTGATTGGATGTGCAGCTGTTGGTGTACAGAGAGAATAACAGGGGAGAAAGGACGCAACCTTGGGGAGATCCTGTGCTGATGACAGGCTTCCCCAGCCTCACGAACTGACATCTGTCTGTCAGGAAGTCTGTAATCGACCTGCACATGGAGTCAGGCACATTCAGCTGGGAGAGCTTGTCTTGGAGCAACCATCTAACCTACTTGCTAAAATGAAGAATGGAGAAAGCCCCTTCCCCTGACGTGATTACGACTGGCTTACTAACATTCTGCTGTTCACCTTGTAGACAACTGGGGTGAATTCCACTCTCATCTAATGGTGAGAGCTGCAGTGGACTTCAGTGTAGGGCCTTTTTAACCTGTAATTGTTCACTCTTCTCCAAGAACTGGTTCAGCATTCAGTTCTCCTTTCAGCAACTGTCCAGCAACTGGGGTCATTTGAAAGTGAAGATAAGGTGAGCTGGTGAATTTCCAAGAAATGTGTGTCACAGTCCGCTAAAGTTGGCAGCTGTATATTTTAAAGAGAGGATCCAAGAGGTGCCAAAAGCACAGGATGGAGTCTTAATGAGCAATAGCAAATAGACTAGAGCACTACAAAATCTGAATATGGACTCTCTTTTTTCATGAACTTCATTGAAACATGAATTCCTAAAACATAAAATTCTCCCAAAACTGAATAACCTTAACCTTCGTGCAGCCTTCGGGGATTTTAAAAGGAAAACAGGGGGCGCTCTAAGCTCAAAAACCACACAAGGGTTGGATAAAACAGACAATAAATCACAACACACCTTCATCTAGATGAACGGTTGGATGAACTTGTTCATCATAGACCCACACGTGTTCATTGCTTGGATGTAACACCCACAAAGGCTGTTTTATCCAACCCTTGTGTGTGTTTTTCAGCTTTGAGCGCCCCCTAGTTTATAGTGGGGTCGTTTTGACCCCTCGAAGGCTGCACAAGGGTTAAACAGATGGTTAGTCTCTTTAACATAGTTTACCCTAAACATGGATACTGATAACAACAATATATGCATAATGTGCATTATGATAACTAGGGGTACGCTTAATGAGCAATGGGAAAACTACAAGAGTGCTGTTACCTTTAGTCACGACATTGCGTCATTCAAGTTTTGTTGCATCCCATCCAATTCGGGATCAGTATTCTGGTTTGAAATATTTCACCCCTTGATTTGAATGTAGTTTCCTTGGGCTTGAAAACAGCGGTTAATAACTTAACCAAAACTAACCCTTAAATTGAGAAAAGGGTGAAGAGTGAGAACTGTACTGATTTGCCCAAAATGTGAAAGTCTTACAAATGCCCTCTCTAAGAACTAAGAGATAGGGATGGGAATATCGACTCTCTGGAATCGATACTTCGATACCCGCTGGCCGATACTTTGGAGTCGCTACTTTCTTACGTATCGCTCGATACTACTCCTAATAAAAACGTGCAATTACTTTTCACTTCTGATAGGTTTTAATTTTTAACTTAATGTGTCATGAGATATTAAAAATGAAATGAACCATTATTTTACTTCCCCAAATATGCAATGAGCTAAGTCAGGTTTGCCCAATACCTTGGTCGTTGAGGTAGTATGGGTTGATGACAAAATCCCACGTAGGCAGCTGTGAAAAAGAATCCGCACCGTAGAGCAGCTGGAACCTGCACATGCGCAGACCAGCTGAGCGGCAGAGACGTTTACATACGTGGACATACACAATATCCGCAGTTAGAAGCAACTTTAAAAGCCACAGAATTATGCGCCGAAGCTGCCGGTACATGAACATGTGCTCACACACTCACCAGCTACGCAGCGGAAACATCCTGGCGATGTTTTACTGTTAAATATTTACTGTTTTGCTCTACTTGAGCACTATGAACCCTTCAATTTAAGAAATAGTATTTTGTATTAGTTTCAATTTCATTCGTTATAATTTTATATATATATATATATATATATATATATATATATATATATATATATATATATATATATATATATATATATATATATATATACACATATATATTTCATATATATATTTCATATTTGAATTTAATTTACTTATTGATCTGATTTATTATCATTTTATTATTAGCATTTAAGCAAGTATTTCTGTTCATGAGCATTATTCATGTTGCCATAAAGATATTAATCAACACTGTGCAATGATGATTTGCCTTTAAGGTGCAAAAAGTAACGGTATCGGTATCGTCAATACTGGCCCTGTAGTTACTTGGTATCGAATCGATACCAAATTTCGTGGTATTGCCCATCACTACTAAGAGACTATTAGACTACATACTAGACCTGCTCAAGACTGAGGCCAAGTCCAGACTGACTGACAAAAGTGAGGACCCATACGCGCAATCCACAAGACATACAATATCTAGAATATTTAATTAAACAAAGAGATATACAAAGTGTAGCAATATCTTGTGTGTTTGTTTTTGATGTGGTCCATTAAAATTAAATGTCAGCCAAGCAGAAACAAACACTCTCCCTGCTGGAAGGATCAGTCCCAGAGAACAGAACCTGTGCACCCACGGTCCGCAAGGAACTCACAGGCAGCCGCACCTCAAAGGCAGGCATTAGAGGAAGTCAGCAGAACAGACTACCCAGGCAGCAGGACCCTGCAGCCCAAGGCACGAGGGGACCACCCAAAAATGAACTACGCTACATAAATGAACACATGCAAACTCACACGCACTGTAACATACACTTCCACAGGACATCTACCATCTACCCATACACACTCACAATAACAATATCGATAACAAAGCATGTACTGTATCTAAATCACTCTATAACAGGAGAAAATACGATGCCCAGAAAATCTACTTACTTAATCAATGTAATAATATACAACACCCTAATGACCAAGAGCTAGAACCTGCATGATACGGAAAACGAGGTAACAGAAGCACAGAGAACATAGTGGACAGCTAACAACAACTTACTAGGTAACAGACATCAACATTCAGAGCAACAGAATCACAAGCAAAGCAACAGTATACAGATATTCCAAATGTAACAGAGACAACAAACTGACAAGAAGCATGACCAAAATGAGACCATATATACTGTATAACAGGATGAAGGCAGATAGAAATGATTAACACAATGACCAGAAAGCAAGCACAGGAAGTGACGTAATGACAGACACAGAACACCAGACAGGAGAAAAACAAAGCATCTCCAAAGGCTGGAGGGCTGAGCTGTAACAAAAAGTATGAAGGTCAAGCCCATGCTCACAATGTACACTCATACAGTACACAAACACTTTCCACACACTGCAGTTCATACTAACGCTGACTGCACTTTTGTGTGCTACATATTTTAAGACCAGTCCAGTAACAAATATGTCAGGTACTACTACTACATTTGTATAAGTTCAGTTTGCTCCAAATAAAAACACACAGATGTAGAAAATGACAGCATTCTGTTTCAGAAATAGATTTGTATAGATAAAGTCATTAAATTAAAATAAGAGGAGTTTGCAGAATGTGTAGAAAATGAAAAGAGACAGACTTTACAGAAAATCACAAGTAAAAAGAAAAATCAAGTTGAAAGATGGAGGTAGAGAGGTGAGGGCACAAACACGGGTAGAGAAATAGAAGTGAGTTAAGGTGTAGAAAGAGGGAGTGATGAAGAGGAGGGTGGTTGTGGTGGTGGGATTTAGTGTGAAAGGGGTTAATAGCAAAGTGGAGGCTCAGAGCTGATCGAAATGCAGAGCGTGTCCCCCCAGCCCTGCGCTCAGTGATGAGTTGGCGCTGAGATCTGGCGCCCGCTGTAAAGGAGCTCATTGAAAATAATTCAGAGTGACGGCTGTGCAGGAAGGGAAACTGGGGGTAGTGGGGGCTGGAGGGAGGGAAAGAAGGGGGAGGTGGTATAGCTATGAAGGAATCGAGATGGTGAACGAAAAGGATAGAGGCAGGGTGGAGACTGAAAGACAAGCCTGAATGGGTGTGGATGACAGAAAGGTGAAGGAGTAGGAAAAGTAAAATTAACAGTCAGCTTCTTCCACTATGGCTCCATAGTAGAAGAAAGCAATACCTGAACAATACCTGAACACTGAATGTCACATTGTAAATCAAGTAAATTTTAAAGCACACTAAACACACAGTAGGCCTTGGGTTACATTTTCCAAAAGCAAGGGCAAAACCTGACATGTAAGACAGGGCAGTAAAAACAGGGCATGAGCAGCAAAACTGCAAGATGCATATCTGCAATAAAGGCGTACAGTACAGAGCCCAGTTCACATGGGTTATCAGTATCACCTTGGTTACGTGGCTCACAATTACTGCTCTGTGTTCATTAAACACAGTAAAATAGACTTTTGGACATGATTATGTATGTATCACAGGAATGAAAACAATTCACCATATAGACAAGTTGAAATAAGGGTCGTGTGCACATATCCAGTGAAAAGCAGTTGTAATTAGACATATCTGTTCAGTTTTTTGTGTGTAATTATCATCTTATTACACCAATATGTGGCAGAATTGCCACTGTAGTGAGGATAAGAACAATATAAGCTATAGGGTTTCCTAGTCCAAAATCCAGGGAGGAGGAGGTGACTGCATGTTAGGAGTCAGATTCCGGGTGTGGCTGAGTAAAAAGAGTGTGTGGTACTAAAAGTCTAGGTTCTGTTTGGCCTTGAACTGGTGTGTTCTTAGTTGGCCTGGATTTGTGCACGTGGAGCAAGGAGCAGAGCACAGACAGCGGCGCGTGTGGACGGCACTGGAGCAGAAAAGCCCTGAGCTCAAAGAGCGATTGGACAAGTTTAAAAACACACTTTCAGGCCCATCTACCCAACACATCTGGGTAGATGGGCCTTGTTTTATTTTATTGCCATTTAGTTACATTTTGTTTGTCAGAGCTCTGAATGTTTTATTTTCTGGACATTACATATAGGATGGGGATTATACTGAGTCTTTATGAATAAACGGCAGCACTTTCACTGGTTTCAGTGTGTCTTCTTCTACTGCTTCTTCCCCGCAGGTTTCGTGGCGTGCTGGAGCTGGCTATGGGCGAGAGGCTAAATTAAACTTGATTAAAATAAATGCATTACTACAAGGAAACTACTTTATGGATGGTATGGAATGAGTGGCATACAGCAGCGGTCCCCAACCTTTTTCAAAGATAATATGTTGGAAATAGACGCAAGGCATTCAGTGCTTTTATAGCGATCTCTGGATAGTCTGCCTTGATTTTAATCCAGACCAATGGGAGAGTTGTTGTCTAAAACATACTGTAACGGTGGGCAGCAGAGCGGAAGCTAACTAGCCCTAGCTAACTTTAGCAGCTAAGCTAACGGCTAGCTTGGGTGCTAGCAGGCTAATATAGTTGAAAATGGCAGGCGGATGAGAGAGCACTTATGTCCCATACACCACATGACCGCAAGTGTCTTGAGCTGCTCTATAAAAACACAGAGACAGCTCTTGCCTTTTTACAGCTATCTCCAGCCACAGAGATAGCTGAGCTTTATTTTGGGGTGGCAGTGGCTCAGAGGTAGAGCGATTCCTGGCTTCTCGAGTCATGTGCCGAAGTGTCCTTGGGCAAGACACTGAACCCCAAGTTGCCCCCGGTGTGTCAGCCTAAGCTCTGCCACCGGTGTGTGAATGTGTGTGTGTGTGTTTGAGTGCGCGAATGGGTGAATGCGACGCAGTGTCAAGGCACTTTGAGTGCCAATAGGTAGAAAAGCGCTATACAAATGCAGACCATTTACCATATTTTGAACACAAAATGGGGGGGTGGCCCAAACACCAAGTCTACAGGTGTCCGGAGCTCCCTCCCAAACATCAGCGCAGCGAGGGTACACTGGCTGGACTCCTGGATGGCGGTCCGATAAGCCCACAGGATCAGGGGCATGTCCTGGTCCCAGTTCCTCTGATGTTGACTGGTTAAGATGGCAAGCCTGCTTTAATTAAAGCACTCCACCAGGCCATCGCTCTGGGGGTGGAGCGGCGTAGTCCGGGTCTTTTTCACCCCGAGCTGCTGGCACACCTCGGCAAACATTCGGCTCTCAAAGTTCTGCCCCTGATTGCTGTGCAGTTCGTTTGGTACTCCAAACCGGGAAAACATGTCCTCTACCAGACGCTGGGCTGCTGTGGTGGCAGTCTGGTCTGGCACCGCGTACGCCTCAGGCCACTTTGTAAAGTAGTCCATGGCCACCAGGACGTAACGGTTGCCAGCCTCTCTGATGGGAAAAGGGCCCAGGATATCCACGCGACCCTCTCCATGGGCGCCCCGACCAGGTACTGCTGCAGCAGCCCTCGTGAGCGTTGAGTGTGCCCTTTCTGTTTTGAGCAGTCGTCACAACAGTGGATGTGAAGCTCAGCGTCTTGACCACAACCTGGCCAGTAGAACCGTTGTCTCAGACGGCGCACTGTCTTGGAGTTCCCGAAGTGACCAGCCCCGGCAGATCCATGGACCCACCGAGTACTTCTGCCCGAAGACTGCAGGGGACCAAGAGCTGCAGGCAGTCAACTCCCCTCCTGGTGCCCGCCAGCCCTCTGGCTGAGATAGCTGGCAACTCCGGTCGTTGTCTAGTCTCCAGCCAGCACCGGATCAGCTTCTTGATGCTGTTGCACCTGCTCTTTGCTTAATGGCTCCCTCTCCCTGGTGGTGATGTCTGGCTGTGCTGTGCTGCACTTACTTACACAACCTTCACGCAATAATTTCTGTTCTCTAATTCCTGACTCAAACGCCCATAATTTAGAATTCTCAATGTCTGAACAACATTTTAGTGGTCAATAGGTTGCATCATTTTCCTCCTGAATGAATCAATACCTATATTTCAACTACAATTCATAGCATTTGCGTTACTTTCCTGTTCTTGATAGACTAGATCTATAGTCAAATTTTTTTTAGTCCAAGTCATTTTATATTTGTTATTAGAATGTGTGTAACATTTTTTAAAAGCAAAACAAATATATATATTTTTTAAATAAAGTGAGGAACAATTAGTACCTTTATACTTTGTAGAGTTCAGGTGCAGCCTGTGATAGAAAGGGCTACAGGATAGTGAAGCATCTACAATAGTCGCAGTGATGATGAAGACTATAAACCAACAACCAGCAGATGTCATTGTTCTGTTTTATTTATATTAGCTGTCACGATCGGCAGCCTTGCGGAGGGGGACCCGCTTCTGTTCCTGTCCCGGCGACCCAAAGAGGGGTCCACTTCCATTCCTGCACCCTGCGGCCGATGGAGGGGTCCGCTTCTGTTCCTGTTCCTTCGACCTGATGGAGGATGGACAGTGTCATGGTTGGTCCCTCCTCCTGGTCCCCCTCCACGCAGGGTTGGGTTGTCTGGAATCTGGCCCTTGGGGGGGCTCTGTCACGACTGGCAGCCTTGCTGCCTAGATTTAAATCAGAGAGAGAGCATCTAGAACCTGGACTGGAAGCTGGTTCCACAGGAGAGGTTGGTACCTAAAGGCTCTGCTTCCTATTCTACATTTAGAAACTCTAGGAACCACAAGTAGACCAGTGTTCTGAGAAACAAGCGTTCTGTTGGGAGCATACGGAGGCACGAGGTCTTTAAGATAAGGTGGAGCTTTATTATAAAGAGCTTTGGAAGTGAGGAGAAGGATTTTGAATTCTATCCTAGATTTGACAGGACAGAGATGCTAATATAGGAGAAACGTGATCTCTCTTTCTAAGCCCAGTCAGACTGTGGCTGCATCAGTTTGAATGAACTGGAGGCTTTTTAAAGAGTCATTGGGACAAACTATGAGCAGGGAGTTACAGTCGTCCTGCCTGGAGGTAACAAATGCATAAGTAAATTTTAAAGCATCACTTTGTGAGAGGATGCTCCTAATTGTAGCAATATACCTAAGGTGGAAGTACGCGGTTCAAGAGATTTGTATGATGGGAGAGATTTTTTTTGGTTAAAGAGTAGAACTACAGTAGAACCTGAAAGCTAACGTTATGTCATCCAGAGTAATGATCTGATTCAATAATGACTCTATGGTTTTTAGCACCAATTATAATAACCTCAGTTTTATCTGAATTTAGTTTAAGGAAGTTACGGGACATCCAGGATTGCAAACAAGTTTGAAGTTTGACTATTTGGTTTGTTTCACATGGTTTCATAGACAAGAGTATAATGTGCAAAGCAATGAAAATGTATTGGTTCCTAATAATATTACAGAGAGGAGACGTGTATAGACTGAAAAGTATTGGACCAAGCACACAATCCTGTGGAATTCCAAAGATTGATCATGAACAAACTGGAAACTGTTAAACAAATCAGATTTAAACCATCCCAGTGCTGTGCCTTTAATCCAATGCTATGTTCCAGTCTCTGCAATAGAATCTTGTGATTTATCGTTTCAATAGATGCTGCACTAAGATCTAACAGGACAAGCACAGAAACTAGACCACTGTGAGAAGATCATTAGTGACTCTAATCAGAGCTTTTTCTGTGCTATGATGTAATCTGAATCCTGGCTGGAAATTTTCTTACAGGTTATTTGTACACAGGTGGTCACATAGTTGTTTAGGTAAAACATTTTCAAGAATGTTTGAAATAAATGGCAGATTAGATATAGGCCTATAGTTTCTAGTTCTCTAAGGTCAGTGTAGATTTTTTCAATAAAGGTTTGACTACAGCAACCTTAAAAGCCTATGGAGTCGACTTATTGAGACGAACTTATTCATCCTGCTGCAGCCAGGTTTCAATGAGACTAAATAAATCTATGTGATGGTCACTTATCAAGTCATTTCCTAACTGGGATTTGGAAGAGAGAGCTCTGACATTTAATAGTTTTATAATTTATAATTTTATTTGAGATTTATATAATTCAGGTGGTCAGGGAGCAGACACAGTCTCGATGGGAGTGTTACAGCTACGAGGTGGTGGCGGCTGTAGTGAATCTGCAGAGAGGCGTGTAAGACTGCGACTCTGCGTCCTGGGCTCCACTCTGGGTCATGGTTTAGGGAGTCTAATAAACTTGGCCATATTACTAGAGAGCAGAGATGCTCCATCCAAGGTGGGATGGACGCCGTCTCTTCTAATCAGCCCAGGATTTCCCCCAAAACTGCTCCAATTGTATACGAAGCCCACATCGTTGACACCACCTACTCAGCCAGCGGTGAAGCGATGACTAGCGGCTAAACATGTCATCACTGGTCCATTGGGGAGGAACCAGAGAAAACTACAGAGCTGCTCTGGACCCACTGAGAGATGAATAGCACCTAAGCTAGGTGGCTCTGCACCGGCTAACGGGCCCTGAGTAACAGACTTGTTTTTCATAGTGTGAAGCCTCGCCTCCAGCGCTGCAACTACCCCACACTTATTACAGACACCATTAACACTAATGGAGGCAGAGGGCGAGCTAAACATGAGGCACTGAGCAAGAAAAAGGAGACAGAGAAGCCATAGCAGAAAGTTAAGCTAGCTTAGCTGAGAAGACCAGAAAACGAAATTAGCAGTACATTCAATGAAAAGGAAAGAAGGTGCTTGAGTGTTACAAGTGTGTTTTGCGACCCTTAAGCAGTCACAAGCAGTTACAGATAAAAGTGAAGAGATAAGTCATTAATAAAACAACAAACCTTGGTAACGTGAAGTAACAGAATATGCTGCACAAACATTTTATGTTTTCCTGTTTTTATTGAATATAACATGTAAACATTCACATGCAGGGCGGAAAAAGTATGTGAACCTTTGTAATTTGGCAGCAATAACCTCAACCAAACGTTTCCTGTAGTTGCAGATCAGACCTGCTTAACTAACTGTTTCAGTGCAGCAATAGCTTGCTCTATGTGGGATTTGTTGTGTTTAGTTGTGTCATGCCTTAAACCTCACAGTGCCTTGAGATAACTACTGTTGTGAATGGGCTAGAATAGAAATAAAATTGAATTGAATTGAACTGAATTGGGGTTAGCGCTGTCGCCTCACAGCAAGAAGGTCCCGGGTTTGATTCCCGGAGGCGACCGGGGGCCTTTCTGTGTGGAGTTTGCATGTTCTCCCCGTGTCTGCGTGGGTTTACTCCGGGGTCTCCGGTTTCCTCCCACAGTCAAAAGACATGCAGTTAGGTCAATTGGTTGGATGCGTAAATTGCCCATAGGTGTGAGTGTGTGTATGACTGTGATTCTGTGTGTCTATATATGTGGCCCTGCGATGGACTGGCGATCTGTCCAGGGTGTACCCTGCCTCTCGCCCAAAGCCAGCTGGGATAGGCTCCAGCACGCCCGCGACCCCTTCGGGGAAAAAGCGGAAGAAGATGGATGGATGGATGGATGAACTGAATTGGGTGATACGGTGGTGTGGTGGTTAGCACTGTCGCCTCACAGCAATAAGGTCCCTTGTCTGTGTGTAGTTTGCATGTTCTCCCTGTGTCTGCTCTGGGGTCTCCGGCTTCCAAAAGTGTCCAAAATGTCCAAAGACATGCAGTTAGGCTAATTGGAAAACTCTAAATTGTCTGTAGATGTGTGTGGCCCTGCGACAGACTGGCAAACCTGTCTTGCCCATAGACAGCTGGGATAGGGTTGAGGACTCTGGACTCTGACTGGGACAGTCCAGAAGGCAGATTTTCTGTTGAAGCTATGCTGTTGTTGATTTACTTCTTGGGTTGTTGTCCTGTTGCATCACCAGCCTCTGTGGAAATCAGTTGATGGACAGATGGTCTTAAGTTTTCCTGCTAAATGTCTTGATAAACTTTGGTGACAGCAATCCATCCAGGCCCTGAGGCAGGAAATCCCCAAACCATGATGCCCCTCCACCATGTTTTACACTGGGGATGAGGTGTTGATTTTGGTGTGCTGTGTGCTTTTTTTCTCCACACATAACATTGTGCATTCTTTCCAAACAATTTAGTTTTGGTTTCATCTGTCCACACAATATTCTGCCAGTAGTGCTGTAGAACATCCAGCTGCTCTTTTGCAAACTTCAGATATGCTGCAATATTGTGTTGGACAGCAGTGGTTTCATCCGTGGTTCCTCCCATATTCTCCATTCTTGTTTAATGTTGTACTTATTGTAGATTTGTCACAGCAGACATGATACAGAGTGTGTGTGGATATTTTAGGAGACGCCTGTTGCCTTTAAAGCCTTTCAAGACACATAAAAAAGACAGCGATTATAACTTTGCAGTGAACAGAAGATAATTCTAAGACAGAAACAATGTTTTTCAGATTTCAAAATTCAGAGTTTCTTGAAAAAGAAAAAAATCAACGAGTGGGAATTGAACTGGCTTATGTGTTGTTGAAGTTAAAGTCACACATTGACGGCATTAGACTATCAACAAAACATAAGGTCTCAGTTTCCTTCACAGAAACGCTGCTCAGCTGTGGAGGTAACAAAGCACACGGGACAAGGATTTTTATTTTATTAAGAAAGCTTCGTGGTTAATAATCACCACATTTGACCACAACACAAGTCTGTCTGTCTGCGGCCAACGATCTGAACACATGAAGCACAAAAAAATGTATTTGACCCACTTAAACTCAACCTACATTATATAACATTTATTTATTAATTCATTCATTCATTCATCTTCTACCACTTCTTCCCTGCGTCGCGGGCGTGCTGGAGCTTATCCCAGCTGAGAGGCAGGGTACACCCTGGACAGATCGCCAGTCCGTAATAACATTAAGACGATAAAACGTCCTCA
The DNA here is from genome assembly GCA_030770545.1 of Macropodus opercularis. Lineage (NCBI taxonomy): Eukaryota > Metazoa > Chordata > Actinopteri > Anabantiformes > Osphronemidae > Macropodus > Macropodus opercularis. Next base: position 2,343,357 of record CM061110.1, read on the forward strand.
TATCCTCCTTAAGTCAACAGTAACAGACAGTTTTTTCTCAATCCTGTTATGCACCAATGGTGTAATCGTAGGTTACAGTTCATAAGATACTACACAATAAAAACATTTGTATGTCTACAGTAATCAGTCCCTATAGTAACAGGCTTCTGTGAATTGGAGAAATGTAAAGAACTTTGCAACGCCTGGTGGTTGAATAGAGACTAGCACCAAGATTTTTTTTTTTTTTGCTCGCAGCAGGAATAAAAATACGTAGTGGCGACAAAAACATACTGCAGTGAAAAGGGATGACATTTTGAAGTTTTGCCACTGTACCAGAAGGAACAAGCACTAAGCTTCCCCAAGTGTTAGACAACTATTCATTCAAAGAACTGCTGCTCAGAGGCAGGGGTGACACGGGACAAGGATTTTATTTAACAAGACAGCTTTGTGCTTAATAATCACCACATCTGACCACAACACAAGTCTGTCTTGTGTGTAGTTGTTTACAGAGATTCCTTACCGAAAGGATTCAGTCAAACACAGCACTGAGATTCAAAATAATACAAATGATTTATTATTTCTCATACGTGGTGTAAAAATATATACATAAGGCAGTTATACGAAGTCACCTGATTCCTCCCTGCAGGAATAAAGCTCGCTGGCGCGCGGGGAAGGACGGAGCCTGGCGTCTCCCAGCCGATCTGAACACATGAATCACAAAAGTAAATAGATTCTACCCACATAAACCCCTTTTGTAATGAGCCTTCTTCTTTCAATAGATCCACATTATAACATTAAGACAATAAAAATGTCCTTATATTCTCCTTAAGTCAACAATGACAGACTGTAATGCAGCTGTGTAGTAGCAGTGGTGTAATTGTAGGTTCAACAGTCTGTGAACTGGCGATATAGACAAAACAACTTTGCAACACCTGGTGCTTGAACAGAGACCATCATCAAGATTTTTTTGTCCTCAGCAGGAATTAAAATACTTAATCAGCGACGTAGTGGTGACGCAAACATACTGCATTAAAAACGGATGACATTTTGAAGTGCTGCCAATGTAGATGTTTAATACACATCTATTTTGAGTTAAGTTTTGCCCTTTTATTTTAATTTTATGTAATTATTTAATTTTGATTTAATATTTCTCATGCTGTAAATGTCTTTCTTTGCATAATAAAGCACGTGGATTTTCCAGTGTATGAAACGTACTATAGAAATAAAGCTGCCTTGCCTGGAGTAAATTTAACAGCAGACTGTCCAAAGTTATGTAGGATACTGAAGTTTTTCCAATCTAAAATTCTATATATATATTTCTATATACTATAGAAATGAGGCATAGACTGCACAGAATTAAAAATGGCTAGATGCTTTACAGTACCAAAACTCTGGAACCGCCTACTTCCACCTTAGGTATATTGCTAAAGTAACCTCAGCAAGTCCTTTCCCCAACACTTTGGCACATGTAGAAAGTCTTTGCTAGAAGCTGCAACACATTAATACTGTGGTAAATGCATCACAAGTCAACAAGTTGTTTTGGCTGTTAACACAGAAAGATTAGGGAAGGTTAGAACTCAACTGGGTAGGGTTACGGTTTACATAGGACCACCAGAATGAGGACAGAAATGTCACCACACTGCCAAGTGCCTTGTCTTACAAAAAAGGAAATAAAGACAAAAAACGTGGGTGACAGGCTGTAGGGTGGGAAATGTAAGTCATGGAACCCTTTCAGCAGCCTTGCTATATAAATGTGGACCCATTCAAGACCTCTATTAAACTGTGCAAAGCTCATCTGGAGGAGCAGGCATATCCTTTACGCTAACGTCACTGTGTTAAGCACACAGTGGGCCTGCAGAGAGGCAGACAGGGGGTTAATGAGGCTTGATACACCGCAGGGGGACAAAATAAGGATGGGATGTGTGAGGTAGATATTGTGTCAGACCACAGCAATGTCCAGCTGGAACATCCTCTTTTCTACAGAGCTGCTAACCGTGTATCCTGATTTGGAAAGACGGACACACTTTTTTTTTGTCAAGCATCACATAATCTTTTTAAAGACATCTAATGTTTGACCAGGTTTTGGCACCATCTTGTGTAAGATTTGTACACTTTAATGCCAGTTAAAATACCTGTATACTGTGTATACCTTAAAATTCATGTGTTTAATTCTCTTGGACAACTGATCCAAGCTTTTTTTTTTTTCTAAGCTGTAAATGCATGCAGGCGTTTTATAAATCTGTATAAAATGATGCAATCCCATACACACTCACAAAAAACATCTGCACCTCCAAATAGATAGTTTCACTTCACTGTTTGCTGTGGCCACTTTCTGAGCTACTACACCTGTGATGAGATATCGAGCTGGGACTTCACACCATACTGAGATTTATAAAAGACCATCTCAGAGCATGCTTCCATCTTCACTCTGTATTTTGCTACCACCACAGTTTTTCAAATTCGACAAGCGAGTTTGATCCTTCTTTCATGTTATCTGATGAATCCCAACAACCAGGTTTTGCTTACATTAACGCACAGAAGATGAAGGACAAAGCAAACAATTGTTTACCCTTAAGTAAACACTGAACTAATTAAGTCATAATTGCAAGTTGCAAAAAACAAATTTACAAAACGTTAAGTTAAATGTAAAATATGAACTAACGAATCACATCAAGCATATGCCAAATAACTGATGAGCAGATTTTGAAAAGAGATGAGAAAGAGAGAGGACAGCAGTGGTTGACAGGGGGATATTTGCATATGACTCCCTCACTAACTTCAAGTGGGATCAAATCACAGAAGTCGTTCACGCTATCTTTTTTGTTTCAATAGCTGAACAATTCAGCAAGACTCAGAACATTGCAGTAAACATCGACTGAATCATTATATTAATGTTTACATCTAATCACCAGGATATGGGGGCAGCCTAATTAACTCAGTCAGCTGGAGGAATGTGCCAGCAAATGAGAATCCCGCATAAGGACCATGTAGAATTGATCACTTCAGTCAACTCTCCAGTCAATTGTTACTTGACAGATCTTCAGAACACCTGAATTACTGAGGGCGCAGATGGTGATTAAAAAGCCAATTTTTATTCTCCTTCTTTCCTGTTTTAAAAACACAGCAATGCCATCATAATCCAAGTTTGTAGAGGGAATAAACAGTTGTGATGAAGCAGCAACAGCAGCACAATAATGGTTCAGTTATTCCACTCATAGGTATAATTACTACTGGAAGAGCACCAATGATCAAACTGAATATGTTCTCTATTTTGGAAGAATTATTTTATGTTTCAATAATTGTTTTAGGTTGGGATGTGAAGGTGTTATATGATGATTGAAGACAATCAGTGAGTTAGTCACACTCAATTAATGTATTTTCATCACGTTCTTCAGTAGAATTGTGTGTATTTCTATGTGTATATGTGGATTGGTGGTCTGTGAGACTTGGGAAAGGTTTCTGAACAGTTGAGAATCGAGTCAGTAACATAGCTGACAGTTAACAGTTGAGATTATATGCTTGTATTTTGTGTGTTACTAGATGTTTCTGAACCAAGTCCGTACCGCAGAAACTAGAGTACAAGTAGAGTAAACAGTTGAGATTGCGTTAAGGTTATGTGCATTTCGCCTGTGTGTGTGTGTGTGTGTGTGTGTGTTCCTGTGTGTCTGCCCAGGCACATTTGGAAGGAAGGAAGGGACAGGAGATTGCGATATCAAGGAAAAAAATCGTCTGTGCTCACAACACATACTACCCTGTCTCTATCCATGCCCATCTTTCTCTGTCGCGTTCTCTCACTTTTTTTAAATATCCATGCTTCCTTTCGTCACCACCCTCCATGCGTATGAAAAATCAGCAAATAAAAAGTTACATTAACCCCACTATGACCTTTCCCACGTAATACACTGCAGCCTGATGGGCCAACCGCGGAGCTTCATCGAAAAGCTGTCATTCTCTGCTATCCCAAGCACTGCCTGGGGAACATTTACCGGATAATTAATATATTAAATGCATGAAAAATAGTTACACAGGGGCCCCTTTGTCAGCTCTTCCACTGCATGGGGGAAGAGGGATACAGCCTGTGAACCATCAATATACAAGCATCCTACTTCAATGGGCCATCATAAAAACTGCTCATAATTTTATGGCTTCATTCACAGCCCCCGCTGTAAAGGAGGGCCATATTTCCTCGTAATTCACTGGAGCTTGCCATGACGTTTTTATGATTTGGCAGTTTTAAGCAGCCACTGCCACCGCAATTATGAAAGTGCTCCTGGTCCCCGCATGAAGGACAAGCAGGGGTCAGCAATGAGTAGTGGTGTGACGGAGCAAGGCACAGACCAAACACAAATGACCACCTTTGGCTTTCTGCACTTAGGGGTTGGTGCCATGCAGCTGACACACTCACAATGTATCAGCTGTCCCTGCACTCATTAAGAAATTACATGAGATGCTGTGGATCTGTAATTCTTCTTTGGAGCATTTTTGAGATGTGTTGAATGTTGTTTGCGCTTATTACCCATATTAGATTATAAAAATCAGACTTTCTTACATTTTCATAGTGTCATTGTTTTCCCATTAAGCGGCACCACCAGCAGAAAGTTCTGAATAGGTCTGTAGGCCATGATTTTTATAAGGCGGCACATGGGAAAATACAAATCTGAGAGATCTTCATCATGTAATTTCTCTGTTCTTTTTTTTAATAGCTCAGAACATAAATAAATGTTATAGTTTGGTACATATGTAAACACTAAATGAAAGACAGGTTTCTAGTTGATGTTGTCCACAGAAACACAGCAGTTTACTACTAACTAGTCTGTTATGGCTACACAAACTAAAAGGATTAATTTACATCATGCCACCTTTAATCTTTAATGTACTGTTTAAATCTCTAAACATTTTTAATTGGTGATAAACAACCTGTCTAAGTTAGGATGCATGTTTTAAATCTCCAACTAATTTCAATTATTTCATTTCAGTCACATACACTATGGCTTTCATGTTCTCGAAAGAAAATTTTCTTCACTTTTCATAAATATTTAAACTTTTTCTAGACTATTACATTTAGTCAGTTAGACAGATCCCTTTATACAAAGTATCTTATAATTATATCTGACATTATTGTACAGTAAATTAATGTTCTTCTTATCTTCAACATGTCATGTATTCAGATTTGAATAGTCAGAAATAGTCTGTATCTGCAATAAAAAAATGTTGGATTTGATGTTTTAAAACCTTGAATTCATTATGTACGAACGCGGCAGAGGACTTCACTTCTCTGTCTGATTTAGTGTAATCAAACAGTGGTGTGCTGTTTACATGGGAAATTAACTTGAGACCGTGTGATAGCTATTGTCCTCCTACAGACACGTGAACAAACACTTAGACACTGTACGAGCACAGAGCAGAAGTCTTGGCGCATGTGCACATAGACTAATACAGGAGCATGTGTTTGCTGGCTCGGAGTATAAATACAAACACAGTCTGCTTGGGCACAGAGCACATATTTGCATATTTTGTTTGAGAATTGATGGACAAATTCACCCACATGTCATATGCATGTATATACTATCCTGCCATAAAACATGCACGTGTATACATATATACAGTATGCATGTTACCATACACAGTAATAATTAACTGTACTCTTACATATGTAGTAAAAAATAAGAGTTGCATTTTTCTGAGTAAATCAAAGAGAAAAAGAGTAAAATAAATTTATTTTCTCTTTTCTCAAATTTATATGATAAAGAAAACAGACATGAGGCTCGAAATGTCTCTGTGAATTCTGTGTACAGTAGTTCACTCCCACATATTTAATCAGTAGATACCTTACCAAAAAAAATATATTAAGACCTTGATGTTGAGAGTAGTTCTGTTCATTAAATATTAGTTTCATCAAAAGGACGCTGCGGGTAGAAGTGCATTTAATTTCTCATGAAAAACAAGCCTGAAGAAATTCTGGTGGAAACAGCATACATTTTCTGGAGCAAATGCCCTTGATTTCACCAAATGACATTTTGTCCCACCAGCATTTTATAATGTGACACAAATGGCACTGAGGTACAGTTTAATACTAAAATACTGAATCAGGAGCAATTTCCCAGGATTCGCAGAGGGAAGCTCTGCAGACTGAAAGGTCAAAGTGAGACTCAAGTACTGCATTGCTATTTAAACATGTTTGCTTAAAAGTAACATAACACTAATGGGAAAATTCAGTAGAACTGTGCATTCATTATTGTACCATTTAATGTATCCACAGAGCTGCTGCAGTAGCTCCACCAAGTCAAACTCACATGGATCTTTATACATAAAAACAGTCACAATACATGAGTCACAAAAAGGAGTAATAATTAATGATACTCACTGCTTAGTGAGAAGTGTTTTTAGTTTCTACAAAACCAATTGCAAGTCATACAGTAGAGGCAACATTGTCATGCAATCAAATAAAACCAATCAAAACATTTTGTTGCTAATGAGAATATACTGTGCCAACAAATCCGTCCTTTTGCTGGTTTGACTGCACCTTTTTTATTAAGCCTAACCTAGCCTGTGAAACATAAGTAAAAATGTGACACCACAAGAAACCAATTTCAGTCCATTAAGATTAATCTCAATTTATAAATAGCGTGGCGAATTAACTCAGGTCTTCCGTTTTGGCCTGCATGCGATTGGCCTCTGCCACCTCTCAATCCTCTTCTGTCTCCTCAAGGGAGCCATGTTCAAATGCACCCAAATCAAAGAGGAAAAGGAGGCGAGAAAAAAAAACTGTCTGTTGAAGCCAAACTGGTGAGCCAGCATTGTGAGTTTACAATATGGAGTATAGGTGATCCCAGAGAGCTCACACTAAGCAAGCTTAATCCTGTTGAAAAAGAATGGGTACAGGGAGCCATGCCAACCAGCATTGAACTGTGGGTGTATGGAACGATGACAGGGGAATTACTCACCATAGCAAGGGTGGTCCTCCAAAGCATGAGCTGCGGCTGCTGATGGCTGCCAGTGGGCAACAGTGCTGGGACAGTCTTACCAGTTGGCTGGTTTCCTGCCTCAAATCTCACTGACTGGAAGTGCTGCAGGCCAAGGTTCTCTTTGCTTTGACTTGCAGGTGCCGAATTCAACCTGTAAGTTCTCAAACATTTGGAAATATCCAGGCTACTGTGCTGATTTATGTTACGGTTTGTTGGGGAAGCAGCATGAGGATACAAGGCAGCTAGGCAAACTGATTATAAACTCTTGTTCAGTGACTCACAGGAGGCTGTGGTAAAGAGATGCACCAGACAGAGCACAGAAAGATACAGATCATCATAGAATACACTGACCACCCTTACATCCATCCATGGACTAGAGAAGCAGCTGCAGTGGATGGTGCACCCTATTGTTCTGTGGGATTGAATGAGACAAGAGATCCCATTGTATCTTGTACTAGCATAGTGTAGTTTAGAGATACAGGAAAAGCCGTTTGGATAATATAGGCTATAAAACCCACACAGGAAATTGTATTAAAATAACTAATCAGTCAGTAAATGTGTGTAGAACTTAGATAAGGTAGGTTTGGTTTTTTATACGTACCACTGTCCCCTGGGAACCTGGGAAAAGCCAAAAATGCCTGATATTGTAGTGATTCACAGTCCAGCCAACAGTCTTCCATGTGTACCTCAAAACAGGTGGTGTTCATCATGACAAAAGAGGCAAGCTGCAGTGTCTAGAAAAAAGCACAGTGCCTTTAAAAATAAGGTTTACAGTATCTTCAAGGAAAACAGATTGTACTAAAGTACTGCTGTTATGATGGTCAGCAGAGACAAGATCACTGAGGTAAACAGTTAAACCATCAACACAGACCTGCGATGACTGGTGTCCACTAACAGTAAGACTGTTTTCATGTTTAAGAATGTTCTAAAACGCAATTTTTCTGAGAGAATCATCATTTATGAATAGTAGCATTAGTGGCAGAATACAAGTACTAATTCAACATTTGGCTGCACTCTGAAGGTCAGGATTTAACAGCTTTAACAGAGAAAAATCCTGTGGAAATGTGCCGACCTGTTGAAATCTCTCACTTCAGATTAGAGCTGTCTAACCGATTAGCACGTTCTCATACATGCAGGGTCATACTGGGAAGAAGTGATGCCACTTAAAACCTACATTATTCTGCAAAGTAAATATGTCAATCCTAATTCCTTTAACCGCAGCTAACAACTCCTCAGCAAGATGCAAACTGCGCAGAGCTTCAGAAGGCATTATTACACCAGGGTGTCCACTAATACAATACCCTAGACTGAGGAAGACAGTCACAAAACTATGATACTGGACGTGAATGTGGGGTGGTTTTACAACAGTGGTCACACAACTTCTTCTGTGACCAGTGGATAGTGGCTACCTTTCACTAAGGGCAACCAACATGCGGTGTGATTCCTCAGAAGAGACGAACCCAGCTCAGTGCTACTTCATTCTGTTGGTTACATGCATATAGGAATTCAATGTGCTTATTTTGTGACAATTTGCAGATGAAGACCATGGTATGTGGTTTAAAAGTGAAACTGAAAACACTTGTAAACACGCATTGAGTACATTTTCAGGATACTTTGATGGTGTGGTTTCTGCTGAAGCTATGCTGCATGAGAATAAATGAAACTAACACAACTAAACAAACAGCAGTAACTTAAGGTTTCAATAGTAACTGTGTGCCAATAAAAATAGTTATTATGGGTATTGTGTGCATGTGTACATCTGTGTGTGCGTGTGCGTGTGCATGCATGGGCAACAGCCTGAGCAGCTGTGAACAGATGTCAGCATAAGTGAGCAAGGGACTTAGGAGAAAGAGAGAAACGTGATTGGGCCAACCATTTAATTTACGCATGAGTGGTGCTGCACCGACGATATTTACATTTAAATTGATGTTTCAGATACTTAATTAAAGACAAGGACTGGGCTCTTCTGGTCGGCAGCAGCCTCTTCCTCATCTTCCTCCTCCTCGGCAGAGTGCACAGACTGCTCACTGGAACCCGCAGCACTTTCCTGAGCCCTGTCAACAATATTTCACTGGAGGCCAGTTAGTGAGAATGGACCCTGTTTTCTGTCCATGGTAATTTTGTAGGAGCAATATTGAATACACAATGCCCCCTGGTGGTTTGTGAAGCCAGCCCATATACACACACAGTGCAACACCTCCTTATGTTCTGTAAACAATGCCATAGCTGGACAAATACAGTTTGTGAGTGAATCAGGCTGAGTTTTTATGTAATAATGACTTTAAACCTGTGTGATTGTTCTATATATTCTTCTGCTTCAATCATCATGTGTAACTTTATATTATAACTGACGTAGTTTAAATTTTACTGCTGCCAGTATTTGATTATAAAGATATCAACATCATAAAATACTAGTTGTCACATTATAAAACTAATTTTCTAACCAAACTGTCTATTTCGGAGTTTAGATGCTAATATTTCCTTTGTGTTTTCCAAGCAATAATTTAATCTAAGGTAAAGTATACTGAATGACAATTCTAAGGTTTAGTAAATTAAACAAAGTAAAGTCTAAAATCAAATAAATAGAAATGAGCTATTAATCAGTTTTAGTAGTGCAGTCTACTTGGTACACAGATTAATAGCACACCTTTAACAAAATGTTCTTCTGCTAATCACTTGGCCTCTAACTGTGACTGTGTGTTGCTTGAAACTCAGCAGATTGTAGACTGTAGCCTTTGTTTCAAGCTGCAGTCTCCTTTTTCCTGGTTACCAGGATGATGCTGATGCTAATGCCAGAGCCAACTAAGACCACCGTAAACCACTATGGATAATTACCTGCCAGACACTTTACCCTACACATAGTTGTCTGATATACCATTAATAAAAAAACACTGATTACCACATTGCTTTGGATAAAATATAACAACTCATATATGTACATACATGTAGTATTGAGACTTGAATGACAGTAGACACACTTAAATTGTTGCGTTTCCTTGTTCTTACATTAACAAGATTTGTATGACATACACACAAACCTCCTGACAGGATGTTAACTCCATGACTTCTCACTTGTCAAAACTGACACAACCATATCAACTGAAATATCAATTAACTAATAATATAATAATAATAATAATAATAATAAAAAACTAATAAAATAATAAATAAAAAATTTGAAACTTGAAATGTGTATGTGTCTTATAAGGTTAATCCCACACATCTTGTCCAGTCCGAGCTGGTCCTTGTGCATGTGTGTGCTGTAACCAAATGGCTGAAATGACACCATGCTCTGTATTACCGGGGGCGTCCATTGAGGCCAAAGTCCTAATACAGTGGCTCTCCAATTCTGATCAACCATACTTGTGAAGACCATAGAGGGTCTGCCTGACTGCCCACAAGCCAACTCGCCTCCACCACTTGCTCCCTAACAGCCTTTTAATAGTTTTTAAAAGAAGGTTATTAAGATCACCTGCTAATTTTGTTAAGAACCTAATTACGGAATGAGAAAAAAAGGCATTTTGTCTAATTAGGTTTTCTTTCTAAGTACACTGATAACCAAGGGAATGCTGAGATCTCTGTAGAAATGAGAGTGCAATGAGCCAGTGAGAGGATGCTTCAGAAAAAGAGTTAACCCTTTCATCAGAGTCATGACTCTATTAACAGGCCACTGGCAGAGTGCAATTACCGACCAAATCGTTTATTTGGGACATGTTTATCTGGAGTGGGAGTCTGCATCATTTAGCGCATTATAAACTCACTAGTAGCTTCATTAGCGATTACAGTCAGTGGGTGGTATTACCTGCCTGATAGCTGAATGTAGTCTGATGCTATCAGCTCCCGACACTGAATTACAAGGCAGGGACCTAATTTTTCAGCCTATGCTACTCTATTGTTGCTGCTTCCTCTAGTCAAGCACTAGCGGCCGGTGTACTGTCAACTGCACTTCACTGGGCATTCAGTTGCAACATGAAAATAGGAAGAGACAATTTACAAAGGTTTAAGCACAAGGCAGAAATAGGAGATGCTGATTCAGGGAGAAGAGTGTGAAAAATTGGGGATTATGTGGGTTTTCCTCTTTGTGACATGACTAGGGTGTTTTAGTAAACTGATAAAGGTTTGACATTTAAACACAATGTATGAGTAGGCAGATATGACAAGTCCCATCTAATTTTCCATCTTTTGTTTAATTTGATCTGTTTTGTACTGCACATCTGACAACACATTTTTACATGAGTGGATTCAAAATGTTTTTTTTATATTACACAAATTAAAATTGAAAATGGCAAAACATGCAGAGGCACACTCTTGTGTTACACCATAGGTCTGCATGTACTGTACAGCTGAACCCTGACATTATTAAATGTCAGCAGACAAGCAAATGGTACAGTGTCTTTTAATGATGAGAAGGTAAAGAAGGAAAGTGAGGAGAAATAAAAATGAGCCAGTGAGACACCTCTGGACACTAGCTAAGAGAGTCAAGTGTGCAACATTGCTTCCTGTGTGATTACATGTTTAATTTACTTCACATCTCAAAGATTGTCTGCTATGACAGACCCAATTTACAGTGATCCCTGTGCAGGTGTCAGACAAACGAAAGGAAGACTGCAAGGAAAATGCTCCCACAGATTCTAATGGAATCTCAATGAACCCCCAAGCCTGCAGGTCCGAGGGAGCATACAGCCCCTGCCATTATAGCCGAGGACCTGCATTACACAAACACCCCTTGTCTCAGCCCATCTGTTATTATCACTTCACTCCAAGGCTGTAAGAAGGGCAAAAAGCAGTGGAGAAAGGGGGGAGGTTACACCAACTTAGACCCGTGTACCTTGACATTAGCTAGATCCAGTTCAGTCAAGGGAGGCAGCAAAATAGCAGCTCTCAAAATTGACATAGCTGGACACTGTGTTTAAACTGATAGCTGATCACACGGTTGGCCTGGATGTACAATCTCAATTCCAAACAGACAAACGAGGCATAGATATTGCAAATGATGAGTGTCTCTCAGGCTGTCATTTTAAAGAACAAAAGAAAATCCATCTGTTAAGTATCATTATTCAAATAATTTTAATCTTTTGCTTCTTTGAACATTTCAAATCATAAACGTATCGCCTTACATGAACCTGCCTTTAGACAATTCTTACTGGACAAAACAACAGGAATACATGTGTTTATTTAATGCTGCTGTGACTGAGAGCGATATTAATTTTGCAGCTACGTTTTGTTCTAAGACAGTCATAGAACTGTGACTTTCTTTCTAAAATGTATTTGATCACATTAACCAGCCACATTTGGCCTGTATGTTTCACTTTCATCTGTCATCTGTCCATTAGCATTTACATGCTAATTGTAAGACACATACTACAACACAGTACAATATGCTAACAATACATCAGTGAACTCTAAAAGGTCCTGAATCCAAACACCCAGAGCACAACTTGTCTAAATATACTGTACTGTGAAATGTAGGATGAAAAGCATGCGTTGAACATTTCAGTATGTAGATAAAACAGTTTATGCCATTCATCTGTCATCATTACCAAACATAAGTATGTATGAAAAGATACCTTCCCTAAAGAGATTCCACTATATGACATTATAATTTATAGCGTCCACAAAAATGCACTTACTCACTCACTCATTCACTCACTGACTACTGCTTTGTTCTACTAAGGGTCGTGGACATGCTGACGCCTATCTGAGCTGTCAAGAGCTGGGGTTCACCCTGGACAGGTCACCAGTCCATCACAGGATCAACGTATACACACACAAACACTCGCTCTCACACCTACGGGCAGTGTAGAGTCGCCACTCAACCTGACTGCATACCTTCCCACTGTGGGAGAAAACCCACGCCCACAGGGGGTGAACATTGGGTGAACTATTATGTATTCACGCGTTAGACAGTTCAATGATAAAACATTGTACAGGAAAATATCAATTGGTTTGCAGGTCCTGGGCTTCAGGCTTGGAGGGAGAAAACTTCAAGCTGGTTTTTTATTACTTAGTCATCTTAGATTATGGCTTTGAATTACCTGGGAATGTGAGCGTAAATATGTCTGTCTTTACTGTAAATTTCACCAGTGTGATAGACTAGTCACCTCTTAAAGGTGTACACTGCCCCTTTAAATTGGCTCAATCATTTCATGGCCCCGTGCCCTTGTGTCCCTCATAAGGCAAGCAGGTTAGGTGGCTGACAGATGAATGAATACATAATAAATCTATAATAAACTTTATAAGGGGAGCAATGACTTCACTGACTCTGCATTTTTCAGATGGAATTTTAGCTGACAACAGCAACGCACTGTATATTAATCTACAAACAATTGCAATACCTCTACTTGTACTGGTGTAGTAGTTACATACTCTAACACAGAGGTCCCCAAACACTGGGCTGCAGACCGGTAACGTTCACCTGTCTCTGCTTTGAAAAGTTTGAGTGGTACTTCCCAACAACTTTGAAACAATGTATGAATGCCTGAAGAAGATCAACTGCTGGACATTGGAAATGACAGGGAACTTAAAAGTATGTTCCAGACAAAAACTCTGCTGATGTTCTGGAAGTTCAAGACAGAATATCCAGAGATCCAGGGGGATGTGTTTTACATGAAAATGGTCCGTGGTGCAAAAACGCTTGGGGACTGCTGCTCTAACACTTCCACACTAAGGCTTTCTCTTCTGAACACCTTATGAAACTAGACTGAATGCCTGTCTATCGGTTGCATGCTTAACATGAAACATAGTCCATTTCAATGGGAAGAATAGCAGCAGTTTGCTGAATCTTTACTGCTTGCTGAAACTGACCCCGCAACGGTGAGACAAGATGAATTTGACACCTAATGTAAAAATAACAGACAATCATAAATCAAGGAAGCAGGCGTTGTGAGTTGATGATGAGAGTTAATCAATACAGGCCTGACTTTGCCATTGTGCACAATGGCACTTCATTTATTACAGTGTGGACTTCGAGGAGAAACATTATTCATATTAGAGTATGTACGGTAGTGGGAGAGGTAGAGGGGGCTGCTTAGTCATTGCAGCGCTAGTGTAAAGGGCCTGAAAATAATAAAAGCTCTTATTAATAACTCAACATCATTCAACAAAAACACAACATGTGATGACTCACGTCATTGTACTTCTTACACCAAATGACCATCATATTAATTAAAGCACATCAAGTAATTAATTGTTCTACATGTAGATAGAAAAATCTTGATATAAATATCTCCTGTTACTGAACCTGTGCTGTAACTGTCACTGAACACAGCTTCGGCCCACTAGTTCACCAGTCCTAAATAAACTGAATCAGAAACCTACATAGTTAATAGTTTTTATAGTCATAGTCATTTTTTCTGTTCATTGTTCTCAACCAATTTAGATTTGCCAACGTAAATCATTATGGATAATGTACGCAATACAATTGTAGCTAATCAAACATTTTTGTATTGTTTGTTTTGATCCCATCACCTTCAGCTGCTTAAGACAGGGGTACCATAAAACTCCATTATCTACTGTAAATTGCTTCCAGGCATTTGCTAATACAAATATTGGAATTATACATTGGGTGAGTTTTCATTTTCTTTCTGTGTCATGGGTACTTCCCCCCACAGACCAAAGACATGCAGTCAGGACTCTAAGCTGCCTATAGGTGTGATTCTGAATGATAGTTTGTCTGTGTCCCTGTGATGGACTAGCGACCTGTCCAGCATGTACCATGCCTCCCTTTCCAAATGACAGCTGCAATATATATGGGTATACCCCGAATGACAGTAGGAGTGACAGTTTTCCATCTTGAAGATTCATATTACTTCCATTCACCACGAAAGAAGCCTCAGACCAATATATTGCTTTCAATATGCTGATTGTGTAGTTTTGATTGTATTAATTAATATATTAATTTTTAAATGTCACTCAGACAAACACAGATCTTTTACCTAAACTTTAACATTTGTTTGAAATTATGACAAAACATCTGTCCACATGCTGATATAAAATGCTATGTTCAAGATATTTGGAGCAGTTCCGCTTTTCCTGGAATGTTGAGGCAGACGTAGTGTTAGGAGCAGGAGATTACAGACAGCTCTCTGGCACACTGGTTGATTTGAGTGGCTGTGGCTGGCCTCCTCTGGGGAAATTGGGCCTTAGGAGTGGGGTTCCTGATTTACTTCAGGCCCTGGCATGTCTTGCTGATGAGCTCCAGGCAGCCCGAGCCCCATATGGGGATTGGCTCCGACCAATATGTTCCCTTCCACTCAAAAGGACAGGGCTAATGTGCTAGAACCCAGGCACCTACGCCCCCGACTCCCCTCAGCAAGCCCCCTTCCACCTTCATTTAAGACTCTCTCTATCTTGTCTGATTCTCCTGCTCTCCCATTGCTTCTCCTTTTTCATATCAAAGCCTCTCTATCTGTCACCACCTCTCTCAGACTCACTCGTATCACCATCTCTTTTCCCCATCTTTTTCTCTTCTCGCTTTTGCCTCTCTCTCACTCCTATCCCACTCTGCTGCTGCTTCCTTGTGCTGTAGTCATTTTTCCCCACCTGAAGCTCATTTCTAGGTCTAGGGGAATGTATGGCTTTATTTGTATGGCACTGATATTTTATTGGATTCCTATTGCTTTGGAACAGAGGTACCACATTCCAAATTCATCAAGGGCCAATTTAATTCAAAATTCATGAAGTGGGCATTCGTCAAGGTGCTAGCTCTAGTGTGCTTTCTGTGTTCTCAGGGTGCCTCCCATAAGCACAGGAGACCATCAGTAACACAAACTCTATTTCCCTGTCTGATGTCTGATGCCTGTCTGAAAATGCTGAGTGGCGTTATTTGGCTCAGTACTGGATCTTAACAAAAAAATACTTAATTACTTTAGTCCTTTTGCCAAGACCACTGTGTTACAAAGCCTAGTTCTTATATAACGAAAAGCGTTATGTCACTGACTGAATGACATAAATTAAGAAACATAATTTTCACTATTCGAAATTCACACTTGTCTTAACAGTTCGAAACATGAAATTTTAGGTAACTGTAATATTTAAAATTTTAATAAATAATAAGATACTGTATCTACTGAGGGGCACATTAGGAAAATGTTGTGTATGCAATGGACAAACACACAAAGCCTAATTCGGTCAATGGCGTAGTTAAAAATGTTTTATTCAAAATGAACAATTTTCATAGAAATTGCAACTGTAATTATTAATAAAAACATAAACATTTAATATAAATGGCAATTTTATTTAAATAAATGAATGCTGTATCAGATGTAAAAAAAGGATAGAGGACGATGTCACAGTTACACAATGTCTTTATTAACCTTTAAACAATACCAATGTAAGCAATTTTAAGTGCATTTAGTAGTGTAGCCATGTAACTTTTACATTTACTTCACTACAGTTCACTATAGCTAATTTGATTTACTATGCAGGTTATTAATGTAAAACATGATGAAAGTCATTAGAACATAATACATTAACCATATCAGGAAATAGGATCTGTGCAATGGGCTCGGCAAGGAAGCTGACAGAACAGTTTGTTTTGTTAAACAACAGCCTACTAGAGGATTTCTGTTTCAGTTTGATACTGAATCTGTCACTGTTGAAGACTTTCTGAAATGACAAGGAGAGAGATGATAAACTTTACTTATTACTTATTTACTTAAACTTAACTTACTCCTTAGGTGTGTGAGAGGGAAACTGAATGGGGAACCAAAGCTGGCGAAGGATAAGGCAGGTGAGTGGAAGAAGTGAGGGAGGGAAAAGAAAGGACTTCATGCACACAAAAAGGAATCTCTGCAAACAGATATCTATATTCAGTTCAATTTAACTACAAAAGCATCATTTTGTGCTTTTATTTTGAAGAGGTTTGGTGGAAATAGACATAATTTTCTAAACTGTAAAATACTCTTGCTAATCAGTCACGTTAACGGACCAATAATATGATGTAGTTCAAGTTACAAGCTCCATCATTATTAAGTTTAGTTATTTGATTAATTGCATTTATTGAATTTTACTTTTTGGAATTTAACTAAATTTTGAATATTTTGACATGCAAATTGCATGAAACATGTCATTAACATTAAAAAATTAATTATTTTAAATAATATCCCGAAATATCTAATAACAATTAGCATTCTCAATTTGAAGTTTTTAAATGATGATGTCATACTAGGGGCGGCACGGTGGTATGGTTGTTAGCACTGTTGCCTGAGGCAGTTTGCATGTCCTTCCCGAGTCTGTGTGGGTTCTCTCGGGGGTCTCTGGCTTCCTCCCACAGTCCAAAGACATGCAGTTAAGCTTATTGGAAAAACTCTAAATTGTGTGACTGGTTGTGTGTCTATATGTGGCCCTGTGACAGACTGGAGACCTGTCCAGGGTCTACCCTGCCTCTTGCCCATAGAAAACTTTTATTTATGAAAGAATCTAACAGACGTACAAGTACAAAGTCCAAGTAATAGGCTGAATTGTCAGAATTCACTTGGTCTGCTTAATGGTAAAACACTAAATTAATCATTCAGGAATATCATCAAGTTCAAGAGACAAGCTTAACTGCCAGCAATCAGTTCAACTATCTTAATATTTAAATTAATTTTAAAAGGACAAGAGAATTGTAGAAGCAGGTCATTAATATTATTATTAATATTATTATTATTAACTGGAAAATTGAGCCTCTCTCACTCTCGCTGTGACATCACCCACTCTAGGTCACGCAATACACACTAATGGAAAAGCAAAAATTTCCCCAAAGCTATGCCAAACTAAAGCTGCCATAAATTAGAAACTATAGATTACATTAAAAATCTGAAAGGTACATTTATAGCTTAATTAAGTTTATAACTTCAAAAAATATGAAAGCTACTGGAAAGTTTAAAACATTCTTAAAAGTAGCTTAAGAGAAATAGAAGTGGTAGAAACAGAGTTGAATGTCTACAGCACAAGTTTCAAATTTCAAAATAAAGCATAATGAAATAACATTAAGTAAGTATATAATTAAATCATTTAATAAAACATAGCTGACTTGATCCAAATAGTATAGTAAGTATAGAAAACCCCTAAGATATGCTGATAGACTTTTACAAGAGATCCCTGACATTGCTGAAGCTTTAAAAGCTAGAACACACAGAACATGTATTTTTAATGAATCTGTCATTTTAGCAAATACAACATAAGCTGAGTTTATGAAAATAATTACATATTATGTTAAAGAAACAATTCTTTAACTAAAATATAAAATACTGCTTCATAGCATTCATAGTAATAAAATTCAAATAACAATACTGTGAATGCTTCACAGTACTCAGGCAGACAAATCCAGTTATCCAAAATAAATGGTCAGTAACAGGCGTATAACTTACAGTTTGGCAATGCAACGCAAAAGGCCAAGACAAAACACAGTCCAGTTTCAAACACAGCAAGCACTCAGCTACAGGAAAGTGGAGACTAAATCACAATCTGGCACAGAGTAGTAGCTGCAGACCTATTTATTAATGGAATGGAACAGGTGAAACAGAGAATCTTGATTATGTCAGGAAGAATGCTCAGCTATGTTCCCTCATTTTTGTAGAGGACTTCTGAAGTTCTATTGATATAATATTAATGTGATACATGTCGTGTGGTGTCAGATGTATGTCTCTGTGCAGTCAGTTTTATTTGTTGGAGATTCCACAGCTTAGAGTGAATCAGCACTCTGTTTTTATCATTTCATTAATGTGACAGTTTCATTCACTTTGACTTTGCAAATGTTACAAATTGTTTTGTCATTATGAGAATGCAGATTGATCCCAAACAAATTGGATGTTTTTTCCATCTAAATTTAAAAACAAAAATGTAATATATATTAATAGTTTCTGTTTAAACGTTTGTGTCCATCCACAAGTTGATTTCATTATTTATTGTCATCTCACAATTTAGGGTTGAGCACAGCTCTGTCCGCTCCACTTCTCCCTTAACTTTTTCTCCTCATGATCCAGGTCTTTATGCCATCCATCTCCCCTCATTTTGACCTACAAAGACCATGCTGAAAATTTCACACAATCTCTCTGCACAGCAGTGGCTGCACCAGCACTGGAAGCCAATATGTTGCCATAATTGGGCCTGTACTAGGGGCAGAGTCCAAGGCAATTAATCCTTTCCTCCTGTTGTTTGCGCCCTGGTTGGCAGTGACAGGGTGTAGCATAATTGGACAGGAGCACACTTGTCCTCTCCATTTTACATTAATATCCCTTAGCTCCAGACTCTAATCCCGACCAAGTTGAGAATCCCACTTCTGCCACCAATATCCACTCAGTCCCTCTTTCCTGCTCTCCCACTCCCACCTGTCAAAGCTCCTCCGGGCCATGCTGGGCTAATCTACGGCCCAGATGAAGTAAATGGTTAGCTGAGATTGAAGTGGGCAAGTGGGATGTGTGTGTGTGTGGGGGGGCATTTACACACATGTGCTTGCTTATGTAGGGCCAAGCAAAGTATGAGTCAACCAAGGTGCACAAGCAAAACTGTAGGTTTTGAATTGAGATTTACCTTTTTACATTCTCTGAAATAAAAATATTTACAGACATTTTAGTACTAAACAGGAGTTTTCTACTTAATCATTATCATTAATTATTAGTATTTGTATGTATAACTGTAATAATAAATTTGAAAATGTACTGATAAGACAGGCTATTCATACTTTTTTGTTTTTTACAGTATGGATTATATATTATTTTGTCACTGCTCAAGTATTTCTGTGCAGCCCATACAATTTGTCTGCATAGATTGTCTGCAATCCCTGTACACACATGGCGATGTGCAAAACAAAATTCTGTTCTTTCTGTTTACAAAAATGTTATGATGTTAATTGTTTTAACATCCTTGACAATATTCTAGTTGGCAGATAAACATTTTATATAAAGCCTTGTTTACATTTTTGTTATGTCATCATTTTGTAGCTTTGAGACCCCAAACTCTTTATCTCATTGTTGCTACTGCCCAGCATGTGGATTGTGGTATTGCAGTCACAGAAGTGCATACATAGAGGTGTGTTTGGATATCCTACAAAGGAAGTCTGAATTGTCCTCAACCTCTTTCATTATTCTTTTATGATTCAAAGGGAAGGTACAAAAGATCTGTAAGACAATCAAGGGAGTGTATGTTATCTATGACCATTCAACAATGTTATGTGGGGTGTTGTATTTTGTCTCAGAATCAGTGGATTTTTGACCACTAAGGAAGCCATGAGAGTGATGTCATATACAGGTGACGGGCGCTCTATTCAGTCTGATAAGTACAGTTATGAATAATTTCTTTGTTAACGTTAAATCCTATGTGTGTACAGGCATGTAAACACTCAGGTGTAGTGATGGTCATGTGACGTATTCAGTAATTCTTTCTCTTGTTGGAGTACGTGCGCTCCACGATCTCTCCCCAGAACAAAGGAATTAGGGCCTACAAGTAAACCTGGAGGCCTGACTCGAGTGCCCCCTCAAACAAAGGACCAGAAAGCGGGTGAAATGTTCCCAGATCAGTTCTCATCCAGGTGTGAAAACATGAGTCACCGGAATCACAAGCAGCGATTGGCTGCAGGTCCCGGTGGCCGAGTCCAAGGTTCGCACCGATAAAACCGGCCAACACGGCACAGTTCGCTCTCTTGTCTCTTGTCTTTTTTTCTTTCTTCTGCTCTTCTCCCTGCGCTCCTCTCCACCAGTGCCTGGTCCCTCATCCAGCTTCAGCTGCCTTTTTTTTCCTTCCTTGCCGCCGCCAGCCTGAGTCGACACAGCAACCCCACCGGACGCTGAGAGGAAGCCAAGAAACGAGCCTGGCTCTAACTCCACTCAGACCGATCCACCTGTATCCACGTCGAGCTGTTCACTCACCAATGCCAGCCCGCTAGAAGGATACTGCCGTACGGCCGCCGAGGAAATGCCGCCGTACCCACGACCCCAACGAGAGCGCCACATTGCCAGTGCCCCGCCGAGCGTCTGTAGTGGTTAGAAATGTCCCAACTCAGAAGAACTCAAGCAGAGGCAGCATTAGGTTTCAGCCAATCAATTGTAGATTTATTCTCAGTGCTGAGATGAAAGAATGCAAAGGCAGATATGCGGAGTCACCTTCTTCCTTGCAAGGAGTATGCTTGCTAGCGCTCGGGGAGCCCCAGGCCTGACCACAGAAAAACGAGTTGTCTCTACGGCAGGCAAAGAACTCTCCTCCCGAGATTCCTCGGGAGCATGTTTTAATCCCTCTGTTTGCGTCAGCCCAAATGCAAACAGTGATTGCAGCCACTTGTTTTGACTCCATTGCTTTGGTTACCAGGTCAGAATGTTTTGCCCAAATTGTTCTGCTCTACCGGTCAGATATCCTCGGAGCCACTAAGCCCGCGACTAAGCGATCGCCGCCATGCCAAGGAGAGCACGCCCTGATCTAATGGCATTGATTGCAATTGTCATCTTGCGGGTGATTACTACGTGATGGAACCTTGGTACCTTGGTAATGGTTGCTGGTGGCTTATTTGTATGTGTGGGGGAGGGAGAGCTGCTAAAAGCAGAGAACTTGATTCTCCTGGATGATTGAGAATCTTCAAAGACTCGCTGCTGTTTCCTGCAGTATATTGCAACTAAACCTGACAAGTTTGGGATCAATTTCTTCACATCGCTGTCACTTGCACATAAACTTCTTAGCCGGAAAACCACCATCCTCGGCACAGTTAACAAGATTGGAAATCCCTCAATCCACTAGACACACAGATCGCAGGTATGTTGCAGGTCTTTTGTGGGTCTATGTTTGTGTTTCTAATTTTTAGACTCAACACCACCAAGTGTGTCATTGTGTGTAAAAGTGCTATGAAAATAACAATTTATCTTATTTATTAGGTGTTTTCAACCACCGATGCTACGCTGACGGCGTATGCACCCAAACGGAAGAAGACCATCTACATTCTTAGCAGCAGGCACAGCGTGATTCAGACTGATAATACCACCAAAAGGAAGCCAAACACTGTCACCCTTTACAACACCACAAAGTGCGGCGTGGATGTGATGGATGTGATGGACCAGATGGTGCGGCAGTACACTGTCCGCACAGGGACATGGCGCTGGCCAGTTGCCGTGTCCTATAACATGATTGACATGGCAGTACTGAATGCACATGTGCTGTATCAAGCATGCACCGGAACGCAGGAAAGACGGGAGGACTTCCTGGTGGAGCTTGCAAGAGAGTTGGCTAACTCTCATATGTGTGCGAAGAAGGCAAGAAAAGAACAATTGCTTCGGACCCAACCCTCCACACCAAGCCCTAGTAAAGAGCCATGTGTCAGGTCAAACACCACTGCAAGAACAATCATGCCACTGTGCAATGTGTTCACTGCTACAGATACACATGTGGTAAATGCAGACAGGAGATACCATGGCAGTGCCAGGATTGTGAGTGATTGCCTCTACAAGAATCTGAACAGATAACTGTAGTAGAAAACAGGTGATAGCTTATAGTTCATTATTTGCTATTGATGTGAGTGTGTCTACATAGTAGGAATAGGTTTTCAAAAGTGAAGGCAAGATAGTCAGGCCATGAGTTTACAGAGTTTCTGTGTCCAGGATTTGAGCCCCTTGTGCTGACAATAACAGGATGTTCTCTCCCACATCTGGAAAGTTCATGGCGTGTGTGGTTGCTCCGGGAACACGTCAGGTCGAAGTGACCTGTTGATAACTTTCATGTAAACAGAGTCATTAGTCTAAAATATCAAGGATCGGAGACCAAATTTGGGCAATAGCTTTCTTGCGACTGACGCAAGTTGAGGGTTTAAAAACCGACACCACCAAAGAGGAGAAGAGGAGAGTATTCGTCGCCTGCCTAGGAGATAACTTGTTCTCTGTGGTCAAGCCCGGAGCTCCCCCACGCACCAGCGAGCTTTACCCCTGCAGGGAGGAAACAGGTGACTTTGTATATATCTGCCTTTCGTATATCTTTACACCATTATCAGAAATAAATAATTTGCATTATTTTGAATCTAAGTGCTGTGTTTGACTGAATTCTATCAGTGGAAAATCTCAGTAACAACTACATAACCAACTGTAGGAAGACTCAGAAGTAGGGGGCAAGTAACACACTCTCTATTGACCTCTCTCTGACTTCAGTGCAGGACACAGATCAAGAAAACACCCAGGTTAAATGTTCCTTCCAAAGAATCTCTGATGAGTGGGATTGTCAACTGCCTCCAGAGTAGAAGGCACTGGTCTGCAGTAGGAGACGGAGGAACAGCTACTTGTACATGTGATGTTCGGTGTACTCTGAGTGATGTCACCGTTGATTGTTTTTTTATACTCCACAAAAACTAAAGAGAATAACTAGGAGTAGTGGAATTTTAAAAATGGGTGGCCTAACAGGTGAATAGCTGAGGTTTTCTATTGTGCATTGCATTAGTGATGATGATTAACATGCAAGTTGCTGAACATACATACTGAACTGACCAATGGTAGTTCCATTGACCCTGTACAAACACCAGTGTTTCCTGTTAAGAAAATCAGGGATCCCCCAGAGAATGGCGTTTTGTCCAAGACCTTCATGCTGTGAACAAAACTGTTCACCCACAAGCCCCAACATTGCCCAATCCTTACTCTATTTTGGCTCAAATCACACCATCTACGCAGTGGTTTTCAGTGGTCGACCTAGCTAATGCTTTTTTTTCTGTCCCTGTGGACCCAGACAGTAATTTTTGGTTTGCTTTCACTTTTGAAAACAAAACTTACACCTTTACTTTACTTTGCCAAGGCTGTCAAGGCTGCCAAGTCCCCAACCATCTACAAGACTGCTCTCAGGGACAGCTTAGCACCTGTCACCAGACTTTTTGAATATATAGATGCATAGCAATAGATGAACGGGATGGCTGCATGATTTCTGTCCTCATGCAGAAACATGATGACAAGTTGAGATCTGTGGCTTACTTCTCTGCTTTTCTTGATCCAGTTGCACGTGGATTCCCACATGGCCTTAGAGCAGTAGCAGCAGCAGAGAAAGCTCTTGCTGCCTCTAGAGACATTGTAGGATATTCTGGTGTCACGCTTCTTGTTCCTCATGCAGTGCCTTTCATTCTTCTGGAGCAACAAACCTCCCATCTTTCCACATCCCGTTATCTCAGCTATCACACTTGTCTTTTAGACATGCCTAATGTCACCATACAGCGGTGTAATGCCTTTAAACCAGCCTCTTTGATGTCTCTTCCTGATGCTTGCGACCCCAATAATTGAGTGGCCAACAGAGTGGGCTATACTCTGCTCTGCCGAGAGTGCTCCCCGACCACCGAAATTATATAAATCACAAAGTAACAATAAAATAATTAAACATGGTCTATTAAATCAGATCTCTCTCTCTCTCCTAAATACTTGTTAAAAAATGATCTGATGAGTGTTCATGACATAGATTTATATAGTCTCACTGAAACGTAATTAATCATTAAGCAGGGCTACAGGGCAAGACGGCTTGCACAACTCGCCCAGTCTGACCACATGTCTTTGTTTCTGATCCCCGCATATGCCCCCCTCTGCAAAACTGCCACCAGTACAAAAACTGTTTTTTGATTTGGCTTTAGATTTGGCCGGATGGTGCCTCTCAGCAACTACAGGACTGTTTTGAAAGGACCAACTGGGATGTGTTTGAACACCAGGACCTGGACATGTTCACAGACAGTGTGCTGTGCTACATTAAAAACTATATGGACACTGTCACAGAGGACAGTTGGGGTTATCCCAACCAGAAGCCCTGGATGACTCGGGAGGTCCAGAGACTGCTCCGAGAGAGAAACACCACCTTCAGATCTGGGGATCGAGGTCTCTACAGTGCAGCCCGAACCAATCTGAGGAGAGGCATCAAGGAGGCAAAACTACAATACAGGAAGAGGATCGAGGACAACAGCAGGCACATGTGGCAGGGAGTTCAGCACTTGATCAACTACAAGACCAACTCTGGGGCTGTTGAAGGCGATGCCTCAATGGCAGAAGAACTTAACCTTTTCTTTGCCCGATTTGAGGTGACACAAGAACCAGCTAGGACACACCCCATGGCCCACAGCAGTGTAACCCTCACAGTTGAGGAGAGTGATGTCAGACACACGCTGAGGTCTATCAACCTGAGGAAGGCTACTGGACTGTTAGAGGATATGGAGCATAGTCCTCTCTGTGAACTGGTCCTTTCTGTGTCTCTGTGATATCTTGCTATGCTTGCAGGTACTCCCCATGACCTTGTTGTGCTAGGGAAGAATGTTTAACTGCCCACGCTAAGAGGAAACTTCACAAAACTGTATTCATGGCATAATGACTTCCTATGTATCTTATTCACCATATATGGATTGGCTTTGTATCTTGTTTGACCAGATGTGAAGGAGTGACTTTCATACTTTTCCTAATAAAAAGAGCTGTGCCCAAGGGGGCTTGGAGATCGTCGGCTGGGCACTGAGTTATTGTGTTCCAGAGCGGCTCCCCTTGTGCGCACGAGCGTAAAACTTGAGATCTCAGAGTTTGTCTTCCTTGTGCAGGTGTCTCTGTATTGTTTAAGTGTTGGCAGGCTAGACCCAACATGGACCAATTGGCGTTCTGGGCTGGGTGCCAAAAGAACACCTGGCTGGAATCTTCCCCAAAATCTTCAACCAGTCATTGGCCCTGTCCACTGTACCACAATGCCTAAAGTCCTCCACCATACTGCCTCTGCCGAAAACATCCCACATCTCCAGCCTGAACGACTACCGGCCTGTTGCACCTGTAATGAAGCGCTTTGAGAAACTGGTCCGGAGTCACATCACATCATTGCTAGATCCACAGAGGACGCTGTGACCACAGCACTCCATGATGTGCTGACCCACCTAGAGCAACAGGGGAGCTATGTCTGGATGCTCTTTGTGGACTACAGCTCGGCATTTAACACCATCCTCCCTTACAAACTGATGGAGAAACTTTTGGGCTTAGGGCTTCTAGACTCCACCTGTATGTGGATAAACAGCTTTCTCACGGCCCTCAGTCTCAGCACTGGCTTCCCTCAGGGCTGTGTGCTGAGCAAGGAGAACAACTTGCACAAACAACTCCTCAACACCACAAAGACAAAGGAACTGATTATAGACTTCAGGTGAAAGAAAAGTAGGACTGACAGTAGAGAGAGTACATGGCTTCCGATTCCTGGGAGTTCAGATAGAGGGGGGCGACCTGGAGCATGAACACCTCGGAACTGATGAAAAAGGCCCAACAGAGACTCTACTTCCTCAGGGCGCTGAGGAACAACTACGTCTCTAAGAGACTCCTGGTGACCTTCTACTGGTGCTCCGTAGAGAGCATCTTAACATAACTTTCTACAACTGAATTCAGATAAAACTGAGGTTATTATAATTGGTGCTAAAAACCAGAGAGACTCTTTATTGAATCAGATTGTTACTCTGGATGACATAACGTCAGCTTCAAGTTCTACTGTCAGGAACCTTGGTGTCATCTTTGACCAAGATCTGTCCTTTACACCATGTATTAAAGAAATCTCTAGAACTGCCTACTTCCACCTGAGGAATATTGCTAAAATTAGGAGCATCCTCTCATAGAGTGATGCTAAAAAATTAATCCATGCATTTGTTACCTCTAGGCTTGACTACTGTAACTCGCTACTCATAGGTTGTCCCAATAACTCTTTGAAAATCCTCCAATTAATTCAAAATGCTGCAGCCAGAGTTCTGACTGGACTTAGGAAGAGAGATCACATCTCTCCTACATTAGCTTCTCTGCATTGGCTCCCTGTCAAAACTAGGATAGAATTCAAAATTCTTCTCCTCACTTACAAAGCTCTTCATAATAAAGCTCCATCTTATCTTAAAGACCTCATGGCTCCTTATGCTCCCAACAGAACGCTTCGTTCTCAGAGCGCTGGTCTGCTTGTGGTTCCTAGAGTTTCTAAATGTAGAATGGGAGGCAGAGCATTTAGCTACCAAGCTCCTCTCCTATGGAACCAGCTTTCAGTCCAGGTTCGAGAAGCAGACACCCTCTCTAGTTTTAAAACTAGGCTTAAAACCTTTCTTTTTGACAAAGCGTATAGTTAGAGATGGTTCTGGTCACCCTGAACCATCTCTTAGTTAAGCTGCTATAGACTTAGACTGCTGGGGGACGTCCTTTATTGACTGAGCTCTTTTTTCTTTTTTTCTTCTATCCCCTAACATGCCTCCATTTCCACATGTGACTAACTTTGTCTCTTTTCTCTCCTAGTTGTGCTTCTCCCCTTCTGTCTCTCTCTATTCTCATCTACAGGTATCATCAGACTCAGAGTCGTGTGTCTCCAGTGTTCAGTTGCTGGTCCAACCATCCCGCCTGTGTTCTGTTGCTGCTTGTTTTGTTGTTGTTGTTGTGTTCTTTTCTCTCTTCTCTATCCCCTCACCCCGACCGGTCAAGGCAGATGGCCGCCCACACTGAGCCTGGGTCTGCTGGAGGTTTCTTCCTCGTTAGAGAGGGAGTTTTTCCTCTCCACTGTTGCTATTTAAATGTACAATTTATCGATTGGCTACAATTAAAAGCTTGCTCTATGTGGGAATTGTTGGGTTTAGTTGTGTAAGGTCTTAAAACCTTACTTGTAAAGTGCCCTGAGATAACTGATGTTGTGAATTGGCGCTATATAAATAAAGTTGAATTGAATTGAATTGAATTAACATACTGCATTGGCGTATGGATCAGCTGCATAGTAGCACAGAGGAAAGCGCTCCAGTGATAAACACGGCCCAGAAGATTGCCGACTGCTCTCTTCTTACACTGGAAGAACTACACAGTTCCCACTGCATCAAAAAAGCCCAAAACATTATTACGGACATATCACACCCCGGACACCATCTGTTTGAACTGCTACCGTCAGGACAACGATACAGACAAATCTAATCACGGACAAACAGACTAAAGAATAGTTTTTATCCAACAGCCATAACTGCAATGAACAAACAACAAATTACTGCATAGACCCACCGGGGGTGGCTTGGGGTAGGTTTTGTCCTCCTACTTCCTGTTTTCGTGCATTACTCTTATATACTTATTGTACTGCTCCCACTACGTGTTTTGTACTTCAGGTACGTTAACGCAGTAAAAGAGCGAGCCAAACTCGGGTTTGCTCCTTGCTCCTTTATTTTAAGAACAGGTGAAGACAGGTGAAAATCCACGAGTGAAACTGAAATACAAACAAGAGCCTTTTAACAAACAACAAAAGGCCACCAATCGTCACGCAAATATCTTAAACGTGGATCGTTAATATGTCGACTAGCCTCTTAACAGGCTATGCTATTAGCATGATCTACATTAGCATAACGTAGACGAGTAAATGCTACATAAACTCAAATCTAAGAACACACGAATACGTAAACACTTACATAGGTCACATGTTTACAAAACAATAACCAACTTACAGCTGTTGCTTTCGGAGGCATAGGAAACACATAGCACAGAAGCATGCACACTGCCGCTTACAGAGTTGCCCGCTACTGCCCCGATACACTTCCTCCTTGGCAATTTTCAAAATAAAGGTTGCACTCTTTTCATCATGTTCAACTAAGACTGAGGGCAGAACACTCCCCGTCTGGCATTCAATGCCACACAGCCACACACTTTCAACTATTTACTGCTATCAAGGTCTTTCTCAGTCTCCAGAAGAATGATGATGTATTCAATCCTCCAGCGCCTCCAGAATTCATTGGCAAGTGCTTGGACCTGTTTCCACTGGCATCTCAGAATATCTGCTCTGGTAAACTCTCCTGGTACAGCAGGCAAACCTTGCTTTTGAGTCAAGAGCATAGCAGGAGAAAGCAAAAAAGGTGAAGAGGGATCAGATGAGACCGGGACCAAGGGTCTCGCATTGATTATTGCAGAGACCTCTGCCATCAGTGTAGAAAGTATGTCATGCGTCAACTGAGTATGTTTATTTTCTAAAAGCATGGAGTCCAGGATCCTGCGTGTCACACCAACCATCCTTTCCCATGCTCCCCCCATGTGAGATGCATGAGGTGGATTAAACTCCCATGAACAACCATTGCTGTGGAGATACTTCTGGATACTTGTCCGCTTTTCTTCAGGCTGAGCCATACTTAGTTCAGAACTGGCAGCGACGAAGTTGGTGCCTCGGTCTGACCGCAATTGCTTGGCTGGACCTCTTACAGCGAAGAATCGCCGTAGAGCATTTATGCAACTCGAGGTGTCTAAAGACTCAATGACCTCGATGTGCACACCTCTGGTGCTCATACATGTGAACAGAATAGCCCACCTTTTGCTATGCGCAGCACCCCCTCGCGTGCGTCGTGTGGCCACTGTCCATGGTCCGAATACGTCTAATCCCACATAAGAGAAGGGTGGGGACGTGTCAAGGCGTTCTGGGGGAAGGTCTGACATCTTCTGTACTCCCAACTTTCCCCTTAGCCTACGGCATGTCACACAGTGATGTATAACAGAGCCAATTAGTCTCTTGCCGGCAATCCACAGGCCAGCTGCCCTAACGGCCCCTTCAGTGAACTGCCGACCTTGATGTTTCACTTCTCTGTGATAGTGTTCTGCAAGCAGTTTGGTTACGTGATGTTGTTTCGGGAGGATGACTGGATTCTTCAGCTCTGACTCAACTGAGGCATGTTTGAGACGACCGCCAACCTTCAACAGGTCATCGCTCATATAAGGGTCGAGACTCAGAATTGCACTTGAATGAGATACTTCTCTTTCCTCTTGTAAAGCATTATATTCGTCCGGGTACACATCTTTCTGAACAGACTGAAGGATGAGGCCTTTAGCATCTCCAAGCTCTTCTGGAGAGTGAGGTTCCTTACAGTAATGCCATCCCTTGCCTTTGCATGCATGTTGTGGCCCGTCTGTGGAGTCTGCTGACCGATGGGAACGCGCCTGGTGAATCAAAAAGGAAACTGCTCGCTGAAAGGAATTCCATGTGGAAAAGCGACGAAAGCGATCTGCGGTGAGTCTTGTGGCTTTGGCTTTTAAGTGTGTCGCGAGAGCAGTTACCTGTGGTCTAACCTCCGCATCTTTATCGGGATCCACAAGTTCAAAGAGTCCCCTTGCTTCATGCTGAGGAGGTTTGTAGAGGAACTCTGGTCCTCTGAACCACCTACTATCCTTAAGCTTCGATGCAGACACAGACCTGGTGGCCAAATCAGCTGGATTCTCTTCAGAGGAGATGTAGTGCCACTGCTCCGGGGAAGTTGTCTGGCGTATATGATGCACTCGATTGTGAACGTACACAAAAAAACGTTTGGAGTCGTTACAGATTTATCCAAGCACTACTCTACTGTCGCAGTAGAACTTTATGACGTCTGGCTTGAGGTCCAATTCATCCAAGATGAGCTCTGCCATCTCGACTGCGAGAACTGCGCCACACAGTTCAAGACGAGGAATTGTGGGCTCTGGCTGTGGTGCTAGTCTTGCCTTCCCAAGTACAAAGCCAACTTCGCAGCGGCCATCCTCAGTGACGGCTCGCAAATAAGCCACTGCTCCAACGGCCCAGTTTGACGCGTCAGAAAAGAGACACAGTTCGGTGTATGTGGCTTTCGAGAGTGATATTGGTATGTAGCAGCGAGGCATATGAAGACTGCTGAGCTCTTGGAGTGACAATCTCCACGTCTCCCAATTGCTCCTTTTCTCCTCAGGAAGGAGGACGTCCCAATCCTGAACTCCATTAGCTAGCTCTCGTAACAACAACTTGCCCTTGATTGTTACTGGCGCTGCTAGCCCCAAGGGGTCGAAGATGCTGTTAATGACAGAGAGAACCCCACGGCGGGTGTATGGCTTGTCAGCAACAGCGACCCTGAAGGTGAAGGTGTCAGTGTTTATGTCCCAGCACAAACCCAGGCTCCTTTGAGTTGGCAGAGTTTCATCATCCAGACCTAAGTCTTTAATGTCTGACGCCAGTTCTTCTGGTTTGAAGGCTCGCATCACAGTGATGCTGTTTGATGCAATTTTGTGCAGCCTTAGGTTTGACTCTGCAAGTGATGCACAGGTACGCTTAATTAGCTCTATAGCTGCAGACTCCGTGGGCACCGATATCAGGCCATCATCTACATAAAAATGTCTCTCAACAAAATGTCTCGTGTCCACCCTGAACTTTGTCTCACCTTTCTGAGCAGCCCTCCGAAGACAGTAAATTGCTACAGCCGGGGATGGACTGTTTCCGAAAACGTGCACGCGCATGCGATATTCTTGTACCTCCTTTGACAGATCGTTGTCCTTATGCCATAAAAACCTTAAGTAGTTTCTGTGGTCGTGTCTCACCAGAAATCCATAGAACATTTGTTGGATATCAGCAGTGACTGCAACAAGTTCTTTTCTGAACCGCAGTAGAACACCAAGGAGAGTATTGTTTAGGTCGGGTCCTGTCAGTAGCACCGAGTTAAGAGAGATGCCACGATGTTGGGCACTTGAGTCAAACACGACTCTCACCTGTCCAGGCTTATGTGGGTGATAAACTCCAAACATGGGCAGATACCAGCATTCCTGTCCTTCCTGGACCGGCGGCGCACTCTCTGCATGTTTATTCTCAAACAGCTTTTCCATGAAGGTGGAGAACTGCTGTTTCATTTCAGGATTTTTACGAAGGGTGCGTCTCAATGAACTGAGGCGGGATACTGCTTGTTCTCTGTTGTTTGGCAGCGGGAGACGAGGTGACTTAAATGGCAATGGGGCGACCCAGTTGTTTGTTTCATCCTGATGAACCTCCTTCTGCATTATACTAAGAAAGGCTTCATCTTCAAATGACATGGCACACCTATTGTCATTTTCAGTATGCTTAAACAGCTTGAGTCCCAGTTTGTCTTCGACGGGCATAAGCTTCAAAGCGCGTGTGGGGGGATGCCTTCCGAGCTCCCCGCCGTAGCTTGTTTTTTCTCTCACACTGATGGTGTTGTGGCAAGGAACGAGGAGGGATGGGCGTCCATTCCGCAGAATGTGAGTTTCGGTTTGTGAGCATTGTCGATGCACACTTCACCTACAATTACCCAACCCAAGTCCAGACGCTGAGCAAAGGGTGCGTTGTGGGGTCCATTTGCTTGTTGCCTTACTTTGTGCACTCTTATTATGTCTCTCCCTAGCAGAATCATCATCTCAGCATTGCGATCTAGCATTGGGATGTGAGGGGCGATGTGTTTCAAGTGAGCGTGCGCAAGAGCGACCTCTGGTGTCGGTATTTCAAATCTGTTGGTCATTATTTCATTGCACTCAATGAGGGGCGGGAGACTTAAACACACGCTTCCATCTATTGCTTCAATCTGGAAACCAACCGCTTTTCTGCCCGTCATCTCCACTGTACCGGCACATGTCTTCATCAGATATGGCAATGGTTTACTGCCGATCCCAAACAGGTGGAAGAACTCAGAACGTGCCAGTGATCGGTTGCTTTGATCATCAAGGACGGCATACATCTTGACGGAACGCTCTGGCTGTCCTTGGGGGTAGACCCGCACCAAACACACCTTGGAACAGGACCGTGGAAATCCGCTGTCACCGCAGACCTCAGTACACCGTGACGTAACTTCAAGTCGACCGCTGTCCTGCGAATCTGCATCTGGTTCAGGCAGGGGTAATGTAGGTGTTTGAGGGATGTCATGCATAGCAGAGCAGTGATTTTCACTTTGACACTCGCCGCATTTCAGACTTGTCGGACAGCCTCTAGCCAGGTGGTGTGGAGAACAACACCTAAAGCACAGTTTGTTTTCTTTCAGGATATTCTTCCTTTCCAACAGCGTTTTTGCTCTGAAGGCTCTACATTTAACTACAGGATGATTTTTCCTGTGAACAGGACAGTGTCGTATGGCGTTGTCCCTTTGTTCTGTACTAGTGGTTGCAGTAACATCTGTCTTATGTGCGTACACCGCAGCCCTATATCCACTTCTCTCACTTTTGTTGAAAGTCCGGCAGGTGTTTGATATGGTGAAACTTGGATCATTCCTAGCCTTTGCCTGAGCATAAACAAAGTCTACAAAAAACGAGAAGGGAGGGAAAGTCACACCGTGTTCTTCTTTGTATCGAGAGCCAGAAAGAAGCCATTTCTCCTGTAGGCCTGGTGGTAGTTTTTCAACTATGGGCTTTATTCCCCGAGGGGTGTCAAGATAAGCCAGGCCGGAAAGGTATCCTTCGTTTTTTGCCAACAGAAGCTCCATGAGAATGTCGCTAAGTTCCCTTAGTTTCGTGTTTTCTTTGGCTGACAGATATGGAAAACTGTCTACTCTCTTAAACAAGGCATTCTCCACAATTTCTGGTGTAGCATAGCATTCCCGCAGTCTTTCCCAAGACAACTTTACGGCGGCTTCAGGATTAGTGACGTGAACTGCACGGATCCTCTTTACATGCTCGGAAAACTCTTTACCAAGCCACTTCACGAGGAGGTCTAGCTCTTCACTGTGCGTGAGCCCTAAATCGTGCGTTGCGTTGAGAAATGATGACTGCCATGCTCTGAAGCTCTCTGGAGTGTCGTCAAATTTCGATAGTCCCGTTGTCACTAATTCACGGCGTGCTAGGTATCTGGCAAAATCTATCATTTGTGGAGCATCACCAGAGTGGGAAGGATGGCAATCATAATGTCTTTGCTGGTTCTCTAATGGCGTGGATGTGTGATTCATCTGCGGCCTCAGTGGGTTAACTGGGGAACTTGTGGCATAGACTTGATTGGTCGTCAGTGCATACTTATCTTGTGGCTGCACAGACTTGATATGTGTACCTGTCATTTCAGGCACTGTCCTCCAGGGGAAGTGCTTCATGTCATGTGAGGTCTGGTAGTGCTGTGATGGGTGCACAGATGGAGCCTCACGCTGTTTTTGGTGTTGCACATATTCCTGTGTTCTCCGTCGTGTCAGTTGCGATGAGACTGCACTTCTCACACTATGCATATCTTCATCCTCAATAGCTGCAGCTGCTTCCCAGATTTCTGCTTTAGCGCGAGCGGCCGCTGCTTCCTTTTCAATCTCTAAAGCCTCAAGGTCCGCTTCCAGTGTAGCCTTTTCTAAATCCAGTTTAGCTTTCTCTTTCTTAATTTCTAGCTGTCTTTTAACATAGGCTGCTTTGGTGAGTGCTGCTTCGGCTGAGGCTCTTGCTCTGGTAGCTGCTTCGATGACAATAGACCTTACCGAAGAGGAATGTTTGGAGCCTGCTCTGGATGCAGTCTTTACTGAAGACTTGGAAGATGCTGAACAAACACTTGCTTCTTTGTGTACCTGCTCATCTTTAACGCTGGCCGGGGGGCTGGGTTCCATGCTGCTTCTTGTTTCGTCTTTCCTGTACCAACTGGTATCACAGCTTTTCACTGTACTGCTCCCACTACGTGTTTTGTACTTCAGGTACGTTAACGCAGTAAAACAGCGAGCCAAACTCGGGTTTCACGAGCCAGGAAGAGAGCTCCTTGCTCCTTTATTTTAAGAACAGGTGAAGACAGGTGAAAATCCACGAGTGAAACTGAAATACAAACAAGAGCCTTTTAACAAACAACAAAAGGCCACCAATCGTCACGCAAATATCTTAAACGTGGATCGTTAATATGTCGACTAGCCTCTTAACAGGCTATGCTATTAGCATGATCTACATTAGCATAACGTAGACGAGTAAATGCTACATAAACTCAAATCTAAGAACACACGAATACGTAAACACTTACATAGGTCACATGTTTACAAAACAATAACCAACTTACAGCTGTTGCTTTCGGAGGCATAGGAAACACATAGCACAGAAGCATGCACACTGCCGCTTACAGAGTTGCCCGCTACTGCCCCGATACACTTCCTCCTTGGCAATTTTCAAAATAAAGGTTGCACTCTTTTCATCATGTTCAACTAAGACTGAGGGCAGAACACTTATAGTCTTATTTCCGGTTGGTTTGCCTATTCATTAGGCTAATTTATATTCTGATTGGCTTCACCTGTGCCGATTGTTGGCTCAGGTGTATTTAGACACCCTGTTTTGCGTTCACAAACCGCCGAATTGTTAATCTACCAATCGCATCGTCACGCTTCCATTTTCGGAAAGCCAAGCCACCGCCAAGGATCACATGAGTCGGCCGATTTAACCGTCGTGCAGCTTTCAAGGATGTCAAAAGGAAAATATGGGGCTCTCTAAGCTCCAAAACCACACAAGGGTTGGATAAAACAGCCGCAGATGGATGATAAATCGCAACACGCTTTATCTAGATGAACGCTTGGATGAACTTGTTCATCAGAAGACCCACATGTGTTCATTGTATGTAACACCCACAAAGGCTGTTTTATCCAAAGCAATGTGTGTTTTTAGCTTTGAGCACGCCCTATGTTATAGTGGGGTTGTTTCTTAGTACTTTAGCACAGCTCCCGTTATACTCCGGTGTTATTCAGTGATGGGCGATACCAGTGATTTGAGATTCGATCCGAGTATACCAAGTAATACCTTGGCTAGTATCGCGAACAACATTAACATATGACAACAGCATGACACCTCCTTTATCAGGTGAACAGCTTATGTCACTTGATATCCATTTCTCGCCTTCATCTACATGTATGTCTTAGATATCCATCTGTATTTCCTTCCCTTTGTTTAAAACCCAATTATGATTTTGGCACACTTTGCCTATTTTTACAATTCTCTTGAACTAGAATGTTCATAGCGAA
This sequence comes from Macropodus opercularis, assembly GCA_030770545.1. NCBI lineage: Eukaryota > Metazoa > Chordata > Actinopteri > Anabantiformes > Osphronemidae > Macropodus > Macropodus opercularis. The sequence continues at coordinate 2,378,880 of CM061110.1, forward strand.
ATAGTCCTTGAATAAAAATGACACATTTAGCATTCTTTGGTGTAACAGACTAATGCGCATATGGTCATGTTATTACTTATATTCTGTAAATAGTCTGATCTGCATAGTAGATAGTCCAATAATCCAGATTAAAATGGTTTGAGAGTGAAGGTAGTATTAATTTCTGCAAATCCAATTTGACACTTATCTTGTGCACATTTCTACTTTACACAAAAAAAATTATATAACAAAACAAAAATAATAATAATAAAACTGCACATTAAGTATTTATAATACAATAAATTAAATAATAAAATAAATAACAGATTTGATTTTGCATTCAATACTATTGTTTGCTACTATAAAAGATGCTATGCAGAGCTTAATGTAAGGCTTAACTGTAAACAAACGGCTTAACCGTTAATCACTTAGTGTTACGTTTTTGCTGTGACCAAACTAAATGGAGGATGGAACAGGCAGAACCAAGACTTGAGTGAGAAAGAATAATGGTTTATTTATGAGCAATGCCAGCCTGCGATGCGAGAGGGCAGTTATGGGCCAGGCGTCTTCCGGATCTTCAACCAGGTGAGTGAGCAGTATGAGTAAGGGTGAAAACAGTTACAGGGGAGGAGGAGATGAACCGGTGGTTAGATGAACGATTCGTCAGGAGTGGTGTGGGAGAGGAGACCAGAGGGTTATGGCGTCGGGTGATGTAGTCCGGGGTTGGCAACGGAGAAGGGTGTTTCTGTCGGGCATCACTAAGCGGTCTGTGAAGTGAGCTTAAGAAGCATAGCATTGGCACAGGTAAAAGCACCCAGGCTAATCAGGAGAAGCTGGCAGAGGTGTCGTGTGCGCATCCGGCCGGCTCTCCACAATAAAAGGTACGATCCGGAAGTAGTTGCTGATCATGACAGAGCCCAACCAGATGGCCCAACTCTGCGCAGGACATCCACACAAGGTCGGGCGGGAGAAGGGACCAATGACGCGGTCCTTCCACCATCGGGTTGCAGGGACAGGAGTAGGAGCAGACCCTCCACGAATAGGGGCAGGAACCTGAGTGAGCCCTCCAGGCCGCACAAAACAGGAACAGGTACCTGAACACATGACGAGAACAGGAAGCGGACCCTCCATCGCGTCGCACATGACAAGGACAGGAACCTGAGTGGATCCTCCAGGCCACACGAAGCCAGGACAGCGAAGGAGCCTAGGTGGCTGGCGTTGACGGCGGTTGCCGCGACGAATGAGCCTAGGCGGCCGACGTCGATGGTGGCTGCTGTGGCGTGAAGGCCTGGGTGGTCGGCGTCTATGGCTGCTGCGGTAGGGCATCAAATTCCAGAAACCTGTCCAACATATAGAATGATGAATTCCATCCGGTCTCAACAGACTGTACAAGTTTATGCTCCGACTTGTTCAGTTGCTTCTGTATGTCTTTTGTGTAGCTTTAGTGCTGTGGTGGAAAAATGAAACGATGTTACTCCATCTTTTGCAAAAGGTTAACGACCTGAGGTACAGCTTTTATGGCATCTTTGACCACCAAGTTCAAAGTGTGGTAAAACAGGGGTAGTGTGTCCACCCAGCTTTGTAAACAGCAGAGACAACATTGGCATCGTTGTCAGTTATTACAGTTATTCTCTTCAGCTCTGAACTAATGTTGGCAGCGGTGTGTTGTTCGTAAAAGCAATTGGCCTCTATTATACATATTCAACCATCTGCCAGTTGTGCACAAAATTACAGGTTATGGTTAAATATGCCTGGGTTGCCCTAGAAGTCCACATATCTGTGCTAAGAACAACACTGTCTACTGTCTGTACAAATCACTTTGTACAAATGTCTTTGTACATTTGTGTGATGATTCAGTTTGTTAGGATGACCGTAACGGCTGGAAAACAGTAGGCTTGACAGCGAGATAAGATGCACAGGGGTGTTTATTCACCGACATACAGGACAAACAAAACACAAACGGATAGCAGTCACCTGAGGCAAAGCAGCAGCCACCCTTAAATGCCCCCACTGATTGAGCCAGCAACCCTTTTATACTGAGGGCTGCACCACATTGGCTCTTCCCCCAGCTCCAGGGAGATCTTACTTAAGATCTACCAACATACATACAACAATCACAAAATTGTATAAACCTAACATAACCAAACAATGAACACCAAATAAACCCTCTTTTTGATCTCTCACCACTACTAATTAAAGTTAATTTAAATCAAACTATATCCTAATGAGGACCAACCTCACCCCACACCAATCTGCAGTTGGTTCAGGCCAGAACCTTTGAAATGCCTCTGTTTCAGAGGGGACTCTTTTGGCCCAAACATACACGGTAAGTCACATGAGCTATCCACAACCAGTAAGGAAGGAACCTTCATTACACAGTTTTTCATCCTTTCCATGAGTCAGCCAAACAGGAGCCAGAATAGGTGATTCTATGCATTTCAGACCACACATTACACATGTACAGTATACAGACTGTAGTTCTTTTAATAACGAAGAAGGACAAGATAGACAGTGAACATAAACAGGGTTTAATAGATTAACGTAACTAAATCAAAATCACTGCTAAGCAGGAGCACATTGATACAAAAACATTGATTAACTATCTAACTGAAAACCTTTGCTACACAGAAAAAATACACTAGAACAATTAAACACTAATCGCTAACTCAGAACCAAAACTAATGCAAACAGAACCTTAAGTGAGAAAATCAACTAACTCAAGGTAACAGAATCAAACATGAACAAGGTGCAAACCTACAAAGTAACAGTTGACCAACAACGTGACAAACATAAGCAGAGTAACCAAGTAGCAAACAAACTTACACAGAGACAATGAACATCTAACAAAGATCAACAAACAAGGGAACACAGAACATACCCAGCATAACGGTGAAAGAATCAAATGAACCAACAAGAATGGTGTCTGGAGGCAGAGCTTAAACACAACTCATCAGAGACAGGTAAAAGTGATGACACTGAATACCAGAAACATTACATAAACAGTACATTAGAGTTAAATTTATCCCAGAAATATTTACTTAAAGTCTCTTGTGTGGAAATTATTTTAATGTTTTTTTCACATTTTTTTCCCACAGCCTTGTTTTTTTAACTTCCTGCACTGAGCAGTGATTTCTCTTGATTAGTTCTTGATATCTTCATATCCTGCAACGATTTAGAGTTTTCATATTTCTTTTAGAAATGTTCTCGTCAGTGTTTTCTTTGTTTGCTCCTGCACCTGCAGAAGTGTTTACTTGAATACTATGTGGTTTCATTAGTTCTGTTTGCTTGTTTGTGACAGCAACATTCATTGCTACAAGCAACAGCTTGGTAGCAATCTTGTATTCAAACTTTACAAAAAGAAAGAGCTAACAAATTGTTACTGTGGAGAATAACCATCACATCATACACAATCTCTCTCTCAAACTCACACACACACTGGTGTCTGCAGGGCCTTTCTTAACTGCCATGACAGTAGAGACAAGCACTTTGTCTCCTGTCCTTCATCTCTCTTTCTATCTCCTGTCTGCTGAGTCCTCTCTATGTATTCATTTCCTTCATCAGATGTCCCTTTCTCGCTCTGCCCATCTCAACCTCAGCCCACTCTGTCACCCCCACCTCCCTACTTTCTTTGCCTCTCTCTTCCTTTGTACCGAGTGGTGAGCACTGACAGTTCTGGCAGAGACAAAGTGCTACTGCTGATGGGCTTAAAAGTGACCGCCCCTGTCCTGCAGCCACACAGCTGGGGAGCCAGAGATCCATCACCCTGTGACATACATAGAGCTGCATGTGGAGAGAGAGGAGAACGAATGAATGAAGGTGGGGGTGTGACGGCAAGAGGGCACGTGGGGGAGTAATTGGAGGAATAACAACATCACATCCTGTAAATCACTGTAGATCACTTTGGCTTTTGCTTTGTGTCAACTGGAGTTCAAATGATTACATGAAAAAGAAGAAATGACATAACTGGACTATTAGTTGCCATGATGATTTAATAGAGGTAAATTTGATTCACTTTGAAATATTACATAATAATAATTCATTGAGATATTACAATTTTTTGTGTCAAAAATTGATGAATAATTTAAAAATTGACCTGTCCAAAGTGTCGTTAAACAAATAGACAACCTTGTTTTTATAAATGTAATAAGTAAAAATATGCCCCATTGTTTATTTGGTGTTCTGGCTTGCATAGCGTATTGACAATGTCATTATATTGACGAACAGACAGCATTTCAGACTATCTGACACTGGGTCTATGTGCTACAGTCACATAATTCAGGTCTTTTGTGGGCAAAGTTGGTCTTGGAGCCTGCCTCACTTTGATGGCATTACATGTATGTATTTAAATATCACTGTTGTCACTTGATGTCACTTGTTATGTCTAAAATATCTGTTAATGGTAGACAGCTATTTATCAAAATGTAGTACATCTTTTGAGCCATTTCGTCCTCATCAGGGTTGCCTCACTATGTCATTTGGGTGAGATGTGGGGTAAACCCTGCATAGGTTGCCAGTCCATCACAGGGCCATGCATAGACATTCACTTTCTCACCTACCAACAAGAAACTCCATTTAAGCCAACAAGTGTCTGGACAGAACTTTTACAGATACATGGGTGACCCTGTGAGTCGAACCAGGTGCTAACCACTACAATGTCATGATGGTCACATAACAAAAAAAACTTAGTAAATGGATGAGGATGACTATAATGCAGATAGCAAATTCTCCACCTTAATTAATTCATTCATTCATCTTCTATCGCTTCTTCCTCACAGGGGTTGGGTTAGGGCTGGAGCCTATCCCAGCTGGCTATGGGCATAAGTCAGGGTACACCCTGGACGGATCGCCAGTCTCTTCTCCTTATTAGTCTTTTTGATGATTTATCACTTGTTGAGAAATTCAGTGAGCACAGAGATTTACTTATTTTGCCTGGTGAAAAAAAAATTTATAGCTTATTATTTCCCATGTTTTGTTTGAGAACTGTGTTTTGTTTACAATGCACATATTGCATAAAATTTATCTATTTACTTTACATCAAACAAAACACAACAAAATCAGCTGCAAATATCATAATTGTAGATGACACCCGAACAGATACAAACTAATATTTTTGTGTTGCAGTCATATTCATTCTTCAATTAAACTCATATAAACCATGTTCCCGCGCTACACTAGATATCCTGACATTCTGTTTCCTGTTTCCCAGAAGTTCTCATCAGAACCTCAAAATGTGCTCCTCTATCTGTTGGCAGACAAGCAAATTGTGCTCACTTGGCCAGACTTAAATACAACAAACTGTCAAACAGATGTGGGCATTTCACTTTGCATAAACTTCCATTGCAGAATTTATCTGGCCAGGGAAAATAGGTTAAGTTTTAAGATCTTAAGCATGGGTTTAACTCACCAAAATCTGTTTCAGGTTTGGTTTGCTCCTGTAAGAGCTGTATCAGGCCTCTTACTTGATCACCTTGGCTACAAAGAATAATAATAATAAAATAATGAAAAGCACACACAAAGTCAATGAATGATTTAATGTATAGTTGCTCTGAACTGTCTGTCATGTCTGTTTATACTGCGGTGATACATTAGTAAGGCACAGTGGATAACACAATACAAATATAATCAGAACAAGATGTAAGGACAGTATTTGTAACTAATATATTACTGTAATATCAAAGTTCTAACGTCAGTTAAAGCAAAACACTTAAGCATCCAACAAATATTATACATCCAGCATTTCTTTGGCAATGTTCTGTCTCATTTCAAATGTCCAGACAACCACATGTAGTATTTTTAAACATTACATTAAATTCTGTGATGTTTTAAGCTTTCAGCCAGGTGTTGCTATCTATAAATTTATTGCCAATATTTGCATGCATGGTGTGCAGCTTGGCACTGCAGTATTGAAACAGACGTAAAGGTCCTGTGTTGGGGGAGTAGTGCTGGGTTGGAGGTGTTGGTGAAGGGGGGTGAAGGGGGGTGAAGGGGAGCGAGGGTGTGTGGGGGTAGACTGAAAGAGTGCTGGCTGGGTTGTCTCCAGGATGGAGGGGGGGCATTAATCATTATTGGCGCACACCTTCGTCCCTGGCGCACTCTGACGGCCCTTGACATAAATCATCATCCCCCCACAATAGATCCTCTCTCTTGCCATGCTGGGGAAAAGTGTGCTAGCTGTATTGATTTTTCCCTTTTCTCCCCCTGCCTTTTCTATCTTCTCTCCACCACCACTGCTCTACACCTTTTCCCTCCACCACCCTTCCATATTGCTTATGAAACCTAACAGATTTGAAATTCATAGAATACTAAATAAAGTTTATGAGGGCACTCTACAGTGTGCCTCTCCCAACCCTCTCCATCCTGATGCATGAGAATCATGGTGAGGGGGAAAAGACAGAAAACACTAATGATATAGAAATTACAAAGCGTGCACAATGTTATTATACTTCTATTGATTTGTTTTTCAAGCAAACCTAGGATTAGAAGAGTCACTTGAAAAGATTAGAAATGGCCAACAAAAGGAGAATGAAAGATAGGTGAGGAAACAGGTGGAACAGGGGTGTTCATGGAAAAAAATTATATGAGAATTTTAGGGATTAGAAGGAGAGGAGGAAGGAGGCAATGCATACTAAGGTTATATAGTTAAATTAAGTAAGTGTAGAACAGCAAAGGCAGAGCAGCCTTTTTATGCAAGACATAGCTGAGTAAACTGTATAGCTTTGCATTTGTTGCAGCATCCTGTCGTGTCTACTGATGGGAAGTACCCAACAACATTTTTATGAGCTGTAATCTAACTCTAATGTAGATCAGTTATTTGCTATCTGAGTGTTGAAACCACCGCATTATATTAGATAATACTCTAAATACAATACAAATTATTATTTTCATCTTATTAATACATTGTTGAGTTTCATGTGTTCCATTTCTTGGTGTATGTTTTTGTTACAGTTCAGCCCTCCTGCCTGCGAGAAGCACTTTGGGTTTTGTGTTTGCTTCTTCTTCTTCTTGTGTACTCACTTCCTGTTTTGTTTGCTGTTTCTGGTATTCAGTGTCATCACTTTCACCTGTCTCTGATGTGTTGTATTTAAGCTCTACCTTCACACACCATTCTTGTTGGTTCGTTTGGTTCTGTAATCGTTATGCTGGGTATGTTCTGTGTTCCCTTGGTTGTTGATCTTTGTTAGATGTTCATTGTCTCTGTGTAAGTTAGTTTGCTACTTGGTTACCATGCTTATGTTTGTAACCTTTTGTATGTAACCTTTGTTAGTCAACTGTTACTTTGTTGGTTTGCATCTTGTTCATGTTTGATTCTATTACCTTGAGTTTGTTGATTTTGTCACTTAACCTGGTACTATCGCTAAACTCGCCACTAGATGGCGCCAAAAACTCAACTTGCAGGGGGAGCTCAAACCTGGAGCCTAGTCCCCTGATCACAAGGCTCAAATACTAAACTCACTACTGACTAACTGGGGAGGACCCACTCGCACAACCACAGACAACAAAGGTGACAAGAAATAATAATTTAATTTAAAGAACAGAAGATGCAAACATGAAACCTGCAAAACCCTAACGATAAGCAAATACCAAATAGTGACACAAATCCTCCAATGCACACTACCACCAACAGAGAGAAGACAACACGAATGAACACAAACATGGGTGGCTACAAAACTTATCACTGAACTTTAGACGAACAAAATCAATGTCAAATTATCTCAGGCTTTTAAGGTTGCTGTGGTCAAACCTTTATTGAAAAAAAACTACACTTGAGCCCGGAGAACTTGCAAACTGTAGGCCTTGTTCTGGCCCCAGGCCTTATGTGTGTGTGTGTGTGTTTGGTTGCTTGTTTTGTTTATGTCTCAGGGAGGTTCTGGATTGGCCGGTGGGTACAGAGAAGGAAGGATGAGATGCAAACAGGACTGTGGCAGAGCCTGCTCCTGGTTGGTGGTTGGTGGCTGGAAGCAAGGATTCCACCCCTGGCTGCTATTGGGCCCTGTGTTTCACGCCTGCGAATCACCGGCAGACCATTGAAGAAGGGCCGGTGATAAGAGCTGCGGCTGAAGACAGTCAAGGACTACCCCGGCGGAGAGTAGACGCCTGTGCTTCTGTGGTCTACTAAGATTCGGTTTTGTTTGGTAATGTTGTTTTTTTCATTGGCTGGTCTACAGAAGGGGGCCAGGATAGGGCTAGACACATCTACATCCATACATTCATCCAGACACCCACGATACACGTCATCCTCCCTTTGCACCAACACTACAGGGGTTACTGTTGTATACACAGTATACACTAGGGTCTAGAGGTGCTACACTCGTGTTTATGTTTGGTGAGAGAGGGTAGTTTAGATAGGCAAAGTTTATGTTCCTGGAAGTTTCCTTTGTTTAAATTAGGCAGACGGTGAAGTGGGTGGTCAGCTAGCCTCCTTTGGTTTTGTTTTGTTGCTGTTTTGTGTAGCATCCTCATCCTGCGCTCCCTGGTACCAGTTTGTTTATTTGTGGTAAAGGTATGTAAGAAATAAACCTCAAGTCATACCTGAAACTGTATTCAGTGGTGTGTATTATATTGAGTTTTTTAATTTGCTTATTGGCTTATGTTGCTTCTCAGCCTGTGGGCGTGAGCCAGGGACGTAACAGCCTACATCTAACCCGCTCTTTATTTCTAAAATTCTTGAAAAAATTGTAGCTAAGCAACTTTGCGACCACCTGTGTAAAAACAACCTGTATGAAGACTTCCAGTCAGGATTCAGATACAGCTCTGATTAGTTTCACTAATGATCTTCTCACAGCTTCAGACAATGGTCTAGGTTCTGTCCTTATCCTGTTAGATCTTAGTGCAGCATTTGATACGATAGATCACAAGATTCTATTGCAGAGACTTGAACATAGCATTGGATTAAAGGCAAAGCACTGGGATGGTTTCAAACAGTTGTTTTCATAATCAATCTTCCATCCGCACAAGAATTAGCTTTGGAGTTCCGCAGGGTTCTGTGCTTGGTCTAATACTTTTCAGTCTATACGTGTCTCCTTTTGCTGATTTTTTTTTTTTTTTTATCAAAAAGAGTCAGCGAGAAAATCTCAGTTGTCTTTCTACATTTATTCGAGGCCCAGAAGTACAGATTCATATATACATACATGGAGCACTCAGTAGAATGGGTACAAAGTACAAAGCCAGGATAAGACCACCAAAATAAGGCACCCGAGGGGACATATAGCCATCCATGGAGACGAACAGCAGACCACGTCATCAGGATCCTGTTTTACCACATAAAGATGCTCTATGTCTAGTATAAAAGTGTGGGTCAAGGGACAGACAGTATCAGTCAGACTCCGTGCCCTGACTATATGCTGTATGGAATAGGGACAGACTGACCCAGGCCTGACAATTAATATTCTTCAAGTCTTGAATTTATCAGTATTTTCTCAGTATTCATGATTCGACAAACGCGCAGAGCTGGGATTTTGAGAAAAAGCTCAACATTATTCTGGATAACATAACGTTCTACTGTAAGAATCTTTGTGTCATCTTTTACCAAAATCTCTCCTTTACATCGTACATCTCTAGAAAAATCTCTAGAATCTCTTTCTTTCACACCTTCTTCTGGTGTGCTCACTCTGGTTCTAAACTTATAATAGGAGGGGAATTTAATTTAGTGAGTAACCCAGAGTCGGACAGGCTAAGCACAACAGTGAACAACAGGAGCTGGCAATCAGTGAAGACATTGAAACAGTACATGGATGGATTTTAGTCTTTGCAACGTCTGCCGTTCCTTCCACCCCACCTCCAGGGAATATACCTTCTTCTCCCCAGTTTGCACTCCCGTATAGACTACATTTTAGTGAAGAAGTCAATTCTGTCTGATGTCTCTGACACCAGAGAATCAGTGATACACCAGGAACCTCACCTTGTCTTCTCTGAGAGACTGGGAAGGCAGTTATGCATGGTAGAATTATCTCATATTCATCAAACAAGAACAAATAAGTGATGTTGCAGGAGTCAGAAAAATTTTATCTCTGACAATTAGTTACGCTGCTTCCCCATGATGATTTCATTCTGGGAGAACTAAAAAATCTAAATGTAGAACTGCTGGCACCCAGCTTTTACAAAATTGTAGTAGAAGTTAAACAGCAAAGTTCAACACCAGCTAATATGAACTCCCTGCTTCAAAAACCAGGAAACTATCCAACACTTCCATCAAGCTACAGACCAATTTCATTAATAAATGTATATGTAAATAATCTGCAAAGCCCTCGCTAGAAGAATAGAGAAAATTACCCCATATATAATTCATTGTGATCAAACAGGTTTTAATAAAGGAAGACAGTCAACAAACAATATGTATAGATTAATCAACTTGATTGATTATGTTACTATCCACAAGCTAGAATCAGCCATTGTCTCACTAGATGCAGAACAAGCTTTTGACCGAGTAAACTGGAAGCTACAAACTTCACTTCTCACAACCCCCACCCTTTTTCTGCTCTTTCAGAATACTCTATCAATTGGACAAAAGCTACAGTACTGTCACTTAACTATGACTTCCAAAGCACTCCTTCTACCACACTCCAGTCAGGGAACATTAGATACTTGGGCATTGAATTCTCTAGGCTGTCACACCTCAGAGAACTAAACTATTCTCCATTACTAAAAGAAATAGAAGCTATCCTCAACGGATGGCAGTCCTTACCCATTTCACTCATGGGAAGTATTGCCACCATTAAAATGATGGTCTTACCTAAACTTAACTACTTTTTCTCAATGATTCCAAGCTAGCCATTCCAGGTGTGGTTTAAGAAACTATGCATTTCAAGATTTTTATGGAGAAACAAATCACCGCTAATAAGCCTCAAAACGCTTGAAAAATCTAAAAGCTGCTGAGGCCGCTGAAGTACCTAATCCTTACCACTATTTTCTTGCCAACATACTGAATCACATCCACAAATGGATAAAATCCAGTCCATCAGACTTATCCTGGTTAGACATTGAACAAACATTTTGTGTAGACATTAAAATGGCAGATTTACCATTTATCAGCACCAAAATCAAACATCATAATTGTTACCAGTATATTAGCATAATAACATCTCTGACATCCTGGTGGAATTTCCTAAACTGGCTCTTCACTTGCTCCCTGCCAATATACACCACTTTGGAGCAATCCAGACGTGCTGTAAAACAAAAAAATAATGAATTTTCCAATCTGGTATAACAGGAATAACACATCTGAAAAATATTTTCTTAGGGGACAGATTTAGAAGATGATAATCCTTTATTGATCCCACGTTGGGGAAATTCAATTTTTACAGCAGTTACAGATAATAGGCAGTGCAAAAAGGCAGAAATGTGCAGAAGAGTGCAAGATTTTAAGATTTTTAAATATTTACAGTACTGTGTAAAATATAGCGTGTGCAGGGTGGGGCTGCTAGACTGATTGGTTGTAAAGTCTAACAGCCGTGGGAATGAAGGACCTGTAGTATTGCTCCTTCCTACACTGTGGGTGGATCAGTCTTCAAATGAAGGACCTGCTCAGAGCCTCCATTGTCTGGTGCAGTGAGTGAGAAGTATTGTCCATGATGGACGTTAGCTTGGCCAACATCCTCCTCTCACCCACCTGCTCCGTAGAGTCCAGTGGACAGCCCAGGAGAGAGCTGGCCTCCTGACCAGCTTGTTGAGTCTCTTTCTGTCCCGGTCCGTGCTGCCTGCTCCCCAGCAGACCACAACGTAGTGGAGAGCAGAGGCTACCACAGAGTCATAAAAAGTCCTTAACAGAGGCCTGTTTACTCCAAAGGACCTCAGTCACCTCAGCAGGTGGAGGCGACTTTGGCCCTTCTTGTACAGGGCGTCACTGTTGTGAGTCTAGTACAGTTTACGGTTGAGGTGAACACCCAGGTACTTAAAACTGTCCACTATCTCGCACAAAAATTTAATTGAATTGAATTAAGTTCAGGGGTCACCCAGGGCTTGTTGTTAGAGAAGCACTGCAACCTTCGTGTCTGTACCGTGTTCTCTACACAGAAGCTGATGTAGTCTGTGATGCAGTGGGTCAGGCTGTTGATGTCTTCTCCATGTCAGCAACAGAGCGTCTCCCAGTCCATGGTCTGGTTTCTCAGTCTCTCACTGGCCTCATCAGTCCACACTTTCACAGACTTCTTCTGTGCAGGCTCTCTTCTCACCCTGGGTGTGTATTCAGGGAGCAGATGCAACAGGTTGTGATCAGCGCAGCCGAGTGGGGGGAGGGGAGTTGAGGTGTATGCGTCCTTCACATTCACATACAGCAAGTCCAGTGTTTTGTTTTCCCTCGTGTGGCATTTCATGTACTGGGTAAAAGTGGTGAGCTCCGTGAAGTCGCCGCTGCGTGAAATTGCTCACACGCTGCCCCTGCATCGGCCAAGGGAGGGATGTAAACGTTAAACAGCATAATATGGGATGTCCCTCTCCCTTGGGATGTAATAAGGCCAAATTCTGACGGTGAGAAACTCCAAGTCCCAGGTGCAGACTTGCAGGCGGAGACGTGAGCCAGGTTGCACCATCTCTTCTTAATAAACACAGCCAGTCCTGCTTTCTTCTTCCCACTCTCTCCCAAACTCCTGTCCGCCCGAACTAGTTTGAATCTATCAAGGGTGACTACAGAGTCCAGTGTCGATGTGTTCAGCCACGTCTCGGTAAAACACATGAGACTACAGTTCCTGTACTCCTGCTGTTGCCGGAAATCACTACCGACCTAACGTTCTGGACAAATGTGTTCAAATTTATTCCAGATGACTGAAAATACAAATTTACAGTTAATACAATATAAAATTCTTCAAAGAACACACTATACAGGTCAAAGAATGTTCCAGATGGGTCTCACAAAGTTCAACATTTGTCCATACAGCAGATATATACCTACATGCATTCTGGTCATGTCCACCTGTGCAATAATTCTGAGAGGTGGTATCTGCGGGGGCTGGCACTTAGGGGTGGGGGAACGACCACTTTGTGGGTTAGTCAGATGGCTGGCTCTGGGGCAGAAGTGGACCTCCCTGCTGGTGGGGGGGCAGACCTGGGGTGTGGACTTGGGTGCCTGGTGTTTGTGGGGTTCCCTAGTGGGGGCCTGCCTGCTCCTGCACCAGGATACCTTAGGGTTAGGGTTATTAGGCGAGCAGCCAGGATGTGACTTGGTGACGGTTCGTAGGAGCCATAGTTCTAGGCAGTCGCCCATGGTTCACCACCATCCGCTTCACATTTCTAACAGATTTTCCCCATTTAGCGACACACCCGCTGAGAAACCCACCCTGGTCATTGGCGACTCCATAGTCAGAAACGTGAAGTGACTGCGTACTGACGGTGTCCCTCATATAATGAGTTATGCCCAACATGCTCAAGATGTAATAAACTGGAAGAAAAAGATAACAGTGGCCTCCACATTCAGATACAGTTATGACCTTGAGTTTTCTTTCAAGGACCATTCAGGGGCCTAGGGAAGAAGAGCAAGGTGGATGCAGGCGAGTCTATCTTAGAGGACTGGAGTCAGCATGAAAAAGAGATGAGGAAGAGAGAAAGTAAAAGAGAGCTGTGTGCTGAGAGCTTCAATGGAGATGAGGCGGCAGGTGGGGTTGTTTTGTCCTGAGAGATTTTGGTCTATCCCCTTGGGTTTCGAATCCAGTCACTGGTGACTCAGCCAACAGTCAGTGGAGGCTCTGTGCAGCTCCTTCAGTGGAAGATGGATCCACCCCCAGTTTAGGAACGAGTGGTAATGCAGATCCTTCATTCCCACTGCTGTTAGACTGTACAACCAATCAGTCCCCACTGTGCAGATTATCTTGTATAGCTTGTGTTGTATACTACTCCTCGGGTGGGATGGAGAAACGTGGAAGACATCCAGTCAGCCATATGCAGATTTACCCTAAAGTAATGTAAGTAGGTAAGCACTGTTGGGGATCTCATATGGGATCTCCATGCAGACCCTCGATGATAAAGGGCCGGGAGTGAGGCTTGTAAGCCTAACTCGAGTTTACCCAGAACAAAAGACCATGAGGTCACGCAGGGGGTGATGGGTAGCCAATCCAGCTCACGTCTAGGTGAGAACACAAAGTCACCTGAATCACAAGCAGTGATTGGCTGCAAAGCCCGGTGGGCGGACCTAAGGTCCGCACCGATATAAGCAGCAAGCGCTTCCCAGCTCGCTCTCTTCCAGACCTCTTTCCAGCGGTTCCAGCTCGCCTCTCCCAGCGCTTCCAGCTCCAGCGGTTACAGCTCCCCCAGCTCGCCGCTCTCTCTTTCTGCCCTCCTCTCGCTGCCGCCCGCCTGATCCCGACGCAGTAACTTAATCGGATGCTGAGAAGGAAGCTAAGGAACGAGCCTGACTCCAATCCCTGTCAGATCGATCTGCTTGCATCAGCGCCCTGCTCCTAACCGGCCGACGCCACCCCACTGAAGGAGACCGCTGTACACGCTGCTTGCCCGCTGAGGATCCGCCGCTGTGCCTACGACACCATTGAGAGCGCACCGCTGCTAGTGTTCCGCTGAGCGCCTGCGCCGTTCATCGCTGCGCCGCTAAGGAAGGCATGCCTGCCGCTCTACTGGGTCGTCTCCAACCGCCGCGACCACATGTACCCCTGATTACACCTTGAAGGCAGGAGAAGTCAAATCCAGAGTGCAGCCAGTAAACCCAGACCCCTGCTGGAGGAAGAGGACTACGTGCCTCGTTTTGGGCCTCTGCAAAGAACCCACGTTTCTCCTTACCACGGGGACTACGGGACTTCAGACGATTCTGACAGCGCCCTTTGCCCTCCAGGCCTCGGTCTACGCATGTGACAGCTCAAATCCCTCACTAAAGATATTGACCGCTTAGACCCTAACTGCCAGGAGTCCACCGTAGACGACTACCTGCGTGATCGTTGCCTCTTAGATCTTTCTCACGCTACGGCGCGTGAAAAAACTTATCTGGAAGACCACTGCCCGGAATGTGCACGTCTTCATGGAGACTCTCCCGCCTGCCACAAGAGACCGATACTCAGCGCTCGAAATTCTACATAAGAGAAACAAGCCCCTAATGAGTATTACAGGCGCCTCCACGCAGCCTTCTTTCAAGGGCCCAATGCACTTTGTCTGGAAGAAGACCGCACATTTTGATCCCTTTTCTTGAATAACCTCCATGACAACATCCGTTATGATGTGACCATGTTCAGCAGGTCGGGCAGGTACACAATGCATCCATAAACACGCCCAAATAGTGTGGGAGACCCGGGCGCGACCCAATAGGCGTATCCCCACGTCTGACCCTAAGGCCAGTGTCTTCGGAATCCAAACCTCAGACGAGCCCCACTACCTGGCACTCAAAGGGCCGGAATTGCCCCAGGCCAAGAGCCATAACAAGGTGAGGTTTCCACCACCTACTGCGACACCACCGTTAGATAAAAGCACACCCCCATTCCTGACCTTCTTGGGTAATCTTGTACGACAGGGCAATGCCCGTCGCATCTATACCTCTGTAGTGATAGGGGGTTGCCTCAAAACCCTGGCCCTGTTGGATTCCGGCTCTGAAATCAGCTTGGTGTCTGCAGATACATTTAGGGAAGTAGCCCAAATGATGCTGTCCCTCGGGAGACCCGTACGGGTTGAGCCCTGTAACCTCAGCATTAAGAGCTACATGCAAGACAGCTCACCAATTGCAGAACGAGCCTGGGTGACGTTAGCGTTTCAGGAGGTGACTCTGGTGCATCCATTGTACATCTGCGATCTTGATACAGAACCCTTACTCAAGACTTACAAGACCGCATAGCTCCCCTCATCGACTGTCAGAGGGGCCAGATCTGGGCCCAGGTCAAATTGCCCAGAGGGCTGGATCTTGATGGTGACAGATCAGGCTGCGGTGAACAAGTCACCTCAATCGAGACGCAAGCCCCCGCGCTTAACTCACCGCCAGTCAACCAAGCCAAGCTAAGCCTTATGGTTTGCCAAACTCCTCTTCTTGAGTTGAACAATCGTTTAACCTACCTGCTGGTCCAAAACCCGACGTATGTTCCAGTTGACGAAAGGGCCTTCCATGATTTTGAACTGACCGTGCCCGTCGTCAGTGAGATGCCTGCGTCCCTACTCAGGGACAAGAGCGGTGACGATGCCCTCCTCACTCATCCAACTGGGATGATCCTGGTGACCCGCTATGGTTCGCTACAGGACCACACGATCTGTGGCGCGACTCTCAAACCGGAAGGGGACATGGTGGTCTATGCTCTGACAACCCAACTGGGTAACAAAGGGGATCCTTCCTTTCCTTCGGCTAAAGAACAGCTTGAAAAGGCTGACGCCCTCATGACAGAGGAGCAAAGGGAAGCCCTCCGAAAGTTGTTCCATGAGTTCAAACAAATCTTTTCCAGAGACCCACATGACTGCGGAGTCACCGACCTTCATACGCACCCCCAACGTTCATGCGACAGTACAGAATTTCCCTGGCGGCTTATGAGTCAATCAGGAGATGATGGCCCTGCAAGCTTATGACATGGAAGTGAGATATGCTAAGACCCAGAAGGTGGCCCTGAGCCAAGGCTTGAATGCCAACACTGCGACTGTGATAAACGGCCCAACTCACCACCACAGGCCGCCACCATAGTGTTGCTCCCTTCCAGTCATCATTACTTTGACAAAAACATATGCCAGGGACTCCCTAAGGTTCACGTAGACGGCTGTGCCTTCCATTGTGATGGGCAGCTCAGAGCCGGGGTGGGAATAGTCTGGTCCAACCGTAGCGTTAATGAACCAACCCACTACCTACTAGGCTCCAAGACCAGTCAGTACGCAGAAATTGGAGCTGTATTGATCGCCATCCAGCAAGCAGCAAAACAATCCCTGGCGCAACTGGTAATATGCTCCGAATCAAATTATGCCCGTCACAGTTTCATCTCCCATTTCCCTATGTGGAAGACCAGTGGGATGAAAAACGCCCGCAATAATACAGTAAAGCACGCAGAGCTCTTCTTAGCATGTGACCAACTGGCGACAGATCAAGGAATGACTGTTTACTGGAAAAAGTTCAAAGGGCATCCCCAGACCTCGGGTCCAGACAAGGACGGGAACGATGAAGCTGACCGTCTGGCAAGACAGGGTGCAGAACAGGGAGTTGCAACCGGAATGGCTGACACCCGTGACAAGTGTGGTCAGTGCTATTACTCGGCGTCAATTGCGGGAACAGCAGGAGAACCAACAAAGGCAGGATGAAGTCCTTCACCTTCACAAGTCGAAAGCCAGACGACTCAGACCTCATCACGATGCAAGAGAAAGACCCTATCATCCGAATCATCAGGCAAAGGTTAACCGAGCCCCCAACCCCTGGGTCACCACAGGCACCCAGGAGGGCAACCTAATGACCTACAGGAAATGCGACATGCATTAACATATCTAAGGCTGGAGCAAGGCTTGTTAGTGTACATCCGCCATGACCAAGGACTGACCTGTTGGGTGGTCCCCACAAATCATCGGGTTGGGATGCTTAACCATGCATATGACTCCCCCGTGGGGGGCCACCAAGGCTACAAAGCCACCCTCCAGACCCTCCAGCAGGTGGTGTACTGGCCCTCAATGGCCCAAGTAACTGGTTCAACCCCTCACGACCTCTGAACAGGGCAACACTCCAAAAGAGGAATGTAATTCATGCATTCCCATGGTCCCATATCCAAGTAGATTGGGTCTCTTTTTATCTTTCCTCTTTGTTGTTGTTTTATTTGTAAATAAATCTGTTTTATATGGTCAATATAAAAATGTGCCAATGTTAATTTATAGTATAAAGAAAAGTATAATCTAAATGATCAAAATGTGTTTCTGAATGGAGTTCAGTGCTGTAATTCAACATAGCACACAAACACACACAAGTAGCCAACAACAGGTGTTACGATTCGGCCCTCCAACCACCTAAGGGCGCTTGTGTTCGCCCTTCTTCTTTGTTGGTTTTTTGTTTCGTCCTAGTTCCTGGTTTTTGATTAGTGGTTTCACCTGTTTTTGATTTCCTGTCTGTGTGTTATTTAAGTTCCTCAGTTTTTTCACTCGGTGCTGGCTCGTCACGTATGTTACGCCTTTGGTCTTCAGTGTTGGGAGTGTTGTACGTATGTTATCGCGGTTTTCAGATATGTTATTTGTTGGTGTAGGTGGGTTAATGGTGTTACCTTTTTGTTTCTAGTTTTTTTCCAGCTCGTTGGTGTCCTTAGCCTTGGTGCTCTTCGTCTGTGTTTCCTGTCCCCTGTGTGTCTGTGAGTGTCAGTGGTTAGTCTTCGTGAGTGTCAGAGGTTAGTCTTCGTCCTAGTTCTGTGTTTTCTGAGTTGTATGTCCCCGTGAGTTGTCACCTATGTCCCTGTGTGCCTGAGTTTGTTTTGAGTTTGGTTTTGTGGTATTTTAGTATCCAGTCTTGTTAGAGTTTTGGTTATTTGTTAAGGTTTGTAGCCCTGGTTTTCATCATTTGTGCGTGTTTGTGTTTCTCTGTTTAAATGTTAACTTCTGTAGCTCTATGTTTGTTTCCCATTTATTAAACATTATGTTACATCATTATTCCTGAGTCTGTGGTCGTGCGAGTGGGTCCTCTTCCCTGCTATTAGCCGAAGAGGGGACTTAGTAAAGGGAATAGAGCTCAGGTGGAGCTTTCCCTGCCTTCCAGGGTTTTGACGCCATCGTGTGGCGATATTTGGGGGTCAGCACCAGGGGGCTAAGGCTGTTCCTACCCCTGGGACTCCATTTTAGTTGAGTCTAGAGTGCCAGTTGTAACAACAGGACCATCCCAGGCTCAACAGATCCATGATCTAAATCTCAATCAGACATCATTTATAGTTTGTTTTATTTGGGCCACTGGATAAAATGTCCCTCCTTCACTTTTTGCCATGGCAACCCAATTCATTTCAGAAATGTCATGCCACATTATCTTTTGATGGCTGCACATATATTCCTGCCGACAGTTTGACTATTGACACCAGTGAAAAATAGTTTTCTTACACTCCCTCTTCACCTCCTGATTTGTTTCACTTTCTTTGATACCTTTGTTGTGACAGTCAGTCCTCCAACCTCTGGGGGGCGCTGTGGTTTCGTTTTGTTCTTCGTCGTGTCCTTTGTTAATCAAGCAATTGTGTACACCTGTGTTGAGTTTGGTTTGTGTATTTAAGTTCTTGTCTTGTCTGTGTCAGTTGTCGGTTCGTCGTAGGTGTTTGGTGTGGGTCCTGTTCTGTGTGAGTCTTAGTCTGTGTTCCCGAGTCCTGTGTAAGCCTGAGTCCTGTGTAAGCCTGAGTCCTGTGTAAGCCTGAGTCCCGTGTGTGAATGTATGTATGCATGTCTCCAGTCGGCGAGCGTGTTGCTCCGACTAGTGTGTCCCCGTCGTGGAGTGTTGCTCCGACGGTCCTGTGTGAATGTATGTATGCATGTGTTCAGTCGGCGAGCGTGTTGCTCCGACTTGTGTGTCCCCGTCGTTGAGTGTTGCTCCGACGTTCCCGTGTGTGTGTGAGTGTATGTACATGTGTCCAGAGTAGTGTGTGTCCCAGAGGAGCGTGTGCTCCGACGCTTCCGTGTTTTGTATGGTCTGACGTCTTGTGTTTTCCTGGTTTCTGTATGTCTCGTACTTCTGTTATATTCTGTTAATAAAATATTATTATTGTTAAGTCCTGTCCTCGTCTTAAGTCTGCATCTGGGCCCACCACCTCTGCCCACACCCGACACCGGCAACCCTGACAGTTTCCGGGTTTGTAACATTTGTATATTTGCCTCTGTGTTTCTTTATTGTCACTATAAGTAATTGGACAAAACTGAATTTGTCCAGTCCAGTCCAGGCACTGGCGTGAAAATATATATGCAAACGTAAATCATGATTATGCATGTATTAGACATGTATTGTGTCTGATGTGCATGAAAGAGCAATGATTTGTTGTGACTGTGAATGTTGTGACTTCATAATCAGTGCTTAATAATAATACACAGTCCAGATTGGTGTTACAATCTGATGATGTAATGCATCTCATGTATGAATGAAAAAAATCACAGGTTTAAAGTTATATAACAGAAATGTAAGTGGGTGTCCAGCTACTATAACTTACTATAGTTTGTTGTTAGGTAACTATTCTGAGTGAACATCACGTGTTGCTGTCAAAAAAAAATTTTTAATTATCATTTAGGTTTTTTATTATTACTTCTGCCATAGCTATTCAGCCATCTTGCTTTTGTAATTGACATTATCATGATCCAGTTGTCCAGAACATCAACTCACAATCTCCTTTTAAATTTTACATTAAGGCAGGTTTATTGGCCCAATATGCTGCCTCCTTGTTCTGTACCAAAGATAAGAACAGTAGCAGAGACAGCAAAATATCACCCCAGCATCTGTGTGAAGGACCCAAGACAGCTTGTTTCTCACAAGAAACTCCTCCAGGTACTCTGACAGAGAAACATTTATGACATAATTTTAAATAAAGTACAGTAAGAATACTATGCATAATCACTGTTTTTGGTATTGTGCTTTTTATTTGACAGGGCAAGGTTTTGATTTAGTCACTTGAGATTTTTTTGTCATTTATTTATCAGTTTCTGCTCTATCTTTGTACTACTACTATCTGAACTATTATACTGCTCTTCTGTCCGTAGACCAATCTGTTGTCCACTTTTCAGTAATTTCAGATTTTTCAGTAAGTTTTGCTTTATACCTGTTATCCATCTGTTGCTCTGTCCTGACATCTTCTGCATGACCCTGTAACATGTGTCAGTCTAGATATTCTGGACCCAAGATATTACCTCTTGCTTGTCTCTGTTTGCTCTCTTGGCTGTTTTTACTGATCTTTTGAACCTGGACTGTCTTTGGCTTTGTTCAGCTTTTCTGGACAAACTTCTGGTACTGATGCTACGACAAGTCACTGCATTGTGTTTTAAAATTGTGTGTATTACCATTGTGGGAGTTTCTATCTGGTGGTAGTGGTGCTTCATAGGGCTGTTATAATTCACAGCAGGTCATAGAGGGAGGATTTGGGACAGCAATGGATTGTTGGAGTCTGCGTTACCTGCGCGGTGAGATATCTGTAGGTGACCATGCGTGAACTAGACATAAAAAGATATAATATAAACTAGATATAAAATACAAAAACACTGAAAAAGTAACAGGACTAAGTAAATTCACATTCTTTTAAAATATTTTCTTGTGGCACGAAGGAAACTTCTCTGTCTGTAACTTATGAACATTAGTTTTTCTGACATGAAATTGTTATGGACTTTTACAGGCTCGGGCTAGACTGAGGACTATGAATACTGATCTGCAGAGGCTGACTGAGACTAAGACTATGACTGAGAACTAAGGTTAAGGTGTGGACCCAAACGCAAACCAGAACAGACTGACTTAACTTGACAAAAGAGTTTTTAATAATGACTTTACTAAAACTTGAACACAAAACTGAAGCAAACAAAACAGACTCGGAAATGGAGCATCAAAACAGAAACAGGTATCAGCTGATCATTAGACCTTTAAGAAACCGACAAGGACAGGAACGAGGAGGGGACCTTAAATACTGAATTAACGTGACATCACCCAGAAAGACAGAAAACCTGGAGCCGCAAGGACTGGATTGTGACAGAGATGATGTGGTGAATGAAATCAATTATGACACTTGATTAACAAACATGCTAAAATCATGAGGATTTTCTCGATCACTTTTTTGACATATTTGCTGTCAATGACTTCCTGAAGTCTATAACCTGAACTATAGGTTCAGGTTGATGACAAAAAACGAGTTTCCTCTTCTCTTTCCTCTATTTGCGTGAGGCAAGTGCCATTTTTCTAATTCTGAGCAGAAAGAATAGCTGAAACACTTAATTCATCCTTTATCAGGACCATTTTACAATTATCTTTAGATTTCATGAATTGCATGAACTAAATACAGCATTTCCACCAGAGATCATCCACAGTTGATATTGTTGTATGTCCACTGGTTACATTCATACAAGTTATACTAAATTTACATCTTCTGAATAATTATACTTATAGTCCTTTCCTACTAGAGGTGAAAGAATTTCAATATTTTGAATATTGCTACTGGATTAACTTTAAAAATTAACTTTACATGCAGAAATATATTTGTGGTTCAGTTCCTAGTATGTATCATTCACAAAGACAAGAAGCAAAGAAAAAGCTTCTGGACTTTATACAATATTTTTCCAATTGTCGTAAGATGTAGAGAAGCTCTGAGGTTTCCACTCACTCTGCCTAATCATTTTCATAGGCTTTCTTCAAATCAGGCTCCAACGCATGTAGCCATTCAAAAAATCATCAGAGAAGCTTCACACATAGTGGGCATGTTTGTGTGCGTGTAAATAAATAACCATATTCACTTTCTAGCACTCTGATAAATTTACTGTAAAATCAAACAAGGAGGCTCCCAGCTCGGTCACAATAAAACTAGCAAATTACATAGAGATGCAAACATCCCAATAAAAAATCTCATTTCACCCCAAATAAACCACAGGTTCCGTTGATTGCAAACCACCACTGTTTTCATATCGAGCAAATCAAAATATATGACAGCCCCCCCCTCGCCTACAACCAAAACACAGCACGGCCCCTTACGTTAATAGGGCTGGTTCATACATTTGAGCATGCAATGCAAATTAGGGCAGGCCAGGACAAGGATGAGACTTCTGCTGTTTTCCACCATCATTGCAAGGTTAGTGCTGATGGGAGCCAGTCACTTTGGCATAATATTTGCTTGTGTGTGGATCAACAACACTGTGTACCGATCTTTCTAAAAGTAAGGCACTGAGATGAGGGATGTCAGCATAGTAGGCAAGTGCAGGATGCTAACCTGCCATTCCATCACTTAGGGCCATATTATTCTTAAAAAGATTATTCATACAAATACACTGACACCTGGTGTTATGTAAAACATATGCTGGGCCTTCAAATCTGGAGCTATATATTTGCAACATTTCAGTCATTTTTATTATGTGAGTTACATAACACTTTCAGGTTTATTGTTACAGCATTAACTGTAGTATAGCTGAAAAATCAGAATCATGTTACAACAAATACAACACAGAAAACAGATATAAATCATGAAATGAAATATGAATACGAACCTACTAATGTCCTTCAAACCTGATGTTTATGCATCACTTTACATTTCATAGACACTGGTGAAAACAAACAGAAATGTAACAAATATATGGGATGGTGACATTGCAGAGTTAGGAAGGCTGAGGAAATATTAAGAATGTAAAGCTTGCAAGGAACGAAGAAAAGAAAAGATGAAATGTTGAACAAAAAAGAAAATGTTCCTACATTACCATCACTTTACCCTTTTCCTTCATTAAACCATCATGTTGATGTCTTTAATCTCCCATATTTTCACTTTACTTTCTTCCACTTCTTTTATTTCTGTTCCTTCTTTTTAGTAAATTTGCTTACTGTAACATATTTCCATTTTCTCTTACCATCTTTTCTTCTCCCCTACATTCTCTCTCCCAACTTTGTCATGCTCTTGTTCTCTCGTATTTTTACTCCCCCTCCCCTCCCCTGTGTGTGCTTCATGTGGTGCAAAATGAATTTCCCTTCATCAGAGGCTGCAATTTTCCCAAAACAATGTGAGATCACACGTCATGCTGAAGAGCCCCTGCTATCACCAACCCCACCTGAGGTGCTCTGAAGGTGTCTATGTAGATTGGAGTTTTAATGTTTCCTCAGTGTGTCTTTTGTGTGTGTGTGAAACAGAAAAACAATAGCAGTGAATTTAATGGCATATTCAGAAATGTATGTACGTGTGTAGTGTTGATATAAGAATGTTCACACACACCTGCACATAAGCACAATCGGGACAGAAGATTCATACAGGGTAAATGAAGTGGGTGAGGTGCACTGTGTCATTGTCTTTCTTCTCAAAATATCTTTCTGTAATATCAGTGTTTTCAAATGACTGAGCTAGACTGCCTGGGTTCTTGAACATGGGAGACACAGATAAGGAATGGAACAGATGCAAAATGAGTGAGGATGACTTGGCCAAGGTATAGAAAGAGATGGTGAGGTCTGCATGCTGTCTCAGTGTGGAACATTTCTGGAGTTCATACCTTGTCAAAAACTTAGTTGTACAGAGCTCAATTTGATACACAGATGGAGGAGACTAGCGCGGCTGCATGAATCACGGCATAGCACCGTTAGTTCAAACATGTCTTTCTGTTAGGATAATCTGTGAACCCCGCAATGACATAGTAGCGTAGCCGCCTTGTAAACGCCTCCTGAGCACTGTCTGAGAGCCTATTGTAATATTTTAGCCTATTGAACATAATTTCAATTCAACTTTATTTATATAGCGCCAATTCACAACATCAGTTATCTCAAGTCACTTTACAAGTAAGGCTTAAAATCTTATACAACTGGACCCAACAACTCCCACATAGAGCAAGCTTTTAATTGTAGCCAATCAATGAATTTACATTTTAATAGCAACAGTGGAGAGGAAAAAACTCCCTCTCTAGAGAGGAAGAAACCTCCAGCAGACCCAGGGTCAGTGTGGGCAGCCATCTGCCTTGACCGGTTGGGGTGAGGGGATAGAGAGGAGAGAAAAGAACAAAACAGAACAAGCAGCAATAGAAAACAGGCAGGATGGTTGGACCAGCAACTGAACACTGTAGGCACACGGCTCTGAGTCTGATGATACCTGTAGATGAGAATAGAGAGAGACAGAAGCACAAGTAGGAGAGAAAAGAGACAAAGTTAGTCACATGTGGACATGGAGGCATGTTAGCGGATAGAAGACACCGAAAAGAGCTCAGTGAACGAAGGACGTCCCCCAGCATCTAAGTCTATAGCAGCTTAACTAAGAGATGGTTCAGGGTGACCAGAACCATCTCTAAATATACGCTTTGTGAAAATGAAAGGTTTTAAGCCTAGTTTTAAAACTAGAGAGGGTGTCTGCTTCTCGAACCTGAACTGTAAGCTGATTCCACAGGAGAGGAGCTTGGTAGCTAAAGGCTCTGCCTCCTGTTCTACATTTAGAAACTCTACTAAACTCCACAAGCAGACCAGCGAAGAATTTTGAATTCTATCCTAGATTTGACAGGGAGCCAATGCAGAAAAGTAGGAGAAATGTGATCTCTCTTCCTAAGTCCAGTCAGAACTCTGGCTGCAGCATTTTGAATTAACTGAAGGCTTTTTAGAGTTTAGAGTTATTGGGACAACCTATGAGTAGCAAGTTACAATAGTCTCTCTTTAATATATGGTGTAAAGGAGAGATCTTGGTCAAAAAAGACCAAGGTTCCTACAATAGAACCTGAAGCTAACGTTATGTCATCCAGAGTAACAATCTGATTCAATAATAAGTCTCTGTGGTTTTTAGCACCAATTATAATAAGCTCAGTTTTGTTTGAATTCAGTTGTAGAAAGTTATGGGACATCCAGGATTTGATATAATTTAAACAAGTTTGAAGTTTGACTAATTGTTTGTTTCCTCTGGTTTCATGGACAAATAGTATCACGAGTATCATCTGAATAGCAGTGGAAATGTATAGAATGTTTCCTAATAATATTACAGAGAGGAGACATGTATGGACTTGAAAGTATTGGACCAAGCCCAGAACCCTGCGGAACGCCAAAGCTAATTCTTGTGCAAATGGAACATTGTTCATGAACATGAACAAATTGGAATCTGCTCAACAAATCAGACTTAAACCATCCCAGTGCTTTGTCTTTAATCCGAATGCTATGTTCCAGTCTCTGCAATAGAATCTTGTGATCTATCGTATCAAATGCTGCACTAAGATCTAACAGGACAAGGACAGAAACTAGACCATTGTCTAAAGCTGTGAGAAGATCAGTAGTGACTCTAATCAGAGCTGATTCTGTGCTATGACGTAATCTGAATGGAAATCTTCATTATTTCTACGCAGGTGGTCACATAGTTGTTTAGCTACAATTATTTCAAGAACTTTAGAAATAAAGGGCAGATAAGATATAGGCCTGTAGTTTGCAAGTTCTCTAGGGTCGAGTGTAGGTGTTTTCATTTACGGTTTGACTACAGCAACCTTAAAAGCCTGTGGTATGTAGCCTGTTAGCAGAGACTGGTTGATTTGATTTAATATTGACGTGTGGAATAATGGAAAAACTTCTAGAATCCTATGATTGCTGGTTGAAACATCACCAAACATCCTGATTATCAATGTTTTCAATTATCTTTTCTAAATGTTTCGTTGTATAGTTTCCATGCACTGGGCATTACAAACAGCTGCTGTGGACAGAGGTGTGGACCCAAACACAGACAAATGTGACAAACATGAACGCGATGACAAAACAGGAGCAATTTAACACAACTTGACTTAACTTAACCACATAAAACCTGACTTGACTTAAGTGACTTGACAAAGACCAGGTGACATGACTTGACTACAAGACTTGACTATATTTTACATGACTTGACTTAACCACATAAGACCTGACTTGATTTAAATGTCTTGAGAAAGACTACATGACATGACTTGACTTAATCTGACTTGACAAAAGACTCACATGAACAGCCCCCACATGGAACATCAAAAAGAGTGACGAGGACAGAGACATGAGGGGAGGGTTAAATACAACTAAACAATAAATTACAGCTGTAACTACTAATTACAAGGGAGGAGCAGAGAGGGAGAACGTGACATCACAAGACAGACAGAAAACCTGGAGCCCTCAGAGCTCTGAGGGCCGCATTGTAACACTGGGGTTATATATGGTTATATATATGTGACATCACTTTAAGAAACCCCTTTGAGACGCTGTTGATTTGTGTCATCACGCTGAAGCTCTGCCCCTGCCTTCACAATAAGGGCCCAGGTCCGGAAGTCGAGCCGCGGATCATGAGAGAACCCCCCTTCAAGGGCTGGATTCCAGACGGCCCAACCTTGAACTGAAATCCACACAAGGTCGGGTGGGAGGAGAGGGACCAATTTTCAATTCAATTCAATTCAACTTTATTTATATAGCGCCAATTCACAACATCAGTTATCTCAGGGCACTTTACAAGTAAGGTTTTAAGACCTTACACAACTAAACCCAACAATTCCCACATAGAGCAAGCTTTTAATTGTAGCCAATCGATAAATTGTACAGTTAAATAGCGACAGCGGAGAGGAAAAACTCCCTCTCTAACGAGGAAGAAACCTCCAGCAGACCCAGGCTCAGTGTGGGCGGCCATCTGCCTTGACCGGTTGGGGTGAGGGGATAGAGAAGAGAGAAAAGAACACAACCACAGCAACAAAACAAGCAGCAACAGAACACAGGCAGGATGGTTGGACCAGCAACTGAACACTGGAGACACACGACTCTGAGTCTGATGATACCTGTAGATGAGGATAGAGAGAGACAGAAGGGGAGAAGCACAACTAGGAGAGAAAAGGGACAAAGTTAGTCACATGTGGAAATGGAGGCATGTTAGTGGATAGAAGAAAAAGAGAAAAAAGAGCTCAGTCAATAAAGGACGTCCCCCAGCAGTCTAAGTCTATAGCAGCTTAACTAAGAGATGGTTCAGGGTGACCAGAACCATCTCTAACTATACGCTTTGTCAAAAAGAAAGGTTTTAAGCCTAGTTTTAAAACTAGAGAGGGTGTCTGCTTCTCGAACCTGGACTGGAAGCTGGTTCCATAGGAGAGGAGCTTGGTAGCTAAATGCTCTGCCTCCTGTTCTACATTTAGAAACTCTAGGAACCACAAGCAGACCCGCGCTCTGAGAACGAAGCGTTCTGTTGGGAGCATAAGGAGCGATGAGGTCTTTAAGATAAGATGGAGCTTTATTATGAAGAGCTTTGTAGGTGAGGAGAAGAATTTTGAATTCTATCCTAGTTTTGACAGGGAGCCAATGCAGAGAAGCTAATGTTGGAGAAATGTGATCTCTCTTCCTAAGTCCAGTCAGAACTCTGGCTGCAGCATTTTGAATTAATTGGAGGATTTTCAAAGAGTTATTGGGACAATCTATGAGTAGCGAGTTACAGTAGTCAAGCCTAGAGGTAACAAATGCATGGATTAATTTTTCAGCATCACTCTGTGAGAGGATTCTCCTAATTTTAGCAATATTCCTCAGGTGGAAGTAGGCGGTTCTAGAGATTTCTTTAATATGTTGTTGTTGTCCAATTCTCCAGCAAACAGAGTCACATGGTCCAGTCCTTCTCTAGGGTGCCAGGAACGAGAACAGAAAAGAACCCTCCATCAGGTCGTAGGAACAGGAACAGAAGCGGACCTTCCATCGGGTCGCAGGAACAGAAGCGGACCCTTCATCGGGCCATGGGGCGCAGGAGTGGATCCCCCATCGGACCACAGGGCACAGGGAAAGAAGCGGACCCTCCATTGAATCGCAGGAATAGAAGCGGACCCTCCATCGGGCCACACATGGCGAGAACAGGAACCTGAGTGGGCCCTCCAGGCTGCACGAGACGAGAACAGAAGCGGACCCTGGTGTTGAGTGAGTGAGGCAAGGCATGGAAGCAGGCTGTGGGCGAGGTGTGGAAGCAGGTTGAGGGCGAGGCGTGGGCTCTGGCGGTGAGGCTGGCTGCGGACGAGGCATGGGCTCTGGCCGTGAGGCATACCTCTCCCGCACCATAGCTTGGGTGGCAAGGAGTCCAGGAAAACTTTCATGTTCTTTCACTCAGGGGCAGGCGGTGTATACCTCAGTCATCCAGTCAAGAGTGGAGATACGACCTTGGATGTCTGGGTCTTCGGGGATTGTGCCTAGGAGTCTGTAACAGGGTGAGGGTGAGCACGGTTAGCTTACAGCTGAGTCAAAAAATCTCTACAGCGTACGTCACCGTGTTGACAGAGATCCAAGATACTCAGAAGACAGGGTAGAGGATTCCGGGAACCAAGGTGAGGACATAATGTCTTGTTCCTCCTGACGAAGTCGATTAAAGTGAGAGCAATCCTGGTGTGGCAATCCTCCGAGTACGAATGACGAACCAATGTCGGGGAGTCTTTGACCTAGGGCTTAAAAGGCAATGAGGCACAAGTGTAAACAATTGTGCAATAAGGTAAGCTAGCGAGAGTCAAGCCCGAGCAGATCCGGCCCTGCCTTCACAATAATTCAATTCAATTCAAAGCATTTATTGTCATATGTATTTGGAAAGCAAGTTTCCTTGTACAATAAAAGCCACTGTAGAGTTGTAAATGTATAGTAGTGGATGTAAACAGCAGCCAGGAACACAGCAGTGAAGTCCCGTGGTAGGTAGTAGGGGCGGCATTTCAGTAGTAAAAACTCCACATCTGGTGAACAGTCTGCACATCTCCACACCACAAGTTATTTACAAACACACACACCCCTCCACCTCTGCCCTTACCCGACGCTGCGGTCCGGTCTCCTCGATAAATGGAGTGAGTCTCTAGTTGAACAGCTGACTCCGGGACTTTCTTTGAGAGCCACGTCTCGGTAAAAATTCTCTAATTTCCTGTTGTGTTGTAATTCTGGTTCTCAGTTCATCCAGTTTGTTCTCCAGAGACCTTGTGTTGGCTAACAAGAGGCTAGGGATCGGTGGCCGGCTAGCGCAAGCTTTTAGCCTAGCCTGGAATCCTCCTATTGCCCCGCTTGCGTCGCCGTCTCTGGAGCGCTCTCCTCGGTTCAGCGTATTCACCCAAACTCCGGGAGTGTAATTCCAATAAAATTGAAACGGTTGACTGTTTTTGAAATATCCAGTAGTGCCTGCCTGATGTTAGCAGTGCATGGGAATTGTGTACTGCTAAAAAAAAAAACATTAACAGAAAAGAACAAAAAGCCCCGGCATTCGGGGGCGGAACAATCAAACACATTTTGCATTTGGGCCCAGGTCCGGAAATCGCAATCGATCATGACAATTTGAATATATAATATATTGTGAAATGTATTAATGATAACATAAAGTCGTCTCACTGTTAGAGGACCAACACACCTACGAAAAGCTCAAAAGAGACCCCACCAGCAGCTACAAAAAGAAAATCATAACTCATCTCAAAGAGCTGGAAACAGAGCAGACCATCGACAGGATGACATACCACCGGCTGTATCCTGGAGAGGCCACTCTCACTCACTCAGCTTCCTAAGATCCACAAGGAGGGAGCCCCGCTCAGACCCATAATCAGCAGCATCAACTCGGTCACATATAACATTGCAAAACACTTGGCCACTATCCTGGCACCTCTGGTTGGACACACAGACCATCACATCCGAAACTCCGAGGAATTTGCAGACAAGGTCAGAGGCCTGAAACTGGAATTGAATGAAACCATGGTTTTGTTTGATGTTACATCACTCTTCACCAGCATCCCCACCAGCGATGCTCTAACAGCTGTTAGGAAAAGACTGGAAGAGGACAGCACCCTCATCGCCAGAAGCAACCTCAACCCAGGTCAGATTTGTTCACTCCTGGACTTATGTCTTAACACCACATATTTCAGCTATAGAGGGGACTTCTACAGACAGAGGCATGGCTGCGCTATGGGCTCTCCTGTGTCACCTATTGTGGCCAACCTATATATGGAAGAAGTGGAGAAGAAAGCTCTTGACTCTTTCTCAGGTACAGCCCCAACCCATTGGTTCAGATATGTGGATGACACCTGGGTGAAGATCAAGATCCAGGAGGTACAGACCTTCACAGACCACATAAATACAGTGGACAGCAACATCAGGTTCACCAGAGAAGACACCAAAAACAACAGACTGGCCTTTCTGGACTGCGCAGTCATCAGAGGGAATGACGGCGGCTTGGAAATAGAAATCTACAGGAAACCCACCCACACAGACCAATATCTTCTGTTTGACTCTCATCACCCCCTTCAGCACAAACTAGGAGTCATCAGGACCCTGAACCACAGAGCGGAGAACATTCCCACTTCCACTGTAGCCAAGACGAAGGAGAACATGCATCTAAGGGCAGCTCTCAGGACCTGTGGCTACCCCAGATGGGCCTTCAACAAAGCTGCGTCACGTCCCAGAACAAGGACAACAGAACAGCCTGACACCCAAAGCCAACGGAAGAACCTGGTCATACCTTACATGGCCGGAGTGTCCGAAAAGCTTAAAAGGATTTTTAGAAACTACAACATACCTGTCTACTTCAAACCCACCAACACCCTCAGACAGAAGCTTGTACATCCAAAGGACCCGACACCAAAACACAAGAGGAGCAACATAGTATATGCAGTTCAATGCAGGGAAGAGTGCTCGGAACTATACATTGGTGAAACCAAACAGCCATTACACAAGAGGATGGCCCAGCATAGGAGGAACAACACATCAGGACCAGTATCTGCCGTGTATCTCCACTTAAAAGACAAAGGCCACTCATTTGATGACAACAACGTTCACATTCTGGACAGAGAAGACAGGTGGTTTGAACGAGGCGTCAGAGAAGCCATACATGTCCAGGTGAACAGCCCCTCTCTCAACAGAGGTGGGGGCCTCAGACACAATTTGTCTCCCATTTACCATGCTGCCCTTTCAACTATGCCCAGGAAGATCAAGGCCACTTCACACGTCCCCCACAAAGGAGACACTTAACGACCCTTTAATGGTTGTAGGAGGAGTCACGGTAGTTGAGGATTCACACCTACTCACTACCCTCACACCCCCCTCTGTTCGCATAACGAACCCATTCTTCACAGGTGTTAAGTGAAACCCAACTGGAGGATAAATTAGTGGTCTCCACCAACTTCCCACAGACTGAAGAAGCCACCTGGATAGGTGGTGAAACGTTTCTACCAACTAGAAGAAGTCCAGTTGCCATGACTCAACCTTCAGATAAAATGGTAATATACAATCCGAATATAAATAATGATTGTTTACTTTTGTCAATTCACAAAATGCAAAGTGAGCAAACAAAAGAAAAATCTGATTCAAATCAATATTTGGTGTCACTACATCAGTGCTGTAAGTACTGAAAGTGAAGGCTTGGCCCCCAAAGAGCCCTGATCTCAACATCATGGAGTGCGTCTGGGATCATATGAAGAGACAGAAGGATGTGAGAAACTCTACATCCATAGAACATCTGTTGCTAGTGTCCCAAGATGTTGGGAACAACCTACAGCCGAGTTCCTTCAAACACTGTGAGCAAGTAAACCTAGAAGAACTGCTGCTGTTTGAAGGCAAAGGCTGGTCACAGAAAATATTGATGGGATTTAGATTTCTCTGTTGTTCAGTCACTGCATTTTGTTCATTTAGGAAAATAAATGTTCAACGCTTCCATTTCCATTTTTTCACACCTGCCTAAAACTTTGCACAGTACTGGACAGACGGCAGTGGCTCAGAGGTAGAGCTGTCGTCCACCAATCGTAGGATCGGTGGTTTGATTCCTGGCTTCCCCAGTCATGTGGCCGAAGTGTCCTTGGGCAAGACACTGAACCCCAAGTTGGCCCCTGTGTGTCAGCCTAAGCTGCATAGCAACTCTGCCACCAGTGTGTGAATGTGTTTGTGTGCGCGAATGGGTGAATGAGACGCAGTGTGAAAGCGCTTTGAGTACCGATAGGTAGAAAAGCGCCATACAAGTGAACTCATTAATTTTCTATCGCTTTTCCCCTTATGGGTCGTGGGCGTGCTGGAGTCTATCCCAGCTGTATGTGGTGATGATGAGCAGATGGCGTAGGTGTGAGCAATCAGGAAATGAAGTGTAGTTGGCAGAGGTGTGGTGTGTGTGTGCATCCGGTCGGCTCTTCACAATAGAGTTCACGAACCGGAAGTGACTGCCGGTCGTGACAGGATTAGATCTACTAATGAAAGAAACTTGTTAGTTTTACACACACAAACAATATAACTGTAAGTTATAAGTTTATTGATCTATTTACAAGGTGACAATTGTGATGGAGGGGCAGCGCAGGATAGTAATAGCACGCAGTGATCTGAAACAGAGAGATGTTAGCTTCTGTGCATTAGCAAGAACGGATCGCCTAGACTAACTATACATACTGTAAGCACCATGAACAATGGAAGGGAAGACATTGAGGACATGAAGTGGTGGCGGGAGATTGGAGTATGGAGGATAACCAGATGAGAACCAGGTTATTTCCGCAGTGCGACTTGTGATAATCAAAGAGTTTCCTCGTCTGTGAACCAGCAAAGGCACAAAAACTGAAAAAACAAAGAAGTTTCTCTGTAGCAATACGGTCTCTATGGCACAGTTCCAGAAAATAAAGTTCAGTAATCCAGTCCTTGATCCCAAACATCAAGGTTTTCATTGAATCAAGAGACACAAACGAAAATGTCAATGGCAGGAGTCCTGACTAGATGTGGCTCTATGATAAGGAGTTTGTGGCTGATGTGGCTCTATGACATGAAATACATGACTTTGACCAAAACCCTTTGGCTTGACTTAACTTCAGAAAAGATCTTGACTCAAATTTGATATCATAACAAGGTCTCAGGGTTATAGAGTACTCGGTACAGAACAAGGTTTTGGGTGGCCAGCCTGACTTCCTGGACACAAAAAAGAGTAACAGACATGGCAAGCAGGAGCAACGATCCAACAATGTCGCATAAACCGAGGAGGGTTTAAATACTGAAGCAGGAGACACAAAACACAGGTGAACGCAATCATGATGTTGACCCAAGCTAACCGAAATCACATGAGCACAGAACAGGAAACATTTCAAAATTAAACATCAAACTCGGAAGTCAAGCTGCCAATCATCACAGCCTTTCATGTTTAAATCAAAAGTTGGGATCTGCAGATTCTGCAATTTCCCGTTCCTACAAGGGCACACACTGCACAAATGCATCATGACGGCTGACATTTACAACACATTGGGTCTCTGGCTACCACTGTACACACAGCAAGCAAATAAACACACACAGGTACCCACAACATCTTCTAGGAAACAAAGATAAGATGATTTTGGGTGCATATATTCAGTAACTCTAAATCTCAGTAAACACATACAGTAGTAATACAGTTTTGTGTATGCTTGCTGCAAATACAAAGTGGGAATGGTGAACGTGTAAGGCAGTAGAGACATAAAGAACAAAAAGGCAGATGGCAACAAAACATGAGTAAGCCTGTAAAAGAAAATTATACTTAGTGAAGGGGTAAAGAAACTGAAACTCCACAGACACTGAAATGTAGAAAAAGGAAACTGAAAATAGGTAAGATTATTTCTTCCTTCTTTACGCCTGTCATGCCGCCTTGGGAAAGCAAAGCGACCGGTGAACCTGACTTTGCAGAGCTGCGTGTCTCAGTCTCACCACTTCGCGAGATATGGCTCCTGTTTTTTGTCTGAGCAGCTCAACGGGTAATTTTCCAGCACAAATCTTGATTTCTGTCTACGTCGGCCCGTCTGCAGCATGTAGTCTAATTACTGGTGGTTCCCTTTGATCTAAGGTCCCTAAGAATATGATTGGAAATAGGTTGTGAAGTTTCAATGAGGTCACCTAATTTTCTTTTGGCACACTGCCTTTAAAAAAAAAAAGTAGATATACAAACTCAGTTACATGGCTGGGCTAGATGAAAAAAAGAGTGGTGTTAATAGTAGTGAGCACTGGTAGGGAGATGGGGGAGTATTCCCAGCATCTGTTGAGTTACCCAATGTTATGTCAGTAGCTACTGTGATTGAGTAAAGGGAATGGAAGATGTGCATTTCATCCCATTAAAAGTTGGATCTAAATCAGGGGTCGGCAAACCTTTTGACTCATGGGCCACATGGGTTTTAATATTTGATAGTGTGGCTGGCCCAGGACTAACAAAATATATTAATATATATTATATCAGTATATGAAGAAACAGCACATACACTGAGGGATATGGTAACACTGTAAAAACATAGTACCATGTCCAGATTGGAGGTTTATTGGCAACATAAAGGGAAAATTTACTGTGCTACAGTGTGTCGGCAGTGTGTTGTCATCAAAAGAAATCATACATGTGTACCAAAAAAAAGTGAGAGCATTATCTTGATGAAAAACATGGACAATCTTTGGTGTAAGAAATCCTTTAACGTCTGTTTCTTTAGAAATATTCTATAGTCATGTCAGGCAAAAGGAAAAGTGACAAATCCTCCCTCAACAATATCTTAGCTCTTAGTGTCATCACTCTCAAAATCCAGTTGTGACTCCATTGTTTTTCAACTCCAGGCCAGCCTTTGACTGATCAAAAGCTTAACTTAAGTCACAGTATCTGCACGTATGTCATTTTGTGTGAATGATAAAATTAGGTTATGGTGATGAAACTCTGAGGATGAATTCCTGTGAATATATTGTTCCTGTTATGTCATTAGCACACTTCTTAGTCAAATCACTCCTTAGCCTACGAGTTGGTCATCATCTCTGCACAATGTCTACTGACTGTAGCACACATATGATATCTGAAGAAGAGCTTTTTGTCAGAGGAAAATGGACAGTTTCTGGCTTATCTTTTAAGGACAATACCCTTACAGAGCTACATGCTACATGCTGCAAACCTGCAACCACTTATGCCCCTCAAACCTACTTCCCTCGTGCTGTGCACCCATTAAGGGAGAGTTAATTAAACCACAACTCATTGCCTCAGCAGGAGGGGGTAGAGGTAAGACGGAAAAGGATGGTGTACAATTATATATTTCCATTTACCTGCTATTTTCAATGTATTGCTCTCGTTTGGGAGTGATTCCTCTGTGCACATGCATCACTCTTACACCATGACATAAACACTAGAAATCAGCGAGGCTTGCTCTTAACTGTGCATAAAGGATTTGTGACAACAATGAGGGAAGAGTCAGAAACTGTCCATCTGCTTATCTGTCGATATGAGGTTGCCAGCAGTTGGAATAGGGAAGGTTTCAGAGACTGTTCAGATGACTCTTGTGCCTCTCTTGCCCCATCACCAGTCATCAGATATGCAAGCCTGCTTTTACCTGCTGCGATTCCATTACCCCAGCTGCCTGTTCCAGCACTCGAATGTTTCTGTAGCATATTAAACAGATTAATAGAACAATGCTCCAGGGATAGAGCAGCCTGTCAATCTCTGGTGAAAACACAAAAGCAGAAAATTAAAAAGGCCCATGGCTGAACTCCAATTCTGATATAAAAAAAGGGCTGGAATCTTGCATGCCGGGGAGAGACGAAAGGAGAAAGACAGATGGTAAATATAACACACATACATGCAAACACAAACGCACATGAAAAGTGAGTGGTAGCTGACATGACAATGGGGAAAATTTAAAATGATCAAAGAATGTACAGGTAAATACATAGTGCTTTGTTGCTTTTGTGTATCTCTATATTGGGGATCAGCTATAAGAACTCCCATCTAGAAACACACTAGTATGCTGTGCTTCATGCCAGATGAAACTTTGTTTATCAGTGAATTCCCACTGTTAAGTGAATGCAAAATCTAAAGCAAATGCAGTGCATTTTTGCAGCAGCCTTCTTTCTCATCTGAGGGGAAATATCTGCTGTGTGCATCTACAGGGCCTCAGCAGGATGCATTGAAACAAACTATGTTCAAGTGACGTCTTCTCACATCCTGGGAGACTCCAGAAGAAAATTCAATCTGGTCCTCTGCCTTCAGATATTAGGAGATAGAGTGGGGGCTGCAGACGATTCACTAGGCCATGTTACATGCGTTTACTTTTTTATGTTGTGAAATAAACTAAACCATAAATTATTAAATTAAAACGCCTAAATAAATATATACAAAATAGTTAGATGTGTTATAGCTAAAGTTTCACCATTGAAACTGTGTTTCACAGTTTAAATGTTTGAGTGTGCAATTGTTTCTTTCTAAAAAATAATAAAGAGAATAAAGAGTTAATACTGTCAGTCAGCCAAACTCAGATCACTCTTTCTATATCCTCTCTGCACTAGTGTACTGCAAATCATCTTTAATAGTCATCATCTTGATGGTTCATTACATTAAACTATGTCTGTTAGCATCCTCTAACTCAATGGCTTTGTTATAGCCTGAGGTGCTATGTGCTCTGGGAAGGTGGCAGTGGTGTGTGTGTGTGTGTGTGTGTATTGCATGAGGAAGGGGAATTATGCCCATTGTATTATTAGCAGGTTAATTGCCCCGGTAAAAAATAGCAGACAGACAGCAATGGAATATCATTTTAGGTTAATTTTTAGCCAGCCTGTACTATAAGGTTTTGCATCATTGTGTTCATGGACATGCCACTAGGGGCTGTAAGCTGTGTCACACTGTATAGAATGAGAGTCTTATCATGAGGGGATAGTTTCAGTTGGAGAAGCTGGCACACAGAGCCACCTACTGGAAAGAGAGCGCTAGGGACAAAGAACAAAAACAAAGACAGCTATAGGCTCTGTAGCCCAGTAACATATACAGTTAAATAGAAAGATCATGTTTCTTTTACTCTACAATTTCTTTTACAGTATAGTATAAAGATGTTTTTTGTTCCTAAGATGCAAATCCAGTTAATTACACATTTAGAGGTGAATATTTCCCTTTGAAATCTAGTAGAGTAGAATTATGTAGAACTTTTAAGAAGTTCCAAGAGCTAAGTATACAACACTGACAAATACTACAGCACATATACTTTCGTACTACATTTCACTGCAGTATGTATATGTGAAGGTTAATCAATTGATTGATTCATTTAAATCACATGATGGGGTAATTGTCTCTGGTGTTGTAGTTGTCCTGTCTCTTTTGCATACGCAAACATATTTGGACACATTGCTGAAATGACTTTACCTTGTGCTGTCTTTGGGTCACCGCTTTTTTTTCATACAGCAAAATCTAATGCTTTATGCACTCATCATAATCAGACACTTTCACGATTTTCATTCTTTCTTATTAACAAAAACACAGATAAAACTTCTACATCCACCCTCCCTCCTCTCCTTTTTTCACCATTCATATTCCTCAATTGTGGGCTTGCAGCCCCCCATATAATCTCTCAAGCTCCAGGTGCCTTGAAGACAAGTAATTTAGGGGAGAGAGAGGGAGAAAAGATGACCACTGGCTCCTGACCCTTTCTCCCTCAATTGAACTACTTGCTATTGTGCCTGTTGAATGTGGCAATCAGACTAGGAAGAAGTGACACCCTTACTGTATCTGAGCATTGTTGAACCTGGCCACGCGAAAGTGGTAATGCTGGAGATGTTTGAAGCATGGTAGGAGAGGGCTCAGGTCCAAGCTGGAACTCAGCTGGCATTATTCTGTTAGTAATGTTGTCAGTCAAATCAAAATATTTAGGCACTTCATCACACTGTCAACAGTTTGTTTTTTTGCTTAGTAGAAGCATTTGGGCCTGTTGCAGACAGATGAACCCTCGCTGGCCTCACAAATTATTATGAATGATTATCTGTGCAAAACTTATTAATTCCACCCACCAATCAGCGTTATGTTGTTAACAGTAGTAACTATACAAATTAATGCTACGCTCAGCTACCTTGAATTGACTACCTTCTATGCTTCTAAACAGATGCAACAACAAACACAAGTCAGCCTAAATGAGTGACGAGTGGCTGTAAACTATATTGAGCAACTGTATTAAGTCTAAATCATAAACACTGGTCATAAAATTCTCAGCTTCACATCCCATATTGCAATGCCACTGTGTGAAAAACAATTCAAAACAAAGTAGCAGTTTCACCCCACAATCTCAGAGCTATATACAATATTTACAGCAACATGGGAAAACACTCTACTAATCTTCAAACAAACTACTCATAATTACAAATTGAGTAAATTATCAAAATGGTTTGTAGGGTGAGGAGAGAATACAGGAATGTTAGTGCCAAAAGCTGCCAACTGGATTGTGGTGGACCAACATTTTAAGTAAAAGCAGTGCCTATTGGCCCAATTGCTGGCACGCTCTTTATCCCAGGACAGCCAAAGTACGTGTAGGAAAGCAACAAATGCAACTCTTTATGAATCCGCACAAAAATGTATATGGCTGCCAGGGACCAAGCTAAACTGCACACAAAGGGGAACTTAAATACTGGCTAATCGGGCCATTCAAACAAATAGGGGAGAAGCCCAAAACCAATAACCATTAATAAGACAAAACAAAACAAATAATGTGGCAGCTTGCAGTAAATAGGACTGATTGTAATTAAACTTGGCACAGATAAAATGATTGTAGTGGGCGACTTCATGTAGATGTTGACAGTAACTATCTTAACAATGCATTTAACCCACTTATGGACTCTGGTTTTAGTCAGCGTGTGAATGAACCCACTCACTGTCTTATTCATACTCTTGATCCTGTCCTGACTTATGGAGTTGAGATTGATAAATTAAACCCTCTGTTATCTGACCATTTCTTACTAACTTTTGAATTGACCATAACAGACCTTACAATAGTTAGAAAAAGGTTTTACTACAGCAGATGTTTATCTGATGATGCTATTGTTAGATTTAAGGAGATGATTACATCATATTCCCTCATAGCTACACAGAGGATCTACAGGTATCGTCAGAATCAGAGCTGTGTGTCTCCAGTGTTCAGTTGCTGCTTGTTTTGTTGTTGTTGTTGTTGTTGTTGTTGTTGTTGTTGTTCTTTTCTCTCTTCTCTATCCCCTCACCCCAACCGGTCAAGGCAGATGGCCGCCCACACTGAGCCTGGGTCTGCTGGAGGTTTCTTCCTCGTCTATGAGACAAGTAGTGAAAAGCAGTCTAAGTAATACGGAGGTCTAACCAGCAAATCTAAAGCTGTTGGATCTGGAGATTGATTTATGACATTTCTTTCTTTATGGTTATGATTTTATTAACTAAGAAATTCATAGAGTCATTGCTGTAGAGATTGAAAGGGATATTAGGCTCAACTATGACTCTTAGTCAGCCTGGCTGAGTATGACTGCTCTCCTCAATTCAATTTTATTTATATAGCGCCAATTCACAACATCAGTTATCTCAAGGCACTTTACAAGTAAGGCTTAAGACCTTACACAACTAGACCCAACAAATCCCACACAGAGCAAGCTTTTATTGTAGCCAATCAATAAATAATAATAGCAACAGCGGAGGAAAAACTCCCTCTATAGAGGAAGAAAACTCCAGCAGACCCAGGCTCAGTGTGGGCGGCCATCTGCCTTGACCGGTTGGGGTGAGGGGATAGAGAAGAGAGAAAAGAACACAACAACAACAACACAAGCAGCAACAGAACACACCCACATAGCAAAATTAGTCTGGACCAGTTCTGGCCCAAGCTACACTTACACTCGGTCACACATGGCCCTGTGCTAGACCAGAATGGTCAAGCATCACTGCTCTTTTGTTAAGAATGAATAATTGTACTTACTTGTTGTGAATATAACTTGAACCTATAATAATTGGACTGTAACTGTTGTTCACACTGGCCTGCATAAAAATTTATTATGCTAATAATAATGCACGTTGTCATAAGGTAAGCCGGGGAGACGGAGGGGGTTGGAGGGCAGGGGCTAAGGCGCTGGAACAGACTGGTTTAATTTGGGAGACGTGGAATGTTGGGTGGATTCTGGGCAGGCGAAGACGGACAGCAGCACCTGCACCATAAACCCTGAAGTGAATAAAACAGCCAATAATCCTCTGAAACACCATTCTAACGTCATAACTCCTATTACACAATAAATGAACCCCCCTTTTCTGATTTTTTAAATTAAAAATTTCATAAATATCATATCATATTAGGGGCGTGTTTAGGGAGGGGCTTAGATAAGGATCGACCAATCAGAAGCCGTGACCTTTCACCTAGAACTGTCAGATTAATTTGAAAGGGTGTCCTTATATCTCTCTGATGTCTGTTCTGAATGTCCCGTTCTGAACTGAGACTCAGAGCAGTGACTGTGGCTGGTAGGTCCTCTAGTGGAGCTGGAGGCTCTGAAGTGGGTACATTTTGATCGAACCTAGACGTGTCTCATTGTCAAAAAAACATTTATTTGAGTATTCCCTGTGAGTAATTATCATTTACACGTCAAGTTAATTTCCTCAATTTCCCCTGCTCAATTTTGTATTTAAGCTCCTTTTTCGGTCGGCTAATCAGTTTTGAATGCAGTCTGTAAGGGCTCCTGTAAGTTTGTCTAAATTTCCTGTCGATCTGTTTAGTGTATATGTGACCCGTGCCAACCGGCAAACACTAAATCGAGTGGGAAACAAGTCAGTTAAAGATGGGGAAAACACCAAAATGAAATAAAAGGGACGTTTATTGATTACAAATCCCCAATTAAAATACGATAACTACCTACAGCTTTAAATACCAATATGAGGGAGCAGTCAGTGGGTGTTCCTGAGGCTAACCCAGTCACTCATTATTAAAATCAGTCAACAGTTGTGTGAAGGTGCAGGGCCACCCTGTCTCTGGTCCAGCTCTACCGACTCATTTTGCTGCTCCTTGTCGTCGCAGCCCGTTGTTCAATCCGTTCTGTCAGTCTCTCCTCCTTAGTAGTAGCAGCCAATCCGTAACAAAAGATGGGTGAAACAGTATTATCTCTGGTCTTCAAAGTGCAATGTAAACAGTGTTAACACTGGAGCGCACACAGAATGGAATGTGAAAAATTGCACAGACAGCACAGCAGGTATGTACACAACATATCTGACATACAGTGGAACAAAATGAATACATTTAATGTACAAGAAGAAAAAAAACAAAGCGCAATTATTGACAATTTGTTGATTTTGGTAGTATTGGATATACTGTAACAATTGGTGAAAATTGGTGAATAACAGCATAACACAATGTAAATGTTCCCAATGTACTTTGTATAAGGCATGGTGTATAAGGTAATGTGTATGGATGTATAGCAGAAGTGGGAGCCACAGTCTGTACAGACTTAGTGTTTCTGTGATTAATAGTGAGATGGATCACAGAAATGTAAACAGATCATGTGATGGATGAGTAGGATCCTTGGTTATATTGGAGGCTCTTTTTCTGTACAGAAAGATGACAGGGGAGACATTCTCAGTGTATCAACATGAACCATATATTCATAAAAATGTTCCAGAATAAGTGGATTTTAAAAAGTGGATTTTGCGTAAGTGGTCTGCTACTTCATATTTTGGACATAACCCGATGAATACCAAGTCAGTTGCAGATAATAGCGTAAAAGTTTGCTTTTGTTGACTTGTGTATTTTATTCCTTGTTCACATCTTGGACACATCTCGCATTGATTACTGTAATTCTTCTAATTCTTCTTTTTGGCTTCCCCCATAATCAAGAACTCGGATGCCCTAATTTGAAAAAATAACTTTTTTCTATTTCTCTTTTTTTACAGTGTACCTTTAGCTCCCATCAGACTATAGTTTCTCTTCCATCTTCATCATCCCCATAGCATTCATCTCTATTTATTTTCATTGCTGGATAACAACACCCAATAATGTCTTTTTCACATAGGGGGTAAACCAATTATATAAGCCAAGACCAGAAGGCAGCTTCATAACTGTTACGGACTGGACTGGTGTATGCTAATGTGAAATGCAATGAGACACTGAAAGCCCAATAACATACTGTGTCTAAAACATGTGTTGGCATATAATAGACAGTCTATGCAGAATATTGAGTGGTGGAATATGCCACAACAGGGCCAAAAAACAGGCACAGCAAAGGTTATTATAGCTTGTCAGTAGGATCTCTATTTCGTATTTTGATTTGAAAGAGCAGGAAAAATAGTTTGAAGAGGATTCATCAGTTTAGTGTATAAGATCTCAAGATGCAATAGCATTTACTTCATTTGCAGTAACTGAATGTTTGATAGACTGTTGCATAATGACCCAGTGGTGATTTGGGGTATTGCTGATAGATAAGTTCATATGGATATACCTCCTGTATGTCAATCAACCCAAAACTACAACAAACCTCAAAAAACAACATATGTTCGCATAGAAAGAGACAGAGAAAGAGAAAATATAAAAGATGATCCACCTCTGAGGGGGACATTATTATGCCAAAGGATCCAGGTATTGTGCAATTCATCCCCTCTGTGTGGAAAATGGAATTGCCTGATGTGCAAGATTTACCTTCGTGGTTTTGCACGTCATCTGCTGGCAGCACCAGGGTGCCTCCAATTCAGTCCCACAATGCATTTCTTCACTATCTGAGCCCCGCAGTGAGAAGATTAAGGTTAGCTAACTGCTAACCACTCCTTGTGCCCCCCCTTTCTTAACACACACTTCTTAAACACATTTACATTTTATTTTCATTTTTCTCCTCTGTTCAGTCATCTCTGCCGTTTTCCTCTTCTACAGCAACTCCTGCACCAAAACCTCTCCCATCATAAAAGTTTATAAATTTAGCTGCTAATGTATAGTTCTTAGAAAGAAAGAAACATGTGAATCCATTGAATAGGATGCACTTACTGTCAGTGGCTTGAGCCTTGAATGATTAACTTGAATTTAATTGGATATTGTATTTTGATTATTTTCCAAACATTTTTTAAGAAACGAAAATAGTCTTTTTACACCCTTGTG
The DNA here is from genome assembly GCA_030770545.1 of Macropodus opercularis. Taxonomy (NCBI): domain Eukaryota; kingdom Metazoa; phylum Chordata; class Actinopteri; order Anabantiformes; family Osphronemidae; genus Macropodus; species Macropodus opercularis. Next base: position 2,422,134 of record CM061110.1, read on the forward strand.
TCCTCAGCTTGCATTGGAATAAATTATATTCATTTGATCAGCTGTAGGCATACAAAAAAAATATCAAGCATCTCCATACTGTAGAAATCTATCACACTGTAAAAGTAAAACCATGAATGATAAATGTTTCTCCCACTGTAACTTACTTACCTTTGTCATTCCCTCAGAAGGAAGTAAGGGCGAGCAGGAAAGGCCTTCAAGATTCTCCCTCCCATGTTTCTGTCACAGCCCCTGCCTTTCAGCTAATGGAATAATTAATGACACTTTTGATGTAAAACAAATAATGGAGTAAGCTGGCTACACTGCTTTCAAGTATTTCATCTTTAGGAGCAAGGAAAGTGTTTGAGTGAGAACATAAACAGAACAAAGACTTACTTAAATCTAAGCATTACAAAAGAAGGAAAACATGAAATTAAACGAGTTCCACATAACAGCTTACAAGTTAACATATGCTCATGAGAGTCATTTCTGTGCTTTCTGTGAAGAGTGAGCCCGGGATCTTGTAAACTCATGATCTGAAGTTTGCTTGAGAGCAAGAGAAAGTTATTTGAACACACATGGCTGACAATTTTCCTCACAGACAGACATATTCCTCACTCATGTCATGCAGGTAATGGTGAAGCATTTCCCGCTGTCATTTGGGAAAGGGGTTACACCCTAGACATTGATTCTATAAGAGCCATATATTAATTTATTAAATGTTAATTTAACATTGAAAATACATTCAATTATGTTACTACGTTATAGTGCCACACTTTTGCATCAGTATTATTACAGTACAGTTCGAAGAAGAAGCAGGGACAACAGTGGGAGTTTTATAGTTTACTTTAGTTGGGTTGTTTGTTTCTGTGTTTTATCACTAAAAATCTACAAAACCAGAGGATCCAAGTCACAGACAAGAGGCAAGACAAGGGGTTAAGAAGTTTGTCCTCATTATGATAATGAATGATAAATAAATAAATTATAATGATGATTATTCATCAACTTCTTCTGTATAGTACCTAAGTGAAATACACCAAAGTAAACAAAGCCTTGTGTTATTGTTCATACTTAATTTGGGAAAGTTTTTGGAAAGTCTTGTTACTCGTTCTACACTGGTTTGGAGGGTGGGGACAGGGTGATAAGAGTTGAGAAATCACGTCTAGAGCCACCTCCCCCACCCCCACCCTAGGAGGAGCAGGAAGACAGGACCCCAGTACCCTGCCAGCCAGCTTGGTTTGGGAGTGTGGGGCTAAGATGCATTAAAAGGGGGGGAGGTGTCCGGGAGCACAACCGCTGGCTGACGGATGTGTCTCCCAGTGGGTGTCCCCCGTCCCTAAGTGTCTACTTTGCAATTAGAACAGGGTGGTGGTCATCCTTGCTGGGGCTGACAACTGAGGTCACACCTGGCCCCTTCTCTCTGACCCCAGTAGGAGACCACCCCCTTAGGCCCTGAATGTATATGTATGTGTATAAAGGACATTGGAAGACTACCTGTCTCCAAAGCCTTGTTCGGTGTTGTGTGTAATGTAGTTAAAAACTGAGATAGGTGAGGTAGATGAAACCTAGGTAAATTGGTGTAAAATGTAGCTGGGGCATAAGGCATCAGTCACAGCCATCCTACCTCCTCTGTCTTACATACACATCCTCTCCCTCACGCATGCTTGCCCCGTGTGGTCGTTCACTCAAACACGCAATTTCTTACATAACACACATCCAGGCCCATATGAGAAGATATATGTATATATATATAAAAAAATATATATATATATATATATAAATTCTTATTTATATATATATATATATATATATATATATATATATATATATATATATATATATATATATATATATATATATATATATATATATATATATATATATATATATATATATATATATATATAAGAATTTAAGAAAATCCTCTTTGGCAAAAATACATTAACAGCATGATTGGATGTCGGTGGAGACAAACGCAGATGATTTGGGGATCTGCCTGTTGCTGCAGAGGCATATAAATAGTGATGCAGGTGAAACCAGTCTGGGAGACCATTAAAGTAAATGGTCAGTGCAGGAAGTCAAGTTGCCAAACATGACATTAACAATAGGATGTCTCAATAACTCCTTAAAGTTCATTCATAATTCTGCAGACAGAGTTCTGACTACAGTAGACTACATACAGTAGATTGTGTAGCTCCTAAATTAGCATCTGTGATATGATCCTGTAAAACAGTATAAAAGTGTAAAATCCATGTTAATTACTTAGCACTTAATAATAAACCTCCTCATAGTTTCTTATGCTCCCAACAGAACACTTGGTTCTCAGAGCGCTGGTCTGCTTGTGGTTCCTAGAGTTTCTAAATGTAGAACGTGCCTTTAGCTAGAAAGCTCCTCTCCTATGGTGGTCCTATGGAACCAGTATCCAGTTCGGGTTCTAGAATCAGACACCCTCCCTTTTTTTAAAACTAGGCTTAAACCTTCCTTTTTGTCTACTGTAGTTGTGCTCCCTCTCTCTGTACGTTTTTATAGCTGTAAGACTTTGATCTGTGTGTCAAGTGTGCAATTGCTGGTCCAACTGACCTACCCGTGTTCTGTTTACTACCTGTTGTTGCTATTGTTGTAGTTGTCCCTTCTCCAACCTAACTGGTTGGGGCAGATTCTGAGGGAGACTTTTTTCTCTCCACTGTTGCTAGTGCTTGCTCAAGTGTGATTTGTTTTTTGTTTAATTCTGTATTGTTGTATTTTGTGCCGCTTTATAAATAAACTGAATTGAATTATTACCATAAAAGTCAGTGAATCCCCAATATGTCATCATTTAAAAAAAGCAAAATTATTATTATTTATTACAGTTTAGACTGGGCTTACCATAGAGACATAGGGATATGAAAATAATGTGGCTATTAATAAATTAATTAATAAGAAGAAATGTAGGAAACAATACATTTTTTTAACCTAAAATGTGTGAATGTTTGTTTATTTATGTTCATTTATATTCCTTTATAAATACATATTTACGTCATATAGTGTAGTATTTGCTTTTGTGTTTTGGGGGGTGGGGTGGTGGTGTTGCTTGCTGTGTGTAGTTAATTATATGATAAAACAGTGGTCTCCGCGACTGCTGAGCAGAGGCCCATAGGTCAGGGGGCTGGCCACTCAGGGCCAGGTAATTCGAGCTGGAAGTGGGGTTCATTTAGTTTGACATACAGTACTGTATATTCAGTCATGTAGCTATTAGCATATATGAATAAATATAGACAAATGTTTCCCCTCACGCCGATGCAAGAGTCTAATCCATAACTGAAACTAGTGACAGTACGGGATTCTGAGTACAGATGTATACCTCTGCTCGATTTTCTAGAGCTATATTATCAGTACAGTTGCACAGTGACTATACCTCCATACACTGGTGGTTGTTCATGATTCTATTATTTCAGTGTCTATGGGATGTGTGACATGAAATTTGGTGCTGTTTCCAATGGACTTTTACCACTTATCGTTCCTTTGTTAACTTTAACAACTAGTCCTAATAACGCAGTTTTGGTGTTGTTATAGCTCATTAATATAGTATCCATTATACTCTTTTGGCTGGATTGGATTAAATGTGCTATGTAAGATTTAATTTGATTGAATTCTGAATTCTCACCACTAGATGCTGCTAAATCATTGTCATTTTACCCTTTTACTCTTACTCCATGGGTCTTGTTTTCTTGTTATCTAACATCAGATTTGAAGTTACCAGATTCAAACTGAATCTGTTTACGTGATGGGTCCTTGTGGTTTGTTGATGTTATTATTTTTGGCACGTATCATTTATCAACATCAAGATGCAAGGTCCTTGCTGATTATTACTGCATCACTGCAGTACAGACAGTTCATACTCTTGTACTATTATCATCATGTTTGAATGGCTCATTTTCATCTTACAGGACCAATCATACTGCTTCAGGTGGGATCACTTGACCAGTTAGCTTCAAAAACAGAACCCAAAATCTATAAACATGTGTTAATAACAAGCATCATTATGACTATTTGATACCAAATACATTTAAGTTTAACATGCTTAACATCTTTGGTTTTTAGCACCAATTATAATAACCTCAGTTTTATCTGAATTTATTTGAAGGAAGTTATGGGACATCCAGGATTTGATGGCTTTTAAACAAGTTTAAAGTTTGACTAATTGATTTGTTACAGAGAGGAGACATGTATAGACTGAAAATGTTACAACTACGCACTAAACAAACTAGAGTACCAGGGGTAGGATTCCTAACAAATCTCCAAAACCAAAGCGTAACCTTCGTAATACTGAAGACCAAAAGCGTAACATTCGTGACGAGCCAGCGACGAGCGGAAAAAACTGAGGAACTTAAATAATACACAAACTGTAAATCAAAAACAGGTGCAAACACTAATGGCAAAACAAAAACCCAACGAAGAAAAGGGGTGAGCACGAGCGCCCTCCGGTGGTCGGAGGGCGAATTGTCACAGACCCCCCCCCCTCTTACGGCCGGATCCCAGACGGCCCTAGGGAAAAAACAAAACACTGGCGACGTCAGCGAAAATAGTTAAACTCAAAAGGCTCTTGGCCGGGTCCAAACTGTAAATGTTCGAAACTGTCCACGCTTAAATGTCCCATCAGGGCGGGCAAAGATGAGCGTAGGCCCTTCCCAGCAGCAGCTGGGGGCTAAACGGAGCCTCTGGCTCCGAAACAGACGGACGAGTGTCCCTTGGTGGCCGGCGGCGAAAAAGGCAGGGCCAAGCCAACGGCTTGATGATCTCGGAGTCAGGATCCTTCACTGGACATAGCCGGAGGACAGCTCCGGACTCCGAGGCAGGCGAGGAGAGCATCTCGGCAGCACAGAGCTCCGAGGCAGACGAGGAGAGCGATCCGGCAGCGCCGGGCTCCAAGACAGGAGAAGCGAGCGATCCGGCAGCGCCGGGCTCCGAAGTAGACGAGACGAGAGGTTCGGCAGCCCCGGCCTCCGAAGCAGAGGAGGTGAGTGGTTCGGCAGCGTCAGGCTCCAAAGCAGACGAGACGAGCAGTTCGGCAGCGTTGAGCTCCGAGGCGGACGAGATGAGCGGTTCGGCAGCACTGGGCTCTGAAGCGGACGAGATGAGCGGTTCGGCAGCACCGGACTCCGAAGCGGACGAGATGAGCAGCTCAGGGACGGTGAGCTCCGAGGAGGACGAGGTGAGCAGGTCGGCAGCGTTGAGCTCCGAGACCTTACAGGCGAGGATGCCTGTCTCAGCCGCCTTAGGGAGAGCTGTTTTACCCATGTCTGTCTCAGCCGCCTTAGGGAGAGCTGTTTTGCCCATGCCTGTCCCCACGGCCCCAGGGGAGGCCGCTCTGCCCATGCCTGTCCCCACGGGAGGTCGCTCCGTCCATGCCTGTCCCCACGGACCCAGGGGAGGCCGCTCCGTCCACGACCGCTACCTCCAAGACTGGTGAGTCACTTTGGTTCACACCCACTGGCTGCAGGAGCCAACAATATCCTCCTAGGCTCCGTACCAAACGGCGTCGGTTGTCCCGAGGTCCTCACCCTGGCAGACGCCGGTCGCCCAGACTGTCACGCCACAGCAATCACAGACGCCGGCCACCCAGATCGCCACGCCACACCAACAATCGACGGCGGTCGCCCAGGGTTCTACGTCGCCACCACCGCCGACGTCGACCACCCAGACCCCCACACCACAACAAGTTTTGCCTTCAATGTTCCCCAAACTCGTTCCATCCCTCGCCACGTGCGGCCCGCGGGAGGGACCGTCCCAGAGTTCCTCGTCATGTGCGGTCCTTTGGAAGGACTCGCTTCCTGTCACTGTTTTGTTTCAGGTTTCCTGGTGTTGTGCGGCCTGGAGGGTCCACACAGGTTCCTGCCTCTGTTGCCGGCGGCCCCAGGGAGGGTCCGTTCCGGTTCTCGCCATGCCTCGCAGGCGTCCTCGTCATGTGCGGTCCTTTGGAAGGTCTTGCTCCCTGTCCTTGCTTGGTTCCAGGTGTCCTGGTATTGTGCGGCCTGGAGGGCTCACACAGGTTCTTCACCTGGATGACTGAGAATCTCCACAGATGTCATTAGTTGATATATAAATAAACCAATGATTCTTATTCTTTGACTTTCTCTGTATTCAGTGTGTCTAGCAGCACCTACTACTACAGTATACACACATGTACACATGTACAATGAATGACATACTGATCATTATTAAGGTGAAATGGTAGTAGCACATATTGTCACCCATGTAGTTTAGTGCACTTGGAGCAATATTCCACACCATAAAGCCAAGCTATCATGAGACTAGTCAGTGTGATTGAACTACTTTCACAATACAAACAGTTCAATAAACAGACAATTATTTTCTTCCCCATCACTGTCTTTTACCCACACATGCACTGAGAGCAACCAGTATGGGTATTCCCTAACACTTAATGCTGATGACACTGTTTCCGTTTCTTTGAAGACAGTGCTGTGTAGCTGGGGTGATATAGGTTCATATGGTCAACACACTCCATCAACCAGCTATGTGCTTCCAGCCAAAACCCATTGTTTATGTCAAAAACCCCATGAGATTGAATTAGACCAGTAGCTCAATGAAATATATGGTGTGAAGAGACAAAAACATAATGTTGTTTATTCCTAAATGTTATTTTAAGAGTCTTCATAATTAGTGAATTTTATAATGTAATAGGGACACAAAAACATCACGTGTTTAGCTTCTTTGAGGACAGAGATATTGAAGTTGATGAACTCACGGAAAGAAAGTATATTTCACTAGGTAACTAAAGGAATAGTTAAGTAGTAGTTAAAATAGTAGTTAAAGGCTTAGGTAGTAGGATGCAGGGAGAAAACAGAACAAGCCGAATGCATTAAAGTATAACACACACATCAAATTTAGACAGTAGTAGAGTAGCACCCAGTCACAGGTCATAAAACAGTATGTGGAGGATGGGATCTTAGGAGAAGATCAGATAAGTTGCACATGGGAGTAAAACATGTGAATGTCTGTAGAATGAATGTGCTTAAATCCATAGGAACTGGGGTCCACACAGCAATGGAGCAGATAAGACCACCAAGCATAGCATCCATGGAGACGAACAGCAGACCACGTAATCAGGATCCGGTTACAGGAGATCTCAGTATAAATGTACTATGTACCATTCTGCTGAATGCCTTGTGCACTCTACGAATGCTACATTCAGATCTGAATAAACACATAAAGACTACTCGTTTTTTCTCACTGACTCTTTTTGATAAAAATCCACAACACTCTAATTAATCACAGCACAACCTTTTCATGGTGAGCTGCTGATGCTGTGGTTGTCTTCCTTTGGTTTTGGAATTATTGCCTCATAGAAAGTGACTCACAGCGTTGAACTCACCAAGTTTACTCATTCCTGAGGTCCCATTAATGAACATTTCATAGCACCCAGCCCTGACAAAAATAATATTATGGACTTTTAAGACAGTACACTCAGTACTGTGTCTTGTATGGAGATCAGACTGAAATCTGTCAAAGAGGTCATTCTGCTAAAAAAGGCTAGCAGTTGACACATTTTTAAGTACCTTTGCCAGGAGTTTTGAGACTAGTCAAGAAAGCAGCATTCAAGTGAGGTGAGGATTTTTTTAAATGGGGCGTTGCTATGGCCTTTTTAAAGTAAGATGGAACTACACGCTGAGACAGATTCAAAATTATCATTCAATCTCAAACTGGAAGTCACTACAGAGGGTGTTAAAGAGAGAAGGTCATCAGGACTTCACTGGCTCCCATTCAAGACATTGCATGGAAACATTATCGGACCAGAACCCAGGACATCAGCACTGACACCTACAACATGGCTCACCATAGACTCAAAGGAAAGTTAAAAAGCAAAGGCACAAAACGGTGGTTTGACATGACAATTTAATCGAAAATTCAGGTGAACTGAGGGAATAAATACTGAGAAAGGCAGTGTGAACACAGGTGCAAACAACTATTTAGTAAAGCTGCGAAACTAAGGAAGACACTATCCCAGAAATTGACTTAATAAAATAAAATACCAAGTCAAGCTACAGAGATTACACCTGTCTGTGCCACTAATGTAGTATGTCTTGAGCGAAATGTGTAAAACATGCAGATCTAGTTAAAAAATGTATTTCAATGAAAATAATTACCTTTTAGGAAATTATGACAAATAGAATTGATTGATTAATACAGTAAGCCGGTTTTAACACAGAACTATGGAAAATTAATTATATTTAGATAGAAATGGCTAAAATATTAATTAAAAATTAAATACAATTTAAATGTTAATTCATAAATGGTCATAGCAAGTACGTTGAACAGCTCCTCAACGCCTTCCACACACATAATGTTAAAAAATTTGTTCTGGTTCCTGATGCACCTCTACCCATGAACTTTGAGACCTGTAGTGACTCTGCTTGACATTTTCCCTACTCATTTATAGTCAACTATGGATCCTGCATACATGCAGACAAGAAAGTAATAGCACCATGATCATGATCATAGCCTTGAAATTAACATGAAATTTATTACAATAATGATGCATTTTTATAATCTAATTTTCAAGCTCTCAAGGACACAAAATTCAACAATAAAACAAATAGGATAACACATTAAATTCTACATACAATAATGAAACAAGAGAAAGGGATAAAAAAAAGTTGCAGTTAGAAGTAGCAGTAGTCGCAGAGCAGTTGAACACTCTCCTAGTCATGGTGCTGAGGCATACAGAAGACACAGTGAGGTGGACGGAAGAGGATGATCTGAGAGAGAAGACGAAAGAGAAGAAAAGACTCTCAGAATTCATTTAATTACTGATACTGTACCTTTTGTTGCGCTGAGGTTCTGGCATTCCTCCACTGTTGCTGTACTGCCCTGCCCACACTCATGTGTTATCTCTACTGACAACTCTTGTGTGAATAAAAAGCTGAACCAGGAGGAGCTTGGTGGAGTTGGCTGAGTTTGGGTGAATCCCACCGAGCTCCCATTGTACAAGTAAAACTTTGAGCAGCTCTTGTACATTATTTCACGTTATTGAACTGTATCTCCAGGTGTAATCAGCGCTGTTGGTGATTTAAACTCAACACACTCTGTAATATGAGTAATCTGAGGATGGAGTTTGTCAGAGTAGTACCACTTGTATGTCACGAAAAGTTCAAAATTCTGGTGGAAGGTGAGCAATTGCTCAATTATAGCAAATGCATAACTCAGCACCTCAGACATCAGTTCTGCAAAATAATGCAACTTACTTAAATTACACACAACACACAAATTTTGTGTTGTCTTGATTTAGAATAGAGAGTTCTCATGTGCAACAGCTTTGTTGCTTTGATTGCTTGCTTGATATAAACAAGAAACACACCATTGTGTGAGTAGGAGGCGTATAATGGCTTACATGTTGCTTACTTTTGCAGCCTGAGAGAACTCAGAGCTGCTGAGGTAAAGCACTTATCTGCACCATGTTGATGTCCACTGGAGGCTCCACCTGCACGTGGGCATACATGATTTTCCACATGAATTTTGGCAAAAACAACTTAATTCTATCCTGCTCAATCAAAGAATTTGATTGTGAAAGATGGTTGTAGATGTGGGAGCCCTTTAGAAAAGCATCTGGTCTTAGGTAAACGGTGGTATTAATGTTTTATATCGGGGTTGGATAGGAAAACTCTGAGCAGCTGGAGACCAAGAACAAGTGTTTAAAAATCACTCTGTAGGAGATTTAGTGGTAGACCATCCAAGGGACACATCTTGCGTTAACCAGGGTTTGAGTTCCTGAGTGCTCAGCACACTGCAACGTCTTCTCTGCAGGGAAAAGGTGACTCTGTATCTTTGAAATTGCCTTAAAGTTTTTTTTCCAATTTCTGAAAATAATTTTACATGTGTTTGTTTGAACATTCTTGCTGTGTCTTGTTAAATTCTTAGTTTGGTAATCTCAATCTAACAAGGACAATATTATAGTTGTTTTGTTTTTTAATTCGGTTCCAGAAATTAATCATGCAGAGGTGGTAACTAAGTATGTACATGTTACAGTTTCTGTTTATCACCTTGGCTATGTCTATCACAGTATCATTCTTCCTGGTTCCCTCTGTGACTTTCACCTCATCATGGACAGTCTCATACCCCTGGTCCTTCTTCTTTAATTGTTAAACTTGTTAGCAGTACTGTTTGTTTATCCCTGCTTTGTAGCAGTTTAGATTACATTGTATGCTGAGTATGTTTTGATTTCTGTTTCTGGCCATATGTGTGTAAGTGTGAGTTTGTTTTCTGATTCTGATTTTTAGTTATGTTGTTGTTCCTACTTGTTATTTTTAGATTTTTGTCTCTGTCAAGTGTTTTTCTCCTGACTTTATGGTCTTAGAATGACTTAAAATCAGTTTGGCCCTGGTTCTAAGCATTTGAGTGTGGTTTTAGTTAGCAAGGATTGGTTTGTTTGGACCATTGGTTGTCACAGACTCAGAAGGTTGACCAGGCTGAAGCAAAATGAATGTAGTTCGTTTGAAAATGCAACTTAATTGCTGTACTTAATTCTAAATGTTATGGTACTACACTGAACATGTACGTGCAGTATCAACATACCGGTCACAGGTCAGTGTAATTGTATTTCTTGTGTAAGCCTTATAAACCTGGCATAAAACATTTCCTCATCCGAACTATCTATTAGATACAGAATCAACTTCACACTTGCACACTTTCAGCTGATGTTTTATTGCCTTAATCTTTTTGCTGCTGGCACAGAGTCAGTGTGCAGTAATGCCTGCAGTAGGGCTCTCTTTAGCTGACACACCCAAACATTAGGCCTTGGTGTTAGTAGCATACATATATTTAAAATAAACAAACAAAAAACGTGTAGCTGTTTTTGTCACCTCCTCAGTAGTCCAGTCACTTCAAAGTCAAAGGCTGAAAATACCTAATACACACACACGTTTGGGTAAACCTATTCCTGATTATCTTAATTAGCCATTGAACTGAAATTAAAGTTGAATTTTGAATTCAGAATTCAGAAATAATTTGAGTCAGTTGCTTTTCTTTGGGTATAACATTTGAGTCAGGAGTTTGGTTTCTGCAGTTCTCAAACACAGCATCTTTTCAGGAAAGACTGACACATTTTTTGTATCAGTTAAAGGGCACTTTGTTGCTCTCACGTAGGTGCTCATGGATTTTCAATCAGCAGTAACAGCAATATTTTGTGACAACCACTCAGTATTGATGCACACAATGATATTTGGCTTGGGGATGAAAGGGTTGTAGAGTCATTCCAACTGTGGCTTTTTTTCTTTTCCTCATCAGGACTGAATGTAGTATTTCAGACAGAATAAAAGCCTTTTTGCAATACGCTACAGACAGGCACAAAATGACCTCTCATTACTTAAGATATTTGCAGCAATCTCTTAAATTACTCAAGGCCTAACAATTGGTTAGACATGGAATTTTTTTTCAGTGAAAAAGACAATTTTCAACACTTAAGAAAGAATAAGTTGTTTTGCTGTAGAGAGGAAGAGAACCGAATTATGGGAAAGTCTTGAATAGGTGAGGTGATGTTCAAGGTCCAATAACAAGAAAATACTGAAGGTCGTGCAGTAAACGCAAGACAGTACAAATACAGTCCAGGTTCAGTACAGTTTCCCCTGCACTAACCCCTTAAGTATGTCTGTACACACAATTCTTGGATTGTTTTGATGTGCAGGAAAGAAATACCCTTGAACAGGTAACTATAACATATCTATACATTTTAGTGACACACAACCCTTTGTAAAGAAATAGTAATTACTGTTGTCCCTCATAAGAAAATGTTGGAATACTGTTGTTGTTGTGACAACAATGTGTAACCTGGTGCATGGTGCTGGTACTGCTGAGATAAGCAGTTTCTAATTTTGCAGAGCTCGTGCACCACCATGTTGGTCTCTGTATACTTTGGATGATGGCATTTAAGTATTTTCACTGGACTCCATGCTCTTACTAGAACAGTTGTTGTGGGAGATTATCCAATTTTATCTCATTGGTTCTCTAAGGGCCCTGCGACAGACTGGCGACCTGTTCAGGGTGAACCCTGCCTCTCACCCATAGACAGCTGGGATAGACTCCAGCACACCCACAACCCCTACGGGGAAGAAGTGGTAGAAAGTGAGTGAGTGGTTCTCTAAGTGAGTGGCGTGTAGTAACAGTCAAAACAACAAATGCTCTTCTACCGAGGACAGTTGAACTTCACACTGACATCAGCTGGACTTCAGACAATCTAACAAACATCCTGGAAAAAACTCTGATGAAGGCCCTATCATGAGTACTGGTCAAAAGACAAGGAGAAATCAAAGTTATCTAGGCTTTGGATTTACTTTTACTGGGGAACCAACCGAGCCAACTCCGCTATGACTGATGTGAGGGAAAAAGTTGTCCAACGTGGTTCCACATAAACTTAAACGCCATCTCCATCATCCATCACTTTAAACCAGAAAATGTTTATTTTATTTAAATGTGTGAACAGACGGAGAAACTGTTAGAAAATCCACCAATACAAGTGACAAAGCTCTCAAAGCTACTAAATTGCTGAACCCATTGAAACATTGATACTGCCTGCTCACAAAATCATCTTAAAAGACAGGCTCCGCCCTGGCGCTGTTACACCAAATAAAGACTAGACAAGATTTTCATTATATATAAGTTTTTTGCATTTTTGTTTGGTGGTGTGCCATGTGATTTCTCTTATAAAAAATATGTGCCATAGCTCAAAAAGGTTGGGAAAAAGAAGCAGCTATTTTCCTTCCTGTCTACAGCTTTGGGATTTTGTGATCTGTTCAGTTATTATTAAAATTTGTTATTAAAGTAAGATAAGGGACAACATTATATTAAAAAATAGTATTAGTTGTTATTATTAGTTTTTAAAATGTATTTCTATTTATACACTGTAGAGTATTATTCTATATTCTAACATATAATGAGGGTACTTGTGTTATAGCTTTGGAAGTAGTTTTGCTAGTAAGAACCACTGGAGTAGAATGTCCTGTTATATGTCTTTATATAGCGCAACAATATCACTCTATTACATTATTATGTTCATTTGTTTATACCCTTTACCTTTGTCATTTTCAAGTTCCGTCACCATTGGACTTTTTATCTCTTTAAAGTTTAGCAACTGTTCTGTCCATTTGTACTAACTATCATCAGACAAAAAAATTAATATGTATGTAGATATAGATTAAACAATTTTTCTTTCCCTGCTGCCTGCACAGGTATCTTATGTTTATATTTTCAATCAGTTGCCATGTATACCCATAATTTCCAGATTTAAAGAAGGAAGATGTTTTATGGGCTGTGGCATAAATTCCAGATTTAAAGAAGGAAGATGTTTTATGACCTGTGGCAGCTCAGAGATCATTATGATTTGAATTGGTCGCGCACTCACAGACCTTGGGCTTTGTGATCCTTGGGCTCTGATCTTTGTGATTATACTAAATTTATAGCATGTACATCAGTTACAGATGGAGCTGTCAATGCTGCCATTAGCCAACTGACAGGCATGTTTTGGACACTTCACGCCTCCTTTCACTGTGGTTTAAAGGAGGCGTAAAAAACTTCAATGTAGCCACCAACAATGCATTTCCAAGACACAACCAGAAGGTGGAGCTTTGATCACAAAAACTTAGTACATGACCTGCAAAGTGCAGGAGGTGGACTGTAGAAACTCACTTTAGAACATGTTTTGTTTATTGTATTTTTCATTTGCACAACAGAAAGTTAGTTATAGTTATATCAATGATCATATCAGTAGCAACTTTTTCAGTATTAGTCTGACTGTTTAGTTAATTTGGCCAGGTGTGTTAGAACCACTACAATAATTACCAAAGCATGCACTTATGTTGAAATTGCTCATATCTAAATGTGTCTGTGCTCCTTCATAACAAGCGAGAAGGTCAGTGTCGGAGTCTGTCTGTCAGTTTATCTTGTTTATCTGCCTTTTCATATATCGTATTTTCCTGCTTTAAGCAGTGATTCTTAGTTCAGTGTTCATTTCTATTGTTATAGTTCCTATAGTTTGTGTTTTGCCTTGGTTGAGCCTTCTTAGCAGTGATCTTGTGTTTCTTGTACTTGACTAGTGTGTTTATGTTGTTTTTTAAATAAAAGTCTTGTTATTTCTTGATTTCCTGATACTGACATTTATCAGTACTTGCAAGCATGCCTACTTTGCTTGTATCTGTTTGTCAGGCCGCCTTTTTGCTTGCAGGCTGCAGTCTCAGGCAATTTGTTAGTTTGATCATTTGCATTAGAAAAATTGTTAGTTAGCTGTGGTAACCATTCCCTCACAAGAATTATCTTATCTATCTACTATCTTATCTTATCTTATCTTATCTTATCTTATCCAGTGAATGCTGATAGACCTTTAAATTGCACTCATTCATGCACTCTGTGGCATGACTAAGCTGTTCTAGCTGAGCAAACTGCATTAAGATTGCTGTAGATGCGGTCTAATGAAGAGAAAGTAGTGTTTGCAATACCTAAGTTAGAATGAGCTCAGTGTGCATGATCAGTATGATCATCTTATAATTCAGAATAGTCTACAGATCACAAAGAAATGTTGTATTTAGTGACAGTAATTAGTTTTTATGTAGCCCTGTGTTTAGTGTAGTCAGAACTCTGGGGTGTTTGTCTGTCAAGCAGGGCAGTCAAGAGTGGCCTGACAAGCAGTCCTAGCCAAAGTGGCAAACATTTTAGGTACAACATTCTCAGGGCAAGTACTCTAGAACAAAATAGATGTTCTAGCATATAGTATTTGGATTTTCTCCTTTCTGTCGCAGACAGTGGACACAGTGAAGACGGAAAGCTCACAGGGAGTCAGATAATGTATTACACATACAGGCAGGAACCTTGAATTAACGTTTACACAGCTTCCTGTGGAGGATCCAGGGGTATTATGCCTCTAAGGCCTGAGGACACTATGCTAACAGAACAGTGGTTTAGTTGCACAGCAGGAGTCTGCTCACAGTTAAATTTGGTTTAAATTAGAAAACAAATGACCTTTATTTTTACCTAAACTGTAATAACAAATATTCTTCAGTGGGGAATGTACCTGCAGATCCGTTAAACTATGTTTTATTAACCTAATGACCATACCATATAAATTAAATTTATTACATAGAGAAACGGCAGATACCATCAAAATATGAATTGTTGTGCATAACCGCACAGCACTGGGGTGCAAACTACATATATTATGTTAAGATAAGATAAAATCATTCTTTAATGATCCCACAGTGGGGGAATTCAATTGTTACCACAGCTACAAATCATTGGTAAGGTGCACAAGAAAAGGAAATTAATTAATTAAAAGGATGGATGAAAATTATCCATTATTTGCTCATAGTGAGAAAAAAAAACAGTCTCTTACTAAATTAACAGGCATTTGTTGCTGTTACTGATAATTATGAAAGTGGCATGGTGGTTGCCTCATCAAACACAATTAGGTTAGGTTAACTGGAGACTGTATTGCCAGTTGGCACGAGTGTTAATGGCTGTGTGTCTGTGTGATAGACTAATGGCCGCCTTAGGTTTTACTCTACCTTTTGCCCAGTGATAGCTGGTAGTGGTTTCAGCACCCAAGCAACCCTTACAAGGGCAACCAGTTAGGAAAATGAATTAATGAAGTCAAATAAAAGCAGCAACATCATTGTGAACAGTATCAAACAGTAGGCACAGTCAGCTGTATGTTTTGTGTTGAACATGTAGAAGACATTGAGATTGTGTAAGCACTGGATGGGTAAGAGCTGCCTGGCGTATGATCACAGCTCCATCTAGTGTTTTGAGAAATCAGCAGTCGGGAAATTCAACCAGCTGCATGTGAAGGTGCACATGATTAATTTCATTCATCATAATTTATTTTGGTCACCAGAAAAGCATCCAAACCCTGGGTTGTAACCCTGCAGAGGATTCACAATACAAAAGACCATTTTTAATAATTACACAAAAATAGTAGTAATAATGTATAACAGAAAGTAAGAATTACAGCTTAAACAGTTAACATTTTAAAAAATGAAAGTAAAAAGCTCTGATCTACACAAGAAGGACAAAAACAAGTGTTCACATGTAATTTGTTATGCTAAAGTGTAAATATAGGATTTAAAGAGCAAAATCTAAATTACGGATTATTATTATTATTTATTACTATTAAGGAATGACAGAAAATAACAAATTTATTAATGACCTAATTCAAAACCCTCATTCATTCATGAAGTGCATTGCAAATGCTGCGGTATATTAAATAAAGAAACACACACACACAAGAGAATCATGTTTCAAAAACATGTACTCACATTTCAACAATCGAACATACTTTCCAAATATGCAGCCAGTAATGGTATGCATACACACATAAAGTCTTGCACAGATGTTTAATCTGATGTTTTTTCGCATCAATTGTTTTTTTAGGACACTTTTTAGCTTTCTTCTCCATAATGTCAAATTGCACTTTTTGTTAAATGCATATGAGAATAAGCCAAAATGTAAGTATATGTTTCTGAAACATGATTCTCTCAAGGTTTTTTTTAATTTAATATACATTGCAATGCAATTTTGAAATGATGAATGAATGAGAGTGTCATTGTTAAATGTGTGATTTTCTGTCATTCCTTTAATGTAGTGATTTAGGTTTTGCTCTTTGAATCCTATATTTACACTGTAAATACATGTGAGAACCTGTTTTTTCCATCTTAAAATTAGGTTGTTATACTGAAACCTGAGCTTTGAAATCTACTGCAGGGCCTGGCCAGCAGAGAATTATGTTCTGCTACTGTACATGCTACATATCTGCATGTTGAAAGAAGGATCCAGTCTGTAGCGCATAGACCTCTAACCCCCACTATTTTACTTTTCATTTCCAGTTGCATCTCAGTCTGGGCTTCTCTGCCACTGGAACTGTTGCTGCTACTGCTGCTGGACCAAGAGGGAATTTACATTTTAATAGCCAGAGCTGTTCACCATCTTTGAATGAAGGTATCCGTTCAGGCAAACAGCAAGAAATGCAACTAGCACAAGCTTCCAATAAACCCTCCAGTCAATTTCTAGGCCAAAGGAAAAGATAGTTTTAGTCACTGACTGTCTGAAGAATGACGAAAGAGCATTCTGTAAACATGTATGAACACACATTTTTCAAATTTTTGCCAAACAAAGCAAGTCTAGGAAATGAAATTGGCATTGCTACCTTAGACAAGATTAGACTGGATGAGGAGACAACAATTTGGAGCTATTGAACCAGAGTTTCGCTGGTGCAGAGAAAGGATAGAGACAATGATAAGCAGAGTGGTGGTAGCAGCAGAAAACGAAGGCCTGGCTGGGGGCCAGCGTGATCACGGAGCATGACGGTTCCATCACAGCTGTCATTACACACCAAACAAAAGGCACATCAAGAGCAGAAGAGAAAGGAAAGGGTGGAGGGCAGAGGATGGTCCTCGTCACTCCTGCTCTGTCACAAGGCCTCTTGATGAAGTGTCAGCCTTGGAGCATGGGGAGAGAGGTCAGTGTAAGTGCAGCTCCTGAGGACAGCTATAGACTGCAGAGACATTCAGTCTCAGATTATCAAAAAGACAAAAAGTCATGTCTTTTCTCTATTATTTCATATTCACAATGATCAGCATCACAACAGTTCTTATTATACCAATTATCTTTATTATAACTATGTAGGAGTGATTAAAACACTTTAAACGCTTTTTTACATTCTTCATTTAAAATTTGTATTCATAGTTACATATAAACCATGATGACTTTTAAACCTTAATATGATTATTAATAAAACAAACACGAAATTATCATTATTCTATGTTCTCAGTCACTTTAATTGTCATGATCCCTGATGTGATCTTACTCTCACTGTACTTGCCCCTCCTACTTCCCTGTTTTTCCCCTCTGTAAATTCATCACCAGTGCCTTCCCCTCTTCCCTTAGTATGCACAATTTATATTCCTGATTTCTTCCATGTTGACTGTAGAGGGGAGCTTAAATACTGAACTGAAACAGGAACAGGTGTGACTGATAATCACTAAGAAAGGAGCGCAGAAGGAGGAAGTGACAACACAAAGACAAGGGCAGACACAAAACAGCCCCCCCCCAAGCCGGATTCCAGATGGCTTCAGAACCTAGACCATGCACTGCCCGGGCAAATCAACATCACATCATCGTGTTCATTCAATCAGCAGCTGGAAAAGCCAACTGACACACCTGATCAAGGTGATCAGCAAGGAGAGTTGGAAAACCAGCAGGACAGTGACCCTCGAGGACCAGGATTGCCCACCCCTGCTCTAGTTTGTCTCATTCTATGTCCCCGACCTCTAGCTTTGGTTACGAACAGTAAGTCAAGTTTATAGTGATTGTTGAGGATCGAGACTATGGTTGCAGAGATTGGCAAATTGGTTACTGAGGCATACCGGCAAGCACAAGAGAATGCATCTGAAATTCAGGGAGTTAGGGAAGATGCCTCCCAAGCAACCCTCACCCTGGCCTTGCTGAACCATTTTGGTGGTGAGGCGGCAGAGTGCGCCTCTTATTTGGCATAGCTGAGTCTCAAGTTCCGGCTCGAGCCCCAGTGATACCGGATGTAGGTGGATAAGGTGGCGTACGCCATCTCGTTGCTTGACGAAGATAGAGTGGGGAATGGCTGAGCTGGACAGAAATGCGGACAGTTGTTACACGTTCCAGAAGTTCGCGGAGGAGGTGCGCCTCACTTTCTGCTCCTCCGCACATCGTAGAGCAGCTACTTCCAGGCTGCTTTGCCTTTTCCAGGGTCCATGCTTAGTCAATGATTACGTGCTCGAATTTAAGACTCTGGTGTCCGCTGGCCGGATCAGGTTCATCTCGACAAGTTTTACGAAGGGCTGGAGGAATATATAAAGGACAGCGTGCGCAACACTGCCAGAGTCCCTTAATGAGCTGATCATGAAAGCTACATAGAGAGAGCGCTCAACTGTACGCTTCCAGCTGTGAGACCAGCTTTCCTGGAGCAGTGGGGCACCACAAATCAGCCATCCATGCACCTTGTCAAGGTGTCTACTCACCTGAGCGGCAAGCACCTTCAGACTGTCCTCCTCTGGGGGCGTTGCAGTGGCATGGATGTGGCTGATCCACTCCGCGTCTTCATAGTGCGGATGGCAGCCCATGCAGCTGAACATCTCCAAGCTGTCGGTCCAGGAGAAGCGGTCCAGGCTGCTGGAGAGCCTGTGTTTCTACTGTGGCCAGCCTGGACACCATGTCATGTCATGTAAAAGACAATGCTCATCAGTGGAACAGCATCAAGGTGACTTGATGTAGCTGCTACAAACTATCATGCTTTCACATGGGTTTTAGTCATATCTGATAAAAATGGGTGTCACCAGTGGAAGAGGTTTCTGGCCATTTGTCTGTGACCTACGTCCTTCTGCCTCAACGAGCACGTTTTGTCTGAGCTAGTCGTCCCTCTCCAGAGTCCATCACTCTCTGTCGCTCCTCTTTGTTTCCAGAGAGGTTTCTCCTGAAGTGATGCCGCCTTTTGTGCTCCCTTAATTACTTAAAAATCAAATGGTGGTAGGATACCTACTTGTTCCTCTGTGCTCACCATCTGCATCTTTTAGCTGCACGGTCGGCTTCCTGGTTTCCTTTGGCTAATGGGTTGTCTGGTTTGTCATGTCCTCTGCATTTGACTATTGCCACCTCCTCTGGCAGCAACAGTACTTTCGTTAGTTGTCTTCTCTCTTCCTCATGTTTGATTGGTTTGTTACTGGCTGTTACAAATACAGTTCTCGACCATTGTCCTAATTCTGTACAGTTTCAGTGCTGCCATAACAGCCAGTACCTCCGTCCTTTCTGCTGATTGATTAGGCCATGCATAACCCGCTCTCAACCCTTCCGTTTCGTGTCTGAAACAGCATCCATCTGTAAACAGATCTTCCTCGTCTGACAGTGGTGTTGCCTGTAGGTGTGATCTGATTTTATCGTTAGTACTTGTTAGGTGTGTCCCATCACTATGTGGACGGTTTTTTGAATGAGCTTTGCTACTCCTGTTGCGTGTATTTTGGATGTCGTTTCTCCATGCTGTCCAGCATTATGCTCAAATACATGAGTACTGACCTAACACCCCCTTTTTTCTGAAACAGAACTCCAATTACCACTCCTTCTGTTTCAGAAACACCTAATTGGAACGGGAGTGTGTAATCAGCCAGCGCAAGGTCAGCTTGTTGTTGCTGCTCTTCTCCATGAATGGTTATATCTCCCCTCAGGTGATTTATTTGGTCAATGCTTGTTCACTAGACACATCCCATTGTAAGCCAGCTGTGAGGTTCCGCATGCCTTGTTGTTTAACAAGGGCCCTTAATGCCTGAGTGAGACCTGTATAGTTTGGAATGAAACTTCTGCTGAACCCAGTCAGACCCAGAAATGACAATATATCCATTACAGTCTGAAGTCTGGGGTGATGGAGGATGGTAGAGCAGTGAGACCAGAACCCTTGGCTGATAGAAGCCGTCCCAAAAAGGATTGACGTGCAAGTGCAACTTTAGTATGCAGAATTCAATACAACAGGTTTCTGCTTATCTTAACTGTTGGTCAAGCTGGACACTCAGTGTTCTGATCAGCCTTTTGTCCAAAATCGTGGATCTTCTTCTCATCCCAGACGAGTCCCCAAAATTGTTGGAATTCCAAATTCCTCCGGGTTTGTTTGATGAGAGGGCTCCCTCAAATACTTCAAAATCTTTAGTCATTTTATTTAACATACAAAGTAATAATGTTCATGAGTAATTCAGATAGAATACAGATATCTGGAGACCCAGGCTGTTTTGGTGACCCCGCTGTAAAATAGGGGGCGCCAAAGCTCAAAAACACACACAATGAACATCCTAGCAATGAACATGTATGGGTCTTCTGATGAACAAGTTCATCCAACAGTTTATCTAGATAAAGCGTGTTGTGATTTATCGTCTGTCTGCAGCTGGTTTATTCAATATTTGTGTGGTTTTTGAGCTTTAAGTGCCCCCTATTTTCATTTTGACCCCTCGAAGGCTGCACAAGAGTTAAAGCATAGTTAACAACATATCAAGTTCAGAGAGAGTGCAAGAGGTCAAATGAATGGGAACTAGAGTGGGTCGGAATAGAGAGATTAGCAGAAGTGCCGCACCCAAGGAATAGCTCATCCACAGTATGTGAAAAACAGGATGTTATGAAAGGAGCAGATGAGTTGGACATGTGAGTGAAATGTGCCTGAATAAGGGTGACTGGGTGAGTGTGTGGAGAAGGAAATGTGTTTAATCCACAGAATACAGGGTCACCTAACAATGCTCCATCTGTGACCACCAAATAAATCACCCGAGGGGAGATATAGCCATTCATGGAGAAGAGCAGCAAACAATGTCATCAAGGTCCTGTGATCCTGTTGCGCAACTGAAGGAGGAACTCTGTCTAATATAAATGGCTTGAGGGAAAGTCAGCCGTCAGACTTCGTGCCCTGACCATATGCTGTATGGAATAGGGACAGCCTGACCCAGGCCTGTATAAGTATTATTCTTCAAGTGTGAAATAAAAGCAAGATTGAATCCATAAGAAGTTTCTACAAACTCATCATTCAACGAACGCATGGAGCTAGGCTTTTGAGAGCTCTAACAAAAGCCCAATCAAAAGATCAAACTGGCTCCTTTATAACCAACTCCGCTACCTCCTCAGCCATTGGAACCTGCCCCAAACAGCATGACAGGGGACCTGTACCACAGCGTGTAGGAGACTAAATTGGCCCCCTTGTGGCCATTCTTCCCTACCCTTTGCCCATTCATACGGAGGTCCTGGCTATGTGCACTGCCATGGCTGTGGTTAAGTCATGCATCATCTGGTCCAGGCCAGGACACCCATCTGCCTCTGTTGCAGCGTATTTGACACATGGGTGGAGGTTCACCTTCCAGCAGGAAAACAATCCTAAACATACAGCCAGAGCAACAATAGGATGGTTTAAATCAAAGCATTCTCGTGTGTTTCAAAGTCCATACTTAAATCCAATTAAGAATCTGTGGCAAGACTTCAAAATGTGGGAGCTGAAAAGCATGTCACACTTTTCAGATATTTATTTGTAATAAATGTTGAAAAGCATTAATCATTCTTTTCATTTCACTATTACATCACTTTGAGTTGGTCTATCACATAAAACACACTTATGTCCTAGGTATAAATGAGGCAAAATGGGTAAAAGTTTTATATACAGTTTATACAGTTTACAAAAAACTTGGAGAACCCTAATCAACCAGCAACAGAACTATGATAGATAAGCCACATGCAATTAACTTACATTGGGGGTAGGGTCAGTAGGTTTTCAAAGATAAATGACAAAGAATGGTGCTCATTGCGGTTTGTTCCACCAGGGAGGAGGATTATGTGTAGACAGGAAAAGACATTTATCTTATCAACCCTAAGTGATGGATGACCTGTTCTTCTGAACTACACCCATAATCTTGCCCTGCAATTCAATGTTCAGATATATGCCACTATAGCAAGACAATAGCAACCAACTGGAGGGGGGAAAAAGACAAGGTAAATAAAAAATTCTGCATATTGTTACAATAACAATAAAATAATTATGTCAACAGAACAATACAATATCTGATATTAAACTTAGCCTGAAACAAAATAGGGGCATTGCTAAACTTTTCATTAACACGGCCACTCCAGGAGAATTCAGGTTTGTCACAGATCCTTTCAGCATGCAGCACAGAGAGGTGGTGTGAGTGTAGGGGACAGTTGAAGGCAGGCTTTGGTGCGTGTTCCTCCCCACCAGTGCTTGGCTTAAAGGGAAAAACCTGTGAATTGAAACTATAGAATGTCCTACCGAGTATTTGTAATAGCATCAAAACTTACAAGGCTTTTGTGTCTACTGTTGTTCACAATTGGTGCGCATAATGAACAAAATCCATAGGCTGGGTCAACAACCTTGCTCCAAGCAGCAACCATCAAGAAACAGCATGAAGAGCAGTTTTTGTTGACCTGTGCTACACTACTGCCATCCACTGGACAAGCAACAGCATCCTGAATTTTTCTAAATCAATCTGTACTTGAACTGAATTCAGCACATAGGAAATAGATCCATTTTTGTGCATATTGTGGTATTATAATTCAAAATTAAATGATTAAACTAAATTAAATGGTAGAGTTTGACCACACACTGGTGACTAGACAAATCTGTATATTGTTGTATCCATATCTGCTGAAGGGTTCATCATGAAGTCACAAATGAAGATTCTCTAAAAAAATATTCTTTTAACTATATGAACTTATCTTCAAATATGGTCTGACTTTCATCTAGTCCCAACAGGATAAAGTGTGTGTGTGTGTGTGTGTGTGTGTGTGTGTGTATGTGTTTATATAACAAATTACTACAACTGTACTGTATACATCACAGTCAATGTTCTCATATTAGAACCATAAAGCATTTAGGCTGAATTATTATTTGATCACTTCATCCCTGCATTGTATTAACTGTACAATGTCCAATATACAGGTTGAAATATGTGGTTATTTTATTTATATATATATATATATATATATATATATATATATATATATATATATATATATATATATATATATATATATATATATATATATATATATATATATATTTGTGGATGAGTGTTCTACTGTCATGTGTCCTGTTTGCATTAAAGCCCATGCTGGTTTAATGTACTGTTAATAATCAAAATGTACTACAGCAAGTATAAGAACATAAGAAAGCAGCCATTAAAGAAACATAGAATGGCTTTAAAGAAAGGAACACAAGAGCTCTCAAGCAAGGAGTGTTTACACTGGCTTGGAAAGTTCTAGATTAGGATTCAGTCAGTTATGATAAGCTAGTGAACCTCTCACTCACTTCCCACAGTTTTTTTGCCAGTGTATCATCTCGTGCCTTAGTTGCCACTTCTTGAAGTGCACAGTTAGAAAAGTAACGTCCGCTGAGAGGCTCAATGCCCTCCTGCAGGCTGCAGTACAGAGTGGTCTGAGAACCCCTCTCAGGATCCATGAAGAAGAGCTTGGCAAGGGGCATAAGAAGGAGCTGCAGCCACCAGTTTATATTTCGACCCATTTCTGTGTAGACGATTCCTACACAAGTAAAGACACATTAAAAGCAGCACCCAACATCCAGAAGACCTAAGAAGAACAGCAAAACAGCAGTCAAACAACACTGACATGTAAAAACAAGGTTGGTTGAGACCAACAAAATACCGCTGCCAGAGACTGTTTTACACCCAAAATGCCTGTAATCCTGTGTATAATGTACAGTAAACACTGACCTGGGTGCAGACTGTAGCAGGTCACACAGGTTCCATCCAGTCTGTTGGCCAGCTCCCTGATGAAGAGCACGTTACAAAGTTTACTGTTGCAGTAGGCTTGAAAGTTGTGCCAGATAGACTGACCCGTCACAGAGTCATTCTTTGAAACCAGAAGAGGGAAGTCAATGTTTCCAATGTAATGTAAATGCGCAGACACAGTGACCACTCGGCTAGGACCGCTTCTCTGCATTCGCTCCAGAAGAAGATTTGTGAGCAGGAAGTGGCCCAAGTGGTTCACCCCGAATGCCATGCCGAAATCATCATTAGTACGTCCGAGGTTAAACACACCTGAAACAAACAGTACATATTCCATCTTGAATCACTAACTGCACAATAAATAATATCTTATCATATTACAACACTCTCACCTGCATTGTTAACGAGGATGTCTAGTCTAGGTTCAGTCTTTAAGAAGTTTTCAGCAAAGGTTTGTACAGACTTCAGGCTTGCCAGATCCAAGTGCATGAACACCACCTGGTTGTTTCCACTCTCCTTAAAAACAATTCCTATGGTTAAGGTTTACTGTAAGATACAAATCTAGTACATCAAAATCTACTTTTGGGCATTTAATTACTTTTAGATGACTTTGGAATGTGTGTAGAGCCACAAGGTTGTTACGAATTGTCACCAAGTCGAACTAGGACCCACATGCAAAGCACTGCCAGAGAGATGTCTCACCTTTAAATAAACAGCCAAGCTGTAAATACCAAAGCACTAAATTTAGAACACTGGAGCTAAAAATTCAAATAATAACTGGAGCTAAAAATTCAAATGATAATAAAAAAACTAAAACTTGAATAACTATGGCAAAAAAGCACAGCAAGAAAATTAATAATAAATAAATAAATAATTTAGATAAACTACAGATTCAAAATCACTACAACAACAGGAACCAACAAAATGGCTAATCAAACACTAACTGACTAACTTACTTTCTCAAAAATAGCCAAAAGCTAGAGGTCGGGGAAGGAAGGACAAGGAGCAAGATAACCATGGGACAGAGGAACACACACTAGCAAAGGTAAGACACAATAGACAGGGACAACAAGAGGTAATGAAAAACACCTGACAGAAGACACAAAGAAAAGCAGGGAACAACAGAAGACAAAATCAAGTCAAGTGACCCCTGGTGGGGGGAGGGCCAATTGTGTCTTCTCCCATCTTCTGGATCTGTGTGTTGTTGCCTCTTGTGTTACTGTGATTAGCAACACACTAGAAGCTAAAAGTGAGACAACACAGCAACACCAGTACAGTATGAAATGTTAATAGAAAAAGTATTATGAGAGTCAGGAGAAGTATCATTTTAAATAACACAACCAGTTACATAGTTATGCTGTAGTAACTCTTCACAGCATAACTTATGTCAACATCCTTGCACAATTTCCACATATGCAATTATAACTTGAGTTTTTCCTAAAAGAATCAAGAATGTGAACCTCTAAAACCGACCATAAACAAATGTTTATTGAATGTGCCTTGAGATTACTTTTTTGTGACTTGGTGCTATATACCGTAAATAAATTGAAGGAATTTTAATTTTGATAATTAGCAACAGGAAATAGTAGGTATGTCACACAAACAGGATCATCAGAACATCAGTGTGTTACCACTTACAAATATTTTACCTAAATAGAACCGAGCGGTGCTTAAAATGCTATTATTCACTCACTCGTTCATCATCTTAGTGACAAGCTTTACTGCCCTTGATAGGCATAGACAAGCACTTCAGCCTCAAACATCACTTGCACTGAGACCTGAAGATAATAATTCACAGATGCTTCATATTCAATCTAATGCTTGAGATAAAGCTAGCAGGTTTAGAATTGTCATATTTTTCTAGGTCAACAATGTAGATTGATGAGAAAATGGAATTCTATCAATTACAAAAAATAACCATACAACAGTAAAGTGCATAGTACAAAAACTTTGATAGTGACATCATTTTAAAAAGGAACTTACTCTACGAATATCAAAAACTGCAGCCTCAGCTTTCTCTCTGTTACGGCAGGCTAGGATTACCCTTGCTCCTCTCTTGGCCAGATGCAGAGCTGTGGCCTTACCGATGCCAGTGTTGCTTCCTGTGCAGAGAAGCATAATGAAAGTTATTATCAGTGTTGTGGCAGGACCCAATGACACACATCAGACAATAAGATAACTCCCAAACTGACTCTCCAAAAGGTGTTTACAAGTGAATAAAGACCCAGCTGTAGAGCATTTCACACGTAATAAAAAAACAAACAAACAGGACAACTTAAAAAATCTAAATAGGCCTAAATACAGATGGCTTTGTCATGACATGTTACAGTGACAAAGATGTAAATCCTTAACTTGAAATGTGATGAATATCACAGACTATTAGACAATGTAGCAGGAATCTTGAATGGTTACATGGCCCTGGGGACTCCCTTTGTTGACTTCCAGATTGCAAACCACTAAATCATTCATCAAAAAGAATCTCAGTGATGTCACTTGATGAAGCTGCTGCTGTATTCAAATACATTGTACTAGCAGAGACCTTGTCCAGGACATCAGCAGCCTCCAATGATGAGATACACAGTGTCACCACTGATGACGCTAACACATATGGCCACTTAATAATTTCCACACTTCCTGTGTCTGATATCTGATATGTTGCAGCAATTTGTACAGGAAACAGCTAAAGATCCTACACTTTAGAAATCTTGGATGGATGCCCGCAGTACTATCCACTCCTAGCCACTTTCAGCATGCCTAATGTCCTTGTGCTATAAGGACAAACAAGAATAGTCATCCTACAATCTATGCCTCTGAACATGCCTCACTGTGTCAGCAAAGGAAATGTGACAAGTCTCAAAGCAAACAATCCCAGGGAAAAATGTGAATATCATCAAAAACTTAATTTACAAGGAGTGGACTGGTGCTGGAGTCAGTGCTTCAAGAGAGTCAGTGCTTCAAGAGAGACATATCCAGGAGCTACAACTGTCACATTCCTTGTATCAAGCCACTCCTTAACCAGCGAACATTGGCTAAGGAGAAAAAGGACTGGACTGTTGCTCAGTTCAATTTTCAGATGAAAGTAAGGTTCCAGAGTCTGGAGGAGGAGTGGAGAGGCACACAAGCTGCTTGAGGTGCAGTGTGGAGTTTCCACAGTCAGAGATGATTTGGGGGCTATGTCATCTGCTGGTATTGGTCCACTGTGTTTTGTCAAGTGTACAGTTAGTTCAGCTGTCTACCAGAATATTTGAGAGCACCAACTTGGCACCTGCCATACCTGCCAAAATTACCATTGCCTGGTTTAATGATCATTAGCCAGTAAATTCACCTGACCTAAACACCTTAGAACTGATGAGGTGCTGTCAAGAGGAAGAGCAGAGAAACAAACTGAGGGTCGCTATCAACGCAACCTGAGCTTCCATGACACCTCAGCAGACCCTCAGACTGATCTCCTCCATGCCACAACGCAGGAATGCAGTAATTCCTGCAAAAGAAGCCCCAACCAAGTATCAAATGTATATGCTGTAAGTGGGTCAGCCAACATTCATGTTTTTAAAATATTTTCTATTTAATAATTTAATGGTCTGAGATTATGAATTTTCATTAGCTGTAAGCCAAATTTAAAAGAAACAAGTCGGGAACTTCACTTTCTGATCGAAATTACAGAAAAGCAATTTGTTTCTAATGAGATTCTAATTTATTGAGCTGGACCTATATATTGATCCAATAGGTGGCAGTATACGCCACCGAGGTATATATGTGCATAGGACGTCGAGCGCATAACAGCGAGTGCTAGCACAGGAGCTAGCGTGAAGTTTAGCATGTACGAGTGCTCTTTGTCGACGTCAGAATATTACGCTTATGGCGTCGAGAATCGGCACTTTAAGACAGCTCAAGACGTATGTGAATCCGAACTTAACTCGACCCATTACTCCGTAGGGAGACGATGGAACTACGTTTGCTAAACGCGCTTACCTGTAACAATAACCGTCTTCCCCTGCAGCCTCAGTGAACTTGAGAATCCCGTTCCTCTGAACACAACATAGTACACTATCACGTAACACGAAACCAGCGCAGCTGTAAGGCAAACCAACGCCGACATCACTGCTGCAGACTAGCCTTACTGTCAAGTAGGCGGTCAGACTAGAAGTCGTGCGTTTTTCCGGTTTCGATTCCAAAATACTATGCTCATATTTGTGAACCAAACATGTTTTTACTGTTAGAAAAATATCAACATTATTACAAAAGTAAATATCACCATCTTTAAAGTGTATGTTATAGAATTTGCAACTTCTTTTTTTTGAATTTGAAAAACATTCAAACTGCAGGGGTGTCCACGCGTTTATAGCGACGTCAAAGTGATCTACCTACGCGCAGTCAAGGGGTTTGCAGGTGAGCAGCTGCTGGATGACCGCACATAAGAGAAGAAACCTCAGACTGCTCTTCGTTGTGTCATTGTATTGTAACATCAACCAGGTGTAGTGGAGGCACGCAGAGTAACACATAAAACGTTATTTTGCATGTCAGGCAGTCTACCAATACTACTGTACATTCGGATCCACACATTGACCACATTTAGATGTGATTTCTTATGACTTGGGGGGAAAAAATTGAGGAGACATTCAGCTATTTTAACTTAACCATTTTTGGCAAAGCAACAGAAACCAATAAGAACAGGATACATCCACTAAGTTTGTTCTTAGAAAATTGTTCTGTATTTACAGGTTTGAACAGACAAGCAGATACGAACAAAGTGCTTATATACAGAGCAGCACAAGATGTTAAAATGAGTGCTAAAACGTTATTGTATTTACAAGATGGACTACAAGTACTGACTAAGAACAAGTTTTATCACAAAACTTCTGGTACTCTACACGGTATCACAAATTCTATGAAATGTACAGTTAAAAACCAAATAATGGTAAATCTACATGAAATCCAATGTTTCTCCAATTGAGAAGCACTGAATTATACACATTTACAATATATATACATATTATAGTGTATGAGAATGTAGGTTTTCATACATGTATAGCTACCTGTGGTGCAAAAGCAGCAAAAGAACTTAGAATATATGAAATTTAGAACTACAAAGTAAAAAGGTATGTGCTAAATAGGCTAAATGACAAAGAAATGTTACATCATACGTAACAAATACACTGGCAAAAGAAAAACTGAGCAAAGGTAAATAATGTTGCTCAAACGCTGAAGTGAACAGATGGTTACAGTCAGTCTTTCAAAAAAGAGATTGTCAATAATACTTCAAGTCCATGCAAAGGTATAAACCAGTAAAGAAAAATAAAACAAAAAAACATTTCCCTGTTTACCAACCAGATGTGCAGCTTTCCCTTTATTGTGGCTTGGAGGTGCAAACAAGAGGAAGGAGGGCAGAACATCCTGTTTGAGCTATGGAACAGAGTTAGAGCGCAGTGCGGGCACTTGATGGGGAGGGACAGTCTCAGCTTCAGTCTCATCTGGGCTGGAAGGACTGCTCACTGTGGCAGTGTTGGGTGGTGGTGGTGTGTAGGTGGGGATAATGCTGGTTGTAGTGCTAACTACACTGCTGTTGTAGGTGCTAGTGCAACTGGTGACAGAAGGAGCAATCTGCTCCTCTTTGGGCTGCTTACTGGTAAACTCAGTGATGCTGAACACAAACTGGAGGCAGCCCAGTTTGATGTAGCTGCCATGGTGGAGCAGGGCTGTGCCTTCCCAGCCTGCACCACTGCCTCCAATCAAACTGGAACTGCTGGCCTTACAGCTGCATGATAGCGCTGCACTGCCCTGAGGCTGGCTGCTCATCACTCCACCAGCTGGCGAGAAACCCACCACAGATGTGGGACCCTTGTCTTCCTCATGCTTTTTACTGCAATCTGTACACAGAACGCACAGAGA
Organism: Macropodus opercularis; assembly: GCA_030770545.1. Classification (NCBI taxonomy): domain Eukaryota; kingdom Metazoa; phylum Chordata; class Actinopteri; order Anabantiformes; family Osphronemidae; genus Macropodus; species Macropodus opercularis. Next base: position 2,452,283 of record CM061110.1, read on the forward strand.
AATAGTGGAGACAGGTACAATATCACTGCAAATTTCAAGAAGGTAATTATGGTGATGAAACTAAGTGATAGAACAGATGCAATGCCAGTATGTAATTTAATTTACTAAATTATGGAATGACATGTTATGTAGACATGTCCTGCTATGGAGTTTTCTGTGAACAAGTTCTGCATTTCAGATGCACTCTTGTATTAGACAGTAGGGATTTGGTTTATTTACATGCTATGATGAGTGTACAACTACAATGTACTCACGAATTACTCCCTGGACTTTGGCCACCAGGCTGCTGGGTGGAGACTGTGAGGCCTTCTCAGAGAAGTCACATGAATAAAGGACATTGTCCACGGTGGTGCCATGCTCGCTGTAGTTGAGCAATTCATAATGTTTGGTATTCTAAGAAAACACACAAATTATATAGGCCATACTCAGCAACAATGTTTTTTTAATGCATTTGTGGACATGTCAGCAGTAAAGCAAGAACCATGTACCTCATCATAGAAAATACAGGCATGTCTCCCAGATATATAGTTGCAATGACCATAGTTTGTAAGGCACACATCCATGTCAGCACCTTTAGAAAAACATTAGATGGATAGTGAGTTAGACTTTTATGGCATGTTTTAGGCTAATTACCTTTTGTGCAGTATTGCAAAGTATTTCAACAACATTCCACTGACAAAAGGAAACATTCCTCCTACTAAACTACCCTCTCTGGAAAATGGTCACACTTCAAAACAAAGCTATCTACTCTCGACATCTGTGAACATAATAATAATAATTGTAGTAGATACATATCTGAAATGTTGTTTCCTACCCTTTAGTTTTAACTAGTCTGAATACATTTTTCAATTTAATTTAGACACAAAATGTTTTATTTTGGCAAATCCCAACCATAGTCTGCACGCCTTACCAGATCCGATGTACAGTGTCCTATAGCACATGCTAACAGCTGCTCCTTTTCCTGCCAAAGGGTAAAAGACAGCTCGGGCCTGCACCTTCTGACCTGTAAAAACACCTGCACATTTTAAACTCTGAAATGAGATTTAAAAAGCAGACAGTAAACGTGTATCTTACTGTCATGGTGGGAGGATGATGTGTTGGAAGCAGCACTGGTGGCTGGGGGAGACGGAGGACTAGGTGGTTTGAGAGAGAAAAGCTGCTGGATCCTCTGCCAGGCCAGGAGCTTTATCATGTCTGTGTCCAGTTTGTCCAGCTCGATCCCTACACAGATGGACAATGGATGGAAATTTTATTCTGTGTTTGCATCAGCACCAACCCCTGATATCTGTGATAGTGATACCAATGCTAATTACTTTGATCATCCTTTCCATCTTTCACACAGCTGGACAGTGAAGTGATGGAGGACAGAATGCCAGGGCCAGTTTTTATTTCTGTAAAAGTGAAAAATGCAGGTCATCAATACTAAAGTAAATGGGGGAATATTCTAATGAACAAGCGGTAAATTAAGCAAAAAGCAACTGAAAACGCATATTTTTGTGCTTAGGCTGCAGAAAGTAATAATATGTGTTATGCTTGAAGACTTTTAGTATAATTAATTTTAGAATATTTATTTGGCCCTGTTACATCATACGGCCAGTACCTCACAGAGTCTTTAGTCTTTAGAGCAGCTCTAATAAAATTGAAAAGCTCATCACCTTTACTGCTTCAAACAAGTACCTTCAGCAGGTGGCGATGAGGATCCCTGCTTGGATGCGTTCAGCTCCTGGCTGCCTTTAGATGATGGTGTGTCTGAGTGGGCACTGCTGGTGACAGAGTTGGAAGGTTTTTCATCACTGCTCGTACCCTCCTGGATCTCCATTTGATCCTTGTGGTTCTGCTGGCTGTGGTGGGGCCATATTGTTGGTGCAGCAGGGCAGTTTTTCTCAGTGCAGGTCCCTGTAGAGCTTTCAGGCTCCTTTTTAACGATTTCTGTGTTTACATGGTTCACCAGAGCCGAGGTAGGGGGTGAGTCTAGAGTAGTTGTAGTAGGGTTCAGTCTGTGCTGCAGCTCAGCCTGCCTGCAGCAGTCTGAGTCACTGTTGCATACTACAGGTCCATTGGCTTTGGAAGGCTGAGACCCCTCTAGAGGGCCACTTGATTTCCTACAGTTCTGACATGGAGTCATGCTGCATTTAAAAACATCTAGCTCAGCTGGGGTGTCCCTTGGAAGAGTACTCCTCTGGGGGTCATCAGGGGTACTGCTTGGTTTAGAGCAAATGTCTGGGGAAGTCCTTCCTATATAGGCCTGAATCTTCTTGTCCTCCGATGTCTCAAATCTTTTACTGTGGGCTTTCTGTTCATATTCCCACTCTGTAGACAAAGTCTTCTGTTTGATACACAGGTGTCGCATAATGCTGCACTGGAGGGCAATGACATCCTGAAGCCACTGATCAACAGAGCAAAACTATGTTTATTACACAAGAAACATGTCATGTCTAGAAAGTAACAAGCACAAGCACAAGGTCTGTGCCATTGGGAACCTGCATTTGGGCTGTTACTTTTTATTGGAATTTCAAACACAGTAAAACATGCAACACATTATTCAAGTGCAAAAATGTGCCGTATGTCACTGAAGACTGATCCTATTTGAAACCATTTCCATGTCTCCAAAAGAGGGGAGACTTGCACCAATTGACCTCTCAGTAAATCTACCCGCCTCTCTCAAAGACCTGTACTTAAACACTTACACTGTACTTACTGTATGCCAGAATACCACCATACCTCTATGCATGCGAGCAGGTGTTCTCATCAGCAGGTACTATTGTAAATAAAAAGCAAGCTGTACTGAATCCTGATCTGGTAATTACTCTTTTTATCTAGCTAATAATATGTATTAAGATGTTAAGTTCTGCTACACGGTTTCTTCCTCTATAAAGAGTTTTACATGTTATTACATCATACTGCCAATAACATGCGAGTCTGGATTGGGTATCCTGTATTTTTAGAGACATGTAAACAGACATATTCATATAATCAACCTCAGTTATACATAATACCAACATTAATTGCCTTGTAAATGTATATAATTATGCTGACTTTGAATGTGTTCTGTATTTTTCTCTCTTCTACTATACATTTTCACTAATGATCATCCCTGAGATACATAGTGACTGTGTATAAATATATTGTAAATATATTGCTTAAACTAGGCTTATTGCACATGGCCACTTTATGGACAAAAGCAAATAAATAGGTATTGAAAATGTAACTCTTCAGTTTGATTGTTTGTTCAACTCAGCATTAGGCATGCAACAGCATGTTGAATAGCAGGATTGGGAAAGGCTTTCAGACCTTTAACATTTAATGCTGAATGTCATATTTGGAAAAAGTCACAGCCCTACTTTGTGGTATACAAACTTGCTGCTCTATTATAGATTTCCAGAGCATTTCTATAGGAAAGTGCAAGTGCATGCCCACAGCCGTGCCATTTATAATGGACACTGTCTGTGAGCCTTAAAAATATAATGTATATACAGTTGCAAGAATGTGAACCCTTTGGGATGACATGGATGTCTGCATAAATTGTTCATAAAATGTGTTCTGATCGTCATCTAACTCACAGCAATAGAAAAACAAAGTCTGCTTAAACTAATGCTTTTATAAACAATTTATGCAGAATGTAATGTAATCCCTGTATCCATGTAATCCCAAAGGGTTCACATACATTTTGTTGCAACTGTAAGTGCTTATTGTAGCAAAGTTAGTAGGACCAATTGTGCTCACAGCCACTAAAAGGAAACAATCCATTCATATATTATAAAGCTCTTGCTTTACTCAATGGCCTATCCCTCCAGCATCTGCTTTGACAAAATTAAACACAGAGCCTGAAATTTCAATAATATGTCTATTGCCTTTTTGGCCAGGTAGACAGTAAACCTTTGTTGGGGGCTACATGCACAACAAATATTTTGGATCTTTTTTCTGCTCACCTCCTGCTGCTCTGCCTCTGTGGTGAGGTGCTTTGAGGGCTGATGATCAGGAATGCCGCTACAAACCAGCTCCAACTGGCGCAGCCCTGCAGGAAGCAGTACGGGAGGTGGATTCAGGTACTGGGACTTGATGGCATCTGGAACCTGAGTCCAGGGAAGAAGACATTTAATTAATTACTTTAACCCTTAGGAATCACACATGTAGTTCCATATATAGAAAAATCTAGTCTGGTGATCTGGTCACGTTATGCTGGAAAATAAAGAATGATACATTTGCATATTGAATAATTTTTAATGTAATATACAGGTTAACTCGCAATTTCCTTACATATTTAAATAGCTCCTAATAATTAAACGCATCAGCTCATTTATGTTCCATACAAAAGTAGCTTAACATCAATGTCACAGAAATAACATTTTATGCAAACGAATCATTTTATTTTGTTTCTGCATTCATGTTAAGTAGTTCAGTAAGGATTCTGTTTAAAATTGTCTGAAGCTTTTATTTTTATTTAGCAAAGAAAAACAAAACACATGTAATGCATGAAAAGGATTTTTTCTATTTAAAAAGTCACATCTGCAAAAAACAAAAATTTTAACACTTTAATGAAATCTTAAAGGACCTTTATCTGAAATTTAGGACCGAAACACTATCCCTACATGCGCACAAACACAGAAAACAGAGCATTAACATTTGATTGTCTTCACATTTGTAATGAGGAACTCAACGTACCTTGATGGTCTTCTTATTGTGCTGGTTGGATGTACGCCGGTTAGGGGCATTCTTACGATGGACTCTGCGCAGGAAGTCCAACTTAACGGCATGCTGTGACATCCTGTCCTGGAACTGGTCAAAGAGCTGACAGCGGCTGGACAGTCTAAGACTCTTCTGATTCAGCTGGATCAGATAACATTTGAAATGAAAAACCCTTTTGTGTTGTCTTGACTGTGGCAATAAATGCTAAGCAAAACAAAAACTTACCACCAAGTGCTCAACATGGTTTGGGCACATCCATTTGCCAGCAGGTAAAGCTGTGAGCGGAGGGTCCAGGCAGTCCATGTGGAATAGAAGAGGACAATAATCACACTGTATCAGTGGAGCCAACCTGCAACTCCTGTTAAAGAAAATAAAAGGTAATCAGATCTGAATACACATCTCTGTGCTCAACTATATGTATAAAGTTTTCTGGCAGTTCTAACCTGCTGCAGGAAAAGCAGACTTTAACTGGTAGAGGGACCAGACCATTGGGATCCAGTTCATGCTGAGGTCTCCTGAATGGCTTCCCTAGTAGTTCCTCTTTCCTCCTCCTTTTACTGCTGCCTATAATGTCAAACAAGACAAGAACAGCTGTAAAACAAAAATCTGAAGTAGCTAGCCTTATGCTGTAAATAACACATGTGGTACCCAAATTTTGTAGTTTTCGTCTACCTGCTGCCTGCCAAATCTACTTTTAGTTTGCTTTCTAAAAACATTAAAAACAAATTTTAAAATGATTTTTCTTGCAATATCTTTAAAATCCATTTGAAAACAACATTCAAAATGTGCCTAAACCAGATTTACATGTCATGTACTCTCGAGCTGCTGTTGGTTTAGCAATTCAGGACCTAAAAAAAGATGTTACAGGGCAGATGACAAAGTTTGAAACCTATATTCAGTTGTAATTAATCCATTAGCAAAACCAAATAATACGCGCACATCTGAGCTTGTTAATGCTCATTAGCTTAATTATACTTGACTTGTAATGTGGAAGAATAAAGAAAAAAAGAGAAAACATTGTATCTTTGAAAAATGCCCGTCAAGAGTGACTGACCTGGCAGTGCAGTCGTGCAGGTGAGCTCGCTGGGCAGCTGGAACTGAGTGGGGTTTCTCTCCATAGCAGCTGCAATTAGTAGTTGGAATGGCCTCTTGAGGAGACGTGGTGTCGGAGCAGATAATGCAGCACCTTCAAGTTCTGCATTCTGATATTCATCTTCTGGTTCTGCTGCCTCCTCTTCCCCATCATTTTGCTCTTCTGAGGGCGTTGGGGTGGATGAAGTGTTGGAGGTGGGTGTCCCCGGCCGGCTACTGGGCCTACTGCTAGTCCTGCGATCCAAGAGACGTACTTGGGCCACCCTTAGTCCAGGTCCTGCTGCACCAGCTCCTGGCGGCAAGCCATCAAGTCGTAGTGGGCCAGCACTGAGCTCCAGCTCCACAGCTGGGGATGCAGAGCGTTTGGCCGAGGACCTCTCTGGTAAGCCATTTGTCTGTTCTGACTTCTGCTCTCGCTTCTGACCGGGGGCGGGGGGGGCAAATACACAGTAATAAATCCATTTAGTATACAACAGACTAAGCTTTTCAAAAGGACCATGAGGGTAACTGTGGTGGAGGACTGAATGTCTAAGAGAGGAAACATGTCTCACACCTTTTTCCGAACATTGCAGCGATGACACATCCATTCTCCTGGGGGAAGCATTTCTTCACTAAGAGGTGGATTACTGCAGTATGAGGATGAAACACAATCACTTTTCAGAAGGTTGACAATAAATGCACATTATTTATAATTATGACTGTCCAGTTATGACATGACTATTTACAATTATGGTTTCAATTATGGTTGAAAACTTTATTTTAAATACCAGTAATTATTTACTGTATAATTCACATTCAATTTTTCACGTTTTTGGGCACTTTTGCAATTATTTCATTGCGGGATCATACAAGTACAATTTATAGGCTTTTTGCATTAAGAAATGTGATCATTCACATTAAACATAATACTCCCTAGATCACCATTTTCTAGATTAGCAAACCCTTTCAATTAAACAGTTAAGTGATCCTAATTAATTTCTTTGCATTTGTATATTAGGTACAGACATCTGCACTTTGGATGATGTTCACAGCAAGATATACTTCTCTTTTGTCAAAGATGATCATTGCCCATAGGTAACGGTTTAAATCAGCAATGTAGACGGACCAATTCCCTATCAAATATGACAAGTTATCTGTCCCACAGCAACTTTAGCGTCAGCGCAGGTTTTTCACAGCACAATAGAGAATTACAAACTGCACATATGTCCGTCGCTCACAAGCCTGGCTAAATATGGATAAAACGAGTGCCTGGTTCTGTCGAGGCGATACTTTAAATTCTACTATTGCAAATGTCACATAACCTAATCACGTAAACAGATGTTTAACAAAAGGCAGGGATACGGCTGCGGAGACGCGCCACAATCGGACGACCTTTACCACAAACTGTCACGCGGCTAATCCTTTTCAGAGAATTATTAACATTTATTCTATGGGCTTAATGAAACCGTTTCACTCAGCGCTCTGGCCGTTGTTAAGATGGCGGTGGAATAGAAAAAAGGGAACAGGGAGGTCGCCATATTGTAAACAGACGTAGTCTCGACTCCATTTTTAGCTGCAGCAGCGGCTCCACTGGCTGCAGCCTCGGTAGAATGGGAGTACACATAACAAGTTTGTGTAGCCACTTTCTTGAACAATGCTACACTCAACAAAGCGTTTATTTTAGCCCACATGTTAGATCTTCACTTCACTCCAGATCAACACTATTTTGTGAACAATAACGAATAAGAAAATGCTTTACGGTGTTTGCAACTTTGCAGTCAACTACGTTAAATAAGACTACATACAAAGACACACACATTCACAGCAAAAGGAGGAAAGTTGGCCACTTCTTTCTCTGAAATTCAATAGTTCTGAGTCCTCACCCATTAAACATATGCTTTAGTGTCCCCTCATCTTTCCTTAAACCAAAAACAAATTTCATTCCTGTGTGTATTCGTTTTACGGGTAACTGGCTAAAATGAATTTTAAGACAACGTATCGAAGCATTTTACAAGACTAACTATCGCCGAACTCGGTTCCGCTCTACGGAATATGCCATGAAAATGAGGAAAGCCACCAAAGAGTTCGATTTTACATTTCAGTAATGGAGTGTGTGACACTGTGCATCGAATGTGTACTGAACAGTATCGACTTGTACACTGCGTGACATACTACAGGCTCAGAAATGAACGTCATAATTATAATAATGAAATGATTTCCATTGACGCGAGCGCCTGCATATGATGATGACGCTCCAGTCTCTTTTATATGAAGCATTAACTAAACTTCGCAACGCGTCCCTGTTCGCTGGCTATTTCATTCAAATAACTAACTAACTTACCAGCACTGGAGGTGGAAGGCTGCAGGACAGTGGTCACAGCATAGGAGGTCTCCTCCCTCCCGACAACTATCGCAGGTGTCATGGTTGGTGGCCCGGCCGGTCCTCCGGACGTCTCTCACAAACTTCCGACTCCTCTTTTCGACCTCCTCCGACTTCGGCGGAGCCAACAGTGTCTGGATTTTCTGGAAAAGTAGTTAAGATGGCCCTGTCTCATTTATTGTACAAAGTAGAAACAATTATAGCTTTGTGCTCAAGCCTGTGCCATTTCATGCTAAACTCTGGCAGAGCCATCATGCTGATTTGTGGCCTCCGTTATAAACCCGGACTATTGACTTAACTAAGTTAGCGGACCAATTTCTGAACGAGCCATGTTTGTCTGACCATATCCAACATTATGTTACATCGGTGTAATAAAAATATATTAAACAAGTAGAAACAATAAAGCACTTCATTTAATCACGACCTCCCTATAGCAATCTCACCTCCATTAAGCCCCCAGAGGTATCCAAATCGTACACAATCGTCGGGGTCTCCATTTTGTCCCAAACTCATCAAGAAGCAGGCGTTACAAATATCTACAGCAATGCGAGTAAGTCCCACCAAAAATTAATTAATTCAAATGATTTAAAGCCGTGGCTGCTCAGACGATGTATCGATAGCTGGCTAAAGAAGCTAACTACGTCAACCAGTCAAGGTTGTGAGGCTAGTGGGCTCGCTAGCTTGTGTTGTTTGTCCAAAACCACGCAAAATTCAACGACAACCTTGTAATTAAAACGGTGCCTTGTTTTGTGTGCTAGTGACAAACCGAAATCGAATATTGTACATAAATGTACGGCTGCAAACAACTACAAATCCATTTGCGGCCTAGCTGGCCAGCCATGATTCTTGTTTCTGCTCCTGCAAAAAGGAGCCTGGTAAATTTGCAAACCCCTCCGCTTCCATTGTCAACAGAAGATGTAGGCCAAAAATACAGACGATACTCGGCGTAGCACGATCCAATGTACGATTTCCTGTAGCGCCCACAAAGTGAAATCCTCAAATCGGGTTTACGGAGATAGAAATTTAGTTCATGTTATTGTTGTGAAAAGACTATGCATCTACATTGGCTAGCAACATCCTCTACCAGTTGGCGCAACCGCGAACGGACGGACGCGCATGCGCATTGGACGTAAATAACGACAGGACGTTCTTTGTAAAGATCAACGTATTGTTTCATGGTGTGCACCGTAAACAAGCCTGCGGCAGCATTTCTTTCTGACGATGTGCTGTTTCAAGTCTATATTTTGGTGGTACCTAATCTCTGTAAATTGCAAACGACTCTCAGTGCCTGCTGTAGCCGTTACTAAGCCAACCATTGCAAACTGCTGCTACTTCCTTTGTGGATTGTTGCCTGAAGCTCACACTTGTACAACAATGCTGCTGGCTCTAAAATTTAAAAAAAATGCTGTTACATTACAAAAGAACAACAAAAAACTGTTGCATTGCGCTGCTATTTGTGTAACACATTTCTGTAGCACCAGCCCACTGAGGCAGTTGACTTTATTAAGAAACATATGTTACTTTGTCACTTTGTCTTACTACTTTTTACATAAAGTGGTAAGACATAAAATTGTTGATGTCACCATGTTGTTGATGTCACCATGTAGGTACTGTTTTTTAGTCTGTGTACACTGAAAGAAAATGAGGACCTTGTGTTATTGTGTGACAATGTGGTTTTCTAACAAAATGAATGCACAGTGTTTGACACATATTGTAATAATAAAGAAAATACTGATGGACACAACATTTTACAGCACTTCTAAATGTTATATAATATGGACATTTAAAAAAAAAATTCTATAACATGGCCTTCATAGCCATGAATGAAATGTGAACTATCTATAACAGAAAATTCATACAATACTTGTATGAAAAAAATCAGACTCATCAGAGGTGTCATAGGATGTCTGATGCAGAGGACCACAATATCCTAAAACTGGTCTTAAACCAGGAATTTAGGCTAAATTGACACTGCTGGTTCAGGCTTTGTTTGTGGGTCCAGGTATAACAGTGTAACTTTACACCATCCCAGGTGCACATAATGTAGATTAGAAGAGACAACGTCCAACCTACATTGGATAGAGCATCTATACTTTCTGACCAAATTTATTAGACAACCTAACCTGTGACAATGCAGCCCAGGACACACAGTCTGCGTAAATACAGTAAATCTGTGTAGATGTACTGTTTATAGGAGCACATTATCCATTATCTGTGTCAAACAAGTTCTAACAAATGACTTAAAACCTTAATCCTAAACAAAGTACCAGTGGATAGACTCCTTGTTTCAGTCTCTCTTTTGAGTGTATTACCAATCAAAACCTTCTGTACAGAAGTGTAATGGAGAAGTGAAGAGATTCTACAAGAAACTGCATGGAAAAGTGTATCACCTCTCTCGAATACCTCCTCTTTCACATATGATAAGGGAAATGCTCTCTTAAAAGGTATATCTGTCACATTTACAGGTGGAGGCTCAGGATAAAACCCACTCTTATCATGCTCACTTGGGGGTTCAGAAAATGGAGTTGGAGGTACGTAGAAAATGCTAAAATGTTAAACTAACTTGGAGACAGAAAAAAAACCAGAGTAAAAAAAGTGAAATGTTTTAAGGATGTCGCTCTGGCAGCTGACAAATTTACTCAGACCCATACAAATAAAAGGCATGATCTTATGTGATGCCTTGACTGTACATGATCAACATAAAAAAAATGTTTTGTGCACTTACACACAGGTAGAGAGTGAGTAGGCAGGTAAGAACAGAAGTGGTTCATAAACATTGTAAACATGATCTGTTACTTTAGGCATGGTGAATAATCAGATATCTAAGGGAGTCCCACTAGAGGTAATAATCCTTGAATTAGGTTGAAAGAATTTAAGAGAAATCAACAACAAATTGTTTTATTTTTATAGGGCCAATTAAACAATAATCTCAAGGCACTTTACAAGGTAGGATTTAAGACCTTACACAACAAAAAAAAAACAAAAACCCACATTAAACAAACTTTTACTTGAGAAACAATCACTTAATTATAATAGTATTTGTATATATAGACATCCGTCTAATGATACCTGTGGATGAGGACAAAGAGAGACAGAGAAGGGAGAAGCACAACTTCGAGAGCAAAATAGACCAAATTCAGTCACATGTACAATTTTGGCATGTTAGTGGATAGAAAGACAGACTTACTTTATACACAATGCTCCTCTAAATCTATAGCAGCTTAACTAAAAGATGGTTAGGGTGAAGTGTCCAGATCTATACTCCAACTATATGCTTTATCAGAAAGGGAGATTTTAAGCCTAGTTTTATACGTATGTTATGTCATCAAGGGTAACTATCTGATTCAATAATGTGTCTATGCGATTTCTATGCCCAATTATAATAATGTGTCTTTTAAACAAATTTGGTTTTGTCAAGGTTTGACTAATTTGTTGTATAGGATTTCACAGACGTGTGTCATCTGAATAGCAAAGAAAATGTGTTTTCCAATAGTACTTTCTACAGGAGACATGTATAAACTAAAATGTAGCGGACCAGGCACAGAACCCTGTGGAATTCTAAAGATGATTTTTGTGCATATGGAAGATTTGATTAACATGAACAAATTGCAATCTGCTCAATAAATACGATTTTAACCATCTTAGTGCTGTTCCTTTAATCCCAATGTCGTCGTTCCAGTCTCTTTAATTGTCTGGAATAGAATGTTGGGATCTATGGTATCGAATGCTGCACAAGATCTAACAGGACTAGTATAGAAACTAGACCATTGTCTGAAGCTAGTGTGTTAGTGACTCTAATCAAAGGGGTTGCTTGCTACGATGTTATAAGGCTATTCGAAGAACAGGATAAACGCGGACGCAGAGGAACTACGTTACCCAGTACCATAAACACATTCTTAGGCGCCCTCCATTGCTCTGACGTCATCAATACTCGCCAGTCGCACTGGTACTTCCCGGCGATTGCCTGTTAGAGGTTGTCAATAACAACAGTTCGTCAACACCTGGCCTCTCCGCTGTTCCATGAGTATCAATTTACCCATCTCATTTAAGTTGTCGTCTGTCCTGGGCGTATTTTGACACTGCTTTCTTGTCCTGTAGAAGAACCCGATCCTGTTCCGTTCCGTCTGGGCGTTTCCTTCAGCAGCCTCCAGACGACATATCTGTTAACCTTTGTTTTGTAACAATATATTCTTCTTATTTACAGCGGAGTCGTGGTTTGGGCTTTTTTCGAGTCTTAACAAGATCTAAGTATGTTTGTTCTGTCACAGCGACGGAATACGGTTACAGTAGTGTTACAATAGTACATAATGAATGCACATGGTACTATAAGCCTACAGACACTGCAAAGTGACGCGTCCGGTGTGTCACATGATCGGCACCAGTCACCAATAAATGTATAGTTAGTAGAGTTAATCTACTTAATAACCAAATTTACCATCCATGATTTAGCACCTTACCTGTTGACTACAGCTTGTTTTCCTTGTGTTCTCAACACTGAGACGGGGACGTACAAAGGCTAGTTGCCACATCTCCAGACTGGAACTCGCCCGTTATTTGTATTTAGTACTCAGTTTAGTTCGTTCCTGTTACCTGTTCTGTTTTATTACCAATCCTATAGTACTTACAGTTCAATCATTTCTTCTTTGTTCCTCATCCTGGCCTCCCTTGATTTTCCCTTTCTCAAAGCACTTGTCCAGTCTGACCAAAACTACATTTTACTCATTACATACTTATTATAGTTTCTCACATTTTATTGTGATAATGTTTGCTGTCCTTGCTCCAGTTGAAACAGTGTAGATCAGTGCCCTTGAGTGTGTCCCCACCCCCCAGAAAACACTGACTTCTCAGTCTCCTCTACATGGTCCAACTGCATATGCTGGTGTTTTGAGTTTACGAGTGAATGCTGTACTGGTTGCTCAAAGTTACAACAGCTCTTGGAAACAGGAGGACAAGCATGTTAGCCGTACTTGTCAATGTTGTCTTATCCTACGATTATCCTACAAGTGACTGCTCTACGTATGATTTCACACACCTCCAACCCCACATTATCCATACCAACCATATTATTCCTAGAGGTCAGGGCGGCCAGCTACACACAGAATGGACACACCTGAGGAAGCTCTGGTCTCACAGGATAGAATAAGCACTGCAACAAATTATGGACCCAGGTAGTTGATCCTGACCTCTAGTTAGCTAAGAACAATGAAGTTCAGAAAGAAAATAAAAAGAAAAGGTAAGGTGTATTACTTGACTGTAATTGTTAAACACTGTTGTTTATGCCATATTGTTTGTATGGTACAGTACGTTGTGGTGGACACTGTATAAAAAGAAAAACAAGTACAATTAAACTGAGTACTCAGCTAAATAGATGGGATGTAATGAGACCTGATGTGTAGGAACCTTTGTCTTTGGCTTTAAGGAAACGGACCAGTAAGTATGTTGCATGGAGTATACTTTACACACATCTCTGCCCGTATCCTTACTGTACATACAGCTTCAGTGAGCCAACGCACAGACACCAGGTTGCAGACTATTTTTTAACTTGTTGTGTTAATAGACAAATTAATAAAACTAATACATTGTCATATCAATTACATTTATTTTAGCGACAGCCACTTTTTGTTAAAATGATACATTAAACCTATAGCAATATTTCAGTCAATCTGGGAATAAAATATATTAGTACATACTTTGCTTATTTTAGAGAGGAATATGTTTGTGTATGTAAGATATAACACAATTAGTGTTAGTTTTGGGAATAATCATATTTAGTGGTCAAACTAAGGGGTACAAACTGTAGTCAAAAAGCAGATAACATTTCACAATAAAATAAAGACAAAGCACACAATTAGGAAATATTTTAGGGACGTTTTTCCTAAAGAAAACATACAATAAGAAAAAAAAAAGATAATATATTAGTGAACCAACTGACTTTACCACTCAAGCAAATTACTTTTAATGGTACCGGACCCCCCCAACACTTAGCTGTTCAATGTGATTTTATTAATCAGTGTTACTGTAAAATAAATGTAAAATGTGATGAAATGTAAAGACATTTCCTTTCCCATTACATTTACATATATTTAAGCTTTTATTACTTCCTCATTCCATGTATTCATTAAAAAAAACAACACAAATGTGGGGATGAATAATATAGTACAAATAATATAGTATATTTTAGCATATTTTTTGTGTGTTTTGTTTATCCTTAATTTTAAATTCCACATGAAAAAAACCTTTGTTATACTACTCCGAGCTGGGATATGGCAAAATAGAGTCATATTTTAGATAGTTTTCTTTAGGTTTATGGAAAAGCTGCTAATATTTTGCCATGGTTTAACAAAGTTATATTTGTTCAGTTATGTTACTGTTACTTGTGTGCAGATTTTTTAAAATATTTTCCCTCATGGCTGCTTTTCTAATGAACATGACTTCTTTAGCAGCAAAGGTTCTCCTAAATGTTTGGATATGGAAACAGGCTGGATGTCTTTACATGTAGTGTTTACTAATGTTATTCATGTGGTGGTCAAAAACAGCCAATTATATGTAACCAAATTCACTCATATAGGGAAAGTTTACCCATATTGTTTCCTTTCTTGTGTACAATGATTTTATCCACTTACACAATGCCCAAATGTATTACAGAACATTGTGGGTAACAGATACTCAGCAAATAATTATGATTTCATTGGGAAAATTTGGGAATTTCTTTTGCCCTCCATTATTAAACTAAAAATCTTTTTTATCTTGCTAGAAAGTCTATACTGATTTTTTATTACATATAGTTTTATCACATAGATTGTAAGATGGGTGAAATATGAAAATAAAAAACTGTTAGTGGATATACATTGCTGGGCAAATTATGATATGTCCAATATGATCACATGGAAAAATTCCAGATAAAGATGAAAACAATTCTGAGTACAGTCAAGACCTGACATCATCTGGAAGTGAAGGAGTATATGTCATGTTACTTTAGTTTTAGCAAATGTGTCTTTAGCATATTGCATTATTCACCTCATTTTTATTGTGGATCCCTACATGCCCACCATTTTAATGATGACATTGGTTGGGCAGTCACTGACATGATGATGTCTAAAACTTAAAGTAGTTAATACTACTAAAGCACATTAGTAAATTTGCAATGTTTAATACGTTATTAAACATGTTTCTTTAACCGTCACACTTACTTTAATGTCCCAATGGCATAGCATAATCATTATGTTTGTCTACGATTGTGGTAGTGGTTCTACAAAACAATGAATAAAAGATATTTCATTCCAACCACACAAAACTTAACAAACAGTTTTAAAATTAAAATGAATTATTTGACTACACACGCATACCTTCCAAAATGCAAACCTTTGAAGTTGTCATTACGGCCAATAAGAAATCTTGAGATTTTGACAAAATAAACATGTCAGTTAAATTGTGACATCCAAAGCAGAAAAATATTACAATCTGATTTTAAAATACATGGTAAATAAAGTATGGTATAGTCTATATAAAGGTTATGTGAACACTTTAGATGCTCAGCCTCAGTCACACACCCCTGCTGTATATGCATGGAAAGTATAAAGTTTCCCTCTATTTGAATAAAAGGGATATTGACAATAGGCCTGGTGCAGGAAAAAGTCTTTTTTTTCCATAGTAAGTGAAACGGTGGACTAGAAGTTGTAAAATCTTTGCTTGTAGGTCATATGTTGGCATGGTCACCCTGATATGATCCAGGATAATCTGAAACACAAAAACAAACCTCAATGTTTTTTTTCAACATAAAACATAAAAAGAAAGAGAAAGAAGCAAGTCTGTAAATATATATCTTAAACAAGATCAAGATCACGTCTTTTTTCAGAGAATATTTGATGATATTCTCTGTACAGACTTCACATTCTGCAAATGCATTAACGAGCCACAAAAGTAAAGCTCTGTTGATAACACGAGGAGCACAAATTATAATAAAAAATATACACCACCTGAAAGGAGGTACCAACTATGCTGATTGACATTTGCAATTATTAATGGCAGCTGTCTATAATATTTATATATTAAATATTCAAATTTAATTAATTAATTAATTACAAAATAAATTACAAGGCGTTGTAAATTAGGTGTACTGCACCTGAGAGGGTCACAAAATAGCTGCTATTATACAGCCTTGCACACCAAATATGTTTATCAATGACAGCTGCATACAGAAATTAAAGTTAATAAGTAATCATTAAATTAGTGCATATAATTATGGGGCACTACCCTGTTTCCAGGGACCAATAACCAAATTAGGTAAAACAATTGTGGTGCAATGCAAATCCCCCCAAATTTAAAGTGAACATACACTAACTATGCACTGTCATGCAAATAAAAAACCAGTAGAAATTATATCTTTAATACAGAAGATTATAATACAATGTATAGAATAGATTAATTAAATGTGTCAAATACTGCCATCTTGTGAAAGGCTGATTTATCAACAACCACTTTTTCAGCGTAGCATAGAAAGTACAGAGGGGTATCTTACCATGACATTGGCTCACTGTATTGCTTATTTTCTTCCTGAGTTATTGACTTTTTAGGTTCTTCTTCTAGACAAAGACACACAAGCACATTAACACACTTATGTGCATCTGTAGAAATGTAATTATTAAAAAGTAATTTTTAATATTACGATTAGCAAATTGCTACTGACAGATGTGTTTAAGTAGTTACATGAAAAATTTGTGTTTATAGGCAATTACATAAATTATTAAACATACATAAACAAAAGTTGAAAATGTGAGTAGCTATATATAGTATAGTATATATGTCACAGGGCAGACCTTTCTTGCTGTGTGGGGGTTTCAGAGACATTAAAGCTACCAGTGGCGGGCTGTGCATTTCACACCTAGGACTACTTAAAAATACCCCTCACAATACCATCTTTAATGGCTTGATAAATCATATACAGAACACTTAGACACTACGGGGCATTGCATCATATTAATATAGTTGCGTCCACTTAATATTAAAAACGAATAAAGCAAGTATCAACATGAACCTTCTAGCTGGACTTTCAATATGATTGGCTGTCGCAACTATCTGAAGTATATGAGCCTGTTTACTTACAGCGTAGAGAAGCAGGCAGTGTTCATTTTGAAGGTGTCAGGCAGATTTCATACAGCCATTTCATAAAGATAGCCGAATTCTGATTAGATAAACTAGACTGAAACTAACAAATATATAATATGAAATGAAGAGAAAAGAATATGGAGAATAATTGCCAGAGACGTAGCATAAGAACCTCTCTGAGCACGTGGTGAAATTTTCTAAAAATAATTTAATTTGGTTGCCAATACACACCACTGTGGAACAATCTACACATCTTGTCATCTTGGCAGAATAAAGATTTGAAACTATTTCCTCAAGCAATAAAGTTACCCCATTTAAGGAACTAGTGTCCAGTTAGCTAGAATTACTAGTGCCAAGCTTCTACAATAATCAGCAACTCAGGTTGAGGCTTAAAGTAAAAAATTAATTTGCCTACAGCAAAACAGACACTGTGTGACTTCATATCTCTTAATGACTGACAGGTTAATACAATACAGTCTTCATTACAGGACAAAAGATGTTCTAAACTCACTCGAACATCTGCCCAGAGAGGTCACAGGTTATGGGCTGGCTGCATAGGTTAGACCATGTGTCAAAAAGGGGGATGAATACTGGTTTACAAAAGGAATCACATCATATGCACAGAAATACTATGCACAATAAGGAGAAAGCAACATCGATGCCATAGGCAGCACATCCACAACCAGATAGACTATATTTATGTTATGATTGATTTCACTGAGCTAAAACCAATTGATGGAATGCAACTTATGGGTTCAGTGTTGTCTGACACACAAACAGTCCAGTGCTGCTGAAGTAGACCTCTTCTGACTTAGTTTCTGTGGAGATTCTCAGTCATCCAGTCATCTCTCTACAGCCCCTTCACTAGCAGGATGGTGTGCTGTCTTAAGGCAAAATCTAACTCAAACTGTTTGATCACTGGATGTCCTAAGTCAGAAGTCTGAAGGTTGAGTCATGGCAACTGGACTTTCTATTTCGTAGAAACGACTGAAGAAGCTACCTGGATAGGTGGTGAAATGTTTCTACGAAATAGAAGAAATCCAGTTGTCATGACTCAACCTTCAGACTTCTGGCTTAGGACATCCAGTGATCAAACAGTTTGAGTTAGACTTTGCCTTAAGACAGCACACCATCCTGCTAGTGAAGGAGCTGTAGAGAGAAAATGGATCATCCTAAATGCTGAGAAGACACAGGTCTCCCTGGACAAAGGTTCTCCTGATTGTCATTAAGTATGTAAGAATGAGGGAAAGATCTTTTGCAATCTTGTTTGGGAGACCCCCTGTCATGAGATTAGAACCACTAGACTAAGAACTCTTTTGTACTCTGTGTCTGTGTACTCTGAAAGTGACATGTTAGTTGCCAGATGCTGGAGAATTATACCTGGATTATACCTAGCAGCAAGTTACAAGAGCTCTCTCTTCTCTCTATCCTTTTATTCACAATTTCTCTTCTTTTCTATTGTTTGTTGGCCTGTTTTAGATGTTAAGTTTACGGTAAGTGACCCCTGAGGGGCCCCAGTGCTGATCTTAAAGCCCCACTGAAGGAGAAGTGGAGGGCTTTTAATTTAGGGGACAGAGAAGAGCAGAGGAGAGTTCAGCATGAACTCAAATACAAGATCAGGCCAAGAACAGCTACATGAAGAAGCTGGAGGAGCAGTTGGAGCAAAAATTCCAGATGTGTGGAGAGGCCTGAAGACCATCTCTGGCCACGGACAGAGCAGAGGGGCAGGGACGTATGGTGAAGATCAGGGCTTGCGCAATCAATTAAACTCGTTTTTCCAACAGATTTGACTCCAGTCCCCCTCCCACCACTTCACACATCTCCAGTCCAGTCCATCGTTGCCCCCCACCAACACCCCCCTCTCCCTAACTTCACACCAGGTGAGGAGACAACTAAAGATCAGGAAAGCCACAGGTTCAGTCAACATCAGTCCTGAACTGCTCAGAAAATGTGCTGACCAGCTGTTAGGTGGTCATGTACATGTTTAACCTGAGTCTGGAGACGGTCCCTGTTCTGTGGAAGACCTCCTGTGTGGTTCCAGTTCCTAAGACTACGCACACTAAAAAGCCAAACCACTACAGACCAGCTGCCTTGACCTCCCATCTGAGGAAGACCATTGAGAGGCTCAGCCTCCTTCGCTCTGTGGTGAGCACTAACATGGACCTACGGCAGTTGCCTACAGGCTGAACATCGGGATGAATGATGCTGCATCCGCTGGAGCCGCTTTAAGGTTTATGTTTTTTGAGTTCTCCAGCACCTTCAACACCATTCGGCCGGTGCTTCTGAGAGAGAAGCTGGAAGGGGCAGGAGTGGATGGACAAATGGCTGCGTGGACAACTGATACCTCATCAACAGGCCACAGTACGTGAGGCTACCAACTGTGTCTGAGGTGGTGGTTTCCAGCACTGGGGCCCCTCAGGGGACAGTGCTTTTACCGTTCCTTTTCACACTCTATACATCAGACATCCCATGCAACACCAGCAGTTGTTATCTACAGAAGTTCTCAGATGACTTGGCAATTGTTGGCTGTGTGTCTGAGGGGAACAAGCTGGATACAGGTCAGTCATCATCGACTTTGTGCACTGGTGTGAGAGCAACTGCCTGTGCTTAAACACTAGTAAGACGAAGGAGGAAGTCAAACAGAATTATTTAACAAAAAAGTGTTATGTTTGCCCTTCCAGCCACCATAGGGTGCTGATGAGGGGAGCCTGACCTGGAGCACAAACACCATTGAGCTGATGAAAAAGGCCCAGCAGAGACTTTACTTCCTCAGGGTGCTGAGGAAGAACAATGGTCTCAAAAAGACTGCTGTTAATCTACCGATGCTCCATAGAGACCATCCTAACATACTGCTTTTATCTATTTAAATTAATTTATTTATATATAGTCAGTTTCCTGCCTCAGCAGCCTTTTCTAAATTCACAGTGCTTTTCGCAGGCAGTCCAGATTGCATTTCTCTATTAATTATTCTCCAGCCCTCTGTTACTAGTTTCCTTCTAGTTACCAGATGTGCTACCAGACATGGACCACGTTTACCGGCTGTCTTATTAGGTTATTATGAGCTTGGTCCAGGGCACGCTCAACTACTACAAATCAGAAACCCGTTCCACTAATTACTGTAGGGAGCACTAAACATCCACCAGTGATCAAAGAAAAACATTATATATATTATAAATATCCATTTACCACTACTGAGTGATAGGGTACAGGTGGCTCGTGCTTTTTAAATAACATTACTAACAGCAAAAACACAGCTTGTGAGCCTGAGCTATTTTCAAAGCCTATGAAAGTTTCTGCTCACTATGACACATTTGACGTGAGGGCCACCTTTGAAAACTCTGGCCTCAGGCAATAGTGCAGATGTGAGGGCTAGTGAGTCTCTTTATGACCGCAGTGACATTAGCACAAGCATCATTACAAGCCCCAAATGCGCCACAGAAACTACTGCATTTATGAGGACAAGAAGTATGAGGGAGTTTGAAAGATGCAAACCTCCCAAAGTGAGTGAGGCACTGTGTAAATGAAGCAATCCTCCTTTCTGTTAGTGAAACATAGCTATTAAACCAATTATTCTGTGATTTGATTAACCTATAACATGAGATTTCACTGTGGTGTAATAGCTCTTGTGAGTGGGAATGTGTCTATTATCTATGTAGGAAAATATTCTGCCGCCACAGCTGTTTCTCATGGGGATGTGGCTGCTTTCTAACACCTCATGATCAAAGGGAATAATGACGGGCTGAATCGAATGTGTTTTGATACTCATAGGCTGTGAAGCAAACCTGATTTCATGGCTAAATGAACACATGCTGTTGTGAACTTGTTTTTTAAGTCTTGTACTGATTTTCCTCCTGCCACTGAACCCAGATGCCTTGCACAGCAAATTGTGGTATGTAACCCTGAGACAACCACAAATTGACAGTGCATGTGCACGATGGCTTTTTGACCAGACAGTTTTGCACCTGGGTGACATAACCTCTTAGCATTGGAGGGACAGGTCCCCTTTAACTCAGAGATTCGCAGCCTTAAGCAAAGGACGCGAAAACTAGAAAGACAGTGGCGTTCCAACAAATTAGGTGAATCCTGTCTAGCATGGAAAGACAGCGTAATACTATATAAAAAAGCACTTCGAGTTGCTAGAACCACATATTATTCATCATTAATTGAGGAAAATCAAAACAACCCCAGGTTTCTTTTCAGCACTGTAGCCAGGCTGACTGAGTCATAGCTGTGTTGAGCCTAGTGTCCCTTTAAATCTCAGCAGCAATGACTTTATGAATTTCTTTACTAATAAAATCATAACCATTAGAGAAAAGATTTATCAGAATCTGTCAACAAAAGTCATAAACCGATCTGCAGATCCAACAGCCTTAGATCTGCTGGTTAGACCTATGTCTTACTTAAACTGTTTTTCCCCCATAGATCATACTGAGTTAACTTCAATAATTAACTCTGCTATATCAGCTACTTGTCTCTGAGACCCAATCCCAACTAGATTACTCAAAGAAATTCTTCCATTAATCAGCACGTCCATATTAAATCAACTCAACCAATCTCTGTTTACAGGCTACGTACCACAGGCTTTTAAGGTTGCTGTGGTCAAACCTTTATTGAAAAAACCTACTCTTGACCCTAGAGAACTTGCAAACTACAGGCCTATATCCAATATGCCCTTAATTTCTAAAGTTCTTGAAAAAACCGTAGCTAAACAATTATGTGATCACCTGCGTAGGAATAACCTGTATGAAAATTTCCAGTCAGGATTCAGATTACATCATAGCACAGAAACAGCTCTGATTAGAGTCACTAATGATCTTCTCACAGCTTCAGACAATGATCTAGTTTCTGTACTTGTCTTGTTAGATTTTAGTGCAGCATTTGATACGATAGATCACGAGATTCTATGTCCCATAACTTTCTACAACTGAATTCAGATAAAACTGAGGTTATTATAATTGGTGCTAAAAACCAGAGAGACTCATTATTGAATCAGATTGTTACTCTGGATGACATAATGTTAGCTTCAAGTCCTACTGTAGGAACCTTGGTGTCATTGTTGACCAAGATCTGTCCTTTACACCATATATTAAAGAAATCTCTAGAACCGCCTACTTTCACCTTAGGAATATTGCTAAAATTAGGAGCATCCTCTCACAGAGTGATGCTGAAAAATTAGTCCACCTCTAGTTACCTCTAGGCTGAACTACTGTAACTCGCTACTCACAGGATGTCCCAATCACTCTTTAAAAATCCTCCAGTTAATTCAAAATGCTGCAGCAAGAGTCTGACTAGACTTAGAAAAAGAGATGATATTTCTCCTAAATTCAAAATTCTTCTCCTCACCTACAAAGCTATTCATAATAAAGCTCCATCTTATCTCAAAGACCTCATGGCTCCTTATGCTCCCTTCAGAACGCTTGGTTGTCAGAGCGCTGGTCTACTTGTGGTTCCTAGAGTTTCTAAATGTAGAACGGGAGGCAGAGCCTTTAGCTACCAAGCTCCTCTCCTGTGGAACCAGCTTCCAGTTCAGGTTCGAGAAGCAGACACCGTCTCTAGTTTTAAAACTAGGCTTAAAACCTTTCATTTTCACAAAGCGTATATTTAGAGATGGTTCTGGTCACTCTGAACTTAAGCTGCTATAGACTTAGATGCTTGGGGACGTCCTTCATTCACTGAGTTCTTTTCGGTTTCTTCTATCCACTAACATGCCTCCATGTCTACATGTGACTAATGTTGTCTGATTTCTCTCCTAGTTGTGCTTCTCTCTTCTTCCTCTCCACTGTTGCTATTAAAATGTACAATTTATTGGTTGGCTACAATTAAAAGATTGCTCTGTGTGGGATTTGTTGGGTTTAGTTGTGTAAGGTCTTAAACCTTACTTGTAAAGTAACAGATGTTGTGAATTGGCGCTATATAAATAAAGTTGAATTTAATTGAATTGAACTTTAGGATAGCATTAGCTCCCCCTTCTTGCACAATGTATCAGTTCTTTTAAGTGTGACTGCTTGATGGTGCCTGAGAGTGATTAGTAACACAGATAAAGTGCTTAGAATCATTTTTGTCACACTGTGGCAGCTGTGGCTCAGAGGTGGAGCTGTTGCCTACCAATCATACAATTGGTTAAATTCCTGACTCCCCCAGTCATGTGTCAAAGTGTCTTTGGGCAAGACACTGAACTCGAAGTTCCCCTGGTGTTTCAGCCTAAGCTGCATAGCAGCTCTGCTCTGTGTGAATGTGTGTGTGTTTGTGAATGGGTGAATGAGATGCGGTGTGAAAGCACTTTGAGGACCAATATGGTACAAAAGTGCAATACAATTAAAATAATAAAAAATAATAATTAAAATAAAAACTTTCTTCCATTCAGTTCTTTTGTAGTGTAACTTTTCCCCCTCTTTTTGTCCTCTGAATTTGATGGATGCAAAGGTGCTTTGTCTGGGAACTGTGATATCTGAGAAAATATTTAAACCGTAAAGCTAAACTATGGCTATAATGCAAAGAATTAAAACCAAAATGACAGAAATGATGTGTGAAATTTTGAAATATCTTACCACAGATATTTCCCTCCACATCATCGAGGAGATTGGCTGTTGAGTTGGCTATGCCAAATCTGGAAAGGAGCTTAGTTGAAAATACAACACATAGACTTGGGGCAGATGATGCAAATGCTGTTCTGATGGAGTATGACTGTCAATTAGAATAATGTGATGCAGCTATTGATTATTTTAACAATTGTGTATTCATTAGATTATTCTAGCAATTGAGTAATCTGATATGAATAATAAAGTAATTTTGCTTAATTAATAAGCATCAGTAAATATAACTGAAAATAAAACAACCCGATTAACAACTAGCCAGTATTTTTTTCTTATTCTACTGAAAAAAAAAATATAATAATAATATAAGTGTTAAACGTAAACCCAATGTGTGTGCTTTAAAATATGTATAACAATTTCAAGAAAAAAAACCACTTAGAGAATAAACATTTTAACAGTTTCAGCATATCTACATGTCAGACATAGCATCCGTCTTTTCTGTTTGGTTTGTTTCCTTGGTTCCAAAGAAAGTCAATGAGTCTCAATCCCAGCATATGTATTGTCTCTCAATTTATATTCCATCATATACCCTTACCTGCTCTCTATGTTTCCTGTGGATACTACATTAACAACATATTCTCTGTGTCAGTACATCAATACATCTTTGATTACCCGTCCCATTTTACTGTCCCATTTGGATGGACAACAGTCACTGCTCAGCTAACCTTGTGCTCAGTCTACATTTTGTTATAGAAAATGTATCAGTTGCTATAATATATTTGTGCAGGGCATTCTAGCCTTGTGGAGGACACATAAAATGTCATTGCATTTTTAATTATCAGAAGGTATTTTGAGAGAGAGGTGTTGAGTTCTCTGATAGTTTTGTCCTCCAACCAGCTGAAACAGTCTTTCAATTGTTTTGGACTGTTGTTGTTGTTTCCTGCTCCTAGCTTACTTTTAAGATTTAGTTTAGTGTGCATCTTTACAGGTGCTTAATATGATATACTTAGAATGTGTTTTTGTATTTAAGGTTTGTTTGTTCGCTTGTTAGTTGCTTGTTCACCATGTTTTGCATATTGCCTGTCAGGTAGTCCGTTTGCTAGTTTCTGTTAGTCTAGGCTTGTTTGTAGTACAATTGTTTACTCCTGCCTTGAGATGTGTTTTTGTTTTCAGTAATCCAAATAGTAGTTGCCTTTTTCTGCTGAGCAGTGATATTGTGTTCTTTAGATAGTCAGATTATATTTGTGTCTTCATTTATAATCCTTGCTCTGAGCAGGATATTGTGTTCATGAGATTCCTAAATGTAGTTTTTGTTTCCTGTCTTTGCAGCGGGTTTTAGAGAGCTAGAGTCTTTGCATTTATCATAATCACTGTAATGTGTTCTTGTATTTTGTGTTGTATGTACCTGTTGAACCGTAACCTGTCCAACTGTGTCTGCTTTTGGGTTCAAATGTTTATTAGTGGATTCGTAACAGTTCCTCCCTTTTGTTTCTATACATAAAATAGGAGGCAGAGCCTTTTGCTATCAAGCATTCCTTTTAGACTGATGACTTTTAGTATTAAATTAAGATTTAGTCACCTTACATCAAAAAAGGAACAAGTAAAGGATACGAATGGTGCTTCAGGAATGTTCTCCTTTTTGACTTTTTCCTCTTTGTCCTTTCTGAGAAGTTTCTGGCAATTTCAAACAACTTCTTTCTTGTTGCTGAGGGAGAGAAAATAAAGTCATTACCTACACAACATAATAGTAGTAAAATTAAAATAGTTATTTAAGAGTTCAAGCAGGAAGGTCATAGTAAAAGGTTCTGTGACAGATTTCCTTGTTTTAATACAACCAAATAACTACTATCCGAATAAACTGAAAAAGGTACTTTCCCGAGAAATTAAGTGGAAGAGCCGTTGTGTTGCCGAAAAGATGTAGACCACTTTAAGCTGTTGACTGACAAAAATGCAGGCGATTTAAGGGCCTAAACATCGAACACCACCAGAAAAAACGTCGACTACGAGCAAACGATGACAAAGATGAAAAAGTTGACCAAGATAAAATGGTGACAAAGATGAAAAACCTGACCAAGATAAAATTATGACAAAGATGAGTTGTCCAAGAGAAATCGTTGACGATGACAAAAAATATTTCTGTCTTAATTTATGTGTGTTCTTTTTTGCAGTTGTGTGCTGTTTTCTGTGTGAGCGTGTTGTGTGTTTCTTTGTGTGTGTGCAGGCTGACATTGTGTGTGTTTATTCCTGTGTTTGTGTGTGTGTCTGTCAATTTCTGTGGTTGAAGTCTGTGTCTGTTATTATTTGAAAATTCAACTCAAATATATGGCACAAAGTCTATTGCTACTATGCCAAAAATAAGTAAACACGAAGACTTACATTTTCCCATGTGTTTGAGTTTGTCTCTGAACATAGCGTCATCAGAGATGTCATCAACTGAAGCTGAAGACAATTGTTCTCCTGAATACATAAAATAGAGCATAGTTGACACTTCTGTTGCAATTAATATTATAATAGTAAAAAATGGCTGCAGCACAAATACCTCACCCACTGCACAGCCACAACTTCAGTTTGTAAAGACAGTTAAAATAGATTGGCAGAGCAAGTAGCTTGATGAATCACATTTACCTGTGGAATTCTCCATACTAGATGAATGGCTTGACTTTGATTTCTGTGATTCATACTTCAAGCGATCTAAAAACAGAAACGCTGTTATGACCAATAATGTGAGCAAACTAAACATCATGTCCTCTGGTGTACTATGAGAATATATTCCACCAGAATAACCAATTTAGACATTTCCTGTATCGCCTTGTTTAAGAACAACACATTTGACCAAGGAGGTATTTTCCACTGCGGACAGAAACATTAAACTGTATTAAACTACCCTATCTTAAAAAAGCATCCTTTTTAATACAATGTCAATCCAATTAATCACTATAGAGTCAGGTAAACATGCAATCGCATACTACTGCATTTCTTCTGGCCAGGGTTAAAATTTGATGTGGCCAAATCTTATTAAATATGCCCTGTCATTGTTTGTTAATCCACTATCTTATTCCCAGAACCAGGGGAAAAAAACATGAAAACATTCCAATGTAACAAAGGGGCATTTTTCATTTTGTTTATATTGTGTAGATTCATTTTGTACAAAACTGCAATTGTTACACTAAAAGAGTCCATGACTTAGTGGTCTGTCTGTGAAGGAATGTGGTGATGATTTAGCTTAGAACTTAACAACATTACAGTTTTGGTATAAGAGTCTATTAGACACACATCATTTTAACCATAAACATACAAAATTATGCTTTGACAATTTAGTGGTATACCACAATGTAGCAATATTAAAGTAAACAAAATAGTAATTGTGTTCTGAGACCACATACTCAAAAAATATTTTTTTTGTTTGTTAGTGCACATGTCATGGCACTGTAAATGCTATGACTATAACCTCAGCGCCACCTACTTGTCATTATAACGTAACATGTGTGTGTTATTATTAGAACAATTCCACCAAACGCTGAGAAGTGCTTTGTAAGTTCAGTCCCAAGCCAAACCTGACTGGGATTCCCTCAGTTGGCTAAGTTTCAGCATAATGGTTTTTAGATATGCCATATTAGTTCATTTTAAAAGAGACTACACCATGCATTAGACATACCTGTCTGACCCAGCCAGACTGGATGTGCAGAAACTGATATGAGCACAGTCCACACTTTTCAGTGACATTTCCACTTAGACTAATGTGTTATGTCACGGCACTGATAAATGTGAAGGAAACATATAAATGTTACATATAAATATAAATAATTATATATATTATAATTATGTTTATATTCATTATTAAGTTTATATGTGGTATTATATATTATATATTTGTTTATATGTATTACATATTTAAATTAACATGTTGAAATTTGGTCAACCTAGTAAAGCAGATCTTACTGGTCATTATTTGTTAGTTTATTGATTTTTTATTATTGCGTGTATTACTATGGATAATTAGACCTCAACCCTACTCCAATTCAAACATTAACCTTTAACTTATTTGTATTCCAGAGCAGCACATTGTAAGAGTCCAAAGGTTACCATATCTCGTCGTCACCTACATTTTGTTACAAGGAAGAACTTGTGACCATAATGATGGTACTTGTCATTCATCAACCATACAGTATTGGACTCAAAATCAAATCTTCAATGAGCAAAATTGGTAGATAGACTTCGTAGTTCATCCACCTGTAATATTTGGAAGATGACGTACACAGTAGATAACCTGTAACCTGTGTAACATGAAAATGTGAGTGTCTTTAAATTGGCTGTATATAAAGTATACTGTAAATAAATATAGGCATTTTAAAGAAGGAGCCAACCTCTCACAAACAGAGTGTGGTTCGTGTATAGAAACAGCAACAGTATAAACACAGGCCATACCTCTCTCTAAGGCTATGAGGAAGTCACGGTTGCGCTGTAACTCTCTCATAAACTCCTCATTCTGTAGGAACAAGGCAATGCGCTCATCTTCCAGATACTGCTTTAACTTCTTGTCTTGCTCTGTGGCTTCAGTTGTAAAACCTAAAGCTCTTGGCGTCTGTACAGTTCCAGACCAGGATCCAGACTGAGCTACCCACTGAGTTACAGCTGAGGATGAGGATGATGATGACGATGAAGATGAAGGCTGGGATAAACTGCTCTGAGAGGTCTGATGAGGAAAAGAATACATGATTAGTTATGAAGTATAGTTATGTTCGATGAAGATCAGAACACATTTTATGACCAATTTATGCAGAAATCCATAACATGCCAAAAGGTTCACAGACTTTTTCTTGCAAC
This sequence comes from Macropodus opercularis, assembly GCA_030770545.1. Classification (NCBI taxonomy): domain Eukaryota; kingdom Metazoa; phylum Chordata; class Actinopteri; order Anabantiformes; family Osphronemidae; genus Macropodus; species Macropodus opercularis. Next base: position 2,480,882 of record CM061110.1, read on the forward strand.
TGTCACTTAACCTATTCATATACCAATTCAACCTATTCTGATACCAATTCATGCAGTCACAGAAGACATGACATGAACACAGTTGACCCCTTTTTGCTTAAAAATGGATATGGGAGAACACTAAATAGGTTGCATTGTGTAATTAATATCTTGTCACTAAATATGTCTTTTTAACTTATTATACACTACATTTAATTAGGACACAGCTGTTACTAAATATTGATATTGGTATCTAGGCGTATAGAATTTACTTTAGGTTAATATAAGTATTAGATCAGATTCTTTATAAAATATTTATATTAATCATAATATTGCATTAATAAAGCACAGGGATCCATACCAAAATCCTTAATGGAAGCCTTTCAAAACATCCTTTTTGCATCCCGGAAGACTGGGTTTTATACCATCCTCTATAGTATTAAATTATACTGATTATTTTCTTTCTTTGTACATTCCTCTTGCACCTATCAGACTTATATTCGACAAATGTTTACATTTTACGTCATAATATCATGTGTGATGCCCACCTATCAAAACATAGCTGAAATGCTTTTAAGTACTTATCACCTGTATGCTGACATGTTTACCTTTGTATTGTTCAACTGCTGTGGCAAAATCCGAAGAAAATCATCTGGGAGATTTCCGAGCAAAGGGGGGTTCCAGTTTTGGTAGCTTCTGACCGGTTGGTGATCTGAAGGTGTCTGGGCATCAAATCTACTGGAGCCCATGGAGAAACAATCCACATTAGAAAGTCATATTAACTACAAAAAACATTTCTATGCCAATTATGTTTGTTATTGTGTACCATCCTGTTCATTTTTTATTGAGTTTCTTAGTTCTTACCACAGATCATTAGATAGTCAGGGTGACAGAGCATTTTCTTTACATACTGACTTGAAATTGATCATTTAATAGTTCTTCCCCAAAACTCTCTGTTATCTGAACATTTTAGTAACATTTGAAATCAGACTAGGTTAACTCTGTAGTATTATTCTGCAGCCTAAAGCAGAGCACTCTTAGGACATTTATTAATATAAAAGAGGCATGTTTCCAAACCACATATTATTTCTCAAAAGAGGAAAATAAAAACAACCTGAGGTTTTTTTAGCACTGTAATCAGGCTACAGTCATGATTGTGTTGAGATTAGTATTACTAATAGCGATACCAATTAATACCAATTAATTTCTTAACAAATTAAATCATTTCAATCACAACTGGGGAAAGTATTTATCAGACTCTTCCTATAAATGGCATAAATCAGTGTGCAGATTCAACAGCTTGTTGACAACACTTTGGTCTTATTTAGACTTTTCCACCACAGATCACACTAAGTTAACTTCATCCAAATGATCTAAATATCTCTTATACCCAATCTCAGCTCCATTACTCAAAAACTATTACCTTTAATCAGCACATCCATATTAAATGAAATCAATCTTTAGCTGCTAATAAGCTACGTACCTCAGAATTTTAAGGTTGCTGTAGTCAAACCTTTACTAAAAAAAACCTGCTCCTACGAACTATAGGCCGATATCCAATTTGCTCTTTATTTCTAAAATCTTTGAAAAATAGATGCCAGATATATGAGACGACCTGCATAGGAATAAACTGTATGAAGATTTACAGTCAGTTACTGCATCATAGCACAGAAACAGTCACTAATGATCTTCTTATAGCTTCAGACACAGATCTAGATTCTGTACTTGTTCTGTTAGATCTGAGTGACTTCAACATCATCTTATTGCAGAGACCTGAACATAGCATTGGGATAAAAGGAACAGCATTTGAACAAACATATACGATAGAAGGACAGTAACAAAACAATGCAAGGGGAAGTTGCAGTTTGATAGGGTTTAGTTTTGAGTGTGTGTGCTGGTGCATGGGAGGTATTGTAGTTGTAATGTGACAGTACTTCAAAAAGAGTGTTGAATTGAGGTACAGCTGCTCTTCGATGTATCATTTGTCAACAACAAACAACATTTTATCTATCCAATTTACTTTAAAACCCAACAGTACTGTTTTTTGTTGTTTTTTTTACTTTAATCAAATCAATAATGTGATAATTTGACCAACATCTATAAATGATGTAGACAGAAACTGTGTCTTGCATATTCTATTGCCTATAATGATTTTAGCAATTAAGAAAAAAACTAATATCTGGAATATCCTGGAAACAGAACTGAAACACCAGACTGCTCGTTCAGGTGTTATTTATTTATTTATTTTTGTTGATCCACCAGAATGCTTAAATTGTCTTTGTCGATTATAATAGGCAGTGTCTCAGAGGTAGAGCTGTCGCCCACCAATCGTAGGATTGATTCGATTCGTTGGTTCGATTCCTGGCTTCCTCCAGTCATGTGCCGAAGTGTCCCTGGGCAAGACACTGAACCCCAAGTTGCCCCCGGTGTGTCAGCTTAAGCTGCATAGCAGCTCTGTGTGAATGTGTGTGTGAATGGGTGAATGTGACGCAGTGTCAAAGCGCTTTGAGTTCAGATAGGTAGAAAACCGCTATAGAAAAGGAACCCATTTACCATTTACCATTAATATCCAATAAAGCAGTGAATAAAGGTTTACAGTAGACTGTATACTAGACTTCATAAAGCCTCATTACAAACGTGAAACTGCCTTTATACGAAGTAGCATTGTAATGTTATTCAAACCAGAATAATATGAGCAATGAGCTTCATTAAACTTGGTAGTGGTAATTGTGATTAACCTATGAATTAAAAATGACATTTAAACAACACACCCATAGCCAATGTATCTAATTTAGTATGTGCAGAAAACATATATTACATATTTGCAGAAAACAGTAATTCCTAATAGAACGGGCAGGGTTAATTTATTCTGGGTGTGCCTGCTCTGGACCAAGTCATGGATAAATTAAAGTAGGATCTTTGGACCTTGGAAATCACGGCTTAATCCCTTGTCTTGGTCTTGTGCAATACCCCTCTGGGCAGGTGACATATTAAAACTTTGTGGATAAATATCTTTGAATCGTCTATGGCATAGGTGTCAAACTCTGGCCCGCGGGCCAAATTTGGCCTACTACGTGAGGCTACCGGTTCAAATCCTCCTAGACTTGTCTCTTTTTAGATGTGATCAACACGTTTTAGTCGTTTTCTATACTTTTACTGTTTGGATCAACTCAACTGTGTTTTCTTTAATTATTTAATTATAAATACCTATTTAATATTACTTCATTATGCTTTATTTTGAAATTTAAGGCTTAACTTGTTCTGAACATGTTTAGCTCTTTTTTTAACCACTTGGATTTTTCTTAAACTAGCTTTAAGAACTTTTTAAACTCTCCAGCTACCGTCAACGGTTCTTGGGAATAAATTCAGCATTACAGCATTCACAGTGCATTTTCTTACGGAAATAGTCTAGTCAAGCTTTGCTTGTTCCATATCCACTTTTTTTCCCAGTAAATATCAATGTTGGCCCGCGACTTCGTTCTGGTTTTCAATTTTGGCCCACTGTGTATTTGAGTTTGACACCCCTGGTCTATGGAGATTGGAGTCATGGCAAAGAATGGGCTCGTTATGCAAACAAAACAAAACAAAAAAAAGAGGGGGGGGGCGCATGGGTAGTGAGTCGGTGGTCTTGATCTTCCTGGGCATAGTTGAAAGGGCAGCATGGTAGATAGGAGACAAGTTGTGTCTGAGGCCTCCATGTCTGTTGAGGGAGGGGCTGTTTACGTGTACGTGTAAAGCTTCTCTAATGTCCTGTTCAAACCATCTGTCTTCTCTGTCCAGAATGTGATCTTGATCTTCACCCAGATGTTATCCACATATCTGAACCAGTGGGACTTATGCCTTAACACCACATATTTCAGCTACAGAGGGGACTTTTATTGACAGAGGCATGGTTGCACTATGGGCTCTCCTGTGTCACCTATTGTGGCCAACCTGTATATGGAAGAAATGGAGAAGAAAGCTCTCAACTCTTTCTCAGGAACAGCCCCAACCCACTAGTTCAGATATGTGGATGACACCTGGTTGAAGACCAAGATCCAGGAGGTACAGACATTCACAGACCACAAGTGGACAGCAACATCAGGTTCACCAGAGAAGACACCAAAAACAACAGCCTGGCCTTTCTGGATTGTGCAGTCATCAGAGCAACAACGTTGAGGAACAACGACAGTTTAGAAATAGAATTCTACAAGAAACCCACCCACACTGACCAGTACCTACTGTCTGACTCTCATCATCCACTGTAGCACAAACTAGGAGTAATCAGGACCCTGAACCACAAAGTAGAAACCATTCCCACTTCCACTGTAGCCAAGAAGAAGGTAAACATGCATATAGGGGCAGCTCTCCGGACCTGTGGCCCCAGAAAAAGGACAACAGAACAGCCTGAGCCCCAAAGCCAACAGAAGAACCTGGTCATTCCTTAGATGGCCGGAGTTTCAGAAAAGGTCAAAAGGATTTTTGGAAACTACAACATACCCGTCTACTTCAAACCCACCAACACACTCAGACACAAGCTTGTGCGCCCAGAGCACAAAGGACCCTTCAGACATCTTTGAATTGTCTTTTAAGTTATACGTTTTAATTGCTGATGTGAGTTTATTGATTTTTTACTTCAACTATATTGAGATGATGCAACGCCACATAGTGTGAGTGATTAATGATGGGTACTATGATGGTATTTATTTAAGTTAACTAAACAGGACATCACTGAAGGCCTAGGTGGGAAATGCACGGCCCACCAATGGTGAGACATCAGACAGTCAATCCCTCTCCGTCTTAAAAGCTTGTAGTTGCAAGAAAAGGTATGTGAACCTTTTGGGATTACTTGAATTTTTGCATAAATTGCTCATAAAATGTGTTCAGATCTTCATCTAAGTCACAACAATAGAAAAATGTTGCACTGAACATAACATGTAAACATTCACAGTGCAGGTGAAAAAAGTATGTGAACCTTTGGCCTTAATAACTGATCGACCCTCCTTTGGCAGCAATAACCTCAACCAAACGATTCCTGTAGCTGCAGATCAGACCTGCAGAACAGTCTGGAGGAATTTTGAACCATTCCTCTTTACTAAACTGTTTCAGTGCAGCAATGTTTTTGGGATGTCTGGTGTGAATCGCTCGCTTGAGGTCATGCCACAGCATCTCAGTCAGGTTAAGGTCCAGACTCTGACTGGGCCAGTCCAGGAGGAGGATAATCTTCTGTTGAAGCCATTCTGTTGTTGATTTACTTCTATGCTTTGCACTGTTGTCCTGTTGCATCACCATTCTCTTTTGCGCAATGCATGGTTCACATCAGGCAATGCTTCTTGACAACAGTAAACCTAAAACTGGTGTGTTTTTATAGGCCCGGACCAATACATCACATTGGACTCCAGGTTGGCTGACTCCTGGCTCCTATTATCTCTTGGAGAAGTCATTAGCCGAGGGGTTCACATACCCTTTCCACCCTGCACTGCGAAAGTTTACACGTAATGTTCAACAAAAACATGAAAACATATGTTTGTGCAGTGTTAGTTTAAACAGACTGTTTTTCTATTGTTGTGACTTAGATGAAGATCAGAACAAATTTTATGCAGAAATGTGTGTAATGCCAAAAGGGTTCACATACGTACGTGAACCTCCACGGCAGTGGCTCAGAGGTAGAGCTGTCGCCCACCAATCGTAGGATCGGTGGCATCGATTCCTGGCTTCCCACAAGTGCCGAAGTGTCCCTGGGCAAGACACTGAACCCCAAGTTGCCCCCGGTGTGTCAGCTTAAGCTGCATAGCAGCTCTGCCACCGGTGTGTGAATGGGTGAATGTGACGCAGTGTCAAAGCGCTTTGAGTACCGATAGGTAGAAAAGCGCTATACAAATGCAGACCATTTACCATTTACCATACGTTTGCTTGCAACTGTATCTTTTAGGCATTTGAAGCCAGAAGAACAGCCAGGTTAAAACTGTAAAACCTCTATCTCAGGTTGACTCTGATACCTGCTGAGTCTGATTCCCAGCATCTGCCTTTTTAAATTTTATCTTAAAAACTGTGTTCACGTCTAATAATATTTCATATTAAAGCTCCACATATTTCTGTCGTTATGGCTGGCGACTAAATTAATATGTTATACTTGCCAGTTTTTCAAAATGAGATTAACTAAACTACGACCAGATTTTCTGTTGGTAAGTAAGCTTTGCCTGATTGTTGGATTTTATCTTTTGGAGAATACATGAAACTTTGTATGGAAACAAAAACGATTAAAACACTTTATTTTGGTTGGAAGCCTCCTCCTTAATAAATAATTAGTCACTGCTGTTTAGATACAGTGAGTGAAGGCAGCTGAAGGGACTGAAGCTTCCTGAACAGTTGGTGAAATGCTTCTACTCTACAGACAGGAGTCCAGTTGCCATAACTCAACTTTAGACAACCTCACCTGTCTGTGAAACTTCACCGACATATAGAGCTAAAGGCAAAGTTCATCACATCCCTTCCCCTACTTTGAGAAAGATGCATTCATATGTAAATATCCTCTTACCTTAGCTGCAGCAGCCAACAATGGAAGGGCCAGTTGAAAGTTCAGTTGAAAACCTCACCAAACCTTTAAGAGCCTTCATAAGTCGCATCAATGAACTCGAGCAATAACTTCATTAACTATTCATGATTATTATTCGACAAAGCGCAAATCATCGCCAGTCAAAATCAGGGAATCTACTGACTCAACATTTAATTTAACCGAATTATCTGCATAAGTACATGATCAGTGATCTGCCAAGCACATTTCCTTGGTAAAATCAGTCTTCATTATAATTGAAGTGTTCAAATGATACAATGTTTATAGTAAAGATCACAGTGTAGCTTGACTGAGAAGAATTTAACCATGGATTTGCCTTATTGACAATTATTTGTGCTGCAATTTATATTACGACTCAGCAAGTCTCCTGTAAAGCTGTGTGGTGGGTTCTCAACAGTTGTTCAACACCTGGCTGCTGCAGCCAAGGTGAGAAGTGCCCATCAGCATATGTATGCATTAGTTTTAAAGTGGGGGAAGCAATTCAATTCAATTCAATTCAATTCAGTTTTATTTATATAGCGCCAATTTACAACAACATTCACAACAGTTATCTCAAGGCACTTTTTAAGTAAGGTTGACATTACACAACTAAACCCAACAAATCCCACATAGAGCAAGCAATTGGAGCCAATCAATGCGATCAAACTTTCCCTTCAGCTGCTTTCACTCACTGTATCTAAACAGCAGTAATTTATTATTTTGCTTCTATATGAAGCTCAATTTATTCTCTGCGAGATAAAATCACAGAATTTGTGATAGCAGTTTAGTTATAAACACATTTTTGAAAACTATAAAATATGAATTAAATCGCGACCCATAACGCCAGAAATATGTGAAGACATTATGTACATAGTCCCAGGAGACTTCTTTCTCTTTAATTTTAAGACACATAAAAAAGAAATGAAGTCGTCCTACATAAATTCCCATTTTAATAAGCCTTATTATTTGAATAGCTCTACATTGTAACATTAAGACAATAAAAACATCCTCATATGCTCAAGTCAAAAATTACACAGTTTTATCTCCATCGTGTTACACAGCAGTTGTGTAATTCTAGGTTACAGTACAACAAATACAAATGTTACACCAAACATATTTTATTATATAGTATGTATGTATTGCAGTAACAGGCCACTGTGAACTGGAGATGTGGAAACAACTTTGCGTCCTGATTTTTTTTGTTTTTGACTTCTGCAGGATCTAAAGTACTTAGTTGGCGATGCCTGTCTTTGTAGTGAATCCAAATATACTGTATGTTTTGCTTACCTTGGTGGAAGAGTTGGTAGGGATTCTGGTTCATTCCTGTCAAAAATGTGCAAATGATATGTTGGTGGAGAGTAGACTGGAGGTGGTTCCTCATCTGAACTATCAGGTTCAAGTGTTCGCTCTAGTATCTACAAAAGTAAAAGATACAAGCCATGACTCAACCTTCAGACTACAAGTTTGTTCAATATTTTTGTAAACTTGGTTTATCATTATCCATTTCTAATTGTGCAAGAAGTCAAACAGAACTCAATATTTCGTAAATTTTTTACTTATGAGGAACAACATACATCAATGAACATTATATTGTATAAATATATTTGACTCAGTAGATACTGCAAATAAAACAACATAGACACTTTACAAAAACATCATGTACATATAAAGCCATTTCAGTTATTTTTGGTTTTGGGGTATTTGATTTTTACTGTGAAATATTTACTACAACACAAACATTTTTATTATATTATGACTATTTAACATGCAAACACCTACAGTTGGAAAATGCACGGCCCACCGATGGTGAGACATCAGACAGTCAATTCCTCTCTGTCTTAAAAGCTTGTAGTTGCAAGAAAAAGTATGTGAACCTCTTCGGATTACTTGAATTTCTGCATAAATTGGTCATAAAATGAGTTCAGATCTTCACAACAAGTCACAATAATAGAAAAACACAGTCTGCTTAAACTAATGCTGCACAAACATTATATGTTTCCATGTTTTTTCCATTTCCTGTTGCATCACCACCCTCTGTGGAACTTCAGTTGACAGACAGATGGTCTTAAGTTTTCCTGCAAAATGTCTTGATAAACCTTCATGGATTAATTTTTCCATCAATGACAACAATCCGTCCAGGCCCTGAGGCAGCAAAGCCCCAAACCATGATGCCCCTCCACCATGTTTTACAGTAGGGATGAGGTGTTGAAGTTGGTGAGCTGTGCCTTTTGTATCTGTGTGTTAATTTCCAAACAACTGAATTTTGGTTTCATCTGTCCATAGGAATATGTTGCTAGTAGTGCTGTGGAACATCCAGCTGCTCTTTTGCAAACTTCAAACATGCTGCAATATATTTTGTGCTGCAGTGGCTTCCTCTGTGTTTCCTCCCATTATTCTCCATTCTTGTTTAATGTTTTACTTATTGTAGATTTGTCAACAAAAATGTTATCATGTGTGAGACATTTCTGTAAATCTTTAGCTGACGCTCTAGATTCTTCTTCTCCTCATTCTGCGCTGTGCTCTCAGTCATCTTTACGACCAGACCCAGGGAGAGTAGCAACAGTGCTTGAGTCGAGTTTCACATTGTTGTTATAGACAGTCCATAGGACCAATATTACATTGAATTCTTACCTCTGGAGGGATGCTGTCATCTGAGTCTGTGCTTTCATCTGAGCCCTGTCCATCAATGCTCATCTGGAGTAGCTGGTCGATTGTGGTGTCCACTGCTCCATTGTTAGAGCGCAGCACACACTCAATCACCTCATATTCCATAGAAGGAAACATCGTGGTGAAGTCCTCCATGGCCTGGTTAAACTCCAAGCGTTTGACCTGCCGGTTAGGCCTGCCATTGTTGAGCTGTCCACTGTTTCCCCCACCACCATCTCCACTGTTTCTAGACCCTCCGTTGTTGCTGCTACGTCTGAATAAGCTAGTCATTGTCAAGACCTGACTGTTTGAAGTGCTGCCAACCTACCGATAGGATGGTTGAACTTTTCTATCACGTTGGGCAATTAAGTCTTACTTGTTTTCCACTTTTCCCCACTCAAGTGTCATTCTATCATAAATACTGTTTTTGAGTTTTTATCCCCTGATGTTACTATTTAGCTGCATTAAGCATGGCTGATTATAGAATGTGCCACATAATATCCAAACATCTACCCTATTGGCAGGTAGAGATTAGTCAAGGAATGTACATGGTGGCATCATCACCTGGAAGGAAAAAATAGGAATATTCACTAGTATGCCTTAAACACATTAATTATCTGTGGATATCTTATATCACTGTCATTTTATTAATGCAGACTTCAAACGCATTGCTATGGCTGTACAGATCCCAATTTATACAATTTATTTATAGTATTATAAATAAAATTATACAATTTATTTATAGTATTTATACTTCACAATCTCGCTTTTACATGAAGACAATGTGATAGTCATTCATTATAGTTAAATGAATCACTTTCAACACCTCAAAAACATCAATCAAAAGATATCCTTCTCCAGTATGTATTTTTTATGACTTCTTCTAAAACAGTGTTTGTGCCATGCGGCGCTTTTTTGTTGTCTTGTATTGCTGACATAAATGGGGTGGGCAAAATATGAAACACAACAGCACCACCTACTCCAAAATCTGAACAGACCTCGGCAATGAAAATTCCACAATGAAAAGCCATTTGTTGTGTGTACTGCATTTTTTTTGGTCTGGATAGTTATATTTCTTGCAGCGTAGCGCTAAGTTACAGTTAAACATGTTGTTAGTGGCGATCAAATAATCGAAGTGGAATTGCCTTAGCAGCGATTTGCTCGTTCGTCGTTAACTGGCGCTATTCTCAACCAGGCACATAGGTCGTTTATCTCCAAGGCCTCGGTCAATTGTTCAACCCAACCAAGTGCTGGCTAATTCTAGACAGACGCTAGATATAATGTTTAGTGTAGGACATGCAAGCTTACTCCTAAAAATAAGCCTTACCGTGTTGGCATGAAGAGACGCCGTAGACAAACTACTGCTGATTTCAAAACAGTGAAAAACCTTAATGTCAAACACGCTGAGAAAATCAACACAACTGTCACCATCAGTAACACAGAGGATCCAACTGAACAAATTATACGTTCAATCCTAATAATGGAATTACGAAGGAAGCACAGATGAACTGCGAGACGGTAGATAAAAGATCTATATCAAAAGAATGGCTTTCTTCTTTTGTTGGTTAGATTGAACGTATTGCTGGCGTGTTGCTGCCCTCTGCAGCTCGGACCTCTTAATACCATTTATAGTAACTGAATGTTTTATCAGTTCTCCTGCATGTCAAATCTGTATTCTTTACTCATCATCATCTCGTCATACTCATCAAACCGCTTCATTCCTTTAGTAACGGTAGCCCCTGAAATATGTATTTATTTCACAATTATTTTGTGGAGACATGTATTTGTATGAAAACCACTACGGTAGTATACTTTTTCTTGGTTTATTATGTATAATTATTATTTGATAATATATTATCCTATATATTATCCTATAGAACGAAAGTCAAAAACGGTCAACACAGAACTGATTCACAATTTAATCTATATTTTTAATAACTAACAACTATGTCCTATTAGAGGCTTGTCTTGGCTGGAATATAACAAAATATATGTTGTTTGGTACATATCATAATATCATATGTTTTCATAATGTGTTATGGATTTCATGTACTCACATATTCTGTTTTGTAGGCCATCTGTAAGAATTGTAATCATAAGTATTTATGTAAGTATTAAGGTTTGTCTTTGTCTAGTAAGGTTTGTTTGGCTCCATAAGAAGAAAATAAAAAAACATGAAAATTGTTTTACATTGATTTTTGGAAATATTTGAATGGAGGAGGAACAAGAACTTCAGCATCAAAGTTCTCCTAGAAAAGGCAGAAAGAAGGTAAGCGACTTGTGAACTATAGTCAAAATATAATACATGCTGCTCACTAAATGACAGTATAAGAGGGCAAAGGAAACCAAACACCAAAAGTAGAACGGGCAGAGGGTGATGGGTTTTCCAAGGACCAGAGGAAGTGAACACTGGAACTAAGAAATAGACTTTCGTGGAGGATAAATTAAAACTGGCTTTTGTGAGTGGAGTGAGTCGTTCCTTAGTCTTGTTCTCTGATGAGAGGTGTGGCAGAGAATCCACCAGAATGTGGTAATATCCTGTAGGAGGAAACAACACACAATCCTCAGTCCATATGGTGCCCGTGTAAGCTCCGCCTCCCACCTCTCAGTTCACACATAGCAAACTGCAACCATTATTCTCTTTTCTCACCAAATCAGTAATGTAACGGAAGTTATTTTTTGCTGTTTTTATTTTGTATTTATTCTTCAGATTATTTATTGAGATGTAATTATTCATTAATTGTGCACTCAGAATTAAGCAGTTTAATTCATCTTCTTCCACTTTTCCCCGAATGGGTCGCGGGCCACATATATAGACACACAAGTGTCTGAGTGAGTGTCATACACACTCACAATTTACGCATTTTTTTCCGATTGACCCAACTGTCTTTGGAGTGTGAGAGGAAACCGGAGACCCCGGAGAAAACCCACGCAGACACAGGGAGAACATGCAAACTCCACACAGAAAGGCCCCCTGGTCGCCTCCGGGAATCGAACCCAGGACCTTCTTGCTGTGAGGCCGTCTAAGCAGTTTAATTTTTCTTATTATTGCATTGAGTTTAATCCTCCCTATGAGTTTAGAAGCTGTCATTTTGATGAAGTCAATTGTTGAACCTGAGCCCAGTCTGCTGATTTGTCTCCACTGTGTGAATACATGACTAGAAAATATTCAAGGTGATTGTGATTTATTATTTATTTATTATTGGTTGGATTTTATTAAGGCACTATTAAGGGTACTATTCTAAATTTATGAGTAAAACTATAATGAAAAATAAACATGGAACAGAATAAAATCTTTGTTCAAAAGAGTATTTCAGACTGAGTGTGAATGGATGGTTGGGCTGTGAGGGAAGGTTAGATGATTAGAAATCAAAATAATAGCTAAAAGAAAAGTCCAAACTCAAACTCAACATTTAGTCTAAAGACTAAATCAGGATCAGTAACTGTACTGATACTGTTGAAAGCCCAGAGGAATGAACGTTGATGTCAAGGGTAAATTTCAATGCAGGCAGAGAGATGAGGAAGTGGAAAGCCATTTAAACATGTTACAAGCATGTTAGGCCTCATAGGTCTCAGGGCCTTTCTTGCCTCAAAGACACAATGAGTCACAAAGCATTGTGCATTATATGAAACCTTTGCAGAGAAAACAACATGGTTATCCCATGTTTGTCATGGAGAGGGCAGAGCAACCTAAGCATCAGCTCAAGGAAGGAGCAGCTGTGATGGAAGTTGCCTGTCACCCAAAATTATTGAATTTAATAATAACGCCACAGATGTACATATGGTTATGTTAGAAGACAAAGTAATCACGACGAGGCAGAAAATGATAAAAACGATAAAAACGCAAAAGATGTTTGCTGTTGCAGGGAACACTCTGTCAGTCTGAACAACAGTTGGGGAAGCGAAAGGAAAAAAGATTTAAAGAGATTTGGCCTGAAAAAGCAAAATTGCCTCTGTGCAGTTTGGTCTCAGCAGATGATGAATGATGAAGCACCAAGGAGAAGACCTGAGCTCCAGCTGCTCAAACCAGAGAATCTCAGCAAACAAACTGCACACATGTGACGTGTTTACTTTTCAGCCAGTCTTAACCACAACATAACAAGCAGCAATAGAACACAGGCAGGATGGTTGGACCAGCAACTGAACACTGGAGAGACACGGTTCTGAGTCTGACAATACCTGTAGATGAGAATAGAGAGAGAGAGAGACAGAAGAGGAGAAGCACAACTACGAGAGAAAAGGAGACAAGGTTAGTCACATGTGAACATGGAGGCATGTTAGTGGATAGAAGAAACTGAAAAGAGCTCAGTGAATGAAGGACGTCCCCCTCATCTAAGTCTATAGCAGCTTAACTAAGAGATGATTCCATGTGACCAGAACCATCTCTAACTATACGCTTTGTCAAAAAGAAAGATTTTAAGCCTAGTTTTAAAACTAGAGAGGGTGTCTGCTTCTCGAACCTGAACTGGAAGCTGGTTCTATAAGAGCTTGGTAGCTAAAGGCTCTGCCTCCCGTTCTACATTTAGAAACTCTAAATAGGCTATAAACATCCCCTTGTAATGTTCGTAATAAGCAGGACCCGAAAAGACAGACTCAGCCCTCAGTTACATAATAATACTACAAGATGGCAGTTGTATGGCAGCAGCAACAACTGGTGGAGCACCTCAAGAGAGATCAATATCTAATTTAAAAACAAAATAGGTAGGTCAGAACACAGTACCTAGGTCTTAATAATAAAATGTCATTGACATTTTAAATAAATTTTTGAGATGAATGAATAGTTTCATCTCTTTTACAGAGTTAGGATTGTTGTGTTTAGGAGGCATGATGTGTGTGTTTGAAATATCCACAAAAAGAATATATTTAAAGTAGTGGCATTCTTGAATGTGATTTTAAAATTTTAGTTTTATTTACTTTTTCATCACATTCGTTCATAAGATTTTGTACATTTCTATGGAAATGTCTATGTCTAAATATAGTTCAAACTACTTAGACATCTCCTATTTATTATTGTGAAAGGCTCAGCCTCAGCCACCTTTGCTCTGTGGTGAGCACAGCGATGGACCTGCTGCAGTTTGCCTACAGACCGAACAACTTCTAAAGCGCCTTCAACACCATTCGGCCAGCACTTCTGAGAGAGAAGCTGGAAGGGGCAGGAGTGGGTGGACAACTGGCTGCGTGGACAATTTCACATACAACACCAGCACTTGTCATCTCCAGGACACCACCACATCACACACCGATGAGCATTCAAGGCTCAGACGTTGAGTGGATAGTTTTAAGTACCTGGGTGTTCACCTTAACCAGAAACTGGACTGGACAACAGTGACACCCTGTTCAAGACGGCTCAAATTCTCCTCCACCTGCTGAGCAGACTGACTCCTCTGGAGTGAGCAGCCTTTGTTAAGGACATTCTGTGACTCTGTTGTAGCCTCTGCTCTCTCTCTGTGGTCTGCTGGGGTGCAGGCAGCAGCAGAGATTGGGATAGAAACAGACTCAACAAGCTGGTCGGGAGGTTCTGTCCTGGGCTCCACTGGACTCTGGAGGAGGTGGGTGGGATCCTTCATTCCCACGGCTGTTAGACTGTACAACCAATCAGTCTAACAACCCCCACTGTGCAGATTATCTTGTATTGTTTATTTGGACATTTATATAAAGTATCTTGTATTTGTAAACACTTCACTTTCACTCTTTCACACCTAATTGTTTGTAACTGTGGCAACCATTTAATTCCCCCACTGTGGGATCAATAAAGAATTATCTTATCTTACCTTATCTTAAGGAGTACAAAGATAATTTCCTTAAAGAGCTTGCATTGTGGCTTCTGAAGCCAGTTTACTAGGTTTGTGTGGGATTCTGTGAATGATTTCATTTTGTGAAATTGTGTTGTGTACAAACAATTGTGAAACAGGCTGATGGAACTAATCTTAATACATCTAATGAAACACGCTATAATGAAAAAGACATTACATAATAAATTTGATGTTTTGTTATGCAACAATTTGTAGCCACCATAATATGTTACTGTTGAGGAATAAAGTATATCTGCGTTTTTGGTGTAACATGATTATCAAAAAATAGGACCTTGTAGTTTGTATTCTTAAAATTTGAGAGATACTGTGTACGGTCATATCCTATAAAGCATGCTAAAGGGCAAAAGACGCTACAGTTCCACTCCTAGATTGTATTTGAAATTCGTGGCAGGACGAAAAGCATTAACGCAGCTCAAATATGGGCGGGGTCGTGACGCAATTGTTGCGTGAGGGGCTGGACTGTCCAACGGCGCCTGCCCCCAACCCGCAGCCATTACTACTTTCTAGCTACGCCCAGTGGGACAACAGCGGTGCTCCTTCAGCTGCACTGATGAAGAGTAGGTATTTCTTTGTAGACTAGACATGCTTGGACAATAGCAATGAGGCACACAATCGGTGGGGCAAATGCTGTTTTTGTAGGGTACCAATGTTCTTCTAAGGTTACAACATTGGCTCAGTATAAATTATGGAAAAGAACTAAGGCTATGATTAGCCAATTAGGCTAGTTTGCTAGCTACGGAGGAGTAATTGGGAAGTTACACTAAATTGCAGCGAATAGCTTCTCTCGTTTGTTCTCGAAGCGTTTTTGATTAGGTCGAATGAAAGCAGGACTGTTTGTTGTTAACGTTAGGTAACGATATCACATCTCAGCAAACAATAGCACAGCTGGCTAACATAACGGAAAGGGTAAACTATTTTACCTCTGTCATGTGTTTGCTTTTGTTAGGTGTTATGGTACGTTGTGTTGCTGAATAAATAATTGGACTATGTAAAGTCATCTGTAAGGCATTAACATGATTGAAATTGAAATGGAAAATCCAAAACAATACTGTTCGTTTCCTATTTCTGTTCGTAGTTATCAATGGTTGAACATAATTCACATAAAATCTGTGTATTTATATATATATATAAGCATATATATATATATATATATATATATATATATATATATATATAGCACCAATTAATAGCAAAAGACACATCAAGGCACTTCACAAAGTAAGGTTTAGACCTTATTGAAAACCAAACATGTAATACTCATAAGGCAATGTAATTGCTGCTATTATATGTACATAGAAATTGCTTATTGTTAACATGTTGCTGTCCTGGCAAAGTGGTTTGTACATATTATACGAGCAGCACTTATTCATCATACCAATTTGCTTTTACAATTACTGTACTGGATGACGTGCTCCAAGTTTTATTCAAGCAGTGCTCAGACGTTACTTGATGACGTGCGTTCTCACTAGATGAGTTTGATCTCAGTGCCTCTGTGTAAGTGGTTAAAAAGTAGCTTGTTTGTATTCCCACATACCTTCCGACATCAAACAGACAAGTGAGCTAGCAGGAGCAGGTCTGTGTCGTTTCCATGCAGGAAATCTCAAGGGTTTGCACTTACACATGCAGCTCACCTGTTTAAATATCCAGAAAGGTTCAGTATTTCAGTGCATTTGTAAAAGAGGTTATTGTTAACAGAACTGAATTTAAGAGCTATGACCCATTGTCAGTTCATAGTAGTAAGCTGAGTAGGACATCAGTTTTTAAGTGTCACAGAAGATCCAGGAGAACTAAATTTACATAAAACATAACAGTAGTTGTAACATAAACATTGATATCATTTAATAAATCACAATCTACCTTGACTAGCTGTAAATAAATATTGTACAGAATTATGTACAGCCATTTGCAGTATTCTTTGTAAGTATTCATGACTGTTGACAACCAGGTGTAGTCTTTTGTAGTAGTTATAGCTGTGTATGTGTATATAAAAAAAACCTGAAACACATGTCAATCCGATTCTAAAAGCAATGAAGTTTAATAATGAGAGACATTTTTTTTCCTGGTTTGTTAAATTATAAAGACTTAAAATGTTGTATTGGAATGTATTTTATTTTGCACCTAATTATACACAGTATTTGTATAAGTAGTTTTTGTCAGTTTTACACAGTTTGCTCTCAATTTTTGTTTTGACAGGAACTTTGTTCAAGTAAGTCACAACCAACATCTATTGAAGCTGGCAAAGTGAAAATAGAGCCACACAGCACCAAAATAAATTGGTGTAGTAATTCAGTATTAATAATTGGAGTGGTAATTCAAAGATTTTCAGCATGTTCAATTTGATGAAAAAAGATAAGGAGCGAGAAGGGAGTCGGAAGGAGAAGAAAGACAAAAAAGAAAGAATGTCTGCAGCAGAACTGCGAAGCCTGGAAGAGATGAGTTTGCGGCGTGGTTTCTTTAACCTGAAGAGAGAGGCTAAGCGTGAGTCTAAGAACAAACTAGAGATTTCCAACCCCATTCCCATCAAAGTAGCCAGCAACAATGAGGTCACCCTCACAGATGTTGAGTCTGATGGTATAAGCAACAGAAGCAGTATGGTTTTGGATGACCAACTAAGTACGGCCAGCTCCACTGACGACCTGAAATATGAGGTAGCAGGACAGGATGGACACCGAAGCTCAGTGCGTGATCGCGTGGCACACTTTGGTTCACTTGCCAGACAAAACTCCTCGCAAGTGGGTCAGATGATGAAACGCTTTTCATTTTCCCAGAAGAGCAAAGAGGAGAGTCCATCAGAGGGCTCAACACCCTCAGGCCAAAACTCTTCTATCCATACTCCTCAGGTAGAGGGCAAAGGTTTCACTGTGCTCCACAAGCACAGCTTTATGGACCAGCCTGGAGCACTAGCCGCCCAAAAACTCTGCATCCCTCAAGTGGTAGACAAGACCTTTCCTACAGACCTGCAGTTGCCAGCTGTGATTTTACTAAACGTACCAGAAACACGCGAGCTGGAGCTTCAACGACGGAACACAGGGGACTTTGGGTTTTCCTTACGCCGTACTACTATGCTGGACCGCAGGCCTGATGGAGCAGTGTACAGACGTGTGGTTCACTTTGCTGAACCTGGAGCTGGCACTAAGGATTTAGCTCTGGGGTTGGTGCCAGGTGACAGGCTGGTGGAAATAAATGGACAAAATGTGGAGAATAAAAGCCGAGATGAGATAGTGGAGATGATTCGTCAGTCAGCAGACACAGTGAAGCTAAAGGTGCAGGCAATCCTGGAGTTAAGTGAGCTCAGTCGGTGCTGGCTCAGGAACATGGAGGGTCTGCGCAGGGAGGCCAGACATGTAAGTAATTTGTTTACTATGTATGTACGCATATCTTCTCTTCAGGGTTATTGTACCAAGATAAAGGATTAAGCTGGTGTTTTCCAAATAACCTGGTTAAACTTATTCTTGAGTTGGTTGCACAAAAGAAGGATCAATCGATCTCTGCCTAAGTACTATGGACATTCTGTGTTGATGGTGTTTTGTCCTGTCATACCCTAGCAGATTAAATTATACTGAATTAGTTATTATGGAGAAAGGTAAATTCACTAGTAACTCTTGACAAGGAGATGGTAATACTTAGACTAGTATTCAGCCATTAAATAATTTATGAAGGTCTGATCCTTTGGTGCCTTTGGTGGTGGTAATATCAGTGTAGATATTGAAATATTTAGTCTGTTCTCTCTGGATTTACTCGGTGCTTGATTTTGATATCATGGCTACATCCCAATTTACATCATCAACCCCTTGTTTCTTTAGTATTTAAATGCATGAGGAGGAAGATCTAATGAAAATGCAGTCAAGAAAACAAGTTTCCAATTGACATCTGTTTCTAAAGATATTTTCAATGCATTTACTACAATTCTTCATGATGGCTATAAGAGGTTTAATTGAATGCAATATGCATTAAAGATCCAATTCAATTTTATTATATCGCACCAATTCACAACAGCAGTTATCTCACTTTACAAGTAAGACCTTACACAACTTGACCCAACAAATCCCATATAGAGCAAACTCAGAGATGGTTCAGAGTGACCAGAACCATCTCTAACTTTACGCTTTGTCAAAAAGAAAGGTTTTAAATCTAGAGAGGGTGTCTGCTTCTCGAACCTGAACTGGAAACTGGTTCCACAGGAGAGGAGCTTGGTAGCTCTGCTTCCTGTTCTACATTTAGATAATCAGCGATTACTTGTAGAGAAACCAATACGTTCACGAACAGGTCAATCATCCTAGTCCAAATTACATGTCATATAGCTCAGCTTCCTGCTCCTGTCTCCAAATAGTATCTCGCCAGGGCGGATAGAGCAACCCCTCAGAAACCTGAATTCACAGTCCATTCACAGAGACAATAGTGCAAAAGAATAAGAGACTCCATCAATAAAAGAATAACAAATAACAGATATTTCATCTGATCAGATCTTAGTAAGAGCAGATTTGGTTCATATTGCAAGGTCATTTGATGTAAAACTGACTTTTGAAACTGATTTTTCGTTTAATCAGTATACGACTTCCATAAAGGTTAACATGGAAATCCCTTTGTGGAACACGCCTGAGAGACTACTGTTAGCATAACCTACATGGTTTGGTAGTTTGTATCTTTATCATTTTAATCTTTCCAGTGTTTATGATCAACAACAAATAACGTTTCAAGCCATCACCACTCTCTAGGCACATCCAGCTCATCAATGTACACTGTGTCATCAAATGACCCTAAGCAGGAATGGGCAAATCTGGTCCTCGAGGGCCACTGTCCTGCTGGTTTTCCAACTCTGCCTTCTGATTACTTACATCAGAAGTGTCAGTTGACTTTTCTAGCTGCTGACTTGACCTTAGACAACTAGGTCCTATATTTTTGCAAGGTAAGTTGAATGTTGTCTGGTATGCAATTACGCTCCAACATAGCCTGAGGCTACCATGAAGTAATAAAATGTCTTTAGTATAGGCCTGCATATACTCCTAAGGTCCTCGGTCTCTTCAGAAAGTGGAGACCACTTTGGCCCTTCTTGTACCAGTGTCGTGTCAGTGTTATGGGTCCAGTCCATTTTATGGTTGTGGTGAACACCCAAGTACTACACCTAGGACTTAACCAATATCTCAATGTCTGAGCCCTGGATGTTCACCAGTGTGTGAGTTGGTGCCTTTCTTTTGAAGTCAATCGCCATATCCTTTGTCTTACTGGTGTTTAAGCACGGGTGGTTACATTTGATGTCTTTGAGTTTCAGATCTTCATTTTTCACTTTCGAATTTTTGGCATCAATAAGATCTTCAACCAAGTGTCAGCTAATGCTACGTTCACTTACATTTGTGGCAGTACAAAAATACTATGTTCAAAACCAGGATGTCATAATCATGCTATGCTGGGTTATTATTGGCTTTTAAACATATTTTACAGTGATGGGTGTTTTAAATGTGGTTTTAATAAAGTTTGATGCCCATTTTGGTCAAAGCAAACCCATCATCCCCTTTCCCACAGCTCATGAAGACTATCTGATTCTAAAATGATTTTGATTTGTCCTCCATGTTGGTCCAGCTTCTACGCCAGCAAAAGTCTCCAAAGAGTCTGTGGAAGTGGAAAAAAACATTTGACAGTGAAAAATAAATATTCAAAACTCAAAAATATGTTAAAACATAGGCAAAGAAGTGTTTGTAAAAATTTTCAATATAACATTTATTTTAATAATTATTTAATTTATTTAAATTTGAATTGCTCCTTATAGACTCATTTTAGAGTCAAGTCACTCACTTGAGTGAAAGACAAGTCACAATTTTTTTCTCAATACAGTTTTTTTTCCCACCAGGTCAAGACCGAGGAGCAAATTGCAGCAGAACAAGCTTGGTATGGTTCAGAGAAAGTCTGGCTAGTCCACAAAGATGGCTTCTCTTTAGGTGAGATGAGCTTAGTTGGCATGGTTGTATGTATAATTGCTATCATGTCAAAAATCAATATCATGATGTCATGCTGCAATAAACTGGAAATGTACAATTTGGGCAATGGTATAACTGTGTCTTAATAAAGATAAAATGTGTGAGCTTTAAAGACTATTAGTACTAGGTTAACAGTGTTATTTTATGCTGTTAGATGTTAATGGGATATTGGGTGGCTAAAAATTGTTTTTCTCTCATGTCAGCAGAATGATGATTTAAAATAATTAATGTCAGAATAGATGTAGAGTAGATGTTTACAGCTACATATCATTATTTTCTGTGTTTTCTTGCAGCCACTGTGGTGACGTCAGAGGCTGGATGCATGCCAGATGGCAAAATGAAAATTAAACTTGAGAGTAATGGCGCAATGCTTGATGTGGATGAAGATGATGTGGAAAGGGTGAGTTAAAAATATTTGATGGCAGTGTACCAGTGACTTATGTCTTAATTTAGTAGCTCTCGTGTTCGTTATTAAATACTGTAATTGGTGTGTTTAGCAAATGTTTTTAGATACAAAATTATTCGCACCATGTCAAAATTGTAAGAAATAATTGCTTTTCAAGCATATGGTGCTCCTGTAATTTGTATTTAGACACACCTGCGGTAAGTAACAGGTGTGGGCAATATAGTCATCAAACTTGCAACCAGTTGAAATGGAGAAATTGACTTAACCTTTCTGTTGTGTGTCACACTGAGCATTGAGAAAAAAAAGAAAGTCCATCTTCAGAGATCTCAATGGTTTATAGCCCATGGCTACACACATGGCCCTGTAGCTAACCTCCCTGGATGTGGACGGAAGAGCAAAATGAATTAAAAATTACAACAAAGAATTGTTGTAATGGTGGATAAAGAACCATATTCACTTAAACAAACTCAAGCTGTTCTGCAGACACAGGGTACAACAGTGTCAGCTCACACTATCCGTCGCCATCTGAATGAAAAGGGACGCTATGGTAGGAGACCCAGGAGGATACCACTGTTGACACAAAGGTATAAAAAAGTTCTGAAATGGCCAGCAATGAGTCCAGATTTGAATCCCATAGAACCTGGCGGAGAGATCTCAAAACAGCAGTTGGGAGAAAGCATCCTTCAAATCTGAATGACCTGGAGCAGTTTTAAAGGAAGAGTGGTCCAAAATGCCAGTAGAGAGGTGGAAGAAACTCATTCATTGTTATAGGAAGCGATTGGTTTCGGTTATTTTTTCCAAAAGGGGTGCTACCAAATAGTTAATAGTTAAGTTAAGGGTGCCAGTCATTTTGTCCAGTCTATTTTAGAATTTTTATCAGGTTTGACTTTTTTTCTCTGTTTATTTGTGTTGTTCCAGTGCAAACAAAAACAATAAACACACGAATACCAAAACATTTGAAATTGGAACAATTTTCTGAGAGAAGTGTTGCATTTTCTGACAGAATTGCAAGGGTGGCCATATTTATTTGACCATGACTGTATAGAACCAATTCACAGCAGCAGTGATTTCTCGTAAATCCGCAGCCGCTTGTCGTCACTTCACCGCTGGCTGTCTAGGTGGTGTCCAGCAAACCATGTAGGCTTCGTAGACAATTGGAGCAGTTTTGGGGGAAAACCTGGACTGATTAGAAGAGACAGCGTCCATCCCACCTTGGATGGAGTCTCTGCTTTCTAGTAATATGGCCAAGTTTATTAGACTCCCTAAACCATGACAACCCAGAGTGGAGCCCAGAATGCTGTCTTACAGGCCTTTCTGCAGATTCTCTACAGCCGCCACCCCCTCGTAACTGTAACACTCCCATTGAGACTGTGTCTGCTCCCCGACCATCTAAATTATATAAATTACACAAATAAATGAAAGAGTGGTTCACAGGAATTTAATAAACACCAAAGCAGCTCCTCTTACACAACAAAGTAACAATAAAATTAATAAATGTGCTCTATTAAATACCAGATCTCTCTCTTCTAAATCCCTGTTAATAAATGACTTGATAAGTTACCATCACACCGAAACCTGGCTGCAGCAGGATGAATACGTTCGTCTGAATGAGTCGACTCCAACAAGTCACATCAACCATCATATTCCTAGAAGCTCAGATAAAGGTGGGGGAGTAGCAGCAATATATAACTCAGATTTATTAATTACCCAAAGACCTAAATATTGCTATAATTCTTTTGAGAGCCTCACTCTGAGCCTTTCTCACTCAAACTGTAAAATCCAGAAATCAGTTGTGTTCTGTGTCGTCTACCGTCCTCCTGGTCCATATTCAGAGTTCTTAACTGAATTTTCAGAATTTTTATCTGACTTGGTTCTTAGCACAGATAAAGTGATTGTAGTGGGTGACTTGAACATTCATGTAGATGACAACAGTTGGAAAGAAGTTCTATTACAGCAGATGTTCATCTGATGATGCTGTTGTTAGATTTAAGGAGATGATTCCATCATCTTTTGTCTCATTCCCTTGTAGCTACACAGAGGAGAGCAGTCATCTTAGTCGTGAACAGGTAGATTGTCTTGTTGATGATGCTGCAGCTTCACTGCGTACAATTTTAGAAACTGTGGCTTCTCTGAAGAAGAAGCCAGTGAATCAGACGAGGTAGGCTCCATGGTATAACTCAGAGATCCGCAGCCTTAAGCAGAGGACTCGTAAACTAGAAAGACAGTGGCGTTCCAACAAATGACAATCCTGCCTAACATGGAAAGACAGTTTAATACTATATAAAAAGCACTTCGGGTTGCTAGAACCACATATTATTCATCATTAATTGAGGAAAATCAAAACAACCCCAGGTTTCTTTTCAGCACTGTAGCCAGGCTGACTAAGAGTCATAGCTGTGTTGAGCCTAGTGTCCCTTTAAATCTCAGCAGCAATGGCTTTATGAATTTCTTTACTAATAATATCATAACCATTAGAGAAAAGATTTATCAGAATCTGTCAACAAAAGTCATAAACCAATCTGCAGATCCAACAGACTTAGATTTGCTGGTTAGACCTATGTCTTACTTAAACTGCTTTTCCCCCATAGATCATACTGAGTTAATTAACTCTGCTAAATCAGCTACTTGTCTCTTAGACCCAATTCCAACTAGATTACTCAAAGAAGTTTGTCTGTTAATCAGCACGTCCATATTAAATCAAATCAACCAATCTTTGTTTACAGGCTATGTACCACAGACTTTTAAGGTTGCTGTGGTCAAACCTTTATTGAAAAAACCTTGAACTCTTGACCCTAGAGAACTTGCTAACTGTAGACCTATATATAATCTGCCCTTTATTTCTAAAGTTCTTGAAAATATTGTAGCTAAACAACTATGTGATCACCTGCGTAGAAATAACGTGTATGAAGATTTCCAGTCAGGATTCAGATTACATCATAGCACAGTAACAGCTCTGATTAGAGTCACTCATGATCTTTTCACAGCTTCAGACAATGGACTAGGTTCTGTACTTGTCTTGTTAGATCTTAGTGCAGCATTTGATACGATAGATTCTATTGCAGAGACTGGAACATAGCATTGGGATTAAAGGAAAAGCACTGGGATGGTTTAAGTCTTATCTGTTGAACAGATTCCAATATGTTCATGTTCATGATCAATCTTCCATCTGCACAAAAATTAGCTTTGGAGTTCCACAGGGTTCTGTGCTTGGTCCAATACTTTTCAGTTTTTACACGTCTCCTCTTGGTAATATTATTATGGTAAATGGTCTGCATTTGTATAGCGCTTTTCTACCTATCGGTACTCAAAGCGCTTTGACACTGCATCACATTCACCCATTCACACACACATTCACACACCGGTGGCAGAGCTGCTATGCAGCTTAAGCTGACACACCGGGGGCAACGTGGGGTTCAGTGTCTTGCCCAGGGACAATTCGGCACATGACTGGGGGAAGCCAGAAATCGAACCACCGATCCTACGATTGGTGGGCGACAGCTCTACCTCTGAGCCACTGCCGCCCTTATTATTAGGAAACATTCTATAAATTTTCACTGTTATGCAGATGATACTCAAATGATATGAAATCCTTAATGTACCATAACTTTCTACAACTAAATTTAGATAAAACTGAGGTTATTATAATTGGTGCTAAAAAACGCAGAGACTCATTCTTGAATCTGATACTTACTTACGTTACTCTGGATGACATAACATTAGCTTCAAGTTCTACTGTATAAACCTTGGTGTCATTTATGACCAAGATCTCTCCTTTACACCATATATTAAAGAAATCTCTAGAACCACCTACTTCCACTAGACTTAGATGCTGGGGGATGTCCTTCATTCACTGAGCTCTTTTCGGTTTGTTCTATCCACTAACATGCCACCATGTCTACATGTGACTAAAGTTGTCTGTTTTTCCTCATAGTTGTGCTTCTCCCCTTCTCTCTCTATTCTCATCTACAGGTATCGTCAGACTCAGAGCTGTGTGTCTCCAGTGTTCAGTTGCTGGTCCAACCATCCTGCCTGTGTTCTGTTGCTGCTTGTTTTGTTTTGTTGTGGTTGTGTTCTTTTCTCTCTTCTCTATCCCCCTCACCCCAACCGGTCAAGGCAGATGACCACACTGAGCCTGGGTCTGCTGGAGGTTTCTTCCTTGTTGGAGAGGGAGTTTTTCCTCTCCACTGTTACTATTAAAATGTACAATTTATTGATTGGCTACAATTAAAAGCTTGCTCCATGTGGGATTTGTTGGGTTTAGTTGTGTAAGGTCTAACCTGTAAAGTGCCTTGAAATAACTGATGTTGTGAATTGGCGCTATATAAATTAAGTTGATTTAAATTGAATTGAATTGATCTCAAGGCACTTTAAGACCATACACAACTAAACCCAACAAATCCCACATAAAGTAAGCTTATAATTGTAGCCAATCAATAAATTGTATAAATTGCCTGATAGCAACAGACACAGTTGTTCAGTTGGACCAGCAACACTGGGGAGACACGGCTCTGAGTCTGGCAATACCTATAGATGAGGACAGACAGAGAGACACAAAGGGAGAAGCACAACTACAGGAGAAAAGGAGACAAAGTTAGTCACATGTGGACATGGTGATATGTTTGTGGATAGAATAAATAGATAGAAAACCAGAGGAGCTCAGTGTATGAAGGAGCTAAGCCGTTATGTCATCCAGAGTAACTATCTGATTCAATAATGACTTTCTATGGTATTTAGCAACAATTATATAACCTCAGTTTTATCTGTATTTCATCCCAGTTCCGTGCCATGCACAGTGTCTACTAGTTTTTTCTGTGGCTCTCTTAATTACCACAAATGTGCACATGCTTTTGTGCATTTGCTTGAACCTACTGCTAGATTGTTTATATAGTATTAAGCACCTAATGAATACGAATGAAGGCTGCTGTTTAAATCATGGAGATGTAAATGGTCACATTCTTGGTTTTGTCAGAGTAAATAATTGATAAATTTATCCTCTAGTTAGGTTTGACTTGACACCTGTAAAGAATAGACTTGTGTGAACAAAGGACACATAACAAAGCAGAGTGGTGAGTAGGTGTGAACTCTCAACTACTGTAACTACTCCTTCAACCATTATAGGGTTGTTAAGTGTGTCCTTCATGGGGGACTTGTTAAGTGGTTATGATCTGAGGCCTCCACCTCTGTTGAGAGAGGGGCTGTTTATTTGTACATATAGTCTTCTTTAACGCTGCATTTAAACAACTTGTATTCTCAGTTCAAATGTGAACGTTGTTATCTTCAAACGAGTGGCCTTTGTCTTTTAAATAGAGATTGCTGCTGATACTGGTCTTGACGTCTTGTTCCTTTTATGCTGGGCCATTCTCTTGTGTGTAATGGCTATTTGGTTTTACCAGTGTATAGCTCTGAGCACTTTTCGCTGCAATGGACTGCATACACAATGTTGCACCTCTTATGTTTTGGTGACTCTGGGACTTTTTCTTGTATTGATCAGCAGAGCGTCCACCCTATCCTTGTTGTCAAAATAAATAAAAGCTCCTACATTTCTTTTTCTTTCTTTTCTAATTTTCGTTCCCTGCTGTCCATTAGTTCCTGTTTTTCCTGTTTAGCACAGTACAAATACTTAATTATCAAATCCACCGCAATGATGTGTGGGACCAGAGTGTGCACTGTTTACAGTGGGAAACAGCAGCTTGTTATGACACACCCTCAAAGGATGCCGTGCCAGCTTAGCTTAGTTCTTTCCTTTTTAATTGAGAAAAATGCTATTTGGTGGGATCGACCTATATATAAAACGTGTATTGTGCTGTCTGTAAAATGCAATGTCCACACTATGGGACTAATAAAGGTTTTCTTATTCTTATCTTTTTTTCAGCACTATATTTGTGATCAATTCAGAATTCTCATTTTTTCTGTGTAGGTCAATCCTCCATTATATGACCAATCAGAGGACCTGGCTTCACTGCTCTATCTTAATGAATCAAGTGTGATTCACTGCCTTAGGCAGCGCTATGGAGGCAATCTCATCCACACTTATGCTGGTCTCAACATGGTGGTCATCAATCCCCTTAGCACACCATCAATGTACTCTGAGAAGGTAAGCTTTATAGATTTGAAAGGGGTCAACTGACTTTGCTGTTGTGTTAGCATAAGGTGAAAATACTCATGATTCTACATTAAATGACAACCAACAAGTTTTGCATAAAAGCCTAATAATGTGAGGCTGAGTTTGGATATCAGTTAATGTGGACAGTGTAAATCGAGATGCTGATATTGCCTTTACTGAAGATGCGACTTCAGATTGGCAACATAATGCATCATTTTTTCCATGTTCATACATCCTTATTATATTTCTTTGCTTTTGCACTTGTTTTGTTTGTTTGCTGTTTTTTCTGTAAACCTCTCCTTCCTCCCAGGTAATGCACATGTTCAAGGGCTGCCGACGAGAGGACTCCGCTCCTCATATCTACTCTGTGGCCCAGTCTGCTTACCGGAGCCTGCTCACCACCCAACAGGATCAGTCTATTGTGCTGTTGGGAAAGTCTGGCAGTGGCAAGACCACCAACTGCCAGCATCTGGTGCAATATTTGGTGTCAGTTGCAGGCAGCACAGGCAAAATCTTCTCTGGTGAGGGACAGGAGTCATAATAAGTATACCTACACTGAAAAAAACAAACCTTTTGGTATAGTAAAATGTATTAAATTAATAATCACATTTTTACATTATTAAAGATTCAAAAGAGTATTAGAATTGTGTGAAAACTTTTTTATTGTATGCAAAATTTAATAATATTAACACAGCAGTGGATGTTTGCTTTACATCTATGTATATAGGACTTATTATAGAACTGTGAACTGCTGTAGTTGTACAGGTCTTGACTATTATGCGTTTGCAATATGTTCACATATTAGAGTAGCTTTTATTGCCACTGGACACGAGAGGAGTCCAATCCTCTCAATAGTTACAACATTGTTACTGTAAATATAATAGCAATCATCGCTTAACCTATAGTGATTTCTGCTGGTGAAGATTCTCTGTCTTCACCACCAGGTGATGTTGTCTGTCCAGTTGCCAAGACTTGCCTTTCAGTATAGTGATAGCCGGTTTGACCATGAAAATAGCGAAGGACTGCTCACTTCTGATAAAAGAATTTTATTACTTGACTTGTTTTAATAGTATGGACAGTTACTGGAGAAATAACTTTCTTTAAGATGTGACTGTGTTAGAACAAGTTTTTCAAGTACAGTATTTAAATTCTTTGTGAGGCCACAGCATCATATGCAATTTTTTTGTTCTTTTTATGATCTGGAACTCGCATCATTTGACTTTCTCTGTTCTTGAATGTTTCTCTTTTTTATAACACAGCTGAGAAGTGGCAGGCGGTCTACACCATACTGGAAGCTTTTGGGAACGGTTCCACTGCCATGAATTCCAATGCTAGCCACTTCTCTCATGTAGTGTCCCTTGACTTTGATCAGACTGGACTGGTGGCCTCAGCCTCTATCCAGGTAACAAACACATTTACTATAACCAGCAACAGAAACAGGTGCGCTGACAATTCTGTATGTGACCTATGCCATTGCCAATGCTTTGCATTGACTTTATATAGTTCTGATATCTGCTGCCATCAACCCAAAACTCTGTGCCTGTTTTAGACAATGCTGCTGGACAAAATGAGGGTGAGCCGGCGACCTGAGGGAGAATCTACCTTCAATGTCTTCTACTACCTGATGGCAGGGGCCGACAGCAGCCTGAGGTGACTTCTCTAGTAGTGGTTTGATAATTAAAACTCTTTTGAAAATATCTCAGATCCATAGTATTGAACAAGTTGTCACATCTGCGTTCTCTTATACTGAATTCAAACAGTGTGACTGACTGAATTGTCTTGCAGTTTTTTGCATTGTTGTCTCGAGTAGTACTTGTACAGGTATCTTGTCCACATTGGCCTTGTTAATGGCAGCGATACTTGCTGCTGTCTTCCTAAAATGTAGTAATTTTGTTTTCCCTGTAGGTTTAGTATTTTTAGCATCATATGCAGGGAAAATGTCTCCACTTATCACGTTGTTAACACATTGTCTTTTTCCTTTCATGTAAGAGCACATTTAGAAACTACTACCTAGTTTATAGATCATCTAACTTCACACCTGCAGCACATTTAAATTAGCCTTGTCCTAATTTTATTGTTGCTAATATTCACTAATACCATATATAAGACTTTCAAAATGCATTTTCAAACATTACATTACAACAAACATTTCAGTGTTGTGAATTGTGATCTTGATTACTCTTAATGGCAATTTGTTCATACATGATCCCTCACCATTTGAGGTTATGGAGGGTTAGGGTTAGGGTTAGGGTTAGGGATTTGGTGATTTGGCGATTTGGCTAATCATAGACACTGTCTGAAATCACTTCTTTATTCACCTTTACGCCATTATCCACTACATACAGTAACACACAGTAGTTTATTCCACTGAGCGTTTTTTACTATATTATTATTATTATAATATTTAATTATTAATTTATTCATTACTAAAACAATCCATAGGTTGCTTAACATACTGCTTACTTCCATCTGCTAACCAAATCAATGTTAATATCATGACTTTTCCTTTGGAGTTACTGTATTTAAAAATTATTTTCTGTTATTGTACTGTACTTGTGGCAATAAAAGGTACAAAAAAGCATAGAGCATTTCATTAGTATTTACTGACTGGGGAAAAACTGATTTTAGTTTGTTGTCTGTCTCTTCTAGAACGGAGCTTCACTTTAGCCACCTGGCTGAGAACAGTGAATTTGGAATCCTACCGCAGTCTAAGGTTATTTTGTTGGACCCTGTATAATATTTCCAAATTTTGTATAAATATAACTGCTTAAATAATCCTATAATCATAATCACATGTAGACTGTTTAAAAAATCTCAAAGCTCAAATATGTATTGTTAAAGTATAGCTGCAATGAGCTGTGAGCTGTACTTCTTTTATGGTGGATTTTGAAAATCTGTTCAATATCACTTTTTCTTCTGTAGCCTGAAGAAAAACAGAAAGCTTCACAGCACTTCACTAAGCTGCAAGCAGCCATGAAAGTTCTGGGCATCTCTGGTGAGGAGCAGCGGGCCCTTTGGTTTATCCTTGGGGCCATTTACCACTTGGGAGCTGCTGGAGCCACCAAAGGTGAGACTTTCGATTTTTAATAAAAATAGGGTTAGGGAATTTGCATGAAGGGTAAAGAGACATAACACACTTGTGTGTGTGTGTTTATTTCTGTGTGTGTGCATGTGTAATAATAAGAGCAGAGATATTAATAGTGTGAGAGCAACTGCCATCTATTTCTTGGTGCTGCCAGTTAAGAGAACTTGGACTATGTAACCTCCTTCCATGACAAACACCTGAATGAATATAAAATGTATGAAAGACAAATAGGTGGAAAGGGCCTTTATGCCCTACAGAAATGCATGCAACAACTACAACAAACTGAAGGTCTAGATATCTACATCTTTTCCCTCATCTCTTTCACTGTGGACTGATTACACTTTTTTGTTTATTTGGATCATTTAAAATATTGTTCCTTTTTTGTAGTGGGTCGTAGACAGTTTGCCCGCCATGAATGGGCACAGAAAGCAGCCTACCTGCTGGGATGTACCATGGACGAACTTTCCTCTTCTGCCTTTAAACACCAGACCAAAGGACTACAGCACTCCACCTCATTCAGAGGGGGACAAGAAGAATCCCGCGAAGGTGAAAGCTCAGGTACAAATAAAAGTCAGCAAAAAACTACACTACTACTTTGTTACATAGTAGTAGTGGCCTGTTACCCTGGTGAGTCGACCATTTCTGTCTGTTACATGGGTATTGTACCAAATATTATTTTATGTAGTATCTGATGGACTTATTACGAGTGACGAGTGAAATAATAAGCGTCACTAGGAAAACGTTATATATATACAGGTGTTGGATGGTGATGGTGAGTTTGAGTCTGGGTCTTTGTTTTGAATTACATTTTTTTTAAAAACAGCATTGGTAGATAGATAGATAGATAGATAGATCTTTAATGTCATTGTCATATGTACAGCGAAAATTAAAAAGTGCTCTCCAGTCAGTGCATCATTCATACGTAGTTAAAATAATACTAATAGCCAATTGTAAAAAACTAAAACAATAATAAATAAGAATAACTACACCGTTAGGGGCCTTTTTCAGCAGCTCAGAGGTGTTTGCGCTCCAGGACAGACTCTCCTCAATGTGCACTTCCAGAAAGCAGAAGTCTGCCACCCTCTCCACACAGTCCCTGCCGATGAGTAATGGTAGAACATCTGTCTTTCCTCCTGAAGTCTATTATTAGTTCTTTGGTTTTTGAGGTGTTGAGGAGAAGGTTGTTGTTCAAACACCACGTCGATAGTTGCTCCACCTCATCTCTGTAGGCAGACTCGTCCCCGTCAGAAATGAGCCCCACCACTGTAGTGTCGTCTGCAAACTTTACTATGGTGTTGCAGTGATGGACAGGAGAGCAGCGGACTCAGCACACAGCCCTGGGGGGAGCCAGTACTGAGGCTTAGGGCCGTGGATGTGTGTTGGCCTACTCTGACTCTCTGTCTACGACCAGAGAGGAAGCTGCTTATTTACATGCAGGTTGAATGTGGGAGCCCCAGGTCCTCCAGCTTGGCCACCAGCTTCTGTAGCACGTTGCTCCCCTGCTGCTCCAGATGTGACAGTGCAGCATGTAGCGCTGTTGCTATGGCGTCCTCTGTGGATCGGTTCGCTCTGTAAGCAAACTGGTGTGGGTCGAGACTTGAGGGCAGGCTTGCTGTGATTTGACTACGGACCAGTTTTTCAAAGCACTTCATCACGACTGGGGTGAGTGCCACTGGTCTGTAGTCGTTGAGGCTGGAGATGTGGCGATCTTGGGCACTTCAGGCAGGGTGGGACAGTGGATTGTGCCAGGGACTCGTTGAAGATTTTTGTGAAGATTTCAGTCAGCTGGTCTGCACAATCCCTCAGCACACGTTCGTTATAGTCAAATTTTGGAAAACTGGTATATTAGTGTATATAAGTATAATATATTTATTAAATCGCGACTAGTATCGACAGAGATGTTTCAAGTATAAACACAGGCTATAGCAGCAGTCATGATACACTGTGTGTGTACGCATTTTTATAAGACACCGACCGTCTTTTCTGTGCCGGTACTTTTACAGTGCAACTCATATCAGGTCACATTTATTAACAGCAAAAGAAAATGTAAACAATGCAGTTATGTTGTGCCTTACATCTTTCAAACTCGCTTTATTATAGAGATACCAACACTGTTTTTTGTAAATAAAAATTTAAAACGAGCAAACACCAAACTCTGGTCGCTGACAACACAAGCATGTGTGTTCACTACGCTATCCAAGACCTGCATAGGGAACATCACATAGGTGCACCTATCTGTGTGCATGAAGCCCAAATCAGACATAAATATCCCTTTGACTGATCCATGTTTTTTAATTGGTTGGAATAGGTTCATATTCTAACGTCTGATAACTTACTAAATGAACATTGAATAGAAATCCTTGGTGAGTGTAAGCCAATTGCCACCAACAGGTCATAGCATATGTGATTTTTGTTTGCCAAAACGATGAGGATTTGGGTCGTAAATGGCAAAAAATTTGGTAGTGTGTAACACTTTTAACTGCTACCACTGTAATTAGCATTACTGATTATTATTCTATAGTAATATAATTTAATTTAATATATTTTAATATATTTTGTCTGACCGTTTTTATGCTGATCAAGAAAACAAACGTAAGGGCTGACGTTTACCTAAGTCATAGGTGTCAAACTCTGGCCCGCGAAGCCATACCAAATTACTATTAGAGCTGGCCCGCCGGTAATTATCATGTACTGCTAATACTACAAATCCCAGAATTCTCTGTTGGTGTTTTGGTGGCGTCAATCGCGAGAGGACCCATTAACGCCCACTCCTTCTGTTGACCATAGTCATAGAGACCTTATGCTAATACTGGCATCGTGCTACCCTCCCAAAATGGCTAAAAGAAGTGTTAACAGTATTGTTTTCCTAATATTATCACTGTGAACGCTGTGAAGCGAATGTAGACACTTGTCTACTTGCTCACTGTTTACCGGAGCGGCCGCTTCTGGGCCATTGAACCCCTAATTTTTCTGCCTGAGTCGCGGAGCAGAAGAGACAGATCGATCGTTTTCAACTCACTGGGAATTCAAAAATGTTGGACAAATGTCTTTGGACATGAAACTCACACAAGTCGCAGATTAAAGTATCGGCTTTCGGGTGGTTTTTGTGATTCGTGTTACGCTTTTGCTGCAACGAGCCCGTTTAACGAGTTTCGCTTTCCTCTGTGAATCGCCACAGCTACAGCAGTCAGCTGTCACTGACAGGATGTCTGAGTGGCGCGCGGTGACAATCCCAGCTGCTCAAATAGTCTAGTGGTTAGTCTGCTGCACACTACTACGTGAGGCTACCGGTTCAAATCCTCCTAGACTTGTCTCTTTTTAGATGTGATGTTTATTGTCATCACATTGAATCTGAATGTTCTGCTTGTTGTAATAGTGCTTTTAAAACTTCAGTAATGTCAGGAAAGTCCTGCAAAATTCTATCAACACGTTTTAGTCGTTTTCTATACTTTTACTGTTTGGATCAACTCAACTGTGTTTTCTTTAATTATTTAATTATAAATACCTATTTAATATTACTTCATTATGCTTTATTTTGAAATTTAAGACTTAACTTGTTCTGAACATTTAGTTTAGTTCTCAACACTAGCTTTAAGAACTTTTTAAACTCTCCAGCTACCGTCAACGGTTCTTGGGAATAAATTCAGCATTACAGCATTCACAGTGCATTTTCTTACGGAAATAGTCTAGTCAAGCTTTGCTGGTTCCATATCCACTTTTTTTTCCCAGTAAATATCAAAGTTGGACCGCGACTTCGTTCCAGTTTTCAATTTTGGCCCACTGTGTATTTGAGTTTGACACCCCTGACCTAAGTGGTCTAAAATATGTAATTCTGAAGAAAACTTTGCACAACATTTTTGCTTAAAAATAATAACAATTATAATTATAGGTCCAAATCTTTGTGTTTTTTGTGTCTACTGGCTCTGACTGTGATTTGTTGTTTCTTGTACCCTTTGTCTATCACTTAGTTTTGAAGGTCACAGCTCTGGAGTGTTTGGAGGCCATGGCATCAGGTCTTTACTCAGAAGTCTTCACTCTTGTGATTAGTCTCATTAACAGGTCAGATTTTATCACATTCCCAAATAAAGTATTTCATTATTTTTAACCAAATGTCCACTCTGGCATAAAATCCATATGTTCAGATAAACAGGTCAAATATTCTAAATATTTTCATAATCATCAACTGTTATAATACTTGACTTGGACTAGCAAAAAATTAGCTATGATCATTTCTGCGGTTTAATGAGAGAAAACGCCTTATTTACTTTTAACTTCCCAATGTAACATTTTTAACTTGCAACAGTATAAAATATTCATGCATTCTGAGCCATGCAACAGATTAACAAGACTAATTATTATGCATTGTTATTTATGTGCAGGGAAAGCAAAGTAGATTAAACTCCTCCTGCCACCTTCTTTTTACATTCCTAAAAATCATATAAATAATTTCACTTTCACTAAATAGATTTTTTAAAGCAGTCCTGTTCATGAAAACTCAATTCAGAATTTGAATCCTTTAAATGGCTGTTAAATCACATATCTGAATCACTTCAATTTCTACTAATTTTACTGCATAGAATTTGTGAGTAGCATTAGTTCTTGTCATGAGTACAAAATGGCAATTTCTTTACAGTGTCCACAATTATTTGAAAAAATCTGTTGTTATTATTATTTCTAAGTTACGTAAACTGGTAGAAACATTGAAAACTAAAATTTTTAACTGTTGAATAAATTTATTAGATTCGATGCAGAAAATAACAAGGAATTTTTTGTCAGTTATAGGTTCCTTTTTTGTAACAATCAAAATGTGGACAGACAATACAGTAACTGAAACCTCTGTTACTTGCCAGTTAATGTTATATATACATTAAACCTACATCTATAAAATGTAATAAAACATTTCATCCCTCAGGGCACTGAAGTCCAGTCAACACTCTTTGTGCTCCCTGTTGATTGTGGACTCTCCGGGTTTCCAGAACCCACGGCTGGCTCAACAGCAGCGGGAGGCCACATTTGAGGAGCTTTGTTACAACTATACCCAGGAGAGGCTGCAGGCTCTGTTCCATGAACGCACCTTTATTCAAGAACTGGAGAGATATAAAGAGGTGTTGCTAGGTTGACTACTAGGACACCATTTACAATGAAATCATAGATTTTGTTGCTTCCTAAATTTACTGGCTTTCTAGTTACATATTCTACATAATAACCGATCAAGAACATAACAGATCAGTGACATCAACACAATTCTAATCTTTTTAGCTTCATACACCACCACGATAGATTTGAAATGAAAACTGCAGACTTTTAGCTTTAATTTGAGGGTATTTACATCCAAATCAGGTGAACGGTATAGGAATTACAACAGTTTGTATATGTGCCTCCCACCTTTTAAGAGACTAAAAGTAATGGGACAATTGGCTGCTCAGCTGTTCCATGGCGTGTTATTTCCTCATTATCCCATTTACAAGGAACAGATAAAAGGTTCAGAGTTCATTTTAAGTGTACTATTTGCATTTGGAAACTGTTCTGTCAACACTCAGTATGTGATCCAAAGAGCTATCAGTGAAGCAACCCATCATTAGGCTGAAAAAACAAAACAAACCATGAGAGCTATAGCGAAAACTTTAGATGTGGCCAAATCAACTTCTTAAAAAGAAAGAACACACCAGTGAGCTCAGCAACACCAAAAGACCCGGAAGACCACGGAAAACAACTGTGGTGGATGACCGAAGAATTCAGAAAACACCCTTCACAACAGTTTGCCAGATCAAGAACACTCTCCAGGAGGTAGGTGTATGTGTGTCAAAGTCAACAATCAAGAGAAGACTTCACCAGAGTGAATACAGAGGGTTCATCACAAGATGTAAACCATTGGTGAGCCTCAAAAACAGGAAGGCCAGATTAGAGTTTGCCAAACACCATCTAAAAAAAGCCTGTTGTGGAACAACATCCTATGGACAGATGAGACCACGATCAACTTGTACCAGAGTGATGGGAAGAGAAGAGCATGGAAAAGGAAAGGAACTGCTCATGATCCAAAGCACACCACCTCATCAGTGAAGCATGGTGGTGGTAGTGTCATGGCGTGGGCATGTAAGGCTGCCAATGGAACTGGTTCTCTTCTATTTATTGATGATGTTACTGCTGACAAAAGCAGCAGGATGAAATCGGAAGTGTTTCGGGCAATATTATCTGCTGATATTCAGCCAAATGCTTCAGAACTCATTGGATGGCGCTTCACAGGGCAGATGGACAATGACTTGAAGCATACCGCGAAAGCAACCAAAGAGTTTTTTTAAGCATTTTAATTGAGCATGCATTTCACTTGCTGAAGACAAGACTGAAGGGACAATGCCCCAAGAACCACCTGGAAGACAGTTGCAGTAGAGGCCTGGCAGAGCATCATCAGGGATGAAACCCAGCGTCTGGTGATGTCTATGTATTCCAGACTTCAGGCTGTAATTGACTGCAAAGGATTTGCAACCAAGTATTAAAAAAAGTGGAAGTTTGATTTATGATTGTTAAACAATCATAATCATTAGACAAACTGTTGTAATTCCTACACTGTTCACCTGATTTGGATGTAAACACCCTCAAATTAAAGCTAAACGTCTGCAGTTAAAGCACATCGTGTTTCATTTTAAGTCCATTGTGGTGGTGTATAGAGCTATAATGTTATTTGTGGACCTGACTGTATGTCAACACTCAAATCCCACAAAAGCAGGGTTCACCAACATGGTGTCTACAGGCACCAGATCACAAAGTCTAATTTAGACTCTTTTATATGAATATTTATTAAAATAAATATTTTAGTTCATCGCGATAATGAAAATATTTTTTAAAAAGAGCATCTTAAAAAATTGATGATCTCTAATGTTGTCTGTAGATCACTATTGTGCACATGACAGCATTTGAGATAAACTAACAGGTGCTGCAAAGACTAGATGCTGAACGTGGTTTACACAAACAAAACATTACACAGTGAAAGCGAGTATAAAAACCAGTGTCTCGTGGGTGACTGTGGCGACTTCAAAGTGGCACAATGTGAAGAGACACTTGACTCTGCGTTACAAAAGCTACCACGCTAACTGCCCACGAGTGTGTTATAAGCAGTTTTACGCAAACAGCAGTCTTTGTTTCACAAGGTAAATAAAAAACTCCTAAGAATCAACCGAAGCTTTATTTAGAGACACACATTTTCTGTTGAAGAAGGAAGAAGCATTTTCAGACATGGAAGACGACCTGATAATTGCAAACGCTGTAAAGATGAGAAGAATGGAGCCAATGTCTTTCCACTCTAAATGGGGCCAAGTATGATAAGAAGAGGGAACTTGGGAACTGAGAACTTACCCATAGTCCATGGACAGCAGCAGTACAGTACAATTGATGATAAACAACTTCATGCAATCCAAAGGGGAAGATGCCTTGCTGCTGGAGGATACTGACTGGATACTTAACCTTGCATTTCTAACAGACCACACTGGGAAAACTAAACCATTTTAACTGTGAGCTGCAAGATTTTACTTTAAGACTTTAAGCCATATGTGTCATTTTGAGGTTGGACCCTGGACAGGCGGAAACTGAAATTGTAACAACAATGATTTCCACTTTAAAGTCTAGAAAAGTCTACCTTTTGTGCCTTGTGGGCACAGTTTGACAGACACAGAACACACCTCACTAATGAAAGACTTACTCAGAGTTTGTGGAATTTGCTGCAGATTTGGTAATTAGTAAAAATGTGAAAAGATTTATTTAAAAATCAGAGTTGATTTTTATGAATTAGGTGAGATTATCATAGATCATGATTTGTTAAAAATTGTTAGTGGGTGTTAAAAATGGGACATGATGTTTCCCTACGGAATGTTGTAAAAGTGATCATTTGAAAAGGAAACTGTTGCAGAGATTAATTGAAATAAAGTGTTGCAAAGTATCAGTCTCCTACACTACTAAATAAGGCGTATTTAACTTGATCAGTGTCTCCATGTAGATGATATCATTAATAATACTTAAATATAATTAAATGTAAACCATACAACTTTATTTGTTTATCAAAGTTGTAGCCCTTCATATTACTTTGTACTCTTAAAGTAGCTCTCAATTTCAAAATGGTTGGTGACCCCATGCTCTAAAGGGACGGGATTTTAAAATTATAAATTATTATAATAAAAATAATAAAGTGTTATTTAAAATAAATCTTACTGTTAAATCACATGTTAAGGTAACTTTTCCGTCTTGCAACGGATAACATGTTAGGGCATATTGAAATAAAAACAAAATTAAAACAACACTAATATTGTGTTATCTACATCAAAAACCAAACTAATGTTAACAACTAACAGTTTGAAACCAAAACCTAAGTTAATTACATTGATATTGCTAGATTTATTTGTTTATTCTCTTTTGTCAAATCTTCTCTGAATTACTAATTTTAATCTTTGTCTCCTCCTGTGTCTAGGAAAATATAGAGGTAGCATTAGATGACATAGAGTGTCGTACCTCACAGTCTGTAGCAGTTATTGACCAAGCCTCAACACAAGCTCTGGTAAGCACAAGATACATCATGATATTCTTTCTGTTTCAGCCATCATTGAGGATGTGTGTTTTGTTCATACCTGATTTTAAACACAAAGTACAATACAATCTCAGGAAAGCTACAGTGAGGAGGGAGTTGGGTTGATAACCATCCATGTGCTAAGGGTTTACTACCTCCATCACGCAAGACCATTCTTAGTTGCTCACAGTTTTTGCTTTGGTTGACTCTCTTTGATCTCTGTCTTGATTAAAATAACTAGCATATGGACGATGAGAAAGGGAGGACTTTAAAGAGCAGATCATGCACATATTGCAATGACATTAAATTTGTTTCCACAACTCAAAGTAACTGTAAAAGTAGTTGTACATAACTATTGGTATCCACCATAGGTGCGTACTGTGGCCAGGACAGATGAGGCTCGGGGCCTTTTGTGGCTGATTGAGGAGGAGGCTATTCATCCTGAAGGTTCAGAGGAAACCTTGCTTGAGAGACTCTTCAGCTACTATGGCTCTACACAGGGAGAAAACAAAGGTAAACAGTCAACTTCCCAATGACTGCCAAAACAGAAGGCAGTTGGAGTAACTGCTTCAAGCACTGATCAGATAGTTGCCAAATGTAGAATGAGAATTGTTTGATCCTATTGTTGTAACTCTCTGTTATTTTTCTTTCAGCTCTGTCCCTATATTGTAAATATAAGAAAACTAAATTGAGTTTAATCGAATAATACTCTAGACACACTAAGGAAAGTTTTAATTTTGGTGTTGCAGAGCCTGGACTGCTAATGCGAGGAGAAAAGCCTCACGTCTTCCTGCTTGGTCACAGCCATGGAACAGACTGGGTGGAGTACAACACTGAGGGATGGTTGAGTTATGCCAAGCACAACCCTGCTGCCCAGAATGCTACCACACTGCTGCAGGACTCCCAGAAGTATGACCAGTACTTTCCAGTTTAGCATGGAGTCTGTTGTCTTTAAAATGTTTCTTATATCTGTGTGGAAATTCTCATTCCTCCAAGTCATGGTATTTAGTGTTTTTCCAAAGCAGTATTTAATTATATAAGGCAACTAACGCAGGTTATTACTTCTCTGTATAGTACAGTGTAGTAATAATTGCTGATCAATTTATTCACGTAGTGAAATGAGCAGAAATAAAATCCAGTCTTCTGTCACTACAGGAAGAATATAAGTGGGCTGTTTATGGGACGGTCCAGTGGTGCCACAGTGTTGTCAGGCTCTATTGCTGGTCTTGAGGGACGCTCCCAGCTTGCTCTGCGACGAGCCACTAGCATGAGAAAAACCTTTACTACAGGAATGGCTGCTGTCAAGAAAAAGAGTCTGTGTATCCAGATCAAACTCCAAGTGGTAAGTAAAGGAGTGAATAATTTGAAGTTATACTGAAGATAAACTTGATTGTCTTGAATGCAATGTCACTGAGAACTCAAGCCACACTGGCCTGCTTTTTTCCTAACTAAGATATTATTTTATGGCCATTTATTTACATTATACAAAATCATCACAAGTAATCATCCACTTTCTGTATTTAGGATGCTCTGATTGACATGGTACGTCGATCAAGGGTTCACTTCATTCACTGCTTACTTCCCAAATCTGAGGCAGTTGGAGTAAGTGGTGAACCCCGCGTGAGTCATGGAGAAAGCTGTGACTCCGGCCTTATGACTTTGGATGTGCCTCTTCTGAGAGCTCAGATCAGAGGATCCAAACTGCTGGATGCATTGCGCATCTATAGGCAAGGTAAAGAAGTCCAAGATTACATTTTTAACCGAAAGCCAGCATCACAAATTGTATCATTTTGAAACATAAAGTCCTGCAGTTTTTATGTCGAATTCGGTTTATATGTTTTATATAACGGCAATTTACATTTCAAAAAATTATTCAAAGGCACAAAGTAAGGTCTAACATCTTACAGAATTAATATCCACCAAATTGCACTTGAGCAACCTTTTAAATTAAATAAAATCAACAGTGGAGTGGAAACCCTCTGATTCAGTGTTTAACAAACTTTTTGACCAGGCGTATATTTTACATTAAAAAAATTACATGGCACACCATCAAACAAAAATGCCACAAAAAGTATATATAATGAAAATCTAATCGTCTCTTTTAAGATAATTTTGCAGGCTAGACAGTATCAATGTCTCAGCCATGGCATGTAGCTGTTTTGATTGAGTTTAGTAACTTATCTTTCTCCACATACCAGACATAGGGGAGTTTGCTTGGTTGGGCCTTCATCAGGGTTGGAATTTTCTCTAAGATGTTTGTCATATTGAGCACTTTTTCTTTTCAAATATTCATCCATCGCTATTACCTGTGCTATGTCACTTGAAGCATGGCCCTGTACTATGTATGTACTGTAACTGATGGCAGTAGAACATTCATTTGTCTGTTCAACTGTGGAAGTGCATTTCTGCTTGTCAATGAAAGCCACTCACTTAGAGAACCAATCAGGTGAAATTGGATAATGTTCCACGGCACACCTGATGATTTCTCTTGGCACATGGATTGGTAATCACTGCTCTAATGGAAGAAGCCTCCATCAGAATCGGGCTAAGTGTGGGTGGCCTCAACTGGTTGTGTTGAGGGGATGGAGACAGGAAAGAGTTGCAGTGGTCCAGCCTAGAAGAACAAATGCATGTATTCAGTCTTCGGCATCACAGAAAGGATGCTCTTAATTTTAGTAATATTTCTATGATGGAAGTACATAGTTCTAGAGATTTCTTTTATATATGAGATAAAGAAGATGTCTTGGTCAAAGATTATGCAAAGATTCCTTAGAATAGAACCTGAAGCAAGCATTAAGTCGTCGAGAGTAACTATTCAATAATAATATAATCAATGATTAATATAATAATAATCTGTATGTTTTTTGTGTATTGAGATTTTCTGGTTCCCGTTATGCCTTAAATTTTCTAATAGTTCAGGGTAACTTAATGATATACTAATGCTAGTAAAAACTACATTTACATTCCTCAAGTCAAGATTCGTGATTAGTCCAATTTTCCTAAAACTATAGTTACTGTTATTCCCATCTCCACTTTCAATGTTATCTAGTTCTAACCGGTTTGTTTTGCTGCTCTAACATCCCACAAGTAATCTATGTATGTGTCACACAAATGATTTTCTTTGAACCCTGTTGAACCTAGCTGTTTTCCTCTCTGCTGCCTACCATTCTCCAGGATTCCCAGACCACATGGTGTTCTCTGAGTTCTGTAGGCGTTTTGATGTACTGTCACCTCTTCTGACCAAGAAGCATGGTCATCACTATATAGTTACAGACGAGAAGAAGGTAAGTGTTTGGCAAGATCACGAGACCTGAATTTTACTTGTGCTGTTCAATGTTTACGTATAGTGAAGGCTAGTATGAGAACCTATTTGCAGCCTTTATCCGATTTGGGGTTGTGTGCTGCTGCAACATTCTGGGACCACTATACGGACTAAACACTCAGACACACAGAAGGAAATGTAGTTATTGAATAAAGTTTGCACTTTGGAGAAACCAGCCCTTTACAAACAGAGAAACACATTCTCAAGATAGTGGGCAGGACATTTCTGATATTCTGGTATTATCTGAATTATATTATAAAAATATCACTGTCCACATTCTGGACAGAGTAGAAAATAAGGAACACCATGTAATTTCACTTCTGAAGTGGTTTGACTCATTCATGCTAAGGCTTTAAAGGACTCCATAGAGGTTGTATAGCAGCCAGATCAAAGCCAGAGCCAGAGGATTGGGGCCATCATTAAACATTTCTTTGACTTTTATGAATATCAATTCTGAGTTTAAAGTCAGAAGTTAAATGAGTTTTTAAGGTGGCCATAATCCTCTTCCATACTGTTCAAGACTCTTGTACAGTAACTGCACCTTTGGGACCTAAACATCTTGTACAGTCTCTGTGTAAGCCCCTTTGAGTGCCTCCACTAGTGTTTAATTTTAGTGTATACTACTCCAGCATTACTGCTTCCGGAGGAAACTACCACTTCACACACCAATGAGCATCCAGGGCTCAGACATTGAGATAGTGGGTAGTTTTAAGTGCCTGGGTGTTCACCTCAACCGTAAAATGGACTGGACTCATAACAGTGACGCCCTGTACTAGAAGGGCCAAAGTCTCCTCCTTCTGAGGAGACTGAGGTCCTTTGGAGTGAGCAGGCCTCTGTTAAGGACATTCTGTGTCTCTAGCCTCTGCTCTCCACTACGCTGTGGTCTGCGGGTGTGCAGGCAGCACCGACCGTGACAGAAAGAGACTGAACAAGCTGGTCAAGAGGCCAGTTCTGTCTTGGGCTGTCCACTGGACTCTGTGAAGGAGATGGGTGAGAGGAGGATGTTGGCCAAGCTGACATCCATCATGGACAATGCTTCTCACCCACTTCATCAGACAGTGGGAGGCTTTTAGTAGCCCCTGATCCACCCCCAGGGTAGGAAGGAGCGGTACCGCAGACCTCCTTTTCTTACTGCTCTTGTCTTGTCTTCTCTTGCCTCTACTTTTCTTATCTTCTCTTCTTTTCTTTCCTTTTCACTTTGAAATTATGGAATGTAATCATTATTAAAAAAAAAGAGGGGTCCCTTGAGGGAACTCAGGATTCAGCCTAGTTCACTTTGTAGCCCAGTTTTTGTTTGTCTGTGTGCTGAATGTATTTTGTGTTTCCAGACTGTGCAGGAATTGCTGGGGTCCTTAGAACTGGAGAAGAGCTGCTACCAGATAGGGCTAAGCAAGGTGAGTATAATTACATGTGAACAAATT
This sequence comes from Macropodus opercularis, assembly GCA_030770545.1. Lineage (NCBI taxonomy): Eukaryota > Metazoa > Chordata > Actinopteri > Anabantiformes > Osphronemidae > Macropodus > Macropodus opercularis. The sequence goes on from CM061110.1 coordinate 2,524,712, forward strand.
CACACTTTTGATCATAACTTCACCAAATTAAACATATATGACTATTAACATTATTTAATTTTGACCACAGTGACACTGTATACTATACTTTAAGGGGTGACAGTAGCTCAGAGGACCGGTGGTTTGATTCGCTTTAAGTACCATTAGGTAGAAAAGCGTTATACAAGTGCAGACCATTTACTATTTACTACTAAAACGCTTAGCATGCAAATAAGACATGATCCACATGCCTCTTTGGAGTAGTGCATATGTAGTAGTATGTAGTTGAGGTTACTTCACAACATCCTTCTTATCAAACTTAGTAATGGGTGACTGAGATGTGCCCGCATGTATAAAAATACAATTGTCATATTTATATTGTATTTCCTGTAAATATAATAGCTATGTTACACAAGCTATAGCTACGGGATCAACAATTTTTAAGATAAGATAAACCTTTATTTGTCCTGCAGTGGGGAAATTTCCTTGTTGCAGCAGTACAGCAATAGAAAGAATACAGTATGTACAATTCTTTTAATTTAGGAAGTGAAATCTAACACATATGTACACAATTATTAAGGTTATTGCACAGCTAAAAAAGTGACTAGTAGAGTCTCATGACAGCAGCAAAAAAGACCTTCGATGTTGCTGAAGGAGCTGCTCAGAACTGAATCATACAGGGGGTTGCAATCGTTCTCCAGCAAGGACGACAACTTGGCTACCATCCTTCTTTCTCCCACGTTCTGCAAGTCCAGGGGCATCCCCAAAACAGAGCTTGGCTTCCTGATCAGCTTCTTCAGACTCCTCCTGCCTGCTGCTGAGATGCTCCTGCACCAGCAGACAACTCCATAGAAGATGGCTGAGGCCACCAAAGAGTCATAAAAAGTCTTTAGTAGTGCTCCCTACACTCCAAAAGACCTCAGTGTCCTGGGATGTGCGTTTGTGCTACTCATCATTGTTGTGTAGTAAGGTCCACCGTGTGGCTAAGGGCCTAGCTATAGTGGTGCAGCTACCTACAGTGCACTAGCAGCAACAATGGTGGTTAGAAAATATAGGTAGAGGTTAGTGCACTCTGTCACCTTAAATTGCACAACACCAGGGGGCGACTCAGGCAGAAGAGAGGAGAGATTGACAGAGCATGCAGGACTCCAGGCCATGGGCCACACCTTGTAACGCGGCAAGATCTCTGTCTGGTATTGACACAACCACTTATGTAGAATGTATCGAGGTATGAAGGTGGGCAGCAATGTCATGTAGTTCACATGTAATACAGTTATCAAACAGCAATATATACTTTATAAAAATGTACTTAATGTTGAAGGATCATGAATAAAGTAATAAATAAAGAATAAAATATCAAGGGCAGCAGGAGGAGGAGACCATGGTTAGAGAGGACTGGTGATAGAGGACGATCAGGGAAATGTCCCTGGCAAAAGAGGATGAGTGTGTTGCGGCAGAGTGGATATTGCTGTCAGGTGTCACCAGGAACTGCCTGAAAGACCTATTCTGTCAACCAATGTCCTCAGTGCAGAGCTTGCAAATACAACGAGACAAGGAGAAAATGGTAGAGAGAGAAAGCAGCAACAGAAAAGAAAAACACAGAACACCTTTGAACACAATACAGTAACCAGTAGTACTAATATTACATTTTTTAGGTAACCAATGGTACTTCATCAAGGGCATCTCCATTAGTTTTGTGTTCTGTTGTCTTTAGGATTAGGATTTAAAAATCTGTCCTAGATTTTACAGGTAACCAATCATGGGAAGCTAACGTACGAGACACAACTCTGACTGTAGCATTGTTACAAATTCCCACGAGCTAACTTACAAAAGCCACTATAGGCCCATGAATAAACTTGATCCTGTATATTCATGTTTAGAAGATTTTTGCTTCTAAACCATGTTAAATACGGATCTTGTAAAAAAAAAATTCCTTCGACACTAAGAGGTTTTGATAAGAAAGCTCTAGTCACAGTCTGAAGAGGATTAACATTTAAAGCTATTGCATTTAAAATAAACTATGGTTTGCTGAGTAGCTCCCTTCAAGCAAAACGTGTCCAAGTCAGATCCTTGGCATCTGTAAGTTCCATCTTTCCATCATCTATGATGATGAAACAATGCTTAGCTCCCTCCAGTTGGCAACACTTCTCATGTGCCAACTTCACAGCCAGAAGCTCTCCTCAGTGTCACAATTGTGTTCGACAAGGCGGCAGGTTGCACACGAAGAAATGCAAAATTGTTTTTCTTCTGCCTCTAAATTGCATGTTTTGTCATATCAAAGCAGGTTAAGCTGGAAGTACTTCTGCTTCCTTGGTTGTCATGCCTTTGTCTATGTTATGTTTAGTGTTTAGTTAAGAGATATATGCAACTTTGTCTTAATGCTTTGACTCCTCCTTAGGTGTTCTTCAGAGCGGGGACTCTACTCAGGTTGGAAGAGCAACGAGATGTTCAGACCAGAAGAAACATCTCGGTATTCCAGGCTGCCTGCAGGGGATACCTTGCCAGACAGGCCTTCAAGAAGCGGAAGGTAAGGTAGCACTGGAATGGGTAGGATTACTTCAACACAAATGGAGGATGTTAGGTTTCCTTTTGCATAATATAGTATAGTATATTATAGCATTAGTTGTATTTGTGTGTGTGTGTATATGTGTGTTCTCCTCTGAGAAAAACAGAGGTGCGTGGAAAGCTATCAGCTCCACAGTAGAGCACCTGCATAAGGGATCCAGCACCTTGGGAACAAACGCAGGATTTGGCTGGAGATGAGCCTTAGCCAGCCCCGGGGCCCGCTGTAAGCAAGAGGGGATGATAGACAACGCTTGCAAATCACTAACACATTTTGCTTTGGTCAATCCCAAAAGCAGTGCAGTTTTAAGAGAGAGAAAGTCAAAACCCACAGCTTTAATAGCCTTAAATGATGAGAGAGAGCGTCTAAACCCATGTCAAATCCCACACAGGGACCAGGGACCTGGAGACTGGGAGCTTGTTAGTGAAACATGAAAAGAGAGGGGGGCCCAAATAATCTGCGCATTGAGCTGGCACCAAGTGGCTTTTTGCCCAGTTGATTCTGAAACCGAGGTTGCAGAGATATACTGTAACTGTAGTCCCACTACAGTGATATCCGCAAGTGGGAGCATATTAAGTAATAGGTAACGTCTAGGTATGAAAATATTCTGATGCTGTTGATTCTCAGCAGGGATAGAGCTGCCTCCACACACTTGCTAAACACACTCTGAGCTAGCAAGAGGCCGAACGTTATGGTCTGGTACTCATAGGCTGTGCCTCGATATGCAAACTGGAGAAAGTTCCTGTTTGGCATCTGCCAGATCAGCTGTACAACCACTCGGTTGGGCGAATCGAGTGACAGAGCGCTCCGTTTGTTAGCATTCTGAAAGTGTACTTTCCTAACAACTGCTTTTTTAACAGAGTGAGAGAGTTTATTTCGTCTTCTAAGACGAGCACAGAATTTCCTCGCACCAGAATCTGGGCAGATTCACTGAGAATTGCAGTCTGTAACCTCAAGAAATTGTGTTTACTACCCATGGGGGAGCTGTGCAAAGAACTTCTGAATGACTGTGAACAATGAACTTTGAACAGCCCTTATTTATCATCTTCCTCTTCTTCAAAGAAGGAGAGGTGGGGGGGTGGCAGAAGAGAGCAGGTCAGGTGGGCCATCTCTTATTCACCTTGCTGGCATGGGGAGGAAGGCCTCTTGCTGCCTACTGTTGCAAACAAATGTTTACCCTTTGTGTTCACCTGCTTAGCCTGCTGGCTGGTCTGTCTAGGTGCCCTTGCTGTGTCCCACGCCCAGCGGTTTAGTGGAGTTAAGTCTAAACTAAACACGGTGCCTCGCTCACTTTCAGCTTGTGGAGAACGTATCGTTCAGGGCTGGCTCACCCTGGCACGTACACCGTCTCCTAGAGCGTATTACAATAGTAATTGATTACGCAGTGCAATCTAGGCTTATGCCTGAAACTTGTGTTCAGTGGCATGCTACTCGATGGGTCGTCTGTGAACCGTTGACCAGATAATAGACAAACTCACAATGTAGAAAAATCAAAAAGTAACAGAGTGGAAAATGTGTAGTGTGCATATGCAGTGTAGCGTTTACAATAATGAGAACAAACTCACAAATGTGCAAGCAATGAGGTTTTTAAATTAATTAAATGCTGCGGTCAGAACAGATGAAACTAACAAGAGACAAACCACATAAAAGTTGCAAAATATAGACTGAAAGCTGACCAGCTGATGCCGGTGATGGAGTCTTTATAGTTGGTAGTCTGAGTGCAGGTGCATATTATTGTTTGCGATGAGATGGGAGTGGTAAAGAAAAAACGTGATGCATGATGTGTAATGGGCTTGTCCAAGGTAAGTAACAGAAACAGGAACAACACAGAAACACAACAGAGATCGTAACACTATGGTAGTCTGCTCAGTGATTGATTTCATAAGTGTCACACGTCAGGTCACGGGCACGCAGTATGCTGCTCTGGAAACCCAACTCTTTATACATTATTTGATAATGTGTTCACACAGTCCAACACTGCTCACTACTTTCTTCTTCTGTCATAGATCCAGAATCTGGCCATTCGCTGCATCCAGAAGAACATTAAGAAGAATTGTGGTGTCAAAGACTGGCCGTGGTGGAAGCTCTTCACCACTGTCAGACCTCTGATAGAGGTGCAGCTCACTGAAGAACAGATTCGCGGAAAGGATGTATGTACACACACAATACTGGTGCAAACCTTTAACTATTGTTATATTATTATTTCAGGATTTCCCATGATTTGTCTAATTGTGGCCGGTTCCCTCCTACAGTGGATCATGGCAACTGTTACTGGTTGTCTGAAATTGTTTTCTCAAACATAATCCCTTTCTGTCTTTAACATTACTATTAGTTTTTGTTGTTGTTTTTTTGTTTCTTTTATCTCAGGAAGAGATACAACTTCTGAAGCAGAAGCTGGAGAAAGTGGAGAAAGAGAGGAATGAGCTAAGACTCAACAGTGACCGTCTTGAGATCCGGGTAAAAATAAATCTAAGAACTATAAGAAATATTAGTTAATGAAGGAAATGTAGTCTACAATATACAGCAAACACCTGAATTAATAAAAACAAGAAACTACTTGCTAGGGTAAAACAGAAAATCATGTGCAACTAGAAAAAGCATTTCCAGAAGAAAATGCACTGTGAATGCTGTAATGCTGAATGTAATCACCAAGAATTGCTGAAACGTTAAAAACATAGCTTAAAGTAGCTGAAGAGGAATAGGTTATTTTAACAGAGCTGAATATTTGCAGATGCCGCTGGAGTTGAAATTAAATTTGAAGAAAGTTGAAATAGATTGCTGAAATTACTAAAAAGGTGTCTAAAGAGTTGCTGAATTCAAAAGTTAAATATGACAGTTAAAATATTGAATTTTTAATAGGTGACAGTAGCTGAAGCCATTAAAATACACAGTAGCTCAATGTAAGCAAGCATTTAAATATTTCAGAAAAAGTTGTTTTGTTTTCTTAGTATTCAGTTGGTCTATTTGAGTTTTTAATCACTGTATGCTTTTATTTTGAAAATATTTAGAGGAAGTGTGTGTGGTTAATTACTAAACAATCAAACAGTCTCATTAACTGATCATTAATTTGCATGGAGCTGCTGCAGACACTGAGGAGTCTGAGCTGTAAATCAAACTGTCCCTGGCACCTGTGAGGTTGTCATGGAGACCAGTGGCCAAAGGCGGGAAAATCTCCAGCTCATTGCAGTGAATGGTGAGGTGCACCCCTGCTAAATGGGCTTGTTGGAGAAAAACTATAAATGCTACCACAAAAATAACTTGATTTTATGAAGGCTGAGACTTGAATGAGCGACTGGTGTAAGTTTTATGTTCGAGGACTGAAAATTGTGGCCACGGCAGCGATTTCAAAACGTGTCTTCTTCTGTGCGACGGAGCTGCTTCACAGCATTCACAGGGATAAAGACTAGAAAAGCATTTCCATAAGAAAATGCACTGTGAATGCTTTATGCTGATTATACTTCCAATAACTGCTAACTGTAGCTTAAGAGTTTAAAACGTTGTTAAAAGTAGTTTAAGGAAAATAGAAGTGGATAGAATAGGGTTGTACAGGTCCAGAACAAGTTAAACGTCTTAAATTTCAAAATAAAGCATAATGAAAAAATAAGTAGTAAAAGTAAAAGTATTAATAATTCAATAATTTAATAAAACACAGGTGAGTTGATCTACACAGTAAAAGTATAGATAACCCCTAAGACATGTTGATTGAATTTTGTAAGACTTTCCTGACATTGCCGACGCTTTAAAAGCTTTGTTACAACAAGCAGAACATCCAGATTCAATGTGCTGGTAACAAACATTAGTCTGAAGACAGTTGCCTCGACTGGGGTTTGAACCGGGATCTCCCGCCTTGCAGTGCAGCAGATTAACTGTTCGGCCATCTGAGCAGCTGAAATTGGCTGCGCCCGAAGGTCTATTAGACCCTCAATTTGGTAACAAACACCAGTCTAAAAGCAGTTGTCTCCACTGAGGATTGAACTTGTGACCTCTGGCTCTAGAGCTCACCACACTAACCTCTCTGCCAACAGGGCTGCTCCTAGTATAAGCTTGTGAGGGTCTATAAGAGGCTGACAGCAGCAGCAGCAGCAGCTGCGGCTATGAAACAATAGAGACGAAGCCCGCTAAACGGGTTCGTAGCGGCGAAACCGTAACAGTAATTACAAAGACCACCACATTAAATGAAACCTGAGACTTTAATCTGCAACCTGTGTGAGTTTCATGTTGAAAGACTGACAATTGTTGAATTTACAGCGTTCAAAACGCTTAAATCTGCACGAGAATGAGGCACAGCTGGCCGCTCCCGCCGCTACGAGACAAATACGGCGAAATATGTCGGTCTTTCGGTTTTGCCATGTGCCCAGTTAGCAAGTAGACAAGTGTGTCTACATTAGAGTGAAAGAATCTTTTAGAAAGAGTGAAAATCGCGGCCGTGGCGACACTAACCAGGTGAAAGTTTCGAGAGATTTTAAACACCTATAATGCAATTCTCAGGAACAACCAGAAGACGGCGCTTTGTTACATCAAGCAGAACTTAGATGCCTTGAGCGGGATTTGAACCCGGGTCTCTGGCTGGGGAGTCCAGTTGCCCTATACAAGCTTCCCATTCATTTTCAATTGGGCAAAAATTGTGAAAATAGCTTAATATTTCAAAAACTATAAAATATATCAAAAAGTTGTATAGAAGCAGTCGATTCCTAGAATAGCTGCACATTTTGATATTTGAATGGTTCCTATAGCTCAGATAGTGCCAGTAGAGTTAGATGTCAAAAAGCGGATGGAGAAAAAAGCATTTCCATAGGAAAATGCACTGTGAATGCTGCCATGCTGAATGAATTCCATAGTATTGCCGAAACTGCTGAAGCAATTGGCTGAACGGAGCACAATTTGTTTGAATGTTTGTAGAAGCTGAAACAAATATATTGATAAAAGTGCTAAAAGGGCAGTTTAGAAGCATTAAAAATGTTACCTGTAAATTATGCCATCCAAGATTCCCGTAGTAAAGGACATTTGCTTAACGATTATACTTCTGAGTAAGTAACACATGGTCAAGGTGCAGCTCCCTAACAACTGAGCTACTGCACCACACAGTGATGATGGAGGTGCAGTACGTTGACATTTCAGAAATAGTCAGGAGTTGTGTGACTACTGCAGCTGCAATGTGGCAGAGGAGGGGAACTGCATACAGCTGTAAATACAAAAAGGTCAATATTTCAAAAAGTATAAAAGATATCAAAACGCTGAATTTGAATTACATTGCTAAAACCTTAGTTTAAAAGTTTCAAACATTTTACTTTTACAGCACAACCACAGTGGGATTTGAACTCAAGATTCCCACAGCAGAGGACAATCACTTAACCATTACACTATTGAGTTGCACACAGGACAAATAGCTAGAGGACCATAGGAGAAGTAGGAAGTAGAAGTAGAAAGAGTTGAACAAATTTGAAATACATTGCTAAAATTGCTCCAGCTTTAGATTAAAATTGTCATGGATCTCACTTTTATTGCATGCCCACAGGGGGATTTGAACTCAAGATTCTTAGAGCAGAGAGCAGTTGCTTAACCACTACACTAGAGACAGGTTAATGTGAAACAGCTGAAGCAGTTAAAACATAGAATTGTTTGGATGTTTGCACAAGTTGAAGCAGTTGAAGAAAGTTGATATAGATTAATAAAAGTGGTAAAAGTTTAGTTCAAAAGCATTATTATTACAAGAGTAAAATTGTAGTTTTAAAATGTCAAACATCTTGTGCATCATGCCCAGAGTGGGATTTAAACTCGGGGTTCCCCCAAGGAGCATTTGTTTAAGCAGTACAGTACTGATAGGAACATGTGTAGAGCAGCTCGAGGACTGGTTTAATAGATGAGTTGCTTGCAAAGGCTTAGATGTCCTCAGTGGGATTTAAACCGCAGTCTCCGGCGGGAGAGTCCAATTGGTCTATACCATCTTTCCATTCATTTTCAATGGGGAAAAATTGTTGAAAATAGCTTAATATTTCAAAAAGTATAAAAGATATCAATAAGCAAAATGGAAGCACTCGAGTCCCAGAAAAGCTGAATATTTTGATAGTTAAACGGTTCCTATAGCTCAAACGGTGCAGCCGGAGATGCCGTAAAGTGTACGGAAGAACTATAATAATAAAGATTTGAAAAACAATACTGTGAATGCTTTTAGATGGTATAATGGTCAAAAAAATGGAATTCATGCAACGTTTGTAGGCTTTCTACTGATTTTTCTTTTGGGCTTCATGCGTTGCGTATGGACACGGTATAAAGTGGTAAATCTTATGCATTAAGATTCATTGTTAAATAAAATTCCTTGTCACGTTTCCTAAAAGCCAATTTCGTAGCTCAGTGGCATTTTTGTGAAAGAATGGTTGCCAGCACTAAAACTGTAAAACCTCTATCTCAGATAGCCCAATGATTTATACGGTTGACTCTGATACCTGCTGAGTGCGTTTGATTTTTGATTGATGTCTGCCTTTTATAATTTAATTTATTATTATTATTATTATTATTATTTTAAGACTTTCCAGTTTTCCAAAATGTGATTATTACTAGAAACAAATACCATAATTTATTTCTGTATGATAGTAAATAGTTCATCACTGCTGTTGTGTGAAAGCATCTGAAGGGACTTCCTGGATAGGTGGTGAAACGTTTCTACTTTAGTAGTCTGTGAGAGATTTCCTTCAAATCAGCCTTCACTATAATTTAAGTGTGCATTTGATTGAACCACCGATCCTACGACAGCTCTACCTCTGAGCCACTGCCTGCATCTTTGAACTAACCAGGCTTTGCCATGGATCGCATAGCTATTCTAGGCTGCCCCATCTTTATACTGTACAAAAGACTAAGGAGTCATACTACTATTATTATATACTGTACATGAGCAGATCAGAAGTATCGTATTCCAGTTACAGCATACACACAGGCAGAATTTTAAGGTGTTTCTCACCTGTGTGTGTGTGTGTGTGTGTGTGTGTGTGTGTGTGTGTGTGTGTGTGTGTGTGTGTGTGTGTTGCACCAGTTCACAGAGCTGTCGACTGAACTGACCGACGAGCGGAACACAGGGGAATCAGCATCCCAGCTGCTTGAGACTGAAACTTCTGAAAGACTTCGTGTAGAGAAGGATATGAAGGACTTGCAGGTAAAAGCAATTGTTCCATATAATAAAGCTTCAAAACTTTTTGTAACACTATTTTGTCCTAAATGGCTAAAATATAAAATAAATGAAATATTTACAAAAATGTGGGGTGTACTCACTTCTGTGAGATACTGTATACAATACATGCCAACAATCAGAAGTTAATATATGGACACAGATGTATTCACATTGTCATAGAAACCACATTTTTCTATTGCCAGGCAAAATTTGACAGCGTGAAAAAGCAGATGGAGGCTATGGAACTGGAGGTGATGGAGGCTCGACTGATTAGGGTGTCTGAACTCAATGGAGAGATGGATGATGACGATACAGGTCAGACACACTCAATCACACCTCAGAGTTGGGGTGAACTCCTTTGCAGTCACAATTCACTGAAAGTATGGCTATGTAATAAACATTCAAAGGAGGCTTTGACTGTTTTATGTGATAGGTGGAGAATGGAGATTAAAATATGAACGAGCCATCAGAGAGATTGAGTTCACAGAAAAGAGACTGCAGCAGGAGTTTGACGACAAGCTGGAGGTAGAGCATCAGAACAAACGGCAACTGGAGAGAAGGGTGAGAGAAATATACTGCTTTAATTATAACATGATTCTTGTTTCTTTAGTTCCATCACCAACATAATTACTATCATATATCAAGTAGAATATATGCCACAATCCAAATAATAGCTATTATTTACATTCACAGGAAAAAACAACCAGTGATTATATGGCCATGTATTCATATCATGTCAAATTACTGTATGTTCTGTGACTTTGAATTGTCCTTTAGCCATCAGCATGAGGTTCCCACTTTAGATGAGATGCTTTTAAAACATGTTGACAATAGGTTGTCATTGTAATTTTTAGCTGATCCCCCTAAACCTGCAAAACAACTCTTATTATTGTATATTTTCTTAAGCTATGTAGCAGCTAGTTAAAAGGGGGTTATTTTACCTTTTTTGGGGTTTGGCCAGATCAGTGACCTGCAAGCTGATAACGAAGAGTCTCAGAGAAATGTCCAGCAGCTGAAGAAAAAAACTCAACGACTGACCGCTGAACTGCAGGACATAAAACTTCACATGGAGAGCCTACAGAGTCGCAACTATGACCTGGAGAAGAAGCAAAGAAAGTCTGTATGCACACACACACACACACACACACAATTTTAAATGAATTGCCTCCAAAATATCATCAGAATTACAGTACACAATTTTGTGGGTGACATTGTTAGCCTGTTGACTGAGAATATAAGTGTGTGTAACTGTGTGCAGGTTTGATGGTGAGCTAAGTGCTGCCCAAGAAGAGGTACAGAAAGAGAGAAGCCTGAGGGAGAAACTGGCCGGAGAGAAAGACATGCTAACGGGAGAGGCCTTCAGCCTCCGACAGCAGCTAGAGGTTTGTTTGTATGTTTTATGTCACTGAAAATTGACACAGGGTACAATGTCATTTATGCAATAACATGTACAGTAACTGTGGTTCATCTGCATTTTCCTCTATATATAGTTACTCTGTATGTTTATTTTCATGTGGACAAAAGTGATTTATTCAATAACTGTACATTATTATTAGTATCAGACTCTCTTGTGTGTAGCCGCATACGCTCCTCATCTTTGCAGACACACAATGATGATAATGACCTACAGTATAGGTGGCGAATAGCTCACACATATAGCACCATGCATAGTCCTACTACCATGCAACATACATTGAGAAATGGACAAGATGTCTTGACGGTACTATGCGCACAATAACATCGAGGATAAACATACTTAGAATTACACAGACTGATGATGATTTGAAGTTGTTACAATAATAATCAAGAATAACTAATCCTTCAGTTTAGGGATGTGAATCAGGACGGCATTCTGTAAAGGTTTGTTGTTTGTACATTTGGCTTGTCAGCAGTTGGCTGCGTCAGCCAAGGTAAGAACATATACATTAACATATGAACGATGTAAAATAGACACAGTAACTAACTAACCAATCTCTTAAGCTCCTTTTCTCTCACACACTGTATATGAAGAGCAGTGACTGTTAATCCAGATTTTGGCCCTGTGCAGAAAATGCTTTATGGGGCTGCAGTGGCGCAGAGGTAGACCAAACGTTTAATATGAATTTGAAGAAAAAATTTATAAAAATGTCACTGACATCATAATAATGACAATGGTAATGATAGACTGCTTAATCAAAGAATGTTTAGAAAAATGAGCAAATACACAGAAGACTGTTGGAGCAGCACACCCTAACAATTACTAAAACATTATATGTCCTGATCCATGTTCACGTCATGTCCTGCAGAATAAGGACCTGGAGTTGTGTGCCATTAATCTGAGGGTGGACCAGCTAGAGGCTGAACAGCAGGACCTCAGCTCCCAGGAATCCAAGGATGAAACATCACTGGCCAAGGTCTTTTTATTGTTGTCCTAAATTTTATTGGTTTGCTAACACGATGTGTGACTGTGAATGCTGTACGGCATCAAAAGGTTCACTATCTTAAGGACAAGTGTGCTTCTGTTTAACCTTTTCATGTTTTTTTTTTATAATATTAAGAAAATGTATAAATGACCTGACTGACTCACTCATGGTGTTGCCACACAGAAAAAAATAAATACATTAACTCTTAATTAAAGACACACAGAACGTAACCTTAACTCTCTACATATAGTATTCACAACAATAACACACATGTAACCACAACTGTGACATATAACATAATAATGTCTTTGGAGATTCTCCAGGTCATCCAGGTGAAGTTGAGTCATGGCCACTGGACTTATATTCTTCCAGTTTTTCAATCCATTCAGGTTTTTTTATACAATTCACAAAAGTAGTTATCTCAAGGCACTTTAGAAGTAAGGGTTTAGCCCTTACAAACTAAACCCCACAAATCAAATATCATCTGTATAGCAATGAAAATATATAGTGTTTCCTAATAATTTTACCGAAAGGAGACATGTATAAACTGAGAAGTATTGCACCAAGCAAGGAACCCTGCGGAAACTCCAAAGCTAGTTTTTGTGCTGCAGTTTTTTCAAGAATTTTATAAATAAAGGGCAGATTAGATATTGATCTACAGTTGGCAAGTTCAAAAGTAGGCTTTTTCAATAAAGGTTTATTATTGTAGTTCTTCCGTACGTTTTTTGGCATCTAACTAGTCCCGTATACTTTTTATTTTAAACTATTCTACCGACAGGAAACTACAAACCCTCCATTACTCTTACGGTTTCGCCACGACAATCTTGTGTAGCGGGCTTCATTGCAAGACTTGTCGTCAGAGAGGCACACAGTGTTTGACTGACAGCTCAGCCACTTACAGTCATAGACAAAAATATCGGTACCCTTGCAAATCTTTTATTCTGAAAATGCAACTCTCTTGGAAATTTGTTCTAATTGCAAAGTCACATATTTTGGTTAGAGAATTGTAATATACAATTATTATAAATAAACTCAGCTTTTTTGCATATCCTAAATGACTGATTTATTAAAAATACATGTTCTGATTGGGGAATACATTCAGCAGTACAGCATTCACAATGCAGTTTCTTCAGGAAATGCTTAGTCTAGTTTTTTGGCATCTAACTAGTCCCGCATGCTTTTTATTTTAAATAAAAAAGTCTAATTATATTTAATATGGACATGCTGATTAACCGAAGAACTTCTTTATGTAATCTAGTTACAGAAACCATTTAAATATATAAATATTAACTAACTAGGACAGGAATGCTTTCATTCAACGTTTCAATATGTATTTTTTTATAATATTCACATTTTTTCAGCAATTTTTTCCTATTAAACTAAATGGAGGTTTTGGCGCTAATCTCATTATTTAATTGCCGCAAATTTATTTGAACTTTCTTTAATCTGAAATTCAACTGCTTCAACTTGTGTTTTAGATGTTGTAGCAACTTTCAGCAATTCTCTGGTAAAAAAAGAAAAAAAAAGAAATCAACATTACAGATTTTTTTCAGGAAATGTTTTTTCTAGTTCTTTCTCTCACTGTACACCCCCCCCCCCAACACACACACCTGCTATTTCTACATTACTTAATAACTATCCGTGTCTATGTATGTTTTTTTTTGCCTTGTTTGTTTAAAGTATAATGAAGTGTAACATTATTTTTATTATTCAGATGAGGAAACAGCTTCGTGATTTGGAGGCCAAGGTTAAGGACCAGGAAGAAGAACTGGATGAGCAGGCTGGCACTATCCAGATGTTAGAACAGGTACAGACTAAGCACAGACCTCCTGTCATTAAAAAAAGTTCAAGACAAAATATCCCTACATTGATTGCCTTAGTCATACAGTTGAGATAATATAATATAAAGGTATACTATGTTGGTGTAGTGGTTAGTACTATTGTCACACAGCAAGAATGATCTGGGTTTGATTCCTGGGTTTGGTCAGGTGCCTTTCGGTGTGTGGAGTTTGCACATTCTGTGTGTTTAGATCAGTAATTCCCGAGCTCTGACACTATAAGTGTGCCGTGAGAAGTCAAATGGAGCGCTGTGGAACGTTATCTACCATCTGTCTTTATAACGCCACCAATATACTTTCTCACAAGGCAAAGATGTCTCTATTCTTTTTTATACCATATATTTGTGTGAAATGATCAGTTCAACTTATTGCTCACTTCAATCTTCTTGGATTTTTTGAAGGTAAGTAGGTATTTTGTTACTCCGGTTTTTATCTGTGTTTGTATTCCTCTACCTGTTAATTCATAATACCGGTACATGCAACTACTGCAGTATTATTAGATGACTTGACTGAATGTGGCAACATTCAAAAATTTACGTAAAGTATGATGTGTACAGTCTGTACATGAATTGAGCCAAAACACTCCCCTGTGGACTCACAGTGCTGCGTTGAACTTTACTAGACATGCAATTCCCTGGCCTCACAGACCGTAGTCTGGCACATAAATGCGTGGTCAACTGACCACGTCGCTTTCAGTTTCAGGATCTTCGTAATATGAGAACCACTGGCCTTTATTTACTGATCTGGAGGAAAGAAGATGAGTGGATGATTATGACAGAAAGGCACAGAGGAAGCAGATGATCTGCTGAGGGATGGTCCGGGTGGATTATTGCACAGGTGGTTTATACCCAAGTCTGTTCATCGTGACACTGGAGGGGGCATATGAAGTCATAAGATTCCCCGGGGGGACCACAGAGCAAAATTTGATGTTAATTGTGTTTCCTTGGTCAGATGATTTGAGGTGTTTATTTATCGCAATAACCGTAGAAGGTACAGTAACATTAACTCATCCAGCAAAACAAACAACCCAACTACAAATCCTCCAAACCAAAATCCCATGAAGAACTCAACAGAGGGCAGAATTAATTAATCCAAAATGATGTCCTGCTGCAAGGCATTCTGGTAACAAATAAAGACACAGCACATGGTCCAAAAGAAATAAAGTCCTCTTTCTTTTCAGACTTCCAATCCAGGTTATAAAACAGTAGCAGTAAACTGTAAAATTTCTGTAGGTAATTGAGTAAGTCTCAAAATACACTTTATAGTCAAGGTTCAGGTCCCGGTTTAGCATTCAGATTCAAACATTCTCTCTTTCTTCAAAACATTCACAAAACAGTGAAGCAACTATAACCTCATAAACCCTCTTGGACAAAAACAGTATCCAAAAACATAGACGGATAAAAACACTCAACAATTTAAAAATCGAAAACTCACATTGCAGACAATGGACCAAAAAGCAAGACTGTGATTGACTTACTGGTGTAGGTGGAGTATGTATACTATGACTAGAGTCGAAGCACAATCATGACAAATGGAACTCTATAGCTACAGCATGTGCAACGAAAACAGTTTGAATTTTAATGTTCACTTGAACATTTATTTACCTAACAAAAGGACAAAGCAAAGGCTTTACAGTTCATTGCACCTTGCTCTGTATGGGTCTGTGTCCAACATGGACAACATTGTTCACCACACAAGTTATGTTGTATTCAATTTCATGGAAGTCAAAGGACAGTAAATATTTGTGGTAGTGCATTGTGATGTATAATGCATGGTCAGTACACATATTTACATTGTTTAGTAGTACAGTACATTTTCAGTGCAGCTGCTAGCTTTCTGCTTTTATTATTTTTCTGATATCCGTCTGTTATTATTGCTTAACTTTATGGTCAGAGATTTTTGGATACTTAAATTGCTGGGATTAATTTGTAGACAATAATGGGTAAACTAAACTACTATAATTTTTTTTTTACAAATGGGTTCTGCAAATAAATAATTTAATTTGCTGTATTTATCTACAGTGCCTGGGATTAGCTAAACTAATTGGCAACAAAATTCCCCTCTTCTCTATAGACAAACTTTACAAATGTTTCAGATGACCGACGATGCCATCCATACCCTATATCACTCCCATGGTGTCTGTTTTACTTACATGATGTTCTTTCAGTGATCTAAACATTGATATATAACACAATGCATTTGAGCTAGACAGTATGGTTAAAAAGCATCTGTAATACAAAACAATTTTTTTTTAAATTTTTCTATACAGCAACACAGACTTGGTTGAAACATAGGAAGAAAATAATTAAATTATTGCTAAATTCGTCATAAACATTTTTTTTATCAGCAGGCTGAACTGTTCAAAAACTTTATCCAAAAGTTCTTTCACTTTGACAGTATTTAAGCTATTGTAAAGGTAAATCTTATAATTCCTTCATTATTCTTTCAGGGCAAGCTGCGCCTGGAGATGGAGATGGAACGTTTGCGTCAAACACATTCCAAGGATATTGAAAGCAAAGATGATGAGGTGGAGGACATCAGACAGTCCTACAGCAAAAAGGTTTACTACATTTACATATTTGAGTTGGTTGTTTTGTTTATAACAATTGTCAACTGCCTGTCTGGGGCCAGCAGTCTAAGCACAGAACTCCAAATTTCCTCTTCCTGGGCTCATTCAGCTCCCGAGACATAGTCCCTCCTCAGTCAGACATTCCTAACAGACCCTTACAATTCATTTGGGACTGCTCAGTCTTTTCTGCTTCCTCCTAAGCCAGCGAATCCAACTCACCTCCAGGTGGTGATCAGTTGACAGCTCAGCCCTTCTCTTCACCCATGTCCAAGACATACAGCCAAAAGTCAGATGACACAGCCACAAAGTCAGTCATCAACTTGTGGTTAGGGCATACTAAGGCCATGTGTGCTGATTGATAACCTTATACTTGAACATGGTGTTGATTATGGACAAACTAGCACATGAATGCAATAACAGAACATTACTTGGGTTTCTGGCGTAAATTCACATAAATGATAATTCCAGAAACCTGATAATACACTAGTGGTATCTATATTTAACATAAGACAGTCTTTGACTGCAGCTGATGAGAGGTGCAGAAAACAGAACACTTGCAGAGCCAAGTGTATAAAGACATTGGGTTTGGAAACTCTGCAAAGAACTGCTCAAAAATAATTTAGATTATATCTCACAGAATAATGAAGAGAGGTTGAGCTGACTCTAATGCTGGGTGATAGAATCCACTTTTCAGTTCTCATGCTAAAAACAGATCTCCTCCTAAACATAAACTCTCAGAACAGGGATGGAAATGAAGACAACACAAAACTCTTTCAAAATAAAGGTGCAGGGTGACATTAGCAGACTTGAAACAAATAAACTGGAGGGCTCTAAAAGGCCTCTAATGCAAGATCTCTCTGGAAATAAACAACCTCTTAATAGATGATCATGGGCAGAAATAAAACACCTTGAATCCCTACAGAAACCTTTTGTAATTTACTATTTTTGGTCCTATTTAAGCAGGAAGAGATACACATCTCAGAAATATAAGGCATACAGACATGACAACTGACGTGATACATAATTATTGTCACTGTCAGAAAATAAAAAAGACAGACAGCGGAAGTCCAACTCACATAACTGACTTCAAAGTAAAGCACACCAGTGGGCTAGGACAAGTATAATTATTTAACAAGGAAGCTTAATGTATAATATTGGCCGCCCACATTTAGCCTGGGGCTGGAGGTTTCTTCTTCTGTAGAGAAGGAGTTTTTTCTGTCCACTGTTATTAAATTTAATTAAAGTTGAGAAATGATAATATTGTAAATATTATGTAAATGTGAGTCTATAGTTAGATTAAAATTGATTGATTTACAATACAACTACAATTAAAAGCTTGCTGTATGGCAGATTTGTTAGGTTTAGTTGTGTAATGTCTTAAACATTAAAGTGCCTTGAGAACTAGTGTTGTGAATTGGTGCTATACAAACAAAACTGAATTGAATTTAATTCCGTATTTACCACATTTTACTATACCTGCAACCAATATTCTGAAGACGTGAAGCCCAAAAGAAATCAGTAGAAAGTTTTAATGACCCTTATTTCTACACAGATCCACATTTTAACATCTGATAACAATTAAATAAATAAAAATACAAAATCTGCCCCAAATTCCACACCACCCGTGTCTGTTGCAGGGTATAGGGGTACGCATAAATGCGTTATGAGTGTAAGCTGATTGCCACCTACAGTTCATTGATGTATAACACATGCTATAATGTCAGCAAAAGTGATGAGGAGACACGGTGGAAATTGCAAAAAAAAACAATACAGTCTGAGACTATTAAAAGTTACCATTGTATAACTGTCTGACTTGGTGGCGTTGACTTGTTCAGTCTAAAATTTACATCATACTGCAGCCAGGTTTCATTAAAACAAATGCATCTGTCTGATACACAGATGTACAAATATGATAATTATTGAACATAACATGAAAACATTCACAGTGCAGGGTGGAAAACGTATGTGAGCCCCTAGGCTAATAACTTCTCCAAGGGCTAATTGGAGCCAGGAGTTAGCCAACCTGGAGTCCAATCAATGTGATGATATTGAATGTCTTGGTTAAAGCTGTCCTGCCCTATAAAAACACACCAGTTTGGAGTTTACTGTTGTCAAGAAGCATCTCCTGATGTGAACAATGCCTCGCACAAAAGAGCTCTCAGAAGACCTATGATCAAAAATTGTTGACTTGCATGAAGCTGGAAAGGGTTACAAAAGTATTGACTGAAGAATAAAATTATTAAGGTTTATCAAGACATTTTGCAGGAAAACTTGAGAGACCATGTGTTCATCAACTGAAACTCCACAGAGGATGGTGATGCAACAGGACAACAACCCAAAGCATAGAAGTAAATAAATTCTGAGTGTCCTAGTCAGAGTGCGGACCTCAACCCGATTGAGATGCTTTGCCATTACATCAAGAATATTGCTGCACTGAAACAGTTTTGTAGAGAGGAATTGTCCAAAATTCCTCCAGACCGTTGAGCCAGTCTGATCTGCAACAACAGGAAATGTTTGGTTGAGGTTATTGCTGCCAAAGGTGGGTCAACCAGTTATTAAGTCCAAAGGTTCACATACTTTTTCCTCCCTGCACTGTGAATGTTTACATGTTATGTTCAATAAAAACATATGTTTGTGCAGTATCAGTTTAAGCAGAGTGCGTTTATGACCAATTTATGTGGTCGGGAAACAGACACAGTTTCTATCGAGGTGTGATAACTATAAGTGGATGATGGCTGTAGAGAAAGTGCAGAGAGGTGTGTAAGTCTGGATCTTCGGAGTGTCACATTTAAGGTGGCTTTTATACTACTATATTACTAGATGGTTGCGCTTCTGCATCTAAAGTGGGTTGAGTGCGAGCTCTTTGCATTTGTTTTTCAAATTTTTGAAAATTTGTTCAATTGATGACATAAGGTGCGATAGAGATGCTTTTATTTCTATTGGTTTACAAAGTGCTCACAATTCCATGGTTTTAATCCTGGATCCAAGCTGGCCGAGTGAGAGCAAAGGGCACAATAGTGGTGGCCCCAAGGGAAATCGACAACGGGAATAAGTTGAAAACCATATATGCCCCTGCCTAGCATCCTGCTCATCAGCCACCGCAATTTTGATGACCTCAGGGCCAGAATGACATGTCAGAGAGACATTTGGGGCTCCCTTCGGCCTCACTCAAACAAGGCCAAACCCAGCAGTGCCAGACCACGCAATCCAGCTGGTTTGGTTCCCCACATAGTCAGAACAGTGTAATTGGGGAAGACAAAGGGAAGCGGGAAATCTTTACTGATGAACAGCAGCTGGTGCAACAGCACAGGTGTTGTTTCACACATGTAGTGAAGATATAGTTGATAATGTAGTGTTCCAGAGAGAGTAATATTTAAAATGCACACTTATCTGTACTTACTGAACGTTTGTATAAACGCTTTAGATTTGATCACCAGTAGTAAATATGTGAAAACCCACTTTATTGGTTTGTGTTTTTTATATACTGAACGTTAATGTATTTATTCAGCCAAATCTATAATGTGATAACTTGATCAGTTTATATGAATTTAACTTATTAATGTGTCTCTCTATGTCTGTAAATACATATTTATTAGTTGAGTATTTGAACCCTGAGTTTACTTTATTAGCCTGTGTGTTTATTAATTTGTCATTTGATTTAAATTTATTGATCTAATTGTGTGTGTGTGTGTGTGTGTGTGTTAGCTCAAACAAATGGAAGTTCAGCTTGAAGAAGAATATAATGAGAAGCAGAAGGTGCTTAAAGAGAAGAGAGAACTGGAGTCGAAGGTTCTGTCAGTACAGGATAAGGTAACTGCATAAGGATGATGGATGGCAATGTTGTTGAAACTGGAACATAAAGAATATCAACTTAATGTTTGAGTTAAGTTTTCAGAAAGTGTATCTGTTCTCCAGGTTCGACATGGTGGCATTGAGACTGAGAAGCGTCTAAGGAAGGATTTGAAAAGAACCAAAGCTTTGTTGGCTGATGCCCAGATCATGCTGGATCACATAAAGAATAATTCTCCTAGCAAGAGAGAGATTGCCCAGCTCAAGAACCAGGTGAAGCTATGCAAACACCACTATATGTAATACTGTACTAAATACAAAAAAGATAGTATAATATATAATAGTATAATTGAGCTTGACATAGAATTTGATAAATTCCAAACATTTTGTTCTGTGCCAAGTGGTTTCTTAGATCAAAAACTTTTCTTCTCCTTCTTTTCCTTTCGACTTTTTCCTTTTAGGAGTCGCCACAGCAAGTCATGCTCCATTTAACCCTCTCCTATACTTCCTCTTCTTTTACACCAACTAACTTCATGTCTTCTTTCACTACATCCATATATCTCCTCTTTGGTCTTCCTGGCATCTCTAAGCTCAGCATCTGTTTACCGATATATATGATCCTGTCCATTCTCGTCACTCCAAAACAGAACCTCAATATCTTGAGCTATGCTACCTCCAGCTCTGCCTCCTGTTTGTTCTTCAGCGCCACTGTCTCTAAACTTCCCTTTGATTCTCACAGATACTGTTTTATCTCTTCACCTCTTTTCTGCACTCTCTTACTCCTCTGAGCCATTGACCCTAAATACATAAAAACCTCTCTTTACTTCTGCTCCCCGTAACCTCATGGTTCCACTTGGTTCCTTCTCGTTTACACACAAGTATTCTGTCTTGCTGCGGTTGACCATAATTCATCTGCTTTCAGAGCACTTCCACCTCTCTAGATTTTCCTCCACCTGTTCTCACCACAGATCACAATGTCATATGCAAACATCACGGTCCGTGGAGCTTCCTGTCTAACCTCGTCTGTCAGCCTGTCCATCACCAGAGCAAACAAGAAGGGGCTCAGGCCCGACCCTCATTGTCATTCCCATCATCATCCTCCTCTTCAATGCCCTCCTCACGTCACTCTTACTAACTACTTACTACTTTGTGCTCCACAGCAGTCTCCTCTTCGACTCTTCGTTCTTTTTCATTTTCCTCATTTATCAAGTTCTCCTTCCATCTTCCTGTCACAATCCTGGCAGCTGTCAATACATTTCCATCTCTGTCTTTGACCACACTAAGCTTCTGTACATCCTTCCCATCTCTTTGCCTTGCCAACCTGTACAAATCCACCCCTCCCTCCTTACTGTCCAACCTAGCATACAAGTCCTCATATGCCCTTTGTTTGGCCTTAGACTCCTCTACCTTCACCCTACGCTGCATCTCCCTGTACTCTCATCTGTTCTCTCAGTGTCCCACTTCTTCTCCTTCTTCTTTCTTAGATCACATCCATTGTTCTAAATTCATATTTAATTCTTTCCAGATACAAAAGACTACTGTTGCGTACAGCAGCATTCAACAATAATGTAGTATATGTGATTGTAATGTATTATAAATATATTACAATTGTGATATTTATATTAATATATTATGACTTTATTATATTACAATAAACTAAATTGCATTATAATAAAGTCACTGTACATAAATCTGGGTCTATTAAACAGATACTGAACTAAATTTATTTCCATGCCTGTTTAAGCTGGAGGAGTCTGAGTTTACCTGTTCAACTGCACTTAAAGCTCGTAAGTCCATGGAGATGGAGATTGAGGACCTTCATGTTCAGATAGAGGACATCTCTAAATTAAAACAGACGGTCAGTACACCTCTCTTTAATCTTAAGAATATTTTAAAAATATAGCAAAAAAATATATAGCAACAATTCTATAGGCAGTGTATGCTATTCTATGTGTATGCTATGTTTATGTTAACCATTCAGATTGTTTGTGACATTTATCTGGCTTTGTTGTGATCCCTGCAATAGTCCACACTTTACTTTGACATAAATTTAACTGAAATGTCAACCACACAAAACGTTCAGAAACCTGAAAGTTCTTCTTCTCTCCATTCACGTTTTGTTTTTGCAGTTGCACTGCTTATTTAATGTTGCCCTTTGAAAGCCACAAAGAGTTAAAGAACACACATTCTCTCCTAATTTTAATACTTTACATTTCTTAGTCTAGAAGGTGCTCTGATTTTTTAGACCTGACCTTTAGTTTTTCCATAATTTTCTTTAGCCGCCTGGTAACAAAATGTAACGACGTAATGAAAAGACGGAATCTATCTGACAATATTGTTAAATTATATGATATCCCTTAGAAATTGGCATACCAGAGAACGGGCCCTGAAAGTTGTTACTCATGAAAGGTTAATGGAGTTACCTGATTTGATACAAATATATTCTTCCTCAAACACAAACATTAGGTGAAAATCACTTCAGTAAGCTGACTGGAGTTAGCCAAGGTCCCACACAACTTAAACAGCAGCAACACAATGAAAATTGTGTAAGAACAATCGCAAATGTCGGCCACAGAGCGAACACATGATTGTCTCCAGATCTGCTAACCAAAATGGCACTCTTTCTAAATGGCTGAATTATCAGTTATACTCAAGTTGTTGTTTTACTGTGTCATTTAGCTGGAGGAGCAGCTGAGTCGCCTGCAAAGAGACAAGAATGAATTGCAGTCAAGGATGGAGGAGGACCAGGAGGACCTCAATGAGCTAATTAAAAAACACAAAACTGCTATGGCCCAGGTCTGCTTCTCCTTTTTACCTCACTCATATAAAATGTGCACAAAAAGAAAGCATATAACATTTTCATTGTAATAAATAACAACATAGAAATGAATTACGTAATGAAACAATTCATGTACAGAAGAAGTTAATTGATCATGTTTCATTCCACAATTAATTTGTTTTTCACCTTAATTCTTTCTACATCCATGGTCTGAAGTAGTAAGTGAAGGTAAATGAAAGGTTGCCGTAAAACAGATGGCAAATAACAAAGTCTAGTAACTGAGTTTTATAAAGGCTTCTGGACCATACTGGCAGCTCCTTTCTACAGAACGATAGCTCAAGTTAACAACCTTAATTTTCCCTAAACATTAACTCTGCCTTTGTAAACTAGCTTCAGAGAAGATCCCACTCTTCCATTGAGTTACAGAACTACTTCACTAATATATACAATTGCTTGCCAGCAGATATGCGAAACTTACGCCACACACAATTTATTAAAAGTAGACAAACAACATATACTGACTAATCAAATAAGTTGATTATACTACCACTCCATTGTCTCTTAAGATTTAGTTGGGCTTACTGGAAATTTCTGTTAGCCACAATAGATAAATATGAAATTGGAAATGTACTATAAGGTTCTGGAAAAGCTAAGGTACAGTCTCCACAGAGGACCACTATGGTGCTCAAAACTAGACACAAGATGCATAAAAATTTTGTTTTTACGAGACAGTGTTGGGAAGAGTTTAGCGTGTTAAATATGAGGTTATGAGTTTTACAACTATCTCAGTTTGTCTGGAAATGAACATGGCAGTGATTATCTGTCCGACAATTAAGTCATTTTTATCTGTAATTTGTAATAACTGTGTAAGCTAATGCTAAGGTCAGCGACATGTATGGTAATATAGCTTACCTGCTAACATCACTGCCTCAAAAAATCAAATAATGGAAACAAATACTCAGGAAGCCTAAAGACTACAGATCAATCACTGAAAACATGGCCTTTTACTTACTTAACTAGCTCTCTGAACATAGTCCCTCAATAAATATGATCTGTCAGTAAATTCACTCTGATAGTAGACTGTCTGAACGAGACCTTGTTACGTCACATTACTTGTTGAGCTTCTTAGCAGGCATTTTGAATGGGCTGTGTGTTTTATTGTCAAGGCTTTATGAGGATCCAAATGACTGATCAATTTGCTTGTTGCGAGGAAGAGATTGTTAGCATTATTATAATTGTTGCCAATTTAATTATATTTAAATAATATTATTAATATAATAATGTCTAGATTTAGTTGGTTTAAATACTGTACATTCAGTGAATATAGCATACATACACACACACATACAAACCATTTTTTCATACATGAGTCACATATAGAAAAAGAATAGATTTAATAATAGATGGGTAAGTCAGAAAGTTGTTTGAAGAAGTTGAGTGAAATTGTGTGGGTTAAAGCAGTCATTGAGTAAGGTAGTGAGTAACAGGAGGAGTAGATTAAAGCCTACTAGTACAGTAAAATTATTTTTTAAATAAAAGTCTTTGAATTGGCAAAATGACCTCATATGGTAACTAGAACAAACCATGACCTGGCTAGGATCTGCCATACAAGGCAGGATGCATGCAAACAACCTGGCAGAGGGAGTGAGGTGGGATAAGGGAAGGCACAAGTGAGTGTGGTTAGGTCCTCGGGCTGTAATGAGTGACAAAAGAAAAAATCAGGAAGTGGGAGTGACTGGAGGTAAGGGTGTTGACTGGAGGAAGGCGAAATTAGCAACAACGCTGAGCAGACCAGGGATCGTGATAACATATTCCTCAAAGCAACTCCAAATAATCTCCACACCAGTGATAGATTGACACGAACACATCCAGTCTGAGTAGCCAAGGGAAAACCAGAGAACAATCTGAATCCAATTTGGATGGTTGAGGACATATGAAATGCGTTTGAGTAACCACAATTCAATGTATGCGTACATGAGGTCTAACATATATGCTGAGTCTCAAAGATTTGCAAAGCTTATTCAACTTCAGTCTGTCTTTGATCCATGTTAACTTTCTTGCCAGAGCTTGCTTAATGTAGCAGAGCATAAGAATCTTACAGGACTACACTCCCACCATAGACAAACTGGTTTGATATGATCTACTGTATTATACAACCAATACTGTTCAGCTAAACGTAAGGTATTTAGATTGTGTTTTGTGTGTAAACAATGGATGCTATGGTGATAATTGTGCTTATTTTCTGTGTTTTACTTTACCAAAGTTGGCCCAGAACCTGGCTCAGATCAGTGACCTACAAGCCCAGCTGGAGGAAGCCCTCAAGGAGAAGCAGGAATGCCAGGAGAAGGTAGGTACCAGCTGTCTAGAACATTCAAAAGCAAAAGCAGTTAAACATTTACAATAAAATAAGAAAGGAAGCAAATTTGGAAACAACTATAAACTATAACTCAACTATAGTGCTTTGTAGTTGTTTACCGAGATTCCTCACCAAAATGATTCAGTCAAACACAGAGATTCAAAATAATACAAATGATTTATTTCTCATAAGTGGTGTAAAAATATACAGAAGGCAGATATAGACGAAGTCACCTGTTTCCTCCCTGCAGGGGAAAAGCTCACTGGCGCGTGGGGGAGCTCCGGGCCTGACCACAGAGAACAAGTTATCTCTTAGGCAGGCGATAGAACTCTACTCTTTGGGGTGTTGGTTTTTAAACCCTCAACTTGCGTCAGTCGCAAGAAAACTATTGCCCAAATTTGGTCTCCGATCCTTGATATCTTAGATCAGGGGTGTTAAATCCTGGTCCTCGAGAGCCACTGACCTGCTGGTTTTCCAACTCTCTTGGCTGATTGCATTAATCAGGTGTGTTCAAGCACGAATTTTACTACTGTTTAGAAGGTTTTAAGCCTAGTCCACCTCCTAAACTTAACTTAACTCTGAGGACAAGCTTTATCTTTAGGTGCTTTGTAAGTACGGAGAAGGATTTTAATGAGGAGAACAAGGACAAATAGGATCTTTCTTGCTAATTCCAGTCAGAGCTCTGACTACAGCATTTTGAAGTTACTGGAGGCTTGTAATGAGTTACTGGGTAGTATTAGTATCAGTCCTTTTAGTAAGAACCGTAGTCCAGCCTAGAAGTAATGCCTGGGTTTATTTTTCATCGTCACATTAAGAAATTTTGCTCCCTAGCAATCTTTCTAAGATGGGCAGTTCAAGACATCTTTTATATATGAGTTAAAGAAGATATCTTGGTAAAAAATTATACCAAGATTCTTCACAGTAGAACTTGAGACCAGCAGTAAGTTGCCCAGAATAACTTTCTTATTCGAAAACCTATCTATAATAATACATAATTTTATTCTGTCTTCTATGCTAAATTCTTCTAAAACAGTGGAACACTTCTCCATTCTAGGTTTTATGTAATCTGCTAAAAGCTTTGAATTGTACTGTGGAGCTGACCTCCACTGATTGCAATGCAATGTACATAGAAAAGACCTTTGTAGTGGTTAGAAATGTCCCAACTCAGAAGAACTCAGCCGAGGCAGCATTAGGTTTCAGCCAATCAATTGTAGATTTATTCTCAGTGCTGAGATGAAAGAATGCAAAGGCAGATATGCGGAGTCACCTTCTTCCTTGCAAGGAGGATGCTCGCTAGCGCTCGGGGAGCCCCAGGCCTGACCACAGAAAAACGAGTTGTCTCTACGGCAGACAAAGAACTCTCCTCCCGAGATTCCTCGGGAGCATGTTTTAATCCCTCTGTTTGCGTCAGCCCAAATGCAAACATTTGTGATTACAGCCACTTGTTTTGTCTCCATTGTTTTGGTTACCAAGTCAGAATGTTTTGCCCAAATTGTTCTGCTCTACCGGTCAGATATCCTCGGAGCCACCGAAGGCCAGCAAGCGTCCTGTACAATCATATTCCCTAGAAATGAACAAAGCCTAAACAATATCTATTCTACTCTAACTGTATCCTAAACCCACTAACATATACTAATGTTTTTCCACTACACCTTTCCAGCCTCTCTTTTGAGATGTCCACTGTGTATGTTTGTCTTTAGATACAAGCCCTCCAGAGCCAGCTTGAGTTCCAAGAGCAATCATTGGTGGAGAAATCCCTTGTCACTCGGCAGGAGGCCAAGGTCCGTGAGCTGGAAACCAAGCTGGAGTTTGAGAGAACTCAGATCAAACGCCTGGAGGTAGGAGTCAAATCAGTATGGAGTCCTGATGTTGGTGTGGGTGGTATTTTTCTAAGAGGTAATGGTAATCCCACCAGCAGGTAAAAGCTTTTAGATTTCTAGCAAAGTGTTACAGCACACATACGATGTGACACAATTTATTTAGTTTTATGCAATGTTGCCACATTTATTTTCATAGAGAATTGCATTTGGACTTCCTTCTAGAGTCAAAATGTTTCACCAACTATCTAGGTAGCTTCGTCAGTCTAGAGACCAGAACTATCCTCCATTTCTGTTTTGTTTCACACTTGTAAATAATAGGCTTGTTAAGTGAAAAAAGGACAGAATAGTAGTGAGTAGATGGGAAATTAGTACTGTGACTCCTCCCACAATTAGAGGGTTGCTATAGGCATTAAAGCTTATGCTTTTGTACCCTAAAATATATTTATTTTAGGGTTTATTTTTTTTATTTTTCAATTTTAGGGGTGTGTAACTTGGTACAGTTTTAGGGGTGTGTCACTTGGTATGCAAATGAGATGTCATCCCCATGCCTCTTTGAGGTTGCAGCGTTTGTCTTGGCTTGGTAACGGTGACACATTCTGAACTCAGACTCAGAGCAGGCTGGTAGGTCCTGGAAGTGTACACTGGAGACTCAGCTGTTTTGAAGTGGTTACATTTAGCACGGACCAAGGCGTGTCTCAATGGTACTTTGTACACATTTACTTTATTTAGAAATGGTTATGATATATAATATATTGGCTGGAACACAAGAACTTATTTAAGCGCACAGCGAAATTATTATATAATAACTAATAGAACTATATATTATATTATATATATTGTTTTTAGATAATACAGTAGAAACCATAAAACATTAATATGTCTCTGTGTATCAAGTCATTACAGGTGTCCAGCCTATACAAGCTTTGTCAGCTGGTTTTGATGGTTATGATTTTATTAGTAAAGAAATTCAAATTGGGGTTTTTTATTTCCCTCAATTAGTGATGAATAATATGTGGTTCTAGCAACCCGAAGTGCTTTCTTATATAGTATTAAACTGTCTTTCCATGTTAGGCAGGATTGTCATTTGTTGGAACGCCACTGTCTTTCTAGTTTTCGGGTCCTCTGCTTAAGGCTACAGATCTCTGAGTTATACCATGGAGCCAACCTCCTCTGATTCACTGGCTTCTTCTTCAGTGGAGCAACAGTGTCTAAAATTGTACGAAGTGAAGCTGCAGCATCATCAACAAGACAATCTACCTGCTCATGATTCAGATGACTGCTCTCCTCTGTGTAGCTATGAGGGAATGAGACAAAAGATGATTGAATCATCTCCTTAAATCTGACAACAGCATCATCAGATGAACATCTGCTGTAATAGAACTTCTTTCCAGCTATTGTCAGGTCTGTGTTAAATTCAAAAGTTAGTAAGAAATGGTCAGATAACAGTTATCAATCTCAACCCTATAAATCAGGACAATATCAAAAATATGATTAAGATAGTGAGTGGGTTCATTTACAAGCGGACTAAAACCAATAGAGGTCGGTAGCGAGTTAAATGCAGTGTTGAGACAGTTGCTGTCAAAATTAAATTAAATTCAACTTTATTTATATTGTGCCAATTTACAACATCAGTTATCTCAAGGCAGGGCAGGGTGTGGTGGCTAGCACTGTCGCCTTACAGCAAGAAGGTCCCCGAGGGCCTTTCTGTGTGGAGTCTGCATGTTCTCCCTGTGTCTGCGTGGGTTCGCTCCGCGGTCTCCAGCCTCCCACAGTCCAAAGACATACAGTGAGGCTGATTGGAAACTCTAAATTGCCCGTAGGTGTGAGTATGTACGTGACCTGCGACAGACTGGCGATCTGTCCAGGGTGTACCCTGCCTCTTCCCCATAGACAGCTGGGATAGGCTACGGTAGAAGATGATCTCAAGGAACTTTACAAGTAAGGTTTTTAATTGTAGCACCTTTCAAAGAACTGGACAGACAAAGAGGTAGTGCAAACAAACGAACAAGAGGCAAACAAACAGAAGTAAATAAATAGGACAGCAGGGTGCAAGTGGTTAGGTTGAACAGGACAAGTTAAACAGGTGGGCTTTGAGTAGCTTTGCAATGTAGAGGGAGTCAATGTTTCGGATGTCTGGTGGAAGTGAGTTCCAGAGTTTGTGAAACATATAATCACTGCAGAAAATTATTTATATATAATTGAAGTGTCATACCATTTTTGCTTACTGACATTGA
This sequence comes from Macropodus opercularis, assembly GCA_030770545.1. Taxonomy (NCBI): domain Eukaryota; kingdom Metazoa; phylum Chordata; class Actinopteri; order Anabantiformes; family Osphronemidae; genus Macropodus; species Macropodus opercularis. The sequence goes on from CM061110.1 coordinate 2,554,203, forward strand.
GGTGGTGGCTTTTTTGCTCACACATGACCTAATGACTGAAAGTTGAGTCTATTTCATACAAAATAGAAGAAGTCCAGTTGCCATGACTCAACTTTCAGACAACTTCACCTGGATGTCTGAGAATCTCCACAGACATATATGACCTATAAGTTTAACCAGTTCTCTTTATTGCTCTACAGAGTCTTGTGGCTCGTCTAAAGGAAAATGTGGAGAAGCTCACGGAGGAAAGAGATCAGTGCAGCAGCATCGAGAATAGAGAAAAGGAACAGAGTAAACGTCTACAGAGACAGATCCGTGACATGAAAGAAGAGATGGGTGAACTGGCAAAAAAGGAAGCTGAGGCCAGTCGTAAAAAACATGAGCTGGTAATAGTGTGAATTGTAAAAAAATTATTGAGCAAGCAGTACAATCAACCAGTCATGACACATGTTTTCCTCATTATCAGGAAATGGACATTGAGAGCTTAGAGTCTGCTAATCAAAGCCTTCAGGCAGATCTCAAGCTAGCATTTAAAAGGATCGGTGACCTCCAAGCAGCCATTGAAGATGAGATGGAGAGCGATGACAATGAAGACGTCAAAAGGTACAGTACAAATATAAGTTTTACGTGTTGGTGCTTCTTGAAAATGCCAGTAGACATAAACCCATTAATAAACCCATTATTCACTACACAGATAGTTTACGTATTGGCCAGTCATTAGTGTATTACAAAGTACTAGTTTATAGTAATATTTAACATGTCAGGTCATAGTGATGAACTAGAATACTAATACAATATTTAATCTCACAAAAACAAATAAACAAATAAGATGCAATTACTAGCTTTTTCCATAGAAGATCACTATGTTTCCCAACAAATGGAATACCCAACAAATCTTCTACTCGAGCCACTGCCGCCTAAATAAATGAAATGCAATTTAAAATCAAATAGAATCTGTTTACTATTAATGCATCAAACCTTTGCCATACTGTCATTAACAGACATTTGATTCCTTTTTTATGTTTCTAAGCTTTATCAGTTGTTTTGGGAGAGGTTTCAGGTTAGGTTTCTTAAAAATATGCATTTACCATTTACCAAAACAGTACAAAACCCTAATTTTCAGGAACTCAAAGGTATTAGTGCCGTTGACTAATAAGTTAATTGAACAAATGTGGTCTATTCCATTGTTACTTTAAGACAAATGAAACAGATTCAATTAATGGATTTGAAATATGGTCTTAAGTTACCATTTGGCAACGGTTTGACTAGAGCTACAAATCTCATAAGATGTCAGTGTATGTGAAGTAGCCTTTGATTTGACAACAAAAACAACAGATAGCAAACACAGGATGCCTCATAGAGATGGATAATATAGTTGAGTATTAAACCCCATATAGTAACCATGAACCCCTGATTCTGTGTTGCAATTGTTGACGTATTCCAGTTTAATTTCAACTGAGTTACTAAAGACTCTGATGCTACCATTGTCCTGAAGAGGCTAATTACAGGCCAGATACTACTGTATATAATAATAAAATAATATGTTTATTAACATGAAAGTTTTTTATGCACGCTGAGGCCCATCTGTTTGTAGATGTTCCATTTGGATGCTTTTAGCTTTATACAGTTAAGAGTGGTGAACCAAGATGATGAATGATGAGTCTTGATGAAGGCTGTTGTTGTAGTAGGAGACCAATTCAACCAGGTGAAAGAATTTTCTGGTTAGGGAAGTTAACCTGAAACCATCTATGATCATATGAAATTGATACTAGACTAATCAGATTTTTACGTTTAAGATGCGTCATACTGATACTCATACTAATTTGTGTAACTAACTGTGGGAAGCAGGCTCACAGATGTGTTCCTACTCCACAATCAGATTTTTCAGAAATTGTCTTTTGCTCCAGCCAACTATAACACACAGGATACCCATCTTCTTTCATACAGTATGCACTAATATTCCCAGACAGGGTAGAAATGTCTTTACAATTGAGAAAATTATTTAGAGCTTGGGCACTATAATAAAAGAACATTATGGACCTATATTATGGACCTAATGATAATATTAAGTTGTATTTCAGGTGTGAGGTGTACTTGACACTTGAGCTATAAAGATGTTTTCAGGATATTTTCTGGGGTCCTTTGAACTGACTGCATGTGCTTTCTTTCATTTAGAATAAATTCTTCAAGCTTACTTTGAAATGTAACACTTACAACCTGTTCATTATGTTTCCGCTGCCAGAAGGAGTTAAATTAACATTCCTATCTGTGTTGACTTCTATCTCTTTATAACTATCTTTGCTATCTCAATGTTCCTTTGTTTCTTCTTTGTTTCCTGTATCTAACTCCATATCAGTCAAGGAGATTCAGACACAGACTCTGAGATGGAAGATCATGTGGACAGTGTGAAATCCTGGTTGTCTAAAAGCAAAGGTTGCTCCAAGAACGTCTTAGATGACAGCAACTTTAGGAGTTCTAGGTTAGTACAAACACAGCTACTCCAAAACAGTAGTTGATATCAAGATACTGATATTGCTTGAATTTATGTCATTTATGTCATTCTCTCAAAGGAATGATGACTTTTTTTCCCCTAAGAAATTCACCTCTTAGGAGATGGCGTACCAAATGCTCAGATGGAATGTCTACCTGAGCTAATCACTAGGAAGTATGGGTCTCTATATGGTGATTTCTTCAATAGTCTCACCTTACCTTATCACAAGATTTGACTTTTTACTTCTCTGCTCTTCCCCTTCCAATTTTAAAACCTTTTGCGTTAGCACATTTTTATAACCTTAAACTGACCAAATCATAGACAAAACTGCTAAGTAAAATAAGCTGTCATGTTCAATACACTTTAGATTGTTTTCTTGTTACTTTAGACATATTTTCAGACTACCCACAGTATGTTACTGAAATTTTCTGTAATATAGTATTGTGGCACTCACAGCGAACTAGTATAACCTATTTCTATATTAAATATTAAATAATAAATAATTGGATGAGCACAACAAAAAATATGGAGCTAGACCCCACTGCAAGTTTGTGAATGGTCTGTTGTTCTTTTTGCTCAACAAAGTACATTTTAAGTGTTCTCAATCCGTGTTGAGTAACCGGGCCAACTTCATCAGGATCAAATATTGCTCCAGATCTTGGTCAGATTGAGGACTTTTTTTGTAATGTTCCACGGCTCAACTCATGATTTCTCATGGCAAACAGGTTGGGAACAGCTGACCTACATAACTGTTATTTCCTAGTTTGTTGTCTCAAGTAAGCTTTCCCATGGTCTTTATTTAGATTTCCATACTCTGAATCAGCTCAGTTTCTTACTTTTCTCGTTATATTTGAGTTTTAGGAATTATGTCAATCTAGTCATCTTTCAATTTAAATTTTTTTATTTCTTTGTCCTTTGGGATCAGGAGAGCAATCAATAACAAATCAGCTCACACTGAACTCACAAGGCTAGAATAGACAGTTACTCTTTGTCAGCAGTACCAATTCTCCCTGCTCGTTTAGACTGTATAGGTGTTGAAGTCTTGGAAGTAGTTCCCATATGTCATATGTCAGCTCCCATGTAATCAAATTTGACATTAATGCTGATGCCAATCACAATGTAGCCTTCTCTGAAATGTCAGGATGCAGTATTTAGTCATCCACTGACTGCTACATCTCTATGCCACCACCATAAATCAGATCATCAGATATTGATAATGACCCAATTAACAAATTGTCATTTATCTCACTTACTTGAAAGCTAATCAAGATAAAATCATTGGGGGATAGTGAGGGATAAAGAAAAGCTCTTGCAGTGTAAAGTGTCAAACTGGAAAAGTGTCCATGCCAGAAAGACAATGTAAACTTGGGGAAGAGAAGAAGAATGTCGACAGCCTAATGTTGAAATACCTTTACCAGCCAGCCAGAAAATAAAGCAGGAAGTAGGTAGATGTCTGATGCACTATCTTGTGTGTTTGTCTTCCATGATCTGACCTACAATGGAGAAAAAAAGTATTTAGTCAGCCACCAATTATGCAAGTTCTCCCACTTAAAATGATGACAGAGGTCTGTAATTTTCATCATAGGTACACTTCAACTATGAGAAACAGAATGTGGAAAAAGAATCCAGGAAATCACATTATAGAATTTATTCCTGAGTAAATTAAGTATTTGGTCACCTACAAACAAGCAAGGTTTCTGGCTCTCACAAACCTGTAACTTCTTCTTTAAGAAGCTCTTCTGTCCTCCACTTGTTACCTGTATTAATGGCACCTTTTTGAACTCGTTATCTGTATAAAAGACAACTGACTACAGCCTCAAACAGTCAGATTCCAAACATCACCATGGCCAAGACTAAAGAGCTGTTGAAGGACACCAGGAGCAAAATTGTACACCTGCACATGGCTGGGAAGAGTGAATGTACAATATGCAAGCAGCTTGGTGTGAACAAATCAACTGTGGGAGCAATCATTAGGAAATGGAAGACATACAAGGTCATTGATAATCTCCCTCAATCTGGGGCTCCACGCAAGATCTCCTCCCATGAGGTCAAACTGATCATGAGAACGGTGAACAAAAATCCCAGAACTACACAGGGTGACCTGGTGAATGACCTGCAGAGAGCTGGGACCAAGGTAACAAAGGTTACCATCAGTAACACTCTACACCGACAGGGAATCAAATCCTACAGTGCCAGACGTTTCCCCCTGCTTAAGCCAACACATGTCCAGGCCCGTCTAAAGTTTGCCTGTGAACATGTGGATGATCCAGAGGAGGATTGGGAGAAGGTCATGTGGTCAGATGAGAAATAGAAATAGAAATTTTAGGTAAAAACATAACTCGCCGTGTTTGGAGGAAGAGGAATGCTGAGTTGCATCCCAAGAACACCATACCCACTGTGAAGCATGGGGGTGGAAACATCCTGCTTTGGGGCAGTTTTTCTGCAAAGGGGACAGGACAACTGATCCGTATTAAGGAAAGAATGTATGGGGCCATGTATCGTGAGATTTTGAGCAAAAACCTTCTTCTATCACCAAGAGCATTGAAGATGAGACGTGGCTTCCAGCATGACAATTATCCCAAACACAGCGCCCGGGTAACAAAGGAGTGGCTCCGTAAGAAACATTTCAAGGTCCTGGAGTGGCCTAGCCAGTCTCCAGACCTCACTCCTGTAGAAAATCTGTGCAGGAAGTTGAAAGCCTGTGTTGCCCAGTGACAGGCCCAAAACATCACTGCTCCAGAGGAGATCTGCATGGAAGAATGGGCCAAAATACCAGCTACAGTGTGTGCAAACCTGGTGAAGACGTACAGGAAACGTTTGACTTCTGTCATTGTCAACAAAGGTTAAACAATACAAAGTATTGAGTTGAACTTTTGTTATTGACCAAACACTTATTTTACGCAGGAATTTATAAATAAATTCTTTAAAAATCCTACAATGTGATTTTCTGGATTCTTTTTCCACATTCTGTTTCTCATAGTTGAAGTGTACCTATGATGAAAATTACAAACCTCTGTCATCATTTTAAGTGGGAGAACTTGCACAATTGGTGGCTGACTAAATACTCTTTTTCCCCATTGTAACTAATCAAACACACATCATTTCACTGTTGTTAATCAGTGAATCGGTGCATTAAATTTGTTTAACACGAATTCCACAGTTTAGTTTCTGTTTGTTGGTTGAGGTTTTTGACAATGCAAGATGTTTGACATGCTAACAGTTTTTGAAGTTACTAATGTGCACCTTTTAACAATTATTAGCACATTGTTTGCATTGCTGATTTACTCCTATTAAGTCTATAAAATAGTAAGTGAACCTGGGATGTTATTGCAGCTTTAAATTACAGTACTCATGTCTTTGCTTGATAGCTGCAGCAAATAATTGTAATTGCTGAACATACAAATTTTTCAATCTGGTTCCAAATATATTGTAAAAGTCTCAAAGAACTGATTTATAACCAGAGGCTAATTCCTTTGCACTGTGTTGTTAAATGTTTAACAACTAACGCAGAACTGCTTGAAAAATTCAAAAAAATGTTTTCGGCATTCCTTGCATTAGACAAAACAGATCATGTTTTAAATCTTAAAAATATGGTTTCTCTTCAGTACGAACACTCTTTGTTTTAGACTTTACATTCATGTGTGTTGATGAATGGAAAAATAATTTCAGCACAATTATTTTAGCCATTTTTACATGCAACATGCAGAATGTGTTGTGAAAGTGGGCATCTGGTGCTTTTGTAGTTGGCTTCTTTTCAAACGTATCTCTCCCGATGTTTTGTGCTTCACTCCAGCCCACTTGGTCACAGCTGTTTTAACAGATCTGATGAAGATGAGGATGAAGAAAAAGAAGAAGGCGGGACTCGTCTCGATATGGATTTGGCAGCAGTATAAAAAATAACAACAGTGAAGACAGACAGACAGACCCATGGACAGGTCCCCTGTACATCACAGGGCCACACAGTCAAACACCCACTAGTACCAGTCTCCAATTAAACCTGCATGTCTTTAGAGTGTGGCTGAAACTAGTTTTCCTTAAATCATAACCACATCTTCTCACAGTTGACACACACTTGCATGCAGAGCTGACCACAGCTGTAATAAATCAGGCATTATCCCACACACAAATACCCATGCAAACATAAGCTCACTTTCAGTATTATTGTGAACTCACTGCAGGCACAGCTGCTCTATTATTATTTTGTCTTAACCAGCCATGCTATTCTTTATAGGCATAACTGAGCCTAAGAACATAATGCTGCAGTTGTGTGTTATTTCATTCTTTTCTTTTTGTCTCCTCTGCCTCTAATCGTTACATGTACTTCCCAATGTGTATTGCTGTAATACAGTGAATGACCAAAACTTTATTTCAGGTGTATGTAAACACATTGATTTACTTTGTGATAGTCTCTGCAATAGCATCTGTAGAAGGCCTTGACTTGTTATTACAGTTTGATATGAATTTCACTACTTCCCCAGAATTTTTGATTTTGGAGACCTCATCATAAGGGAAAAGGTGTAGTCATTGTATACATTTCCTATTTTTAACTAATTACGTGTATTTCTTTAAAACCTCATAGGACTCTAAAATTATTTGAACCAGCACATACCTTGTTTGAGTTAATATGAAAACATCTCTCTTAGATGTGATAGTTGTATATTCGAGTCAGTGCAGTGTAACTTGATTACAAGCATGTTACACTCTGAGTAACCATTGCTGTGAATTGTGTGTCATTGAGGCCTATTCAGTGCAGTGATGGCTTTAAACAACATGACGCTTCAAACTATGAATTTTAACTAAACGTTAACTAAGTGTTACGAAGAGGCATTCTTCCTAGTCCCAAATGAAAAAGAGATTATTGCTCATTTTGTTTTATAAAACAGTTTCAAGTTCAGGAGAACTTGATATATCTTTTATCATCATTTATCATTTTTGTCATGTCATTGTTGAATTCTTTTTTTTTTTTTTGGTTCAAGAAACAAATACTGAAGTGCAGACTGTACAAATTCAATATGTATGGTTTACACTAGCTTTGGAAATCCTTAATTTTTTGTTATTATTCAATTAATTGACCACTTGTTAAAATGTTTTGCAATAAAGTGTAATATATTCTAAAAAGATTATGGTGATTGTTTTGATTGACTGAATTAGTCTACTTGCTCTGTCTGAGTCTGAGAATAATATTGCACAAACATTGTATGTTTTCATGTTTTTGTTGAAAATAACATGTAAAAATTCGCAGTGCAGGGTGGAAAAAGTATGTGAACCCTTCGGCTAATGACTTCTCCAAGAGCTAATTGAAGCCAGGAGTCAACCTGGAGTCCAGTCTATGTGATGAGATTGGGTGTGTTGGTTAAAGCTGTCTTGACCTTTAAACACACCAGTTTGGAGTTTACTGTTGTTAAGAAGCATTACCTGATGTCAACCATGCCTCGCACAAAGGAGCTCTCAGAAGACCTACGATCACGAGTTGTTGACTTGCATGAAGGTGAAAAGGGTTACAAAAGTATCTCTAATAGCCTTGATGTTCATGTGTCCACGGTCAGACTGTCTACAAATGGAGAACGTTCAGCACTGTTGCTACTCTTCCTCGACCTGGTCGTAAAGATGACTGAGAGCACAGCGCCAAATGAGGGGAAGAAGAATCTAGAGCGTCAGCTAAAGAAATCTCTGACACATGCTAATGTTGACAAATCTACAATAAGTATAACATAGAATGGAGAATATGGGTTGAACCACGGAGGAATCCACTGCAGCACAAAAAATATTGCAAATTGCAGAAGAGCAGCTGGATGTTCCACAGCTATACTGGCAAAATATTCTGCATTGTGGTTTGGGGCTTTACTGCCTGGACGGATTGCTGTCATTGACAGAAAAATGAATTCCAAAGTTTATCAAGACATTTTGCAGGAAAACTTAAGACCATCTGTCCACCAACTGAAGCCCCAACAGGACAACGACCCAAAGCATAGAAGTAAATCAACAACAGAATTGCTTCCACAGAAGAAAATTCTCCTTCTGGACTGGCCCAGTCAGAGTCCAGACCTCAACCCAATTAGGATGCTGTGGCAGGACCTCAAGAGAGCGATTTACACCAGACATCCCAACAATATTGCTGCACTAAAACAGTTTTGTAAAGAGGGCGATACAGGAAATGTTTGGTTAAGGTTATTGCTGCCAAAGGGGGGTGGACCAGTCAATAAGTCCAAAGGTTCACATACTTTATGCCTGCGCTGTGAAATGAAAATTAGATATACATCAGAATACATTCATTCGTTCATCTTCTACCGCTTCTTCCCCATAGGGGTTGTGGGTGTGCTGGAGTCTATCCCAGCTATCTATGGGCGAGAGGCAGGGTTCACCCAGGGGGGGTTCCCACTCCTCTGTCGCACAGCCCCACAAATAGACGCACAACCAGTGACGCGCACACTTACACCTACGGGCAATGAAGAGTGTCCAATTAGCCTAACTGCATGTCTTTGGACTGTGGGAGGAAGCCGGAGACCCACGGGGAGAACATGCAAACTCCTCACTAAAAGGCCCTCGAACCTGGGACCTTCTCGCTGTGAGGCGACAGTGCTCACCACCGCCCACATCAGAACACATTGATGACCAATTTATGCAGAAATCCGTGTAATCCCAAAGGGCTCACAGACTTTTTCTTGCAACTGTACTTATTTACTACTTATTCAGCCCTACGTGGACACAAAATATTTCTTCTGTTCCAGCTTTCAATATTTAATTTATTTAATTGAGATAATGATTTAATATTGAAACAGATTTGCATTATTACTTTCATAATGACTGTAACTACAGTGACGAAAAAGAAACATATATGTCAGCAGATCTTGAAAAACATCTGCTCAGGGATTCCCAACATATTACCTTTTTTGTTATCTCAGCTGGTATTTGGATGAGAGGCAGTGGACATACAGTGCATTGAAAAGAATCACTCCACTTTAAAATATTTGTATCTAGCTGTTTTGTATGGGATCAAATTAGGGTCAAATAAAATTTGTACCCGTAAAATGATTTGTGCGTGTGTAAACCAGATGCGTGCATGTATCTGTACCTGTAAAATGATTTGTGCGTGTGTAAACCAGATTTGTACTTGTAATAGACTTTGTATGTCTGTAAAAAGATTTGAACTTGTAGATTTAACAAGAGCTTTACCAATATTCACACACACAAATCAAGCCTCTAAGTTACGCACAAAATGTGACCCTAAATTTACAAGTACAAAACAGTGACTCTGATTTGACGCTTGAATTTGATTGGCTAATGAAACCCAATCACCAAGCAGGCTGTCGCAGTCCTTTAGCGAAGCACTACTGGTCCTGAAAGGTGAAGACACAGCGATAAGCGGCGACCGCCAATAAACCCACAGAGTAATTATATTCAATGACGAGACAGACTTGACGGTGACTGTATTACCTGCTAGGCTTTTATTCACGTTGGTAAACTTATGCGGCCTGATGAAAAACTATTACGTTAAGTCTCGGCGGTAAATGACAACGTGCTAACCGCCTTCACACTACAGATAACATGCTAATGGCTTGACCGCTAACATGCTACTTTAACATCCAATAAAACCACCATTGCTAATGTTACAGAGTCAGCAAGTTATTTCCCTTTACGTAACCCAAGCAGGCCTGCCAACTTAAAACGCAAGGATAGCACCAGAGAGCAGAGTTTGTGGCTTATAAAATTTATTTTAATGACACTTTCAAATTAAAAAAGATTTCCTGTTTAAAAACATGCAACAATGTTCATGAGTAAACCAATGCAAACAAAATAAATAAACAGAACACACCATGCTTGGGTTAATTCAAAGCAAATAAACAGAAAAAAGAAACCAAACCAATACCAATGTCAATTCAGTTAAAAGATCTACTAAACGCGATAAACAGGATCCGGTCCACATCAGGACAACGAAGCAGGGACCGTCTCGCGGCCCCAAGTCGTCAGATGTGCCTTAAATCCGAATCAGAGTCTGAGGCAGAACCAGAACAGCGGTCGTCAGAACAGCAGTGGTGAGGGAACAGCCGATTCGTGGCCGCTCTTCCCAGGCCAGAGTGCAGCCCCACAGTGGTGGAGCCAGAGCAGCAGAGCTTTGCAGCTAAGGGACCTGCTGCAGTCTCTTCAGCAGAGGATCCTCCCTCCACTCGCTGGCATAAATTACATAAAACATGGTTAAACAGGTGGAATGCGACCAGGAATTCTACAGTATAAAACCATGCTGGTACCTGGACATCAGCTGCCACAGCCCGGGCCAACACCAGATAAGCTGATCGCTACTAAAAGCACGGCTCTACGGAGTCTCCCTCAGCTTGATTCGGGGCCGAACAGAGTCACCCATGCCCTTAAAAACACCTGCCAGACTCACCTGGGCCTGATTGAACAATAAGGCTCCGGTGAGCACCAACACCCGAGCAGGCTCTCTGGAGAGTGGGAGGAGAAACCTCCACTCTGCCACACTAACACCAGTTTACCTTTACCAGCTGCTACCTTACCTTAGCATATCACAAGAGTACATCATATCATACATATACACCGTCAAGTCTGTCTCGTCATTGAATATAATTACTCTGTGGGTTTATTGGCGGTCGCCGCTTATCGCTGTGTCTTCACCTTTCAGGACCAGTAGTGCTTCGCTAAAGGACTGCGACAGCCTGCTTGGTGATTGGGTTTCATTAGCCAATCAAATTCAAGCGTCAAATCAGAGTCACCGTTTTGTACTTGTAAATTTAGGGTCACATTTTGTGCGTAACTTAGAGGCTTGATTTGTGTGTGTGAATATTGGTACAGCTCTAGTTAAATCTACAAGTTCAAATCTTTTTACAGACACACAAAGTCTATTACAAGTACAAATCTGGTTTACACACGCACAAATCATTTTACAGGTACAGATACATGCACGCATCTGGTTTACACACGCACAAATCATTTTACGGGTACAAATTTTATTTGACCCTAATTTGATCCCATAGTTTTGCAGCCTGACACAGTTTTTGTTTTATCCAGCTGTATTTGTTCAATGCAACTTAAAACAACCAAGTTATATTTCAACTGTCTTTTGCTCCAAATCAGCATTTTAATTTGGATCTGGGAGATTGAGATCTGCCCCAATTTGGGGCATTTGTAATAACATTTTGAGGAATTCTTGAAAATTGTGTGTAAAGACCCCATCCTGTAGTGCATCAGTGTTTCTGACAGATGCTTTGTTTGTGGAATACTGCAGTGCAGGGGAGTTAACTTATTTAAATGGAAGACTGACATCATTTTGATCAACCAATTGAACTGGAGAGGTTTTGTAAGAAAAAAGTCCATGTAAATGAAAATCATGGAAATTGTCAGGGGTTCCTGAAGCCCCAACAGGACAACGACCCAACGTTCCTTAAACAACTATGTTATTTTTTTTGCTACTAAAGGTCATAGCAACACGTAACAGAAAGTCACTGCAACAGCAGATGAACATTAGAACTATAACCAGGACAGGACGCTGTACAGCAGGAAATGAACACACACTTTCTACATATCAAAACAAAACACACTGCAGGAGCAGGAAAAATATTACATGAGGAAAAGAACTGAAAATGCTGACAGAGTAGGAACTAAATACTATATGAAACAGAAAACATCAAGTTCTGACAAATAAACCGTTAATAACAAAGCCCAGAGGTAGACGAATGGGAGAACTGGAACTGTAGCAAAGGGATAACACTGACACAGACACAATGAGTTGACGGGTATATATACAAAAAAAAAATCTAGACTCAGCACCACTGCCTGCTGGAGAGGTAAACTGCTTCATTAGTGCTGACACTGACCTTCTTAACCCCTGCTAGTGTTATGTTACATTATTGACTTAGTGTATTTCATTTTCTGTAGGTCTATTTTAGTTTAGCTTTTAGTTAACATCTAGCCACGAGGGTGATCAGAGACCTTGACTTTATGGGATGCGTTTGTCTGAGTTTGCAAAGACATGGACCAAAATAAATAATAATACATAGTCCAGATCTAGACAAATGTGCATTATATAATACGTTTGTTACGTACGTACGTTATTATAATAAAAAAGTACTGACTAATATCAGTAAAATCTAAAACTGTTCCCAGGGTTTAACTGATTTAACTGTTTAATTTTCTCCAGATTTCTCCTGTAAAAATAATTTACTAAATACAAATTTGCTCTGGTAGTAGAACACAGCAGTACAGTAAAAACACCTGTAAAAGTAAAATGATGACATGCCATTTTGTTTGGGGAATAACTTTCATCTAATATATAAATACTACCCATTGCACATTTTCAGTAGTATCTAATAATGTCATAGTGTTTCTCATTTAGGGCATCAAAACCTCTACGCATGTGTTTTGGTCACTCAGCGCATTCATACTACAAACTCTAAAGACGAGGCGGCGGCTGGCTTGGCTACGACGGTTCACTTGAGGCGGAGCATAAACTCTTCGGTCTGGTCCAGCTGAGCGGGTGTGTCCTTTGCATTGGAACCGTGCCTGGTGTCTCGCTGGTGACGTTTAACAAGATAACAGACTTTGTCCGCGAGAACACTTCGGTCTAGAAGTACAGAAAAGAACGCGCATTGAGAAACGCATGTTAATAGCGAAAGGAACTTCTTGTGTGCATTACCGCTACACAGCTATGGCGACTGTACAAGAATACGACTGCATAGTTATCGGTGCTGGGGTCCAGGGGTCCTTCACCGCCTATCAGCTCGCTAAAAATAACAAGAACACTCTTCTGCTCGACCAGGTGAGTCACCAGTAAGAGATTTCTGTGGGAACCGGATTAAAATGGTGAACGCTTAGTTTGTGTGAAGTGCATAAAAAGGGAAGATTTATGTTTATGTACTGTATATGTTTATGTTAATCTTACGAAATAGTGGTTAAAATGCATTGGTTTTGCAATTCACTACCTGTGCAAGATACATACGGCGGTTGACAACAGCACGTCATTTCAGGTCACATATAGAAAGAGAGGAAGGGAATTACAACGCAGCATACCGGAGTTATGTTGTGGCTCACGTCTTTTAAATATGCGTTTTAAGAAATATAAATTCACAACAGGAAGACCGGTAACTCATTAACCTCATCAAACATTTATTCTAACACAGAACACAGTCCTAACTTTACCCACTTCATAATCATAACAGTGATTCACTTATTAAATTATTTATTTGCAGCAGTAATCACTATTAATAAGCTGAAGCAGTTTCTCTGGGAAGTAGGTGTGAATATTCAAATGTAGCCACCGCATTTTAGCACCTATAATGCAATTCTAGAGAACAACCAGAAGATGGGGCTTTGATTACAAAAACTTTGAAAACTACTACTTAAAAGTGAATCCATGCATTTGTTACCTCTAGGCTGGACTACAGTAATTCCCTGCTCACAATTTGTCCCAATAACTCTCTAAAAAGCCCCCAGTTACTTCAAAATGCTGCAGCCAGAGTCTGACTGGACTTGGAAAGAGAGATCACATTTCTTCCACATTAGCTTCTCTGCATTGGCTCCCTGTCAAATCTAGGATAGAAATTAAAATTCTTCTCCTCACCTACAAAGCTATTCATAATAAAGCTCCATCTTATCTTAAAGACCTCATGGCTCCTTCTGCTCCCTTCAGAACGCTTGGTTCTCAGAGCGCTGGTCTGCTTGTGGTTCCTAGAGTTTATAAATGTAGAACGGGAGGCAGAGCCTTTAGCTACCGAGCTCCTCTCCTATGGAACCAGCTTCCAGTTCTCTAGTTTTAAAACTAGGCTTAAAACCTTTCTTTTTGACAAAGCGTATAGTTAGAGATGGTTCTGGTCACTTGGAACCATCTCTTAGTTAAGCTGCTATAGACTTAGATGCTGGGGGACGTCCTTCATTCACTGAGCTCTTTTTGGTTTCTTCTATGCACTAACATGCCTCCATGTCTACATGCGACTAACTTTGTCTCTTTTCTCTTGTAGTTGTGCTTCTCTCTTTCTGTCTCTCTTTCTATTCTCATCTACAGACAGACTCAGAGTCGTGTGTCTCCTGTGTATGGGATCAAATTAGGGTCAAATAAAATTTGTACCCGTAAAATGATTTGTGCATGTGTAAACCAGATGCGTGCATGTATTTGTACCTGTAAAATGATTTGTGCGTGTGTAAACCAGATTTGTACTTGTAATAGACTTTGTGTGTCTGTAAAAAGATTTGAACTTACTTACGCACAAAATGTGACACTAAATTTACAAGTACAAAACAGTGGCTCTGTTTGACGCTTGAATTTGATTGGCTAATGAAACCCAATCACCAAGCAGGCTGTCGCAGTCCTTTAGCGAAGCACTACTGCTCCTGAAAGGTGAAGACACAGCGATAAGCGGCGACTGCCAATAAACCCAGAGAGTAATTATATTTAATGACGAGACAGACTTTCAAATTAAAAAAGGCAGATGGCCGCCCACACTGAGCCTGGGTCTGCTGGAGGTTTCTTCCTCCACTGCTGCTATTAAAATGTACAATTTATTGATCGGCTACAATTAAAAGCTTGCTCTATGGTCAAGTAAACCTTACTTGCAAAGTGCCTTGAGATAACTGATGCTACAATCTTTTCAAGAATTTCAGAAAAAAAGAGCTTGTTAGATATTGGCCTAAGTTTCTACTTCTCTAGGGTTTTTTCAAAAAAGGTTTGACTACAGAAACCTTAAAAAGCTGTGGTACATAGCCTGTTAGCAGAGACTGGTCGATTTGATTTAATATTGACGTGCAGAATAATGGAAGAACTTCGAGGAATCTAGTTGGGATTGGATCTAAAAGACAAGTAGCTGATTTAGTTAGAGTTAATTATTAATGTTAACTCAGTCTGATCTATGGGGGAAAAGCGTCTAAGTAAGACAGAGGTCCAACCAGCAAATATAAAACTGTTGGATCTGCAGATTGATTAAGTACATTTGTTAAAAGACTTGAATTTTTTATTTTATTGGTTATGATTTTACTAGTAAAGAAATTCATAAAGTCATTGCTGCTGAGATTTAAAGGGACCATAGGCTCAACACAGCTATGACTCTTAGTCAGCCTGACTGAAAAGAAACCTGGGGTTATTTTATTTTCCAAATTAATGATGAATAGTATGTGTTCCTAGCAACCTAGCAACCAAGTGCTTTTTTATGTAGTATTAAACTGCCTTTCCGTGCTAGGCAGGATTCACGTAATTTTGTTGGAACGCCACTGTCTTTCTAGTTTCTGGGTTGATGTAGTAATGTTGCATGCAGTTAACACTGGGACATATATATTGTATAATATGATGATTGACTTATGTGATTGAACTACAAATTTTCAGTGTTTTGCCAACAGATATCGCTCAATAAGATATCTAATTTATGGTATTGTAGTGGAAAATGTGTATTGGGGATGGAATATATGTTCAGAATGTATAGGATGGAATCTGTACTCTATGTAGGTATTAACAGGAATAGGTTTTCATAAGTGCAGGCATGAAGTAAGATAGTCAGACTAGGAGTTACAGAGTTTGTGTGTCCAGGATGTGAACCTCTTATGTTGGCAATAACATCCCACATCTGGAAAGTTCTTGGCGAGTGGGGCTGCTCCGGGAACACGCCAGGTCGAAGTGACCTGTTGATAACTTTCCAGTAAACAGAGTCATTAGTCTAAACTATCCAGATCCGAAGACCAAGATTGGGCAATAGCTTTCTTCCTACTGACGCAGGTTTAGGGTTTAAAAACCAACTCCCCAAAGCGGAGAGAAGGAGATGTGTGCTGTGCCGGCTGGGAGACACAGCTGGTGTCTCCCAGCCAGGCTCCGTCCTTCCCCGCGCGCCAGCGAGCTTTACCCCTGCAGGGAGGAATCAGGTGACTTCGTATATAACTGCCTTATGTATATCTTTACACCACTCGTGAAATAAATCATTTGTATTATTTCGAATCTCAGTGTTGTGTTTAACTGAATCCTCTCGGTGAGGAATATCTGTAATATATCTCTATTAGAATATTATTAAAAGATTGAACTATTTATTTCCATAAACATTGGCTGTTTGATATACTGTAGAGCCCTTATTTCAGAATAAAAGTCTGTCAAGAAGCTATTTTGTACCAAATTATATAATGTCAAACTTTTCCAGTTTATACTGCCCCACACACGAGGAAGCTCCCATGGCCAGACCCGCATCATTCGCAAGGCCTATGAGCAAAACTTCTATACCCATATGATGGAGGAGTGCTATAAGCTGTGGGCTCAGCTGGAAAAGGAGGCGGGTGTCAAACTGTACAGGTAAGCAATTGACAGAAACGCAAAAGCTATTAAATTGAGGCATGACGGTGGTGGCGTGGGATTTTTCTGATTAATAAATATGTGTGACTTAAAAAGATTGGGAAACACTTGCCATAGACAGACATTATACAAATGATGATGAAAAACTATAAAAGCTGAAAACAAGAAAAGTAATAGCCCACATCATCTAAAGATGACACAGAAAGTTTAGAAAGTTGATTTGATGTTTCTAGTGTTGAAAGTGTTGAAATGTTGCACAGCTCTCCCACTACAAATAAAACCTTCCTAAATTAAGAGTTTGTACAAAAAAGAAAACTCCTTTAAGTTTAAAAGCTACATGCCACTGTAGTTTTGACCATGTCTTACCCTTTCTTCTTAGACAAACAGGACTCCTGATAATGGGACCACAGGATGACCACTCCTACCAGCAGTTCAAAAAAACCCTGCAAAGCAACAAGGTTCCTATGGTTCTGCTGACCCGTGACAACTTCAGTCAGCAGATCCCTTATGTGAACCTGCCTGAGGGATATCAAGCACTAGTGGACTTAACTGCTGGAGTTCTGTATGCTGATCGTGCAATCAAAACTGTACAAGTAAAGCACACACATTGTTAGTGGTGCCCAAGTCAAGGCAAATCACATAGTCCACATATTGGTTTTGTGTTTTTTCCTTGTACTTGTTGTACTTGGTGTAAGTAACCGTCAGTGATGACTATCATTACATTTTATATACATACAGTGTGTGTGTGTGTGTGTGTGTGTGTGTGTGTGTGTGTGTGTGTGTGTGTGTGTGTTCTTAGGGAGAGTTTCATAGATTAGGTGGAGTCATAAAAGACAAAGAGGAGGTAACAGACATCAAGCCTGGTCCAGTTGTAACAGTGTCAACGAGGACCAGTGTTTATCATGCGAAGACTGTTGTGATTACTGCTGGACCCTGGGCTAATAAACTGCTGACCCATACAGGCTTACAGTTGCCGCTTCAGGTAAATGGTCTGCACCTATATATATATAAATATATAACTATATATATATAACTTTTCTACCTCAATAGTGGCTGGCACATGTGTATGACATCAGGGCTTTGTGAAATCTGCAGTATTGGGGTTATGTTATCTTGGCCATTTACAGTATACAGCAGGGGTGTCAAACTCAAATACACAGTGGGCCAAAATTGAAAACTGGAACGAAGTCGCGGTCCAACTTTGATATTTACTGGGAAAAAAAGTGGATATGGAACAAGCAAAGCTTGACTAGACTATTTCCGTAAGAAAATGCACTGTGAATGCTGTAATGCTGAATTTATTCCCAAGAACCGTTGACGGTAGCTGGAGAGTTTAAAAAGTTCTTAAAGCTAGTTTAAGAAAAATCCAAGTGGTTAAAAAAAGAGCTAAACATGTTCAGAACAAGTTAAGTCTTAAATTTCAAAATAAAGCATAATGAAGTAATATTAAATAGCTATTTATAATTAAATAATTAAAGAAAACACAGTTGAGTTGATCCAAACAGTAAAAGTATAGAAAACGACTAAAACGTGTTGATAGAATTTTGCAGGACTTTCCTGACATTACTGAAGTTTTAAAGGCATTATTACAACAAGCAGAACATTCAGATTCAATGTGATGACAATAAACATCACATCTAAAAAGAGACAAGTCTAGGAGGATTTGAACCGGTAGCCTCACGTAGTAGTGTGCAGCAGACTAACCACTAGACTATTTGAGCAGCTGGGATTGTCACCGCGCGCCACTCAGACATCCTGTCAGTGACAGCTGACTACTGTAGCTGTGGCGATTCACAGAGGAAAGCGAAACCCGTTAAACGGGCTTGTTGCAGCAAAAGCGTAACACGAATCACAAAAACCACCCGAAAGCCGATACTTTAATCTGCGACTTGTGTGAGTTTCATGTCCAAAGACTGAACATTTTTGAATTCCCAGTGAGTTGAAAACGATCGATCTGTCTCTTCTGCTCCGCGACTCAGGCAGAAAAATGAGGGGTTCAATGGCCCAGAAGCGGCCGCTCCGGTAAACAGTGAGCAAGTAGACAAGTGTCTACATTCGCTTCACAGCGTTCACAGTGATAATATTAGGAAAACAATACTGTTAACGCTTCTTTTAGCCATTTTGGGAGGGTAGCACGATGCCAGTATTAGCATAAGGTCTCTATGACTATGGTCAACAGAAGGAGTGGGCGTTAATGGGTCCTCTCGCGATTGACGCCACCAAAACACCAACAGAGAATTCTGGGATTTGTAGTATTAGCAGTACATGATAATTACCGGCAGGCCAGCTCTAATAGTAATTTGGTATGGCTTCGCGGGCCAGAGTTTGACACCTATGGTATACAGTATAGCTTCTCTTAACCTACATTATGTGACATGTTAAAGACGTTAATTATTGGGAATCTGTATGCATGATGATTTCAGTATTTCCGATATTCAGTTTCACTGCTCAACTGTTCAATTCAATTTCAATTCAATTCAGCTTTATTTTTATAGCGCCAATTCACAACATCAGTTATCTCAAGGCACTTTACAAGTTAGGTTTAAGACCTTACACAACTAAACCCAACAATTCCCACATAGAGCAGCTTTTAATTGTAGCCAATCAATAAATTTTACATTTAAATAGCAACAGTGGAGAGGAAAAACTCCCTCTCTAACGAGGAAGAAACCTCCAGCAGACCCAGGCTCAGTGTGGGCGGCCATCTGCCTTGACCGGTTGGGGTGAGGGCATAGAGAAGAGAGAAAAGAACACAACCACAACAACAAAACAAGCAGCAACAGAACACAGGCAGGATGGTTGGACCAGCAATTGAACACTGGAGACACACGGCTCTGAGTCTGACGATACCTACAGATGTAGACAGAGAGAGAGAGAGACAGAAAGGGAGAACTTTATAGAACACAACTAGGAGAGAAAAATAGACAACATTAGTCACATGTGGACATGGAGGCATGTTAGTGCATAGAAGAAACCAAAAAGAGCTCAGTGAATGAAGGACGTCCCCCAGCATCTAAGTCTATAGCAGCTTAACTAAGAGATGGTTCCGAGCGACCAGAACCATCTCTACATATACGCTTTGTCAAAAAGAAAGGTTTTAAGCCTAGTTTTAAAACTAGAGACGGTGTCTGCTTCTCGAATCGGAACTGGAAGCTGGTTCCACAGGAGAGGATCTTGGTAGCTAAAGGCTCTGCCTCTCGTTTTACATTTAGAAACTCTAGGAACCACAAGTAGACCAGCTCTGAGAACTAAGTGTTCTGAAGGGAGCATAAGGAGCCATGAGGTCTTTAAGATAAGATGGAGCTTTATTATGAAGAGCTTAGTAAGTCAGGAGGAGAATTTTGATTTCTATCCTAGATTTTTAAAGAGTTATTGGGACAAATTATGAGTAGCGAGTTACAGTAGTATTAAACTGTCTTTCCATGCTAGACAGGATTTTACCTCATTTGTTTTCGAGTCCTCTGATCTCTGAGTTATACCATGGTGCTAACCTCCTCTGATTCACTGGCTTCTTCTTCAGAGGAGCAACAGAGTCTAAAATTGTACGCAGTGAAGCTGCAGCATCATCAACAAGACAATCTACCTGTTCACGAATAAGATGTCTGCTCTCCTCTGTGTAGCTATCATAAGATAAACATCTGCTGTAATAGAACTTCTTTCCAACTGTTCTGTTATGGTAAATTCGAAAGTTAGTAAGAAATGGTCAGATAACAGTTATCAATCTCAACCCCATAAATCAGGGCAATATCAAGAATATGATGTGAGACAGTGAGTGGGTTCATTCACATGCTGACTAAAACCAATAGAGGTCAGTAGTGCGTTAAATGCAGTGTTAAGACAGTTACTGTCAACATCTACATGAATGTTAGTCACCCACTACAATCACTTTATCTGTGCTAAGAACTAAGTCAGATGAAAATTCTGAAAATTCAATTAAGAACTTTGAATATGAACCAAGAGGATGGTAGACGATGCAAACTGGTTTCTGAGTTTTACAGTCTGGCTGAGAAAGGCTCAGAGTGAGGCTCTCAAAAGAATTATAGCTATGTTTAAGTCTAGGAGTAATTAATAAATCTGAGTTATATATTGCTGCTACTCCTGTCACGAATGCTGGTGCCAAGGTGAGGGAAATCACCAGCAGTGAAAAAGATCAGGCAGAAAACGCGGCTCAAGTCAATAGTTTATTATTTAAACTCAAAATGACTCCCAGAAACCAAAACCCAAAACTAAATGAGGTTCCTCCTGATGCTGGCGTGATAAACCTGGTGTGGTGAGTCTGTCGTGAATATCCCAGCGTGGTGAACCTGTCGTGGCGATCCTGCCGTAACGAACCTGGCGTGGTGAGTCAGGCGTGGTGAGTCTGTCGTAACGAACCTGGCGTGGTGAGTCTGGCGTGATGATCTTGGCGTCGTGATCTTGGCGTCGTCGAAAACATGGCCTAACAGGAATAATGATCCGACACTGATGTGTCGGAGAACGGAGCTTATGTGGGGTGTGGGTGTGAGCAAAGTCCAGGTGAAGCCAATCAGTAATCAGATGAAGTTGGCGCGTGTGGTGAGAGCACGTCCGGCAGAGCCTTCCACAATAAAGGTCCGATCGGCAAGGATCGTGACGATCGTGACAGAGCCCCCCCCTCAAGGGCCGGATTCCAGACGGCCCAACCCTGTCGATCCCACACAAGGTCGGGCGGGAGGAGGGGGACCAGGAGGAGGGACCAAACAACACGGTCCTTCCCCCATTGGGTCCCCGGAGCCAGAAACAGAAGACGGGCGGCCCCTCCCGGAGTCGCTAGAGCCGGGAACAAGAAGGCGGACGAGCCCCTCCTGGGGTCGCCAGAGCCGGGAACGAGAAGGCGGACGAGCCCCTCCTGGGGTCGCCAGAGCCGGGAACGAGAAGGCGGACGAGCCCCTCCTGGGGTCGCCAGAGCCGGGAACGAGAAGGCGGGCCCCTCCTGGGGTCGCCAGAGCCGGGAACGAGAAGGCGGGCCCCTCCTGGGGTCGCCAGAGCCGGGAACGAGAAGGCGGGCCCCTCCTGGGGTCGCCAGAGCCGGAAACGAGAAGGCGGACCCGTCCTGGGGTCGCCAGAGCCGGGAACGAGAAGGCGGACCCCTCCTGGGGTGGCCAGAGCCGGGAACGAGAAGGCGGACCCCTCCTGGGGTGGCCAGAACCAGAAGGCGGACCCCTCCTGGGGTCGCCAGAGCCAGAACCAGAAGGCGGACCACTCCTGGGGTCGCCGGAAACAGGAACCTGTGTGAGCCCTCCAGGCCGCACAATACCAGGACACCTGGGACAAGGCTAGGGCAGGGAGCCGATCCTTCCGTAGGACCGCACATGAGGACAGTGAGCGGCCCCTCCCGCGGGCCGCACATGGCGAGGACTTGGAACCAGTTCGGGAATCGCTTAAGGCAGAGAAACTTGTTGTGGTGTGAGAGCCTGGGTGGTCGGCGTCGGCGGTGGTTGCCACGGCGTAGGAGCAAGAGTGGCCGGTGTCGACAGGGGGTGCCGTGGCGTGGAAGCCTGGGCGGCCGATGCCGATGACGGCAGTAGTGACGTGGAAGCCTGGGTGGCCGGCGTCTATGGTTGCTGTGGTGTGAAGGCCTGGGCGGCCGGCGTCTATGGCTGCTGTGGTGATAACCTCGGGACAGACAGTGGCGATTATTATGGAGTGGAAGTCTGGATGGGCGTCGCCGGCTGCTGAAGTCTTCTGCATTGTCAGAGTGGCGTGGAGCAACGTGGTCCGAGTCAGAGCGGCGTGGAGCAACGTGGTCAGAGTCGGCGTGGCGTGGAGCAACGTGGTCAGAGTCGGCGTGGCGTGGAGCAACGTGGTCAGAGTCGGCGTGGCGTGGAGCAACGCGGTCAGAGTCGGCGTGGCGTGGAGCAACGCGGTCAGAGTCGGCGTGGCGTGGAGCCACTGGAACCTCTCCTCGGTCGTCGGCGGTGAGCCTGGCGAGAGCGTCCTCCATCTTTACCCACTGAAGGGGCCTGGGGAAGCATGCGTCGCTCCAGGATACTCTCCACTGGTCCACCACCCTCCTCCGCTCCTTACGGCGAGGGTTGGTAACAGCCCGGGGAAACACAGGACCAGGGGCCAGTTCAGGAGCGGTCCAGCATGGAGTGGGCTGGCCTGGGGCTGGGTGAAAGAGAGCGTGAGCGACAGGCTCGGCGTGGCTTGGAGCATGAGAAGCGGGTTCAGGGTGGCGTGGAACAGCATGAGAAGCGGGTTCAGGGTGGCGTGGAACAGCATGAGAAGCAGGCTCTGGCTGGCGTGGAACAGCATGAGAAGCAGGCTCTGGGTGGCGTGGAACAGCATGAGAAGCAGGCTCTGGGTGGCGTGGAACAGCATGAGAAGCAGGCTCTGGGTGCCGTGGACCAGCATGAGAAGCAGGCTCTGGGTGGCGTGGAACAGCATGAGAAGCAGGCTCTGGGTGGCGTGGAACAGCATGAGCGACAGGCTCTGGGTGGCGTGGAACAGCATGGGCGGCAGGTTCTGCGAGGTGTGGAGCATGGGCACGAGCACGAAGGGTGGCCCAGTAGGCCACGAACTGAGGCAGCGTCCGCGGCGGAACCGGCTGCATGGTTGGCTCCTCCTGCCTAGACAGCGGTTCGGGGACAGTGAGGCAATGGGCAAAAGACAGGTTCAGAGGCCCTGAGTTCGTGGAGCTGGACTGGCGTGAAGCCGCATGGCCTTGGCGTGGGGTGACGCACACTGGTGTCGAGACAAGGGGGTCCCCCTGGTGCTTCAACTCCTTCCAAATGTCACGAGCCTCCGAGGGAGAGAGGCGAGGAGCGAGCTCTGGTGCAAGGGCAGGCTCGAACCTCATGAGACCAGAGGAAAGATCTGTGGAACCGGAAGTCGTACTCAGCTTGGGACCAGGCAACACCGCCCGGCGTGGTGGACGCAGCTTGGAGGCAGGCAGAGAGCTGGGCTTGGAGGCAGGCTGAGAGCTGGGCTTGGAGGCAAGCTAAGAGCTGGGCTTGGAGGCAGGCTGAGAGCTGGGCTTGGAGGCAGGCTGAGAGCTGGGCTTGGAGGCAGGCTGAGAGCTGGGCTTGGAGGCAGGCTGAGAGCTGGGCTTGGATGCAGGCTGAGAGCTGGGCTTGGATGCAGGCTGAGAGCTGAGCGTGGATGCAGGCTGTGGACGCGGCGTGGATGCAGGCTGAGAGCTGAGCGTGGATGCAGGCTGTGGACGCGGCGTGGGCTCTGGCTGTGGACGCGGCGTGGGCTCTGGCTGTGGACGCGGCGTGGGCTCTGGCTGTGGACGCGGCGTGGGCTCTGGTTGTGGACGAGGCGTGGGCTCTGGCTGTGGACGAGGCGTGGGCTCTGGCTGTGGGATATACCTCTCCCGCACCATAGCCTGGGTGGCAAGGAATCCAGGAAATCCCTTATGGTCCTCCACCCAGGGGCAGGCGGAGTGGACCTTAGTGATCCAGTCGAGGATGGAGATGCGGGCTTGGATGTCTGGGTTATCGTCCAGCAAACGATAACTGGGCAAAGTCCAGGTGAAGCCGATCAGTAATCAGATGAAGTTGGCGCGTGTGGTGAGAGCACGTCCGGCAGAGCCTTCCACAATAAAGGTCTGCCGATCGTGACCACTCCTCCACCTCCTTGTTGGAGTTGACTCATTCAGACAAACGTATTCATCCTGCTGCAGCCAGGTTTCGGTGAGACTGAATAAATCTATGTGATGGTCATTGATAAAGTCATTTATTAACAGGGATTTAGAAGAGAGAGATCTGGTATTTAATAGAGCACATTTAAGTATTTATTGTTACTTTGTTCTGTCTTGATGTTTATTAAATTCCTGTGAATCACTCCTTTTTTATTTATTTGTGTAATTTATATAATTTAGATGGTCGGGGAGCAGACAGTGCTCTCTGACTGACACGAAAAGAACTTAACTTGGTCCAGGGCCTTCTCCTAGTGTCCCTCTTCCTCTGGAGGAAAAAAACTGCTTGGTTGTATCAAACAGTCAAACTCTGTAGAGGTATTACATATAAACTTATCTTATTTATATACTCAAAGTGTAGCTTACGAAGTCCTGTGAATGGTATTATAATATATTAAATTTGAAAATCGGGTGGCACGGTGGTGTGGTGGTTAGCATTGTCACCTCACAGCGAAAAGGTCCCGGGTTACCACCAGGAAACCCTGGCTAAACGATTCCTTAATTAGAGGGGTTTTTCCTGTCCACTGTTCTTTAGTGCTTCCTCCACGGTGATCAATGCATCTTTATACTTTTGTATGGTCTTGCATTGATATATGAAGTTTCTTGAAATTATGTAAATTGATTGGATTTGATTGGCTGACTGACGGTAAGCGTATCGCGTCACTTCCTGTCACCGAGGTTTCCTGCTGGTCTGTTGCTGGTCGCAGCAGCGTTTTTTGCTAAACAACTCTCCTCACTTTTATCTCTTTACTGTTGTTTTTCTAACTTATTTCGAGTGCCTAAGGGTCGCACGCTTGTAATACTCAAGCACCTTATTCCCCTCTCATTAAAAGCACTGCTAATTTCGTAGCTTTCTGGTCTTTTCGGCTAAGCTAGCTTAACTTTCTGCCATGGCTTCCCTGTCTTCTCCTTCTTTTTCTTGCTCGGTGTGCCTTATGTTTAGCTCGTCCTCTGCCTCCATTAGTGTTAATGGTATCTGTAATAAGTGTGAGATAGTGGCAGCGCTGGAGGCGAGGCTGACTGATTTGGAATCTCGGCTCCGCACTGTGGAAAACCAGTCAGCTAGTCAGGCCCTGTTAGCTAGTGCGGAGCCTCCTAGATTTAGCTGCTACTCGTCCCTCAGTGGATCCCGAGCAGCCGGGATGTGACTGGGTGACGGTTCGTAGGAGTCGTAGTTCTAGGCAGTCGCCCACGGTTCACCACCAGCCGCTTCACGTTTCAAACAGATTTTCCCCACTCAGCGACACACCCGCTGAGAAACCCACCCTGATCATTGGTGACTCCATAGTCAGAAACGTGAAGTTAGAGACGCCAGCGGTCATAGTTAAGTGCATCCCTGGGGCCAGAGCGGGCGACATCCAGTCTTACCTGAAGCTCCTGCATAAGGATAAGCGTAAATACAGTAAGATCGTAATACACGCAGGAACTGATGACTCCCGGTTACGCCAATCGGAAGTCACTAAAACTAACATTGAGTCGGTGTGTTCGTTTGCCAAAACGATGTCGGACTCCGTAGTTTTCTCTGGACCCCTCCCCAATCTGACCAGCGACGACATGTTTAGCCGCCTGTCGTCGCTTCACCGCTGGCTGTCTAGGTGGTGTCCAGCAAACGATGTGGGCTTCGTAGACAATTGGAGCAGTTTTTGGGGAAAACCTGGGCTGATTAGAAGAGACGGCGTCCATCCCACCTTGGATGGAGCGTCTCTGCTCTCTAGTAACATGGCCAAGTTTATTAGACTCCCTAAACCATGACCCAGAGTGGAGCCCAGGACGCAGAGTCGCAGTCTTACACGCCTCTCTGCAGACTCTCAGCCGCCACCCGCTCGTAGCTGTAACACTCCCATCGAGACTGTGTCTGCTCCCCGACCACCTAAATTATATAAATCACAAATAAATACAAGAGGAGTGATTCACAGGAATCTAATAAACATCAAGACAACTCCTCTTACAGAACAAAGTAACAATAAAAGAATTAAATGTGGTCTATTAAATATCAGATCTCTCTCTTCTAAATCTCTGTTAATAAATGACTTGATAAGTGACCATCACATAGATTTATTTAGTCTCACTGAAACCTGGCTGCAGCAGGATGAATACGTTTGTCTGAATGAGTCAACTCCAACCAGTCACATCAACCATCATATTCCTAGAAGTTCAGGTAGAGGTGGAGGAGTAGCAGCAATATATAACTCAGATTTATTAATTATTCCTAGCCCTAAACATAACTATAATTCTTTTGAGAGCCTCACTCTGAGCCTTTCTCACTCAGACTGTAAAACCCAGAAACCAGTTGTGTTCTGTGTCGTCTACCGTCCTCCTGGTCCATATTCAGAGTTCTTAACTGAATTCTCAGAGTTTTTATCTAACTTAGTTCTCAGCACAGATAAAGTGATTGTAGTGGGCGACTTTAACATTCATGTAGATGCTGACAGTAACTTTCTCAACATTGCATTTAGTTCACTACTGGATTCTATTGGTTTTAGTCAGCATGTGAATGAACCTACTCACTGTCTTAATCATACTCTCGATCTTGTCCTGACTTATGGGGTTGAGATTGATCATTTAAAAGTTCTCCCTCAAAACCCTCTGTTATCTGACCATTTCTTAATAAAATTTGAATTTACCATAACAGACCTGACAACAGTTGGAAATAAGTTCTATTACAGCAGATGTTTATGTGATGATGCTGTTGTTAGATTTAAGGAGATGATTCCATCATCTTTTGTCTCATTCCCTTGTAGCTACACAGAGGAGAGCAGTCACCTGAATCATGAGCAGGTAGATTGTCTTGTTGATGATGCTGCAGCTTCACTGCGTACAATTTTAGACACTGTTGCTCCTCTGAAGAAGAAGCCAGTGAATCAGAGGAGGTTAGCTCCATGGTATAACTCAGAGATCCGCAGCCTTAAGCAGAGGACTCGAAAACTAGAAAGATTGTGGCGTTCCAACAAATTAGGTGAATCCTGTCTAGCATGGGAAAACAGTTTAATACTATATAAAAATGCACTTCGGGTTGCTAGAACCACATACTATTCATCATTAATTGAGGAAAATAAAAACAACCCCAGGTTTCTTTTCAGCACTGTAGCCAGGCTGACTAAGAGTCATAGTTGTGTTGAGCCTAGTGTCCCTTTAAATCTCTGCAGCAACAACTTTATGAATTTCTTTACCAATAAAATCATAACCATTAGAGAAAAGATTTATCAGAATCTGTCAACAAAAGTCATAAACCGATCTGCAGATCCAACAGCCTTAGATCTGCTGGTTAGACCTATGTCTTACTTAAACTGTTTTTCCCCCATAGATCACACTGAGTTAACTTCAATAATTAACTCTGCTAAATCAGCTACTTGTATCTTAGACCCAATCCCAACCAGATTACTCAAAGAAATTCTTCCATTAATCAGCACGTCCATATTAAATCAAATCAACCAATCGCTGGTTACAGGCTACGTACCACAGGCTTTTAAAGTTGCTGTGGTCAAACCTTTATTGAAAAAACCTACTCTTGACCCTAGAGAACTTGCAAATTATAGGCCTATATCCAATCTGCCCTTTATTTCTAAAGTTCTTGAAAAAGCCGTAGCTAAACAATTATGTGACCACTTGCGTAGAAATGACCTATATGAAGATTTCCAGTCAGGATTCAGATTACATCATAGCACAGAAACAGCTCTGATTAGAGTCACTAATGATCTTCTCACAGCTTCAGACAATGGTCTAGTTTCTGTACTTGTCCTGTTAGATCTTAAAGCAGCATTTGATACGATAGATCACAAGATTCTATTGCAGAGACTGGAACATAGCGTTGGGATTAAAGGAAAAGCACTGGGATGGTTTAAGTCTTATCTGTTGAACAGATTCCAATTTGTCCATGTTCATGATCAATCTTCCATCCGCACAGGAATTAGCTTTGGAGTTCCACAGGGTTCTGTGCTTGGTCCAATACTTTTCAGTCTTTACATGTCTCCCCTTGGTAATATTATTAGAAAACATTCTATAAATTTCCACTGCTATGCAGATGATACTCAGTTATATTTGTCCATGAAACCAGAGGAAACAAACCAATTAGTCAAACTTCAGACTTGTTTAAATGATATCAAATCCTGGATGTCCCATAACTTTCTACAACTGAATTCAGATAAAACTGAGGTTATTATAATTGGTGCTAAAAACCAGAGAGACTCTTTATTGAATCAGATTGTTACTCTGGATGACATAACGTCAGCTTCAAGTTCTACTGTCAGGAACCTTGGTGTCATCTTTGACCAAGATCTGTCCTTTACACCATATATTAAAGAAATCTCTAGAACTGCCTACTTCCACCTGAGGAATGTTGCTAAAATTAGGAGCATCCTCTCACAGAGTGATGCTGAAAAATTAATCCATGCATTTGTTACCTCTAGGCTTGACTACTGTAACTCGCTACTCATAGGTTGTCCCAATAACTCTTTGAAAATCCTCCAATTAATTCAAAATGCTGCAGCCAGAGTTCTGACTGGACTTAGGAAGAGAGATCACATTTCTCCTACATTAGCTTCTCTGCATTGGCTCCCTGTCAAAACTAGGATAGAATTCAAAATTCTTCTCCTCACTTACAAAGCTCTTCATAATAAAGCTCCATCTTATCTTAAAGACCTCATCGCTCCTTATGCTCCCAACAGAACGCTTCGTTCTCAGAGCGCTGGTCTGCTTGTGGTTCCTAGAGTTTCTAAATGTAGAATGGGAGGCAGAGCATTTAGCTACCAAGCTCCTCTTCTATGGAACCAGCTTCCAGTCCAGGTTCGAGAAGCAGACACCCTCTCTAGTTTTAAAACTAGGCTTAAAACCTTTCTTTTTGACAAAGCGTATAGTTAGAGATGGTTCTGGTTACCCTGAACCATCTCTTAGTTAAGCTGCTATAGACTTAGATGCTGGGGGACGTCCTTTATTGACTGAGCTCTTTTTTCTTTTTTTCTTCTATCCACTAACATGCCTCCATTTCCACATGTGACTAACTTTGTCCCTTTTCTCTCCTAGTTGTGCTTCTTCCCTTCTGTCTCTCTCTATTCTCATCTACAGGTATCATCAGACTCAGAGTCGTGTGTCTCCAGTGTTCAGTTGCTGGTCCAACCATCCCGCCTGTGTTCTGTTGCTGCTTGTTTTGTTGTTGTTGTTGTGTTCTTTTCTCTCTTCTCTATCCCCTCACCCCAACCGGTCAAGGCAGATGGCCGCCCACACTGAGCCTGGGTCTGCTGGAGGTTTCTTCCTCGTTAGAGAGGGAGTTTTTCCTCTCCGCTGTCGCTATTTAACTGTACAATTTATCGATTGGCTACAATTAAAAGCTTGCTCTATGTGGGAATTGTTGGGTTTAGTTGTGTAAGGTCTTAAAACCTTACTTGTAAAGTGCCCTGAGATAACTGATGTTGTGAATTGGCGCTATATAAATAAAGTTGAATTGAATTGAATTGAATGTTGTTAAAGTAAAACTATATGAATAAAATTGTGTTTAATTAAGTATAACACAGTATAAAAAGTAGCTAGTGTTGTTCTGAATTACAGTTAAATTAATTAAAAATGATTTCAACTATATTATTATTCCATCGTAAGTGGAACTCTAGATCACTATGGGCTTCACTAGTAGTAATGCTTTTCCTGCTTTCCTGTTATAGGTTGTGAAGATCAATGTGTGCTACTGGAAAGAGAAGGTTCCTAGCGTGTACAGCGTCAAGCAGGGCTTTCCCTGCTTCATACTCACTGAGGGGGAGGAGTCGAAAGAGAACATCTATGGCCTCCCATCAAACGAGTACCCAGGCCTAGTTAAGGTATGTCACACTACTGGATCGTTTACTTTTTAAAAAACTAAATCTCAACTCATTGCATTTTAATATAACTTATTATATAGTATTTTACAATTTAAAATACTTTCCAGTTGCTTCATAATTCAACATCTACCACCCAGTTCTTGCAGACTTTGTTACGACACACTCACTACACTAACTGGAGTCTCAGGGACAGGGATAGCCTGAACCCCTGGTTCCGACTCGCACTCGCCACACGATGGCGCCAAACAAACAAGACAGAGGGGAAGCTCAACCTAGAGCCTGTGCCCACTCTCACAAACTAATCGGGGCGGACCCACAAGCACGAACCCAGAAACAGGGGTGAAGTAAATAATAATTTAATGAGAAGACCAACAAGGACAAAACACGAACCCATGGACAGAACACAAAAACGAGTGACTACAAAACTATAAGAACCAAACGTGAGTTAACATAAAACTCTAGACCAACAGATAGTTACCAATACCAACTAAGCACTAAGACAGACAAGACCTCAAACATTGAAACACAAAACAACCCTGGACAATAACAGATATCCGAATAATAACACCGACACATATAAGTAAAAAACAAAGTAACAATACTAGTAACAGGCACCAGAAACAGACACGAAACCCAACACTCCAAACACTACAAAAAAACACTTACTTCTGGACTTCAGCTACACCAACGAAAAGACAATAATAATTAACACATACATACGAAACACGTAACTTTCTATGTAGACCTACTTGTATAATCACCCAGCAACGTGAAGACAAAACAGAGGAACTTAAATACTAAACAAACAGGAAATGAAAACCAGGTGAAACCAATACTCAACGAACAGGAAATGAACGAAAAAACAAAAACCCAACAAAGAGGAACAGGGGACGAGGGCCAAACCGTCACAGACTTTGTTTTGTATTTTTCTAAGAATTCAGCTCTAGTATTTTATTTACTCGTTTTTATTTAAAGTTTATTCAAATATTTAATCGTAGCACCTATTAGGGTCCTCCTCTATCACATTTATTGACCACTTCAGGAACTCATAGCACACATAGTTGTGCATTCACAATGCACAACTGTTTGTGGAATGTGGGTAAGATATGGTAAATTTGGTAAATGATATGATTCTCTGTTGAGTTTTGTGAGTCTTATTTTGGTTTTGTTATTAATTTAAATCCCACCATGTCTTCGTTCTCCCTCTGACTCGCATTATTGGGTTTTAACCACTCATTATTTCCACATGTGGTGTCTCTCTTAATATTAATACTCGTCTCATAACCAAACTAACTAGTGCCAA
This sequence comes from Macropodus opercularis, assembly GCA_030770545.1. Lineage (NCBI taxonomy): Eukaryota > Metazoa > Chordata > Actinopteri > Anabantiformes > Osphronemidae > Macropodus > Macropodus opercularis. The sequence continues at coordinate 2,585,715 of CM061110.1, forward strand.
AGCTGGACCCAAATGCAGAGACAAGATGAGACAGGCTGCAAGTTCACACAGAAGGTTTATTAAACAAGTAGAAAAATAGAAACTAAAAATCACTGCCAAAGCAGAAGGAAAAGAAATATACTTTTGAAATACTATAACAGAAAAGCAATGTGAAGCACAGGAAACTAAGACATTTCAATACTAAATAACCTTACTGACTGAGAAAAAATAAACCTGAACATAATGCTCTGCGGAGGGCAGGGAGCTTACATCCGCTATGAAAAACTAATCTAACTAGTAAACTGACTGACTACTGATTACTAATTAAGAACAAACAAAGTGAAAAACAAAGTGGCTTCCGAGGCAGTGGGAATTGTTGGACTGACTTACTCAGTTCTGTGCAAGTGATTCCTTTCAGAGAATCCAGTAATGTGGCATAAGCAAAAGATAGTCCATCCTCCACTAAATAAGCAGAGTCACATGGTCCGACCCCTTCACCATGACCGCAGGAAACGTGGTCCAGCCTCTTCACCAGCGCAACATGGGGTAGGAACAGAACCGGACCCTCCAACAGGTTGCAGGACACAGGAACAGAATTGGAACCCTCCTCTGGGCCGTAGAACACAGGAACAGAAGCAGACCCTCCTGCAGGGAACAGGAACAAGAGCGGACCCCCCTCCGGGTTGCAGGAAAATAGGAACATGTTTCTGCCCCTTGCATTGGCGTTGGAGGCGGAACCATCTGGGTGGCCGTTGGAGGTTGAGACGTGGACCCCTGGGAGGGCGATGTCAATGGTTGAGGCATGGACCCCTGGGCGGTGAACTCCCCGGGATCACCAGACGTAGACGTGGAATGGTAAATGTAAATGGTAAATGGCCTGCACTTGTATAGCGCTTTTCTACCTATTGGTACTCAAAGCGCTTTGACACTGTGTCCCATTCACCCATTCGCGCACACAAACACACACACATTCACACACCGGTGGCAGAGCTGCTATGCAGCTTAGGCTGACACACCAGGAACAAACAAAGTGAAGTGTGGGTTCAGTGTCTTGCCCAAGGACACTTCGGTACATGACTGGGGAAGCCATGAATCGAACCACCGATCCAAGCCATGAATCGAACCACCGATCCTACGATTGGTGGGCGACAGCTCTACCTCTGAGCCACTGCCGCCCCTAGAAGTGGTGATCTTCCCTTGACCGCCAGAGACGGGCGAGGAAACTGCAGCACAGACAGGAACTGGTGATGGTGAGATGATCCACGCAGGAGCAAAGATGACAGGAGAGGCGAACTGCTGCTGGAGCAACGACTGGGAGCGCAGGAGTGGGGGCACGCGTGGTAGCAGTGGGCTTCCCTAGGCAGCCGGAGGTGTATGGGAAAACACAAGGCTCTCCAGGACTGTCTTCCAAAAGCCACCACTTCTCTCCGTTCCCTACGGCAAGAAGTGATAGCGAGAATGTCAATCCAGAGTCAGGGCATGGGGCGGAGCAAGAAGGTGACTCAGAGACAAGAGAAGGGTATGGCAGGTGATCCATGGCTCGGACAGCGAGGCGTGGAGCAGGGAGAGCAGAATGTGGTGCAGGGATAGCAGGACGTGGAGCAGCAATCATGACATTAAATGCATTCATAGCTGTTGCTCAGAGCATTGTTTTGCTGTTGCTGAGTCTCAATTCAAGCTTGCAACTGGTTAAATAACAATTCCAATTGTATAAAAAGTATGTATTTTCTTTTTGTGATGTGGCTGGAACAACAACAAACCACAGTCATCAAATTGTGTTTACTATGACAAAATAAAACATAATAAAAATAAAATAAAAAATATAAAAGAAATTCAATGGTCATGTCATACTTTTCATACTGACTTTTCAGCATGACAATAAACAGAATTAAGTTGGTTTATTGGTGGTTTTATTAGAATATAAAAGATTAAAAGAGTATAAGAAATTTGCAAGCATAAGGAAGAAAAACAGTTGTACAGCACAGCTACTCTTGTGAGCAAGTAGAGTGATCTGTTACATAAGTTAAGCCTGTTGATTTGGGAAACCCAGATAATACAGAAATTGTTTTGCTGTCTCCTTCCCCTGAAACAAGAGGTAGAGCATAAACACAGTTGCTCAATAAAATATGAGAAATTCTTAATACTAGTAAATAAAATTTTACAACATGTAAAACTTGATTATCGTTTTTCTAGACTTTTCTAGACTGCAGAAATTATTTTTAGAAAATTCAATGAAGGCTAAATACTATTATTGTTGGTTTTCAAAATAAGCACAATAATCAAACTCCACTGTTTTTTAATATTCAGCAGAATTATTTAACTCCCTCCAATGACCTTTAACCATATTTGATGAGTTGTGGCATATTTATATAGCTCTTTTCTATATATATATAATTACAACAAACTTGCTTCCGAGTGGCGTTGCTTGTTTACTTTGATTTTAAATGAAACTATGACTTGTGTAATTTAACATATTAATTTTGATGGACTTATTAAATCTTTGTGGACAAATATCTTTAAATTGCCTTTTATTTTTTAAGTGAAGTTTTAATTTCTGTCATAGGTTTATAATAAGCGTAGACAACCATATTGACGTGACATAGTGCATAAGTTACTTCTGTATACGTTTCTCCAGCTGTGGTGTCCTTAATGATTGCATTATGGGGGTATTTATTCACGTTCAACTAAGTAGGACATCACTGAGGCTTAGGTGGGAAGTGCACCACTCACTGTTCAAATTTTTCCTATTCACTTATTTTTAAACATTTCAGGGTCACTTCCCATCTGCTGATCCCTCAGAGCAGTGTCACTCTCCACAGTTTATTTATTCTTTAAATCTCCAAATTTGAATTATATTTTTTGTTCTCTTGCTTTTGGGCCAGTCATGAGTGTACCATTCTCTTTCTCTCACCCTCAATCATCTTCGCACTCTTCAGTCTACACTGCTGTTACCAGGTGGTACATAACAGCACAGATTTCAGTGGTTTGTCTAGAAATAAGATGTGTTGTAATCCTGTGTGTAGATATGCCACCATATGGGCAATGAGACAGACCCAGACCAGAGAGACAAGCAGACAGACAGGTCTGATATTGACATTCTCCAGCGATTTATTCGCCGTTGTTTGCCTGGCCTAGTCCCTGAACCTGCATTGGTGGAGAACTGCATGTACACAGTGAGTATCAATTATCCAGGCCATTGTGTTTCAGAATTTAAATCTCAAATGATTTAATGACACCTGTCTAATAATGTAAGTTATAAAATATGAAACTATTCAGCATGTTACTGGCAAGGCTTGTGGAAAACTTGTGGAACAGGTCAAAGTGAACATGACATTTACTGGAGACCACAAACTACCACATCACAAACACCAAAAAACAGCCTTAATCTTATTAAAAGCAAGATGTTTCCCAATAACATGCTGTGTTAAAATTCTATTTTATCTATTTTATTTGGGAATCAATAGAGACAGAGAATATTTTTGAACAAAGTGGCACATTACAATTATTATATTATATAGTTATTTTACATGTAACCCTTATTACTACTTCACAACTTTTATCCATTCTTATTCTATGTCCCCCTCCTTGTGACAGCTTTTGTTGTTGAAGATGCACTAAAGGCAGTTGGTTACTCTTTTATAACAAAGTTAAATCATGTTTTCTAAGCCTGGGATTCAGAAATCCAAATGTATTTATTTTGCATAGAAGAAGTAATATTTCCTTCCAAATGATTTGTTTAAAAGTTATTGGATTGCTTAGTTTTTGAACTTCTTACTTATTGTTCTTTATCATATTTTTCTTTTTTATCAACTTTTCAACTTAGTCAGCTTTTTGTCAATTCCTCTGAGTCAACTTTTTAATGTTTGTCATTGTTTTGTCTGGTTTTGGTCAACATTTAGCACCTAAAATCACCTACATTTTTCTCAGTCAGTAGCTTTTAAGTGGCTGGCATATTTTTGGTAACAGAAAAGCTCTCCCATTAAATTTCTTGGGAAATTACCATTTCTAGGTTAGGTTTATTTATAGTATATATTTATTGATAGTTTTTTTGGAGGTGGACAATCAAATTCCATTTCGTAAATTAAATTCAGTTCATTTATAACTGAATGTCTGTTAACAAAAAGTCATCTCAAGGCACTTTACAAACCTTTACAGACCTAAATCCAACTACATATTAAGGGAACCCAACAAATCCCATGCAATCCAACAAGCACTGGGTTACAGTGAAGAGTAAATCCTTTCTTAGTTGTGTTTTTAAAGTGACATGTCCTAGCACCACATAAAATCTGAAGCACTTTCACTAGGAAATTCTAGAGAAAACAACAGCTATGTAACATTATAGAAATGTTGTGTAAATTCCATTCCCTTGTTAAGTAGCTCACAGAAGAAAGAACAGTATATGTTGCAAAAAATGTAATGTGTGAGTGCAGTAGAGAAAGTGTTTCAATATATGCAGATAAGTATGCAGTAACAAACTACATCTGTCTTTAATACTGCAATGCCGTTACACTCAACAATACATATTGAAAATATATTTTTAAAATAAAATCACTTTATCAGTTTACTCATGAAATTCACAGCATAAACCGTCTAAAAGGTCAAAACAGAGTTCTGCCTACTTTTAAACCAAGTCTGTCCAAAGCCAACATTTAAATCAGGTAAAAGCACAGCCAAAAATACACCGTAAATAGCCCTACAGCATGTAATGAAGCACAGCCTGTGATTCAGGATTCTTTGCATGCTTTGGGAGAGAAGGGGGATGGTGTAAACCAGGGGTCACCAACCTTTTTGAAACTGAGAGGTACTTCGTGGGTACTGAGTCATACGGAGCGCTACCAGTTTGATACACTCTTCTGAAGTAACAAATTTGCTCAGTTTGCCTTTAGTTATACATTATTAATAATGATTAAGGATACTCATCTATGTGAAGACAGAGTGAGCTGCTATTATTATGCTTATCTGTGCTAAAGCAACTAAACAAACACAACTTGATTAATATATTAAACAATTGTCCAAACTACTCCAAAGTACCCTTTTAATGTGTTGTTTTTACAGTTAACGCCTGATCATCATTTTGTGCTGGATTACCACCCCTTCTACAGTAACATTGTAATTGGAGCAGGATTTTCAGGTATAACATCTTAAATCATAAAACAAGCCATTGTTAGTATGTGTAAGTGCCACATTTAGTGCAAAATTAGTAGGTATCGTAAAGAACATGTGTAGCCAGTATTCAGTTTGAGGTAGAGGGGCAAAAACGTCACCTCTCCCATGCCTTATTTATAAGGTAAGCCAACTGTAAGTTGCAAGTCATGCATTAAAAGTAGAACACACATACATAAGTCCCTTAAAGCAAGTGTTGTCATAGTCCCGGAGTCACCTTGCAAGCTTATCCGTCTATTGATATTTCCTCATTCTCCTTTTCTACTGAGATAAAAATAAACTGTGGCTAAGCTAGCAGAGCTAACCTTATATTGTATGACTTTAAAGTCAGAAAGAATACAGTGAGGTTCTAGTGCTCTGGCAGTTGACATCCCTTAATTCTATCAGCTTAGCAACAAGAATGTGAAACAGGACAAATTGTGGTAGTTGTGTGTAGTTATTGATCCCTGTTGACTAAAGTATAATATATATAATATACTGAACTGTAACAACTTTTATTTTTATGTTTTAGGACATGGCTTCAAATTTGGACCAGTTATTGGCAAGATTCTGTGTGAACTCAGTCTTGGACAAGTGCCCTCATATGATCTTTCACCTTTCCGAATCAGACGTTTTCAGGCAATGAGTAAATCAGCTTTATAACTGTAGAGGGCTGAGATCAGAGGTTTAACAAGGTGGCCAAGTGACTATTTTAATCACTATTAAAGCTGAACAGTTTTATCTGAATCTTTTATAACAGTATGATTGAGATTATTTTCTTAATGTAGGACAAAGTTCTTAATGAATCTAATAAAGACCTCTGTATATGCTTTTTCAGTTTTTTTTTCTTTTTTCATAATGTTGCAAATTCCACATGGTCTAAGGACGGTAGCACCCAAAGAGGCCTCTGAGACAATCCAGCACATAACTGCAGGGTGTAAGATGCTGGCAGGAAAGGCATATATGGAGCGTCATAACCAAGTGGCTGGTATAGTGTACAGGAACATCTGTGCAGAGTGCGGACTGGAAGTACCAAGGTCTAGGTGGGAAACACCCCCTAAGGTGTTTAGCGAGCATCGGCTTTTCGCCACAAGGTTCAGCTTCAGTGACAGTAACCTCAAGTTCTTATATATCTGCGCATACATTTACTTTCAGTTGGTCAGATGGCTGAGTGGTTGGTCTGTTGTGGTCCGCAGCCGGAGGCCATGAGTTCAAACCTCAGTTGAGGTAACTGTTTTTAGACTGATGTTTGTTACCAGCACCATGAATCTGGATGTTCTGCTTGTTGTAACAAAGCTTTGAAAGCTTCAGCAATGTCAGGAAAGTCTTGCAAAATTCAATGAACATATCTTAGGGCTTATCTATACTTTTACTGTGTAGATCAACTCACCTGTGTTTTATTAAATTATTTAATTATTAATACTTACTTAATATTTTTTCATTATGCTTATTTTGAAATTTAAGACTTTTAACTTGTTCTGGACCTGTACAACCCTATTCTATCCACTATTTTTCTTAAACTACTTTTAAGAACGTTTTAAACTCTCGAGCTACAGTTAGCAGTTATTGGGAATATATTCAGCATAAAGCATTCACAGTGCATTTTCTTATGGAAATGCTTTTCTAGTTCATTATTGCCTTTCTCACTCAACCACTCACCTTTATCACTGTCTTAATCATATTCTTGATATTGCCCTGATTTATGGGGTTGAGATTGATCATTTAAAAGTTCTCCCCTAAAACCTTCTGTTATCTGTCCATTTCTTACTAACTTGGATTTACCATAACAGACCTGACAACAGTTGGAAAGAAGTTCTACTACAGCAGATTTTTATTTGATGATGCTGTTGGTAGATTTAAGGAGATGATTCCATCATCTTATGTCTTATACCCTTAGAGCTACACAAAGGAGAGCCATCATCTTGTTGATGATGCTGCAGCTTCACTGCGCAAAAAAAATCATATTGTAACAAATGTCATAAATCAATGTGTAGACCCAACAGTGTTACGATTCGGCCCTCCAACCACCGGAGGGCGCTCTTGTTCCCCTCTTCTTTGATGGTTTTTGGTTTTTTTAGTGTTCTATGTCTGGTGTCTCGTTTGGTGTTAAGTGTAGTCACTTTGTCCTTGTTAGATTTCGTTTTCTGTTAGTGTGAGAATCTGTCACTGTTTTGTTGTAGCTTAGGGGTTTGGTTTATTAGTATTTGTTATGTTACGTTGTCCTCTGGTTTTGTTAAATAAAGTATTAGTCTATCATTCTTCTGTGTCTGTGGGTCGTGTTTTGTGTTTGTTCGTAGTGTGGGCAGAGGCTCCAGGTCGAGCCGCCCTGCTGGAAGTTCGAGTCTTGTGGTCGGGAATCAGGCTCTAGGTTTAGCCTCCCCGTCAGTTAGCTTGGCGTCACCCTGTGGCAATTAACGGTAGTTCCAGGGCCTCAGGCTCTCCTACCCCTGGAACTGCCAATTAAGTATAATCTTGTGAGCGAGTTTCGTAAGAAACAGCTGTAGAATTGTTGGTTTAGACCACTGTTTTACTAAGATACTTTCCCCCCAATAGATCATGCTAATTTAACTTTAATAATTAACTGTGCTAAATCAGCTACTTGTCCTCTAGACTCAATCCCATCTAGTGTCACTAATGAGTTTCTCACAGCTTCAAACAATGATCTAGTTTCTGTATTTGTCCTGTGAGCTCTTAGTGTAGCATTCAATAACATAGATCACAACACTCTATTACAGAGAGTAAAACACAGCTTTGGGATTAAAGGCACAGCACTGGGACGGTTTAAAATCTTTTTGTTGAACAGGGTCCAGTTTGTTCATGTGAATGACAAATCTTCTATCTGCACAAGAATAAGCTTTGGACCACTGCTTGGTCCAGTACTTTTCAGTCTATACATGTTTCCTCATAATATTTTCAGGATTAGGAATATTTTTTATTGCTATGCAGATGAGACTCAGTTATATTTATGTATGAAACCATATAAAACAAACCAATTATTTTAACTACAAACTTGTTTAAAAGTCAGATAGTTTCATAATCTTAGTTTTAGGTTCTACTGGAAGGAACCTTGTTATTTTTGACCAAGATCTTTCCTTTACTTGACCAACCACCCTGCCTGTGTTCTGTTACTCCTTGTTGTTCTGCTTTTCCCTCTTCTCTAGCTTCTTACCCCAAATGGTGAAGGTGGATGGCAACCCGCATTGAGCCTGGTTCTGCTGTTGATATGTATATGCTATATATATATATATATATATATGCTGCTTTTCATCAAATTAGTACACTCAAGTGCAAAGGAAAACTCAGAGGAGTGGTTGGACAACTGGCTGGGTGGACAATTGACTATACCTCACCAACAGGCCACAGTACGTGAGGCTACGCAACTGTGTGTCTGTTGTGGTAGTTTCCAGCACTGGGGCCCCTCAGGGGGCGGTACTCTTACCGTTCCTCTTCACACTCTGCACATTGGACTTCACATACAACTTCAGCAGTTGTCATCTCTCAGATGACTCGGCCATTGTTGGCTGTGTGTTTGAGGGGAAGGAGCTGGAGTACAGGTCGGTGATCGTGGACTGGTGTGAGAGCAACCACCTGTGCTTAAACACCAGGAAGACTAAACTGTAAACTGGACTGGACTCATAACAGTGACACTCTGTATAAGAAGTGGCCTCCTCCTTCTTAGGAGACTGAGGTTCTTTGGCGTGAGCCTCTGTTAAGGACATTCTATGACTGTGGTAGCCTCTGCTCTCACTATGCTGTAGTCTGCTGGGGTGCAGGCAGCACGGATGGAGAGAGGCTCAACGACCAGGTCAGGAGGCCAGCTCTGTCCTGGGCTGTCCACTGGACTCTGTGGAAGAGGATGTTTGCCAAGCTGACATCCATCATGGACAGTACTTCTCACCCACTGCATCAGACAGTGGAGGCTCTGAGCAACTCCTTCAGTGGAAGACTGATTCACCCCCACTATAGGAAGTAGCAGCACCACAGATCCTTCACTCCCACTGCTATTAGATTGTAAAACCAATCAGTCGAACAGCCCAGACTGTGCAGATTATCTTGTATAGTTTAATAGTAAATAGTGTGGTCTTTTTTTTTGTATTTGTAAAAATTTTACATTTGTAAAATGCTTAATTTTCTTTGCACAAGGTCCACTTTCATTCTTTTGCACATTACTAGTTATTTCTAGCTGTTGTAGCAATTGAATTTCCCACTGTGGGGTCAATAAATAATCTTATTTTATCTTATGTGCTCTACTAGCCCGTCTAGTGGACAAAATAAATAATGGTCAATCTATTACGGTGACAGTACTGGTTTGCACATATTTTTTTCTTTAATTGAATAAATGTATTTTGGATGGATGGAGAAATCCAAAACATGTGTAAAATCCAAAACCTGTATAAAAATGTGATCACTACTATGAGCAATGATAGCTCATGTCATATTATCCCCAAGAAAATAATAAAATCCATCAACCAAATAAGTCTTACTTAACAAAACTGGTGCCTCCTTGTCTACATGTGACTAACTCTTTTCTCTCCTAGTTGTGCTTCTCCCCTTCTGTCTCTCTGTATTCTCATCTACAGGTATCGTCAGACTCAGAGCCGTGTGTCTCCAGTGTTCAGTTGCTGGTCCAACCATCCTGCCTGTGTTCTGTTGCTGCTTGTTTTGTTGTTATTGTTGTTCTTTTCTCTCTTCTCTATCCCCTCACCCCAACCGGTCAAGACAGATGGCTGCCCACACTGAGCCTGGGTCTGCTGGAGGTTTCTTCCTCTCTAGAGAGAGAGTTTTTCCTCTCTGCTGTTGATATTAAAATGTACAATTTATCGATTGGCTACAATTAAAAGCTTGCTCTATGTGGGATTTCTTGGATTTAGTTGTGTAAGGTCTTAAACCTTACTTGTAAAGTGCCTTGAGATAACTGATGTAGTGAATTGGTGCTATATAAATAAAATAAAGTTCAAAGTTGAAGTTGGCTTTAAGTTTTTGCTCATTACTGATTTTAATGTTAATATGCTTCTATAGCATTGTCAGAGTACCATAAATACAATCAATTGTATTATACTGGAAAATGTACATAATTTCTCAATGCACTATATTTTAATTTGGAACAAGAGATTTGTACTGCATTGCAAAAGGTCCTTGGAGACTGGTTTGTGAGAAATATAGTCAGAGACTGATGTGAAGGATGTTGATGGAAATTATTATGATTATGATGAACACTTTTGTAGAAAACACAGTTTAATCCCTCTAAAAGGTTACTTAGATTAACATAAAAGATTACAGTTTTTTCATTTTCAACAAGAACATAAAGATGTCGACCACATATTCTTCCATTATGATGCAGTTCAGATGTTCCAATTTGATGTACACCAATGGTCGGAAAATAAATGCCCATCCCTCACTTCTTTCTCGAAAGATTACATAATATTTTGCTTGATATTAATGTTGTTTTATGTTTAGCTACGTTTTTGATACACAAAAACAAATGTCCCCAAATTGTTTTCTTTAGAAACAAATTCAAAATATACTTACAATTTTTAAATGTCTTAATAGACCCAACACTCAAACATTATAATTCATTGTATTACCTTTTTTTGTGCATCATGTTTTTTTTAATTTGTTTTTTAAATTTTAGGTAAATTTCCCAAGTTCCCTCTGACATCTGGATGCCTCCTCATCATATGTGGCGTACTGTTCAAACAGGTATAAATTCAATCTGCTGCTTCGTTTCCCTTTACATGCGTTGCGTTGTCAGTTGAGCAATAAAGTTTTTTAAAAGTCGCCCAGGGCGCGCAATGCATGCCGGTTAGTTTTTTCTGCGATTTAATTTGCCCTTCCTCTGACGTCATAATATGTCAATGACCTCGTAAGTCCAAGGCTGCCGCAGTTTTTGTAACTAGAATTTGTAGAAATTCTGTATCCAACTTCATAGGGTGCGGGTACTTTATACTTTTCACACATACTGCAGCTTTAATGCCTCTGGAAATTATTACAAACTGCCAGGCTTGATTTCTGCCTCCATCTCACATCCTGATCCGTCGGTCCTCTCTGCCCTTTCCTTCATTTACAGTCCAGTTTGCCACAAACGCCTTTCTCCGTTATATAACAGACACCTCTGCCTAATTTACTGCCGCCTTCCTCTAAAATGTAATAGTGAGCAGGACTTGTAGGACCGGGGCATACCACCCAAATCCTCTTTTGTGACAGCCTCTCACAAAATAGGGCACAGGGGAGGCGTTAATACTTCAGCCATGGCAACTGTGCTGACGTAAGAACGAAACCCTCCTTGGATTTTATTTGTAAATCAAGTCAACCGAACTGGATTTCTGTCGCGTCAGACCGAAGAGATTTACTATTCCATCCGTGTAGGTTTTCGGATCTGGATCCGGGTTTTACGTCGAACCACCTCAGACTAAAATAGCTTGGTGTGTTGCAGAGTTACATAACGAAATAGCTATTGCGTTACTACAGATACTAGACCGTTTTAACAAGAAAGACACTGGAGTAGCATGAATATATAAATTTGGACAATAAAATTAACTATTTTATTTTCGAGGAAGTGAAGAAAAGAAGCCTACAGTGGACTATTCTAGTTTAGCATTAGCTGCACGATCGGAGTCGAATTGACTTTAACGTCAGACCTCGGCGAAGAAATTTCAACCCAGCTGTTAACACCCTTTAGTGATCCTCGTTTTACACCCCGTGATTAGTTTTTGTCCTCGGTTACTGCCCTTATTTAGATGGCAAGCTTCCCAGACTCTGTAAATGAAAATGATATAGGTAAGTACACACGTTAACATACGTTCTCTTAAACCCCGTTGGTGTTCGGCTAACCCATTTTTAACAAACACCTGTTAAGTCAAATTAGTCGTTACGTTACTAACGAACATTATTACACTAACCTAGTACTTGTTATAGTAGTTTAGCATTAACGTATCAGCCACTACACGGTAGCGAAGTTGGTATTGCTAATGCTAACCTAGACGTAGTTGTCGGATAATCGTGTACGTCGTGTGCTAGGTTTCAACACAAACCTGACTTTTGCCAGCTTTATAGTTAGGTTAGCGCTCAGTGTCTGGCATAGGGCGTCCTGTAGCCTCTATAGTTAATTTTGTCTTCGGTAATTAGAATTAAACGTATCAATCTTGTCTAGCTTGCCTGGGTTTTGGTTTCATCTGATTTTTAGATGTATGTGAGACATTTCTTCTGGCATTGTTATTGATGCAAATGTTATCTCAATCTCTACCCTCCCCCACAGACTAGAAGTGAATAATTCATTCGCTTGGCACACTAGACTCGACTAGTTACGTATGGGTCAAAACGCTGCGGTTTCATAAAGTTCTAAATACATTTCATAGCAGATGTGGCTGTTCCCTAGAAACGGAATAATAGGAATTCTTGTGGGTTGGTCTGAATAAATCAGAGGGGTTAAAATAATGTATTGAATTACATTACCCATTGTAAATTATATAAGTGTTGTTGTTTTTCCAGCTAAGGCAAAGTTGATTGGGGAACTCCTGGTGCCTTTTGCTCCTTTTGACCAGAAGTCTGGGCACGAAGCTTGGACAGTAGCTTTTGCACCCAATGGTTCCTACTTCGCTTGGTCTCAGGGGCATCGTATTGTTAGGCTCATTCCATGGACAAAGTGCCTAAAGAATTTGTAAGTATCTTTTGAAACTGACAGACTGTTGATGATTTTGTGCATGTCAATTAGATTGCATTATATATAGTAATGCAGTGATTCCCAACCTGAACATTTCACTGCCATTAGCCTAGTCATATGAAAGCAAACAATGCAATGAAAGTTACCTTGCTTTTGGATTTTCTTTTACTTGGAAGCCAATTACGTTATGCCTGGTGTGCGGGAGTTGTCCAACACTGTTGTGGTTCAACTTAAACGCCATCTCGAGACAAAACACACATAACTTTAAAACAATAACAATAAAGATATGACAACATATAATGTTTGTGTAGTATTAGTTTAAGCAGATTGTGTTTTTTTTTATTGTTGTGACTTCCATGAAGATCAGAACACATTTTATGACCCATTTATGCATAAATCCATGTAATCCCAAAGGGTTCAAATAGTTTTTCTTGTATACACCTTTTGTGGCGTTTGTGTTTGGTGGTGTGATTTTACTGCAATATGTACTGTGGCCCATAAGGGTTGGGAAACACTTGCCAAATTTGTGATCAAATGTCAAAACCTCTATGTGAATATTTTATTTTCCACTATATTCATAATTAATTTAGTGATTCTAAATACACCCCGTTCAAAAGAAACCCTTTCCTCTGGGTCTACAAAGTATTTGGCAAAAAAGATATTTGCACCAAAATAGTAAGAAGCCTCCTTCATAGTAAATAATCATCATCAATAATCACAGCTGTTCAGATAGTGTGTGAAAGCAGTTAAAGGGATGGACTGAAGACGTTTCCTGGATAGGTGGTGAAACATACTCTAAAGAAAGAAATCCAGTTGCCATTACTCAGCTTTTGAGACAACCTTACGTGGATGACTATGAGAATCTTCATTGACATACAGCTAATGGCAAAATGTCTGTGGAGATTCTCAGTCATCCAGGTGAAGTTGTGTCATGGCAACACCTCTTCCCCCACTTTAAGACTGATGCATTCATATGTAAATATATTCTCATTTTGACTTGAGCAGCCAAGTACTGAAAGGCTAGTTGAAAGTTCAGTTGAAAACCATCAATTGCAGCCTCGCCTGCAGAGGTGCAAATACCTTACACTTAATACAAATGCCATTATCACCAGAGGAGGCAGAGGAGAAGCTAAACATAAGGCACATTGAGTAAGAAGACCATTTAACTATAATGATCAGTAGCACGTTTAATAAAAAAGGGTGCTTGTGTGTTGCAAGCGCGTTGCAACCCTTACAACAGTCACAAGCAGATAGAAAACAATAATGATTATAGAGAATTAAACCATACACAAACAGATGCAGCAACAAACACGAAACGTCACGCAATATGCTTACCATCAATCAGCTAATCCTTTTTAATGCAAATGTATGATATTAGATTGTGGACTGCAGTGTGGAAGTCATTTCACAGATTTTGGGTCTAGTCATTATCCAGGGCTGGGGCTGTGGCTCTTGACCATAAGATACTTGGAAGTCCTCCACTTGAAGCTGGAGCTCTACCCACTAAGATCCATCAGCCGTTTCAGTAGTTGTACAAGCCAACAAAGCATACAAAATTACATAAAATTGTAAAGTGTCAAATTACATATTGCATATCGTGCAGTGCATTAACCCCTTAACCAACGGAGTTGAGTATACTATAATCTAATCGGCACATTGTCTGGCAGGAGTGTTGTTTACTGCTCATAGTCCAACTTCAATACGGACAGATGCCAAATTTTGTTTTTCCCATATTTTCATGTTTTTTTCTTATTGCTTTAATTTACAAATTACTGTGAAAATGACTAGTGCAGAGGAAGAAAGTGAATATGTATCTTAGCTTGAATTGGTGTCTCATCCCTTTGACAATTGAATCCCTCCACCACTGCTGCATTTTTCATTCACTGGAAATCCTGGGATAAAATTACCCAAAAGGGTATTTCATAATATAATTTAACCATAAAAAATAGTATTAAAAAAGGGAAATGCAGGTTCTAATTGAAACCAGCATAAATAGTACTATAATAACAACACATTTAAAAAATGGTTGATAATGAAATGTTTTTCCAGAAACCATGGTTGGTGGAGGGCTTAGATCGTAACAGAACTAAACAGACAAAGGCACAGAATAATCACAGCTGTTTAGATAGTGTGTGAAAGCAGCTAAAGGGATGGATTGAGGAAGCTTCCTGGATAGGTGGTGAAACGTACTCTAAAGAAAAATATCCAGTTGCCATTACTTAGCTTTAGAGACAACCTTACGTGGATGACTGAGAATCTTCATTGACATACAGCTAATGGCAAAATGTCTGTGGAGATTCTCAGTCATCCAGGTGAAGTTGTCTGAAAGTTGAGTCATGGCAACACCGTGGGGGTTAATAATGAAAAGTTTTTCCAGAAACCGTTGTTGGTAGAGGGCTTAAATCGTAACAGAATTAAACAGACAAAGCCACAGAACACGTACCTTGCTTTGTACATATGCGTGCCTCTGTGTGTGTGCAGACTCCCGAGTGAAACGCCCGATGTGCACCTCAGCTAAGTGAAAGGGTGCAAATGTGGACAAAGGTTATTTACATTAGGTATATATTTCCTCACTGCTGCTGTATTTGTTGACTTTGTTGGTTTTTTTTCCCTCTCGTTGTTACATTAGTTCAATGGGCCAAAGTGGAGAGGCCACCAATGCGATGAGTCCTCGCCGTTTATCCCATCAGAACAGTGAAGAAGGTCCGGTAATCTTGGCGGCTGGTGAGCCTCGTGAACACACCATTGACTGTGGTGACATTGTCTGGGGCCTGGCCTTTGGTTCTTCTGTGCCAGACAAGCAAAGCCGTTGTGTTAACATTGAATGGCACCGCTTTAATTTTGGCCAAGACCAGCTGCTTCTGGCAACAGGCCTCAACAATGGTCGCATCAAGATCTGGGATGTTTATAATGGTAAGAACACTTCATCAAGATTTTGTTTCCCTTTTCATGTTTAATGATTTAATTCATATTATGTAGTTAACATTAGATTATGTGTATTGAGGCAGTTTTAAGTTAAATAACCATGCTCACCTACAGTTTTCCAGTGAGCATGTTTCCCTCCTACATGCCAGTCCCATCGGTAATGGGAGACAATTGCCATCACTGCTGAAAATTCAGCTTCATAAAGATATGATGCTGGAAATGGAATCAAGGCATTCAGTGCTTTTTTGGTGTTAGTTTTTTGGTGTTTTGCTGTTGATCTTAATCCAGATCAACAACAGTTGTTGTCTTAACCCCTGTGCAGCCTTTGAGGGGTCAAAATGAAAACTGGGGGTGCTCAAAAACCACACAAGGGGTTGGATAAGACACAACGATAAATCACAACACGCTTTATCTCTATCTCTGTAAGCTATCGGCCCGTACTAAATGACCCATGGACCGATACAGGTCTGTGGTCCGGTGGTTGAGGACCCCTGATGTAGAGGACAAATGAAGATTCATACTACAATAATAAACAAACGCATCACTGGTGTTTAGATGCAGCTTGTGAGAGCAAGGAGCTAAAGCGAAGACCAAAGTTAGGTACTATGATAATGGGTTAGTTTTGTGTATGCTACTGTTCAATATGACAGGTGAAAACAACACTAACAAACACCAAACACATGATGATTCGTGTTGAGGCAGAAACATCGTCACTGACTGCCTGCAAAAGAATCTTAAAAGAGATGCTCGACCTGTCTATCAAGTGATTTGAGACATTCATACTTTTTGTGGCAGTTTTGTTTGGTGATGTGCCATGTGATTTTTCTAATGTAAAATATGTACCGGAAACACAGCCCTAATATGTTTTGAAGCAACTGCAATTACTTCATTTTGTCGATGTTGTTACATCTAGAATGAACATATTTTGGCCTCACAAGGAAGAAGAATAAAAGTTTAAAAAAAGTATGCAACCACCATAACTACAAGAACAATAATAATCATAATATTAACAATGGCAGTAAGCATAATAATAATAATAATAATAATAATTACATCTAATCTATCATGATAAAGCAAAGCACTGAACATATTGCATACCAATGATCAGATTCAACATATCTCAGTGGGTGGAGCAAGACATTTTTTTAATGATTTGATCACTTGTTACAGGGAAACTGTTGCTGAATCTGATGGACCATACTGATGTAGTACGTGACTTGACGTTTGCTCCTGATGGTAGCCTTATGCTGGTATCAGCTTCCAGAGACAAAACACTTCGTGTGTGGGACCTCAAAGATGATGGTATACATATTATTTGTCTTTTAATAGATGATAGAGGAATTTTCCTTCATTTGCTTTTCTGATTTTCTAATATTTTTCACTTACAGTATGCAATGTGTTTATAATTTTTTAAATTATGACGTAAAAACAAAATGCAATAGCATTGTCTAAAGAAATATTGAAAATATTTAGCATGCTTTTTAATGCACTTCATTAGTTTCGTTAAGGAAAACTCAACATACATAACTAATTTCTAATCAGGCAACATGCTTCTGAACCTACAGTAGACATTTTTATTTATGATCAAGTATGACATAGTTGTCCAGCCTTTGCAATAAAGGTTATAGTGTGTTGCTTAATAATATGTGCGTCTTCTGTAGGTAACATGGTGAAGGTTTTGCGGGGTCATCAGAACTGGGTGTACTGTAGTGCCTTCTCCCCTGACTCCTCCATCTTGTGTTCTGTTGGCGCTGGCAAAGCAGTATGTACAGACTTCTTTTTCAATTTTCTTTTATGTGTTTGCTAGCTAATTCCTTTGCTTGCTTGTGATCAGTTTTGCTCAATCAGTACAAATGTGTAAGCACTCCCCATCTACCTTGCCTTTCCATTCCTACTGTGAACAAACTGCTCAGTTGCGATATGTTTTCAAATTTGCATTTTCGTCAATTGCTATTTGGTTGAAATGAACTTCTTTCATCATATATTTTTGTACATCTTAAATATGCTTATGTTAAAATAGAGAAAACCAAACTACTGCAGTCTTAAACACAATACTGATAATAAAAATGGCAATTTCTGCAGATAATGCGGTAAACATGATCGTAAAAAATAGACTGGCCTCAATAAGTTTTCACATTCCACAATGTGTCACTCGTATTTTTAATTTGAAGATGGTGCTAATGGTAGACATGGTCTTTGTTAGGCTGTGTGTCCCTACAGTGTGTGTCTTGCTCTCCCTGTCACAGGTGGTGGCAGAGCACAGTGTGTGATTGGTTTTGAAAGGAGCGCCACGCTGACATTTGGCGCAGCCGGTGTAAACCGGGGATGCACAGTGCGCATAGCCCAAAGGCCTGGCCAGGGGCAGCCAGGCACCTGACCCGCAAGGTCATTCTGTACGTAGGTGCTGCTCCGTGTTTGTCTACCTCTACTGTTGCAGTTCGTTTATTTATTTCATTTTCAGTTTTAAAAAAATCATTGAACTGGTGGTACACCTTCCTTAACTACCACCTGTCCAACGTCCACATCTCAATCTTCATCTTTGAATAGCTTAATTCATCATCTGCATACACTAGCCTCTTATTTGTTACTATTATTACTACGATCACATTTTCTTTAGAATGTGTGATATTATAATTGGTTTCAAATTAAAATGAGAAGTATTGGGTAACCATAGAAAAAAGTAAATTTCAGTTCTGCTTATCATTTCCAAACCATAAAGCTAATTATGTCATTGAGTGTCAGTGTGAAGTTGAACAATAAGCTGCAAGTTTAGCCAACACCAAGTCTGATCAAACATTAACGGAATGTAACTGTACAGTGTTGAATGTTTTAGTGTCTCTGAGCTTGTGTGTCATCAGCCATCAGTAGCACTACCTCTCAAGCACCGCTTGGAACAGCTACAACACACCCCTTTCTCACCAGAGCGAAAGCAAGACTGTCACAGAGCTACAACAGAATCTGTGAAGGTGGATCCTTTCTCCACTTTCATGGGACCTTCATTTAGGTAATATAAGGTCTTGTAGGGAGCATTAGATCAGAAAGGTTTGTTGGAAATGTTTTTTTATTATTTTGTCTGTAATGTAATATTGTTAGTCCACCACATGGCAATACTGCAGCCTAGCAACCACTTAGCAGAGCTAAATACCCTCTTAAGAAAGAATATGTTTTGTCACTTGAACAGTTTTGTTTGATCATTATTTTTTTAACTTAAATTCAAAACTGGAAGGAATCAATAAGAATGACAATTGATAAGCAGAATTGAAATTGGAATTGCTAATCTTCAAACAATACCCAACCCTACTTGTGTGAAGTACTTTAACATCTATCACTCTACTCTTTCTCTGTGAGATAGGTGCTGACAGTGCTTTGCTAATGCTGTGCTGTTTTGATGTACAGAAAGTGGATTGGAATTTTCTCTATGCCTCTTTTCTCTTCTCTTTGCAAAGTGTGTGTGACCTAAAATGTCAGCTGTTACTGAAAATTCCAAACCAGGTACGGCTGACGAACTGGCCAGTTTGTGTCTGGAAGTGGAGTCATGGGATTTTATGAGGTGAAATTAGGGTCAAATGTTGTTGATTTATTTCACTTTTTGGATCAGTTTTGGCTGTGAAAACAGGGTATATAAATGAAAGGGTTTAAATGAAAATTCGCAAATTAAATTCCAAAACTTTTTGACAGATTTGTAACACTGGAAAAAGCATTTTCACCTCATACCATGTGGACTTTTTTTTAAGTTCAAAATGTTTCCCTAGTTATTCAAGAAGCTTCATCATTCTGAGAAAAGTTTGATGGAGACCTCAAATTCAGTGTCCAGTTTGTTCTTCACATATTTAATTTAATTCATTAGTTTGACAGGGGGAGCTGAATGGCCTTCTTAAAACAGATACACTCTGTCTCCTATTTATGCTGTCTTTATCATCTGACTTCTCCACCTCTGTTTAGGGAGGATGTGTGTACAAGGATTCTCTGAGCTCTCTCAAACCACTTGTCTTCAAATTAGGTCTCACTGTATTGTTCCATGTCACTGATAAAATCTGAGTTCTTCCTACAAAGGACTTGAATGAATGAACCATGGCTTTTTATTGCAGTGTGTTTTCACTTATTCTTGCAGGGACACACATCTATACAAAAATTTAAGTAATTAAATTTAAGATTAAAAAATATGTTGAGACTACAGCCCAATCAGTGCATTCACAGCCTTTTAAGTATCAATGGACAGCAGTCTGACATCTAACACTTCCCAGTTTTGAACTTGACAACAGTAGCTTTAAATTTCGATGTATTTTGGGACCACCAGCAGCACAGCTTCATCTACCCAACAGGGATCTCGGTAAAGACTCATAAGCCTTACATGTCCAATATAAGCAGTGTATCTCTATTTAAAACGCAAAGACCATTTCGTTGAAGATAAAAACATTTTGGACAGAGAATTCCAGTGGTCTTAGGGGGCTCAGGAAGCCTTGTATTTGCACATAAATATCCCTCCTGTAATTAGAGATGGAAGACACAACACAAAGACACAACCTGTCACCTATTTATCGTACTTCCCCATCACCTCAGCATAGAAAGATCAAGACCACTTCACAAGTCCCCCAGGAAGGGCAGATTTAACAACCCTGTGATGGTGGCAGGAATTCTTCTACATCCACCGACCCCTCCCCTTCCCTTATGGCCTAACAATGATTTATAGGTGTGATGCGAAACCAACCTGGAGGATTTATTTGTTGTCTCTAGCCGACTTTTCTCAGACTGATGAAGCTACTACAAATCTGACTGTACACGTACCTTAAAAGCAGCTGGCGTGTATAGCAGCTTAGTGCTATACACTAACATGAGGATAAGTAAAACAGAATTATAAAACATTTAAAAATATACAATATACACATAAAACATGCATGTACTGTATATACACAAAGCTAAATGTCAGAGAGAAAAATTGTATTTTAAGAGAAAATTTAAAAGCAGTAAGAAGTAAGTTGGCCTGTGTGATGTGCAGGGGCAACTTTCTCTATAGTTTCACAGCAGCAACCAAAAGCGTAGACAAGCAAGTGACGTCTTGCTAACTCCAACATAAAGTGCTTGCTAGAACGACGTAGTGACCACATTTTGTGGCTATAACAATATCATTATAAACAGTGCTGATTTTGTACTGTGCATAGTTTTAAACCTAGACTAAAATACCTCAGCAATGTTGTGCTAATTTAGGAATCATTTAAAAAACCTTTTTTCTCTAGATTAAACCTAGAAGAAGAAGTTCAGATGCCATGAATCGACTTCCAGACAAATTCACCTGGGTGACTGAGAATCTTCTCCGACATGTGGCCAGCTACTGAAAGACCAACATTAAATTTAACTAAAAAACTAGTTAGTACAGAGAGAGAGTTAATGATTTATTTATTTATTTACTATATTTATTAAGAAGAGATGTTTGCTGCTTTCTAGAGCATTTCCAGTCGCTAACATTCAAAGAGTGATGACATGCACAAGTCATCTGGCCCTACATCCAAATACAAATGACACAGGGTAAAGCAAATAACCCTGCAGATTTTAAAGTGCATGAATATTCCCCAGTATCAGTAATATTTGGATCAAAGTTCTTTTTTTGGTAGTGATAAAAAAACCCCTGAAACTTGCTAAATTGTAGCAAACAAGTAAATTGTCTCAAATCATGCAACAATGGAATATGCAAAATTTATGTGATATTTAGAATATGATGATGTCCCTCACAATAATAATTCCAAATTTAAATAACTTTTGGCCCATTATTACAAGCATTGTTTGCATTTACAGTAAGATTTAGTATTTGCCTTTATTTAGATTTATACCACATAATAGCATTAGCTAATTTAACAGCACAAACAGGGACTATACAGTATGTGGAGTGGTACCGCAGGTCAAATCCAGCAGTGGTACTGGTCCAGGAAGACCTAACAAGCAAAAATGTCCATGAACCCACTGCCAGACTGTCTCTCAGGTCATAGGACACAGAAATGTGAGTTGTGCGCACAGAATAGCTGAGAGTAATTTATTCTGTGCATAAGGGAAACTGACAAACAACAACAAAATGAAGGAAAATAAGGAGGAAATAAACACAGTTGCGGTGCAAAATTAATAATAAAAATAACAAGTGGCTAAACTTTTTTTCTGTAGTGACTTTCACATTTGCCTTCACTTTAAACTTTATGTGTTATTAAGAGTGCTAATTTTGATTTGGAAGTAGCACCATAAAGTCTCTTTACAGAAAATATATCTGTATATCTTTAATTTCTTAGCCATCTTCATTTTGGTCACGTATGGTGATTTTATTTCTTATCAATAAAAAAAATCACCATGCATGACAAAATCAAGGCCTTACATTTATTAACTGTGTGTGTGGGTGTGTTGCAAATTTGTATGCAAATGTTTAGTTTGGTAAAAGTATAAAACCTTTCAAATATTCTTTGTGTTGTATTATTTGTTTCTCTTCCGGAGCTGTGAGCAATACGATAGTAAAAACAGTGAAACCAGTGGAATAACATTATGTTCTCTTAACTTACTGCTTGTTTTGTTTTCTCTTCCTTCTGTATATCTTTTGTAAAAACTATGCAAGTGTTACATTTTATAATGTATCAAATCTTTAAAAAAATATACTGTCAATGACAGTTAATTTTTTGATTATGTGAAATGTTGGAAATGTATCATTATTTATAAATATCAGGATAGAGTAAGTGTTGCATTGTCTTGATTCCTGTGTAGCATGTGATATTTTGCTGGTTTGGCCTGGTTAAAGGTTACAAAGCTTTTATGGTGACAGTGAGCATAACATGGACATAAAATAACAATTTAATTCAGTTAATCCATTTTTTCAATTATTTTCTAAATACTTTACATGCAATAACTGTAAAATAGCACATATGTTCTCTTTCATTCTATTCCAATTTTCAGTCATTCCATAGCCTTTAACAATCCTCTTATCACATTGCAGGTGTTCCTATGGAGCATGGATAAGTACACACTAGTTCAGAAGCTGGAGGGACACCACAATGATGTGGTGTCTTGTGAGTTTTCACCAGATGGGGCACTGTTGGCCACTGCCTCTTATGACACCCGGGTCATTGTATGGGACCACCACAAGGCCACTGCACTGCTTGAACTGGGGTAAGAAAATAGGGTAACAAATCTTATACAATAATATGTATGTACCTCATTAGTTTCTTTATTACTATTTATTTTTACCTACATTTCTTCAATTAATGTCTATTTATTGTATCTATTGTATTTCTTGTCTGTAGTACTAAGCCCAGATTAGTTACAGCAGACTGATGGAAAATAGTTTTTTTGCTTCTGCCTTACTGAATGAATTACCTGACTCCCAGCTGACTGGAAATGCACTCAAAATGCATTAAATCTTTTGTTAAAAAATGTCTTACACTAAAATGTGCTTAAATTATAATTGTATGTACAACAAAATGACTAGACTACATATTAAATTTTTTTAGCATTCCTGCAAAATCTGCAATAACTGATACAGTTGCAAGAAAAAGTATGTGAACCCTTTGCGATTACATGGATTTCTGCATAAATTGGTCATAAAGTGTGTCCTGATCTTCATCAAACTCACAACAATTGAAAAACAGTTTGCTTAAACTAATACTATCTACTAATACTACCTGTATATTATAGCGCATAAGGTAGAATTTGTTTGACTTACTTAGATGCAATGAGGCCTGGGCAACACTCAAACTGTTGCTAGGTTTACATTAGAATTTCCGTACTGTCTGTTCGCTAGTTCTAAACAGGCGCAACAAAGTACACAAATCAGTAAACTACATTAGACAAGTGTGCAAACTCTTAATCATTAATGCTTGTCACAACTCTCAACTTCTTCATATAGCATATTGTTGCAATACTGTAGTTCAAAAGCATGATGACTTTTTAGTCAGTGGTTAACAGAAACAGTGAAGAGGGAAGGGTACGGAGGTAGGGCATGGATAATTTCTTAAGGCTGGTTGGGTTCAAGAAACCCTCAAAATTAGTTTTTTGCTCTTCATATAACTTCATATGAGCAAGCAACTTGATTTGACCTGACTTTGCTAACCAAAAAGGCTCCTGTTTGCTAATTACTAATTCAGTAATATTTATGCATATTTTTTATTCATTAATTTTACTTATAAATTTGTGATCCTCCATAGGAGTCCTTTAGAGGCATACAGTGCTGCTCTCAGAAAATTGTTCCAATTCCAAATGTTTTGGTTTTCACATGTTTATTGTTTTCGTTTGGAACAACACAAAAAGCGGAGAAGAAAAGTCAAACCTGATAAAAATTCACACAGAACTCAAAAATGGACTGGACAAAATGATTGGCACCCATAACTTAATTTTTGGTAGCACCCCCTTTGGAAAAAGTCAAGGCATCCAGTGCCAGACGGATTAAAGCAACCCCAAAACATCTTTGAACCTCCACCATTTTTATGAATATAAATTTTATTAAATAACTCTATTTTCATACATCCAGTGAATTACCCTTATGATGGCCATGTGCTGGAAGGTGTTTGCGTAATGAAGAAGATCATTCCATTCGAGTGACATTGTGTGGAATCAAACTAGTTGCTATGATTGGTGAAGAACCCAGGAGAACTAACGCATCAATTAAACTGACCGTGATTCAGTGTTGCATATTTCTTTGTTAATGTTAGCTACTGGGCATGTCAGACCAAACATGTAAATTGTTAAATCTCCTAACTGTACTGAATTGAGCCTGAAAAGTGTATTGCTTATGATTTTAGATTTTGAGACTTCAAGAGAAAAATAAATGGTTTTCTTTGTCAGATGGCCTACTGATGTTGATTATGCTCCATTTATTTCCAGCCATCTCTTTCCTCCTCCATCACCTATTTTTGCTGGAGGGGCAAATGACCGCTGGGTTCGTGCTGTGAGCTTCTGTCCTGATGGCCGCCACATTGCCAGCCTTACTGATGACAGGTAAAACACTAAATTACCTTTTTTACATTTGTCCAGTGTAATGTTTGTACGTATTTGTACATTGTATTGCAGTACAATATTAAATCATATAATTTAATATATATGATTTAATATTGTAATAATATAAATAATTTTGTATAATAAAACATTATACAAAACACAACACTGTTGATGCAAAGGGTACAAAACTGTGGCAATAACGCAGAAATACAACCATTTACATTTAAGCCCCATTTACATTGGGGACTTAATAATAAGGGATCTTTTTTTCAAACTGCTTATCTTTGTAAAAAGCAGGTGCTGAAGGTACTGTCATTGGGCGAGAGACAGGTTGCAGGTTACCATTCACATTCAAAAGTTAACATTTAACCTAACTGCAGCATCCAGAGTACTCAAAGAGAACCCACATAGGCATAGTGAGAACATGAAAACTCCAAAAAGTGCAGTGCTGACTGAATTGATTTTCTACTGAGGCAACTAACCAGTATACTGCAGCTTTTGACAAAATCTTATTCTTAAGTTAAAATAATTTTTTGTTTATTGCAGTTTATTATTTATAAATTAAATGTGCTAACGGTAAGGAGCTAATAAGTAAGTAACAAATTGTGTATAAATTTGAACATTGTTCTATCACTATCGCTAAACATTATCTCCTCTCAGATGGGTTCGTTTCTGGAGCATCGAGGAAAGGGCTCCTCAGGCCATTGCCCCTCTCTCTAATGGCGTCTGCTGTGCCTTCTCTCCCGAAGGAAGTGTCCTTGCTGCTGGGTATGACACCCACTGTCCTGCACACACTGACTATGTCTTATTAATTTAGCTTAAGCTATAGTAAGAGTCTGAACTATGAGCTTCCTTTTGTAAAATCCATCCTTAAAAAAACAAAACAACAAAAAAAGTGCCCTTTTATAAATTATTGTCAACAGTGTAACCTTTCTGACTAACCATACACAACAATCTCTTATGACAGTTTCTTTCTAGTTTAGCCTATTATGCATGATTGCATTATTATCCCCCTAGTTGTAGGATAATAACCTGAATCTCCTGCACATATTCTGTATAAGATTTTGATCTGGGCTTATAGAGGGCCACACCAGGACCTGGACTTGTCTTGCTGGAAGTCCCAGCATCAATGTAACCATAGACTGGCAATAGTTCTTTATTGCATCCTTCAAAATAACCCCGTGCTTCCGTAAAAGGATTCATAAGCCTACAGCTGCACTGTGAACTGCTTCAAAATTGAAGCTTAGCCTTCCCTTTTATAATAAGCATCCATTGTCATCTTTCTGAAGGATTTTTACCGTTTGACTTCATTAAAATAATTGTATTATACACCTTTTCCACATATTGGTCTTGGTGGTCTACTCAATGCGTTTTTCATGTTCCATAAGAAAATAACAGATTAGTGTTTTCAGCCTAACTGAATAAACCCAAATATCTCAGTCCTTAAAAAAAGCTGGTGTCAGTAGGGTGCATAGCCTTGTAGGAGATGCAGCTATGACGCACTTTATGCAAAATTGTGCCAGCCTCCCTTCAGTTTATTTGTAACTGAAAGGAGTAACCAAAACATCTGTGAGGCAGAGAACAACTCTAACTCTTCCTCAACCTGGCTACAGTGCTACAGAGGGGCAACAGTGTCAAACAATTGTACACAGTGGTGCTGCAGCATCATCAGGGGCTTTAGTCTGCCCCCCACCACTACACTGTATATACAAACAGACATGTTGCCAGGTTGTTTCCGGTTTTGAAAGAACAGCAACATCGCTACCACACACAAAAGAATAATAGTTAAGTAATAAAATTGGAGGCTAGTAGTGCTCGTAGAGGCATTGTAATGATTCTAAATAATTTCACGGATGCTTTCAGCACCTCACACACACACTTTGTCTAAACAACAGTGATTTATTACTTATTATTGAAAAGGCAGACTCTGGATTCAAACTCACTTTAATACGTTTAATAGTCTAAGCCTTTTTAAATGTTTTCTTTATGAAGCTTCATTCTCAAAATAAATTACATGATAAAATCCACCAATCAGGGTCATCATATCAAGTTTCATATACAAACTGAATTTAGTATGGCAGCTTAGTTGCATGATCACATTTTGAAAGACTGGAAAAGTATAGTATATTATTAAATGGAGACGGATGTTTGATGAAGTAAATATAAAAATAAATATAGACGTGTGTCTGATCCTAATTTGTGTGAGACGTGGTTAGACTATTTAATTTTATCATTTAAAATGGAAACACCCTCAGTATTCAACTGCTGTTTTGATGACTTTAGCCTATTGCTTTTTAATACATATTATGAAATTTGGTACAGTAATAAATAAATAGTAATTCTGACCCCAATGTACAACTGTATAGAAAAAAAACCCAACACACTCACAACTTCACAGTGTACACTTGCATGTCTGCGGGAGGAAGCCAGAGTACCTGGCAAGAACTCACATAGACATGGGAAGAATGTGCAAGGAGTCAAACCCAGGTTTTTGTTAGTTGGTCAGTTATACTATTTGCTCAAGTTCTTTTCTTTTATATTAGTAATGGCTTTATTGTTATTATCAGTTTTCTTCTTTTTTTTATAGAACCTCTGATGGTAGTGTGCGCTTCTGGGAGTTTCCTCGTAACATTGCCAGTCTGCAGCACATCTGCAGAATGGCTCTTCGAAGGGTAATGAACACACAGCAGGTGGAGGCTCTGGCTATTCCCACCCCACTTTATGATTACCTGACATACAAAGTCATCTAACCTTCACCAGCTTCATCAGCTGATGTAACTGCAACTGCTTCAGCACCACCTTCCTGAAAAACAAATTAATCTTTTGTATTTAAAAAATATGTGCCTAGGACTTTTTTTTAAACACTGATTAGGACTACAGAAAGAATGCTACGTCCTTGTCTCAGTTGGCATCCCAAACCCCCATCAAAATTACTTAGAAAGTCTTGTTTTTTAGGTATTGTTTTTTATAAATAATTCAATAACCATACATATGGGTAAGATAAGATAATCCTTTATTGATCCCACATTGGGGAAATTCAATTATTACAACAGCTCCTAGGGATTACAAAAAACAGGTGATGCAAAGGTGCAAAAGGATGAGGTTCAAAAAGCGTGTGCAAATTTTTTATATCAACATGTGATCAGCTCCTCTTTTTGCTGGTTCTTCCATTCAAGCAGGTACCGTTAACGTATACATTTTACATTTCTTTGGA
Organism: Macropodus opercularis; assembly: GCA_030770545.1. Taxonomy (NCBI): domain Eukaryota; kingdom Metazoa; phylum Chordata; class Actinopteri; order Anabantiformes; family Osphronemidae; genus Macropodus; species Macropodus opercularis. The sequence goes on from CM061110.1 coordinate 2,613,596, forward strand.
ATAGCTGTACCTAATGTGAGGTGTTCTTCGATAGTGCCTGCTCTTAATATCAGATTTTCTGTAAGATTATTCTAAAACTTTAACCATTATGGCACTGGAAATTCTTTTTATTTTACAACCTGAATTACAGAAAAGTTGGGACGTTTTTAAAGTTTTAATAAAATGAAAATCTAAAAGACTTTGAAATCATTTGAGAGCATTTGTTGCATAATTACACAAAGAATACATAAAAGATTACCCATTTTCAGCAGCTGGAAACTTATATCAGGCAAGAATGGGACCACATTTCAACACTAAAACTCCAGGAACTCATAACCTCAATACCCAGGTGTCTTAAAACTGTTTTGAAAAGAAGAGGAGATGCTACAGCATGGTAAACGTGCCCCCATCCCAACTATTTGAGACCTGTAGCATTTGGAATTAGCTTATTTACTGAATAAAAGTAACATTTCTCAGTTTAAACATTCGTTATGTTATCTATGTTCTATTGTGAAATTGGCTTGTGTGTTTTGAAAGTCTTTTAGTCTTCATTTTATTCAAATTTTAAAGTTCGGGTTGTATGAGGGAGTGTGAGAAACTAAATATCAAACTACAACTCAACTACAGTAGTTCATATACTTCCTTATATAAATAACAAACCAAACAACAAAATGCATAGATATTCAAATCACAAAATAAACTTTTAATAGCAGAAAGTAGTTTAGTGGGTAAATCTGTGGGTAAAAGACTGGCATGATGTATTTAACAAAATGTTTTTTAATAATAATGATAATGTCATGTCCCATTAAAATAGCATCAGCAGCCTAATGCGATCCCCTACAGCATGTTCTTGTGTATAAAATGATTAATGGAGCTGTGTGAAATCAAATTACATGTTCCACTTTTACATTACATAATCTTGTTCCAGATTACCCGAAAAGCGTGTTTCTTTGAGTAACAATGTTAGCATCAGTGTTCTATTTTTAGCATCTTCAAAGCTATGGCTTCTGTGAAATCAAACCACATGTATGACACAGTGGGGCATTTTAATGTGGTTTTATCGAGATACATGAGACTAAAGGAACACTCTTATCATTGTTCTTTTGCTGTTCTTTTCTGTCTAAAGTTGGATACAGTGAGGTTACAGAATAGGACAGTTATTTAGACTTCTGTAAGAGAATGCTGTACTCTTCAGTTAACACATGTTTAATACCTCTGTTTTGGTCTATCGCATGTACAAGCATGTGGTAAAGTGATCTGTGTCTTCTACAAGATAGTGGTTTCCTGTCTTGTAGATAGAAATAGGAGTTCCACAGAACAGCACTTATCAGCCACTTTTTTGTAAACCAACAATTGTCGATTATCAGACATGATGCAGGTGTACACACACAGAATTCGACCCAAATATGACACAATATTATCGAATGTGTGCCATTTAAAATATGTTTTAGCTAGGTGCCCTAACTGCTAACTTAGTCTGAATGGCAAGAGTATGCTTGAATATACATGATGCTTCGTGTGCAAGTGTGCTTTGTAATGCCTGTTTAATTTTCTACCAAAGCAAATCAGTCTGTTATCTATATTTATATAAATATAAATATGAATGAACATAACCTTGTATACAGAACTTTGTGAGATATACAGTATACATGTATCAAATTGTATTGTCTGTAAACATATCAGTTTTGTTTTTCCACTTTATTTTGTCATTCATAATCATCTCTTCTTTCTTTGTTTTTGTATTATCCTTTTAATGTGAAAATTTCTACAAAACAGTGTATGTCTTACAGCAAAACAGGTCCCATTTGGTTATAGCTGTGCCTATGTGACTTGTCGCATACTTTTGATTTATGTATAAATGTCAACTAGAAATCCCAGCTATTATCAACTATCAATCTCGGCCCTAGTCTTCACTGAACTCAAAATATCATTCGTAACTGTTAAAGATGCTGTATTTTTATTTATCTTTTTTGTCAGTAATTGTATATCAGTCAGGAGAGAGTTACGGAAGAAAAGGAAGGTTGCTAATGCAAAAGGTTGTCCATTCACCTAGTGTGTGCAAGTGTTCTGGTTATTGAAATCACTTTATGATGAGAGATAGTGGGTGTATCTGTACAGTACATGTATTTATATGTATGTATTTATACCTTAAACCATTGAGATTAGGGAAAATCCCAGTCCTGGCTCATTGAGATGCAGTATGACACCATGAAACTGTTGTTTTTCTGTAAGTTTTCTGGAAAAAAACAACAACTTTTACAGTGTGTGTGTTCATTTTTTAATAAATATTTTTACAAGGTAATGTGTATGGTTGTTCACATAAGAAAAAGTCTTAAACCTGACTCCCTAGCGTGCATAGTCTTACGAACCAGAACCACACAGGAGGACTTCAACAGAACAGGGACGGTGTGAGTTGTGTGAATGCGTGGGGGTGGGTGTACCTGCTAGACTGCAGATGTGCGAGGGGGACTGGAGTCAAATCTGTTGAAAAACAGGTTTAACTCGTTGGCCAAGTCCTGCTCCATCCCTGCTCCTCTGCTCTGTCCGTGGCCAGAGATGGTCTTCAGACCTCTCCACACATCGGGGACGTTGTTCTGCTCCAATCATTCTGACCTCATTTTGTATTTGAGTTCATGCTGAACTCCCCTCTGCTCCTAAAATTAATTAAATTAAAAGTCCTCCTCTTCTCCTTCAATAGGGCTTTGAGCTCAGGGGTCACCCAAGGCTTGTCATTAAAGAAGCACTGCACCCTCCAGGTTGGTACCGTGTCCTTTACACAGAAGTTGATTTCATTTGTGATGCATTGGGTCTGGGTGTTGATATCTACTCCATGAGAGCAGCAGAACGTCTCCCAGTCCATGGTCTGGAAGTAGTCTTTCAGTCTGTCACTCGTCTCATCAGTACACACTTTCACAGACTTCTTCTGTGCAGGCTCTCTTCTCACCCTGGGTGTGTATTCAGGGAGCATATGCACCAGGTTGTGATCAGAGTGACCAAGTTGGGGGAGGGTGTTGGAGTGCATGCTTCAAACTTCAACTTACAACTTGCTTGTTTAAATTATATCAAATCCTGGATGTCCCATAACTTTCTACAACTGAATTCAGATAAAACTGAGGTTATTATAATTGGTGCTTAAAACCAGAGAGACTCATTATTAAATCAGATGGTTACTCTGGATGACATAACGTTAGCTTCAAGTTCCACTGTGAGGAACCTTGGTGTCATTGTTGACCAAGATCTGTCCTTTACACCATATATTAAAGAAATTTCTAGAACTGCCTACTTCCACCTGAGGAATATTGCTAAAATTAGGAGCATCCTCTCACAGAGTGATGCTGAAAAATTAATCCATGCATTTGTTACCTCTAGGCTTGACTACTGTAACTCGCTACTCATAGGTTGTCCCAATAACTCTTTGAAAATCCTCCAACTAATTCAAAATGCTGCAGCCAGAGTTCTGACTGGACTTAGGAAGAGAGATCACATTTCTCCAACATTAGCTTCTCTGCATTGGCTCCCTGTCAAATCTAGGATAGAATTCAAAATTCTTCTCCTCACCTACAAAGCTCTTCATAATAAAGCTCCATCTTATCTTAAAGACCTCATGGCTCTTTATGCTCCCAACAGAACGCTTCGTTCTCAGAGCGCTGGTCTACTTGTGGTTCCTAGAGTTTCTAAATGTAGAACGGGAGGCAGAGCATTTAGCTACCAAGCTCCTCTCCTATGGAACCAGCTTCCAGTCCAGGTTCGAGAAGCAGACACCCTCTCTAGTTTTAAAACTAGGCTTAAAACCTTTCTTTTTGACAAAGCGTATAGTTAGAGATGGTTCTGGTCACTCTGAACCATCTCTTAGTTAAGCTGCTATAGACTTAGATGCTGGGGGACGTCCTTCATTCACTGAGCTCTTTCTCTCTTCTATCCGCCAACATGCCTCCATTTCCACATGTGACTAACTTTGTCCCTTTTCTTTCCTAGTTGTGCTTCTCCCCTTCTGTCTCTCTCTATCCTCATCTACAGGTATCATCAGACTCAGAGCCGTGTGTCTCCAGTGTTCAGTTGCTGGTCCAACCATCCCGCCTGTGTTCTGTTGCTGCTTGTTTTGTTGTTGTGGTTGTGTTCTTTTCTCTCTTCTCTATGCCCTCACCCCAACCGGTCAAGGCAGATGGCCGCCCACACTGAGCCTGGGTCTGCTGGAGGTTTCTTCCTCGTTAGAGAGGGAGTTTTTCCTCTCCGCTGTTGCTATCTAAATGTACAAATTTATCGATTGGCTACAATTAAAAGCTTGCTCTATGTGGGATTTGTTGGGTTTAGTTGTGTAAGGTCTTAAAACCTTACTTGTAAAGTGCCTTGAGATAACTGATGTTGTGAATTGGCGCTATATAAATAAAGTTGAATTGAATTGAATTGAATGCGTCCTTCACATTTGCATACAGTAAGTCCAGCATCTTGTTCTACCTGGTGTGGCACTTCACATACTGGGTAAAGGAGGGGAGAATGGAAAAGAGTGAGGCTGTTTCACAGTCCCTGTGACGAGACGGAGCGCCTGTGGGATGTAATAAAGTTGAATGCTCACAGTGAGAATTTCAACGTCACGGGTTCCTTAACTGAGACGACAGCTGGGTTGCACCATCTCTTTTAAATAAACACAGCAAGTCCTTCTCCTTTCTTCTTACCAGTCTCCCAAACTCCTGTCTGCCTGAACTAGTTTAAGCCTCTTGCAGCCTTTGAGGGGGCAAAATAAAAAATAGGGGGCGTTCAAAGCTCAAAAACCACACGAGGGTTGGATAAAACAACCGCAGACAGACGATAAATCACAACACGCTTTATCTAGATGAATGGTTGGATGAACTTGTTCATCAGAAGACCCACACGTGTTCATTGCTTGGATGTAAAACCCACGAAGGCTGTTTTATCCAACACTTGTGTGTGGTTTTGAGCTTTGATGTCCCCTATTTTACAGTGGGGTCCTTTTGACCACTTGAAGGCCGCACAAGGGTTAAATCCTTCCCAGGGTGACCACAGAGTCCGGTGTTAATATGTTCAGCCACGTCTTGGTACAACACATGAGGCTACACTCTGGGTACTCCTGTGCCGTAAGCTAGTCCATCTTATTGGAAAGGTGTGTGTGTGTGCGCGCATGCATCTATTTCTATTTGTGTGTGTGTGTTATGTACCGTATCTCTTTCTGTGAATAAAATGGAACTTTCATGTCATTATCACAAACTGGAGATGGTTGAGTGAGTGAGAATAAGAATAAGAAAACCTTTATTAGTCATTTTCTTTGTAAAAATGCAACAGCCAAGTACAGTTTTTTATCATAAAATGAACATAAGAATAATAGCCTGCTCTGCCACACATGATTAGGAGTTTTTCTTTTCATTACATTTAATTGTACATTTGATTCATGTTTTTTTTGTAACTGTATTACAAAAGGACGTCAGAATCTTTTAATAAAGCTGCTCTCCCTTAGATAAGCATAACAATTGAAAGCTCAATCACTGCTGAATGGTCAGTCTGCGTACTGGATGAACTGGTTTTGTCTTAGGACTTGGTGGCACTATTCATAACAAATAAACAATGAAGAAGAAAGAATATTAGCAAGTTTTATTAACTTGTAATTTAACTGTTTTAATTTAGCTTGAAGAAGTCTGCTGTTGATGAAAAACATGTTTAACATGATTAAAAAATTGTTTGCCACATTTATTCATTACATTTAATGTCTTTAAATTACAGGTGTTGGACATGAGGGTGATCACGTGTTGACAATCACACCGTTTACACCATTTGCCTTCTCCCCCAAAGCAAAGAGTCCTGTTCTGCCTTTACCTGATTTGATTGCTAATATTGACTTTGGACAGACTTGAGGCAGATCTCCTCCTCTTTTGAGGACCATGATGCAACACATCTCTGAACAAATTTGTCACCTTTAATGACACCAGTTTTACCGTAGTTTCTGGACTTTAATTAAGTTAAGAATTAACTCTGCGTGATGACATTGCAGTATTAAAGATAGACATAGTTTTTATTAGCAAAGAGCATCAAATTTGTATATCTGTATACACTGGAAACCTTCTTTTTACATCTTATACCAGTGATGTGGGATCAGCATAGACTTATTAAACAAGAATGCGTTAAAAAATTATTTTGTCCAGAACTCTATAGTAAAACTACCTCTACTTCGGAATAGATGTAGTGGTAACACATGTCACTCAATGCCCAAGAAGGGATGTGACCCCAGGGATCCCAATGCAACATCACCTCAACTATATGTTTATCATGTCAACTATGTCATCTGCATAGCAATGAAAATATATAGAGTGTTTCCTAATAATATTACCAAGAAGACAGGATGTAAAGACTGAAAAGTATTGGACCAAGCACAGAACCCTGTAAAACTCCAAAGCTAATTTTTGTGCGGATGGAAGACGGATTGTTGACATGAACAAATTGGAATGTGTTCCACAAATAATCCCAGTACTGTGCCTTTAATCCCAATGCTATGTTCCAGTCTTTGTAATAGAATCTTGTGATCTATGGTACTGAATGCTGCACTAAGATCTAACAGGACAAGGACAGAAACTAGACCATTGTCTGAAGCTGTGAGAAGATCATTAGTGACTCTAATCAGAGCTGTTTCTGTGCTATGATGTAATCTGAATCCTGACTGGAAATCTTCATACAGGTTACTCCTACAAAGGTGGTCACATGGTTGTTTGGATCTGCAGGTTGATTTATGACATTTGTTAAAAGACTCTGATGATTTTTTTCTCTAATGGTTATGATTTTATTAGAGAAATTCATAAAGTCATTGCTGCTGAGATTTAAAGGGACACTAGGCTCAACACAGCTATGACTCTTAGTCAGCCTGACTACAGTGTTGAAAAGAAACCTGGGGTTGTTTTTATGTTCCTCATTTAATGATGAATAATATGTGGTTCTAGCAACCTGAAGTGCTTTTTTTATATAGTATTAAACTGTCTTTCCATGCTAGACAGGATTCACCTAATTTGTAATTTGGAACGCTGCTCCAGGTGTTTGTAATCACTTATGGATGGGTTAAATGCAGAGCACAAATTTCCCCATTGTGGGACTTATAAGGGTTCACTTTAAACTTAGGTGTCAGGAAGTAATGCAATATTCTTTCCGTCAGTCAGCCAACCAGAGTTCCCAAAACACTGCACACTAGACACCTCAGCAGCTTCACACCAGTGGCTCTCACATGCCATGTGATGAAGACACTGAAACGACTGGTCCTGGGCCACCTCCGGTCTGTGGTGGGAACCTACCATGACCCACTGCATTTTTGTCGGTGTAGAGGATTCTGTCATCTTCCTTCTACATTGTGCACTTGCTCACCTGGAGAAGCACTGGCAGCTCTGTGAGGATCAGGTTTTTTTTATTTTTCTAGTGCCTTCAATACCATGCAGTGCTTCTGAAAGACAAACTGGAGAAGGCAGGTGTGGACCTCCATCTGACAGAGTGGATTCTGGACTATCTCACAGATAGGCCACAGTTTGTAAGAGGTCGGGACTGTGTGTCTGAACGATTAACCTGCAGTGTGGGGGCCCCCCTGGGGTCTATTTTGGTCCTTTTTGTCTTTACCCTCTATATGCCAGACTTCAGACACAACACAGACGGCTGTGTTCTACAGAAGAGTCTGCAATTATCGGTCTGACCACAGATGATGACGGCGCAAAGTACAGGATGGAGCAGCAAACTGCCCCCTCACCGATGAACATCTAGCTCTGTCCTGGGTTGTTCTCTGGACACAGTGCAGAAGGTACAGAAGGGCAAAATCTGAAATCCATACTGGACCATGCATCTTACCCTAGTAACATTAGTAGTGCCAATAACCCACTGCAACTGTGAAAACTTGTAAAATATTTATGTATAATGTGCAATAATAAGCTGTAAACAATCTCTTAGAAACTGTACTTGGCTACTGTAAAATGCTATTTCCCCACTGTTGGACTAATAAAGGTTTTCTTATTTGTATACACTTAGAATGGTGTGTGTGCTGAGAAAAGCGCATGAATGTCATACTGTATGGCTGTTTTCTGTATTGTTTAGAATATAGCTGTGAACTGCCAAAGGTTCACTTTTTAAACGATTTAACGATAGACCACATGCTTTGGGGAAAACCTGTTCACCATGTGAACTGAAAAGTTCTGTGCAGGTTCCATGAGCAGCCTCTGGCTGTGGAAATCGTAATGGCATAGTGTTTAACGAGCAGATATAAGACACTTACATTAAGAGAAAGAGAAAAAGTCATCCACACACTAATAATAATGGAAAGTGTTAATGAACAAAAGACCTATACTGTATATTACAAAAGCATTTTTATGATGTAGCTAATATTATATATGCAATATGTTAAGTTTGCTTTCAGCTTTTCGCTAAGGCTGGATTTCAATGCTATACTAAATTTTTATTACTTGACTAAATAGTAATTTATTTTGCATGACTGTAAATATTGCTGTGCTTCAGAACTGTTGAAGTACGTTTTCGCATTGTGAACCAGGAAGTGAACTCTGCACTTCCTGTTTTTGAGTAACCGTCCACTATCATGGTCCAGCATCAATTTTGTAGCCAAGTCCTCTTGGGTTTTAAAACCAGACTCTTCACTGAGTGCAGAACCTCAGGCGCAACTAATCTTGATCGAGCCATATTTAGGGGCCTGATCCACCCTCCATTACCAATTGGTGGCGATATTGCATCTACTATGTTGTTTGCCAACAGCCAATAAACACAAAAAAGAAGAAGAGTGACTCTCACTCGAGATCTCAACCTCAACGCCATTAGACGTGTGTATCGCGAGAGTTTGCTGTTTGGTCAGTGTGGATTCTTTTAAAGACAGATGCTAGTTGGTCAGCACGTGGGGAGGAGAGATTGAGATATTTGTAGAGACACGTGTGGGAAAAGTATTTCCATATTTAATCTTATAGTGACAGGATTGCGGACCGTACAATATTGTAAGTATTCTTGAAAACGCCTTTTCCTTTACAGTCGCGTTTAGTAATTGCTATCTATGTTAGCAATTAGCTATAGACTCGTATTTACTGTATTAGCTGTGACTTGGGTTAGCGTTAGTTTAAAACTTATTCACATTGGTATAAGGAACGCGTAGTATATAAAACTACAATCACTGACATTTCCACTACTCCCTCCTTGAGGTTTGTAGTTTGTCAGGGTCACCAACTAATTTTCGTAAACCTTTGTCATTGAACGTCACTATTCCAAGTTAGCAGTCCATAACAGTTAGCCCTGTCCTTGATTTAAACTTAATATCTTAATCTCGTTTCCGATGTCGTCCATATGTAGTTTATTAACGAGACCGCGTTGTAGCTACTTAAAAATCAACAATTGCTCATGGGCGGTCGGTAGAAAGGTTAGGTTACAGCTGAGTAATATTAGGCAGGCCAGCTAGTGAGCTAACGTGAAGGTCTAAGGCCCAGGACTGAATCACTCGTTAAAGTGCCTTAAAGCCCTCAATGCACTCGGTTGCATTTTTAAAGAGTCGTTTGTAGTGCCTTCATGTTGTGGCATAACACAATGGTCATTTGTTAAATTGCAGAGTCTTATAAAACGAGGCTTTAGTTACATAACATAATCAATCCCCAGTCTATCTTGTAATAAAGCAATAAATAAAAAACCCCAAATAGTTGCGTTGGCATTTTATCGCGACAATATTTATTTTAATGTGACGTACTAATTTGGTACCAGGCAGATTCATCATCTCTGCGGCCTTTTATTCACCCGTGCTTTTTTTCTCAGTGGTGTCACGTTAGCATTAGCGTTGGGTCACAGCCACCTTTGGAACCTGATCTCACTCAAGACAAAGCAATAACGTTAAAGCTGTTCAGGATTCAGATGAACAATTTTTAGTCAGTTAGATATTATTTTATATTAAATATTTTTGGATTTTGCCTTATACATGTCTGTTATTTTGGCACATTATCACACACATTTCATTGTGTGTTTCTCTAACTTATTGAGCTAAACATAGTAGGAAACACTGTTAATAAAAAAAAAAAAAAAAGTACAGAACATAAGCGGGAGCAATACTTTGTGGGATGTAGTATACATGACAGTTCCACTTTGGCACATTCAAGTGTATTTTTAGTAGGAAGATTTACACAGTAAATATAAAGAGCAATATTTTGTAAATGGAGAAGAATTTCAAACACTGTTTGTCATGGCATTTCTAGCAAACTTTGACCTAACGCTTAAGTTGAACCTGTAGTATTGTTGTTGTGTACATTCTGTCATTTTTGTCAACAAAAGGGTATGTACAGATGCCCTTTTACTGGGTTTAAGTGGTAAATCTTTAGTAGGGCAAAATGCTAAACCTGAGAGGATAAACAGATGATATTTGCCTAAATCTAGGTATATTGGATCCCACGTTGAGCCTAGTTTCTTAACAACAAAACCCAAGGTCCATGAATAACACTCTCTCTCACAGCTGACAGATGATGCAGTAGGCAAGAGACATAGACAGACACAATGAAGTTAAAAGGGCCACTAAAGAAGCTTTTACCCCTTAGTAACTGTGTGCCTGCTCTGTGGAATATCACCGTTACTAATGGTCTTTTCTTTATCAGCTAAGACAAAGATGCTTTATATGTGTTATATACTTTCAGGTAGTAGCTTTCCTTATGGTGTATTAGTTATATAATATCTGACACTTAATTTTCTTGTTTTGTTAATTTAAAAGTCTTTTCTGGCAATTCAGAACAAATAGAGTGAAATTCCTTTAATGTTGGTAATTGATACACTGGTTCATGCTGCAAAAGTTGGAGACTTGGATCAGTTTCCAAATGCTGCACATTTTGCACTTCTACACACTGCTTTTGCCACTTATCACATAATCTTAGTCTGCTCTGATAAAGGATGCACATCTAAAACTACTTGTTTGATGGTGTCACACTCATTGTGGGCCACTATCAGGTACACACACACACTTTTCAATCGGATTTTTATGTTTAGGAGACTATATCAAAATATTTCAGTCAGCACATGTGGTATGAACAGTAAGAACTCCCTCCCTTCCTTACTTCCAGAGCAGCAGCAATACAGAGGTGCTTTATTCTATATAAATTATTTATTGTACTCGACATACCTAATGTAGTTGCAGCTAGCTATGCCTAATAATAAAACTCTGTATCAAGTTCAACCAAATCATTCAGTTAAATGTCAATTTTAGTAATTGTAAGTTCCAGGACTTTTTCATCACATACAAGAACATTTCGATAGACATCACAGAAATAGAACAGTTACGGTAAAAAAAACAAAACAAACGATGCATCTTTCTAGCAGCTTTAATCTTCGGTTGTTTTTTTTTTTTTAATTTCAGGTGTAGCTCTTATTGCCGCAAGGAAATGCCACTGAGGTTTCGTTCTGTTGTGCCCTACACGCTGCCTGGAATACTTGGACTAATCGGCTGGTGGTGGTACATCTCACGGAAGAAAGAACAGCTCATCATCTGTGAACCCAAAGATGGCACTCCAGCCACTGTTGGTCTCAAAGCATCTTCAGCAGAGGGTAGTAATTGTGTTGTTGAGAAAGACACCATATCCCCCAAAAATGTCACAGAAATCCACAGACTCACTAACCAGAATTTTGAAAATGAAATAATTTTTAACATTCAAGTTCAGAACACTGAGGCTGCATCTTCATTGGAACAATGTTCTGAAGAAGCAACGACAGAATTTGGGAGACGAAGAGAAATCATCGACAAATCTTCAGTTTTGTCTACCGAAAAAGAAAATGACATGCCGGAGTCCTTGTCAGAACATGGAGATCTAGATAAAATCCTTGCCACCGCTTTTGTAACAAAGTTGGAAAAACGCATATTAAAAGATCCACCCTCTGCTGTAATAGAAGAAAATCTACCTTGCAGGTCTACTGAAATCACAGATGCCGAAAGGCCTGAACCAGAGGGAGAAGTTGCAAAGCATCACAGTATAATTAGTGCACAAGATGTGTTAGTTGTTTCTGCTGTCACCTCATCAACAAAATCAGTAATCCCATCTGAGGCAGACTGTTTTGAAACATCCCCTTCAGTTCAGGATTCCCACCAACATATTCTAACTAGTACACCTACTGCCATTGCCCAGACCTCGACAGTGTTAACCATAGTCCAAAATACCCCAGAGGATTTTCAGGTACACAGTAGCAGTGGAGAACATCAGGATCTGGAGCTTCTGGCTGCTGGACTGGTAACTGAGGTCATCTCGGCAGCCACCCAGGAGGTCCTTGGTGTCACCAGCTGCCAGATCACATACGCCAACCACCCCAGCTGCGCAGCAGTGTCACACAGCAGACTGTGCATCCTACAAGAACCAAGCACAGAAGCACAGAAGCATCACAATTTTCTGAAAACCCCATCTATTAAGGGCCATGAATATATAGAAGCGCCACAGAAAGAAGGTGCACAGTTGCATAATGGATGCTCCTCAGCTCCAGTATTGGAGCCTGTTGAAGTCAATCAAAGGGTTCGTCAGAACATTGCACAGAGAGACCTATGGTCCACGCTATCACGCCAAACAGCACAGACTACACCTCTGCTTAACACAAAACTGAAAAGTGGTGATGTGCCAGTACTGGATTGTGACACACACTACTCTGTGGACTACAACAGCATTGAGAATATTCAAAGCAGCATGTTTGAAAATCCAGCAGATGTAATCCAGGCTACAGACTTTTCATCAACAGATGTTGGACAGCCTCGGTTACTGTTGGAGGGTAGCACTGAGGCAACGGTTTTACCTACAATTGCAGAAGAAATAGATAGGTATAATGGGATAGAGCTGAGGAATGGAGCTCATGGCACATGTGAGGTGGAAGCAGACCATTCTGGAGGTGAGAGATAAAATTTTGTGTAAATTATCTTTAAAGCATACTTATAATAATAATAATAATAATAATAATAATAATAATTTTATTTATATGATGATCCTGCTATGCCTCATGGTGTTTGCAAAATCTAACCTATACATGATATCTGGCGTGGTTGAATGAAAATATGACTATGTTGTCATCTCCATGACCATCTTGTACAACGATAAACAATTAAGATGAGAGAATTATATAATGGGAAAAAAAGTCTATAAAAGTTAGGTCTATAAATTAATCAAGTTCATAGACAAACAAGACTGCACTTCAATTCAAATCAACTTTATTTATATCGCCCCAATTCACAACATCAGTTATCTCAAGGAACTTTACAAGTAAGGTTTAAGACCTTACACAACTAAAACCCAACAAATCACACACAGAGCAAGCTTTTAATTGTAGCCAAACAATAAATTGTACATTTTAATATCAACAGCGGAGCGAAAACTCCCTCTATAGAGAGGAAGAAACCTCCAGCAGACCCAGGCTCAGTGTGGGCGGTCATCTGCCTTGAGTGGTTGGGGTGAGGGGATAGAGAGGAGAGGAAAGAACACAATCACAACAAAACAAGCAGTAACTGAACACAGGAGACACACAGCTCTGAGTCTGAGGATACCTGTAGATGATAATAGAGAAAGACAGAAGGGGAGAAGCACAACTAGGAGAGAAAAGGGACAAAGTTAGTCACATGTGGAAATGGAGGCATGTTGGCGGATAGAAGAAAAAGAGAAAAAAGAGCTCAGTGAAAAAAGGACAACCCCCAACAGTTTAAGTCTATACCAGCTTAACTAAGAGATGGATCAGAGTGACCAGAACCATCTCTAACTATATGCTTTGTCAAAAAGATTCTAGGTTTTAGGCCTAGTTTTAAAACTAGAGAGGATACCTTTCTTCTCGAACCTGAACTGGAAGCTGGTTCCACAGGAGAGGAGCTTGGTAGCTAAAGGTTCTGCCTCCCGTTCTACATTTAGAAACTCTAGGAACCACAAGTAGACCAGTGCTCTGAGAACGAAGCGTTCTGTTGGGAGCATAAGGAGCCATGAGGTCTTTGAGATAAGATAGAGCTTTATTATGAAGAGCTTTGTAGGTGAGGAGAAGAATTTTGAATTCTATCCTAGATTTGACAGGGAGCCAATGCAGGGAAGCTAATGTTGGAGAAATGTGATCTCTCTTCCTAAGTCCAGTCAGGCTCTGGCTGCAGCATTATGAATTAACTGGAGGCTTTTTAAAGAGTTATTGGGACAAATTATGAGTAGGGACATCCAATGGTTGAGGAGTTACAATAGTCCAGCCTAGAGGTAACAAATGGATGGATGCATTTTTCAGCGTCACTATGAGAGAAGATGCTCCTAATTTTAGCAATATTCCTAAGGCGGAAGTAAGCGGTTCTAGAGATTTCTTTAATGGTGTAAATGAGTGATCTTGGTCACAAATGACGCCTTCCTTACAGTACAACATGACTCAATAATGAGGCTCTGTGGTTTTTAGCACTAATTATAATAACCTCAGTTTTATCTGAATTTAATTGTAGGGTTAAGTAATAGGACATCCAGGATTTGATATAATTTAAACAAGATTGAAGTCTGACTCCTTTCCTCTGGTTTCATGGACACATATAACTGTGTATCATCTGCATAGCAGAGAAAATGTATTTTCCTAATAATATTACCAAGAGGAGATATGTAAAGACTGAGAAGTATTGGACCAAGCACAGAACCCTGTGAAATTCCAAAGCTAATCTTTGTACGGATGGAAGATTGATCATAAACATGAACAAATTGGAATCTGTTCAGCAAATAAGACTAACCATCCCAGCGCTTTGCTTTTAATTGCAATGCTATGTTCCAGTCTCTGCAATAGAATCTTGTCATCTATCGTATCAAATACTGCACTAAGATCTAACAGGGCAAGTACAGAAACTAGATCATTGTCTGAAGCTGTGAGAAGATCATTAGTGACTCTAATCAGAGCTCTTTCTGTGCTATGATGTAATCTGAATCCTGACTGGAAAACTTCATACAGGTTATTTCTATGCAGGTGGTCACATAGTTGTTTAACTAGCAATAATTTGGAGAATTAAGAATTTTATTCTAATGTTGACAAACCAGCCCATTTCCAGTTTCAAAGCCAGTTATTAGCCAGATTTCCTTTTCTGAGATAGTCTTATTTAAACTATCAGTAAATTCCTTTTTTCACTGATCATTCTAAATGTGTGTAAAGTAACCATGTATCTGTTTTGGTAAGATAAATGTCAATGTGAAAATTGTAGTAAGTATTGTATTCAGCATGATGTACACATGTAACTTAATCTTGAATTGTACTGAAAGATATTTTAGAGAAGTTCAACAATGATAGTAGTCATGTAAATGTGACTACTTTTTGTAAACGTGATGTTTTTTAAATCTGTGGCCAGGCTCTGATGTGAATAGTATGGATTCAGTGGACAGTGGCTGCACAATGGGTGCTGGGAAAAGCCTGAGTAGTCACACTGCCTCTTCAAACTGTGACCTTATCATCTGGGAGATTGAGGTGCCAAAGGTGAGTGAGGAAGATTGAGGTATCAGCACCATTGAACACTGTTGTTACTACATTACAGAAGTTTCTGAATTTTTTTTGGTAGAAAGGTTTTCTACAAATCTTTAATGCGCTTTAACCAAAATATAATGTACAAGTAAATTTTTTTTTCACAAACTGGTTGACGTAGTCCAATTAGAAAAGTATATTATACATAACCCTTTTTTGTTTTTCATCCCTTTTTCGTTTTTCATTTCACAAGATGCAGCTGTTTCTATAACTTTAATCTCTTGTACACATCAATAGTTTGAGACCAAATTCTTTAATGTGCAAAACTAGCAAATTCATCTAATGGCTATTCTACTATTCGTGTTTTTACAGCAGTCAATAATGTCACGTGAAAATAGTCCTGTCAAGCTACTGCACTTAATGAGATTTCCTCTCACTAATAAACTCACTACAATGCCTGAACACTAAGGTGGGGAGTTTCCCACCATTGGTCTCCATGACAACATTGTAGGTGTGTCAGGGACAGATGCTATTTATAGACAGTTTGACTGACAGATCAGACTCCTCAGTGTCTCCAGCAGCTCCATGCAAATTACTGATCAGTTAAAGTGTTTGATTGTTTAGTAATTAACCACACACTTTCTTCAAGCCCTTTCAAAATAAAAGCACTGTCACAATTAATAGACTTTAATAGCGAGATTTTGCTTCTGACAGGTCAATTATGTCTAGCTAGCAAGACTATTTTACAGTTTACTAATGTGTTTCCACCTCTTTTCATCTTTGTCATTGTTTCATCTTGGTTAACTTTTGAATCTTTGCCATTGTTTGCTTGTAGTCAAAGTTTTGTCTGGTTTTGTTTGACGATTAGGCCCTTAGCAGCAGCTCGTAAGCAGTCAGCATCTTTTTGGCAACAGAACAGCTCTCCCACGTAATTTCCCGGTAAATGAGCTTTTCTAGTCAATTTTGTCATTTATTTCAAGTAATTCATTTATTTCATCTCACGATGAACTGCAGTTCTAGAACTTACTTTCATGAGGTAAAAGGGGGAAATAAAGCCAACTAATTGAACTAGCCTAAAATCTGTTTTCTAGAAAAGTTGGGAACATATTTGAATAAAATGAAAACTAAAAGACTTTCAAATCACACAAGCCAATATTTTATTCACAATAGAACATTGATAACAAATGTTTAAACTGAGAAATTTGACACTTTTATTCAGTAAATAAACTCATTTAAAATTTGATGCCTGCTACAGGCTTCAAAATTGCTGAGCCAATGCTGTGTTTACTACAGTGTAGCATCTCCGCTTTTTTTCAAAACTCGGTATCAAGGTTATGAGTTCCTAAAGTTTTGGTGTTGGAATGTGGTCCCATTCTTGCCCGATATAGAATTTCAACTAGAATTTCAAATTTGGACCATACAACACTTCTCTACCCATCTTTACTTCAGCTTACCCTGCCTTTCCAAAACATCCCATTTATAGCTAATCATGTTACAAACCTCAAGTCAATTAACTTTAATTAATACAAAGTCAATTCAATAGTAGCTAGATGTTCTCCCAACTGAATCTTTTCAAAATGTCTCGCTTTCTCCAAACATGTAAACTTATATGTACTAGCAGATAGGTTTAGATCAATTTAGCTGCTTGAAATTATGGACAAAGGTGCTCTGGAATGACTTGCCAGAACTGCAGGCAGCATCAGATAGGTCCTGTTTTGGTCTATATTCCACTAAATTTATATACCATTTAGGTTCATATCCATAAAATAGTTTTAGCAATTAAATCTAGACCCAAACTGACACAAACTCTTTACTTTTCTGTCTGCGTCCTGTTTACCTGTGCACATGTCATGTGTTGAATGTATGGTTGGGTTGAATGAGTCGGTCTGAGTGGTGCATGTCTGAGGTGATTTGAGAATGATTCAGCTTGACCTTGGAGTTCAATTCAATTCAATTCAACTTTATTTATATAGCGCCAATTCACAACATCAGTTATCTCAAGGCACTTTACAAGTAAGGTTTTAAGACCTTACACAACTAAACCCAACAATTCCCACATAGAGCAAGCTTTTAATTGTAGCCAATCGATAAATTGTACATTTAAATAGCAACAGTGGAGAGGAAAAACTCCCTCTCTAACGAGGAAGAAGCCTCCAGCAGACCCAGGCTCAGTGTGGGCGGCCATCTGCCTTGACCGGTTGGGGTGAGGGGATAGAGAAGAGAGAAAAGAACACAACAACAAAACAAGCAGCAACAGAACACAGGCGGGATGGTTGGACCAGCAACTGAACACTGGAGACACACGACTCTGAGTCTGATGATACCTGTAGATGAGGATAGAGAGAGACAGAAGGGGAGAAGCACAACTAGGAGAGAAAAGGGACAAAGTTAGTCACATGTGGAAATGGAGGCATGTTGGCGGATAGAAGAAAAAGAGAAAAAAGAGCTCAGTGAATGAAGGACGTCCCCCAGCAGTCTAAGTCTATAGCAGCTTAACTAAGAGATGGTTCAGAGTGACCAGAACCATCTCTAACTATACGCTTTGTCAAAAAGAAAGGTTTTAAGCCTAGTTTTAAAACTAGAGAGGGTGTCTGCTTCTCGAACCTGGACTGGAAGCTGGTTCCATAGGAGAGGAGCTTGGTAGCTAAAGGCTCTGCCTCCCATTGTACATTTAGAAACACTAGGAACCACAAGTAGACCAGCGCTCTGAGAACGAAGCGTTCTGTTGGGAGCATAAGGAGCGATGAGGTCTTTAAGATAAGATGGAGCTTTATTATGAAGAGCTTTGTAGGTGAGGAGAAGAATTTTGAATTCTATCCTAGATTTGACAGGGAGCCAATGCAGAGAAGCTAATGTTGGAGAAATGTGATCTCTCTTCCTAAGTCCAGTCAGAACTCTGGCTGCAGCATTTTGAATTAATTGGAGGATTTTCAAAGAGTTATTGGGACAACCTATGAGTAGCGAGTTACAGTAGTCAAGCCTAGAGGTAACAAATGCATGGATTAATTTTTCAGCATCACTCTGTGAGAGGATGCTCCTAATTTTAGCAATATTCCTCAGGTGGAAGTAGGCAGTTCTAGAGATTTCTTTAATATATGGTGTAAAGGACAGATCTTGGTCAACAATGACACCAAGGTTCCTCACAGTAGAACTTGAAGCTAACGTTATGTCATCCAGAGTAACAATCTGATTCAATAATGAGTCTCTCTGGTTTTTAGCACCAATTATAATAACCTCAGTTTTATCTGAATTCAGTTGTAGAAAGTTATGGGACATCCAGGATTTGATATCATTTAAACAAGTCTGAAGTTTGACTAATTGGTTTGTTTCCTCTGGTTTCATGGACAAGTATAACTGAGTATCGTCTGCATAGCAGTGAAAATTTATAGAATGTTTTCTAATAATATTACCAAGGGGAGACATGTAAAGACTGAAAAGTATTGGACCAAGCACAGAACCCTGTGGAACTCCAAAGCTAATTCCTGTGCGGATGGAAGATTGATCATGAACATGGACAAATTGGAATCTGTTCAACAGATAAGACTTAAACCATCCCAGTGCTTTTCCTTTAATCCCAATGCTATGTTCCAGTCTCTGCAATAGAATCTTGTGATCTATCGTATCAAATGCTGCACTAAGATCTAACAGGACAAGTACAGAAACTAGACCGTTGTCTGACGCTGTGAGAAGATCATTAGTGACTCTAATCAGAGCTGTTTCTGTGCTATGATGTAATCTGAATCCTGACTGGAAATCTTCATATAGGTCATTTCTACGCAAGTGGTCACATAATTGTTTAGCTACGGTTTTTTCAAGAACTTTAGAAATAAAGGGCAGATTGGATATAGGCCTATAATTTGCAAGTTCTCTATGGTCAAGAGTAGGTTTTTTCAATAAAGGTTTGACCACAGCAACCTTAAAAGCCTGTGGTACGTAGCCTGTAACCAGCGATTGGTTGAGTTGATTTAATATGGACGTGCTGATTAATGGAAGAATTTCTTTGAGTAATCTAGTTGGGATTGGGTCTAAGAGACAAGTAGCTGATTTAGCAGAGTTATTATTGAAGTTAACTCAGTATGATCTATGGGGGAAAAACAGTTTAAGTAAGACATAGGTCTAACCAGGAGATCTAAGGCTGTTGGATCTGCAGATCGGTTTATGACTTTTGTTGACAGATTCTGATAAATCTTTTCTCTAATGGTTATGATTTTATTGGTAAAGAAATTCATAAAGTTGTTGCTGCAGAGATTTAAAGGGACACTAGGCTCAACACAACTATGACTCTTAGTCAGCCTGGCTACAGTGCTGAAAAGAAACCTGGGGTTGTTTTTATTTTCCTCAATTAATGATGAATAGTATGTGGTTCTAGCAACCTGAAGTGCTTTTTATATAGTATTAAACTGTTTTTCCATGCTAGACAGGATTCACCTAATTTGTTGGAACGCCACAATCTTTCTAGTTTTCGAGTCCTCTGCTTAAGGCTGTGGATCTCTGAGTTATACCATGGAGTTCTCGCTCTAATTCCATTTGTAGATGTTCTGGGCTCTTGCAATTTATATTTTTGTGGCCATGTGGAGGGAGTTTGTTTCATATCTTTGACCTTGTTGGGTAAACATATTATATACCTTTGATTATTTAGCAAAGTTGCTTTTCGGCTAATGCTAGTATTCTAATGTGTTTATTTTAACACTCTTTACATTCATGATATGAAAATGTAGTATCATTATTGTGTATGGGAGATCTCACCAAGGAGCCACACGAAACTGCTCTGCCCAGAACTAGGGAAATTTGCTTTGCTAGCAGAGGTCAATAGGTAAGCTCAAGTAATTTCAGTTACATTTACAGTGGGTACGGAAAGTATTCAGACCCCCTTAAATTTTTCACTCTTTATTATATTGCAGCCATATGCTAAAATCAATTAAGTTCATTTTTTTCCTCAATAATGTACACACAGCAGCCCATATTGACAGAAAAACACAGAATTTTTAAAAATTTTTGCCGATTTATTAAAAAAGAAAAACTGAAATATCACATGGTCATAAGTATTCAGACCCTTTGCTCAGTATTTAGTAGAAGCACCCTTTTGAGCCAATACAGCCATGAGTCTTTTTTGGAATGATGCAACAAGTTTTTCACACCTGCATTTGGGGATCCTCTCCCATTCCTCCTTGCAGATCCTCTTCAGTCCTGTCAGGTTGGATGGTAAATGTTGGTGGACAGCCATTTTCAGGTCTCTCCAGAGATGCTCAATTGTGTTTAAGTCGGAGCTGTGGCTGGGCCATTCAAGAACAGTCACAGAGTTGTTGTGAAGCCACTCCTTTGTTGTTTTAGCTGTGTGCTTAGGGTCATTGTCTTGTTGGAAGATGAACCTTCGGCCCAGTCTTAGCCTGAGCACTCTGGAGAAGGTTTTTGTTCAGGATATCCCTGTACTTGGCCGCTTTCATCCTTCCCTTGATTGCAACCAGTCGTCCTGTCCCTGCAGCTGAAAAACACCCCCATAGCATGATGCTGCCACCACCATGCTTGACTGTGGGGATGGTATTGGACAGGTGATGAGCAGTGCCTGGTTTTCTCCACACATACCGCTTAGAATTAAGGCCAAAAAGTTCTATTTTGGTCTCATCAGACCAGAGAATGTTATTTCTCACCATATTGGAGTCCTTCAGGTGTTTTTTTTAGCAAACTCCATTCGGGTTTTCATGTGTCTTGCACTGAGGAAAGGATTCCGTCGGGCCACTCTGCCATAAAGCCCTGACTGGTGGAGGGCTGCAGTGATGGTTGACTTTCTACAACTTTCTCCCATCTCCTGACTGCATCTCTGGAGCTCAGCCACAGTCATCTTTGGGTTCTTCTGTACCTCTCTCACCAAGGCTCTTCTCCCCCGATAGCTCAGTTTGGCCGGACGGCCAGCTCTAGGAAGGGTTCTGGTCGTCCCAAACGTCTTCCATTTAAGGATTATGGAGGCCACTGTGGTCTTAGGAACCTTAAGTGCAGCAGAAATTTTTTTTTGTAACCTTGGCCAGATCTGTGCCTTGCCACAATTCTGTCTCTGAGCTCTTCAGGCAGTTCCTTTTCACCTCATGATTCTCATTTGCTCTGACATGCACTGTGAGCTGTAGGGTCTTATATAGACAGTTGTGTGGCTTTCCTAATCCTGTCTAGTCAGTATAATCAAACACAGGTGGACTCAAATGAAGGTGTAGAAGCATCTCAGGGATGATCAGAAGAAATAGCAGCACCTAAGTTAAATATATGAGTGTCACAGCAAAGGGTCTGAATACTTATGACCATGTGATCTTTCAGTTTTTCTTTTTTAATAAATCAGCAAAAATGTCAAAAATTCTGTGTTTTTCTGTCAATATGGGCTGCTGTGTGTACATTAATGAGGAAAAAAATGAACTTAAATGATTTTAGCATATGGCTGCAATATAACAAAGAGTGAAAAATTTAAGGGGGTCTGAATACTTTCCGTACCCACTGTATATAGCTCCATTTCAACATATTAAAAGTTATCTCAAAGCTTAGGGTGAGGGGATAGAGAAGAGGGAAAAGAACAACAAAAACAAGCAGCAACAGAACACAGGCAGGATGGTTGGACCAGCAACAGGTTAGTGGATAGAAGAAACCGAAAAGAGCTCAGTGTATGAAGGATGTCCCCCAACAGTCTAAGTTTATAGCAGCTTAACTAAGAGACCAGAACCATCTCTAACTATCAGCTTTGTTACAAAGAAAGGTTTTAAGCTTAGTTTTAAGAGTAATGGGTGTCTGCTTTTTGAACCTGAACTGGAAGCTGGTTCCACAGGAGAGGAGCTTGGTAGCTAAAGGCTCTGCCTCCCGTTCTACATTTAGAAACTCTTGGAACTACAAGTAGACCAGCGGTCGAAGAACGAAGCCGTTCTGAAGGGAGCATAAGGAGCTATGAGGTCTTTACAGTAAGTTGGAGCTTTATTATGAAGAGCTTTGTAAATGACGAGAAAAATTTTAATTCTAGCCTAGATTTTACAGCGAACCAATGCCAGAGAAGCTGATGTAGGATAAATGTGATCTCTCTTTCTAAGTCCAGTCAGACTCTGGCTGCAGCATTTTGAATTAACCGGAGGCTTTTTAGAGAGTTATTGGGACAAACTATGACTATAAATTGCCTTGGGATAACTGTTGTTATGAATTGGCGCAATATAAATAAAATTGAATTGAATTTAATTAAGTTTTCAGCATCTCTCTGGAAGGATGCTTCTAATTTTAGCAATATTCCTAAGGTGGAAGTAGGCGATTCTAGAGATTTCTTTAATATATGATGTTAAGGAGTGAGCTTGGTCAAAGATGATACCAAGGTTCCTCACAGTAGAACCAGAAGCTAACGTTATGTCATCCAGAGTAATAGTCTGATTCAGTAATGAGACTCTATGGTTTTTAGCAGCAGTTATAATAACCTGAGTTTTATCAGAATTAGCTTTAAGGAAGTTATTGGATATCCAGGAGTTTATTTAAGCAAGTTTGAAGTTTGACTAATTGGTTTCTTTCTTATGGTTTTGTAGACAGGTATAATTGAGTGTCATCTGCCTGGGCGTTTCCTAATAATATTACAGAGAGGAGACATTTATATTGAAAAGTATTGGACCAAACACAAAACTCTGTGTAACTCCCAAGCTTAATAATGTGCGTATGGAAGGTTTGTCATTGGCATGTGCTGTTCTTTTAACCCAAATGCTATGTTCCAGTAATAGAATGTTGTGATTTATTGTATTAAATGCTGCATTAAGATCTAACAGGACAAGTACAGAAACTAGACCATTGTGTGAAGCTATGAGAATGACGATATGAGTTTTGACAACAGCAACTTTAAAAGCTTAAGGCAATGGATCTCTGAATTATACAATGGAGTCAACCTGCCTTCTTCTTCAGAGGAGCAACAGTGTCTACAATTGTACACAGTGAAGTTGCAGCATCATCAACAAGACAATCTACCTGTTCATGATTAAGATGACTGCTCTCCTCTGTGTAGCCATGAGGGAATGAGACAAAAGAATCATCTCCTTAAATCTAACAGCATCATCTAATAGCTTTAGAGATAATGGAAGTCCAATGGGACAGCCTAAAATATGTAGAAATGTCAAACTCATGTTACCATTCAATTCAAAGATAGATGACTATGCAATGGGGTAAGGATTATATCAAATGTTCATCAAAATGTCATGTCAAGGACGACAAGCTTATCACAACATGCTAAAGATGTCACAAGTTGGGACCTTTAGTGGGAACCAAACAGTTCTTGTTTGGTTCCCACGATATTACCAAAACAGCACAGTAACTACTTTACATTCATCCTCTAAACAGGCCAACTGACTTTAGCAAGTTTAAAGACACCTGTGATAATTTGTAATTAATTTATCAGTTTTAGTAATGATTGTCGGTTATCTTTTTTTTTTTTTTTTTTTTGACACATTGGAATTTGACTTAAATGAACTCAATCTTATAGTAAATGCACAGCGGTTAGACAGGACCTCATCTTTAGAGTGTTAAGAGCTTTCCCATTCATCTTGGTGGGGTTTCTATGTAGTTTTTTTGAAGTGACAGGTGTCACATTTAAGTTTACATGGAGCCATGGCGCTGCAACTGTTCCCCACACACCAGGCATAGCGGAGTTGCGTGGTTGGTTCCCCAGTAAAAGTAAATTTGAAGAGAACTTTCATTGTATTGCCTGGGGCTCAGCTTGTTTGCTTTTTTCTTCAGGGTGGGTTTTCTACAGGATCCAGGTCAGATTAAGGACTTTCTTTTTATGTATTACTCCATTTTTATTACTTTCGCTGCCGCAGCACAGAGGTTGGGAGTCACTAGCCTGGGGAACAGTACTATTCTGACTGCTTTGTCCCACATGTTGTTTGGTGGATGGAGGATTATAGTGTGAGGTTGGCTCCTGACTTACTGCTTACTCTCTAAGGTGTCAGCATATCAAGACATTTTGTACAAGACATTTGTACAAGTTCAGAACTTTGCGGGTGATGCTTTCCTGTTCCAACATGATAAAAAGCAAGGACATGAAAGTGAGTGAGTTTGACATGGAGAAATTTGACTGGCCTGCACTGAGCCCTGACATCAACCCTATAGAAAACCTTTGGGACAGAATCTTGTGGATTCTAGCCTAGATTTTACAGCGAACCAATGCCAGAGAAGCTGATGTAGGATAAATGTGATCTCTCTTTCTAAGTCCAGTCAGACTCTGGCTGCAGCATTTTGAATTAACCGGAGGCTTTTTAGAGAGTTATTGGGACAAACTATGACTATAAATTGCCTTGGGATAACTGTTGTTATGAATTGGCGCAATATAAATAAAATTGAATTGAATTTAATTAAGTTTTCAGCATCTCTCTGGAAGGATGCTTCTAATTTTAGCAATATTCCTAAGGTGGAAGTAGGCGATTCTAGAGATTTCTTTAATATATGATGTTAAGGAGTGAGCTTGGTCAAAGATGATACCAAGGTTCCTCACAGTAGAACCAGAAGCTAACGTTATGTCATCCAGAGTAATAGTCTGATTCAGTAATGAGACTCTATGGTTTTTAGCAGCAGTTATAATAACCTGAGTTTTATCAGAATTAGCTTTAAGGAAGTTATTGGATATCCAGGAGTTTATTTAAGCAAGTTTGAAGTTCTACAGGATCCAGGTCAGATTAAGGACTTTCTTTTTATGTATTACTCCATTTTTATTACTTTCGCTGCCGCAGCACAGAGGTTGGGAGTCACTAGCCTGGGGAACAGTACTATTCTGACTGCTTTGTCCCACATGTTGTTTGGTGGATGGAGGATTATAGTGTGAGGTTGGCTCCTGACTTACTGCTTACTCTCTAAGGTGTCAGCATATCAAGACATTTTGTACAAGACATTTGTACAAGTTCAGAACTTTGCGGGTGATGCTTTCCTGTTCCAACATGATAAAAAGCAAGGACATGAAAGTGAGTGAGTTTGACATGGAGAAATTTGACTGGCCTGCACTGAGCCCTGACATCAACCCTATAGAAAACCTTTGGGACAGAATCTTGTGGACGATCAGATCTTAGCCTCTCAAATGCTCTACTGGAAGTAATTTCAAACATTCTCATATGCACACTCCAAATCCTTGCGAACAGTCTTCATGTTGGCCAACTCCATATTAAACTATGGATTGACATGCCAAAGTCAAATACTTGTATTGACAGGCATCCTTTGGCAATACCTTCAAAAGGTGCAGTTGTGTATATGTATTTTGAAGTAAATAACAATATGTAAAATGCATTACTTTAATGTCTTATTTCATTTTTTATATGAAACCTAAATGCTCTTGGGAACAAATAACTGCTATCACAAGCAGAGGTTAATGTTCAATATTTTTGTTAAAACAAATTTATAACCCTAACCCTAGCAAACAAGTTGCAGATTTCTTTAATTTATTTCATCACCTTGTCTTTCTTGCTTCATTTCTTTCTCAGCATCTTGTTGGACGGTTAATCGGGAAGCAGGGAAGATATGTGAGTTTCCTCAAGCAAACCTCTGGTGCAAAGATCTACATTTCTACCCTGCCTTATACACAGGAATTCCAGATATGTCATATCGAGGGTGAGGAAGAAGACCAGATCACCATAAAACAATATTTTGAAGGGCTTGGATGGACTTATTCATTTATTTGTCTATTTTTTTTATTTTTTTTTTTTTATGGTTGATCGATCTCCAGGTACACAGCAGCAAATTGACAAAGCCTTGTCACTGATTGGGAAGAAGTTTAAAGATCTGGACTTGACAAATGTATATGCACCTCAGCCTCCCCCACTCACATTGCCATCACTTCCCATGACCTCCTGGGTAAGGATGTGGTCTGTGGCAGCTTTGTGCCAATACTCATTTTGAAATATTGAACAAACTGAAGTTATATTAAGAATGTTACTTATCTTCTCATCTTTGCATATATGCTAAAGTGGTTTTGCTATGAAACAAACCATGCAATTTAATATAGGTTTTCATGATATTCCTAAATAGGGGGTAGGAATGTCTTTAGCTACAAGAGTACTAATATTAATAATTTCTATCCAAATAAATCTCCATTGAGAAACACTTTCAGCCTTTTTGAGCCTCCGTTCAGTCTGACAGATCCCACCCCACAATGAGGTAAAGTTGTATCTCTTAAATGACGCCTGTTTTTGATACAGCGTGGTTGGAGCACCACTACGTTGGCTGGGTGACTAAGTATTTTAATTCCGGCTGTGGGCTACAAACTCTTTATGCAAGTTTAGGTTCAACCGCGAGGCTTCACAGTTTTGTTTGCATATCTCCAGTTTACTGCTGCTATAGCAATAGCCATTTACTGCAGCGCAGTGGCTCATGTAACGTACAGCTATTGCTTTAAACATATTCTTTTGTTCACTATCTGAAGCATTAAATTGAAACGTTTATACCATTTGCACCTTTGTTGAAAATACATTGTGTGGGCCTGACTTAAGTTCATGAAATGAGTTCCCTTCAATGATTTGTCTTCACAGCTTCTCCTTCCCAGTGGAGTAACCGTAGAAGTCATAGTGGTAAACATTGTGTCAGCTGGTCACATCTTTGTCCAGCAGCACACCCATCCAACCTATCATGCTTTAAGAAGCCTCGACCAGCAGATGTTCCTCTGCTACTCGCAGCCTGGCACCCCTGCCCTGCCCACACCTGCTGAAGGTAACTTATGTCGCACAGTGGACATGTTGTGATGTGTAACATGTTAAACCTGGCTATTCATTTCATTCAACTTTATTTATATAGCGCCAATTCACAACATCAGTTATCTCAAGGCACTACAAGTAAGGTTTAAGACCTTACACAACTAAACCCAACAAATCCCACAAACTTTTAATTTTAGCCAATCAATAAATTGTACATATAATAGCAACAGCAGAGAGGAAAAACTCCAGCAGACCCAGGCTCAGTGCGGGCGGCCATCTGCCATGACCAGTTGGGGTGAGGTGATAGACAGGAGAGGAAAGAACACAACTACAACAAAACAAGCAGCAACAAAACAGGCAGGATGGTTGGACCAGCAACTGAACACTGGAGACACACGGCTCTGAGTCTGACGATACCTGTAGATGAGAATAGAGAGAGACAGAAGGGGAGAAGCACAACTACGAGAGAAAAACAGACAACATTAGTCACATGTGGAAATGGAGGCATGCTAGTGGATAGAAGAAACTGAAAAGAGCTCAATGAATGAAGGAGGTCCCCCAGCAGTTTAAGTCTATACCAGCTAAACTAAGAGATGGATCAGAGTGACCAGAACCATCTCTAACTATACGCTTCGTCAAAAAGGTTCTAGGTTTTAGGCCTAGTTTTAAAACTAGAGAGGATACTTTTCTTTATTATGAAGAGCTTTATTATGAAGAGCTTTGTAAAGCCTCTGCCTCCCATTCTTCATATAGAACTACAACTAGACCAGACTGAGATCTTGGTCAAAAATGACACCAAGGTTTCTTACAGTACAACTTGAAGCTAACGTTATGTCATCCAGAGTAACAATCTGATTCAATAATGAGTCTCTCTGGTTTTTAGCACCAATTATAATAACCTCAGTTTTATCTGAATTAGGACTTTATGGGACATCCAGGATTTGATATCAGGTTAAACAAGATTGAAGTTTGACTAATTGGTTTGTTTTCTCTGGTTTCATAGACAAATATAACTGAGTATCATCTGCATAGCAGTGAAAATTTATAGAAAGTTTCCTAATAATATTAACAAGAGGAGACATGTAAAGACTAAAAAGTATTGGACCAAGCACAAAACCCTGTGGACTCCAAAGCTAATTTTTGTGCGGATGGAAGATTGAACATGAACATGAACAAATTTGAATCAGTTCAGCAGATAAGACTTAAACCATGCCAGCACTTTGCCTTTAATCCCAATGCTTTGTTCCAGTCTCTGCAATAGCATCTATCGTATCAAATGCTGCACTAAGATCTAACAGGACAAGTACAGAAACTAGATAATTGTCTGAAGCTATGAAGTAATCTAAATCCTGACTGGAAATCAGGGTATTTGTACGCAGGTGGTCACATAGTTTTATAGGCCTTTAAGTCCTCTAGGGTCAAGAGTAGTTTTTTTCAATAAAGGTTTGACTACAGCAACCTTAAAAGCCTGTGGAACGTAGCCTGTAAACAGAGATTGGTTGATTTGATTTAATATGGACGTACTGATTAACGGAAAACTTCTTTGAGTAATCTAGTTGGGATTTGGTCTAAGAGACAAGTATCTGATATAGCAGAGTTAATTATTGTTATTATTACTTAAGTTAACTCAGTATGATATATGAGGAAAAAGCAGTTTAAGTAAGACATAGGTCTAACCAGCCAATTGATTTCATTAGTAAAGAAATTCATAAGGTTAGTGCTGCTGAGATTGCTGAGAAAAGGACACTAGGCTCAACACAGCTATGACTCTTAGTCAGCCTGGCTACAGTGCCGAAAAGAAACCAGGTTTTTTTTTTTTTATTTTCCTCAATAATGATGAACAATATTCTTTCTGGGCACATGGTGGTGTGGTGGTTAGCACTGTTGCCTCACAGTGAGAGTTGAACTTGTGGAGTTTGCATGTTCTCCCTGTGTCTGTGTGGGTTCTCTCCGGGGTCTCCAGCTTCCTCCCACAGTCCAAAGACATACAGTTAGGTAAATTGAAATCTCTAAATTGCCCATAGGTGTGACTGTGACTTGTGCGTCTATATGTGTTTATATAATAATAAGTGTTTGTTGTTCCTGACAAGCGATCATATGCTTTTTGTGTGTGAGACTGTGAACTGGACCGAGGTTTTACCTTAACAGTGAAAATACTTAATTTTGTTGCAACGTCTTACACCTTAACGTAGTTTCACTCCCTTTCACTTGGCACAGGTGGTGGTGAGAATTTGCTTTGTCTCTGTTGCGACTACCTCAAGCGAGGTTAAAGATACATCCACATAGACCCTTCAAGCCAGAAGCAGGGTGTTAACATGATGAAGCCAGTATTGCACTCGGCTTTTTTTGTTTGGTTTGTTTTTCATTGTCAAGATGTTAACAATTTGCCAATTTGATCTAGTAGCATACAAGTGTGATGACTGTGAAAGACAAATCCTGTTGTTTGCAGAGAAAAGTTCAAATCAGTAAACAAACAATTTACAATGCAGCACCTCCACTGCCAATTGTTATTTTTCTTTGAGGTGGTGCATTTTCATCCCATGATCCATCAATGACTGAAGAAAGTGTGAATGAAAATAATATTAAAATCCTTTTCATATCAGGCCCGTCTCATATACACTCATCAGACCAAAGCACAGATTTCCAATGGTCTAATGGTGTTAAAGCTATTTTGAAGAATCGGTATAAAACATGTTTTGAGTTATTTCACACTTGTTTTTCTTCATTAACTGATTCTGTATGTGTTCATTCATAGTTTTGATGCATTTAGTGAGAATCTATGGTCAGGAAAAAAAAACAAAATAAAATAAACAAAGGTCCCAAACTTTTGACGTGTAAAAATATTGGCACCCTTGCAATTCTGTCAGAAAAGCAACCCTTCTCTGAGAAAATTGTTGTAGCTGCAAAGATTTTGGTACTCAAATTAATTTTATTTTACACAGAGAAGAAAAGTCAAAGAATTGGACAAACTGGACAAATTTATTGGCACATTTATTGGGTTGCTTTGCTGCATCTGGTTCTGGATGCCTTGCCTGTGTTATTGTTGTCCTGAAATCTAGCAATTACCAAAAGGTTTTTACCAACCAAAGGTATTACCAACATAATTTCAGATTTGCCTTTTCTCCTTCTGTTTTTTTTGTTTGTTTTGTTCCACTGTAATCAAAAGAGAGAAGGGTTTCATTTTCTGACAAAATTGCAGGGGTAGCAATATTTTGGCCATGAGTTCCAGTTTATCAAAAATGTGATGGTGCAAATATAAAAGTCATTAAATTGCACAACCTACTGGTTGTTGGGACTTTGGGAAGAAGAAGACAAATTGGTTCCAGTCATTCATACTCATGTCAGTGTCTATGCTTGGGAACGCTTTCTCTGTTTATGAACACGGCATTGGATAGTAATACTTTATAGTCTTTTTTTTTTTTTTTTTTTTTCCTTCAGGCATACCATTTCGGAATGCTAGGTGCATGATTCATAGTGTTGACCACATTTTATGAGTCTCTTTGTGCAGGCACAATTGCATACCTTCAAAAGAAAAGGCCTGAACAACAGTACATAATGTAAATTATAAAGTTTATGTAAAATCCAATAAATCCCACTTAAGCAGTAATACACAATACAGTGAACCGGAAGACCTTCCTACAATGAAACATACTTCCAGCTGAACAAGGCTCGGTATGGGATCAACAACTGCAGACCAGAAACATTCATGTCGAAGCTTGACGATATGTGCAGGTACACATCTAGCACACCTACAGAGGACGTCCCCCAGCAGTCTAAGTCTATTGAAGCTTGATTAAAAAATGGTTCAAAGTGACCAGAACCATCTCTAACTATAGGCTTTTTCAAAAAGGAAGGTTTTAAGCCTAGTCTTAAAACTAGAGAGGTTGTCTGCTTCTCAAACCTGAACTGGGAGCTGGTTCCACAAAAGAGAAGCTTGGTAACTAAAGGCTCTGCCTCCCATTCTACATATAGAACTACAACTAGACCAGACCTCTGTAAACAGTGTTCTGTTCGGGGGTTTGAGGTCTCTCTTCAGTCGACTCTGGCAGTATTTTGAATTGACTGAAGGCTTTTTAAAGAGATCTTGGTCAAAGATGACACCATGATTCCTCACAATAGAAACTGAAGTTAACCTTATCTCATCCAGAGTAACTATCTGATTCAATAATGAGTCTATGGTTTTTGACACCCATTATAATTATCATACATTATAACCTATGTTTTGTTTAGTATAACTATATAACTGAGTATCACCTGCATAGCAACGTGTTTCCAAATATTACCTAGAGGAGACATGTATAGACCAAAATGTATTGGACCAAGCACAGAACCCTACAGGACTCCAAAGTAAATTTTTGTGCGGATGGAAGATTTGTCATTAACATAAACAAATTGGAATCATGCAACAAATAAGATTTAAACCACACAACCCAGTGCTGTGCCTCTTAATCCCAATGCTATGTCCCAGTCCATCTAATGGAATTTTGTGATCTATAGTGTCAAATGCTGCACTAACAGGACAATTACAGAAACTAGACCATTGTCTGAAGCTATGAGATAAAGCTAGTCACCCTAACCAGAACTTCAAACAAAACTGGCCAAAATGTCTGGCCAAAATGATACTGATAATTTCATACAGGCATGTGACAGCTTGTAACAGTGTGACTTGTGAAGGTGCTGAGCTTTGGTGCCTGAGAACTCTGATTCCGAAACTTAGCGACAAAATTGTTTTTTTGACATTACAAGCAAGTTATTTGGGGTGCTTGATGTACAGTTCACTTAATCAAGATTAGCGAGAGAGTCACATATTGAGAGGAATTGACAGAAATGAACTCTGTGCAAGCCATCAAGTCAACGGTGAACCAACTAAGACCATCTTTTCTTGTTTTTTGATTGCTTTGGTGCTGAAGTAATGTTTTCTTCTCTTTGTAGTTGGTGTAATTTGTGCTGCTCCAGCAGTGGAAGGAGCCTGGTGGAGAGCTCAGGTCATCACCTTCTATAAAGAAACAAGTGAAGTGGAGATAAGATATGTCGATTATGGAGGTTATGATAGAGTGAAGATCGACTCACTACGGCAAATAAGGTATGTTTAAAAGGTATCCGTTCAATAAAGCAGTTTAATTCAAAAAAGGGATTTAAGGCATGCTTTCTTCCAATCCTGGTCAATATATTCTTTTCTCAGGACCTAGACTTTGTATGGTTGTACTTTTCTGAGATGAAACCATAGTGCAACATATAGTAACACCTAGTGCTATTTACCAAAACCCAAATCTAAATTAGAATCATGTAGATGTAGCAACTAATCAGTCAGTTTTTTTTTAAATCTACAATATGCTCACATTGCCCTTTTCATTGGTCTTGCTCAATTTCTCTTCCCAGTGTTTGATTTATTGTGCCTCATATTGATATATATCCATATATGAAGCTACTTGCAAAATGTTCATAAAACAACTCAATAAATGTCAAACAACATTATTTTATGACAGTGAACATCTCAGAGTGAGAATGTCTTCATTCATGTGTTCATTGTTTTCATTTGCACTGGAACAACACAAAAGAAAAACTGAGAAGAAAAGTCAAACCTGACAAAAGTTCACACAGAACTCAAAAATGGACTGGACAAAATTATGAAATGAAAAGGGACGCTATGCAAGACTGGAGTTTGTGACAAAATCACCATCCTTCTGTACTGTGGATAGATGAGACAAAAGTAGAACTTTTTGGTAAAGGATATCTTGGCACTGTTTACAGAAAAAGAAATAAGACCTTTTAAAGAACGGTATCATGAAATCCGATGATTACCAAAGAATTTTGGGGCACAACCTAATGGCCAGTGTCAGAAAGCTGCATCTGTACCAGAGGTCATAGGTCTTCCAGCAGGACAGTGACCCAAAACAGACAATGGTGGCAAACAAAGCGCTGGAGAGTTCTGAAGTGGCCAACAATGATTCCAGATCTGAATCCCATAGAACACCTATGGAGAGATCTCACAACAGCAGTTGGGAGAAGGCATCTTTCAAATCTGAAAGACCTGGAGCAGTTTGCAAAAGAGTGGTCCAATATTCTAGGTTAATTGAAGAAACTCATTCATGGTTACAGGAAGCGATTGATTTCAGTCATTTTTTCCAAAGGGGGTGCTACCAAATATTAAGTTAAGGGTGCCAATAATTTTGTCCAGTCCATTTTTGAGGCGTGATTTTTTTTTTTTTTTTTTTGTGATGTTCCAGTACAAACAAAAACAAGCCAACCAATAACCAACACATTTGTAATTGAAACAATTTTGAGAGAAGCATTTTCTGACAGCATTACAAGAATTAGCCATGACTACACACATCAAAGGCAAATGGTAAACCATACAAGGCTTCCCTTAAAGCAAACTCTGAAACAAAAACACAATATTATAATAAGCTGTACCAACAGAATGCACACATAAGATTAATGTTATAATTAATTCTCCGTATGTGGTCACAATTAAACACAATTTGGAACTATTGACCACGAGAGCTGATAAATTCTTTTCCAAAATTCCTACTGGATGTTTTGCATTTGTATTTGCGGTACAATGTGTGTTCAGGAAAAGACACCATTGACCTGTCATTGAATTACAGCACTACTGTGCTACTTGATCCTGCAATCCTAGAATAATTATCTGCATTGCAATTTTTTGTTTTTTCAGTTTATTATTGTTTGTTATTGACTTAGTTATCGCACACAAACATTTAAATTGCATTCATTCTTAGTAAACCTTCTATTTAAACCATAGTTTTTGTTTTCCAGGTCAGATTTTGTAACGCTCCCATTTCAAGGTGCTGAAGTATTGCTAGACAACATTGCCCCCCTTCCAGGTAAACATTGTTAGTGTTAAGTGTCATTGTACATATAATGTATAGTATTTATTTTTTACCTATTTTAAATGTCTATTTTAAAAATCAGGCGAGGATAGTTTTTCAGTAGAGGCCACATCAGTCTTGGAGGAGATAACCCGAGGAGTGCCACTGCTTGCACAGGTAAGACTTTCTTCCATAAATTCACTTCACAGTATCAAATCTAACCTCCTAACTGGTATTTTGCCTTTCTGTTTCTGTAAAGGTGTCAAATTATGATAACAGCACAGGCCTCCCATTGGTTCATCTGTGGAACATGGTTGGGGATGAGGTACAGTCCGTGTGTTCACCGGGTTTGCAAATGTCTTTCCTTATATAGTGCTCCATATGTATCTCTTTATCGCTCTCTCTGCTGGTAACTCGTTTACACTTCAGAAAATGTTTTCTTCATAGTCTGTGTTTTACTGCATTCGTCCTTTCCTCCATTCTAACCAGTTTTTGTCCTTGCTGCTGAGATGCATTTACACAACATGATTCTGTGCCACCACGCTTCACTGTAGGGGTAGTAAACTCGTAATGTTTGCCAGATGTGGTGCCAGAGTTCTGCCCAGACATTTCATGAGACCACAGAACCTTTCTCATGCTCAGAGCTTTTTTGGCATATTAACTTTCATGTATGTGGATTGGTGAGTCTGGTCAAGTTACATAGCAACTCTGCCATTGGTGTGTAGAATATAATTGTAATATACAGATATATTATAATAAACTCATGCCAGTAGGCTAGGTCAACAATGGATGACAAAAAATACAGTTTAGCACTTGAGACACAAGGTGTTTTGTGAGGGATGCTAGATAAATTCAGGTCAATAGGATAGCCCCTCTGATATGGTAAGTGTTGTTTTTATTTACATGAAATACACTCCCAGTGAAAAGTGGACACACCTTCTTGTTGAATGTTTTTTTATTTGTTGTTATTTCTGTTATTTATTTTCTTAACTATTTACTGTTTATTGTAGGTTCACACTGAAGGTTTGAGGAATCCAAACTATGAATGAACACATGGAATTATGTAGTGAAGAAAAAAGTGTGCAACAACTAATATGTTATATTTTCTTCAAAATAGCCACCCTTTGCTTTGACTACTGCTGTGCACACTCTTGGCATTCTCTCGATGATGTGTCTTGAAGTTCTATCTGACTTATAAGTATTCATCTATCAGTCAATTAGGTCCAAACTCCAAGTATAAGTGTTAAAGCCAAAAAGTGTTTATTCACACAAAACCCGTGTACAAACACAGTGAGCCTCCTGGGATAGACTAAAAACTTGTTTTCAAACACGCAGCTTATATACTTATCAGAAGGGTGGGAATCTGCCACCTGGATCTTCTTATCTCTTTGTTTTAAACAATACCATAAACAAAGTTTTCCCACCGACCTCTACAGTGCAACTGTATCTGATCTCACACCTGTGGCTCACAAAACTTTCATCATTTTAATTACAATTTGGGAGCTGTCTTGGTCCAATTGACGTAGTACCACTATCTCGCTATCATCTTTATATTCTTACATCTAGACCAAGGTCATGCACATCCTTTTATACAGATGTCTGCATCTGTTTACTCCAAGGTTTTATGCTCACTTTTACAGAACAGAGGTAGTCACCTGAAATGGTTTTCACTTCACTTTATTGCCTTAATGGGCTTGGGACCATCAGTTGACAGCCCTATTTGACAACATAATTAGAAAACATGTATGCGTCATATTTTGGCCAGAACCAATGAGCTAAATATTAAACAAGGTCTGTCTAAAGCTTTGACTGGTAGTGTATGTATATCTAATTCCAATTGTAGAAAATATTTATACACATACGAGTGAACAGTACTGCCTAACAGGTTATTGATGGCACTTAAGATGACCTGAGTTTTTAGGGGAGGGTTTAATTCATGGCCTAGAAATTGTTTAAATGCTACTTGTTTCTGTTTTTATATTGTTTTTTTTTAGGTCATCTCTGTGAATCGTACACTGGCAGACAAGGGCCTGGGATCTTGGGTGGATGGATTTTGATCTCCTCATGCTTTACCTCTGCACCTTTACCTAGAACCTCATTCTATTACAATCAACTGTCCAGCAGGCAGACAGACCAGGAAGTGGCCACAATCATACCTGCATCCTTTTTTTTTTTCTTTTTTTTTTCAATTTGTTATTGTGTTTTCAGTTGTTTTCTTTTCCCCTGCCACTTTACTTTTGAAGAGTAATTAAAAATTGTATGCATGCATAATCTATGAGAATACAGTGCTGCCTCACATTAAAACAAGCTTTTACTGTTATTTTTTGCTAGGAAAAAGCATAAGGGCCTTGGTTTAATGATTAGTCACAATGCAGATTACTCTGTATAGAAAAATTGCCAGTATTTCTCTAATCTCACCTCTTTATTGTACCTTTTTTTCTGGGCCTTTGCAGTCAAAATGTGAATAATTGTGCTGTATTAAATGACAAATGGCTCAATTAGGCTATGTAGACATTTGTTTTAATAGCTTAGAATTTCTACATGTGCGGGAGATAAGGACTTCTTTATGAGAGCTTGTAAATAAGGGATCTCCCATCTGGAACTGCCGCAGCGTCATCAGGTAAGGCAAGACAAAAGAACAAGCCGGTGGTTCCTTTGTACTGTTTGTTCTTCATTAACTTGCACTAACAATATAACACAGTAGCAAAAAATTCCAACTCAGTTCAGCAGCATTTCCAGTTGGCATTCTATTTTGAGTAGTTGGACACAACTTCAACATCTTACAAAAGGCAAAACAAATTGGATGCTAATCATTAGAACCTGCTTTTAATTCTAAAATAACATATTGGCATAATTATGGATTTAACGATTTTTATCATTTTTTGACTGAACATTAAATCAAATTATGTGATTTTAAGTGTAGACTGCTGTAGTACAGGTTTTGGTCAAAATATTTATGTCGCACAAGCCTTTTGATACATATCCCTCCAGTGTTCTCTGTAACAGAAAATTACAGTTCAGCGCGTTCTTAATTTGGCCAACTTAGCTTTACTCCGGTTTTGTCAGAAGATACTATTTATATGTTACATTAATTTATATGGCAACTCACCAAGCTCAGCGTGCATGCTTTTCTGAATGTTAAGGAACCAGGTCCTAGTTTAGTTCTTTTAGCCAGATAGCAACAAGGTTAATGTACTATGACTTGAATTTGACCTTTTTACTTGAACTCATTTAATATTGACCTACTAAAATAATGTAATTGTAAATCACTTCTCTAAAGTCCAAAATTGTGGCTTAAAGGTTCAGAAACTTTATGAACTACTATTGAAATATAAATATTGAATATAATTTTCTCTTAGAGGACCGGTGTAGTAACTTGCTTTTGATTTATGCACTACATTTTCTTACATTTGCATTTAAAAATCTTATCTCATACATCCAGACCATTATGCTCTTGCCACTACTTTTTTAAAGCAGTATCCATGCCGCTAAACATTGATCTCATAAAATGTCCACCTCTCATCCCCATATTTCAAATGTTTATAGGCAAACCTGTGTCTTTGAGATATGTACTGTAATTTTTCTTCAGCAATGATCTTGATAGTCAAACACACTGAGTTCACAATAGTTTTTCATGCAAAGTCCAGTTCAGTAATGGTTGAGGTTGTGGGTTTGTTGACATTTCTAATTTCCCTGTTCAGTTTTTCCTATCTTGCATCCTACCCTACCTAAGTGTGCTCCGAACAAAAAGTGTCTACTTGTGATTTGGCTTTGCAGTGATCTGTTCTAGACTCTAAGACACTAAAACCTTTTCTCTTTAGATAAGTGGCCAAGTGTCACTAGCTCTATTCAGTGGAGTCCTTTGTGTAAATTGTAATGCTGATTGAATGTGTTGGTGTGGATTGAAAGCTGGGAAAATTGTAATTTTATTTATTTATTTTTTGTTTTAAATTCAGCACATCAGTAAAATATTTCAAATTTGGTGGACATTTGTCTTTTATTACAAGCAATGTTTAAACCGTTGGTTCTAGATATTTTCTTTTGAAAGATTTCTTTTGTTTAAATTTCTTTAAGGATGGTACTTCTGGTTACCCTTTTAACCGAACCGTAGAACAAAGTTGCTACTGTTATTCGTAGGATTATTTTCTGACATTACTAGAAAACACAGCTCAGCAGACTAATACTTTGGAACTACAGATTGTATAGATAGATATTTTTAATGTTTTTTATCAAACCAAACTTTGTTGTCCTAAATGGTGTTCACACTGCATAATGATCACATTCTCGTCTCCAGAGTCTGTTGTGTTATACAAAAATCTCCCTTCTGCACCAGTAGTAGACCGGCCACTGGTATGTTGTCTGGCAAGGATAGCGGCATACAATTAAATCTTTTACTAGAACAACTCTGTGTCATCACATTTTTTTATTTCTATAATTCTTTTTTACTAAAAGTGTCTTAGTGGTCATAGTTGAACACACCAGTTAAAGTTTGGTCCGATTTGCACAGATAAGCATTCAGCTACCTATCTTGTAAGCCAGGCTTTGTGCTTGATTGGGGCCAATCTTTCAGACCCCATTTCATTTTGTAACAGTAGTTGTACACACTACATCACATGTAGAACCAGATTCTGAACAGAAAGAACTTTTTTTTTTTTTGGGTATCAAATTTGTAACTTTAAATTCAGTTTTAATTTGTAATAGTATTTTGGCACCAAAACCTGTGTCAGTCACACCTGCTCTCTCTTTGAACTCTATGGAAGCTATGCCCACTAAAACTTATTGTAATGTTAAACATTATGAACCGTTACATACAAGTAAAAACATAATTTTAGCAACACACTTTTAGAACAAATGTCATTTATCACAAACACACATGTAGGAAGCAGTTGACTATTCCATTCCATTAACCACACAAGTAAGTTGTAAACAGTCAAAATGTATGGTAGTTGGTGTATACAGTTGGGATTGTTATACACATTTCGTTGTCTTTAGCTGAAAAGATGTCAGTTACAGTCATTCTAATCAACGTGCTCACGGATGAGATCAAGCTAAAAAAATATATATCAAAAACTGGATTTGTAATGATTAACTGCATAAGTGGAGAGCGAGAACTTTATTTTCAGCTAATTTTTCTCTAATGATGAGGATGATTTTGTTTGAGAAAAGCTAGATTGGGAGGGAACGGTTTGTGCGTTACACAATGAAAAACAAGAAAACATTTTAAAAAATGTTCTGATTTATTTGAGAAAGGCTTAACTAGCCAGTTTATAATAGAATAGACAAGCTTCAGGGCAGCAACATAATTTTTTGGAAATTATGTAAAAGTGGTACACTGAATTTCAATATGTAATTCAGGTGTTCTTATCATGTTGGTGCTTTATGTGAATCAGCGGCTGTATTATACTTTTTCTGGGGGCAAGGAAATATTTAGTCATACAGGTCAACCTATGACTGTTTTTGTTTTTGATTGGCTGATTGTACAGACCTGTTTGGAAAAGTTATTTTGTTGCTCAAAGAAAGAATAAAAATGTAATTTGCATATGTTATACAAATAATAAACAAGAGTTTGGCTTTTTTTTTTGCTGGTGTAAATTTCTGTAATATCATGATTTACAGCAGACACAACTTGGAAGAGTTTTCTGGCAACTTGTCTGTTGTTTGGCAGACTACCTCTATCTCATCTCTATCCTTCAACAGATGCAACTGTGAGCCTGAGTTTCAGTTTCTCTGTACCTCCCTGCACACTTCTGTATCTAGGTGCTGGTCATATAATTAGTATATCTTCAAAAAGTTGATGTATTTCACTAATTCCATTCAAGAAGTGAAACTTGTATAATGTATACATTCTTTTCAAACATACTGTTCCATTTTAACAGGAAAAACAAACAAAAATTTTGTAAATAGTCATAGTTTCATGTTTTGTTGTTGTGTTTGATGCTAAATGGTAAATGGTCTGCATTTTGTATAGCGCTTTTCTACCTATCTGTACTCAAAGCGCTTTGACACTGCATCTCATTCACGCACCGGTGGCAGAGCTGCTATGCAGCTTAGGCTGACACACCGGGGGCAAGTTGGGGTTCAGTGTCTTGCCCAGGGACACTTAGGGCACATGACTGGGGAAGCCAGGAATCGAAGCACCGATACTACGATTGGTGGGCGACAGCTCTACCTCTGAGCCACTGCCGCCCCGCCCCAGTGATGCTGACTGGGGGGATGCTGTAAAGCCTTTACCTTACGATGTTATTAAAGTGCTGCCATGATGATGTATTATCATCTGCTTATCAGTCTTCCCTCTGTGTCTCCATTTTAAAAAGTGAAATTAACCTTCCCTCTGTGTCTCAATATTAAAAAGTGAAATTAACCTTCTTAAAATGAGGCACATAATCCACATTGCTTGAGGTCCAGTGTAAAGTTTCCACAGTCTGTGATGGTTTGGGTGCCATGTCATCTGCTGGTGTTGCTCCACTGTGTTTTCTGAGGTCCAAGGTCAAGGCAGCTGTATACCAGGATGTTTTAGAGCACTTCATGCTTTCTGCTGCAGACCAACTTTATGGAGATGCAGATTTCATTTTCCAACTTGGCACCTGCACACAGTGCTAATCTACCAGTACCTGGTTTAAGGACCATGGTATCCCTGTTCTTTATTGGCCAGCAAACTCGCCTGACCATAACCTTATAGAAAATCTATGGGGTATTGTGAAGAGGAAAATGCAATATGCCAGAAACAACAATGCAGAAGAGCTGAAGGCCACTAACAGAGCAACCTGGGCTTTTATAACACCTGAGCAGTGCCACAGACTGATGGACTCCATAACACGCTGCATTTTTGCAGTAATTCAGGCAAAAGGGACACTACAACTAAGTATTGAGTGCTGTACATGCTCATACTTTGATGTCTAAAAATCCTTGCTTTGTATTGGTCTTAAGTAATACATTCATCTTCTACCATGCTAGAGCCTATCCCAGCTGGCTATGAGCGAGTAAACCCATGCAGAACCCACACAGAAAGGCCCACGATCATTGAACCCAGGACCTTGTTGCTGTGAGGCGACAGTGCTAACCACCACACCACCATGCCACATCTTAAGTAATATTCTAATTAAATTTGGGGTTCTTATTAGTGGTCAGTTATAATCATCAATATTAAATATTGTCTGCTCCCCGACCACCTAAATTATATAAATCACAAATAAATAAAAAAGGAGTGATTCACAGGAATCTAATAAACATCAAGACAGCTCCTCTTACAGAACAAAGTAACAATAAAAGAATTAAATGTACTCTATTAAATATCAGATCTCTCTCTTCTAAATCTCTGTTAATAAATGACTTGATAAGTGACCATCACATAGATTTATTTAGTCTCACTGAAACCTGGCTGCAGCAGGATGAATACGTTTGTCTGAATGAGTCAACTCCAACCAGTCACATCAACCATCATATTCCTAGAAGTTCAGGTAGAGGTGGAGGAGTAGCAGCAATATATAACTATATTAATTACTCCTAGCCCTAAACATAACTATAATTTTTTTGAGAGCCTCACACTGAGCCTTTCTCACTCAGACTGTAAAACCCAGAAACCAGTTGTGTTCTGTGTTGTCTACCGTCCTCCTGGTCCATATTCAGAGTTCTTAACTGAATTCTCAGAGTTTTTATCTAACTTAGTTCTCAGCACAGATAAAGTGATTGTAGTGGGCGACTTTAACATTCATGTAGATGTTGACAGTAACTTTCTCAACACAGCATTTAATTCACTACTGGATTCTATTGGTTTTAGTCAGCATGTGAATGAACCCACTCACTGTCTTAATCATACTCTCGATCTTGTCCTGACTTATGGGGTTGAGATTGATCATTTAAAAGTTCTCCCTCAAAACCCTCTGTTATCTGACCATTTCTTAATAACATTTGAATTTACCATAACAGACCTGACAACAGTTGGAAATAAGTTCTATTACAGCAGGTGTTTATCTGATGATGCTGTTGTTAGATTTAAGGAGATGATTCCATCATCTTTTGTCTCATTCCCTTGTAGCTACACAGAGGAGAGCAGTCATCTGAATCATGAGCAGGTAGATTGTCTTGTTGATGATGCTGCAGCTTCACTGCGTACAATTTTAGACATGTTGCTCCTCTGAAGAAGAAGCTAGTGAATCAGAGGAGGTTAGCTCCATGGTATAACTCAGAGATCCGCAGCCTTAAGCAGAGGACTCGAAAACTAGAAAGATTGTGGCGTTCCAACAAATTAGGTGAATCCTGTCTAGCATGGAAAGACAGTTTAAGACTATATAAAAAAGCACTTTGGGTTGCTAGAACCACATACTATTCATCATTAATCGAGGAAAATAAAAACAACCCCAGGTGTCTGTTCAGCACTGTAGCCAGGCTGACTAAGAGTCATAGCTGTGTTGAGCCTAGTGTCCCTTTAAATCTCAGCAGCAACGACTTTATGAATTTCTTTACTAATAAAATCATAACCATTAGAGAAAAGATTTATCAGAATCAAAAAAGTCATAAACCGATCTGCAGATCCAACAACCTTAGATCGGCTGGTTAGACCTATGTCTTACTTAAAATGTTTTTCCCCCATAGATCACACTGAGTTAACTTCAATAATTAACTCTGCTAAATCAGCTACTTGTCTCCCAATCCCAACTAGATTACTCAAAGAAGTTTTTCCATTAATCAGCACGTCCATATTAAATCAAATCAACCAATCTCTGTTTACAGGCTACGTACCACAGGCTTTTAAGGTTGCTGTTGTCAAACTTTTATTGAAAAACCTACTCTTGACCCTAGAGAACTTGCGAATTATAGGCCTATATCCAATCTGCCCTTTATTTCTAAAGTTCTTGAAAAAACCGTAGCTAAACAACTATGTGACCACCTGCGTAGAAATGACCTATATGAAGATTTCCAGTCAGGATTCAGATTACATCATAGCACAGAAACAGCTCTGATTAGAGTCACTGATGATCTTCTCACAGCTTCAGACAATGGTCTAGTTTCTGTACTTGTCCTGTTAGATCTTAGTGCAGCATTTGATACGATAGATCACAAGATTCTATTGCAGAGACTGGAACATAGCATTGGGATTAAAGGAAAAGCACTGGGATGGTTTAAGTCTTATCTGTTGAACAGATTCCAATTTGTTCATGTTCATGATCAATCTTCCATCTGCACAGGAATTAGCTTTGGAGTTCCACAGGGTTCTGTGCTTGGTCCAATACTTTTCAGTCTTTACAT
The DNA here is from genome assembly GCA_030770545.1 of Macropodus opercularis. Lineage (NCBI taxonomy): Eukaryota > Metazoa > Chordata > Actinopteri > Anabantiformes > Osphronemidae > Macropodus > Macropodus opercularis. The sequence continues at coordinate 2,656,737 of CM061110.1, forward strand.
GTCTCCCCTTGGTAATATTATTAGAAAACATTCTATAAATTTTCACTGCTATGCAGACGATACTCAGTTATACTTGTCCATGAAACCAGAGGAAACAAACCAATTAGTCAAACTTCAAACTTGTTTAAATGATATCAAATCCTGGATGTCCCATAACTTTCTACAACTGAATACAGATAAAACTGAGGTTATTATAATTGGTGCTAAAAACCACAGAGACTCATTATTGAGTCAGATTGTTACTCTGGATGACGTAACGTTAGCTTCAAGTTCTACTGTGAGGAACCTTGGTGTCATTGTTGACCAAGATCTGTCCTTTACACCATATATTAAAGAAATCTCTAGAACTGCCTACTTCCACCTGAGGAATATTGCTAAAATTAGGAACATCCTCTCACAGAGTGGATGAAAAATTAATCCATGCATTTGTTACCTCTAGGCTTGACTACTGTAACTCGCTACTCATAGGTTGTCCCAATAACTCTTTGAAAATCCTCCAATTAATTCAAAATGCTGCAGCCAGAGTTCTGACTGGACTTTAACATTAGCTTCTCTGCATTGGCTCCCTGTCAAATCTAGTATAGAATTCAAAATTCTTCTCCTCACCTACAAAGCTCTTCATAATAAAGCTCCATCTTATCTTAAAGACCTCATGGCTCCTTATGCTCCCAACAGAACGCTTCGTTCTCAGAGCGCTGGTCTACTTGTGGTTCCTAGAGTTTCTAAATGTAGAATGGGAGGCAGAGCATTTAGCTACCAAGCTCCTCTCCTATGGAACCAGCTTCCAGTCCAGGTTCGAGAAGCAGACACCCTCTCTAGTTTTAAAACTAGGCTTAAAACATTTCTTTTTGACAAAGCGTATAGTTAGAGATGGTTCTGGTCACTCTGAACCATCTCTTAGTTAAGCTGCTATAGACTTAGACTACTGTGGGACGTCCTTCATTGACTGAGCTCTTTTTTCTCTTTTTCTTCTATACGCTAACATGCCTCCATTTCTACATGTGACTAACTTTGTCTCTTTTCTCTCCTAGTTGTGCTTGTCCCCTTCTGTCTCTCTCTATTCTCATCTACAGGTATCATCAGACTCAGAGTCGTGTGTCTCCAGTGTTCAGTTGCTGGTCCAACCATCCCGCCTGTGTTCTGTTGCTGCTTGTTTTGTTGTTGTGGTTGTGTTCTTTTCTCTCTTCACTATCCCCTCACCCCAACCGGTCAAGGCAGATGGCCGCCCACACTGAGCCTGGGTCTGCTGGAGGTTTCTTCCTCGTTAGAGAGGGAGTTTTTCCTCTCCACTGTTGCTATTTAAATGTAAAATTTATTGATTGGCTACAATTAAAAGCTGCTCTATGTGGGAATTGTTGGGTTTAGTTGTGTAAGGTCTTAAACCTTACTTGTAAAGTGCCTTGAGATAACTGATGTTGTGAATTGGCGCTATATAAATAAAGTTGAATTGAAATTGAATTGAATTAATAGAAGAAATAAACATGTGAAATATATCAGTCTGTGTGGAATGAATGTATACATTATACAAGTTTCACTTCTTGAATGGAATTAGTGAAATACATCAACTTTTTGAAGATATTTTAATTATATGACCAACACCTGACGGCGTCACAAAGAGGACAAGACTAGAGTTGAGAGAGACATTAATATTTTCCATTACATTTAGTTTGTCTATTCTATATTTTTGGTGGCTTCATCAGGTACAACTGTAAACTGACGTTTTTTCCCCCACTTATCCTTCTCACAGTGCTGAGCACAGTGAAACAAACAAGGGCAGTGTATGAAATGTTCTGGTCATAACAAAGAAAGGCAACAAAAATAAAATCCCATTACATTTTTTTGATTATATATTAACCCTTGTGCAGCCTTCGAGGGGTCAAAATGACCCCACTGTAAAATAAGTGGCGCCAAAGCTCTAAAAGTGTTGGATAAAACAGGCTTCGTGGGTGTTACATCCAAGCATTGAACACGTGTGGGTCTTCTAATGAACAAGTACATCCAACCATTCATCTAGACCAGGGGTGCCCAATACGTCGATCGCGATCTACCAGTCAATCGCAAAGGTAGTGTGGGTAGATCGCATAGCATTAAAAAAGTAGACGTCAGCCTATCATCTATCCTCACTATGAAATTTGTCACTTGATTGACATACAGGGCAGCCAGAAAGAGATAATGTATGGGATCAGTGTGTAGCAACAACTCAGAGTCGTTGCAATCAGACATCTCCAGGTGCGCACGAAGTCGCAATGCCGAGATCTGGCACGAATGGAACACACCCATTATTATGGGATCAAATTAGGGTCAAATAAAATTTGTACCCGTAAAATGATTTGTGCGTGTGTAAACCAGATGCGTGCATGTATCTGTACCTGTAAAATGATTTGTGCGTGTGTAAACCAGATTTGTACTTGTAATAAATTTTGTGTGTCTGTAAAAAGATTTGAACTTGTAGATTTAACAAGAGCTTTACCAATATTCACACACACAAATCAAGCCTACGCACAAAATGTAACCCTAAATTTACAAGTACAAAACGGTGACTCTGATTTGACGCTTGAATTTGATTGGCTAATGAAACCCAATCACCAAGCAGGCTGTCGCAGTCCTTTAGCGAAGCACTACTGGTCCTGAAAGGTGAAGACACGCGATAAGTGGCGACCGCCAATAAACCCACAGAGTAATTATATTTAATGTCTATATGTATGATATGATGTACTCTTGTGATATGCTAAGGTAATGTAGCAGCTGCCGAAAGGTAAACTGGTGTTAGTGTGGCAGAGTGGAGGTTTCTCCTCCCACTCTCCAGAGAGCCTGCTCGGGTGTTGGTGCTCACCGGAGCCTTATTGTTCAATCAGGCCCAGGTGAGTCTGGCAGGTGTTTTTAAGGGCATGGGTGACTCTGTTCGGCCCCGAATCAAGCTGAGGTAGACTCTGTAGAGTCTGTGTGTTGCACATGCAGGGAAGTCGCTGCTGGTAGGTAACGTTTTAGCGCATTACCCATTTTTATATGCACAGAGCTCATGGGCGGCGTCTCCTTACAGAGCCGTGCTTTTAGTAGCGATCAGCTTATCTGGTGTTGGCCCGGGCTGTGGCAGCTGATGTCCAGGTATCACGCATGGTTTTATACTGTAGAATTCCTGGTCGCATTCCACCTGTTTAACCATGTTTTATGTAATTTATGCAGCGAGTGGAGGGAGGATCCTCTGCTGAAGAGACTGCAGCAGGTCCCTTAGCTGCAAAGCTCTGCTGCTCTGGCTCCACCACTGTGGGGCTGCACTTTGGCCTGGGAAGAGCGGCCACAATTTCGGCTGTTCCCTCACCGCTGCTGTTCTGACGACCACTGTTCTGGTTCTGCCTCAGACTCTGATTCGGATTTAAGGCACATCTGACGACTTGGGGCCGCGAGACGTTCCCTGCTTCGTTGTCCTGATGTGGACCGGATCCTGTTTATCGCGTTTAGTAGATCTTTTAACTGAATTGACACTGAAATTGGTTTGGTTTATTTTTCCTGTTTATTTGCTTTGAATTAACCCAAGCATGGTGTGTTCTGTTTATTTATTTTGTTTGCATTGGTTTACTCATGAACCTTGTTTTTAAACATGAAATCGCCTTTTTTAATTTGAAAGTGTCATTAAAATAAATTTTATAAGCCACAAACTCTGCTCTCTGGTGTTATCCTTGCGTTTTAAGTTGTCAGACCTGCTTGGGTTACGTAAAGGGAAATAACTTGCTGACTCTGTAACATTAGCAATGGTGGTTTTATTGGATGTTAAAGTAGCATGTTAGCGGTAAGGCTATTAGCATGTTATCTGTGCAGTGTGAAGGTGAGGTTAGCACGTTGTCATTCACCGCCGAGACTCAACGTAATAGTTTTTCATCAGGCCGCATAAGTTTACCAACGTGAATAAAAGCCTAGCAGGTAATACAGTCACCGTCAAGTCTGTCTCGTCATTAAATATAATTACTCTGTGGGTTTATTGGCGGTCGCCGCTTATCGCTATGTCTTCACCTTTCAGGACCAGTAGTGCTTCGCTAAAGGACTGCGACAGCCTGCTTGGTGATTGGGTTTCATTAGCCAATCAAATTCAAGCGTCAAATCAGAGTCACCGTTTTATACTTGTAAATTTAGGGTCACATTTTGTGCGTAACTTAGAGGCTTGATTTGTGTGTGTGAATATTGGTAAAGCTCTTGTTAAATCTACAAGTTCAAATCTTTTTACAGACACACAAAGTCTATTACAAGTACAAATCTAGTTTACACACGCACAAATCATTTTACGGGTACAAATTTTATTTGACCCTAATTTGATCCCATAATAATGGGTGTGTTCCATTCGTGCCAGATCTCGGCATTGCGACTTCGTGCGCACCTGGAGATGTCTGATTGCAACGACTCTGAGTTGTTGCTACACACTGACGTGAGATGACTTAGTCCAGGGAAATTCCTACAAAGATTTCGAGAGCTCTATCCGAGTTTTTCCGTGAAGCTAAACTTGCAGAATACAACCAACTAAATGACGATCAGTGGCTGCTAGACCTTTTTTTAACCGATCTGACCAACAGGTTGAATGACCTTAAACGTACAGCTGCAAGGAAAAGACAAAAATGTGGTCAGTATGATCAGCTCAGTTAATTCTTTCAGACGGAAAATGCAGCATCTCTCCTCAAAGCTGCAGCACCATGATTTGGGCAACTTCCAAAACCTCGCGTCAGAGCTGGAGACGCAACGGAAGGCGTGTACGCAGCTTGACATTGCGCGCTGCACAGAGCAGACTGAGAACTGTCTGTCAGAGTTTGACAAAAGACTTTGTTTTACTGGAGCCAGTCCATGTGCTACCCTTTTCGGGATGATGCTGAGGTTCATTCAATATGGGTTCATGCAGTAATGCATCAACATATATTGTACTATGTTTTGTACCAAGTAGCTCACACGCTGAAAAAGTGTGGGCATCTCTGATCTAGATAAAGCGCGTTGTGATTCATCGTCTGTCTGCAGCTGTTTTATCCAACCTTTGCGTAGTTTTTGACCTTTAGGGCCCCTATTTTTCATTTTGACCCCTTAAAGGCTGCACAAGGGTTAATCAGCATACAGTTGCAAGAAAAAGTATGTGAACCCTTTGGGATTACATGGATTTCTGCATAAATTGGTCATAAAACGTCTTCTGGTCTTCATCTTAGTTATTATTGACCACTTGTTAAAATGTTTTATTGAACATAACATGTAAACATTCACAGTGTAGGGTGGAAAAAGTATGTGAACCCCTGACTAATAACTAACTTGGAGCCAGGAGCCAGCCAACCTCGAGTCCAATCAATATGATGAGATTGGATGTGTTGGTTAAAGCTGTCCTGCCCTATAAACACACACACCAGGTTTGAATTTACTATTCTTTAGAAGCATTGCCTGATGTGAACCATGGCTCGAACAAAAGAGCTCTCAGAAGACCTGTGATCAAGAATTGTTGACTTGCAACAGTGTTAATTACATTTGGTTTTACTCAGCATTTGGTTCTATTGTCTTGATTTTGGTGCCTGTAATCACTGATTTGCTGACTGTATTGTGTCACTTCCTGTCACCGAGGTTTGTTGCTGGTTGCAGCTGCGTTTTGTTAACGACTTGTCTCCTCACTTTTATCTCTTCACTGTTGTTTTCATTAAAAGCACTGCTAATTTCGTAGCTTTCTGGTCTTTTCAGCTAAGCTAGCTTAACTTTCTGCCATGGCTTGACTGTCTTCTTCTACTACTTTCTCTTGCTCGGTGCCTTATGTTTAGCTCGTCCTCTACCTCCATTAGTGTTAATGGTATTTGTAACAAGTGTGAGATAGTGGCAGCGCTGGAGGCGAGGCTGACTGATTTGGAATCTTCGCACTGTGGAAAACCAGTAAGGCCCCGCTAGCTAGTGCGGAGCCTCCTAGCTTAGCTGTTACTCGTCCCTCAGTGGGTCCCGAGCAGCCGGGATGTGACTGGGTGACGGTTCATAGGAGTCGTAGTTCTAGGCAGTCGCCCACGTTTCACCACCAGCTGCTTCACATTTCAAACTGATTTTCCCCACTTAGTGACACACCCGCTTAGAAACCCACCCTGACCCTCCATAGTCAGAAACGTGTACTTAGAGACTCCAGCGGTCATACTTAAGTGCATTCCTCTGTAGTCTTCTCTGGTTCTTCCCCAATGTGACCAGTGACGACATGTTTAACCGCCTGTCGTCGCTTCACCACTGGCTGTCTAGGTGGTGTCCAGCAAACGATATGGGGTTCGTAGACAATTGGAGCAGGTTTTGGGGAAAACCTGGGCTGATTAGAAGAGACGGCGTCCATCCCACCTTGGATGGAGCGTCTCTGCTCTCTAGTAATATGGCCAAGTTTATTAGACTCCCTATCTGTCTGTTACAGACTTTTCCGATGCCCTTGGTGATTTCTGCAGAGAGTTTCGCCCAACAGGTGCTGAAATCTGACGGCTGCTGACATTCAAACTCAAGCCAGGAGACATGTACAAACTTAACGAACGTTTGCCAGATTCCCACATCCACAGTGTCGCACCAACATGGACTGATGAGGCCAACAACCTGTACCGTGCTGCGGTAGAGAGACTGTGTGCGGGCATAAAACTTGCATTCCCTGTCAGAATGAACATTGGGAAAGTCACGAGCTGCAGACAAAGAGACAGAGAATCGGTGGATGATTTCCTCCATCGCCTCCATCGGGAAATGCACCTAACTAACTGTTTCCTGAAAGGCCTTATACGCGAAGTGGCAAAGCTGACCCGTCAGACCTGCATTGGTGCTGATACTGGACTGAGATTGCAGGACGTTCGACATCATGCAGATCATGCTTTCCAGCAACTATTGTGACAGAAAGAAGAAAAGGAAAACAAAGACAGAAAAGAGTTACATCTGGCAGCTGTAACCATGTATCAGGCAGTCGCACAACGGAACCGCGGTCGGGGAAGAGGCTACACCAGAGGAGGACAAGGTCGCGCAGGTCAAAAAGGACATGGCCGAGGAACATGCTTTAAGTGCTGTAAAGAAGGACATTGGGCTCGAAGTTGCCAATCCACTGAGGGACGGTGTCCGTACTGCAAGGAAGAGACACAGACCAGCTGACTGTCCGAAGAATGTTTCTGCATGGGTGGACTGACGGGTGGGGAGCCGGTCGGGGTCCGGTGACGGTGTAGCTGAGTGTTAGAGGATATGGAGCATAGTCCTCTCTGTGAACTGGTCCTTTCTGTGTCTCTGTGATATCTTGCTATGCTTGCAGGTACTCCCCATGACCTTGTTGTGCTAGGGAAGAATGTTTAACCGCCAATGCTAAGAGGAAACTTAACAAAACTGTATTCATGGCATAATGACTTCCTATGTATCTTATTCACCATATATGGATTGGCTTTGTATCTTGTTTGACCAGATGTGAAGGAGTGACTTTCATACTTTTCCTAATAAAAAGAGCTGTGCCCAAGGGGGTTTGGAGATCGTCGGCTGGGCACTAAGTTGCTGTGTTCCAGGGCCGCTCCCCTTGTGCGCACAAGCGTAAAACTTGAGATCTCAGAGTTTGTCTTCCTTGTGCAGGTGTCTCCGTATTGTTTAAGTGTTGGCAGGCTAGACTCAACATTTCTTGGTGCCAAAGACCCGGGAGTCAAGATTCAACGTCGGGGAGGAGGACAACGGAAAACCGAAATCTGTCGACAGTCGACTCGTCTAGGACGGTCGGAACAAAGACCCAGAGCGTAAATTCGTCTGCTGGGCCGGTTGAATAGCTCCTGACATCCCCCTCTTCGCTCGCTGATGACGACTCCTTGAGGCATCTGACCAGGGCAAGACAAAAAGTAAGTACCGCTGAAAAAGTGCAGTCTGTGTGAAATGGCAGGTCGCATTTCCAAGAGGTAGAACAGAAGTAATTGTTCTAGATAAGGAGAAAATAGACGTACTTATTTTCTCAAGCGGACAGAAGTACTTGTCCGAGGGAGGGGTAGACGTATTTACTCCTCAGTGAATGTTCAGTCTAATGCATTAGTGATGTGTGGAGTGTGATTGTCACCCATTGACGCAGAAAACGTGTGACTGGGGGAAACCTGACGGTGTTAACGCAACTCGGCGTATACGAAGGGTGAATTAAGGAAACTGTGGGTTATTAGGAGGATCAGTCAGAAGTTTCACCGCCTAGGTTGCGGGGCTCGGATTCTCACATTAAGTTTGCAAACAGTAGGACTGAGCCAAAATTGAAATCGCTGCTCACGTTTTCAGCTACACCCGCAGGTGATAGACCTGTAGAAGCTTGGTGCAGTCGATGAACACGTGAGGTGGTGGCGGATCTTTGACTCAGTCCAAAAGTCTATTAATAAAGTGTATTAATAAAAGGCTATTGATAAAGCCTATTAATAAGGTATATTGATAAAGGCTATCGATAAAGCCTATTAACAAAGTAAGCCCCATTTGGAGGGGGACACGAAGTTCATGGCATCGTTAGATCCACAACATGTTAAGTGGATCGGCGAATGGAGAGAAAGATATGAATTCAGTGGCAAATTAGTGCCTGACGATTGTCATAACCTTCTATCTAAATTAGATAAAAAGATGACAAAAGAGAAGGGAAAACGCAAGGAAAAATTACAAAAACAGTGGTTGGCAGACTGTAGTGAAGCTTGCAAAGCATTAGGTGACCCCACAGTTGACCCCGAACAATGGATTGAAAAACACAAACAATTAGTTGACTCCTTCGGTCTGAACGGTTGGGAAGTTACACAGACGTTTAGGAAATGCCTTTTGTTTAACTGGGGACGTGTGAGAGGACAATTCACAGGGAAAGCAGCAGACGGTTCCTGGCTCGCAGCCAATAGTGCTGCTCTGACAGCACAGAGGGATGCAGTCTATGGAGAAATAAGAAGAATATGGAGAGCACGACCAGACTATATAACAATTGCCCAGTGTCGCCAGAAAGAAGGGGAGGATGTGTATGAATATGTTGCAGGCACCGGGCTACAGCACCTGTGGCCTGTTTATTGTTCTGAAATGCAGGAGATAAATTATTAGACACGGGAGACGTGAGTGTCTTTTACGGAGTACTCCTTCGTTATATTTATTTAGACACTTATTTCTACAAACTATTTCAACAATAAACACAACAGGAACAGCATTCTTTCAGAGACACGTGTGCCCCATGTACCGACAGTTAGCATGTTTGCTAACAAAACTAGCAAATGTCAGCGGCTACTTTCCAGACCTCACAATCCACTATGCCAACCCATCTCCCAGGCCTGTCTCGCCTGCATTTACAATTCACCCAACGCGATTCAAATCACAAACCTGAAATGCAGGAGATAAATTATTAGACACGGGAGACGTGAGTGTCTTTTACGGAGTTCTCCTTTGTTATGAAGGGAAGAAACAAACTCACGTCAGGACAACCCACAGCCTCCACTGCCACCTAGTGGCCAAACAAAATACTGCCCTGGACCAAGGCAAAACAAATTGGTGGCATTCAGGACAAGCCTGAGTCATAACCAACAAAATGAGACACTAATGACATAAATACATTAACAGATATATTCACACTCCTGTGGGTATCACAAATACAGGGAATGTTTAGAAAACGTCTTCAAAACACACAGTGGCCTTCCAGAAGATCAGACACCTGACTCAGCCTATCAGAACCAGCTAAAACAGGCGTTATTAGCAGGATTTAGAGGCCCAATCTCCGATTTTATCAGAAAACATAATGTAAATTATACTACTGACTTCGTTCACCAAATTATGAACTTTGCCAGACATGCGAGCGAAGTATTAGCTAAGGAAAAAATGTTGAAACAGCAACCGTATTCGGCTTATTTGGAACAGATGACAACTCATAAGCAGAAGTGTTTTTCCAAGGGTCCTCCGGTAGAGGCCGAGGGGGGCTCAGAGGAAGGGGGCGTGGTCGGGGTAGAGGAGAACCACCTAAACATGATCGCTGTTACATTTGTGACAAGCCAGGACACATGGCCAGAACCTGCCCCGAGAACCCCAGAAAGCAACAACAGAGGCCTGCAGAGTACAATAAACCAAATCCATTTAATCCTAGTAATTGACTAGGCCCACAGGAGAGTTAACCAGACATGGACAGACCTGATGATTTTTTAGATCTCACTTGTGTAATAGAAACATTAGTAGCACAGACCGGTAATAAGAACACTCCCACCAGAACTCTGACAGTAGAAGGTCGTGACATTGTTTTCTTCTTTGATTCAGGAGCAGACTGCACAGTTTTAAAAGCACGTTGAGGGAGTTTCTGCTTCAAACGACCGTATTTTTGTGCAAACGGCAGAATAACATCAAGTGCAGTGTCTAAACCTGTGTCTGTAAAAGATCTTCAGACTAACTTAGAAATAACAGCACCTGTAGTAATGTGTCCAGCATGTCCAGTGAACCTCTTAGGGAGAGATCTAATGATAAAATTACATATTTCCGTCGTACCCACCTCAAAAGGAATGGTGGCTATAGGAAAAGGTGAAACAGTGCCTACATATCCCCTTTTAGCCAGTGGGATACCACAATATTATTGGTCTTTAGATTTCCCAAATCCAGACCCGGGGAAAATAGGGAAATAATTATTAAAACTGGCTGACAGTAGCCAATCAGGAGACTATGTCTCTATGTCTCCAAGCGAGATGCATGTTACCCTCTGGTACAAACATGACCCAGGGTCAGATCACCAATATGATAAGTTGGTGAATGACTCTGGACCCCAACGTGTAACGTTACAACATTGTTACACTGATGGCAAAGGAACATCAGCCTGTGACGTTGTATTGCCAGATAAAGCTTTTAAGCTGTTTAAAAATCATGGCTCACAGCCGCATGTCTCTGTGACCAGAGACCCCCAGTACAAATGGGCGTGTCTGGGCCCGTGGTTGAAAGAGACAATGAGACACACACATTGGAGGCCAGAGCCTGATCAAGCTGGGTGGGAAATAAATCACACCCGAGACAGATGGAGAAAACCTTTAGGCTGGGTGGTGACGCTCACACCAAACACCCACTTAGAGAGTTCTTATGAGTCTAAATGACAGCCATGCCCAATAATGTCAACAGTAACAGATCCACTGTTGAAAACAGTGCCTGATGAATTTTGGTCTAAGGGAAAAGCAGATGTAGGTTTAATGACTACCGCTCGACTCCCATTTTTCCTGTAAAGAAAACAGAGACGGGAGGATGGTGCAGGACCTGAGAGCAGTAAATCAAGCTGTGGAAAGCAGGGCACCATGCGTGCCTGACCCACACACACTGTTGAATCAGTTGAGAGCAGAAATGAAGTGGTTTACTGTAGCTGATTTAAGTAATGCTTTCTTTTCCATACTATTAGCACAAGAGTCACAAGGATAGTTTGGTTTTACATATCAGGGAAAGAAGTATACTTATACTCGGTTACCACAAGGGTTTTGTGACAGTCCCACTATATTCACTGCAGAAATAAATAATTGTTTGGCTGACTTCCAAATGCCTAAACATAGCCAACTATTGGTATATGTAGATGATCTATTAATAGCATCAGTCACAGAAGAACATAACAAGCTGGTTTCTGTGGCACTATTTAAACATCTACATAAGACAGGAAACAAGGCCTCACTTTCAAAGTTACAGTGGGCCAGACAAGCTGTAATTTTCTTAGGCCATGAAGTAACTCCTGAAGGTCAAAGAATCACAGACACCAGAAAAAAGTCTATATTAGATGCACCGAAACCCACCACAAAGCAACACATCATGAGTTTTCTAGGGTTGTGTAACTATTGTAGACTGTGGATCCCAAATTTTGCGCAAATGACACAACCGTTGTTAGATCTCATCTATGATGAACCAATGACTATGAAACAAACTTTGCAGTGGACAGATGCAGCAGAAAAAGCTTTCACCGAGCTGAAACAAGCACTTACCAGCTCCACTGTTATTGGGTTACCAGACTACACCAAGCCCTTTGTACAGACTGTTGATTGTAAGGGTTCAATTATGACGTCTATGTTAGCACAGCAGATGGGAGGCAAGATGAAGCCTGTGGCTTACTACTCTAAGAGATTAGATCCAGTTGCATGCGCTTTGCCTAGCTGTGTCAGAGCTGTGTGCAGCAGCGTTAGCCATACAAGCCTCAGCTGAGGTTGTACTTTATCACCTGCTGCAGCTGCTAGTGCCTCATGAAGTAGACATGTTATTGACTCAGAAAAAAATGACATTTCTGTCTCCTGCGAGACATTTGTCTCTGCTGTCAACGTTGCTTTCACATAGTCAAATGACTATTAAAAGATGTTCAACTCTGAACCCGGCAACCCTCCTCCCACATCCACATGAGGGGCTGCCACATCGTTGTTTAGCTGACACAGAACAGCAGTGTAAACCACGACCTGACTTGAAAGAGCTGGACAAGGGAAAAGACTGACAGTGCAACAGACAGTCAGTATGCTTTTTCTACATTACATACGGCCGTAATGAGCCATGGGCCGTGCCATGTCTCAGCAGGAGGGATGGTGACAATAGTGGGACGGCACTTCTACGCCTATGGATTTAATACTTACTCAAAAAATTTTTGTAGATCATGTCTCATCTGTTGCAAACATAATCCACAAGGTAATCTCAGACCAAAAAGGGGACAGTTCCCCCAAGCTAAATATCCTTTCCAGTTCATACACATGGACTTTATTGAACTAACACCAAGCCAGCAATATAAGTATTGCCTCGTTCTCATAGAAATCGTTCCAAGCAAGACAGCAGATGCCCTTACAGTAGCAAAAGCCATATGCAAACACATAATACCACAACATGGTATTCCAGAAGTAATCTATAGTGACAACGGGACACATTTTGTGAATGAAGTAGTGTCACGAATGGCAGAACATCTAGGAATACGTCTGAAAAATCATTGTTCATACCACCCACAAAGTGCAGGATTGGTGGAACGAACAAATGGCACCGTGAAAGGCAGACTGAGAAAGACCATGGAGCAAACAGGCAGACCATGGCCTGAGTGTTTAGATTTGGTAAAAATGTATATGCGCATTACTCCTACAGATAAAGGATTAACTCCTTTTGAGATTGTGCATGGGAGATCTTTTGTGATACCAATGATGACTAATGTTAAAGAAAAAGCAGAAGACACACACACACTAGCAGACTGGATGTGTAAAATGCTGAAGGAGAAGGAGGTTGTTAACGCCAATGATCTGCCAGACGATGTTTTGTCCCCCCAGGCAACACTCATACAGCCAGGTGATCAGGTCCTCATCAAAGTGATCAAACGGAAGAACTGTAGGGGCTGGGAAGGCCCCTACACAGTCCTGCTGACCACACCAACAGCGCTGAAGATACCAGAGAGAGACACGTGGATTCACCAGACCCACTGCAAAAAGCTGCCACCACTGACATCTGAGTAGGGTGGAAGTCGGCCGGCACCAAAGCCCTTGGCTGCAGAAGAAACTATCTGAACCCTGCTCCCAGCTATGATGTCGAGGGGTAAGCTGTGTGCAGTGGCAACTGCTGGGACTGCAATTGTAGTAACCATAACAACACTGTTGCTGTGGGAGGATGGTCTTTTGCCAGGGAAAGACGCTCCAGGAAAGGTCATCTTGCATCGTCGAGAGATCAGAGACTGGGACGCATGAGCAGCCGCACGGGACTACCTCATGGACAATCCAGATGGTAATCTATGGCTGGCATATACCAACTATACGGCCAAGACAATTACTGAAGGGTCTTGTGTGATCTGTGCCAAGGCACGACCAAGACTGACTGTGGTTGCTTTTCCTTACGACACACATTCCTGTTATCAAGAAACTCGAGACAGGGAGCTGGTGACAGAAGATTCTTGTGTTATCCTACTAACCTCTGGAGTCACAGGGACTCCGCTAAAGGGTTACACCCCTACTAACTGGTTTAATAAGGACTATTGTGAATTATCCTGTACAATGAGAGCAGTACTGGGACTAGCAGGAAGACGCATTTACTTTAAAGTGTACAACATATCTAGACACATTTGGACATTCGGTGAATCTGTAGATCCCATGTGGCCTACAGGGGATCCTGTACAGAAAGCACCCAAAACATCTGGGGATCCCCCAGCTGGTAGGGTTTGTGCAAACTGAGTGTTTTCACAGATCCGGAAAAGGACAGCGGATGGGAGTGTTTCCAACCTGCACCATCACGTGGAATGTGACGGACAGAACTAAGACATGGGGGAAGCCCATAGGAATGGATTGGACCAAGCATATCCAGAAACGAAACAACCTCACCTACTACAACGTTGAGGGTGTACCAAGGGCACCTCCACACACAGAGGATTTCGACCGACTGGCACAGAAAATTGCTGACGTGTGGTGGATGTGTGGAGGAGCTCCCAGAGAGACTTTACCGACAAACTGGACTGGCACCTGCACACAAGTAATGTTTCTCACTAATGACATACTGTCACGATCGGCAGCCTGGCCGATCGGTCCCTTACTGCGTGAATCTCCACCCAGCGGAGTCACTCACCACACCCCTGTCATCACCACGCACCTGCCTGATCATCGTCACCTGCTCTGATTATTTTCACCTGGCTCATCATCTCCCTTACTTTAGTTCTCCCCACAGCTCAGCCCCTTGTCAGATCGTCAACGTTATCCCGACACACTCGACCTCCGACAGACCTCGCTTCTCTCCACCCAAGCCGTGAGTTTTCCTCGATTGCCTCTGTTTGTTCGCCAAGACGCTCACGGCGCTGGGGGATTTCCCTGCCTGGTTTTGAACGCCTGAATCTGGACTGTCTCGCCTCCGTGTCCTGGTGGCTCTTTGCCACTTCTGCTCGTAACGGCAGACCTTTCACCGGAGCTGACTACGAGCGCCCTTGGTGTGGCGTCCTTGTTCACCAAGTAACTCGGAATTCACCAGCCGGTTCGGCTCGCTTTTCGTTTGTTTTTTGTTGGTTGTTTTGTCGCCTGGACTCAGCTATTCTCCTCATCACACTCCTAGACCATCTCACTCGTTCTGCAATAACCTCTGGACTGCTTCTGTATTACCTTAATAAATCATTATTCTTCTGCACCCACTTCCTGGTTCTGCCTGTTCCATCCACTTCTAGTTTGGTCATTGCGAATCATAACAGTACGATCTGACCACGATGGAACCCGCTGAATCAGGCCACACCCCCGACTTCAACGGAATGATCCAGAAACTCATCAAGCTCCTCGACACCATCCCGGACATCAGGGACTCCCCGACCCGCATTTCCACGTTGAACTGGATCACGAATTGCTACTCTGTCTACCCTGAGTTAAAGCTTCACAGGAGGTTCCCTGAGCTTCTGGCCGGACAGGTCAGGCTCAGGAAGAGGGAGACGCCTCGTCCACAGCCTGCATCCACGCCTCGTCCACAGCCTGCATCCACGCCTCGTCCACAGCCTGCATCCACGCCTCGTCCACAGCCAGCCTCCAAGCCCACGCCTCGTCCACAGCCAGCCTCCAAGCCCACGCCTCGTCCACAGCCAGCCTCCAAGCCCACGCCTCGTCCACAGCCTGCCTCCAAGCCCACGCCTCGTCCACAGCCTGCCTCCAAGCCCACGCCTCGTCCACAGCCTGCCTCCAAGCCCACGCCTCGTCCACAGCCTGCCTCCAAGCCCACGCCTCGTCCACAGCCTGCCTCCAAGCCCACGCCTCGTCCACAGCCTGCCTCCAAGCCCACGCCTCGTCCACAGCCTGCCTCCAAGCCCACGCCCAGCTCTCAGCCTGCCTCCAAGCTGCGTCCAGCACGCCGGGCTGCATTGCCTGGTCCCAAGCTGAGCACGACTTCCGGTACCACAGTTCTTTCCTCTGGTCGCATGAGGTTCGAGCCTGCCCTTACACTAGAGCTCGCTCCTCGCCTCTCTCCCTCAGAGGCTCACGACATTTGGAAAGAGTTGAAAGACCAGGGGGACCCCCTTTTCTCGACACCAGTGTGCGTCACCCCACGCCAAGGCCATGCGGCTTCACGCCAGTCCAGCTCCACGAACTCAGGGCCTCGGAACCTGCCTTTTGCCCATTGCCTCACTGTCCCCGAACCGCTGTCTAGGCAGGAGGAGCCGAGGGCCCAGTCGGTTCCCCAGCGGACGTTCCCTCAGTTCCTAACCTACTGGGTCTCCCTTCGGGCCCGTGCCCACGCAGAACTTGCCACCTCTTCACACCCAGAGCCTGCAGCTCATGCTGTTCCACGACACCCAGAGCCTGCAGCTCATGCTGCTCCACGACACCCAGAGCCTGCAGCTCATGCTGCTCCACGACACCCTGAGCCTGCTTCTCATGCTGCTCCACGACACCCTGAGCCTGCTTCTCATGCTGCTCCACGACACCCAGAGCCTGCTTCTCATGCTGTTCCACGACACCCTGAGCCTGCTTCTCATGCTGTTCCACGACACCCTGAGCCTGCTTCTCATGCTGCTCCACGACACCCTGAGCCTGCTTCTCATGCTGCTCCACGACACCCTGAGCCTGCTTCTCATGCTGCTCCACGACACCCTGAGCCTGCTTCTCATGCTGCTCCACGACACCCTGAGCCTGCTTCTCATGCTGCTCCACGACACCCTGAGCCTGCTTCTCATGCTGCTCCACGACACCCTGAGCCTGCTTCTCATGCTGTTCCACGACACCCTGAGCCTGCTTCTCATGCTGTTCCACGACACCCTGAGCCTGCTTCTCATGCTGTTCCACGACACCCTGAGCCTGCTTCTCATGCTGTTCCACGACACCCTGAGCCTGCTTCTCATGCTCTCTTTCACCCAGCCCCAGGCCAGGCCACTCCATGCTGGACCGCTCCTGAACTGGCCCCTGGTCCTGTGTTTCCCCGGGTTGTTACCAACCCTCGCCGTAGGGAGCGGAGGAGGGTGGTGGACCAGTGGAGAGTATCCTGGAGCGACGCATGCTTCCCCAGGCCCCTTCAGTGGGTCAAGATGGAGGACGCTCTCGCCATGCTCACCGCCGACGACCGAGGAGAGGTTCCAGTGCCTCCACGCCATGCTGACCCTGACCACCTTGCTCCACGCCACGCTGACTCTGACCAGGAGGGGTCCGCCTTCTCGTCTCCGGCGACCCCAGGAGGGGTCCGCCTTCTCGTCTCCGGCGACCCCAGGAGGGGTCCGCCTTCTCGTCTCCGGCGACCCCAGGAGGGGTCCGCCTTCTCGTCTCCGGCTCTGGCGACCCCAGGGGGGGTCCGCCTTCTCGTCTCCGGCTCTGGCGACCCCAGGGGGGGTCCGCCTTCTCGTCTCCGGCTCTGGCGACCCCAGGGGGGGTCCGCCTTCTCGTCTCCGGCTCTGGCGACCCCAGGGGGGGTCCGCCTTCTCGTCTCCGGCTCTGGCGACCCCAGGGGGGGTCCGCCTTCTCGTCTCCGGCTCTGGCGACCCCAGGGGGGGTCCGCCTTCTCGTCTCCGGCTCTGGCGACCCCAGGAGGGGTCCGCCTTCTCGTCCCCGGCTCTGGCGACCCCAGGAGGGGTCCGCCTTCTCGTTCCCGGCTCTGGCGACCCCAGGAGGGGTCCGCCTTCTGGTTCCCGGCTCTGGCGACCCCAGGAGGGGTCCGCCTTCTGGTTCCCGGCTCTGGCGACCCCAGGAGGGGTCCGCCTTCTGGTTCCCGGCTCTGGCGACCCCAGGAGGGGTCCGCCTTCTGGTTCCCGGCTCTGGCGACCCCAGGAGGGGTCCGCCTTCTGGTTCCGGCAATACAGTGGTGGGAGGACCGCGCACTGCGTTTGGTCCCTCCTCCGGGTCCCCCTCTTCCCGCCCGACCTTGTGTGGAGGGCCTGCACAAGGTTGGGCCGTCTGGAATCCGGCCCTTGAGGGGGGGGCTCTGTCACGATCGGCAGCCTGGCCGATCGGTCCCTTACTGCGTGAATCTCCACCCAGCGGAGTCACTCACCACACCCCTGTCATCACCACGCACCTGCCTGATCATCGTCACCTGCTCTGATTATTTTCACCTGGCTCATCATCTCCCTTACTTTAGTTCTCCCCACAGCTCAGCCCCTTGTCAGATCGTCAACGTTATCCCGACACACTCGACCTCCGACAGACCTCGCTTCTCTCCACCCAAGCCGTGAGTTTTCCTCGATTGCCTCTGTTTGTTCGCCAAGACGCTCACGGCGCTGGGGGATTTCCCTGCCTGGTTTTGAACGCCTGAATCTGGACTGTCTCGCCTCCGTGTCCTGGTGGCTCTTTGCCACTTCTGCTCGTAACGGCAGACCTTTCACCGGAGCTGACTACGAGCGCCCTTGGTGTGGCGTCCTTGTTCACCAAGTAACTCGGAATTCACCAGCCGGTTCGGCTCGCTTTTCGTTTGTTTTTTGTTGGTTGTTTTGTCGCCTGGACTCAGCTATTCTCCTCATCACACTCCTAGACCATCTCACTCGTTCTGCAATAACCTCTGGACTGCTTCTGTATTACCTTAATAAATCATTATTCTTCTGCACCCACTTCCTGGTTCTGCCTGTTCCATCCACTTCTAGTTTGGTCATTGCGAATCATAACAACATACACATAGAGACAGAACAACAAACAAACAGGGGATGGCGTAACATCGATATCAGAGCTCAAATGAGTTTGAACACCGTCTACCTGGACTCTATTGGGCAACCACGAGGTATTCCACATGAGTTTAAAGCACGGGATGAAGTTAAAGGAGGCTTCACATTAGCTGTTCCATTTCTGGGCCCCATGGCAGAAATAGCTAAAAACACTGAATGGATCAATTACATCTATTACAATCAACAGAGGTTTGTTAACATCACGCACGATGGAATGAAGGGGATCGCTAAACAGCTGGCACCGACCTCTCTGATGGCATGGCAGACACGTATGGGAGTTGACATGTTAGCAGAGAAAGGAGGATTGTGTGTTATGTTTGGTGATGAATGTTGTTGAACTTTTATTCCAAATAACACTGCTCCAGGTGGTTCAGTCAGCCTCGCTCTGGAGAACCTGAAAAACCTGAAGGAAGAATTGGCACGAAACTCTGGAGTTGATAACCCCTGGGGAAACTGGTTTGATTCAATGTTTGGGCGATGGAAAACCACTATTGTGGCTTTCTTTACTACAATAGCAGTAGTATTGCTTCTGTTTATGTTTTTGGCTTGTTGTGCTGTGCCCTGTGTCCGTAGCCTCATTGTGAAGAGTGCTGAAGCGGCAGTGTCGCAGCAGTTCACACTGCAACAACTGGAGCTGGAGAGGGAGATTTATGAGGATGAGGAGAGGAAGGAGCATCTCTCCCTATTTGGTGTAGACACAGCAAACTGATCAATGCCTGATGTATGATGCATGTTCCGAAAATGAGAAATCAAGTGGAATGTGTCTGATGATGATTTGTGCAGATTTTGTTTGCTGTTCAGTAACATAATGTTAACGTTTTATGCCCAGATTTCACAGAAGGACTAACAGGAGGGATTGTTAGAGGATATGGAGCATAGTCCTCTCTGTGAACTGGTCCTTTCTGTGTCTCTGTGATATCTTGCTATGCTTGCAGGTACTCCCCATGACCTTGTTGTGCTAGGGAAGAATGTTTAACCGCCAATGCTAAGAGGAAACTTAACAAAACTGTATTCATGGCATAATGACTTCCTATGTATCTTATTCACCATATATGGATTGGCTTTGTATCTTGTTTGACCAGATGTGAAGGTGTGACTTTCATACTTTTCCTAATAAAAAGAGCTGTGCCCAAGGGGGTTTGGAGATCGTCGGCTGGGCACTGAGTTGCTGTGTTCCAGGGCGGCTCCCCTTGTGCGCACAAGCGTAAAACTTCAGATCTCAGAGTTTGTCTTCCTTGTGCAGGTGTCTCTGTATTATTTAAGTGTTGGCAGGCTAGACCCAACACTGAGGCTGAGGAGGGAGGTGATTGCACTGACACACACACACATCGCAATGAAAACACGCTTACACAAACATCCACTGATGAGGCCATTGCAATGAAGAACGCTTGCTATGCTTAAGCTCAGATGCTTCTACTAACTGCAATGTTTAACGCTTACCTTGCATAGATTCAGAAATGATTTTGCAATGTTTGATGAATTTAGAAAGTAGAATGAAAACACCACAAGGCACCTATGTGCACCTGACTGAACCACACATGCAATTTTCAGAAATGGTTTTAACGATAAATGGGGAGCAAATCACTTTTCTTGTAGACAGTGGAGCTACATGCTCTGTGATGACATCCTCAAGCCTCAAAAATGCACCAAGAATGAGTGGGAATTATATTTATAGTGTTGGGGCTTCGGGTGTAACAGTAAAAGAATATTTAAACAAACCATTGACATGTCTTAGTCCAGATGGTAACACATTCAAGCAGGCTTTCATGTTTTCGGATTTCTGCCTGATAAATTTGCTAGGGAGACATCTAATGATCAAACTGGGCCATTTGTTCAGATGGTGGATGAAAAAGACAGGTGCATGGTGTCTGTCCTACTACAAAAGCATGGTGGGAAATTAAGACCAGTAGCTTATTTCTCTGCTAAACTTGATCCTGTGGCAGCCGGACTCCCTCGCTGCCTGAGGGCGGTGGCAGCCGCTGAAAAGGCTGTGTTGGCTCCAGAGACATCGTTGGATATTCTGTGTTACGTACGCTGCACTCAACTAACTGGAAGTACCAGGGGTAGGAGACGCCTGAGCCCCTGGTACTGACTCGAATTCGCCATTCGATGGCGCCAAACAAACTTGAGGGGAGCTCAACCTAGAGCCTTTCCCGACTCACACCAAACTAACGGGGAGAACCCAATTGCATGACCCACAGACACAGATTTAGATGAATGATTAATTATTTTAATAATTGTAGAACAAACAGGAACTAAACTCAGACACAAGTGACCACAAAGCACCATTAACCTAAGACACTAAATCTAAATACAAATACTAATCTTAACGCACACAAATCCCAGTCCAAATACCAAAACACAAGTATTAGATAGAAGACAACGAATGACAGAGACGAAGTAACAGATACAAACTCCAAATAACATGGAACAATACTAATAAGAGAGAAAAGATACCAAGCAACATTTACTAATTTGCAACGCCAATACATACACAGTAACACTAATGACGAACCAGCAAACAAGGAGGAACTTAAATACAAACAAAACAGGAAATCAATAACGAGCCAAACCAGGAATTATCAAAAATAAAGAAGTGGAACCACAGCGCCCTCCAGCGGTTGGAGGGCCGAACTGTTACATTCTGATCTTGTGTTGATGGTTCCTCATTCCGTTTCTCTAATTCCGCTTGAAAAAAAACATCTCATTTGTCAGTCGCTCGCTGTTTACGATACCACACAGTCTTGTTGGACTTGCCTAACATTACAGTTAAACGTTGCACTATCCTGACTCCAGCTACTTTGCTGCCAACCACTGACGATGGCGAACCTCATGACTGTGTTGCTTCTCTCCAGCAGGTGTGTTCACCAAGACCTGACCTACAGGAGACTCCTTTGACTAATCCTGATCTTGTGCTTTTTACAGATGGCTCTGCTTCCAGGGACCGTGATACTGTTTCTCCTCATGTGGGCTATGCAGTTTGCACAGAGCATGACGTTCTCCAGTCCAGCCCCCTGTCATCTCACCTCTCTGCACAAGTGGCCGAACTGGTAGCACTCACTGAAGCTTGTAAATTGGCAAAACTGTCACTATTTGGGTTGATTCTAAATACGCTTTCAGTGTAACGCATGACTTTGGAACTCTTTGGAAACACAGAAATTTCCTTAAATCAGACGGACCTCTTAGAGGCTATCCTTTTACCTAAACACGCTGCTGTCTGCAAGTGCACTGCTCATACGACGGGAACTGGCTCTGTGTCCTCAGGTAACCGTAGGGCGGATGCAGCTGCTAAGGCAGCCTCACTTCTACCCCTCCCTCTTACAGCTGTTTCCATCACCTCCTCTGTTCCACCTGACTCTCTCTCTGCACTTAAATCTTTTTCAACTCCACAGGAACGGACTCAGTGTAAGACGTGCGGAGCTGAGTTCCGTGATGATGCATGGTGGGGACCTGCTGGTAAACCGTGTTTGCCTAAATACTTTTTTCCTCATTTTGGTAAGTTGACACATGGCTTGGATCGTGTGTCAAAGGGAGGGATGGTGAAAGCGTTAACTCAGCACTGATTTACAAAAGGGTTTTGCATTTATGCACAGACATTCTGCCAAGCCTGCATGATCTGTAATACACACAACAGGTCATAAGCAACACATTTACAGCCGAACAGACCATTTGAACACATAATGATGGATTTCATTGAACTCACTCCATGTCAGGGAAAGAAGTATTGATAAGATAAGACTTTATTTATCCCGCAGTGGGGAAATTCTGGTGTCCCAGCAGCAGCAGCAGAAGGCAGTCAGAGAAAAGTAACAAAAAAAAAGTGACATTTGTTAAACATTATATACAGAAAGAATGTACATAGCTAAACATAAAGTGCAAAGTGCAAGAAAAAAAATTCCTACATGCAACACCTGATCACCTCTCTTCACAACATGGACACCGCACGGCACACATCACACTATAATACGTGCTTTACAGTCATGTTGATGGATTGTCTTATTGCCGTAGGTATGAAGGACCTCTGGTAGCGCTCAGTCCTGCAGTTCGGGTGCAGTAGTCTCGCGCTGTGCAAGCTGCATTTGTCCTCCACGGTTTGGTGGGAGGGGTTGGCCATGATGGACGACAGTTTCGCCCGCATCCTTCTATTGGCCACCACCTCGATGGACTGCAGTGGGCAGCCCAGGACAGAGCCAGCTTTCTTAACCAGTTTGTTCAGTCTCTTTCTGTGCTGCCGCCCGCCTAGCACACAACGGCGTAGAGGACTGCTGACGCCACTACCGTGTCATAAACAGTCCGTAGGAGAGCCCTGCACACCCCAAAGGACCTCAGTCGCCCTTAGCAGGTGGAGGCGACTCTGACCCCTCCTGTACAGGGCATCCGAGTTGTCCGTCCAGTCCAGATTTTTGTTGAGGTGGACACCCAGATATTTGTAAGTGTCCACCATCTCAATCCCAGAACCCCTAATGCACACCGGCTGTGGTGGTGCTGGTTTCCGCCGGAAGTCAATCACCAGCTCCTTTGTTTTGCTGGTGTTCAGAACCAGGTGGTTATCCTCACACCAGTCCACAAAGTCGTTGATGACCCCCTTATACTCCAGCTCGTTTTCCCCCCAGATACACATCCAACAATTGCAGTGTCGTCCGAGAACTTCTGCAGGTGACATTTGTTGGAGTTGTACCTGAAGTCCGATGTGTACAGGGTGAACAGGAAGGGCGAGAGCACCATCCCCTGGGGGGCCCCCGTGCTGCAGATGACCACGTCAGACACACAGTTGCGCAGCCTCACAAACTGTCTGTCTGTGAGGTAGCTGATGGACCAAGCCGCCAGGTGTTGGTCCACGCCTGCAACCTCCAGCTTTCCCCTAAGCAGTGCTGGCTGAATGGTCTTGAAAGCACTGGAGAAATCAAAAAACACGACCCTTACAGTGCTCCTGGGGGACTCCAGGTGAGATAGTGCCCGATAATTAAGTCTTTTGTCACCAGCTCCCTGTCGCAAACTTCTAGAAAACAGGCATGTGAGTCATAGGGAAAAGGAACCGCAATCAGTTGTGGTCGTGCCATGGCACAGATCACACAAAACTCTTCAGTAACTGTCTTGGCCGTATATTACCATCTGGAATTTCCTTGAGGTAATCCCATGCAGCTGCCCATGCTTCCCCATTTCTGATCCCTCGGCTCAGACGGTGCAGGATGACTTTGTTGGGCAGATCCAGTCCTAGTAAGTGACCATCCTCCCACAGCAACAGTGTCACTATGATTATTGCAGTTACCACTGCACACAGCCTACCCCTTGACATCATAACTGGGAGCAGAGTCCATTTTCTTCTGCAGCCAAGGGCTTTGATGCTGGCCGACTTCCACCCTTACTCAGATGTCAGCGGTGTCAGCTTTTTGCAGTGGCTCTGGTGAATCCACATGTCTCTTTCTGCTATTTTCAACGCTGTTGGTGTGGTCAGCAGGACTGTGTAGTGGCCTTCACAGCGGGGGCTGGACCAGTTCTTCCGTTTGATCACCTTGATGAGGACCTGGTCACCTGGCTGTATAAGCGTCGCCTCAAGGGTTCAAGGTTTCAAGGAGTTTTATTGTCATTGTAACATGTTGTACAACGAAATTTTAAAAGTGTCAAGCAGCCAGTGCAGTTTAATCATAAAAGAAAAGTAAAATAAATAAATAAATAAAGAATGAAATTAAAATAAAAAAATAAACATTTTAAATCAAATCTGACAACATTCATTCCATTTCATAAAATCACTTAATGCACATTCCCTTCTAAAACTGTGATTTTTTGTTTGTTCAGTGCAGTTATGGCTGTTGGGTAAAAACTGTTCTTTAGTCTGTTCGTCCGTGATTTGATTTGTCTGTATCGTCGTCCTGACGGTAGCAGTTCAAACAGATGGTGTCCGGGGTGTGATGTGTCCTTGATGATGTTTTGGGCTTTTTTGATGCAGTGGGAACTGTGTAGTTCTTCCAGTGTAGGGAGAGAGCAGCCGACGATCTTCTGGGCCGTGTTTATCACCCTCTGGAGCGCTTTCCTCTGTGCTACTGTGCAGCTGGTGAACCATACGCCAATGCAGTATGTTAGGATGCTCTCTATGGAGCATCGGTAGAAGGCCACCAGGAGTTTCCTAGACACGTAGTTCTTTCTCAGTGCCCTAAGGAAGTAGAGTCTCTGTTGGGCCTTTTTCATCAGCTCCGAGGTGTTCATGCTCCAGGTCAGGCCCCCCTCAATCTGAACTCCCAGGAATCGGAAGCCATGTACTCTCTCCACACAGTCCCCATTTATAAATATTGGAGAAATGTCAGTGTTCTTTCTCCTGAAGTCTATAATCAGCTCCTTCGTCTTTTTGGTGTTGAGGAGCAAGTTGTTCTCTTTGCACCATCCCGACAGCTTTCCTACCTCGTCCCTATAGGTCGTCTCGTCCCCCCCGGAGATCAGCCCCACCACCGTGGTGTCATCTGCAAACTTCACAATGGTGTTACTCTGGTGTGTGGGGGTGCAGTCGTGGGTGTAGAGGGTGTAGAGCAGGGGGCTCAGCACACAGCCCTGAGGGGACCCGATGCTGAGACTGATGGCCGTAGATGTATGTTTGCCTACTCTCACCCTCTGTCTGCGGCCTGTGAGGAAGCTGTTGATCCACATACAGGTGGAGGATGGAAGTCCTAAGCCCACAAGTTTCTCCATCAGTTTGTGAGGGAGGATGGTGTTGAACGCCGAGCTGTAGTCCACAAACAGCATCCGGACGTAGCTCCCCTGTAGCTCTAGGTGGGTCAGCGCATCATGGAGAGCTGTGGTCACAGCGTCCTCTGTGGATCTGTTTCCTCTATAGGCAAACTGGTGGGAGTCCAGACTTGGGGGCAGCAATGATGTGATGTGACTCCGGACCAGTTTCTCAAAACACTTCATTACCACTGGAGTCAGTGCAACAGGCCGGTAGTCGTTCAGGCTGGAGATGTGGGATTTTTT
Source organism: Macropodus opercularis (assembly GCA_030770545.1). Lineage (NCBI taxonomy): Eukaryota > Metazoa > Chordata > Actinopteri > Anabantiformes > Osphronemidae > Macropodus > Macropodus opercularis. The sequence goes on from CM061110.1 coordinate 2,682,229, forward strand.
CGGCAGAGGTACTATGGTGGAGGACTTTAGACATTGTGGTACAGTAGACAGGGCCAGTGACTGGTTGAAAATTTTGGTGAATATACCAGCCAGTTGTTCTGCGCAGACCTTCAGCACCCGGCCCGGAACGTCATCTGGTCCAGTAGCCTTTCTCGGGTTGATAGACCTCAGCGTGTGTCTAACATCACTCTCCTCAACTGTGAGGGTTACACCGCCGTGGGCCATGGGGTGTGTCCTAGCTGGTTCTTGCGGCACCTCAAACCGGGCAAAGAAAAGGTTAAGTTCTTCTGCCCTTGAGGCGTCGCCTTCAGCAGCCCCGGGGTTGGTCTTGTAGTTGAGCAGGTGCTGGACTCCCTGCCACATCTGCCTGCTGTTGTTGCTCTCTAAATTATCCTCGATCCTCCGCCTGTATTGTAGTTTCGCCTCCTTGATGCCTCTCCTCAGATTGCTTCGGGCTGCGCTGTAGAGAGCTCGATCCCCAGATCTGAAGGCTGCGTTTCTCTCTCGGAGCAGTCGCTGGACCTCCCGGGTCATCCAGGGCTTCTGGTTGGGATAAACCCTGATGTTTCTGTCCTCCGTGACAGTGTCCATACAGTTCTTAATGTAGCACAGCACACTGTCGGTGAACATGTCCAGGTCCTGGTGTTCGAACACATCCCAGTTGGTCCTGTTGAAGCAGTCCTGTAGTTGTTGAGAGGCACCATCCGGCCAGATCTTAACAGTTTTTGTATTGGTGGGAGCAGTTTTGCAGAGGGGGGCATATGCGGGGATCAGAAACAAGGACATGTGGTCAGACTGGGCCAGGTGAGCCAGCGGTCTCGCCCTGTAGCCCTGCTTGATGTTGGTGTACACTTTGTCCAGGGTGTTTGCTCCTCTGGTAGCACATTTAACGTGCTGGTGGAATCTTGGAAGCACCGTCTTTAGGTCGGCGTGGTTGAAATCTCCTGCTACGATGAACACCGCGTCAGGATACCTGCTCTGCTGTTTGCTAATGCTGCCGTGTAGTAGTCCGGTAGCTGTGCTAGCATTAGCATCAGGTGGAATGTAAACAGCAGTTAAGAAGACTACGGTAAACTCCCTCGGGAGGTAAATGGGTCTGCATTTCACTGTCACATATTCCAAGTCCGTGGAGCAGTGTCGGTCCACGGTTTCTGTGTTTGTACACCAGCTGTTGTTTATGTACACACAGAGCCCTCCACCTCTGCTCTTACCGGAGTCCATAGTTCTGTCCTGGCGTAGTGCGGTGTAGCCTGTTAGCTCGATAGCCGAATCCGGAATAGAAGGATGAAGCCAGGACTCTGAGATTACCAGAGCGCAGGTGTTCCTCGCCATGTTGTCGGTGGTGATCTGTAGTCTCAGGTCGTCCATCTTTCCCGCGAGGGACCTGGCGTTCGCCAGGAAGAGGCTGGGGAGCGGTGGTTTAAACGGTTGCCTTCTTAGCCTGAGAAGCACGCCGGCCCTGCAGCCCCGCTTCTGCTTCCTGTTCCTGCGCCGCCTGCGCCGTCTCACCGCCGGAATGGTGAACCACGGTGAACCGGGGGTTCTCGCTATGTCCGCCGGGATCTTGTGCGAGCGGATAAACTCTGCCGTAACACTGCCCTCAAAACAAATTCCAATCTTTAGAAGGTCATGTCGGCTGAAGATATTGCCCGCCGAACAGAGTGTGCATGAATTAAGAAAAAACACCCATACACATAGCCAAGCAAAGCACCGACTAAGAGAGCACCGAGCCGCAGCAACTGTGTGCGCCGCCATCTTCGCTTGTGTCATCCTTGTGTCAGCCTGAGGAGACAAAGCATTGTCTGGCAGATTATTTGCATTAACAACCTCTTTCTCTTTCAGCATTATACACATCCAATCTGCTAGTGTTTTCCTCTGCCTTTTCTTTAACATTAGTGTAGTGGTTAGAAATGTCCCAACTCAGAAGAACTCAAGCAGAGGCAGCATTAGGTTTCAGCCAATCAATTGTAGATTTATTCTCAGTGCTGAGATGAAAGAATGCAAAGGCAGATATGCGGAGTCACCTTCTTTCTTGCAAGGAGGATGCTTGCTAGTGCTCGGGGAGCCCCAGGCCTGACCACAGAAAACCCAGTTGTCTCTACGGCAGGCAAAGAACTCTCCTCCCGAGATTCCTCGGGAGCATGTTTTAATCCCTCTGTTTGCGTCAGCCCAAATGCAAACAGTTGTGATTACAGCCACTTGTTTTGACTCCATTGCTTTGGTTACCAGGTCAGAATGTTTTGCCCAAATTGTTCTGCTCTACCGGTCAGATATCCTCGGAGCCACCGAAGGCCAGCAAGCGTCCTGTACAATCATATTCCCTAGAAATGAACAAGGCCTAAACAATATCTATTACTCTACTCTAACTCTCTAAGTACTCTAAGTACTCTAACTGTATCCTAAACCCACTAACATATACTAATGTTTTCCAATACAACATCTTTACTCCCTAGCAACGGAGGAGGTATTTAGGTAGGTGTAGGGTAGATGACTTCAGATCTACACTCAGGCAGGACAGTTTTGCACTGACTCTGTGTATTTCTCTTCTTGCAAGAATCAAAGACAACAGAAAGACAACTTTGGTCGACTTTTGATTCATTTATCGGGTTCCTAACAGGTTTTTTTTCCCTCTACAATTTGGTGTCAGAAGTGGGATCCGTTGGTGGTCGTTGGAGGTCTCTACGGCAGGCAAAGAACTCTCCTCCCGAGATTCCTCGGGAGCATGTTTTAATCCCTCTGTTTGCGTCAGCCCAAATGCAAACAGTTGTGATTACAGCCACTTGTTTTGACTCCATTGCTTTGGTTACCAGGTCAGAATGTTTTGCCCAAATTGTTCTGCTCTACCGGTCAGATATCCTCAGAGCTACCGAAGGCCAGCAAGTGTCCTGTACAATCATATTCCCTAGAAATGAACAAGGCCTAAACAATATCTATTCTACTCTTACTGTATCCTAAACCCACTAACATATACTAATGTTTTCCACTACAACATCTTTACTCCCTAGCAACGGAGGAGGTATTTAGGTAGGTGTAGGGTAGATGACTTCAGATCTACACTCAGGCAGGACAGTTTTGCACTGACTCTGTGTATTTCTCTTCTTGCAAGAATCAAAGACAACAGAAAGACAATTTTGGTCGACTTTTGATTCATTTATCAGGTTCCTAACAGGTTTTCCCTCTACAATTTGGTGTCAGAAGTGGGATCCGTTGGTGGTCGTTGGAGGGGTCGGTGACGGTGGAAAAACCTCCTCTACAAAAACAGAGTAAGACGGAGGACCTAAGGCATCACCTCTGATCTCTATTGGATGGATCCTACGAACTCAAAATTACTTATCAACGGGAAACCTGGTGAGTCGTTGACATATTTGCTTCTCCTATGTCCTGGGGAAAGTGTTAATCAGTGAACACTATAATATGGCACTGATATGAGTGTTAGTCGATGAACACATTAATTTGGCATCGAACTTTCACAGAGACGTCTGTGACTGTACAACTACGCGTAGTGCTGCACTATGGGGAGCAGTTATGGTAAAGTTGGCTTGGAGCCACAGGGTCCCATTGTGGATATCATGAGGAAGAAATATGGAGACGATAGTATCAGTTGTCTTTCTGTGTGGACAAAACAATATGGGTTCCCAGAGGGTGGTTGATTAAAGATGAATCAAATTGACATTTTGGGTGACAAACTGAAAGAAAACAAACAAAAGTCAAAGGATTTAGATAATGTGGAAAAGCATAGAAAATGCTGGCAACAATGAAAAGATGAAGCTGAAACTAGAGAGAGAAAACGAATGCAAAAGGAAATGACTACGGTTGAAAGTAGAACAGAGAATAATTCTGCACCCTGCAAACAGCCACCACCATACTGTCCCAGTGCGTCTTCTCTTTATCCGCAGATCACTGCGCTGAAACTGGACCCAGACCTGGATTCCTGCCCAACTGTCCTGCAACCACAATAACAACAACAGCAGCAACCAGAAGTGGCAAAGCTGACCCATCAGACCTGCATCGGTGCTGATACTGGAGCGAGATTGGAGGACGTTCAACGTCATGCAGATCATGCTTTCCAGCAACTGTTGCGACAGAAAGAAGAGAAGGAAAATAAAGACATAAAAGAGTTACATCTGGCAGCTGTAACCATGTATCAGGCAGTCGCACAACAGAGGCTACACCAGAGGAGGACGAGGTCGCGCAGGCCAAAAAGGACATGGCCGAGAAACATGCTTTAAGTGCTGTAAAGAAGGACATTGGGCTCTAAACTGCCAATTCACTGAGGGACGGTGTCTGTACTGTAAGGAAGAGGGACACAGACCAGCTTCTGCGGGGGCGAATTGACGGGTTGGGAGCCGGTCGGGACCCGGTGATGGTGTAGCTGAGGCTGAGGAGGGAGGTGATGGCACTGACACACATACACACCACAATGAAGACACGCTTACACAAACATCCACTGATGGTGCTATTGCTGGCCACTGCAATGAAGAACGCTTGCCATGCATAGATTCAGAAATGATTTTACAGGGTTTGATGAATTTAGAAAGTAGAATGAAAACACCACAAGGCACCTATGTGCACTTTTCTTGTAGACAGTGGAGCTACACGCTCTGTGATGACGTCTTCAAGCCTTAAAACTGCACCAAGAATGAGTGGGAGTTATGTGTATATTGTTGGGGCTTCAGGTGTAACAGTAAAAGAATATTAAACCAAACCTTTGACATGTCTTACTCCAGATGGTACCACATTCAAGCATGCATTCATGTTTTCTGATTTGTGCTCGATAAATTTGTTAGGGAGAGATCTGATGATCTAACTGGGCATTTCTCTGATCTCATCCCCAGAGGGATTGAAGGTCAGCACAGATGCAGTTTGTGCACTGTGGAATGAGTGATTTACTGTATGCGTATGTGTGTAAGCTGCAGACTTGGCAAACTTGGGTGACAGGCAACCGACTTCCAGCTGCTTCCTTCTCTAGCTGCTGCTTGGGTCGCTCTGCCCTCTCCGTGGCAACCGCTCTGTCAGGGAATGTGTGCTCAGGATGACCATGTTGTTTTCTATGTCAACGCACCGCAGTCTCCATCTGCTTCCTTGATTCCAATTCGGCCTCTGACGCTCAAAGCCATTCTTTCTTTTGCTCTTCCAGTTTTAATTCAATTCAATTCAATTCAACTTTATTTATATAGCTCCAATTCACAACATCAGTTATCTCAAGGCACTTTACAAGTAAGGTTTTAAGACCTTACACAACTAAACCCAACAATTCCCACATAGAGCAAGCTTTTAATTGTAGCCAATCGATAAATTGTACAGTTAAATAGCGACAGCGGAGAGGAAAAACTCCCTCTCTAACGAGGAAGAAACCTCCAGCAGACCCAGGCTCAGTGTGGGCGGCCATCTGCCTTGACCGGTTGGGGTGAGGGGATAGAGAAGAGAGAAAAGAACACAACCACAACAACAAAACAAGCAGCAACAGAACACAGGCGGGATGGTTGGACCAGCAACTGAACACTGGAGACACACGACTCTGAGTCTGATGATACCTGTAGATGAGGATAGAGAGAGACAGAAGGGGAGAAGCACAACTAGGAGAGAAAAGGGACAAAGTTAGTCACATGTGGAAATGGAGGCATGTTAGTGGATAGAAGAAAAAGAGAAAAAAAAGAGCTCAGTCAATGAAGGACGTCCCCCAGCATCTAAGTCTATAGTCTATAATTAAGAGATGGTTCAGGGTGACCAGAACCATCTCTAACTATACGCTTTGTCAAAAAGAAAGGTTTTAAGCCTAGTTTTAAAACTAGAGAGGGTGTCTGCTTCTTGAACCTGGACTGGAAGCTGGTTCCATAGGAGAGGAGCTTGGTAGCTAAATGCTCTGCCTCCCATTCTACATTTGGAAACTCTAGGAACCACAAGCAGACCAGCGCTCTGAGAACGAAGCATTCTGTTGGGAGCATAAGGAGCAATGAGGTCTTTAAGATAAGATGGAGCTTTATTATGAAGAGCTTTGTAGGTGAGGAGAAGAATTTTGAATTCTATCCTAGATTTGACAGGGAGCCAATGCAGAGAAGCTAATGTTGGAGAAATGTGATCTCTCTTCCTAAGTCCAGTCAGAACTCTGGCTGCAGCATTTTGAATAAAGAGTTATTGGGACAACCTATGAGTAGCGAGTTACAGTAGTCAAGCCTAGAGGTAACAAATGCATGGATTAATTTTTCAGCATCACTCTGTGAGAGGATGCTCCTAATTTTAGCAATATTCCTCAGGTGGAAGTAGGCAGTTCTAGAGATTTCTTTAATATATGGTGTAAAGGACAGTCAACAATGACAAGGTTCCTGACAGTAGAACTTGAAGCTAACATTATGTCATCCAGAGTAACAATCTGATTCAATAAAGAGTCTCTCTGGTTTTTAGCACCAATTATAATAACCTCAGTTTTATCTGAATTCAGTTGTAGAAAGTTATGGGACATCCAGGATTTGATATCATTTAAACAAGTCTGAAGTTTGACTAATTGGTTTGTTTCCTCTGGTTTCATGGACAAATATAACTGAGTATCATCTGCATAGCAGTGGAAATTTATAGAATGTTTTCTAATAATATTACCGAGGGGAGACATGTAAAGACTGAAAAGTATTGGACCAAGCACAGAACCCTGTGGAACTCCAAAGCTAATTCCTGTGCGGATGGAAGATTGATCATGAACATGAACAAATTGGAATCTGTTCAACAGATAAGACTTAAACCATCCCAGTGCTTTTCCTTTAATCCCAATGCTATGTTCCAGTCTCTGCAATAGAATCTTGTGATCTATCGTATCAAATGCTGCACTAAGATCTAACAGGACAAGTACAGAAACTAGACCATTGTCTGAAGCTGTGAGAAGATCATTAGTGACTCTAATCAGAGCTGTTTCTGTGCTATGATAATCTGGGTAATCATAAGGTAATCTGAATCCTGACTGGAAATCTTCATATAGGTCATTTCTACGCAAGTGGTCACATAATTGTTTAGCTACGGTTTTTTCAAGAACTTTAGAAATAAAGGGCAGATTGGATATAGGCCTATAATTTGCAAGTTCTCTATGGTCAAGAGTAGGTTTTTTCAATAAAGGTTTGACCACAGCAAACTTAAAAGCCTGTGGTACGTAGCCTGTAAACAGAGATTGGTTGAGTTGATTTAATATGGACGTGCTGATTAATGGAAGAATTTCTTTGAGTAATCTAGTTGGGATTGGGTCTAAGAGACAAGTAGCTGATTTAGCAGAGTTATTATTGAAGTTAACTCAGTATGATCTATGGGGGAAAAACAGTTTAAGTAAGACATAGGTCTAACCAGGAAATCTAAGGCTGTTGGATCTGCAGATCGGTTTATGACTTTTGTTGACAGATTCTGATAAATCTTTTCTCTAATGGTTATGATTTTATTGGTAAAGAAATTCATAAAGTCATTGCTGCTGAGATTTAAAGGGACACTAGGCTCAACACAACTATGACTCTTAGTCAGCCTGGCTACAGTGCTGAAAAGAAACCTGGGGTTGTTTTTATTTTCCTCAATTAATGATGAATAGTATGTGGTTCTAGCAACCCGAAGTGCTTTTTTATATAGTCTTAAACTGTCTTTCCATGCTAGACAGGATTCACCTAATTTGTTGGAATGCCACAATCTTTCTAGTTTTCGAGTCCCCTGCTTAAGGCTGCGGATCTCTGAGTTATACCATGGAGCTAACCTCTTCTGATTCACTGGCTTCTTCTTCAGAGGAGCGACAGTGTCTAAAATTGTACGCAGTGAAGCTGCAGCATCATCAACAAAACAATCTACCTGGAATCATCTCCTTAAATCTAACAACAGCATCATCAGATAAACATCTGCTGTAATAGAACTTATTTCCAACTGTTGTCAGGTCTGTTATGGTAAATTCAAATGTTATTAAGAAATGGTCAGATAACAGAGGGTTTTGAGGGAGAACTTTTAAATGATCAATCTCAACCCCATAAGTCAGGACAAGATCCAGAGTATGATTAAGACAGTGAGTGGGTTCATTCACATGCTGACTAAAACCAATAGAATCCAGTAGTGAATTAAATGCAATGTTGAGACAGTTACTGTCAACATCTACATGAATGTTAAAGTCACCCACTACAATCACTTTATCTGTGCTGAGAACTAAGTTAGATAAAAACTCAGAGAATTCAGTTAAGAACTCTGAATATGGACCAGGAGGATGGTAGACAACACAGAACACAACTGGTTTCTGGGTTTTACAGTCTGAGTGAGAAAGGCTCAGAGTGAGGCTCTCAAAAGAATTATAGTTATGTTTAGGGCTAGGAATAATTAATAAATCTGAGTTATATATTGCTGCTACTCCTCCACCTCTACCTGAACTTCTAGGAATATGATGGTTGATGTGACTGGTTGGAGTTGACTCATTCAGACAAACGTATTCATCCTGCTGCAGCCAGGTTTCAGTGAGACTAAATAAATCTATGTGATGGTCACTTATCAAGTCATTTATTAACAGAGATTTAGAAGAGAGAGATCTGATATTTAATAGACCACATTTAATTCTTTTATTGTTACTTTGTACTGTAAGAGGAGCTGTCTTGATGTTTATTAGATTCCTGTGAATCACTCCTCTTTTATTTATTTGTGATTTATATAATTTAGGTGGTCGGGGAGCAGACACAGTCTCGATGGGAGTGTTACAGCTACGAACGGGTGGCGGCTGAGAGTCTGCAGAGAGGCGTGTAAGACTGCGACTCTGCGTCCTGGGCTCCACTCTGGGTCATGGTTTTAGTACCTGTAACGTCTTAAATGGCTTTTCACTGGGTGCTTCCTCATCTCTCGGCCTGCATTGAGATTTACCATTACCATAGATGTCCTTTCCTCTGGGCCTTTATGTTTATTCAACAGTTTCGGACCAAGAGTGTGAACGGGTTTAAATCATTTCATACAAATTGGGTAAAGCTCTAGAATAAAAGGGGACTAGAATATGGCCTTGCTATCATATATCCCACTTCTTTTTCCAAATGATGTGCTCAGAACATCTACTGCTCCCATTCTGTCCTTCACTGTCTGACTGACCTGAGAAGTAAGATAGACAACACTGTCCTGCTGATCATGTTGACCTCTGCTGTGTGCCACGACCTCGACCACACAGGTTACAACAATGCCTATCAGGTATATGAGGGATCCCCCTGAATGCTGATCCCAGAGTGTTTCCTTCCTCATACGCAGGAATTTAATATTCTAAGGAATGCAGAAGCCAATTAACTCATCAACTGTGCGTTTTTTATTTGCTTTTTGTGTGTTGTGGTTTTTTTTCCCCCAAACACAATTTAGGGCGAAATTCGGGGCAAGAGAGGTGTAGCATCAATATCCTTCATCCAAGATACACACTAGTAATATCTGATAAATTACTCCCATATAAATATTTTGATCATTCTATGAAATCTATCACTTTCAATAATAACGATGGGATAACTATTTATACATTTATATAATATCATTGTACAACTATTTCTACATGTCCACTGTCCGCCTCCTTTCCCGAACCCCAAGCATTTATTCTAAACAGCTGCATTTTCAGTCTAAAACCTGTTAACAAATGATTATTAGTTCATCATTGTCATCATGGAGTGATCAAACTGACTTTAGCAGCAGCTTGAGCATCACAGAGAGGAGAGTTATTGGCTATAGCCTCAACCACGAGTTAATGCTACAGGTTCATCATAAAATACTGTGATGTAAATGCAGTTTTTATGTGATAAACGTAAAAGATGGTTCATAACACTGTACTCACTGTGAACGGAGCATCTGCTGTTCGCCTCCTGTCTTGAACATCAGGCGGGAATCCAGTCCTCCTTTTTCTGTTTAGAGGAACCTTTCCTTTGTGCCGGCTGTAACCATCAGTCTGGTCTCAGGTGTCAGTCAGCAGACTGTCCATCCCACTTCTGACACCAAAATATTATGGGAAAATCAAATGCTGGACCATACTGAGAAAACTAGAGGAGCATTTTGGTGTAATTAAGCAGCTCAATGTTTAGCACGCGCTGGCATGAGGAAGAGCACCTACAGCGAACCACTATTTTCTGATTGATGTAAACACAAGAGCTTCTTATATATTGTAACACAGTGGTTTAGCCACCCCTGCTGTCTAAATGCATGTTCCATTTGGCCAACAGACCAACCTGATAAAACTTCTAACTTCCCCATTTTGTTCCCTGTGGTTTTCTAGATTCACTTGGGCCAGTGCTTAAACTTTCAATGGGCTCATTCACACACAGGTTTTCACTCACACTGATCCTCCCATCTCATCGTATGGTTGGACCTTATCACACATACTCTAACTTTGGGTGACTCTCTTCAGCCAGGTAGTTTGTATGACACTGTTGGGTTTAAATCACCAACAGTGCTGATTACACCTGGAGATGCAGTTCAATAACAGTGAAATATTGTACAGGAGTCGCGCAAAGTTTTACTTGTACAAGGGAAGGAGTGGGATCTCAGTGTGTTCCCACTTGACCCAAACTCAGCCAACTCCACCGAGCTCCTCCTGGTTCAGCTTTTTGTTCACAAAAGTTGTCAGTAGAAATTTGAGATGGGTGTGGACAGGACAGTACAGCGACAGTTGAGGAAGAGCCTCAGCTGCACTATGCTCTGTTTTACGTGCACACACACACACCTCCTAAATGTTTAAAAGTTATGTCCCACACTGTAAATAAGTAGAAAATAACATTCACACAATCAAAATAAAAAGGTACAGAATCAGTGAGTACTTGCATTCCCTCCTGTTTATCATTTTGTGAAGCCTGCTATTAAACATCCACCCATCATCGCTTAGTTTCCTATTTTCAATGTGGGCTTCATTCTTAACCAGCGACATCATCATGATACATTTCTGGAAGGACCTGTTGGTCCTTGTGTTGCTACAGTTTAACAGGACATAGTGAGCATCTTCTCCATCATAGATCGCAAGCAGGGCACAACGCATACAAAGAATAAGAAAAACTTGAACATCACAATCAGAAATGGTGTAAGTAATTTTAATAACATTTGCCACCAGGAACCAGAGGTGAGGTGGTACCTGTTTACATGATCCTAGGCCATAATACTTTGCAACCTTTTCAAAACTCCCGTAGCTTCGGATATGTTGGTGTTTACTTCATCAGGTATATATGTACAGCAAGTAGTTCCCAACTTAACACAGACTCCTCCTTCAGCTGCTGTTAGGAGGTCCAATACATCCTGTTCTGAAGGGCCATGAGTCTGAGAGCATCAATTTCACGGTTTTGACCTTCATCAATTTTAATAGATTGGTTCATGTACACTTGGAATCTGGAAACAACAGTTTCAATTCTGAGAGCACTTTAACGTAACAATACCATGTTTGTCCCTTGTGGATGGTCAGTGCCATCAGCCTTCCAGTCCCAATCCTCTGGATGTAGGTGAGTCCAGCTTCTCGATCTGGAATGTCCCCTGTTCCCTTCAGGCTGTGAGTCCTGCTGAGAGGAGAGTAAAAGAGTACCTGCCAGGACAGTAGACAAAAGGAGCTTCCCCCACAGTGCCATGGTTGTTGAGTGTGGTTCAGTTGTTTTCTTCACTGGTTTGAGACCAGGGGATTGCTCCACAACCCTTTGTAGCCAGACTTCCACCACTTCTCGCTGCAGGCCAGTGGGGTCACTTGTTTACAGTGACTACGATGAATCCAGGTGGCTCTCTCCTCGATCTTTACAGCAGTTGGCGTGGACAACTGGACTTTGTAGAGACCTTCTCAGCATGGACTGGACCAGCACTTGCGTTTGATAACTTTGATCAAGACCAGGTCCCCGGGTTTGATCAGGCTATCCTGGGGAGACACAACAGCATCTGGCAGATTATTTGCACTCACAACGACTTTAGACATCCAAGCTACTGGTTTACATTCTTCCTGTGCTTTGTCTTCATCATCAGTATACAAAGGTAGCCTGAACAGTCTACCATAGGCTATTTCAAAAGGGTGTTAGCCCATTGCTAGTACGCGTCACCTTCATGTATAGTTTTACAAGGTCGATACATTCAGGCCCCGGTCTTCCTGTTTGTTCCATGGTCGTCCTGAGTCGCCCTTTTACTGTGCCATTTGTTCTTTCTACCAACCCTGTACTCTGAGGATGGTAAGAGCAGTGATTTCTCAGTACCATGCCTAGATGGCTAGCTATGTTGTTCTGAAATGCCATGTTCAGGTATGATGTGTTTACGCAGTGCTGCTACTACGGCCACTGAGTCTGCATTCTTTGCTTCAACCCATTTGGAGATGGGACAGATTAAGACTAAACAGTACCTATACTGATTAGATTTATTTAGTTCAATAAAGTCCATGTGTAAGAATTGAAACGGATGTGTTGCTTCTAGGAATTTGACACTTCTGGGTCTCTCATTGCCCTGGGCATTGTGCTTACAGCATATACATGATACATGCTTTACAAAAGTCCTTTTTTGAGTAGGAATTAAATCCATAGGCGTGGAAATGTTGTTCCACCACCTTCACCATCCCTCCTGTTGAGACATGGCAAGGCCCAAACAGCTGCTGTTTTAAACAGATTTTTTGGGACGATTGGTTTCATTCATGTGGTAAACATTGTTGTGTAAGACTGCTCCTTGTTTCAACCACAAACGTTTCTCAAGGTCAGGGGAATGGTTTCGCTTATCTTTCATGATTTCAGATGAAATTGGCTCTGGGGTGTGTTGTTTGTCTGTGTGTGTAAAAATGTGTATGGGATGTTGCCCTGTTGCTGCTTCGTGTGCTGTTTTGTCTGCAAATGCATTTCCTTTGGTGATTGGATCTGTGGCTGGACAGTGTTTGTATCTCAACGTCACATGCATGTCACTAGGTTTCATGAACGGAAACTGTCCCTGTTGTTTTTCTGCTAATTTAACAACTGGTCACCAGTATGCGTGGGGTCAGGAACGGGTTGGTCTAATGTCCAGTAGTAACGTGGGGACCTGTTGCTTCAAGAACTAGTGTGTCTGCCGTTGCTCCTTTCCCTATGCCCCCATGCCTCTTGAGGTGGGAACTATGGAAATCTTTAGTTAAAGTAACAAGTCTCTTCCCAGAAGATTAACCGGACATATGACTACAGAGGCTTTTGCCGTTGCTCCAGTTTCTTCGTCCTTGATCCAAAGTGGTTTTGATATGCAGTTCTGGCTTATCTGACGGTTGGTCGGTTTTACAAATATGGTTTCTTTGGAAGAGACAAGGCCGGAAGCTGTTTCTTTAAGAACCGTTTTATCTGCACCAGTCACACAGAAATGTTACTTCTTCCCCTTGAACTTTCAACACTCGAGTTAGACTTTTGCAGACTTGCAGCAATTTGATTCACTAATGTCTCAGTCAAATCCAACATCAACGTCAGTTTCTGAACCTAGTCATTGGGGTGGTTTTTGATGGGGGTTGTACGGGCACTGCGATCTGCAGTTCCTAGCGTAATGTCCAGGTTTGCCACACAACAGCCGTCATGCTGTTCTCTCTGCTGGCTGACCCCTACACCTGTCCCCCTGCTTCTGCTGTTCCTCCCATGGCCCCTGACTGGTGCTTGAAAGAAAACTTCTTCAAGGTCGTGACTCTTGTGGAGGCAAAAACCTGGTGAATGAATCAAAAACCAATCAAAGTTGTCTTTCTGTTGTCTTTAATTCTTGCAAGAAGAGAAGTACACAGAGTCAGTGCAAAACTGTCCTGCCTGAGTGTAGTTCTGAAGTCATCTACCTCCGTGCCTACCTAAATACCTCCTTCGTTGCGAGGGAGTAAAGATGTATCTTCTCATTAGCTCAGTCTCAAACGAAAACAGTCCACAAGGGACTTATCAGCCCACAACTCAGGGTCAGTCACTGCCTTGCACCAGGAGGAAAGTGTAACAGAAACAAAGTACATCAAAGTTCTTCTGCCATGGTCTCATGGCCATGGCCCATGCTGTAAAACAATTTTAACTAAACAGTATCTCCATAGCTCCCTTTCCCATGGGAAAGAGAAGGCTCACTATTCTAAAATATTTCTGTAAGCAAGTATATAACTCATTCTATGATTACTTTGCTTAGTACAGACACATATGAGAATATATCAAGTAATATGAATCAGAGTTCTGTCACAAGGGAAAATACCCATATATTAAAATTTCCATTACACTCTCTCCAAAGAATGTGGAGGTCACTGTTCTCTTTCTTCCCACTTATTACACCTTGAGCATAATTCATTTTATTAGGGACATTGTCAGTACGGTGATTTACTTCTTAATAAAGTCTGAGACAGAAAACAGGAAGCCTCCCCTAAGAGCTTGTTTTAGCTGCTGTAGGTAGGGGCCATGAGGATTCCCCATCATCCTCTAACCTGCTGTGTTGTTTGAACACCTCTTCAAGTCTGCCCCTGTACTCATAGACATCTGATTTCACTAGTGCAGCTGCTAATGCAGCTCGTCTCCCTGCTGAAAGTCTGGTTCTCTCTTCTGTGCCTGTTCTAGCCACATCTTTGCACATGCCAGTTGTCCTTGCTTATCCCTCTGCTTCTTTCCGCTCGAAGTTGACACACTCTTAACTTTCCTACTAAGCGCAGACACGTAGTATGAACCAACTTTCAGTCAAAATCGTGCTTCTTTTTCCACTCTTTTAAGTATTTTGTGCTGCCTGGATACACAACTTGCTTGTGTCTAAGGCAGACTTGCTCATTTTGTTTCCCCATTATGACAATTCTTAGTCCTTTACAGCCTACGCGTCTTTCTCAGGACCTAAATTTCAAATCCACTACTTGTGTACTTCAACAGACCAGAGTTTGTTGGCACCGTTAGGTTTCCCTCCGTGCTGCAGGTTCCACTAGTGGCATTTACACTCGCAAGCGCTTCATTCACACGCATGCATGACTAATTTTTATTTACCTACGTTCCGCTCCTTTTTACGGTGGTTTTTCACTTCCTTACGGCGAAGTGAACCTAGACCAAATTTACTTCCTTATTGTGACGTAAACCCAATGCACTCACTCAATATTTCACCGGAATCGTCTCCTGGATCCCGTCGGTCGACACTCAACGAAGGAAGAGCAGACTCTACAACACCGGCCTAGCACGAATTTCACATCCTGGGTCTTTCCACGGGCGTTCCTAGACGCCCGGCTGTCGACAAACTTCGGTGCATTCTCTCCCTCCTCGAAGGAGGTCGTCCCTTGGGCTCCGGCTCGAAGGACCAATTCATGTTGGGTTTAAATAACCAACAGCACTGATTGCACCTGGAGCTACAGTTTAATAACAGTGAAATAATGTATGGGAGTCGCGCAAAGTTTTACTTTTACAAGGGGAGTTCGGTGGGATCTCATGTGTTACAACTCCTCCAACTCCTCCTGGTTCCGCTTTTTATTCACAAGAGTTATCAGTAGAGATAAGACATGAGTATGGGCAGGACAGTACAGCAACAGTGGAGGAATGGCAGAGCCTCGGCTGCACTATGCTCCCTTTTAGGCACACACACCCCCTAGATGTTCCACACTGAAAAGAAGTAGAAAACAACAGTCACACAATGATAACAAAATAATTAAAAAAAAAAAAAAAAAGGTAGAGCATCAGTGAGTACATGCATTCCAACACCATTTAGGTTCAAATCACCTCAAATTAAACTAAATACAAGCTAGAATTTCCACAAATTTACTAAAGAGAGGACACAAATTCAGCTTTAAATCATAGGCCACAACCTTGCTGAACTTCTTCTTACACATGGTTCATTCTCTTTAAACCCATTTATGGACTTACACAAGGTAAGACTTAGTCATTCCTAATATCCTACCAGGGGTCATTTGTAGATGTAACTTAACTAACTTTCACTTATCATTAAAGGAACTACAGAACTCGTTGTGTGACGAAACCATTTCACAGAGCTACACACACATTCTTCACCTAAACAGACTGTCCATCACATATTTGCTTTAAAATATAAAAACAATACAAATCAAATTAATCAAAATACAAGCTAAGTTTAACACAAAGTTACATAGAAGCAGAGACTGAAGTTTTAAAGCTATGCCCAAAATGAACATTGACTTTAACATTTTTAGCTCAGCTGTGAAATGCCTTACCTCTGTATTCTCTGTCTTCATCAGTCCACCAGTTCTCTCGGTGTAAGTCTGGTCACCCTTCTTATAGCCCAGGCTCCACCCCTTCATAGGAGGAAACCAAACCACAGGTAAGTTTACAAAGACTCCCAACTTCCTCAGACCCTTAATTCCCCAGGCCATGGGAAACTATTCACCACCCCTGTTTGTGATGTTCTTCTAATAACACATAAACATACATAACACAACCTGCAACATTTACCACTAGCAACATTTCCCGACCAGACGATACAAGTCCCCCACATATGGTTTCGCCGGACTCCAATCCCATTGCGCCGGCGTGAGGCAGGCTGTGAGGTCAAAAGCGAGCGCCGCACAACCCTTCGGTTTGCCCGGCGAAAAGTGGACATACGACTATTCACCACACGTAAGAAAATCAAATTGACAACTAATCGACCAACAGCAAAGTATTTCAGTGTGCGTAGTTTGTCCTGAGTGTATATATAAGAAAAATGTTTATATGGCGTCGTAAGAGCGTGTGCACCCGCTGGTGGACAGCTAAACGGGAGAAACGCTCCCTCGGCGGTGACCAGCAGGCGCTTAGTCACAATGTTTGGACCATTTTGTTAGCATGTATTAACCAGACCTGTGTTTCTGTTGTACATGTGGCCTTCCACAGAACTATAGTAGGTGATTAATAACGACTTAAAAGTCACCAATTACTGTATTAAATGAACTGTATATCTTTTTTGCCAGAATGTGTTACAAGTTAGCATCATGCTGTGGTTTTTACTTGGTGCTATGGTAGAAACCATATCTGTAGTTCCAACAGCTGTGCAGCATGTAAGAAAGTGTTGCACAGCTTGGTAAGACAAAAGATCTTCAGTCAAAAAAAGTTTAAAAAAACCAAAACCCACTCCCTGTTAAAGCTGCTGTGAGAATGTGAGTGCCATGATTTATATTGATAAGATTAAAGGTTATTATGGACTTATATGCCATATTATTACAGTGTTTTTCATGTATTAGACTAGACGGATAAACATGCTTAGACAGATGGAGACGTTTTAGGCACCTATTGATATGTTCCTGAATCTTGCTATTTACTTACTTACAGCCTAATCATCTGTCTGTTGTTAATGTGTTTTTGTTTTTTCACTGAATTCCAGGTGAAACACAAGCAGACTCCTGCACTGGCAGTTGAGACTGAGATGCTCCCTCCTTCCAAAAAGATGTGAATAATGAGGTAAATAAGTAAGATCCTCACTGTGGTCACAAACCATGGTTGTTGCGCTGGTAGGTGAGTTCAGCTCACCTGGCAGAGCTGAAGGCTTTGACCTGCGCTTGTGAACTAGCAGAGGGCAAGCGATCGGATTCAGCTTTTGCAGATGGGGTCTGTCATCTGTTTGAGGCCGCATGGAAAGGGCGAGGATTTAGATACGCTGATGGTTCTCCTGTGGTGCATGGTGAGCAGATTAGAAAGTTGTTGATGGCTATGATGAAGCCAACAGCTCTGGCCATCATTAAGTGGGCTGCGCACAAGAAAGATGCTTCAATGGTCACGCGGGGCAATGCTGCTGCAGACAGCGCTGCAAAAGGGCTGCTGCAGCGGACACTAAAGCTATTCTGGCTGCTTATGCCAACAAACTCCAAGATCAGATCACCTCTAGGGACTTGTCTTTGTTACAGAAGCTGAACGCCAGCTCTGGATGCAGAGAGGAGCAGTGAAAGACGGTGACGGGCTATGACAGTGTGTACTGCCCGACTTCACAGTCCGATGTTGGGAGGTGCAATGGGATTTTGAAAATCTGCCGAAGCACAGGGTTAAACTGGACAGATGCTTTGCCGCTGGCTCTCATGGCTTGTGCTGAAATGCTCACAGAACGCTGAAACTAACACTGCATGAAGCTTTTCTTGGTTGACCGATGCCAGCGCCAATGTATCGGGCTGTGAAGGGCCCGTCTCTCGACATTTTGATACATTACATTAAACAAATGACCTCCCTTTAATAACCCCGCAAAAGGAACAGCTGGTACCGATAGGTTCAGTTTGCAGGCCGGACGAATGGCTAGACTGATTGCTACATCTGCACCAAGGCTAAGCCAGGCAAGTTTTTTGTGTTGAACAAACACAAAAAACTGTTCAGTTGGTAGGAGTGTGGTCATATTCTGCAGACGGTTAAGCAGGATCCTAGACCATGGTGTAGGGCTGAATGTTTGCTATACTTGGGTTCGCCATCTTATCAGGTGCTGAATGACTTCTATGCTGAGGGGAAAACTAATACTGAACGCAGATGTGAGAATAGAACAGAAGAGTGCATTGTTAGGGATGCCGCAGGGTGCTCCCTTAATTCCTTAATTCAATTTGAATGCATTGAAAGAATAGAGACAGTGTCACTGGGGAAAGTGAAGCGAGATAGATGTAGTCACAGGTGGTTTCCAGTAGATTGGGCAGGCAGGTGTCCATAGGCGTAGTGATAATGGGATTCATTTTGTGTTGCTGCATTCCTCTCATTTATGGCCCTGAGAGCAGTGAAGAAGCAGAATTTACAGATGGCAGTGCTGACGCAGGGATTAGAGCAGAGACAGGACGGGGAGAACTTCGAGATGGACTGTATCCTGTGCCAGACTGGATCTATGTCGGGGATGGAGAGAGGAGGGAATAATGAGGCTGGAGCAGAGCCAGGCGGTCGCCAGCTATCTACCACGTTTTTTCTCCACTTCACAGCGTTATGTAATGGATTTTGATGACAGCATCATCTAGTTTTCTGATTTCTAGTTTTAATCAAATTTCATCTAATTATGTGAATTATCTACTTATTTGATCTCTGCATCTAAGGTTATAATTTAAAACAACACTGATGATTGATGTATGATTGATTAATTAATAGAAGTCAGAGGGTTATAATATCTTAGAGTTGGCAACACATACTTTCAAGAAATGCCAAGTTCCCGTGATTTGCCTTATGTTATTCTTTGTTTTTTTCTTCCACTTGTACTCAGGTTCACAGCAGGTCTTAAACTGGGAGTTGCACCCGTGGACGAATGGAGGCCATCGGTCCCAGAAGCAGCAGAGACGCCCTGCTGGGATTCGACGCGTGTTGCTGTGTGGGACATTTGTAGTGAACTATGTCTATGTGAACGTTCCTTGTTGGCAGAATGCAGAGAATCACCTCTTCTGACTGCAGGACCTCGTGTGCTTAGTTTAGTCTAAGCAATTGAGATGAAATTGTGGTAATCACAAAATATTTGCATTTGGCCTGACGCAGGTTGGGGGATTAAAACACGCTCCCTAAGAATCTTGGGAGGAGAGTGCTTTGCCTGCCTTAAAGACAACTCGTTTTTCTGTGGCCAGGCCTGAAGCTTTAGAAGAGTTGTGATATCTTTTTGACTTTGAAAAACAGCAGATGTGGAGTTTCTCTGCATGTTTTGGATGTTTGGGGTTTTTTGTAGTTCTGCCAGACACGGACTTTCTGTCTGAATCTCACATTTAAACGTAAATATGTGTAAATAGACGCAATGCAATAAAAGCAAGTAAAAATAATTATTGTGAGGTTCATGGTGCAGTTCGTGAGAGGAAATAGGTAAGTAGAATAAGACACTATTTATTAATTTCCTCAAGGTTTTGAGCATTGTAAATGACGTGCTTGTTAGAGCAATTAGCCACATAGGCTGGTAGATGGCGCTGTGCGCTAGGCAGGGACATTAAACAGGGGTAGCCAATCTTGGTCCTCGAGGGCCACTGTCTGCTGGTTTTCCAACTCTACGGGACGAGAGGAACCACTTCAGATTAAGCCTTAGGTGTAGACAACAGAACTTCATCACAGTGAGCCCACGCCTCCGATCCACCATCTGGAGCTACTGGGTAAACAAGATCTTCATGAAATCACAAGAACAGCTGCTTAATGAAAGCATTAGACAGGTCAATTTCACCATAGAAACCTTGGAACAAAACATAGAGCACCTTAAACAGAAATTACTTGGAGCTCTACCCACACCTGTATACGACTCAATCACAGAATTTACACAGAAAACTCAGCTATCTCATTACGACAAAAGCAAGCAGAGACAAGCCAAGAAGTTTGACCTGCTCTCTAATGCACAGAACAGGCGATTCTAAGCGTGTGTTTAAGTGTTTTGGCACAGTTTCGAGTGAGAGTGATTATTTTAGCTGCTGCATCCTAATACAAGCAATACCAGTGATGTTTTTCTGTTAGATAAGATAAGATAATCCTTTATTGATGCCACGTTAGGGAATTTCAATTGTTACAGCAGCTACAGAATACAGATAATAGGCAGTGCAAAACGGCAGAAATGTGCAGAAGAATGCAAAATTTACTGTGTTTACAATAGAGTGCAAACATAGAACTTATACAGGGTGGGGCTACTAGACTGATATGTTGTAAAGTCTAACAGCTGTAGGAATGAAGGACCTGCAGTATCGCTCTTTTCTGCACTACGGGTGAATCAGTCTACCACTGGAGCTGCACAGAGCCTCCAGTGTCTGATGCAGTGGGTGATAAGCTTTGTCCATGATGGATGTCAGCTTGGCCAACATCCTCCTCTCACCCACCTCCTCCACAAATTCCAGTGGACATTCAAGACAGAACTCCAGTCTCTTCAGGTGGAGGCGACTTTGGCCCTTCTTCTACGTGGCGTCACTGTTGTGAGTCCAGTCCAGTTTACGGTTGAGGTGAACACCCAGGTACTTCAAATTGTCCACTATCTCAATGTCTGAGCCCTGGATGCTCACTGGTGACCGTCTCCTTCGGTTTACTTCTGATTAAGCACAGGTTGTTACTATCACACTAGTTCACAAAGTCCCTGATGACTGACCTGTACTCCAGCTCCTCCCCTCAGACACACAGCCAACAAGGCCCTTATGTCGTCAGAGAACTTCTGGAGGTGACAACTGCTGGTGTTGTATGTGAAGTCCGATGTGTAAAGTGTGAAGAGGAACAGTGAGAGCACCGTCCCCGAGGAGCCCCAGTGCTGGAGACTACCACCTCAGACACACAGTTGCGTAGCCTCACGTACTGTGGCCTGTTGGTGAGGTAGTCGGTTGTGCATGCCACCAGTTGTCCCTCCTCTCCTGCCCTTCCCAGCTTCTCCCTCAGAAGTGCCGGCCGGATGATGTTGAATGCACTAGAGAAGTCAAAGAACATGACCCTCACAGCAGGTCCGGCAGCCTCCAGGTGAGTCAGCGCCTGATGCAGCAGGTAGATGACGGCGTCATCCACCCCAATGTTTGGCCTGTAGGTAAGATGTAGCGGCTCTATCGCCATGTGTTGGGTCTAGCCTGCCAACACTTAAACAATACAGAGACACCTGCACAAGGAAGACAAACTCTGAGATCTCAAGTTTTACGCTTGTGCGCACAAGGGGAGCCGCTCTGGAACACAATAACTCAGTGCCCAGCCGACGATCTCCAAACCCCCTTGGGCACAGCTCTTTTTATTAGGAAAAGTATGAAAGTCACTCCTTCACATCTGGTCAAACAAGATACAAAGCCAATCCATATATGGTGAATAAGATACATAGGAAGTCATTATGCCATGAATACAGTTTTGTGAAGTTTCCTCTTAGCGTGGGCGGTTAAACATTCTTCCCTAGCATAACAAGGTCATGGGGAGCACCTGCAAGCATAGCAAGATATCACAGAGACACAGAAAGGACCAGTTCACAGAGAGGACTATCTCCATATCCTCTAACAATCCCTCCTGTTAGTCCTTCTGTGAAATCTGGGCATAAAACGTTAACATTATGTTACATGAACAGCAAACAAAATCTGCACAAATCATCATCAGACACATTCCACTTGATTTCTCATTTTCGGAACATGCATCATACATCAGGCATTGATCAGTTTGCTGTGTCTACACCAAATAGGGAGAGATGCTCCTTCCTCTCCTCATCCTCATAAATCGCCCTCTCCAGCTCCAGCTGTTGCAGTGTGAACTGCTGCGACACTGCCGCTTCAGCACTCTTCACAATGAGGCTACGGACACAGGGCACAGCACAACAAGCCAAAAACATAAACAGAAGCAATACTACTCCTATTGTAGTAAAGAAAGCCACAATAGTGGTTTTCCATCGCCCAAACATTGAATCAAACCAATTTCCCCAGGGGTTATCAGTTCCAGAGTTTCGTGCCAATTCTTCCTTCAGGTTTTTCAGGTTCTCCAGAGCGAGGCTGACTGAACCACCTGGAGCAGTGTTATTTGGAATAAAAGTACAACATTCATCACCAAACATAACACACAATCCTCCTTTCTCTGCTAACAACATGTCAACTCCCATACGTGTCTGCCATGCCATCAGAGAGGTCGGTGCCAGCTGTTCAGCGATCCCCTTCATTCCATCGTGCGTGATGTTAACAAACCTCTGTTGATTGTAATAGATGTAATTGATCCATTCAGTGTTTTTAGCTATCTCTGCCATGGGGCCCAGAAATGGAACAGCTAATGTGAAGCCTCCTTTAACTTCATCCCGTGCTTTAAACTCATGTGGAATACCTCGCGGTTGCCCAATAGAGTCCAGGTAGACGGTGTTCAAACTCATTTGAGCTCTGATATCGATGTTACGCCGTCCCCTGTTTGTTTGTTGTTCTGTCTCTATGTGTATGTCATTAGTGAGAAACATTACTTGCGTGCAGGTGCCAGTCCAGTTTGTTGGTAAAGTCTGTCTGGGAGCTCCTCCACACATCCACCACACGTCAGCAATTTTCTGTGCCAGTCGGTCGAAATCCTCGGTGTATGGAGGTGCCCTTGGTACACCCTCAACGCTGTAGTAGGTGAGGTTGTTCCGTTTCTGGATATGCTTGGTCCAATCCGTTCCCATGGGCTTCCCCCATGTCTTAGTTCTGTCCGTCACATTCCACGTGATGTTGCAGGTCGGAAACACTCCCATCCGCTGTCCTTTTCCGGATCTGTGAAAACACTCAAACGTACAGTTTGCACAAACCCTACCAGCTGGGGGATCCCCAGATGTTTTGGGTGCTTTCTGTACGGGGTCCCCTGTAGGCCACATGGGATCTACAGATTCACCGAATGTCCAAATGTGTCTAGATATGTTGTACACTTTAAAGTAAATGCGTCTTCCTGCTAGTCCCAGTACTGCTCTCATTGTACAGGATAATTCACAATAGTCTTTATTAAACCGGTTAGTAGGGGTGTAACCCTTTAGCGGAGTCCCTGTGACTCCAGAGGTTAGTCGGATAACACAAGAATCTTCTGTCACCAGCTCCCTGTCTCGAGTTTCTTGATAACAGGAATGTGTGTCATAAGGAAAAGGAACCACAGTCAGTCTTGGTCGTGCCTTGGCACAGATCACACAAGACCCTTCAGTAATTGTCTTGGCCGTATAGTTGGTATATGCCAGCCATAGATTACCATCTGGATTGTCCTCGAGGTAATCCCGTGCAGCTGCCCATGCGTCCCAGTCTCTGATCTCTCGGCGCGGACGATGCAAGATGACCTTTCCTGGAGCGTCTTTCCCTGGCAAAAGACCATCCTCCCACAGCAACAGTGTTGTTATGGTTACTACAATTGCAGTCCCAGCAGTTGCCACTGCACACAGCTTACCCCTCGACATCATAGCTGGGAGCAGGGTTCAGATGTTTTCTTCTGCAGCCAAGGGCTTTGGTGCCGGCCGACTTCCACCCTTACTCAGATGTCAGTGGTGGCAGCTTTTTGCAGTGGGTCTGGTGAATCCACGTGTCTCTCTCTGGTATCTTCAGCGCTGTTGGTGTGGTCAGCAGGACTGTGTAGGGGCCTTCCCAGCGGGGACTGGACCAGTTCTTCCGTTTGATCACCTTGATGAGGACCTGGTCACCTGGCTGTATGAGCGTTGCCTGAGGAGACAAAGCATCGTCTGGCAGATCATTGGCGTTAACAACCTCCTTCTCCTTCAGCATTTTACACATCCAGTCTGCTAGTGTGTGTGTGTCTTCTGCTTTTTCTTTAACAATAGTCATCATTGGTAACACGAAAGATCTCCCATGCACAATCTCAAAAGGAGTTAATCCTTTATCTGTAGGAGTAATGCGCATGTACATTTTTACCAAATCTAAACACTCAGGCCATGGTCTGCCTGTTTGCTCCATGGTCTTTCTCAGTCTGCCTTTCACGGTGCCATTTGTTCGTTCCACCAATCCTGCACTTTGTGGGTGGTATGAACAATGATTTTTCAGACGTATTCCTAGATGTTCTGCCATTCGTGACACTACTTCATTCACAAAATGTGTCCCGTTGTCACTATAGATTACTTCTGGAATACCATGTTGTGGTATTATGTGTTTGCATATGGCTTTTGCTACTGTAAGAGCATCTGCTGTCTTACTTGGAACGATTTCAACCCATTTTGAAAATGGATCTATGAGAACGAGGCAATACTTATATTGCTGGCTTGGTGTTAGCTCAATAAAGTCCATGTGTATGAACTGGAAAGGATATTTAGCTTGTGGGAACTGTCCCCTTTTCGGTCTGAGATTACCTTGTGGATTATGTTTGCAACAGATGAGACATGATCTACAAAAATTTTTTGAGTAAGTATTAAATCCATAGGCGTAGAAGTGCCGTCCCACTATTGTCACCATCCCTCCTGTTGAGACATGGCACGGCCCATGGCTCATTACAGCTGCTGTATGGAACAGACTTCTAGGTAGGCATGGCTTCTTGTTGATGTAGTAAACATCATTTTCAATTTGTGCTCCGTTTTTGAGCCAATTTGTCACTTCCTGCTTAGGAGAGTTAGCTTGCATGTCTCTGATAATTTCTATGTCCAGTGGCACTTGAGGAGAATCCTGTGCCACCATGACCATTGTTCCATATTTTCCTTCTGCTGCTTCTTTCGCTATTTTGTCTGCAAACGCATTTCCTAGTGAAACTGAATCTTTCCCTTTTGTATGTGCTGCACATTTACACGCTGCTAATGCTTCTGGCAAAAGCACAGCTTGTAATAATGCTTCCAACAGTTTTGCATGTTGCACTGTCTTTCCTGTAGAAGTTGTCATTCCTCTACGAGCCCACTGGACAGCAAAGCAATGTAATGTAGAGAAAGCATACTGACTGTCTGTGTAGACTGTCAGTCTTTTCCCTTGTCCAGCTCTACACGCTTCAGTTAATGCTACGATTTCTGCAGCTTGTGCAGAATAGTGAGATGGTAACTTCATTGCTGTGATGATAGTGTCCCGTGTAACTACCGCGAACCCAGACTGATTAGTACCTTGAGGAGTCTTCGAACACGACCCATCAACAAACCAACATTCTCCTTCCTCTAAAGGAGTATCTTTCAAGTCAGGTCGTGGTTTACACTGCTGTTCTGTGTCAGCTAGACAACGATGTGGCATTCCCTCTTGTGGATGTGGGAGGAGGGTTGCCGGGTTCAGAGTTGAACATCTTTTAATGGTCAAATGTGGTTGTGAAAGCAACGTTGACAGTAAAGACAAATGTCTCGCAGGAGACAGAAATGTCATTTTTGTCTGAGTCAGTAACATGTCTACTTCATGAGGCAGTAGCAGCTGTAGCGGGTGATAAAGCACAACCTCAGCTGAGGCTTGAATGGCTAACGCTGCAGCACACACAGCTCTGACACAGCTAGGCAAAGCGCATGCAACTGGATCTAATCTCTTAGAGTAGTAAGCCACAGGCTTCATCTTGCCTCCCATCTGCTGTGCTAACATAGACGTCATAAATGAACCCTTACAATCAACAGTCTGTACGAAGGGCTTGGTGTAGTCTGGTAGCCCAATAACCGTGGAGCTGGTAAGTGCTTGTTTCAGCTCGGTGAAAGCTTTTTCTGCTGCATCTGTCCACTGCAAAGTTTGTTTCATAGTCATTGGTTCATCATAGATGAGATCTAACAACGGTTGTGTCATTTGTGCATAATTTGGGATCCACAACCTACAATAGTTACACAAGCCTAGAAAACTCATCATGTGTTGCTTTGTGACGGGTTTCGGTGCGTCTAATATAGACTTTTTTCTGGTGTCTGTGATTCTTCGACCTTCAGGAGATACTTCATGGCCTAAGAAAACTACAGCTTGTCTGGCCCACTGTAACTTTGAAAGTGAGGCCTTGTTTCCTGTTTTATGTAAATGTTTAAATAGTGCCACAGAAACCTGCTTGTTATGTTCTTCTGTGTCTGACGCTATTAATAGATCATCTACATATACCAATAGTTGGCTGTGTTCTGGCATTTGGAAGTCAGCCAAACAATTATTTATTTCTGCAGTGAATATAGTAGGACTGTCACAGAAACCTTGTGGTAACCGAGTATAAGTATACTTCTTTCCCTGATATGTAAAACCAAACCATCCTTGTGACTCTTGTGCTAATGGTATGGAAAAGAAAGCATTACTTAAATCAGCTACAGTAAACCACTTCATTTCTGCTCTCAACTGATTCAGCAATGTGTGTGGGTCAGGCACGCATGGGGCCCTGCTTTCCACAGCTTGATTTACTGCTCTCAGGTCCTGGACCATTCTCCATTGTCCCGTCTCTGCTTTCTTAACAGGAAAAATGGGAGTGTTGCATGAGGCATCTGGAGCTTGAATTATGATGCCTGCTTTAATCATATCAGCTATCACTGGCTGGATGCCTTTCTCTGCATCTGGTTTAAGTGGATACTGACGGACACGAGGTCTATAGTCCGTTTTTGGTTTTATCACTACAGGTTGAGCAGTAGTCATTAAACCTACATCTGCTTTTCCCTTAGACCAAAATTCATCAGGAACTGTTTTCAACAGTGGGTCTGTTACTGTTGACATTATTGGGCATGGCTGTCATTTAGACTCATAAAAACTCTTTAAGTGGGTGTGTGGTGTGAGCGTCACCACCCAGCCTAAAGGTTTTCTCCATCTGTCTCGGGTGCGATTAATTTCCCACCCAGCTTGATCAGGATCTGGCTTCCAGTGGGTGTGTCTCATTGTCTCTTTCAACCACGGGCCCAGACACGCCCATTTGTACTGGGGGTCTCTGGTCACAGAGACATGCGGCTGTGAGCCATGATTTTTAAACAGCTTGAAAGCTTTATCTGGCAATACAACGTCACAGGCTGATGTTCCTTTGCCATCAGTGTAATAATGTTGTAATGTTACACGTTGGGGTCCAGAGTCATTCACCAGCTTATCATATTGGTGATCTGACCCTGGGTCATGTTTGTACCAGAGGGTAACATGCATCTCGCTTGGAGACATAGAGACATAGTCTCCTGATTGGCTACTGTCGGCCAGTTTTAATAATTCTTTCCCTATTTTCCCCGGGTCTGGATTTGGGAAATCTAAAGACCAATAATATTGTGGTATCCCACTGGCTAAAAGGGGATATGTAGGCACTGCTCATCTTTCCCTATAGCCACCATTCCTTTTGAGGTGGGTACGACGGAAATATGTAATTTTATCATTAAATCTCGCCCTAAGAGGTTCACTGGACATGCTGGACACATTACTACAGGTGCTGTTATTTCTAAGTTAGTCTGAAGATCTCTTACAGACACAGGTTTAGACACTGCACTTGATGTTATTCTGCCGTTTGCTGATTGCACAAAAATACGGTTGTTTGAAGCGGAAACTCCCTCAACGTGCTCTTTTAAAACTGTGCGGTCTGCTCCTGAATCACATAAGAAAACAATGTCGCGACCTTCTACTGTCAAAGTTCTGGTGGGAGTGTTCTTATTACCGGTCTGTGCTACTAATGTTTCTATTACGCAAGTGAGATCTAAAAAATCATCAGGTCTGTCCATGTCTGGTTAACTCTCCTGTGGGCCTAGTCAATTACTAGGATTAAATGGGTTTGGTTTATTGTACTCTGCAGGCCTCTGTTGTTGTTTTCTAGGGTTCTCGGGGCAGGTTCTGGCCATGTGTCCTGGCTTGTCACAAATGTAACAGCGATCATGCTTAGGTGGACCTCCTCTACCCTGACCACGACCTCTAAACACCCCTCGGCCTCTACCGGAGGACCCTTGGAAAAACACTTCTGCTTCTGAGCTGTCATCTGATCCAAATAAGCCGAATACGGTTGCTGTTTCAACATTTTTCTTTTTCTTAGCTAATACTTCGCTCGCATGTCTGGCAAAGTTCATAATTTGGTGAACGGAGTCAGTAGTATAATTTACATTATGTTTTCTGATAAAGTCGGAGATTGGGCCTCTAAATCCTGCTAATAACGCCTGTTTTAGCTGGTTCTGATAGGCTGAGTCAGGTGTCTGATCTTCTGGAAGGCCACTGTGTGTTTTAAAGACGTTTTCTAAACGTTCCCTGTATTCATACACATCCTCCCCATCTTTCTGGCGACACTGGGCAATTTTTATATAGTCTGGTCGTGCTCTCCATATTCTTCTTATCTCTCCATAGACTGCCTCCCTCTGTGCTGTCAGAGCAGCACTGTTGGCTGCGAGCCAGGAACCGTCTGCTGCTTTCCCTGTGAATTGTCCTCTCACACGTCCCCAGTTAAACAAAAGGCATTTCTTAAACGTCTGTGTAACTTCCCAACCGTTCAGACCGAAGGAGTCAACTAATTGTTTGTGTTTTTCAATCCATTGTTCGGGGTCAACTGTGGGGTCACCTAATGCTTTGCAAGCATCTCTACAGTCTGCTTCTGTCCACGGTCGATAAACTCGTATGGTTCTTCCTTCTGTCCCTACTCCATAATTCGGATTAGCTACCTCAATCATGGGAAACACCTGGTCTGGCCCAGGGGTCAGAGGATCTGGCATTGGATCACAATCCTCACATTCATCATCATTATCTAACCCATAGGTTAATTTGATATTTGTAAGAACTGGATATTGTGCAGCCACATTCACGCTGGCTGTTTTGGATTTTAATTTCTCACTCTTCTCTTCCTTTCCCCTCGTATGTGATGCTACGGGAGAAGTCACTCCAGCTGCTCCTTCTCCCACTGACTTGGTCTGCTCATCTAACTCCGCCAAACGAGTTGCAAGCCTCTCTCTGGCCTCTCTCGCTTCCTGTTCTCTCCTCCGTTGTTCTCTCAGTGCCTTCCCTCGCACTGCTTCTTCATCTGGCTCCACAAGAGCTGCTGCTTGTAATGCCACCTGTTTCTCCTTTTTTTCCTGTTTTTCCTTTATCTGTCCTTGCCTCTTCACTGCTTGCTTTTTCCACTCTGCGGCTGTCAACCACTGTCTTTGTAATTTTTCTTTGCGTTTTCCCTTCTCTTTTGTCATCTTTTTATCTAACTTAGACAGAAGGTTATGACAATCGTCAGGCACTAATTTGCCACTAAATTCATATCTTTCTTTCCATTCGCCGATCCACTTAACATGTTGTGGATCTAACGATGCCATGAACTTCGTGTCCCCCTCCAAAAGGGGCTTACTGTTTCTTTTCCCCATCTCTCCTTTAACTTTATTAACACTAGAAGTCCCAGAGATTTCTAACCCTCCTTTGGCCAAGTGGATGCTAACTGGCTAGTCTTTTGGCTATCATTAGCATCAATTCATGTGTAAATAAGGTCATTACCTGAGCAATCTGCAGGGGGTTTGGGGGGGGGTGTGAATGGTTGCTGGTGGCTTGTTTGTATGTGTGGGGGAGGGATGGCTGTTAAAAGCAGAGAACCTGTTTGACCAGATTTCCCCCGCTTTGCTGCTCCTCAACCAAAAAAAGAGCCTGTTTGTGGACTGACCTGACAGAGACAGCGAAAGATGGCACAGTGTGGCATGAAGAACAGGTGGGGACGCGTCTCCCTTTCACCCCAATCAAAGCGTAGGCTGCAGATGGGGAGCCAACGGCTAAGGCCAGGAAAAGTATCTCGAGTAGCCTTCAGAGCTTCCTGTGTTTCATCATCATCATGTTCATTGACATGCTTCAAAGCATTCAAGAATAGACTATAAAAACATGCACAGGAAGATGTTCATGGTCCTCCCCGAACTAATGGCATTTATTGCAATTGTCATCTTGCGGGTGATTACCAAGGTTCCATCACGTAGTACCTTGGTAATGGTTGCTGGTGGCTTGTTTGTATGTGTGGGGGAGGGAGAGCTGCTAAAAGCAGAGAACTTGAGTCTCCTGGATGAATGAGAATCTTCACAGACTTGATTTACCATTCAATTCTTCATTCATGAATTCAATTCATTCTCACATTGAAATGTAGGGTCTTGCCCAGGTATAAAAAGGTATGAATTAACACATCTAATTGCACACTACTAGCTCTCAGATGAGAGGTAATTCCTTTTGTACTGAGGTGGATAAAATCTCACTGCACATAGCCTACTACTTCAGTGCCCTCAAGAATTCTGTGGTGTACGAACCTCCTCTCCAAGAAAAGAAAATGCAGAGAAGACTCACCACACAGCAGGCCTTGGAAATGAACCTGAGTGAAGTAAACCCTTGCGACTCAGATGGAGAAGACATAGAACTTCAGCTGGATTCAGACTCAGAGCTGTCTGATCCGTCTTCAGGCTAGGTTTCATTTCATATTATTTCCTATTTCATTTGAAACCAGTAAGTGGAAAACACCAAAAAAGCAGAGTGAAGTGACATAAATCATTCGTCACCAATTGCATCACGTCCTACAACCCTGGTCTACATATCACCGTTGATGAACAGCTTTTCCCTTCAAAGACTCGCTGCTGTTTCCTGCAGTATATTGCAACTAAACCTGACAAGTTTGGGATCAAGTTTTGGGTGGCTTGTGACCTAAAATCCAAGTACATTTGTAACGTCCTCCCATATCTTGGCAAGGATCCTAGTCGTCCCAGTGGAGAGAGACTGACTGAAAATGTAGTGATGAGGCTGATGGAACCATTCAAGGGCAGAAATGTTACCACGGACAATTTCTTCACATCGCTGTCACTTGCGCATAAACTTCTTAGCTGGAAAACTACGTACTACGCTGACGGCGTATGCGCCCAAACGGAAGAAGACCGTCTACATTCTTAGCAGCATGCACAGCGTGATTCAGACTGAGAATACCACCAAAAGGAAGCCGAACACTGTCACCCTTTACAACACCACAAAGTGCGGCGTGGATGTGATGGACCAGATGGTGCGGGAGTACACTGTCCGCACAGGGACACGGCGCTGGACAGTTGCCGTGTCCTATAACATGATTGACATGGCAGCACTGAATGCACATGTGCTGTATCAAGCAGGCACCGGAAGGCATGAAAGACGGGTGGACTTCCTGGTGGAGCTTGCAAGAGAGCTTGCAACTCTCATATGTGTGCGAAGAAGGCAAGAAAAGAACAATTGCTTTGGACCCAACCCTCCACACCAAGCCCTGGAAAAAGAGCCACGTGTCAGGTCAAACACCACTGCAAGAACAATCATGCCACTGTGCGATGTGTTCACTGCTACAGATACACATGTGGTAAATGCAGACGGGAGATTGTAAGTGATTGCTGGAATGTACTCACTCACTTTTTAATATTATTTGTAAATATGTGTACAAATGGTTGGTTTCTTTAATTCATTTTGTACTATTTTTATCAATAAATCTTTGCAACAAAGGAAGAAAGCATGTGGTGATTTCTCCCTAAGATGCAAAGTGAAACACAAGTTTCCTTGAGGTGGCTCAGCATGGCCCCACGTTGTTTACATAACAAAAGCAATCGTTCACAGCTCATTAAGGATATTAGCCTAAAGCCTTCGGGCCGATCGGCCCGCCGGCGGGTTTTATAGGTAGAAAGGCCAAATGGCCCATCTCTGGGACTTCTAGTGTTAATATATTTTATTAATAGACTTTACTAATAGCCTTTATTAATATACTTTATTAGGACTTTATTAATAGACTTTATTAATAGGCTTTATCGATAGCCTTTATCAATATACCTTATTAATAGGCTTTATCAATAGCCTTTTATTAATACACTTTATTAATAGACTTTTGGACTGAGTCAACGATCCGCCACCACCTCACGTGTTCATCGACTGCACCAAGCTTCTACAGGTCTATCACCTGCGGGTGTAGCTGAAAACGTGAGCAGCGATTTCAATTTTGGCTCAGTCCTACTGTTTGCAAACTTAATGTGAGAATCCGAGCCCCGCAACCTAGACGGTGAAACTTCTGACTTGGATTCTCCTAATAACCCACAGTTTCCTTAATTCACCCTTCGTATAGTTCGCGTGGCCGGGTTGCGTTAACACCGTCAGGTTTCCCCCGGTCACACGTTTTCTGCGTCAATGGGTGACTTTCACACTCCACACATCACTAATGCATTAGACTGAACATTCACTGAAGAGTAAGCACGTCTACTCCTCCCTCGGACAAGTACTTCTGCCCGCTTGAGAAAATAAGTACGTCTATTTTCTCCTTATCTAGAACAATTACTTCTGTTCTACTTCTTGGAAATGCGACCTGCCATTTCACACACACCGCACTTTTTCAGCGGTACTTACTTTTTGTCTTGCCCTGGTCAGATGTCTCCAGGAGTCGTCATCAGCGAGCGAAGAGGGGGATGTCAGGAGCTATTCAACCGGCCCAGCAGACGAATTCACGCTCCGGGTCTTTGTTCCGACCGTCCCAGACGAGTCGACTGTGCACAGATTTCGGTCCTCCGTTGTCCTCCTCCCCGTCGTTGAATCTTGACTCCCGGGTTTTGGCACCAAGAAATGTTGGCTCTAGCCTGCCAACACTTAAACAATACAGAGACACCTGCACAAGGAAGACAAACTCTGAGATCTCAAGTTTTACGCTTGTGCGCACAAGGGGAGCCGCTCTGGAACACAATAACTCAGTGCCCAGCCGACGATCTCCAAACCCCCTTGGGCACAGCTCTTTTTATTAGGAAAAGTATGAAAGTCACTCCTTCACATCTGGTCAAACAAGATACAAAGCCAATCCATATATGGTGAATAAGATACATAGGAAGTCATTATGCCATGAATACAGTTTTGTGAAGTTTCCTCTTAGCGTGGGCGGTTAAACATTCTTCCCTAGCATAACAAGGTCATGGGGAGCACCTGCAAGCATAGCAAGATATCACAGAGACACAGAAAGGACCAGTTCACAGAGAGGACTATGCTCCATATCCTCTAACACCATGCTCACCACAGAGCAAAGGTGGCTGAGGATGAGCTTCTCCTTGGTCTTCATCAGGTGGGGGATCAGGGCAACTAGTCTGTAGTGGTTTGGCTCCTTAGCGTGCGTGTGGAGACATTTTAGGCGCCTATAGATATTCAATTCAATTCAATTCAATTCAACTTTATTTATATAGCGCCAATTCACAACATCAGTTATCTCAAGGCACTTTACAAGTAAGGTTTTAAGACCTTACACAACTAAACCCAACAAATCCCACATAGAGCAAGCTTTTAATTGTAGCCAATCGATAAATTTGTACATTTAAATAGCAACAGTGGAGAGGAAAAACTCCCTCTCTAACGAGGAAGAAACCTCCAGCAGACCCAGGCTCAGTGTGGGCGGCCATTTGCCTTGACCGGTTGGGGTGAGGGGATAGAGAAGAGAGAAAAGAACACAACCACAACAACAAAACAAGCAGCAACAGAACACAGGCAGGATGGTTGGACCAGCAACTGAACACTGGAGACACGCTGCTCTGAGTCTGATGATACCTGTAGATGAGGATAGAGAGAGACAGAAGGGGAGAAGCACAACTAGGAGAGAAAAGGGACAAAGTTAGTCACATGTGGAAATGGAGGCATGTTAGTGGATAGAAGAAAAAGAGAAAAAAAAGAGCTCAGTCAATGAAGGACGTCCCCCAGCATCTAAGTCTATAGCAGCTTAACTAAGAGATGGTTCAGGGTGACCAGAACCATCTCTAACTATACGCTTTGTCAAAAAGAAAGGTTTTAAGCCTAGTTTTAAAACTAGAGAGGGTGTCTGCTTCTCGAACCTGGACTGGAAGCTGGTTCCATAGGAGAGGAGCTTGGTAGCTAAATGCTCTGCCTCCCATTGTTACAGATTGGACCTTTTCTCCACCAGGGGGAGTGTTTTTGTTTGAGTTTCTTTTTCCATGTTCTCTGCCAGCCTCCATACCTGCCATATTGCACACACCTGTTTATCATTTGTCACTCACCTCAGCTTGTCTTATACCGGTCACCATACGGTCATTATTCGCTGGTGTGTCACCCCTGATCGTCGCTTGGTTTTGCTCTCCCTCTTCCCCGACCTCTGGCTCGAGTAAGTTTAGTGTAGTATTTCAAAGCTGTTTTGTAGTTCCTGCCTTGGGCAGCGTTTTGTTTTCTAGAGTTAAGGTTAGTTTTGTTTCTCTCCCTGGTGGGCCTTTTTTTGTTTCTTAGAAAGCCATAGTTAGAGTTCGTTCATAGTGATTGGCACTATCGTTTTTTGTTCTGTTTTGTTTTCTAAAATTCTTACTGTTATTCCAGCACGGCTGTGACTTTTTGTTCTACCTGTTCTTTGAATAAATTATTAATCGGCTGCAGTTCCGCCTAGTGGTCATTTGCGCTTGGGTCCAAACTCGGCTCGAGTTTTCGAGCGTTCGTAACAGAACACACCAGCCACTATGGACCCAGCGAATGTACCCGCGGCGGTTCCGCCAGCCGCCGTTTCTGGCACCCTCCCACCGGTGTCACAGCCGGGGCCTAGTAGGGCTGAGCTCGAGGGAGTGAGAGAGACGGCCGAGCAGGCGCTCCGGATCGGCCGCCACTTCCAGTCCGAGGTGAGGCTAACTCTGCCCGCCCGCTTTAGCGGCGTGGCCGATCAGTGCGAAACTTTTCTTTCTTCTCTTCGTCTGAAGTTTGAACTTGAACCCCTCACTTACTTTACGGAGAGGAGCAAAGTAATTTTCACGCTCTCACAACTAGAGGGACGTGCGTTTGACTGGGGCATGGCCGAGTGGGAACGGTGCGCGGAGTGTGTTTCTAGTTTTAAGAAATTCGCTGATGAACTGTCCCTTATTTTTAACCCCGCCGCCAGCCGGCGCGTTACTGCCGCCACAATGTTTCGTCTCTCCCAGGCTGACAGGAGTGTGTACGAGTACACAATCGAGTTCCGGACCCTGGCCGCTCGCCTTGATTGGCCGGAGGGCATCCTTTGTGACAAATATTATGAGGGTCTTGCTGGGAGAATTAAGGACGAGATGGTGGGGAGCGCACTGCCTGCTTCCTTACGGGATTTATTGTCTTTGGCGGCCGCGATCGATCAAAGGCATCAGGAGCGCTGCCAGGAGCGGCGTCTACTGGAGGGGGCTCGTCAGTCCCGAGGACGCCGGCCGTTTCTGGGGGGACACGGGCGCGGCGCACCTGACTCGGAGGCGTGGCTCTGCGTCGAGAGGTTTCCTCCACGTCCTCCTACTGTTTCAACCATCACCGCACCGGCGCCGCCTCCACCTACCAGACCTGGACGGGTCGCTTCACCGGAGAGAGAGGAGCCCATGCAGATCGGGAGGTTCCGGCTCTCGGAGGAGGAGCGTAGGAGACGTCGCAGGTCGGGTCTCTGTATGTACTGCGGACAGGAGGGTCACTTAGTGGCAAACTGTCCGTTAAACGAAGACGCTCGCCAGCGGTCCGGGAGGCGCTGGTGAGCAGATCGGCTCACCTCTCTCCCGCTAAGGAGCCTGCTGTGTCGGTGGTCTTCTCGGTCCCGGGCGGAGATCACACTGCGCTAGCCGAGGCCAGCTTCATGGATTCCTGTTTGGCGAAGTCCTTGGGCCTTGGACTCGTTAAACTGGTAAGACCTGTTACTGTAAACTCTTTTAACGATCGTGTTATTCATACAATTACCTGCAGGACCGAGCCCATTAAGATGACTTTGGCCGGCAACCACCAGGAGACGCTGGAGTTTAACATTTTTACCTGCCCGGAATTTCCCGTTATACTGGGGCTCCCCTGGCTGCAGAAGCATAACCCACACATCGACTGGGCCTCCTGCAAGATATTGGGTTGGAGCAACTTCTGCTTGGGGAATTGCCTTCTGTCTGCCCCTCTTCCTCGTAGCCGAGCAGATGAAGGTGATGGGCCGACCGCATCAGACCTCAAGGGGATACCGGTGGAGTACCACGACCTGGGGACCGTCTTCAGCAAACGGAGGGCGACCTCACTGCCTCCACATCGTCCCTATGACTGTGGAATTGATCTGTTGCCAGGCACCTCTCCACCTAGGGGGCGCACCTTCTCGCTAACGCAGCCAGAACGCCAGGTAATGGAGGAGTATATAGGTGAGGCTTTAGCTTCGGGACTAATCCGACCCTCGTCCTCGCCAGCGGGAGCGGGGTTCTTCTTCGTGGCCAAGAAGGATGGTGGGCTGCGGCCGTGTATCGATTACAGAGGACTCAACGCCATTACAGTGAGGAATAAGTATCCCATTCCCCTCATGTCCTCAGCGTTCGAGTTATTACAGGAGGCCACCATCTTTTCCAAGCTAGACCTCAGAAACGCCTACCACTTAGTCCGCGTCAGGGAGGGGGACGAGTGGAAGACGGCCTTCAACACTCCTACTGGTCACTACGAGTACCTGGTAATGCCGTTTGGGCTCACTAACGCCCCCGCTGTTTTCCAGGCATTGGTCAATGACGTTCTTAGAGACATGGTAAATAAATTTGTTTTTGTATATCTTGATGACATTTTGATCTATTCCAGCTCCAAGGAGGAGCATGTTAAGCATGTTCGGGCGGTGCTGCTTCGCCTGTTGGAAAATCAGCTATTCGTAAAAGCTGAGAAGTGCGAGTTCCACACCACCAGAACCTCTTTTCTTGGTTTTATTATTGAGCCTGGACGAGTGGCCATGGACCCTGCCAAGGTGGCAGCGGTTACTGATTGGGCGGAGCCCAGGGACCGGCAGCAGCTGCAGCGGTTCCTGGGTTTCGCGAACTTCTACAGACGATTCATTCGGGGTTTTAGCAAGGTGGCAGCGCCACTGCACTCTCTCACGTCCTCCAAAACGACCTTTAAGTGGTCGGCCGAGGCCGGGGAGGCGTTCAACAGACTTAAGAACTCGTTCACGTCAGCGCCTATCCTCCGCCTCCCTGACCTGAATAGACAATTCATTGTGGAGGTGGACGCCTCCAGCACTGGGGTCGGGGCGGTGCTCTCTCAGCGATATGGGGACAACAAGGTGCATCCGTGTGCGTTCTTTTCCAGAAAACTCTCAAGCGCTGAGCGCAACTATGATGTGGGTAATCGTGAGTTGCTGGCCGTCAAATTAGCCCTGGAGGAATGGAGGCATTGGCTAGAGGGAGCCTCCCTTCCTTTTTTAGTCTGGACAGATCACAAGAACCTCGAATATATTAGGACAGCCAGGAGACTCAATGCCCGTCAGTCCCGCTGGGCTATGTTCTTCGCACGCTTTGACTTTACTTTGTCTTATCGCCCAGGGTCAGAGAACGTAAAGCCGGACGCTCTGTCGCGTCAATTTGAGAATCCCAGTGAGTTAGGTAGCAACACTGACGATGAGTTCATTCTGGCACCCTCTAGAGTCAGGGCTATGCGCTGGGATATTGAGGAGCGGGTGCGCAGCTTCCGGCACTCACAGCCCGTCCCAGAGGGTTGTCCCCCTCGGTGCCTGTTTGTTCCGGTGTGCTTACGTCCTCAGGTGCTGAGATGGGGGCACGATTCACGGTTGGCCTGCCACCCAGGGGTCAGCCGGACCACGTCCCTAGTCCTGCAGCGGTTCTGGTGGCCTTCGGTGAGAGGTGATGTCCGGAGGTACGTCGCAGCCTGTCGAGTTTGCGCCACCAACAAGCAGTCTCACAGACCACCTGCTGGATTACTCCATCCGCTGCCCATCCCATCACGTCCTTGGTCCCACATATCACTGGACTTCATAACCGGACTTCCCCCATCATCGGGTAACACAGTCATACTCACCATAGTCGACAGGTTCTCAAAATTGATTCACCTCATTCCATTACCCAAGCTCCCCACAGCCAAGGAAACTGCCCATCTACTCATCACACATGTCGTCCGGTTGCATGGGATCCCCGAAGATGTAGTCTCAGACCGTGGGCCGCAGTTCGCTTCAGTCACCTGGAAGGAGTTCTGTGGGGCACTCGGAACGTCGTTGAGCTTGTCTTCAGGTTTCCACCCACAGAGCAATGGCCAAACTGAGCGCATCAACCAGGAGGTAGAGTCCCTCCTGAGGTGCACCGCTTCAGCCCAGCCCAGCACCTGGTCGGCGCAGCTACCGTGGGTCGAATACGCCCATAACGCCCTTCCATCGTTTTCCCTGGGGTGTTCACCGTTTGAGGCGGCATATGGTTTTCAACCGCCGCTCTTCCCGGAGCAGGGCGCTAGAGTCGGAGTGTCGTCCATTGCCCACTACATCCGGCGCTGCAGGTGCACTTGGTCCCGAGTCCGGGCACAACTCCTGAAGGGGCAGGCAAGGGCGGAGCGATATGCCAATCGTCGCCGCGCCCCTGCCCCAGATTATCATGTCGGAGACAAGGTTTGGTTATCGACACAGAACTTAACACTAAAGGACTACAGTAGGAAACTCTCACCACGGTTCATTGGACCGTTCAACATCACTCAGATCATTAACCCGGTTTCTGTCAAGCTGTCTCTCCCACCCAGCCTAAAGGTCCACCCTGTGTTTCACGTTTCTTGCATCAAACCGGTCATCGATTCTGCTCTGTCTCCTCCAGTCAACGCCCCCCCCCCCGCCCGCATCATTGACGGCGGCCCAGCTTACACTGTTGGATCCATTCTGCGGTCGCGCCGACGAGGCCGGGGATTGCAGTACCTCGTTGATTGGGAGGGTTATGGTCCGGAGCACCGCAGCTGGGTCCCGTCGAGGAACATCCTGGACCGCACCCTTATCCGGGATTTCCACCTTCAGCATCCTGCAGAGCCCTCGTAGGTCGCCAGGAGGCGCCCTTGGGGGGGGGGGCTCTGTTACAGATTGGACCTTTTCTCCACCAGGGGGAGTGTTTTTGTTTGAGTTTCTTTTTCCATGTTCTCTGCCAGCCTCCATACCTGCCATATTGCACACACCTGTTTATCATTTGTCACTCACCTCAGCTTGTCTTATACCGGTCACCATACGGTCATTATTCGCTGGTGTGTCACCCCTGATCGTCGCTTGGTTTTGCTCTCCCTCTTCCCCGACCTCTGGCTCGAGTAAGTTTAGTGTAGTATTTCAAAGCTGTTTTGTAGTTCCTGCCTTGGGCAGCGTTTTGTTTTCTAGAGTTAAGGTTAGTTTTGTTTCTCTCCCTGGTGGGCCTTTTTTTGTTTCTTAGAAAGCCATAGTTAGAGTTCGTTCATAGTGATTGGCACTATCGTTTTTTGTTCTGTTTTGTTTTCTAAAATTCTTACTGTTATTCCAGCACGGCTGTGACTTTTTGTTCTACCTGTTCTTTGAATAAATTATTAATCGGCTGCAGTTCCGCCTAGTGGTCATTTGCGCTTGGGTCCAAACTCGGCTCGAGTTTTCGAGCGTTCGTAACACCCATTCTACATTTAGAAACTCTAGGAACCACAAGCAGACCAGCGCTCTGAGAACGAAGCGTTCTGTTGGGAGCATAAGGAGCCATGAGGTCTTTAATATAAGATGGAGCTTTATTATGAAGAGCTTTGTAGGTGAGGAGAAGAATTTTGAATTCTATCCTAGATTTGACAGGGAGCCAATGCAGAGAAGCTAATGTTGGAGAAATGTGATCTCTCTTCCTAAGTCCAGTCAGAACTCTGGCTGCAGCATTTTGAATTAATTGGAGGATTTTCAAAGAGCTATTGGGACAACCTATGAGTAGCGAGTTACAGTAGTCAAGCCTAGAGGTAACAAATGCATGGATTAATTTTTCAGCATCACTCTGTGAGAGGACGCTCCTAATTTTAGCAATATGGAAGTAGGCAGTTCTAGAGATTTCTTTAATATACGGTGTAAAGGAGAGATCTTGTTAAAAATGACACCAAGGTTATTAGCACCAATTATAATAACCTCAGTTTTGTTTGAATTTAGTTTTAGAAAGCTATGGGAGATATGGATCATATCTAAATGGAAAACATCACTGGTATTGCTTGCATCAAGATGCAGCAGCTAAAACAATCACTCTCACTGAAGCGCCAATTCACAACATCAGTTAATCTCAAGGCACTTTACAAGTAGGTTTTAAGACCTTACACAACACAGACGAAGTCTTCTAGTAACAAAGGGGGCTGAGGGTAGTGAGTAGGTGTGAATTCTCAGCTACCGTGACTCCTCCCTCCAACCAGTACAGGGTCGTTAATTGTGTCCTTTGTGGGGGGCGTGTGAAGTGGTCTTGATCTTTCTGGGCATAACTGAAAGGGCAGACAAGGGAGACAAGTTGTGTCTGAGGCCTCCACCTCTCGAGAGAGTGGCTGTTTACCTGTACGCGTAAAGCTTCTCCAACGTCCCGTTCAAACCACCTGTCTTCTCTGTCCATAATGTGCACGTTGTTATCTTCAAACGAGTGGCCTTCATGTTTTAAGCGGAGATACACTGCAGACACTGGTCCTGACGTGTTGTTCCTCCTGTGCTAGGTCATCCTCTTGTGTAATGGTTGTTTGGTTTTACCAGTGTACAGTTCTGAGCACTCCTCATTGCACTGAACTGCATATACTTGTTACAAAACCGACAAAGACACAAAACAAGACGTACAAAGGGAGTAGAGGGCAGAGCTGGGAACCTACTCTGCAGCTCACATCTGCGCCACAAGACGGCGCCAGAGAACCGCTGTACTGAGCACTGGGGTTGTGAGGCCAGTAATTAGACTGCTTCTACCTGACAGGACTGACAAGGACTGAACCCAAACGCACAACCAGGACAAGACTAAGAGAATTTATTAAACACAAAGATAAACACAGGAATGAAACACACACACACAAGGAACAAAAGAGAAATTCAAAATCTCTGCACATGCAGGTAAACTAAACATCAAACAAGTAAACAAAGGATCCCTGACTAAAAATAATAATGTGACGTATCTAGGTTTAAAAGCACGTGACGTGATAAGATGAACTACAGCGTGACCAGAACCAGACAAAACATGTCATGACTAGACTTGAGTAATGTAATTCCTAAAAATGAAGGCAACGCCAGACAAGGACACGACATAACACTTACACGACACAACATGAACCCACACTTACAAACAGGGAAATGATTAAAAAGATACAATATGATACAACCACAGCATGACACCGCACAACATAAAACAGGACACAATAAGCAACAGACCAACAAGTGACATTATTATTTTTAGTCAGGAACTTAAATACATTACAAGACAGGAAACAAGACAGAGATGCATGTAATAATTACATGAACACATGACACAAGATATAGGGACAAAAGAAGAACAGAAACAAGACAGCACCACAGCGCCCTCCAGGGGCCCTTCTGGGATAGTGTAATAGAATTTCTACTATATGGGTATTTTCCCTTGTGACAGAACTGTGATTCATATTACTTGATATATCCTCATATGTGTTTGCTTTTATCTGTAATAAGCAAAGTAATCATAGAATGAGTTATATACCTGCTTACAAAAATATTTTAGAATAGTGAGCCTTTTCCTCTTCCTTATGAGAAAGGGAGGTAGGGAGATACTGTTTAGTTCAAATTGTTTTACAGCATGGGGCCATGGTGAGAGCATGGCAGCAGAATTTTGATTTGCTTTGTTTCTGTTACATTTTTCTCCTGGTGCAAGGTAGTGACTGACCCTGAGTTGTGGGCTGATAAGTGCCTTCCAGACGGTCTCTCTCTGAGACTGAGCTAATGAGAAGACACATCTTTACTCCCTAGCAACGGAGGAGGTATTTAGGTAGGTGTAGGGTAGATGACTTCAGATCTACACTCAGGCAGGACAGTTTTGCACTGACTCTGTGTATTTCTCTTCTTGCAAGAATCAAAGACAACAGAAAGACAACTTTGGTCGACTTTTGATTCATTTATCAGGTTCCTAACAGTTTTTTTTCCCTCTACAATTTGGTGTCAGAAGTGGGATCCGTTGGTGGTCGTTGGAGGGGTCGGTGACGGTGGAAAAACCTCCTCTACAAAAACAGAGTAAGACGGAGGACCTAAGGCATCACCTCTGATCTCTATTGGATGGATCCTACGAACTCAAAATTACTTATCAACGGGAAACCTGGTGAGTCGTTGACATATTTGCTTCTCCTATGTCCTGGGGAAAGTGTTAATCAGTGAACACTATAATATGGCACTGATATGAGTGTTAGTCGATGAACACATTAATTTGGCATCGAACTTTCACAGAGACGTCTGTGACTGTACAACTACGCGTAGTGCTGCACTATGGGGAGCAGTTATGGTAAAGTTGGCTTGGAGCCACAGGGTCCCATTGTGGATATCATGAGGAAGAAATATGGAGACGATAGTATCAGTTGTCTTTCTGTGTGGACAAAACAATTTGGGTTCCCAGAGGGTGGTTGATTAAAGATGAATCAAATTGACATTTTGGGTGACAAACTGAAAGAAAACAAACAAAAGTCAAAGGATTTAGATAATGTGGAAAAGCATAGAAAATGCTGGCAACAATGAAAAGATGAAGCTGAAACTAGAGAGAGAAAACGAATGCAAAAGGAAATGACTACGGTTGAAAGTAGAACAGAGAATAATTCTGCACCCTGCAAACAGCCACCACCATACTGTCCCAGTGCGTCTTCTCTTTATCCGCAGATCACTGTGCTGAAACTGGACCCAGACCTGGATTCCTGCCTAACTGTCCTGCAACCACAATAACAACAACAGCAGCAACCAGAAGTGGCAAAGAAGAGAAGGAAAATAAAGACATAAAAGAGTTACATCTGGCAGCTGTAACCATGTATCAGGCAGTCGCACAACAGAGGCTACACCAGAGGAGGACGAGGTCGCGCAGGCCAAAAAGGACATGGC
The DNA here is from genome assembly GCA_030770545.1 of Macropodus opercularis. Lineage (NCBI taxonomy): Eukaryota > Metazoa > Chordata > Actinopteri > Anabantiformes > Osphronemidae > Macropodus > Macropodus opercularis. The sequence goes on from CM061110.1 coordinate 2,725,023, forward strand.
CGAGAAACATGCTTTAAGTGCTGTAAAGAAGGACATTGGGCTCTAAACTGCCAATCCACTGAGGGACGGTGTCTGTACTGTAAGCAAGAGGGACACAGACCAGCTTCTGCGGGGGCGGACTGACGGGTGGGGAGCCGGTCGGGACCCGGTGATGGTGTAGCTGAGGCTGAGGAGGGAGGTGATGGCACTGACACACATACACACCACAATGAAGACACGCTCACACAAACATCCACTGATGATGCTATTGCTAGCCACTGCAATGAAGAACGCTTGCCATGCATAGATTCAGAAATGATTTTGCAGTGTTTGATGAATTTAGAAAGTAGAATGAAAACACCACAACGCACCTATGTGCACTTTTCTTGTAGACAGTGGAGCTACACGCTCTGTGATGACGTCTTCAAGCCTTAAAACTGCACCAAGAATGAGTGGGAGTTATGTGTATATTGTTGGGGCTTCAGGTGTAACAGTAAAAGAATATTAAACCAAACCTTTGACATGTCTTACTCCAGATGGTACCACATTCAAGCATGCATTCATGTTTTCTGATTTGTGCTCGATAAATTTGTTAGGGAGAGATCTGATGATCAAACTGGGCATTTCTCTGATCTCATCCCCAGAGGGATTGAAGGTCAGCACAGATGCAGTTTGTGCACTGTGGAATGAGTGATTTACTGTATGCGTATGTGTGTAAGCTGCAGACTTGGCAAACTTGGGTGACAGGCAACCGACTTCCAGCTGCTTCCTTCTCTAGCTGCTGCTTGGGTCGCTCTGCCCTCTCCGTGGCAACCGCTCTGTCAGGGAATGTGTGCTCAGGATGACCATGTTGTTTTCTATGTCAACGCACCGCAGTCTCCATCTGCTTCCTTGATTCCAATTCGGCCTCTGACGCTCAAAGCCATTCTTTCTTTTGCTCTTCCTGTTTTAGAACCTGTAACGTCTTAAATGGCTTTTCACTGGGTGCTTCCTCATCTCTCGGCCTGCATTGAGATTTACCATTAACATAGATGTCCTTTCCTCTGGGCCTTTATGTTCATTCGACAGTTTCGGACCAAGAGTGTGAACGGGTTTAAATCATTTCATACAAATTGGGTAAAGCTCTAGAATAAAAGGGGACTAGAATATGGCCTTGCTATCATATATCCCACTTCTTTTTCCAAATGATGTGCTCAGAACATCTACTGCTCCCATTCTGTCCTTCAGTGTGACCCTGCTTTTAAACAGATTTACGGTTTGATCTGTCTGACTGACGTGAGAAGTAAGATAGACAACACTGTCCTGCTGATCATGCTGACCTCTGCTGTGTGCCACGACCTCGACCACACAGGTTACAACAATGCCTATCAGGTATATGAGGGATCCCCCTGAATGCTGATCCCAGAGTGTTTCCTTCCTCATACACAGGAATTTAATATTCTAAGGAATGCAGAAGCCAATTAACTCATCAACTGTGCATTTTTTAATTGCTTTTTCTGTGTTGTGTTTTTTTTTCCCCCAAACACAATTTAGGGCGAAATTCGGGGCAAGAGAGGTGTTGCATCAATATCCTTCATCCAAGATACACACTAGTAATATCTGATAAATTACTCCCATATAAATATTTTGATCATTCTATGAAATCTATCACTTTCAATCATAACGATGGGATAACTATTTATACATCCTGTCCTGAACATCAGGCGGGAATCCAGTCCTCCTTTTTCTGTTTAGAGGAACCTTTCCTTTGTGCCGGCTGTAACCATCAGTCTGGTCTCAGGTGTCAGTCAGCAGACTGTCCATCCCACTTCTGACACCAAAATATTATGGGAAAATCAAATGCTGGACCATACTGAGAAAACTAGAGGAGCATTTTGGTGTAATTAAGCAGCTCAATGTTTAGCACGTGCTGGCATGAGGAAGAGCACCTACAGCGAACCACTATTTTCTGATTGATGTAAACACAAGAGCTTCTTATATATTGTAACACAGTGGTTTAGCCACCCCTGCTGTCTAAATGCATGTTCCATTTGGCCAACAGACCAACCTGATAAAACTTCTAACTTCCCCATTTTGTTCCCTGTGGTTTTCTAGATTCACTTGGGCCCGTGCTTAAACTTTCAATGGGCTCATTCACACACAGGTTTTCACTCACACTGATCCTCCCATCTCATCGTATGGTTGGACCTTATCACACATACTCTAACTTTGGGTGACTCTCTTCAGCCAGGTAGTTTGTATGACACTGTTGGGTTTAAATCACCAACAGTGCTGATTACACCTGGAGATACAGTTCAATAACAGTGAAATATTGTACAGGAGTCGCGCAAAGTTTTACTTGTACAAGGGAAGGAGTGGGATCTCAGTGTGTTCCCACTTGACCCAAACTCAGCCAACTCCACCGAGCTCCTCCTGGTTCAGCTTTTTGTTCACAAAAGTTGTCAGTAGAAATTTGAGATGGGTGTGGACAGGACAGTACAGCGACAGTTGAGGAAGAGCCTCAGCTGCACTATGCTCTGTTTTACGTGCACACACACACACCTCCTAAATGTTTAAAAGTTATGTCCCACACTGTAAATAAGTAGAAAATAACATTCACACAATCAAAATAAAAAGGTACAGAATCAGTGAGTACTTGCATTCCCTCCTGTTTATCATTTTGTGAAGCCTGCTATTAAACATCCACCCATCATCGCTTAGTTTCCTATTTTCAATGTGGGCTTCATTCTTAACCAGCGACATCATCATGATACATTTCTGGAAGGACCTGTTGGTCCTTGTGTTGCTACAGTTTAACAGGACATAGTGAGCATCTTCTCCATCATAGATCGCAAGCAGGGCACAACGCATACAAAGAATAAGAAAAACTTGAACATCACAATCAGAAATGGTGTAAGTAATTTTAATAACATTTGCCACCAGGAACCAGAGGTGAGGTGGTACCTGTTTACATGATCCTAGGCCATAATACTTTGCAACCTTTTCAAAACTCCCGTAGCTTCGGATATGTTGGTGTTTACTTCATCAGGTATATATGTACAGCAAGTAGTTCCCAACTTAACACAGACTCCTCCTTCAGCTGCTGTTAGGAGGTCCAATACATCCTGTTCTGAAGGGCCATGAGTCTGAGAGCATCAATTTCACGGTTTTGACCTTCATCAATTTTAATAGATTGGTTCATGTACACTTGGAATCTGGAAACAACAGTTTCAATTCTGAGAGCACTTTAACGTAACAATACCATGTTTGTCCCTTGTGGATGGTCAGTGCCATCAGCCTTCCAGTCCCAATCCTCTGGATGTAGGTGAGTCCAGCTTCTCGATCTGGAATGTCCCCTGTTCCCTTCAGGCTGTGAGTCCTGCTGAGAGGAGAGTAAAAGAGTACCTGCCAGGACAGTAGACAAAAGGAGCTTCCCCCACAGTGCCATGGTTGTTGAGTGTGGTTCAGTTGTTTTCTTCACTGGTTTGAGACCAGGGGATTGCTCCACAACCCTTTGTAGCCAGACTTCCACCACTTCTCGCTGCAGGCCAGTGGGGTCACTTGTTTACAGTGACTACGATGAATCCAGGTGGCTCTCTCCTCGATCTTTACAGCAGTTGGCGTGGACAACTGGACTTTGTAGAGACCTTCTCAGCATGGACTGGACCAGCACTTGCGTTTGATAACTTTGATCAAGACCAGGTCCCCGGGTTTGATCAGGCTATCCTGGGGAGACACAACAGCATCTGGCAGATTATTTGCACTCACAACGACTTTAGACATCCAAGCTACTGGTTTACATTCTTCCTGTGCTTTGTCTTCATCATCAGTATACAAAGGTAGCCTGAACAGTCTACCATAGGCTATTTCAAAAGGGTGTTAGCCCATTGCTAGTACGCGTCACCTTCATGTATAGTTTTACAAGGTCGATACATTCAGGCCACGGTCTTCCTGTTTGTTCCATGGTCGTCCTGAGTCGCCCTTTTACTGTGCCATTTGTTCTTTCTACCAACCCTGTACTTTGAGGATGGTAAGAGCAGTGATTTCTCAGTACCATGCCTAGATGGCTAGCCATGTTGTTCACGATTTCATTCTCAAAGTGTGGGCCATTGTCACTGTAAAGTCGTTCTGAAATACCATGTTCAGGTATGATGTGTTTACGCAGTGCTGCTGCTACGGCCACTGAGTCTGCATTCTTGCTTGGCACTATTTCAACCCATTTGGAGATGGGACAGATTAAGACTAAACAGTACCTATACTGATTAGATTTATTTAGTTCAATAAAGTCCATGTGTGAAAATTGAAACGGATGTGTTGCTTCTAGGAATTTGACACTTCTGGGTCTCTCATTGCCCTGGGCATTGTGCTTACAGCATATACATGATACATGCTTTACAAAAGTCCTTTTTTGAGTAGGAATTAAATCCATAGGCGTGGAAATGTTGTTCCACCACCTTCACCATCCCTCCTGTTGAGACATGGCAAGGCCCATGGCTCAAAACAGCTGCTGTTTTAAACAGATTTTTGGGACGATTGGTTTCATTCATGTGGTAAACATTGTTGTGTAAGACTGCTCCTTGTTTCAACCACAAACGTTTCTCAAGGTCAGGGGAATGGTTTCGCTTATCTTTCATGATTTCAGATGAAATTGGCTCTGGGGTGTGTTGTTTGTCTGTGTGTGTAAAAATGTGTATGGGATGTTGCCCTGTTGCTGCTTCGTTTGCTGTTTTGTCTGCAAATGCATTTCCTTTGGTGATTGGATCTGTGGCTGGACAGTGTTTGTATCTCAACGTCACATGCATGTCACTAGGTTTCATGAACGGAAACTGTCCCTGTTGTTTTTCTGCTAATTTAACAACTGGTCACCAGTATGCGTGGGGTCAGGAAGGGGTTGGTCTAATGTCCAGTAGTAACGTGGGGACCTGTTGCTTCAAGAACTAGTGTGTCTGCCGTTGCTCCTTTCCCTATGCCCCCATGCCTCTTGAGGTGGGAACTATGGAAATCTTTAGTTAAAGTAACAAGTCTCTTCCCAGAAGATTAACACTAGAAGTCCCAGAGATGGGCCATTTGGCCTTTCTACCTATAAAACCCGCCGGCGGGCCGATCGGCCTGAAGGTTTTAGGCTAATATCCTTAATCAGCTGTGAACGATTGCTTTTGTTATGTTAACAACGGGGGGCCACGCTGAGCCACCTCAAGGAAACTTGTGTTTCACTTTGCATCTTAGGGAGAAATCACCACATGCTTTTTTCCTTTGTTGCAAAGATTTATTGATAAAAATAGTACAAAATGAATTAAAGAAACCAACCATTTGTACACATATTTACAAATAATATTAAAAAGTGAGTGAGTACATTCCAGCAATCACTCACAATCCTGGCACTGCCATGGTATCTCCCGTCTTCATTTACCACATGTGTATCTGTAGCAGTGAACACATCGCACAGTGGCATGATTGTTCTTGCAGTGGTGTTTGACCTGACACGTGGCTCTTTTTCCAGGGCTTGGTGTGGAGGGTTGGGTCCAAAGCAATTGTTCTTTTCTTGCCTTCTTCGCACACATATGAGAGTTGCAAGCTCTCTTGCAAGCTCCACCAGGAAGTCCACCCGTCTTTCATGCCTTCCGGTGCCTGCTTGATACAGCACATGTGCATTCAGTGCTGCCATGTCAATCATGTTATAGGACACGGCAATGGGAGGACGTTACAAATGTACTTGGATTTTAGGTCACAAGCCACCCAAAACTTGATCCCAAACTTGTCAGGTTTAGTTGCAATATACTGCAGGAAACAGCAGCGAGTCTTTGACGGGAAAAGCCGTTCATCAACGGTGATATGTAGACCAGGTTGTAGGTCGTGATGCAATTGGTGACAAATGATTTATGTCACTTCACTCTGCTTTTTTGGTGTTTTCCACTTACTGGTTTCAAATGAAATAGGAAATAATATGAAATGAAACCTAACCTGAAGACAGATCCGCTCTGAGTCTGAATCCGGCTGAAGTTCTATGTCTTCTCCATCTGAGTCGCAAGGGTTTACTTCACTCAGGTTCATTTCCAAGGCCTGCTGTGTGGTGAGTCTTCTCTGCATTTTCTTTTCTTGGAGAGGAGGTTCGTACACCACAGAATTCTTGAGGGCACTGAAGTAGTAGGCTATGTGCAGTGAGATTTTATCCACCTCAGTACAAAAGGAATTACCTCTCATCTGAGAGCAAGCTGCGTGCAATTAGATGTGTTAATTCATATCTTTTTACACCTGGGCAAGACCCTACATTCCAGTGTGAGAATGAATTGAATTCATGAATGAAGGATTAAATGGTAAATCAAGTCTGTGAAGATTCTCAATCATCCAGGAGACTCAAGTTCTCTGCTTTTAGCAGCTCTCCCTCCCCCACACATACAAACAAGCCACCAGCAACCATTACCAAGGTACTATGTGATGGAACCTTGGTAATCACCCGCAAGATGACAATTGCAATAAATGCCATTAGTTCAGGGAGGACCATGAACATCTTCCTGTGCATGTTTTTATAGTCTGTTCTTGAATGCTTTGAAGCATGTCAATGAACATGATGATGATGAAACACAGGAAGCTCTGAAGGCGACTCGAGATACTTTTCCTGGCCTTAGCCGTTGGCTCTCCATCTGCAGCCTACGCTTTGATTGGGGTGAAAGGGAGACGCGTCCCCACCTGTTCTTCATGCCACACTGTGCCATCTTTCGCTGTCTCTGTCAGGTCAGTCCACAAACAGGCTCTTTTTTGGTTGAGGAGCAGCAAAGCGGGGGAAATCTGGTCAAACTAGTTCTCTGCTTTTAGCAGCCATCCCTCCCCCACGCATACAAACAAGCCACCAGCAACCATTCACACACACCCCCCCCAAACCCCCTGCAGATTGCTCAGGTAATGACCTTATTTACACATGAATTGATGCTAATGATAGCCAAAAGACTAGCCAGTTAGCATCCACTTGGCCAAAGGAGGGTTAGAAATCTCTGGGACTTCTAGTGTTAACCGGACATATGACTACAGAGGCTTTTGCCGTTTCTCCAGTTTCTTCGTCCTTGATCCAAAGTGGTTTTGATATGCAGTTCTGGCTTATCTGACTGTTGGTCGGTTTTACAAATATGGTTTCTTTGGAAGAGACAAGGCCGGAAGCTGTTTCTTTAAGAACCGTTTTATCTGCACCAGTGACACAGGAATGTTACTTCTTCCCCTTATACTTTCAACACTCGAGTTAGACTTTTGCAGACTTGCAGCAATTTGATTCACTAATGTCTCAGTCAAATCCAACATCAACGTCAGTTTCTGAACCTAGTCATTGGGGTGTTTTTTGATGGGGGTTGTACGGGCACTGCGATGTGCAGTGCCTAGCGTAATGTCCAGGTTTGCCACACAACAGCCGTCATGCTGTTCTCTCTGCTGGCTGACCCCTACACCTGTCCCCCTGCTTCTGCTGTTCCTCCCATGGCCCCTGACTGGTGCTTGAAAGAAAACTCTCCAAAGAATGTGGAGGTCACTGTTCTCTTTCTTCCCACTTATTACACCTTGAGCATAATTCATTTTATTAGGGACATTGTCAGTACGGTGATTTACTTCTTTTTTTTTTTTTTTTTTTTTTTTTTTTTTTGTCCTGTCCAGCAGTTTAGCATCCATCATGTATGTGCTGGATGCTGTATTGTGGTGGGCAGTTTTGCTTTTTCAAAAGGGATACATGAACTATGAACCCCTCTTTGAAGATCTTTGTTTTAATTGGTCTATCAAGACGAAATGAGAGTCTCTGGATTGGACAGGAGGAAAGGGGGGGGGGGGGGGGGGGGGTGAGAAGAGGAAGCACAGACAACAAGATACATAGTACAACCAACAGGGTATAGCTAACATTACGTAAATAAGTTATAGTGATGAAATTGATTGTTAACAGTCCTGGTAGGTATGATGATAATGACAAGCAGCGACATCTACAGTAACCACAGCAGCAATAACAACAATAACCACACAACGACTATAAGTACAAGTGCAGCATTACCAACACCATGATAACTTCATTTGTGAAAAAAAAAAAAAAAAAAAAAAAAAAAACAACAACACAAAAACCAATTAAAATAAGTAAATAGATACATAAGAGGAAGGTATATCATAACATAACACGTATGCACTTTGTTGCTCATATAGTTTGTTCCATTACCCCGAAACAGTGAAACAACATCATTCACCGCTTGTGGTGATGCAAGCATTGGTGCACAGTGCCACTAGCAGAAACCAGGGTGATGGGGGAAGGTGATGAATGTGTCCCTACCGTCCCAATGCTCCAACAAGCAGCAAGAAAGGGCCCAGTAACCAGTGCGCCACATACCTCTCAGGCCCGGAAGGGCAGATGCCTTGAACCGGGGCGCCCGCCCACGCCCCCCAGACAGGGCTGCAGCAGCCACAGGGACAGCACCAGGAGCCAGGTCCGGCCACCGATGAGCCAGCGCCAGCCCACCCCGGGAAGAACAGAAGCAGACCCCCCCTCCACCGGGGGGGTCAGCCCCAGAGAGCAGAACCCGGGCACCCACAGTCTGCAAGGAACCCATAGGCGATGACCCCCGGCGTCCCGAGGGGAACCCACCCCCAGTTTGCGTCCCCCGCAAGGACGGAGAAGAGCCCCCCCCCCACGGCCAGACACCACCCCCAGCGTCATGGTGGGCTTGCAGCACTAGGTAGGCATTAGTGGGAATCAGCAGAGGAGGCCGCCCAGGCAGCAAGATCCCCTAGCCTGCGCCAGGATCGGGCCACCCAAACATCAGCCACACCACTAACATACATACCCACATACTGCCACATACATTCCCCCCAGAACCTACCCATCCATACGTGATACTATACACACTCACACCCACACCATACGCGAAGTCCCATTCATGAGGTGGGTTGGTCTCCGACCCAGTACCCGCGGGGCCCCGGGCAGGACCCGCGGCACCTCTAAAGCCACCTCCCCCGCCCCCATCCGAGGAGGAGCCAGGGGCAGCAAGACAGGACCCCGTTACCCTGCCAGCCAGCTTGGTTTGTAAGTGTGGGGCTAAGATGCATTAAAAGTGGGGGAGGTGTCCAGGAGCACAACCGCTGGCTGACGGACGTGTCTCCCAGAGGGTGTCCCCCGTCCCTAAGTGTCTACTTGCAATTAAGAACAGGGTGGTGGTCATCCTTGCCGGATGCGACTACCGAGGTCACACCTGGCCCCTCCTCTCGGACCCCGGTAGGAGACCACCCCCTTAGGCCCTAAATGTATGTGTATGTGAATATAAAGGACATTGGAAGACTACCAGTCTCCAAAGCCTTGTTTGGTGTTGTGTGTAATGTAGTTAAAAACTGAGGGGCATTCCTTTCTGGGAGGGACGATGTTTAAGGCTGCAATTCGAGCCAGTCCCCCCATATGGACAGGGCCCCTCATAGACCTAGGTGAATGGGTGTAAAATGTAGCTGTGGCATGAGGTACAAAGGTCAGCCGAGCTAGGTCCCAGACTAGCTCAGCATCCTATCCCACCACCCCCAGTCCCTCCCAGAGGGGGACAGACAGACCTGACCAGAGGGCCACGGTTGTGCTGCCCAGGGAACCACAGGCAGCGCAGTCAGGGCCTCCCCACCTCCTCTGTCTCACATACACATCCTCTCCCTCACGCATACTCATGCTCGCCCCGTGAGATCATTCATTCAGACACGCAATCTCTTACATAACACACATCCAGATCCATATGCATCTACACATATCCACCCCCATATACACAAGCCCATAAGTCCACACCCCCCCCTAGATGCACACACACACACACACACACACACACTGTGTAGCTGTGTAGGGCGGTCCGATCCCAGCCCAGGTGCCACAGGGATCCAGCGCCCAGGCAGATCCCCCCACCGATCCCATCATGCTCCATCGCCACGTGCTCCCGCCGCATCCTAGGAGTCCGACCGCTAGGAGCGGCAACCCTCCGCCCCCACAGGGACGCCCCAGGGGAAGGAGCACCCCCCAGGAGCAGGCAGGCCCCCGCCAGGGAACCCCACAGACACCGGGCACCCAAGTCCACAACCCCGGTCCGCCCCCCCACCAGTAGGGAGGTCCGCCCCCGCCCCCAGAGCTAGCTATGCGCCAATCCACCAACTAGCCGACCCCTCGACCCCAAGCACCAGCCCCGCAGATACTACCCCCCTGAACAGAGGGCCCGTGCGGCCGCCCCATGATCCCCGACAACCACCCCCCCGCCCACAAGGGCAGAGCAGCACCCCAGCCCCAGGCCTCCCTCCGCTACGCCAGTGCCGGGCACAGTACAACGCCTCAGGCCACACACATCACCACCATGAGGTGGAATCAATTAGAGTGGAGTTCCAGTTAATGATTTAAACAATCAGTCAATGTTTCTAAGGTTATGTAGTCTGACAGACTGTTCAAGTAGTGATTGATGCTTAATTTCTTTTTAGTTTTCCAGTTCATAAGGATGATTTTCTTTGCAACGCATAAGGCAGTGAATAGTAGTTGTGACGTGTTTTTCTCTAGATTGAGCCCTCTTAGATCTCCTAAAAGACACAGTGCGGGTGATACTGGGATTGGATACCTTAACCAGGTTGATAAGTGTTTGCAAACTCCTTGCCAGAATTGTTGCACAGGTGGGCATGACCAGAATGCATGTAGGTATCTATCTGCTGTGTTATCTGTGCAGTGTGGGCAGGTGTTGGAGTTAGTGAGACCCATCTGGAACATCCTTTGACCTGTATAGTGTGTTCTATGAAGAATTTTATATTGTATTAACTGCAAATTTGTATTTTTAGTCATTTGGAATAAGTTTGAGCATATATTTGTCCAGAACGTTTGGTCGGTGGTGATGCCCAAATCAGTTTCCCATTTAGATATAGGGAGACACACTGTGTCATTCGTTTTAGACAGAATTATATAGATTTTTGATAATACTCTTCTAGGTGAGATTCCAATAAACCGTTCTACTGCTGGTGGAGGTTGCCATTGTATCGGAGTGTTTTTGTTTTTTGCCTTAATTATTGATTTAAGTTGTTGATATTCTAAAAAGTTGCCATTAGTAATTCCAAATTTGGACACTAGCTCCTCGAATGGGATAACTCTATCCCTTACAAAAATGTGTTTCATATGTGTTATTCCTTTGTTATACCAGATTGGGAATTTAATGATTTTTTTGTTTTGTAGGATGTCTGGATTGTTCCAAAGTGGTGTATATTGGCAGGGGGCAAGTGAAGAGCCAGTTATTTTTAAGAATTTCCACCAGGCTGTCAGGGATGTTCTTATGCTAGTAAACCGGAAGCAATTATGAAGTTTGATTTTGGTACTGATAAATGGTAAATCTGCAATTTTAATGTCTTTACAAAAGGTTTGTTCAATGTCTAACCAGGATACATCTGCTGGACTGGAATTTATCCATTTGTGGACGTGATTCAATCTATTGGCAAGGAAGTAGTGGTAAGGATTAGGTAGTTCCAAGCCTCCACAGCTCTTATGTTTTTCAAGCGTTTTCAGGCTTATACGTGGTGGTTTGTTTTTCCATAAAAATTTTGAGATGCATGCGTCTAGTGTCTTAAACCACACCTGGGATGGCTGGTTTGGTATCATTGAGAACAGGTAGTTAAGTTTAGGTAAGACCATCATTTTAATGGTGGCAATTCTTCCCATTAATGAGATCGGTAGGGACTGCCATCTGTTGAGGTTAGATTCTATTTCTTTTAGTAATGGAGAATAGTTTAGTTCTGTGAGGTCTGACAGCCTAGCGGAGAATTCAATGCCCAGATATCTGATGTTCCCTGGCCGGAGTGTGTTAGAATGAGCGCTTTGGAAGTCATAGTTAAGTGGCAGCACTGTAGACTTTGTCCAGTTGATAGAGTATTCTGACAGAGCTGAAAATTCGTTGATAATAGTGGTGGTTGTGGGAAGTGAATTTTGTGGCTTGAGGAGGAAAAGTAAAACATCATCAGCATATAGGCTTATTTTATGATTTACTGTTTTAGTCAGTATTCCAGTGATCCCTTCATTTTGTCTAATTGCTGCCGCTAGTGGTTCAATAAATATTGCGAATAGTGAGGGGGAGAGTGGGCAACCTTGTCTGGTTCCTCTACACAAATTAAACCTTGACGAGATCTGACCGTTTGTTCGAACTGCTGCATTTGCTGAGCTATATAATATTTGGATCCAGTCTATAAAGGATTTTCCAATACCAAATGTATGCAGTGTAGCTAGCAGGAACTTCCAGTTTACTCGGTCAAACGCTTTTTCTGCATCTAGTGAGACAATGGCTGATTCTAGTTTGTGGATGGTGACATAATCAATTAGGTTGATTAATCTATACATGTTGTTTGTTAACTGTCTCCCTTTTATAAAACCTGTTTGATCAGGGTGAATTATATAAGGGGTAATTTTCTCTATTCTTCTAGCGAGGGCTTTGCAGATTATTTTTAGGTCTACATTTATTAATGAAATTGGTCTGTAGCTTGATGGGAGAGTGGGGTCTTTCCCTGGTTTTTGAAGCAGACTTATAACGGCAGAGTTCATGTTAGCTGGTATTGAGCCTTGCTTTTTAACTTCTACTACCATTTTGTAAAAGCTTGGTGCCAGCATAGTCCAGAATTCCTTATAGAATTCAGCTGGAAAACCATCCGGTCCTGGAGCTTTTTTATTGGGCATCTGCTGCAGGGCTTCCTGCAGCTCAGCCGGGGAGAATGGTGAGTCCAGAGTTATAACTTGTGTTTGGTTTAACTTTGGTAATTCAAGTTTATTTAAGAACGTTTCTATGGCTGAGGTAGATGGCTCTATTTCTGATGTATATAAATGTTGATAAAAGTTCTTAAAAGTATTATTTATTTTTTGAGGGTCATGAGTGATGTTGCCTCTTTTTGTAATAATTGAGTGGATGGTTTGTTTTTCCTTATTGTTTTTTAATTGGTTGGCTAAGAATTTGCCACATTTGTTGCCATGATCAAAATTCTCCCAACGTAGTTGTTCTATTTGAAATTGAGTTTTCCTATCCGTAATTTTGTTTAGTTCTAATTTTAGCTTTCTTAGTTCTCCCAGGATGTCGTCGTGTGGGGAAGCAGCATAGCTAATTTCCAGAGATTTAATTTTTTGTTCTAGTTCTGACTCCTGCAACATCACTTTCTTTTTCTTGTTTGATGAGTATGAAATAATTCTATCGCGCATAACTGCCTTTCCAGTCTCCCAGAGAAGACAAGGTGACGTTCCTGGTGTGTCGTTGATTTCCATAAAGGTTGCTGTTGAGCTGCTCTCCCAATCCCAGCTCTGCGCGTTCGTTGAATGATGAGGAGAAACGTCTGATAAAAATCAGTCTTGCTTTTATTTCAAACTTGAAGAATAATAATGTACAGGCCTGGGTCAGTCTGTCCCTATACTATACAGCATATAGTCAGGGCACGAAGTCTGACTGACACTGTCTGTCCCTCGACCCACACTTTTATGCTGGACAGAGCATCTTTCTGTGGTGTAACAGGATCCTGATGCCGTGGTCTGGTGTTCGTCTCCATGGCTGGTTTATTGGTGTCTTATCTTCTCCGTTGCTTTGTGGTCCCATAACCTATGGATCCAAGCACATTCCTTCTACAGACATTCACATGTTTCACTCCCTACTTATCTTATTTTCTGCCGTGTCTGGGTGCATCTGGTGTCTCTACTATTCTCTAAATCTGATGTGTGTGTTTCAAACTATACTTTAATGCATTTGGCTTGTTCTGTTTTCTGCATGCATCCTACTATCTAAGCTTTCAACTACTATTTTAACTACTACTTAACTATTTAGATTCCTACAATTCCCCCTTTTGGTCTCTCATCCGAGAGACCACTTACAACACCGCCATGACTGCTATGTCTTCCTGTTCGTCCTCCTCGTCGTTTGGTGCGCCTCCTCTAAGCAGTGGCATCTGTGTAGCAGGAGCATCCCTGCCTTCTATTGCAGTCACTATTAAATGCTGACACAAAGCTCGGATGCAGGGAATACAGCAGCATCCGCACAAGATTAGAATTGTCACCATTCCCACAAACATAGAGCACACTCCCCCTTTTCCACCAGCAACATATCCAAGGCCATACGGTTCTTCTTATGTCACTTGGAACGGTCCTGTCCACCGTGACTCAGACGACTTCCTCTTTATCACTTTCAAAAGGACCCACTCAGCCGTATGTGGTTTCCTGGACTCTGTAGATCCTTTGGCTCCTGTAACCTGCGTAGAGAATACTGCAACGAGAGCTGTTAGTTTTCATGACACACTTTGTACCCTCTACGGGGCATCACAGTTAACTGCAGAGTGTGTGATTCATTCTCTCCACTTTTAAATCATGCCGTCCAATACTTGCCAGTGCCTTGTTTTTCTACAGGTAGTATAGGAGTATTCCACGCTGAAGTCGATGGTTCTAATACACCACTCTGTAATAACCCATGAATAGTATCTGCTATCCCTGCCTCCGCTTCAACTTTCTGTTGATACTGTGGTTGCAATAAAAACCAACATCTGTGGGGGCCCTGTGACCACAACGTGCTAGGCAGAGCGTCTAACATATCTGCAACCAACTCGTGATCAGATTTTTCACGGCCATGGTGCCGAGTTAGTAACTGATGTTCAAGTACAACCACATCAGATGTAGTTTGTGTGATTTTATAAGATGAGTGTTCAGGTGAGTATTGGACATTAGGAAGTTGCGTTGTTACCCAATCAGTACTTTCAGCCAATCGTTTGGCCATCGGGCCTAGATCTTTAGCTTGGTGTCCAGGATGTATTGCCAACGAGACATGAGGCACCGCCTCCGCACCCATCTCATACCAGCCAGCCTGATCTGCTGTCAACTGGACACTGCCCACTACTCCTTCTGGACCAATCAGAATAGCATTAGTGGAAATTTTCCATGTATGTCCTTGCAGTTTGTCCTGAAACATATCTTGATACCAATCTGTCTGTTCCCTGTCATAAAATAGTGTAACATGGTAAGGGTCGGTCGGGGAGACATATGGGCTCAGTTGGGAGATCCAGGGTTTCCAGGCCATGTATAAGGAGAGAAGACCGCCCCCTGCCGGGCCCTCTGGTTCCAATCGGCCCCAGTATACGTCAGCGCCCACATTCGTCGAGGCTTCCTGCATCAGCCACTGACCAGCCACTGACAAACTTTTCTTGGAGCAATTAGTGGATTCACTGTTGGGAAACGATACAATCACACCGTCAGGTGAACAAAGAATTGAAACGCCCAGTCGAACCAACAAGTCTCTCCCCATCAAATTGACTGGGGTGCCATTTGAAACAACAAAACGATGCCGTATGGATTGGCCGGCCACTCGGACCGGCAGAGGTTGGGTTAACGGCAGTTTGACAGGTTCCCCAGAGAGTACTAGTTCAACAGTCTTAGATGATAGGTCCTTCTTTTCCACTCTCACATTCAGAGTGGAGAAAGTCGCGCCTGTGTCCACCAGAAAGGGCAGTCTTGTCTGTTTTATTGTCAAGGTTAACAACGGGTCTGCCCTCCCGTCGTCTAGGCTTCTCTGTGGGCTACTTCATTGTTGGGGGAAATCCTCTGGTTCCCACACAGGAAACTGACCCCCTGGTGCAAGACTGGCGTGAGGTGCAACATGTGATCCTCTATTTGGTAGACCTCTTCCACGCTGTCCTCGTCCCCTCGGACCAGGTCCCATGTTTGCATGAATCATGGGACATTCTCTGGCGAAATGCCCCGGCTGACCGCAGCAGTAGCATATCCACTCCCCCGACATGCCCCTTCCCCTCCCGGATCCCCGTCCCAGATAGCCACGGCCCCCCCTGGGTTGACCCCTACCGTACTGCTGTGGGTAATATGAGCCTTGTGTATTGGATGGCCCGTGTCCATACTGAGGGTGGCCTGGAACCCAGAATGGAGAGGGCAATAAATCTGGGTTATCAGGAACCTGTGTAGCCTGTTGCAACATCTGTTTTTCTACCTTATCTTTCTTCTTAACATCATTAGTCTCTTGTCTTACCTTCTGTAACTGTAACCTAAGCAGCTGTTTTTTCAATTCATCCATTTCTGAACCTTCCTCTTCCTCTTTCTGCTGTGCCTTATGTAAATGGTGCAACAGGTGGCGTTCCCACGTCTCAGTGGAACCTCCCGGTGCATCTGGATTGTCTTCCATGCTTTGTCTTACTTCTTTTGACACTCCCTTTAACACTGCTCGCCTGAACAACTCCTCTTGCATTTGAGTGGAGTGTGGGTGCACCCCCGTAGCATCAACCCATTCTGTTTTACACCTATGTAAAAAAGTGGCCGGTTTCTCCCCCTTCTTAGGTGTACACGTGATCTGATGTGTCTGGCCTCTCTCATAGCTCTACCCACATTTGTGGCCCACTGGTCAAATGGCTCACTATCATCTACCATCAACAGTCCTGCTCTTGCCTCTATTTGTTCTACTTCCCAGGTGGACATAATCTGCCCCATCAGGGCCTCCAATCACCTACTCCCAGTCTCTTGACTCCTCCTTTCACTCTCCTCTTGTCTCCTACTTTCCCTTCTTCTCCTGTTTCTAAAAGGTTCCTCTCCTTCTTCGTCACTTTGCATGCTTCTACTTTCTCCTTCTAACTCTATCCCTGACTTCCATCCTATTGCCTGTTCCTCCTTCCTCATCTCTTTTCTCTTAATTAATTCCTGATCTTGCTGCTGAGCTGCAGCAAGCACACGCATCGTTTCCCTAGTTTCGTTATCTCTGCTCCAATCTACTCCACTGGCTCCTCCACTGTCCTGCTGCTCCTCTACATCTAACTGACCTCCCTTCACATTCCACAGAGGCATCTGTTTATACGGTGGGGGCAGCGTAGTAAGTGCAGATGTGTGCTTTAAATCAGGATAGATGTTTACATATGTCGGTGGTCGTGTCTGCCCTACTGTGGTGTGTGGTGTTAACTCTGTCTCCTGTTTTTTCACTGAACTATCAGTGAGTTCCTGTTGTTTGTCTTTCCCTATTTTTGCAATAATTTTAGTTCCCCATGCTGCCAATGCCATATTGTGCACTATTCGCCTATTTTCCTCTTTTTGTTCTAATTCTGTTTTCCACTTTCTCTTCACGATTAAACCTTTTACTTCTTCTTTGCTGTGTTCTTTTGTTGCCTGTAATGCAGCCACATCCTCCCTGGCTAAAACTTCTGCTAGATGTCCTCTGTCCTCATCTTTCCAAACTCCCTTCTTTTTTAATTCTTCATATTTACCATCATAAATTTTTCTTTGTCGATCTCGATCTTTCTTTTCAAAACCACTTATCAACTGTTCACGAGCTTTTTTCCACTGATTCAACATTGTCAGTGGCCTGCAGCCGCCTTCATCAACACCCTCTAGATCAAATTCACTCTCCATTTTTCTCCTCCTGAGATTTCACTTCTCTCACTCACAGGAGTGAGAAAGAAAAAACAAACAAACAAACAAACAAAACACTTTGTTATCACCGTTAGATTTCCACTCTCTCACCGGTGACTTTTCAACTCTTCAACACATCAACAACTATTCCACTAACTTGCAATATTTTAAGGGAGCACCAAATCCCTAGGGGTCCTACACCCGGAATCTTTCAGACACTGCCCCTTTTTTTTTTCTTTTTGTTATTAATTTGTGTCTGTAGCTTTCCAACTGGTGGCCGTAATTTTAGTTGTATCACAACAGAGGTTCACAACTCAGTCTTTTAAGGGAGCACCAAATCCCTAGGTTCTACCAAACCGGAATCTTTCAGACACTTCACCCTTTTTTTTTGTCTTTTAATTTTTAATTTGTGTCTGCAGTTTTCCAACTAGTGGCCGTAATTTTAGTTGTATCACAACAGAGGTTCACAACTCAGTCTTTTAAGGGAGCACCAAATCCCTAGGTTCCACCAAACCGGAATCTTTCAGACACTTCACCCTTTTTTTTGTCTTTTTGTTTTTAATTTGTGTCTGCAGTTTTCCAACTAGTGGCCGTAATTTTAGTTGTATCACTACCACAACAGAGGTTCACAACTTAGTATTTTAATGTCCTTGTCAGGACATTATAGGCACCACACCCGTGATTTCACTTCTCTTACCCTTTTTACTCTTTTTCTTTTAACTTATCTCTTATCCTTTTTCTTTTTTACTTTTAACTTTACTCTTATCCTTTTTCTTTTTTAATTAATTATTATTCTTCAAATTTTAATTTACAGAACTGGATTCCTATCCATGACACAGTTTTTTTAGAGTTTCCAATATGCAGAAATTTGAAACTTAACAGGTTTTCTGCTTACCTTGTTTTAATCCTGGCCAGGCTACTGTGTCACAAACAGGTCCTCAGTTCTCGTTCCAAATCTGTCTCTCCTTCACCATCACGTCGGGGTCACCAAATTGTTGAGCTGCTCTCCCAATCCCAGCTCTGCGCGTTCGTTGAATGATGAGGAGAAACGTCTGATAAAAATCAGTCTTGCTTTTATTTCAAACTTGAAGAATAATAATGTACAGGCCTGGGTCAGTCTGTCCCTATACTATACAGCATATAGTCAGGGCACGAAGTCTGACTGACACTGTCTGTCCCTCGACCCACACTTTTATGCTGGACAGAGCATCTTTCTGTGGTGTAACAGGATCCTGATGCCGTGGTCTGGTGTTCGTCTCCATGGCTGGTTTATTGGTGTCTTATCTTCTCCGTTGCTTTGTGGTCCCATAACCTATGGATCCAAGCACATTCCTTCTACAGACATTCACATGTTTCACTCCCTACTTATCTTATTTTCTGCCGTGTCTGGGTGCATCTGGTGTCTCTAAAATTCTCTAAATCTGATGTGTGTGTTTCAAACTATACTTTAATGCATTTGGCTTGTTCTGTTTTCTGCATGCATCCTACTATCTAAGCTTTCAACTACTATTTTAACTACTACTTAACTATTTAGATTCCTACAGTTGCCCATTCTGTTTTGATGTAACTGATAAAGTCCAGGTCATTAAGTAATGATGTATTAAATCTCCAGCTCTTGCTTGGTGGTGTTACTGTCCTACTCAAAGAAAGAGAAACTGGTGCATGATCGCTAATGGTGATAGAGTGAATACTGGTGTCAGAGACATCTGATAGAAGTGACTTGTTCACTAAAATGTAATCTATACGGGAGTGCGAGTGGTGAACTGGGGAGAAGAAGGTATATTCCCTGGAGGTGGGGTGGAAGGAACGCCAGGCGTCGCAAAGACCGAAATCATCCATGTACTGTTTTAACGTCTCTACTGATTGCCAGCTCCTGTTGCTCACTGCTGTGCTTAGCCTGTCCAGCTCTGGGTTACTCACTAAGTTAAAGTCCCCTCCTATTATAAGTTTAGAACCAGAGTGAGCAGCCAGTGATGTGAAGAAGGTGTGAAAAAAAGAGGGGTCATCGACATTGGGACCGTACACACAGGCTATGCAGAATTCAATTTTTTGTATTAGAATATTAATTATTATAGTTCTTCCTTCTGGGTCTATAATTGTATTTTTATGGATAAAGTTTACATTCTTATGTATCATAATGGCGACCCCTCTTTGTTTAGAGTTGTAGCCGGCCAAGTAAGCATGTGGGAACTCTGGTGAGGCTAAAGTGTAGTCTATAGTTTGGGGAGTGTGGGTTTCTTGTAGTAATACTATGTCTGCTTGCAGAGTCCTGAGGTGGTTTAATACTTTGACTCTTTTTTCCTTCTTATTGATTCCACGTACATTCCAGGTGACAACCCTCAGTGACATCATAACTACTCTGCTTGATGTGAATTATATGTGTGTTGTGTGGCAGATTTAGTTGTGTGGCTAACTGTGAATACATGTCTATTATGAATTCTGTGTTGTACGTGTGTGCATGCATTACCTGTGGTGTGGCTCTTTGTGTGACGTTTAATCCTGCTGGTTGTGTGGGGAGGACTTAGGGGGGGAATAGGGTGATAGGAGTGAAGGTGAGTGATGAGGAAGCAGTAAAGGAAAGAACAGTAAAAGTGTGTAAAGGGTGAGTTGAACACAAACAGAAACAGTGAAGTGAACATGAAGGTAGGCATCAATCCATAACCATACCTGCGAGAGGGTGCGAGATTATATATAATGCGTAAGAACTAATGTACATAGTTTAGTTACCTGCATCTATTCTCTTTCCCTTCCAACATGAATATATACATATACACATATGCATACATACACACTCATATATACATACACACACACACACATATATATGCATATATATACATGCATATATATATATACACATACACACTCATATATACATACACACATACATACATACAAACACACATACATTCATTTTTAGTCTATGTGTGTGCGTGTGTGTGTGACCACCTGTCGTTAATACAGCCATGGGGTGGATTCCCGGTCTCGGTAGAGTTGACCGTTCACGTACAGTTTATCGACGCTGATGACCGCTCGGCTGCCTTCCGACATGAATCTCCTGCGTATGGGAAACAATCTGCGGCGTCGGTCCAGGATCTCCCTGGGGAACTGGTCGTTGACGCTGTAGTCGGTTCCCTTCAGCTGTCTGCCCCGGCTCTTCACCAGTTCCTTCTGCTTGTAATCACGGAACTTGGCAACGATGGGTCTGGGGCAATGGCCATCCGGTCTCTTTCCTCCCAAGCGGTGGGCCCGGTGGAAGGTGATTCCCCCCACGACATCGGCCGACAGCTTCATCTGCTGTTGAAGGAAGTTTTTGACGGTGTCCTCGGCGTCTTCTCCTGCCTGCTCCGGGATCCCCGCAAAGACCAAATTGTCCCTCATGCCGCGGGCCTGAAGATCGATGATGCTCTCTTTAATTCTTTTATTTTCTGCCGCTAGCTGGGCCATGTCCTCTGAGAGGGTCTTCACAGATCCTTTCAGGGCCTCGTTCTCTGTGACCAGAGCGACAACCTGCTGCTGGCTGAATTCCAGGGATTCCCTTAGCGCCTGGAACTCCTTGTGCAGTATTTCCACAAGTGCCAGACGCGCATCGAAACTTCCAAGTTTTTCCTCGATTGACTCGAGGATGTCAGCGATGTTTTTGTCGGGTGAGTCTGCTCCAGGTGACTCTGAGGGTCGGGATCTCTTGAGCGGGGCCGTCGGCTTGGATTTCCCCATGACGACTCTCTCGAAGCACTCGTCGATGTAATCCTCTATGTTCTCCAGAGTGGTAGGATGAACGATAGTATTTCTTGTCCGGGAAGTTTTATATGGCTTTTAATTTGTTGTTAAATGTTGGCGGATAGCTTGACGAGCTTCTGTTTCCTTCGAAGTACGCGCCGCCTTGCTGAATTCTCGCACTAACTTCGCAGACTCTCGCGTGTTCTCACAGCATTCTCTCTCCTCCTGTCACAGTTTGAGTTCCTCACAGTTTGAGTTCCTCACAGTTTGAGTGATTTACTTCTTAATAAAGTCTGAGACAGAAAACAGGAAGCCTCCCCTAAGAGCTTGTTTTAGCTGCTGTAGGTAGGGGCCATGAGGATTCCCCATCATCCTCTAACCTGCTGTGTTGTTTGAACACCTCTTCAAGTCTGCCCCTGTACTCATAGACATCTGATTTCACTAGTGCAGCTGCTAATGCAGCTCGTCTCCCTGCTGAAAGTCTGGTTTTCTCTTCTGTGCCTGTTCTAGCCACATCTTTGCACATGCCATTTGTCCTTGCTTATCCCTCTGCTTCTTTCCGCTCAAAGTTGACACACTTTTAACTTTCCTACTAACCGCAGACACGTAGTATGAACCAGCTTTCAGTCAAAATCGTGCTTCTTTTTCCACTCTTTTAAGTATTTTGTGCTGCCTGGATACACAACTTGCTTGTGTCTAAGGCAGACTTGCTCGTTTTGTTTCCCCATTATGACAATTCTTAGTCCTTTACAGCCTTTAAAGTCTTTCTCAGGACCTAAATTCCAAATCCACTACATGTGTACTTCAACAGACCAGAGTTTGTTGGCACCGTTAGGTTTCCCTCCGTGCTGCAGGTTCCACTAGTGGCATTCACACTCGCAAGCGCTTCATTCACACGCATGCATGACTAATTTTCATTTACGTACGTTCCGCTCCTTTTTACGGTGGTTTTTCACTTCCTTACGGCGAAGTGAAGCTAGACCAAATTTACTTCCTTATTGTGAAGTAAACCCAATGCTCTCGCTCATTATTTCATCGGAACTGTCTCCTGGATCCCGTCGGTCGACACTCAACGAAGGAAGAGCAGACTCTACAACACCGGCCCAGCCACAAATTTCACATCCTGGGTCTTTCCACAGGCGTTCCTAGACGTCCGGCTGTCAACAAACTTCGGTGCGTCCTCTCCCTCCTCGAAGGAGGTTGTCCCTTGGGCTCCGGCTTGAAGGACCAATTTATGTTGGGTTTAAATAACCAACAGCGCTGATTGCACCTGGAGATACAGTTTAATAACAGTGAAATAAAGTACGGGAGTACAAAAGTTTTACTTTTACAAGGGGAGTAAGGTGGGATCTCATGTGTTACAACTCCTCCAACTCCTCCTGGTTCCGCTTTTTATTCACAAGAGTTGTCAGTAGAGATAAGACATGGGTATGGGCAGGACAGTACAGCAACAGTGGAGGAATGGCAGAGCCTCGGCTGCACTATGCTCCCTTTTAGGCACACACACCCCCTAGATGTTCCACACTGAAAAGAAGTAGAAAACAACAGTCACACAATGATAACAAAATAATAAAAAAAAAAAAAAAAAGGTACAGCATCAGTGAGTACATGCATTCTAACACCATTTAGATTCAAATCACCTCAAATTAAACTAAATACAAGCTAGATTTCCCACAAATTTACTCAAAAGAGGACACAAATTTAGCTTTAAATCGTAGGCCACAACCTTGCTGAACTTCTTCTTACACATGGTTCATTCTCTTTAAACACATTAATGGACTTACACAAGGTAAGACTTAGTCATTCCTAATATCCTACCAGGGGTCATTTGTAGATGTAACTTAACTAACTTTCACTCATCATGAAAAGGAACTACAGAACTCTTGTGACGAAACCATTTCACAGAGCTACACACACATTCTTCACCTAAACAGACTGTCCATCACATATTTGCTTTAAAATATAAAACCAATACAAATCAAATTAATCAAAATACAAGCTACGTTTAACACAAAGTTACATAGAAGCAGAGACTGAAGTTTTAAAGCTATGCCCAAAATGAACATTGACGTTTACCTCTGTATTCTCTGTCTTCATCAGTCCACCAGTTCTCTCGGTGTAAGTCTGGTCACCCTTCTTATAGCCCAGGCTCCACCCCTTCATAGGAGGAAACCAAACCACAGGTAAGTTTACAAAGACTCCCAACTTCCTCAGACCCTTAATTCCCCAGGCCATGGGAAACTATTCACCAGCCCTATTTGTGATGTTCTTCTAATAACACATAAACATACATAACACAACCTGCAACATTTACCACTAGCAACATTTCCCGACAGACGATACAAGTCCCCCACATATGGTTTCGCCGGACTCCAATCCCATTGCGCCGGCGTGAGGCAGGCTGTGAGGTCAAAAGCGAGCGCAGCACAACCCTTCGGTTTGCCCGGCGAAAAGTGGACATACGACTATTCACCACACGTAAGAAAATCAAATCGACAACTAATCGACCAACAGCAAAGTATTTCAGTGTGCGTAGTTTGTCCTGAGTGTATATATAAGAAAAATGTTTATGTGGCGTCGTAAGAGCGTGTGCACCCGCTGGTGGACAGCTAAACGGGAGAAACGCTCCCTCGGCGGTGACCAGCAGGCGCTTAGTCACAATGTTTGGACCATTTTGTTAGCATGTATTAACCAGACCTGTGTTTCTTTTGTACATGTGGCCTTCCACAGAACTATAGTAGGTGATTAATAACGATTTAAGAGCGCGTGCACCCGCTCGTGGACAGCTAAACGGGAGAAACGAATCCTAACTGAGGTGAGTGAATGCGTGCGGTCAGGTTGGTGCCGCTCCCTCGGCGGTGACCAGCAGGCGCTTAGTCACAATGTTTGGACCATTTTGTTAGCATGTAACAACCAGACCTGTGTTTCTGTTGTACATGTGGCCCTCCACAGAACCATAGTAGGTGAATAATAACGACTTAAAAGTCACCAATTACTGTATTAAATGAACTGTATATCTTTTTTGCCAGAATGTGTTACAAGTTAGCAACATGCTGTGGTTTTTGCTTGGTGCTATGGTAGAAACCATATCTATTCCAACAGCCGTGCAGCATGTAAGAAAGTGTTGCATAGCTTGGTAAGACAAAAGATCATCAGTCAAAAAAAGTTAAAACAACAAAACCCACTCCCTGTTAAAGCTGCTGTGAGAATGTGAGTGCCATAATTTATATCGATAAGATTAAAGGTTATTATGGACTTATATGCCATATTATTACAGTGTTTTTTATTTATTAGACTAAACCATCTGTCTAAACATGCTTAGACAGATGGAGACGTTTTAGGCACCTATTGATATGTTCCTGAATCTTGCTATTTACTTACTTACAGCCTAATCATCTGTAAAGATGTGATATCTATCTGTTGTTAATGTGTTTTTGTTTTTTCACTGAATTCCAG
The DNA here is from genome assembly GCA_030770545.1 of Macropodus opercularis. Lineage (NCBI taxonomy): Eukaryota > Metazoa > Chordata > Actinopteri > Anabantiformes > Osphronemidae > Macropodus > Macropodus opercularis. Next base: position 2,749,516 of record CM061110.1, read on the forward strand.
GTGAAACACAAGCAGACTCCTGCACTGGCAGTTGAGACTGAGATGCTCCCTCCTTCCAAAAAGATGTGAATAATGAGGTAAATAAGTAAGATCCTCACTGTGGTCACAAACCATGGTTGTTGCGCTGGTAGTTTCATTCTAACGAAGCTGAACACACTAACTATGTCGTAGAGATTTGAGTCAGGGTTAGTTTTGTGGAAATGAGTTTGACTTGTAGTTGAAGTCATAGTTAACCTGACAGGACAGAACCATTTTCACCAAAAAGACATCATCTGAATAGGAATATACGCTGCTCCAACACCTGCAAATGTGTGACAAACAAAAAAGTAGACACACTGGAAGGTTGGTTGTGATTCAGGAGAAATATTGTCTTTAATGAACAAACTTAAAATCGCAGCACAACAACTAACTACAGACACTCGCTATGAGGGTAAATAGTAAAATGATGTTAATAAACAAAAGTAGCAATTAGTCTATAAAACAAAACAAAATCCTACGTGACTAAGTACAAAGCAAGATGGTCTGTAATAACCAGAATACAAAAGCAAGACGCTGACTAACCAGAATTCAAACTGATTGATCAGATACATGAAATTACACCTGGGTCCCATAAAGCAGTTATAAGGTTCAAAGAGACATTGCCTCAGCTGGCTGGAGAACAGACCTGCCACAGATTGAACTTTTCTAAATGTGCAACTGCCACCTCACCACCAGAGATGCAGGATTTTAACAGAGCACTGAAGCAGAGGGTCCCACTCCTTTTGATTCTGGAACTGCCAGGTTGAGGAACTCTTTACTTTAAGGTACAGAGGCAGGCTTTGTTGTACCGATTTGTTCTCTCAAGACATGTAAATATGCTGGAGTCTATCCCAACTGTCATGTGGGTTGAGAGGAGCGGTACAGGTCACCAGTCCAACAACCAGTGTGGTTGAACAGCTTTTCTGATATCACAAGACACTTATAAACCACAATGCAGCTTCAGTTCAGGCAACATTTGGCTGAAAAAGATTAGCAATCAAATTGTCTGAAGGTTGAGTCATGGCAACTGGACTTCATCTAGTTAGTAACTAGAAGATGTCCAGTTGCCATGACTCAACCTTCAGACAACTTGACCTGGATGAATGAGAATCTTCACAGACATTAGCAATCAAAGTAAACTCACATGTCTACAACACTGGAAAAAATTAAACAGCAACCACTGGTTTTATGTGATCTCTTTGTGTTAGATATGATCTGAATAGAACAGAACAGGTGATTCTAAGCGTTTTGTCACTGTTTCCAGCCTCAGTGACGGTTTTAGCTGCTGCATGTTAATGCAAGAAATGCCAGGGATGTTTTTGTACTAGATGTGATCTAAATAGAAGATTAAAGCAGGCAAACATCTTTAAAATGCATTTAAATCACTTTTACCAAATTCGTGTTCTTTTGGTCTCAAATGCACAGAATAGGCGATTCTAAGCGTTTTGTCACTGTTTTCAGCCACAGTGATTGTTTTAGCTGCTGCATCTTAATGCAAACAAAGTGATGTTTTTTGTATCTTTTATGTTTCAAACAAAACACTAAAGCAGACAAATTAGTGTTTTTTTGGTCTCCATTGCAAAGGTGATTCTGAGTATTTTTGGCACAGGTTCCAGTGAGAGTGATCGTTTTAGCTGCTGTCTCTTAATGCAAAAAATGGCAAAGATGTTTATTTGTTAGATATTATCCAAAAGAAGTCTAAATCAAACCACATGAGTTTGGACGCTGAGCGTTATGCCAAGCTACGTTCAGATTTGAGTGCAGTTCCTCTTGAGCATGCAGAGTTGACTTTGTTTGTAGATTGTTCCTTCTACAGAGAGGAGGACGCCCTCAAAGCCGGGTTTGCAGTTGATCAGGAGAAGAATGGTAACCTGGAGGTGGTGTGTATCTAGGAGGGCATTCAACCCTGTTCAGCTCACCTGGCAGAGCTGAAGGCTTTGACCTGCGCTTGTGAACTAGCAGAGGGCAAGCGATCCAAAGTGTATACGGATTCAGCTTTTGCAGATGGGGTCTGTCATCTGTTTGAGGCCGCATGGAAAGGGCGAGGATCTAGATACGCTGATGGTTCTCCTGTGGTGCATGGTGAGCAGATTAGAAAGTTGTTGATGGCTATGATGAAGCCAACAGCTCTGGCCATCATTAAGTGGGCTGCGCACAAGAAAGATGCCTCAATGGTCATGCGGGGCAATGCTGCTGTAGACAGCGCTGCAAAAGGGCTGCTGCAGCGGACACTAAAGCTATTCTGGCTGCTTATGCCAACAAATCCAAGATCAGATCACCTCTAGGGACTTGTCTTTGTTACAGAAGCTGAACGCCAGCTCTGGATGCAGAGAGGAGCAGTGAAAGACGGTGACGGGCTATGACAGTGTGTACTGCCCGACTTCACAGTCCGATGTTGGGAGGTGCAATGGGATTTTGAAAATCTGCCGAAGCACAGGGTTAAACTGGACAGATGCTTTGCCGCTGGCTCTCATGGCTTGTGCTCAAATGCTCACAGAATGCTGAAACTAACACCGCATGAAGCTTTTCTTGGTTGACCGATGCCAGCGCCAATGTATCGGGCTGTGAAGGGCCCGTCTCTCGACATTTTGATACATTACATTAAACAAATGACCTCCCTTTAATAACCCCGCAAAAGGAACAGCTGGTACCGATGGGTTCAGTTTGCAGGCCGGACGAATGGCTAGACTGATTGCTACATCTGCACCAAGGCTAAGCCAGGCAAGTTTTTTGTGTTGAACAAACACAAAAAACTGTTCAGTTGGTAGGTGTGTGGTCATATTTTGCATACGGTTAAGCAGGATCCTAGACCATGGTGTAGGGCTGAATGTTTGCTATACTTGGGTTCGCCATCTTATCAGGTGCTGAATGACTTCTATGCTGAGGGGAAAACTAATACTGAACGCAGATGTGAGAATAGAACAGAAGAGTGCATTGTTAGGGATGCCGCAGGGTGCTCCCTTAATTCCTTAATTTAATTTGAATGCATTGAAAGAATAGAGACAGTGTCACTGGGGAAAGTGAAGCGAGATAGATGTAGTCACAGGTGGTTTCCAGTAGATTGGGCAGGCAGGTGTCCATAGGCGTAGTGATAATGGGATTCATTTTGTGTTGCTGCATTCCTCTCATTTATGGCCCTGAGAGCAGTGAAGAAGCAGAATTTACAGATAGCAGTGCTGACGCAGGGATTAGAGCAGAGACAGGACGGGGAGAACTTTGAGATGGACTGTATCCTGTGCCAGACTGGATCTATGTCGGGGATGGAGAGAGGAGGGAATAATGAGGCTGGAGCAGAGCCAGGCGGCCGCCAGCTATCTACCACGTTTTTTCTCCACTTCACAGCGTTATGTAATGGATTTTGATGACAGCATCATCTAGTTTTCTGATTTCTAGTTTTAATAAAATTTCATCTAATTATGTGAATTATCTACTTATTTGATCTCTGCATCTAAGGTTATAATTTAAAACAACACTGATGATTGATGTATGATTGATTAATTAATAGAAGTCAAAAGGTTATAATATCTTAGAGTTGGCAACACATACTTTCAAGAAATGCCAAGTTCCCGTGATTTGCCTTATGTTATTCTTTGTTTTTTTCTTCCACTTGTACTCAGGTTCACTGCAGGTCTTAAACTGGGAGTTGCACCCGTGGATGAATGGAGGCCATCGGTCCCAGAAGCAGCAGAGACGCCCTGCTGGAATTCGACGCGTGTGGCTGTGTGGGACATTTGTAGTGAACTATGTCTATGTGAACGTTCCTTGTTGGCAGAATGCAGAGAATCACCTCTTCTGACTGCAGGACCTCGTGTGCTTAGTTTAGTCTAAGCAATTGAGATGAAATTGTGGTAATCACAAAATATTTGCATTTGGCCTGACGCAGGTTGGGGAATTAAAACACGCTCCCTAAGAATCTTGGGAGGAGAGTGCTTTGCCTGCCTTAAAGACAACTCGTTTTTCTGTGGCCAGGCCTGAAGCTTTAAAAGAGTTGTGATATCTTTTTGACTTTGAAAAACAGCAGATGTGGAGTTTCTCTGCATGTTTTAGATGTTTGGGGTTTTTTGTAGTTCTGCCAGACACGGACTTTCTGTCTGAATCTCACATTTAAACGTAAATATGTGTAAATAGACGCAATGCAATAAAAGCAGGTAAAAATAATTATTGTGAGGTTCATGGTGCAGTTCGTGAGAGGAAATAGGTAAGTAGAATAAGACACTTTATTTATTAATTTCCTCAAGGTTTTGAGCATTGTAAATGACGTGCTTGTTAGAGCAATTAGCCACATAGGCCAGTAGATGGCGCTATGCGCTAGGCAGGGACATTAAACAAGGGTAGCCAATCTTGGTCCTCGAGGGCCACTGTCTGCTGGTTTTCCAACTCTACAGGACGAGAGGAACCACTTGAGATTAAGCCTCAGGTGTAGACAACAGAACTTCATCACAGTGAGCCCACGCCTCCGATCCACCATCAGGAGCTAAACAAGAGGGTAAACAAGATCTTCATGAAATCACAAGAACAGCTGCTTAATGAAAGCTTTAGACAGGTCAATTTCACCATAGAAACCTTGGAACAAAACATAGAGCACCTTAAACAGAAATTACTTGGAGCTCTACCCACACCTGTATACGACGCAATCACAGAATTTACACAGAAAGCTCAGCTATCTCATTACGAAAAAGCAAGCAGAGACAAGCCAAGAAGTTTGACCTGCTCTCTAATGCACAGAACAGGCGATTCTAAGCGTGTGTTTAAGTGTTTTGGCACAATTTCGAGTGAGAGTGATTATTTTAGCTGCTGCATCCTAATACAAGCAATACCAGTGATGTTTTTCTGTTAGATAAGATAAGATAATCCTTTATTGATGCCACGTTAGGGAATTTCAATTGTTACAGCAGCTACAGAATACAGATAATAGGCAGTGCAAAACGGCAGAAATGTGCAGAAGAGTGCAAAATTTACTGTGTTTACAATAGAGTGCAAACATAGAACTTATACAGGGTGGGGCTACTAGACTGATATGTTGTAAAGTCTAACAGCTGTGGGAATGAAGGACCTGCAGTATCGCTCTTTTCTGCACTATGGGTGAATCAGTCTACCACTGGAGCTGCACAGAGCCTCCACTGTCTGATGCAGTGGGTGATAAGCTTTGTCCATGATGGATGTCAGCTTGGCCAACATCCTCCTCTCACCCACCTCCTCCACAAATTCCAGCGGACATTCAAGACAGAACTCCAGTCTCTTCAGGTGGAGGCGACTTTGGCCCTTCTTCTACGTGGCGTCACTGTTGTGAGTCCAGTCCAGTTTACGGTTGAGGTGAACACCCAGGTACTTCAAATTGTCCACTATCTCAATGTCTGAGCCCTGGATGCTTACTGGTGACCGTGTCCTTCGGTTTACTTCTGATTAAGCACAGGTTGTTGCTATCACACTAGTTCACAAAGTCCCTGATGACTGACCTGTACTCCAGCTCCTCCCCTCAGACACACAGCCAACAAAGCCCTTATGTCGTCAGAGAACTTCTGGAGGTGACAACTGCTGGTGTTGTATGTGAAGTCCGATGTGTAAAGTGTGAAGAGGAACAGTGAGAGCACCGTCCCCGAGGAGCCCCAGTGCTGGAGACTACCACCTCAGACACACAGTTGCGTAGCCTCACGTACTGTGGCCTGTTGGTGAGGTAGTCGGTTGTGCATGCCACCAGTTGTCCCTCCTCTCCTGCCCTTCCCAGCTTCTCCCTCAGAAGTGCCGGCCGGATGATGTTGAATGCAGTGGAGAAGTCAAAGAACATGACCCTCACAGCAGGTCCGGCAGCCTCCAGGTGAGTCAGCGCCTGATGCAGCAGGTAGATGACGGCGATGACTGTAGCGGCTCCATCGCCATGCTCATGCAAAGGTGGCTGAGGATGAGCTTCTCCTTGGTCTTCATCAGGTGGGTAATCAGGGCAAGTGTAGTGGTTTGGCTCCTTAGCTTGCGTGTGGAGACATTTTAGGCGCCTATTGATATGTTCCTGATACTTACTGTTTACTTACTTACTTACAGCCTAATAATCTGTAAAGATGTGATGTCTATCTGTTACTAATGTGTTTTTGTTTTCTCAATGAATTCCAGGTGAAACACAAGCAGACTCCTGCACTGGCAGTTGAGACTGAGATGCCCCCTCTTTCCAAAAAGATGTTAATAATGAGGTAAATAAGTAAGATCCTCACTGTGGTCACAAACCATGGTTGTTGCGCTGGTAGTTTCATTCTAACGAAGCTGAACACACTAACTATGTCGTAGAGATTTGAGTCAGGGTTAGTTTTCTGGAAATGAGTTTGACTTGTGGTTGAAGTCATAGTTAACCTGACAGGACAGAACCATTTTCACCAAAAAGACATCATCTGAATAGAAATATACGCTGCTCCAACACCTACGAATGTGTGTGTAGAGGCAAAAACCTGTTAGGAACCTGGTGAATGAGTCAAAAACCATTCAAAGTTGTCTTTCTGTTGTCTTTAATTCTTGCAAGAAGAGAAATACACAGAGCAAAACTGTCCTGCCTGAGTTTAGATCTGAAGTCATCTCCTCTGTGCCTACCTAAATACCTCCTTCGTTGCTAGGGAGTAAAGATGTATCTTCTCATTAGCTCAGTCTCAGGGTCAGTCAGTGCCTTGCAGCAGGAGAAATGTGTAACAGAAACAAATCAAATCAAAGTTCTGCTACCATGCTCTCATGGCCATGGTGCATGCTGTAAAACAATTTTAACTAAACAGTGTCTCCCTACCTCCCTTTCCCATGGGAAAGAGAAGGGTCACTATTCTAAAATATTTCTGTAAGCAGGTATATAACTCATTCTATGATTACTTTGCTTAGTACAGATACATATGAAGATATATCAAGTGATCTAAATCACTGTTCTGTCACAAGGTAAAATACCCATATAGTAAAAATTCCATTACAGTGTGACAAACAAAAAAGTAGACACAGTGGAAGGCTGGTTGTGATTCAGGAGGAATATTGTCTTTACTGAACAAACTTAAAATCACAGCACAACAACTAACTATAGACACTCGCTATGAGGGTAAATAGTAAAATGATATATGTTAATAAACAAAAGTAGCAATTAGTCTATAAAACAAAACAAAATCCTACCTGACTAAGTACAGAGCAAGATGGTCTGTAATAACCAGAATACAAAAGCAAGACGCTGACTAACCAGAATTCAAACCGATTGATCAGATACATGAAATTACACCTGTGTCCCATGAAGCAGTTACAAAGTCCAAAGAGACATTGCCTCAGCTGGCTGGAGAACAGACCTGCCACAGATTGAACTTTTCTAAATGTGCAAACTGCCTGTGTCATAGGTTGATGCACCACCTGTGTCATAGGTTGATGCACCACCTTGCCACCAGAGATGCAGGATTTTAACAGAGCACTGAAGCACTCTTTGATTCTGGAAATGCCAGATTTCTTTGTGTTAGATATGATCTAAATAGTACAGAACAGGTGATTCTAAGTGTTTTGACACTGTTTGCAGTGAGAATGACGCAATAATGCAATCAATGCCAGTGCTGATTTTATGTTTGATATGATTTGAATCGAAGGTTAAAGCAGACAAACACCTTTAAATTGCATTTAAATCACTTTGACCAAAGTCGTGTTCTTTTGGTCTCAAATGCACAGAATAGGCGATTGTAAGCGTTTTGGCACCGTTTCCAATCTACGTGATTGTTAGAATGCATGTACTCACTGATGCTGTACCTTTTTATTTTGTTGTCATTGTGTGAATGTTGTTTTCTACTTTTTTACAGTGTGGGACATAACTTTTAAACATCTAGGGTGTGTGTGTGTGTGTGTGTAAAACAGAGCATGGTGCAGCTGAGGCTCTGCCATTCCTCCACTGTTGCTGTACTTTCCTGCCCACACCCATGTGTCATCTCTACTGACAATTGAACTGTATCTCCAGGTGCAATCAGATGATGATATAAACCCAACATAAATTGGTTCTTCGAGCAAGATTCCAAGGGACGACATCCTTCGAGGAGGGAGAGGACGCACCGAAGTCTGTCGACAGCCGGACGTCTAGGAACGCCCATGGAAAGACCCAGGACGTGAAACTCGTGGCTGGGCCGGTGTTGTAGAGTCTGATCTTCCCTTGTTTGAGTGTCGACCGACGGGGATCCAGGAGACGGTTCTGGTGAAATAATGAGTGAGTACATGAAAATTTACTAAACTTCGCCATAAGGGAGATTATTTGTTTTGGTTTACTCTGCCGTAAAAAGGAGCGGAACGTACGTAAATGAAAATTAGAGTCATGCATGCGTGTGAATGAAGCGCTTGTGAGTGTGAATGCCACTAGTGGAAACCTAACGGTGCCAACAAACTCTGTGGTCTGTTGAAGTACACAAGTAGTGGATTAGGAATTTAGGTCCTGAGAAAGACGCGTAGTCTGTAAAAGACAAAGAGTTGTCGTAATGGACACCAAAACGAGCAAGTCTGCCTTAAAGAGGGATCCAAAATCGATGGATAAAGTGTATCCAGGCAGCACAAAATACTTAAAAGAGTGGAAAAAGAAGCATGATTTTGACTGAAAGCTGGTTGATACAGCGTGTGTGCAGTTAGTAGGAAAGTTAAAACTAAGTGTTTCAACTTCGAATGGAAAGAAGCAGAGGGATAAGCAAGGGATAAGCAAGGGAAGCTGGCATGTGCAAAGGTGTGGCTAGAACAGGCACAGAAGAGAAAACAAGACATTCAGCAGGGAAACCATAGGCTGCTAATAACATCATACAACCTGAATGGGCACGAGATTGAGCAAACAATTAAAAAATGCCTCACTTTTAATTGGGGACGAGTCAAGGGACAGTATACGGGAAAGGATGCAGCCAACGCTGTACTAGGAGCAGGGAATGCTGCTCTAGCTGTTCAAACTGAAGATGTTTACACCAGGATGCAAACTGCATTTAGACGTAACCCTGATTATGGGAAGATTTCACAATGTAGACAGAAGGATGGGGAAGATGTCTATGAGTACAGGGGCAGACGTGAAGAGGTGTAAATAGAAGATTAAAGCAGGCAAACACCTTTAAAATGCATTTAAATCGCTTTCACCAAAGTAGTGTTCTTTTGGTCTCAAATGCACAGAATAGGCGATTCTGAGCGTTTTGGCACTGTTTCCAGCCTAAATTGTGGTTTTAGCTGCTGCAGCTTAATGCAAGGATGATTTGACAGGGAGCCAATGCAGAGAAACTAATGTAGAACAAATGTGATCTCTCTTCCTAAGTCCAGTCAGGCTCTGACTGCAGCATTTTGAATTAACTGGAGGCTTTTCACAAAGTTATTGGGACAAACTATGAGTAGCGAGTTACAGCCTTACCTCAAGCCTGGAGGTAACAAATGCATGGATACATTTTTCAGCATCACTCTGTGAGAGGACGCTCCTAATTTTAGCAATATGGAAGTAGGCAGTTCTAGAGGTTTCTTTAATATACGGTGTAAAGGAGAGATCTTGTTAAAAAATGACACCAAGGTTATTTAGCACCAATTATAATAACCTCAGTTTTCTTTGAATTTAGTTTTAGAAAGTTATGGGAGATATGGATCATATCTAAATGGAAAACATCACTGGTATTGCTTGCATCAAGATGCAGCAGCTAAAACAATCACTCTCACTGAAGCGCCAATTCACAACATCAGTTAATCTCAAGGCACTTTACAAGTAGGTTTTAAGACCTTACACAACACAGACGAAGTCTTCTAGTAACAAAGGGGGCTGAGGGTAGTGAGTAGGTGTGAATTCTCAGCTACCGTGACTCCTCCCTCCAACCAGTACAGGGTCGTTAATTGTGTCCTTTGTGGGGTGCGTGTGAAGTGGTCTTGATCTTTCTGGGCATAACTGAAAGGGCAGACAAGGGAGACAAGTTGTGTCTGAGGCCTCCACCTCTCGAGAGAGTGGCTGTTTACCTGTACGCGTAAAGCTTCTCCAACGTCCCGTTCAAACCACCTGTCTTCTCTGTCCATAATGTGAACGTTGTTATCTTCAAACGAGTGGCCTTCATGTTTTAAGCGGAGATACACTGCAGACACTGGTCCTGACGTGTTGTTCCTCCTGTGCTAGGTCATCCTCTTGTGTAATGGTTGTTTGGTTTTACCAGTGTACAGTTCTGAGCACTCTTCATTGCACTGAACTGCATATACTTGTTACAAAACCGACAAAGACACAAAACAAGACGTACAAAGGGAGTAGAGGGCAGAGCTGGGAACCTACTCTGCAGCTCACATCTGCGCCACAAGATGGCGCCAGAGAACCGCTGTACTGAGCACTGGGGTTGTGAGGCCAGTAATTAGACTGCTTCTACCTGACAGGACTGACAAGGACTGAACCCAAACACACAACCAGGACAAGACTAAGAGAATTTATTAAACACAAAGATAAACACAGGAATGAAACACACACACACAAGGAACAAAAGAGAAATTCAAAATCTCTGCACATGCAGGTAAACTAAACATCAAACAAGTAAACAAAGGATCCCTGACTAAAAATAATAATGTGACGTATCTAGGTTTAAAAGCACGTGACGTGATAAGATGAACTACAGCGTGACCAGAACCAGACAAAACATGTCATGACTAGACTTGAGTAATGTAATTCCTAAAAATGAAGGCAACGCCAGACAAGGACACGACATAACACTTACACGACACAACATGAACCCACACTTACGAACAGGGAAATGATTAAAAAGATACAATATGATACAACCACAGCATGACACCGCACAACATAAAACAGGACACAATAAGCAACAGACCAACAAGTGACCAGGAACTTAAATACATTACAAGACAGGAAACAAGAAAGAGATGCATGTAATAATTACATGAACACATGACACAAGATATAGGGACAAAAGAAGAACAGAAACAAGACAGCACCACAGCGCCCTCCAGGGGCCCTTCTGGGATAGTGTAATAGAATTTCTACTATATGGGTATTTTCCCTTGTGACAGAACTGTGATTCATATTACTTGATATATCCTCATATGTGTTTGCTTTTATCTGTAATAAGCAAAGTAATCATAGAATGAGTTATATACCTGCTTACAAAAATATTTTAGAATAGTGAGCCTTTTCCTCTTCCTTATGAGAAAGGGAGGTAGGGAGATACTGTTTAGTTCAAATTGTTTTACAGCATGGGGCCATGGTGAGAGCATGGCAGCAGAACTTTGATTTGCTTTGTTTCTGTTACATTTTTCTCCTGGTGCAAGGCAGTGACTGACCCTGAGTTGTGGGCTGATAAGTACCTTCCAGACGGTCTCTCTCTGAGACTGAGCTAATGAGAAGACACATCTTTACTCCCTAGCAACGGAGGAGGTATTTAGGTAGGTGTAGGGTAGATGACTTCAGATCTACACTCAGGCAGGACAGTTTTGCACTGACTCTGTGTATTTCTCTTCTTGCAAGAATCAAAGACAACAGAAAGACAACTTTGGTCGACTTTTGATTCATTTATCAGGTTCCTAACAGTTTTTTTTCCCTCTACAATTTGGTGTCAGAAGTGGGATCCGTTGGTGGTCGTTGGAGGGGTCGGTGACGGTGGAAAAACCTCCTCTACAAAAACAGAGTGAGACGGAGGACCTAAGGCATCACCTCTGATCTCTATTGGATGGATCCTACGAACTCAAAATTACTTATCAACGGGAAACCTGGTGAGTCGTTGACATATTTGCTTCTCCTATGTCCTGGGGAAAGTGTTAATCAGTGAACACTATAATATGGCACTGATATGAGTGTTAGTCGATGAACACATTAATTTGGCATCGAACTTTTACAGAGACGTCTGTGACTGTACAACTACGCGTAGTGCTGCACTATGGGGAGCAGTTATGGTAAAGTTGGCTTGGAGCCACAGGGTCCCATTGTGGATATCATTAGGAAGAAATATGGAGACGATAGTATCAGTTGTCTTTCTGTGTGGACAAAACAATTTGGGTTCCCAGAGGGTGGTTGATTAAAGATGAATCAAATTGACATTTTGGGTGACAAACTGAAAGAAAACAAACAAAAGTCAAAGGATTTAGATAATGTGGAAAAGCATAGAAAATGCTGGCAACAATGAAAAGATGAAGCTGAAACTAGAGAGAGAAAACGAATGCAAAAGGAAATGACTACGGTTGAAAGTAGAACAGAGAATAATTCTGCACCCTGCAAACAGCCACCACCATACTGTCCCAGTGCGTCTTCTCTTTATCCGCAGATCACTGCGCTGAAGCTGGACCCAGACCTGGATTCCTGCCCAACCGTCCTGCAACCACAATAACAACAACAGCAGCAACCACAAGTGGCAAAGCTGACCCATCAGACCTGCATCGGTGCTGATACTGGAGCGAGATTGGAGGACGTTCAACGTCATGCAGATCATGCTTTCCAGCAACTGTTGCGACAGAAAGAAGAGAAGGAAAATAAAGACATAAAAGAGTTACATCTGGCAGCTGTAACCATGTATCAGGCAGTCGCACAACAGAGGCTACACCAGAGGAGGACGAGGTCGCGCAGGCCAAAAAGGACATGGCCGAGAAACATGCTTTAAGTGCTGTAAAGAAGGACATTGGGCTCTAAACTGCCAATCCACTGAGGGACGGTGTCTGTACTGTAAGCAAGAGGGACACAGACCAGCTTCTGCGGGGGCGGACTGACGGGTGGGGAGCCGGTCGGGACCCGGTGATGGTGTAGCTGAGGCTGAGGAGGGAGGTGATGGCCCTGACACACATACACACCACAATGAAGACACGCTTACACAAACATCCACTGATGATGCTATTGCTGGCCACTGCAATGAAGAACGCTTGCCATGCATAGATCCAGAAATGATTTTGCAGTGTTTGATTTAAAAAGTAGAATGAAAACACCACAAGGCACCTATGTGCACTTTTCTTGTAGACAGTGGAGCTACACGCTCTGTGATGACGTCTTCAAGCCTTAAAACTGCACCACGAATGAGTGGGAGTTATGTGTATATTGTTGGGGCTTCAGGTGTAACAGTAAAAGAATATTAAACCAAACCTTTGACATGTCTTACTCCAGATGGTACCACATTCAAGCATGCATTCATGTTTTCTGATTTGTGCTCGATAAATTTGTTAGGGAGAGATCTGATGATCAAACTGGGCATTTCTCTGATCTCATCCCCAGAGGGATTGAAGGTCAGCACAGATGCAGTTTGTGCACTGTGGAATGAGTGATTTACTGTATGCGTATGTGTGTAAGCTGCAGACTTGGCAAACTTGGGTGACAGGCAACCGACTTCCAGCTGCTTCCTTCTCTAGCTGCTGCTAGGGTCGCTCTGCCCTCTCCGTGGCAACCGCTCTGTCAGGGAATGTGTGCTCAGGATGACCATGTTGTTTTCTATGTCAACGCACCGCAGTCTCCATCTGCTTCCTTGATTCCAATTCCAAAGCCATTCTTTCTTTTGCTCTTCCTGTTTTAATTCACTTCAATTCAATTCAACTTTATTTATATAGCGCCAATTCACAAAATCAGTTATCTCAAAGCACTTTACAAGTAAGGTTTTAAGACCTTACACAACTAAACCCAACAATTCCCACATAGAGCAAGCTTTTAATTGTAGCCAATCGATAAATTGTACAGTTAAATAGCGACAGCGGAGAGGAAAAACTCCCTCTCTAACGAGGAAGAAACCTCCAGCAGACCCAGGCTCAGTGTGGGCGGCCATCTGCCTTGACCGGTTGGGGTGAGGGGATAGAGAAGAGAGAAAAGAACACAACCACAACAACAAAACAAGCAGGAACAGAACACAGGCGGGATGGTTGGACCAGCAACTGAACACTGGAGACACACGACTCTGATTCTGATGATACCTGTAGATGAGGATAGAGAGAGACAGAAGGGGAGAAGCACAACTAGGAGAGAAAAGGGACAAAGTTAGTCACATGTGGAAATGGAGGCATGTTAGTGGATAGAAGAAAAAGAGAAAAAAAAGAGCTCAGTCAATGAAGGACGTCCCCCAGCATCTAAGTCTATAGTTATATAGTCTATAACTAAGAGATGGTTCAGGGTGACCAGAACCATCTCTAACTATACGCTTTGTCAAAAAGAAAGGTTTTAAGCCTAGTTTTAAAACTAGAGAGGGTGTCTGCTTCTCGAACCTGGACTGGAAGCTGGTTCCATAGGAGAGGAGCTTGGTAGCTAAATGCTCTGCCTCCCATTCTACATTTAGAAACTCTAGGAACCACAAGCAGACCAGCGCTCTGAGAACGAAGCGTTCTGTTGGGAGCATAAGGAGCCATGAGGTCTTTAAGATAAGATGGAGCTTTATTATGAAGAGCTTTGTAGGTGAGGAGAAGAATTTTGAATTCTATGCTAGATTTGACAGGGAGCCAATGCAGAGAAGCTAATGTTGGAGAAATGTGATCTCTCTTCCTAAGTCCAGTCAGAACTCTGGCTGCAGCATTTTGAATTAATTGGAGGATTTTCAAAGAGTTATTGGGACAACCTATGAGTAGCGAGTTACAGTAGTCAAGCCTAGAGGTAACAAATGCATGGATTAATTTTTCAGCATCACTCTGTGAGAGGATGCTCCTAATTTTAGCAATATTCCTCAGGTGGAAGTAGGCAGTTCTAGAGATTTCTTTAATATATGGTGTAAAGGACAGATCTTGGTCAACAATGACAAGGTTCCTGACAGTAGAACTTGAAGCTAACATTATGTCATCCAGAGTAACAATCTGATTCAACAATGAGTCTCTCTGGTTTTTAGCACCAATTATAATAATCTCAGTTTTATCTGAATTCAGTTGTAGAAAGTTATGGGACATCCAGGATTTGATATCATTTAAACAAGTCTGAAGTTTGACTAATTGGTTTGTTTCCTCTGGTTTCATGGACAAATATAACTGAGTATCATCTGCATAGCAGTGGAAATTTATAGAATGTTTTCTAATAATATTACCGAGGGGAGACATGTAAAGACTGAAAAGTATTGGACCAAGCACAGAACCCTGTGGAACTCCAAAGCTAATTCCTGTGCGGATGGAAGATTGATCATGAACATGAACAAATTGGAATCTGTTCAACAGATAAGACTTAAACCATCCCAGTGCTTTTCCTTTAATCCCAATGCTATGTTCCAGTCTCTGCAATAGAATCTTGTGATCTATCTTATCAAATGCTGCACTAAGATCTAACAGGACAAGTACAGAAACTAGACCATTGTCTGAAGCTGTGAGAAGAACATTAGTGACTCTAATCAGAGCTGTTTCTGTGCTATGATGTAATCTGAATCCTGACTGGAAATCTTCATATAGGTCATTTCTACGCAAGTGGTCACATAATTGTTTAGCTACGGTTTTTTCAAGAACTTTAGAAATAAAGGGCAGATTGGATATAGGCCTATAATTTGCAAGTTCTCTATGGTCAAGAGTAGGTTTTTTCAATAAAGGTTTGACCACAGCAACCTTAAAAGCCTGTGGTACGTAGCCTGTAACCAGAGATTGGTTGATTTGATTTAATATTGACGTGCTGATTAATGGAAGAATTTCTTTGAGTAATCTAGTTGGGATTGGGTCTAAGAGACAAGTAGCTGATTTAGCAGAGTTAATTATTGAAGTTAACTCAGTGTGATTTATGGGGGAAAAACAGTTTAAGTAAGACATATGTCTAACCAGCAGATCGGTTTATGACTTTTGTTGACAGATTCTGATAAATCTTTTCTCTAATGGTTATGATTTTATTGGTAAAGAAATTCATAAAGTCGTTGCTGCTGAGATTTAAAGGGACACTAGGCTCAACACAACTATGACTCTTAGTCAGCCTGGCTACAGTGCTGAAAAGAAACCTGGGGTTGTTTTTATTTTCCTCAATTAATGATGAATAGTATGTGGTTCTAGCAACCTGAAGTGCTTTTTTATATAGTCTTAAACTGTCTTTCCATGCTAGACAGGATTCACCTAATTTGTTGGAACGCCACAATCTTTCTAGTTTTCGAGTCCTCTGCTTAAGGCTGCGGATCTCTGAGTTATACCATGGAGCTAACCTCTTCTGATTCACTGGCTTCTTCTTCAGAGGAGCGACAGTGTCTAAAATTGTACGCAGTGATGAAGCTGCAGCATCATCAACAAGACAATCTACCTGCTCATGATTCAGATGACTGCTCTCCTCTGTGTAGCTACAAGGGAATGAGACAAAAGATGATGGAATCATCTCCTTAAATCCAACAACAGCATCATTAGATAAACATCTGCTGTAATAGAACTTATTTCCAACTGTTGTCAGGTCTGTTATGGTAAATTCAAATGTTATTAAGAAATGGTCAGATAACAGAGGGTTTTGAGAGAGAACTTTTAAATGATCAATCTCAACCCCATAAGTCAGGACAAGATCCAGAGTATGATTAAGACAGTGAGTGGGTTCATTCACATGCTGACTAAAACCAATAGAATCCAGTAGTGAATTAAATGCAATGTTGAGACAGTTACTGTCAACATCTACATGAATGTTAAAGTCACCCACTACAATCACTTTATCTGTGCTGAGAACTAAGTTAGATAAAAACTCAGAGAATTCAGTTAAGAACTCTGAATATGGACCAGGAGGATGGTAGACAACACAGAACACAACTGGTTTCTGGGTTTTACAGTCTGAGTGAGAAAGGCTCAGAGTGAGGCTCTCAAAAGAATTATAGTTATGTTTAGGGCTAGGAATAATTAATAAATCTGAGTTATATATTGCTGCTACTCCTCCACCTCTACCTGAACTTCTAGGAATATGATGGTTGATGTGACTGGTTGGAGTTGAGTCATTCAGACAAACGTATTCATCCTGCTGCAGCCAGGTTTCAGTGAGACTAAATAAATCTATGTGATGGTCACTGATCAAGTCATTTATTAACAGAGATTTAGAAGAGAGAGATCTGATATTTAATAGACCACATTTAATTATTTTATTGTTACTTTGTTCTGTAAGAGGAGCTGTCTTGATGTTTATTAGATTCCTGTGAATCACTCCTCTTTTATTTATTTACGTCCTTGGCTCACGCCCACAGGCTGAGACGCAACATAAGCCAATTGGCAAACTAACACTCACATAAGACACACGACTGAATAAGGCTTCAGGTATGACTATAAGTTTATTTGTCTTACATACCTTTTCAAAAGGAAATAAACAAACTGGGACCAGGGAGCGCAGGATGAGGGTGCTACACAAAACAACAACAAAACAAAACCAAAGGAGACTAGCTGCCCACCCACTCCAACGTCTGCCTAGTTTAAACAAAGGAAACCTCTAGGAACATAAACTCTGCGTAACTAATCTACCCTCTCTCACCAAGCATAAACATGGGTGTAGCACCTCTAGACCCTAGTGTATCTATACATCAGTAACCCCTGTAGTGTTGGTGCAAAGGGAGGATGACATGTATCATGGGTGTCTGGATGAAGGTGTGAATGTAGATGTGTCTAGCCCTATCCTGGCTCCCTTCTGTAGTCCAGCCAAAGGAAAACAACATTACCCAACAAAAACACTGAATCCTAGTAGACCACAGAGGTACAGGTGTCTACTCTTCACCGGGGCAGTCCTCGACTGTCTTCAACCGCAGCTCTTATGACTGGTCCTCCTTTAACGGTCGGCAGGTGATTGGTCAGGCGTGAAACCAAAGGGCCCAATAGCAGCCAGAGGTGGAATCCCTCCTTCCAGCCACCAACCAGGAGCAGGCTCTGCCACAGTCCTGCTTGCATCTCATTCTTCTCCCTCTGCACCCACCGGCCAATCCAGAACCTCCCTGCAACATAAACAAAACAACCAACCAACCACACACACACACACACACACACACACAAGGCCTGGGGCCGTAACAGTGATTTATATAATTTAGGTGGTCGGGGAGCAGACACAGTCTCGATGGGAGTGTTACAGCTACGAACGGGTGGCGGCTGAGAGTCTGCAGAGAGGCGTGTAAGACTGCGACTCTGCGTCCTGGGCTCCACTCTGGATCATGGTTTTAGGACCTGTAACGTCTTAAATGGCTTTTCACTGGGTGCTTCCTCATCTCTCGGCCTGCATTGAGATTTACCATTACCATAGATGTCCTTTCCTCTGGGCCTTTATGTTCATTCGACAGTTTCGGACCAAGAGTGTGAACGGGTTTAAATCATTTCATACAAATTGGGTAAAGCTCTAGAATAAAAGGGGACTAGAATATGGCCTTGCTATCATATATCCCACTTCTTTTTCCAAATGATGTGCTCAGAACATCTACTGCTCCCATTCTGTCCTTCAGTGTGACCCTGCTTTTAAACAGATGTACGGTTTGATCTGTCTGACTGACCTGAGAAGTAAGATAGACAACACTGTCCTGCTGATCATGCTGACCTCTGCTGTGTGCCACGACTTCGACCACACAGGTTACAACAATGCCTATCAGGTATATGAGGGATCCCCCTGAATGCTTGGAAGAGACAAGGCCGGAAGCTCTTTCTTTTAGAACCGTTTTATCTGCACCAGTCACACAGGAATGTTACTTCTTCCCCTTGAACTTTCAACACTCGAGTTAGACTTTTGCAGACTTGCAGCAATTTGATTCACTAATGTCTCAGTCAAATCCAACATCAACGTCAGTTTCTGAACCTAGTCATTGGGGTGGTTTTTGATGGGGGTTGTACGGGCACTGCGATGTGCAGTGCCTAGCGTAATGTCCAGGTTTGCCACACAACAGCCGTCATGCTGTTCTCTCTGCTGGCTGACCCCTACACCTGTCCCCCTGCTTCTGCTGTTCCTCCCATGGCCCCTGACTGGTGCTTGAAAGAAAACTCTCCAAAGAATGTGGAGGTCACCGTTCTCTTTTTCTTCCCACTTATCACATCTTGAGCATAATTCATTATATTAGGGACACCGTCAGTACGGTGATTTACTTCTTAATAAAGTCTGAGACAGAAAACAGGAAGCCTCCCCTAAGAGCTTGCTTTAGCTGCTGTCGGTAGGGGCCATGAGGATTCCCATCATCCTCTAACCTGCTGTGTTGTTTGAACACCTCTTCAAGTCTGCCCCTGTACTCAAAGACATCTGATTTCACTAGTGCAGCTGCTAATGCAGCTCGTCTCCCTGCTGAAAGTCTGGTTTTCTCTTCTGTGCCTGTTCTAGCCACATCTTTGCACAGGCCAGTTGTACTTGCTTATCACTCTGCTTCTTTCCGCTCAAAGTTGACACACTCTTAACTTTCCTACTAACCGCAGACACGTAGTATGAACCAGCTTTCAGTCAAAATCGTGCTTCTTTTTCCACTCTTTTAAGTATTTTGTGCTGCCTGGATACACAACTTGCTTGTGTCTAAGGCAGACTTGCTCATTTAGTTTCCCCATTATGACAATTCTTAGTCCTTTACAGCCTTTAAAGTCTTTCTCAGGACCTAAATTCCAAATCCACTACTTGTGTACTTCAACAGACCAGAGTTTGTTGGCACCGTTAGGTTTCCCTCCGTGCTGCAGGTTCCACTAGTGTCATTCACACTCGCAAGCGCTTCATTCACACGCATGCATGACTAATTTTCATTTACGTACGTTCCGCTCCTTTTTACGGTGGTTTTTCACTTCCTTACGGCGAAGTGAACCTAGACCAAATTTACTTCCTTATTGTGAAGTAAACCCAAAGCACTCGCTCATTATTTCAACGGAACTGTCTCCTGGATCCCGTCGGTCGACACTCAACGAAGGAAGAGCAGACTCTACAACACCGGCCTAGCCACGAATTTCACATCCTGGGTCTTTCCACGGGCGTTCCTAGACGTCCGGCTGTCGACAAACTTCGGTGCGTCCTCTCCGTCCTCGAAGGAGGTCGTCCCTTGGGCTCCGGCTCGAAGGACCAATTTATGTTGGGTTTAAATAACCAACAGCGCTGATTGCACCTGGAGATACAGTTTAATAACAGTGAAATAATGTACGGGAGTACAAAAGTTTTACTTTTACAAGGGGAGTTCGGTGGGATCTCATGTGTTACAACTCCTTCAACTCCTCCTGGTTCCGCTTTTTATTCACAAGAGTTGTCAGTAGAGATAAGACATGGGTATGGGCAGGACAGTACAGCAACAGTGGAGGAATGGCAGAGCCTCGGCTGCACTATGCTCCCTTTTAGGCACACACACCCCCTAGATGTTCCACACTGAAAAGAAGTAGAAAACAACAGTCACACAATGATAACAAAATAATAAAAAAAAAAAAGGTACAGCATCAGTGAGTACATGCATTCCAACACCATTTAGGTTCAAATCACCTCAAATTAAACTAAATACAAGCTAGAATTTCCACAAATTTACTAAAAAGAGGACACAAATTCAGCTTTAAATCATAGGCCACAACCTTGCTGAACTTCTTCTTACACATGGTTCATTCTCTTTAAACCCATTTATGGACTTACACAAGGTAAGACTTAGTCATTCCTAATATCCTACCAGGGGTCATTTGTAGATGTAACTTAACTAACTTTCACTCATCATTAAAGGAACTACAGAACTCGTTGTGTGACGAAACCATTTCACAGAGCTACACACACGTTCTTCACCTAAACAGACTGTCCATCACATATTTGCTTTAAAATATAAAATCAATACAAATCAAATTAATCAAAATACAAGCAGAGTTTAACACTCAGGTACATAGAAGCAGAGACTGAAGTTTTAAAGCTATGCCCAAAATGAACATTGACGTTAACCTCTGTATTCTCTGTCTTCATCCGTCCACCAGTTCTCTCGGTGCAAGTCTGGTCACCCTTCTTATAGCCCAGGCTCCACCCCTTCATAGGAGGAAACCAAACTACAGGTAAGTTTACAAAGACTCCCAACTTCCTCAGACCCTTAATTCCCCAGGTCATGGGAAACTATTCACCACCCCTGTTTGTGATGTTCTTCTAATAACACATAAACATACATAACACAACCTGCAACATTTACCACTAGCAACATTTCCCGACCAGACGATACAAGTCCCCCACATATGGTGTCGCCGGACTCCAATCCCATTGCGCCAGCGCGAGGCAGGCTTTGAGGTCAAAAGCGAGCGCCGCACAACCCTTCGGTTTGCCCGGCGAAAAGTGGACGTACGACTATTCACCACACGTAAGAAAATCAAATCGACAACTAATCGACCAACAGCAAAGTATTTCAGTGTGTGTAGTTTGTCCTGAGTGTATATATAAGAAAAATGTTTATGTGGCGTCGTAAGAGCGTGTGCACCCGCTGGTGGACAGCTAAACGGGAGAAACGCTCCCTCGGCGGTGACCAGTAGGCGCTTAGTCACAATGTTTGGACCATTTTGTTAGCATGTATTAACCAGACCTGTGTTTCTGTTGTACATGTGGCCTTCCACAGAACTATAGTAGGTGATTAATAACGATTTAAGAGCGCGTGCACCCGCTCGTGGACAGCTAAACGGGAGAAACGAATCCTAACTGAGGTGAGTGAATGCGTGCGGTCAGGTTGGTGCCGCTCCCTCGGCGGTGACCAGCAGGCGCTTAGTCACAATGTTTGGACCATTTTGTTAGCATGTAACAACCAGACCTGTGTTTCTGTTGTACATGTGGCCTTCCACAGAACTATAGTAGGTGATTAATAACGACTTAAAAGTTCACCAATTACTGTATTAAATGAACTGTATATCTTTTTTGCCAGAATGTGTTACAAGTTAGCAACATGCTGTGGTTTGTACTTGGCGCTATGGTAGAAACAATATCTGTAGTTCCAACAGCTGTGCAGCATGTAAGAAAGTGTTGCACAGCTTGGTAAGACAAAAGATCTTCAGTCAAAAAAAGTTTAAAAAAACCAAAACCCACTCCCTGTTAAAGCTGCTGTGAGAATGTGAGTGCCATGATTTATATTGATAAGATTAAAGGTTATTATGGACTTATATGCCATATTATTACAGTGTTTTTCATGTATTAGACTAGACGGAAAAACATGCTTAGACAGATGGAGACGTTTTAGGCACCTATTGATATGTTCCTGAATCTTGCTATTTACTTACTTACAGCCTAATCATCTGTAAAGATGTGATATCTATCTGTTGCTAATGTGTTTTTGTTTTTGCATGCTGTAAAACAATTTTAACTAAACAGTGTCTCCCTACCTCCCTTTCCCATGGGAAAGAGAAGGGTCACTATTCTAAAATATTTCTGTAAACAGGTATATAACTCATTCTATGATTACTTTGCTTAGTACAGATACGTATGAAGATATATCAAGTGATCTAAATCACAGTTCTGTCACAAGGGAAAATACCCATATAGTAAAAATTCCATTACAGTGTGACAAACAAAAAAGTAGACACACTGGAAGGTTGGTTGTGATTCAGGAGAAATATTGTCTTTAATGAACAAACTTAAAATCGCAGCACAACAACTAACTACAGACACTCGCTATGAGGGTAAATACTAAAATGATGTTAATAAACAAAAAGTAGCAGTTAGTCTATAAAACAAAACAAAATCCTACGTGACTAAGTACAGAGCAAGATGGTCTGTAATAACCAGAATACAAAAGTAAGACGCTGACTAACCAGAATTCAAACTGATTGATCAGATACATGAAATTACACCTGGGTCCCATAAAGCAGTTATAAGGTTCAAAGAGACATTGCCTCAGCTGGCTGGAGAACAGACCTGCCACAGATTGAACTTTTCTAAATGTGCAACTGCCACCTCACCACCAGAGATGCAGGATTTTAACAGAGCACTGAAGCAGAGGGTCCCACTCCTTTTGATTCTGGAACTGCCAGGTTGAGGAACTCTTTACTTTAAGGTACAGAGGCAGGCTTTGTTGTACCTATTTGTTCTCTCAAGACATGTAAATATGCTGGAGTCTATCCCAACTGTCATGTGGGTTGAGAGGAGCGGTACAGGTCACCAGTCCAACAACCAGTGTGGTTGAACAGCTTTTCTGATATCACAAGACACTTATAAACCACAATGCAGCTTCAGTTCAGGCAACATTTGGCTGAAAAAGATTAGCAATCAAATTGTCTGAAGGTTGAGTCATGGCAACTGGACTTCTTCTAGTTAGTAACTAGAAGAAGTCCAGTTGCCATGACTCAACCTTCAGACAACTTGACCTGGATGAATGAGAATCTTCACAGACATTAGCAATCAAAGTAAACTCACATGTCTACAACACTGGAAGAAATTAAACAGCAACCACTGGTTTTATGTGATCTCTTTGTGTTAGATATGATCTGAATAGAACAGAACAGGTGATTCTAAGCGTTTTGTCACTGTTTCCAGCCTCAGTGACGGTTTTAGCTGCTGCATGTTAATGCAAGAAATGCCAGGGATGTTTTTGTACTAGATGTGATCTAAATAGAAGATTAAAGCAGGCAAACATCTTTAAAATGCATTTAAATCACTTTTACCAAATTCGTGTTCTTTTGGTCTCAAATGCACAGAATAGGCGATTCTAAGCGTTTTGTCACTGTTTTCAGCCACAGTGATTGTTTTAGCTGCTGCATCTTAATGCAAACAAAGTGATGTTTTTTGTATCTTTTATGTTTCAAACAAAACACTAAAGCAGACAAATTAGTGTTTTTTTGGTCTCCATTGCAAAGGTGATTCTGAGTATTTTTGGCACAGGTTCCAGTGAGAGTGATCGTTTTAGCTGCTGTCTCTTAATGCAAAAAATGGCAAAGATGTTTATTTGTTAGATATTATCCAAAAGAAGTCTAAATCAAACCACATGAGTTTGGACGCTGAGCGTTATGCCAAGCTACGTTCAGATTTGAGTGCAGTTCCTCTTGAGCATGCAGAGTTGACTTTGTTTGTAGATTGTTCCTTCTACAGAGAGGAGGACGCCCTCAAAGCCGGGTTTGCAGTTGATCAGGAGAAGAATGGTAACCTGGAGGTGGTGTGTATCTAGGAGGGCATTCAACCCTGTTCAGCTCACCTGGCAGAGCTGAAGGCTTTGACCTGCGCTTGTGAACTAGCAGAGGGCAAGCGATCCAAAGTGTATACGGATTCAGCTTTTGCAGATGGGGTCTGTCATCTGTTTGAGGCCGCATGGAAAGGGCGAGGATCTAGATACGCTGATGGTTCTCCTGTGGTGCATGGTGAGCAGATTAGAAAGTTGTTGATGGCTATGATGAAGCCAACAGCTCTGGCCATCATTAAGTGGGCTGCGCACAAGAAAGATGCCTCAATGGTCACGCGGGGCAATGCTGCTGTAGACAGCGCTGCAAAAGGGCTGCTGCAGCGGACACTAAAGCTATTCTGGCTGCTTATGCCAACAAATCCAAGATCAGATCACCTCTAGGGACTTGTCTTTGTTACAGAAGCTGAACGCCAGCTCTGGATGCAGAGAGGAGCAGTGAAAGACGGTGACGGGCTATGACAGTGTGTACTGCCCGACTTCACAGTCCGATGTTGGGAGGTGCAATGGGATTTTGAAAATCTGCCGAAGCACAGGGTTAAACTGGACAGATGCTTTGCCGCTGGCTCTCATGGCTTGTGCTCAAACGCTCACAGAATGCTGAAACTAACACCGCATGAAGCTTTTCTTGGTTGACCGATGCCAGCGCCAATGTATCGGGCTGTGAAGGGCCCGTCTCTCGACATTTTGATACATTACATTAAACAAATGACCTCCCTTTAATAACCCCGCAAAAGGAACAGCTGGTACCGATGGGTTCAGTTTGCAGGCCGGACGAATGGCTAGACTGATTGCTACATCTGCACCAAGGCTAAGCCAGGCAAGTTTTTTGTGTTGAACAAACACAAAAAACTGTTCAGTTGGTAGGTGTGTGGTCATATTCTGCATACGGTTAAGCAGGATCCTAGACCATGGTGTAGGGCTGAATGTTTGCTATACTTGGGTTCGCCATCTTATCAGGTGCTGAATGACTTCTATGCTGAGGGGAAAACTAATACTGAACGCAGATGTGAGAATAGAACAGAAGAGTGCATTGTTAGGGATGCCGCAGGGTGCTCCCTTAATTCCTTAGATTAATTTGAATGCATTGAAAGAATAGAGACAGTGTCACTGGGGAAAGTGAAGCGAGATAGATGTAGTCACAGGTGGTTTCCAGTAGATTGGGCAGGCAGGTGTCCATAGGCGTAGTGATAATGGGATTCATTTTGTGTTGCTGCATTCCTCTCATTTATGGCCCTGAGAGCAGTGAAGAAGCAGAATTTACAGATGGCAGTGCTGACGCAGGGATTAGAGCAGAGACAGGACGGGGAGAACTTCGAGATGGACTGTATCCTGTGCCAGACTGGATCTATGTCGGGGATGGAGAGAGGAGGGAATAATGAGGCTGGAGCAGAGCCAGGCGGCCGCCAGCTATCTACCACGTTTTTTCTCCACTTCACAGCGTTATGTAATGGATTTTGATGACAGCATCATCTAGTTTTCTGATTTCTAGTTTTAATCAAATTTCATCTAATTATGTGAATTATCTACTTATTTGATCTCTGCATCTAAGGTTATAATTTAAAACAACACTGATGATTGATGTATGATTGATTAATTAATAGAAGTCAGAGGGTTATAATATCTTAGAGTTGGCAACACATACTTTCAAGAAATGCCAAGTTCCCGTGATTTGCCTTATGTTATTCTTTGTTTTTTTCTTCCACTTGTACTCAGGTTCACTGCAGGTCTTAAACTGGGAGTTGCACCCGTGGATGAATGGAGGCCATCGGTCCCAGAAGCAGCAGAGACGCCCTGCTGGAATTCGACGCGTGTGGCTGTGTGGGACATTTGTAGTGAACTATGTCTATGTGAACGTTCCTTGTTGGCAGAATGCAGAGAATCACCTCTTCTGACTGCAGGACCTCGTGTGCTTAGTTTAGTCTAAGCAATTGAGATGAAATTGTGGTAATCACAAAATATTTGCATTTGGCCTGACGCAGGTTGGGGAATTAAAACACGCTCCCTAAGAATCTTGGGAGGAGAGTGCTTTGCCTGCCTTAAAGACAACTCGTTTTTCTGTGGCCAGGCCTGAAGCTTTAAAAGAGTTGTGATATCTTTTTGACTTTGAAAAACAGCAGATGTGGAGTTTCTCTGCATGTTTTAGATGTTTGGGGTTTTTTGTAGTTCTGCCAGACACGGACTTTCTGTCTGAATCTCACATTTAAACGTAAATATGTGTAAATAGACGCAATGCAATAAAAGCAGGTAAAAATAATTATTGTGAGGTTCATGGTGCAGTTCGTGAGAGGAAATAGGTAAGTAGAATAAGACACTTTATTTATTAATTTCCTCAAGGTTTTAAGCATTGGAAATGACGTGCTTGTTAGAGCAATTAGCCACATAGGCCAGTAGATGGCGCTATGTGCTAGGCAGGGACATTAAACAGGGGTAGCCAATCTTGGTCCTCGAGGGCCACTGTCTGCTTGTTTTCCAACTCTACAGGACGAGAGGAACCACTTGAGATTAAGCCTCAGGTGTAGACAACAGAACTTCATCACAGTGAGCCCACGCCTCCGATCCACCATCAGGAGCTAAACAAGAGGGTAAACAAGATCTTCATGAAATCACAAGAACAGCTGCTTAATGAAAGCTTTAGACAGGTCAATTTCACCATAGAAACCTTGGAACAAAACATAGAGCACTGTCGATGAGCCCAGAGAAATGGACATCGAGGGTATGGGTAAATTACAACAAAGAAATGAGGAAGCACCCTGTGAGGAGCTGTGTAAGCATTTCAGGCCTTATCAGCCTCAGAGCGAGAAGAAAGAAAAGGGAAATGCCGAGCAAGAGCCTGTCTGTCCTAAAAGGAGCAGATGGAGTGAGCAGGGGCAAAATATGCGTTATAGAAAGCCTTTACAGAGGAAACAACATGATCATCCTAAGCAGATATCCCCTGAGAGAGTGGTTGCCATGGAGAGGGCGGTGCGACCCCAGCAGCAGCTAGAGGAAAAAGAAGTTGTGATGGAAGTCGGCTGCATGTCACCAAAGTTAGGAACATCAGAACCCAAAAATAGAGAGAAGGGAGAGAAGTCTGTGCAAGCAAACAGTTTGTTAGGAGAGTGGGAAATTTTAGATGAAGTTTGAAGTTTTAATAGTTAAACCATAATTGTACTCAACTATATGATTTTACACTATACTTATGATGATTGTTATAAAGTATAGCAATGTGATGAGTTTATAAGTACTCAAAATAATTACTATTGCTGATTCCTTAACAAAAATGATGTTTGTTAATCAAATGTGTTTGATTTTTAAGGATGAAATCAGATGAACTGTGACCAGGTTGAAACAACGCTCAAAAGTGTTAAATGAATGAAGTAAAAGGTCAATCAAAATAATTTCTGTGTGCATCAGCTAAATATTAAGGAAGTACAGGGCCGGTGGAAAGTACCAGAAGGGCCAGGAGGATGTGATGGGGGATGGGAAGAACATGAAGAACAGCATCTCTGACCAGGGATGAGACGGGGATTAGATCATGTCTGTTCACGTGTGAATACTGTCCTGCCATTGGTTGATGAAGGTTGAACACGCGCTAAGCATCAACTTACTGTGCCTGTAAACCACCAATGATGCTACAGATGTGATTTTATGTTTATGATTAAGGAGGAGACAGGAAGATGACATAGCTAAAATTTAGTATAAAAATCCTGGATTTTGGCTGGTTGGGCAGATTGCTCACTGTTGCAGGGGGACCCTCTGTCAGTCTGAACCAAAAAACTGAGAAGCAGTGGAAGAGAGGAGATCCAAAGCAGAAATCGGCCTCACGGCCTGACTGCCCCTTGTGCAGTTTTGCCCCGGCGCATGACGGAGCATGAAGCATCACGGAGAAGATCTACAGCTGGGCCTCAGTTTCCAACCCAGAGACTCTCAGCCAACAATCTTCACACCTGTGTCGTGCCCACTCTTCAACCAGCCTTAGACTTCAAAAGGGGTTGTGAGTAGAGTAGCACCATAGGGCAAGAATAGTTACCTATATACTCAATACAGTGTAATCTTGATATTTTAATCAATTTTTATTACTTGCTGTTAGCTTTTGCATCTGCTAAATAAAGTACCACATCTGCAGTTAAAGTAAAAGCTTCCTTGCTTTAATTGTCTTTAATAAGGGTTTCTTCAAAGTGCTCGTAGCCTCTCCTCGTTGACGTAAAAGTATCCGATCGTGTGTGACTAAGCCAGGCTCACATGATGAAAGCTCTTGTCGGTTTAGTCTAGACCCGAAATTAACACCTCCTGTGTGGTAAAAGTATACTTATCACCAAAACTTATTCCAGCAACCACAACAACTGTTACTTTAAGAAGGAAGCTGCCGTTAACCAGGGTGACTCATTGGTATCTGTAATTTTCTGGTCTATACAGGTGCTGATGTTAGCGCAAGCAGGGGGGACACTGGGAAGAAGGTAGTGAATTAGCTGGATGAATTCCTTCGCCTCAGCCTAGAATAGAAACCTGTACTGTTAAACCCCAGGCAGGCTGATAAATTAACCACTTTAATGTGAGGGCTGGCCTACTCTCTTGTACTAGAGGGTCAGGGTAACAAACAGCACCTTAAACAGAAATTACTTGGAGCTCTACCCACACCTGTATACGACGCAATCACAGAATTTACACAGAAAGCTCAGCTATCTCATTACGAAAAAGCAAGCAGAGACAAGCCAAGAAGTTTGACCTGCTCTCTAATGCACAGAACAGGCGATTCTAAGCGTGTGTTTAAGTGTTTTGGCACAATTTCGAGTGAGAGTGATTATTTTAGCTGCTGCATCCTAATACAAGCAATACCAGTGATGTTTTTCTGTTAGATAAGATAAGATAATCCTTTATTGATGCCACGTTAGGGAATTTCAATTGTTACAGCAGCTACAGAATACAGATAATAGGCAGTGCAAAACGGCAGAAATGTGCAGAAGAGTGCAAAATTTACTGTGTTTACAATAGAGTGCAAACATAGAACTTATACAGGGTGGGGCTACTAGACTGATATGTTGTAAAGTCTAACAGCTGTGGGAATGAAGGACCTGCAGTATCGCTCTTTTCTGCACTATGGGTGAATCAGTCTACCACTGGAGCTGCACAGAGCCTCCACTGTCTGATGCAGTGGGTGATAAGCTTTGTCCATGATGGATGTCAGCTTGGCCAACATCCTCCTCTCACCCACCTCCTCCACAAATTCCAGCGGACATTCAAGACAGAACTCCAGTCTCTTCAGGTGGAGGCGACTTTGGCCCTTCTTCTACGTGGCGTCACTGTTGTGAGTCCAGTCCAGTTTACGGTTGAGGTGAACACCCAGGTACTTCAAATTGTCCACTATCTCAATGTCTGAGCCCTGGATGCTTACTGGTGACCGTGTCCTTCGGTTTACTTCTGATTAAGCACAGGTTGTTGCTATCACACTAGTTCACAAAGTCCCTGATGACTGACCTGTACTCCAGCTCCTCCCCTCAGACACACAGCCAACAAAGCCCTTATGTCGTCAGAGAACTTCTGGAGGTGACAACTGCTGGTGTTGTATGTGAAGTCCGATGTGTAAAGTGTGAAGAGGAACAGTGAGAGCACCGTCCCCGAGGAGCCCCAGTGCTGGAGACTACCACCTCAGACACACAGTTGCGTAGCCTCACGTACTGTGGCCTGTTGGTGAGGTAGTCGGTTGTGCATGCCACCAGTTGTCCCTCCTCTCCTGCCCTTCCCAGCTTCTCCCTCAGAAGTGCCGGCCGGATGATGTTGAATGCAGTGGAGAAGTCAAAGAACATGACCCTCACAGCAGGTCCGGCAGCCTCCAGGTGAGTCAGCGCCTGATGCAGCAGGTAGATGACGGCGATGACTGTAGCGGCTCCATCGCCATGCTCATGCAAAGGTGGCTGAGGATGAGCTTCTCCTTGGTCTTCATCAGGTGGGTAATCAGGGCAAGTGTAGTGGTTTGGCTCCTTAGCTTGCGTGTGGAGACATTTTAGGCGCCTATTGATATGTTCCTGATACTTACTGTTTACTTACTTACTTACAGCCTAATAATCTGTAAAGATGTGATGTCTATCTGTTACTAATGTGTTTTTGTTTTCTCAATGAATTCCAGGTGAAACACAAGCAGACTCCTGCACTGGCAGTTGAGACTGAGATGCCCCCTCTTTCCAAAAAGATGTTAATAATGAGGTAAATAAGTAAGATCCTCACTGTGGTCACAAACCATGGTTGTTGCGCTGGTAGTTTCATTCTAACGAAGCTGAACACACTAACTATGTCGTAGAGATTTGAGTCAGGGTTAGTTTTCTGGAAATGAGTTTGACTTGTGGTTGAAGTCATAGTTAACCTGACAGGACAGAACCATTTTCACCAAAAAGACATCATCTGAATAGAAATATACGCTGCTCCAACACCTACGAATGTGTGTGTAGAGGCAAAAACCTGTTAGGAACCTGGTGAATGAGTCAAAAACCATTCAAAGTTGTCTTTCTGTTGTCTTTAATTCTTGCAAGAAGAGAAATACACAGAGCAAAACTGTCCTGCCTGAGTTTAGATCTGAAGTCATCTCCTCTGTGCCTACCTAAATACCTCCTTCGTTGCTAGGGAGTAAAGATGTATCTTCTCATTAGCTCAGTCTCAGGGTCAGTCAGTGCCTTGCAGCAGGAGAAATGTGTAACAGAAACAAATCAAATCAAAGTTCTGCTACCATGCTCTCATGGCCATGGTGCATGCTGTAAAACAATTTTAACTAAACAGTGTCTCCCTACCTCCCTTTCCCATGGGAAAGAGAAGGGTCACTATTCTAAAATATTTCTGTAAGCAGGTATATAACTCATTCTATGATTACTTTGCTTAGTACAGATACATATGAAGATATATCAAGTGATCTAAATCACTGTTCTGTCACAAGGTAAAATACCCATATAGTAAAAATTCCATTACAGTGTGACAAACAAAAAAGTAGACACAGTGGAAGGCTGGTTGTGATTCAGGAGGAATATTGTCTTTACTGAACAAACTTAAAATCACAGCACAACAACTAACTATAGACACTCGCTATGAGGGTAAATAGTAAAATGATATATGTTAATAAACAAAAGTAGCAATTAGTCTATAAAACAAAACAAAATCCTACCTGACTAAGTACAGAGCAAGATGGTCTGTAATAACCAGAATACAAAAGCAAGACGCTGACTAACCAGAATTCAAACCGATTGATCAGATACATGAAATTACACCTGTGTCCCATGAAGCAGTTACAAAGTCCAAAGAGACATTGCCTCAGCTGGCTGGAGAACAGACCTGCCACAGATTGAACTTTTCTAAATGTGCAAACTGCCTGTGTCATAGGTTGATGCACCACCTGTGTCATAGGTTGATGCACCACCTTGCCACCAGAGATGCAGGATTTTAACAGAGCACTGAAGCACTCTTTGATTCTGGAAATGCCAGATTTCTTTGTGTTAGATATGATCTAAATAGTACAGAACAGGTGATTCTAAGTGTTTTGACACTGTTTGCAGTGAGAATGACGCAATAATGCAATCAATGCCAGTGCTGATTTTATGTTTGATATGATTTGAATCGAAGGTTAAAGCAGACAAACACCTTTAAATTGCATTTAAATCACTTTGACCAAAGTCGTGTTCTTTTGGTCTCAAATGCACAGAATAGGCGATTGTAAGCGTTTTGGCACCGTTTCCAATCTACGTGATTGTTAGAATGCATGTACTCACTGATGCTGTACCTTTTTATTTTGTTGTCATTGTGTGAATGTTGTTTTCTACTTTTTTACAGTGTGGGACATAACTTTTAAACATCTAGGGTGTGTGTGTGTGTGTGTGTAAAACAGAGCATGGTGCAGCTGAGGCTCTGCCATTCCTCCACTGTTGCTGTACTTTCCTGCCCACACCCATGTGTCATCTCTACTGACAATTGAACTGTATCTCCAGGTGCAATCAGATGATGATATAAACCCAACATAAATTGGTTCTTCGAGCAAGATTCCAAGGGACGACATCCTTCGAGGAGGGAGAGGACGCACCGAAGTCTGTCGACAGCCGGACGTCTAGGAACGCCCATGGAAAGACCCAGGACGTGAAACTCGTGGCTGGGCCGGTGTTGTAGAGTCTGATCTTCCCTTGTTTGAGTGTCGACCGACGGGGATCCAGGAGACGGTTCTGGTGAAATAATGAGTGAGTACATGAAAATTTACTAAACTTCGCCATAAGGGAGATTATTTGTTTTGGTTTACTCTGCCGTAAAAAGGAGCGGAACGTACGTAAATGAAAATTAGAGTCATGCATGCGTGTGAATGAAGCGCTTGTGAGTGTGAATGCCACTAGTGGAAACCTAACGGTGCCAACAAACTCTGTGGTCTGTTGAAGTACACAAGTAGTGGATTAGGAATTTAGGTCCTGAGAAAGACGCGTAGTCTGTAAAAGACAAAGAGTTGTCGTAATGGACACCAAAACGAGCAAGTCTGCCTTAAAGAGGGATCCAAAATCGATGGATAAAGTGTATCCAGGCAGCACAAAATACTTAAAAGAGTGGAAAAAGAAGCATGATTTTGACTGAAAGCTGGTTGATACAGCGTGTGTGCAGTTAGTAGGAAAGTTAAAACTAAGTGTTTCAACTTCGAATGGAAAGAAGCAGAGGGATAAGCAAGGGATAAGCAAGGGAAGCTGGCATGTGCAAAGGTGTGGCTAGAACAGGCACAGAAGAGAAAACAAGACATTCAGCAGGGAAACCATAGGCTGCTAATAACATCATACAACCTGAATGGGCACGAGATTGAGCAAACAATTAAAAAATGCCTCACTTTTAATTGGGGACGAGTCAAGGGACAGTATACGGGAAAGGATGCAGCCAACGCTGTACTAGGAGCAGGGAATGCTGCTCTAGCTGTTCAAACTGAAGATGTTTACACCAGGATGCAAACTGCATTTAGACGTAACCCTGATTATGGGAAGATTTCACAATGTAGACAGAAGGATGGGGAAGATGTCTATGAGTACAGGGGCAGACGTGAAGAGGTGTAAATAGAAGATTAAAGCAGGCAAACACCTTTAAAATGCGTTTAAATCGCTTTCACCAAAGTAGTGTTCTTTTGGTCTCAAATGCACAGAATAGGCGATTCTGAGCGTTTTGGCACTGTTTCCAGCCTAAATTGTGGTTTTAGCTGCTGCAGCTTAATGCAAGGATGATTTGACAGGGAGCCAATGCAGAGAAACTAATGTAGAACAAATGTGATCTCTCTTCCTAAGTCCAGTCAGGCTCTGACTGCAGCATTTTGAATTAACTGGAGGCTTTTCACAAAGTTATTGGGACAAACTATGAGTAGCGAGTTACAGCCTTACCTCAAGCCTGGAGGTAACAAATGCATGGATACATTTTTCAGCATCACTCTGTGAGAGGACGCTCCTAATTTTAGCAATATGGAAGTAGGCAGTTCTAGAGGTTTCTTTAATATACGGTGTAAAGGAGAGATCTTGTTAAAAAATGACACCAAGGTTATTTAGCACCAATTATAATAACCTCAGTTTTCTTTGAATTTAGTTTTAGAAAGTTATGGGAGATATGGATCATATCTAAATGGAAAACATCACTGGTATTGCTTGCATCAAGATGCAGCAGCTAAAACAATCACTCTCACTGAAGCGCCAATTCACAACATCAGTTAATCTCAAGGCACTTTACAAGTAGGTTTTAAGACCTTACACAACACAGACGAAGTCTTCTAGTAACAAAGGGGGCTGAGGGTAGTGAGTAGGTGTGAATTCTCAGCTACCGTGACTCCTCCCTCCAACCAGTACAGGGTCGTTAATTGTGTCCTTTGTGGGGTGCGTGTGAAGTGGTCTTGATCTTTCTGGGCATAACTGAAAGGGCAGACAAGGGAGACAAGTTGTGTCTGAGGCCTCCACCTCTCGAGAGAGTGGCTGTTTACCTGTACGCGTAAAGCTTCTCCAACGTCCCGTTCAAACCACCTGTCTTCTCTGTCCATAATGTGAACGTTGTTATCTTCAAACGAGTGGCCTTCATGTTTTAAGCGGAGATACACTGCAGACACTGGTCCTGACGTGTTGTTCCTCCTGTGCTAGGTCATCCTCTTGTGTAATGGTTGTTTGGTTTTACCAGTGTACAGTTCTGAGCACTCTTCATTGCACTGAACTGCATATACTTGTTACAAAACCGACAAAGACACAAAACAAGACGTACAAAGGGAGTAGAGGGCAGAGCTGGGAACCTACTCTGCAGCTCACATCTGCGCCACAAGATGGCGCCAGAGAACCGCTGTACTGAGCACTGGGGTTGTGAGGCCAGTAATTAGACTGCTTCTACCTGACAGGACTGACAAGGACTGAACCCAAACACACAACCAGGACAAGACTAAGAGAATTTATTAAACACAAAGATAAACACAGGAATGAAACACACACACACAAGGAACAAAAGAGAAATTCAAAATCTCTGCACATGCAGGTAAACTAAACATCAAACAAGTAAACAAAGGATCCCTGACTAAAAATAATAATGTGACGTATCTAGGTTTAAAAGCACGTGACGTGATAAGATGAACTACAGCGTGATCAGAACCAGACAAAACATGTCATGACTAGACTTGAGTAATGTAATTCCTAAAAATGAAGGCAACGCCAGACAAGGACACGACATAACACTTACACGACACAACATGAACCCACACTTACGAACAGGGAAATGATTAAAAAGATACAATATGATACAACCACAGCATGACACCGCACAACATAAAACAGGACACAATAAGCAACAGACCAACAAGTGACCAGGAACTTAAATACATTACAAGACAGGAAACAAGAAAGAGATGCATGTAATAATTACATGAACACATGACACAAGATATAGGGACAAAAGAAGAACAGAAACAAGACAGCACCACAGCGCCCTCCAGGGGCCCTTCTGGGATAGTGTAATAGAATTTCTACTATATGGGTATTTTCCCTTGTGACAGAACTGTGATTCATATTACTTGATATATCCTCATATGTGTTTGCTTTTATCTGTAATAAGCAAAGTAATCATAGAATGAGTTATATACCTGCTTACAAAAATATTTTAGAATAGTGAGCCTTTTCCTCTTCCTTATGAGAAAGGGAGGTAGGGAGATACTGTTTAGTTCAAATTGTTTTACAGCATGGGGCCATGGTGAGAGCATGGCAGCAGAACTTTGATTTGCTTTGTTTCTGTTACATTTTTCTCCTGGTGCAAGGCAGTGACTGACCCTGAGTTGTGGGCTGATAAGTACCTTCCAGACGGTCTCTCTCTGAGACTGAGCTAATGAGAAGACACATCTTTACTCCCTAGCAACGGAGGAGGTATTTAGGTAGGTGTAGGGTAGATGACTTCAGATCTACACTCAGGCAGGACAGTTTTGCACTGACTCTGTGTATTTCTCTTCTTGCAAGAATCAAAGACAACAGAAAGACAACTTTGGTCGACTTTTGATTCATTTATCAGGTTCCTAACAGTTTTTTTTCCCTCTACAATTTGGTGTCAGAAGTGGGATCCGTTGGTGGTCGTTGGAGGGGTCGGTGACGGTGGAAAAACCTCCTCTACAAAAACAGAGTGAGACGGAGGACCTAAGGCATCACCTCTGATCTCTATTGGATGGATCCTACGAACTCAAAATTACTTATCAACGGGAAACCTGGTGAGTCGTTGACATATTTGCTTCTCCTATGTCCTGGGGAAAGTGTTAATCAGTGAACACTATAATATGGCACTGATATGAGTGTTAGTCGATGAACACATTAATTTGGCATCGAACTTTTACAGAGACGTCTGTGACTGTACAACTACGCGTAGTGCTGCACTATGGGGAGCAGTTATGGTAAAGTTGGCTTGGAGCCACAGGGTCCCATTGTGGATATCATTAGGAAGAAATATGGAGACGATAGTATCAGTTGTCTTTCTGTGTGGACAAAACAATTTGGGTTCCCAGAGGGTGGTTGATTAAAGATGAATCAAATTGACATTTTGGGTGACAAACTGAAAGAAAACAAACAAAAGTCAAAGGATTTAGATAATGTGGAAAAGCATAGAAAATGCTGGCAACAATGAAAAGATGAAGCTGAAACTAGAGAGAGAAAACGAATGCAAAAGGAAATGACTACGGTTGAAAGTAGAACAGAGAATAATTCTGCACCCTGCAAACAGCCACCACCATACTGTCCCAGTGCGTCTTCTCTTTATCCGCAGATCACTGCACTGAAACTGGACCCAGACCTGGATTCCTGCCCAACTGTCCTGCAACCACAATAACAACAACAGCAGCAACCAGAAGTGGCAAAGCTGACCCATCAGACCTGCATCGGTGCTGATACTGGAGCGAGATTGGAGGACGTTCAACGTCATGCAGATCATGCTTTCCAGCAACTGTTGCGACAGAAAGAAGAGAAGGAAAATAAAGACATAAAAGAGTTACATCTGGCAGCTGTAACCATGTATCAGGCAGTCGCACAACAGAGGCTACACCAGAGGAGGACAAGGTCGCGCAGGCCAAAAAGGACATGGCCGAGAAACATGCTTTAAGTGCTGTAAAGAAGGACATTGGGCTCTAAACTGCCAATCCACTGAGGGACGGTGTCTGTACTGTAAGGAAGAGGGACACAGACCAGTTGAGGAGGGAGGTGATGGCACTGACACACATACACATCACAATGAAGACACGCTTACACAAACATCCACTGATGATGCTATTGCTGGCCACTGCAATGAAGAACGCTTGCCATGCATAGATTCAGAAATGATTTTGCAGTGTTTGATGAATTTAGAAAGTAGAATGAAAACACCACTTGTAGACAGTGGAGCTACACGCTCTGTGATGACGTCTTCAAGCCTTAAAACTGCACCAAGAATGAGTGGGAGTTATGTGTATATTGTTGGGGCTTCAGGTGTAACAGTAAAAGAATATTAAACCAAACCTTTGACATGTCTTACTCCAGATGGTACCACATTCAAGCATGCTTTCATGTTTTCTGATTTGTGCTCGATAAATTTGTTAGGGAGAGATCTGATGATCAAACTGGGCATTTCTCTGATCTCATCCCCAGAGGGATTGAAGGTCAGCACAGATGCAGTTTGTGCACTGTGGAGTGAGTGATTGCAAGCTGCAGCAGTCTGTCTTGTGTGAGCAGTTAATGTCTACAGCGCATGTGTTAGTTAACCCAAAAGCAACAGACTATATGGATCCAGAAGACTTACACTGCACCATTAATGTGTCACAGGGCTCAGAGAAACAATTCGAGCAGCAATGGACGACTGCGTTGTCTGACAAATTGACCACAGGTTATCTGTACTGGACAGAGCATGACTGTGCTCTCTCTGTCACTCTCCCTCCACAGTTGGACAAACTGTATGGAGTGTTCTTCTCTTACCACACATTTCTCTCATCAAAAGCAGGTCTGCTGACTGGAGAGACTTGGGACGATTTGCGTTAAGATGCAGACGTCTCACTGATTGGCAAAGTAGACCTGAAACGGTTTCCTATTCACCCATTGGTAGAGTATACAGACGGTGTTTCACTTCTATCATACACACAACTTATGTGGTGATTCCATTTCTTCAATCTGAGCATCACACATCTTGCCACAGAGCTAACATCAAGTCCTGCTTTAGCAGAAGTGCCACACACACTGTGGGCCTCATTCGACATTGGACATCGACCAGACTTTGCCAGGGGTATGTGAAGTCCCCCACAATTTTTAATGAGGCATTGAGACGCAGTCTTGAACACCCTCATCTCGTGCCAGGAAGTGCTTTGTTGCAATATGTAGATGATATCATTATCTGCAGCCCCACAAAGGACCAGTGTGAAAGAGACACAGTGGCTTCGTTGAAACACCTGACAGCTGGGGGCCACAAAGTTAGTTTGTCTAAACTACAGTTCGTCCAAGAGGAAGTAACTTTCTTGGGAC
This sequence comes from Macropodus opercularis, assembly GCA_030770545.1. Lineage (NCBI taxonomy): Eukaryota > Metazoa > Chordata > Actinopteri > Anabantiformes > Osphronemidae > Macropodus > Macropodus opercularis. The sequence continues at coordinate 2,787,380 of CM061110.1, forward strand.
ATGTCACAGCAGCTGGCAAATCTCTCTCTCCAAAAGGATTGAAGCTATTCCCCGGTGGCAGCCGCTGAAAAGGCAGTGTAGGCCTCCAGAGACATCGTTGGATATTCTGATCTTGTGTTGATGGTTCCTCATTCTGTTTCTCTAATTCTGCTTAAACAGAAAACATCTCATTTGTCGGCCGCTCGCTGGTTACAGTACCACACAGTCCTGTTGGACTTGCCTAACATTATAGTTAAACGTTGCACTATCCTGAATCCAGCTACTTTGCTTGCCTACCCCTGACGATGGTGAACCTCATGACTGTGTTGCTTCTCTCCAGCAGGTGTGTTCACCAAGACCTGACCTACAGGAGACTCCTTTGACTAATCCTGATCTTGTGCTTTTCACAGATGGCTCTGCTTCCAGAGGGTACCCAGGTACTGGTGCTCCTCGTGTGGGCTATGCAGTTTGCACAGAGCATGACATTCTCCAGTCCGGCCCCCTGCCATCTCACCTCTCTGCACAAGCTGGTAGCACTCACTGAAGCTTGTAAATTGGCAAAAGACAAAACTGTCACTATTTGGGTTGATTCTAAATATGCTTTCAGTGTAACGCATGATTTTGGAACTCTTTGGAAAACACAGAAACTCCCTTAAATCAGACAGACAGCCCATCTCACATCGGGACAAGGTGTCTGACTATAGAGCGAGAAAATGGTAGCCTGAAACGCAAATTGGCTAAATTTTGTGCTGAGACAGGACTCACATGGATACCACTGAGAGGCCGTTACCATCCACTTCAGTTTGTAAAAATGACATGTTACAGTACTGTAAGTCTTTGTCTGCCGTTCTCTCTCAGATCTCACAGCAGGTGACAGCGGCTTTACCAGTTCCATCACAAGGGCCACTGCACTCTCTGGAACCAGGCGACAGGATTGTGGTGCGAGAACATCGCCCTCAACACTGGAAGGCACGCAAGTGGGTGGGACCCTTCCAGGTGCTACTGACTACGCATACGGCAGTGAAGGTTGCAGAGAGGGCGACGTGGATCCATGCGAGCCACTGCAGGAAGGTCCCGGAGCCATTAGATGACTTCTCACCAGCTGTCCACCAGCACGAGGGCTGGGATCAGCAGTAACACCCTTGTTCTACAAGGGGCGGCGTTGACCAGCACAGTGGGAGAGACACGTTGAGTGTTTCTCCATTGCACCGGTGAATACACTTTAGCATAGCACATACTGCAAACACTGAGAATACAAATACACAGTGGTGTACCACCTACGAGGGATTTCAACGCTACACATCTGTACAGTGCAGTAGTGTCTCTAGTGACAAAGGGGAGGGAAACCTAACAGTGACAACAACTCCCTACGACACTACAAAGACCAGTTGCTCGGGTGAACTCCATACAAACTGGTTGGCTATTGCACTGACATCGTGGACCAGGACAGGACAACGCCCATAACATCAGCATCTTGGTTGGATCCGCTTGGACCAAGCACTAACGCAACAACCGAGAACAGTGACAGACATTGTGTGAACTGGGACTTTGCTTAATAAGTCACAGTTATAACGTTGCTAATCCTTTGTTTGTTACTAAAGTTCTACATAAAGCCTTGAGATGAACAGAGATCCATGGTATAGGTGGCCAGGTTTCTTTGGACTGAGACGTTCTCTTGCTCAAAAAGAGCTCTTCCATTTTTCTGTGAACAGTTTATGATTGTAGCTAAACAAAGCCTTTGTGAATTTAGCTGATACTGACGTTTCTCTGTTCACTTTGTGTGTTGATTAATTAATAATCAAAGGGGAGGAATTTTAATGAAATCTTTACTCTATTTTCCCTTGTGACAGAACTGTGATTCATGTTACTTGATATATCCGCATATGTATTTGCTTTTATCTGTACTAAGCAAAGTAATCATAGAATGAGTCATATACCTGCTTACAGAAATATTTTAGAATAGTGAGCCTTTTCTTCTGTAATGAGAAAAGCAGGTAAGCTTTCAAGCTAGGTAGGGAGACACTGTCTAGTTAAAATTGTTGTACAGCATGGGGCCATGGTGAGAGCATGGCAGCAGAACTTTAATTTGCCTTGTTTCTGTTACACTTTTCTCCTGGTGCAAGGCAGTGACTGACCCTGAGACTGAGCTAATGAGAAGACACATCTTTACTCCCTAGCAATGGAGGAGGTATTTAGGTAGGTGTAGGGCAGATGACTTCAGATCTATACTCAGGCAGGACAGTTTTGCACTGACTCTGTGTATTTCTCTTCTTGCAAGAATAAAAGACAACAGAAAGACAACTTTGATCTACTTTTTATACATTCATCAGGTTCCTAATAGGCCTCAACAAATACAGAAACCATCACATCCCACCCACACTAACTAGTACCTACTGTTTGACTCACACCATCCCCCGCAGCACAAACTATCAGTCATCAGTAACCTGAACCACAGAGCCGAAAACATTCCCACCTCCACTGTAGCCAAGAAGAAGTAAAACATGCATCTAAGGGCAGCTTTCAGGACCTGTGCCTATCTCAGATGGGCTTTCAACAAGGTTACATATGCAGAGGTGAAACTGGAACAAGAAGAACCTAAGGCAGAGTGACCAACATTGAGCCAATATTTTATTTTATTTTTAAAATAAAATATTCTCAGCCCAGAAAAAGGACAATGGAAAAACCTGAGACGCAGAGCCAACGAGAGGAGAAAGAGGAGCAACATAGTATTGTGACAGTTAGCCCTCCAGCTCCTGGAGGGTGCTGTCCTGTTTTTGTTCTTCTTTTGTGTCTATATCTTGTGTCTTGTGTTTATGTAAATATTACATGCAGCTCTTTCTTGTTTTCTGTCTTGTAATGTATTTAAGTTCCTGTCGTGTCCTGGTCACTTGTTGGTCTTTTGCTTATTGTCATCCTGTTTCAGCTTGTCCGGTGTCAAGCTGTCATTGTATCATGTTGTATCTTTTTCAACATTTCCCTGTCCGTGAGTGTGGGTTCATGTCGTGTCGTGTAGGTGTTATGTCATGTCCTTTTCATGAATTACATTAGCCAATTCATACCCATTCAGGTATGAGTTTAGAATGCATTTTTAGCACCTTTTCTTAAGTAGTGCTTATTTGGTCACATATACACATAACAGGCGATTCTAAGCGTTTTGGCACTGTTTCCAGTGAGAGTGATTGTTTTAACTGCTGCATCTTAATAAAAGCACTTCAATAAAAAAGATCACTTGCTGATCATATGACCTCTTTTTGCACACAATGATTCCCAAATGTCTGTGGAGATTCTCAGACATCCAGGTGAAGTTGTCTGAAGGTTGAGTTGTGGCAACTGGACTTGTTCTATTTCGTAAAGCTGACGAGACCATCGATAGGATGACATACAGCCTGTATCCTGAGAGGCCACTGTCTGTATTTATGGACAAAATACCTGCGCTGTGGTGCTGTCGTGTTTTGTTGTCCCTAATATCTAGTGTCATGCGTTTATTCAACTTCAATTCAACTTTATTTATATAGCTACAATTCACAACATCAGTTATCTCAAGGCACTTTACAAGTAAGGTTTTAAGACCTTACACAACTAAACCCAACAATTCCCACATAGAGCAAGCTTTTAATTGTAGCCAATCGATAAATTGTACATTTAAATAGCAACAGTGGAGAGGAAAAACTCCCTCTCTAACGAGGAAGAAACCTCCAGCAGACCCAGGCTCAGTGTGGGTGGCCATCTGCCTTGACCGGTTGGGGTGAGGGGATAGAGAAGAGAGAAAAGAACACAACCACAACAACTTAACAAGCAGCAACAGAACACAGGCGGGATGGTTGGACCAGCAACTGAACACTGGAGACACACGGCTTTGAGTCTGACTATACCTGTAGATGAGGATAGAGAGAGACAGAAGGGGAGAAGCACAACTAGGAGAGAAAAGGGACAAAGTTAGTCACATGTGGAAATGGAGGCATGTTGGCGAATAGAAGAAAAAGAGAAAAAAGAGCTCAGTCAATGAAGGACGTCCCCCAGCAGTCTAAGTCTATAGCAGCTTAACTAAGAAATGGTTAAGAGTGACCAGAACCATCTCTAACTATACGCTTTCTCAAAAAGAAAGGTTTTAAGCCTTGTTTTAAAACTAGAGAGAGTGTCTGCTTCTCTAACCTGGACTGGAAGCTGGTTCCATAGGAGAGGAGCTTGGTAGCTAAATGCTCTGCCTCCCATTCTACATTTAGAAACTCTAGGAACCACAAACAGACCAGCGCGAGGTCTTTAAGATAAGATGGAGCTTTATTATGAAGAGCTTTGTAGGTGAGGAGAAGAATTTTGAATTCTATCCTAGATTTGACAGGGAGCCAATGCAGAGAAGCTAATGTTGGAGAAATGTGATCTCTCTTCCTAAGTCCAGTCAGAACTCTGGCTGCAGCATTTTGAATTAATTGGAGGATTTTCAAAGAGTTATTGGGACAACCTATTACAGTAGTCAAGCCTAGAGGTAACGAATGCATGGATTAATTTTTCAGCATCACTCTGTGAGAGGATGCTCCTAATTTTAGCAATATTCCTCAGGTGGAAGTAGGCAGTTCTAGAGATTTCTTTAATATATGGTGTAAAGGACAGATCTTGGTCAACAATGACACCAAGGTTCCTCACAGTAGAACTTGAAGCTAACATTATGTCATCCAGAGTAACAATCTGATTCAATAAAGAGTCTCTCTGGTTTTTAGCACCAATTATAATAACCTCAGTTTTATCTGAATCAGTTGTAGAAAGTTATGGGACATCCAGGATTTGATATCATTTAAACAAGTCTGAAGTTTGACTAATTGGTTTGTTTCCTCTGGTTTCATGGACAAATATAACTAAGTATCATCTGCATAGCAGTGGAAATTTATAGAATGTTTTCTAATAATATTACCAAGGGGAGACATGTAAAGACTGAAAAGTATTGGACCAAGCACAGAACCCTGTGGAACTCCAAAGCTAATTCCTGTGCGGATGGAAGATTGATCATGAACATGAACAAATTGGAATCTGTTCAACAGATAAGACTTAAACCATCCCAGTGCTTTTCCTTTAATCCCAATGCTATGTTCCAGTCTCTGCAATAGAATCTTGTGATCTATCGTATCAAATGCTGCACTAAGATCTAACAGGACAAGTACAGAAACTAGACCATTGTCTGAAGCTGTGAGAAGATCATTAGTGACTCTAATCAGAGCTGTTTCTGTGCTATGATGTAATCTGAATCCTGACTGGAAATCTTCATATAGGTCATTTCTACGCAAGTGGTCACATAATTGTTTAGCTACGGTTTTTTCAAGAACTTTAGAAATAAAGGGCAGATTGGATATAGGCCTATAATTTGCAAGTTCTCTAGGGTCAAGAGTAGGTTTTTTCAATAAAGGTTTGACCACAGCAAACTTAAAAGCCTGTGGTACGTAGCCTGTAAACAGAGATTGGTTGATTTGATTTAATATGGACGTGCTGATTAATGGAAAAACTTCTTTGAGTAATCTGGTTGGGATTGGGTCTAAGAGACAAGTAGCTGATTTAGCAGAGTTAATTATTGAAGTTAACTCAGTGTGATCTATGGGGGAAAAACTGTTTAAGTAAGACATATGTCTAACCAGCAGATCTAAGGCTGTTGGATCTGCAGATCGGTTTATGACTTTTGTTGACAGATTCTGATAAATCTTTTCTCTAATGGTTATGATTTTATTGGTAAAGAAATTCATAAAGTCGTTGCTGCTGAGATTTAAAGGGACACTAGGCTCAACACAACTATGACTCTTAGTCAGCCTGGCTACAGTGCTGAAAAGAAACCTGGGGTTGTTTTTATTTTCCTCAATTAATGATGAATAGTATGTGGTTCTAGCAACCCGAAGTGCTTTTTTATATAGTCTTAAACTGTCTTTCCATGCTAGACAGGATTCACCTAATTTGTTGGAACGCCACAATCTTTCTAGTTTTCGAGTCCTCTGCTTAAGGCTGTGGATCTCTGAGTTATACCATGGAGCTAACCTCCTCTGATTCACTGGCTTCTTCTTCAGAGGAGCGACAGTGTCTAAAATTGTACGCAGTGAAGCTGCAGCATCATCAACAAGACAATCTACCTTCTCATGATTCAGATGACTGCTCTCCTCTGTGTAGCTACAAGGGAATGAGACAAAAGATGATGGAATCATCTCCTTAAATCTAACAACAGCATCATTAGATAAGCATCTGCTGTAATAGAACTTATTTCCAACTGTTGTCAGGTCTGTTATGGTAAATTCAAATGTTATTAAGAAATGGTCAGATAACAGAGGGTTTTGAGGGAGAACTTTTAAATGATCAATCTCAACCCCATAAGTCAGGACAAGATCGAGAGTATGATTAAGACAGTGAGTGGGTTCATTCACATGCTGACTAAAACCAATAGAATCCAGTAGTGAATTAAATGAAATGTTGAGACAGTTACTGTCAACATCTACATGAATGTTAAAGTCACCCACTACAATCACTTTATCTGTGCAGAGAACTAAGTTAGATAAAAACTCTGAGAATTCAGTTAAGAACTCTGTATATGGACCAGGGGGACGGTAAACAACACAGAACACAACTGGATTCTGGGTTTTACAGTCTGAGTGAGAAAGGCTCAGAGTGAGGCTTTCAAAAGAATTATAGTTATGTTTAGGGCTAGGAATAATTAATAAATCTGAGTTATATATTGCTGCTACTCCTCCACCTCTACCTGAACTTCTAGGAATATGATGGTTGATGTGACTGGTTGGAGTTGACTCATTCAGACAAACGTATTCATCCTACTGCAGCCAGGTTTCAGTGAGACTAAATAAATCTATGTGATGGTCACTTATCAAGTCATTTATTAACAGAGATTTAGAAGAGAAAGATCTGATATTTAATAGAGCACATTTAATTCTTTTATTGTTACTTTGTTCTGTAAGAGGAGCTGTCTTGATGTTTATTAGATTCCTGTGAATCACTCCTCTTTTATTTATTTGTGATTTATATAATTTAGGTGGTTGGGGAGCAGACACAGTCTGGATAGTAGTGTTACAGCTACGAACGGGTGGCGGCTGAGAGTCTGCAGAGAGGCGTGTAAGACTGCGACTCTGCGTCCTGGGCTCCACTCTGGGTCATGGTTTAGGGAGTTGTAGGAATCTAAATAGTAGTAGTTAAATAGTAGTTGAAAGCTTAGATAGTAGGATGCATGCAGAAAACAGAACAAGCCGATTGCATTAAAGTATAGTTTGAAACACACACATCAGATTTAGAGAATAGTAGAGACACCAGATGCACCCAGACACGGGTCATTAAACAGCATGTGAAGAAGGGGGTCTAAGCAGAAAATCAGATAAGTAGGGAGTGAAACATGTGAATGTCTGTAGAAGGAATGTGCTTGGATCCATAGGTTATGGGACCACAAAGCAACGGAGAAGATAAGACACCAATAAACCAGCCATGGAGACGAAGACCAGACCACGGCATCAGGATCCTGTTACACCACAGAAAGATGCTCTGTCCAGCATAAAAGTGTGGGTCGAGGGACAGACAGTGTCAGTCAGACTTCGTGCCCTGACTATATGCTGTATAGTATAGGGACAGACTGACCCAGGCCTGTACATTATTATTCTTCAAGTTTGAAATAAAAGTAAGACTGATTTTTATCAGACGTTTCTCCTCATCATTCAACGAACGCGCAGAGCTGGGATTGGGAGCAGCTCAACAATTTGGTGACCCCGACGTGATGGTGAAGGAGAGACAGATTTGGAACGAGAACTGAGGACCTGTTTGTGACACAGTAGCCTGGCCAGGATTAAAACAAGGTAAGCAGAAAACCTGTTAAGATTCAAATTTCTGCATATTGAAAACTCTAAAATAACTGTGTCATGGATAGGAATCCAGTTCTGTAAATTAAAATTTGAAGAATAATAATTAATTAAAAAAGATAAAGGATAAGAGTAAAGTTAAAAGTAAAAAAGAAAAAGGATAAGAGATAAGTTAAAAGTAAAAGAGTAAAAAGGATAAGAGAAGTGAAATCACGGGTGTGGTGCCTATAATGTCCTGACAAGGACATTAAAATACTGAGTTGTGAACCTCTGTTGTGGTAGTGATACAACTAAAATTACGGCCACTAGTTGGAAAACTGCAGACACAAATTAAAAACAAAAAGACAAAAAAAAAAGGGGCAGTGTCTGAAAGATTCCGGGTGTAGGACCCCTAGGGACTTGGTGCTCCCTTAAAATATTGTAAGTTAGTGGAATAGTTGTTGACGTGTTGAAGAGTTGAAAAGTCACCGGTGAGAGAGTGGAAATCTAACGGTGATAACGAAGTGTTTTGTTTGTTTTGTTTGCTTGTTTGTTTGTTTGTTTGTTTTTTCTTTCTCACTCCTGTGAGTGAGAGAAGTGAAATCTCAGGAGGAGAAAAATGGAGAGTGAATTTGATCTAGAGAGTGTTGATGAAGGCGGCTGCAGGCCACTGACAATGTTGAATCAGTGGAAAAAAGCTCGTGAACAGTTGATAAGTGGTTTTGAAAAGAAAGATCGAGATCGACAAAGAAAAATTTATGATGGTAAATATGAAGAATTAAAAAAGAAGGGAGTTTGGAAAGATGAGGACAGAGGACATCTAGCAGAAGTTTTAGCCAGGGAGGATGTGGCTGCATTACAGGCAACAAAAGAACACAGCAAAGAAGAAGTAAAAGGTTTAATCGTGAAGAGAAAGTGGAAAACAGAATTAGAACAAAAAGAGGAAAATAGGCGAATAGTGCACAATATGGCATTGGCAGCATGGGGAACTAAAATTATTGCAAAAATAGGGAAAGACAAACAACAGGAACTCACTGATAGTTCAGTGAAAAAACAGGAGACAGAGTTAACGCCACACACCACAGTAGGGCAGACACGACCACCGACATATGTAAACATCTATCCTGATTTAAAGCACACATCTGCACTTACTACGCTGCCCCCACCGTATAAACAGATGCCTCTGTGGAATAGTGAAGGGAGGTCAGTTAGATGTAGAGGAGCAGCAGGACAGTGGAGGAGCCAGTGGAGTAGATTGGAGCAGAGATAACGAAACTAGGGAAACGATGCGTGTGCTTGCTGCAGCTCAGCAGCAAGATCAGGAATTAATTAAGAGAAAAGAGATGAGGAAGGAGGAACAGGCAATAGGATGGAAGTCAGGGATAGAGTTAGAAGGAGAAAGTAGAAGCATGCAAAGTGACGAAGAAGGAGAGGAAGCTTTTAGAAACAGGAGAAGAAGGGAAAGTAGGAGACAAGAGGAGAGTGAAAGGAGGAGTCAAGCAGGGATTGACGTCACCATTAAGGGAAAACTGACAACACACACAGATGAGCCACCCGTATCCCACAGATATGACCTTAGACCTAGACGTAATTCAGCACCAGGTGGTGACCACATACACCACCAATACCCCTTGCTTTCAAAAGGGGGCAGAATCCAATATAAACCATGGCAGTTTGGGGACATGACAGCAATTTTAGAGAAACTTCCACATCCACAGAGGGTGGGGGAAGGTGGTTGAGCAAGTTGGAGCAGTTGACCATGGGCCAGAGACTGGGAGTAGGTGATTGGAGGCCCTGATGGGGCAGATTATGTCCACCTGGGAAGTAGAACAAATAGAGGCAAGAGCAGGACTGTTGATGGTAGATGATAGTGAGCCATTTGACCAGTGGGCCACAAATGTGGGTAGAGCTATGAGAGAACGTTTCCCGGCCCCTAGAGGCCAGACACATCAGATCACGTGTACACCTAAGAAGGGGGAGAAACCGGCCACTTTTTTACATAGGTGTAAAACAGAATGGGTTGATGCTACGGGGGAGCACCCACACTCCCCTCAAATGCAAGAGGAGTTGTTCAGGCGAGCAGTGTTAAAGGGAGTCAAAAGAAGTAAGACAAAGCATGGAAGATAATCCAGATGCACCGGGAGGTTCCACTGAGACGTGGGAACGCCACCTGTTGCACCATTTACATAAGGCACAGCAGAAAGAGGAAGAGGAAGGTTCAGAAATGGAGGAATTGAAAAAACAGCTGCTTAGGCTACAGTTACAGAAGGTAAGACAAGAGACTAATGATGTTAAGAAGAAAGATAAGGTAGAAAAACAGATGTTGCAACAGGCTACACAGGTTCCTGATAACCCAGATTTATTGCCCTCTCCATCCTGGGTTCCAGGCCACCCTCAGTATGGACACGGGCCATCCAATACACAAGGCTCATATTACCCACAGCAGTACGGTAGGGGTCAACCCAGGGGGGGCCGTGGGTATCTGGGACGGGGCATGTCGGGGGAGTGGATATGCTACTGCTGCGGTCAGCCGGGGCATTTCGCCAGAGAATGTCCCATGATTCATGCAAACATGGGACCTGGTCCGAGGGGACGAGGACAGCGTGGAAGAGGTCTACCAAATAGAGGATCACGTGTTGCACCTCACGCCAGTCTTGCACCAGGGGGTCAGTTTCCTGTGTGGGAACCAGAGGATTTCCCCCAACAATGAAGAAGCCCACAGAGAAGCCTAGACGACGGGAGGGCAGACCCGTTGTTAACCTTGACAATAAAACAGACAAGACTGCCCTTTCTGGTGGACACAGGCGCGACTTTCTCCACTCTGAATGTGAGAGTGGAAAAGAAGGACCTATCATCTAAGACTGTTGAACTAGTTGGTTTCTCTGGGGAACCTGTCAAACTGCCATTAACTCAACCTCTGCCAGTCTGAGTCGCCGGCCAATCCATACGGCATCGTTTTGTTGTTTCAAATGGCACCCCAGTCAATTTGATGGGGAGAGACTTGTTGGTTTGACTGGGCATTTCAATTCTTTGTTCACCTGACGGTGTGATTGTATCGTTTCCCAACGGTGAATCCACTAATTGCTCCAAGAAAAGTTTGTCAGTGGCTGGTCAGTGGCTGATGCAGGAAGCCTCGACGAATGTGGGCGCTGACGTATACTGGGGCCGATTGGAACCGGAGGGCCCGGCAGGGGGCGGTCTTCTCTCCTTATACATGGCCTGGAAACCCTGGATCTCCCAACTGAGCCCATATGTCTCCCCGACCGACCCTTACCATGTTACACTATTTTATGACAGGGAACAGACAGATTGGTATCAAGATATGTTTCAGGACAAACTGCAAGGACATACATGGAAAATTTCCACTAATGCTATTTTGATTGGTCCAGAAGGAGTAGTGGGCAGTGTCCAGTTAACAGCAGATCAGGCTGCCTGGTATGAGATGGGTGCGGAGGCGGTGCCTCATGTCTCGTTGGCAATACATCCTGGACACCAAGCTAAAGATCCAGGCCCGATGGCAAAACGATTGGCTGAAAGTACTGATTGGGTAACAACGCAACTTCCTAATGTCCAATACTCACCTGAACTCTCATCTTATAAAATCACACAAACTACATCTGATTTGGTTCTACTTGAACATCAGTTACTAACTGGCCGTGGAAAATCTGATCATGAATTGGCTGCAGACATGTCAGACTGCACGTTGTGGTCACAGGGCCCCACAGATGTTGGTTTTTGCAGTTCCCTAGCTCCGGTCACATTCACCCTGCAGCCCACTCCGCCATTATGGCAACCACAGTATCGACAGAAAGCCGAAGCAGAGGCAGGGATAGCAGATACTATTTATGGGTTATTACAGAGTGGTGTATTAGAACCCTCGACTTCAGCATGGAATACTCCTATATTACCTGTAGAAAAACAAGGCACTGGCATGATTTAAAAGTGGAGAGAATGAATCACACACTCTGCAGTTAACTGTGATGCCCCGTAGAGGGTACAAAGTGTGTCATGAAAACTAACAGCTCTCGTTGCAGTATTCTCTACGCAGGTTACAGGAGCCAAAGGATCTACAGAGTCCAGGAAACCACATACGGCTGAGTGGGTCCTTTTGAAAGTGATAAAGAGGAAGTAGTCCGAGTCACGGTGGACAGGACCGTTCCAAGTGACATAAGAAGAACCGTATGGCCTTGGATATGTTGCTGGTGGAAAAGGGGGAGTGTGCTCTATGTTTGTGGGAATGGTGACAATTCTAATCTTGTGCGGATGCTGCTGTATTCCCTGCATCCGAGCTTTGTGTCAGCATTTAATAGTGACTGCAATAGAAGGCAGGGATGCTCCTGCTACACAGATGCCACTGCTTAGAGGAGGCGCACCAAACGACGAGGAGGACGAACAGGAGGATATAGCAGTCATGGCGGTGTTGTAAGTGGTCTCTCGGATGAGAGACCAAAAGGGGGAATTTTTGGAATCTAAATAGTTAAGTAGTAGTTAAATAGTAGTTGAAAGCTTAGATAGTAGGATGCATGCAGAAAACAGAACAAGCCGATTGCATTAAAGTATAGTTTGAAACACACACATCAGATTTAGAGAATAGTAGAGACACCAGATGCACCCAGACACGGGTCATTAAACAGCATGTGAAGAAGGGGGTCTAAGCAGAAAATCAGATAAGTAGGGAGTGAAACATGTGAATGTCTGTAGAAGGAATGTGCTTGGATCCATAGGTTATGGGACCACAAAGCAACGGAGAAGATAAGACACCAATAAACCAGCCATGGAGACGAAGACCAGACCACGGCATCAGGATCCTGTTACACCACAGAAAGATGCTCTGTCCAGCATAAAAGTGTGGGTCGAGGGACAGACAGTGTCAGTCAGACTTCGTGCCCTGACTATATGCTGTATAGTATAGGGACAGACTGACCCAGGCCTGTACATTATTATTCTTCAAGTTTGAAATAAAAGTAAGACTGATTTTTATCAGACGTTTCTCCTCATCATTCAACGAACGCGCAGAGCTGGGATTGGGAGCAGCTCAACAGAGTCTAATCAACTTGGCCATGTTACTAGAGAGCAGAGACGCTCCATCCAAGGTGGGATGAACGCCGTCTTTGTAATCAGCCCAGGTTTTCCCCAAAAACTGCTCCAATTGTCTACAAAGGTCCAGAGAAAACGTTTATGTAATTATTACATGCACCTCTTTCTTGTTTTCTGTCTTGTAATATATATAAGCTCCTGTCATGTCCTGGTCATTTGTTGGTCTGTTGCTTATTGTTATCTTACCTTATTACTTTTTTTTTTTAATTACTTTTCAAGTCTAGTTATGTAATGTTTTGTTCAGTTTTGGTCATGCCGTAGTTTATCTTGTCACGTCACGTTCTTTTAAACCTAGATAGGCCACATTATTATTTTAAGTCAGGGATCCTTTGTTTACTTGTTTAATGTTTAGTTTACCTGCATGTGCAGAGATTTTGAATTTCTCTTTTGTTCCTTGTGTGTGTGATTCATTCCTGTGTTTATCTTTGTGTTTCATAAATTAATATAGTCTTAGTCTTAGTCTTGTCCTGATTCTTTTTGCCTTGACACAGTTCATCTCCAGTTCCCTTCCATCATGAGATAAGGACTATTACAGTGTGTTGTGTCAGAACACTGATCTCTTCTTCAGCTGTCGTGCTGTGGCAAGATGATCCTGCTGCACTGGCGTAGCATCTCTAGGCCCTGGTTGGTGTGGTGGCTCAATCGGTACGTGTGGTGGTTGAATCACAGCCCGCTGTGGTTGAGCCTGAGCGTCAGGTGGTTCCGGCATTACAGGTGGTAATTGATGCAGAACCATCGCTTGCAGCCTCCCTCTGCCTTTGTCAGTTCCTGTAAGCACTATGGTGGAGAATGCTGTGCTCCCAGATGAGGTGCAACTAATGTGCGTGGTTGGTCTGGCCTGCTGCAGCCACCATCCTGAGTAACAGGTGCCATGGCTACCCTCCTGCTCCTCAGCCATCGTACCACATTTTATAAGGAATAGATTAAATGGTTATATTTTGTTTATATTTATGTTTTCTACGTCATACATACCACTGTCTATTCTACTGTTATAGCATATTATTTTATTGTCATATACAATTATAATAATTTGGAGCACTGTACATACCTTATGGAGAATAGGGCAGCAGTGGCTCAGAACTGTCGCTCACCAAGGATCGGTAGGATTGGTGGTTCGATTCCTGGTTCATTCCCAGTCCTGTGCCAGAGTGTCCCTGGGCAAGACACTGAACCCCAAGTTGCCCCCAGCATAGCAGCTCTGCCACCGGTGTGTGTTTGTGTGCGCGAATGTGACGCAGTGTCAAAGTGCTTTGAGTACCGATAGGTAGAAAAGCGTTATACAAATGCAGACCATTTGCACTGCTGCACAGTTAATTCTACAATTTGAAATGCTTCTTCTGTCCACACAAGTTGGGCTGAACGGTTATTTTGTCCAGCTGCTCACTATAATGTTTCATAAAGGAGCTGCTTTCATTCACATATCCAGGGTCTGCTGTACTTAGCCACCTGAGACGGTCCTATTTCCCTCTTTTCACCACTGAGCTGCTGTCTCAGCTACTGTTTTCTGACAGAGCTTGCTTTTACTTAGTTTATGACCCCCACCTGCTAAGGCCTTTAATACTGCAATTCAACTCAACTCAACTTTATTCATATAGCGCCAATTCCCAACATCAGTTATCTTAAGGCACTTTACAAGTAAAGTTTAAAACCTTACATAACTAAACCCAACAAATTCCCACATAGAGCACACTTTTAATTATAGCAAGTCAATAAATTGTTCATTTTAAAAGAGACAGTGGGGTGATGCACTTGTGTTTTGTTCAGAGCTGTAGTCAGCTCTATTAGCTAAAGCTGGAAGACTACTCTGAGAAAAGTAATATAAATGTATTTTAAATATGTTTGCCTGCTTTATTCCTCTTTTTGCATCATATTGAACACAAAAACATCACTGGTATTACTTGAAAAGCCAAAAGCCACATCCACCTTAACCTTTCATGAGAGTCACTTTGAGACGTCTTTCATGACCAGTAGCTGAGACCACGATCTGACTGAGGGACGGTTATCTGCTGGGGCCTGTGTTATTATCTGAGACCAAATCACCTACTTTGTTTTAGCAGTAAATATTGCTATAAACACATGATAAGCAAATGAAGTTATTGTGATGCATCAGCTAAATTAATCACTCTCACTGAAGCGCCAATTCTCAACATCAGTTATCTCAAGGAACTTTACAAGTAGGTTTTAAGACCTTACACAACACAGACTAAGTCTTCTTAGATACACTGCAGATACTGGTCCTGACGTAATGTTCTTCCTGTGCTGGGTCATCCTCTTGTGTAATGATTGTATAGTTCTATGCACTCTTCATTGCACTGAACTGCATATACTTGTTTGCATTGTTACAAAACCCACAAAGAGACAAAACAAGCAGCTTCATGCATCACTGAGGCTGGAAACGCTTAGAATGGCCTGTTTAGTACATTTCAGACCAATAGAACACTACTTTAGTCAGAGTAATTTAAATGCATTTAAAAGGTGTTTGCCTGCTTCAGGGATGTATTTGGATCATGTCTAGCACTAAAACTTCATTGGAATTGCTTGCATTAAGATACAGCAGCTTCATGCATCACTGAGGCTGGAAACAGTGCGAAAACGCGTAGAAACGCCTTTTCTGTGCATTTCAGACCAAAAGAACACTACTTTGATCAGAGTAATTTAAATGCATTTTAAAGGTGTTTGCCTTCTTCAGGGATGTATTTGGATCATGTCTAGCACTGAAACTTCATTGGAATTGCTTGCATTAAGATACAGCAGCTTCATGCATCACTGAGGCTGGAAACAGTGCGAAAACGCGTAGAAACGCCTTTTCTGTGCATTTCAGACCAAAAGAACACTACTTTGATCAGAGTAATTTAAATGCATTTTAAAGGTGTTTGCCTTCTTCAGGGATGTATTTGGATCATGTCTAGCACAAAAACTTCATTGGATTTACTTGCATTAAGATACAGCAGCTTCATGCATCACTGAGGCTGGAAACAGTGCGAAAACGCTTAGAATGGCCTGTTAAGTGCATTTCAGACCAAAAGAACACTACTTTGATCAGAGTAATTTAAATGCATTTTAAAGGTGTTTGCCTTCTTCAGGGATGTATTTGGATCATGTCTAGCACAAAAACTTTATTGGAATTACTTGCATTAAGATACAGCAGCTTCATGCATCACTGAGGCTGGAAACAGTGCGAAAACGCGTAGAAACGCATGTTCTGTGCATTTCAGACCAAAAGAACACTACTTTGATCAGAGTAATTTAAATGCAGTTTAAATGTGTTTGCCTGCTTCAAGGATGTATTTGGATCATGTCTAGCACAAAAACTTCATTGGAATTACTTGCATTAAGATACAGCAGCTTCATGCATCACTGAGGCTGGAAACAGTGCGACAACGCGTAGACTGGCCTGTTCTGTGCATTTCAGACCAATACAACACTACTTTGATCAGAGTAATTTAAATGCATTTTAAAGGTATTTGCCTGCTTCAAGGATGTATTTGGATCATGTCTAGCACAAAAACTTCATTGGAATTACTTGCATTAAGATACAGCAGCCTAATACATCACTGAGGCTGGAAACAGTGCGAAAACGCGAAGAATCGCCTGTTCTGTGCATTTCAGACCAATACAACACTACTTTGATCAGAGTAATTTAAATGAATTTTAAAGGTGTTTGCCTGCTTCAAGGATGTATTTGGATCATGTCTAGCACAAAAACTTAATTATAATTACTTGCATTAAGATACAGCAGCCTAATACATCACTGAGGCTGGAAACAGTGCGAAAACGCGTAGAATCGCCTGTTCTGTGCATTTCAGACCAATACAACACAACTTTGATCAAAGTAATTTAAATGCATTTTAAAGGTGTTTGCCTGCTTCAAGGATGTATTTGGATCATGTCTAGCACAAAAACTTCATTGGAATTACTTGCATTAAGATACAGCAGCCTAATACATCACTGAGGCTGGAAACAGTGCGAAAACGCGTAGAAACGCCTGTTCTGTGCATTTCAGACCAAAAGAACACTACTTTGATCAGAGTAATTTAAATGCAGTTTAAATGTGTTTGCCTGCTTCAAGGATGTATTTGGATCATGTCTAGCACAAAAACTTCATTGGAATTACTTGCATTAAGATACAGCAGCCTAATACATCACTGAGGCTGGAAACAGTGCAAAAACGCGTAGAATCGCCTGTTCTGTGCATTTCAGACCAATACAACACAACTTTGATCAAAGTAATTTAAATGCATTTTAAAGGTGTTTGCCTGCTTCAAGGATGTATTTGGATCATGTCTAGCACAAAAACTTCATTGGAATTACTTGCATTAAGATACAGCAGCCTAATACATCACTGAGGCTGGAAACAGTGCGAAAACGCGTAGAATCGCCTGTTCTGTGCATTTCAGACCAATACAACACTACTTTGATCAGAGTAATTTAAATGCATTTTAAAGGTGTTTGCCTTCTTCAGGGATGTATTTGGATCATATCTAGCACAAAAACTTCATTGGAATTACTTGCATTAAGATACAGCAGCTTCATGCATCACAGAGACTGGAAACAGTGCGAAAACGCATAGAAACGCATGTTCTGTGCATTTCAGACCAAAAGAACACTACTTTGATCAGAGTAATTTAAATGCAGTTTAAATGTGAATGCCTGCTTCAAGGATGTATTTGGATCATGTCTAGCACAAAAACTTCATTGGAATTACTTGCATTAAGATACAGCAGCCTAATACATCACTGAGGCTGGAAACAGTGCGAAAACGCGAAGAATCGCCTGTTCTGTGCATTTCAGACCAATACAACACTACTTTGATCAGAGTAATTTAAATGCATTTTAAAGGTGTTTGCCTTCTTCAGGGATGTATTTGGATCATATCTAGCACAAAAACTTCATTGGAATTACTTGCATTAAGATACAGCAGCTTCATGCATCACTGAGGCTGGAAACAGTGCGAAAACGCGTAGAAACGCATGTTCTGTCCATTTCAGACCAAAAGAACACTACTTTGATCAGAGTAATTTAAATGCAGTTTAAATGTGTTTGCCTGCTTCAAGGATGTATATGGATCATGTCTAGCACAAAAACTTCATTGGAATTACTTGCATTAAGATACAGCAGCCTAATACATCACTGAGGCTGGAAACAGTGCGAAATTGCGTAGAATCGCCTGTTCTGTGCATTTCAGACCAAAAGAACACTACTTTGATCAAAGTAATTTAAATGCATTTTAAAGGTGTTTGCCTGCTTCAAGGATGTATTTGGATCATGTCTAGCACAAAAACTTCATTGGAATTACTTGAATTAAGACACAGCAGCTTCATGCATCACAGAGACTGGAAACAGTGCGAAAACGCGTAGAAACGCATGTTCTGTGCATTTCAGACAAAAAGAACACTACTTTGATCAGAGTAATTTAAATGCAGTTTAAATGTGTTTGCCTGCTTCAAAGATGTATTTGGATCATGTCTAGCACAAAAACTTAATTATAATTACTTGCATTAAGATACAGCAGCCTAATACATCACTGAGGCTGGAAACAGTGCGAAAACGCGTAGAATCGCCTGTTCTGTGCATTTCAGACCAATACAACACAACTTTGATCAAAGTAATTTAAATGCATTTTAAAGGTGTTTGCCTGCTTCAAGGATGTATTTGGATCATGTCTAGCACAAAAACTTCATTGGAATTACTTGCATTAAGATACAGCAGCCTAATACATCACTGAGGCTGGAAACAGTGCGAAAACGCGTAGAATCGCCTGTTCTGTGCATTTCAGACCAATACAACACTACTTTGATCAGAGTAATTTAAATGCAGTTTAAATGTGTTTGCCTGCTTCAAGGATGTATATGGATCATGTCTAGCACAAAAACTTCATTGGAATTACTTGCATTAAGATACAGCAGCCTAATACATCACTGAGGCTGGAAACAGTGCGAAATTGCGTAGAATCGCCTGTTCTGTGCATTTCAGACCAAAAGAACACTACTTTGATCAAAGTAATTTAAATGCATTTTAAAGGTGTTTGCCTGCTTCAAGGATGTATTTGGATCATGTCTAGCACAAAAACTTCATTGGAATTACTTGAATTAAGACACAGCAGCTTCATGCATCACAGAGACTGGAAACAGTGCGAAAACGCGTAGAAACGCATGTTCTGTGCATTTCAGACCAAAAGAACACTACTTTGATCAGAGTAATTTAAATGCAGTTTAAATGTGTTTACCTGCTTCAAGGATGTATTTGGATCATGTCTAGCACAAAAACTTCATTGGAATTACTTGCATTAAGATACAGCAGCCTAATACATCACTGAGGCTGGAAACAGTGCGAAAACGCGTAGAAACGCCTGTTCTGTGCATTTCAGACCAATACAACACAACTTTGATCAAAGTAATTTAAATGCATTTTAAAGGTGTTTGCCTGCTTTAAGGATGTATTTGGATCATGTCTAGCACAAAAACTTCATTGGAATTACTTGCATTAAGATACAGCAGCCTAATACATCACTGAGGCTGGAAACAGTGCGAAAACGCGTAGAATCGCCTGTTCTGTGCATTTCAGACCAATACAACACTACTTTGATCAGAGTAATTTAAATGCATTTTAAAGGTGTTTGCCTTCTTCAGGGATGTATTTGGATCACATCTAGCACAAAAACTTCATTGGAATTACTTGCATTAAGATACAGCAGCTTCATGCATCACAGAGACTGGAAACAGTGCGAAAACGCTTAGAATGGCCTGTTCTGTGCATTTCAGACCAAAAGAACACTACTTTGATCAGAGTAATTTAAATGCAGTTTAAATGTGAATGCCTGCTTCAAGGATGTATTTGGATCATGTCTAGCACAAAAACTTCATTGGAATTTCTTGCATTAAGATACAGCAGCTTCATGCATCACTGAGGCTGGAAACAGTGCGAAAACGCGAAGAATCGCCTGTTCTGTGCATTTCAGACCAATACAACACTACTTTGATCAGAGTAATTTAAATGCATTTTAAAGGTGTTTGCCTTCTTCAGGGATGTATTTGGATCATATCTAGCACAAAAACTTCATTGGAATTACTTGCATTAAGATACAGCAGCTTCATGCATCACTGAGGCTGGAAACAGTGCGAAAACGCGTAGAAACGCATGTTCTGTCCATTTCAGACCAAAAGAACACTACTTTGATCAGAGTAATTTAAATGCAGTTTAAATGTGTTTGCCTGCTTCAAGGATGTATATGGATCATGTCTAGCACAAAAACTTCATTGGAATTACTTGCATTAAGATACAGCAGCCTAATACATCACTGAGGCTGGAAACAGTGCGAAATTGCGTAGAATCGCCTGTTCTGTGCATTTCAGACCAAAAGAACACTACTTTGATCAAAGTAATTTAAATGCATTTTAAAGGTGTTTGCCTGCTTCAAGGATGTATTTGGATCATGTCTAGCACAAAAACTTCATTGGAATTACTTGAATTAAGACACAGCAGCTTCATGCATCACAGAGACTGGAAACAGTGCGAAAACAAGTAGAAACGCATGTTCTGTGCATTTCAGACCAAAAGAACACTACTTTGATCAGAGTAATTTAAATGCAGTTTAAATGTGTTTACCTGCTTCAAGGATGTATTTGGATCATGTCTAGCACAAAAACTTAATTATAATTACTTGCATTAAGATACAGCAGCTTCATGCATCACTGAGGCTGGAAACAGTGCGAAAACGCGTAGAAACGCATGTTCTGTGCATTTCAGACCAAAAGAACACTACTTTGATCAGAGTAATTTAAATGCATTTTAAAGGTGTTTGCCTTCTTCAGGGATGTATTTGGATCATGTCTAGCACAAAAACTTCATTGGAATTACTTGCATTAAGATACAGCAGCTTCATGCATCACTGAGGCTGGAAACAGTGCGAAAACGCTTAGAATGGCCTGTTCTGTGCATTTCAGACCAATAGAACACTACTTTAGTCAGAGTAATTTAAATGCATTTTAAAGGTGTTTGCCTTCTTCAGGGATGTATTTGGATCATGTCTAGCACAAAAACTTCATTGGAATTACTTGCATTAAGATACAGCAGCCTAATACATCACTGAGGCTGGAAACAGTGCGAAAACGCGAAGAATCGCCTGTTCTGTGCATTTCAGACCAATACAACACTACTTTGATCAGAGTAATTTAAATGCATTTTAAAGGTGTTTGCCTTCTTCAGGGATGTATTTGGATCATATCTAGCACAAAAACTTCATTGGAATTACTTGCATTAAGATACAGCAGCTTCATGCATCACAGAGACTGGAAACAGTGCAAAAAAGCGCAGAGAAACGCATGTTCTGTGCATTTCAGACCAAAAGAACATTACTTTGATCAGAGTAATTTAAATGCAGTTTAAATGTGAATGCCTGCTTCAAGGATGTATTTGGATCATGTCTAGCACAAAAACTTCATTGGAATTACTTGCATTAAGATACAGCAGCCTAATACATCACTGAGGCTGGAAACAGTGCGAAAACGCGAAGAATCGCCTGTTCTGTGCATTTCAGACCAATACAACACTACTTTGATCAGAGTAATTTAAATGCATTTTAAAGGTGTTTGCCTTCTTCAGGGATGTATTTGGATCATATCTAGCACAAAAACTTCATTGGAATTACTTGCATTAAGATACAGCAGCTTCATGCATCACTGAGGCTGGAAACAGTGCGAAAACGCGTAGAAACGCATGTTCTGTCCATTTCAGACCAAAAGAACACTACTTTGATCAGAGTAATTTAAATGCAGTTTAAATGTGTTTGCCTGCTTCAAGGATGTATTTGGATCATGTCTAGCACAAAAACTTCATTGGAATTACTTGCATTAAGATACAGCAGCCTAATACATCACTGAGGCTGGAAACAGTGCGAAATTGCGTAGAATCGCCTGTTCTGTGCATTTCAGACCAAAAGAACACTACTTTGATCAAAGTAATTTAAATGCATTTTAAAGGTGTTTGCCTGCTTCAAGGATGTATTTGGATCATGTCTAGCACAAAAACTTAATTATAATTACTTGCATTAAGATACAGCAGCTTCATGCATCACTGAGGCTGGAAACAGTGCGAAAACGCGTAGAAACGCATGTTCTGTGCATTTCAGACCAAAAGAACACTACTTTGATCAGAGTAATTTAAATGCATTTTAAAGGTGTTTGCCTTCTTCAGGGATGTATTTGGATCATGTCTAGCACAAAAACTTCATTGGAATTACTTGCATTAAGATACAGCAGCTTCATGCATCACTGAGGCTGGAAACAGTGCGAAAACGCTTAGAATGGCCTGTTAAGTGCATTTCAGACCAAAAGAACACTACTTTGATCAGAGTAATTTAAATGCAGTTTAAATGTGTTTGCCTGCTTCAAAGATGTATTTGGATCATGTCTAGCACAAAAACTTAATTATAATTACTTGCATTAAGATACAGCAGCTTCATGCATCACTGAGGCTGGAAACAGTGCGAAAACGCGTAGAAACGCATGTTCTGTGCATTTCAGACCAAAAGAACACTACTTTGATCAGAGTAATTTAAATGCAGTTTAAATGTGTTTGCCTGCTTCAAAGATGTATTTGGATCATGTCTAGCACAAAAACTTCATTGGAATTACTTGCATTAAGATACAGCAGCTTCATGCATCACTGAGGCTGGAAACAGTGCGAAAACGCGTAGAAACGCCTGTTCTGTGCATTTCAGACCAAAAGAACACTACTTTGATCAGAGTAATTTAAATGCATTTTAAAGGTGTTTGCCTTCTTCAGGGATGTATTTGGATCATGTCTAGCACAAAAACTTCATTGGAATTACTTGCATTAAGATACAGCAGCTTCATGCATCACTGAGGCTGGAAACAGTGCGAAAACGCGTAGAAACGCATGTTCTGTGCATTTCAGACCAAAAGAACACTACTTTGATCAGAGTAATTTAAATGCATTTTAAAGGTGTTTGCCTTCTTCAGGGATGTATTTGGATCATGTCTAGCACAAAAACTTCATTGGAATTACTTGCATTAAGATACAGCAGCTTCATGCATCACTGAGGCTGGAAACAGTGCGAAAACGCTTAGAATGGCCTGTTAAGTGCATTTCAGACCAATAGAACACTACTTTAGTCAGAGTAATTTAAATGCATTTTAAAGGTGTTTGCCTTCTTCAGGGATGTATTTGGATCATGTCTAGCACAAAAACTTCATTGGAATTACTTGCATTAAGATACAGCAGCTTCATGCATCACTGAGGCTGGATACAGTGCGAAAACGCGTAGAAACGCCTGTTCTGTGCATTTCAGACCAAAAGAACACTACTTTAGTCAGAGTAATTTAAATGCATTTTAAAGGTGTTTGCCTTCTTCGGGGATGTATTTGGATCATATCTAGCACAAAAACTTCATTGGAATTACTTGCATTAAGATACAGCAGCCTAATACATCACTGAGGCTGGAAACAGTGCGAAAACGCGAAGAATCGCCTGTTCTGTGCATTTCAGACCAATACAACACTACTTTGATCAGAGTAATTTAAATGCATTTTAAAGGTGTTTGCCTTCTTCAGGGATGTATTTGGATCATATCTAGCACAAAAACTTCATTGGAATTACTTGCATTAAGATACAGCAGCCTAATACATCACTGAGGCTGGAAACAGTGCAAAAACGCGTAGAATCGCCTGTTCTGTGCATTTCAGACCAAAAGAACACTACTTTGATCAGAGTAATTTAAATGCTGTTTAAATGTGTTTGCCTGCTTCAAGGATGTATTTGGATCATGTCTAGCACAAAAACTTCATTGGAATTACTTGCATTAAGATACAGCAGCCTAATACATCACTGAGGCTGGAAACAGTGCGAAAACGCGTAGAATCGCCTGTTCTGTGCATTTCAGACCAAAAGAACACAACTTTGATCAAAGTAATTTAAATGCATTTTAAAGGTGTTTGCCTGCTTCAAGGATGTATTTGGATCATGTCTAGCACAAAAACTTCATTGGAATTACTTGCATTAAGATACAGCTTCCTAATACATCACTGAGGCTGGAAACAGTGCGAAAACGCGAAGAATCGCCTGTTCTGTGCATTTCAGACCAATACAACACTACTTTGATCAGAGTAATTTAAATGCATTTTAAAGGTGTTTGCCTTCTTCAGGGATGTATTTGGATCATATCTAGCACAAAAACTTCATTGGAATTACTTGCATTAAGATACAGCAGCTTCATGCATCACTGAGGCTGGAAACAGTGCGAAAACGCGTAGAAACGCGTGTTCTGTGCATTTCAGACCAAAAGAACACTACTTTGATCAGAGTAATTTAAATGCATTTTAAAGGTGTTTGCCTTCTTCAGGGATGTATTTGGATCATGTCTAGCACAAAAACTTCATTGGAATTACTTGCATTAAGATACAGCAGCTTCATGCATCACTGAGGCTGGAAACAGTGCGAAAACGCTTAGAATGGCCTGTTAAGTGCATTTCAGACCAATACAACACTACTTTAGTCAGAGTAATTTAAATGCATTTTAAAGGTGTTTGCCTTCTTCAGGGATGTATTTGGATCATGTCTAGCACAAAAACTTCATTGGAATTACTTGCATTAAGATACAGCAGCTTCATGCATCACTGAGGCTGGATACAGTGCGAAAACGCGTAGAAACGCCTGTTCTGTGCATTTCAGACCAAAAGAACACTACTTTAGTCAGAGTAATTTAAATGCATTTTAAAGGTGTTTGCCTTCTTCGGGGATGTATTTGGATCATATCTAGCACAAAAACTTCATTGGAATTACTTGCATTAAGATACAGCAGCCTAATACATCACTGAGGCTGGAAACAGTGCAAAAACGCGTAGAATCGCCTGTTCTGTGCATTTCAGACCAAAAGAACACTACTTTGATCAGAGTAATTTAAATGCTGTTTAAATGTGTTTGCCTGCTTCAAGGATGTATTTGGATCATGTCTAGCACAAAAACTTCATTGGAATTACTTGCATTAAGATACAGCAGCCTAATACATCACTGAGGCTGGAAACAGTGCGAAAACGCGTAGAATCGCCTGTTCTGTGCATTTCAGACCAATACAACACAACTTTGATCAAAGTAATTTAAATGCATTTTAAAGGTGTTTGCCTGCTTCAAGGATGTATTTGGATCATGTCTAGCACAAAAACTTCATTGGAATTACTTGCATTAAGATACAGCTTCCTAATACATCACTGAGGCTGGAAACAGTGCGAAAACGCGTAGAATCGCCTGTTCTGTGCATTTCAGACCAATACAACACAACTTTGATCAAAGTAATTTAAATGCATTTTAAAGGTGTTTGCCTTCTTCAGGGATGTATTTGGATCATGTCTAGCACAAAAACTTCATTGGAATTACTTGCATTAAGATACAGCAGCTTCATGCATCACTGAGGCTGGAAACAGTGCGAAAACGCGTAGAAACGCATGTTCTGTGCATTTCAGACCAAAAGAACACTACTTTGATCAGAGTAATTTAAATGCATTTTAAAGGTGTTTGCCTTCTTCAGGGATGTATTTGGATCATGTCTAGCACAAAAACTTCATTGGAATTACTTGCATTAAGATACAGCAGCTTCATGCATCACTGAGGCTGGATACAGTGCGAAAACGCGTAGAAACGCCTGTTCTGTGCATTTCAGACCAAAAGAACACTACTTTAGTCAGAGTAATTTAAATGCATTTTAAAGGTGTTTGCCTTCTTCGGGGATGTATTTGGATCATATCTAGCACAAAAACTTCATTGGAATTACTTGCATTAAGATACAGCAGCCTAATACATCACTGAGGCTGGAAACAGTGCAAAAACGCGTAGAATCGCCTGTTCTGTGCATTTCAGACCAAAAGAACACTACTTTGATCAGAGTAATTTAAATGCTGTTTAAATGTGTTTGCCTGCTTCAAGGATGTATTTGGATCATGTCTAGCACAAAAACTTCATTGGAATTACTTGCATTAAGATACAGCAGCCTAATACATCACTGAGGCTGGAAACAGTGCGAAAACGCGTAGAATCGCCTGTTCTGTGCATTTCAGACCAATACAACACTACTTTGATCAGAGTAATTTAAATGCATTTTAAAGGTGTTTGCCTTCTTCAGGGATGTATTTGGATCATATCTAGCACAAAAACTTCATTGGAATTACTTGCATTAAGATACAGCAGCTTCATGCATCACTGAGGCTGGAAACAGTGCGAAAACGCGTAGAAACGCATGTTCTGTCCATTTCAGACCAAAAGAACACTACTTTGATCAGAGTAATTTAAATGCAGTTTAAATGTGTTTGCCTGCTTCAAGGATGTATTTGGATCATGTCTAGCACAAAAACTTCATTGGAATTACTTGCATTAAGATACAGCAGCCTAATACATCACTGAGGCTGGAAACAGTGCGAAATTGCGTAGAATCGCCTGTTCTGTGCATTTCAGACCAAAAGAACACTACTTTGATCAAAGTAATTTAAATGCATTTTAAAGGTGTTTGCCTGCTTCAAGGATGTATTTGGATCATGTCTAGCACAAAAACTTCATTGGAATTACTTGAATTAAGACACAGCAGCTTCATGCATCACAGAGACTGGAAACAGTGCGAAAACTCGTAGAAACGCATGTTCTGTGCATTTCAGACCAAAAGAACACTACTTTGATCAGAGTAATTTAAATGCAGTTTAAATGTGTTTACCTGCTTCAAGGATGTATTTGGATCATGTCTAGCACAAAAACTTAATTATAATTACTTGCATTAAGATACAGCAGCCTAATACATCACTGAGGCTGGAAACAGTGCGAAAACGCGTAGAATCGCCTGTTCTGTGCATTTCAGACCAATAGAACACTACTTTGATCAGAGTAATTTAAATGCATTTTAAAGGTGTTTGCCTTCTTCGGGGATGTATTTGGATCATGTCTAGCACAAAAACTTCATTGGAATTACTTGCATTAAGATACAGCAGCTTCATGCATCACTGAGGCTGGATACAGTGCGAAAACGCGTAGAAACGCCTGTTCTGTGCATTTCAGACCAAAAGAACACTACTTTAGTCAGAGTAATTTAAATGCATTTTAAAGGTGTTTGCCTTCTTCGGGGATGTATTTGGATCATATCTAGCACAAAAACTTCATTGGAATTACTTGCATTAAGATACAGCAGCCTAATACATCACTGAGGCTGGAAACAGTGCGAAAACGCGAAGAATCGCCTGTTCTGTGCATTTCAGACCAATACAACACTACTTTGATCAGAGTAATTTAAATGCATTTTAAAGGTGTTTGCCTTCTTCAGGGATGTATTTGGATCATATCTAGCACAAAAACTTCATTGGAATTACTTGCATTAAGATACAGCAGCCTAATACATCACTGAGGCTGGAAACAGTGCAAAAACGCGTAGAATCGCCTGTTCTGTGCATTTCAGACCAAAAGAACACTACTTTGATCAGAGTAATTTAAATGCTGTTTAAATGTGTTTGCCTGCTTCAAGGATGTATTTGGATCATGTCTAGCACAAAAACTTCATTGGAATTACTTGCATTAAGATACAGCAGCCTAATACATCACTGAGGCTGGAAACAGTGCGAAAACGCGTAGAATCGCCTGTTCTGTGCATTTCAGACCAAAAGAACACAACTTTGATCAAAGTAATTTAAATGCATTTTAAAGGTGTTTGCCTGCTTCAAGGATGTATTTGGATCATGTCTAGCACAAAAACTTCATTGGAATTACTTGCATTAAGATACAGCTTCCTAATACATCACTGAGGCTGGAAACAGTGCGAAAACGCGAAGAATCGCCTGTTCTGTGCATTTCAGACCAATACAACACTACTTTGATCAGAGTAATTTAAATGCATTTTAAAGGTGTTTGCCTTCTTCAGGGATGTATTTGGATCATATCTAGCACAAAAACTTCATTGGAATTACTTGCATTAAGATACAGCAGCTTCATGCATCACTGAGGCTGGAAACAGTGCGAAAACGCGTAGAAACGCGTGTTCTGTGCATTTCAGACCAAAAGAACACTACTTTGATCAGAGTAATTTAAATGCATTTTAAAGGTGTTTGCCTTCTTCAGGGATGTATTTGGATCATGTCTAGCACAAAAACTTCATTGGAATTACTTGCATTAAGATACAGCAGCTTCATGCATCACTGAGGCTGGAAACAGTGCGAAAACGCTTAGAATGGCCTGTTAAGTGCATTTCAGACCAATACAACACTACTTTAGTCAGAGTAATTTAAATGCATTTTAAAGGTGTTTGCCTTCTTCAGGGATGTATTTGGATCATGTCTAGCACAAAAACTTCATTGGAATTACTTGCATTAAGATACAGCAGCTTCATGCATCACTGAGGCTGGATACAGTGCGAAAACGCGTAGAAACGCCTGTTCTGTGCATTTCAGACCAAAAGAACACTACTTTAGTCAGAGTAATTTAAATGCATTTTAAAGGTGTTTGCCTTCTTCGGGGATGTATTTGGATCATATCTAGCACAAAAACTTCATTGGAATTACTTGCATTAAGATACAGCAGCCTAATACATCACTGAGGCTGGAAACAGTGCAAAAACGCGTAGAATCGCCTGTTCTGTGCATTTCAGACCAAAAGAACACTACTTTGATCAGAGTAATTTAAATGCTGTTTAAATGTGTTTGCCTGCTTCAAGGATGTATTTGGATCATGTCTAGCACAAAAACTTCATTGGAATTACTTGCATTAAGATACAGCAGCCTAATACATCACTGAGGCTGGAAACAGTGCGAAAACGCGTAGAATCGCCTGTTCTGTGCATTTCAGACCAATACAACACAACTTTGATCAAAGTAATTTAAATGCATTTTAAAGGTGTTTGCCTGCTTCAAGGATGTATTTGGATCATGTCTAGCACAAAAACTTCATTGGAATTACTTGCATTAAGATACAGCTTCCTAATACATCACTGAGGCTGGAAACAGTGCGAAAACGCGTAGAATCGCCTGTTCTGTGCATTTCAGACCAATACAACACAACTTTGATCAAAGTAATTTAAATGCATTTTAAAGGTGTTTGCCTTCTTCAGGGATGTATTTGGATCATGTCTAGCACAAAAACTTCATTGGAATTACTTGCATTAAGATACAGCAGCTTCATGCATCACTGAGGCTGGAAACAGTGCGAAAACGCGTAGAAACGCATGTTCTGTGCATTTCAGACCAAAAGAACACTACTTTGATCAGAGTAATTTAAATGCATTTTAAAGGTGTTTGCCTTCTTCAGGGATGTATTTGGATCATGTCTAGCACAAAAACTTCATTGGAATTACTTGCATTAAGATACAGCAGCTTCATGCATCACTGAGGCTGGATACAGTGCGAAAACGCGTAGAAACGCCTGTTCTGTGCATTTCAGACCAAAAGAACACTACTTTAGTCAGAGTAATTTAAATGCATTTTAAAGGTGTTTGCCTTCTTCGGGGATGTATTTGGATCATATCTAGCACAAAAACTTCATTGGAATTACTTGCATTAAGATACAGCAGCCTAATACATCACTGAGGCTGGAAACAGTGCAAAAACGCGTAGAATCGCCTGTTCTGTGCATTTCAGACCAAAAGAACACTACTTTGATCAGAGTAATTTAAATGCTGTTTAAATGTGTTTGCCTGCTTCAAGGATGTATTTGGATCATGTCTAGCACAAAAACTTCATTGGAATTACTTGCATTAAGATACAGCAGCCTAATACATCACTGAGGCTGGAAACAGTGCGAAAACGCGTAGAATCGCCTGTTCTGTGCATTTCAGACCAATACAACACTACTTTGATCAGAGTAATTTAAATGCATTTTAAAGGTGTTTGCCTTCTTCAGGGATGTATTTGGATCATATCTAGCACAAAAACTTCATTGGAATTACTTGCATTAAGATACAGCAGCTTCATGCATCACTGAGGCTGGAAACAGTGCGAAAACGCGTAGAAACGCATGTTCTGTCCATTTCAGACCAAAAGAACACTACTTTGATCAGAGTAATTTAAATGCAGTTTAAATGTGTTTGCCTGCTTCAAGGATGTATTTGGATCATGTCTAGCACAAAAACTTCATTGGAATTACTTGCATTAAGATACAGCAGCCTAATACATCACTGAGGCTGGAAACAGTGCGAAATTGCGTAGAATCGCCTGTTCTGTGCATTTCAGACCAAAAGAACACTACTTTGATCAAAGTAATTTAAATGCATTTTAAAGGTGTTTGCCTGCTTCAAGGATGTATTTGGATCATGTCTAGCACAAAAACTTCATTGGAATTACTTGAATTAAGACACAGCAGCTTCATGCATCACAGAGACTGGAAACAGTGCGAAAACTCGTAGAAACGCATGTTCTGTGCATTTCAGACCAAAAGAACACTACTTTGATCAGAGTAATTTAAATGCAGTTTAAATGTGTTTACCTGCTTCAAGGATGTATTTGGATCATGTCTAGCACAAAAACTTAATTATAATTACTTGCATTAAGATACAGCAGCCTAATACATCACTGAGGCTGGAAACAGTGCGAAAACGCGTAGAATCGCCTGTTCTGTGCATTTCAGACCAATAGAACACTACTTTGATCAGAGTAATTTAAATGCATTTTAAAGGTGTTTGCCTGCTTCAAGGATGTATTTGGATCATGTCTAGCACAAAAACTTCATTGGAATTACTTGCATTAAGATACAGCAGCTTCATGCATCACTGAGGCTGGAAACAGTGCGAAAACGCGTAGAAACGCATGTTCTGTGCATTTCAGACCAAAAGAACACTACTTTGATCAGAGTAATTTAAATGCAGTTTAAATGTGTTTGCCTGCTTCAAAGATGTATTTGGATCATGTCTAGCACAAAAACTTCATTGGAATTACTTGCATTAAGATACAGCAGCTTCATGCATCACTGAGGCTGGAAACAGTGCGAAAACGCGTAGAAACGCCTGTTCTGTGCATTTCAGACCAAAAGAACACTACTTTGATCAGAGTAATTTAAATGCATTTTAAAGGTGTTTGCCTTCTTCAGGGATGTATTTGGATCATGTCTAGCACAAAAACTTCATTGGAATTACTTGCATTAAGATACAGCAGCTTCATGCATCACTGAGGCTGGATACAGTGCGAAAACGCGTAGAAACGCCTGTTCTGAGCATTTCAGACCAAAAGAACACTACTTTGATCCGAGTAATTTAAATGCATTTTAAATGTGTTTGCCTGCTTCAAGGATGTATTTGGATCATGTCTAGCACAAAAACTTCATTGGATTTACTTGCATTAGGATACAGCAGCTTCATGCATCACTGAGGCTGGAAACAGTGCGAAAACGCGTAGAATCGCCTATTCTGTGCATTTCAGACCAATACAACACTACTTTGATCAGAGTAATTTAAATGCATTTTAAAGGTGTTTGCCTTCTTCAGGGTTGTATTTGGATCATGTCTAGCACAAAAACTTCATTGGAATTACTTGCATTAAGATACAGCAGCTTCATGCATCACTGAGGCTGGAAACTGCGAAAACGCGTAGAAACGCATGTTCTGTGCATTTCAGACCAAAAGAACACTACTTTGATCAGAGTAATTTAAATGCATTTTAAAGGTGTTTGCCTTCTTCAGGGATGTATTTGGATCATGTCTAGCACAAAAACTTCATTGGAATTGCTTGCAATAAGATAAAGCAGCCTAATACATCACTGAGGCTGGAAACAGTGCGAAAACGCGTAGAATCGCCTGTTCTGTGCATTTCAGACCAATAGAACACTACTTTGATCCGAGTAATTTAAATGCATTTTAAAGGTGTTTGCCTGCTTCAGGGATGTTATTTGGATCATGTCTAGCACAGAAACTTCATTGGAATTGCTTGCAATAAGATACAGCAGCCTAATACATCACTGAGGCTGGAAACAGTGCGAAAACGCGTAGAATCGCCTGTTCTGTGCATTTCAGACCAATAGAACACTACTTTAGTCAGAGTAATTTAAATGCATTTTAAAGGTGTTTGCCTGCTTCAGGGATGTATTTGGATCATATCTAGCACAAAAACTTCATTGGAATTACTTGCATTAAGATACAGCAGCCTAATACATCACTGAGGCTGGAAACAGTGCGAAAACGCGAAGAATCGCCTGTTCTGTGCATTTCAGACCAATACAACACTACTTTGATCAGAGTAATTTAAATGCATTTTAAAGGTGTTTGCCTTCTTCAGGGATGTATTTGGATCATATCTAGCACAAAAACTTCATTAGAATTACTTGCATTAAGATACAGCAGCCTAATACATCACTGAGGCTGGAAACAGTGCGAAAACGCGAAGAATCGCCTTCTTCTGTGCATTTCAGACCAATACAACACTACTTTGATCAGAGTAATTTAAATGCATTTTAAAGGTGTTTGCCTTCTTCAGGGATGTATTTGGATCATATCTAGCACAAAAACTTCATTAGAATTACTTGCATTAAGATACAGTAGCCTAATACATCACTGAGGCTGGAAACAGTGCAAAAACGCGTAGAATCGCCTGTTCTGTGCATTTCAGACCAAAAGAACACTACTTTAGTCAGAGTAATTTAAATGCTGTTTAAATGTGTTTGCCTGCTTCAAGGATGTATTTGGATCATGTCTAGCACAAAAACTTCATTGGAATTACTTGCATTAAGATACAGCAGCCTAATACATCACTGAGGCTGGAAACAGTGCGAAAACGCGTAGAATCGCCTGTTCTGTGCATTTCAGACCAATACAACACAACTTTGATCAAAGTAATTTAAATGCATTTTAAAGGTGTTTGCCTGCTTCAAGGATGTATTTGGATCATGTCTAGCACAAAAACTTCATTGGAATTACTTGCATTAAGATACAGCTTCCTAATACATCACTGAGGCTGGAAACAGTGCGAAAACGCGAAGAATCGCCTGTTCTGTGCATTTCAGACCAATACAACACTACTTTGATCAGAGTAATTTAAATGCATTTTAAAGGTGTTTGCCTTCTTCAGGGATGTATTTGGATCATATCTAGCACAAAAACTTCATTGGAATTACTTGCATTAAGATACAGCAGCTTCATGCATCACTGAGGCTGGAAACAGTGCGAAAACGCGTAGAAACGCCTGTTCTGTGCATTTCAGACCAAAAGAACACTACTTTGATCAGAGTAATTTAAATGCATTTTAAAGGTGTTTGCCTTCTTCAGGGATGTATTTGGATCATGTCTAGCACAAAAACTTCATTGGAATTACTTGCATTAAGATACAGCAGCTTCATGCATCACTGAGGCTGGAAACAGTGCGAAAACGCTTAGAATGGCCTGTTAAGTGCATTTCAGACCAATAGAACACTACTTTAGTCAGAGTAATTTAAATGCATTTTAAAGGTGTTTGCCTTCTTCAGGGATGTATTTGGATCATGTCTAGCACAAAAACTTCATTGGAATTACTTGCATTAAGATACAGCAGCTTCATGCATCACTGAGGCTGGATACAGTGCGAAAACGCGTAGAAACGCCTGTTCTGTGCATTTCAGACCAATACAACACTACTTTGATCAGAGTAATTTAAATGCATTTTAAAGGTGTTTGCCTTCTTCAGGGATGTATTTGGATCATGTCTAGCACAAAAACTTCATTGGAATTACTTGCATTAAGATACAGCAGCTTCATGCATCACTGAGGCTGGAAACAGTGCGAAAACGCTTAGAATGGCCTGTTAAGTGCATTTCAGACCAATAGAACACTACTTTAGTCAGAGTAATTTAAATGCATTTTAAAGGTGTTTGCCTGCTTCAGGGATGTATTTGGATCATGTCTAGCACAGAAACTTCATTGGAATTTCTTGTATTAAGATACAGCAGCTTCATGCATCACTGAGGCTGGAAACAGTGCGAAAACGCGTCGAAACGCATGTTCTGTGCATTTCAGACCAAAAGAACAATACTTTGATCAGAGTAATTTAAATGCAGTTTAAATGTGTTTGCCTGCTTCAAAGGTGTATTTGGATCATGTCTAGCACAAAAACTTCATTGGAATTACTTGCATTAAGATACAGCAGCCTAATACATCACTGAGGCTGGAAACAGTGCGAAAACGCGTAGAATCGCCTGTTCTGTGCATTTCAGACCAATACAACACTACTTTGATCAGAGTAATTTAAATGCATTTTAAAGGTGTTTGCCTTCTTCAGGGATTTATTTGGATCATGTCTAGCACAAAAACTTCATTGGAATTACTTGCATTAAGATACAGCAGCTTCATGCATCACTGAGGCTGGAAACAGTGCGAAAACGCGTAGAAACGCCTGTTCTGTGCATTTCAGACCAATACAACACTACTTTGATCAGAGTAATTTAAATGCATTTTAAAGGTGTTTGCCTTCTTCAGGGATGTATTTGGATCATGTCTAGCACAAAAACTTCATTGGAATTACTTGCATTAAGATACAGCAGCTTCATGCATCACTGAGGCTGGAAACAGTGCGAAAACGCTTAGAATGGCCTGTTAAGTGCATTTCAGACCAAAAGAACAATACTTTGATCAGAGTAATTTAAATGCAGTTTAAATATGTTTGCCTGCTTCAAAGGTGTATTTGGATCATGTCTAGCACAAAAACTTCATTGGAATTACTTGCATTAAGATACAGCAGCTTCATGCATCACTGAGGCTGGAAACAGTGCGAAAACGCTTAGAATGGCCTGTTAAGTGCATTTCAGACCAATAGAACACTACTTTAGTCAGAGTATTTTAAATGCATTTTAAAAGTGTTTGCCTCTTTCAGGGATGTATTTGGATCATGTCTAGCACAGAAACTTCATTGGAATTGCTTGTATTAAGATACAGCAGCTTCATGCATCACTGAGGCTGGAAACAGTGCGAAAACGCTTAGAATGGCCTGTTCTGTGCATTTCAGACCAATAGAACACTACTTTAGTCAGAGATATTTAAATGCATTTTAAAGGTGTTTGCATTCTTCAGGGATGTATTTGGATCATGTCTAGCACAAAAACTTCATTGGAATTACTTGCATTAAGACACAGCAGCCTAATACATCACTGAGGCTGGAAATAGTGCGAAAACGCGTAGAATCGCCTGTTCTGTGCATTTCAGACCAATACAACACTACTTTGATCAGAGTAATTTAAATGCATTTTAAAGGTGTTTGCCTTCTTCAAGGCTGTATTTGGATCATGTCTAGCACAAAAACTTCACTGGAATTACTTGCATTAAGATACAGCAGCTTCATGCATCACTGAGGCTGGAAACAGTGCGAAAACGCGTAGAAACGCATGTTCTGTGCATTTCAGACCAAAAGAACAATACTTTGATCAGAGTAATTTAAATGCAATTTAAATGTGTTTGCCTACTTCAAAGATGTATTTGGATCATGTCTAGCACAAAAACTTCATTGGAATTACTTGCATTAAGATACAGCAGCACTGAGGCTGGAAACAGTGCGAAAACGCGTAGAAACGCCTGTTCTGTGCATTTCAGACCAAAAGAACACTACTTTGATCAGAGTAATTTAAATGCATTTTAAAGGTGTTTGCCTGCTTCAAGGATGTATTTGGATCATGTCTAGCACAAAAACTTCATTGGAATTACTTGCATTAAGATACAGCAGCTTCATGCATCACTGAGGCTGGAAACAGTGCGAAAACGCTTAGAAACGCCTGTTCTGTGCATTTCAGACCAATAGAACACTACTTTAGTCAGAGTAATTTAAATGCATTTAAAATGTGTTTGCCTGCTTCAGGGATGTATTTGGATCATGTCTAGCACAAAAACTTCATTGGAATTACTTGCATTAAGATACAGCAGCCTAATACATCACTGAGGCTGGAAACAGTGCGAAAACGCGTAGAATCGCCTGTTCTGTGCATTTCAGACCAAAAGAACACTACTTTGATCAGAGTAATTTAAATGCATTTTAAAGGTGTTTGCCTGCTTCACGGATGTATTTGGATCATGTCTAGCACAAAAACTTCATTGGAATTACTTCTATTAAGATACAGCAGCTTCATGCATCACTGAGGCTGGAAACAGTGCGAAAACGCTTAGAATGGCCTGTTCTGTGCATTTCAGACCAATAGAACACTACTTTAGTCAGAGTAATTTAAATGCATTTTAAAGGTGTTTGCCTTCTTCAAGGCTGTATTTGGATCATGTCTAGCACAAAAACTTCACTGGAATTACTTGCATTAAGATACAGCAGCTTCATGCATCACTGAGGCTGGAAACAGTGCGAAAACGCGTAGAAACGCATGTTCTGTGCATTTCAGACCAAAAGAACAATACTTTGATCAGAGTAATTTAAATGCAATTTAAATGTGTTTGCCTACTTCAAAGATGTATTTGGATCATGTCTAGCACAAAAACTTCATTGGAATTACTTGCATTAAGATACAGCAGCACTGAGGCTGGAAACAGTGCGAAAACGCGTAGAAACGCCTGTTCTGTGCATTTCAGACCAAAAGAACACTACTTTGATCAGAGTAATTTAAATGCATTTTAAAGGTGTTTGCCTGCTTCAAGGATGTATTTGGATCATGTCTAGCACAAAAACTTCATTGGAATTACTTGCATTAAGATACAGCAGCTTCATGCATCACTGAGGCTGGAAACAGTGCGAAAACGCTTAGAAACGCCTGTTCTGTGCATTTCAGACCAAAAGAACACTACTTTGATCCGAGTAATTTAAATGCATTTTAAAGGTGTTTGCATTCTTCAGGGATGTATTTGGATCATGTCTAGCACAAAAACTTCATTGGAATTACTTGCATTAAGATACAGCAGCCTAATACATCACTGAGGCTGGAAACAGTGCGAAAACGCGTAGAATCGCCTGTTCTGTGCATTTCAGACCAAAAGAACACTACTTTGATCAGAGTAATTTAAATGCATTTTAAAGGTGTTTGCCTACTTCAGGGATGTATTTGGATCATGTCTAGCACAGAAACTTCATTGGAATTACTTGTATTAGGATACAGCAGCTTCATGCATCACTGAGGCTGGAAACAGTGCGAAAACGCTTAGAATGGCCTGTTAAGTGCATTTCAGACCAAAAGAACACTACTTTGATCAGAGTAATTTAAATGCATTTTAAAGGTGTTTGCCTGCTTCAGGGATGTATTTGGATCATGTCTAGCACAAAAACTTCATTGGAATTACTTGCATTAAGATACAGCAGCTTCATGCATCACTGAGGCTGGAAACAGTGCGAAAACGCGTAAAATCGCCTGTTCTGTGCATTTCAGACCAATAGAACACTACTTTAGTCAGAGTAATTTAAATGCATTTAAAAGGTTTTTGCCTGCTTCAGGGATGTATTTGGATCATGTCTAGCACAAAAACTTCATTGGATTTGCTTGCATTAAGATACAGCAGCTTCATGCATCACTGAGGCTGGAAACAGTGCGAAAACGCGTAAAATCGCCTGTTCTGTGCATTTCAGACCAATAGAACACTACTTTAGTCAGAGTAATTTAAATGCATTTTAAAGGTGTTTGCCTGCTTCAGGGATGTATTTGGATCATGTCTAGCACAAAAACTTCATTGCATTTGCTCGCATTAAGATACAGCAGCTTCATGCATCACTGAGGCTGGAAACAGTGCGAAAACGCTTAGAATGGCCTGTTAAGTGCATTTCAGACCAATAGAACACTACTTTAGTCAGAGTAATTCAAATGCATTTTAAAGGTGTTTGCCTTCTTCAGGGATGTATTTGGATCATATCTAGTACAGAAACTTCATTGGATTTGCTTGCATTAAGATACAGCAGCTTCATGCATCACTGAGGCTGGAAACAGTGCAAAAACGCGTAAAATCGCCTGTTCTATGCATTTCAGACCAAAAGAACACTACTTTAGTCAGAGTAATTTAAATGCATTTTAAAGGTGTTTGCCTGCTTCAGGGATGTATTTGGATCATGTCTAGCACAGAAACTTCATTGGATTTGCTTGCATTAAGATACAGCAGCTTCATTTATTACTGAGGCTGGAAACAGTGCAAAAACGCTTAGAATCGCCTATTCTGTGCATTTCCGACCAATAGAACACTACTTTAGTCAGAGTAATTTAAATGCATTTAAAAGGTGTTTGCCTGCTTCAGGGATGTATTTGGATCACGTCTAGCACAAAAACTTCATTGGAATTGCTTGCATTAAGATACAGTGGCTTAATGCATCACTGAGGCTGGAAACAGTGCAAAAACGCTTAGAATCGCCTATTTTGTGCATTTCAGACCAATAGAACACTACTTTAGTCAGAGTAATTTAAGTGCATTTTAAAGGTGTTTGCCTTCTTCTGGGATGTATTTGGATCATGTCTAGCACAAAAACTTCAATGGAATTGCTTGCATTAAGATACAGTTGCCTAATGCATCACTGAGGCAGTTTAAAGGTGTTTGCTTGCTTAAGGGGTGTATTTGGATCATATCTAGCACAAAAACTTCATTGGATTTGCTTGCATTAGGATACAGCAGCTTCATGCATCACTGAGGCTGGAAACAGTGCGAAAACGCTTAGAATGGCCTGTTAAGTGCATTTCAGACCAATAGAACACTACTTTAGTCAGAGTAATTTAAATGCATTTTAAAGGTGTTTGCCTTCTTCAGGGATGTATTTGGATCATGTCTAGCACAGAAACTTTATTGGATTTGCTTGCATTAAGATACAGCAGCTTCATGCATCACTGAGGCTGGAAACAGTGCAAAAATGCTTAGAATCGCCTATTCTGTGCATTTCAGACCAATAGAACACTACTTTAGTCAGAGTAATTTAAATGCATTTAAAAGGTGTTTGCCTGCTTCAGGGATGTATTTGGATCATGTCTAGCACAGAAACTTCATTGGAATTGCTTGTATTAAGATACAGCAGCTTCATGCATCACTGAGGCTGGAAACAGTGCGAAAACGCTTAGAATGGCCTGTTAAGTGCATTTCAGACCAATAGAACACTACTTTAGTCAGAGTAATTTAAATGCATTTTAAAGGTGTTTGCCTTCTTCTGGGATGTATTTGGATCATGTCTAGCACAAAAACTTCAATGGAATTGCTTGCATTAAGATACAGTGGCTTAATGCATCACTGAGGCTGGAAACAGTGCAAAAACGCTTAGAATCGCCTATTTTGTGCATTTCAGACCAATAGAACACTACTTTAGTCAGAGTAATTTAAGTGCATTTTAAAGGTGTTTGCCTGCTTCAAGTATGTATTTGGATAATATCTAGCACAAAAACTTCATTGCATTTGCTCGCATTAAGATACAGCAGCTTCATGCATCACTGAGGCAGTTTAAAGGTGTTTGCTTGCTTAAGGGATGTATTTGGATCATGTCTAGCACAAAAACTTCAATGGAATTGCTTGCATTAAGATACATTGGCTTAATGCATCACTGAGGCTGGAAACAGTGCAAAAACGCTTAGAATCGCCTATTCTGTGCATTTCAGACCAATAGAACACTACTTTAGTCAGAGTAATTTAAATGCATTTTAAAGGTGTTTGCCTTCTTCAGGGATGTATTTGGATCATGTCTAGCACAGAAACTTTATTGGATTTGCTTGCATTAAGATACAGCAGCTTCATGCATCACTGAGGCTGGAAACAGTGCAAAAACGCTTAGAATGGCCTGTTAAGTGCATTTCAGACCAATAGAACACTACTTTAGTCAGGGTAATTTAAGTGCATTTTAAAGGTGTTTGCCTGCTTCAAGTATGTATTTGGATAATATCTAGCACAAAAACTTCATTGGAATTGCTTGTATTAAGATACAGTTGCCTAATGCATCACTGAGGCAGTTTAAAGGTGTTCGCTTGCTTAAGGGATGTATTTGGATCATATCTAGCACAAAAACTTCATTGGATTTACTTGCATTAGGATACAGCAGCTTCATGCATCACTGAGGCTGGAAACAGTGCCAAAACGCGTAGAACCGCCTGTTCTGTGCATTTCAGACAAAAAGAACACTACTTTGATCTGAGTAATTTATTTAAATTACTCAGATCATTTTAAAGGTGTTTGCCTGCTTCAGGGATGTATTTGGATCATGTCTAGCACAAAAACCAGCAGCGAGGAATAGACAGGTTTGAGCAATAACTAGCCACTGTGTCGATAGATCTGTCTGTGACAGAGATGGGGCGCAACGAGGGTGTCCACCAGGCGGAGGAGGATCGCGCGTCATCCGAGCTATGCGCCTCGGAGAAAACCTTTCCTCTTAGTGCCTTGACCGAGGCGGCTGCTTCGCAGTCTGCTCAGATAATCCGTGCGCACCGTGCGCCACCGCATGAATCCCAGGACGGCGATTCGGATCTGGAGGTGGATGTCGCACGGCTTTCAGCTGTGCGTAAAAAGGCCCGTATATTTCAGGAGACTAAGGCGCACAGGACTGTGACCAGAGACAAGTGTAAGAAATGATAACGACCATATTTAACTATCCCTTTTATGGTTTCGATTTTATCCTTCAATGCCGCCGGATTGCGCTCGAGCAGTAAAATTAACAGTTTCTTTGCCACGGTGGAGGCTGACGTCATTTGCCTTCAGGAAACTCATTGGGATTCCTGCACGGAGCAATACGTGAAGACGAAGTGGGGGGGACCCATCTTTACTTCCCCGGGGACGGATAGATCTTGTGGCGTTGCCGTGTGTTTTAAAGGCACGGTTGCGCACGTGCAGCATGTCCATAATGATATGGATGGTAGATTTATTGTTTGTGCGTTCGTGGTGCATTCTGTCACATATACACTGTTGAATGTATACGCTCCTAATGTAGAAGCGGACAGAAGACGATTTTTCCAGCATATCTCTCAGTACTGTGTGCAAAACTGCTTGCTGGTGGGGGATTTTAATGTTGCCCTCACCCCGACGGATGTCTCTAACAATAATGTATTTAGGGGGGATGTCAGCCGCCCTGCACTTTATACACTCATTCAAACGCACGGACTTGTTGATATCTGGAGGGTGACACACCCACGTGCCAGGAGATTCTCCCGCAGGCAACAAGTGCTGAGCACTGTGAAGCAGTCTAGGATCGATCTTTGCCTAGTCTCTTCAGGGATGGTTAAATATGTTTCTGACGCGGGCTATACTTTTAATGCATGGAGTGACCACGCGTTCCTCACCTTTAAGATAAATGGGCCACGCACCCCGGGCACCAAAGGCTCATGGTGCCTAAATACATCATTACTGCTGGACAAGGCCTACAGAGACCAAATATACTTATTCCTTGCCAAAGCTGCAGCGGATGCCCCCTTCGTGGAAAACGTCTCCCTTTGGTGGGAATACATAAAGGCAAAAATTAAATCACTCAGCATCATGTACAGCAAGAAGCGGACAAGAGAGTCGCTGCAGAGGGAGACTGCCTTACGTAGTCAGTTAGAGCAGGAGGCATGCAACATCGATGCTGTCCCTCATTACTCAATAGAACCTTATCTGCACATCAAAGAACAGCTGGATAAGATGGAGAAGGACAGATGCAGAGGAGCAGCAGTTCGAAGCCGGGCCCGGTACTTGGCCGAAGGAGAGAAGTGTACTGCCTTTTTCCTGGGCCTAGAAAAATACAGACAGGGAGGCAGGGTCATCCACAAGCTAACGAACCGTAATGGAGGCATCACCACAGATCCGGCGGATATAATCAAGGAAACACACAATTTTTATAAAGAGCTTTTTCAATCACAGGACACAGCATCGCAGCCCATTGACTCTTTGCTCTCTGTTATAGGCAAGATGCTTTCGGAGGAGGACCGGAAGCACTGTGATGATCCCCTCACTGCGCAGGAGGTGTCTACCGCCATCGAGGGTCTGAAAAGCAACCGGAGTCCCGGTTCGGATGGACTCCCCGGCGAGTTTTATAAGGTGTTTAGGAATCAGCTCACCCCAATTTTGATCAGGCTGTTCCACTTTATGGAGCACACTCGTGTCACGCCAGACTCCTTCACTCTGGGCCTGATCTCCCTGATTTTCAAGAGGAGAGGGGACAGCTCACTTTTGGAAAATTACAGACCGATCAGTTTATTAAATACAGATTATAAAATTCTCACCAAGACACTAGCTAACAGACTCAAGACGGTGATAGGCACAATTATCGGTCAGAACCAGACATATGGTATCCCGGGCAGAGACATCTCTGATTCTATCAACACCATCAGAGACACTTTATCCACTATGTCCTGTCAGGGTGGCATCCTCCTCACCGTCGATCTGGAAAAAGCCTTTGACAGGGTTGAACACCAATTTTTATACAGTACACTGCGAGCATTTGGCTTCGGAAATAACTTCATTGACTGGATCAGTTTGTTGTACAGCAATGCGTACAGCAGAGTCAAAATCAATGGCACGTTTACTGATACTTTCAGGCTAAACAGATCTGTGAGACAAGGCTGTCCTCTCTCCGCCCTGCTGTATAGCATCGCCGCAGAACCCCTGGCCCTCCTCATTCTGCGGGATCCGAAAGTCAGAGGGATTCCAACCCCACAGGGGAACGCCATCAAATTGGTTCAATATGCTGATGATATAACGTTGACAGTCAGGGATGAGCGAGACATTCAGCGAATCGTTCAACATATACATACATATGAGAGGGCGTCAGGGGCCAAGCTTAATGTTAATAAATCTGAGATCCTCTACTGTGGCAATGCCTCTAAAACTATAGGCAAATGGGGATTTAGGGAGGTCGGGTCCATGGTGCGGGTGCTTGGAGTTTATTTGGGCCTCGATGCGAGCGAAGCCAGAGATCGTAGTTGGGGTGAGTTGATCCAAAAAATGAAGGGGGTCTTCTCCCTATGGAGGTTGAGAGGGCTCTCCATCAAAGGAAGAGTGGTTGTGGCCAATGCACTGGTCCTCTCCAAGCTGAATCACATGTTACACGTTCATGACATGCCGGCAACGGTTCTGCTAGAACTGAACCGTACAGTAACACGCTTTTTGTGGAGAGCAAAGCAAAATCTTGTAGCGCACAACACTCTCATCGCTGGCATTGAAAATGGTGGTTTAGGTTTACTAGACATTCCAAGTAAGCTTAATGCAATCCGTATCAAAACGGTCAGGAAATTCCTTGATAACTCAGCACATCTTCTGTGGAAAGACACAATGCACTATTGGCTGTGCAAGATTGGGCCTCATGGAATCTATAATTTGTGCACCATTCCCACAGCACACAGTCTGCAGGGCCTTCCCCCGTTTTATAGGGAGGTCTTGCGAGCATGGGCGACCCTTCGCCCGCATCTCCATAGCTTATTAGATAGCAGGGACCAGGTTTTGGCGCAGCCTCTATTTAGAAACCCTTGTCTGACTCGCCGGGGGGGAGCTTTGACCTGCAAGGCCCTTGATGCTGCGGGCTTGCGCAGTGTGGGGGACATCACACATGACGCCTGTATAGTGAATGTCCAGAGAGTAGAGAGGGAGGTACGGGCCAGGGGAATAGTGTATAGCAAGACTGCTGTCTCCTCTTTCTGCCATAGGTTGGAGAATGCTTTCCCTGACAGGTGGAAACACCTTATTTCAAGCAACAGCAAGGGGGAGCGGTGTGACTCCCCGGATTTCGTGCTGTGCGTCAATGAGGCGCAACACCCCCTGCAGGAGACCAGCACTGGAATCATCTACAAATTTCTCATCCCTGGCATTTCCAAAAGGCCTGCTGCGGAGGTTCAGTGGTCGAAGCTCTTCCCTGGAAAGGATGTCACCCGCATATGGCTGAACATTAGGTTCAAATACATTCCTCACCAGGTCTTCAACACCGACTTTAAAATCAGGCACAGGAAAATCCTCTGTGGCGCTGTCTTGCAGCACATTCACAAAACTCGCTTCCCTGAATCGTGCACCAGGTGCGGGCACAAGAGGGAAACGCTCGAACACGTGCTCTGGGAATGCTCAGCTGCAAAACAGTTAAGAGACTTTGTGTGGGATTTCCTCGCTGCCACCTGCAATTTCAAATCTTTGGAGGACGTTGACTGGACATGGCTTTTCGGGTGGTCAGACGTTCGCTACAAGGTCAACGGTCTGGCAGTCAACACTGCACTAGCCATAGCTCGACATTCTAATCTGCTTTGCAGAAACTACTCCTTCTATGAGGGAAAAACTCTGGACGCGAGGATAATCTTCAG
Source organism: Macropodus opercularis (assembly GCA_030770545.1). Taxonomy (NCBI): domain Eukaryota; kingdom Metazoa; phylum Chordata; class Actinopteri; order Anabantiformes; family Osphronemidae; genus Macropodus; species Macropodus opercularis. The sequence continues at coordinate 2,831,371 of CM061110.1, forward strand.
AAACTCGCTGAGGCTCCACCTGAGAACTGTCTATTTGATAGACAGAGAATCATTTAACGATGACTATATGAAAGATACTGAATGGTGTCAATTGAACAATGAGCAGCTGCTCTTTCTGTTTTAATATTGCTGTGTAACTGAGCTACAAATAAAAAGAAAAAAAAAAAAAAAAAAGGAGAGAAAAGGGACAAAGTTAGTCACATGTGGAAATGGAGGCATGTTGGCGGATAGAAGAGAGAAAGAGCTCAGTCAATGAAGGACGTCCCCCAGCAGTCTAAGTCTATAGCAGCTTAACTAAGAGATGGTTCAGAGTGACCAGAACCATCTCTAACTATACGCTTTGTCAAAAAGAAAGGTTTTAAGCCTAGTTTTAAAACTAGAGAGAGTGTCTGCTTCTCGAACCTGGACTGGAAGCTGGTTCCATAGGAGAGGAGCTTGGTAGCTAAATGCTCTTGCCTCCCGTTCTACATTTAGAAAGTCTAGGAACCACAAGTAGACCAGCACTCTGAGAACGAAGCGTTCTGTTGGGAGCATAAGGAGCCATGAGGTCTTTAAGATAAGATGGAGCTTTATTATGAAGAGCTTTGTAGGTGAGGAGAAGAATTTTGAATTCTATCCCAGATTTGACAGGGAGCCAATGCAAAGAAGCTAATGTAGGAGAAATGTGATCTCTCTTCCTAAGTTCAGTCAGAACTCCAAAGCTAATTCCTGTGCGGATGGAAGATTGATCATGAACATGAACAAATTGGAATCTATTCAACAGATAAGACTTAAACCATCCCAGTGCTTTTCCTTTAATCCCAATGCTATGTTCCAGTCTCTGCAATAGAATCTTGTGATCTATCGTATCAAATGCTGCACTAAGATCTAACAGGACAAGTACAGAAACTAGACCATTGTCTGAAGCTGTGAGAAGATCATTAGTGACTCTAATCAGAGCTGTTTCTGTGCTATGATGTAATCTGAATCCTGACTGGAAATCTTCATATAGGTCATTTCTACGCAGGTGGTCACATAGTTGTTTAGCTACGGTTTTTTCAAGAACTTTAGAAATAAAGGGCAGATTGGATATAGGCCTATAATTTGCAAGTTCTCTAGGGTCAAGAGTAGTTTTTTTCAATAAAGGTTGACCACAGCAAACTTAAAAGCCTGTGGTACGTAGCCTGTAAACAGAGATTGGTTGATTTGATTTAATATGGACGTGCTGATTAATGGAAAAACTTCTTTGAGTAATCTGGTTGGGATTGGGTCTAAGAGACAAGTAGCTGATTTGGCAGAGTTAATTATTGAAGTTAACTCAGTGTGATCTATGGGGGAAAAACAGTTTAAGTAAGACATAGGTCTAACCAGCAGATCTAAGGCTGTTGGATCTGCAGATCGGTTTTTGACTTTTGTTGACAGATTCTGATAAATCTTTTCTCTAATGGTTATGATTTTATTGGTAAAGAAATTCATAAAGTCATTGCTGCTGAGATTTAAAGGGACACTAGGCTCAACACAGCTATGACTCTTAGTCAGCCTGGCTACAGTGCTGAAAAGAAACCTGGGGTTGTTTTTATTTTCCTCAATCAATGATGAATAATATGTGGTTCTAGCAACCCGAAGTGCTTTTTTATATAGTATTAAACTGTTTTTCCATGCTTCACCTAATTTGTTGGAACGCCACAGTCTTTCTAGTTTTCGAGTCCTCTGCTTAAGGCTGCGGTTATACCATGGAGCCAACCTCCTCTGATTCACTAGCTTCTTCTTCAGAGGAGCAACAGTGTCTAAAATTGTACGCAGTGAAGCTGCAGCATCATCAACAAGACAATCTACCTGCTCATGATTCAGATGACTGCTCTCCTCTGTGTAGCTACAAGGGAATGAAACAAAAGATGATGGAATCATCTCCTTAAATCTAACAACTAGAGATGAGCCGGATACTCGGCTGAAACGAGTATCCGGTACGGATAAAGCCCTTCTGCCGAGTACGAGTATTATACGAGTAATACGAGTCAATATCTGTGCTCGGATTACATGAAAATCAGCATTGGGTAGCTGATTGTGTCAGAGTTCTGTGATAGGCTGGTAGTAACAGCCCCTCCCCTGCACACATACAGATGTATTGTGTTGCTGTGTCCCGCTCTGCTCAGAACAGCACTCTGTCCCTCAGTCACTCTGGTTCGCAAGTACAGCGCGGTACTTTTCCATTAACGTTTAGGGGTTTTTCAGCTTTTTACTTCGGGTTGTAATACGTACTAACCAGCAGAGTTCTGGTAAACGTGGGTTCAGACGTGAATGCGACTCGGCCACACCCACTCCGAGTACAGATACAGATACAGATAATGCTGTACTCGCTCATCCCTACTAACAACAGCATCATTAGATAAACATCTGCTGTAATAGAACTTATTTCCAACTGTTGTCAGGTCTGTTATGGTAAATTCAAACGTTATTAAGAAATGGTCAGATAACAGAGGGTTTTGAGGGAGAACTTTTAAGCGATCAATCTCAACCCCATAAGTCAGGACAAGATCGAGAGTATGATTAAGACAGTGAGTGGGTTCATTCACATGCTGACTAAAACCAATAGAATCCAGTAGTGAATTAAATGCAACGTTGGAGCCAGTTACTGTCTACATCCACATGAATGTTAAAGTCGCCCACTACAATCACTTTATCTGTGCTGAGAACTAAGTTAGATAAAAACTCAGTTAAGAATTCAGTTAAGAACTCTGAATATGGACCAGGAGGACGGTAGACAACACAGAACACAACTGGTTTCTGGGTTTTACAGTCTGAGTGAGAAAGGCTCAGAGTGAGGCTCTCAAAAGAATTATAGTTATGTTTAGGGCTAGGAGTAATTAATATATCTGAGTTATATATTGCTGCTACTCCTCCACCTCTACCTGAACTTCTAGGAATATGATGGTTGATGTGACTGGTTGGAGTTGACTCATTCAGACAAACGTATTCATCCTGCTGCAGCCAGGTTTCAGTGAGACTAAATAAATCTATGTGATGGTCACTTATCAAGTCATTTATTAACAGACATTTAGAAGAGAGAGATCTGATATTTAATAGAGCACATTTAATTATTTTATTGTTACTTTGTTCTGTAAGAGGAGCTGTCTTGATGTTTATTAGATTCCTGTGAATCACTCCTCTTTTATTTATTTGTGATTTATATTATTTAGGTGGTCGGGGAGCTGGGAGTGTTACAGCTACGAGCGGGTGGCGGCTGAGAGTCTGCAGAGAGGTGTGTAAGACTGCAACTCTGCGTCCTGGGCTCCACTCTGGGTCATGGTTTAGGGAGTCTAATCAACTTGGCCATGTTACTAGAGAGCAGAGACGCTCCATCCAAGGTGGGATGGACGCCGTCTTTGTAATCAGCCCAGGTTTTCCCCAAAAACTGCCCCAATTGTCTACGAAGCCCACATCGTTTGCTGGACACCACCTAGACAGCCAGCGGTGAAGCGACGACAGGCGGCTTAACATGTCGTCGCTGGTCACATTGGGGAGGGGTCCAGAGAAAACTACGGAGTCCGACATCGTTTTGGCAAACGAACACACCGACTCAATGTTAGTTTTAGTGACTTCCGATTGGCGTAACCGGGAGTCATTAGTTCCTGTGTGTATTACGATCTTACTGTATTTACGCTTATCCTTATGCAGGAGCTTCAGGTAAGACTGCAAGTCGCCCGCTCTGGCCCCAGGAATTAACTTAACTATGACCGCTGGCGTCTCTAACTTCACGTTTCTGACTATGGAGTCACCAATGATCAGGGTGGGTTTCTCAGGGGGTGTGTCGCTGAGTGGGGAAAATCTGTTTGAAACGTGAAGCAGCTGGTGGTGAACCGTGGGCGACTGCCTAGATCTACGACTCCTACAAACCGTCACCCAGTCACCTCCCGGCTGCTCGGGACCCACTGAGGGACGAGTAACAGCTAAGCTAGGAGGCTCCGCACTAGCTAGCGGGGCCTGACTAGCTGACTGGTTTTCCACAGTGCGGAGCCGAGATTCCAAATCAGTCAGCCTCGCCTCCAGCGCTGCCACTATCTCACACTTATTACAGATACCATTAACACTAATGGAGGCAGAGGACGAGCTAAACATAAGGCACACTGTTAGAGGATATGGAGCACAGTTCTCTCTGTGAACTGGTCCCTTCTGTGTCTCTGTGATATCTTGCTATGCTTGCAGGTACTCCCCATGACCTTGTTATGCTAGGGAAGAATGTTTAACCGCCCACGCTGTTGAGCTGCTCTCCCAATCCCAGCTCTGCGCGTTCGTTGAATGATGAGGAGAAACGTCTGATAAAAATCAGTCTTACTTTTATTTCAAACTTGAAGAATAATAATGTACAGGCCTGGGTCAGTCTGTCCCTATACTATACAGCATATAGTCAGGGCACGAAGTCTGACTGACACTGTCTGTCCCTCGACCCACACTTTTATGCTGGACAAAGCATCTTTCTGTGGTGTAACAGGATCCTGATGCCGTGGTCTGGTGTTCGTCTCCATGGCTGGTTTATTGGTGTCTTATCTTCTCCGTTGCTTTGTGGTCCCATAACCTATGGATCCAAGCACATTCCTTCTACAGACATTCACATGTTTCACTCCCTACTTATCTGATTTTCTGCCGTGTCTGGGTGCATCTGGTTCCTCTACTATTCTCTAAATCTGATGTGTGTGTTTCAACCTATACTTTAATGCAATCGGCTTGTTCTGTTTTCTGCATGCATCCTACTATCTAAGCTTTCAACTACTATTTTAACTACTACTTAACTATTTAGATTCCTACAACGCCAAGAGGAAACTTCACAAAACTGTATTCATGGCATAATGACTTCCTATGTATCTTATTCACCATATATGGATTGGCTTTGTATCTTGTTTCACCAGATGTGAAGGAGTGACTTTCATACTTTTCCTAATAAAAAGAGCTGTGCCCAAGGAGGTTTGGAGATCGTCGGCTGGGCACTGAGTTATTGTGTTCCAGAGCGGCTCCCCTTGTGCGCACAAGCGTAAAACTTGAGTTCTCAGAGTTTGTCTTCCTTGTGCAGGTGTCTCTGTATTGTTTAAGTGTTGGCAGGCTAGACCAAGAAAAGAAGGAGAAGAAAGTTAAGCTAGCTTAGCTGAAAAGACCAGAAAGCTACAAAATTAGCAGTGCTTTTAATGAAAGGGGAATAAGGTGCTTGAGTATCACAAGCGTGCGACCCTTAGGCACTCGAAGTAAGTAAGTACTTAGTAAGTACTTAAGTGTAAGTGTAAGTACTTAAGTAAAAGTGAGGAGAGTCGTTTAGCAAAACGCTGCTGTGACTAGCAACAGACCAGCAGCAAACAACGGTGACAGGAAGTAACGCGATACGCTTACTGGATCAGTCAGAATTAATTGAGGTCCACTCACTGTCACAAAATCCTTTAGGATTAATGGGCCACGCACCTCGCACACCAGAGGCTCATGGTGCCTAAATACATCATTACTGCTGGACAAGGCCTACAGAGACCAAATATACTTATTCCTTGCCAAAGCTGCAGCGGATGCCCCCGTCATGGAAAACGTCTCCCTTTGGTGGGAATACATAAAGGCAAAAATTAAATCACTCAGCATCATGCACAGCAAGAAGCGGACAGGAGAGTCGCTGCAGAGGGAGACTGCCTTACAAAGTCAGTTAGAGCAGGAGGCATGCAACATCGATGCTATCCCTCATTACTCAATAGAACCCTATCTGCATATCAAAGAACAGTTGGATAAGATGGAGAAGGACAGATGCAGAGGAGCAGCAGTTCGAAGCCGGGCCCGATACTTGGCCGAAGGAGAGAAGTGTACTGCCTTCTTCCCGGGCCTAGAAAAATACAGACAGGGAAGCAGGGTCATCCACAAGCTAACGAACCGTAATGGAGGCATCACCACAGATCCGGCGGATATAATCAAGCAAACAATTTTTATAAAGAGCTTTTTCAATCACAGGACACAGCATCACAGCCCATTAACTCTTTGCTCTCTGTTATAGGCAAGACGCTTTCGGAGGAGGACCGAAAGCACTGTGATGATCCCCTCACTGCGCAAGATCTGTCAGACAAGGCTGTCCTCTCTCCTCCCTGCTGTATAGCATCGCCGCAGAACCCCTGGCCCTTCTCATTCTGTGGGATCCGAAAGTCAAAGGGATTCCAACCGCACAGGGGAACGCCATTAAATTGGTTCAATATGCTGATGACAAAACGTTAACAGTCAGGGATGAGCGAGACATTCAGCTAATCGTTCAACATACACGTACATATGAGAGGGCGTCAGGGGCCAAGCTCAATGTTAATAAATCTGAGATGCTTTACTGTGGCAATGCCTCTAAAACTATAGGCAAATGGGGATTTAGGGAGGTCGGGTCCATGGTTTATCTGGGCCTCGACGCGAGCGAAGCCAGAGATCGTAGTTGGGGTGAGCTGATCCAAAAAATGAAGGGGGTTTTCTCCCTATGGAGGCTGAGAGAGCTCTTCATTAAAGGAAGAGTGGTTGTGGCCAGTGCACTGGTCCTCTCCAAGCTGAACCACATGTTACACGTTCATGACATGCCTGCCACGGTTCTGCTAGAACTGAACCGCGCAGTAACACGCTTTTTGTGGAGAGCAAAGCAAAATCTTGTAGCGCACAACACTCTCATCGCTGGCATCGAAAATGGTGGTTTAGGCTTATTAGACATTCCAAGTAAGCTTAATGCAATCAGGTCAGGAAATTCCTTGATAACACAATGAAAGACACAATGCACTATTGGCTGTGCAAGATCGGGCCTCATGGAATCTATAACTTGTGCACCATTCCCACAGCACACAGTCTGCAGGGCCTTCCCCCGTTATAGGGAGGTCTTGCAAGCATGGGCGACTCTTTGCCCGCATCTCCAAAGCTTATTAGGTAGCAGGGACCAAGTTTTGGCGCAGCCTCCATTTAGAAATCCTTGTCTGACTCGCCGGGGGGAGCTTTGACCTGCAAGGCCCTTGATGCTGCGGGCTTGCGCAGTGTGGGGGACATCACACATGATGCCTGTATAGTGAATGTCCAGAGAGTAGAGAGGGAGGTACGGGCCAGGGGAATAGTGTATAGCAAGACTGCTGTCTCCTCTTTCTGCCCTGACAGGTGGAAACACCTTATTTCAAGCAACAGCAAGGGGGAGCGGTGTGACTCCCCGGATTTCGTGCTGTGCGTCAATGAGGCGCAACACCCCCTGCAGGAGACCAGCACTGGAATCATCTACAAATTTCTCATCCCTGGCATTTCCAAAAGGCCTGCTGCGGAGGTTCAGTGGTCGAAGCTCTTCCCTGGAAAGGATGTCACCCGCATATGGCTGAATATTAGGTTCAAATACATTCCTCACCAGGTCTTCAACACCGACTTTAAAATCAGGCACAGGAAAATCCTCTGTGGCGCTGTCTTGCAGCACATTCACAAAACTCGCTTCCCTGAATCGTGCACCAGGTGCGGGCACAAGAAGGAAACGCTCGAACACGTGCTCTGGGAATGCTCAGCTGCAAAACAGTTAAGAGACTTCGTGTGGGATTTCCTCGCTGCCACCTGCAATTTCAAATCTTTGGAGGACGTTGACTGGACATGGCTTTTCGGGTGGTCAGACGTTCGCTACAAGGTCAACGGTCTGGCAGTCAACACTGCACTAGCCATAGCTCGACATTCTAATCTGCTTTGCAGAAACTACTCCTTCTATGAGGGAAAAACTCTGGACGCGAGGATAATCTTCAGAAACTCGCTGAGGCTCCACCTGAGAACTGTCTATTTGATAGACAGAGAATCATTTAACGATGACTATATGAAAGATACTGAATGGTGTCAATTGAACAATGAGCAGCTGCTCTTTCTGTTTTAATATTGCTGTGTAACTGAGCTACAAATAAAAAAAAAAAAAGAAAAAAAAAAGATACAGCAGCTTCATGCATCACTGAGGCTGGAAACAGTGCAAAAACGCTTAGAATCGCCCATTCTGTGCATTTCAGACCAATAGAACACTACTTTAGTCAGAGTAATTTAAATGCATTTAAAAGGTGTTTGCCTGCTTCAGGGATGTATTTGGATCATGTCTAGCACAGAAACTTCATTGCATTTGCTTGCATTAAGATACAGCAGCTTCATGCATCACTGAGGCTGGAAACAGTGCGAAAACGCTTAGAATGGCCTGTTAAGTGCATTTCAGACCAATAGAACACTACTTTAGTCAGAGTAATTTAAATGCATTTTAAAGGTGTTTGCCTTCTTCAGGGATGTATTTGGATAATGTCTAGCACAAAAACTTCATTGGAATTGCTTGTATTAAGATACAGCAGCTTCATGCATCACTGAGGCTGAAAACAGTGCAAAAACGCTTAGAATCGCCCATTCTGTGCATTTCAGACCAATAGAACACTACTTTAGTCAGAGTAATTTAAATGCATTTAAAAGGTGTTTGCCTGCTTCAGGGATGTATTTGGATCATGTCTAGCACAAAAACTTCATTGCATTTGCTTGCATTAAGATACAGCAGCTTCATGCATCACTGAGGCTGGAAACAGTGCAAAAACGCTTAGAATCGCCTATTCTGTGCATTTCAGACCAAAAGAACACTACTTTAGTCAGAGTAATTTAAATGCATTTTAAAGGTGTTTGCCTTCTTCAGGGATGTATTTGGATCATGTCTAGTACAGAAACTTCATTGGAATTGCTTGTATTAATATACAGCAGCTTCATGCATCACTGAGGCTGGAAACAGTGCGAAAACGCTTAGAATGGCCTGTTAAGTGCATTTCAGACCAATAGAACACTACTTTAGTCAGAGTAATTTAAATGCATTTAAAAGGTGTTTGCCTGCTTCAGGGATGTATTTGGATCATGTCTAGCACAAAAACTTCATTGCATTTACTTGTATTAAGATACAGCAGCTTCATGCATCACTGAGGCTGAAAACAGTGCGAAAAGGCTTAAGAATGGCCTATTAAGTGCATTTCAGACCAATAGAACACTACTTTAGTCAGAGTAATTTAAATGCATTTTAAAGGTGTTTGCCTGCTTCAATGATGTATTTGGATCATGTCTAGCACAAAAACTTCATTGGAATTGCTTGCATTAAGATACAGCAGCTTCATGCATCACTGTGGCTAGAAACAGTGCAAAAACGCTTAGAATCGCCTATTCTGTGCATTTCAGACCAATAGAACACTACTTTAGTCAGAGTAATTTAAATGCATTTAAAAGGTGTTTGCCTGCTTCAGGGATGTATTTGGATCATGTCTAGCACAAAAACTTTATTGGAATTGTTTGTATTAAGATACAGCAGCTTCATGAATCACTCAGGCTGGAAACAGTGCGAAAACGCTTAGAATGGCCTGTTCTGTGCATTTCAGACCAATAGAACACTACTTTAGTCAGAGTAATTTAAATGCATGTTAAAGGTGTTTGCCTGCTTCAGGGATGTATTTGGATCATGTCTAGCACAAAAACTTCATTGGAATTGCTTGTATTAAGATACAGCAGCTTCATGCATCACTGAGGTTGGAAACAGTGCGAAACGCTTAGAATCGCCTATTCTGTGCATTTCAGACCAATAGAACACTACTTTAGTCAGAGTAATTTAAATGCATTTAAAAGGTGTTTGCCTGCTTCAGGGATGTATTTGGATCATATCTAGCACAGAAACTTCTTTGGATTTGCTTGCATTAAGATACAGCAGCTTCATGCATCACTCAGGCTGGAAACAGTGCGAAAACGCTTAGAATCGCCTATTCTGTGCATTTCAGACCAATAGAACACTACTTTAGTCAGAGTAATTTAAATGCATTTAAAAGGTGTTTGCCTTCTTCAGGGATGTATTTGGATCATGTCTAGCACAAAAACTTCATTGGAATTGCTTGCATTAAGATACAGCAGCTTCATGAATCACCGAGGCTGGAAACAGTGCGAAAACGCTTAGAATCGCCTATTCTTTGCATTTCAGACCAATAGAACACTACTTTAGTCAGAGTAATTTAAATGCATTTAAAAGGTGTTTGCCTGCTTCAGGGATGTATTTGGATCATGTCTAGCACAAAAACTTTATTGGAATTGTTTGTACTAAGATACAGCAGCTTCATGAATCACTCAGACTGGAAACAGTGCGAAAACGCTTAGAATGGCCTGTTCTGTGCGTTTCAGACCAATAGAACACTACTTTAGTCAGAGTAATTAAAATGCATTTAAAAGGTGTTTGCCTGCTTCAGGGATGTATTTGGATCATGTCTAGCACAAAAACTTCATTGGAATTGCTTGTATTAAGATACAGCAGCTTCATGCATCACTGAGGTTGGAAACAGTGCGAAACACTTAGAATCGTCTATTCTGTGCATTTCAGACCAATAGAACACTACTTTAGTCAGAGTAATTTAAATGCATTTAAAAGGTGTTTGCCTGCTTCAGGGATGTATTTGGATCATGTCTAGCACAAAAACTTTATTGGAATTGTTTGTACTAAGATACAGCAGCTTCATGAATCACTCAGACTGGAAACAGTGCGAAAACGCTTAGAATGGCCTGTTCTGTGCGTTTCAGACCAATAGAACACTACTTTAGTCAGAGTAATTAAAATGCATTTAAAAGGTGTTTGCCTGCTTCAGGGATGTATTTGGATCATGTCTAGCACAAAAACTTCATTGGAATTGCTTGTATTAAGATACAGCAGCTTCATGCATCACTGAGGTTGGAAACAGTGCGAAACGCTTAGAATCGCCTATTCTGTGCATTTCAGACCAATAGAACACTACTTTAGTCAGAGTAATTTAAATGCATTTAAAAGGTGTTTGCCTGCTTCAGGGATGTAGTTGGATCATATCTAGCACAGAAACTTCTTTGGATTTGCTTGCATTAAGATACAGCAGCTTCATGCATCACTGAGGCTGGAAACAGTGCGAAAACGCTTTGAATCGCCTATTCTGTGCATTTCAGACCAATAGAACACTACTTTAGTCAGAGTAATTTAAATGCATTTAAAAGGTGTTTGCCTGCTTCAGGGATGTATTTGGATCATGTATAGCACAAAAACTTCATTGGAATTGCTTGCATTAAGATACAGCAGCTTCATGAATCACCGAGGCTGGAAACAGTGCGAAAACGCTTAGAATCGCCTATTCTGTGCATTTCAGACCAATAGAACACTACTTTAGTCAGAGTAATTTAAATGCATTTAAAAGGTGTTTGCCTGCTTCAGGGATGTATTTGGATCATGTCTAGCACAAAAACTTTATTGGAATTGTTTGTACTAAGATACAGCAGCTTCATGAATCACTCAGACTGGAAACAGTGCGAAAACGCTTAGAATGGCCTGTTCTGTGCGTTTCAGACCAATAGAACACTACTTTAGTCAGAGTAATTAAAATGCATTTAAAAGGTGTTTGCCTGCTTCAGGGATGTATTTGGATCATGTCTAGCACAAAAACTTTATTGGAATTGCTTGTATTAGGATACAGCAGCTTCATGCATCACTCAGGCTGGAAACAGTGCGAAAACGCTTAGAATGGCCTGTTCTGTGCATTTCAGACCAATAGAACACTACTTTAGTCAGAGTAATTAGAATGCATGTTAAAGGTGTTTGCCTTCTTCAGGGATGTATTTGGATCATATCTAGCACAGAAACTTCATTGGATTTGCTTGCATTAAGATACAGCAGCTTCATGCATCACTGAGGCTGGAAACAGTGCGAACACGCTTAGAATCGCCTATTCTGTGCATTTCAGACCAATAGAACACTACTTTAGTCAGAGTAATTTAAATGCAATTAAAAGGTGTTTGCCTGCTTCAGGGATGTGTTTGGATCATGTCTAGCACAAAAACTTCATTGGAATTGCTTGCATTAAGATACAGCAGCTTCATGCATCACCGAGGCTGGAAACAGTGCGAAAACGCTTAGAATCGCCCATTCTGTGCATTTCAGACCAATAGAACACTACTTTAGTCAGAGTAATTTAAATGCATTTTAAAGGTGTTTGCCTGCTTCAGGGATGTATTTGGATCATGTCTAGCACAAAAACTTCATTGGAATTTCTTGTATTAAGATACAGCAGCTTCATGCATCACTGAGGCTGGAAACAGTGCGAACACGCTTAGAATGGCCTGTTAAGTGCATTTCAGACCAATAGAACACTACTTTAGTCAGAGTAATTTAAATGCATTTAAAAGGTGTTTGCCTTCTTCAGGGATGTATTTGGATCATATCTAGCACAGAAACTTCATTGGATTTGCTTGCATTAAGATACAGCAGCTTCATGCATCACTGAGGCTGGAAACAGTGCGAACACGCTTTGAATCGCCTATTCTGTGCATTTCAGACCAATAGAACACTACTTTAGTCAGAGTAATTTAAATGCATTTAAAAGGTGTTTGCCTGCTTCAGGGATGTGTTTGGATCATGTCTAGCACAAAAACTTCATTGGAATTGCTTGCATTAAGATACAGCAGCTTCATGCATCACCGAGGCTGGAAACAGTGCGAAAACGCTTAGAAACGCCTGTTCTGTGCATTTCAGACCAATAGAACACTACTTTAGTCAGAGTAATTTAAATGCAATTAAAAGGTGTTTGCCTGCTTCAGGGATGTATTTGGATCATGTCTAGCACAAAAACTTCATTGGAATTGCTTGCATTAAGATACAGCAGCTTCATGCATCACTGAGGCTGGAAACAGTGCAAAAACGCTTTGAATCGCCTATTCTGTGCATTTCAGACCAATAGAACACTACTTTAGTCAGAGTAATTTAAATGCATTTAAAAGGTGTTTGCCTGCTTCAGGGATGTATTTGGATCATGTCTAGCACAGAAACTTCATTGGAATTGCTTGTATTATGATACAGCAGCTTCATGCATCACTGAGGCTGGAAACAGTGCGAAAACGCTTAGAATGGCCTGTTAAGTGCATTTCAGACCAATAGAACATTACTTTAGTCAGAGTAATTTAAATGCATTTTAAAGGTGTTTGCCTGCTTCAGGGATGTATTTGGATCATGTCTAGCACAAAAATTTCATTGGAATTGCTTGTATTAAGATACAGCAGCTTCATGCATCACTGAGGCTGGAAACAGTGCGAAAACGCTTAGAATCGCCTATTCTGTGCATTTCAGACCAATAGAACACTACTTTAGTCAGAGTAATTTAAATGCATTTAAAAGGTGTTTGCCTGCTTCAGGGATGTATTTGGATCATGTCTAGCACAAAAACTTCATTGGAATTTCTTGTATTAAGATACAGCAGCTTCATGCATCACTCAGGCTGGAAACAGTGCGAAAACGCCTAGAATCGCCTATTCTGTGCATTTCAGACCAATAGAACACTACTTTAGTCAGAGTAATTTAAATGCATTTAAAATGTGTTTGCCTTCTTCAGGGATGTATTTGGATCATATCTAGCACAGAAACTTCATTGGATTTGCTTGCATTAAGATACAGCAGCTTCATGCATCACTGAGGCTGGAAACAGTGCGAAAACGCTTAGAATCGCCTATTCTGTGCATTTCAGACCAATAGAACACTACTTTAGTCAGAGTAATTTAAATGCAATTAAAAGGTGTTTGCCTGCTTCAGGGATGTGTTTGGATCATGTCTAGCACAAAAACTTCATTGGAATTGCTTGCATTAAGATACAGCAGCTTCATGCATCACCGAGGCTGGAAACAGTGCGAAAACGCTTAGAAACGCCTGTTCTGTGCATTTCAGACCAATAGAACACTACTTTAGTCAGAGTAATTTAAATGCAATTAAAAGGTGTTTGCCTGCTTCAGGGATGTATTTGGATCATGTCTAGCACAAAAACTTCATTGGAATTGCTTGCATTAAGATACAGCAGCTTCATGCATCACTGAGGCTGGAAACAGTGCAAAAACGCTTTGAATCGCCTATTCTGTGCATTTCAGACCAATAGAACACTACTTTAGTCAGAGTAATTTAAATGCATTTAAAAGGTGTTTGCCTGCTTCAGGGATGTATTTGGATCATGTATAGCACAAAAACTTCATTGGAATTGCTTGCATTAAGATACAGCAGCTTCATGCATCACTGAGGCTGGAAACAGTGCGAAAACGCTTAGAATCGCCTATTCTGTGCATTTCAGACCAATAGAACACTACTTTAGTCAGAGTAATTTAAATGCATTTAAAAGGTGTTTGCCTGCTTCAGGGATGTATTTGGATCATGTCTAGCACAGAAACTTCATTGGAATTGCTTGTATTATGATACAGCAGCTTCATGCATCACTGAGGCTGGAAACAGTGCGAAAACGCTTAGAATGGCCTGTTAAGTGCATTTCAGACCAATAGAACACTACTTTAGTCAGAGTAATTTAAATGCATTTAAAAGGTGTTTGCCTGCTTCAGGGATGTATTTGGATCATGTCTAGCACAAAAACTTCATTGGAATTGCTTGCATTAAGATACAGCAGCTTCATGCATCACTGAGGCTGGAAACAGTGCGAACACGCTTTGAATCGCCTATTCTGTGCATTTCAGACCAATAGAACACTACTTTAGTCAGAGTAATTTAAATGCAATTAAAAGGTGTTTGCCTGCTTCAGGGATGTATTTGGATCATGTCTAGCACAAAAACTTCATTGGAATTGCTTGCATTAAGATACAGCAGCTTCATGCATCACTGAGGCTGGAAACAGTGCAAAAACGCTTTGAATCGCCTATTCTGTGCATTTCAGACCAATAGAACACTACTTTAGTCATAGTAATTTAAATGCATTTTAAAGGTGTTTGCCTGCTTCAGGGATGTATTTGGATCATGTCTAGCACAAAAACTTCATTGGAATTTCTTGTATTAAGATACAGCAGCTTCATGCATCACTGAGGCTGGAAACAGTTCAAAAACGCTTAGAATCGCCTATTCTGTGCATTTCAGACCAATAGAACACTACTTTAGTCAGAGTAATTTAAATGCAATTAAAAGGTGTTTGCCTTCTTCAGGGATGTATTTGGATCATATCTAGCACAGAAACTTCATTGGATTTGCTTGCATTAAGATCCAGCAGCTTCATGCATCACTGAGGCTGGAAACAGTGCGAAAACGCTTAGAATCGCCTATTCTGTGCATTTCAGACCAATAGAACACTACTTTAGTCAGAGTAATTTAAATGCAATTAAAAGGTGTTTGCCTGCTTCAGGGATGTGTTTGGATCATGTCTAGCACAAAAACTTCATTGGAATTTCTTGTATTAAGATACAGCAGCTTCATGCATCACTGAGGCTGGAAACAGTGCAAAAACGCTTAGAATCGCCTATTCTGTGCATTTCAGACCAATAGAACACTACTTTAGTCAGAGTAATTTAAATGCATTTAAAAGGTGTTTGCCTGCTTCAGGGATGTATTTGGATCATGTCTAGCACAGAAACTTCATTGGAATTGCTTGTATTATGATACAGCAGCTTCATGCATCACTGAGGCTGGAAACAGTGCGAAAACGCTTAGAATGGCCTGTTAAGTGCATTTCAGACCAATAGAACATTACTTTAGTCAGAGTAATTTAAATGCATTTAAAAGGTGTTTGCCTGCTTCAGGGATGTATTTGGATCATGTCTAGCACAAAAACTTCATTGGAATTGCTTGTATTAAGATACAGCAGCTTCATGCATCACTCAGGCTGGAAACAGTGCGAAAACGCTTAGAATCGCCTATTCTGTGCATTTCAGACCAATAGAACACTACTTTAGTCAGAGTAATTTAAATGCATTTAAAAGGTGTTTGCCTGCTTCAGGGATGTATTTGGATCATGTCTAGCACAGAAACTTCATTGGAATTTCTTGTATTAAGATACAGCAGCTTCATGCATCACTCAGGCTGGAAACAGTGCGAAAACGCCTAGAATCGCCTATTCTGTGCATTTCAGACCAATAGAACACTACTTTAGTCAGAGTAATTTAAATGCATTTAAAATGTGTTTGCCTTCTTCAGGGATGTATTTGGATCATATCTAGCACAGAAACTTCATTGGATTTGCTTGCATTAAGATACAGCAGCTTCATGCATCACTGAGGCTGGAAACAGTGCGAACACGCTTTGAATCGCCTATTCTGTGCATTTCAGACCAATAGAACACTACTTTAGTCAGAGTAATTTAAATGCAATTAAAAGGTGTTTGCCTTCTTCAGGGATGTATTTGGATCATATCTAGCACAGAAACTTCATTAAATTTGCTTGCATTAAGATACAGCAGCTTCATGCATCACTGAGGCTGGAAACAGTGCGAAAACGCTTAGAATCGCCTATTCTGTGCATTTCAGACCAATAGAACACTACTTTAGTCAGAGTAATTTAAATGCAATTAAAAGGTGTTTGCCTTCTTCAGGGATGTATTTGGATCATATCTAGCACAGAAACTTCATTGGATTTGCTTGCATTAAGATACAGCAGCTTCATGCATCACTGAGGCTGGAAACAGTGCGAACACGCTTTGAATCGCCTATTCTGTGCATTTCAGACCAATAGAACACTACTTTAGTCAGAGTAATTTAAATGCAATTAAAAGGTGTTTGCCTTCTTCAGGGATGTATTTGGATCATATCTAGCACAGAAACTTCATTAAATTTGCTTGCATTAAGATACAGCAGCTTCATGCATCACTGAGGCTGGAAACAGTGCGAAAACGCTTAGAATCGCCTATTCTGTGCATTTCAGACCAATAGAACACTACTTTAGTCAGAGTAATTTAAATGCATTTAAAATGTGTTTGCCTTCTTCAGGGATGTATTTGGATCATATCTAGCACAGAAACTTCATTGGATTTGCTTGCATTAAGATACAGCAGCTTCATGCATCACTGAGGCTGGAAACAGTGCGAACACGCTTTGAATCGCCTGTTCTGTGCATTTCAGACCAATAGAACACTACTTTAGTCAGAGTAATTTAAATGCATTTAAAAGGTGTTTGCCTGCTTCAGGGATGTATTTGGATCATGTCTAGCACAAAAATTTCATTGGAATTGCTTGTATTAAGATACAGCAGCTTCATGCATCACTGAGGCTGGAAACAGTGCAAAAACGCTTAGAATCGCCTATTCTGTGCATTTCAGACCAATAGAACACTACTTTAGTCAGAGTAATTTAAATGCATTTAAAAGGTGTTTGCCTGCTTCAGGGATGTATTTGGATCATGTCTAGCACAAAAACTTCATTGGAATTGCTTGTATTAAGATACAGCAGCTTCATGCATCGCTCAGGCTGGAAACAGTGCGAAAACGCTTAGAATCGCCTATTCTGTGCATTTCAGACCAATAGAACACTACTTTAGTCAGAGTAATTTAAATGCATTTAAAAAGTGTTTGCCTGCTTCAGGGATGTATTTGGATCATGTCTAGCACAAAAACTTCATTGGAATTGCTTGTATTAAGATACAGCAGCTTCATGCATCACTCAGGCTGGAAACAGTGCGAAAACGCTTAGAATCGCCTGTTCTGTGCATTTCAGACCAATAGAACACTACTTTAGTCAGAGTAATTTAAATGCATGTTAAAGGTGTTTGCCTTCTTCAGGGATGTATTTGGATCATATCTAGCACAGAAACTTCATTGGATTTGCTTGCATTAAGATACAGCAGCTTCATGCATCACTGAGGCTGGAAACAGTGCGAACACGCTTTGAATCGCCTATTCTGTGCATTTCAGACCAATAGAACACTACTTTAGTCAGAGTAATTTAAATGCAATTAAAAGGTGTTTGCCTTCTTCAGGGATGTATTTGGATCATATCTAGCACAGAAACTTCATTGGATTTGCTTGCATTAAGATCCAGCAGCTTCATGCATCACTGAGGCTGGAAACAGTGCGAAAACGCTTAGAATCGCCTATTCTGTGCATTTCAGACCAATAGAACACTACTTTAGTCAGAGTAATTTAAATGCATTTAAAAGGTGTTTGCCTGCTTCAGGGATGTATTTGGATCATGTCTAGCACAGAAACTTCATTGGAATTGCTTGTATTATGATACAGCAGCTTCATGCATCACTGAGGCTGGAAACAGTGCGAAAACGCTTAGAATGGCCTGTTAAGTGCATTTCAGACCAATAGAACACTACTTTAGTCAGAGTAATTTAAATGCATTTAAAATGTGTTTGCCTTCTTCAGGGATGTATTTGGATCATATCTAGCACAGAAACTTCATTGGATTTGCTTGCATTAAGATACAGCAGCTTCATGCATCACTCAGGCTGGAAACAGTGCGAAAACGCGTAGAATCGCCTATTCTGTGCATTTCAGACCAATAGAACACTACTTTAGTCAGAGTAATTTAAATGCATTTAAAAGGTGTTTGCCTTCTTCAGGGATGTATTTGGATCATATCTAGCACAGAAACTTCATTAAATTTGCTTGCATTAAGATACAGCAGCTTCATGCATCACTGAGGCTGGAAACAGTGCGAAAACGCTTAGAATCGCCTATTCTGTGCATTTCAGACCAATAGAACACTACTTTAGTCAGAGTAATTTAAATGCAATTAAAAGGTGTTTGCCTGCTTCAGGGATGTGTTTGGATCATGTCTAGCACAAAAACTTCATTGGAATTGCTTGCATTAAGATACAGCAGCTTCATGCATCACCGAGGCTGGAAACAGTGCGAAAACGCCTAGAATCGCCTATTCTGTGCATTTCAGACCAATAGAACACTACTTTAGTCAGAGTAATTTAAATGCATTTAAAATGTGTTTGCCTTCTTCAGGGATGTATTTGGATCATATCTAGCACAGAAACTTCATTGGATTTGCTTGCATTAAGATACAGCAGCTTCATGCATCACTGAGGCTGGAAACAGTGCGAACACGCTTTGAATCGCCTGTTCTGTGCATTTCAGACCAATAGAACACTACTTTAGTCAGAGTAATTTAAATGCAATTAAAAGGTGTTTGCCTGCTTCAGGGATGTATTTGGATCATGTCTAGCACAAAAACTTCATTGGAATTGCTTGTATTAAGATACAGCAGCTTCATGCATCACTGAGGCTGGAAACAGTGCGAAAACGCTTAGAATCGCCTATTCTGTGCATTTCAGACCAATAGAACACTACTTTAGTCAGAGTAATTTAAATGCATTTAAAAGGTGTTTGCCTGCTTCAGGGATGTATTTGGATCATGTCTAGCACAAAAACTTCATTGGAATTTCTTGTATTAAGATACAGCAGCTTCATGCATCACTCAGGCTGGAAACAGTGCGAAAACGCCTAGAATCGCCTATTCTGTGCATTTCAGACCAATAGAACACTACTTTAGTCAGAGTAATTTAAATGCATTTAAAATGTGTTTGCCTTCTTCAGGGATGTATTTGGATCATATCTAGCACAGAAACTTCATTGGATTTGCTTGCATTAAGATACAGCAGCTTCATGCATCACTGAGGCTGGCAACAGTGCGAACACGCTTTAAATCGCCTATTCTGTGCATTTCAGACCAATAGAACACTACTTTAGTCAGAGTAATTTAAATGCAATTAAAAGGTGTTTGCCTTCTTCAGGGATGTATTTGGATCATATCTAGCACAGAAACTTCATTAAATTTGCTTGCATTAAGATACAGCAGCTTCATGCATCACTGAGGCTGGAAACAGTGCGAAAACGCTTAGAATCGCCTATTCTGTGCATTTCAGACCAATAGAACACTACTTTAGTCAGAGTAATTTAAATGCAATTAAAAGGTGTTTGCCTGCTTCAGGGATGTGTTTGGATCATGTCTAGCACAAAAACTTCATTGGAATTGCTTGCATTAAGATACAGCAGCTTCATGCATCACCGAGGCTGGAAACAGTGCGAAAACGCCTAGAATCGCCTATTCTGTGCATTTCAGACCAATAGAACACTACTTTAGTCAGAGTAATTTAAATGCATTTAAAATGTGTTTGCCTTCTTCAGGGATGTATTTGGATCATATCTAGCACAGAAACTTCATTGGATTTGCTTGCATTAAAATACAGTAGCTTCATGCATCACTGAGGCTGGAAACAGTGCGAAAACGCTTAGGATCGCCTATTCTGTGCATTTCAGACCAATAGAACACTACTTTAGTCAGAGTAATTTAAATGCAATTAAAAGGTGTTTGCCTGCTTCAGGGATGTGTTTGGATCATGTCTAGCACAAAAACTTCATTGGAATTGCTTGCATTAAGATACAGCAGCTTCATGCATCACCGAGGCTGGAAACAGTGCGAAAACGCCTAGAATCGCCTATTCTGTGCATTTCAGACCAATAGAACACTACTTTAGTCAGAGTAATTTAAATGCATTTAAAATGTGTTTGCCTTCTTCAGGGATGTATTTGGATCATATCTAGCACAGAAACTTCATTGGATTTGCTTGCATTAAGATACAGCAGCTTCATGCATCACTGAGGCTGGAAACAGTGCGAACACGCTTTGAATCGCCTGTTCTGTGCATTTCAGACCAATAGAACACTACTTTAGTCAGAGTAATTTAAATGCATTTAAAAGGTGTTTGCCTGCTTCAGGGATGTATTTGGATCATGTCTAGCACAAAAATTTCATTGGAATTGCTTGTATTAAGATACAGCAGCTTCATGCATCACTGAGGCTGGAAACAGTGCGAAAACGCTTAGAATCGCCTATTCTGTGCATTTCAGACCTATAGAACACTACTTTAGTCAGAGTAATATAAATGCATGTTAAAGGTGTTTGCCTGCTTCAGGGATGTATTTGGATCATATCTAGCACAGAAACTTCATTGGATTTGCTTGCATTAAGATACAGCAGCTTCATGCATCACTGAGGCTGTAAACAGTGCAAAAACGCTTAGAATCGCCTATTCTGTGCATTTCAGACCAATAGAACACTACTTTAGTCAGAGTAATTTAAATGCATTTAAAAGGTGTTTGCCTGCTTCAGGGATGTATTTGGATCATGTCTAGCACAAAAACTTCATTGGAATTGCTTGTATTAAGATACAGCAGCTTCATGCATCACTGAGGCTGGAAACAGTGCGAAAACGCTTAGAATCGCCTATTCTGTGCATTTCAGACCAATAGAACACTACTTTAGTCAGAGTAATTTAAATGCATTTAAAAAGTGTTTGCCTGCTTCAGGGATGTATTTGGATCATGTCTAGCACAAAAACTTCATTGGAATTGCTTGTATTAAGATACAGCAGCTTCATGCATCACTCAGGCTGGAAACAGTGCGAAAACGCTTAGAATCGCCTGTTCTGTGCATTTCAGACCAATAGAACACTACTTTAGTCAGAGTAATTTAAATGCATGTTAAAGGTGTTTGCCTTCTTCAGGGATGTATTTGGATCATATCTAGCACAGAAACTTCATTGGATTTGCTTGCATTAAGATACAGCAGCTTTATGCATCACTGAGGCTGGAAACAGTGCGAAAACGCTTAGGATCGCCTATTCTGTGCATTTCAGACCAATAGAACACTACTCAAGTCAGAGTAATTTAAATGCATTTAAAAGGTGTTTGCCTGCTTCGGGGATGTATTTGGATCATGTCTAGCACAGAAACTTCATTGGAATTACTTGTATTAAGATACAGCAGCTTCATGCATCACTGAGGCTGGAAACAGTGCGAAAACGCTTAGAATGGCCTGTTAAGTGCATTTCAGACCAATAGAACACTACTTTAGTCAGAGTAATTTAAATGCATTTAAAAGGTGTTTGCCTGCTTCAGGGATGTATTTGGATCATGTCTAGCACAGAAACTTCATTGGAATTGCTTGTATTATGATACAGCAGCTTCATGCATCACTGAGGCTGGAAACAGTGCGAAAACGCTTAGAATGGCCTGTTAAGTGCATTTCAGACCAATAGAACATTACTTTAGTCAGAGTAATTTAAATGCATTTAAAAGGTGTTTGCCTGCTTCAGGGATGTGTTTGGATCATGTCTAGCACAAAAACTTCATTGGAATTTCTTGTATTAAGATACAGCAGCTTCATGCATCACTGAGGCTGGAAACAGTGCAAAAACGCTTAGAATCGCCTATTCTGTGCATTTCAGACCAATAGAACACTACTTTAGTCAGAGTAATTTAAATGCATTTAAAAGGTGTTTGCCTGCTTCAGGGATGTATTTGGATCATGTCTAGCACAGAAACTTCATTGGAATTGCTTGTATTATGATACAGCAGCTTCATGCATCACTGAGGCTGGAAACAGTGCGAAAACGCTTAGAATGGCCTGTTAAGTGCATTTCAGACCAATAGAACATTACTTTAGTCAGAGTAATTTAAATGCATTTAAAAGGTGTTTGCCTGCTTCAGGGATGTATTTGGATCATGTCTAGCACAAAAACTTCATTGGAATTGCTTGTATTAAGATACAGCAGCTTCATGCATCACTCAGGCTGGAAACAGTGCGAAAACGCTTAGAATCGCCTATTCTGTGCATTTCAGACCAATAGAACACTACTTTACTCAGAGTAATTTAAATGCATTTAAAAGGTGTTTGCCTGCTTCAGGGATGTATTTGGATCATGTCTAGCACAAAAACTTCATTGGAATTGCTTGCATTAAGATACAGCAGCTTCATGCATCACTCAGGCTGGAAACAGTGCGAAAACGCTTAGAATCGCCTATTCTGTGCATTTCAGACCAATAGAACACTACTTTAGTCAGAGTAATTAAATTGCATCTTAAAGGTGTTTGCCTGCTTCAGGGATGTATTTGGATTGTGTCTAGTACAAAAACTTAATTGGAATTGCTTGCATTAAGACACAGCAGCTTCATGCATCACTGAGGCTGGAATCAGTGCAAAAACGCGTCAAATCGCCTGTTCTGTGTATTTCAGACCAAAAAGACACTATTTTGATTACAGTAATTTAAATGCATTTTAAAGGTGTTTGCCTCTTTCAGGGATGTATTTGGATCATATCTAGCACAGAAACTTCATTGGATTTGCTTGCATTAAGATACAGCAGCTTCATGCATCACTGAGGCTGGAAACAGTGCGAAAACGCTTAGAATCGCCTATTCTGTGCATTTCAGACCAATAGAACACTACTTTAGTCAGAGTAATTTAAATGGAATTAAAAGGTGTTTGCCTTCTTCAGGGATGTATTTGGATCATATCTAGCACAGAAACTTCATTGGATTTGCTTGCATTAAGATACAGCAGCTTCATGCATCACTGAGGCTGGAAACAGTGCGAAAACGCTTAGAATCGCCTACTCTGTGCATTTCAGACCAATAGAACACTACTTTAGTCAGAGTAATTTAAATACATTTTAAAGGTGTTTGCCTTCTTCAGGGATGTATTTGGATCATGTCTAGCACAGAAACTTTATTGGATTTGCTTGCATTAAGATACAGCAGCTTCATGCATCACTGAGGCTGGAAACAGTGCAAAAATGCTTAGAATCGCCTATTCTGTGCATTTCAGACCAATAGAACACTACTTTAGTCAGAGTAATTTAAATGCATTTAAAAGGTGTTTGCCTGCTTCAGGGATGTATTTGGATCATATCTAGCACAGAAACTTCATTGGATTTGCTTGCATTAAGATACAGCAGCTTCATGCATCACTGAGGCTGGAAACAGTGCGAAAACGCTTAGAATCGCCTACTCTGTGCATTTCAGACCAATAGAACACTACTTTAGTCAGAGTAATTTAAATACATTTTAAAGGTGTTTGCCTTCTTCAGGGATGTATTTGGATCATGTCTAGCACAGAAACTTTATTGGATTTGCTTGCATTAAGATACAGCAGCTTCATGCATCACTGAGGCTGGAAACAGTGCAAAAATGCTTAGAATCGCCTATTCTGTGCATTTCAGACCAATAGAACACTACTTTAGTCAGAGTAATTTAAATGCATTTAAAAGGTGTTTGCCTGCTTCAGGGATGTATTTGGATCATGTCTAGCACAGAAACTTCATTGGAATTGCTTGTATTAAGATACAGCAGCTTCATGCATCACTGAGGCTGGAAACAGTGCGAAAACGCTTAGAATGGCCTGTTAAGTGCATTTCAGACCAATACAACACTACTTTAGTGAGAGTAATTTAAATGCATTTTAAAGGTGTTTGCCTTCTTCTGGGATGTATTTGGATCATGTCTAGCACAGAAACTTTATTGGATTTACTTGCATTAAGATACAGCAGCTTCATGCATCACTGAAGCTGGAAACAGTGCAAAAACGCTTAGAATCGCCTATTCTGTGCATTTCAGACCAATAGAACACTACTTTAGTCAGAGTAATTTAAATGCATTTTAAAGGTGTTTGCCTTCTTCAGGGATGTATTTGGATCATGTCTAGCACAGAACCTTTATTGGATTTGCTTGCATTAAGATACAGCAGCTTCATGCATCACTCAGGCTGGAAACAGTGCGAAAACGCTTAGAATGGCCTTTTAAGTTCATTTCAGACCAATAGAACACTACTTTAGTCAGAGTAATTTAAATGCATTTTAAAGGTGTTTGCCTCTTTCAGGGATGTATTTGGATCATATCTAGCACAGAAACTTCATTGGATTTGCTTGCATTAAGATACAGCAGCTTCATGCATCACTGAGGCTGGAAACAGTGCGAAAACGCTTAGAATCGCCTATTCTGTGCATTTCAGACCAATAGAACACTACTTTAGTCAGAGTAATTTAAATGGAATTAAAAGGTGTTTGCCTTCTTCAGGGATGTATTTGGATCATGTCTAGCACAAAAACTTCATTGGAATTGCTTGTATTAAGATACAGCAGCTTCATGCATCACTGAGGCTGGAAACAGTGCGAAAACGCTTAGAATCGCCTATTCTGTGCATTTCAGACCAATAGAACACTACTTTAGTCAGAGTAATTTAAATGCATTTAAAAGGTGTTTGCCTGCTTCAGGGATGTATTTGGATCATGTCTAGCACAAAAATTTCATTGGAATTGCTTGTATTAAGATACAGCAGCTTCATGCATCACTCAGGCTGGAAACAGTGCGAAAACGCTTAGAATCGCCTATTCTGTGCATTTCAGACCAATAGAACACTACTTTAGTCAGAGTAATTTAAATGCATTTAAAAGGTGTTTGCCTGCTTCAGGGATGTATTTGGATCATGTCTAGCACAAAAACTTCATTGGAATTGCTTGCATTAAGACACAGCAGCTTCATGCATCACTGAGGCTGGAATCAGTGCAAAAACGCGTCAAATCGCCTGTTCTGTGTATTTCAGACCAAAAAGACACTATTTTGATTAGAGTAATTTAAATGCATTTTAAAGGTGTTTGCCTCTTTCAGGGATGTATTTGGATCATATCTAGCACAGAAACTTCATTGGATTTGCTTGCATTAAGATACAGCAGCTTCATGCATCACTGAGGCTGGAAACAGTGCGAAAACGCTTAGAATCGCCTATTCTGTGCATTTCAGACCAATAGAACACTACTTTAGTCAGAGTAATTTAAATGGAATTAAAAGGTGTTTGCCTTCTTCAGGGATGTATTTGGATCATGTCTAGCACAAAAACTTCATTGGAATTGCTTGTATTAAGATACAGCAGCTTCATGCATCACTGAGGCTGGAAACAGTGCGAAAACGCTTAGAATCGCCTATTCTGTGCATTTCAGACCAATAGAACACTACTTTAGTCAGAGTAATTTAAATGCATTTTAAAGGTGTTTGCCTGCTTCAGGGATGTATTTGGATCATGTATAGCACAAAAACTTCATTGGAATTGCTTGTATTAAG
Source organism: Macropodus opercularis (assembly GCA_030770545.1). Classification (NCBI taxonomy): domain Eukaryota; kingdom Metazoa; phylum Chordata; class Actinopteri; order Anabantiformes; family Osphronemidae; genus Macropodus; species Macropodus opercularis. The sequence continues at coordinate 2,857,002 of CM061110.1, forward strand.
ATACAGCAGCTTCATGCATCACTCAGGCTGGAAACAGTGCGAAAACGCTTAGAATCGCCTATTCTGTGCATTTCAGACCAATAGAACACTACTTTAGTCAGAGTAATTTAAATGCATTTTAAAGGTGTTTGCCTTCTTCAGGGATGTATTTGGATCATGTCTAGCACAGAAACTTTATTGGATTTGCTTGCATTAAGATACAGCAGCTTCATGCATCACTGAGGCTGGAAACAGTGCAAAAATGCTTAGAATCGCCTATTCTGTGCATTTCAGACCAATAGAACACTACTTTAGTCAGAGTAATTTAAATGCATTTAAAAGGTGTTTGCCTGCTTCAGGGATGTATTTGGATCATGTCTAGCACAGAAACTTCATTGGAATTGCTTGTATTAAGATACAGCAGCTTCATGCATCACTGAGGCTGGAAACAGTGCGAAAACGCTTAGAATGGCCTGTTAAGTGCATTTCAGACCAATACAACACTACTTTAGTGAGAGTAATTTAAATGCATTTTAAAGGTGTTTGCCTTCTTCTGGGATGTATTTGGATCATGTCTAGCACAGAAACTTTATTGGATTTACTTGCATTAAGATACAGCAGCTTCATGCATCACTGAAGCTGGAAACAGTGCAAAAACGCTTAGAATCGCCTATTCTGTGCATTTCAGACCAATAGAACACTACTTTAGTCAGAGTAATTTAAATGCATTTTAAAGGTGTTTGCCTTCTTCAGGGATGTATTTGGATCATGTCTAGCACAGAACCTTTATTGGATTTGCTTGCATTAAGATACAGCAGCTTCATGCATCACTGAGGCTGGAAATAGTGCAAAAACGCGTAAAATCGCCTATTCTGTGCATTTCAGACCAATAGAACACTACTTTAGTCAGAGTAATTTAAATGCATTTTAAAGGTGTTTGCCTTCTTCAGGGATGTATTTGGATCATGTCTAGCACAGAACCTTTATTGGATTTGCTTGCATTAAGATACAGCAGCTTCATGCATCACTCAGGCTGGAAACAGTGCGAAAACGCTTAGAATGGCCTTTTAAGTTCATTTCAGACCAATAGAACACTACTTTAGTCAGAGTAATTTAAATGCATTTAAAAGGTGTTTGCCTGCTTCAGGGATGTATTTGGATCATGTCTAGCACAAAAACTTCATTGGAATTTCTTGTATTAAGATACAGCAGCTTCATGCATCACTCAGGCTGGAAACAGTGCGAAAACGCATAGAATCGCCTATTCTGTGCATTTCAGACCAATAGAACACTACTTTAGTCAGAGTAATTAAATTGCATCTTAAAGGTGTTTGCCTGCTTCAGGGATGTATTTGGATTGTGTCTAGTACAAAAACTTAATTGGAATTGCTTGCATTAAGACACAGCAGCTTCATGCATCACTGAGGCTGGAATCAGTGCAAAAACGCGTCAAATCGCCTGTTCTGTGTATTTCAGACCAAAAAGACACTATTTTGATTAGAGTAATTTAAATGCATTTTAAAGGTGTTTGCCTCTTTCAGGGATGTATTTGGATCATATCTAGCACAGAAACTTCATTGGATTTGCTTGCATTAAGATACAGCAGCTTCATGCATCACTGAGGCTGGAAACAGTGCGAAAACGCTTAGAATCGCCTATTCTGTGCATTTCAGACCAATAGAACACTACTTTAGTCAGAGTAATTTAAATGGAATTAAAAGGTGTTTGCCTTCTTCAGGGATGTATTTGGATCATGTCTAGCACAAAAACTTCATTGGAATTGCTTGTATTAAGATACAGCAGCTTCATGCATCACTCAGGCTGGAAACAGTGCGAAAACGCCTAGAATCGCCTATTCTGTGCATTTCAGACCAATAGAACACTACTTTAGTCAGAGTAATTTAAATGCATTTAAAAGGTGTTTGCCTGCTTCAGGGATGTATTTGGATCATGTCTAGCACAAAAACTTCATTGGAATTTCTTGTATTAAGATACAGCAGCTTCATGCATCACTCAGGCTGGAAACAGTGCGAAAACGCTTAGAATCGCCTATTCTGTGCATTTCAGACCAATAGAACACTACTCAAGTCAGAGTAATTTAAATGCATTTAAAAGGTGTTTGCCTTCTTCGGGGATGTATTTGGATCATGTCTAGCACAGAAACTTCATTGGAATTGCTTGTATTATGATACAGCAGCTTCATGCATCACTGAGGCTGGAAACAGTGCGAAAACGCTTAGAATCGCCTATTCTGTGCATTTCAGACCAATAGAACACTACTTTAGTCAGAGTAATTTAAATTCATTTTAAAGGTGTTTTCCTTCTTCAGGGATGTATTTGGATCATGTCTAGCACAGAAACTTTATTGGATTTGCTTGCATTAAGATACAGCAGCTTCATGCATCACTGAGGCTGGAAACAGTGCAAAAACGCTTAGAATCGCCTATTCTGTGCATTTTAGACCAATAGAACACTACTTTAGTCAGAATAATTTAAATGCATTTTAAAGGTGTTTGCCTTCTTCAGGGATGTATTTGGATCATGTCTAGCACAGAAACTTTATTGGATTTGCTTGCATTAAGATACAGCAGCTTCATGCATCACTGAGGCTGGAAACAGTGCGAAAACGCTTAGAATGCCCTTATAAGTGCATTTCAGACCAAAAGAACACTAATTTAGTCAGAGTAATTTAAATGCATTTAAAAGGTGTTTGCCTGCTTCAGGGATGTATTTGGATCATGTCTAGCACAAAAACTTCATTGGAATTTCTTGTATTAAGATACAGCAGCTTCATGCATCACTGAGGCTGGAAACAGTGCGAAAACGCATAGAATCGCCTATTCTGTGCATTTCAGACCAATAGAACACTACTTTAGTCAGAGTAATTAAATTGCATCTTAAAGGTGTTTGCCTGCTTCAGGGATGTATTTGGATTGTGTCTAGTACAAAAACTTAATTGGAATTGCTTGCATTAAGACACAGCAGCTTCATGCATCACTGAGGCTGGAATCAGTGCAAAAACGCGTCAAATCGCCTGTTCTGTGTATTTCAGACCAAAAAGACACTATTTTGATTAGAGTAATTTAAATGCATTTTAAAGGTGTTTGCCTCTTTCAGGGATGTATTTGGATCATATCTAGCACAGAAACTTCATTGGATTTGCTTGCATTAAGATACAGCAGCTTCATGCATCACTGAGGCTGGAAACAGTGCGAAAACGCTTAGAATCGCCTATTCTGTGCATTTCAGACCAATAGAACACTACTTTAGTCAGAGTAATTTAAATGGAATTAAAAGGTGTTTGCCTTCTTCAGGGATGTATTTGGATCATGTCTAGCACAAAAACTTCATTGGAATTGCTTGTATTAAGATACAGCAGCTTCATGCATCACTGAGGCTGGAAACAGTGCGAAAACGCTTAGAATCGCCTATTCTGTGCATTTCAGACCAATAGAACACTACTTTAGTCAGAGTAATTTAAATGCATTTAAAAGGTGTTTGCCTGCTTCAGGGATGTATTTGGATCATGTCTAGCACAAAAATTTCATTGGAATTGCTTGTATTAAGATACAGCAGCTTCATGCATCACTCAGGCTGGAAACAGTGCGAAAACGCTTAGAATCGCCTATTCTGTGCATTTCAGACCAATAGAACACTACTTTAGTCAGAGTAATTTAAATGCATTTAAAAGGTGTTTGCCTGCTTCAGGGATATATTTGGATCATGTCTAGCACAAAAACTTCATTGGAATTTCTTGTATTAAGATACAGCAGCTTCATGCATCACTCAGGCTGGAAACAGTGCGAAAACGCCTAGAATCGCCTATTCTGTGCATTTCAGACCAATAGAACACTACTTTAGTCAGAGTAATTTAAATGCATTTAAAAGGTGTTTGCCTGCTTCAGGGATGTATTTGGATCATGTCTAGCACAAAAACTTCATTGGAATTTCTTGTATTAAGATACAGCAGCTTCATGCATCACTCAGGCTGGAAACAGTGCGAAAACGCTTAGAATCGCCTATTCTGTGCATTTCAGACCAATAGAACACTACTCAAGTCAGAGTAATTTAAATGCATTTAAAAGGTGTTTGCCTTCTTCGGGGATGTATTTGGATCATGTCTAGCACAGAAACTTCATTGGAATTGCTTGTATTATGATACAGCAGCTTCATGCATCACTGAGGCTGGAAACAGTGCGAAAACGCTTAGAATCGCCTATTCTGTGCATTTCAGACCAATAGAACACTACTTTAGTCAGAGTAATTTAAATTCATTTTAAAGGTGTTTTCCTTCTTCAGGGATGTATTTGGATCATGTCTAGCACAGAAACTTTATTGGATTTGCTTGCATTAAGATACAGCAGCTTCATGCATCACTGAGGCTGGAAACAGTGCAAAAACGCTTAGAATGGCCTGATAAGTGCATTTCAGACCAAAAGAACACTAATTTAGTCAGAGTAATTTAAATGCATTTAAAAGGTGTTTGCCTGCTTCAGGGATGTATTTGGATCATGTCTAGCACAGAAACTTCATTGGAATTGTTTGTACTAAGATACAGCAGCTTCATGCATCACTGAGGCTGGAAACAGTGCAAAAACGCTTAGAATCGCCTATTCTGTGCATTTCAGACCAATAGAACACTACTTTAGTCAGAGTAATTTAAATGCATTTAAAAGGTGTTTGCCTTCTTCAGGGATGTATTTGGATCATATCTAGCACAGAAACTTCATTGGATTTGCTTGCATTAAGATACAGCAGCTTCATGCATCACTGAGGCTGGAAACAGTGCGAAAACGCTTAGAATCGCCTATTCTGTGCATTTCAGACCAATAGAACACTACTTTAGTCAGAGTAATTTAAATGCAATTAAAAGGTGTTTGCCTGCTTCAGGGATGTATTTGGATCATGTCTAGCACAGAAACTTCATTGGAATTGCTTGTATTAAGATACAGCAGCTTCATGCATCACTGAGGCTGGAAACAGTGCGAAAACGCTTAGAATCGCCTATTCTGTGCATTTCAGACCAATAGAACACTACTTTAGTCAGAGTAATTTAAATGCATTTAAAAGGTGTTTGCCTGCTTCAGGGATGTATTTGGATCATGTCTAGCACAGAAACTTCATTGGAATTGCTTGTATTATGATACAGCAGCTTCATGCATCACTGAGGCTGGAAACAGTGCGAAAACGCTTAGAATCGCCTATTCTGTGCATTTCAGACCAATAGAACACTACTTTAGTCAGAGTAATTTAAATTCATTTTAAAGGTGTTTTCCTTCTTCAGGGATGTATTTGGATCATGTCTAGCACAGAAACTTTATTGGATTTGCTTGCATTAAGATACAGCAGCTTCATGCATCACTGAGGCTGGAAACAGTGCAAAAACGCTTAGAATCGCCTATTCTGTGCATTTTAGACCAATAGAACACTACTTTAGTCAGAATAATTTAAATGCATTTTAAAGGTGTTTGCCTTCTTCAGGGATGTATTTGGATCATGTCTAGCACAGAAACTTTATTGGATTTGCTTGCATTAAGATACAGCAGCTTCATGCATCACTGAGGCTGGAAACAGTGCGAAAACGCTTAGAATGGCCTGATAAGTGCATTTCAGACCAAAAGAACACTACTTTAGTCAGAGTAATTTAAATGCATTTAAAAGGTGTTTGCCTGCTTCAGGGATGTATTTGGATCATGTCTAGCACAAAAATTTCATTGGAATTGCTTGTATTAAGATACAGCAGCTTCATGCATCACTCAGGCTGGAAACAGTGCGAAAACGCTTAGAATCGCCTATTCTGTGCATTTCAGACCAATAGAACACTACTTTAGTCAGAGTAATTTAAATGCATTTAAAAGGTGTTTGCCTGCTTCAGGGATATATTTGGATCATGTCTAGCACAAAAACTTCATTGGAATTTCTTGTATTAAGATACAGCAGCTTCATGCATCACTCAGGCTGGAAACAGTGCGAAAACGCCTAGAATCGCCTATTCTGTGCATTTCAGACCAATAGAACACTACTTTAGTCAGAGTAATTTAAATGCATTTAAAAGGTGTTTGCCTGCTTCAGGGATGTATTTGGATCATGTCTAGCACAAAAACTTCATTGGAATTTCTTGTATTAAGATACAGCAGCTTCATGCATCACTCAGGCTGGAAACAGTGCGAAAACGCTTAGAATCGCCTATTCTGTGCATTTCAGACCAATAGAACACTACTCAAGTCAGAGTAATTTAAATGCATTTAAAAGGTGTTTGCCTTCTTCGGGGATGTATTTGGATCATGTCTAGCACAGAAACTTCATTGGAATTGCTTGTATTATGATACAGCAGCTTCATGCATCACTGAGGCTGGAAACAGTGCGAAAACGCTTAGAATCGCCTATTCTGTGCATTTCAGACCAATAGAACACTACTTTAGTCAGAGTAATTTAAATTCATTTTAAAGGTGTTTTCCTTCTTCAGGGATGTATTTGGATCATGTCTAGCACAGAAACTTTATTGGATTTGCTTGCATTAAGATACAGCAGCTTCATGCATCACTGAGGCTGGAAACAGTGCAAAAACGCTTAGAATGGCCTGATAAGTGCATTTCAGACCAAAAGAACACTAATTTAGTCAGAGTAATTTAAATGCATTTAAAAGGTGTTTGCCTGCTTCAGGGATGTATTTGGATCATGTCTAGCACAGAAACTTCATTGGAATTGTTTGTACTAAGATACAGCAGCTTCATGCATCACTGAGGCTGGAAACAGTGCAAAAACGCTTAGAATCGCCTATTCTGTGCATTTCAGACCAATAGAACACTACTTTAGTCAGAGTAATTTAAATGCATTTAAAAGGTGTTTGCCTTCTTCAGGGATGTATTTGGATCATATCTAGCACAGAAACTTCATTGGATTTGCTTGCATTAAGATACAGCAGCTTCATGCATCACTGAGGCTGGAAACAGTGCGAAAACGCTTAGAATCGCCTATTCTGTGCATTTCAGACCAATAGAACACTACTTTAGTCAGAGTAATTTAAATGCAATTAAAAGGTGTTTGCCTGCTTCAGGGATGTATTTGGATCATGTCTAGCACAGAAACTTCATTGGAATTGCTTGTATTAAGATACAGCAGCTTCATGCATCACTGAGGCTGGAAACAGTGCGAAAACGCTTAGAATCGCCTATTCTGTGCATTTCAGACCAATAGAACACTACTTTAGTCAGAGTAATTTAAATGCATTTAAAAGGTGTTTGCCTGCTTCAGGGATGTATTTGGATCATGTCTAGCACAGAAACTTCATTGGAATTGCTTGTATTATGATACAGCAGCTTCATGCATCACTGAGGCTGGAAACAGTGCGAAAACGCTTAGAATCGCCTATTCTGTGCATTTCAGACCAATAGAACACTACTTTAGTCAGAGTAATTTAAATTCATTTTAAAGGTGTTTTCCTTCTTCAGGGATGTATTTGGATCATGTCTAGCACAGAAACTTTATTGGATTTGCTTGCATTAAGATACAGCAGCTTCATGCATCACTGAGGCTGGAAACAGTGCAAAAACGCTTAGAATCGCCTATTCTGTGCATTTTAGACCAATAGAACACTACTTTAGTCAGAATAATTTAAATGCATTTTAAAGGTGTTTGCCTTCTTCAGGGATGTATTTGGATCATGTCTAGCACAGAAACTTTATTGGATTTGCTTGCATTAAGATACAGCAGCTTCATGCATCACTGAGGCTGGAAACAGTGCGAAAACGCTTAGAATGGCCTGATAAGTGCATTTCAGACCAAAAGAACACTAATTTAGTCAGAGTAATTTAAATGCATTTAAAAGGTGTTTGCCTGCTTCAGGGATGTATTTGGATCATGTCTAGCACAGAAACTTCATTGGAATTGTTTGTACTAAGATACAGCAGCTTCATGCATCACTTAGGCTGGAAACAGTGCAAAAACGCTTAGAATCGCCTATTCTGTGCATTTCAGACCAATAGAACACTACTCAAGTCAGAGTAATTTAAATGCATTTAAAAGGTGTTTGCCTTCTTCGGGGATGTATTTGGATCATGTCTAGCACAGAAACTTCATTGGAATTGCTTGTATTATGATACAGCAGCTTCATGCATCACTGAGGCTGGAAACAGTGCGAAAACGCTTAGAATGGCCTGTTAAGTGCATTTCAGACCAATAGAACATTACTTTAGTCAGAGTAATTTAAATGCATTTAAAAGGTGTTTGCCTGCTTCAGGGATGTATTTGGATCATGTCTAGCACAGAAACTTCATTGGAATTGCTTGTATTATGATACAGCAGCTTCATGCATCACTGAGGCTGGAAACAGTGCGAAAACGCTTAGAATGGCCTGTTAAGTGCATTTCAGACCAATAGAACATTACTTTAGTCAGAGTAATTTAAATGCATGTTAAAGGTGTTTGCCTGCTTCAGGGATGTATTTGGATCATGTCTAGCACAGAAACTTCATTGGATTTGCTTGCATTAAGATACAGCAGCTTCATGCATCACTGAGGCTGGAAACAGTGCGAAAACGCTTAGAATCGCCTATTCTGTGCATTTCAGACCAATAGAACACTACTTTAGTCAGAGTAATTTAAATGCATTTAAAAGGTGTTTGCCTGCTTCAGGGATGTATTTGGATCATGTCTAGCTCAAAAACTTCATTGGAATTGCTTGTATTAAGATACAGCAGCTTCATGCATCACTCAGGCTGGAAACAGTGCGAAAACGCTTAGAATCGCCTATTCTGTGCATTTCAGACCAATAGAACACTACTTTAGTCAGAGTAATTTAAATGCATTTAAAAGGTGTTTGCCTGCTTCAGGGATGTATTTGGATCATGTCTAGCACAAAAACTTCATTGGAATTTCTTGTATTAAGATACAGCAGCTTCATGCATCACTCAGGCTGGAAACAGTGCGAAAACGCTTAGAATCGCCTATTCTGTGCATTTCAGACCAATAGAACACTACTTTAGTCAGAGTAATTTAAATGCAATTAAAAGGTGTTTGCCTGTTTCAGGGATGTGTTTGGATCATGTCTAGCACAAAAACTTCATTGCATTTGCTTGCATTAAGATACAGCAGCTTCATGCATCACTGAGGCTGGAAACAGTGCAAAAACGCTTTGAATCGCCTATTCTGTGCATTTCAGACCAATAGAACACTACTTTAGTCAGAGTAATTTAAATGCATTTTAAAGGTGTTTGCCTGCTTCAGGGATGTATTTGGATCATGTCTAGCACAAAAACTTCATTGGAATTTCTTGTATTAAGATACAGCAGCTTCATGCATCACTGAGGCTGGAAACAGTGCAAAAACGCTTAGAATCGCCTATTCTGTGCATTTCAGACCAATAGAACACTACTTTAGTCAGAGTAATTTAAATGCATTTAAAAGGTGTTTGCCTGCTTCAGGGATGTATTTGGATCATGTCTAGCACAGAAACTTCATTGGAATTGCTTGTATTATGATACAGCAGCTTCATGCATCACTGAGGCTGGAAACAGTGCGAAAACGCTTAGAATGGCCTGTTAAGTGCATTTCAGACCAATAGAACATTACTTTAGTCAGAGTAATTTAAATGCATTTAAAAGGTGTTTGCCTTCTTCAGGGATGTATTTGGATCATGTCTAGCACAAAAACTTCATTGGAATTGCTTGTATTAAGATACAGCAGCTTCATGCATCACTGAGGCTGGAAACAGTGCGAAAACGCTTAGAAGGGCCTGTTCTGTGCATTTCAGACCAATAGAACACTACTTTAGTCAGAGTAATTTAAATACATTTAAAAGGTGTTTGCCTGCTTCAGGGATGTATTTGGATCATGTCTAGCACAAAAACTTCATTGGAATTGCTTGTATTAAGATACAGCAGCTTCATGCATCACTCAGGCTGGAAACAGTGCGAAAACGCTTAGAATGGCCTGTTCTGTGCATTTCAGACCAATAGAACACTACTTTAGTCAGAGTAATTTAAATGCAGGTTAAAGGTGTTTGCCTTCTTCAGGGATGTATTTGGATCATATCTAGCACAGAAACTTCATTGGATTTGCTTGCATTAAGATACAGCAGCTTCATGCATCACTGAGGCTGTAAACAGTGCAAAAACGCTTAGAATTGCCTATTCTGTGCATTTCAGACCAAAAGAACACTACTTTAGTCAGAGTAATTTAAATGCATTTAAAAGGTGTTTGCCTGCTTCAGGGATGTATTTGGATCAAGTCTAGCACAAAAACTTCATTGGAATTGCTTGTATTAAGATACAGCAGCTTCATGCATCACTGAGGCTGGAAACAGTGCAAAAACGCTTAGAATCGCCTATTCTGTGCATTTCAGACCAATAGAACACTACTTTAGTCAGAGTAATTTAAATGCATTTAAAAGGTTTTTGCCTGCTTCAAGAATGTATTTGGATCATGTCTAGCACAAAAACTTCATTGGAATTGGTTCCATTAAGATACAGCAGCCTAATGCATCACTGAGGCTGGAATCAGTGTGAAAACGCGTCAAATCGCCTGTTCTTTGCATTTCAGACCAAAAAGACACTACTTTGATCTGAGTAATTGAAATGCATTTAAAAGGTGTTTGCCTGCTTCAGGGATGTATTTGGATCATGTCTAGCACAAAAACCAGCAGCGAGGAATAGACAGGTTTGAGCAATAACGAGCCACTGTGTCGCTAGATCTGTCTGTGACAGAGATGAGGCGCAACGAGGGTGTCCACCAGGCGGAGGAGGGTTACGCGTCATCTGAGCTATACGCCTCGGGGAAAACCTTCCCTCTTAGTAACGTGACCGAGGCGGCTGCTTCGCAGTCTGCTCAGATAATCCGTGCGCAGCGTGCGCCACTGCATGAATCCCTGGACCGCGATTCGGATCTGGAGGTGGATGTCGCACGGCTTTTAGCTGTGCGTAAAAAGGCCCGTGTATTTCAGGAGACTAAGGCGCACAAGACTGTTACCAGAGACAAATGTAAAAAATGATAAGGAACATATTTAACTATCCCTCTCATGGTTTCTATTTTATCCTTCAATGCCTCCGGATTGCGTTCGAGCAATAAAATTAACAGTTTCTTTGCCACGGTGGAGGCTGACGTCATTTGCCTTCGGAAACTCATTGGGATTCCAGTACGGAGCAATACGTGAAGACGAAGTGGGGGGGACCCATCTTTACTTCCCCGGGGACGGATAGATCTTGTGGCGTTGCCGTGTGTTTTAAAGGCAACGCCTGCACGTGCACGGTTGCGCACGTGCAGCATGTCCATAATGATATGGATAGTAGATTTATTGTTTGTGCGTTCATGGTGCATTCTGTCACATATACACTGTTGAATGTATACGCTCCTAATGTAGAAGCGGACAGAAGACGATTTTTCCAGCACATCTCTCAGTACTGTGTGCAAAACTGCTTGCTGGTGGGGGATTTTAATGTTGCCCTCACCCCGACGGACGTCTCTAACAATAATGTATTCAGGTGGGATGTCAGCCGCCCTGCGATTTATACACTCATTCAAACGCACGGACTTGCTGATATGTGGAGGGTTACGCACCCACGTGCCAGAAGATTCTCCCGTAGGCAACAAGTGCTAAGCACTGAGAGAAAAGAACACAACCACAACAACAAAACAAGCAGCAACAGAACACAGGCAGGATGGTTGGACCAGCAACTGAACACTGGAGACACACAACTCTGAGTCTGATGATACCTGTAGATGAGGATAGAGAGACAGAAGGGAAGAAGCACAACTAGGAGAGAAAAGGGACAAAGTTAGTCACATGTGGAAATGGAGGCATGTTGGCGGATAGAAGAGAGAAAGAGCTCAGTGAATGAAGGACGTCCCGCAGCAGTCTAAGTCTATAGCAGCTTAACTAAGAGATGGTTCAGAGTGACCAGAGCCATCTCTAACTATACGCTTGTCAAAAAGAAAGGTTTTAAGCCTAGTTTTAAAACTAGAGAGAGTGTCTGCTTCTCGAACCTGGACTGGAAGCTGGTTCCATAGGAGAGGAGCTTGGTAGCTAAATGCTCTGCCTCCCGTTCTACATTTAGAAACTCTAGGAACCACAAGTAGACCAGCGCTCTGAGAACGAAGCGTTCTGTTGGGAGCATAAGGAGCCATGAGGTCTTTAAGATAAGATGGAGCTTTATTTTGAAGAGCTTTGTAGGTGAGGAGAAGAATTTTGAATTCTATCCCAGATTTGACAGGGAGCCAATGCAGAGAAGCTAATGTAGGAGAAATGTGATCTCTCTTCCTAAGTCCAGTCAGAACTCCAAAGCTAATTCCTGTGCGGATGGAAGATTGATCATGAACATGAACAAATTGGAATCTATTCAACAGATAAGACTTAAACCATCCCAGTGCTTTTCCTTTAATCCCAATGCTATGTTCCAGTCTCTGCAATAGAATCTTGTGATCTATCGTATCAAATGCTGCACTAAGATCTAACAGGACAAGTACAGAAACTAGACCATTGTCTGAAGCTGTGAGAAGATCATTAGTGACTCTAATCAGAGCTGTTTCTGTGCTATGATGTAATCTGAATCCTGACTGGAAATCTTCATATAGGTCATTTCTACGCAGGTGGTCACATAGTTGTTTAGCTACGGTTTTTTCAAGAACTTTAGAAATAAAGGGCAGATTGGATATAGGCCTATAATTTGCAAGTTCTCTAGGGTCAAGAGTAGTTTTTTTCAATAAAGGTTTGACCACAGCAACCTTAAAAGCCTGTGGTACGTAGCCTGTAAACAGAGATTGGTTGATTTGATTTAATATGGACGTGCTGATTAATGGAAAAACTTCTTTGAGTAATCTAGTTGGGATTGGGTCTAAGAGACAAGTAGCTGATTTGGCAGAGGTAATTATTGAAGTTAACTCAGTATGATCTATGGGGGAAAAAATGTTTAAGTAAGACATAGGTCTAACCAGCAGATCTAAGGCTGTTGGATCTGCAGATCGGTTTATGACTTTTGTTGACAGATTCTGATAAATCTTTTCTCTAATGGTTATGATTTCATTGGTAAAGAAATTCATAAAGTCATTGCTGCTGAGATTTAAAGGGACACTAGGCTCAACACAGCTATGACTCTTAGTCAGCCTGGCTACAGTGCTGAAAAGAAACCTGGGGTTGTTTTTATTTTCCTCAATCAATGATGAATAATATGTGGTTCTAGCAACCCGAAGTGCTTTTTTATATAGTATTAAACTGTTTTTCCATACTTCACCTAATTTGTTGGAACGCCACAGTCTTTCTAGTTTTCGAGTCCTCTGCTTAAGGCTGCGGTTATACCATGGAGCCAACCTCCTCTGATTCACTAGCTTCTTCTTCAGAGGAGCAACAGTGTCTAAAATTGTACGCAGTGAAGCTGCAGCATCATCAACAAGACAATCTACCTGCTCATGATTCAGATGACTGCTCTCCTCTGTGTAGCTACAAGGGAATGAAACAAAAGATGATGGAATCATCTCCTTAAATCTAACAACTAGAGATGAGCCGGATACTCGGCTGAAACGAGTATCCGGTACGGATAAAGCCCTTCTGCCGAGTACGAGTATTATACGAGTAATACGAGTCAATATCTGTGCTCGGATTACATGAAAATCAGCATTGGGTAGCTGATTGTGTCAGAGTTCTGTGATAGGCTGGTAGTAACAGCCCCTCCCCTGCACACATACAGATGTATTGTGTTGCTGTGTCCCGCTCTGCTCAGAACAGCACTCTGTCCCTCAGTCACTCTGGTTCGCAAGTACAGCGCGGTACTTTTCCATTAACGTTTAGGGTTTTTTCAGCTTTTTACTTCGGGTTGTAATACGTACTAACCAGCAGAGTTCTGGTAAACGTGGGTTCAGACGTGAATGCGACTCGCATTGCGTCTCTTCCTGTCGGAGAATTTTTTTTCTTTTTTAAACCTTCAGCTGTCTCTAACCAGTAACCAGACACTGAGTGTCTGACACGTTTTTGCTGTATTTCATAAAAAATAAAGGTATTAACTTAAGCTAGTGTTATAAATATTACAAATTAATTATTAAGCTACACACACACTCTCTCTCTCTGCCGTTGTCAGTTTATTTTTAAGTCAGCTGGCTCTAACCATTTTTTTTTACTTCACACACTGTGTCTGACACTTTTTTGCTGTATTTCATAAAATATAAAGGTAGTAGTGGTATAAATAATATTACAAATTAAGCTACACGCACAAACAAACACTCTCTCTCTCCCTCTTATGATCAGTGATACAGAATAATGAGTGATACAGAGTATAGACAAGACAAACTCCACCTACTTCCGTGTAAGGCCACACCCACTCCGAGTACAGATACAGATAATGCTGTACTCGCTCATCCCTACTAACAACAGCATCATTAGATAAACATCTGCTGTAATAGAACTTATTTCCAACTGTTGTCAGGTCTGTTATGGTAAATTCAAACGTTATTAAGAAATGGTCAGATAACAGAGGGTTTTGAGGGAGAACTTTTAAGCGATCAATCTCAACCCCATAAGTCAGGACAAGATCGAGAGTATGATTAAGACAGTGAGTGGGTTCATTCACATGCTGACTAAAACCAATAGAATCCAGTAGTGAATTAAATGCAATGTTGGAGACAGTTACTGTCAACATTCACATGAATGTTAAAGTCGCCCACTACAATCACTTTATCTGTGCTGAGAACTAAGTTAGATAAAAACTCAGTTAAGAATTCAGTTAAGAACTCTGAATATGGACCAGGAGGACGGTAGACAACACAGAACACAACTGGTTTCTGGGTTTTACAGTCTGAGTGAGAAAGGCTCAGAGTGAGGCTTTCAAAAGAATTATAGTTATGTTTAGGGCTAGGAGTAATTAATATATCTGAGTTATATATTGCTGCTATTCCTCCACCTCTACCTGAACTTCTAGGAATATGATGGTTGATGTGACTGGTTGGAGTTGACTCATTCAGACAAACGTATTCATCCTGCTGCAGCCAGGTTTCAGTGAGACTAAATAAATCTATGTGATGGTCACTTATCAAGTCATTTATTAACAGAGATTTAGAAGAGAGAGATCTGATATTTAATAGAGCACATTTAATTCTTTTATTGTTACTTTGTTCTGTAAGAGAAGCTGTCTTGATGTTTATTAGATTCCTCTGAATCACTCCTCTTTTATTTATTTGTGATTTGTGTCTCGATGGGAGTGTTACAGCTACAAGCGTGTGGCGGCTGAGAGTCTGCAGAGAGGCGTGTAAGACTGCAACTCTGCGTCCTGGGCTCCACTTTGGGTCATGGTTTAGGGAGTCTAATAAACTTGGCCATGTTACTAGAGAGCAGAGACGCTCCATCCAAGGTGGGATGAACGCCGTCTTTCTAATCAGCCCAGGTTTTCCCCCAAAACTGCCCCAATTGTCTACGAAGCCCACATCGTTTGCTGGACACAACCTAGACAGCCAGCTGTGAAGCGACGACAGGCGGCTAAACATGTCGTCGCTGGTCAGATTGGGGAGGGGTCCAGATAAAACTACAGAGTCCGACATCGTTTTGGCAAACAAACACACCGACTCAATGTTAGTTTTAGTGACTTCCGATTGGCGTAACCGGGAGTCATTAGTTCCTGCGTGTATTACGATCTTACTGTATTTACGCTTATCCTTATGCAGGAGCTTCAGGTAAGACTGGATGTCGCCCGCTCTGGCCCCAGGAATGCACTTAACTATGACCGCTGGCGTCTCTAACTTCACGTTTCTGACTATGGAGTCACCAATGATCAGGGTGGGTTTCTCAGCGGGTGTGTCGCTGAGTGGGGAAAATCTGTTTGAAACGTGAAGCAGCTGGTGGTGAACCGTGGGCGACTGCCTAGATCTACGACTCCTACAAACCGTCACCCAGTCACCTCCCGGCTGCTCGGGACCCACTGAGGGACGAGTAACAGCTAAGCTAGGAGGCTAGCAGGGCCTGACTAGCTGACTGGTTTTCCACAGTGCGGAGCCGAGATTCCAAATCAGTCAGCCTCGCCTACAGCGCTGCCACTATCTCACACTTATTACAGATACCATTAACACTAATGGAGGCAGAGGACGAGCTAAACATAAGGCACACTGTTAGAGGATATGGATCATAGTCCTCTCTGTGAACTGGTCCATTCTGTGTCTCTGTGATATCTTGCTATGCTTGCAGGTACTCCCCATGACCTTGTTGTGCTAGGGAAGAATGTTTAACTGCCCACGCCAAGAGGAAACTTCACAAAACTGTATTCATGGCATAATGACTTCCTATGTATCTTATTCACCATATATGGATTGGCTTTGTATCTTGTTTCACCAGATGTGAAGGAGTGACTTTCATACTTTTCCTAATAAAAAAATAAAAAGAGCTGTGCCCAAGGGGGTTTGGAGATCGTCGGCTGGGCACTGAGTTATTGTGTTCCAGAGCGGCTCCCCTTGTGCGCACAAGCGTAAAACTTGAGATCTCAGAGTTTGTTTTCCTTGTGCAGGTGTCTCTGTATTGTTTAAGTGTTGGCAGGCTAGACCAAGAAAAGAAGGAGAAGAAAGTTAAGCTAGCTTAGCTGAAAAGATCAGAAAGCTACAAAATTAGCATTGCTTTTAATGAAAGGGGAATAAGGTGCTTGAGTATCACAAGCGTGCGACCCTTAGGCACTCGAAGTAAGTAAGTACTTAGTAAGTACTTACTAAGTAAGTAAGAAAAACAACAGTAAAGAGATAAAAGTGAGGAGAGTCGTTTAGCAAAACGCTGCTGTGACCAGCAAGCAAGCAACGGTGACAGGAAGTGACGCGATACGCTTACCGTCAGTCAGCCAATCAGTCAGAATTAATTGAGGTCCACTCACTGTCACAAAATCCTTTAGGATTAATGGGCCTCGCACACCAGAGGCTCATGGTGCCTAAATACATCATTACTGCTGGACAAGGCCTACAGAGACCAAATATACTCATTCCTTGCCAAAGCTGCAGCGGATGCCCCCGTCGTGGAAAACGTCTCCCTTTGGTGGGAATACATAAAGGCAAAAATTAAATCACTCAGCATCATGCACAGCAAGAAGCGGACAGGAGAGTCGCTGCAGAGGGAGACTGCCTTACGAAGTCAGTTAGAGCAGGAGGCATGCAACATCGATGCTATCCCTCATTACTCAATAGAACCCTATCTGCATATCAACGAACAGTTGGATAAGATGGAGAAGGACAGATGCAGAGGAGCAGCAGTTCGAAGCCGGGCCCGACACTTGGCCGAAGGAGAGAAGTGTACTGCCTTCTTCCTGGGCCTAGAAAAATACAGACAGGGAAGCATGGTCATCCACAAGCTAACGAACCGTAATGGAGGCATCACCACAGATCCGGCGGATATAATCAAGCAAACACACAATTTTTATAAAGAGCTTTTTCAATCACAGGACACAGCATCACAGCCCATTAACTCTTTGCTCTCTGTTATAGGCAAGACGCTTTCGGAGGAGGACCGGAAGCACTGTGATGATCACTTTATCCACTATGTCCTGTCAGGGTGGCATCCTCCTCACCATCGATTTGGAAAAGGCCTTTGACAGGGTTGAGCACCAATTTTTATACAGTACACTGCGAGCATTTGGCTTTGGAAATCATTTCATTGACTGGATCAGGCTGTTATACAGCAATGCGCACAGCAGAGTCAAAATCAATGTCACGTTCACTGACACTTTCAGGCTAAACAGATCTGTCAGACAAGGCTGTCCTCTCTCCTCCCTGCTGTATAGCATCACCGCAGAACCCCTGGCCCTTCTCATTCTGTGGGATCCGAAAGTCAAAGGGATTCCAACCCCACAGGGGAACGCCATCAAATTGGTTCAATATGCTGATGACAAAACGTTAACAGTCAGGGATGAGCGAGACATTCAGCGAATCGTTCAACATATACATACATATGAGAGGGCGTCAGGGGCCAAGCTCAATGTTAATAAATCTGAAATGCTTTACTGTGGCAATGCCTCTAAAACTATAGGCAAATGGGGATTTAGGGAGGTCGGGTCCATGGTGCGGGTGCTTGGAGTTTATCTGGGCCTCGACACGAGCGAAGCCAGGGATCGTAGTTGGGGTGAGCTGATCCAAAAAATGAAGGGGGTTTTCTCCCTATGGAGGCTGAGAGAGCTCTTCATTAAAGGAAGAATGGTTGTGGCCAGTGCACTGGTCCTCTCCAAGCTGAACCACATGTTACACGTTCATGACATGCCTGCCACGGTTCTGCTAGAACTGAACCGCGCAGTAACACGCTTTTTGTGGAGAGCAAAGCAAAATCTTGTAGCGCACAACACTCTCATCGCTGGCATCGAAAATGGTGGTTTAGGCTTATTAGACATTCCAAGTAAGCTTAATGCAATCCGAATCAAAACGGTCAGGAAATTCCTTGATAACTCAGCACATCTTCTGTGGAAAGACACAATGCACTATTGGCTGTGCAAGATCGGGCCTCATGGAATCTATAACTTGTGCACCATTCCCACAGCACACAGTCTGCAGGGCCTTCCCCCGTTTTATAGGGAGGTCTTGCAAGCATGGGCGACTCTTTGCCCGCATCTCCAAAGCTTATTAGGTAGCAGGGACCAAGTTTTGGCGCAGCCTCCATTTAGAAATCCTTGTCTGACTCGCCGGGGTGAGCTTTGACCTGCAAGGCCCTTGATGCTGCAGGCTTGCGTAGTTTGGGGGACATCACACATGATGCCTGCATAGTGAATGTACAGAGAGTAGAGAGGGAGGTACGGGCCAGGGGAATAGTGTATAGCAAGACTGCTGTCTCCTCTTTCTGCCATAGGTTGGAGAATGCTCTCCCTGACCGGTGGAAACACCTTATTTCAAGCAACAGCAAGGGGGAGCGGTGTGACTCCCCGGACTTCGTGCTGTGTGTCAATGAGGCGCAACACCCCCTGCAGGAGACCAGCACTGGAATCATCTACAAATTTCTCATCCCTGGCATTTCCAAAAGGCCTGCTGCGGAGGTTCAGTGGTCGAAGCTCTTCCCTGGAAAGGATGTCACCCGCATATGGCTGAATATTAGGTTCAAATACATTCCTCACCAGGTCTTCAACACCGACTTTAAAATCAGGCACAGGAAAATCCTCTGTGGCGCTGTCTTGCAGCACATTCACAAAACTCGCTTCCCTGAATCGTGCACCAGGTGCGGGCACAAGAGGGAAACGCTCGAACACGTGCTCTGGGAATGCTCAGCTGCAAAACAGTTAAGGGACTTCGTGTGGGATTTCCTCGCTGCCACCTGCAATTTCAAATCTTTGGAGGACGTTGACTGGACATGGCTTTTCGGGTGGTCAGACGTTCGCTACAAGGTCAACGGTCTGGCAGTCAACACTGCACTAGCCATAGCTCGACATTCTAATCTGCTTTGCAGAAACTACTCCTTCTATGAGGGAAAAACTCTGGACGCGAGGATGATCTTCAGAAACTCGCTGAGGCTCCAACTGAAAACTGTCCATTTGATAGACAGAGAATCATTTAACAATGACTATATGAAAGATACTGAATTGGTATCAATTGAACAATGAGCAGCTGCTCTTTCTGTTTTAATATTGCTGTGTAACTGAGCTACAAATAAAAAGAGAAAAAAAAAAAAGATACAACAGCTTCATGCATCACTGAGGCTGGAAACAGTGCGAAAACGCTTAGAATGGCCTGTTAAGTGCATTTCAGACCAATAGAACACTACTTTAGTGAGAGTAATTTAAATGCATTTTAAAGGTGTTTGCCTTCTTCTGGGATGTATTTGGATCATATCTAGTACAGAAACTTCATTGGAATTGCTTGCATTAAGATACAGCAGCTTCATGCATCACTGAGGCTGGAAACAGTGTGAAAACGCGTAAAATCGCCTTTTCTGTGCATTTCAGACCAATACAACACTACTTTAGTGAGAGTAATTTAAATGCATTTTAAAGGTGTTTGCCTTCTTCTGGGATGTATTTGGATCATGTCTAGCACAGAAACTTTATTGGATTTACTTGCATTAAGATACAGCAGCTTCATGCATCACTGAAGCTGGAAACAGTGCAAAAACGCTTAGAATCGCCTATTCTGTGCATTTCAGACCAATAGAACACTACTTTAGTCAGAGTAATTTAAATGCATTTTAAAGGTGTTTGCCTTCTTCAGGGATGTATTTGGATCATGTCTAGCACAGAACCTTTATTGGATTTGCTTGCATTAAGATACAGCAGCTTCATGCATCACTGAGGCTGGAAATAGTGCAAAAACGCGTAAAATCGCCTATTCTGTGCATTTCAGACCAATAGAACACTACTTTAGTCAGAGTAATTTAAATGCATTTTAAAGGTGTTTGCCTTCTTCAGGGATGTATTTGGATCATGTCTAGCACAGAACCTTTATTGGATTTGCTTGCATTAAGATACAGCAGCTTCATGCATCACTCAGGCTGGAAACAGTGCGAAAACGCTTAGAATGGCCTTTTAAGTGCATTTCAGACCAATAGAACACTACTTTAGTCAGAGTAATTTAAGTGCATTTTAAAGGTGTTTGCCTGCTTCAAGTATGTATTTGGATAATATCTAGCACAAAAACTTCATTGCATTTGCTCGCATTAAGATACAGCAGCTTCATGCATCACTGAGGCAGTTTAAAGGTGTTTGCTTGCTTAAGGGATGTATTTGGATCATGTCTAGCACAAAAACTTCAATGGAATTGCTTGCATTAAGATACAGTGGCTTAATGCATCACTGAGGCTGGAAACAGTGCAAAAACGCTTAGAATCGCCTATTCTGTGCATTTCAGACCAAAAGAACACTACTTTAGTCAGAGTAATTTAAATGCATTTTAAAGGTGTTTGCCTTCTTCAGGGATGTATTTGGATCATGTCTAGCACAGAAACTTCATTGCATTTGCTTGCATTAAGATACAGCAGCTTCATGCATCACTGAGGCTGGAAACAGTGCAAAAACGCTTAGAATTGCCTATTCTGTGCATTTCAGACCAATAGAACACTACTTTAGTCAGAGTAATTTAAATGCATTTTAAAGGTGTTTGCCTTCTTCAGGGATGTATTTGGATCATGTCTAGCACAGAAACTTTATTGGATTTGCTTGCATTAAGATACAGCAGCTTCATGCATCACTGAGGCTGGAAACAGTGCAAAAACGCTTAGAATGGCCTGTTAAGTGCATTTCAGACCAATAGAACACTACTTTAGTCAGGGTAATTTAAGTGCATTTTAAAGGTGTTTGCCTGCTTCAAGTATGTATTTGGATAATATCTAGCACAAAAACTTCAATGGAATTGCTTGCATTAAGATACAGTGGCTTAATGCATCACTGAGGCTGGAAACAGTGCAAAAACGCTTAGAATCGCCTATTTTGTGCATTTCAGACCAATAGAACACTACTTTAGTCAGAGTAATTTAAGTGCATTTTAAAGGTGTTTGCCTGCTTCAAGTATGTATTTGGATAATATCTAGCACAAAAACTTCATTGCATTTGCTCGCATTAAGATACAGCAGCTTCATGCATCACTGAGGCAGTTTAAAGGTGTTTGCTTGCTTAAGGGATGTATTTGGATCATGTCTAGCACAAAAACTTCAATGGAATTGCTTGCATTAAGATACAGTGGCTTAATGCATCACTGAGGCTGGAAACAGTGCAAAAACGCTTAGAATCGCCTATTCTGTGCATTTCAGACCAATAGAACACTACTTTAGTCAGGGTAATTTAAGTGCATTTTAAAGGTGTTTGCCTGCTTCAAGTATGTATTTGGATAATATCTAGCACAAAAACTTCATTGGAATTGCTTGTATTAAGATACAGTTGCCTAATGCATCACTGAGGCAGTTTAAAGGTGTTCGCTTGCTTAAGGGATGTATTTGGATCATATCTAGCACAAAAACTTCATTGGATTTACTTGCATTAGGATACAGCAGCTTCATGCATCACTGAGGCTGGAAACAGTGCCAAAACGCGTAGAACCGCCTGTTCTGTGCATTTCAGACCAAAAGAACACTACTTTAGTCAGAGTACTTTAAATGCATTTTAAAGGTGTTTGCCTGCTTCAGGGATGTATTTGGATCATGTCTAGCACAAAAACTTCATTGGAATTACTTGCATTAAGATACAGTGGATTCATGCATCACTGAGGCTGGAAACAGTGCAAAAACGCGTAAAATCGCCTATTCTGTGCATTTCAGACCAATAGAACACTACTTTAGTCAGAGTAAATTAAATGCATTTTAAAGGTGTTTGCCTGCTTCAGGGATGTATTTGGATCATGTCTAGCACAAAAACTTCATTGCATTTGCTCGCAATAAGATACAGCAGCTTCATGCATCACTGAGGCTGGAAACAGTGCGAAAACGCTTAGAATGGCCTGTTAAGTGCATTTCAGACCAATAGAACACTACTTTAGTCAGAGTAATTCAAATGCATTTTAAAGGTGTTTGCCTTCTTCAGGGATGTATTTGGATCATATCTAGTACAGAAACTTCATTGGATTTGCTTGAATTAAGATACAGCAGCTTCATGCATCACTAAGGCTGGAAACAGTGCAAAAACGCGTAAAATCGCCTGTTCTATGCATTTCAGACCAAAAGAACACTACTTTAGTCAGAGTAATTTAAATGCATTTTAAAGGTGTTTGCCTGCTTCAGGGATGTATTTGGATCATGTCTAGCACAGAAACTTCATTGGATTTGCTTGCATTAAGATACAGCAGCTTCATTTATTACTGAGGCTGGAAACAGTGCAAAAACGCTTAGAATCGCCTATTCTGTGCATTTCCGACCAATAGAACACTACTTTAGTCAGAGTAATTTAAATGCATTTAAAAGGTGTTTGCCTGCTTCAGGGATGTATTTGGATCACGTCTAGCACAAAAACTTCATTGGAATTGCTTGCATTAAGATACAGTTGCCTAATGCATCACTGAGGCAGTTTAAAGGTGTTTGCTTGCTTAAGGGGTGTATTTGGATCATATCTAGCACAAAAACTTCATTGGATTTGCTTGCATTAGGATACAGCAGCTTCATGCATCACTGAGGCTGGAAACAGTGCGAAAACGCTTAGAATGGCCTGTTAAGTGCATTTCAGACCAATAGAACACTACTTTAGTCAGAGTAATTTAAATGCATTTTAAAGGTGTTTGCCTTCTTCAGGGATGTATTTGGATCATGTCTAGCACAGAAACTTTATTGGATTTGCTTGCATTAAGATACAGCAGCTTCATGCATCACTGAGGCTGGAAACAGTGCAAAAATGCTTAGAATCGCCTATTCTGTGCATTTCAGACCAATAGAACACTACTTTAGTCAGAGTAATTTAAATGCATTTAAAAGGTGTTTGCCTGCTTCAGGGATGTATTTGGATCATGTCTAGCACAGAAACTTCATTGGAATTGCTTGTATTAAGATACAGCAGCTTCATGCATCACTGAGGCTGGAAACAGTGCGAAAACGCTTAGAATGGCCTGTTAAGTGCATTTCAGACCAATAGAACACTACTTTAGTCAGAGTAATTTAAATGCATTTTAAAGGTGTTTGCCTTCTTCTGGGATGTATTTGGATCATGTCTAGCACAGAAACTTTATTGGATTTACTTGCATTAAGATACAGCAGCTTCATGCATCACTGAAGCTGGAAACAGTGCAAAAACGCTTAGAATCGCCTATTCTGTGCATTTCAGACCAATAGAACACTACTTTAGTCAGAGTAATTTAAATGCATTTTAAAGGTGTTTGCCTTCTTCAGGGATGTATTTGGATCATGTCTAGCACAGAACCTTTATTGGATTTGCTTGCATTAAGATACAGCAGCTTCATGCATCACTCAGGCTGGAAACAGTGCGAAAACGCTTAGAATGGCCTTTTAAGTGCATTTCAGACCAATAGAACACTACTTTAGTCAGAGTAATTTAAGTGCATTTTAAAGGTGTTTGCCTGCTTCAAGTATGTATTTGGATAATATCTAGCACAAAAACTTCATTGCATTTGCTCGCATTAAGATACAGCAGCTTCATGCATCACTGAGGCAGTTTAAAGGTGTTTGCTTGCTTAAGGGATGTATTTGGATCATGTCTAGCACAAAAACTTCAATGGAATTGCTTGCATTAAGATACAGTGGCTTAATGCATCACTGAGGCTGGAAACAGTGCAAAAACGCTTAGAATCGCCTATTCTGTGCATTTCAGACCAAAAGAACACTACTTTAGTCAGAGTAATTTAAATGCATTTTAAAGGTGTTTGCCTTCTTCAGGGATGTATTTGGATCATGTCTAGCACAGAAACTTCATTGCATTTGCTTGCATTAAGATACAGCAGCTTCATGCATCACTGAGGCTGGAAACAGTGCAAAAACGCTTAGAATCGCCTATTCTGTGCATTTCAGACCAATAGAACACTACTTTAGTCAGAGTAATTTAAATGCATTTTAAAGGTGTTTGCCTTCTTCAGGGATGTATTTGGATCATGTCTAGCACAGAAACTTTATTGGATTTGCTTGCATTAAGATACAGCAGCTTCATGCATCACTGAGGCTGGAAACAGTGCAAAAACGCTTAGAATGGCCTGTTAAGTGCATTTCAGACCAATAGAACACTACATTAGTCAGGGTAATTTAAGTGCATTTTAAAGGTGTTTGCCTGCTTCAAGTATGTATTTGGATAATATCTAGCACAAAAACTTCATTGGAAATGCTTGTATTAAGATACAGTTGCCTAATGCATCACTGAGGCAGTTTAAAGGTGTTTGCTTGCTTAAGGGATGTATTTGGATCATGTCTAACACAAAAACTTCAATGGAATTGCTTGCATTAAGATACAGTGGCTTAATGCATCACTGAGGCTGGAAACAGTGCAAAAACGCTTAGAATCGCCTATTTTGTGCATTTCAGACCAATAGAACACTACTTTAGTCAGAGTAATTTAAGTGCATTTTAAAGGTGTTTGCCTGCTTCAAGTATGTATTTGGATAATATCTAGCACAAAAACTTCATTGCATTTGCTCGCATTAAGATACAGCAGCTTCATGCATCACTGAGGCAGTTTAAAGGTGTTTGCTTGCTTAAGGGATGTATTTGGATCATGTCTAGCACAAAAACTTCAATGGAATTGCTTGCATTAAGATACAGCAGCTTCATGCATCACTGAGGCTGGAAACAGTGCAAAAACGCTTAGAATGGCCTGTTTAGTGCATTTCAGACCAATAGAACACTACTTTAGTCAGGGTAATTTAAGTGCATTTTAAAGGTGTTTGCCTGCTTCAAGTATGTATTTGGATAATATCTAGCACAAAAACTTCATTGGAATTGCTTGTATTAAGATACAGTTGCCTAATGCATCACTGAGGCAGTTTAAAGGTGTTCGCTTGCTTAAGGGATGTATTTGGATCATATCTAGCACAAAAACTTCATTGGATTTACTTGCATTAGGATACAGCAGCTTCATGCATCACTGAGGCTGGAAACAGTGCCAAAACGCGTAGAACCGCCTGTTCTGTGCATTTCAGACAAAAAGAACACTACTTTGATCTGAGTAATTTATTTAAATTACTCAGATCATTTTAAAGGTGTTTGCCTGCTTCAGGGATGTATTTGGATCATGTCTAGCACAAAAACCAGCAGCGAGGAATAGACAGGTTTGAGCAATAACTAGCCACTGTGTCGATAGATCTGTCTGTGACAGAGATGGGGCGCAACGAGGGTGTCCACCAGGCGGAGGAGGGTTACGCGTCATCTGAGCTATACGCCTCGGGGAAAACCTTCCCTCTTAGTACCGTGACCGAGGCGGCTGCTTCGCAGTCTGCTCAGATAATCCGTGCGCAGCGTGCGCCACTGCATGAATCCCTGGACCGCGATTCGGATCTGGAGGTGGATGTCGCACGGCTTTTAGGCCCGTGTATTTCAGGAGACTAAGGCGCACAAGACTGTTACCAGAGACAAATGTAAAAAATGATAAGGAACATATTTAACTATCCCTCTCATGGTTTCTATTTTATCCTTCAATGCCTCCGGATTGCGCTCGAGCAATAAAATTAACAGTTTCTTTGCCACGGTGGAGGCTGACGTCATTTGCCTTCAGGAAACTCATTGGGATTCCAGTACGGAGCAATACGTGAAGACGAAGTGGGGGGGACCCATCTTTACTTCCCCGGGGACGGATAGATCTTGTGGCGTTGCCGTGTGTTTTAAAGGCACGGTTGCGCATGTGCAGCATGTCCATAATGATATGGATGGTAGATTTATTGTTTGTGCGTTCATGGTGCATTCTGTCACATATACACTGTTGAATGTATACGCTCCTAATGTAGAAGCGGACAGAAGACGATTTTTCCAGCACATCTCTCAGTATTGTGTGCAAAACTGCTTGCTGGTGGGGGATTTTAATGTTGCCCTCACTCCGACGGACGTCTCTAACAATAATGTATTCAGGGGGGATGTCAGCCGCCCTGCGATTTATACACTCATTCAAACGCACGGACTTGCTAATATGTGGAGGGTTACGCACCCACGTGCCAGAACATTCTCCCGTAGGCAACAAGTGCTAAGCACTGAGAGAAAAGAACACAACCACAACAACAAAACAAGCAGCAACAGAACACAGGCGGGATGGTTGGACCAGCAACTGAACACTGGAGACACACAACTCTGAGTCTGATGATACCTGTAGATGAGGATAGAGAGACAGAAGGGAAGAAGCACAACTAGGAGAGAAAAGGGACAAAGTTAGTCACATGTGGAAATGGAGGCATGTTGGCGGATAGAAGAGAGAAAGAGCTCAGTCAATGAAGGACGTCCCCCAGCAGTCTAAGTCTATAGCAGCTTAACTAAGAGATGGTTCAGAGTGACCAGAACCATCTCTAACTATACGCTTTGTCAAAAAGAAAGGTTTTAAGCCTAGTTTTAAAACTAGAGAGAGTGTCTGCTTCTCGAACCTGGACTGGAAGCTGGTTCCATAGGAGAGGAGCTTGGTAGCTAAATGCTCTTGCCTCCCGTTCTACATTTAGAAAGTCTAGGAACCACAAGTAGACCAGCGCTCTGAGAACGAAGCGTTCTGTTGGGAGCATAAGGAGCCATGAGGTCTTTAAGATAAGATGGAGCTTTATTATGAAGAGCTTTGTAGGTGAGGAGAAGAATTTTGAATTCTATCCTAGATTTGACAGGGAGCCAATGCAAAGAAGCTAATGTAGGAGAAATGTGATCTCTCTTCCTAAGTTCAGTCAGAACTCCAAAGCTAATTCCTGTGCGGATGGAAGATTGATCATGAACATGAACAAATTGGAATCTATTCAACAGATAAGACTTAAACCATCCCAGTGCTTTTCCTTTAATCCCAATGCTATGTTCCAGTCTCTGCAATAGAATCTTGTGATCTATCGTATCAAATGCTGCACTAAGATCTAACAGGACAAGTACAGAAACTAGACCATTGTCTGAAGCTGTGAGAAGATCATTAGTGACTCTAATCAGAGCTGTTTCTGTGCTATGATGTAATCTGAATCCTGACTGGAAATCTTCATATAGGTCATTTCTACGCAGGTGGTCACATAGTTGTTTAGCTACGGTTTTTTCAAGAACTTTAGAAATAAAGGGCAGATTGGATATAGGCCTATAATTTGCAAGTTCTCTAGGGTCAAGAGTAGTTTTTTTCAATAAAGGTTTGACCACAGCAAACTTAAAAGCCTGTGGTACGTAGCCTGTAAACAGAGATTGGTTGATTTGATTTAATATGGACGTGCTGATTAATGGAAAAACTTCTTTGAGTAATCTGGTTGGGATTGGGTCTAAGAGACAAGTAGCTGATTTGGCAGAGTTAATTATTGAAGTTAACTCAGTGTGATCTATGGGGGAAAAACAGTTTAAGTTAGGTCTAACCAGCAGATCTAAGGCTGTTGGATCTGCAGATCGGTTTTTGACTTTTGTTGACAGATTCTGATAAATCTTTTCTCTAATGGTTATGATTTTATTGGTAAAGAAATTCATAAAGTCATTGCTGCTGAGATTTAAAGGGACACTAGGCTCAACACAGCTATGACTCTTAGTCAGCCTGGCTACAGTGCTGAAAAGAAACCTGGGGTTGTTTTTATTTTCCTCAATCAATGATGAATAATATGTGGTTCTAGCAACCCGAAGTGCTTTTTTATATAGTATTAAACTGTTTTTCCATGCTTCACCTAATTTGTTGGAACGCCACAGTCTTTCTAGTTTTCGAGTCCTCTGCTTAAGGCTGCGGTTATACCATGGAGCCAACCTCCTCTGATTCACTAGCTTCTTCTTCAGAGGAGCAACAGTGTCTAAAATTGTACGCAGTGAAGCTGCAGCATCATCAACAAGACAATCTACCTGCTCATGATTCAGATGACTGCTCTCCTCTGTGTAGCTACAAGGGAATGAAACAAAAGATGATGGAATCATCTCCTTAAATCTAACAACTAGAGATGAGCCGGATACTCGGCTGAAACGAGTATCCGGTACGGATAAAGCCCTTCTGCCGAGTACGAGTATTATACGAGTAATACGAGTCAATATCTGTGCTCGGATTACATGAAAATCAGCATTGGGTAGCTGATTGTGTCAGAGTTCTGTGATAGGCTGGTAGTAACAGCCCCTCCCCTGCACACATACAGATGTATTGTGTTGCTGTGTCCCGCTCTGCTCAGAACAGCACTCTGTCCCTCAGTCACTCTGGTTCGCAAGTACAGCGCGGTACTTTTCCATTAACGTTTAGGGTTTTTTCAGCTTTTTACTTCGGGTTGTAATACGTACTAACCAGCAGAGTTCTGGTAAACGTGGGTTCAGACGTGAATGCGACTCGCATTGCGTCTCTTCCTGTCGGAGAATTTTTTTTCTTTTTTAAACCTTCAGCTGTCTCTAACCAGTAACCAGACACTGAGTGTCTGACACGTTTTTGCTGTATTTCATAAAAAATAAAGGTATTAACTTAAGCTAGTGTTATAAATATTACAAATTAATTATTAAGCTACACACACACACTCTCTCTCTGCCGTTGTCAGTTTATTTTTAAGTCAGCTGGCTCTAACCATTTTTTTTTACTTCACACACTGAGTGTCTGACACTTTTTTGCTGTATTTCATAAAATATAAAGGTAGTAGTGGTATAAATAATATTACAAATTAAGCTACACGCACAAACAAACACTCTCTCTCTCCCTCTTATGATCAGTGATACAGAATAATGAGTGATACAGAGTATAGACAAGACAAACTCCACCTACTTCCGTGTTAGGCCACACCCACTCCGAGTACAGATACAGATACAGATAATGCTGTACTCGCTCATCCCTACTAACAACAGCATCATTAGATAAACATCTGCTGTAATAGAACTTATTTCCAACTGTTGTCAGGTCTGTTATGGTAAATTCAAACGTTATTAAGAAATGGTCAGATAACAGAGGGTTTTGAGGGAGAACTTTTAAGCGATCAATCTCAACCCCATAAGTCAGGACAAGATCGAGAGTATGATTAAGACAGTGAGTGGGTTCATTCACATGCTGACTAAAACCAATAGAATCCAGTAGTGAATTAAATGCAACGTTGGAGACAGTTACTGTCAACATCCACATGAATGTTAAAGTCGCCCACTACAATCACTTTATCTGTGCTGAGAACTAAGTTAGATAAAAACTCAGTTAAGAATTCAGTTAAGAACTCTGAATATGGACCAGGAGGACGGTAGACAACACAGAACACAACTGGTTTCTGGGTTTTACAGTCTGAGTGAGAAAGGCTCAGAGTGAGGCTCTCAAAAGAATTATAGTTATGTTTAGGGCTAGGAGTAATTAATATATCTGAGTTATATATTGCTGCTACTCCTCCACCTCTACCTGAACTTCTAGGAATATGATGGTTGATGTGACTGGTTGGAGTTGACTCATTCAGACAAACGTATTCATCCTGCTGCAGCCAGGTTTCAGTGAGACTAAATAAATCTATGTGATGGTCACTTATCAAGTCATTTATTAACAGACATTTAGAAGAGAGAGATCTGATATTTAATAGAGCACATTTAATTATTTTATTGTTACTTTGTTCTGTAAGAGGAGCTGTCTTGATGTTTATTAGATTCCTGTGAATCACTCCTCTTTTATTTATTTGTGATTTATATTATTTAGGTGGTCGGGGAGCTGGGAGTGTTACAGCTACGAGCGGGTGGCGGCTGAGAGTCTGCAGAGAGGTGTGTAAGACTGCAACTCTGCGTCCTGGGCTCCACTCTGGGTCATGGTTTAGGGAGTCTAATCAACTTGGCCATGTTACTAGAGAGCAGAGACGCTCCATCCAAGGTGGGATGGACGCCGTCTTTGTAATCAGCCCAGGTTTTCCCCAAAAACTGCCCCAATTGTCTACGAAGCCCACATCGTTTGCTGGACACCACCTAGACAGCCAGCGGTGAAGCGACGACAGGCGGCTTAACATGTCGTCGCTGGTCACATTGGGGAGGGGTCCAGAGAAAACTACGGAGTCCGACATCGTTTTGGCAAACGAACACACCGACTCAATGTTAGTTTTAGTGACTTCCGATTGGCGTAACCGGGAGTCATTAGTTCCTGTGTGTATTACGATCTTACTGTATTTACGCTTATCCTTATGCAGGAGCTTCAGGTAAGACTGCAAGTCGCCCGCTCTGGCCCCAGGAATTAACTTAACTATGACCGCTGGCGTCTCTAACTTCACGTTTCTGACTATGGAGTCACCAATGATCAGGGTGGGTTTCTCAGGGGGTGTGTCGCTGAGTGGGGAAAATCTGTTTGAAACGTGAAGCAGCTGGTGGTGAACCGTGGGCGACTGCCTAGATCTACGACTCCTACAAACCGTCACCCAGTCACCTCCCGGCTGCTCGGGACCCACTGAGGGACGAGTAACAGCTAAGCTAGGAGGCTCCGCACTAGCTAGCGGGGCCTGACTAGCTGACTGGTTTTCCACAGTGCGGAGCCGAGATTCCAAATCAGTCAGCCTCGCCTCCAGCGCTGCCACTATCTCACACTTATTACAGATACCATTAACACTAATGGAGGCAGAGGACGAGCTAAACATAAGGCACACTGTTAGAGGATATGGAGCACAGTTCTCTCTGTGAACTGGTCCCTTCTGTGTCTCTGTGATATCTTGCTATGCTTGCAGGTACTCCCCATGACCTTGTTATGCTAGGGAAGAATGTTTAACCGCCCACGCTGTTGAGCTGCTCTCCCAATCCCAGCTCTGCGCGTTCGTTGAATGATGAGGAGAAACGTCTGATAAAAATCAGTCTTACTTTTATTTCAAACTTGAAGAATAATAATGTACAGGCCTGGGTCAGTCTGTCCCTATACTATACAGCATATAGTCAGGGCACGAAGTCTGACTGACACTGTCTGTCCCTCGACCCACACTTTTATGCTGGACAAAGCATCTTTCTGTGGTGTAACAGGATCCTGATGCCGTGGTCTGGTGTTCGTCTCCATGGCTGGTTTATTGGTGTCTTATCTTCTCCGTTGCTTTGTGGTCCCATAACCTATGGATCCAAGCACATTCCTTCTACAGACATTCACATGTTTCACTCCCTACTTATCTGATTTTCTGCCGTGTCTGGGTGCATCTGGTTCCTCTACTATTCTCTAAATCTGATGTGTGTGTTTCAACCTATACTTTAATGCAATCGGCTTGTTCTGTTTTCTGCATGCATCCTACTATCTAAGCTTTCAACTACTATTTTAACTACTACTTAACTATTTAGATTCCTACAACGCCAAGAGGAAACTTCACAAAACTGTATTCATGGCATAATGACTTCCTATGTATCTTATTCACCATATATGGATTGGCTTTGTATCTTGTTTCACCAGATGTGAAGGAGTGACTTTCATACTTTTCCTAATAAAAAGAGCTGTGCCCAAGGAGGTTTGGAGATCGTCGGCTGGGCACTGAGTTATTGTGTTCCAGAGCGGCTCCCCTTGTGCGCACAAGCGTAAAACTTGAGATCTCAGAGTTTGTCTTCCTTGTGCAGGTGTCTCTGTATTGTTTAAGTGTTGGCAGGCTAGACCAAGAAAAGAAGGAGAAGAAAGTTAAGCTAGCTTAGCTGAAAAGACCAGAAAGCTACAAAATTAGCAGTGCTTTTAATGAAAGGGGAATAAGGTGCTTGAGTATCACAAGCGTGCGACCCTTAGGCACTCGAAGTAAGTAAGTACTTAGTAAGTACTTAAGTGTAAGTGTAAGTACTTAAGTAAAAGTGAGGAGAGTCGTTTAGCAAAACGCTGCTGTGACTAGCAACAGACCAGCAGCAAACAACGGTGACAGGAAGTAACGCGATACGCTTACTGGATCAGTCAGAATTAATTGAGGTCCACTCACTGTCACAAAATCCTTTAGGATTAATGGGCCACGCACCTCGCACACCAGAGGCTCATGGTGCCTAAATACATCATTACTGCTGGACAAGGCCTACAGAGACCAAATATACTTATTCCTTGCCAAAGCTGCAGCGGATGCCCCCGTCATGGAAAACGTCTCCCTTTGGTGGGAATACATAAAGGCAAAAATTAAATCACTCAGCATCATGCACAGCAAGAAGCGGACAGGAGAGTCGCTGCAGAGGGAGACTGCCTTACAAAGTCAGTTAGAGCAGGAGGCATGCAACATCGATGCTATCCCTCATTACTCAATAGAACCCTATCTGCATATCAAAGAACAGTTGGATAAGATGGAGAAGGACAGATGCAGAGGAGCAGCAGTTCGAAGCCGGGCCCGATACTTGGCCGAAGGAGAGAAGTGTACTGCCTTCTTCCCGGGCCTAGAAAAATACAGACAGGGAAGCAGGGTCATCCACAAGCTAACGAACCGTAATGGAGGCATCACCACAGATCCGGCGGATATAATCAAGCAAACAATTTTTATAAAGAGCTTTTTCAATCACAGGACACAGCATCACAGCCCATTAACTCTTTGCTCTCTGTTATAGGCAAGACGCTTTCGGAGGAGGACCGAAAGCACTGTGATGATCCCCTCACTGCGCAAGATCTGTCAGACAAGGCTGTCCTCTCTCCTCCCTGCTGTATAGCATCGCCGCAGAACCCCTGGCCCTTCTCATTCTGTGGGATCCGAAAGTCAAAGGGATTCCAACCGCACAGGGGAACGCCATTAAATTGGTTCAATATGCTGATGACAAAACGTTAACAGTCAGGGATGAGCGAGACATTCAGCGAATCGTTCAACATACACGTACATATGAGAGGGCGTCAGGGGCCAAGCTCAATGTTAATAAATCTGAGATGCTTTACTGTGGCAATGCCTCTAAAACTATAGGCAAATGGGGATTTAGGGAGGTCGGGTCCATGGTTTATCTGGGCCTCGACGCGAGCGAAGCCAGAGATCGTAGTTGGGGTGAGCTGATCCAAAAAATGAAGGGGGTTTTCTCCCTATGGAGGCTGAGAGAGCTCTTCATTAAAGGAAGAGTGGTTGTGGCCAGTGCACTGGTCCTCTCCAAGCTGAACCACATGTTACACGTTCATGACATGCCTGCCACGGTTCTGCTAGAACTGAACCGCGCAGTAACACGCTTTTTGTGGAGAGCAAAGCAAAATCTTGTAGCGCACAACACTCTCATCGCTGGCATCGAAAATGGTGGTTTAGGCTTATTAGACATTCCAAGTAAGCTTAATGCAATCCGAATCAAAACGGTCAGGAAATTCCTTGATAACACAATGAAAGACACAATGCACTATTGGCTGTGCAAGATCGGGCCTCATGGAATCTATAACTTGTGCACCATTCCCACAGCACACAGTCTGCAGGGCCTTCCCCCGTTATAGGGAGGTCTTGCAAGCATGGGCGACTCTTTGCCCGCATCTCCAAAGCTTATTAGGTAGCAGGGACCAAGTTTTGGCGCAGCCTCCATTTAGAAATCCTTGTCTGACTCGCCGGGGGGAGCTTTGACCTGCAAGGCCCTTGATGCTGCGGGCTTGCGCAGTGTGGGGGACATCACACATGATGCCTGTATAGTGAATGTCCAGAGAGTAGAGAGGGAGGTACGGGCCAGGGGAATAGTGTATAGCAAGACTGCTGTCTCCTCTTTCTGCCCTGACAGGTGGAAACACCTTATTTCAAGCAACAGCAAGGGGGAGCGGTGTGACTCCCCGGATTTCGTGCTGTGCGTCAATGAGGCGCAACACCCCCTGCAGGAGACCAGCACTGGAATCATCTACAAATTTCTCATCCCTGGCATTTCCAAAAGGCCTGCTGCGGAGGTTCAGTGGTCGAAGCTCTTCCCTGGAAAGGATGTCACCCGCATATGGCTGAATATTAGGTTCAAATACATTCCTCACCAGGTCTTCAACACCGACTTTAAAATCAGGCACAGGAAAATCCTCTGTGGCGCTGTCTTGCAGCACATTCACAAAACTCGCTTCCCTGAATCGTGCACCAGGTGCGGGCACAAGAAGGAAACGCTCGAACACGTGCTCTGGGAATGCTCAGCTGCAAAACAGTTAAGAGACTTCGTGTGGGATTTCCTCGCTGCCACCTGCAATTTCAAATCTTTGGAGGACGTTGACTGGACATGGCTTTTCGGGTGGTCAGACGTTCGCTACAAGGTCAACGGTCTGGCAGTCAACACTGCACTAGCCATAGCTCGACATTCTAATCTGCTTTGCAGAAACTACTCCTTCTATGAGGGAAAAACTCTGGACGCGAGGATAATCTTCAGAAACTCGCTGAGGCTCCACCTGAGAACTGTCTATTTGATAGACAGAGAATCATTTAACGATGACTATATGAAAGATACTGAATGGTGTCTATTGAACAATGAGCAGCTGCTCTTTCTGTTTTAATATTGCTGTGTAACTGAGCTACAAATAAAAAAAAAAAAAGAAAAAAAAAAGATACAGCAGCTTCATGCATCACTGAGGCTGGAAACAGTGCAAAAACGCTTAGAATCGCCCATTCTGTGCATTTCAGACCAATAGAACACTACTTTAGTCAGAGTAATTTAAATGCATTTAAAAGGTGTTTGCCTGCTTCAGGGATGTATTTGGATCATGTCTAGCACAGAAACTTCATTGCATTTGCTTGCATTAAGATACAGCAGCTTCATGCATCACTGAGGCTGGAAACAGTGCGAAAACGCTTAGAATGGCCTGTTAAGTGCATTTCAGACCAATAGAACACTACTTTAGTCAGAGTAATTTAAATGCATTTAAAAGGTGTTTGCCTGCTTCAGGGATGTATTTGGATCATGTCTAGCACAAAAATTTCATTGGAATTGCTTGTATTAAGATACAGCAGCTTCATGCATCACTGAGGCTGGAAACCGTGCGAAAACGCTTAGAATCGCCTATTCTGTGCATTTCAGACCAATAGAACACTACTTTAGTCAGAGTAATTTAAATGCATGTTAAAGGTGTTTGCCTGCTTCAGGGATGTATTTGGATCATGTCTAGCACAAAAACTTTATTGGAATTGCTTGTATTAAGATACAGCAGCTTCATGCATCACTCAGGCTGGAAACAGTGCGAAAACGCTTAGAATCGCCTATTCTGTGCATTTCAGACCAATAGAACACTACTTTAGTCAGAGTAATTTAAATGCATTTAAAAGGTGTTTGCCTGCTTCAGGGATGTATTTGGATCATGTCTAGCACAAAAATTTCATTGGAATTGCTTGTATTAAGATACAGCAGCTTCATGCATCACTGAGGCTGGAAACCGTGCGAAAACGCTTAGAATCGCCTATTCTGTGCATTTCAGACCAATAGAACACTACTTTAGTCAGAGTAATTTAAATGCATGTTAAAGGTGTTTGCCTGCTTCAGGGATGTATTTGGATCATGTCTAGCACAGAAACTTCATTGGAATTGCTTGTATTATGATACAGCAGCTTCATGCATCACTGAGGCTGGAAACAGTGCGAAAACGCTTAGAATGGCCTGTTAAGTGCATTTCAGACCAATAGAACACTACTTTAGTCAGAGTAATTTAAATGCATGTTAAAGGTGTTTGCCTACTTCAGGGATGTATTTGGATCATGTCTAGCACAGAAACTTCATTGGAATTGCTTGTATTAAGATACAGCAGCTTCATGCATCACTGAGGTTGGAAACAGTGCTAAAACGCTTAGAATCGCCTATTCTGTGCATTTCAGACCAATAGAACACTACATTAGTCAGAGTAATTTAAATGCATTTTAAAGGTGTTTGCCTACTTCAGGGATGTATTTGGATCATGTCTAGCACAGAAACTTTATTGGATTTGCTTGTATTAAGATACAGCAGCTTCATGCATCTCTGAGGCTGGAAACAGTGCGAAAACGCTTAGAATCGCCTATTCTGTGCATTTCAGACCAATAGAACACTACTTTAGTCAGAGTAATTTAAATGCATTTAAAAGGTGTTTGCCTGCTTCAGGGATGTATTTGGATCATATCTAGCACAGAAACTTCATTGCATTTGCTTGCATTAAGATACAACAGCTTCATGCATCACTGAGGTTGGAAACAGTGCAAAAACGCTTAGAATCGCCTATTCTGTGCATTTCAGACCAATAGAACAGTACTTTAGTCAGAGTAATTTAAATGCATTTAAAAGGTGTTTGCCTGCTTCAGAGATGTATTTGGATCATGTCTAGCACAAAAACTTTATTGGAATTGCTTGTATTAAGATACAGCAGCTTCATGCATCACTCAGGCTGGAAACAGTGCGAAAACGCTTAGAATCGCCTATTCTGTGCATTTCAGACCAATAGACCACTACTTTAGTCAGAGTAATTTAAATGCATTTAAAAGGTGTTTGCCTGCTTCAGGGATGTATTTGGATCATGTCTAGCACAAAAATTTCATTGGAATTGCTTGTATTATGATACAGCAGCTTCATGCATCACTGAGGCTGGAAACAGTGCGAAAACGCTTAGAATGGCCTGTTAAGTGCATTTCAGACCAATAGAACACTACTTTAGTCAGAGTAATTTAAATGCATGTTAAAGGTGTTTGCCTGCTTCAGGGATGTATTTGGATCATGTCTAGCACAGAAACTTCATTGGAATTGCTTGTATTATGATACAGCAGCTTCATGCATCACTGAGGCTGGAAACAGTGCGAAAACGCTTAGAATCGCCTATTCTGTGCATTTCAGACCAATAGAACACTACTTTAGTCAGAGTAATTTAAATGCATGTTAAAGGTGTTTGCCTGCTTCAGGGATGTATTTGTATCATATCTAGCACAGAAACTTCATTGGATTTGCTTGCATTAAGATACAGCAGCTTCATGCATCACTCAGGCTGGAAACAGTGCGAAAACGCTTAGAATCGCCTGTTCTGTGCATTTCAGACCAATACAACACTACTTTAGTCAGAGTAATTTAAATGCATGTTAAAGGCGTTTGCCTTCTTCAGAGATGTATTTGGATCATATCTAGCACAGAAACTTCATTGGATTTGCTTGCATTAAGATACAGCAGCTTCATGCATCACTGAGGCTGGAAACAGTGCGAAAACGCTTAGAATCGCCTATTCTGTGCATTTCAGACCAATAGAACACTACTTTAGTCAGAGTAATTTAAATGCATTTAAAAGGTGTTTGCCTGCTTCAGGGATGTATTTGGATCATGTCTAGCACAAAAACTTCATTGGAATTGCTTGTATTAAGATACAGCAGCTTCATGCATCACTCAGGCTGGAAACAGTGCGAAAACGCTTAGAATCGCCTATTCTGTGCATTTCAGACCAATAGAACACTACTTTAGTCAGAGTAATTTAAATGCATTTAAAAGGTGTTTGCCTGCTTCAGGGATGTATTTGGATCATGTCTAGCACAAAAACTTCATTGGAATTGCTTGTATTAAGATACAGCAGCTTCATGCATCACTCAGGCTGGAAACAGTGCGAAAACGCCTAGAATCGCCTATTCTGTGCATTTCAGACCAATAGAACACTACTTTAGTCAGAGTAATTTAAATGCATTTAAAATGTGTTTGCCTTCTTCAGGGATGTATTTGGATCATATCTAGCACAGAAACTTCATTGGATTTGCTTGCATTAAGATACAGCAGCTTCATGCATCACTGAGGCTGGAAACAGTGCGAACACGCTTAGAATCGCCTATTCTGTGCATTTCAGACCAATAGAACACTACTTTAGTCAGAGTAATTTAAATGCAATTAAAAGGTGTTTGCCTGCTTCAGGGATGTGTTTGGATCATGTCTAGCACAAAAACTTTATTGGATTTGCTTGCATTAAGATACAGCAGCTTCATGCATCACTGAGGCTGGAAACAGTGTGAAAACGCTTAGAATCGCCTATTCTGTGCATTTCAGACCAATAGAACACTACTTTAGTCAGAGTAATTTAAATTCATTTTAAAGGTGTTTGCCTTCTTCAGGGATGTATTTGGATCATGTCTAGCACAGAAACTTCATTGGAATTGCTTGTATTAAGATACAGCAGCTTCATGCATCACTGAGGCTGGAAACCGTGCGAAAACGCTTAGAATCGCCTATTCTGTGCATTTCAGACCAATAGAACACTACTTTAGTCAGAGTAATTTAAATGCATGTTAAAGGTGTTTGCCTGCTTCAGGGATGTATTTGGATCATGTCTAGCACAAAAACTTTATTGGAATTGCTTGTATTAAGATACAGCAGCTTCATGCATCACTCAGGCTGGAAACAGTGCGAAAACGCTTAGAATCGCCTATTCTGTGCATTTCAGACCAATAGAACACTACTTTAGTCAGAGTAATTTAAATGCATTTAAAAGGTGTTTGCCTGCTTCAGGGATGTATTTGGATCATGTCTAGCACAAAAATTTCATTGGAATTGCTTGTATTAAGATACAGCAGCTTCATGCATCACTGAGGCTGGAAACCGTGCGAAAACGCTTAGAATCGCCTATTCTGTGCATTTCAGACCAATAGAACACTACTTTAGTCAGAGTAATTTAAATGCATGTTAAAGGTGTTTGCCTGCTTCAGGGATGTATTTGGATCATGTCTAGCACAGAAACTTCATTGGAATTGCTTGTATTATGATACAGCAGCTTCATGCATCACTGAGGCTGGAAACAGTGCGAAAACGCTTAGAATGGCCTGTTAAGTGCATTTCAGACCAATAGAACACTACTTTAGTCAGAGTAATTTAAATGCATGTTAAAGGTGTTTGCCTACTTCAGGGATGTATTTGGATCATGTCTAGCACAGAAACTTCATTGGAATTGCTTGTATTAAGATACAGCAGCTTCATGCATCACTGAGGTTGGAAACAGTGCTAAAACGCTTAGAATCGCCTATTCTGTGCATTTCAGACCAATAGAACACTACATTAGTCAGAGTAATTTAAATGCATTTTAAAGGTGTTTGCCTACTTCAGGGATGTATTTGGATCATGTCTAGCACAGAAACTTTATTGGATTTGCTTGTATTAAGATACAGCAGCTTCATGCATCTCTGAGGCTGGAAACAGTGCGAAAACGCTTAGAATCGCCTATTCTGTGCATTTCAGACCAATAGAACACTACTTTAGTCAGAGTAATTTAAATGCATTTAAAAGGTGTTTGCCTGCTTCAGGGATGTATTTGGATCATATCTAGCACAGAAACTTCATTGCATTTGCTTGCATTAAGATACAACAGCTTCATGCATCACTGAGGTTGGAAACAGTGCAAAAACGCTTAGAATCGCCTATTCTGTGCATTTCAGACCAATAGAACAGTACTTTAGTCAGAGTAATTTAAATGCATTTAAAAGGTGTTTGCCTGCTTCAGAGATGTATTTGGATCATGTCTAGCACAAAAACTTTATTGGAATTGCTTGTATTAAGATACAGCAGCTTCATGCATCACTCAGGCTGGAAACAGTGCGAAAACGCTTAGAATCGCCTATTCTGTGCATTTCAGACCAATAGACCACTACTTTAGTCAGAGTAATTTAAATGCATTTAAAAGGTGTTTGCCTGCTTCAGGGATGTATTTGGATCATGTCTAGCACAAAAATTTCATTGGAATTGCTTGTATTATGATACAGCAGCTTCATGCATCACTGAGGCTGGAAACAGTGCGAAAACGCTTAGAATGGCCTGTTAAGTGCATTTCAGACCAATAGAACACTACTTTAGTCAGAGTAATTTAAATGCATGTTAAAGGTGTTTGCCTGCTTCAGGGATGTATTTGGATCATGTCTAGCACAGAAACTTCATTGGAATTGCTTGTATTATGATACAGCAGCTTCATGCATCACTGAGGCTGGAAACAGTGCGAAAACGCTTAGAATCGCCTATTCTGTGCATTTCAGACCAATAGAACACTACTTTAGTCAGAGTAATTTAAATGCATGTTAAAGGTGTTTGCCTGCTTCAGGGATGTATTTGTATCATATCTAGCACAGAAACTTCATTGGATTTGCTTGCATTAAGATACAGCAGCTTCATGCATCACTCAGGCTGGAAACAGTGCGAAAACGCTTAGAATCGCCTGTTCTGTGCATTTCAGACCAATACAACACTACTTTAGTCAGAGTAATTTAAATGCATGTTAAAGGCGTTTGCCTTCTTCAGAGATGTATTTGGATCATATCTAGCACAGAAACTTCAT
This sequence comes from Macropodus opercularis, assembly GCA_030770545.1. Classification (NCBI taxonomy): domain Eukaryota; kingdom Metazoa; phylum Chordata; class Actinopteri; order Anabantiformes; family Osphronemidae; genus Macropodus; species Macropodus opercularis. The sequence continues at coordinate 2,897,509 of CM061110.1, forward strand.
TGGATTTGCTTGCATTAAGATACAGCAGCTTCATGCATCACTGAGGCTGGAAACAGTGCGAAAACGCTTAGAATCGCCTATTCTGTGCATTTCAGACCAATAGAACACTACTTTAGTCAGAGTAATTTAAATGCATTTAAAAGGTGTTTGCCTGCTTCAGGGATGTATTTGGATCATGTCTAGCACAAAAACTTCATTGGAATTGCTTGTATTAAGATACAGCAGCTTCATGCATCACTCAGGCTGGAAACAGTGCGAAAACGCTTAGAATCGCCTATTCTGTGCATTTCAGACCAATAGAACACTACTTTAGTCAGAGTAATTTAAATGCATTTAAAAGGTGTTTGCCTGCTTCAGGGATGTATTTGGATCATGTCTAGCACAAAAACTTCATTGGAATTGCTTGTATTAAGATACAGCAGCTTCATGCATCACTCAGGCTGGAAACAGTGCGAAAACGCCTAGAATCGCCTATTCTGTGCATTTCAGACCAATAGAACACTACTTTAGTCAGAGTAATTTAAATGCATTTAAAATGTGTTTGCCTTCTTCAGGGATGTATTTGGATCATATCTAGCACAGAAACTTCATTGGATTTGCTTGCATTAAGATACAGCAGCTTCATGCATCACTGAGGCTGGAAACAGTGCGAACACGCTTAGAATCGCCTATTCTGTGCATTTCAGACCAATAGAACACTACTTTAGTCAGAGTAATTTAAATGCAATTAAAAGGTGTTTGCCTGCTTCAGGGATGTGTTTGGATCATGTCTAGCACAAAAACTTTATTGGATTTGCTTGCATTAAGATACAGCAGCTTCATGCATCACTGAGGCTGGAAACAGTGTGAAAACGCTTAGAATCGCCTATTCTGTGCATTTCAGACCAATAGAACACTACTTTAGTCAGAGTAATTTAAATTCATTTTAAAGGTGTTTGCCTTCTTCAGGGATGTATTTGGATCATGTCTAGCACAGAAACTTCATTGGAATTGCTTGTATCATGATACAGCAGCTTCATGCATCACTGAGGCTGGAAACAGTGCGAAAACGCTTAGAATGGCCTGTTAAGTGCATTTCAGACCAATAGAACATTACTTTAGTCAGAGTAATTTAAATGCATTTAAAAGGTGTTGGCCTTCTTCAGGGATGTATTTGGATCATGTCTAGCACAAAAACTTCATTGGAATTGCTTGTATTAAGATACAGCAGCTTCATGCATCACTCAGGCTGGAAACAGTGCGAAAATGCCTAGAATCGCCTATTCTGTGCATTTCAGACCAATAGAACACTACTTTAGTCAGAGTAATTTAAATGCATTTAAAAGGTGTTTGCCTGCTTCAGGGATGTATTTGGATCATGTCTAGCACAAAAACTTCATTGGAATTGCTTGTATTAAGATACAGCAGCTTCATGCATCACTCAGGCTGGAAACAGTGCGAAAACGCTTAGAATGGCCTGTTAAGTGCATTTCAGACCAATAGAACATTACTTTAGTCAGAGTAATTTAAATGCATGTTAAAGGTGTTTGCCTGCTTCAGGGATGTATTTGGATCATGTCTAGCACAGAAACTTCATTGGAATTGCTTGTATCATGATACAGCAGCTTCATGCATCACTGAGGCTGGAAACAGTGCGAAAACGCTTAGAATGGCCTGTTAAGTGCATTTCAGACCAATAGAACATTACTTTAGTCAGAGTAATTTAAATGCATTTAAAAGGTGTTGGCCTTCTTCAGGGATGTATTTGGATCATGTCTAGCACAAAAACTTCATTGGAATTGCTTGTATTATAATACAGCAGCTTCATGCATCACTCAGGCTGGAAACAGTGCGAAAATGCTTAGAATCGCCTATTCTGTGCATTTCAGACCAATAGAACACTACTTTAGTCAGAGTAATTTAAATGCATTTAAAAGGTGTTTGCCTGCTTCAGGGATGTATTTGGATCATGTCTCGCACAAAAACTTCATTGGATTTGCTTGCATTAAGATACAGCAGCTTCATGCATCACTGAGGCTGGAAACAGTGCGAAAACGCTTAGAATCGCCTATTCTGTGCATTTCAGACCAATAGAACACTACTTTAGTCAGAGTAATTTAAATGCATGTTAAAGGTGTTTGCCTGCTTCAGGGATGTATTTGGATCATATCTAGCACAGAAACTTCATTGGATTTGCTTGTATTAAGATACAGCAGCTTCATGCATCACTCAGGCTGGAAACAGTGCGAAAACGCCTAGAATCGCCTATTCTGTGCATTTCAGACCAATAGAACACTACTTTAGTCAGAGTAATTTAAATGCATTTAAAAGGTGTTTGCCTGCTTCAGGGATGTATTTGGATCATGTCTAGCACAAAAACTTCATTGGATTTGCTTGCATTAAGATACAGCAGCTTCATGCATCACTGAGGCTGGAAACAGTGCGAAAACGCTTAGAATCGCCTATTCTGTGCATTTCAGACCAATAGAACACTACTTTAGTCAGAGTAATTTAAATGCAATTAAAAGGTGTTTGCCTGCTTCAGGGATGTGTTTGGATCATGTCTAGCACAAAAACTTCATTGGAATAGCTTGTATTAAGATACAGCAGCTTCATGCATCACTCAGGCTGGAAACAGTGCGAAAACGCTTAGAATCGCCTGTTCTGTGCATTTCAGACCAATAGAACACTACTTTAGTCAGAGTAATTTAAATGCATGTTAAAGGTGTTTGCTTTCTTCAGGGATGTATTTGGATCATGTCTAGCACAGAAACTTCATTGGAATTGCTTGTATTATGATACAGCAGCTTCATGCATCACTGAGGCTGGAAACAGTGCGAAAACGCTTAGAATGGCCTATTCTGTGCATTTCAGACCAATAGAACACTACATTAGTCAGAGTAATTTAAATGCATTTTAAAGGTGTTTGCCTTCTTCAGGGATGTATTTGGATCATGTCTAGCACAGAAACTTTATTGGATTTGCTTGTATTAAGATACAGCAGCTTCATGCATCTCTGAGGCTGGAAACAGTGCGAAAACGCTTAGAATCGCCTATTCTGTGCATTTCAGACCAATAGAACACTACTTTAGTCAGAGTAATTTAAATGCATTTAAAAGGTGTTTGCTTTCTTCAGGGATGTATTTGGATCATGTCTAGCACAGAAACTTCATTGGAATTGCTTGTATTATGATACAGCAGCTTCATGCATCACTGAGGCTGGAAACAGTGCGAAAACGCTTAGAATGGCCTGTTAAGTGCATTTCAGACCAATAGAACACTACTTTAGTCAGAGTAATTTAAATGCATGTTAAAGGTGTTTGCCTGCTTCAGGGATGTATTTGGATCATGTCTAGCACAGAAACTTTATTGGATTTGCTTGTATTAAGATACAGCAGCTTCATGCATCTCTGAGGCTGGAAACAGTGCGAAAACGCTTAGAATCGCCTATTCTGTGCATTTCAGACCAATAGAACACTACTTTAGTCAGAGTAATTTAAATGCATTTAAAAGGTGTTTGCCTGCTTCAGGGATGTATTTGGATCATATCTAGCACAGAAACTTCATTGGATTTGCTTGCATTAAGATACAGCAGCTTCATGCATCACCGAGGCTGGAAACAGTGCGAAAACGCTTAGAATCGCCTATTCTGTGCATTTCAGACCAATAGAACACTACTTTAGTCAGAGTAATTTAAATGCATTTAAAAGGTGTTTGCCTGCTTCAGGGATGTATTTGGATCATGTCTAGCACAAAAACTTCATTGGAATTGCTTGTATTAAGATACAGCAGCTTCATGCATCACTGAGGCTGGAAACAGTGCGAAAACGCTTAGAATCGCCTATTCTGTGCATTTCAGACCAATAGAACACTACTTTAGTCAGAGTAATTTAAATGCATTTAAAAGGTGTTTGCCTGCTTCAGGGATGTATTTGGATCATGTCTAGCACAGAAACTTCATTGGAATTGCTTGTATCATGATACAGCAGCTTCATGCATCACTGAGGCTGGAAACAGTGCGAAAACGCTTAGAATGGCCTGTTAAGTGCATTTCAGACCAATAGAACATTACTTTAGTCAGAGTAATTTAAATGCATTTAAAAGGTGTTGGCCTTCTTCAGGGATGTATTTGGATCATGTCTAGCACAAAAACTTCATTGGAATTGCTTGTATTAAGATACAGCAGCTTCATGCATCACTCAGGCTGGAAACAGTGCGAAAACGCTTAGAATGGCCTGTTAAGTGCATTTCAGACCAATAGAACATTACTTTAGTCAGAGTAATTTAAATGCATTTAAAAGGTGTTGGCCTTCTTCAGGGATGTATTTGGATCATGTCTAGCACAAAAACTTCATTGGAATTGCTTGTATTATAATACAGCAGCTTCATGCATCACTCAGGCTGGAAACAGTGCGAAAATGCTTAGAATCGCCTATTCTGTGCATTTCAGACCAATAGAACACTACTTTAGTCAGAGTAATTTAAATGCATTTAAAAGGTGTTTGCCTGCTTCAGGGATGTATTTGGATCATGTCTCGCACAAAAACTTCATTGGATTTGCTTGCATTAAGATACAGCAGCTTCATGCATCACTGAGGCTGGAAACAGTGCGAAAACGCTTAGAATCGCCTATTCTGTGCATTTCAGACCAATAGAACACTACTTTAGTCAGAGTAATTTAAATGCATGTTAAAGGTGTTTGCCTGCTTCAGGGATGTATTTGGATCATATCTAGCACAGAAACTTCATTGGATTTGCTTGCATTAAGATACAGCAGCTTCATGCATCACTCAGGCTGGAAACAGTGCGAAAACGCTTAGAATCGCCTATTCTGTGCATTTCAGACCAATAGAACACTACTTTAGTCAGAGTAATTTAAATGCATTTAAAAGGTGTTTGCCTGCTTCAGGGATGTATTTGGATCATGTCTAGCACAAAAACTTCATTGGAATTTCTTGTATTAAGATACAGCAGCTTCATGCATCACTCAGGCTGGAAACAGTGCGAAAACGCCTAGAATCGCCTATTCTGTGCATTTCAGACCAATAGAACACTACTTTAGTCAGAGTAATTTAAATGCATTTAAAAGGTGTTTGCCTGCTTCAGGGATGTATTTGGATCATGTCTAGCACAAAAACTTCATTGGATTTGCTTGCATTAAGATACAGCAGCTTCATGCATCACTGAGGCTGGAAACAGTGCGAAAACGCTTAGAATCGCCTATTCTGTGCATTTCAGACCAATAGAACACTACTTTAGTCAGAGTAATTTAAATGCAATTAAAAGGTGTTTGCCTGCTTCAGGGATGTGTTTGGATCATGTCTAGCACAAAAACTTCATTGGAATAGCTTGTATTAAGATACAGCAGCTTCATGCATCACTCAGGCTGGAAACAGTGCGAAAACGCTTAGAATCGCCTGTTCTGTGCATTTCAGACCAATAGAACACTACTTTAGTCAGAGTAATTTAAATGCATGTTAAAGGTGTTTGCTTTCTTCAGGGATGTATTTGGATCATGTCTAGCACAGAAACTTCATTGGAATTGCTTGTATTATGATACAGCAGCTTCATGCATCACTGAGGCTGGAAACAGTGCGAAAACGCTTAGAATGGCCTGTTAAGTGCATTTCAGACCAATAGAACACTACTTTAGTCAGAGTAATTTAAATGCATGTTAAAGGTGTTTGCCTGCTTCAGGGATGTATTTGGATCATGTCTAGCACAAAAACTTCATTGGAATTGCTTGTATTAAGATACAGCAGCTTCATGCATCACTGAGGTTGGAAACAGTGCTAAAACGCTTAGAATCGCCTATTCTGTGCATTTCAGACCAATAGAACACTACATTAGTCAGAGTAATTTAAATGCATTTTAAAGGTGTTTGCCTTCTTCAGGGATGTATTTGGATCATGTCTAGCACAGAAACTTTATTGGATTTGCTTGTATTAAGATACAGCAGCTTCATGCATCTCTGAGGCTGGAAACAGTGCGAAAACGCTTAGAATCGCCTATTCTGTGCATTTCAGACCAATAGAACACTACTTTAGTCAGAGTAATTTAAATGCATTTAAAAGGTGTTTGCTTTCTTCAGGGATGTATTTGGATCATGTCTAGCACAGAAACTTCATTGGAATTGCTTGTATTATGATACAGCAGCTTCATGCATCACTGAGGCTGGAAACAGTGCGAAAACGCTTAGAATGGCCTGTTAAGTGCATTTCAGACCAATAGAACACTACTTTAGTCAGAGTAATTTAAATGCATGTTAAAGGTGTTTGCCTGCTTCAGGGATGTATTTGGATCATGTCTAGCACAGAAACTTTATTGGATTTGCTTGTATTAAGATACAGCAGCTTCATGCATCTCTGAGGCTGGAAACAGTGCGAAAACGCTTAGAATCGCCTATTCTGTGCATTTCAGACCAATAGAACACTACTTTAGTCAGAGTAATTTAAATGCATTTAAAAGGTGTTTGCCTGCTTCAGGGATGTATTTGGATCATATCTAGCACAGAAACTTCATTGGATTTGCTTGCATTAAGATACAGCAGCTTCATGCATCACCGAGGCTGGAAACAGTGCGAAAACGCTTAGAATCGCCTATTCTGTGCATTTCAGACCAATAGAACACTACTTTAGTCAGAGTAATTTAAATGCATTTAAAAGGTGTTTGCCTGCTTCAGGGATGTATTTGGATCATGTCTAGCACAAAAACTTCATTGGAATTGCTTGTATTAAGATACAGCAGCTTCATGCATCACTGAGGCTGGAAACAGTGCGAAAACGCTTAGAATCGCCTATTCTGTGCATTTCAGACCAATAGAACACTACTTTAGTCAGAGTAATTTAAATGCATTTAAAAGGTGTTTGCCTGCTTCAGGGATGTATTTGGATCATGGCTAGCACAGAAACTTCATTGGAATTGCTTGTATCATGATACAGCAGCTTCATGCATCACTGAGGCTGGAAACAGTGCGAAAACGCTTAGAATGGCCTGTTAAGTGCATTTCAGACCAATAGAACATTACTTTAGTCAGAGTAATTTAAATGCATTTAAAAGGTGTTGGCCTTCTTCAGGGATGTATTTGGATCATGTCTAGCACAAAAACTTCATTGGAATTGCTTGTATTAAGATACAGCAGCTTCATGCATCACTCAGGCTGGAAACAGTGCGAAAATGCCTAGAATCGCCTATTCTGTGCATTTCAGACCAATAGAACACTACTTTAGTCAGAGTAATTTAAATGCATTTAAAAGGTGTTTGCCTTCTTCAGGGATGTATTTGGATCATATCTAGCACAGAAACTTCATTGGATTTGCTTGCATTAAGATACAGCAGCTTCATGCATCACCGAGGCTGGAAACAGTGCGAAAACGCTTAGAATCGCCTATTCTGTGCATTTCAGACCAATAGAACACTACTTTAGTCAGAGTAATTTAAATGCATTTAAAAGGTGTTTGCCTGCTTCAGGGATGTATTTGGATCATGTCTCGCACAAAAACTTCATTGGATTTGCTTGCATTAAGATACAGCAGCTTCATGCATCACTGAGGCTGGAAACAGTGCGAAAACGCTTAGAATCGCCTATTCTGTGCATTTCAGACCAATAGAACACTACTTTAGTCAGAGTAATTTAAATGCATGTTAAAGGTGTTTGCCTGCTTCAGGGATGTATTTGGATCATATCTAGCACAGAAACTTCATTGGATTTGCTTGCATTAAGATACAGCAGCTTCATGCATCACTGAGGCTGGAAACAGTGCGAAAACGCTTAGAATCGCCTATTCTGTGCATTTCAGACCAATAGAACACTACTTTAGTCAGAGTAATTTAAATGCAATTAAAAGGTGTTTGCCTGCTTCAGGGATGTGTTTGGATCATGTCTAGCACAAAAACTTCATTGGAATAGCTTGTATTAAGATACAGCAGCTTCATGCATCACTCAGGCTGGAAACAGTGCGAAAACGCTTAGAATCGCCTATTCTGTGCATTTCAGACCAATAGAACACTACTTTAGTCAGAGTAATTTAAATGCATTTAAAAGGTGTTTGCCTGCTTCAGGGATGTATTTGGATCATGTCTAGCACAAAAATTTCATTGGAATTGCTTGTATTAAGATACAGCAGCTTCATGCATCACTGAGGCTGGAAACAGTGCGAAAACGCTTAGAATCGCCTATTCTGTGCATTTCAGACCAATAGAACACTACTTTAGTCAGAGTAATTTAAATGCATTTAAAAGGTGTTTTCCTGCTTCAGGGATGTATTTGGATCATGTCTAGCACAGAAACTTCATTGGAATTGCTTGTATTATGATACAGCAGCTTCATGCATCACTGAGGCTGGAAACAGTGCGAAAACGCTTAGAATGGCCTGTTAAGTGCATTTCAGACCAATAGAACACTACTTTAGTCAGAGTAATTTAAATGCATGTTAAAGGTGTTTGCCTGCTTCAGGGATGTATTTGGATCATGTCTAGCACAGAAACTTCATTGGAATTGCTTGTATTATGATACAGCAGCTTCATGCATCACTGAGGCTGGAAACAGTGCGAAAACGCTTAGAATCGCCTATTCTGTGCATTTCAGACCAATAGAACACTACTTTAGTCAGAGTAATTTAAATGCATTTAAAAGGTGTTTGCCTGCTTCAGGGATGTATTTGGATCATGTCTAGCACAAAAACTTCATTGGAATTGCTTGTATTAAGATACAGCAGCTTCATGCATCACTCAGGCTGGAAACAGTGCGAAAACGCTTAGAATCGCCTATTCTGTGCATTTCAGACCAATAGAACACTACTTTAGTCAGAGTAATTTAAATGCATGTTAAAGGTGTTTGCCTTCTTCAGGGATGTATTTGGATCATATCTAGCACAGAAACTTCATTGGATTTGCTTGCATTAAGATACAGCAGCTTCATGCATCACTGAGGCTGGAAACAGTGCGAAAACGCTTCGGATCGCCTATTCTTTGCATTTCAGACCAATAGAACACTACTTTAGTCAGAGTAATTTAAATGCATTTAAAAGGTGTTTGCCTGCTTCAGGGATGTATTTGGATCATATCTAGCACAGAAACTTCATTGGATTTGCTTGCATTAAGATACAGCAGCTTCATGCATCACTGAGGCTGGAAACAGTGCGAAAACGCTTAGAATCGCCTATTCTGTGCATTGTTCAGACCAATAGAACACTACTTTAGTCAGAGTAATTTAAATGCATTTAAAATGTGTTTGCCTGCTTCAGGGATGTATTTGGATCATGTCTAGCACAAAAACTTCATTGGAATTGCTTGTATTAAGATACAGCAGCTTCATGCATCACTCAGGCTGGAAACAGTGCGAAAACGCTTAGAATCGCCTATTCTGTGCATTTCAGACCAATAGAACACTACTTTAGTCAGAGTAATTTAAATGCATTTAAAAAGTGTTTGCCTGCTTCAGGGATGTATTTGGATCATGTCTAGCACAAAAACTTCATTGGAATTTCTTGTATTAAGATACAGCAGCTTCATGCATCACTCAGGCTGGAAACAGTGCGAAAACGCCTAGAATCGCCTATTCTGTGCATTTCAGACCAATAGAACACTACTTTAGTCAGAGTAATTTAAATGCATTTAAAAGGTGTTTGCCTTCTTCAGGGATGTATTTGGATCATATCTAGCACAGAAACTTCATTGGATTTGCTTGCATTAAGATACAGCAGCTTCATGCATCACTGAGGCTGGAAACAGTGCGAAAACGCTTAGAATCGCCTATTCTGTGCATTTCAGACCAATAGAACACTACTTTAGTCAGAGTAATTTAAATGCAATTAAAAGGTGTTTGCCTGCTTCAGGGATGTGTTTGGATCATGTCTAGCACAAAAACTTCATTGGAATAGCTTGTATTAAGATACAGCAGCTTCATGCATCACTCAGGCTGGAAACAGTGCGAAAACGCTTAGAATCGCCTGTTCTGTGCATTTCAGACCAATAGAACACTACTTTAGTCAGAGTAATTTAAATGCATGTTAAAGGTGTTTGCTTTCTTCAGGGGTGTATTTGGATCATATCTAGCACAAAAACTTCATTGGATTTGCTTGCATTAAGATACAGCAGCTTCATGCATCACTGAGGCTGGAAACAGTGCGAAAACGCTTAGGATCGCCTATTCTGTGCATTTCAGACCAATAGAACACTACTTTATTTAGAGTAATTTAAATTCATTTTAAAGGTGTTTGCCTTCTTCAGGGATGTATTTGGATCATGTCTATTACAGAAACTTCATTGGAATTGTTTGCATTAAGATACAGCAGCTTCATGCATTACTGAGGCTGGTAACAGTGCAAAAACGCTTAGAATCGCCTGTTCTGTGCATTTCAGACCAATAGAACACTACTTTAGTCAGAGTAATTTAAATGCATTTAAAAAGTGTTTGCCTGCTTCAGGGATGTATTTGGATCATGTCTAGCACAGAAACTTCATTGGAATTGCTTGTATTATGATACAGCAGCTTCATGCATCACTGAGGCTGGAAACAGTGCGAAAACGCTTAGAATCGCCTATTCTGTGCATTTCAGACCAATAGAACACTACTTTAGTCAGAGTAATTTAAATGCATTTAAAAGGTGTTTGCCTGCTTCAGGGATGTATTTGGATCATGTCTAGCACAAAAACTTCATTGGAATTTCTTGTATTAAGATACAGCAGCTTCATGCATCACTCAGGCTGGAAACAGTGCGAAAACGCATAGAATCGCCTATTCTGTGCATTTCAGACCAATAGAACACTACTTTAGTCAGAGTAATTTAAATGCATTTAAAAGGTGTTTGCCTTCTTTAGGGATGTATTTGGATCATATCTAGCACAGAAACTTCATTGGATTTGCTTGCATTAAGATACAGCAGCTTCATGCATCACTGAGGCTGGAAACAGTGCGAAAACGCTTAGAATCGCCTATTCTGTGCATTTCAGACCAATAGAACACTACTTTAGTCAGAGTAATTTAAATGCATGTTAAAGGTGTTTGCCTGCTTCAGGGATGTATTTGGATCATGTCTAGCACAAAAACTTCATTGGAATTGCTTGTATTAAGATACAGCAGCTTCATGCATCACTGAGGCTGGAAACAGTGCGAAAACGCTTAGAATCGCCTATTCTGTGCATTTCAGACCAATAGAACACTACTTTAGTCAGAGTAATTTAAATGCATTTAAAAGGTGTTTGACTGCTTCAGGGATGTATTTGGATCATGTCTAGCACAAAAACTTCATTGGAGTTGCTTGTATTAAGATACAGCAGCTTCATGCATCACTCAGGCTGGAAACAGTGCGAAAACGCCTAGAATCGCCTATTCTGTGCATTTCAGACCAATAGAACACTACTTTAGTCAGAGTAATTTAAATGCATTTAAAAGGTGTTTGCCTTCTTCAGGGATGTATTTGGATCATATCTAGCACAGAAACTTCATTGGATTTGCTTGCATTAAGATACAGCAGCTTCATGCATCACTGAGGCTGGAAACAGTGCGAAAACGCTTAGAATCGCCTATTCTGTGCATTTCAGACCAATAGAACACTACTTTAGTCAGAGTAATTTAAATGCATTTAAAAAGTGTTTGCCTGCTTCAGGGATGTATTTGGATCATGTCTAGCACAAAAATTTCATTGGAATTGCTTGTATTAAGATACAGCAGCTTCATGCATCACTGAGGCTGGAAACAGTGCAAAAACAATTAGAATCGCCTATTCTGTGCATTTCAGACCAATAGAACATTACTTTAGTCAGAGTAATTTAAATGCATTTTAAAGGTGTTTGCCTGCTTCAGGGATGTATTTGGATCATGTCTAGCACAAAAACTTCATTGGAATTGCTTGTATTAAGATACAGCAGCTTCATGCATCACTGAGGCTGGAAACAGTGCGAAAACGCCTAGAATCGCCTATTCTGTGCATTTCAGACCAATAGAACACTACTTTAGTCAGAGTAATTTAAATGCATTTAAAAGGTGTTTGCCTTCTTTAGGGATGTATTTGGATCATATCTAGCACAGAAACTTCATTGGATTTGCTTGCATTAAGATACAGCAGCTTCATGCATCACTGAGGCTGGAAACAGTGCGAAAACGCTTAGAATCGCCTATTCTGTGCATTTCAGACCAATAGAACACTACTTTAGTCAGAGTAATTTAAATGCATGTTAAAGGTGTTTGCCTGCTTCAGGGATGTATTTGGATCATGTCTAGCACAAAAACTTCATTGGAATTGCTTGTATTAAGATACAGCAGCTTCATGCATCACTGAGGCTGGAAACAGTGCGAAAACGCTTAGAATCGCCTATTCTGTGCATTTCAGACCAATAGAACACTACTTTAGTCAGAGTAATTTAAATGCATTTAAAAGGTGTTTGCCTGCTTCAGGGATGTATTTGGATCATGTCTAGCACAAAAACTTCATTGGAATTGCTTGTATTAAGATACAGCAGCTTCATGCATCACTGAGGCTGGAAACAGTGCAAAAATGCTTAGAATCGCCTATTCTGTGCATTTCAGACCAATAGAACACTACTTTAGTCAGAGTAATTTAAATGCATTTAAAAGGTGTTTGCCTGCTTCAGGGATGTATTTGGATCATGTCTAGCACAAAAACTTCATTGGAATTGCTTGTATTAAGATACAGCAGCTTCATGCATCACTGAGGCTGGAAACAGTGCGAAAACGCTTAGAATCGCCTATTCTGTGCATTTCAGACCAATAGAACACTACTTTAGTCAGAGTAATTTAAATGCATTTAAAAGGTGTTTGCCTGCTTCAGGGATGTATTTGGATCATATCTAGCACAGAAACTTCATTGGATTTGCTTGCATTAAGATACAGCAGCTTCATGCATCACTGAGGCTGGAAACAGTGCGAACACGCTTAGAATCGCCTATTCTGTGCATTTCAGACCAATAGAACACTACTTTAGTCAGAGTAATTTAAATGCAATTAAAAGGTGTTTGCCTGCTTCAGGGATGTGTTTGGATCATGTCTAGCACAAAAACTTTATTGGATTTGCTTGCATTAAGATACAGCAGCTTCATGCATCACTGAGGCTGGAAACAGTGTGAAAACGCTTAGAATCGCCTATTCTGTGCATTTCAGACCAATAGAACACTACTTTAGTCAGAGTAATTTAAATTCATTTTAAAGGTGTTTGCCTTCTTCAGGGATGTATTTGGATCATGTCTAGCACAGAAACTTCATTGGAATTGCTTGTATCATGATACAGCAGCTTCATGCATCACTGAGGCTGGAAACAGTGCGAAAACGCTTAGAATGGCCTGTTAAGTGCATTTCAGACCAATAGAACATTACTTTAGTCAGAGTAATTTAAATGCATTTAAAAGGTGTTGGCCTTCTTCAGGGATGTATTTGGATCATGTCTAGCACAAAAACTTCATTGGAATTGCTTGTATTAAGATACAGCAGCTTCATGCATCACTCAGGCTGGAAACAGTGCGAAAATGCCTAGAATCGCCTATTCTGTGCATTTCAGACCAATAGAACACTACTTTAGTCAGAGTAATTTAAATGCATTTAAAAGGTGTTTGCCTGCTTCAGGGATGTATTTGGATCATGTCTAGCACAAAAACTTCATTGGAATTGCTTGTATTAAGATACAGCAGCTTCATGCATAACTCAGGCTGGAAACAGTGCGAAAACGCTTAGAATCGCCTATTCTGTGCATTTCAGACCAATAGAACACTACTTTAGTCAGAGTAATTTAAATGCATTTAAAAGGTGTTTGCCTGCTTCAGGGATGTATTTGGATCATGTCTAGCACAGAAACTTCATTGGAATTGCTTGTATCATGATACAGCAGCTTCATGCATCACTGAGGCTGGAAACAGTGCGAAAACGCTTAGAATGGCCTGTTAAGTGCATTTCAGACCAATAGAACATTACTTTAGTCAGAGTAATTTAAATGCATTTAAAAGGTGTTGGCCTTCTTCAGGGATGTATTTGGATCATGTCTAGCACAAAAACTTCATTGGAATTGCTTGTATTAAGATACAGCAGCTTCATGCATCACTCAGGCTGGAAACAGTGCGAAAATGCCTAGACTCGCCTATTCTGTGCATTTCAGACCAATAGAACACTACTTTAGTCAGAGTAATTTAAATGCATTTAAAAGGTGTTTGCCTTCTTCAGGGATGTATTTGGATCATATCTAGCACAGAAACTTCATTGGATTTGCTTGCTTTAAGATACAGCAGCTTCATGCATCACTCAGGCTGGAAACAGTGCGAAAACGCTTAGAATCGCCTATTCTGTGCATTTCAGACCAATAGAACACTACTTTAGTCAGAGTAATTTAAATGCATTTAAAAGGTGTTTGCCTGCTTCAGGGATGTATTTGGATCATGTCTAGCACAAAAACTTCATTGGAATTTCTTGTATTAAGATACAGCAGCTTCATGCATCACTCAGGCTGGAAACAGTGCGAAAACGCCTAGAATCGCCTATTCTGTGCATTTCAGACCAATAGAACACTACCTTAGTCAGAGTAATTTAAATGCATTTAAAAGGTGTTTGCCTTCTTCAGGGATGTATTTGGATCATATCTAGCACAGAAACTTCATTGGATTTGCTTGTATTAAGATACAGCAGCTTCATGCATCACTCAGGCTGGAAACAGTGCGAAAACGCTTAGAATCGCCTATTCTGTGCATTTCAGACCAATAGAACACTACTTTAGTCAGAGTAATTTAAATGCATTTAAAAGGTGTTTGCCTGCTTCAGGGATGTATTTGGATCATGTCTAGCACAAAAACTTCATTGGAATTTCTTGTATTAAGATACAGCAGCTTCATGCATCACTCAGGCTGGAAACAGTGCGAAAACGCCTAGAATCGCCTATTCTGTGCATTTCAGACCAATAGAACACTACTTTAGTCAGAGTAATTTAAATGCATTTAAAAGGTGTTTGCCTTCTTCAGGGATGTATTTGGATCATATCTAGCACAGAAACTTCATTGGATTTGCTTGCATTAAGATACAGCAGCTTCATGCATCACTCAGGCTGGAAACAGTGCGAAAACGCTTAGAATCGCCTATTCTGTGCATTTCAGACCAATAGAACACTACTTTAGTCAGAGTAATTTAAATGCATTTAAAAGGTGTTTGCCTTCTTCAGGGATGTATTTGGATCATATCTAGCACAGAAACTTCATTGGATTTGCTTGCATTAAGATACAGCAGCTTCATGCATCACTCAGGCTGGAAACAGTGCGAAAACGCTTAGAATCGCCTATTCTGTGCATTTCAGACCAATAGAACACTACTTTAGTCAGAGTAATTTAAATGCATTTAAAAGGTGTTTGCCTGCTTCAGGGATGTATTTGAATCATGTCTAGCACAAAAACTTCATTGGAATTTCTTGTATTAAGATACAGCAGCTTCATGCATCACTCAGGCTGGAAACAGTGCGAAAACGCCTAGAATCGCCTATTCTGTGCATTTCAGACCAATAGAACACTACTTTAGTCAGAGTAATTTAAATGCATTTAAAAGGTGTTTGCCTGCTTCAGGGATGTATTTGGATCATGTCTAGCACAAAAACTTCATTGGATTTGCTTGCATTAAGATACAGCAGCTTCATGCATCACTGAGGCTGGAAACAGTGCGAAAACGCTTAGAATCGCCTATTCTGTGCATTTCAGACCAATAGAACACTACTTTAGTCAGAGTAATTTAAATGCATTTAAAAGGTGTTGGCCTTCTTCAGGGATGTATTTGGATCATGTCTAGCACAGAAACTTCATTGGAATTGCTTGTATTATGATACAGCAGCTTCATGCATCACTGAGGCTGGAAACAGTGCGAAAACGCTTAGAATGGCCTGTTAAGTGCATTTCAGACCAATAGAACACTACTTTAGTCAGAGTAATTTAAATGCATTTTAAAGGTGTTTGCCTTCTTCAGGGATGTATTTGGATCATGTCTAGCACAGAAACTTTATTGGATTTGCTTGTATTAAGATACAGCAGCTTCATGCATCTCTGAGGCTGGAAACAGTGCGAAAACGCTTAGAATCGCCTATTCTGTGCATTTCAGACCAATAGAACACTACTTTAGTCAGAGTAATTTAAATGCATTTAAAAGGTGTTTGCTTTCTTCAGGGATGTATTTGGATCATGTCTAGCACAGAAACTTCATTGGAATTGCTTGTATTATGATACAGCAGCTTCATGCATCACTGAGGCTGGAAACAGTGCGAAAACGCTTAGAATGGCCTGTTAAGTGCATTTCAGACCAATAGAACACTACTTTAGTCAGAGTAATTTAAATGCATGTTAAAGGTGTTTGCCTGCTTCAGGGATGTATTTGGATCATGTCTAGCACAGAAACTTTATTGGATTTGCTTGTATTAAGATACAGCAGCTTCATGCATCTCTGAGGCTGGAAACAGTGCGAAAACGCTTAGAATCGCCTATTCTGTGCATTTCAGACCAATAGAACACTACTTTAGTCAGAGTAATTTAAATGCATTTAAAAGGTGTTTGCCTGCTTCAGGGATGTATTTGGATCATGTCTAGCACAAAAACTTCATTGGAATTGCTTGTATTAAGATACAGCAGCTTCATGCATCACTCAGGCTGGAAACAGTGCGAAAACGCTTAGAATCGCCTATTCTGTGCATTTCAGACCAATAGAACACTACTTTAGTCAGAGTAATTTAAATGCATTTAAAAGGTGTTTGCCTGCTTCAGGTATGTATTTGGATCATGTCTAGCACAGAAACTTCATTGGAATTGCTTGTATCATGATACAGCAGCTTCATGCATCACTGAGGCTGGAAACAGTGCGAAAACGCTTAGAATGGCCTGTTAAGTGCATTTCAGACCAATAGAACATTACTTTAGTCAGAGTAATTTAAATGCATTTAAAAGGTGTTGGCCTTCTTCAGGGATGTATTTGGATCATGTCTAGCACAAAAACTTCATTGGAATTGCTTGTATTAAGATACAGCAGCTTCATGCATCACTCAGGCTGGAAACAGTGCGAAAATGCCTAGAATCGCCTATTCTGTGCATTTCAGACCAATAGAACACTACTTTAGTCAGAGTAATTTAAATGCATTTAAAAGGTGTTTGCCTTCTTCAGGGATGTATTTGGATCATATCTAGCACAGAAACTTCATTGGATTTGCTTGCATTAAGATACAGCAGCTTCATGCATCACCGAGGCTGGAAACAGTGCGAAAACGCTTAGAATCGCCTATTCTGTGCATTTCAGACCAATAGAACACTACTTTAGTCAGAGTAATTTAAATGCATTTAAAAGGTGTTTGCCTGCTTCAGGGATGTATTTGGATCATGTCTCGCACAAAAACTTCATTGGAATTGCTTGTATTAAGATACAGCAGCTTCATGCATCACTGAGGCTGGAAACAGTGCGAAAACGCTTAGAATCGCCTATTCTGTGCATTGTTCAGACCAATAGAACACTACTTTAGTCAGAGTAATTTAAATGCATTTAAAAGGTGTTTGCCTGCTTCAGGGATGTATTTGGATCATGTCTAGCACAAAAACTTCATTGGAATTGCTTGTATTAAGATACAGCAGCTTCATGCATCACTCAGGCTGGAAACAGTGCGAAAACGCTTAGAATCGCCTATTCTGTGCATTTCAGACCAATAGAACACTACTTTAGTCAGAGTAATTTAAATGCATTTAAAAGGTGTTTGCCTGCTTCAGGGATGTATTTGGATCATGTCTAGCACAAAAACTTCATTGGAATTTCTTGTATTAAGATACAGCAGCTTCATGCATCACTCAGGCTGGAAACAGTGCGAAAACGCCTAGAATCGCCTATTCTGTGCATTTCAGACCAATAGAACACTACTTTAGTCAGAGTAATTTAAATGCATTTAAAAGGTGTTTGCCTGCTTCAGGGATGTATTTGGATCATGTCTAGCACAAAAACTTCATTGGATTTGCTTGCATTAAGATACAGCAGCTTCATGCATCTCTGAGGCTGGAAACAGTGCGAAAACGCTTAGAATCGCCTATTCTGTGCATTTCAGACCAATAGAACACTACTTTAGTCAGAGTAATTTAAATGCATTTAAAAGGTGTTTGCTTTCTTCAGGGATGTATTTGGATCATGTCTAGCACAGAAACTTCATTGGAATTGCTTGTATTATGATACAGCAGCTTCATGCATCACTGAGGCTGGAAACAGTGCGAAAACGCTTAGAATGGCCTGTTAAGTGCATTTCAGACCAATAGAACACTACTTTAGTCAGAGTAATTTAAATGCATGTTAAAGGTGTTTGCCTGCTTCAGGGATGTGTTTGGATCATGTCTAGCACAAAAACTTCATTGGAATTGCTTGTATTAAGATACAGCAGCTTCATGCATCACTGAGGCTGGAAACAGTGCAAAAATGCTTAGAATCGCCTATTCTGTGCATTTCAGACCAATAGAACACTACTTTAGTCAGAGTAATTTAAATGCATTTAAAAGGTGTTTGCCTGCTTCAGGGATGTATTTGGATCATGTCTAGCACAAAAACTTCATTGGAATTGCTTGTATTAAGATACAGCAGCTTCATGCATCACTGAGGCTGGAAACAGTGCGAAAACGCTTAGAATCGCCTATTCTGTGCATTTCAGACCAATAGAACACTACTTTAGTCAGAGTAATTTAAATGCATTTAAAAGGTGTTTGCCTGCTTCAGGGATGTATTTGGATCATGTCTAGCACAAAAACTTCATTGGAATTTCTTGTATTAAGATACAGCAGCTTCATGCATCACTGAGGCTGGAAACAGTGCGAAAACGCTTAGAATCGCCTATTCTGTGCATTTCAGACCAATAGAACACTACTTTAGTCAGAGTAATTTAAATGCATTTAAAAGGTGTTTGCTTTCTTCAGGGATGTATTTGGATCATGTCTAGCACAGAAACTTCATTGGAATTGCTTGTATTATGATACAGCAGCTTCATGCATCACTGAGGCTGGAAACAGTGCGAAAACGCTTAGAATGGCCTGTTAAGTGCATTTCAGACCAATAGAACACTACTTTAGTCAGAGTAATTTAAATGCATGTTAAAGGTGTTTGCCTGCTTCAGGGATGTGTTTGGATCATGTCTAGCACAAAAACTTCATTGGAATTGCTTGTATTAAGATACAGCAGCTTCATGCATCACTGAGGCTGGAAACAGTGCAAAAATGCTTAGAATCGCCTATTCTGTGCATTTCAGACCAATAGAACACTACTTTAGTCAGAGTAATTTAAATGCATTTAAAAGGTGTTTGCCTGCTTCAGGGATGTATTTGGATCATGTCTAGCACAAAAACTTCATTGGAATTGCTTGTATTAAGATACAGCAGCTTCATGCATCACTGAGGCTGGAAACAGTGCGAAAACGCTTAGAATCGCCTATTCTGTGCATTTCAGACCAATAGAACACTACTTTAGTCAGAGTAATTTAAATGCATTTAAAAGGTGTTTGCCTGCTTCAGGGATGTATTTGGATCATGTCTAGCACAAAAACTTCATTGGAATTTCTTGTATTAAGATACAGCAGCTTCATGCATCACTGAGGCTGGAAACAGTGCGAAAACGCTTAGAATCGCCTATTCTGTGCATTTCAGACCAATAGAACACTACTTTAGTCAGAGTAATTTAAATGCAATTAAAAGGTGTTTGCCTGCTTCAGGGATGTGTTTGGATCATGTCTAGCACAAAAACTTCATTGGAATAGCTTGTATTAAGATACAGCAGCTTCATGCATCACTCAGGCTGGAAACAGTGCGAAAACGCTTAGAATCGCCTGTTCTGTGCATTTCAGACCAATAGAACACTACTTTAGTCAGAGTAATTTAAATGCATGTTAAAGGTGTTTGCTTTCTTCAGGGATGTATTTGGATCATATCTAGCACAAAAACTTCATTGGATTTGCTTGCATTAAGATACAGCAGCTTCATGCATCACTGAGGCTGGAAACAGTGCGAAAACGCTTAGGATCGCCTATTCTGTGCATTTCAGACCAATAGAACACTACTTTATTTAGAGTAATTTAAATTCATTTTAAAGGTGTTTGCCTTCTTCAGGGATGTATTTGGATCATGTCTATTACAGAAACTTCATTGGAATTGTTTGCATTAAGATACAGCAGCTTCATGCATCACTGAGGCTGGAAACAGTGCGAAAACGCTTAGAATCGCCTATTCTGTGCATTTCAGACCAATAGAACACTACTTTAGTCAGAGTAATTTAAATGCATTTAAAAGGTGTTTGCCTGCTTCAGGGATGTATTTGGATCATGTCTAGCACAAAAACTTCATTGGAATTTCTTGTATTAAGATACAGCAGCTTCATGCATCACTCAGGCTGGAAACAGTGCGAAAACGCTTAGAATCGCCTGTTCTGTGCATTTCAGACCAATAGAACACTACTTTAGTCAGAGTAATTTAAATGCATGTTAAAGGTGTTTGCCTTCTTCAGGGATGTATTTGGATCATATCTAGCACAAAAACTTCATTGGATTTGCTTGCATTAAGATACAGCAGCTTCATGCATCACTGAGGCTGGAAACAGTGCGAAAACGCTTAGGATCGCCTATTCTGTGCATTTCAGACCAATAGAACACTACTTTAGTCAGAGTAATTTAAATGCATGTTAAAGGTGTTTGCCTGCTTCAGGGATGTATTTGGATCATGTCTAGCACAAAAACTTCATTGGAATTGCTTGTATTAAGATACAGCAGCTTCATGCATCACTGAGGCTGGAAACAGTGCGAAAACGCTTAGAATCGCCTATTCTGTGCATTTCAGACCAATAGAACACTACTTTAGTCAGAGTAATTTAAATGCATTTAAAAGGTGTTTGCCTGCTTCAGGGATGTATTTGGATCATGTCTAGCACAAAAACTTCATTGGAGTTGCTTGTATTAAGATACAGCAGCTTCATGCATCACTCAGGCTGGAAACAGTGCGAAAACGCCTAGAATCGCCTATTCTGTGCATTTCAGACCAATAGAACACTACTTTAGTCAGAGTAATTTAAATGCATTTAAAAGGTGTTTGCCTTCTTCAGGGATGTATTTGGATCATATCTAGGACAGAAACTTCATTGGATTTGCTTGCATTAAGATACAGCAGCTTCATGCATCACTGAGGCTGGAAACAGTGCGAAAACGCTTAGAATCGCCTATTCTGTGCATTTCAGACCAATAGAACACTACTTTAGTCAGAGTAATTTAAATGCATTTAAAAAGTGTTTGCCTGCTTCAGGGATGTATTTGGATCATGTCTAGCACAAAAATTTCATTGGAATTGCTTGTATTAAGATACAGCAGCTTCATGCATCACTGAGGCTGGAAACAGTGCAAAAACGCTTAGAATCGCCTATTCTGTGCATTTCAGACCAATAGAACATTACTTTAGTCAGAGTAATTTAAATGCATTTTAAAGGTGTTTGCCTGCTTCAGGGATGTATTTGGATCATGTCTAGCACAAAAACTTCATTGGAATTGCTTGTATTAAGATACAGCAGCTTCATGCATCACTGAGGCTGGAAACAGTGCGAAAACGCTTAGAATCGCCTATTCTGTGCATTTCAGACCAATAGAACACTACTTTAGTCAGAGTAATTTAAATGCATTTAAAAGGTGTTTGCCTGCTTCAGGGATGTATTTGGATCATGTCTAGCACAAAAACTTCATTGGAATTTCTTGTATTAAGATACAGCAGCTTCATGCATCACTCAGGCTGGAAACAGTGCGAAAACGCTTAGAATCGCCTGTTCTGTGCATTTCAGACCAATAGAACACTACTTTAGTCAGAGTAATTTAAATGCATGTTAAAGGTGTTTGCCTTCTTCAGGGATGTATTTGGATCATATCTAGCACAAAAACTTCATTGGATTTGCTTGCATTAAGATACAGCAGCTTCATGCATCACTGAGGCTGGAAACAGTGCGAAAACGCTTAGGATCGCCTATTCTGTGCATTTCAGACCAATAGAACACTACTTTAGTCAGAGTAATTTAAATGCATTTAAAAGGTGTTTGCCTGCTTCAGGGATGTATTTGGATCATGTCTAGCACAAAAACTTCATTGGAGTTGCTTGTATTAAGATACAGCAGCTTCATGCATCACTCAGGCTGGAAACAGTGCGAAAACGCCTAGAATCGCCTATTCTGTGCATTTCAGACCAATAGAACACTACTTTAGTCAGAGTAATTTAAATGCATTTAAAAGGTGTTTGCCTTCTTTAGGGATGTATTTGGATCATATCTAGCACAGAAACTTCATTGGATTTGCTTGCATTAAGATACAGCAGCTTCATGCATCACTCAGGCTGGAAACAGTGCGAAAACGCATAGAATCGCCTATTCTGTGCATTTCAGACCAATAGAACACTACTTTAGTCAGAGTAATTTAAATGCATTTAAAAGGTGTTTGCCTGCTTCAGGGATGTATTTGGATCATGTCTAGCACAAAAACTTCATTGGAGTTGCTTGTATTAAGATACAGCAGCTTCATGCATCACTCAGGCTGGAAACAGTGCGAAAACGCCTAGAATCGCCTATTCTGTGCATTTCAGACCAATAGAACACTACTTTAGTCAGAGTAATTTAAATGCATTTAAAAGGTGTTTGCCTTCTTCAGGGATGTATTTGGATCATATCTAGGACAGAAACTTCATTGGATTTGCTTGCATTAAGATACAGCAGCTTCATGCATCACTGAGGCTGGAAACAGTGCGAAAACGCTTAGAATCGCCTATTCTGTGCATTTCAGACCAATAGAACACTACTTTAGTCAGAGTAATTTAAATGCATTTAAAAAGTGTTTGCCTGCTTCAGGGATGTATTTGGATCATGTCTAGCACAAAAATTTCATTGGAATTGCTTGTATTAAGATACAGCAGCTTCATGCATCACTGAGGCTGGAAACAGTGCAAAAACGCTTAGAATCGCCTATTCTGTGCATTTCAGACCAATAGAACATTACTTTAGTCAGAGTAATTTAAATGCATTTTAAAGGTGTTTGCCTGCTTCAGGGATGTATTTGGATCATGTCTAGCACAAAAACTTCATTGGAATTGCTTGTATTAAGATACAGCAGCTTCATGCATCACTGAGGCTGGAAACAGTGCGAAAACGCCTAGAATCGCCTATTCTGTGCATTTCAGACCAATAGAACACTACTTTAGTCAGAGTAATTTAAATGCATTTAAAAGGTGTTTGCCTTCTTTAGGGATGTATTTGGATCATATCTAGCACAGAAACTTCATTGGATTTGCTTGCATTAAGATACAGCAGCTTCATGCATCACTGAGGCTGGAAACAGTGCGAAAACGCTTAGAATCGCCTATTCTGTGCATTTCAGACCAATAGAACACTACTTTAGTCAGAGTAATTTAAATGCATGTTAAAGGTGTTTGCCTGCTTCAGGGATGTATTTGGATCATATCTAGCACAGAAACTTCATTGGATTTGCTTGCATTAAGATACAGCAGCTTCATGCATCACTGAGGCTGGAAACAGTGCGAAAACGCTTAGAATCGCCTATTCTGTGCATTTCAGACCAATAGAACACTACTTTAGTCAGAGTAATTTAAATGCATTTAAAAGGTGTTTGCCTGCTTCAGGGATGTATTTGGATCATATCTAGCACAGAAACTTCATTGGATTTGCTTGCATTAAGATACAGCAGCTTCATGCATCACTGAGGCTGGAAACAGTGCGAAAACGCTTAGAATCGCCTATTCTGTGCATTTCAGACCAATAGAACACTACTTTAGTCAGAGTAATTTAAATGCATTTAAAAGGTTTTTGCCTGCTTCAGGGATGTATTTGGATCATGTCTAGCACAAAAACTTCATTGGAATTGCTTGTATTAAGATACAGCAGCTTCATGCATCACCGAGGCTGGAAACAGTGCGAAAACGCTTAGAATCGCCTGTTCTGTGCATTTCAGACCAATAGAACACTACTTTAGTCAGAGTAATTTAAATGCATGTTAAAGGTGTTTGCCTGCTTCAGGGATGTATTTGGATCATATCTAGCACAGAAACTTCATTGGATTTGCTTGCATTAAGATACAGCAGCTTCATGCATCACTGGGGCTGGAAACAGTGCGAAAACGCTTAGAATCGCCTATTCTGTGCATTTCAGACCAATAGAACACTACTTTAGTCAGAGTAATTTAAATGCATTTAAAAGGTGTTTGCCTGCTTCAGGGATGTATTTGGATCATGTCTAGCACAAAAACTTCATTGGAATTGCTTGTATTAAGATACAGCAGCTTCATGCATCACCGAGGCTGGAAACAGTGCGAAAACGCTTAGAATCGCCTGTTCTGTGCATTTCAGACCAATAGAACACTACTTTAGTCAGAGTAATTTAAATGCATTTAAAAGGTGTTTGCCTGCTTCAGGGATGTATTTGGATCATATCTAGCACAGAAACTTCATTGGATTTGCTTGCATTAAGATACAGCAGCTTTATGCATCACTGAGGCTGGAAACAGTGCGAAAACGCTTAGGATCGCCTATTCTGTGCATTTCAGACCAATAGAACACTACTTTAGTCAGAGTAATTTAAATGCATTTAAAAGGTGTTTGCCTGCTTCAGGGATGTATTTGGATCATGTCTAGCACAAAAACTTCATTGGAATTGCTTGTATTAAGATACAGCAGCTTCATGCATCGCTCAGGCTGGAAACAGTGCGAAAACGCTTAGAATCGCCTATTCTGTGCATTTCAGACCAATAGAACACTACTTTAGTCAGAGTAATTTAAATGCATTTTAAAGGTGTTTGCCTTCTTCAGGGATGTATTTGGATCATGTCTAGCACAGAAACTTTATTGGATTTGCTTGCATTAAGATACAGCAGCTTCATGCATCACTGAGGCTGGAAACAGTGCAAAAATGCTTAGAATCGCCTATTCTGTGCATTTCAGACCAATAGAACACTACTTTAGTCAGAGTAATTTAAATGCATTTAAAAGGTGTTTGCCTGCTTCAGGGATGTATTTGGATCATGTCTAGCACAGAAACTTCATTGGAATTGCTTGTATTAAGATACAGCAGCTTCATGCATCACTGAGGCTGGAAACAGTGCGAAAACGCTTAGAATGGCCTGTTAAGTGCATTTCAGACCAATACAACACTACTTTAGTGAGAGTAATTTAAATGCATTTTAAAGGTGTTTGCCTTCTTCTGGGATGTATTTGGATCATGTCTAGCACAGAAACTTTATTGGATTTACTTGCATTAAGATACAGCAGCTTCATGCATCACTGAAGCTGGAAACAGTGCAAAAACGCTTAGAATCGCCTATTCTGTGCATTTCAGACCAATAGAACACTACTTTAGTCAGAGTAATTTAAATGCATTTTAAAGGTGTTTGCCTTCTTCAGGGATGTATTTGGATCATGTCTAGCACAGAACCTTTATTGGATTTGCTTGCATTAAGATACAGCAGCTTCATGCATCACTGAGGCTGGAAACAGTGCGAAAACGCTTAGAATGGCCTTTTAAGTTCATTTCAGACCAATAGAACACTACTTTAGTCAGAGTAATTTAAATGCATTTTAAAGGTGTTTGCCTTCTTCAGGGATGTATTTGGATCATGTCTAGCACAAAAACTTCATTGGAATTGCTTGTATTAAGATACAGCAGCTTCATGCATCACTCAGACTGGAAACAGTGCGAAAACGCTTAGAATCGCCTATTCTGTGCATTTCAGACCAATAGAACACTACTTTAGTCAGAGTAATTTAAATGCATTTAAAAGGTGTTTGCCTGCTTCAGGGATGTATTTGGATCATGTCTAGCACAAAAACTTCATTGGAATTTCTTGTATTAAGATACAGCAGCTTCATGCATCACTCAGGCTGGAAACAGTGCGAAAACGCCTAGAATCGCCTATTCTGTGCATTTCAGACCAATAGAACACTACTTTAGTCAGAGTAATTTAAATGCATCTTAAAGGTGTTTGCCTGCTTCAGGGATGTATTTGGATTGTGTCTAGTACAAAAACTTAATTGGAATTGCTTGCATTAAGACACAGCAGCTTCATGCATCACTGAGGCTGGAATCAGTGCAAAAACGCGTCAAATCGCCTGTTCTGTGTATTTCAGACCAAAAAGACACTATTTTGATTAGAGTAATTTAAATGCATTTTAAAGGTGTTTGCCTCTTTCAGGGATGTATTTGGATCATATCTAGCACAGAAACTTCATTGGATTTGCTTGCATTAAGATACAGCAGCTTCATGCATCACTGAGGCTGGAAACAGTGCGAAAACGCTTAGAATCGCCTATTCTGTGCATTTCAGACCAATAGAACACTACTTTAGTCAGAGTAATTTAAATGGAATTAAAAGGTGTTTGCCTTCTTCAGGGATGTATTTGGATCATGTCTAGCACAAAAACTTCATTGGAATTGCTTGTATTAAGATACAGCAGCTTCATGCATCACTGAGGCTGGAAACAGTGCGAAAACGCTTAGAATCGCCTATTCTGTGCATTTCAGACCAATAGAACACTACTTTAGTCAGAGTAATTTAAATGCATTTTAAAGGTGTTTGCCTGCTTCAGAGATGTATTTGGATCATGTATAGCACAAAAACTTCATTGGAATTGCTTGTATTAAGATACAGCAGCTTCATGCATCACTCAGGCTGGAAACAGTGCGAAAACGCTTAGAATCGCCTATTCTGTGCATTTCAGACCAATAGAACACTACTTTAGTCAGAGTAATTTAAATGCATTTTAAAGGTGTTTGCCTTCTTCAGGGATGTATTTGGATCATGTCTAGCACAGAAACTTTATTGGATTTGCTTGCATTAAGATACAGCAGCTTCATGCATCACTGAGGCTGGAAACAGTGCAAAAATGCTTAGAATCGCCTATTCTGTGCATTTCAGACCAATAGAACACTACTTTAGTCAGAGTAATTTAAATGCATTTAAAAGGTGTTTGCCTGCTTCAGGGATGTATTTGGATCATGTCTAGCACAGAAACTTCATTGGAATTGCTTGTATTAAGATACAGCAGCTTCATGCATCACTGAGGCTGGAAACAGTGCGAAAACGCTTAGAATGGCCTGTTAAGTGCATTTCAGACCAATACAACACTACTTTAGTGAGAGTAATTTAAATGCATTTTAAAGGTGTTTGCCTTCTTCTGGGATGTATTTGGATCATGTCTAGCACAGAAACTTTATTGGATTTACTTGCATTAAGATACAGCAGCTTCATGCATCACTGAAGCTGGAAACAGTGCAAAAACGCTTAGAATCGCCTATTCTGTGCATTTCAGACCAATAGAACACTACTTTAGTCAGAGTAATTTAAATGCATTTTAAAGGTGTTTGCCTTCTTCAGGGATGTATTTGGATCATGTCTAGCACAGAACCTTTATTGGATTTGCTTGCATTAAGATACAGCAGCTTCATGCATCACTGAGGCTGGAAATAGTGCAAAAACGCGTAAAATCGCCTATTCTGTGCATTTCAGACCAATAGAACACTACTTTAGTCAGAGTAATTTAAATGCATTTTAAAGGTGTTTGCCTTCTTCAGGGATGTATTTGGATCATGTCTAGCACAGAACCTTTATTGGATTTGCTTGCATTAAGATACAGCAGCTTCATGCATCACTCAGGCTGGAAACAGTGCGAAAACGCTTAGAATGGCCTTTTAAGTTCATTTCAGACCAATAGAACACTACTTTAGTCAGAGTAATTTAAATGCATTTTAAAGGTGTTTGCCTTCTTCAGGGATGTATTTGGATCATGTCTAGCACAAAAACTTCATTGGAATTGCTTGTATTAAGATACAGCAGCTTCATGCATCACTCAGACTGGAAACAGTGCGAAAACGCTTAGAATCGCCTATTCTGTGCATTTCAGACCAATAGAACACTACTTTAGTCAGAGTAATTTAAATGCATTTAAAAGGTGTTTGCCTGCTTCAGGGATGTATTTGGATCATGTCTAGCACAAAAACTTCATTGGAATTTCTTGTATTAAGATACAGCAGCTTCATGCATCACTCAGGCTGGAAACAGTGCGAAAACGCATAGAATCGCCTATTCTGTGCATTTCAGACCAATAGAACACTACTTTAGTCAGAGTAATTAAATTGCATCTTAAAGGTGTTTGCCTGCTTCAGGGATGTATTTGGATTGTGTCTAGTACAAAAACTTAATTGGAATTGCTTGCATTAAGACACAGCAGCTTCATGCATCACTGAGGCTGGAATCAGTGCAAAAACGCGTCAAATCGCCTGTTCTGTGTATTTCAGACCAAAAAGACACTATTTTGATTAGAGTAATTTAAATGCATTTTAAAGGTGTTTGCCTCTTTCAGGGATGTATTTGGATCATATCTAGCACAGAAACTTCATTGGATTTGCTTGCATTAAGATACAGCAGCTTCATGCATCACTGAGGCTGGAAACAGTGCGAAAACGCTTAGAATCGCCTATTCTGTGCATTTCAGACCAATAGAACACTACTTTAGTCAGAGTAATTTAAATGGAATTAAAAGGTGTTTGCCTTCTTCAGGGATGTATTTGGATCATGTCTAGCACAAAAACTTCATTGGAATTGCTTGTATTAAGATACAGCAGCTTCATGCATCACTGAGGCTGGAAACAGTGCGAAAACGCTTAGAATCGCCTATTCTGTGCATTTCAGACCAATAGAACACTACTTTAGTCAGAGTAATTTAAATGCATTTAAAAGGTGTTTGCCTGCTTCAGGGATGTATTTGGATCATGTCTAGCACAAAAATTTCATTGGAATTGCTTGTATTAAGATACAGCAGCTTCATGCATCACTCAGGCTGGAAACAGTGCGAAAACGCTTAGAATCGCCTATTCTGTGCATTTCAGACCAATAGAACACTACTTTAGTCAGAGTAATTTAAATGCATTTAAAAGGTGTTTGCCTGCTTCAGGGATGTATTTGGATCATGTCTAGCACAAAAACTTCATTGGAATTGCTTGCATTAAGACACAGCAGCTTCATGCATCACTGAGGCTGGAATCAGTGCAAAAACGCGTCAAATCGCCTGTTCTGTGTATTTCAGACCAAAAAGACACTATTTTGATTAGAGTAATTTAAATGCATTTTAAAGGTGTTTGCCTCTTTCAGGGATGTATTTGGATCATATCTAGCACAGAAACTTCATTGGATTTGCTTGCATTAAGATACAGCAGCTTCATGCATCACTGAGGCTGGAAACAGTGCGAAAACGCTTAGAATCGCCTATTCTGTGCATTTCAGACCAATAGAACACTACTTTAGTCAGAGTAATTTAAATGGAATTAAAAGGTGTTTGCCTTCTTCAGGGATGTATTTGGATCATGTCTAGCACAAAAACTTCATTGGAATTGCTTGTATTAAGATACAGCAGCTTCATGCATCACTGAGGCTGGAAACAGTGCGAAAACGCTTAGAATCGCCTATTCTGTGCATTTCAGACCAATAGAACACTACTTTAGTCAGAGTAATTTAAATGCATTTTAAAGGTGTTTGCCTGCTTCAGGGATGTATTTGGATCATGTATAGCACAAAAACTTCATTGGAATTGCTTGTATTAAGATACAGCAGCTTCATGCATCACTCAGGCTGGAAACAGTGCGAAAACGCTTAGAATCGCCTATTCTGTGCATTTCAGACCAATAGAACACTACTTTAGTCAGAGTAATTTAAATGCATTTTAAAGGTGTTTGCCTTCTTCAGGGATGTATTTGGATCATGTCTAGCACAGAAACTTTATTGGATTTGCTTGCATTAAGATACAGCAGCTTCATGCATCACTGAGGCTGGAAACAGTGCAAAAATGCTTAGAATCGCCTATTCTGTGCATTTCAGACCAATAGAACACTACTTTAGTCAGAGTAATTTAAATGCATTTAAAAGGTGTTTGCCTGCTTCAGGGATGTATTTGGATCATGTCTAGCACAGAAACTTCATTGGAATTGCTTGTATTAAGATACAGCAGCTTCATGCATCACTGAGGCTGGAAACAGTGCGAAAACGCTTAGAATGGCCTGTTAAGTGCATTTCAGACCAATACAACACTACTTTAATGAGAGTAATTTAAATGCATTTTAAAGGTGTTTGCCTTCTTCTGGGATGTATTTGGATCATGTCTAGCACAGAAACTTTATTGGATTTACTTGCATTAAGATACAGCAGCTTCATGCATCACTGAAGCTGGAAACAGTGCAAAAACGCTTAGAATCGCCTATTCTGTGCATTTCAGACCAATAGAACACTACTTTAGTCAGAGTAATTTAAATGCATTTTAAAGGTGTTTGCCTTCTTCAGGGATGTATTTGGATCATGTCTAGCACAGAACCTTTATTGGATTTGCTTGCATTAAGATACAGCAGCTTCATGCATCACTGAGGCTGGAAATAGTGCAAAAACGCGTAAAATCGCCTATTCTGTGCATTTCAGACCAATAGAACACTACTTTAGTCAGAGTAATTTAAATGCATTTTAAAGGTGTTTGCCTTCTTCAGGGATGTATTTGGATCATGTCTAGCACAGAACCTTTATTGGATTTGCTTGCATTAAGATACAGCAGCTTCATGCATCACTCAGGCTGGAAACAGTGCGAAAACGCTTAGAATGGCCTTTTAAGTTCATTTCAGACCAATAGAACACTACTTTAGTCAGAGTAATTTAAATGCATTTAAAAGGTGTTTGCCTGCTTCAGGGATGTATTTGGATCATGTCTAGCACAAAAACTTCATTGGAATTTCTTGTATTAAGATACAGCAGCTTCATGCATCACTCAGGCTGGAAACAGTGCGAAAACGCATAGAATCGCCTATTCTGTGCATTTCAGACCAATAGAACACTACTTTAGTCAGAGTAATTAAATTGCATCTTAAAGGTGTTTGCCTGCTTCAGGGATGTATTTGGATTGTGTCTAGTACAAAAACTTAATTGGAATTGCTTGCATTAAGACACAGCAGCTTCATGCATCACTGAGGCTGGAATCAGTGCAAAAACGCGTCAAATCGCCTGTTCTGTGTATTTCAGACCAAAAAGACACTATTTTGATTAGAGTAATTTAAATGCATTTTAAAGGTGTTTGCCTCTTTCAGGGATGTATTTGGATCATATCTAGCACAGAAACTTCATTGGATTTGCTTGCATTAAGATACAGCAGCTTCATGCATCACTGAGGCTGGAAACAGTGCGAAAACGCTTAGAATCGCCTATTCTGTGCATTTCAGACCAATAGAACACTACTTTAGTCAGAGTAATTTAAATGGAATTAAAAGGTGTTTGCCTTCTTCAGGGATGTATTTGGATCATGTCTAGCACAAAAACTTCATTGGAATTGCTTGTATTAAGATACAGCAGCTTCATGCATCACTGAGGCTGGAAACAGTGCGAAAACGCTTAGAATCGCCTATTCTGTGCATTTCAGACCAATAGAACACTACTTTAGTCAGAGTAATTTAAATGCATTTAAAAGGTGTTTGCCTGCTTCAGGGATGTATTTGGATCATGTCTAGCACAAAAATTTCATTGGAATTGCTTGTATTAAGATACAGCAGCTTCATGCATCACTCAGGCTGGAAACAGTGCGAAAACGCCTAGAATCGCCTATTCTGTGCATTTCAGACCAATAGAACACTACTTTAGTCAGAGTAATTTAAATGCATTTAAAAGGTGTTTGCCTGCTTCAGGGATGTATTTGGATCATGTCTAGCACAAAAACTTCATTGGAATTTCTTGTATTAAGATACAGCAGCTTCATGCATCACTCAGGCTGGAAACAGTGCGAAAACGCTTAGAATCGCCTATTCTGTGCATTTCAGACCAATAGAACACTACTCAAGTCAGAGTAATTTAAATGCATTTAAAAGGTGTTTGCCTGCTTCAGGGATGTATTTGGATCATGTCTAGCACAAAAACTTCATTGGAATTTCTTGTATTAAGATACAGCAGCTTCATGCATCACTGAGGCTGGAAACAGTGCGAAAACGCATAGAATCGCCTATTCTGTGCATTTCAGACCAATAGAACACTACTTTAGTCAGAGTAATTAAATTGCATCTTAAAGGTGTTTGCCTGCTTCAGGGATGTATTTGGATTGTGTCTAGTACAAAAACTTAATTGGAATTGCTTGCATTAAGACACAGCAGCTTCATGCATCACTGAGGCTGGAATCAGTGCAAAAACGCGTCAAATCGCCTGTTCTGTGTATTTCAGACCAAAAAGACACTATTTTGATTAGAGTAATTTAAATGCATTTTAAAGGTGTTTGCCTCTTTCAGGGATGTATTTGGATCATATCTAGCACAGAAACTTCATTGGATTTGCTTGCATTAAGATACAGCAGCTTCATGCATCACTGAGGCTGGAAACAGTGCGAAAACGCTTAGAATCGCCTATTCTGTGCATTTCAGACCAATAGAACACTACTTTAGTCAGAGTAATTTAAATGGAATTAAAAGGTGTTTGCCTTCTTCAGGGATGTATTTGGATCATGTCTAGCACAAAAACTTCATTGGAATTGCTTGTATTAAGATACAGCAGCTTCATGCATCACTGAGGCTGGAAACAGTGCGAAAACGCTTAGAATCGCCTATTCTGTGCATTTCAGACCAATAGAACACTACTTTAGTCAGAGTAATTAAATTGCATCTTAAAGGTGTTTGCCTGCTTCAGGGATGTATTTGGATCATGTCTAGCACAGAAACTTTATTGGATTTGCTTGCATTAAGATACAGCAGCTTCATGCATCACTGAGGCTGGAAACAGTGCGAAACCGCTTAGAATGCCCTTATAAGTGCATTTCAGACCAAAAGAACACTAATTTAGTCAGAGTAATTTAAATGCATTTAAAAGGTGTTTGCCTGCTTCAGGGATGTATTTGGATCATGTCTAGCACAAAAACTTCATTGGAATTTCTTGTATTAAGATACAGCAGCTTCATGCATCACTGAGGCTGGAAACAGTGCGAAAACGCATAGAATCGCCTATTCTGTGCATTTCAGACCAATAGAACACTACTTTAGTCAGAGTAATTAAATTGCATCTTAAAGGTGTTTGCCTGCTTCAGGGATGTATTTGGATTGTGTCTAGTACAAAAACTTAATTGGAATTGCTTGCATTAAGACACAGCAGCTTCATGCATCACTGAGGCTGGAATCAGTGCAAAAACGCGTCAAATCGCCTGTTCTGTGTATTTCAGACCAAAAAGACACTATTTTGATTAGAGTAATTTAAATGCATTTTAAAGGTGTTTGCCTCTTTCAGGGATGTATTTGGATCATATCTAGCACAGAAACTTCATTGGATTTGCTTGCATTAAGATACAGCAGCTTCATGCATCACTGAGGCTGGAAACAGTGCGAAAACGCTTAGAATCGCCTATTCTGTGCATTTCAGACCAATAGAACACTACTTTAGTCAGAGTAATTTAAATGGAATTAAAAGGTGTTTGCCTTCTTCAGGGATGTATTTGGATCATGTCTAGCACAAAAACTTCATTGGAATTGCTTGTATTAAGATACAGCAGCTTCATGCATCACTGAGGCTGGAAACAGTGCGAAAACGCTTAGAATCGCCTATTCTGTGCATTTCAGACCAATAGAACACTACTTTAGTCAGAGTAATTTAAATGCATTTAAAAGGTGTTTGCCTGCTTCAGGGATGTATTTGGATCATGTCTAGCACAAAAATTTCATTGGAATTGCTTGTATTAAGATACAGCAGCTTCATGCATCACTCAGGCTGGAAACAGTGCGAAAACGCTTAGAATCGCCTATTCTGTGCATTTCAGACCAATAGAACACTACTTTAGTCAGAGTAATTTAAATGCATTTAAAAGGTGTTTGCCTGCTTCAGGGATATATTTGGATCATGTCTAGCACAAAAACTTCATTGGAATTTCTTGTATTAAGATACAGCAGCTTCATGCATCACTCAGGCTGGAAACAGTGCGAAAACGCCTAGAATCGCCTATTCTGTGCATTTCAGACCAATAGAACACTACTTTAGTCAGAGTAATTTAAATGCATTTAAAAGGTGTTTGCCTGCTTCAGGGATGTATTTGGATCATGTCTAGCACAAAAACTTCATTGGAATTTCTTGTATTAAGATACAGCAGCTTCATGCATCACTCAGGCTGGAAACAGTGCGAAAACGCTTAGAATCGCCTATTCTGTGCATTTCAGACCAATAGAACACTACTCAAGTCAGAGTAATTTAAATGCATTTAAAAGGTGTTTGCCTTCTTCGGGGATGTATTTGGATCATGTCTAGCACAGAAACTTCATTGGAATTGCTTGTATTATGATACAGCAGCTTCATGCATCACTGAGGCTGGAAACAGTGCGAAAACGCTTAGAATCGCCTATTCTGTGCATTTCAGACCAATAGAACACTACTTTAGTCAGAGTAATTTAAATTCATTTTAAAGGTGTTTTCCTTCTTCAGGGATGTATTTGGATCATGTCTAGCACAGAAACTTTATTGGATTTGCTTGCATTAAGATACAGCAGCTTCATGCATCACTGAGGCTGGAAACAGTGCAAAAACGCTTAGAATGGCCTGATAAGTGCATTTCAGACCAAAAGAACACTAATTTAGTCAGAGTAATTTAAATGCATTTAAAAGGTGTTTGCCTGCTTCAGGGATGTATTTGGATCATGTCTAGCACAGAAACTTCATTGGAATTGTTTGTACTAAGATACAGCAGCTTCATGCATCACTGAGGCTGGAAACAGTGCGAAAACGCTTAGAATCGCCTATTCTGTGCATTTCAGACCAATAGAACACTACTTTAGTCAGAGTAATTTAAATGCATTTAAAAGGTGTTTGCCTGCTTCAGGGATGTATTTGGATCATGTCTAGCACAGAAACTTCATTGGAATTGCTTGTATTATGATACAGCAGCTTCATGCATCACTGAGGCTGGAAACAGTGCGAAAACGCTTAGAATCGCCTATTCTGTGCATTTCAGACCAATAGAACACTACTTTAGTCAGAGTAATTTAAATTCATTTTAAAGGTGTTTTCCTTCTTCAGGGATGTATTTGGATCATGTCTAGCACAGAAACTTTATTGGATTTGCTTGCATTAAGATACAGCAGCTTCATGCATCACTGAGGCTGGAAACAGTGCAAAAACGCTTAGAATCGCCTATTCTGTGCATTTTAGACCAATAGAACACTACTTTAGTCAGAATAATTTAAATGCATTTTAAAGGTGTTTGCCTTCTTCAGGGATGTATTTGGATCATGTCTAGCACAGAAACTTCATTGGAATTGCTTGTATTATGATACAGCAGCTTCATGCATCACTGAGGCTGGAAACAGTGCGAAAACGCTTAGAATGGCCTGTTAAGTGCATTTCAGACCAATAGAACATTACTTTAGTCAGAGTAATTTAAATGCATTTAAAAGGTGTTTGCCTGCTTCAGGGATGTATTTGGATCATGTCTAGCACAGAAACTTCATTGGAATTGCTTGTATTATGATACAGCAGCTTCATGCATCACTGAGGCTGGAAACAGTGCGAAAACGCTTAGAATGGCCTGTTAAGTGCATTTCAGACCAATAGAACATTACTTTAGTCAGAGTAATTTAAATGCATGTTAAAGGTGTTTGCCTGCTTCAGGGATGTATTTGGATCATGTCTAGCACAGAAACTTCATTGGATTTGCTTGCATTAAGATACAGCAGCTTCATGCATCACTGAGGCTGGAAACAGTGCGAAAACGCTTAGAATCGCCTATTCTGTGCATTTCAGACCAATAGAACACTACTTTAGTCAGAGTAATTTAAATGCATTTAAAAGGTGTTTGCCTGCTTCAGGGATGTATTTGGATCATGTCTAGCTCAAAAACTTCATTGGAATTGCTTGTATTAAGATACAGCAGCTTCATGCATCACTCAGGCTGGAAACAGTGCGAAAACGCTTAGAATCGCCTATTCTGTGCATTTCAGACCAATAGAACACTACTTTAGTCAGAGTAATTTAAATGCATTTAAAAGGTGTTTGCCTGCTTCAGGGATGTATTTGGATCATGTCTAGCACAAAAACTTCATTGGAATTTCTTGTATTAAGATACAGCAGCTTCATGCATCACTCAGGCTGGAAACAGTGCGAAAACGCTTAGAATCGCCTATTCTGTGCATTTCAGACCAATAGAACACTACTTTAGTCAGAGTAATTTAAATGCAATTAAAAGGTGTTTGCCTGTTTCAGGGATGTGTTTGGATCATGTCTAGCACAAAAACTTCATTGCATTTGCTTGCATTAAGATACAGCAGCTTCATGCATCACTGAGGCTGGAAACAGTGCAAAAACGCTTTGAATCGCCTATTCTGTGCATTTCAGACCAATAGAACACTACTTTAGTCAGAGTAATTTAAATGCATTTTAAAGGTGTTTGCCTGCTTCAGGGATGTATTTGGATCATGTCTAGCACAAAAACTTCATTGGAATTTCTTGTATTAAGATACAGCAGCTTCATGCATCACTGAGGCTGGAAACAGTGCAAAAACGCTTAGAATCGCCTAT
The DNA here is from genome assembly GCA_030770545.1 of Macropodus opercularis. NCBI lineage: Eukaryota > Metazoa > Chordata > Actinopteri > Anabantiformes > Osphronemidae > Macropodus > Macropodus opercularis. The sequence goes on from CM061110.1 coordinate 2,934,039, forward strand.
TCTGTGCATTTCAGACCAATAGAACACTACTTTAGTCAGAGTAATTTAAATGCATTTAAAAGGTGTTTGCCTGCTTCAGGGATGTATTTGGATCATGTCTAGCACAGAAACTTCATTGGAATTGCTTGTATTATGATACAGCAGCTTCATGCATCACTGAGGCTGGAAACAGTGCGAAAACGCTTAGAATGGCCTGTTAAGTGCATTTCAGACCAATAGAACATTACTTTAGTCAGAGTAATTTAAATGCATTTAAAAGGTGTTTGCCTTCTTCAGGGATGTATTTGGATCATGTCTAGCACAAAAACTTCATTGGAATTGCTTGTATTAAGATACAGCAGCTTCATGCATCACTGAGGCTGGAAACAGTGCGAAAACGCTTAGAAGGGCCTGTTCTGTGCATTTCAGACCAATAGAACACTACTTTAGTCAGAGTAATTTAAATACATTTAAAAGGTGTTTGCCTGCTTCAGGGATGTATTTGGATCATGTCTAGCACAAAAACTTCATTGGAATTGCTTGTATTAAGATACAGCAGCTTCATGCATCACTCAGGCTGGAAACAGTGCGAAAACGCTTAGAATGGCCTGTTCTGTGCATTTCAGACCAATAGAACACTACTTTAGTCAGAGTAATTTAAATGCAGGTTAAAGGTGTTTGCCTTCTTCAGGGATGTATTTGGATCATATCTAGCACAGAAACTTCATTGGATTTGCTTGCATTAAGATACAGCAGCTTCATGCATCACTGAGGCTGTAAACAGTGCAAAAACGCTTAGAATTGCCTATTCTGTGCATTTCAGACCAAAAGAACACTACTTTAGTCAGAGTAATTTAAATGCATTTAAAAGGTGTTTGCCTGCTTCAGGGATGTATTTGGATCAAGTCTAGCACAAAAACTTCATTGGAATTGCTTGTATTAAGATACAGCAGCTTCATGCATCACTGAGGCTGGAAACAGTGCAAAAACGCTTAGAATCGCCTATTCTGTGCATTTCAGACCAATAGAACACTACTTTAGTCAGAGTAATTTAAATGCATTTAAAAGGTTTTTGCCTGCTTCAAGAATGTATTTGGATCATGTCTAGCACAAAAACTTCATTGGAATTGGTTCCATTAAGATACAGCAGCCTAATGCATCACTGAGGCTGGAATCAGTGTGAAAACGCGTCAAATCGCCTGTTCTTTGCATTTCAGACCAAAAAGACACTACTTTGATCTGAGTAATTGAAATGCATTTAAAAGGTGTTTGCCTGCTTCAGGGATGTATTTGGATCATGTCTAGCACAAAAACCAGCAGCGAGGAATAGACAGGTTTGAGCAATAACGAGCCACTGTGTCGCTAGATCTGTCTGTGACAGAGATGAGGCGCAACGAGGGTGTCCACCAGGCGGAGGAGGGTTACGCGTCATCTGAGCTATACGCCTCGGGGAAAACCTTCCCTCTTAGTAACGTGACCGAGGCGGCTGCTTCGCAGTCTGCTCAGATAATCCGTGCGCAGCGTGCGCCACTGCATGAATCCCTGGACCGCGATTCGGATCTGGAGGTGGATGTCGCACGGCTTTTAGCTGTGCGTAAAAAGGCCCGTGTATTTCAGGAGACTAAGGCGCACAAGACTGTTACCAGAGACAAATGTAAAAAATGATAAGGAACATATTTAACTATCCCTCTCATGGTTTCTATTTTATCCTTCAATGCCTCCGGATTGCGTTCGAGCAATAAAATTAACAGTTTCTTTGCCACGGTGGAGGCTGACGTCATTTGCCTTCGGAAACTCATTGGGATTCCAGTACGGAGCAATACGTGAAGACGAAGTGGGGGGGACCCATCTTTACTTCCCCGGGGACGGATAGATCTTGTGGCGTTGCCGTGTGTTTTAAAGGCAACGCCTGCACGTGCACGGTTGCGCACGTGCAGCATGTCCATAATGATATGGATAGTAGATTTATTGTTTGTGCGTTCATGGTGCATTCTGTCACATATACACTGTTGAATGTATACGCTCCTAATGTAGAAGCGGACAGAAGACGATTTTTCCAGCACATCTCTCAGTACTGTGTGCAAAACTGCTTGCTGGTGGGGGATTTTAATGTTGCCCTCACCCCGACGGACGTCTCTAACAATAATGTATTCAGGTGGGATGTCAGCCGCCCTGCGATTTATACACTCATTCAAACGCACGGACTTGCTGATATGTGGAGGGTTACGCACCCACGTGCCAGAAGATTCTCCCGTAGGCAACAAGTGCTAAGCACTGAGAGAAAAGAACACAACCACAACAACAAAACAAGCAGCAACAGAACACAGGCAGGATGGTTGGACCAGCAACTGAACACTGGAGACACACAACTCTGAGTCTGATGATACCTGTAGATGAGGATAGAGAGACAGAAGGGAAGAAGCACAACTAGGAGAGAAAAGGGACAAAGTTAGTCACATGTGGAAATGGAGGCATGTTGGCGGATAGAAGAGAGAAAGAGCTCAGTGAATGAAGGACGTCCCGCAGCAGTCTAAGTCTATAGCAGCTTAACTAAGAGATGGTTCAGAGTGACCAGAGCCATCTCTAACTATACGCTTGTCAAAAAGAAAGGTTTTAAGCCTAGTTTTAAAACTAGAGAGAGTGTCTGCTTCTCGAACCTGGACTGGAAGCTGGTTCCATAGGAGAGGAGCTTGGTAGCTAAATGCTCTGCCTCCCGTTCTACATTTAGAAACTCTAGGAACCACAAGTAGACCAGCGCTCTGAGAACGAAGCGTTCTGTTGGGAGCATAAGGAGCCATGAGGTCTTTAAGATAAGATGGAGCTTTATTTTGAAGAGCTTTGTAGGTGAGGAGAAGAATTTTGAATTCTATCCCAGATTTGACAGGGAGCCAATGCAGAGAAGCTAATGTAGGAGAAATGTGATCTCTCTTCCTAAGTCCAGTCAGAACTCCAAAGCTAATTCCTGTGCGGATGGAAGATTGATCATGAACATGAACAAATTGGAATCTATTCAACAGATAAGACTTAAACCATCCCAGTGCTTTTCCTTTAATCCCAATGCTATGTTCCAGTCTCTGCAATAGAATCTTGTGATCTATCGTATCAAATGCTGCACTAAGATCTAACAGGACAAGTACAGAAACTAGACCATTGTCTGAAGCTGTGAGAAGATCATTAGTGACTCTAATCAGAGCTGTTTCTGTGCTATGATGTAATCTGAATCCTGACTGGAAATCTTCATATAGGTCATTTCTACGCAGGTGGTCACATAGTTGTTTAGCTACGGTTTTTTCAAGAACTTTAGAAATAAAGGGCAGATTGGATATAGGCCTATAATTTGCAAGTTCTCTAGGGTCAAGAGTAGTTTTTTTCAATAAAGGTTTGACCACAGCAACCTTAAAAGCCTGTGGTACGTAGCCTGTAAACAGAGATTGGTTGATTTGATTTAATATGGACGTGCTGATTAATGGAAAAACTTCTTTGAGTAATCTGGTTGGGATTGGGTCTAAGAGACAAGTAGCTGATTTGGCAGAGGTAATTATTGAAGTTAACTCAGTATGATCTATGGGGGAAAAAATGTTTAAGTAAGACATAGGTCTAACCAGCAGATCTAATGCTGTTGGATCTGCAGATCGGTTTATGACTTTTGTTGACAGATTCTGATAAATCTTTTCTCTAATGGTTATGATTTCATTGGTAAAGAAATTCATAAAGTCATTGCTGCTGAGATTTAAAGGGACACTAGGCTCAACACAGCTATGACTCTTAGTCAGCCTGGCTACAGTGCTGAAAAGAAACCTGGGGTTGTTTTTATTTTCCTCAATCAATGATGAATAATATGTGGTTCTAGCAACCCGAAGTGCTTTTTTATATAGTATTAAACTGTTTTTCCATACTTCACCTAATTTGTTGGAACGCCACAGTCTTTCTAGTTTTCGAGTCCTCTGCTTAAGGCTGCGGTTATACCATGGAGCCAACCTCCTCTGATTCACTAGCTTCTTCTTCAGAGGAGCAACAGTGTCTAAAATTGTACGCAGTGAAGCTGCAGCATCATCAACAAGACAATCTACCTGCTCATGATTCAGATGACTGCTCTCCTCTGTGTAGCTACAAGGGAATGAAACAAAAGATGATGGAATCATCTCCTTAAATCTAACAACTAGAGATGAGCCGGATACTCGGCTGAAACGAGTATCCGGTACGGATAAAGCCCTTCTGCCGAGTACGAGTATTATACGAGTAATACGAGTCAATATCTGTGCTCGGATTACATGAAAATCAGCATTGGGTAGCTGATTGTGTCAGAGTTCTGTGATAGGCTGGTAGTAACAGCCCCTCCCCTGCACACATACAGATGTATTGTGTTGCTGTGTCCCGCTCTGCTCAGAACAGCACTCTGTCCCTCAGTCACTCTGGTTCGCAAGTACAGCGCGGTACTTTTCCATTAACGTTTAGGGTTTTTTCAGCTTTTTACTTCGGGTTGTAATACGTACTAACCAGCAGAGTTCTGGTAAACGTGGGTTCAGACGTGAATGCGACTCGCATTGCGTCTCTTCCTGTCGGAGAATTTTTTTTCTTTTTTAAACCTTCAGCTGTCTCTAACCAGTAACCAGACACTGAGTGTCTGACACGTTTTTGCTGTATTTCATAAAAAATAAAGGTATTAACTTAAGCTAGTGTTATAAATATTACAAATTAATTATTAAGCTACACACACACACTCTCTCTCTGCCGTTGTCAGTTTATTTTTAAGTCAGCTGGCTCTAACCATTTTTTTTTACTTCACACACTGTGTCTGACACTTTTTTGCTGTATTTCATAAAATATAAAGGTAGTAGTGGTATAAATAATATTACAAATTAAGCTACACGCACAAACAAACACTCTCTCTCTCCCTCTTATGATCAGTGATACAGAATAATGAGTGATACAGAGTATAGACAAGACAAACTCCACCTACTTCCGTGTAAGGCCACACCCACTCCGAGTACAGATACAGATAATGCTGTACTCGCTCATCCCTACTAACAACAGCATCATTAGATAAACATCTGCTGTAATAGAACTTATTTCCAACTGTTGTCAGGTCTGTTATGGTAAATTCAAACGTTATTAAGAAATGGTCAGATAACAGAGGGTTTTGAGGGAGAACTTTTAAGCGATCAATCTCAACCCCATAAGTCAGGACAAGATCGAGAGTATGATTAAGACAGTGAGTGGGTTCATTCACATGCTGACTAAAACCAATAGAATCCAGTAGTGAATTAAATGCAATGTTGGAGACAGTTACTGTCAACATTCACATGAATGTTAAAGTCGCCCACTACAATCACTTTATCTGTGCTGAGAACTAAGTTAGATAAAAACTCAGTTAAGAATTCAGTTAAGAACTCTGAATATGGACCAGGAGGACGGTAGACAACACAGAACACAACTGGTTTCTGGGTTTTACAGTCTGAGTGAGAAAGGCTCAGAGTGAGGCTTTCAAAAGAATTATAGTTATGTTTAGGGCTAGGAGTAATTAATATATCTGAGTTATATATTGCTGCTATTCCTCCACCTCTACCTGAACTTCTAGGAATATGATGGTTGATGTGACTGGTTGGAGTTGACTCATTCAGACAAACGTATTCATCCTGCTGCAGCCAGGTTTCAGTGAGACTAAATAAATCTATGTGATGGTCACTTATCAAGTCATTTATTAACAGAGATTTAGAAGAGAGAGATCTGATATTTAATAGAGCACATTTAATTCTTTTATTGTTACTTTGTTCTGTAAGAGAAGCTGTCTTGATGTTTATTAGATTCCTCTGAATCACTCCTCTTTTATTTATTTGTGATTTGTGTCTCGATGGGAGTGTTACAGCTACAAGCGTGTGGCGGCTGAGAGTCTGCAGAGAGGCGTGTAAGACTGCAACTCTGCGTCCTGGGCTCCACTTTGGGTCATGGTTTAGGGAGTCTAATAAACTTGGCCATGTTACTAGAGAGCAGAGACGCTCCATCCAAGGTGGGATGAACGCCGTCTTTCTAATCAGCCCAGGTTTTCCCCCAAAACTGCCCCAATTGTCTACGAAGCCCACATCGTTTGCTGGACACAACCTAGACAGCCAGCTGTGAAGCGACGACAGGCGGCTAAACATGTCGTCGCTGGTCAGATTGGGGAGGGGTCCAGATAAAACTACAGAGTCCGACATCGTTTTGGCAAACAAACACACCGACTCAATGTTAGTTTTAGTGACTTCCGATTGGCGTAACCGGGAGTCATTAGTTCCTGCGTGTATTACGATCTTACTGTATTTACGCTTATCCTTATGCAGGAGCTTCAGGTAAGACTGGATGTCGCCCGCTCTGGCCCCAGGAATGCACTTAACTATGACCGCTGGCGTCTCTAACTTCACGTTTCTGACTATGGAGTCACCAATGATCAGGGTGGGTTTCTCAGCGGGTGTGTCGCTGAGTGGGGAAAATCTGTTTGAAACGTGAAGCAGCTGGTGGTGAACCGTGGGCGACTGCCTAGATCTACGACTCCTACAAACCGTCACCCAGTCACCTCCCGGCTGCTCGGGACCCACTGAGGGACGAGTAACAGCTAAGCTAGGAGGCTAGCAGGGCCTGACTAGCTGACTGGTTTTCCACAGTGCGGAGCCGAGATTCCAAATCAGTCAGCCTCGCCTACAGCGCTGCCACTATCTCACACTTATTACAGATACCATTAACACTAATGGAGGCAGAGGACGAGCTAAACATAAGGCACACTGTTAGAGGATATGGATCATAGTCCTCTCTGTGAACTGGTCCATTCTGTGTCTCTGTGATATCTTGCTATGCTTGCAGGTACTCCCCATGACCTTGTTGTGCTAGGGAAGAATGTTTAACTGCCCACGCCAAGAGGAAACTTCACAAAACTGTATTCATGGCATAATGACTTCCTATGTATCTTATTCACCATATATGGATTGGCTTTGTATCTTGTTTCACCAGATGTGAAGGAGTGACTTTCATACTTTTCCTAATAAAAAAATAAAAAGAGCTGTGCCCAAGGGGGTTTGGAGATCGTCGGCTGGGCACTGAGTTATTGTGTTCCAGAGCGGCTCCCCTTGTGCGCACAAGCGTAAAACTTGAGATCTCAGAGTTTGTTTTCCTTGTGCAGGTGTCTCTGTATTGTTTAAGTGTTGGCAGGCTAGACCAAGAAAAGAAGGAGAAGAAAGTTAAGCTAGCTTAGCTGAAAAGATCAGAAAGCTACAAAATTAGCATTGCTTTTAATGAAAGGGGAATAAGGTGCTTGAGTATCACAAGCGTGCGACCCTTAGGCACTCGAAGTAAGTAAGTACTTAGTAAGTACTTACTAAGTAAGTAAGAAAAACAACAGTAAAGAGATAAAAGTGAGGAGAGTCGTTTAGCAAAACGCTGCTGTGACCAGCAAGCAAGCAACGGTGACAGGAAGTGACGCGATACGCTTACCGTCAGTCAGCCAATCAGTCAGAATTAATTGAGGTCCACTCACTGTCACAAAATCCTTTAGGATTAATGGGCCTCGCACACCAGAGGCTCATGGTGCCTAAATACATCATTACTGCTGGACAAGGCCTACAGAGACCAAATATAATCATTCCTTGCCAAAGCTGCAGCGGATGCCCCCGTCGTGGAAAACGTCTCCCTTTGGTGGGAATACATAAAGGCAAAAATTAAATCACTCAGCATCATGCACAGCAAGAAGCGGACAGGAGAGTCGCTGCAGAGGGAGACTGCCTTACGAAGTCAGTTAGAGCAGGAGGCATGCAACATCGATGCTATCCCTCATTACTCAATAGAACCCTATCTGCATATCAACGAACAGTTGGATAAGATGGAGAAGGACAGATGCAGAGGAGCAGCAGTTCGAAGCCGGGCCCGACACTTGGCCGAAGGAGAGAAGTGTACTGCCTTCTTCCTGGGCCTAGAAAAATACAGACAGGGAAGCATGGTCATCCACAAGCTAACGAACCGTAATGGAGGCATCACCACAGATCCGGCGGATATAATCAAGCAAACACACAATTTTTATAAAGAGCTTTTTCAATCACAGGACACAGCATCACAGCCCATTAACTCTTTGCTCTCTGTTATAGGCAAGACGCTTTCGGAGGAGGACCGGAAGCACTGTGATGATCACTTTATCCACTATGTCCTGTCAGGGTGGCATCCTCCTCACCATCGATTTGGAAAAGGCCTTTGACAGGGTTGAGCACCAATTTTTATACAGTACACTGCGAGCATTTGGCTTTGGAAATCATTTCATTGACTGGATCAGGCTGTTATACAGCAATGCGCACAGCAGAGTCAAAATCAATGTCACGTTCACTGACACTTTCAGGCTAAACAGATCTGTCAGACAAGGCTGTCCTCTCTCCTCCCTGCTGTATAGCATCACCGCAGAACCCCTGGCCCTTCTCATTCTGTGGGATCCGAAAGTCAAAGGGATTCCAACCCCACAGGGGAACGCCATCAAATTGGTTCAATATGCTGATGACAAAACGTTAACAGTCAGGGATGAGCGAGACATTCAGCGAATCGTTCAACATATACATACATATGAGAGGGCGTCAGGGGCCAAGCTCAATGTTAATAAATCTGAAATGCTTTACTGTGGCAATGCCTCTAAAACTATAGGCAAATGGGGATTTAGGGAGGTCGGGTCCATGGTGCGGGTGCTTGGAGTTTATCTGGGCCTCGACACGAGCGAAGCCAGGGATCGTAGTTGGGGTGAGCTGATCCAAAAAATGAAGGGGGTTTTCTCCCTATGGAGGCTGAGAGAGCTCTTCATTAAAGGAAGAATGGTTGTGGCCAGTGCACTGGTCCTCTCCAAGCTGAACCACATGTTACACGTTCATGACATGCCTGCCACGGTTCTGCTAGAACTGAACCGCGCAGTAACACGCTTTTTGTGGAGAGCAAAGCAAAATCTTGTAGCGCACAACACTCTCATCGCTGGCATCGAAAATGGTGGTTTAGGCTTATTAGACATTCCAAGTAAGCTTAATGCAATCCGAATCAAAACGGTCAGGAAATTCCTTGATAACTCAGCACATCTTCTGTGGAAAGACACAATGCACTATTGGCTGTGCAAGATCGGGCCTCATGGAATCTATAACTTGTGCACCATTCCCACAGCACACAGTCTGCAGGGCCTTCCCCCGTTTTATAGGGAGGTCTTGCAAGCATGGGCGACTCTTTGCCCGCATCTCCAAAGCTTATTAGGTAGCAGGGACCAAGTTTTGGCGCAGCCTCCATTTAGAAATCCTTGTCTGACTCGCCGGGGTGAGCTTTGACCTGCAAGGCCCTTGATGCTGCAGGCTTGCGTAGTTTGGGGGACATCACACATGATGCCTGCATAGTGAATGTACAGAGAGTAGAGAGGGAGGTACGGGCCAGGGGAATAGTGTATAGCAAGACTGCTGTCTCCTCTTTCTGCCATAGGTTGGAGAATGCTCTCCCTGACCGGTGGAAACACCTTATTTCAAGCAACAGCAAGGGGGAGCGGTGTGACTCCCCGGACTTCGTGCTGTGTGTCAATGAGGCGCAACACCCCCTGCAGGAGACCAGCACTGGAATCATCTACAAATTTCTCATCCCTGGCATTTCCAAAAGGCCTGCTGCGGAGGTTCAGTGGTCGAAGCTCTTCCCTGGAAAGGATGTCACCCGCATATGGCTGAATATTAGGTTCAAATACATTCCTCACCAGGTCTTCAACACCGACTTTAAAATCAGGCACAGGAAAATCCTCTGTGGCGCTGTCTTGCAGCACATTCACAAAACTCGCTTCCCTGAATCGTGCACCAGGTGCGGGCACAAGAGGGAAACGCTCGAACACGTGCTCTGGGAATGCTCAGCTGCAAAACAGTTAAGGGACTTCGTGTGGGATTTCCTCGCTGCCACCTGCAATTTCAAATCTTTGGAGGACGTTGACTGGACATGGCTTTTCGGGTGGTCAGACGTTCGCTACAAGGTCAACGGTCTGGCAGTCAACACTGCACTAGCCATAGCTCGACATTCTAATCTGCTTTGCAGAAACTACTCCTTCTATGAGGGAAAAACTCTGGACGCGAGGATGATCTTCAGAAACTCGCTGAGGCTCCAACTGAAAACTGTCCATTTGATAGACAGAGAATCATTTAACAATGACTATATGAAAGATACTGAATTGGTATCAATTGAACAATGAGCAGCTGCTCTTTCTGTTTTAATATTGCTGTGTAACTGAGCTACAAATAAAAAGAGAAAAAAAAAAAAGATACAACAGCTTCATGCATCACTGAGGCTGGAAACAGTGCGAAAACGCTTAGAATGGCCTGTTAAGTGCATTTCAGACCAATAGAACACTACTTTAGTCAGAGTAATTTAAATGCATTTAAAAGGTGTTTGCCTGCTTCAGGGATGTATTTGGATCATGTCTAGCACAAAAATTTCATTGGAATTGCTTGTATTAAGATACAGCAGCTTCATGCATCACTCAGGCTGGAAACAGTGCGAAAACGCCTAGAATCGCCTATTCTGTGCATTTCAGACCAATAGAACACTACTTTAGTCAGAGTAATTTAAATGCATTTAAAAGGTGTTTGCCTGCTTCAGGGATGTATTTGGATCATGTCTAGCACAAAAACTTCATTGGAATTTCTTGTATTAAGATACAGCAGCTTCATGCATCACTCAGGCTGGAAACAGTGCGAAAACGCTTAGAATCGCCTATTCTGTGCATTTCAGACCAATAGAACACTACTCAAGTCAGAGTAATTTAAATGCATTTAAAAGGTGTTTGCCTGCTTCAGGGATGTATTTGGATCATGTCTAGCACAAAAACTTCATTGGAATTTCTTGTATTAAGATACAGCAGCTTCATGCATCACTGAGGCTGGAAACAGTGCGAAAACGCATAGAATCGCCTATTCTGTGCATTTCAGACCAATAGAACACTACTTTAGTCAGAGTAATTAAATTGCATCTTAAAGGTGTTTGCCTGCTTCAGGGATGTATTTGGATTGTGTCTAGTACAAAAACTTAATTGGAATTGCTTGCATTAAGACACAGCAGCTTCATGCATCACTGAGGCTGGAATCAGTGCAAAAACGCGTCAAATCGCCTGTTCTGTGTATTTCAGACCAAAAAGACACTATTTTGATTAGAGTAATTTAAATGCATTTTAAAGGTGTTTGCCTCTTTCAGGGATGTATTTGGATCATATCTAGCACAGAAACTTCATTGGATTTGCTTGCATTAAGATACAGCAGCTTCATGCATCACTGAGGCTGGAAACAGTGCGAAAACGCTTAGAATCGCCTATTCTGTGCATTTCAGACCAATAGAACACTACTTTAGTCAGAGTAATTTAAATGGAATTAAAAGGTGTTTGCCTTCTTCAGGGATGTATTTGGATCATGTCTAGCACAAAAACTTCATTGGAATTGCTTGTATTAAGATACAGCAGCTTCATGCATCACTGAGGCTGGAAACAGTGCGAAAACGCTTAGAATCGCCTATTCTGTGCATTTCAGACCAATAGAACACTACTTTAGTCAGAGTAATTTAAATGCATTTAAAAGGTGTTTGCCTGCTTCAGGGATGTATTTGGATCATGTCTAGCACAAAAATTTCATTGGAATTGCTTGTATTAAGATACAGCAGCTTCATGCATCACTCAGGCTGGAAACAGTGCGAAAACGCTTAGAATCGCCTATTCTGTGCATTTCAGACCAATAGAACACTACTTTAGTCAGAGTAATTTAAATGCATTTAAAAGGTGTTTGCCTGCTTCAGGGATATATTTGGATCATGTCTAGCACAAAAACTTCATTGGAATTTCTTGTATTAAGATACAGCAGCTTCATGCATCACTCAGGCTGGAAACAGTGCGAAAACGCCTAGAATCGCCTATTCTGTGCATTTCAGACCAATAGAACACTACTTTAGTCAGAGTAATTTAAATGCATTTAAAAGGTGTTTGCCTGCTTCAGGGATGTATTTGGATCATGTCTAGCACAAAAACTTCATTGGAATTTCTTGTATTAAGATACAGCAGCTTCATGCATCACTCAGGCTGGAAACAGTGCGAAAACGCTTAGAATCGCCTATTCTGTGCATTTCAGACCAATAGAACACTACTCAAGTCAGAGTAATTTAAATGCATTTAAAAGGTGTTTGCCTTCTTCGGGGATGTATTTGGATCATGTCTAGCACAGAAACTTCATTGGAATTGCTTGTATTATGATACAGCAGCTTCATGCATCACTGAGGCTGGAAACAGTGCGAAAACGCTTAGAATCGCCTATTCTGTGCATTTCAGACCAATAGAACACTACTTTAGTCAGAGTAATTTAAATTCATTTTAAAGGTGTTTTCCTTCTTCAGGGATGTATTTGGATCATGTCTAGCACAGAAACTTTATTGGATTTGCTTGCATTAAGATACAGCAGCTTCATGCATCACTGAGGCTGGAAACAGTGCAAAAACGCTTAGAATGGCCTGATAAGTGCATTTCAGACCAAAAGAACACTAATTTAGTCAGAGTAATTTAAATGCATTTAAAAGGTGTTTGCCTGCTTCAGGGATGTATTTGGATCATGTCTAGCACAGAAACTTCATTGGAATTGTTTGTACTAAGATACAGCAGCTTCATGCATCACTGAGGCTGGAAACAGTGCAAAAACGCTTAGAATCGCCTATTCTGTGCATTTCAGACCAATAGAACACTACTTTAGTCAGAGTAATTTAAATGCATTTAAAAGGTGTTTGCCTTCTTCAGGGATGTATTTGGATCATATCTAGCACAGAAACTTCATTGGATTTGCTTGCATTAAGATACAGCAGCTTCATGCATCACTGAGGCTGGAAACAGTGCGAAAACGCTTAGAATCGCCTATTCTGTGCATTTCAGACCAATAGAACACTACTTTAGTCAGAGTAATTTAAATGCAATTAAAAGGTGTTTGCCTGCTTCAGGGATGTATTTGGATCATGTCTAGCACAGAAACTTCATTGGAATTGCTTGTATTAAGATACAGCAGCTTCATGCATCACTGAGGCTGGAAACAGTGCGAAAACGCTTAGAATCGCCTATTCTGTGCATTTCAGACCAATAGAACACTACTTTAGTCAGAGTAATTTAAATGCATTTAAAAGGTGTTTGCCTGCTTCAGGGATGTATTTGGATCATGTCTAGCACAGAAACTTCATTGGAATTGCTTGTATTATGATACAGCAGCTTCATGCATCACTGAGGCTGGAAACAGTGCGAAAACGCTTAGAATCGCCTATTCTGTGCATTTCAGACCAATAGAACACTACTTTAGTCAGAGTAATTTAAATTCATTTTAAAGGTGTTTTCCTTCTTCAGGGATGTATTTGGATCATGTCTAGCACAGAAACTTTATTGGATTTGCTTGCATTAAGATACAGCAGCTTCATGCATCACTGAGGCTGGAAACAGTGCAAAAACGCTTAGAATCGCCTATTCTGTGCATTTTAGACCAATAGAACACTACTTTAGTCAGAATAATTTAAATGCATTTTAAAGGTGTTTGCCTTCTTCAGGGATGTATTTGGATCATGTCTAGCACAGAAACTTCATTGGAATTGCTTGTATTATGATACAGCAGCTTCATGCATCACTGAGGCTGGAAACAGTGCGAAAACGCTTAGAATGGCCTGTTAAGTGCATTTCAGACCAATAGAACATTACTTTAGTCAGAGTAATTTAAATGCATTTAAAAGGTGTTTGCCTGCTTCAGGGATGTATTTGGATCATGTCTAGCACAGAAACTTCATTGGAATTGCTTGTATTATGATACAGCAGCTTCATGCATCACTGAGGCTGGAAACAGTGCGAAAACGCTTAGAATGGCCTGTTAAGTGCATTTCAGACCAATAGAACATTACTTTAGTCAGAGTAATTTAAATGCATGTTAAAGGTGTTTGCCTGCTTCAGGGATGTATTTGGATCATGTCTAGCACAGAAACTTCATTGGATTTGCTTGCATTAAGATACAGCAGCTTCATGCATCACTGAGGCTGGAAACAGTGCGAAAACGCTTAGAATCGCCTATTCTGTGCATTTCAGACCAATAGAACACTACTTTAGTCAGAGTAATTTAAATGCATTTAAAAGGTGTTTGCCTGCTTCAGGGATGTATTTGGATCATGTCTAGCTCAAAAACTTCATTGGAATTGCTTGTATTAAGATACAGCAGCTTCATGCATCACTCAGGCTGGAAACAGTGCGAAAACGCTTAGAATCGCCTATTCTGTGCATTTCAGACCAATAGAACACTACTTTAGTCAGAGTAATTTAAATGCATTTAAAAGGTGTTTGCCTGCTTCAGGGATGTATTTGGATCATGTCTAGCACAAAAACTTCATTGGAATTTCTTGTATTAAGATACAGCAGCTTCATGCATCACTCAGGCTGGAAACAGTGCGAAAACGCTTAGAATCGCCTATTCTGTGCATTTCAGACCAATAGAACACTACTTTAGTCAGAGTAATTTAAATGCAATTAAAAGGTGTTTGCCTGTTTCAGGGATGTGTTTGGATCATGTCTAGCACAAAAACTTCATTGCATTTGCTTGCATTAAGATACAGCAGCTTCATGCATCACTGAGGCTGGAAACAGTGCAAAAACGCTTTGAATCGCCTATTCTGTGCATTTCAGACCAATAGAACACTACTTTAGTCAGAGTAATTTAAATGCATTTTAAAGGTGTTTGCCTGCTTCAGGGATGTATTTGGATCATGTCTAGCACAAAAACTTCATTGGAATTTCTTGTATTAAGATACAGCAGCTTCATGCATCACTGAGGCTGGAAACAGTGCAAAAACGCTTAGAATCGCCTATTCTGTGCATTTCAGACCAATAGAACACTACTTTAGTCAGAGTAATTTAAATGCATTTAAAAGGTGTTTGCCTGCTTCAGGGATGTATTTGGATCATGTCTAGCACAGAAACTTCATTGGAATTGCTTGTATTATGATACAGCAGCTTCATGCATCACTGAGGCTGGAAACAGTGCGAAAACGCTTAGAATGGCCTGTTAAGTGCATTTCAGACCAATAGAACATTACTTTAGTCAGAGTAATTTAAATGCATTTAAAAGGTGTTTGCCTTCTTCAGGGATGTATTTGGATCATGTCTAGCACAAAAACTTCATTGGAATTGCTTGTATTAAGATACAGCAGCTTCATGCATCACTGAGGCTGGAAACAGTGCGAAAACGCTTAGAAGGGCCTGTTCTGTGCATTTCAGACCAATAGAACACTACTTTAGTCAGAGTAATTTAAATACATTTAAAAGGTGTTTGCCTGCTTCAGGGATGTATTTGGATCATGTCTAGCACAAAAACTTCATTGGAATTGCTTGTATTAAGATACAGCAGCTTCATGCATCACTCAGGCTGGAAACAGTGCGAAAACGCTTAGAATGGCCTGTTCTGTGCATTTCAGACCAATAGAACACTACTTTAGTCAGAGTAATTTAAATGCAGGTTAAAGGTGTTTGCCTTCTTCAGGGATGTATTTGGATCATATCTAGCACAGAAACTTCATTGGATTTGCTTGCATTAAGATACAGCAGCTTCATGCATCACTGAGGCTGTAAACAGTGCAAAAACGCTTAGAATTGCCTATTCTGTGCATTTCAGACCAAAAGAACACTACTTTAGTCAGAGTAATTTAAATGCATTTAAAAGGTGTTTGCCTGCTTCAGGGATGTATTTGGATCAAGTCTAGCACAAAAACTTCATTGGAATTGCTTGTATTAAGATACAGCAGCTTCATGCATCACTGAGGCTGGAAACAGTGCAAAAACGCTTAGAATCGCCTATTCTGTGCATTTCAGACCAATAGAACACTACTTTAGTCAGAGTAATTTAAATGCATTTAAAAGGTTTTTGCCTGCTTCAAGAATGTATTTGGATCATGTCTAGCACAAAAACTTCATTGGAATTGGTTCCATTAAGATACAGCAGCCTAATGCATCACTGAGGCTGGAATCAGTGTGAAAACGCGTCAAATCGCCTGTTCTTTGCATTTCAGACCAAAAAGACACTACTTTGATCTGAGTAATTGAAATGCATTTAAAAGGTGTTTGCCTGCTTCAGGGATGTATTTGGATCATGTCTAGCACAAAAACCAGCAGCGAGGAATAGACAGGTTTGAGCAATAACGAGCCACTGTGTCGCTAGATCTGTCTGTGACAGAGATGAGGCGCAACGAGGGTGTCCACCAGGCGGAGGAGGGTTACGCGTCATCTGAGCTATACGCCTCGGGGAAAACCTTCCCTCTTAGTAACGTGACCGAGGCGGCTGCTTCGCAGTCTGCTCAGATAATCCGTGCGCAGCGTGCGCCACTGCATGAATCCCTGGACCGCGATTCGGATCTGGAGGTGGATGTCGCACGGCTTTTAGCTGTGCGTAAAAAGGCCCGTGTATTTCAGGAGACTAAGGCGCACAAGACTGTTACCAGAGACAAATGTAAAAAATGATAAGGAACATATTTAACTATCCCTCTCATGGTTTCTATTTTATCCTTCAATGCCTCCGGATTGCGTTCGAGCAATAAAATTAACAGTTTCTTTGCCACGGTGGAGGCTGACGTCATTTGCCTTCGGAAACTCATTGGGATTCCAGTACGGAGCAATACGTGAAGACGAAGTGGGGGGGACCCATCTTTACTTCCCCGGGGACGGATAGATCTTGTGGCGTTGCCGTGTGTTTTAAAGGCAACGCCTGCACGTGCACGGTTGCGCACGTGCAGCATGTCCATAATGATATGGATAGTAGATTTATTGTTTGTGCGTTCATGGTGCATTCTGTCACATATACACTGTTGAATGTATACGCTCCTAATGTAGAAGCGGACAGAAGACGATTTTTCCAGCACATCTCTCAGTACTGTGTGCAAAACTGCTTGCTGGTGGGGGATTTTAATGTTGCCCTCACCCCGACGGACGTCTCTAACAATAATGTATTCAGGTGGGATGTCAGCCGCCCTGCGATTTATACACTCATTCAAACGCACGGACTTGCTGATATGTGGAGGGTTACGCACCCACGTGCCAGAAGATTCTCCCGTAGGCAACAAGTGCTAAGCACTGAGAGAAAAGAACACAACCACAACAACAAAACAAGCAGCAACAGAACACAGGCAGGATGGTTGGACCAGCAACTGAACACTGGAGACACACAACTCTGAGTCTGATGATACCTGTAGATGAGGATAGAGAGACAGAAGGGAAGAAGCACAACTAGGAGAGAAAAGGGACAAAGTTAGTCACATGTGGAAATGGAGGCATGTTGGCGGATAGAAGAGAGAAAGAGCTCAGTGAATGAAGGACGTCCCGCAGCAGTCTAAGTCTATAGCAGCTTAACTAAGAGATGGTTCAGAGTGACCAGAGCCATCTCTAACTATACGCTTGTCAAAAAGAAAGGTTTTAAGCCTAGTTTTAAAACTAGAGAGAGTGTCTGCTTCTCGAACCTGGACTGGAAGCTGGTTCCATAGGAGAGGAGCTTGGTAGCTAAATGCTCTGCCTCCCGTTCTACATTTAGAAACTCTAGGAACCACAAGTAGACCAGCGCTCTGAGAACGAAGCGTTCTGTTGGGAGCATAAGGAGCCATGAGGTCTTTAAGATAAGATGGAGCTTTATTTTGAAGAGCTTTGTAGGTGAGGAGAAGAATTTTGAATTCTATCCCAGATTTGACAGGGAGCCAATGCAGAGAAGCTAATGTAGGAGAAATGTGATCTCTCTTCCTAAGTCCAGTCAGAACTCCAAAGCTAATTCCTGTGCGGATGGAAGATTGATCATGAACATGAACAAATTGGAATCTATTCAACAGATAAGACTTAAACCATCCCAGTGCTTTTCCTTTAATCCCAATGCTATGTTCCAGTCTCTGCAATAGAATCTTGTGATCTATCGTATCAAATGCTGCACTAAGATCTAACAGGACAAGTACAGAAACTAGACCATTGTCTGAAGCTGTGAGAAGATCATTAGTGACTCTAATCAGAGCTGTTTCTGTGCTATGATGTAATCTGAATCCTGACTGGAAATCTTCATATAGGTCATTTCTACGCAGGTGGTCACATAGTTGTTTAGCTACGGTTTTTTCAAGAACTTTAGAAATAAAGGGCAGATTGGATATAGGCCTATAATTTGCAAGTTCTCTAGGGTCAAGAGTAGTTTTTTTCAATAAAGGTTTGACCACAGCAACCTTAAAAGCCTGTGGTACGTAGCCTGTAAACAGAGATTGGTTGATTTGATTTAATATGGACGTGCTGATTAATGGAAAAACTTCTTTGAGTAATCTGGTTGGGATTGGGTCTAAGAGACAAGTAGCTGATTTGGCAGAGGTAATTATTGAAGTTAACTCAGTATGATCTATGGGGGAAAAAATGTTTAAGTAAGACATAGGTCTAACCAGCAGATCTAATGCTGTTGGATCTGCAGATCGGTTTATGACTTTTGTTGACAGATTCTGATAAATCTTTTCTCTAATGGTTATGATTTCATTGGTAAAGAAATTCATAAAGTCATTGCTGCTGAGATTTAAAGGGACACTAGGCTCAACACAGCTATGACTCTTAGTCAGCCTGGCTACAGTGCTGAAAAGAAACCTGGGGTTGTTTTTATTTTCCTCAATCAATGATGAATAATATGTGGTTCTAGCAACCCGAAGTGCTTTTTTATATAGTATTAAACTGTTTTTCCATACTTCACCTAATTTGTTGGAACGCCACAGTCTTTCTAGTTTTCGAGTCCTCTGCTTAAGGCTGCGGTTATACCATGGAGCCAACCTCCTCTGATTCACTAGCTTCTTCTTCAGAGGAGCAACAGTGTCTAAAATTGTACGCAGTGAAGCTGCAGCATCATCAACAAGACAATCTACCTGCTCATGATTCAGATGACTGCTCTCCTCTGTGTAGCTACAAGGGAATGAAACAAAAGATGATGGAATCATCTCCTTAAATCTAACAACTAGAGATGAGCCGGATACTCGGCTGAAACGAGTATCCGGTACGGATAAAGCCCTTCTGCCGAGTACGAGTATTATACGAGTAATACGAGTCAATATCTGTGCTCGGATTACATGAAAATCAGCATTGGGTAGCTGATTGTGTCAGAGTTCTGTGATAGGCTGGTAGTAACAGCCCCTCCCCTGCACACATACAGATGTATTGTGTTGCTGTGTCCCGCTCTGCTCAGAACAGCACTCTGTCCCTCAGTCACTCTGGTTCGCAAGTACAGCGCGGTACTTTTCCATTAACGTTTAGGGTTTTTTCAGCTTTTTACTTCGGGTTGTAATACGTACTAACCAGCAGAGTTCTGGTAAACGTGGGTTCAGACGTGAATGCGACTCGCATTGCGTCTCTTCCTGTCGGAGAATTTTTTTTCTTTTTTAAACCTTCAGCTGTCTCTAACCAGTAACCAGACACTGAGTGTCTGACACGTTTTTGCTGTATTTCATAAAAAATAAAGGTATTAACTTAAGCTAGTGTTATAAATATTACAAATTAATTATTAAGCTACACACACACACTCTCTCTCTGCCGTTGTCAGTTTATTTTTAAGTCAGCTGGCTCTAACCATTTTTTTTACTTCACACACTGTGTCTGACACTTTTTTGCTGTATTTCATAAAATATAAAGGTAGTAGTGGTATAAATAATATTACAAATTAAGCTACACGCACAAACAAACACTCTCTCTCTCCCTCTTATGATCAGTGATACAGAATAATGAGTGATACAGAGTATAGACAAGACAAACTCCACCTACTTCCGTGTAAGGCCACACCCACTCCGAGTACAGATACAGATAATGCTGTACTCGCTCATCCCTACTAACAACAGCATCATTAGATAAACATCTGCTGTAATAGAACTTATTTCCAACTGTTGTCAGGTCTGTTATGGTAAATTCAAACGTTATTAAGAAATGGTCAGATAACAGAGGGTTTTGAGGGAGAACTTTTAAGCGATCAATCTCAACCCCATAAGTCAGGACAAGATCGAGAGTATGATTAAGACAGTGAGTGGGTTCATTCACATGCTGACTAAAACCAATAGAATCCAGTAGTGAATTAAATGCAATGTTGGAGACAGTTACTGTCAACATTCACATGAATGTTAAAGTCGCCCACTACAATCACTTTATCTGTGCTGAGAACTAAGTTAGATAAAAACTCAGTTAAGAATTCAGTTAAGAACTCTGAATATGGACCAGGAGGACGGTAGACAACACAGAACACAACTGGTTTCTGGGTTTTACAGTCTGAGTGAGAAAGGCTCAGAGTGAGGCTTTCAAAAGAATTATAGTTATGTTTAGGGCTAGGAGTAATTAATATATCTGAGTTATATATTGCTGCTATTCCTCCACCTCTACCTGAACTTCTAGGAATATGATGGTTGATGTGACTGGTTGGAGTTGACTCATTCAGACAAACGTATTCATCCTGCTGCAGCCAGGTTTCAGTGAGACTAAATAAATCTATGTGATGGTCACTTATCAAGTCATTTATTAACAGAGATTTAGAAGAGAGAGATCTGATATTTAATAGAGCACATTTAATTCTTTTATTGTTACTTTGTTCTGTAAGAGAAGCTGTCTTGATGTTTATTAGATTCCTCTGAATCACTCCTCTTTTATTTATTTGTGATTTGTGTCTCGATGGGAGTGTTACAGCTACAAGCGTGTGGCGGCTGAGAGTCTGCAGAGAGGCGTGTAAGACTGCAACTCTGCGTCCTGGGCTCCACTTTGGGTCATGGTTTAGGGAGTCTAATAAACTTGGCCATGTTACTAGAGAGCAGAGACGCTCCATCCAAGGTGGGATGAACGCCGTCTTTCTAATCAGCCCAGGTTTTCCCCCAAAACTGCCCCAATTGTCTACGAAGCCCACATCGTTTGCTGGACACAACCTAGACAGCCAGCTGTGAAGCGACGACAGGCGGCTAAACATGTCGTCGCTGGTCAGATTGGGGAGGGGTCCAGATAAAACTACAGAGTCCGACATCGTTTTGGCAAACAAACACACCGACTCAATGTTAGTTTTAGTGACTTCCGATTGGCGTAACCGGGAGTCATTAGTTCCTGCGTGTATTACGATCTTACTGTATTTACGCTTATCCTTATGCAGGAGCTTCAGGTAAGACTGGATGTCGCCCGCTCTGGCCCCAGGAATGCACTTAACTATGACCGCTGGCGTCTCTAACTTCACGTTTCTGACTATGGAGTCACCAATGATCAGGGTGGGTTTCTCAGCGGGTGTGTCGCTGAGTGGGGAAAATCTGTTTGAAACGTGAAGCAGCTGGTGGTGAACCGTGGGCGACTGCCTAGATCTACGACTCCTACAAACCGTCACCCAGTCACCTCCCGGCTGCTCGGGACCCACTGAGGGACGAGTAACAGCTAAGCTAGGAGGCTAGCAGGGCCTGACTAGCTGACTGGTTTTCCACAGTGCGGAGCCGAGATTCCAAATCAGTCAGCCTCGCCTACAGCGCTGCCACTATCTCACACTTATTACAGATACCATTAACACTAATGGAGGCAGAGGACGAGCTAAACATAAGGCACACTGTTAGAGGATATGGATCATAGTCCTCTCTGTGAACTGGTCCATTCTGTGTCTCTGTGATATCTTGCTATGCTTGCAGGTACTCCCCATGACCTTGTTGTGCTAGGGAAGAATGTTTAACTGCCCACGCCAAGAGGAAACTTCACAAAACTGTATTCATGGCATAATGACTTCCTATGTATCTTATTCACCATATATGGATTGGCTTTGTATCTTGTTTCACCAGATGTGAAGGAGTGACTTTCATACTTTTCCTAATAAAAAAATAAAAAGAGCTGTGCCCAAGGGGGTTTGGAGATCGTCGGCTGGGCACTGAGTTATTGTGTTCCAGAGCGGCTCCCCTTGTGCGCACAAGCGTAAAACTTGAGATCTCAGAGTTTGTTTTCCTTGTGCAGGTGTCTCTGTATTGTTTAAGTGTTGGCAGGCTAGACCAAGAAAAGAAGGAGAAGAAAGTTAAGCTAGCTTAGCTGAAAAGATCAGAAAGCTACAAAATTAGCATTGCTTTTAATGAAAGGGGAATAAGGTGCTTGAGTATCACAAGCGTGCGACCCTTAGGCACTCGAAGTAAGTAAGTACTTAGTAAGTACTTACTAAGTAAGTAAGAAAAACAACAGTAAAGAGATAAAAGTGAGGAGAGTCGTTTAGCAAAACGCTGCTGTGACCAGCAAGCAAGCAACGGTGACAGGAAGTGACGCGATACGCTTACCGTCAGTCAGCCAATCAGTCAGAATTAATTGAGGTCCACTCACTGTCACAAAATCCTTTAGGATTAATGGGCCTCGCACACCAGAGGCTCATGGTGCCTAAATACATCATTACTGCTGGACAAGGCCTACAGAGACCAAATATAATCATTCCTTGCCAAAGCTGCAGCGGATGCCCCCGTCGTGGAAAACGTCTCCCTTTGGTGGGAATACATAAAGGCAAAAATTAAATCACTCAGCATCATGCACAGCAAGAAGCGGACAGGAGAGTCGCTGCAGAGGGAGACTGCCTTACGAAGTCAGTTAGAGCAGGAGGCATGCAACATCGATGCTATCCCTCATTACTCAATAGAACCCTATCTGCATATCAACGAACAGTTGGATAAGATGGAGAAGGACAGATGCAGAGGAGCAGCAGTTCGAAGCCGGGCCCGACACTTGGCCGAAGGAGAGAAGTGTACTGCCTTCTTCCTGGGCCTAGAAAAATACAGACAGGGAAGCATGGTCATCCACAAGCTAACGAACCGTAATGGAGGCATCACCACAGATCCGGCGGATATAATCAAGCAAACACACAATTTTTATAAAGAGCTTTTTCAATCACAGGACACAGCATCACAGCCCATTAACTCTTTGCTCTCTGTTATAGGCAAGACGCTTTCGGAGGAGGACCGGAAGCACTGTGATGATCACTTTATCCACTATGTCCTGTCAGGGTGGCATCCTCCTCACCATCGATTTGGAAAAGGCCTTTGACAGGGTTGAGCACCAATTTTTATACAGTACACTGCGAGCATTTGGCTTTGGAAATCATTTCATTGACTGGATCAGGCTGTTATACAGCAATGCGCACAGCAGAGTCAAAATCAATGTCACGTTCACTGACACTTTCAGGCTAAACAGATCTGTCAGACAAGGCTGTCCTCTCTCCTCCCTGCTGTATAGCATCACCGCAGAACCCCTGGCCCTTCTCATTCTGTGGGATCCGAAAGTCAAAGGGATTCCAACCCCACAGGGGAACGCCATCAAATTGGTTCAATATGCTGATGACAAAACGTTAACAGTCAGGGATGAGCGAGACATTCAGCGAATCGTTCAACATATACATACATATGAGAGGGCGTCAGGGGCCAAGCTCAATGTTAATAAATCTGAAATGCTTTACTGTGGCAATGCCTCTAAAACTATAGGCAAATGGGGATTTAGGGAGGTCGGGTCCATGGTGCGGGTGCTTGGAGTTTATCTGGGCCTCGACACGAGCGAAGCCAGGGATCGTAGTTGGGGTGAGCTGATCCAAAAAATGAAGGGGGTTTTCTCCCTATGGAGGCTGAGAGAGCTCTTCATTAAAGGAAGAATGGTTGTGGCCAGTGCACTGGTCCTCTCCAAGCTGAACCACATGTTACACGTTCATGACATGCCTGCCACGGTTCTGCTAGAACTGAACCGCGCAGTAACACGCTTTTTGTGGAGAGCAAAGCAAAATCTTGTAGCGCACAACACTCTCATCGCTGGCATCGAAAATGGTGGTTTAGGCTTATTAGACATTCCAAGTAAGCTTAATGCAATCCGAATCAAAACGGTCAGGAAATTCCTTGATAACTCAGCACATCTTCTGTGGAAAGACACAATGCACTATTGGCTGTGCAAGATCGGGCCTCATGGAATCTATAACTTGTGCACCATTCCCACAGCACACAGTCTGCAGGGCCTTCCCCCGTTTTATAGGGAGGTCTTGCAAGCATGGGCGACTCTTTGCCCGCATCTCCAAAGCTTATTAGGTAGCAGGGACCAAGTTTTGGCGCAGCCTCCATTTAGAAATCCTTGTCTGACTCGCCGGGGTGAGCTTTGACCTGCAAGGCCCTTGATGCTGCAGGCTTGCGTAGTTTGGGGGACATCACACATGATGCCTGCATAGTGAATGTACAGAGAGTAGAGAGGGAGGTACGGGCCAGGGGAATAGTGTATAGCAAGACTGCTGTCTCCTCTTTCTGCCATAGGTTGGAGAATGCTCTCCCTGACCGGTGGAAACACCTTATTTCAAGCAACAGCAAGGGGGAGCGGTGTGACTCCCCGGACTTCGTGCTGTGTGTCAATGAGGCGCAACACCCCCTGCAGGAGACCAGCACTGGAATCATCTACAAATTTCTCATCCCTGGCATTTCCAAAAGGCCTGCTGCGGAGGTTCAGTGGTCGAAGCTCTTCCCTGGAAAGGATGTCACCCGCATATGGCTGAATATTAGGTTCAAATACATTCCTCACCAGGTCTTCAACACCGACTTTAAAATCAGGCACAGGAAAATCCTCTGTGGCGCTGTCTTGCAGCACATTCACAAAACTCGCTTCCCTGAATCGTGCACCAGGTGCGGGCACAAGAGGGAAACGCTCGAACACGTGCTCTGGGAATGCTCAGCTGCAAAACAGTTAAGGGACTTCGTGTGGGATTTCCTCGCTGCCACCTGCAATTTCAAATCTTTGGAGGACGTTGACTGGACATGGCTTTTCGGGTGGTCAGACGTTCGCTACAAGGTCAACGGTCTGGCAGTCAACACTGCACTAGCCATAGCTCGACATTCTAATCTGCTTTGCAGAAACTACTCCTTCTATGAGGGAAAAACTCTGGACGCGAGGATGATCTTCAGAAACTCGCTGAGGCTCCAACTGAAAACTGTCCATTTGATAGACAGAGAATCATTTAACAATGACTATATGAAAGATACTGAATTGGTATCAATTGAACAATGAGCAGCTGCTCTTTCTGTTTTAATATTGCTGTGTAACTGAGCTACAAATAAAAAGAGAAAAAAAAAAAAGATACAACAGCTTCATGCATCACTGAGGCTGGAAACAGTGCGAAAACGCTTAGAATGGCCTGTTAAGTGCATTTCAGACCAATAGAACACTACTTTAGTGAGAGTAATTTAAATGCATTTTAAAGGTGTTTGCCTTCTTCTGGGATGTATTTGGATCATATCTAGTACAGAAACTTCATTGGAATTGCTTGCATTAAGATACAGCAGCTTCATGCATCACTGAGGCTGGAAACAGTGTGAAAACGCGTAAAATCGCCTTTTCTGTGCATTTCAGACCAATACAACACTACTTTAGTGAGAGTAATTTAAATGCATTTTAAAGGTGTTTGCCTTCTTCTGGGATGTATTTGGATCATGTCTAGCACAGAACCTTTATTGGATTTGCTTGCATTAAGATACAGCAGCTTCATGCATCACTGAGGCTGGAAATAGTGCAAAAACGCGTAAAATCGCCTATTCTGTGCATTTCAGACCAATAGAACACTACTTTAGTCAGAGTAATTTAAATGCATTTTAAAGGTGTTTGCCTTCTTCAGGGATGTATTTGGATCATGTCTAGCACAGAACCTTTATTGGATTTGCTTGCATTAAGATACAGCAGCTTCATGCATCACTGAGGCTGGAAATAGTGCAAAAACGCGTAAAATCGCCTATTCTGTGCATTTCAGACCAATAGAACACTACTTTAGTCAGAGTAATTTAAATGCATTTTAAAGGTGTTTGCCTTCTTCAGGGATGTATTTGGATCATGTCTAGCACAGAACCTTTATTGGATTTGCTTGCATTAAGATACAGCAGCTTCATGCATCACTCAGGCTGGAAACAGTGCGAAAACGCTTAGAATGGCCTTTTAAGTGCATTTCAGACCAATAGAACACTACTTTAGTCAGAGTAATTTAAGTGCATTTTAAAGGTGTTTGCCTGCTTCAAGTATGTATTTGGATAATATCTAGCACAAAAACTTCATTGCATTTGCTCGCATTAAGATACAGCAGCTTCATGCATCACTGAGGCAGTTTAAAGGTGTTTGCTTGCTTAAGGGATGTATTTGGATCATGTCTAGCACAAAAACTTCAATGGAATTGCTTGCATTAAGATACAGTGGCTTAATGCATCACTGAGGCTGGAAACAGTGCAAAAACGCTTAGAATCGCCTATTCTGTGCATTTCAGACCAAAAGAACACTACTTTAGTCAGAGTAATTTAAATGCATTTTAAAGGTGTTTGCCTTCTTCAGGGATGTATTTGGATCATGTCTAGCACAGAAACTTCATTGCATTTGCTTGCATTAAGATACAGCAGCTTCATGCATCACTGAGGCTGGAAACAGTGCAAAAACGCTTAGAATTGCCTATTCTGTGCATTTCAGACCAATAGAACACTACTTTAGTCAGAGTAATTTAAATGCATTTTAAAGGTGTTTGCCTTCTTCAGGGATGTATTTGGATCATGTCTAGCACAGAAACTTTATTGGATTTGCTTGCATTAAGATACAGCAGCTTCATGCATCACTGAGGCTGGAAACAGTGCAAAAACGCTTAGAATGGCCTGTTAAGTGCATTTCAGACCAATAGAACACTACTTTAGTCAGGGTAATTTAAGTGCATTTTAAAGGTGTTTGCCTGCTTCAAGTATGTATTTGGATAATATCTAGCACAAAAACTTCAATGGAATTGCTTGCATTAAGATACAGTGGCTTAATGCATCACTGAGGCTGGAAACAGTGCAAAAACGCTTAGAATCGCCTATTTTGTGCATTTCAGACCAATAGAACACTACTTTAGTCAGAGTAATTTAAGTGCATTTTAAAGGTGTTTGCCTGCTTCAAGTATGTATTTGGATAATATCTAGCACAAAAACTTCATTGCATTTGCTCGCATTAAGATACAGCAGCTTCATGCATCACTGAGGCAGTTTAAAGGTGTTTGCTTGCTTAAGGGATGTATTTGGATCATGTCTAGCACAAAAACTTCAATGGAATTGCTTGCATTAAGATACAGTGGCTTAATGCATCACTGAGGCTGGAAACAGTGCAAAAACGCTTAGAATCGCCTATTCTGTGCATTTCAGACCAATAGAACACTACTTTAGTCAGGGTAATTTAAGTGCATTTTAAAGGTGTTTGCCTGCTTCAAGTATGTATTTGGATAATATCTAGCACAAAAACTTCATTGGAATTGCTTGTATTAAGATACAGTTGCCTAATGCATCACTGAGGCAGTTTAAAGGTGTTCGCTTGCTTAAGGGATGTATTTGGATCATATCTAGCACAAAAACTTCATTGGATTTACTTGCATTAGGATACAGCAGCTTCATGCATCACTGAGGCTGGAAACAGTGCCAAAACGCGTAGAACCGCCTGTTCTGTGCATTTCAGACCAAAAGAACACTACTTTAGTCAGAGTACTTTAAATGCATTTTAAAGGTGTTTGCCTGCTTCAGGGATGTATTTGGATCATGTCTAGCACAAAAACTTCATTGGAATTACTTGCATTAAGATACAGTGGATTCATGCATCACTGAGGCTGGAAACAGTGCAAAAACGCGTAAAATCGCCTATTCTGTGCATTTCAGACCAATAGAACACTACTTTAGTCAGAGTAAATTAAATGCATTTTAAAGGTGTTTGCCTGCTTCAGGGATGTATTTGGATCATGTCTAGCACAAAAACTTCATTGCATTTGCTCGCAATAAGATACAGCAGCTTCATGCATCACTGAGGCTGGAAACAGTGCGAAAACGCTTAGAATGGCCTGTTAAGTGCATTTCAGACCAATAGAACACTACTTTAGTCAGAGTAATTCAAATGCATTTTAAAGGTGTTTGCCTTCTTCAGGGATGTATTTGGATCATATCTAGTACAGAAACTTCATTGGATTTGCTTGAATTAAGATACAGCAGCTTCATGCATCACTAAGGCTGGAAACAGTGCAAAAACGCGTAAAATCGCCTGTTCTATGCATTTCAGACCAAAAGAACACTACTTTAGTCAGAGTAATTTAAATGCATTTTAAAGGTGTTTGCCTGCTTCAGGGATGTATTTGGATCATGTCTAGCACAGAAACTTCATTGGATTTGCTTGCATTAAGATACAGCAGCTTCATTTATTACTGAGGCTGGAAACAGTGCAAAAACGCTTAGAATCGCCTATTCTGTGCATTTCCGACCAATAGAACACTACTTTAGTCAGAGTAATTTAAATGCATTTAAAAGGTGTTTGCCTGCTTCAGGGATGTATTTGGATCACGTCTAGCACAAAAACTTCATTGGAATTGCTTGCATTAAGATACAGTTGCCTAATGCATCACTGAGGCAGTTTAAAGGTGTTTGCTTGCTTAAGGGGTGTATTTGGATCATATCTAGCACAAAAACTTCATTGGATTTGCTTGCATTAGGATACAGCAGCTTCATGCATCACTGAGGCTGGAAACAGTGCGAAAACGCTTAGAATGGCCTGTTAAGTGCATTTCAGACCAATAGAACACTACTTTAGTCAGAGTAATTTAAATGCATTTTAAAGGTGTTTGCCTTCTTCAGGGATGTATTTGGATCATGTCTAGCACAGAAACTTTATTGGATTTGCTTGCATTAAGATACAGCAGCTTCATGCATCACTGAGGCTGGAAACAGTGCAAAAATGCTTAGAATCGCCTATTCTGTGCATTTCAGACCAATAGAACACTACTTTAGTCAGAGTAATTTAAATGCATTTAAAAGGTGTTTGCCTGCTTCAGGGATGTATTTGGATCATGTCTAGCACAAAAACCAGCAGCGAGGAATAGACAGGTTTGAGCAATAACTAGCCACTGTGTCGATAGATCTGTCTGTGACAGAGATGGGGCGCAACGAGGGTGTCCACCAGGCGGAGGAGGGTTACGCGTCATCTGAGCTATACGCCTCGGGGAAAACCTTCCCTCTTAGTACCGTGACCGAGGCGGCTGCTTCGCAGTCTGCTCAGATAATCCGTGCGCAGCGTGCGCCACTGCATGAATCCCTGGACCGCGATTCGGATCTGGAGGTGGATGTCGCACGGCTTTTAGGCCCGTGTATTTCAGGAGACTAAGGCGCACAAGACTGTTACCAGAGACAAATGTAAAAAATGATAAGGAACATATTTAACTATCCCTCTCATGGTTTCTATTTTATCCTTCAATGCCTCCGGATTGCGCTCGAGCAATAAAATTAACAGTTTCTTTGCCACGGTGGAGGCTGACGTCATTTGCCTTCAGGAAACTCATTGGGATTCCTGCACGGAGCAATACGTGAAGACGAAGTGGGGGGGACCCATCTTTACTTCCCCGGGGACGGATAGATCTTGTGGCGTTGCCGTGTGTTTTAAAGGCACGGTTGCGCATGTGCAGCATGTCCATAATGATATGGATGGTAGATTTATTGTTTGTGCGTTCATGGTGCATTCTGTCACATATACACTGTTGAATGTATACGCTCCTAATGTAGAAGCGGACAGAAGACGATTTTTCCAGCACATCTCTCAGTATTGTGTGCAAAACTGCTTGCTGGTGGGGGATTTTAATGTTGCCCTCACTCCGACGGACGTCTCTAACAATAATGTATTCAGGGGGGATGTCAGCCGCCCTGCGATTTATACACTCATTCAAACGCACGGACTTGCTAATATGTGGAGGGTTACGCACCCACGTGCCAGAACATTCTCCCGTAGGCAACAAGTGCTAAGCACTGAGAGAAAAGAACACAACCACAACAACAAAACAAGCAGCAACAGAACACAGGCGGGATGGTTGGACCAGCAACTGAACACTGGAGACACACAACTCTGAGTCTGATGATACCTGTAGATGAGGATAGAGAGACAGAAGGGAAGAAGCACAACTAGGAGAGAAAAGGGACAAAGTTAGTCACATGTGGAAATGGAGGCATGTTGGCGGATAGAAGAGAGAAAGAGCTCAGTCAATGAAGGACGTCCCCCAGCAGTCTAAGTCTATAGCAGCTTAACTAAGAGATGGTTCAGAGTGACCAGAACCATCTCTAACTATACGCTTTGTCAAAAAGAAAGGTTTTAAGCCTAGTTTTAAAACTAGAGAGAGTGTCTGCTTCTCGAACCTGGACTGGAAGCTGGTTCCATAGGAGAGGAGCTTGGTAGCTAAATGCTCTTGCCTCCCGTTCTACATTTAGAAAGTCTAGGAACCACAAGTAGACCAGCGCTCTGAGAACGAAGCGTTCTGTTGGGAGCATAAGGAGCCATGAGGTCTTTAAGATAAGATGGAGCTTTATTATGAAGAGCTTTGTAGGTGAGGAGAAGAATTTTGAATTCTATCCTAGATTTGACAGGGAGCCAATGCAAAGAAGCTAATGTAGGAGAAATGTGATCTCTCTTCCTAAGTTCAGTCAGAACTCCAAAGCTAATTCCTGTGCGGATGGAAGATTGATCATGAACATGAACAAATTGGAATCTATTCAACAGATAAGACTTAAACCATCCCAGTGCTTTTCCTTTAATCCCAATGCTATGTTCCAGTCTCTGCAATAGAATCTTGTGATCTATCGTATCAAATGCTGCACTAAGATCTAACAGGACAAGTACAGAAACTAGACCATTGTCTGAAGCTGTGAGAAGATCATTAGTGACTCTAATCAGAGCTGTTTCTGTGCTATGATGTAATCTGAATCCTGACTGGAAATCTTCATATAGGTCATTTCTACGCAGGTGGTCACATAGTTGTTTAGCTACGGTTTTTTCAAGAACTTTAGAAATAAAGGGCAGATTGGATATAGGCCTATAATTTGCAAGTTCTCTAGGGTCAAGAGTAGTTTTTTTCAATAAAGGTTTGACCACAGCAAACTTAAAAGCCTGTGGTACGTAGCCTGTAAACAGAGATTGGTTGATTTGATTTAATATGGACGTGCTGATTAATGGAAAAACTTCTTTGAGTAATCTGGTTGGGATTGGGTCTAAGAGACAAGTAGCTGATTTGGCAGAGTTAATTATTGAAGTTAACTCAGTGTGATCTATGGGGGAAAAACAGTTTAAGTTAGGTCTAACCAGCAGATCTAAGGCTGTTGGATCTGCAGATCGGTTTTTGACTTTTGTTGACAGATTCTGATAAATCTTTTCTCTAATGGTTATGATTTTATTGGTAAAGAAATTCATAAAGTCATTGCTGCTGAGATTTAAAGGGACACTAGGCTCAACACAGCTATGACTCTTAGTCAGCCTGGCTACAGTGCTGAAAAGAAACCTGGGGTTGTTTTTATTTTCCTCAATCAATGATGAATAATATGTGGTTCTAGCAACCCGAAGTGCTTTTTTATATAGTATTAAACTGTTTTTCCATGCTTCACCTAATTTGTTGGAACGCCACAGTCTTTCTAGTTTTCGAGTCCTCTGCTTAAGGCTGCGGTTATACCATGGAGCCAACCTCCTCTGATTCACTAGCTTCTTCTTCAGAGGAGCAACAGTGTCTAAAATTGTACGCAGTGAAGCTGCAGCATCATCAACAAGACAATCTACCTGCTCATGATTCAGATGACTGCTCTCCTCTGTGTAGCTACAAGGGAATGAAACAAAAGATGATGGAATCATCTCCTTAAATCTAACAACTAGAGATGAGCCGGATACTCGGCTGAAACGAGTATCCGGTACGGATAAAGCCCTTCTGCCGAGTACGAGTATTATACGAGTAATACGAGTCAATATCTGTGCTCGGATTACATGAAAATCAGCATTGGGTAGCTGATTGTGTCAGAGTTCTGTGATAGGCTGGTAGTAACAGCCCCTCCCCTGCACACATACAGATGTATTGTGTTGCTGTGTCCCGCTCTGCTCAGAACAGCACTCTGTCCCTCAGTCACTCTGGTTCGCAAGTACAGCGCGGTACTTTTCCATTAACGTTTAGGGTTTTTTCAGCTTTTTACTTCGGGTTGTAATACGTACTAACCAGCAGAGTTCTGGTAAACGTGGGTTCAGACGTGAATGCGACTCGCATTGCGTCTCTTCCTGTCGGAGAATTTTTTTTCTTTTTTAAACCTTCAGCTGTCTCTAACCAGTAACCAGACACTGAGTGTCTGACACGTTTTTGCTGTATTTCATAAAAAATAAAGGTATTAACTTAAGCTAGTGTTATAAATATTACAAATTAATTATTAAGCTACACACACACACTCTCTCTCTGCCGTTGTCAGTTTATTTTTAAGTCAGCTGGCTCTAACCATTTTTTTTTACTTCACACACTGAGTGTCTGACACTTTTTTGCTGTATTTCATAAAATATAAAGGTAGTAGTGGTATAAATAATATTACAAATTAAGCTACACGCACAAACAAACACTCTCTCTCTCCCTCTTATGATCAGTGATACAGAATAATGAGTGATACAGAGTATAGACAAGACAAACTCCACCTACTTCCGTGTTAGGCCACACCCACTCCGAGTACAGATACAGATACAGATAATGCTGTACTCGCTCATCCCTACTAACAACAGCATCATTAGATAAACATCTGCTGTAATAGAACTTATTTCCAACTGTTGTCAGGTCTGTTATGGTAAATTCAAACGTTATTAAGAAATGGTCAGATAACAGAGGGTTTTGAGGGAGAACTTTTAAGCGATCAATCTCAACCCCATAAGTCAGGACAAGATCGAGAGTATGATTAAGACAGTGAGTGGGTTCATTCACATGCTGACTAAAACCAATAGAATCCAGTAGTGAATTAAATGCAACGTTGGAGACAGTTACTGTCAACATCCACATGAATGTTAAAGTCGCCCACTACAATCACTTTATCTGTGCTGAGAACTAAGTTAGATAAAAACTCAGTTAAGAATTCAGTTAAGAACTCTGAATATGGACCAGGAGGACGGTAGACAACACAGAACACAACTGGTTTCTGGGTTTTACAGTCTGAGTGAGAAAGGCTCAGAGTGAGGCTCTCAAAAGAATTATAGTTATGTTTAGGGCTAGGAGTAATTAATATATCTGAGTTATATATTGCTGCTACTCCTCCACCTCTACCTGAACTTCTAGGAATATGATGGTTGATGTGACTGGTTGGAGTTGACTCATTCAGACAAACGTATTCATCCTGCTGCAGCCAGGTTTCAGTGAGACTAAATAAATCTATGTGATGGTCACTTATCAAGTCATTTATTAACAGACATTTAGAAGAGAGAGATCTGATATTTAATAGAGCACATTTAATTATTTTATTGTTACTTTGTTCTGTAAGAGGAGCTGTCTTGATGTTTATTAGATTCCTGTGAATCACTCCTCTTTTATTTATTTGTGATTTATATTATTTAGGTGGTCGGGGAGCTGGGAGTGTTACAGCTACGAGCGGGTGGCGGCTGAGAGTCTGCAGAGAGGTGTGTAAGACTGCAACTCTGCGTCCTGGGCTCCACTCTGGGTCATGGTTTAGGGAGTCTAATCAACTTGGCCATGTTACTAGAGAGCAGAGACGCTCCATCCAAGGTGGGATGGACGCCGTCTTTGTAATCAGCCCAGGTTTTCCCCAAAAACTGCCCCAATTGTCTACGAAGCCCACATCGTTTGCTGGACACCACCTAGACAGCCAGCGGTGAAGCGACGACAGGCGGCTTAACATGTCGTCGCTGGTCACATTGGGGAGGGGTCCAGAGAAAACTACGGAGTCCGACATCGTTTTGGCAAACGAACACACCGACTCAATGTTAGTTTTAGTGACTTCCGATTGGCGTAACCGGGAGTCATTAGTTCCTGTGTGTATTACGATCTTACTGTATTTACGCTTATCCTTATGCAGGAGCTTCAGGTAAGACTGCAAGTCGCCCGCTCTGGCCCCAGGAATTAACTTAACTATGACCGCTGGCGTCTCTAACTTCACGTTTCTGACTATGGAGTCACCAATGATCAGGGTGGGTTTCTCAGGGGGTGTGTCGCTGAGTGGGGAAAATCTGTTTGAAACGTGAAGCAGCTGGTGGTGAACCGTGGGCGACTGCCTAGATCTACGACTCCTACAAACCGTCACCCAGTCACCTCCCGGCTGCTCGGGACCCACTGAGGGACGAGTAACAGCTAAGCTAGGAGGCTCCGCACTAGCTAGCGGGGCCTGACTAGCTGACTGGTTTTCCACAGTGCGGAGCCGAGATTCCAAATCAGTCAGCCTCGCCTCCAGCGCTGCCACTATCTCACACTTATTACAGATACCATTAACACTAATGGAGGCAGAGGACGAGCTAAACATAAGGCACACTGTTAGAGGATATGGAGCACAGTTCTCTCTGTGAACTGGTCCCTTCTGTGTCTCTGTGATATCTTGCTATGCTTGCAGGTACTCCCCATGACCTTGTTATGCTAGGGAAGAATGTTTAACCGCCCACGCTGTTGAGCTGCTCTCCCAATCCCAGCTCTGCGCGTTCGTTGAATGATGAGGAGAAACGTCTGATAAAAATCAGTCTTACTTTTATTTCAAACTTGAAGAATAATAATGTACAGGCCTGGGTCAGTCTGTCCCTATACTATACAGCATATAGTCAGGGCACGAAGTCTGACTGACACTGTCTGTCCCTCGACCCACACTTTTATGCTGGACAAAGCATCTTTCTGTGGTGTAACAGGATCCTGATGCCGTGGTCTGGTGTTCGTCTCCATGGCTGGTTTATTGGTGTCTTATCTTCTCCGTTGCTTTGTGGTCCCATAACCTATGGATCCAAGCACATTCCTTCTACAGACATTCACATGTTTCACTCCCTACTTATCTGATTTTCTGCCGTGTCTGGGTGCATCTGGTTCCTCTACTATTCTCTAAATCTGATGTGTGTGTTTCAACCTATACTTTAATGCAATCGGCTTGTTCTGTTTTCTGCATGCATCCTACTATCTAAGCTTTCAACTACTATTTTAACTACTACTTAACTATTTAGATTCCTACAACGCCAAGAGGAAACTTCACAAAACTGTATTCATGGCATAATGACTTCCTATGTATCTTATTCACCATATATGGATTGGCTTTGTATCTTGTTTCACCAGATGTGAAGGAGTGACTTTCATACTTTTCCTAATAAAAAGAGCTGTGCCCAAGGAGGTTTGGAGATCGTCGGCTGGGCACTGAGTTATTGTGTTCCAGAGCGGCTCCCCTTGTGCGCACAAGCGTAAAACTTGAGATCTCAGAGTTTGTCTTCCTTGTGCAGGTGTCTCTGTATTGTTTAAGTGTTGGCAGGCTAGACCAAGAAAAGAAGGAGAAGAAAGTTAAGCTAGCTTAGCTGAAAAGACCAGAAAGCTACAAAATTAGCAGTGCTTTTAATGAAAGGGGAATAAGGTGCTTGAGTATCACAAGCGTGCGACCCTTAGGCACTCGAAGTAAGTAAGTACTTAGTAAGTACTTAAGTGTAAGTGTAAGTACTTAAGTAAAAGTGAGGAGAGTCGTTTAGCAAAACGCTGCTGTGACTAGCAACAGACCAGCAGCAAACAACGGTGACAGGAAGTAACGCGATACGCTTACTGGATCAGTCAGAATTAATTGAGGTCCACTCACTGTCACAAAATCCTTTAGGATTAATGGGCCACGCACCTCGCACACCAGAGGCTCATGGTGCCTAAATACATCATTACTGCTGGACAAGGCCTACAGAGACCAAATATACTTATTCCTTGCCAAAGCTGCAGCGGATGCCCCCGTCATGGAAAACGTCTCCCTTTGGTGGGAATACATAAAGGCAAAAATTAAATCACTCAGCATCATGCACAGCAAGAAGCGGACAGGAGAGTCGCTGCAGAGGGAGACTGCCTTACAAAGTCAGTTAGAGCAGGAGGCATGCAACATCGATGCTATCCCTCATTACTCAATAGAACCCTATCTGCATATCAAAGAACAGTTGGATAAGATGGAGAAGGACAGATGCAGAGGAGCAGCAGTTCGAAGCCGGGCCCGATACTTGGCCGAAGGAGAGAAGTGTACTGCCTTCTTCCCGGGCCTAGAAAAATACAGACAGGGAAGCAGGGTCATCCACAAGCTAACGAACCGTAATGGAGGCATCACCACAGATCCGGCGGATATAATCAAGCAAACAATTTTTATAAAGAGCTTTTTCAATCACAGGACACAGCATCACAGCCCATTAACTCTTTGCTCTCTGTTATAGGCAAGACGCTTTCGGAGGAGGACCGAAAGCACTGTGATGATCCCCTCACTGCGCAAGATCTGTCAGACAAGGCTGTCCTCTCTCCTCCCTGCTGTATAGCATCGCCGCAGAACCCCTGGCCCTTCTCATTCTGTGGGATCCGAAAGTCAAAGGGATTCCAACCGCACAGGGGAACGCCATTAAATTGGTTCAATATGCTGATGACAAAACGTTAACAGTCAGGGATGAGCGAGACATTCAGCGAATCGTTCAACATACACGTACATATGAGAGGGCGTCAGGGGCCAAGCTCAATGTTAATAAATCTGAGATGCTTTACTGTGGCAATGCCTCTAAAACTATAGGCAAATGGGGATTTAGGGAGGTCGGGTCCATGGTTTATCTGGGCCTCGACGCGAGCGAAGCCAGAGATCGTAGTTGGGGTGAGCTGATCCAAAAAATGAAGGGGGTTTTCTCCCTATGGAGGCTGAGAGAGCTCTTCATTAAAGGAAGAGTGGTTGTGGCCAGTGCACTGGTCCTCTCCAAGCTGAACCACATGTTACACGTTCATGACATGCCTGCCACGGTTCTGCTAGAACTGAACCGCGCAGTAACACGCTTTTTGTGGAGAGCAAAGCAAAATCTTGTAGCGCACAACACTCTCATCGCTGGCATCGAAAATGGTGGTTTAGGCTTATTAGACATTCCAAGTAAGCTTAATGCAATCCGAATCAAAACGGTCAGGAAATTCCTTGATAACACAATGAAAAACACAATGCACTATTGGCTGTGCAAGATCGGGCCTCATGGAATCTATAACTTGTGCACCATTCCCACAGCACACAGTCTGCAGGGCCTTCCCCCGTTATAGGGAGGTCTTGCAAGCATGGGCGACTCTTTGCCCGCATCTCCAAAGCTTATTAGGTAGCAGGGACCAAGTTTTGGCGCAGCCTCCATTTAGAAATCCTTGTCTGACTCGCCGGGGGGAGCTTTGACCTGCAAGGCCCTTGATGCTGCGGGCTTGCGCAGTGTGGGGGACATCACACATGATGCCTGTATAGTGAATGTCCAGAGAGTAGAGAGGGAGGTACGGGCCAGGGGAATAGTGTATAGCAAGACTGCTGTCTCCTCTTTCTGCCCTGACAGGTGGAAACACCTTATTTCAAGCAACAGCAAGGGGGAGCGGTGTGACTCCCCGGATTTCGTGCTGTGCGTCAATGAGGCGCAACACCCCCCTGCAGGAGACCAGCACTGGAATCATCTACAAATTTCTCATCCCTGGCATTTCCAAAAGGCCTGCTGCGGAGGTTCAGTGGTCGAAGCTCTTCCCTGGAAAGGATGTCACCCGCATATGGCTGAATATTAGGTTCAAATACATTCCTCACCAGGTCTTCAACACCGACTTTAAAATCAGGCACAGGAAAATCCTCTGTGGCGCTGTCTTGCAGCACATTCACAAAACTCGCTTCCCTGAATCGTGCACCAGGTGCGGGCACAAGAAGGAAACGCTCGAACACGTGCTCTGGGAATGCTCAGCTGCAAAACAGTTAAGAGACTTCGTGTGGGATTTCCTCGCTGCCACCTGCAATTTCAAATCTTTGGAGGACGTTGACTGGACATGGCTTTTCGGGTGGTCAGACGTTCGCTACAAGGTCAACGGTCTGGCAGTCAACACTGCACTAGCCATAGCTCGACATTCTAATCTGCTTTGCAGAAACTACTCCTTCTATGAGGGAAAAACTCTGGACGCGAGGATAATCTTCAGAAACTCGCTGAGGCTCCACCTGAGAACTGTCTATTTGATAGACAGAGAATCATTTAACGATGACTATATGAAAGATACTGAATGGTGTCTATTGAACAATGAGCAGCTGCTCTTTCTGTTTTAATATTGCTGTGTAACTGAGCTACAAATAAAAAAAAAAAAGAAAAAAAAAAGATACAGCAGCTTCATGCATCACTCAGGCTGGAAACAGTGCGAAAACGCTTAGAATCGCCTATTCTGTGCATTTCAGACCAATAGAACACTACTTTAGTCAGAGTAATTTAAATGCATTTAAAAGGTGTTTGCCTGCTTCAGGGATGTATTTGGATCATGTCTAGCACAAAAACTTCATTGGAATTGCTTGTATTAAGATACAGCAGCTTCATGCATCACTGAGGCTGAAAACAGTGCAAAAACGCTTAGAATCGCCCATTCTGTGCATTTCAGACCAATAGAACACTACTTTAGTCAGAGTAATTTAAATGCATTTAAAAGGTGTTTGCCTGCTTCAGGGATGTATTTGGATCATGTCTAGCACAAAAACTTCATTGCATTTGCTTGCATTAAGATACAGCAGCTTCATGCATCACTGAGGCTGGAAACAGTGCGAAAACGCTTAGAATGGCCTGTTAAGTGCATTTCAGACCAATAGAACACTACTTTAGTCAGAGTAATTTAAATGCATTTAAAAGGTGTTTGCCTTCTTCAGGGATGTATTTGGATCATATCTAGCACAGAAACTTCATTGGATTTGCTTGCATTAAGATACAGCAGCTTCATGCATCACTGAGGCTGGAAACAGTGCGAAAACGCTTAGAATCGCCTACTCTGTGCATTTCAGACCAATAGAACACTACTTTAGTCAGAGTAATTTAAATGCATGTTAAAGGTGTTTGCCTGCTTCAGGGATGTATTTGGATCATGTCTAGCACAAAAACTTTATTGGAATTGCTTGTATTAAGATACAGCAGCTTCATGCATCACTCAGGCTGGAAACAGTGCGAAAACGCTTAGAATCGCCTATTCTGTGCATTTCAGACCAATAGAACACTACTTTAGTCAGAGTAATTTAAATGCATTTAAAAGGTGTTTGCCTGCTTCAGGGATGTATTTGGATCATGTCTAGCACAAAAACTTTATTGGAATTGCTTGTATTAAGATACAGCAGCTTCATGCATCACTCAGGCTGGAAACCGTGCGAAAACGCTTAGAATCGCCTATTCTGTGCATTTCAGACCAATAGAACACTACTTTAGTCAGAGTAATTTAAATGCATGTTAAAGGTGTTTGCCTGCTTCAGGGATGTATTTGGATCATGTCTAGCACAGAAACTTCATTGGAATTGCTTGTATTATGATACAGCAGCTTCATGCATCACTGAGGCTGGAAACAGTGCGAAAACGCTTAGAATGGCCTGTTAAGTTCATTTCAGACCAATAGAACACTACTTTAGTCAGAGTAATTTAAATGCATGTTAAAGGTGTTTGCCTACTTCAGGGATGTATTTGGATCATGTCTAGCACAGAAACTTCATTGGAATTGCTTGTATTAAGATACAGCAGCTTCATGCATCACTGAGGTTGGAAACAGTGCTAAAACGCTTAGAATCGCCTATTCTGTGCATTTCAGACCAATAGAACACTACA
Source organism: Macropodus opercularis (assembly GCA_030770545.1). Lineage (NCBI taxonomy): Eukaryota > Metazoa > Chordata > Actinopteri > Anabantiformes > Osphronemidae > Macropodus > Macropodus opercularis. The sequence continues at coordinate 2,973,619 of CM061110.1, forward strand.
TTAGTCAGAGTAATTTAAATGCATTTTAAAGGTGTTTGCCTACTTCAGGGATGTATTTGGATCATGTCTAGCACAGAAACTTTATTGGATTTGCTTGTATTAAGATACAGCAGCTTCATGCATCACTCAGGCTGGAAACAGTGCGAAAACGCTTAGAATCGCCTATTCTGTGCATTTCAGACCAATAGAACACTACTTTAGTCAGAGTAATTTAAATGCATTTAAAAGGTGTTTGCCTGCTTCAGGGATGTATTTGGATCATATCTAGCACAGAAACTTCATTGCATTTGCTTGCATTAAGATACAACAGCTTCATGCATCACTGAGGTTGGAAACAGTGCAAAAACGCTTAGAATCGCCTATTCTGTGCATTTCAGACCAATAGAACAGTACTTTAGTCAGAGTAATTTAAATGCATTTAAAAGGTGTTTGCCTGCTTCAGAGATGTATTTGGATCATGTCTAGCACAAAAACTTTATTGGAATTGCTTGTATTAAGATACAGCAGCTTCATGCATCACTCAGGCTGGAAACAGTGCGAAAACGCTTAGAATCGCCTATTCTGTGCATTTCAGACCAATAGAACACTACTTTAGTCAGAGTAATTTAAATGCATTTAAAAGGTGTTTGCCTGCTTCAGGGATGTATTTGGATCATGTCTAGCACAAAAATTTCATTGGAATTGCTTGTATTATGATACAGCAGCTTCATGCATCACTGAGGCTGGAAACAGTGCGAAAACGCTTAGAATGGCCTGTTAAGTGCATTTCAGACCAATAGAACACTACTTTAGTCAGAGTAATTTAAATGCATGTTAAAGGTGTTTGCCTGCTTCAGGGATGTATTTGGATCATGTCTAGCACAGAAACTTCATTGGAATTGCTTGTATTATGATACAGCAGCTTCATGCATCACTGAGGCTGGAAACAGTGCGAAAACGCTTAGAATCGCCTATTCTGTGCATTTCAGACCAATAGAACACTACTTTAGTCAGAGTAATTTAAATGCATGTTAAAGGTGTTTGCCTGCTTCAGGGATGTATTTGTATCATATCTAGCACAGAAACTTCATTGGATTTGCTTGCATTAAGATACAGCAGCTTCATGCATCACTCAGGCTGGAAACAGTGCGAAAACGCTTAGAATCGCCTGTTCTGTGCATTTCAGACCAATACAACACTACTTTAGTCAGAGTAATTTAAATGCATGTTAAAGGCGTTTGCCTTCTTCAGAGATGTATTTGGATCATATCTAGCACAGAAACTTCATTGGATTTGCTTGCATTAAGATACAGCAGCTTCATGCATCACTGAGGCTGGAAACAGTGCGAAAACGCTTAGAATCGCCTATTCTGTGCATTTCAGACCAATAGAACACTACTTTAGTCAGAGTAATTTAAATGCATTTAAAAGGTGTTTGCCTGCTTCAGGGATGTATTTGGATCATGTCTAGCACAAAAACTTCATTGGAATTGCTTGTATTAAGATACAGCAGCTTCATGCATCACTCAGGCTGGAAACAGTGCGAAAACGCTTAGAATCGCCTATTCTGTGCATTTCAGACCAATAGAACACTACTTTAGTCAGAGTAATTTAAATTCATTTTAAAGGTGTTTGCCTTCTTCAGGGATGTATTTGGATCATGTCTAGCACAGAAACTTCATTGGAATTGCTTGTATCATGATACAGCAGCTTCATGCATCACTGAGGCTGGAAACAGTGCGAAAACGCTTAGAATGGCCTGTTAAGTGCATTTCAGACCAATAGAACATTACTTTAGTCAGAGTAATTTAAATGCATTTAAAAGGTGTTGGCCTTCTTCAGGGATGTATTTGGATCATGTCTAGCACAAAAACTTCATTGGAATTGCTTGTATTAAGATACAGCAGCTTCATGCATCACTCAGGCTGGAAACAGTGCGAAAATGCCTAGAATCGCCTATTCTGTGCATTTCAGACCAATAGAACACTACTTTAGTCAGAGTAATTTAAATGCATTTAAAAGGTGTTTGCCTGCTTCAGGGATGTATTTGGATCATGTCTAGCACAAAAACTTCATTGGAATTGCTTGTATTAAGATACAGCAGCTTCATGCATCACTCAGGCTGGAAACAGTGCGAAAACGCTTAGAATGGCCTGTTAAGTGCATTTCAGACCAATAGAACATTACTTTAGTCAGAGTAATTTAAATGCATGTTAAAGGTGTTTGCCTGCTTCAGGGATGTATTTGGATCATGTCTAGCACAGAAACTTCATTGGAATTGCTTGTATCATGATACAGCAGCTTCATGCATCACTGAGGCTGGAAACAGTGCGAAAACGCTTAGAATGGCCTGTTAAGTGCATTTCAGACCAATAGAACATTACTTTAGTCAGAGTAATTTAAATGCATTTAAAAGGTGTTGGCCTTCTTCAGGGATGTATTTGGATCATGTCTAGCACAAAAACTTCATTGGAATTGCTTGTATTATAATACAGCAGCTTCATGCATCACTCAGGCTGGAAACAGTGCGAAAATGCTTAGAATCGCCTATTCTGTGCATTTCAGACCAATAGAACACTACTTTAGTCAGAGTAATTTAAATGCATTTAAAAGGTGTTTGCCTGCTTCAGGGATGTATTTGGATCATGTCTCGCACAAAAACTTCATTGGATTTGCTTGCATTAAGATACAGCAGCTTCATGCATCACTGAGGCTGGAAACAGTGCGAAAACGCTTAGAATCGCCTATTCTGTGCATTTCAGACCAATAGAACACTACTTTAGTCAGAGTAATTTAAATGCATGTTAAAGGTGTTTGCCTGCTTCAGGGATGTATTTGGATCATATCTAGCACAGAAACTTCATTGGATTTGCTTGCATTAAGATACAGCAGCTTCATGCATCACTCAGGCTGGAAACAGTGCGAAAACGCTTAGAATCGCCTATTCTGTGCATTTCAGACCAATAGAACAGTACTTTAGTCAGAGTAATTTAAATGCATTTAAAAGGTGTTTGCCTGCTTCAGAGATGTATTTGGATCATGTCTAGCACAAAAACTTTATTGGAATTGCTTGTATTAAGATACAGCAGCTTCATGCATCACTCAGGCTGGAAACAGTGCGAAAACGCTTAGAATCGCCTATTCTGTGCATTTCAGACCAATAGAACACTACTTTAGTCAGAGTAATTTAAATGCATTTAAAAGGTGTTTGCCTGCTTCAGGGATGTATTTGGATCATGTCTAGCACAAAAATTTCATTGGAATTGCTTGTATTATGATACAGCAGCTTCATGCATCACTGAGGCTGGAAACAGTGCGAAAACGCTTAGAATGGCCTGTTAAGTGCATTTCAGACCAATAGAACACTACTTTAGTCAGAGTAATTTAAATGCATGTTAAAGGTGTTTGCCTGCTTCAGGGATGTATTTGGATCATGTCTAGCACAGAAACTTCATTGGAATTGCTTGTATTATGATACAGCAGCTTCATGCATCACTGAGGCTGGAAACAGTGCGAAAACGCTTAGAATCGCCTATTCTGTGCATTTCAGACCAATAGAACACTACTTTAGTCAGAGTAATTTAAATGCATGTTAAAGGTGTTTGCCTGCTTCAGGGATGTATTTGTATCATATCTAGCACAGAAACTTCATTGGATTTGCTTGCATTAAGATACAGCAGCTTCATGCATCACTCAGGCTGGAAACAGTGCGAAAACGCTTAGAATCGCCTGTTCTGTGCATTTCAGACCAATACAACACTACTTTAGTCAGAGTAATTTAAATGCATGTTAAAGGCGTTTGCCTTCTTCAGAGATGTATTTGGATCATATCTAGCACAGAAACTTCATTGGATTTGCTTGCATTAAGATACAGCAGCTTCATGCATCACTGAGGCTGGAAACAGTGCGAAAACGCTTAGAATCGCCTATTCTGTGCATTTCAGACCAATAGAACACTACTTTAGTCAGAGTAATTTAAATGCATTTAAAAGGTGTTTGCCTGCTTCAGGGATGTATTTGGATCATGTCTAGCACAAAAACTTCATTGGAATTGCTTGTATTAAGATACAGCAGCTTCATGCATCACTCAGGCTGGAAACAGTGCGAAAACGCTTAGAATCGCCTATTCTGTGCATTTCAGACCAATAGAACACTACTTTAGTCAGAGTAATTTAAATGCATTTAAAAGGTGTTTGCCTGCTTCAGGGATGTATTTGGATCATGTCTAGCACAAAAACTTCATTGGAATTGCTTGTATTAAGATACAGCAGCTTCATGCATCACTCAGGCTGGAAACAGTGCGAAAACGCCTAGAATCGCCTATTCTGTGCATTTCAGACCAATAGAACACTACTTTAGTCAGAGTAATTTAAATGCATTTAAAATGTGTTTGCCTTCTTCAGGGATGTATTTGGATCATATCTAGCACAGAAACTTCATTGGATTTGCTTGCATTAAGATACAGCAGCTTCATGCATCACTGAGGCTGGAAACAGTGCGAACACGCTTAGAATCGCCTATTCTGTGCATTTCAGACCAATAGAACACTACTTTAGTCAGAGTAATTTAAATGCAATTAAAAGGTGTTTGCCTGCTTCAGGGATGTGTTTGGATCATGTCTAGCACAAAAACTTTATTGGATTTGCTTGCATTAAGATACAGCAGCTTCATGCATCACTGAGGCTGGAAACAGTGTGAAAACGCTTAGAATCGCCTATTCTGTGCATTTCAGACCAATAGAACACTACTTTAGTCAGAGTAATTTAAATTCATTTTAAAGGTGTTTGCCTTCTTTAGGGATGTATTTGGATCATGTCTAGCACAGAAACTTCATTGGAATTGCTTGTATCATGATACAGCAGCTTCATGCATCACTGAGGCTGGAAACAGTGCGAAAACGCTTAGAATGGCCTGTTAAGTGCATTTCAGACCAATAGAACATTACTTTAGTCAGAGTAATTTAAATGCATTTAAAAGGTGTTGGCCTTCTTCAGGGATGTATTTGGATCATGTCTAGCACAAAAACTTCATTGGAATTGCTTGTATTAAGATACAGCAGCTTCATGCATCACTCAGGCTGGAAACAGTGCGAAAATGCCTAGAATCGCCTATTCTGTGCATTTCAGACCAATAGAACACTACTTTAGTCAGAGTAATTTAAATGCATTTAAAAGGTGTTTGCCTGCTTCAGGGATGTATTTGGATCATGTCTAGCACAAAAACTTCATTGGAATTGCTTGTATTAAGATACAGCAGCTTCATGCATCACTCAGGCTGGAAACAGTGCGAAAACGCTTAGAATGGCCTGTTAAGTGCATTTCAGACCAATAGAACATTACTTTAGTCAGAGTAATTTAAATGCATGTTAAAGGTGTTTGCCTGCTTCAGGGATGTATTTGGATCATGTCTAGCACAGAAACTTCATTGGAATTGCTTGTATCATGATACAGCAGCTTCATGCATCACTGAGGCTGGAAACAGTGCGAAAACGCTTAGAATGGCCTGTTAAGTGCATTTCAGACCAATAGAACATTACTTTAGTCAGAGTAATTTAAATGCATTTAAAAGGTGTTGGCCTTCTTCAGGGATGTATTTGGATCATGTCTAGCACAAAAACTTCATTGGAATTGCTTGTATTATAATACAGCAGCTTCATGCATCACTCAGGCTGGAAACAGTGCGAAAATGCTTAGAATCGCCTATTCTGTGCATTTCAGACCAATAGAACACTACTTTAGTCAGAGTAATTTAAATGCATTTAAAAGGTGTTTGCCTGCTTCAGGGATGTATTTGGATCATGTCTCGCACAAAAACTTCATTGGATTTGCTTGCATTAAGATACAGCAGCTTCATGCATCACTGAGGCTGGAAACAGTGCGAAAACGCTTAGAATCGCCTATTCTGTGCATTTCAGACCAATAGAACACTACTTTAGTCAGAGTAATTTAAATGCATGTTAAAGGTGTTTGCCTGCTTCAGGGATGTATTTGGATCATATCTAGCACAGAAACTTCATTGGATTTGCTTGCATTAAGATACAGCAGCTTCATGCATCACTCAGGCTGGAAACAGTGCGAAAACGCTTAGAATCGCCTATTCTGTGCATTTCAGACCAATAGAACACTACTTTAGTCAGAGTAATTTAAATGCATTTAAAAGGTGTTTGCCTGCTTCAGGGATGTATTTGGATCATGTCTAGCACAGAAACTTCATTGGATTTGCTTGCATTAAGATACAGCAGCTTCATGCATCACTGAGGCTGGAAACAGTGCGAACACGCTTAGAATCGCCTATTCTGTGCATTTCAGACCAATAGAACACTACTTTAGTCAGAGTAATTTAAATGCAATTAAAAGGTGTTTGCCTGCTTCAGGGATGTGTTTGGATCATGTCTAGCACAAAAACTTTATTGGATTTGCTTGCATTAAGATACAGCAGCTTCATGCATCACTGAGGCTGGAAACAGTGCGAAAACGCTTAGAATCGCCTATTCTGTGCATTTCAGACCAATAGAACACTACTTTAGTCAGAGTAATTTAAATTCATTTTAAAGGTGTTTGCCTTCTTCAGGGATGTATTTGGATCATGTCTAGCACAGAAACTTCATTGGAATTGCTTGTATCATGATACAGCAGCTTCATGCATCACTGAGGCTGGAAACAGTGCGAAAACGCTTAGAATGGCCTGTTAAGTGCATTTCAGACCAATAGAACATTACTTTAGTCAGAGTAATTTAAATGCATTTAAAAGGTGTTGGCCTTCTTCAGGGATGTATTTGGATCATGTCTAGCACAAAAACTTCATTGGAATTGCTTGTATTAAGATACAGCAGCTTCATGCATCACTCAGGCTGGAAACAGTGCGAAAATGCCTAGAATCGCCTATTCTGTGCATTTCAGACCAATAGAACACTACTTTAGTCAGAGTAATTTAAATGCATTTAAAAGGTGTTTGCCTGCTTCAGGGATGTATTTGGATCATGTCTAGCACAAAAACTTCATTGGAATTGCTTGTATTAAGATACAGCAGCTTCATGCATCACTCAGGCTGGAAACAGTGCGAAAACGCTTAGAATGGCCTGTTAAGTGCATTTCAGACCAATAGAACATTACTTTAGTCAGAGTAATTTAAATGCATGTTAAAGGTGTTTGCCTGCTTCAGGGATGTATTTGGATCATGTCTAGCACAGAAACTTCATTGGAATTGCTTGTATCATGATACAGCAGCTTCATGCATCACTGAGGCTGGAAACAGTGCGAAAACGCTTAGAATGGCCTGTTAAGTGCATTTCAGACCAATAGAACATTACTTTAGTCAGAGTAATTTAAATGCATTTAAAAGGTGTTGGCCTTCTTCAGGGATGTATTTGGATCATGTCTAGCACAAAAACTTCATTGGAATTGCTTGTATTATAATACAGCAGCTTCATGCATCACTCAGGCTGGAAACAGTGCGAAAATGCTTAGAATCGCCTATTCTGTGCATTTCAGACCAATAGAACACTACTTTAGTCAGAGTAATTTAAATGCATTTAAAAGGTGTTTGCCTGCTTCAGGGATGTATTTGGATCATGTCTCGCACAAAAACTTCATTGGATTTGCTTGCATTAAGATACAGCAGCTTCATGCATCACTGAGGCTGGAAACAGTGCGAAAACGCTTAGAATCGCCTATTCTGTGCATTTCAGACCAATAGAACACTACTTTAGTCAGAGTAATTTAAATGCATGTTAAAGGTGTTTGCCTGCTTCAGGGATGTATTTGGATCATATCTAGCACAGAAACTTCATTGGATTTGCTTGCATTAAGATACAGCAGCTTCATGCATCACTCAGGCTGGAAACAGTGCGAAAACGCTTAGAATCGCCTATTCTGTGCATTTCAGACCAATAGAACACTACTTTAGTCAGAGTAATTTAAATGCATTTAAAAGGTGTTTGCCTGCTTCAGGGATGTATTTGGATCATGTCTAGCACAAAAACTTCATTGGAATTTCTTGTATTAAGATACAGCAGCTTCATGCATCACTCAGGCTGGAAACAGTGCGAAAACGCCTAGAATCGCCTATTCTGTGCATTTCAGACCAATAGAACACTACTTTAGTCAGAGTAATTTAAATGCATTTAAAAGGTGTTTGCCTGCTTCAGGGATGTATTTGGATCATGTCTAGCACAAAAACTTCATTGGATTTGCTTGCATTAAGATACAGCAGCTTCATGCATCACTGAGGCTGGAAACAGTGCGAAAACGCTTAGAATCGCCTATTCTGTGCATTTCAGACCAATAGAACACTACTTTAGTCAGAGTAATTTAAATGCAATTAAAAGGTGTTTGCCTGCTTCAGGGATGTGTTTGGATCATGTCTAGCACAAAAACTTCATTGGAATAGCTTGTATTAAGATACAGCAGCTTCATGCATCACTCAGGCTGGAAACAGTGCGAAAACGCTTAGAATCGCCTGTTCTGTGCATTTCAGACCAATAGAACACTACTTTAGTCAGAGTAATTTAAATGCATGTTAAAGGTGTTTGCTTTCTTCAGGGATGTATTTGGATCATGTCTAGCACAGAAACTTCATTGGAATTGCTTGTATTATGATACAGCAGCTTCATGCATCACTGAGGCTGGAAACAGTGCGAAAACGCTTAGAATGGCCTGTTAAGTGCATTTCAGACCAATAGAACACTACTTTAGTCAGAGTAATTTAAATGCATGTTAAAGGTGTTTGCCTGCTTCAGGGATGTATTTGGATCATGTCTAGCACAAAAACTTCATTGGAATTGCTTGTATTAAGATACAGCAGCTTCATGCATCACTGAGGTTGGAAACAGTGCTAAAACGCTTAGAATCGCCTATTCTGTGCATTTCAGACCAATAGAACACTACATTAGTCAGAGTAATTTAAATGCATTTTAAAGGTGTTTGCCTTCTTCAGGGATGTATTTGGATCATGTCTAGCACAGAAACTTTATTGGATTTGCTTGTATTAAGATACAGCAGCTTCATGCATCTCTGAGGCTGGAAACAGTGCGAAAACGCTTAGAATCGCCTATTCTGTGCATTTCAGACCAATAGAACACTACTTTAGTCAGAGTAATTTAAATGCATTTAAAAGGTGTTTGCTTTCTTCAGGGATGTATTTGGATCATGTCTAGCACAGAAACTTCATTGGAATTGCTTGTATTATGATACAGCAGCTTCATGCATCACTGAGGCTGGAAACAGTGCGAAAACGCTTAGAATGGCCTGTTAAGTGCATTTCAGACCAATAGAACACTACTTTAGTCAGAGTAATTTAAATGCATGTTAAAGGTGTTTGCCTGCTTCAGGGATGTATTTGGATCATGTCTAGCACAGAAACTTTATTGGATTTGCTTGTATTAAGATACAGCAGCTTCATGCATCTCTGAGGCTGGAAACAGTGCGAAAACGCTTAGAATCGCCTATTCTGTGCATTTCAGACCAATAGAACACTACTTTAGTCAGAGTAATTTAAATGCATTTAAAAGGTGTTTGCCTGCTTCAGGGATGTATTTGGATCATATCTAGCACAGAAACTTCATTGGATTTGCTTGCATTAAGATACAGCAGCTTCATGCATCACCGAGGCTGGAAACAGTGCGAAAACGCTTAGAATCGCCTATTCTGTGCATTTCAGACCAATAGAACACTACTTTAGTCAGAGTAATTTAAATGCATTTAAAAGGTGTTTGCCTGCTTCAGGGATGTATTTGGATCATGTCTAGCACAAAAACTTCATTGGAATTGCTTGTATTAAGATACAGCAGCTTCATGCATCACTGAGGCTGGAAACAGTGCGAAAACGCTTAGAATCGCCTATTCTGTGCATTTCAGACCAATAGAACACTACTTTAGTCAGAGTAATTTAAATGCATTTAAAAGGTGTTTGCCTGCTTCAGGGATGTATTTGGATCATGTCTAGCACAGAAACTTCATTGGAATTGCTTGTATCATGATACAGCAGCTTCATGCATCACTGAGGCTGGAAACAGTGCGAAAACGCTTAGAATGGCCTGTTAAGTGCATTTCAGACCAATAGAACATTACTTTAGTCAGAGTAATTTAAATGCATTTAAAAGGTGTTGGCCTTCTTCAGGGATGTATTTGGATCATGTCTAGCACAAAAACTTCATTGGAATTGCTTGTATTAAGATACAGCAGCTTCATGCATCACTCAGGCTGGAAACAGTGCGAAAATGCCTAGAATCGCCTATTCTGTGCATTTCAGACCAATAGAACACTACTTTAGTCAGAGTAATTTAAATGCATTTAAAAGGTGTTTGCCTTCTTCAGGGATGTATTTGGATCATATCTAGCACAGAAACTTCATTGGATTTGCTTGCATTAAGATACAGCAGCTTCATGCATCACTGAGGCTGGAAACAGTGCGAAAACGCTTAGAATCGCCTATTCTGTGCATTTCAGACCAATAGAACACTACTTTAGTCAGAGTAATTTAAATGCATGTTAAAGGTGTTTGCCTGCTTCAGGGATGTATTTGGATCATATCTAGCACAGAAACTTCATTGGATTTGCTTGCATTAAGATACAGCAGCTTCATGCATCACTCAGGCTGGAAACAGTGCGAAAACGCTTAGAATCGCCTATTCTGTGCATTTCAGACCAATAGAACACTACTTTAGTCAGAGTAATTTAAATGCATTTAAAAGGTGTTTGCCTGCTTCAGGGATGTATTTGGATCATGTCTAGCACAGAAACTTCATTGGATTTGCTTGCATTAAGATACAGCAGCTTCATGCATCACTGAGGCTGGAAACAGTGCGAACACGCTTAGAATCGCCTATTCTGTGCATTTCAGACCAATAGAACACTACTTTAGTCAGAGTAATTTAAATGCAATTAAAAGGTGTTTGCCTGCTTCAGGGATGTGTTTGGATCATGTCTAGCACAAAAACTTTATTGGATTTGCTTGCATTAAGATACAGCAGCTTCATGCATCACTGAGGCTGGAAACAGTGTGAAAACGCTTAGAATCGCCTATTCTGTGCATTTCAGACCAATAGAACACTACTTTAGTCAGAGTAATTTAAATTCATTTTAAAGGTGTTTGCCTTCTTCAGGGATGTATTTGGATCATGTCTAGCACAGAAACTTCATTGGAATTGCTTGTATCATGATACAGCAGCTTCATGCATCACTGAGGCTGGAAACAGTGCGAAAACGCTTAGAATGGCCTGTTAAGTGCATTTCAGACCAATAGAACATTACTTTAGTCAGAGTAATTTAAATGCATTTAAAAGGTGTTGGCCTTCTTCAGGGATGTATTTGGATCATGTCTAGCACAAAAACTTCATTGGAATTGCTTGTATTAAGATACAGCAGCTTCATGCATCACTCAGGCTGGAAACAGTGCGAAAATGCCTAGAATCGCCTATTCTGTGCATTTCAGACCAATAGAACACTACTTTAGTCAGAGTAATTTAAATGCATTTAAAAGGTGTTTGCCTGCTTCAGGGATGTATTTGGATCATGTCTAGCACAAAAACTTCATTGGAATTGCTTGTATTAAGATACAGCAGCTTCATGCATCACTCAGGCTGGAAACAGTGCGAAAACGCTTAGAATGGCCTGTTAAGTGCATTTCAGACCAATAGAACATTACTTTAGTCAGAGTAATTTAAATGCATGTTAAAGGTGTTTGCCTGCTTCAGGGATGTATTTGGATCATGTCTAGCACAGAAACTTCATTGGAATTGCTTGTATCATGATACAGCAGCTTCATGCATCACTGAGGCTGGAAACAGTGCGAAAACGCTTAGAATGGCCTGTTAAGTGCATTTCAGACCAATAGAACATTACTTTAGTCAGAGTAATTTAAATGCATTTAAAAGGTGTTGGCCTTCTTCAGGGATGTATTTGGATCATGTCTAGCACAAAAACTTCATTGGAATTGCTTGTATTATAATACAGCAGCTTCATGCATCACTCAGGCTGGAAACAGTGCGAAAATGCTTAGAATCGCCTATTCTGTGCATTTCAGACCAATAGAACACTACTTTAGTCAGAGTAATTTAAATGCATTTAAAAGGTGTTTGCCTGCTTCAGGGATGTATTTGGATCATGTCTCGCACAAAAACTTCATTGGATTTGCTTGCATTAAGATACAGCAGCTTCATGCATCACTGAGGCTGGAAACAGTGCGAAAACGCTTAGAATCGCCTATTCTGTGCATTTCAGACCAATAGAACACTACTTTAGTCAGAGTAATTTAAATGCATGTTAAAGGTGTTTGCCTGCTTCAGGGATGTATTTGGATCATATCTAGCACAGAAACTTCATTGGATTTGCTTGCATTAAGATACAGCAGCTTCATGCATCACTCAGGCTGGAAACAGTGCGAAAACGCTTAGAATCGCCTATTCTGTGCATTTCAGACCAATAGAACACTACTTTAGTCAGAGTAATTTAAATGCATTTAAAAGGTGTTTGCCTGCTTCAGGGATGTATTTGGATCATGTCTAGCACAAAAACTTCATTGGAATTTCTTGTATTAAGATACAGCAGCTTCATGCATCACTCAGGCTGGAAACAGTGCGAAAACGCCTAGAATCGCCTATTCTGTGCATTTCAGACCAATAGAACACTACTTTAGTCAGAGTAATTTAAATGCATTTAAAAGGTGTTTGCCTGCTTCAGGGATGTATTTGGATCATGTCTAGCACAAAAACTTCATTGGATTTGCTTGCATTAAGATACAGCAGCTTCATGCATCACTGAGGCTGGAAACAGTGCGAAAACGCTTAGAATCGCCTATTCTGTGCATTTCAGACCAATAGAACACTACTTTAGTCAGAGTAATTTAAATGCAATTAAAAGGTGTTTGCCTGCTTCAGGGATGTGTTTGGATCATGTCTAGCACAAAAACTTCATTGGAATAGCTTGTATTAAGATACAGCAGCTTCATGCATCACTCAGGCTGGAAACAGTGCGAAAACGCTTAGAATCGCCTGTTCTGTGCATTTCAGACCAATAGAACACTACTTTAGTCAGAGTAATTTAAATGCATGTTAAAGGTGTTTGCTTTCTTCAGGGATGTATTTGGATCATGTCTAGCACAGAAACTTCATTGGAATTGCTTGTATTATGATACAGCAGCTTCATGCATCACTGAGGCTGGAAACAGTGCGAAAACGCTTAGAATGGCCTGTTAAGTGCATTTCAGACCAATAGAACACTACTTTAGTCAGAGTAATTTAAATGCATGTTAAAGGTGTTTGCCTGCTTCAGGGATGTATTTGGATCATGTCTAGCACAAAAACTTCATTGGAATTGCTTGTATTAAGATACAGCAGCTTCATGCATCACTGAGGTTGGAAACAGTGCTAAAACGCTTAGAATCGCCTATTCTGTGCATTTCAGACCAATAGAACACTACATTAGTCAGAGTAATTTAAATGCATTTTAAAGGTGTTTGCCTTCTTCAGGGATGTATTTGGATCATGTCTAGCACAGAAACTTTATTGGATTTGCTTGTATTAAGATACAGCAGCTTCATGCATCTCTGAGGCTGGAAACAGTGCGAAAACGCTTAGAATCGCCTATTCTGTGCATTTCAGACCAATAGAACACTACTTTAGTCAGAGTAATTTAAATGCATTTAAAAGGTGTTTGCTTTCTTCAGGGATGTATTTGGATCATGTCTAGCACAGAAACTTCATTGGAATTGCTTGTATTATGATACAGCAGCTTCATGCATCACTGAGGCTGGAAACAGTGCGAAAACGCTTAGAATGGCCTGTTAAGTGCATTTCAGACCAATAGAACACTACTTTAGTCAGAGTAATTTAAATGCATGTTAAAGGTGTTTGCCTGCTTCAGGGATGTATTTGGATCATGTCTAGCACAGAAACTTTATTGGATTTGCTTGTATTAAGATACAGCAGCTTCATGCATCTCTGAGGCTGGAAACAGTGCGAAAACGCTTAGAATCGCCTATTCTGTGCATTTCAGACCAATAGAACACTACTTTAGTCAGAGTAATTTAAATGCATTTAAAAGGTGTTTGCCTGCTTCAGGGATGTATTTGGATCATATCTAGCACAGAAACTTCATTGGATTTGCTTGCATTAAGATACAGCAGCTTCATGCATCACCGAGGCTGGAAACAGTGCGAAAACGCTTAGAATCGCCTATTCTGTGCATTTCAGACCAATAGAACACTACTTTAGTCAGAGTAATTTAAATGCATTTAAAAGGTGTTTGCCTGCTTCAGGGATGTATTTGGATCATGTCTAGCACAAAAACTTCATTGGAATTGCTTGTATTAAGATACAGCAGCTTCATGCATCACTGAGGCTGGAAACAGTGCGAAAACGCTTAGAATCGCCTATTCTGTGCATTTCAGACCAATAGAACACTACTTTAGTCAGAGTAATTTAAATGCATTTAAAAGGTGTTTGCCTGCTTCAGGGATGTATTTGGATCATGTCTAGCACAGAAACTTCATTGGAATTGCTTGTATCATGATACAGCAGCTTCATGCATCACTGAGGCTGGAAACAGTGCGAAAACGCTTAGAATGGCCTGTTAAGTGCATTTCAGACCAATAGAACATTACTTTAGTCAGAGTAATTTAAATGCATTTAAAAGGTGTTGGCCTTCTTCAGGGATGTATTTGGATCATGTCTAGCACAAAAACTTCATTGGAATTGCTTGTATTAAGATACAGCAGCTTCATGCATCACTCAGGCTGGAAACAGTGCGAAAATGCCTAGAATCGCCTATTCTGTGCATTTCAGACCAATAGAACACTACTTTAGTCAGAGTAATTTAAATGCATTTAAAAGGTGTTTGCCTTCTTCAGGGATGTATTTGGATCATATCTAGCACAGAAACTTCATTGGATTTGCTTGCATTAAGATACAGCAGCTTCATGCATCACCGAGGCTGGAAACAGTGCGAAAACGCTTAGAATCGCCTATTCTGTGCATTTCAGACCAATAGAACACTACTTTAGTCAGAGTAATTTAAATGCATTTAAAAGGTGTTTGCCTGCTTCAGGGATGTATTTGGATCATGTCTCGCACAAAAACTTCATTGGATTTGCTTGCATTAAAATACAGCAGCTTCATGCATCACTGAGGCTGGAAACAGTGCGAAAACGCTTAGAATCGCCTATTCTGTGCATTTCAGACCAATAGAACACTACTTTAGTCAGAGTAATTTAAATGCATGTTAAAGGTGTTTGCCTGCTTCAGGGATGTATTTGGATCATATCTAGCACAGAAACTTCATTGGATTTGCTTGCATTAAGATACAGCAGCTTCATGCATCACTGAGGCTGGAAACAGTGCGAAAACGCTTAGAATCGCCTATTCTGTGCATTTCAGACCAATAGAACACTACTTTAGTCAGAGTAATTTAAATGCAATTAAAAGGTGTTTGCCTGCTTCAGGGATGTGTTTGGATCATGTCTAGCACAAAAACTTCATTGGAATAGCTTGTATTAAGATACAGCAGCTTCATGCATCACTCAGGCTGGAAACAGTGCGAAAACGCTTAGAATCGCCTATTCTGTGCATTTCAGACCAATAGAACACTACTTTAGTCAGAGTAATTTAAATGCATTTAAAAGGTGTTTGCCTGCTTCAGGGATGTATTTGGATCATGTCTAGCACAAAAATTTCATTGGAATTGCTTGTATTAAGATACAGCAGCTTCATGCATCACTGAGGCTGGAAACAGTGCGAAAACGCTTAGAATCGCCTATTCTGTGCATTTCAGACCAATAGAACACTACTTTAGTCAGAGTAATTTAAATGCATTTAAAAGGTGTTTTCCTGCTTCAGGGATGTATTTGGATCATGTCTAGCACAGAAACTTCATTGGAATTGCTTGTATTATGATACAGCAGCTTCATGCATCACTGAGGCTGGAAACAGTGCGAAAACGCTTAGAATGGCCTGTTAAGTGCATTTCAGACCAATAGAACACTACTTTAGTCAGAGTAATTTAAATGCATGGTAAAGGTGTTTGCCTGCTTCAGGGATGTATTTGGATCATGTCTAGCACAGAAACTTCATTGGAATTGCTTGTATTATGATACAGCAGCTTCATGCATCACTGAGGCTGGAAACAGTGCGAAAACGCTTAGAATCGCCTATTCTGTGCATTTCAGACCAATAGAACACTACTTTAGTCAGAGTAATTTAAATGCATTTAAAAGGTGTTTGCCTGCTTCAGGGATGTATTTGGATCATGTCTAGCACAAAAACTTCATTGGAATTGCTTGTATTAAGATACAGCAGCTTCATGCATCACTCAGGCTGGAAACAGTGCGAAAACGCTTAGAATCGCCTATTCTGTGCATTTCAGACCAATAGAACACTACTTTAGTCAGAGTAATTTAAATGCATGTTAAAGGTGTTTGCCTTCTTCAGGGATGTATTTGGATCATATCTAGCACAGAAACTTCATTGGATTTGCTTGCATTAAGATACAGCAGCTTCATGCATCACTGAGGCTGGAAACAGTGCGAAAACGCTTCGGATCGCCTATTCTTTGCATTTCAGACCAATAGAACACTACTTTAGTCAGAGTAATTTAAATGCATTTAAAAGGTGTTTGCCTGCTTCAGGGATGTATTTGGATCATATCTAGCACAGAAACTTCATTGGATTTGCTTGCATTAAGATACAGCAGCTTCATGCATCACTGAGGCTGGAAACAGTGCGAAAACGCTTAGAATCGCCTATTCTGTGCATTGTTCAGACCAATAGAACACTACTTTAGTCAGAGTAATTTAAATGCATTTAAAATGTGTTTGCCTGCTTCAGGGATGTATTTGGATCATGTCTAGCACAAAAACTTCATTGGAATTGCTTGTATTAAGATACAGCAGCTTCATGCATCACTCAGGCTGGAAACAGTGCGAAAACGCTTAGAATCGCCTATTCTGTGCATTTCAGACCAATAGAACACTACTTTAGTCAGAGTAATTTAAATGCATTTAAAAAGTGTTTGCCTGCTTCAGGGATGTATTTGGATCATGTCTAGCACAAAAACTTCATTGGAATTTCTTGTATTAAGATACAGCAGCTTCATGCATCACTCAGGCAAGAAACAGTGCGAAAACGCCTAGAATCGCCTATTCTGTGCATTTCAGACCAATAGAACACTACTTTAGTCAGAGTAATTTAAATGCATTTAAAAGGTGTTTGCCTTCTTCAGGGATGTATTTGGATCATATCTAGCACAGAAACTTCATTGGATTTGCTTGCATTAAGATACAGCAGCTTCATGCATCACTGAGGCTGGAAACAGTGCGAAAACGCTTAGAATCGCCTATTCTGTGCATTTCAGACCAATAGAACACTACTTTAGTCAGAGTAATTTAAATGCAATTAAAAGGTGTTTGCCTGCTTCAGGGATGTGTTTGGATCATGTCTAGCACAAAAACTTCATTGGAATAGCTTGTATTAAGATACAGCAGCTTCATGCATCACTCAGGCTGGAAACAGTGCGAAAACGCTTAGAATCGCCTGTTCTGTGCATTTCAGACCAATAGAACACTACTTTAGTCAGAGTAATTTAAATGCATGTTAAAGGTGTTTGCTTTCTTCAGGGATGTATTTGGATCATATCTAGCACAAAAACTTCATTGGATTTGCTTGCATTAAGATACAGCAGCTTCATGCATCACTGAGGCTGGAAACAGTGCGAAAACGCTTAGGATCGCCTATTCTGTGCATTTCAGACCAATAGAACACTACTTTATTTAGAGTAATTTAAATTCATTTTAAAGGTGTTTGCCTTCTTCAGGGATGTATTTGGATCATGTCTATTACAGAAACTTCATTGGAATTGTTTGCATTAAGATACAGCAGCTTCATGCATTACTGAGGCTGGTAACAGTGCAAAAACGCTTAGAATCGCCTGTTCTGTGCATTTCAGACCAATAGAACACTACTTTAGTCAGAGTAATTTAAATGCATTTAAAAAGTGTTTGCCTGCTTCAGGGATGTATTTGGATCATGTCTAGCACAGAAACTTCATTGGAATTGCTTGTATTATGATACAGCAGCTTCATGCATCACTGAGGCTGGAAACAGTGCGAAAACGCTTAGAATCGCCTATTCTGTGCATTTCAGACCAATAGAACACTACTTTAGTCAGAGTAATTTAAATGCATTTAAAAGGTGTTTGCCTGCTTCAGGGATGTATTTTGATCATGTCTAGCACAAAAACTTCATTGGAATTTCTTGTATTAAGATACAGCAGCTTCATGCATCACTCAGGCTGGAAACAGTGCGAAAACGCATAGAATCGCCTATTCTGTGCATTTCAGACCAATAGAACACTACTTTAGTCAGAGTAATTTAAATGCATTTAAAAGGTGTTTGCCTTCTTTAGGGATGTATTTGGATCATATCTAGCACAGAAACTTCATTGGATTTGCTTGCATTAAGATACAGCAGCTTCATGCATCACTGAGGCTGGAAACAGTGCGAAAACGCTTAGAATCGCCTATTCTGTGCATTTCAGACCAATAGAACACTACTTTAGTCAGAGTAATTTAAATGCATGTTAAAGGTGTTTGCCTGCTTCAGGGATGTATTTGGATCATGTCTAGCACAAAAACTTCATTGGAATTGCTTGTATTAAGATACAGCAGCTTCATGCATCACTGAGGCTGGAAACAGTGCGAAAACGCTTAGAATCGCCTATTCTGTGCATTTCAGACCAATAGAACACTACT
This sequence comes from Macropodus opercularis, assembly GCA_030770545.1. Taxonomy (NCBI): domain Eukaryota; kingdom Metazoa; phylum Chordata; class Actinopteri; order Anabantiformes; family Osphronemidae; genus Macropodus; species Macropodus opercularis. Next base: position 2,992,336 of record CM061110.1, read on the forward strand.
TTAGTCAGAGTAATTTAAATGCATTTAAAAGGTGTTTGCCTGCTTCAGGGATGTATTTGGATCATGTCTAGCACAAAAACTTCATTGGAGTTGCTTGTATTAAGATACAGCAGCTTCATGCATCACTCAGGCTGGAAACAGTGCGAAAACGCCTAGAATCGCCTATTCTGTGCATTTCAGACCAATAGAACACTACTTTAGTCAGAGTAATTTAAATGCATTTAAAAGGTGTTTGCCTTCTTCAGGGATGTATTTGGATCATATCTAGCACAGAAACTTCATTGGATTTGCTTGCATTAAGATACAGCAGCTTCATGCATCACTGAGGCTGGAAACAGTGCGAAAACGCTTAGAATCGCCTATTCTGTGCATTTCAGACCAATAGAACACTACTTTAGTCAGAGTAATTTAAATGCATTTAAAAAGTGTTTGCCTGCTTCAGGGATGTATTTGGATCATGTCTAGCACAAAAATTTCATTGGAATTGCTTGTATTAAGATACAGCAGCTTCATGCATCACTGAGGCTGGAAACAGTGCAAAAACAATTAGAATCGCCTATTCTGTGCATTTCAGACCAATAGAACATTACTTTAGTCAGAGTAATTTAATTGCATTTTAAAGGTGTTTGCCTGCTTCAGGGATGTATTTGGATCATGTCTAGCACAAAAACTTCATTGGAATTGCTTGTATTAAGATACAGCAGCTTCATGCATCACTGAGGCTGGAAACAGTGCGAAAACGCCTAGAATCGCCTATTCTGTGCATTTCAGACCAATAGAACACTACTTTAGTCAGAGTAATTTAAATGCATTTAAAAGGTGTTTGCCTTCTTTAGGGATGTATTTGGATCATATCTAGCACAGAAACTTCATTGGATTTGCTTGCATTAAGATACAGCAGCTTCATGCATCACTGAGGCTGGAAACAGTGCGAAAACGCTTAGAATCGCCTATTCTGTGCATTTCAGACCAATAGAACACTACTTTAGTCAGAGTAATTTAAATGCATGTTAAAGGTGTTTGCCTGCTTCAGGGATGTATTTGGATCATGTCTAGCACAAAAACTTCATTGGAATTGCTTGTATTAAGATACAGCAGCTTCATGCATCACTGAGGCTGGAAACAGTGCGAAAACGCTTAGAATCGCCTATTCTGTGCATTTCAGACCAATAGAACACTACTTTAGTCAGAGTAATTTAAATGCATTTAAAAGGTGTTTGCCTGCTTCAGGGATGTATTTGGATCATGTCTAGCACAAAAACTTCATTGGAATTGCTTGTATTAAGATACAGCAGCTTCATGCATCACTGAGGCTGGAAACAGTGCAAAAATGCTTAGAATCGCCTATTCTGTGCATTTCAGACCAATAGAACACTACTTTAGTCAGAGTAATTTAAATGCATTTAAAAGGTGTTTGCCTGCTTCAGGGATGTATTTGGATCATGTCTAGCACAAAAACTTCATTGGAATTGCTTGTATTAAGATACAGCAGCTTCATGCATCACTGAGGCTGGAAACAGTGCGAAAACGCTTAGAATCGCCTATTCTGTGCATTTCAGACCAATAGAACACTACTTTAGTCAGAGTAATTTAAATGCATTTAAAAGGTGTTTGCCTGCTTCAGGGATGTATTTGGATCATGTCTAGCACAAAAACTTCATTGGAATTTCTTGTATTAAGATACAGCAGCTCCATGCATCACTCAGGCTGGAAACAGTGCGAAAACGCTTAGAATCGCCTGTTCTGTGCATTTCAGACCAATAGAACACTACTTTAGTCAGAGTAATTTAAATGCATGTTAAAGGTGTTTGCCTTCTTCAGGGATGTATTTGGATCATATCTAGCACAAAAACTTCATTGGATTTGCTTGCATTAAGATACAGCAGCTTCATGCATCACTGAGGCTGGAAACAGTGCGAAAACGCTTAGAATCGCCTATTCTGTGCATTTCAGACCAATAGAACACTACTTTAGTCAGAGTAATTTAAATGCATTTAAAAGGTGTTTGCCTGCTTCAGGGATGTATTTGGATCATGTCTAGCCCAAAAATTTCATTGGAATTGCTTGTATTATGATACAGCAGCTTCATGCATCACTGAGGCTGGAAACAGTGCGACAACGCTTAGAATCGCCTGTTCTGTGCATTTCAGACCAATAGAACACTACTTTAGTCAGAGTAATTTAAATGCATGTTAAAGGCGTTTGCCTTCTTCAGAGATGTATTTGGATCATATCTAGCACAGAAACTTCATTGGATTTGCTTGCATTAAGATACAGCAGCTTCATGCATCACTGAGGCTGGAAACAGTGCGAAAACGCTTAGAATCGCCTATTCTGTGCATTTCAGACCAATAGAACACTACTTTAGTCAGAGTAATTTAAATGCATTTAAAAGGTGTTTGCCTGCTTCAGGGATGTATTTGGATCATGTCTAGCACAAAAACTTCATTGGAATTGCTTGTATTAAGATACAGCAGCTTCATGCATCACTCAGGCTGGAAACCGTGCGAAAACGCCTAGAATCGCCTATTCTGTGCATTTCAGACCAATAGAACACTACTTTAGTCAGAGTAATTTAAATGCATTTAAAATGTGTTTGCCTTCTTCAGGGATGTATTTGGATCATATCTAGCACAGAAACTTCATTGGATTTGCTTGCATTAAGATACAGCAGCTTCATGCATCACTGAGGCTGGAAACAGTGCGAACACGCTTAGAATCGCCTATTCTGTGCATTTCAGACCAATAGAACACTACTTTAGTCAGAGTAATTTAAATGCAATTAAAAGGTGTTTGCCTGCTTCAGGGATGTGTTTGGATCATGTCTAGCACAAAAACTTTATTGGATTTGCTTGCATTAAGATACAGCAGCTTCATGCATCACTGAGGCTGGAAACAGTGTGAAAACGCTTAGAATCGCCTATTCTGTGCATTTCAGACCAATAGAACACTACTTTAGTCAGAGTAATTTAAATTCATTTTAAAGGTGTTTGCCTTCTTCAGGGATGTATTTGGATCATGTCTAGCACAGAAACTTCATTGGAATTGCTTGTATCATGATACAGCAGCTTCATGCATCACTGAGGCTGGAAACAGTGCGAAAACGCTTAGAATGGCCTGTTAAGTGCATTTCAGACCAATAGAACATTACTTTAGTCAGAGTAATTTAAATGCATTTAAAAGGTGTTGGCCTTCTTCAGGGATGTATTTGGATCATGTCTAGCACAAAAACTTCATTGGAATTGCTTGTATTAAGATACAGCAGCTTCATGCATCACTCAGGCTGGAAACAGTGCGAAAATGCCTAGAATCGCCTATTCTGTGCATTTCAGACCAACAGAACACTACTTTAGTCAGAGTAATTTAAATGCATTTAAAAGGTGTTTGCCTGCTTCAGGGATGTATTTGGATCATGTCTAGCACAAAAACTTCATTGGAATTGCTTGTATTAAGATACAGCAGCTTCATGCATCACTCAGGCTGGAAACAGTGCGAAAACGCTTAGAATCGCCTATTCTGTGCATTTCAGACCAATAGAACACTACTTTAGTCAGAGTAATTTAAATGCATTTAAAAGGTGTTTGCCTGCTTCAGGGATGTATTTGGATCATGTCTAGCACAGAAACTTCATTGGAATTGCTTGTATCATGATACAGCAGCTTCATGCATCACTGAGGCTGGAAACAGTGCGAAAACGCTTAGAATGGCCTGTTAAGTGCATTTCAGACCAATAGAACATTACTTTAGTCAGAGTAATTTAAATGCATTTAAAAGGTGTTGGCCTTCTTCAGGGATGTATTTGGATCATGTCTAGCACAAAAACTTCATTGGAATTGCTTGTATTAAGATACAGCAGCTTCATGCATCACTCAGGCTGGAAACAGTGCGAAAATGCCTAGAATCGCCTATTCTGTGCATTTCAGACCAATAGAACACTACTTTAGTCAGAGTAATTTAAATGCATTTAAAAGGTGTTTGCCTTCTTCAGGGATGTATTTGGATCATATCTAGCACAGAAACTTCATTGGATTTGCTTGCATTAAGATACAGCAGCTTCATGCATCACTCAGGCTGCAAACAGTGCGAAAACGCTTAGAATCGCCTATTCTGTGCATTTCAGACCAATAGAACACTACTTTAGTCAGAGTAATTTAAATGCATTTAAAAGGTGTTTGCCTGCTTCAGGGATGTATTTGGATCATGTCTAGCACAAAAACTTCATTGGAATTTCTTGTATTAAGATACAGCAGCTTCATGCATCACTCAGGCTGGAAACAGTGCGAAAACGCCTAGAATCGCCTATTCTGTGCATTTCAGACCAATAGAACACTACCTTAGTCAGAGTAATTTAAATGCATTTAAAAGGTGTTTGCCTTCTTCAGGGATGTATTTGGATCATATCTAGCACAGAAACTTCATTGGATTTGCTTGTATTAAGATACAGCAGCTTCATGCATCACTCAGGCTGGAAACAGTGCGAAAACGCTTAGAATCGCCTATTCTGTGCATTTCAGACCAATAGAACACTACTTTAGTCAGAGTAATTTAAATGCATTTAAAAGGTGTTTGCCTGCTTCAGGGATGTATTTGGATCATGTCTAGCACAAAAACTTCATTGGAATTTCTTGTATTAAGATACAGCAGCTTCATGCATCACTCAGGCTGGAAACAGTGCGAAAACGCCTAGAATCGCCTATTCTGTGCATTTCAGACCAATAGAACACTACTTTAGTCAGAGTAATTTAAATGCATTTAAAAGGTGTTTGCCTTCTTCAGGGATGTATTTGGATCATATCTAGCACAGAAACTTCATTGGATTTGCTTGCATTAAGATACAGCAGCTTCATGCATCACTCAGGCTGGAAACAGTGCGAAAACGCTTAGAATCGCCTATTCTGTGCATTTCAGACCAATAGAACACTACTTTAGTCAGAGTAATTTAAATGCATTTAAAAGGTGTTTGCCTTCTTCAGGGATGTATTTGGATCATATCTAGCACAGAAACTTCATTGGATTTGCTTGCATTAAGATACAGCAGCTTCATGCATCACTCAGGCTGGAAACAGTGCGAAAACGCTTAGAATCGCCTATTCTGTGCATTTCAGACCAATAGAACACTACTTTAGTCAGAGTAATTTAAATGCATTTAAAAGGTGTTTGCCTGCTTCAGGGATGTATTTGGATCATGTCTAGCACAAAAACTTCATTGGAATTGCTTGTATTAAGATACAGCAGCTTCATGCATCACTCAGGCTGGAAACAGTGCGAAAACGCCTAGAATCGCCTATTCTGTGCATTTCAGACCAATAGAACACTACTTTAGTCAGAGTAATTTAAATGCATTTAAAAGGTGTTTGCCTGCTTCAGGGATGTATTTGGATCATGTCTAGCACAAAAACTTCATTGGATTTGCTTGCATTAAGATACAGCAGCTTCATGCATCACTGAGGCTGGAAACAGTGCGAAAACGCTTAGAATCGCCTATTCTGTGCATTTCAGACCAATAGAACACTACTTTAGTCAGAGTAATTTAAATGCATTTAAAAGGTGTTGGCCTTCTTCAGGGATGTATTTGGATCATGTCTAGCACAGAAACTTCATTGGAATTGCTTGTATTATGATACAGCAGCTTCATGCATCACTGAGGCTGGAAACAGTGCGAAAACGCTTAGAATGGCCTGTTAAGTGCATTTCAGACCAATAGAACACTACTTTAGTCAGAGTAATTTAAATGCATTTTAAAGGTGTTTGCCTTCTTCAGGGATGTATTTGGATCATGTCTAGCACAGAAACTTTATTGGATTTGCTTGTATTAAGATACAGCAGCTTCATGCATCTCTGAGGCTGGAAACAGTGCGAAAACGCTTAGAATCGCCTATTCTGTGCATTTCAGACCAATAGAACACTACTTTAGTCAGAGTAATTTAAATGCATTTAAAAGGTGTTTGCTTTCTTCAGGGATGTATTTGGATCATGTCTAGCACAGAAACTTCATTGGAATTGCTTGTATTATGATACAGCAGCTTCATGCATCACTGAGGCTGGAAACAGTGCGAAAACGCTTAGAATCGCCTATTCTGTGCATTTCAGACCAATAGAACACTACTTTAGTCAGAGTAATTTAAATGCATTTTAAAGGTGTTTGCCTTCTTCAGGGATGTATTTGGATCATGTCTAGCACAGAAACTTCATTGGAATTGCTTGTATTATGATACAGCAGCTTCATGCATCACTGAGGCTGGAAACAGTGCGAAAACGCTTAGAATCGCCTATTCTGTGCATTTCAGACCAATAGAACACTACTTTAGTCAGAGTAATTTAAATGCATTTAAAAGGTGTTTGCCTGCTTCAGGGATGTATTTGGATCATGTCTAGCACAGAAACTTCATTGGAATTGCTTGTATCATGATACAGCAGCTTCATGCATCACTGAGGCTGGAAACAGTGCGAAAACGCTTAGAATGGCCTGTTAAGTGCATTTCAGACCAATAGAACATTACTTTAGTCAGAGTAATTTAAATGCATTTAAAAGGTGTTGGCCTTCTTCAGGGATGTATTTGGATCATGTCTAGCACAAAAACTTCATTGGACTTGCTTGTATTAAGATACAGCAGCTTCATGCATCACTCAGGCTGGAAACAGTGCGAAAATGCCTAGAATCGCCTATTCTGTGCATTTCAGACCAATAGAACACTACTTTAGTCAGAGTAATTTAAATGCATTTAAAAGGTGTTTGCCTTCTTCAGGGATGTATTTGGATCATATCTAGCACAGAAACTTCATTGGATTTGCTTGCATTAAGATACAGCAGCTTCATGCATCACCGAGGCTGGAAACAGTGCGAAAACGCTTAGAATCGCCTATTCTGTGCATTTCAGACCAATAGAACACTACTTTAGTCAGAGTAATTTAAATGCATTTAAAAGGTGTTTGCCTGCTTCAGGGATGTATTTGGATCATGTCTCGCACAAAAACTTCATTGGATTTGCTTGCATTAAGATACAGCAGCTTCATGCATCACTGAGGCTGGAAACAGTGCGAAAACGCTTAGAATCGCCTATTCTGTGCATTTCAGACCAACAGAACACTACTTTAGTCAGAGTAATTTAAATGCATGTTAAAGGTGTTTGCCTGCTTCAGGGATGTATTTGGATCATATCTAGCACAGAAACTTCATTGGATTTGCTTGCATTAAGATACAGCAGCTTCATGCATCACTGAGGCTGGAAACAGTGCGAAAACGCTTAGAATCGCCTATTCTGTGCATTGTTCAGACCAATAGAACACTACTTTAGTCAGAGTAATTTAAATGCATTTAAAAGGTGTTTGCCTGCTTCAGGGATGTATTTGGATCATGTCTAGCACAAAAACTTCATTGGAATTGCTTGTATTAAGATACAGCAGCTTCATGCATCACTCAGGCTGGAAACAGTGCGAAAACGCTTAGAATCGCCTATTCTGTGCATTTCAGACCAATAGAACACTACTTTAGTCAGAGTAATTTAAATGCATTTAAAAGGTGTTTGCCTGCTTCAGGGATGTATTTGGATCATGTCTAGCACAAAAACTTCATTGGATTTGCTTGCATTAAGATACAGCAGCTTCATGCATCACTGAGGCTGGAAACAGTGTGAAAACGCGTAAAATCGCCTATTCTGTGCATTTCAGACCAATAGAACACTACATTAGTCAGAGTAATTTAAATGCATTTTAAAGGTGTTTGCCTTCTTCAGGGATGTATTTGGATCATGTCTAGCACAGAAACTTTATTGGATTTGCTTGTATTAAGATACAGCAGCTTCATGCATCTCTGAGGCTGGAAACAGTGCGAAAACGCTTAGAATCGCCTATTCTGTGCATTTCAGACCAATAGAACACTACTTTAGTCAGAGTAATTTAAATGCATTTAAAAGGTGTTTGCTTTCTTCAGGGATGTATTTGGATCATGTCTAGCACAGAAACTTCATTGGAATTGCTTGTATTATGATACAGCAGCTTCATGCATCACTGAGGCTGGAAACAGTGCGAAAACGCTTAGAATGGCCTGTTAAGTGCATTTCAGACCAATAGAACACTACTTTAGTCAGAGTAATTTAAATGCATGTTAAAGGTGTTTGCCTGCTTCAGGGATGTGTTTGGATCATGTCTAGCACAAAAACTTCATTGGAATTGCTTGTATTAAGATACAGCAGCTTCATGCATCACTGAGGCTGGAAACAGTGCAAAAATGCTTAGAATCGCCTATTCTGTGCATTTCAGACCAATAGAACACTACTTTAGTCAGAGTAATTTAAATGCATGTTAAAGGTGTTTGCCTGCTTCAGGGATGTGTTTGGATCATGTCTAGCACAAAAACTTCATTGGAATTGCTTGTATTAAGATACAGCAGCTTCATGCATCACTGAGGCTGGAAACAGTGCAAAAATGCTTAGAATCGCCTATTCTGTGCATTTCAGACCAATAGAACACTACTTTAGTCAGAGTAATTTAAATGCATTTAAAAGGTGTTTGCCTGCTTCAGGGATGTATTTGGATCATGTCTAGCACAAAAACTTCATTGGAATTGCTTGTATTAAGATACAGCAGCTTCATGCATCACTGAGGCTGGAAACAGTGCGAAAACGCTTAGAATCGCCTATTCTGTGCATTTCAGACCAATAGAACACTACTTTAGTCAGAGTAATTTAAATGCATTTAAAAGGTGTTTGCCTGCTTCAGGGATGTATTTGGATCATGTCTAGCACAAAAACTTCATTGGAATTTCTTGTATTAAGATACAGCAGCTTCATGCATCACTGAGGCTGGAAACAGTGCGAAAACGCTTAGAATCGCCTATTCTGTGCATTTCAGACCAATAGAACACTACTTTAGTCAGAGTAATTTAAATGCAATTAAAAGGTGTTTGCCTGCTTCAGGGATGTGTTTGGATCATGTCTAGCACAAAAACTTCATTGGAATAGCTTGTATTAAGATACAGCAGCTTCATGCATCACTCAGGCTGGAAACAGTGCGAAAACGCTTAGAATCGCCTGTTCTGTGCATTTCAGACCAATAGAACACTACTTTAGTCAGAGTAATTTAAATGCATGTTAAAGGTGTTTGCTTTCTTCAGGGATGTATTTGGATCATATCTAGCACAAAAACTTCATTGGATTTGCTTGCATTAAGATACAGCAGCTTCATGCATCACTGAGGCTGGAAACAGTGCGAAAACGCTTAGGATCGCCTATTCTGTGCATTTCAGACCAATAGAACACTACTTTATTTAGAGTAATTTAAATTCATTTTAAAGGTGTTTGCCTTCTTCAGGGATGTATTTGGATCATGTCTATTACAGAAACTTCATTGGAATTGTTTGCATTAAGATACAGCAGCTTCATGCATTACTGAGGCTGGTAACAGTGCAAAAACGCTTAGAATCGCCTGTTCTGTGCATTTCAGACCAATAGAACACTACTTTAGTCAGAGTAATTTAAATGCATTTAAAAAGTGTTTGCCTGCTTCAGGGATGTATTTGGATCATGTCTAGCACAGAAACTTCATTGGAATTGCTTGTATTATGATACAGCAGCTTCATGCATCACTGAGGCTGGAAACAGTGCGAAAACGCTTAGAATCGCCTATTCTGTGCATTTCAGACCAATAGAACACTACTTTAGTCAGAGTAATTTAAATGCATTTAAAAGGTGTTTGCCTGCTTCAGGGATGTATTTGGATCATGTCTAGCACAAAAACTTCATTGGAATTTCTTGTATTAAGATACAGCAGCTTCATGCATCACTCAGGCTGGAAACAGTGCGAAAACGCTTAGAATCGCCTGTCCTGTGCATTTCAGACCAATAGAACACTACTTTAGTCAGAGTAATTTAAATGCATGTTAAAGGTGTTTGCCTTCTTCAGGGATGTATTTGGATCATATCTAGCACAAAAACTTCATTGGATTTGCTTGCATTAAGATACAGCAGCTTCATGCATCACTGAGGCTGGAAACAGTGCGAAAACGCTTAGGATCGCCTATTCTGTGCATTTCAGACCAATAGAACACTACTTTAGTCAGAGTAATTTAAATGCATTTAAAAGGTGTTTGCCTGCTTCAGGGATGTATTTGGATCATGTCTAGCACAAAAACTTCATTGGAGTTGCTTGTATTAAGATACAGCAGCTTCATGCATCACTCAGGCTGGAAACAGTGCGAAAACGCCTAGAATCGCCTATTCTGTGCATTTCAGACCAATAGAACACTACTTTAGTCAGAGTAATTTAAATGCATTTAAAAGGTGTTTGCCTTCTTCAGGGATGTATTTGGATCATATCTAGCACAGAAACTTCATTGGATTTGCTTGCATTAAGATACAGCAGCTTCATGCATCACTGAGGCTGGAAACAGTGCGAAAACGCTTAGAATCGCCTATTCTGTGCATTTCAGACCAATAGAACACTACTTTAGTCAGAGTAATTTAAATGCATTTAAAAAGTGTTTGCCTGCTTCAGGGATGTATTTGGATCATGTCTAGCACAAAAATTTCATTGGAATTGCTTGTATTAAGATACAGCAGCTTCATGCATCACTGAGGCTGGAAACAGTGCAAAAACGCTTAGAATCGCCTATTCTGTGCATTTCAGACCAATAGAACATTACTTTAGTCAGAGTAATTTAAATGCATTTTAAAGGTGTTTGCCTGCTTCAGGGATGTATTTGGATCATGTCTAGCACAAAAACTTCATTGGAATTGCTTGTATTAAGATACAGCAGCTTCATGCATCACTGAGGCTGGAAACAGTGCGAAAACGCCTAGAATCGCCTATTCTGTGCATTTCAGACCAATAGAACACTACTTTAGTCAGAGTAATTTAAATGCATGTTAAAGGTGTTTGCCTGCTTCAGGGATGTGTTTGGATCATGTCTAGCACAAAAACTTCATTGGAATTGCTTGTATTAAGATACAGCAGCTTCATGCATCACAGAGGCTGGAAACAGTGCAAAAACGCTTAGAATCGCCTATTCTGTGCATTTCAGACCAATAGAACATTACTTTAGTCAGAGTAATTTAAATGCATTTAAAAGGTGTTTGCCTTCTTTAGGGATGTATTTGGATCATATCTAGCACAGAAACTTCATTGGATTTGCTTGCATTAAGATACAGCAGCTTCATGCATCACTGAGGCTGGAAACAGTGCGAAAACGCTTAGAATCGCCTATTCTGTGCATTTCAGACCAATAGAACACTACTTTAGTCAGAGTAATTTAAATGCATGTTAAAGGTGTTTGCCTGCTTCAGGGATGTGTTTGGATCATGTCTAGCACAAAAACTTCATTGGAATTGCTTGTATTAAGATACAGCAGCTTCATGCATCACAGAGGCTGGAAACAGTGCAAAAATGCTTAGAATCGCCTATTCTGTGCATTTCAGACCAATAGAACACTACTTTAGTCAGAGTAATTTAAATGCATTTAAAAGGTGTTTGCCTGCTTCAGGGATGTATTTGGATCATGTCTAGCACAAAAACTTCATTGGAATTGCTTGTATTAAGATACAGCAGCTTCATGCATCACTGAGGCTGGAAACAGTGCGAAAACGCTTAGAATCGCCTATTCTGTGCATTTCAGACCAATAGAACACTACTTTAGTCAGAGTAATTTAAATGCATTTAAAAGGTGTTTGCCTGCTTCAGGGATGTATTTGGATCATGTCTAGCACAAAAACTTCATTGGAATTTCTTGTATTAAGATACAGCAGCTTCATGCATCACTCAGGCTGGAAACAGTGCGAAAACGCTTAGAATCGCCTATTCTGTGCATTTCAGACCAATAGAACACTACTTTAGTCAGAGTAATTTAAATGCATGTTAAAGGTGTTTGCCTGCTTCAGGGATGTGTTTGGATCATGTCTAGCACAAAAACTTCATTGGAATTGCTTGTATTAAGATACAGCAGCTTCATGCATCACTGAGGCTGGAAACAGTGCAAAAATGCTTAGAATCGCCTATTCTGTGCATTTCAGACCAATAGAACACTACTTTAGTCAGAGTAATTTAAATGCATTTAAAAGGTGTTTGCCTGCTTCAGGGATGTATTTGGATCATGTCTAGCACAAAAACTTCATTGGAATTGCTTGTATTAAGATACAGCAGCTTCATGCATCACTGAGGCTGGAAACAGTGCGAAAACGCTTAGAATCGCCTATTCTGTGCATTTTAGACCAATAGAACACTACTTTAGTCAGAGTAATTTAAATGCATTTAAAAGGTGTTTGCCTGCTTCAGGGATGTATTTGGATCATGTCTAGCACAAAAACTTCATTGGAATTTCTTGTATTAAGATACAGCAGCTTCATGCATCACTCAGGCTGGAAACAGTGCGAAAACGCTTAGAATCGCCTGTTCTGTGCATTTCAGACCAATAGAACACTACTTTAGTCAGAGTAATTTAAATGCATGTTAAAGGTGTTTGCCTTCTTCAGGGATGTATTTGGATCATATCTAGCACAAAAACTTCATTGGATTTGCTTGCATTAAGATACAGCAGCTTCATGCATCACTGAGGCTGGAAACAGTGCGAAAACGCTTAGGATCGCCTATTCTGTGCATTTCAGACCAATAGAACACTACTTTAGTCAGAGTAATTTAAATGCATTTAAAAAGTGTTTGCCTGCTTCAGGGATGTATTTGGATCATGTCTAGCACAGAAACTTCATTGGAATTGCTTGCATTAAGATACAGCAGCTTCATGCATTACTGAGGCTGGTAACAGTGCAAAAACGCTTAGAATCGCCTGTTCTGTGCATTTCAGACCAATAGAACACTACTTTAGTCAGAGTAATTTAAATGCATTTAAAAAGTGTTTGCCTGCTTCAGGGATGTATTTGGATCATGTCTAGCACAGAAACTTCATTGGAATTGCTTGTATTAAGATACAGCAGCTTCATGCATCACTCAGGCTGGAAACAGTACGAAAACGCCTAGAATCGCCTATTCTGTGCATTTCAGACCAATAGAACACTACTTTAGTCAGAGTAATTTAAATGCAATTAAAAGGTGTTTGCCTGCTTCAGGGATGTGTTTGGATCATGTCTAGCACAAAAACTTCATTGGAATTGCTTGCATTAAGATACAGCAGCTTCATGCATCACCGAGGCTGGAAAAAGTGCGACAACGCTTAGAAACGCCTGTTCTGTGCATTTCAGACCAATAGAACACTACTTTAGTCAGAGTAATTTAAATGCATTTAAAAAGTGTTTGCCTGCTTCAGGGATGTATTTGGATCATGTCTAGCACAGAAACTTCATTGGAATTGCTTGCATTAAGATACAGCAGCTTCATGCATTACTGAGGCTGGTAACAGTGCAAAAACGCTTAGAATCGCCTGTTCTGTGCATTTCAGACCAATAGAACACTACTTTAGTCAGAGTAATTTAAATGCATTTAAAAAGTGTTTGCCTGCTTCAGGGATGTATTTGGATCATGTCTAGCACAGAAACTTCATTGGAATTGCTTGTATTAAGATACAGCAGCTTCATGCATCACTCAGGCTGGAAACAGTACGAAAACGCCTAGAATCGCCTATTCTGTGCATTTCAGACCAATAGAACACTACTTTAGTCAGAGTAATTTAAATGCATTTAAAAGGTGTTTGCCTTCTTCAGGGATGTATTTGGATCATATCTAGCACAGAAACTTCATTGGATTTGCTTGCATTAAGATACAGCAGCTTCATGCATCACTGAGGCTGGAAACAGTGCGAAAACGCTTAGAATCGCCTATTCTGTGCATTTCAGACCAATAGAACACTACTTTAGTCAGAGTAATTTAAATGCATTTAAAAGGTGTTTGCCTGCTTCAGGGATGTGTTTGGATCATGTCTAGCACAAAAACTTCATTGGAATTGCTTGCATTAAGATACAGCAGCTTCATGCATCACCGAGGCTGGAAAAAGTGCGACAACGCTTAGAAACGCCTGTTCTGTGCATTTCAGACCAATAGAACACTACTTTAGTCAGAGTAATTTAAATGCATTTAAAAGGTGTTTGCCTTCTTCAGGGATGTATTTGGATCATGTCTAGCACAGAAACTTCATTGGAATTGCTTGCATTAAGATACAGCAGCTTCATGCATTACTGAGGCTGGTAACAGTGCAAAAACGCTTAGAATCGCCTGTTCTGTGCATTTCAGACCAATAGAACACTACTTTAGTCAGAGTAATTTAAATGCATTTAAAAAGTGTTTGCCTGCTTCAGGGATGTATTTGGATCATGTCTAGCACAGAAACTTCATTGGAATTGCTTGTATTATGATACAGCAGCTTCATGCATCACTGAGGCTGGAAACAGTGCGAAAACGCTTAGAATGGCCTGTTAAGTGCATTTCAGACCAATAGAACATTACTTTAGTCAGAGTAATTTAAATGCATTTTAAAGGTGTTTGCCTGCTTCAGGGATGTATTTGGATCATGTCTAGCACAAAAATTTCATTGGAATTGCTTGTATTAAGATACAGCAGCTTCATGCATCACTGAGGCTGGAAACAGTGCGAAAACGCTTAGAATCGCCTATTCTGTGCATTTCAGACCAATAGAACACTACTTTAGTCAGAGTAATTTAAATGCATTTAAAAGGTGTTTGCCTGCTTCAGGGATGTATTTGGATCATGTCTAGCACAAAAACTTCATTGGAATTGCTTGTATTAAGATACAGCAGCTTCATGCATCACTCAGGCTGGAAACAGTGCGAAAACGCTTAGAATCGCCTATTCTGTGCATTTCACACCAATAGAACACTACTTTAGTCAGAGTAATTTAAATGCATTTAAAAGGTGTTTGCCTGCTTCAGGGATGTATTTGGATCATGTCTAGACCAAAAACTTCATTGGAATTTCTTGTATTAAGATACAGCAGCTTCATGCATCACTCAGGCTGGAAACAGTACGAAAACGCCTAGAATCGCCTATTCTGTGCATTTCAGACCAATAGAACACTACTTTAGTCAGAGTAATTTAAATGCATTTAAAAGGTGTTTGCCTTCTTCAGGGATGTATTTGGATCATATCTAGCACAGAAACTTCATTGGATTTGCTTGCATTAAGATACAGCAGCTTCATGCATCACTGAGGCTGGAAACAGTGCGAAAACGCTTAGAATCGCCTATTCTGTGCATTTCAGACCAATAGAACACTACTTTAATCAGAGTAATTTAAATGCAATTAAAAGGTGTTTGCCTGCTTCAGGGATGTGTTTGGATCATGTCTAGCACAAAAACTTCATTGGAATTGCTTGCATTAAGATACAGCAGCTTCATGCATCACCGAGGCTGGAAAAAGTGCGAAAACGCTTAGAAACGCCTGTTCTGTGCATTTCAGACCAATAGAACACTACTTTAGTCAAAGTAATTTAAATGCATTTTAAAGGTGTTTGCCTTCTTCAGGGATGTATTTGGATCATGTCTAGCACAGAAACTTTATTGGATTTGCTTGCATTAAGATACAGCAGCTTCATGCATCACTGAGGCTGGAAACAGTGTGAAAACGCTTAGAATCGCCTATTCTGTGCATTTCAGACCAATAGAACACTACTTTAGTCAGAGTAATTTAAATTCATTTTAAAGGTGTTTGCCTTCTTCAAGGATGTATTTGGATCATGTCTATTACAGAAACTTCATTGGAATTGCTTGTATTAATATACAGCAGCTTCATGCATCACTGAGGCTGGAAACAGTGCGAAAACGCTTAGAATGGACTGTTAAGTGCATTTCAGACCAATAGAACATTACTTTAGTCAGAGTAATTTAAATGCATTTAAAAGGTGTTTGCCTGCTTCAGGGATGTATTTGGATCATGTCTAGCACAAAAACTTCATTGGAATTGCTTGTATTAAGATACAGCAGCTTCATGCATCACTCAGGCTGGAAACAGTGCGAAAACGCTTAGAATCGCCTATTCTGTGCATTTCAGACCAATAGAACACTACTTTAGTCAGAGTAATTTAAATGCATTTAAAAGGTGTTTGCCTGCTTCAGGGATGTATTTGGATCATGTCTAGCACAAAAATTTCATTGGAATTTTTTGTATTAAGATACAGCAGCTTCATGCATCACTCAGGCTGGAAACAGTGCGAAAACGCTTAGAATCGCCTATTCTGTGCATTTCAGACCAATAGAACACTACTTTAGTCAGAGTAATTTAAATGCATTTAAAAGGTGTTTGCTTTCTTCAGGGATGTATTTGGATCATATCTAGCACAGAAACTTCATTGGATTTGCTTGCATTAAGATACAGTAGCTTCATGCATCACTGAGGCTGGAAACAGTGCGAAAACGCTTAGAATCGCCTATTCTGTGCATTTCAGACCAATAGAACACTACTTTAGTCAGAGTAATTTAAATGCATTTAAAAGGTGTTTGCCTGCTTCAGGGATGTGTTTGGATCATGTCTAGCACAGAAACTTCATTGGATTTGCTTGCATTAAGATACAGCAGCTTCATGCATCACTGAGGCTGGAAACAGTGCGAAAACGCTTAGAATCGCCTACTCTGTGCATTTCAGACCAATAGAACACTACTTTAGTCAGAGTAATTTAAATGCATTTAAAAGGTGTTTGCCTGCTTCAGGGATGTATTTGGATCATGTCTAGCACAGAAACTTCATTGGAATTGCTTGTATTATGATACAGCAGCTTCATGCATCACTGAGGCTGGAAACAGTGCGAAAACGTTTAGAATGGCCTGTTAAGTGCATTTCAGACCAATAGAACATTTCTTTAGTCAGAGTAATTTAAATGCATTTAAAAGGTGTTTGCCTTCTTCAGGGATGTATTTGGATCATATCTAGCACAGAAACTTCATTGGATTTGCTTGCATTAAGATACAGCAGCTTCATGCATCACTGAGGCTGGAAACAGTGCGAAAACGCTTAGAATCGCCTACTCTGTGCATTTCAGACCAATAGAACACTACTTTAGTCAGAGTAATTTAAATGCATTTAAAAGGTGTTTGCCTGCTTCAGGGATGTATTTGGATCATGTCTAGCACAGAAACTTCATTGGAATTGCTTGTATTATGATACAGCAGCTTCATGCATCACTGAGGCTGGAAACAGTGCGAAAACGTTTAGAATGGCCTGTTAAGTGCATTTCAGACCAATAGAACATTTCTTTAGTCAGAGTAATTTAAATGCATTTTAAAGGTGTTTGCCTGCTTCAAGGATGTATTTGGATCATGTCTAGCACAAAAATTTCATTGGAATTGCTTGTATTAAGATACAGCAGCTTCATGCATCACTGAGGCTGGAAACAGTGCGAAAACGCTTAGAATCGCCTGTTCTGTGCATTTCAGATCAATAGAACACTACTTTAGTCAGAGTAATTTAAATGCATTTAAAATGTGTTTGCTTTCTTCAGGGATGTATTTGGATCATATCTAGCACAAAAACTTCATTGGGATTTTTTGTATTAAGATACAGCAGCTTCATGCATCACTCAGGCTGGAAACAGTGCGAAAACGCTTAGAATCGCCTATTCTGTGCATTTCAGACCAATAGAACACTACTTTAGTCAGAGTAATTTAAATGCATTTTAAAGGTGTTTGCCTGCTTCAGGGATGTATTTGGATCATGTCTAGCACAAAAACTTCATTGGAATTTTTTGTATTAAGATACAGCAGCTTCATGCATCACTCAGGCTGGAAACAGTGCGAAAACGCTTAGAATCGCCTATTCTGTGCATTTCAGACCAATAGAACACTACTTTAGTCAGAGTAATTTAAATGCATTTAAAAGGTGTTTGCTTTCTTCAGGGATGTATTTGGATCATATCTAGCACAGAAACTTCATTGGATTTGCTTGCATTAAGATACAGTAGCTTCATGCATCACTGAGGCTGGAAACAGTGCGAAAACGCTTAGAATCGCCTATTCTGTGCATTTCAGACCAATAGAACACTACTTTAGTCAGAGTAATTTAAATGCATTTAAAAGGTGTTTGCCTGCTTCAGGGATGTGTTTGGATCATGTCTAGCACAAAAACTTCATTGGAATTTCTTGTATTAAGATACAGCAGCTTCATGCATCACTGAGGCTGGAAACAGTGCAAAAACGCTTAGAATCGCCTATTCTGTGCATTTCAGACCAATAGAACACTACTTTAGTCAGAGTAATTTAAATGCAGGTTAAAGGTGTTTGCCTGCTTCAGGGATGTATTTGGATCATATCTAGCACAGAAACATCATTGGATTTGCTTGCATTAAGATACAGCAGCTTCATGCATCACTGAGGCTGGAAACAGTGCGAAAACGCTTAGAATCGCCTATTCTGTGCATTTCAGACCAATAGAACACTACTTTAGTCAGAGTAATTTAAATGCATTTAAAAGGTGTTTGCCTGCTTCAGGGATGTATTTGGATCATGTCTAGCACAAAAACTTCATTGGAATTGCTTGTATTAAGATACAGCAGCTTCATGCATCACTCAGGCTGGAAACAGTGCGAAAACGCTTAGAATCGCCTATTCTGTGCATTTCAGACCAATAGAACACTACTTTAGTCAGAGTAATTTAAATGCATTTAAAAGGTGTTTGCCTGCTTCAGGGATGTATTTGGATCATATCTAGCACAGAAACTTCATTGGAATTTCTTGTATTAAGATACAGCAGCTTCATGCATCACTCAGGCTGGAAACAGTGCGAAAACGCCTAGAATCGCCTATTCTGTGCATTTCAGACCAATAGAACACTACTTTAGTCAGAGTAATTTAAATGCATTTAAAAGGTGTTTGCCTTCTTCAGGGATGTATTTGGATCATATCTAGCACAGAAACTTCATTGGATTTGCTTGCATTAAGATACAGCAGCTTCATGCATCACTGAGGCTGGAAACAGTGCGAAAACGCTTAGAATCGCCTACTCTGTGCATTTCAGACCAATAGAACACTACTTTAGTCAGAGTAATTTAAATGCATTTAAAAGGTGTTTGCCTGCTTCAGGGATGTATTTGGATCATGTCTAGCACAGAAACTTCATTGGAATTGCTTGTATTATGATACAGCAGCTTCATGCATCACTGAGGCTGGAAACAGTGCGAAAACGTTTAGAATGGCCTGTTAAGTGCATTTCAGACCAATAGAACATTTCTTTAGTCAGAGTAATTTAAATGCATTTTAAAGGTGTTTGCCTGCTTCAAGGATGTATTTGGATCATGTCTAGCACAAAAATTTCATTGGAATTGCTTGTATTAAGATACAGCAGCTTCATGCATCACTGAGGCTGGAAACAGTGCGAAAACGCTTAGAATCGCCTTTTCTGTGCATTTCAGATCAATAGAACACTACTTTAGTCATAGTAATTTAAATGCATGTTAAAGGTGTTTGCCTGCTTCAGGGATGTGTTTGGATCATGTCTAGCACAAAAACTTCATTGGAATTTTTTGTATTAAGATACAGCGGCTTCATGCATCACTCAGGCTGGAAACAGTGCGAAAACGCTTAGAATCGCCTATTCTGTGCATTTCAGACCAATAGAACACTACTTTAGTCAGAGTAATTTAAATGCATTTAAAATGTGTTTGCTTTCTTCAGGGATGTATTTGGATCATATCTAGCACAGAAACTTCATTGGATTTGCTTGCATTAAGATACAGTAGCTTCATGCATCACTGAGGCTGGAAACAGTGCGAAAACGCTTAGAATCGCCTATTCTGTGCATTTCAGACCAATAGAACACTACTTTAGTCAGAGTAATTTAAATGCATTTAAAAGGTGTTTGCCTGCTTCAGGGATGTGTTTGGATAATGTCTAGCACAAAAACTTCATTGGAATTTCTTGTATTAAGATACAGCAGCTTCATGCATCACTGAGGCTGGAAACAGTGCAAAAACGCTTAGAATCGCCTATTCTGTGCATTTTTGACCAATAGAACACTACTTTAGTCAGAGTAATTTAAATGCAGGTTAAAGGTGTTTGCCTGCTTCAGGGATGTATTTGGATCATATCTAGCACAGAAACTTCATTGGATTTGCTTGCATTAAGATACAGCAGCTTCATGCATCACTGAGGCTGGAAACAGTGCGAAAACGCTTAGAATCGCCTATTCTGTGCATTTCAGACCAATAGAACACTACTTTAGTCAGAGTAATTTAAATGCATTTAAAAGGTGTTTGCCTGCTTCAGGGATGTATTTGGATCATGTCTAGCACAAAAACTTAATTGGAATTGCTTGTATTAAGATACAGCAGCTTCATGCATCACTCAGGCTGGAAACAGTGCGAAAACGCTTAGAATCGCCTATTCTGTGCATTTCAGACCAATAGAACACTACTTTAGTCAGAGTAATTTAAATGCATTTAAAAGGTGTTTGCCTGCTTCAGGGATGTATTTGGATCATGTCTAGCACAGAAACTTCATTGGAATTTCTTGTATTAAGATACAGCAGCTTCATGCATCACTCAGGCTGGAAACAGTGCGAAAACGCCTAGAATCGCCTATTCTGTGCATTTCAGACAAATAGAACACTACTTTAGTCAGAGTAATTTAAATGCATTTAAAAGGTGTTTGCCTTCTTCAGGGATGTATTTGGATCATATCTAGCACAGAAACTTCATTGGATTTGCTTGCATTAAGATACAGCAGCTTCATGCATCACTGAGGCTGGAAACAGTGCGAAAACGCTTAGAATCGCCTACTCTGTGCATTTCAGACCAATAGAACACTACTTTAGTCAGAGTAATTTAAATGCATTTAAAAGGTGTTTGCCTGCTTCAGGGATGTATTTGGATCATGTCTAGCACAGAAACTTCATTGGAATTGCTTGTATTATGATACAGCAGCTTCATGCATCACTGAGGCTGGAAACAGTGCGAAAACGTTTAGAATGGCCTGTTAAGTGCATTTCAGACCAATAGAACATTACTTTAGTCAGAGTAATTTAAATGCATTTTAAAGGTGTTTGCCTGCTTCAAGGATGTATTTGGATCATGTCTAGCACAAAAATTTCATTGGAATTGCTTGTATTAAGATACAGCAGCTTCATGCATCACTGAGGCTGGAAACAGTGCGAAAACGCTTAGAATCGCCTGTTCTGTGCATTTCAGATCAATAGAACACTACTTTAGTCAGAGTAATTTAAATGCATGTTAAAGGTGTTTGCCTGCTTCAGGGATGTATTTGGATCATATCTAGCACAGAAACTTCATTGGATTTGCTTGCATTAAGATACAGCAGCTTCATGCATCACTGAGGCTGGAAACAGTGCGAAAACGCTTAGAATCGCCTATTCTGTGCATTTCAGACCAATAGAACACTACTTTAGTCAGAGTAATTTAAATGCAATTAAAAGGTGTTTGCCTGCTTCAGGGATGTGTTTGGATCATGTCTAGCACAAAAACTTCATTGGAATTGCTTGCATTAAGATACAGCAGCTTCATGCATCACCGAGGCTGGAAAAAGTGCGAAAACGCTTAGAAACGCCTGTTCTGTGCATTTCAGACCAATAGAACACTACTTTAGTCAAAGTAATTTAAATGCATTTTAAAGGTGTTTGCCTTCTTCAGGGATGTATTTGGATCATGTCTAGCACAGAAACTTTATTGGATTTGCTTGCATTAAGATACAGCAGCTTCATGCATCACTGAGGCTGGAAACAGTGTGAAAACGCTTAGAATCGCCTATTCTGTGCATTTCAGACCAATAGAACACTACTTTAGTCAGAGTAATTTAAATTCATTTTAAAGGTGTTTGCCTGCTTCAGGGATGTGTTTGGATCATGTCTAGCACAAAAACTTCATTGGAATTGCTTGCATTAAGATACAGCAGCTTCATGCATCACCGAGGCTGGAAACAGTGCGAAAACGCTTAGAAACGCCTGTTTTGTGCATTTCAGACCAATAGAACACTACTTTAGTCAGAGTAATTTAAATGCATTTAAAAGGTCTTTGCCTGCTTCAGGGATGTATTTGGATCATGTCTAGCACAAAAACTTCATTGGAATTGCTTGCATTAAGATACAGCAGCTTCATGCATCACTGAGGCTGGAAACAGTGCGAAAACGCTTAGAATCGCCTATTCTGTGCATTTCAGACCAATAGAACACTACTTTAGTCAGAGTAATTTAAATGCATTTAAAAGGTGTTTGCCTGCTTCAGGGATGTATTTGGATCATGTCTAGCACAAAAACTTAATTGGAATTGCTTGTATTAAGATACAGCAGCTTCATGCATCACTCAGGCTGGAAACAGTGCGAAAACGCTTAGAATCGCCTATTCTGTGCATTTCAGACCAATAGAACACTACTTTAGTCAGAGTAATTTAAATGCATTTAAAAGGTGTTTGCCTGCTTCAGGGATGTATTTGGATCATGTCTAGCACAGAAACTTCATTGGAATTTCTTGTATTAAGATACAGCAGCTTCATGCATCACTCAGGCTGGAAACAGTGCGAAAACGCCTAGAATCGCCTATTCTGTGCATTTCAGACAAATAGAACACTACTTTAGTCAGAGTAATTTAAATGCATTTAAAAGGTGTTTGCCTTCTTCAGGGATGTATTTGGATCATATCTAGCACAGAAACTTCATTGGATTTGCTTGCATTAAGATACAGCAGCTTCATGCATCACTGAGGCTGGAAACAGTGCGAAAACGCTTAGAATCGCCTACTCTGTGCATTTCAGACCAATAGAACACTACTTTAGTCAGAGTAATTTAAATGCATTTAAAAGGTGTTTGCCTGCTTCAGGGATGTATTTGGATCATGTCTAGCACAGAAACTTCATTGGAATTGCTTGTATTATGATACAGCAGCTTCATGCATCACTGAGGCTGGAAACAGTGCGAAAACGCTTAGAATGGCCTGTTAAGTGCATTTCAGACCAATAGAACACTACTTTAGTCAGAGTAATTTAAATGCATTTAAAAGGTCTTTGCCTGCTTCAGGGATGTATTTGGATCATGTCTAGCACAAAAACTTCATTGGAATTGCTTGCATTAAGATACAGCAGCTTCATGCATCACCGAGGCTGGAAACAGTGCGAAAACGCTTAGAATCGCCTGTTCTGTGCATTTCAGACCAATAGAACACTACTTTAGTCAGAGTAATTTAAATGCATTTAAAAGGTGTTTGCCTGCTTCAGGGATGTATTTGGATCATGTCTAGCACAAAAACTTCATTGGAATTTCTTGTATTAAGATACAGCAGCTTCATGCATCACTGAGGCTGGAAACAGTGCAAAAACGCTTAGAATCGCCTATTCTGTGCATTTCAGACCAATAGAACACTACTTTAGTCAGAGTAATTTAAATGCATTTAAAAGGTGTTTGCCTGCTTCAGGGATGTATTTGGATCATGTCTAGCACAGAAACTTCATTGGAATTGCTTGTATTATGATACAGCAGCTTCATGCATCACTGAGGCTGGAAACAGTGCGAAAACGCTTAGAATGGCCTGTTAAGTGCATTTCAGACCAATAGAACACTACTTTAGTCAGAGTAATTTAAATGCATTTTAAAGGTGTTTGCCTGCTTCAGGGATGTATTTGGATCATGTCTAGCACAAACATTTCATTGGAATTGCTTGTAGTAAGATACAGCAGCTTCATGCATCACTGAGGCTGGAAACAGTGCGAAAACGCTTAGAATGGCCTGTTAAGTGCATTTCAAAACAATAGAACATTACTTTAGTCAGAGTAATTTAAATGCATTTTAAAGGTGTTTGCCTGCTTCAGGGATGTATTTGGATCATGTATAGCACAAAAACTTCATTGGAATTGCTTGCATTAAGATACAGCAGCTTCATGCATCACTGAGGCTGGAAACAGTGCAAAAACGCTTAGAATCGCCTATTCTGTGCATTTCAGACCAATAGAACACTACTTTAGTCAGAGTAATTTAAATGCATTTAAAAGGTGTTTGCCTGCTTCAGGGATGTATTTGGATCATGTCTAGCACAAAAATTTCATTGGAATTGCTTGTATTAAGATACAGCAGCTTCATGCATCACTGAGGCTGGAAACAGTGCGAATACGCTTAGAATCGCCTATTCTGTGCATTTCAGACCAATAGAACACTACTTTAGTCAGAGTAATTTAAATGCATGTTAAAGGTGTTTGCCTGCTTCAGGGATGTATTTGGATCATATCTAGCACAGAAACTTCATTGGATTTGCTTGCATTAAGATACAGCAGCTTCATGCATCACTGAGGCTGGAAACAGTGCGAAAACGCTTAGAATCGCCTATTCTGTGCATTTCAGACCAATAGAACACTACTTTAGTCAGAGTAATTTAAATGCATTTAAAAGGTGTTTGCCTGCTTCAGGGATGTATTTGGATCATGTCTAGCACAGAAACTTCATTGGAATTTCTTGCATTAAGATACAGCAGCTTCATGCATCACTGAGGCTGGAAACAGTGCGAAAACGCTTAGAATCGCCTACTCTGTGCATTTCAGACCAATAGAACACTACTTTAGTCAGAGTAATTTAAATGCATTTAAAAGGTGTTTGCCTGCTTCAGGGATGTATTTGGATCATGTCTAGCACAGAAACTTCATTGGAATTGCTTGTATTATGATACAGCAGCTTCATGCATCACTGAGGCTGGAAACAGTGCGAAAACGTTTAGAATGGCCTGTTAAGTGCATTTCAGACCAATAGAACATTACTTTAGTCAGAGTAATTTAAATGCATTTTAAAGGTGTTTGCCTGCTTCAAGGATGTATTTGGATCATGTCTAGCACAAAAATTTCATTGGAATTGCTTGTATTAAGATACAGCAGCTTCATGCATCACTGAGGCTGGAAACAGTGCGAAAACGCTTAGAATCGCCTGTTCTGTGCATTTCAGATCAATAGAACACTACTTTAGTCAGAGTAATTTAAATGCATGTTAAAGGTGTTTGCCTGCTTCAGGGATGTATTTGGATCATATCTAGCACAGAAACTTCATTGGATTTGCTTGCATTAAGATACAGCAGCTTCATGCATCACTGAGGCTGGAAACAGTGCGAAAACGCTTAGAATCGCCTATTCTGTGCATTTCAGACCAATAGAACACTACTTTAGTCAGAGTAATTTAAATGCATTTAAAAGGTGTTTGCCTGCTTCAGGGATGTATTTGGATCATGTCTAGCACAAAAACTTCATTGGAATTGCTTGCATTAAGATACAGCAGCTTCATGCATCACCGAGGCTGGAAACAGTGCGAAAACGCTTAGAATCGCCTATTCTGTGCATTTCAGACCAATAGAACACTACTTTAGTCAGAGTAATTTAAATGCATTTAAAAGGTGTTTGCCTGCTTCAGGGATGTATTTGGATCATGTCTAGCACAGAAACTTCATTGGAATTGCTTGTATTATGATACAGCAGCTTCATGCATCACTGAGGCTGGAAACAGTGCAAAAACGCTTTGAATCGCCTATTCTGTGCATTTCAGACCAATAGAACACTACTTTCGTCAGAGTAATTTAAATGCATTTTAAAGGTGTTTGCCTGCTTCAGGGATGTATTTGGATCATGTCTCGCACAAAAACTTCATTGCATTTGCTTGCATTAAGATACAGCAGCTTCATGCATCACTGAGGCTGGAAACAGTGCAAAAACGCTTAGAATCGCCTATTCTGTGCATTTTAGACCAATAGAACACTACTTTAGTCAGAGTAATTTAAATTCATTTTAAAGGTGTTTTCCTTCTTCAGGGATGTATTTGGATCATGTCTAGCACAGAAACTTTATTGGATTTGCTTGCATTAAGATACAGCAGCTTCATGCATCACTGAGGCTGGAAACAGTGCAAAAACGCTTAGAATCGCCTATTCTGTGCATTTCAGACCAATAGAACACTACTTTAGTCAGAATAATTTAAATGCATTTTAAAGGTGTTTGCCTTCTTCAGGGATGTATTTGGATCATGTCTAGCACAGAAACTTTATTGGATTTGCTTGCATTAAGATACAGCAGCTTCATGCATCACTGAGGCTGGAAACAGTGCGAAAACGCTTAGAATCGCCTATTCTGTGCATTTCAGACCAATAGAACACTACTTTAGTCAGAGTAATTTAAATGCATTTAAAAGGTGTTTGCCTGCTTCAGGGATGTATTTGGATCATGTCTAGCACAAAAACTTCATTGGAATTGCTTGCATTAAGATACAGCAGCTTCATGCATCACCGAGGCTGGAAACAGTGCGAAAACGCTTAGAATCGCCTGTTCTGTGCATTTCAGACCAATAGAACACTACTTTAGTCAGAGTGATTTAAATGCATTTAAAAGGTGTTTGCCTGCTTCAGGGATGTATTTGGATCATGTCTAGCACAAAAACTTCATTGGAATTGCTTGTATTAAGATACAGCAGCTTCATGCATCACTGAGGCTGGAAACAGTGCGAAAACGCTTAGAATCGCCTATTCTGTGCATTTCAGACCAATAGAACACTACTTTAGTCAGAGTAATTTAAATGCATTTAAAAGGTGTTTGCCTGCTTCAGGGATGTATTTGGATCATGTCTAGCACAGAAACTTCATTGGAATTGCTTGTATTATGATACAGCAGCTTCATGCATCACTGAGGCTGGAAACAGTGCGAAAACGCTTTAAATCGCCTGTTCTGTGCATTTCAGACCAATAGAACACTACTTTAGTCAGAGTAATTTAAATGCATGTTAAAGGTGTTTGCCTGCTTCAGGGATGTATTTGGATCATATCTAGCACAGAAACTTCATTGGATTTGCTTGCATTAAGATACAGCAGCTTCATGCATCACTGAGGCTGGAAACAGTGCGAAAACGCTTAGAATCGCCTATTCTGTGCATTTCAGACCAATAGAACACTACTTTAGTCAGAGTAATTTAAATGCATTTTAAAGGTGTTTGCCTTCTTCAGGGATGTATTTGGATCATGTCTAGCACAGAAACTTTATTGGATTTGCTTGCATTAAGATACAGCAGCTTCATGCATCACTGAGGCTGGAAACAGTTCAAAAACGCTTAGAATGGCCTGTTAAGTGCATTTCAGACCAAAAGAACACTACTTTAGTCAGAGTAATTTAAATGCATTTAAAAGGTGTTTGCCTGCTTCAGGGATGTATTTGGATCATGTCTAGCACAGAAACTTCATTGGAATTGCTTGTATTATGATACAGCAGCTTCATGCATCACTGAGGCTGGAAACAGTGCGAAAACGCTTAGAATGGCCTGTTAAGTGCATTTCAGACCAATAGAACATTACTTTAGTCAGAGTAATTTAAATGCATTTAAAAGGTGTTTGCCTGCTTCAGGGATGTATTTGGATCATGTCTAGCTCAAAAACTTCATTGGAATTGCTTGTATTAAGATACAGCAGCTTCATGCATCACTGAGGCTGGAAACAGTGCAAAAACGCTTAGAATCGCCTATTCTGTGCATTTCAGACCAATAGAACACTACTTTAGTCAGAGTAATTTAAATGCATTTAAAAGGTGTTTGCCTGCTTCAGGGATGTATTTGGATCATGTCTAGCACAGAAACTTCATTGGAATTGCTTGTATTATGATACAGCAGCTTCATGCATCACTGAGGCTGGAAACAGTGCGAAAACGCTTAGAATGGCCTGTTAAGTGCATTTCAGACCAATAGAACACTACTTTAGTCAGAGTAATTTAAATGCATTTTAAAGGTGTTTGCCTGCTTCAGGGATGTATTTGGATCATGTCTAGCACAAACATTTCATTGGAATTGCTTGTAGTAAGATACAGCAGCTTCATGCATCACTGAGGCTGGAAACAGTGCGAAAACGCTTAGAATCGCCTATTCTGTGCATTTCAGACCAATAGAACACTACTTTAGTCAGAGTAATTTAAATGCATTTAAAAGGTGTTTGCCTGCTTCAGGGATGTATTTGGATCATGTCTAGCACAAAAACTTCATTGGAATTGCTTGTATTAAGATACAGCAGCTTCATGCATCACTCAGGCTGGAAACAGTGCGAAAACGCTTAGAATCGCCTATTCTGTGCATTTCAGACCAATAGAACACTACTTTAGTCACAGTAATTTAAATGCATTTAAAAGGTGTTTGCCTGCTTCAGGGATGTATTTGGATCATGTCTAGCACAAAAACTTCATTGGAATTTTTTGTATTAAGATACAGCAGCTTCATGCATCACTCAGGCTGGAAACAGTGCGAAAACGCATAGAATCGCCTATTCTGTGCATTTCAAACCAATAGAACACTACTTTAGTCAGAGTAATTTAAATGCATTTAAAAGGTGTTTGCCTTCTTCAGGGATGTGTTTGGATCATGTCTAGCACAAAAACTTCATTGGAATTGCTTGTATTAAGATACAGCAGCTTCATGCATCACTGAGGCTGGAAACAGTGCGAAAACGCTTAGAATCGCCTATTCTGTGCATTTCAGACCAATAGAACACTACTTTAGTCAGAGTAATTTAAATGCATTTAAAAGGTGTTTTCCTGCTTCAGGGATGTATTTGGATCATGTCTAGCACAGAAACTTCATTGGAATTGCTTGTATTATGATACAGCAGCTTCATGCATCACTGAGGCTGGAAACAGTGCGAAAACGCTTAGAATGGCCTGTTAAGTGCATTTCAAAACAATAGAACATTACTTTAGTCAGAGTAATTTAAATGCATTTTAAAGGTGTTTGCCTGCTTCAGGGATGTATTTGGATCATGTATAGCACAAAAACTTCATTGGAATTGCTTGCATTAAGATACAGCAGCTTCATGCATCACTGAGGCTGGAAACAGTGCAAAAACGCTTAGAATCGCCTATTCTGTGCATTTCAGACCAATAGAACACTACTTTAGTCAGAGTAATTTAAATGCATTTAAAAGGTGTTTGCCTGCTTCAGGGATGTATTTGGATCATGTATAGCACAAAAACTTCATTGGATTTGCTTGCATTAAGATACAGCAGCTTCATGCATCACTGAGGCTGGAAACAGTGCGAAAACGCTTAGAATCGCCTATTCTGTGCATTTCAGACCAATAGAACACTACTTTAGTCAGAGTAATTTAAATGCATTTAAAAGGTGTTTGCCTGCTTCAGGGATGTATTTGGATCATGTCTAGCACAAAAACTTCATTGGAATTGCTTGCATTAAGATACAGCAGCTTCATGCATCACCGAGGCTGGAAACAGTGCGAAAACGCTTAGAATCGCCTATTCTGTGCATTTCAGACCAATAGAACACTACTTTAGTCAGAGTAATTTAAATGCATTTAAAAGGTGTTTGCCTGCTTCAGGGATGTATTTGGATCATGTCTAGCACAGAAACTTCATTGGAATTGCTTGTATTATGATACAGCAGCTTCATGCATCACTGAGGCTGGAAACAGTGCAAAAACGCTTTGAATCGCCTATTCTGTGCATTTCAGACCAATAGAACACTACTTTCGTCAGAGTAATTTAAATGCATTTTAAAGGTGTTTGCCTGCTTCAGGGATGTATTTGGATCATGTCTCGCACAAAAACTTCATTGCATTTGCTTGCATTAAGATACAGCAGCTTCATGCATCACTGAGGCTGGAAACAGTGCAAAAACGCTTAGAATCGCCTATTCTGTGCATTTTAGACCAATAGAACACTACTTTAGTCAGAGTAATTTAAATTCATTTTAAAGGTGTTTTCCTTCTTCAGGGATGTATTTGGATCATGTCTAGCACAGAAACTTTATTGGATTTGCTTGCATTAAGATACAGCAGCTTCATGCATCACTGAGGCTGGAAACAGTGCAAAAACGCTTAGAATCGCCTATTCTGTGCATTTCAGACCAATAGAACACTACTTTAGTCAGAATAATTTAAATGCATTTTAAAGGTGTTTGCCTTCTTCAGGGATGTATTTGGATCATGTCTAGCACAGAAACTTTATTGGATTTGCTTGCATTAAGATACAGCAGCTTCATGCATCACTGAGGCTGGAAACAGTGCGAAAACGCTTAGAATCGCCTATTCTGTGCATTTCAGACCAATAGAACACTACTTTAGTCAGAGTAATTTAAATGCATTTAAAAGGTGTTTGCCTGCTTCAGGGATGTATTTGGATCATGTCTAGCACAAAAACTTCATTGGAATTGCTTGTATTAAGATACAGCAGCTTCATGCATCACTGAGGCTGGAAACAGTGCGAAAACGCTTAGAATCGCCTATTCTGTGCATTTCAGACCAATAGAACACTACTTTAGTCAGAGTAATTTAAATGCATTTAAAAGGTGTTTGCCTGCTTCAGGGATGTATTTGGATCATGTCTAGCACAGAAACTTCATTGGAATTGCTTGTATTATGATACAGCAGCTTCATGCATCACTGAGGCTGGAAACAGTGCGAAAACGCTTAGAATCGCCTGTTCTGTGCATTTCAGACCAATAGAACACTACTTTAGTCAGAGTAATTTAAATGCATGTTAAAGGTGTTTGCCTGCTTCAGGGATGTATTTGGATCATATCTAGCACAGAAACTTCATTGGATTTGCTTGCATTAAGATACAGCAGCTTCATGCATCACTGAGGCTGGAAACAGTGCGAAAACGCTTAGAATCGCCTATTCTGTGCATTTCAGACCAATAGAACACTACTTTAGTCAGAGTAATTTAAATGCATTTAAAAGGTGTTTGCCTGCTTCAGGGATGTATTTGGATCATGTCCTAGCACAAAAACTTCATTGCCATTGCTTGCATTAAGATGCAGCAGCTTAAAGAAATACTGAGGTTGGAAACAGTGCAAAAACGCTTAGAATCGCCTGTTCTGTGCATTTGAGACCAAAAGAACACTACTTTTGTCAAAGTAAAATAAATGCATTTTAAAGGTGTTTGCATGCTTCAGGGATGTATTTGGATCATATCTAGCACAAAGACTTCATTGCCATTGCTTGCATTAAGATGCAGCAGCTTAAAGAAATACTGAGGTTGGAAACAGTGCGAAAACGCTTAGAATGGCCTGTTCTGTGCATTTCAGACCACAAGACACTACTTTTGTCAAAGTGATTTTAAAGCATTTTAAATGTGTTTGCCTGCTTTAGGGATGTATTTGGATCATATCTAGCACAAAAACTTCATTGCCATTGCTTGCATTAAGATGGAGCAGCTTAAAGAAATACTGAGGCTGGAAACAGTGCGAAAACGCTTAGAATGGCCTGTTCTGTGCATTTCAGACCAAATGAACACTACTTTAGTCAAATTGATTTCAAAGCATTTTAAAGGTGTTTGCCTTCTTCAGGGATGTATTTGGAACATATCTAGCACAAAAACTTCATTGCCATTGCTTGCATTAAGATGCAGCAGCTTAAAGAAATACTGAGGTTGGAAACAGTGCCAAAACGCTTAGAATGGCCTGTTCTGTGCATTTCAGACCAAATGAAAGCTACTTTGGTCAAATTGATTTCAAAGCATTTTAAAGGTGTTTGCCTTCTTCAGGGATGTATTTGGAACATATCTAGCACAAAAACTTCATTGCCATTGCTTGCATTAAGATGCAGCAGCTTAAAGAAATACTGAGGCTGGAAACAGTGCCAAAACGCTTAGAATGGCCTGTTCTGTGCATTTCAGACCAAAAGAACACTACTTTGGTCAAAGTAAAATAAATGCATTTTAAAGGTGTTTGCCTTCTTCGGGGATGTATTTGGAACATATCTAGCACAAAAACTTCATTGCCATTGCTTGCATTAAGATGCAGCAGCTTAAAGAAATACTGAGGTTGGAAACAGTGCAAAAACGCTTAGAATGGCCTGTTCTGTGCATTTCAGACCAAATGAAAGCTACTTTGGTCAAATTGATTTCAAAGCATTTTAAAGGTGTTTGCCTTCTTCAGGGATGTATTTGGAACATATCTAGCACAAAAACTTCATTGCCATTGCTTGCATTAAGATGGAGCAGCTTAAAGAAATACTGAGGTTGGAAACAGTGCCAAAACGCTTAGAATGGCCTGTTCTGTGCATTTCAGACCAAAAGAACACTACTTTGGTCAAAGTAAAATAAATGCATTTTAAAGGTGTTTGCCTTCTTCAGGGATGTATATGTAACATATCTAGCACAAAAACTTCATTGCCATTGCTTGCATTAAGATGCAGCAGCTTAAAGAAATACTGAGGTTGGAAACAGTGCCAAAACGCTTAGAATGGCCTGTTCTGTGCATTTCAGATCAAATGAACACTACTTTAGTCAAATTGATTTCAAAGCATTTTAAAGGTGTTTGCCTTCTTCAGGGATGTATTTGGAACATATCTAGCACAAAAACTTCATTGCCATTGCTTGCATTAAGATGGAGCAGCTTAAAGAAATACTGAGGCTGGAAACAGTGCGAAAACGCTTAGAATGGCCTGTTCTGTGCATTTCAGACCAAAAGAACACTACTTTGGTCAAAGTAAAGTAAATGCATTTTAAAGGTGTTTGCATGCTTCAGGGATGTATTTGGACCATATCTAGCACAAAAACTTCATTGCCATTGCTTGCATTAAGATGCAGCAGCTTAAAGAAATACTGAGGTTGGAAACAGTGCGAAAACGCTTAGAATGGCCTGTTCTGTGCATTTCAGACCAAATGAACACTACTTTAGTCAAATTGATTTCAAAGCATTTTAAAGGTGTTTGCCTTCTTCAGGGATGTATTTGGAACATATCTAGCACAAAAACTTCATTGCCATTGCTTGCATTAAGATGCAGCAGCTTAAAGAAATACTGAGGTTGGAAACAGTGCGAAAACGCTTAGAATGGCCTGTTCTGTGCATTTCAGACCAAAAGAACACTACTTTAGTCAGAGTAATTTAAATGCATTTAAAAGGTGTTTGCCTGCTTCAGGGATGTATTTGGATCATGTCTAGCACAAAAACTTCATTGGAATTGCTTGCATTAAGATACAGCAGCTTCATGCATCACCGAGGCTGGAAACAGTGCGAAAACGCTTAGAATCGCCTATTCTGTGCATTTCAGACCAATAGAACACTACTTTAGTCAGAGTAATTTAAATGCATTTAAAAGGTGTTTGCCTGCTTCAGGGATGTATTTGGATCATGTCTAGCACAGAAACTTCATTGGAATTGCTTGTATTATGATACAGCAGCTTCATGCATCACTGAGGCTGGAAACAGTGCAAAAACGCTTTGAATCGCCTATTCTGTGCATTTCAGACCAATAGAACACTACTTTCGTCAGAGTAATTTAAATGCATTTTAAAGGTGTTTGCCTGCTTCAGGGATGTATTTGGATCATGTCTCGCACAAAAACTTCATTGCATTTGCTTGCATTAAGATACAGCAGCTTCATGCATCACTGAGGCTGGAAACAGTGCAAAAACGCTTAGAATCGCCTATTCTGTGCATTTTAGACCAATAGAACACTACTTTAGTCAGAGTAATTTAAATTCATTTTAAAGGTGTTTTCCTTCTTCAGGGATGTATTTGGATCATGTCTAGCACAGAAACTTTATTGGATTTGCTTGCATTAAGATACAGCAGCTTCATGCATCACTGAGGCTGGAAACAGTGCGAAAACGCTTAGAATCGCCTATTCTGTGCATTTCAGACCAATAGAACACTACTTTAGTCAGAGTAATTTAAATGCATTTAAAAGGTGTTTGCCTGCTTCAGGGATGTATTTGGATCATGTCTAGCACAAAAACTTCATTGGAATTGCTTGCATTAAGATACAGCAGCTTCATGCATCACCGAGGCTGGAAACAGTGCGAAAACGCTTAGAATCGCCTGTTCTGTGCATTTCAGACCAATAGAACACTACTTTAGTCAGAGTGATTTAAATGCATTTAAAAGGTGTTTGCCTGCTTCAGGGATGTATTTGGATCATGTCTAGCACAAAAACTTCATTGGAATTGCTTGTATTAAGATACAGCAGCTTCATGCATCACTGAGGCTGGAAACAGTGCGAAAACGCTTAGAATCGCCTATTCTGTGCATTTCAGACCAATAGAACACTACTTTAGTCAGAGTAATTTAAATGCATTTAAAAGGTGTTTGCCTGCTTCAGGGATGTATTTGGATCATGTCTAGCACAGAAACTTCATTGGAATTGCTTGTATTATGATACAGCAGCTTCATGCATCACTGAGGCTGGAAACAGTGCGAAAACGCTTAGAATCGCCTGTTCTGTGCATTTCAGACCAATAGAACACTACTTTAGTCAGAGTAATTTAAATGCATGTTAAAGGTGTTTGCCTGCTTCAGGGATGTATTTGGATCATATCTAGCACAGAAACTTCATTGGATTTGCTTGCATTAAGATACAGCAGCTTCATGCATCACTGAGGCTGGAAACAGTGCGAAAACGCTTAGAATCGCCTATTCTGTGCATTTCAGACCAATAGAACACTACTTTAGTCAGAGTAATTTAAATGCATTTAAAAGGTGTTTGCCTGCTTCAGGGATGTATTTGGATCATGTCTAGCACAAAAACTTCATTGGAATTGCTTGTATTAAGATACAGCAGCTTCATGCATCACTCAGGCTGGAAACAGTGCGAAAACGCTTAGAATCGCCTATTCTGTGCATTTCAGACCAATAGAACACTACTTTAGTCAGAGTAATTTAAATGCATTTAAAAGGTGTTTGCCTGCTTCAGGGATGTGTTTGGATCATGTCTAGCACAAAAACTTCATTGGAATTGCTTGTATTAAGATACAGCAGCTTCATGCATCACTGAGGCTGGAAACAGTGCGAAAACGCTTAGAATCGCCTGTTCTGTGCATTTCAGATCAATAGAACATTACTTTAGTCAGAGTAATTTAAATGCATTTTAAAGGTGTTTGCCTGCTTCAAGGATGTATTTGGATCATGTCTAGCACAAAAATTTCATTGGAATTGCTTGTATTAAGATACAGCAGCTTCATGCATCACTGAGGCTGGAAACAGTGCGAAAACGCTTAGAATCGCCTGTTCTGTGCATTTCAGATCAATAGAACACTACTTTAGTCAGAGTAATTTAAATGCATGTTAAAGGTGTTTGCCTGCTTCAGGGATGTATTTGGATCATATCTAGCACAGAAACTTCATTGGATTTGCTTGCATTAAGATACAGCAGCTTCATGCATCACCGAGGCTGGAAACAGTGCGAAAACGCTTAGAATCGCCTATTCTGTGCATTTCAGACCAATAGAACACTACTTTAGTCAGAGTAATTTAAATGCATTTAAAAGGTGTTTGCCTGCTTCAGGGATGTATTTGGATCATGTCTAGCACAGAAACTTCATTGGAATTGCTTGTATTATGATACAGCAGCTTCATGCATCACTGAGGCTGGAAACAGTGCAAAAACGCTTTGAATCGCCTATTCTGTGCATTTCAGACCAATAGAACACTACTTTCGTCAGAGTAATTTAAATGCATTTTAAAGGTGTTTGCCTGCTTCAGGGATGTATTTGGATCATGTCTCGCACAAAAACTTCATTGCATTTGCTTGCATTAAGATACAGCAGCTTCATGCATCACTGAGGCTGGAAACAGTGCAAAAACGCTTAGAATCGCCTATTCTGTGCATTTTAGACCAATAGAACACTACTTTAGTCAGAGTAATTTAAATTCATTTTAAAGGTGTTTTCCTTCTTCAGGGATGTATTTGGATCATGTCTAGCACAGAAACTTTATTGGATTTGCTTGCATTACGATACAGCAGCTTCATGCATCACTGAGGCTGGAAACAGTGCGAAAACGCTTAGAATCGCCTATTCTGTGCATTTCAGACCAATAGAACACTACTTTAGTCAGAGTAATTTAAATGCATTCAAAAGGTGTTTGCCTGCTTCAGGGATGTATTTGGATCATGTCTAGCACAAAAACTTCATTGGAATTGCTTGTATTAAGATACAGCAGCTTCATGCATCACTCAGGCTGGAAAGAGTGCGAAAACGCTTAGAATCGCCTATTCTGTGCATTTCAGACCAATAGAACACTACTTTAGTCAGAGTAATTTAAATGCATTTAAAAGGTGTTTGCCTGCTTCAGGGATGTGTTTGGATCATGTCTAGCACAAAAACTTCATTGGAATTGCTTGTATTAAGATACAGCAGCTTCATGCATCACTGAGGCTGGAAACAGTGCGAAAACGCTTAGAATCGCCTGTTCTGTGCATTTCAGATCAATAGAACATTACTTTAGTCAGAGTAATTTAAATGCATTTTAAAGGTGTTTGCCTGCTTCAAGGATGTATTTGGATCATGTCTAGCACAAAAATTTCATTGGAATTGCTTGTATTAAGATACAGCAGCTTCATGCATCACTGAGGCTGGAAACAGTGCGAAAACGCTTAGAATCGCCTGTTCTGTGCATTTCAGATCAATAGAACATTACTTTAGTCAGAGTAATTTAAATGCATTTTAAAGGTGTTTGCCTGCTTCAGGGATGTATTTGGATCATATCTAGCACAGAAACTTCATTGGATTTGCTTGCATTAAGATACAGCAGCTTCATGCATCACTGAGGCTGGAAACAGTGCGAAAACGCTTAGAATCGCCTATTCTGTGCATTTCAGACCAATAGAACACTACTTTAGTCAGAGTAATTTAAATGCATTTAAAAGGTGTTTGCCTGCTTCAGGGATGTATTTGGATCATGTCTAGCACAAAAACTTCATTGGAATTGCTTGCATTAAGATACAGCAGCTTCATGCATCACCGAGGCTGGAAACAGTGCGAAAACGCTTAGAATCGCCTATTCTGTGCATTTCAGACCAATAGAACACTACTTTAGTCAGAGTAATTTAAATGCATTTAAAAGGTGTTTGCCTGCTTCAGGGATGTATTTGGATCATGTCTAGCACAGAAACTTCATTGGAATTGCTTGTATTATGATACAGCAGCTTCATGCATCACTGAGGCTGGAAACAGTGCAAAAACGCTTTGAATCGCCTATTCTGTGCATTTCAGACCAATAGAACACTACTTTCGTCAGAGTAATTTAAATGCATTTTAAAGGTGTTTGCCTGCTTCAGGGATGTATTTGGATCATGTCTCGCACAAAAACTTCATTGCATTTGCTTGCATTAAGATACAGCAGCTTCATGCATCACTGAGGCTGGAAACAGTGCAAAAACGCTTAGAATCGCCTATTCTGTGCATTTTAGACCAATAGAACACTACTTTAGTCAGAGTAATTTAAATTCATTTTAAAGGTGTTTTCCTTCTTCAGGGATGTATTTGGATCATGTCTAGCACAGAAACTTTATTGGATTTGCTTGCATTAAGATACAGCAGCTTCATGCATCACCGAGGCTGGAAACAGTGCGAAAACGCTTAGAATCGCCTGTTCTGTGCATTTCAGACCAATAGAACACTACTTTAGTCAGAGTGATTTAAATGCATTTAAAAGGTGTTTGCCTGCTTCAGGGATGTATTTGGATCATGTCTAGCACAAAAACTTCATTGGAATTGCTTGTATTAAGATACAGCAGCTTCATGCATCACTGAGGC
Organism: Macropodus opercularis; assembly: GCA_030770545.1. Taxonomy (NCBI): domain Eukaryota; kingdom Metazoa; phylum Chordata; class Actinopteri; order Anabantiformes; family Osphronemidae; genus Macropodus; species Macropodus opercularis. The sequence continues at coordinate 3,029,703 of CM061110.1, forward strand.
TGGAAACAGTGCGAAAACGCTTAGAATCGCCTATTCTGTGCATTTCAGACCAATAGAACACTACTTTAGTCAGAGTAATTTAAATGCATTTAAAAGGTGTTTGCCTGCTTCAGGGATGTATTTGGATCATGTCTAGCACAGAAACTTCATTGGAATTGCTTGTATTATGATACAGCAGCTTCATGCATCACTGAGGCTGGAAACAGTGCGAAAACGCTTAGAATCGCCTGTTCTGTGCATTTCAGACCAATAGAACACTACTTTAGTCAGAGTAATTTAAATGCATGTTAAAGGTGTTTGCCTGCTTCAGGGATGTATTTGGATCATATCTAGCACAGAAACTTCATTGGATTTGCTTGCATTAAGATACAGCAGCTTCATGCATCACTGAGGCTGGAAACAGTGCGAAAACGCTTAGAATCGCCTATTCTGTGCATTTCAGACCAATAGAACACTACTTTAGTCAGAGTAATTTAAATGCATTTAAAATGTGTTTGCCTGCTTCAGGGATGTATTTGGATCATGTCTAGCACAAAAACTTCATTGGAATTGCTTGTATTAAGATACAGCAGCTTCATGCATCACTCAGGCTGGAAACAGTGCGAAAACGCTTAGAATCGCCTATTCTGTGCATTTCAGACCAATAGAACACTACTTTAGTCAGAGTAATTTAAATTCATTTTAAAGGTGTTTTCCTTCTTCAGGGATGTATTTGGATCATGTCTAGCACAGAAACTTTATTGGATTTGCTTGCATTAAGATACAGCAGCTTCATGCATCACCGAGGCTGGAAACAGTGCGAAAACGCTTAGAATCGCCTGTTCTGTGCATTTCAGACCAATAGAACACTACTTTAGTCAGAGTGATTTAAATGCATTTAAAAGGTGTTTGCCTGCTTCAGGGATGTATTTGGATCATGTCTAGCACAAAAACTTCATTGGAATTGCTTGTATTAAGATACAGCAGCTTCATGCATCACTGAGGCTGGAAACAGTGCGAAAACGCTTAGAATCGCCTATTCTGTGCATTTCAGACCAATAGAACACTACTTTAGTCAGAGTAATTTAAATGCATTTAAAAGGTGTTTGCCTGCTTCAGGGATGTGTTTGGATCATGTCTAGCACAAAAACTTCATTGGAATTGCTTGTATTAAGATACAGCAGCTTCATGCATCACTGAGGCTGGAAACAGTGCGAAAACGCTTAGAATCGCCTGTTCTGTGCATTTCAGATCAATAGAACATTACTTTAGTCAGAGTAATTTAAATGCATTTTAAAGGTGTTTGCCTGCTTCAAGGATGTATTTGGATCATGTCTAGCACAAAAATTTCATTGGAATTGCTTGTATTAAGATACAGCAGCTTCATGCATCACTGAGGCTGGAAACAGTGCGAAAACGCTTAGAATCGCCTGTTCTGTGCATTTCAGATCAATAGAACATTACTTTAGTCAGAGTAATTTAAATGCATTTTAAAGGTGTTTGCCTGCTTCAGGGATGTATTTGGATCATATCTAGCACAGAAACTTCATTGGATTTGCTTGCATTAAGATACAGCAGCTTCATGCATCACTGAGGCTGGAAACAGTGCGAAAACGCTTAGAATCGCCTATTCTGTGCATTTCAGACCAATAGAACACTACTTTAGTCAGAGTAATTTAAATGCATTTAAAAGGTGTTTGCCTGCTTCAGGGATGTATTTGGATCATGTCTAGCACAAAAACTTCATTGGAATTGCTTGCATTAAGATACAGCAGCTTCATGCATCACCGAGGCTGGAAACAGTGCGAAAACGCTTAGAATCGCCTATTCTGTGCATTTCAGACCAATAGAACACTACTTTAGTCAGAGTAATTTAAATGCATTTAAAAGGTGTTTGCCTGCTTCAGGGATGTATTTGGATCATGTCTAGCACAGAAACTTCATTGGAATTGCTTGTATTATGATACAGCAGCTTCATGCATCACTGAGGCTGGAAACAGTGCAAAAACGCTTTGAATCGCCTATTCTGTGCATTTCAGACCAATAGAACACTACTTTCGTCAGAGTAATTTAAATGCATTTTAAAGGTGTTTGCCTGCTTCAGGGATGTATTTGGATCATGTCTCGCACAAAAACTTCATTGCATTTGCTTGCATTAAGATACAGCAGCTTCATGCATCACTGAGGCTGGAAACAGTGCAAAAACGCTTAGAATCGCCTATTCTGTGCATTTTAGACCAATAGAACACTACTTTAGTCAGAGTAATTTAAATTCATTTTAAAGGTGTTTTCCTTCTTCAGGGATGTATTTGGATCATGTCTAGCACAGAAACTTTATTGGATTTGCTTGCATTAAGATACAGCAGCTTCATGCATCACCGAGGCTGGAAACAGTGCGAAAACGCTTAGAATCGCCTGTTCTGTGCATTTCAGACCAATAGAACACTACTTTAGTCAGAGTGATTTAAATGCATTTAAAAGGTGTTTGCCTGCTTCAGGGATGTATTTGGATCATGTCTAGCACAAAAACTTCATTGGAATTGCTTGTATTAAGATACAGCAGCTTCATGCATCACTGAGGCTGGAAACAGTGCGAAAACGCTTAGAATCGCCTATTCTGTGCATTTCAGACCAATAGAACACTACTTTAGTCAGAGTAATTTAAATGCATTTAAAAGGTGTTTGCCTGCTTCAGGGATGTATTTGGATCATGTCTAGCACAGAAACTTCATTGGAATTGCTTGTATTATGATACAGCAGCTTCATGCATCACTGAGGCTGGAAACAGTGCGAAAACGCTTAGAATCGCCTGTTCTGTGCATTTCAGACCAATAGAACACTACTTTAGTCAGAGTAATTTAAATGCATGTTAAAGGTGTTTGCCTGCTTCAGGGATGTATTTGGATCATATCTAGCACAGAAACTTCATTGGATTTGCTTGCATTAAGATACAGCAGCTTCATGCATCACTGAGGCTGGAAACAGTGCGAAAACGCTTAGAATCGCCTATTCTGTGCATTTCAGACCAATAGAACACTACTTTAGTCAGAGTAATTTAAATGCATTTAAAATGTGTTTGCCTGCTTCAGGGATGTATTTGGATCATGTCTAGCACAAAAACTTCATTGGAATTGCTTGTATTAAGATACAGCAGCTTCATGCATCACTCAGGCTGGAAACAGTGCGAAAACGCTTAGAATCGCCTATTCTGTGCATTTCAGACCAATAGAACACTACTTTAGTCAGAGTAATTTAAATTCATTTTAAAGGTGTTTTCCTTCTTCAGGGATGTATTTGGATCATGTCTAGCACAGAAACTTTATTGGATTTGCTTGCATTAAGATACAGCAGCTTCATGCATCACCGAGGCTGGAAACAGTGCGAAAACGCTTAGAATCGCCTGTTCTGTGCATTTCAGACCAATAGAACACTACTTTAGTCAGAGTGATTTAAATGCATTTAAAAGGTGTTTGCCTGCTTCAGGGATGTATTTGGATCATGTCTAGCACAAAAACTTCATTGGAATTGCTTGTATTAAGATACAGCAGCTTCATGCATCACTGAGGCTGGAAACAGTGCGAAAACGCTTAGAATCGCCTATTCTGTGCATTTCAGACCAATAGAACACTACTTTAGTCAGAGTGATTTAAATGCATTTAAAAGGTGTTTGCCTGCTTCAGGGATGTATTTGGATCATGTCTAGCACAAAAACTTCATTGGAATTGCTTGTATTAAGATACAGCAGCTTCATGCATCACTGAGGCTGGAAACAGTGCGAAAACGCTTAGAATCGCCTATTCTGTGCATTTCAGACCAATAGAACACTACTTTAGTCAGAGTAATTTAAATGCATTTAAAAGGTGTTTGCCTGCTTCAGGGATGTATTTGGATCATGTCTAGCACAGAAACTTCATTGGAATTGCTTGTATTATGATACAGCAGCTTCATGCATCACTGAGGCTGGAAACAGTGCGAAAACGCTTAGAATCGCCTGTTCTGTGCATTTCAGACCAATAGAACACTACTTTAGTCAGAGTAATTTAAATGCATGTTAAAGGTGTTTGCCTGCTTCAGGGATGTATTTGGATCATATCTAGCACAGAAACTTCATTGGATTTGCTTGCATTAAGATACAGCAGCTTCATGCATCACTGAGGCTGGAAACAGTGCGAAAACGCTTAGAATCGCCTATTCTGTGCATTTCAGACCAATAGAACACTACTTTAGTCAGAGTAATTTAAATGCATTTAAAAGGTGTTTGCCTGCTTCAGGGATGTATTTGGATCATGTCTAGCACAAAAACTTCATTGGAATTGCTTGTATTAAGATACAGCAGCTTCATGCATCACTCAGGCTGGAAACAGTGCGAAAACGCTTAGAATCGCCTATTCTGTGCATTTCAGACCAATAGAACACTACTTTAGTCAGAGTAATTTAAATGCATTTAAAAGGTGTTTGCCTGCTTCAGGGATGTATTTGGATCATGTCTAGCACAAAAACTTCATTGGAATTTCTTGTATTAAGATACAGCAGCTTCATGCATCACTCAGGCTGGAAACAGTGCGAAAACGCTTAGAATCGCCTATTCTGTGCATTTCAGACCAATAGAACACTACTTTAGTCAGAGTAATTTAAATGCATTTAAAAGGTGTTTGCCTTCTTCAGGGATGTATTTGGATCATATCTAGCACAGAAACTTCATTGGATTTGCTTGCATTAAGATACAGCAGCTTCATGCATCACCGAGGCTGGAAACAGTGCGAAAACGCTTAGAAACGCCTGTTCTGTGCATTTCAGACCAATAGAACACTACTTTAGTCAGAGTAATTTAAATGCATTTAAAAGGTCTTTGCCTGCTTCAGGGATGTATTTGGATCATGTCTAGCACAAAAACTTCATTGGAATTGCTTGTATTAAGATACAGCAGCTTCATGCATCACTGAGGCTGGAAACAGTGCGAAAACGCTTAGAATCGCCTATTCTGTGCATTTTAGACCAATAGAACACTACTTTAGTCAGAATAATTTAAATGCATTTTAAAGGTGTTTGCCTTCTTCAGGGATGTATTTGGATCATGTCTAGCACAGAAACTTTATTGGATTTGCTTGCATTAAGATACAGCAGCTTCATGCATCACTGAGGCTGGAAACAGTTCAAAAACGCTTAGAATGGCCTGTTAAGTGCATTTCAGACCAAAAGAACACTACTTTAGTCAGAGTAATTTAAATGCATTTAAAAGGTGTTTGCCTGCTTCAGGGATGTATTTGGATCATGTCTAGCACAGAAACTTCATTGGAATTGCTTGTATTATGATACAGCAGCTTCATGCATCACTGAGGCTGGAAACAGTGCGAAAACGCTTAGAATGGCCTGTTAAGTGCATTTCAGACCAATAGAACATTACTTTAGTCAGAGTAATTTAAATGCATTTAAAAGGTGTTTGCCTTCTTCAGGGATGTATTTGGATCATGTCTAGCACAAAAACTTCATTGGAATTTCTTGTATTAAGATACAGCAGCTTCATGCATCACTGAGGCTGGAAACAGTGCAAAAACGCTTAGAATCGCCTATTCTGTGCATTTCAGACCAATAGAACACTACTTTAGTCAGAGTAATTTAAATGCATTTAAAAGGTGTTTGCCTGCTTCAGGGATGTATTTGGATCATGTCTAGCACAGAAACTTCATTGGAATTGCTTGTATTATGATACAGTAGCTTCATGCATCACTGAGGCTGGAAACAGTGCGAAAACGCTTAGAATGGCCTGTTAAGTGCATTTCAGACCAATAGAACATTACTTTAGTCAGAGTAATTTAAATGCATTTAAAAGGTGTTTGCCTGCTTCAGGGATGTATTTGGATCATGTCTAGCTCAAAAACTTCATTGGAATTGCTTGTATTAAGATACAGCAGCTTCATGCATCACTCAGGCTGGAAACAGTGCGAAAACGCTTAGAATCGCCTATTCTGTGCATTTCAGACCAATAGAACACTACTTTAGTCAGAGTAATTTAAATGCAATTAAAAGGTGTTTGCCTGTTTCAGGGATGTGTTTGGATCATGTCTAGCACAAAAACTTCATTGGAATTGCTTGCATTAAGATACAGCAGCTTCATGCATCACCGAGGCTGGAAACAGTGCGAAAACGCTTAGAAACGCCTGTTCTGTGCATTTCAGACCAATAGAACACTACTTTAGTCAGAGTAATTTAAATGCATTTAAAAGGTCTTTGCCTGCTTTAGGGATGTATTTGGATCATGTCTCGCACAAAAACTTCATTGCATTTGCTTGCATTAAGATACAGCAGCTTCATGCATCACTGAGGCTGGAAACAGTGCAAAAACGCTTTGAATCGCCTATTCTGTGCATTTCAGACCAATAGAACATTACTTTAGTCAGAGTAATTTAAATATATTTTAAAGGTGTTTTTCTGCTTCAGGGATGTATTTGGATCATGTCTAGCACAGAAACTTTATTGGAATTGCTTGTATTAAGATACAGCAGCTTCATGCATCACTGAGGCTGGAAACAGTGCGAAAACGCTTAGAATCGCCTATTCTGTGCATTTCAGACCAATAGAACACTACTTTAGTCAAAGTAATTTAAATGCATTTTAAAGGTGTTTGCCTTCTTTAGGGATGTATTTGGATCATGTCTAGCACAGAAACTTCATTGCATTTACTTGTATTAAGATACAGCAGCTTCATGCATCAAAGAGGCTGGAAACAGTGCGAAAACGCTTAGAATGGCCTGTTAAGTGCATTTCAGACCAACAGAACACTACTTTAGTCAGAAAAATTTAAATGCATTTTAAAGGTGTTTGCCTTCTTCAGGGATGTATTTGGATCATGTCTAGCACAGAAACTTTATTGGATTTGCTTGCATTAAGATACAGCAGTTTCATGCATTACTGAGGCTGGTAACAGTGCAAAAACGCTTAGAATCGCCTATTCTGTGCATTTCAGACCAATAGAACACTACTTTAGTCAGAGTAATTTAAATGCATTTTAAAGGTGTTTGCCTTCTTCAGGGATGTATTTGGATCATGTCTAGCACAGAAACTTTATTGGATTTGCTTGCATTAAGATACAGCAGTTTCATGCATTACTGAGGCTGGTAACAGTGCAAAAACGCTTAGAATCGCCTATTCTGTGCATTTCAGACCAATAGAACACTACTTTAGTCAGAGTAATTTAAATGCATTTTAAAGGTGTTTGCCTGCTTCAGGGATGTATTTGGATCATGTCTAGCACAGAAACTTCATTGGAATTGCTTGTATTAAGATACAGCAGCTTCATGCATCACTCAGGTTGGAAACAGTGCGAAAACGCTTAGAATGGCCTGTTCTGTGCATTTCAGACCAATAGAACACTACTTTAGTCAGAGTAATTTAAATGCATTTTAAAGGTGTTTGCCTTCTTCAGGGATGTATTTGGATCATGTCTAGCACAAAAACTTCATTGGAATTGCTTGTATTAAGATACAGCAGCTTCATGCATCACTCAGGCTGGAAACAGTGCGAAAACGCTTAGAATGGCCTGTTCTGTGCATTTCAGACCAATAGAACACTACTTTAGTCAGAGTAATTTAAATGCAGGTTAAAGGTGTTTGCCTTCTTCAGGGATGTATTTGGATCATATCTAGCACAGAAACTTCATTGGATTTGCTTGCATTAAGATACAGCAGCTTCATGCATCACTGAGGCTGTAAACAGTGCAAAAACGCTTAGAATGGCCTGTTCTGTGCATTTCAGACCAAAAGAACACTACTTTAGTCAGAGTAATTTAAATGCATTTTAAAGGTGTTTGCCTTCTTCAGGGATGTATTTGGATAATGACTAGCACAAAAACTTCATTGGAATCGCTTGCATTAAGATACAGCAGCTTCATGCATCACTGAGGCTGGAAACCGTGCAAAAACGCTTAGAATCGCCTATTCTGTGCATTTCAGACCAATAGAAAACTACTTTAGTCAGAGTAATTTAAATGCATTTAAAAGGTGTTTGCCTGCTTCAGGGATGTATTTGGATCAAGTCTAGCACAAAAACTTCATTGGAATTGCTTGTATTAAGATACAGCAGCTTCATGCATCACTGAGGCTGGAATCAGTGTGAAAACGCGTCAAATCGCCTGTTCTTTGCATTTCAGACCAAAAAGACACTACTTTGATCTGAGTAATTGAAATGCATTTAAAAGGTGTTTGCCTGCTTCAGGGATGTATTTGGATCATGTCTAGCACAAAAACCAGCAGCAAGGAATAGACAGGTTTGAGCAATAACGAGCCACTGTGTCGCTAGATCTGTCTGTGACAGAGATGGGGCGCAACGAGGGTGTCCACCAGGCGGAGGAGGGTTACGCGTCATCTGAGCTATACGCCTCGGGGAAAACCTTCCCTCTTAGTAACGTGACCGAGGCGGCTGCTTCGCAGTCTGCTCAGATAATCCGTGCGCAGCGTGCGCCACTGCATGAATCCCTGGACCGCGATTCGGATCTGGAGGTGGATGTCGCACGGCTTTTAGGCCCGTGTATTTCAGGAGACTAAGGCGCACAAGACTGTTACCAGAGACAAATGTAAAAAATGATAAGGCACATATTTAACTATCCCTCTCATGGTTTCTATTTTATCCTTCAATGCCTCCGGATTGCGCTCGAGCAATAAAATTAACAGTTTCTTTGCCACGGTGGAGGCTGACGTCATTTGCCTTCAGGAAACTCATTGGGATTCCAGTACGGAGCAATACGTGAAGACGAAGTGGGGGGGACCCATCTTCACTTCCCCGGGGACGGATAGATCTTGTGGCGTTGCCGTGTGTTTTAAAGGCATGGTTGCGCACGTGCAGCATGTCCATAATGATATGGATGGTAGATTTATTGTTTGTGCGTTCATGGTGCATTCTGTCACATATACACTGTTGAATGTATACGCTCCTAATGTAGAAGCGGACAGAAGACGATTTTTCCAGCACATCTCTCAGTACTGTGTGCAAAACTGCTTGCTGGTGGGGGATTTTAATGTTGCCCTCACCCCGACGGACGTCTCTAACAATAATGTATTCAGGGGGGATGTCAGCCGCCCTGCGATTTATACACTCATTCAAACGCACGGACTTGCTGATATGTGGAGGGTTACGCACCCACGTGCCAGAAGATTCTCCCGTAGGCAACAAGTGCTAAGCACTGTGAAGCAGTCTAGGATCGACCTTTGCCTAGTCTCTTCAGGGATGGTTAAATATGTTTCCTACGCAGACTATACTTTTAATGCATGGAGTGACCACGCGTTCCTCACCTTTAATTCAATTCAATTCAACTTTATTTATATAGCGCCAATTCACAACATCAGTTATCTCAAGGCACTTTACAAGTAAGGTTTTAAGACCTTACACAACTAAACCCAACAATTCCCACATAGAGCAAGCTTTTAATTGTAGCCAATCGATAAATTGTACATTTAAATAGCAACAGTGGAGAGGAAAAACTCCCTCTCTAACGAGGAAGAAACCTCCAGCAGACCCAGGCTCAGTGTGGGCGGCCATCTGCCTTGACCGGTTGGGGTGAGGGGATAGAGAAGAGAGAAAAGAACACAACCACAACAACAAAACAAGCAGCAACAGAACACAGGCAGGATGGTTGGACCAGCAACTGAACACTGGAGACACACGACTCTGAGTCTGATGATACCTGTAGATGAGGATAGAGAGAGACAGAAGGGGAGAAGCACAACTAGGAGAGAAAAGGGACAAAGTTAGTCACATGTGGAAATGGAGGCATGTTGGCGGATAGAAGAGAGAAAGAGCTCAGTGAATGAAGGAGGTCCCGCAGCAGTCTAAGTCTATAGCAGCTTAACTAAGAGATGGTTCAGAGTGACCAGAACCATCTCTAACTATACGCTTGTCAAAAAGAAAGGTTTTAAGCCTAGTTTTAAAACTAGAGAGAGTGTCTGCTTCTCGAACCTGGACTGGAAGCTGGTTCCATAGGAGAGGAGCTTGGTAGCTAAATGCTCTGCCTCCCGTTCTACATTTAGAAACTCTAAGAACCACAAGTAGACCAGCGCTCTGAGAACGAAGCGTTCTGTTGGGAGCATAAGGAGCCATGAGGTCTTTAAGATAAGATGGAGCTTTATTATGAATAGCTTTGTAGGTGAGGAGAAGAATTTTGAATTCTATCCTAGATTTGACAGGGAGCCAATGCAGAGAAGCTAATGTAGGAGAAATGTGATCTCTCTTCCTAAGTCCAGTCAGAACTCCAAAGCTAATTCCTGTGCGGATGGAAGATTGATCATGAACATGAACAAATTGGAATCTATTCAACAGATAAGACTTAAACCATCCCAGTGCTTTTCCTTTAATCCCAATGCTATGTTCCAGTCTCTGCAATAGAATCTTGTGATCTATCGTATCAAATGCTGCACTAAGATCTAACAGGACAAGTACAGAAACTAGACCATTGTCTGAAGCTGTGAGAAGATCATTAGTGACTCTAATCAGAGCTGTTTCTGTGCTATGATGTAATCTGAATCCTGACTGGAAATCTTCATATAGGTCATTTCTACGCAGGTGGTCACATAGTTGTTTAGCTATGGTTTTTTCAAGAACTTTAGAAATAAAGGGCAGATTGGATATAGGCCTATAATTTGCAAGTTCTCTAGGGTCAAGAGTAGTTTTTTTCAATAAAGGTTTGACCACAGCAACCTTAAAAGCCTGTGGTACGTAGCCTGTAAACAGAGATTGGTTAATTTGATTTAATATGGACGTGCTGATTAATGGAAAAACTTCTTTGAGTAATCTGGTTGGGATTGGGTCTAAGAGACAAGTAGCTGATTTGGCAGAGTTAATTATTGAAGTTAACTCAGTGTGATCTATGGGGGAAAAACAGTTTAAGTAAGACATAGGTCTAACCAGCAGATCTAAGGCTGTTGGATCTGCAGATCGGTTTATGACTTTTGTTGACAGATTCTGATAAATCTTTTCCCTAATGATTATGATTTTATTGGTAAAGAAATTCATAAAGTCATTGCTGCTGAGATTTAAAGGGACACTAGGCTCAACACAGCTATGACTCTTAGTCAGCCTGGCTACAGTGCTGAAAAGAAACCTGGGGTTGTTTTTATTTTCCTCAATCAATGATGAATAATATGTGGTTCTAGCAACCCGAAGTGCTTTTTTATATAGTATTAAACTGTTTTTCCATGCTTCACCTAATTTGTTGGAACGCCACAGTCTTTCTAGTTTTCGAGTCCTCTGCTTAAGGCTGCGGTTATACCATGGAGCCAACCTCCTCTGATTCACTAGCTTCTTCTTCAGAGGAGCAACAGTGTCTAAAATTGTACGCAGTGAAGCTGCAGCATCATCAACAAGACAATCTACCTGCTCATGATTCAGATGACTGCTCTCCTCTGTGTAGCTACAAGGGAATGAAACAAAAGATGATGGAATCATCTCCTTAAATCTAACAACTAGAGATGAGCCGGATACTCGGCTGAAACGAGTATCCGGTACGGATAAAGCCCTTCTGCCGAGTACGAGTATTATACGAGTAATACGAGTCAATATCTGTGCTCGGATTACATGAAAATCAGCATTGGGTAGCTGATTGTGTCAGAGTTCTGTGATAGGCTGGTAGTAACAGCCCCTCCCCTGCACACATACAGATGTATTGTGTTGCTGTGTCCCGCTCTGCTCAGAACAGCACTCTGTCCCTCAGTCACTCTGGTTCGCAAGTACAGCGCGGTACTTTTCCATTAACGTTTAGGGGTTTTTCAGCTTTTTACTTCGGGTTGTAATACGTACTAACCAGCAGAGTTCTGGTAAACGTGGGTTCAGACGTGAATGCGACTCGCATTGCGTCTCTTCCTGTCGGAGAATTTTTTTTCTTTTTTAAACCTTCAGCTGTCTCTAACCAGTAACCAGACACTGAGTGTCTGACACGTTTTTGCTGTATTTCATAAAAAATAAAGGTATTAACTTAAGCTAGTGTTATAAATATTACAAATTAATTATTAAGCTACACACACACACTCTCTCTCTGCCGTTGTCAGTTTATTTTTAAGTCAGCTGGCTCTAACCATTTTTTTTTTACTTCACACACTGTGTCTGACACTTTTTTGCTGTATTTCATAAAATATAAAGGTAGTAGTGGTATAAATAATATTACAAATTAAGCTACACGCACAAACAAACACTCTCTCTCTCCCTCTTATGATCAGTGATACAGAATAATGAGCGATACAGAGTATAGACAAGACAAACTCCACCTACTTCCGTGTTAGGCCACACCCACTCCGAGTACAGATACAGATACAGATAATGCTGTACTCGCTCATCCCTACTAACAACAGCATCATTAGATAAACATCTGCTGTAATAGAACTTATTTCCAACTGTTGTCAGGTCTGTTATGGTAAATTCAAACGTTATTAAGAAATGGTCAGATAACAGAGGGTTTTGAGGGAGAACTTTTAAGCGATCAATCTCAACCCCATAAGTCAGGACAAGATCGAGAGTATGATTAAGACAGTGAGTGGGTTCATTCACATGCTTACTAAAACCAATAGAATCCAGTAGTGAATTAAATGCAATGTTGGAGACAGTTACTGTCAACATCCACATGAATGTTAAAGTCGCCCACTACAATCACTTTATCTGTGCTGAGAACTAAGTTAGATAAAAACTCAGTTAAGAATTCAGTTAAGAACTCTGAATATGGACCAGGAGGAAGGTAGACAACACAGAACACAACTGGTTTCTGGGTTTTACAGTCTGAGTGAGAAAGGCTCAGAGTGAGGCTTTCAAAAGAATTATAGTTATGTTTAGGGCTAGGAGTAATTAATATATCTGAGTTATGTCTGTGAAGGTTCTCATTCATCCAGGTCAAGTTGTCTGAAGGTTGAGTCATGGCAACTGGACTTCTTCTAGTTAGTAGAAACGTTTCACCATCTATCCAGGTGGCTTCTTCAGCCACTTCACACGTCCCCCACAAAGGAGACACTTAACGACCCTGTAATGGTTGTAGGAGGAGTCACGGTAGTTGAGGATTCACACCTACTCACTACCCTCACACCCCCTCTGTTCACATAACGAGCCCATTCTACACAGGTGTTAAGTGAAACCCAACTGGAGGATAAATTAGTGGTCTCCACCAACTTCCCACAGACTGAAGAAGCCACCTGGATAGATGGTGAAACGTTTCTACTAACTAGAAGAAGTCCAGTTGCCATGACTCAACCTTCAGATATCTGAGTTATATATTGCTGCTACTCCTCCACCTCTACCTGAACTTCTAGGAATATGATGGTTGATGTGACTGGTTGGAGTTGACTCATTCAGACAAACGTATTCATCCTGCTGCAGCCAGGTTTCAGTGAGACTAAATAAATCTATGTGATGGTCACTTATCAAGTCATTTATTAACAGAGATTTAGAAGAGAGAGATCTGATATTTAATAGAGCACATTTAATTCTTTTATTGTTACTTTGTTCTGTAAGAGGAGCTGTCTTGATGTTTATTAGATTCCTGTGAATCACTCCTCTTTTATTTATTTGTGATTTATATCATTTAGGTGGTCGGGGAGCAGACACAGTCTCGATGGGAGTGTTACAGCTACGAGCGGGTGGCGGCTGAGAGTCTGCAGAGAGGTGTGTAAGACTGCAACTCTGCGTCCTGGGCTCCACTCTGGGTCATGGTTTAGGGAGTCTAATCAACTTGGCCATGTTACTAGAGAGCAGAGACGCTCCATCCAAGGTGGGATGGACGCCGTCTTTGTAATCAGCCCAGGTTTTCCCCAAAAACTGCCCCAATTGTCTACGAAGCCCACATCGTTTGCTGGACACCACCTAGACAGCCAGCGGTGAAGCGACGACAGGCGGCTTAACATGTCGTCGCTGGTCACATTGGGGAGGGGTCCAGAGAAAACTACGGAGTCCGACATCGTTTTAGCAAACGAACACACCGACTCAATGTTAGTTTTAGTGACTTCCGATTGGCGTAACCGGGAGTCATTAGTTCCTGCGTGTATTACGATCTTACTGTATTTACGCTTATCCTTATGCAGGAGCTTCAGGTAAGACTGGAAGTCGCCCGCTCTGGCCCCAGGAATTAACTTAACTATGACCGCTGGCGTCTCTAACTTCACGTTTCTGACTATGGAGTCACCAATGATCAGGGTGGGTTTCTCAGGGGGTGTGTCGCTGAGTGGGGAAAATCTGTTTGAAACGTGAAGCAGCTGGTGGTGAACCGTGGGCGACTGCCTAGATCTACGACTCCTACAAACCGTCACCCAGTCACCTCCCGGCTGCTCGGGACCCACTGAGGGACGAGTAACAGCTAAGCTAGGAGGCTCCGCACTAGCTAGCGGGGCCTGACTAGCTGACTGGTTTTCCACAGTGCTGAGCCGAGATTCCAAATCAGTCAGCCTCGCCTCCAGCGCTGCCACTATCTTACACTTATTACAGATACCATTAACACTAATGGAGGCAGAGGACGAGCTAAACATAAGGCACACTGTTAGAGGATATGGAGCACAGTTCTCTCTGTGAACTGGTCCCTTCTGTGTCTCTGTGATATCTTGCTATGCTTGCAGGTACTCCCCATGACCTTGTTATGCTAGGGAAGAATGTTTAACCGCCCACGCTGTTGAGCTGCTCTCCCAATCCCAGCTCTGCGCGTTCGTTGAATGATGAGGAGAAACGTCTGATAAAAATCAGTCTTACTTTTATTTCAAACTTGAAGAATAATAATGTACAGGCCTGGGTCAGTCTGTCCCTATACTATACAGCATATAGTCAGGGCACGAAGTCTGACTGACACTGTCTGTCCCTCGACCCACACTTTTATGCTGGACAGAGCATCTTTCTGTGGTGTAACAGGATCCTGATGCCGTGGTCTGGTGTTCGTCTCCATGGCTGGTTTATTGGTGTCTTATCTTCTCCGTTGCTTTGTGGTCCCATAACCTATGGATCCAAGCACATTCCTTCTACAGACATTCACATGTTTCACTCCCTACTTATCTGATTTTCTGCCGTGTCTGGGTGCATCTGGTTCCTCTACTATTCTCTAAATCTGATGTGTGTGTTTCAACCTATACTTTAATGCAATCGGCTTGTTCTGTTTTCTGCATGCATCCTACTATCTAAGCTTTCAACTACTATTTTAACTACTACTTAACTATTTAGATTCCTACAACGCCAAGAGGAAACTTCACAAAACTGTATTCATGGCATAATGACTTCCTATGTATCTTATTCACCATATATGGATTGGCTTTGTATCTTGTTTCACCAGATGTGAAGGAGTGACTTTCATACTTTTCCTAATAAAAAGAGCTGTGCCCAAGGAGGTTTGGAGATCGTCGGCTGGGCACTGAGTTATTGTGTTCCAGAGCGGCTCCCCTTGTGCGCACAAGCGTAAAACTTGAGATCTCAGAGTTTGTCTTCCTTGTGCAGGTGTCTCTGTATTGTTTAAGTGTTGGCAGGCTAGACCAAGAAAAGAAGGAGAAGAAAGTTAAGCTAGCTTAGCTGAAAAGACCAGAAAGCTACAAAATTAGCAGTGCCTTTAATGAAAGAGGAATAAGGTGCTTGAGTATCACAAGCGTGCGACCCTTAGGCACTCGAAGTAAGTAAGTACTTAGTAAGTACTTACTAAGTAAGTAAGAAAAACAACAGTAAAGAGATAAAAGTGAGGAGAGTCGTTTAGCAAAACGCTGCTGTGACCAGCAACAGACCAGCAGCAAACAACGGTGACAGGAAGTAACGCGATACGCTTACCGGATCAGTCAGAATTAATTGAGGTCCACTCACTGTCACAAAATCCTTTAGGATTAATGGGCCACGCACCTCGCACACCAGAGGCTCATGGTGCCTAAATACATCATTACTGCTGGACAAGGCCTACAGAGACCAAATATACTTATTCCTTGCCAAAGCTGCAGCGGATGCCCCCGTCGTGGAAAACGTCTCCCTTTGGTGGGAATACATAAAGGCAAAAATTAAATCACTCAGCATCATGCACAGCAAGAAGGGGACAGGAGAGTCGCTGCAGAGGGAGACTGCCTTACAAAGTCAGTTAGAGCAGGAGGCATGCAACATCGATGCTATCCCTCATTACTCAATAGAACCCTATCTGCATATCAAAGAACAGTTGGATAAGATGGAGAAGGACAGATGCAGAGGAGCAGCAGTTCGAAGCCGGGCCCGATACTTGGCCGAAGGAGAGAAGTGTACTGCCTTCTTCCTAGGCCTAGAAAAATACAGACAGGGAAGCAGGGTCATCCACAAGCTAACGAACCGTAATGGAGGCATCACCACAGATCCGGCGGATATAATCAAGCAAACACACAATTTTTATAAAGAGCTTTTTCAATCACAGGACACAGCATCACAGCCCATTAACTCTTTGCTCTCTGTTATAGGCAAGACGCTTTCGGAGGAGGACCGGAAGCACTGTGATGATCCCCTCACTGCGCAAGAGGTTTCTACTGCAATTGAGGGTCTGAAAAGCAACCGGAGCCGGTTCGGATGGACTCCCCGGCGAGTTTTATAAGGTGTTAAGCTCACCCCAATTTTGATCAGGCTGTTCCACTTTATGGAGCACACTTGTGTCACGCCAGACTCCTTCACTCTGGGCCTGATCTCCCTGATTTTCAAGAGGAGAGGGGACAGCTCACTTCTGGAAAATGACAGACCGATCAGTTTATTAAATATAGATTATAAAATTCTTACCAAGACACTAGCCAATAGACTCAAGACGGTAATAGGCACAATTATCGGTCACAACCAAACTTATGGCAGAGACATCTCTGATTCTATCAACACCATCAGAGACACTTTATCCACTATGTCCTGTCAGGGTGACATCCTCCTCACCGTCAATTTGGAAAAGGCCTTTGACAGGGTTGAGCACCAATTTTTATACAGTACACTGCGAGCATTTGGCTTTGGAAATCATTTCATTGACTGGATCAGGCTGTTATACAGCAATGCGCACAGCAGAGTCAAAATCAATGGCACGTTCACTGACACTTTCAGGCTAAACAGATCTGTCAGACAAGGCTGTCCTCTCTCCTCCCTGCTGTATAGCATCACCGCAGAACCCCTGGCCCTTCTCATTCTGTGGGATCCGAAAGTCAAAGGGATTCCAACCGCACAGGGGAACGCCATTAAATTGGTTCAATATGCTGATGACAAAACGTTAACAGTTAGGAATGAGCGAGACATTCAGCGAATCGTTCAACATACACGTACATATGAGAGGGCGTCAGGGGCCAAGCTCAATGTTAATAAATCTGAGATGCTTTACTGTGGCAATGCCTCTAAAACTATAGGCAAATGGGGATTTAGGGAGGTCGGGTCCATGGTTTATCTGGGCCTCGACGCGAGCGAAGCCAGAGATCGTAGTTGGGGTGAGCTGATCCAAAAAATGAAGGGGGTTTTCTCCCTATGGAGGCTGAGAGAGCTCTTCATTAAAGGAAGAGTGGTTGTGGCCAGTGCACTGGTCCTCTCCAAGCTGAACCACATGTTACACGTTCATGACGTGCCTGCCACGGTTCTGCTAGAACTGAACCGCGCAGTAACACGCTTTTTGTGGAGAGCAAAGCAAAATCTTGTAGCGCACAACACTCTCATCGCTGGCATCGAAAATGGTGGTTTTCTTGTAGCGCACAACACTCTCATCGCTGGCATCGAAAATGGTGGTTTAGGCTTATTAGACATTCCAAGTAAGCTTAATGCAATCCGAATCAAAACGGTCAGGAAATTCCTTGATAACTCAGCACATCTTCCGTGGAAAGACACAATGCACTATTGGCTGTGCAAGATCGGGCCTCATGGAATCTATAACTTGTGCACCATTCCCACAGCACACAGTCTGCAGGGCCTTCCCCCGTTTTATAGGGAGGTCTTGCAAGCATGGGCGACTCTTTGCCCGCATCTCCAAAGCTTAGCAGGGACCAAGTTTTGGCGCAGCCTCCATTTAGAAATCCTTGTCTGACTCGCCGGGGGGAGCTTTGACCTGCAAGGCCCTTGATGCTGTAGGCTTGCGTAGTGTGGGGGACATCACACATGATGCCTGCATAGTGAATAGTGAATAGAGAGGGAGGTACGGGCCAGGGGAATAGTGTATAGCAAGACTGCTGTCTCCTCTTTCTGCCATAGGTTGGAGAATGCTCTCCCTGACAGGTGGAAACACCTTATTTCAAGCAACAGCAAGGGGGAGCGGTGTGACTCCCTTCATGCATCCCTTCATGCATCACTGAGGCTGGAAACAGTGTGAAAACGCGTAAAATCGCCTGTTCTGTGCATTTCAGACCAACAGAACACTGCTTTGATCAGAGTAATTTAAATGCATTTTAAAGGTGTTTGCCTTCTTCAGGGATGTATTTGGATCATGTCTAGCACAGAAACTTTATTGGATTTGCTTGCATTAAGATACAGCAGCTTCATGCATCACTGAGGCTGGAAACAGTGCAAAAACGCTTAGAATCGCCTATTGTGTGGATTTCAGACCAATAGAACACTACTTTAGTCAAAGTAATTTAAATGCATTTTAAAGGTGTTTTCCTTCTTCAGGGATGTATTTGGATCATGTCTAGCACAGAAACTTTATTGGATTTGCTTGCATTAAGATACAGCAGCTTCATGCATCACTGAGGCTGGAAACAGTGCAAAAACGCGTAAAATCGCCTGTTCTGTGCATTTCAGACCAACAGAACATTGCTTTGATCAGAGTAATTTAAATGCATTTTAAAGGTATTTGCCTGCTTCAGGGATGTATTTGGATCATGTTTAGCACAAAAACTTCATTGGAGTTGCTTGCATTAAGATACAGCAGCATCATGCATCACTGAGGCTGGAAACAGTGCAAAAACGCGTAAAATCGCCTGTTCTGTGCATTTCAGACCAACAGAACATTGCTTTGATCAGAGTAATTTAAATGCATTTAAAAGGTGTTTGCCTTCTTCAGGGATGTATTTGGATCAAGTCTAGCAGAGAAACTTCATTGCATTTGCTTGCATTAAGATACAGCGGCTTCATGCATCACTGAGGCTGGAAACAGTGCGAAAACGCTTAGAATCGCCAATTCTGTGCATTTCAGACCAATAGAACACTACTTTAGTCAGAGTAATTTAAATGCATTTAAAAGGTGTTTGCCTGCTTCAGGGACGTATTTGGATCATGTCTAGCACAGAAACTTCATTGGAATTGCTTGCATTAAGATACAGCAGCTTCATGCATCACTGAGGCTGGAAACAGTGTGAAAACGCGTAAAATCGCCTGTTCTGTGCATTTCAGACCAACAGAACACTGCTTTGATCAGAGTAATTTAAATGCATTTTAAAGGTGTTTGCCTGCTTCAGGGATGTATTTGGATAATGTCTAGCACAAAAACTTCATTGGAATTGCTTGTATTAAGATACAGCAGCTTCATGCATCACTGAGGCTGGAAACAGTGTGAAAACGCGTAAAATCGCCTGTTCTGTGCATTTCAGACCAATAGAACACTAGTCAGAGTAATTTAAATGCATTTAAAAGGTGTTTGCCTGCTTCAGGGATGTATTTGGATCATGTCTAGCACAGAAACTTCATTGGAATTGCTTGCATTAAGATACAGACCTAATGCATCACTGAGGCTGGAAACAGTGTGAAAACGCTTAGATTCGCCTATTCTGTGCATTTCAGACCAATAGAACACTACTTTAGTCAGAGTAATTTAAATGCATTTAAAAGGTGTTTGCCTTCTTCAGGGATGTATTTGGATCATATCTAGCACAGAAACTTCATTGGAATTGCTTGCATTAAGATACAGACCTAATGCATCACTGAGGCTGGAAACAGTGTGAAAACGCTTAGAATCGCCTATTCTGTGCATTTCAGACCAATAGAACACTACTTTAGTCAGAGTAATTTAAATGCATTTAAAAAGTGTTTGCCTGCTTCAGGGATGTATTTGGATCATGTCTAGCACAGAAACTTCATTGGATTTGCTTGCATTAAGATACAGACCTAATGCATCACTGAGGCTGGAAACAGTGTGAAAACGCTTAGAATCGCCTGTTCTGTGCATTTCAGACCAATAGAACACTACTTTAGTCAGAGTAATTTAAATGGATTTTAAAGGTGTTTGCCTTCTTCAGGGATGTATTTGGATCATATCTAGCACAGAAACTTCATTGGATTTGCTTGCATTAAGATACAGCAGCTTCATGCATCACTGAGGCTGGAAACAGTGCAAAAACGCTTAGAATTGCCTATTCTGTGCATTTCAGACCGATAGAACACTACTTTAGTCAGAGTAATTTAAATGCATTTTAAAGGTGTTTGCCTCTTTCAGGGATGTATTTGGATCATGTCTAGCACAAAAACTTCATTGGAATTGCTCACATTAAGATACAGCAGCTTCATGCATCACTGAGGCTGGAAACAGTGTGAAAACGCGTAAAATCGCCTGTTCTTTGCATTACAGACCAACAGAACACTGCTTTGATCAGAGTAATTTAAATGCATTTTAAAGGTGTTTGCCTGCTTCAGCGATGTATTTGGATAATGTCTAGCACAAAAACTTCATTGGAATTGCTTGCATTAAGATACAGCAGCATCATGCATCACTGAGGCTGGAAACAGTGCAAAAACGCTTAGCATGGCCTGTTCTGTGCATTTCAGACCAATAGAACACTACTTTAGTCAGAGTAATTTAAATGCATTTTAAACGTGTTTGCCTCTTTCAGGGATGTATTTGGATCATGTGTAGCACAAAAACTTCATTGGAATTGCTTGCATTGAGATACAGTGGCTAAATGCATCACTGAGGCTGGAAACAGTGCGAAAACGCTTAGAATGGCCTATTCTGTGCATTTTAGACCAATAGAACACTACTTTAGTCAGAGTAATTTAAATGCATTTAAAAGGTGTTTGCCTGCTTCAGGGATGTATTTGGATCATGTCTAGCACAAAAACTTCATTGAAATTGCTTGCATTAAGATACAGCAGCCTAATGCTCACTGAGGCTGGAAACAGTGTGAAAACGCGCAGAATCGCCTGTTCTGTGCATTTCAGACCAACAGAACACTGCTTTGATCAGAGTAATTTAAATGCATTTTAAAGGTGTTTGCCTGCTTCAGGGATGTATTTGGATAATGTCTAGCACAAAAACTTCATTGGAATTGCTTGTATTAAGATACAGCAGCTTCATGCATCACTGAGGTTGGAAACAATGTGAAAACGCGTAAAATCGCCTATTCTGTGCATTTCAGACCAATAGAACACTACTTTAGTCACAGTAATTTAAATGCATTTAAAAGGTGTTTGCCTGCTTCAGGGATGTATTTGGATCATATCTAGCACAGAAACTTCATTGGATTTGCTTGCATTAAGATACAGCAGCTTCATGCATCACTGAGGCTGGAAACAGTGCAAAAACGCTTAGCATGGCCTGTTCTGTGCATTTCAGACCAATAGAACACTACTTTAGTCAGAGTAATTTAAATGCATTTTAAAGGTGTTTGCCTCTTTCAGGGATGTATTTGGATCATGTCTAGCACAAAAACTTCATTGGAATTGCTCACATTAAGATACAGCAGCTTCATGCATCACTGAGGCTGGAAACAGTGTGAAAACGCGTAAAATCGCCTGTTCTTTGCATTACAGACCAACAGAACACTGCTTTGATCAGAGTAATTTAAATGCATTTTAAAGGTGTTTGCCTGCTTCAGGGATGTATTTGGATAATGTCTAGCACAAAAACTTTATTGGAATTGCTTGCATTAAGATACAGCAGCATCATGCATCACTGAGGCTGGAAACAGTGCGAAAACGTTTAGAATGGCCTGTTCTGTGCATTTCAGACCAAAAGAAAACTACTTTAGTCAGAGTAATTTAAATGCATTTTAAAGGTGTTTGCCTGCTTCAGGGATGTATTTGGATCATGTCTAGCACAAAAACTTCATTGGAATTGCTTGCATTAAAATACAGTGGCTTAATGCATCACTGAGGCTGGAAACAGTGCAAAAACGCTTAGAATCGCCTATTCTGTGCATTTCAGACCAATAGAACACTACTTTAGTCAGAGTAATTTAAATGCATTTAAAAGGTGTTTGCCTGCTTCAGGGATGTATTTGGATAATGTCTAGCACAAAAACTTCATTGGAATTGCTTGCATTAAGATAATGCAGCTTCATGCATCACTGAGGTTGGAAACAGTGTGAAAACGCGTAAAATCGCCTGTTCTGTGCATTTCAGACCAATAGAACACTACTTTAGTCAGAGTAATTTAAATGCATTTTAAAGGTGTTTGCCTGCTTCAGGGATTTGTTTGGATCATGTCTAGCACAAAAACTTCATTGGAATTGCTTGCATTAAGATACAGCAGCATCATGCATCACTGAGGCTGGAAACAGTGCGAAAACGCGTAGAATGGCCTGTTAAGTGCATTTCAGACCAATAGAACACTACTTTAGTCAGAGTAATTTAAATGCATTTAAAAAGTGTTTGCCTGCTTCAGGGATGTATTTGGATCATGTCTAGCACAGAAACTTCATTGGATTTGCTTGCATTAAGATACAGACCTAATGCATCACTGAGGCTGGAAACAGTGTGAAAACGCTTAGAATCGCCTGTTCTGTGCATTTCAGACCAATAGAACACTACTTTAGTCAGAGTAATTTAAATGCATTTTAAACGTGTTTGCCTCTTTCAGGGATGTATTTGGATCATGTCTAGCACAAAAACTTCATTGGAATTGCTTGTATTGAGATACAGTGGCTAAATGCATCACTGAGGCTGGAAACAGTGCGAAAACGCTTAGAATGGCCTGTTCTGTGCATTTCAGACCAATAGAACACTACTTTAGTCAGAGTAATTTAAATGCATTTTAAAGGTGTTTGCCTTTATCAGGGATGTATTTGGATCATATCTAGCACAGAAACTTCATTGGATTTGCTTGCATTAAGATACAGCAGCTTCATGCATCACTGAGGCTGGAAACAGTGCAAAAACGCTTAGAATCGCCTATTCTGTGCATTTCAGACCAATAGAACACTACTTTAGTCAGAGTAATTTAAATGCATTTAAAAGGTGTTTGCCTTCTTCAGGGATGTATTTGGATCATATCTAGCACAGAAACTTCATTGGATTTGCTTGCATTAAGATACAGCAGCTTCATGCATCACTGAGGCTGTAAACAGTGCAAAAACGCTTAGAATTGCCTATTCTGTGCATTTCAGACCAATAGAACACTACTTTAGTCAGAGTAATTTAAATGGATTTTAAAGGTGTTTGCCTTCTTCAGGGATGTATTTGGATCATATCTAGCACAGAAACTTCATTGGATTTGCTTGCATTAAGATACAGCAGCTTCATGCATCACTGAGGCTGTAAACAGTGCAAAAACGCTTAGAATGGCCTATTCTGTGCATTTCAGACCAATAGAACACTACTTTAGTCAGAGTGATTTAAATGCATTTAAAAGGTGTTTGCCTGCTTCAGGGATGTATTTGGATCATGTCTAGCACAAAAACTTCATTGGAATTGCTTGTATTAAGATACAGCAGCTTCATGCATCACTGAGGCTGGAAACAGTGCGAAAACGCTTAGAATCGCCTATTCTGTGCATTTCAGACCAATAGAACACTACTTTAGTCAGAGTAATTTAAATGCATTTAAAAGGTGTTTGCCTGCTTCAGGGATGTATTTGGATCATGTCTAGCACAGAAACTTCATTGGAATTGCTTGTATTATGATACAGCAGCTTCATGCATCACTGAGGCTGGAAACAGTGCGAAAACGCTTAGAATCGCCTGTTCTGTGCATTTCAGACCAATAGAACACTACTTTAGTCAGAGTAATGTAAATGCATTTTAAAGGTGTTTGCCTGCTTCAGGGATGTATTTGGATCATATCTAGCACAAAAACTTCATTGCCATTGCTTGCATTAAGATGCAGCAGCTTCATGCATCACTGAGGCTGGAAACAGTGCGAAAACGCTTAGAATCGCCTATTCTGTGCATTTCAGACCAATAGAACACTACTTTAGTCAGAGTAATTTAAATGCATTTAAAATGTGTTTGCCTGCTTCAGGGATGTATTTGGATCATGTCTAGCACAAAAACTTCATTGGAATTGCTTGTATTAAGATACAGCAGCTTCATGCATCACTCAGGCTGGAAACAGTGCGAAAACGCTTAGAATCGCCTATTCTGTGCATTTCAGACCAATAGAACACTACTTTAGTCAGAGTAATTTAAATTCATTTTAAAGGTGTTTTCCTTCTTCAGGGATGTATTTGGATCATGTCTAGCACAGAAACTTTATTGGATTTGCTTGCATTAAGATACAGCAGCTTCATGCATCACCGAGGCTGGAAACAGTGCGAAAACGCTTAGAATCGCCTGTTCTGTGCATTTCAGACCAATAGAACACTACTTTAGTCAGAGTGATTTAAATGCATTTAAAAGGTGTTTGCCTGCTTCAGGGATGTATTTGGATCATGTCTAGCACAAAAACTTCATTGGAATTGCTTGTATTAAGATACAGCAGCTTCATGCATCACTGAGGCTGGAAACAGTGCGAAAACGCTTAGAATCGCCTATTCTGTGCATTTCAGACCAATAGAACACTACTTTAGTCAGAGTAATTTAAATGCATTTAAAAGGTGTTTGCCTGCTTCAGGGATGTGTTTGGATCATGTCTAGCACAAAAACTTCATTGGAATTGCTTGTATTAAGATACAGCAGCTTCATGCATCACTGAGGCTGGAAACAGTGCGAAAACGCTTAGAATCGCCTGTTCTGTGCATTTCAGATCAATAGAACATTACTTTAGTCAGAGTAATTTAAATGCATTTTAAAGGTGTTTGCCTGCTTCAAGGATGTATTTGGATCATGTCTAGCACAAAAATTTCATTGGAATTGCTTGTATTAAGATACAGCAGCTTCATGCATCACTGAGGCTGGAAACAGTGCGAAAACGCTTAGAATCGCCTGTTCTGTGCATTTCAGATCAATAGAACATTACTTTAGTCAGAGTAATTTAAATGCATTTTAAAGGTGTTTGCCTGCTTCAGGGATGTATTTGGATCATATCTAGCACAGAAACTTCATTGGATTTGCTTGCATTAAGATACAGCAGCTTCATGCATCACTGAGGCTGGAAACAGTGCGAAAACGCTTAGAATCGCCTATTCTGTGCATTTCAGACCAATAGAACACTACTTTAGTCAGAGTAATTTAAATGCATTTAAAAGGTGTTTGCCTGCTTCAGGGATGTATTTGGATCATGTCTAGCACAAAAACTTCATTGGAATTGCTTGCATTAAGATACAGCAGCTTCATGCATCACCGAGGCTGGAAACAGTGCGAAAACGCTTAGAATCGCCTATTCTGTGCATTTCAGACCAATAGAACACTACTTTAGTCAGAGTAATTTAAATGCATTTAAAAGGTGTTTGCCTGCTTCAGGGATGTATTTGGATCATGTCTAGCACAGAAACTTCATTGGAATTGCTTGTATTATGATACAGCAGCTTCATGCATCACTGAGGCTGGAAACAGTGCAAAAACGCTTTGAATCGCCTATTCTGTGCATTTCAGACCAATAGAACACTACTTTCGTCAGAGTAATTTAAATGCATTTTAAAGGTGTTTGCCTGCTTCAGGGATGTATTTGGATCATGTCTCGCACAAAAACTTCATTGCATTTGCTTGCATTAAGATACAGCAGCTTCATGCATCACTGAGGCTGGAAACAGTGCAAAAACGCTTAGAATCGCCTATTCTGTGCATTTTAGACCAATAGAACACTACTTTAGTCAGAGTAATTTAAATTCATTTTAAAGGTGTTTTCCTTCTTCAGGGATGTATTTGGATCATGTCTAGCACAGAAACTTTATTGGATTTGCTTGCATTAAGATACAGCAGCTTCATGCATCACCGAGGCTGGAAACAGTGCGAAAACGCTTAGAATCGCCTGTTCTGTGCATTTCAGACCAATAGAACACTACTTTAGTCAGAGTGATTTAAATGCATTTAAAAGGTGTTTGCCTGCTTCAGGGATGTATTTGGATCATGTCTAGCACAAAAACTTCATTGGAATTGCTTGTATTAAGATACAGCAGCTTCATGCATCACTGAGGCTGGAAACAGTGCGAAAACGCTTAGAATCGCCTATTCTGTGCATTTCAGACCAATAGAACACTACTTTAGTCAGAGTAATTTAAATGCATTTAAAAGGTGTTTGCCTGCTTCAGGGATGTATTTGGATCATGTCTAGCACAGAAACTTCATTGGAATTGCTTGTATTATGATACAGCAGCTTCATGCATCACTGAGGCTGGAAACAGTGCGAAAACGCTTAGAATCGCCTGTTCTGTGCATTTCAGACCAATAGAACACTACTTTAGTCAGAGTAATTTAAATGCATGTTAAAGGTGTTTGCCTGCTTCAGGGATGTATTTGGATCATATCTAGCACAGAAACTTCATTGGATTTGCTTGCATTAAGATACAGCAGCTTCATGCATCACTGAGGCTGGAAACAGTGCGAAAACGCTTAGAATCGCCTATTCTGTGCATTTCAGACCAATAGAACACTACTTTAGTCAGAGTAATTTAAATGCATTTAAAATGTGTTTGCCTGCTTCAGGGATGTATTTGGATCATGTCTAGCACAAAAACTTCATTGGAATTGCTTGTATTAAGATACAGCAGCTTCATGCATCACTCAGGCTGGAAACAGTGCGAAAACGCTTAGAATCGCCTATTCTGTGCATTTCAGACCAATAGAACACTACTTTAGTCAGAGTAATTTAAATTCATTTTAAAGGTGTTTTCCTTCTTCAGGGATGTATTTGGATCATGTCTAGCACAGAAACTTTATTGGATTTGCTTGCATTAAGATACAGCAGCTTCATGCATCACCGAGGCTGGAAACAGTGCGAAAACGCTTAGAATCGCCTGTTCTGTGCATTTCAGACCAATAGAACACTACTTTAGTCAGAGTGATTTAAATGCATTTAAAAGGTGTTTGCCTGCTTCAGGGATGTATTTGGATCATGTCTAGCACAAAAACTTCATTGGAATTGCTTGTATTAAGATACAGCAGCTTCATGCATCACTGAGGCTGGAAACAGTGCGAAAACGCTTAGAATCGCCTATTCTGTGCATTTCAGACCAATAGAACACTACTTTAGTCAGAGTGATTTAAATGCATTTAAAAGGTGTTTGCCTGCTTCAGGGATGTATTTGGATCATGTCTAGCACAAAAACTTCATTGGAATTGCTTGTATTAAGATACAGCAGCTTCATGCATCACTGAGGCTGGAAACAGTGCGAAAACGCTTAGAATCGCCTATTCTGTGCATTTCAGACCAATAGAACACTACTTTAGTCAGAGTAATTTAAATGCATTTAAAAGGTGTTTGCCTGCTTCAGGGATGTATTTGGATCATGTCTAGCACAGAAACTTCATTGGAATTGCTTGTATTATGATACAGCAGCTTCATGCATCACTGAGGCTGGAAACAGTGCGAAAACGCTTAGAATCGCCTGTTCTGTGCATTTCAGACCAATAGAACACTACTTTAGTCAGAGTAATTTAAATGCATGTTAAAGGTGTTTGCCTGCTTCAGGGATGTATTTGGATCATATCTAGCACAGAAACTTCATTGGATTTGCTTGCATTAAGATACAGCAGCTTCATGCATCACTGAGGCTGGAAACAGTGCGAAAACGCTTAGAATCGCCTATTCTGTGCATTTCAGACCAATAGAACACTACTTTAGTCAGAGTAATTTAAATGCATTTAAAAGGTGTTTGCCTGCTTCAGGGATGTATTTGGATCATGTCTAGCACAAAAACTTCATTGGAATTGCTTGTATTAAGATACAGCAGCTTCATGCATCACTCAGGCTGGAAACAGTGCGAAAACGCTTAGAATCGCCTATTCTGTGCATTTCAGACCAATAGAACACTACTTTAGTCAGAGTAATTTAAATGCATTTAAAAGGTGTTTGCCTGCTTCAGGGATGTATTTGGATCATGTCTAGCACAAAAACTTCATTGGAATTTCTTGTATTAAGATACAGCAGCTTCATGCATCACTCAGGCTGGAAACAGTGCGAAAACGCTTAGAATCGCCTATTCTGTGCATTTCAGACCAATAGAACACTACTTTAGTCAGAGTAATTTAAATGCATTTAAAAGGTGTTTGCCTTCTTCAGGGATGTATTTGGATCATATCTAGCACAGAAACTTCATTGGATTTGCTTGCATTAAGATACAGCAGCTTCATGCATCACCGAGGCTGGAAACAGTGCGAAAACGCTTAGAAACGCCTGTTCTGTGCATTTCAGACCAATAGAACACTACTTTAGTCAGAGTAATTTAAATGCATTTAAAAGGTCTTTGCCTGCTTCAGGGATGTATTTGGATCATGTCTAGCACAAAAACTTCATTGGAATTGCTTGTATTAAGATACAGCAGCTTCATGCATCACTGAGGCTGGAAACAGTGCGAAAACGCTTAGAATCGCCTATTCTGTGCATTTTAGACCAATAGAACACTACTTTAGTCAGAATAATTTAAATGCATTTTAAAGGTGTTTGCCTTCTTCAGGGATGTATTTGGATCATGTCTAGCACAGAAACTTTATTGGATTTGCTTGCATTAAGATACAGCAGCTTCATGCATCACTGAGGCTGGAAACAGTTCAAAAACGCTTAGAATGGCCTGTTAAGTGCATTTCAGACCAAAAGAACACTACTTTAGTCAGAGTAATTTAAATGCATTTAAAAGGTGTTTGCCTGCTTCAGGGATGTATTTGGATCATGTCTAGCACAGAAACTTCATTGGAATTGCTTGTATTATGATACAGCAGCTTCATGCATCACTGAGGCTGGAAACAGTGCGAAAACGCTTAGAATGGCCTGTTAAGTGCATTTCAGACCAATAGAACATTACTTTAGTCAGAGTAATTTAAATGCATTTAAAAGGTGTTTGCCTTCTTCAGGGATGTATTTGGATCATGTCTAGCACAAAAACTTCATTGGAATTTCTTGTATTAAGATACAGCAGCTTCATGCATCACTGAGGCTGGAAACAGTGCAAAAACGCTTAGAATCGCCTATTCTGTGCATTTCAGACCAATAGAACACTACTTTAGTCAGAGTAATTTAAATGCATTTAAAAGGTGTTTGCCTGCTTCAGGGATGTATTTGGATCATGTCTAGCACAGAAACTTCATTGGAATTGCTTGTATTATGATACAGTAGCTTCATGCATCACTGAGGCTGGAAACAGTGCGAAAACGCTTAGAATGGCCTGTTAAGTGCATTTCAGACCAATAGAACATTACTTTAGTCAGAGTAATTTAAATGCATTTAAAAGGTGTTTGCCTGCTTCAGGGATGTATTTGGATCATGTCTAGCTCAAAAACTTCATTGGAATTGCTTGTATTAAGATACAGCAGCTTCATGCATCACTCAGGCTGGAAACAGTGCGAAAACGCTTAGAATCGCCTATTCTGTGCATTTCAGACCAATAGAACACTACTTTAGTCAGAGTAATTTAAATGCAATTAAAAGGTGTTTGCCTGTTTCAGGGATGTGTTTGGATCATGTCTAGCACAAAAACTTCATTGGAATTGCTTGCATTAAGATACAGCAGCTTCATGCATCACCGAGGCTGGAAACAGTGCGAAAACGCTTAGAAACGCCTGTTCTGTGCATTTCAGACCAATAGAACACTACTTTAGTCAGAGTAATTTAAATGCATTTAAAAGGTCTTTGCCTGCTTTAGGGATGTATTTGGATCATGTCTCGCACAAAAACTTCATTGCATTTGCTTGCATTAAGATACAGCAGCTTCATGCATCACTGAGGCTGGAAACAGTGCAAAAACGCTTTGAATCGCCTATTCTGTGCATTTCAGACCAATAGAACATTACTTTAGTCAGAGTAATTTAAATATATTTTAAAGGTGTTTTTCTGCTTCAGGGATGTATTTGGATCATGTCTAGCACAGAAACTTTATTGGAATTGCTTGTATTAAGATACAGCAGCTTCATGCATCACTGAGGCTGGAAACAGTGCGAAAACGCTTAGAATCGCCTATTCTGTGCATTTCAGACCAATAGAACACTACTTTAGTCAAAGTAATTTAAATGCATTTTAAAGGTGTTTGCCTTCTTTAGGGATGTATTTGGATCATGTCTAGCACAGAAACTTCATTGCATTTACTTGTATTAAGATACAGCAGCTTCATGCATCAAAGAGGCTGGAAACAGTGCGAAAACGCTTAGAATGGCCTGTTAAGTGCATTTCAGACCAACAGAACACTACTTTAGTCAGAAAAATTTAAATGCATTTTAAAGGTGTTTGCCTTCTTCAGGGATGTATTTGGATCATGTCTAGCACAGAAACTTTATTGGATTTGCTTGCATTAAGATACAGCAGTTTCATGCATTACTGAGGCTGGTAACAGTGCAAAAACGCTTAGAATCGCCTATTCTGTGCATTTCAGACCAATAGAACACTACTTTAGTCAGAGTAATTTAAATGCATTTTAAAGGTGTTTGCCTTCTTCAGGGATGTATTTGGATCATGTCTAGCACAGAAACTTTATTGGATTTGCTTGCATTAAGATACAGCAGTTTCATGCATTACTGAGGCTGGTAACAGTGCAAAAACGCTTAGAATCGCCTATTCTGTGCATTTCAGACCAATAGAACACTACTTTAGTCAGAGTAATTTAAATGCATTTTAAAGGTGTTTGCCTGCTTCAGGGATGTATTTGGATCATGTCTAGCACAGAAACTTCATTGGAATTGCTTGTATTAAGATACAGCAGCTTCATGCATCACTCAGGTTGGAAACAGTGCGAAAACGCTTAGAATGGCCTGTTCTGTGCATTTCAGACCAATAGAACACTACTTTAGTCAGAGTAATTTAAATGCATTTTAAAGGTGTTTGCCTTCTTCAGGGATGTATTTGGATCATGTCTAGCACAAAAACTTCATTGGAATTGCTTGTATTAAGATACAGCAGCTTCATGCATCACTCAGGCTGGAAACAGTGCGAAAACGCTTAGAATGGCCTGTTCTGTGCATTTCAGACCAATAGAACACTACTTTAGTCAGAGTAATTTAAATGCAGGTTAAAGGTGTTTGCCTTCTTCAGGGATGTATTTGGATCATATCTAGCACAGAAACTTCATTGGATTTGCTTGCATTAAGATACAGCAGCTTCATGCATCACTGAGGCTGTAAACAGTGCAAAAACGCTTAGAATGGCCTGTTCTGTGCATTTCAGACCAAAAGAACACTACTTTAGTCAGAGTAATTTAAATGCATTTTAAAGGTGTTTGCCTTCTTCAGGGATGTATTTGGATAATGACTAGCACAAAAACTTCATTGGAATCGCTTGCATTAAGATACAGCAGCTTCATGCATCACTGAGGCTGGAAACCGTGCAAAAACGCTTAGAATCGCCTATTCTGTGCATTTCAGACCAATAGAAAACTACTTTAGTCAGAGTAATTTAAATGCATTTAAAAGGTGTTTGCCTGCTTCAGGGATGTATTTGGATCAAGTCTAGCACAAAAACTTCATTGGAATTGCTTGTATTAAGATACAGCAGCTTCATGCATCACTGAGGCTGGAATCAGTGTGAAAACGCGTCAAATCGCCTGTTCTTTGCATTTCAGACCAAAAAGACACTACTTTGATCTGAGTAATTGAAATGCATTTAAAAGGTGTTTGCCTGCTTCAGGGATGTATTTGGATCATGTCTAGCACAAAAACCAGCAGCAAGGAATAGACAGGTTTGAGCAATAACGAGCCACTGTGTCGCTAGATCTGTCTGTGACAGAGATGGGGCGCAACGAGGGTGTCCACCAGGCGGAGGAGGGTTACGCGTCATCTGAGCTATACGCCTCGGGGAAAACCTTCCCTCTTAGTAACGTGACCGAGGCGGCTGCTTCGCAGTCTGCTCAGATAATCCGTGCGCAGCGTGCGCCACTGCATGAATCCCTGGACCGCGATTCGGATCTGGAGGTGGATGTCGCACGGCTTTTAGGCCCGTGTATTTCAGGAGACTAAGGCGCACAAGACTGTTACCAGAGACAAATGTAAAAAATGATAAGGCACATATTTAACTATCCCTCTCATGGTTTCTATTTTATCCTTCAATGCCTCCGGATTGCGCTCGAGCAATAAAATTAACAGTTTCTTTGCCACGGTGGAGGCTGACGTCATTTGCCTTCAGGAAACTCATTGGGATTCCAGTACGGAGCAATACGTGAAGACGAAGTGGGGGGGACCCATCTTCACTTCCCCGGGGACGGATAGATCTTGTGGCGTTGCCGTGTGTTTTAAAGGCATGGTTGCGCACGTGCAGCATGTCCATAATGATATGGATGGTAGATTTATTGTTTGTGCGTTCATGGTGCATTCTGTCACATATACACTGTTGAATGTATACGCTCCTAATGTAGAAGCGGACAGAAGACGATTTTTCCAGCACATCTCTCAGTACTGTGTGCAAAACTGCTTGCTGGTGGGGGATTTTAATGTTGCCCTCACCCCGACGGACGTCTCTAACAATAATGTATTCAGGGGGGATGTCAGCCGCCCTGCGATTTATACACTCATTCAAACGCACGGACTTGCTGATATGTGGAGGGTTACGCACCCACGTGCCAGAAGATTCTCCCGTAGGCAACAAGTGCTAAGCACTGTGAAGCAGTCTAGGATCGACCTTTGCCTAGTCTCTTCAGGGATGGTTAAATATGTTTCCTACGCAGACTATACTTTTAATGCATGGAGTGACCACGCGTTCCTCACCTTTAATTCAATTCAATTCAACTTTATTTATATAGCGCCAATTCACAACATCAGTTATCTCAAGGCACTTTACAAGTAAGGTTTTAAGACCTTACACAACTAAACCCAACAATTCCCACATAGAGCAAGCTTTTAATTGTAGCCAATCGATAAATTGTACATTTAAATAGCAACAGTGGAGAGGAAAAACTCCCTCTCTAACGAGGAAGAAACCTCCAGCAGACCCAGGCTCAGTGTGGGCGGCCATCTGCCTTGACCGGTTGGGGTGAGGGGATAGAGAAGAGAGAAAAGAACACAACCACAACAACAAAACAAGCAGCAACAGAACACAGGCAGGATGGTTGGACCAGCAACTGAACACTGGAGACACACGACTCTGAGTCTGATGATACCTGTAGATGAGGATAGAGAGAGACAGAAGGGGAGAAGCACAACTAGGAGAGAAAAGGGACAAAGTTAGTCACATGTGGAAATGGAGGCATGTTGGCGGATAGAAGAGAGAAAGAGCTCAGTGAATGAAGGAGGTCCCGCAGCAGTCTAAGTCTATAGCAGCTTAACTAAGAGATGGTTCAGAGTGACCAGAACCATCTCTAACTATACGCTTGTCAAAAAGAAAGGTTTTAAGCCTAGTTTTAAAACTAGAGAGAGTGTCTGCTTCTCGAACCTGGACTGGAAGCTGGTTCCATAGGAGAGGAGCTTGGTAGCTAAATGCTCTGCCTCCCGTTCTACATTTAGAAACTCTAAGAACCACAAGTAGACCAGCGCTCTGAGAACGAAGCGTTCTGTTGGGAGCATAAGGAGCCATGAGGTCTTTAAGATAAGATGGAGCTTTATTATGAATAGCTTTGTAGGTGAGGAGAAGAATTTTGAATTCTATCCTAGATTTGACAGGGAGCCAATGCAGAGAAGCTAATGTAGGAGAAATGTGATCTCTCTTCCTAAGTCCAGTCAGAACTCCAAAGCTAATTCCTGTGCGGATGGAAGATTGATCATGAACATGAACAAATTGGAATCTATTCAACAGATAAGACTTAAACCATCCCAGTGCTTTTCCTTTAATCCCAATGCTATGTTCCAGTCTCTGCAATAGAATCTTGTGATCTATCGTATCAAATGCTGCACTAAGATCTAACAGGACAAGTACAGAAACTAGACCATTGTCTGAAGCTGTGAGAAGATCATTAGTGACTCTAATCAGAGCTGTTTCTGTGCTATGATGTAATCTGAATCCTGACTGGAAATCTTCATATAGGTCATTTCTACGCAGGTGGTCACATAGTTGTTTAGCTATGGTTTTTTCAAGAACTTTAGAAATAAAGGGCAGATTGGATATAGGCCTATAATTTGCAAGTTCTCTAGGGTCAAGAGTAGTTTTTTTCAATAAAGGTTTGACCACAGCAACCTTAAAAGCCTGTGGTACGTAGCCTGTAAACAGAGATTGGTTAATTTGATTTAATATGGACGTGCTGATTAATGGAAAAACTTCTTTGAGTAATCTGGTTGGGATTGGGTCTAAGAGACAAGTAGCTGATTTGGCAGAGTTAATTATTGAAGTTAACTCAGTGTGATCTATGGGGGAAAAACAGTTTAAGTAAGACATAGGTCTAACCAGCAGATCTAAGGCTGTTGGATCTGCAGATCGGTTTATGACTTTTGTTGACAGATTCTGATAAATCTTTTCCCTAATGATTATGATTTTATTGGTAAAGAAATTCATAAAGTCATTGCTGCTGAGATTTAAAGGGACACTAGGCTCAACACAGCTATGACTCTTAGTCAGCCTGGCTACAGTGCTGAAAAGAAACCTGGGGTTGTTTTTATTTTCCTCAATCAATGATGAATAATATGTGGTTCTAGCAACCCGAAGTGCTTTTTTATATAGTATTAAACTGTTTTTCCATGCTTCACCTAATTTGTTGGAACGCCACAGTCTTTCTAGTTTTCGAGTCCTCTGCTTAAGGCTGCGGTTATACCATGGAGCCAACCTCCTCTGATTCACTAGCTTCTTCTTCAGAGGAGCAACAGTGTCTAAAATTGTACGCAGTGAAGCTGCAGCATCATCAACAAGACAATCTACCTGCTCATGATTCAGATGACTGCTCTCCTCTGTGTAGCTACAAGGGAATGAAACAAAAGATGATGGAATCATCTCCTTAAATCTAACAACTAGAGATGAGCCGGATACTCGGCTGAAACGAGTATCCGGTACGGATAAAGCCCTTCTGCCGAGTACGAGTATTATACGAGTAATACGAGTCAATATCTGTGCTCGGATTACATGAAAATCAGCATTGGGTAGCTGATTGTGTCAGAGTTCTGTGATAGGCTGGTAGTAACAGCCCCTCCCCTGCACACATACAGATGTATTGTGTTGCTGTGTCCCGCTCTGCTCAGAACAGCACTCTGTCCCTCAGTCACTCTGGTTCGCAAGTACAGCGCGGTACTTTTCCATTAACGTTTAGGGGTTTTTCAGCTTTTTACTTCGGGTTGTAATACGTACTAACCAGCAGAGTTCTGGTAAACGTGGGTTCAGACGTGAATGCGACTCGCATTGCGTCTCTTCCTGTCGGAGAATTTTTTTTCTTTTTTAAACCTTCAGCTGTCTCTAACCAGTAACCAGACACTGAGTGTCTGACACGTTTTTGCTGTATTTCATAAAAAATAAAGGTATTAACTTAAGCTAGTGTTATAAATATTACAAATTAATTATTAAGCTACACACACACACTCTCTCTCTGCCGTTGTCAGTTTATTTTTAAGTCAGCTGGCTCTAACCATTTTTTTTTTACTTCACACACTGTGTCTGACACTTTTTTGCTGTATTTCATAAAATATAAAGGTAGTAGTGGTATAAATAATATTACAAATTAAGCTACACGCACAAACAAACACTCTCTCTCTCCCTCTTATGATCAGTGATACAGAATAATGAGCGATACAGAGTATAGACAAGACAAACTCCACCTACTTCCGTGTTAGGCCACACCCACTCCGAGTACAGATACAGATACAGATAATGCTGTACTCGCTCATCCCTACTAACAACAGCATCATTAGATAAACATCTGCTGTAATAGAACTTATTTCCAACTGTTGTCAGGTCTGTTATGGTAAATTCAAACGTTATTAAGAAATGGTCAGATAACAGAGGGTTTTGAGGGAGAACTTTTAAGCGATCAATCTCAACCCCATAAGTCAGGACAAGATCGAGAGTATGATTAAGACAGTGAGTGGGTTCATTCACATGCTTACTAAAACCAATAGAATCCAGTAGTGAATTAAATGCAATGTTGGAGACAGTTACTGTCAACATCCACATGAATGTTAAAGTCGCCCACTACAATCACTTTATCTGTGCTGAGAACTAAGTTAGATAAAAACTCAGTTAAGAATTCAGTTAAGAACTCTGAATATGGACCAGGAGGAAGGTAGACAACACAGAACACAACTGGTTTCTGGGTTTTACAGTCTGAGTGAGAAAGGCTCAGAGTGAGGCTTTCAAAAGAATTATAGTTATGTTTAGGGCTAGGAGTAATTAATATATCTGAGTTATGTCTGTGAAGGTTCTCATTCATCCAGGTCAAGTTGTCTGAAGGTTGAGTCATGGCAACTGGACTTCTTCTAGTTAGTAGAAACGTTTCACCATCTATCCAGGTGGCTTCTTCAGCCACTTCACACGTCCCCCACAAAGGAGACACTTAACGACCCTGTAATGGTTGTAGGAGGAGTCACGGTAGTTGAGGATTCACACCTACTCACTACCCTCACACCCCCTCTGTTCACATAACGAGCCCATTCTACACAGGTGTTAAGTGAAACCCAACTGGAGGATAAATTAGTGGTCTCCACCAACTTCCCACAGACTGAAGAAGCCACCTGGATAGATGGTGAAACGTTTCTACTAACTAGAAGAAGTCCAGTTGCCATGACTCAACCTTCAGATATCTGAGTTATATATTGCTGCTACTCCTCCACCTCTACCTGAACTTCTAGGAATATGATGGTTGATGTGACTGGTTGGAGTTGACTCATTCAGACAAACGTATTCATCCTGCTGCAGCCAGGTTTCAGTGAGACTAAATAAATCTATGTGATGGTCACTTATCAAGTCATTTATTAACAGAGATTTAGAAGAGAGAGATCTGATATTTAATAGAGCACATTTAATTCTTTTATTGTTACTTTGTTCTGTAAGAGGAGCTGTCTTGATGTTTATTAGATTCCTGTGAATCACTCCTCTTTTATTTATTTGTGATTTATATCATTTAGGTGGTCGGGGAGCAGACACAGTCTCGATGGGAGTGTTACAGCTACGAGCGGGTGGCGGCTGAGAGTCTGCAGAGAGGTGTGTAAGACTGCAACTCTGCGTCCTGGGCTCCACTCTGGGTCATGGTTTAGGGAGTCTAATCAACTTGGCCATGTTACTAGAGAGCAGAGACGCTCCATCCAAGGTGGGATGGACGCCGTCTTTGTAATCAGCCCAGGTTTTCCCCAAAAACTGCCCCAATTGTCTACGAAGCCCACATCGTTTGCTGGACACCACCTAGACAGCCAGCGGTGAAGCGACGACAGGCGGCTTAACATGTCGTCGCTGGTCACATTGGGGAGGGGTCCAGAGAAAACTACGGAGTCCGACATCGTTTTAGCAAACGAACACACCGACTCAATGTTAGTTTTAGTGACTTCCGATTGGCGTAACCGGGAGTCATTAGTTCCTGCGTGTATTACGATCTTACTGTATTTACGCTTATCCTTATGCAGGAGCTTCAGGTAAGACTGGAAGTCGCCCGCTCTGGCCCCAGGAATTAACTTAACTATGACCGCTGGCGTCTCTAACTTCACGTTTCTGACTATGGAGTCACCAATGATCAGGGTGGGTTTCTCAGGGGGTGTGTCGCTGAGTGGGGAAAATCTGTTTGAAACGTGAAGCAGCTGGTGGTGAACCGTGGGCGACTGCCTAGATCTACGACTCCTACAAACCGTCACCCAGTCACCTCCCGGCTGCTCGGGACCCACTGAGGGACGAGTAACAGCTAAGCTAGGAGGCTCCGCACTAGCTAGCGGGGCCTGACTAGCTGACTGGTTTTCCACAGTGCTGAGCCGAGATTCCAAATCAGTCAGCCTCGCCTCCAGCGCTGCCACTATCTTACACTTATTACAGATACCATTAACACTAATGGAGGCAGAGGACGAGCTAAACATAAGGCACACTGTTAGAGGATATGGAGCACAGTTCTCTCTGTGAACTGGTCCCTTCTGTGTCTCTGTGATATCTTGCTATGCTTGCAGGTACTCCCCATGACCTTGTTATGCTAGGGAAGAATGTTTAACCGCCCACGCTGTTGAGCTGCTCTCCCAATCCCAGCTCTGCGCGTTCGTTGAATGATGAGGAGAAACGTCTGATAAAAATCAGTCTTACTTTTATTTCAAACTTGAAGAATAATAATGTACAGGCCTGGGTCAGTCTGTCCCTATACTATACAGCATATAGTCAGGGCACGAAGTCTGACTGACACTGTCTGTCCCTCGACCCACACTTTTATGCTGGACAGAGCATCTTTCTGTGGTGTAACAGGATCCTGATGCCGTGGTCTGGTGTTCGTCTCCATGGCTGGTTTATTGGTGTCTTATCTTCTCCGTTGCTTTGTGGTCCCATAACCTATGGATCCAAGCACATTCCTTCTACAGACATTCACATGTTTCACTCCCTACTTATCTGATTTTCTGCCGTGTCTGGGTGCATCTGGTTCCTCTACTATTCTCTAAATCTGATGTGTGTGTTTCAACCTATACTTTAATGCAATCGGCTTGTTCTGTTTTCTGCATGCATCCTACTATCTAAGCTTTCAACTACTATTTTAACTACTACTTAACTATTTAGATTCCTACAACGCCAAGAGGAAACTTCACAAAACTGTATTCATGGCATAATGACTTCCTATGTATCTTATTCACCATATATGGATTGGCTTTGTATCTTGTTTCACCAGATGTGAAGGAGTGACTTTCATACTTTTCCTAATAAAAAGAGCTGTGCCCAAGGAGGTTTGGAGATCGTCGGCTGGGCACTGAGTTATTGTGTTCCAGAGCGGCTCCCCTTGTGCGCACAAGCGTAAAACTTGAGATCTCAGAGTTTGTCTTCCTTGTGCAGGTGTCTCTGTATTGTTTAAGTGTTGGCAGGCTAGACCAAGAAAAGAAGGAGAAGAAAGTTAAGCTAGCTTAGCTGAAAAGACCAGAAAGCTACAAAATTAGCAGTGCCTTTAATGAAAGAGGAATAAGGTGCTTGAGTATCACAAGCGTGCGACCCTTAGGCACTCGAAGTAAGTAAGTACTTAGTAAGTACTTACTAAGTAAGTAAGAAAAACAACAGTAAAGAGATAAAAGTGAGGAGAGTCGTTTAGCAAAACGCTGCTGTGACCAGCAACAGACCAGCAGCAAACAACGGTGACAGGAAGTAACGCGATACGCTTACCGGATCAGTCAGAATTAATTGAGGTCCACTCACTGTCACAAAATCCTTTAGGATTAATGGGCCACGCACCTCGCACACCAGAGGCTCATGGTGCCTAAATACATCATTACTGCTGGACAAGGCCTACAGAGACCAAATATACTTATTCCTTGCCAAAGCTGCAGCGGATGCCCCCGTCGTGGAAAACGTCTCCCTTTGGTGGGAATACATAAAGGCAAAAATTAAATCACTCAGCATCATGCACAGCAAGAAGGGGACAGGAGAGTCGCTGCAGAGGGAGACTGCCTTACAAAGTCAGTTAGAGCAGGAGGCATGCAACATCGATGCTATCCCTCATTACTCAATAGAACCCTATCTGCATATCAAAGAACAGTTGGATAAGATGGAGAAGGACAGATGCAGAGGAGCAGCAGTTCGAAGCCGGGCCCGATACTTGGCCGAAGGAGAGAAGTGTACTGCCTTCTTCCTAGGCCTAGAAAAATACAGACAGGGAAGCAGGGTCATCCACAAGCTAACGAACCGTAATGGAGGCATCACCACAGATCCGGCGGATATAATCAAGCAAACACACAATTTTTATAAAGAGCTTTTTCAATCACAGGACACAGCATCACAGCCCATTAACTCTTTGCTCTCTGTTATAGGCAAGACGCTTTCGGAGGAGGACCGGAAGCACTGTGATGATCCCCTCACTGCGCAAGAGGTTTCTACTGCAATTGAGGGTCTGAAAAGCAACCG
This sequence comes from Macropodus opercularis, assembly GCA_030770545.1. Lineage (NCBI taxonomy): Eukaryota > Metazoa > Chordata > Actinopteri > Anabantiformes > Osphronemidae > Macropodus > Macropodus opercularis. The sequence continues at coordinate 3,069,705 of CM061110.1, forward strand.
GAGCCGGTTCGGATGGACTCCCCGGCGAGTTTTATAAGGTGTTAAGCTCACCCCAATTTTGATCAGGCTGTTCCACTTTATGGAGCACACTTGTGTCACGCCAGACTCCTTCACTCTGGGCCTGATCTCCCTGATTTTCAAGAGGAGAGGGGACAGCTCACTTCTGGAAAATGACAGACCGATCAGTTTATTAAATATAGATTATAAAATTCTTACCAAGACACTAGCCAATAGACTCAAGACGGTAATAGGCACAATTATCGGTCACAACCAAACTTATGGCAGAGACATCTCTGATTCTATCAACACCATCAGAGACACTTTATCCACTATGTCCTGTCAGGGTGACATCCTCCTCACCGTCAATTTGGAAAAGGCCTTTGACAGGGTTGAGCACCAATTTTTATACAGTACACTGCGAGCATTTGGCTTTGGAAATCATTTCATTGACTGGATCAGGCTGTTATACAGCAATGCGCACAGCAGAGTCAAAATCAATGGCACGTTCACTGACACTTTCAGGCTAAACAGATCTGTCAGACAAGGCTGTCCTCTCTCCTCCCTGCTGTATAGCATCACCGCAGAACCCCTGGCCCTTCTCATTCTGTGGGATCCGAAAGTCAAAGGGATTCCAACCGCACAGGGGAACGCCATTAAATTGGTTCAATATGCTGATGACAAAACGTTAACAGTTAGGAATGAGCGAGACATTCAGCGAATCGTTCAACATACACGTACATATGAGAGGGCGTCAGGGGCCAAGCTCAATGTTAATAAATCTGAGATGCTTTACTGTGGCAATGCCTCTAAAACTATAGGCAAATGGGGATTTAGGGAGGTCGGGTCCATGGTTTATCTGGGCCTCGACGCGAGCGAAGCCAGAGATCGTAGTTGGGGTGAGCTGATCCAAAAAATGAAGGGGGTTTTCTCCCTATGGAGGCTGAGAGAGCTCTTCATTAAAGGAAGAGTGGTTGTGGCCAGTGCACTGGTCCTCTCCAAGCTGAACCACATGTTACACGTTCATGACGTGCCTGCCACGGTTCTGCTAGAACTGAACCGCGCAGTAACACGCTTTTTGTGGAGAGCAAAGCAAAATCTTGTAGCGCACAACACTCTCATCGCTGGCATCGAAAATGGTGGTTTTCTTGTAGCGCACAACACTCTCATCGCTGGCATCGAAAATGGTGGTTTAGGCTTATTAGACATTCCAAGTAAGCTTAATGCAATCCGAATCAAAACGGTCAGGAAATTCCTTGATAACTCAGCACATCTTCCGTGGAAAGACACAATGCACTATTGGCTGTGCAAGATCGGGCCTCATGGAATCTATAACTTGTGCACCATTCCCACAGCACACAGTCTGCAGGGCCTTCCCCCGTTTTATAGGGAGGTCTTGCAAGCATGGGCGACTCTTTGCCCGCATCTCCAAAGCTTAGCAGGGACCAAGTTTTGGCGCAGCCTCCATTTAGAAATCCTTGTCTGACTCGCCGGGGGGAGCTTTGACCTGCAAGGCCCTTGATGCTGTAGGCTTGCGTAGTGTGGGGGACATCACACATGATGCCTGCATAGTGAATAGTGAATAGAGAGGGAGGTACGGGCCAGGGGAATAGTGTATAGCAAGACTGCTGTCTCCTCTTTCTGCCATAGGTTGGAGAATGCTCTCCCTGACAGGTGGAAACACCTTATTTCAAGCAACAGCAAGGGGGAGCGGTGTGACTCCCTTCATGCATCCCTTCATGCATCACTGAGGCTGGAAACAGTGTGAAAACGCGTAAAATCGCCTGTTCTGTGCATTTCAGACCAACAGAACACTGCTTTGATCAGAGTAATTTAAATGCATTTTAAAGGTGTTTGCCTTCTTCAGGGATGTATTTGGATCATGTCTAGCACAGAAACTTTATTGGATTTGCTTGCATTAAGATACAGCAGCTTCATGCATCACTGAGGCTGGAAACAGTGCAAAAACGCTTAGAATCGCCTATTGTGTGGATTTCAGACCAATAGAACACTACTTTAGTCAAAGTAATTTAAATGCATTTTAAAGGTGTTTTCCTTCTTCAGGGATGTATTTGGATCATGTCTAGCACAGAAACTTTATTGGATTTGCTTGCATTAAGATACAGCAGCTTCATGCATCACTGAGGCTGGAAACAGTGCAAAAACGCGTAAAATCGCCTGTTCTGTGCATTTCAGACCAACAGAACATTGCTTTGATCAGAGTAATTTAAATGCATTTTAAAGGTATTTGCCTGCTTCAGGGATGTATTTGGATCATGTTTAGCACAAAAACTTCATTGGAGTTGCTTGCATTAAGATACAGCAGCATCATGCATCACTGAGGCTGGAAACAGTGCAAAAACGCGTAAAATCGCCTGTTCTGTGCATTTCAGACCAACAGAACATTGCTTTGATCAGAGTAATTTAAATGCATTTAAAAGGTGTTTGCCTTCTTCAGGGATGTATTTGGATCAAGTCTAGCAGAGAAACTTCATTGCATTTGCTTGCATTAAGATACAGCGGCTTCATGCATCACTGAGGCTGGAAACAGTGCGAAAACGCTTAGAATCGCCAATTCTGTGCATTTCAGACCAATAGAACACTACTTTAGTCAGAGTAATTTAAATGCATTTAAAAGGTGTTTGCCTGCTTCAGGGACGTATTTGGATCATGTCTAGCACAGAAACTTCATTGGAATTGCTTGCATTAAGATACAGCAGCTTCATGCATCACTGAGGCTGGAAACAGTGTGAAAACGCGTAAAATCGCCTGTTCTGTGCATTTCAGACCAACAGAACACTGCTTTGATCAGAGTAATTTAAATGCATTTTAAAGGTGTTTGCCTGCTTCAGGGATGTATTTGGATAATGTCTAGCACAAAAACTTCATTGGAATTGCTTGTATTAAGATACAGCAGCTTCATGCATCACTGAGGCTGGAAACAGTGTGAAAACGCGTAAAATCGCCTGTTCTGTGCATTTCAGACCAATAGAACACTAGTCAGAGTAATTTAAATGCATTTAAAAGGTGTTTGCCTGCTTCAGGGATGTATTTGGATCATGTCTAGCACAGAAACTTCATTGGAATTGCTTGCATTAAGATACAGACCTAATGCATCACTGAGGCTGGAAACAGTGTGAAAACGCTTAGATTCGCCTATTCTGTGCATTTCAGACCAATAGAACACTACTTTAGTCAGAGTAATTTAAATGCATTTAAAAGGTGTTTGCCTTCTTCAGGGATGTATTTGGATCATATCTAGCACAGAAACTTCATTGGAATTGCTTGCATTAAGATACAGACCTAATGCATCACTGAGGCTGGAAACAGTGTGAAAACGCTTAGAATCGCCTATTCTGTGCATTTCAGACCAATAGAACACTACTTTAGTCAGAGTAATTTAAATGCATTTAAAAAGTGTTTGCCTGCTTCAGGGATGTATTTGGATCATGTCTAGCACAGAAACTTCATTGGATTTGCTTGCATTAAGATACAGACCTAATGCATCACTGAGGCTGGAAACAGTGTGAAAACGCTTAGAATCGCCTGTTCTGTGCATTTCAGACCAATAGAACACTACTTTAGTCAGAGTAATTTAAATGGATTTTAAAGGTGTTTGCCTTCTTCAGGGATGTATTTGGATCATATCTAGCACAGAAACTTCATTGGATTTGCTTGCATTAAGATACAGCAGCTTCATGCATCACTGAGGCTGGAAACAGTGCAAAAACGCTTAGAATTGCCTATTCTGTGCATTTCAGACCGATAGAACACTACTTTAGTCAGAGTAATTTAAATGCATTTTAAAGGTGTTTGCCTCTTTCAGGGATGTATTTGGATCATGTCTAGCACAAAAACTTCATTGGAATTGCTCACATTAAGATACAGCAGCTTCATGCATCACTGAGGCTGGAAACAGTGTGAAAACGCGTAAAATCGCCTGTTCTTTGCATTACAGACCAACAGAACACTGCTTTGATCAGAGTAATTTAAATGCATTTTAAAGGTGTTTGCCTGCTTCAGCGATGTATTTGGATAATGTCTAGCACAAAAACTTCATTGGAATTGCTTGCATTAAGATACAGCAGCATCATGCATCACTGAGGCTGGAAACAGTGCAAAAACGCTTAGCATGGCCTGTTCTGTGCATTTCAGACCAATAGAACACTACTTTAGTCAGAGTAATTTAAATGCATTTTAAACGTGTTTGCCTCTTTCAGGGATGTATTTGGATCATGTGTAGCACAAAAACTTCATTGGAATTGCTTGCATTGAGATACAGTGGCTAAATGCATCACTGAGGCTGGAAACAGTGCGAAAACGCTTAGAATGGCCTATTCTGTGCATTTTAGACCAATAGAACACTACTTTAGTCAGAGTAATTTAAATGCATTTAAAAGGTGTTTGCCTGCTTCAGGGATGTATTTGGATCATGTCTAGCACAAAAACTTCATTGAAATTGCTTGCATTAAGATACAGCAGCCTAATGCTCACTGAGGCTGGAAACAGTGTGAAAACGCGCAGAATCGCCTGTTCTGTGCATTTCAGACCAACAGAACACTGCTTTGATCAGAGTAATTTAAATGCATTTTAAAGGTGTTTGCCTGCTTCAGGGATGTATTTGGATAATGTCTAGCACAAAAACTTCATTGGAATTGCTTGTATTAAGATACAGCAGCTTCATGCATCACTGAGGTTGGAAACAATGTGAAAACGCGTAAAATCGCCTATTCTGTGCATTTCAGACCAATAGAACACTACTTTAGTCACAGTAATTTAAATGCATTTAAAAGGTGTTTGCCTGCTTCAGGGATGTATTTGGATCATATCTAGCACAGAAACTTCATTGGATTTGCTTGCATTAAGATACAGCAGCTTCATGCATCACTGAGGCTGGAAACAGTGCAAAAACGCTTAGCATGGCCTGTTCTGTGCATTTCAGACCAATAGAACACTACTTTAGTCAGAGTAATTTAAATGCATTTTAAAGGTGTTTGCCTCTTTCAGGGATGTATTTGGATCATGTCTAGCACAAAAACTTCATTGGAATTGCTCACATTAAGATACAGCAGCTTCATGCATCACTGAGGCTGGAAACAGTGTGAAAACGCGTAAAATCGCCTGTTCTTTGCATTACAGACCAACAGAACACTGCTTTGATCAGAGTAATTTAAATGCATTTTAAAGGTGTTTGCCTGCTTCAGGGATGTATTTGGATAATGTCTAGCACAAAAACTTTATTGGAATTGCTTGCATTAAGATACAGCAGCATCATGCATCACTGAGGCTGGAAACAGTGCGAAAACGTTTAGAATGGCCTGTTCTGTGCATTTCAGACCAAAAGAAAACTACTTTAGTCAGAGTAATTTAAATGCATTTTAAAGGTGTTTGCCTGCTTCAGGGATGTATTTGGATCATGTCTAGCACAAAAACTTCATTGGAATTGCTTGCATTAAAATACAGTGGCTTAATGCATCACTGAGGCTGGAAACAGTGCAAAAACGCTTAGAATCGCCTATTCTGTGCATTTCAGACCAATAGAACACTACTTTAGTCAGAGTAATTTAAATGCATTTAAAAGGTGTTTGCCTGCTTCAGGGATGTATTTGGATAATGTCTAGCACAAAAACTTCATTGGAATTGCTTGCATTAAGATAATGCAGCTTCATGCATCACTGAGGTTGGAAACAGTGTGAAAACGCGTAAAATCGCCTGTTCTGTGCATTTCAGACCAATAGAACACTACTTTAGTCAGAGTAATTTAAATGCATTTTAAAGGTGTTTGCCTGCTTCAGGGATTTGTTTGGATCATGTCTAGCACAAAAACTTCATTGGAATTGCTTGCATTAAGATACAGCAGCATCATGCATCACTGAGGCTGGAAACAGTGCGAAAACGCGTAGAATGGCCTGTTAAGTGCATTTCAGACCAATAGAACACTACTTTAGTCAGAGTAATTTAAATGCATTTAAAAAGTGTTTGCCTGCTTCAGGGATGTATTTGGATCATGTCTAGCACAGAAACTTCATTGGATTTGCTTGCATTAAGATACAGACCTAATGCATCACTGAGGCTGGAAACAGTGTGAAAACGCTTAGAATCGCCTGTTCTGTGCATTTCAGACCAATAGAACACTACTTTAGTCAGAGTAATTTAAATGCATTTTAAACGTGTTTGCCTCTTTCAGGGATGTATTTGGATCATGTCTAGCACAAAAACTTCATTGGAATTGCTTGTATTGAGATACAGTGGCTAAATGCATCACTGAGGCTGGAAACAGTGCGAAAACGCTTAGAATGGCCTGTTCTGTGCATTTCAGACCAATAGAACACTACTTTAGTCAGAGTAATTTAAATGCATTTTAAAGGTGTTTGCCTTTATCAGGGATGTATTTGGATCATATCTAGCACAGAAACTTCATTGGATTTGCTTGCATTAAGATACAGCAGCTTCATGCATCACTGAGGCTGGAAACAGTGCAAAAACGCTTAGAATCGCCTATTCTGTGCATTTCAGACCAATAGAACACTACTTTAGTCAGAGTAATTTAAATGCATTTAAAAGGTGTTTGCCTTCTTCAGGGATGTATTTGGATCATATCTAGCACAGAAACTTCATTGGATTTGCTTGCATTAAGATACAGCAGCTTCATGCATCACTGAGGCTGTAAACAGTGCAAAAACGCTTAGAATTGCCTATTCTGTGCATTTCAGACCAATAGAACACTACTTTAGTCAGAGTAATTTAAATGGATTTTAAAGGTGTTTGCCTTCTTCAGGGATGTATTTGGATCATATCTAGCACAGAAACTTCATTGGATTTGCTTGCATTAAGATACAGCAGCTTCATGCATCACTGAGGCTGTAAACAGTGCAAAAACGCTTAGAATGGCCTATTCTGTGCATTTCAGACCAATAGAACACTACTTTAGTCAGAGTAATTTAAATGCATTTTAAACGTGTTTGCCTGCTTCAGGGATGTATTTGGATCATGTCTAGCACAAAAACTTCATTGAAATTGCTTGCATTAAGATACAGCAGCCTAATGCTCACTGAGGCTGGAAACAGTGTGAAAACGCGCAGAATCGCCTGTTCTGTGCATTTCAGACCAACAGAACACTGCTTTGATCAGAGTAATTTAAATGCATTTTAAAGGTGTTTGCCTGCTTCAGGGATGTATTTGGATAATGTCTAGCACAAAAACTTCATTGGAATTGCTTGTATTAAGATACAGCAGCTTCATGCATCACTGAGGTTGGAAACAATGTGAAAACGCGTAAAATCGCCTATTCTGTGCATTTCAGACCAATAGAACACTACTTTAGTCACAGTAATTTAAATGCATTTAAAAGGTGTTTGCCTGCTTCAGGGATGTATTTGGATCATATCTAGCACAGAAACTTCATTGGATTTGCTTGCATTAAGATACAGCAGCTTCATGCATCACTGAGGCTGGAAACAGTGCAAAAACGCTTAGCATGGCCTGTTCTGTGCATTTCAGACCAATAGAACACTACTTTAGTCAGAGTAATTTAAATGCATTTTAAAGGTGTTTGCCTCTTTCAGGGATGTATTTGGATCATGTCTAGCACAAAAACTTCATTGGAATTGCTCACATTAAGATACAGCAGCTTCATGCATCACTGAGGCTGGAAACAGTGTGAAAACGCTTAGAATCGCCTGTTCTGTGCATTTCAGACCAATAGAACACTACTTTAGTCAGAGTAATTTAAATGGATTTTAAAGGTGTTTGCCTTCTTCAGGGATGTATTTGGATCATATCTAGCACAGAAACTTCATTGGATTTGCTTGCATTAAGATACAGCAGCTTCATGCATCACTGAGGCTGTAAACAGTGCAAAAACGCTTAGAATTGCCTATTCTGTGCATTTCAGACCAATAGAACACTACTTTAGTCAGAGTAATTTAAATGCATTTTAAACGTGTTTGCCTGCTTCAGGGATGTATTTGGATCATGTCTAGCACAAAAACTTCATTGAAATTGCTTGCATTAAGATACAGCAGCCTAATGCTCACTGAGGCTGGAAACAGTGTGAAAACGCGCAGAATCGCCTGTTCTGTGCATTTCAGACCAACAGAACACTGCTTTGATCAGAGTAATTTAAATGCATTTTAAAGGTGTTTGCCTGCTTCAGGGATGTATTTGGATAATGTCTAGCACAAAAACTTCATTGGAATTGCTTGTATTAAGATACAGCAGCTTCATGCATCACTGAGGTTGGAAACAATGTGAAAACGCGTAAAATCGCCTATTCTGTGCATTTCAGACCAATAGAACACTACTTTAGTCACAGTAATTTAAATGCATTTAAAAGGTGTTTGCCTGCTTCAGGGATGTATTTGGATCATATCTAGCACAGAAACTTCATTGGATTTGCTTGCATTAAGATACAGCAGCTTCATGCATCACTGAGGCTGGAAACAGTGCAAAAACGCTTAGCATGGCCTGTTCTGTGCATTTCAGACCAATAGAACACTACTTTAGTCAGAGTAATTTAAATGCATTTTAAAGGTGTTTGCCTCTTTCAGGGATGTATTTGGATCATGTCTAGCACAAAAACTTCATTGGAATTGCTCACATTAAGATACAGCAGCTTCATGCATCACTGAGGCTGGAAACAGTGTGAAAACGCGTAAAATCGCCTGTTCTTTGCATTACAGACCAACAGAACACTGCTTTGATCAGAGTAATTTAAATGCATTTTAAAGGTGTTTGCCTGCTTCAGGGATGTATTTGGATAATGTCTAGCACAAAAACTTTATTGGAATTGCTTGCATTAAGATACAGCAGCATCATGCATCACTGAGGCTGGAAACAGTGCGAAAACGTTTAGAATGGCCTGTTCTGTGCATTTCAGACCAAAAGAAAACTACTTTAGTCAGAGTAATTTAAATGCATTTTAAAGGTGTTTGCCTGCTTCAGGGATGTATTTGGATCATGTCTAGCACAAAAACTTCATTGGAATTGCTTGCATTAAAATACAGTGGCTTAATGCATCACTGAGGCTGGAAACAGTGCAAAAACGCTTAGAATCGCCTATTCTGTGCATTTCAGACCAATAGAACACTACTTTAGTCAGAGTAATTTAAATGCATTTAAAAGGTGTTTGCCTGCTTCAGGGATGTATTTGGATAATGTCTAGCACAAAAACTTCATTGGAATTGCTTGCATTAAGATAATGCAGCTTCATGCATCACTGAGGTTGGAAACAGTGTGAAAACGCGTAAAATCGCCTGTTCTGTGCATTTCAGACCAATAGAACACTACTTTAGTCAGAGTAATTTAAATGCATTTTAAAGGTGTTTGCCTGCTTCAGGGATTTGTTTGGATCATGTCTAGCACAAAAACTTCATTGGAATTGCTTGCATTAAGATACAGCAGCATCATGCATCACTGAGGCTGGAAACAGTGCGAAAACGCGTAGAATGGCCTGTTAAGTGCATTTCAGACCAATAGAACACTACTTTAGTCAGAGTAATTTAAATGCATTTAAAAAGTGTTTGCCTGCTTCAGGGATGTATTTGGATCATGTCTAGCACAGAAACTTCATTGGATTTGCTTGCATTAAGATACAGACCTAATGCATCACTGAGGCTGGAAACAGTGTGAAAACGCTTAGAATCGCCTGTTCTGTGCATTTCAGACCAATAGAACACTACTTTAGTCAGAGTAATTTAAATGCATTTTAAACGTGTTTGCCTCTTTCAGGGATGTATTTGGATCATGTCTAGCACAAAAACTTCATTGGAATTGCTTGTATTGAGATACAGTGGCTAAATGCATCACTGAGGCTGGAAACAGTGCGAAAACGCTTAGAATGGCCTGTTCTGTGCATTTCAGACCAATAGAACACTACTTTAGTCAGAGTAATTTAAATGCATTTTAAAGGTGTTTGCCTTTATCAGGGATGTATTTGGATCATATCTAGCACAGAAACTTCATTGGATTTGCTTGCATTAAGATACAGCAGCTTCATGCATCACTGAGGCTGGAAACAGTGCAAAAACGCTTAGAATCGCCTATTCTGTGCATTTCAGACCAATAGAACACTACTTTAGTCAGAGTAATTTAAATGCATTTAAAAGGTGTTTGCCTGCTTCAGGGATGTATTTGGATCATGTCTAGCACAAAAACTTCATTGAAATTGCTTGCATTAAGATACAGCAGCCTAATGCTCACTGAGGCTGGAAACAGTGTGAAAACGCGCAGAATCGCCTGTTCTGTGCATTTCAGACCAACAGAACACTGCTTTGATCAGAGTAATTTAAATGCATTTTAAAGGTGTTTGCCTGCTTCAGGGATGTATTTGGATAATGTCTAGCACAAAAACTTCATTGGAATTGCTTGTATTAAGATACAGCAGCTTCATGCATCACTGAGGTTGGAAACAATGTGAAAACGCGTAAAATCGCCTCTTCTGTGCATTTCAGACCAACAGAACACTGCTTTGATCAGAGTAATTTAAATGCATTCAAAAGGTGTTTGCCTGCTTCAGGGATGTATTTGGATCATGTCTAGCACAAAAACTTCATTGGAATTGCTTGCATTAAGATACAGTGGCTTAATGCATCACTGAGGCTGGAAACAGTGCAAAAACGCTTAGAATCGCCTATTCTGTGCATTTCAGACCAATAGAACACTACTTTAGTCAGAGTAATTTAAATGCATTTAAAAGGTGTTTGCCTGCTTCAGGGATGTATTTGGATAATGTCTAGCACAGAAACTTCATTGGAATTGCTTGCATTAAGATACAGACCTAATGCATCACTAAGGCTGGAAACAGTGTGAAAACGCTTAGAATCGCCTATTCTGTGCATTTCAGACCAATAGAACACTACTTTAGTCAGAGTAATTTAAATGCATTTAAAAGGTGTTTGCCTGCTTCAGGGATGTATTTGGATCATGTCTAGCACAGAAACTTCATTGGAATTGCTTGCATTAAGATACAGACCTAATGCATCACTGAGGCTGGAAACAGTGTGAAAACGCTTAGAATCGCCTATTCTGTGCATTTCAGACCAATAGAACACTACTTTAGTCAGAGTAATTTAAATGCATTTAAAAAGTGTTTGCCTGCTTCAGGGATGTATTTGGATCATGTCTAGCACAAAAACTTCATTGGAATTGCTCACATTAAGATACAGCAGCTTCATGCATCACTGAGGCTGGAAACAGTGTGAAAACGCTTAAAATCGCCTGTTCTTTGCATTACAGACCAACAGAACACTGCTTTGATCAGAGTAATTTAAATGCATTTTAAAGGTGTTTGCCTGCTTCAGGGATGTATTTGGATCATGTCTAGCACAAAAACTTCATTGGAATTGCTTGCATTAAGATACAGCAGCATCATGCATCACTGAGGCTGGAAACAGTGCGAAAACGCTTAGAATGGCCTGTTCTGTGCATTTCAGACCAAAAGAAAACTACTTTAGTCAGAGTAATTTAAATGCATTTTAAAGGTGTTTGCCTGCTTCAGGGATGTATTTGGATCATGTCTAGCACAAAAACTTCATTGGATTTGCTTGCATTAAGATACAGTGGCTTAATGCATCACTGAGGCTGGAAACAGTGCAAAAACGCTTAGAATTGCCTATTCTGTGCATTTCAGACCAATAGAACACTACTTTAGTCAGAGTAATTTAAATGCATTTTAAAGGTGTTTGCCTCTTTCAGGGATGTATTTGGATCATGTATAGCACAAAAACTTCATTGGAATTGCTCACATTAAGATACAGCAGCTTCATGCATCACTGAGGCTGGAAACAGTGTGAAAACGCGTAAAATCGCCTGTTCTTTGCATTACAGACCAACAGAACACTGCTTTGATCAGAGTAATTTAAATGCATTTTAAAGGTGTTTGCCTGCTTCAGGGATGTATTTGGATAATGTCTAGCACAAAAACTTCATTGGAATTGCTTGCATTAAGATACAGCAGCATCATGCATCACTGAGGCTGGAAACAGTGCGAAAACGCTTAGAATGGCCTGTTCTGTGCATTTCAGACCAACAGAACACTGCTTTGATCAGAGTAATTTAAATGCATTTTAAAGGTGTTTGCCTGCTTCAGGGATGTATTTGGATAATGTCTAGCACAAAAACTTCATTGGAATTGCTTGCATTAAGATACAGTGGCTGAGGCTGGAAACAGTGCAAAAACGCTTAGAATCGCCTATTCTGTGCATTTCAGACCAATAGAACACTACTTTAGTCAGAGTAATTTAAATGCATTTTAAAGGTGTTTGCCTGCTTCAGGGATGTGTTTGGATCATGTCTAGCACAAAAACTTCATTGGAATTGCTTGCATTAAGATACAGCAGCATCATGCATCACTGAGGCTGGAAACAGTGCGAAAACGCGTAGAATGGCCTGTTAAGTGCATTTCAGACCAATAGAACACTACTTTAGTCAGAGTAATTTAAATGCATTTAAAAAGTGTTTGCCTGCTTCAGGGATGTATTTGGATCATGTCTAGCACAGAAACTTCATTGGATTTGCTTGCATTAAGATACAGACCTAATGCATCACTGAGGCTGGAAACAGTGTGAAAACGCTTAGAATCGCCTGTTCTGTGCATTTCAGACCAATAGAACACTACTTTAGTCAGAGTAATTTAAATGCATTTTAAACGTGTTTGCCTCTTTCAGGGATGTATTTGGATCATGTCTAGCACAAAAACTTCATTGGAATTGCTTGCATTGAGATACAGCAGTTTCATGCATCACTGAGGCTGTAAACAGTGCAAAAACGCTTAGAATTGCCTATTCTGTGCATTTCAGACCAATAGAACACTACTTTAGTCAGAGTAATTTAAATGCATTTTAAACGTGTTTGCCTCTTTCAGGGATGTATTTGGATCATATCTAGCACAGAAACTTCATTGGATTTGCTTGCATTAAGATACAGCAGCTTCATGCATCACTGAGGCTGGAAACAGTGCAAAAACGCTTAGAATCGCCTATTCTGTGCATTTCAGACCAATAGAACACTACTTTGATCAGAGTAATTTAAATGCATTTAAAAGGTGTTTGCCTGCTTCAGGGATGTATTTGGATCATGTCTAGCACAAAAACTTCATTGGAATTGCTTGTATTAAGATACAGCAGCTTCATGCATCACTGAGGCTGGAAACAGTGCAAAAACGCTTAGAATCGCCTATTCTGTGCATTTCAGACCAATAGAACACTACTTTAGTCAGAGTAATTTAAATGCATTTAAAAGGTGTTTGCCTGCTTCAGGGATGTATTTGGATCATGTCTAGCACAAAAACTTCATTGCATTTGCTTGTATTAAGATACAGCAGCTTCATGCATTACTGAGCCTGGAAACAGTGCGAAAACGCTTAGAATGGCCTGTTAAGTGCATTTCAGACTAATAGAACACTACTTTAGTCAGAGTAATTTAAATGCATTTAAAAGGTGTTTGCCTGCTTCAGGGATGTATTTGGATCATGTCTAGCACAGAAACTTCATTGGATTTGCTTGCATTAAGATACAGACCTAATGCATCACTGAGGCTGGAAACAGTGTGAAAACGCTTAGAATCGCCTGTTCTGTGCATTTCAGACCAATAGAACACTACTTTAGTCAGAGTAATTTTAATGCATTTTAAAGGTGTTTGCCTTCTTCAGGGATGTATTTGGATCATGTCTAGCACAGAAACTTCATTGCATTTGCTTGCATTAAGATACAGCAGCTTCATGCATCACAGGTTTGAGCAATAACGAGGCACTGTGTCGCTAGATCTGTCTGTGACAGAGATGAGGCGCAACGAGGGTGTCCACCAGGCGGAGGAGGGTTACGCGTCATCTGAGCTATACGCCTCGGGGAAAACCTTCCCTCTTAGTAACGTGACCGAGGCGGCTGCTTCGCAGTCTGCTCAGATAATCCGTGCGCAGCGTGCGCCACTGCATGAATCCCTGGACCGCGATTCGGATCTGGAGGTGGATGTCGCACGGCTTTTAGCTGTGCGTAAAAAGGCCCGTGTATTTCAGGAGACTAAGGCGCACAAGACTGTTACCAGAGACAAATGTAAAAAATGATAAGGAACATATTTAACTATCCCTCTCATGGTTTCTATTTTATCCTTCAATGCCTCCGGATTGCGCTCGAGCAATAAAATTAACAGTTTCTTTGCCACGGTGGAGGCTGACGTCATTTGCCTTCAGGAAACTCATTGGGATTCCAGTACGGAGCAATACGTGAAGACGAAGTGGGGGGGACCCATCTTTACTTCCCCGGGGACGGATAGATCTTGTGGCGTTGCCGTGTGTTTTAAAGGCAACGCCTGCACGTGCACGGTTGCGCACGTGCAGCATGTCCATAATGATATGGATGGTAGATTTATTGTTTGTGCGTTCATGGTGCATTCTGTCACATATACACTGTTGAATGTATACGCTCCTAATGTAGAAGCGGACAGAAGACGATTTTTCCAGCACATCTCTCAGTACTGTGTGCAAAACTGCTTGCTGGTGGGGGATTTTTAACCCCGACGGACGTCTCTAACAATAATGTATTCAGGGGGGATGTCAGCCGCCCTGCGATTTATACACTCATTCAAACGCACGGACTTGCTGATATGTGGAGGGTTACGCACCCACGTGCCAGAAGATTCTCCCGTAGGCAACAAGTGCTAAGCACTGTGAAGCAGTCTAGGATCGACCTTTGCCTAGTCTCTTCAGGGATGGTTAAATATGTTTCCTACGCAGACTATACTTTTAATGCATGGAGTGACCACGCGTTCCTCACCTTTAATTCAATTCAATTCAACTTTATTTATATAGCGCCAATTCACAACATCAGTTATCTCAAGGCACTTTACAAGTAAGGTTTTAAGACCTTACACAACTAAACCCAACAATTCCCACATAGAGCAAGCTTTTAATTGTAGCCAATCGATAAATTGTACATTTAAATAGCAACAGTGGAGAGGAAAAACTCCCTCTCTAACGAGGAAGAAACCTCCAGCAGACCCAGGCTCAGTGTGGGCGGCCATCTGCCTTGACCGGTTGGGGTGAGGGGATAGAGAAGAGAGAAAAGAACACAACCACAACAACAAAACAAGCAGCAACAGAACACAGGCAGGATGGTTGGACCAGCAACTGAACACTGGAGACACACGACTCTGAGTCTGATGATACCTGTAGATGAGGATAGAGAGAGACAGAAGGGGAGAAGCACAACTAGGAGAGAAAAGGGACAAAGTTAGTCACATGTGGAAATGGAGGCATGTTAGTGGATGGAAGAGAGAAAGAGCTCAGTGAATGAAGGACGTCCCCCAGCAGTCTAAGTCTATAGCAGCTTAACTAAGAGATGGTTCAGAGTGCCAGAACCATCTCTAACTATACGCTTGTCAAAAAGAAATGTTTTAAGCCTAGTTTTAAAACTAGAGAGAGTGTCTGCTTCTCGAACCTGGACTGGAAGCTGGTTCCATAGGAGAGGAGCTTGGTAGCTAAATGCTCTGACTCCCGTTCTACATTTAGAAACTCTAGGAACCACAAGTAGACCAGCGCTCTGAGAACGAAGCGTTCTGTTGGGAGCATAAGGAGCCATGAGGTCTTTAAGATAAGATGGAGCTTTATTTTGAAGAGCTTTGTAGGTGAGGAGAAGAATTTTGAATTCTATCCCAGATTTGACAGGGAGCCAATGCAGAGAAGCTAATGTTGGAGAAATGTGATCTCTCTTCCTAAGTCCAGTCAGAACTCCAAAGCTAATTCCTGTGCGGATGGAAGATTGATCATGAACATGAACAAATTGGAATCTATTCAACAGATAAGACTTAAACCATCCCAGTGCTTTTCCTTTAATCCCAATGCTATGTTCCAGTCTCTGCAATAGAATCTTGTGATCTATCGTATCAAATGCTGCACTAAGATCTAACAGGACAAGTACAGAAACTAGACCATTGTCTGAAGCTGTGAGAAGATCATTAGTGACTCTAATCAGAGCTGTTTCTGTGCTATGATGTAATCTGAATCCTGACTGGAAATCTTCATATAGGTCATTTCTACGCAGGTGGTCACATAGTTGTTTAGCTACGGTTTTTTCAAGAACTTTAGAAATAAAGGGCAGATTGGATATAGGCCTATAATTTGCAAGTTCTCTAGGGTCAAGAGTAGTTTTTTTCAATAAAGGTTTGACCACAGCAACCTTAAAAGCCTGTGGTACGTAGCCTGTAAACAGAGATTGGTTAATTTGATTTAATATGGACGTGCTGATTAATGGAAAAACTTCTTTGAGTAATCTGGTTGGGATTGGGTCTAAGAGACAAGTAGCTGGTTTGGCAGAGTTAATTATTGAAGTTAACTCAGTGTGATCTATGGGGGAAAAACAGTTTAAGTAAGACATAGGTCTAACCAGCAGATCTAAGGCTGTTGGATCTGCAGATCGGTTTATGACTTTTGTTGACAGATTCTGATAAATCTTTTCCCTAATGATTATGATTTTATTGGTAAAGAAATTCATAAAGTCATTGCTGCTGAGATTTAAAGGGACACTAGGCTCAACACAGCTATGACTCTTAGTCAGCCTGGCTACAGTGCTGAAAAGAAACCTGGGGTTGTTTTTATTTTCCTCAATCAATGATGAATAATATGTGGTTCTAGCAACCCGAAGTGCTTTTTTATATAGTATTAAACTGTTTTTCCATGCTTCACCTAATTTGTTGGAACGCCACAGTCTTTCTAGTTTTCGAGTCCTCTGCTTAAGGCTGCGGTTATACCATGGAGCCAACCTCCTCTGATTCACTAGCTTCTTCTTCAGAGGAGCAACAGTGTCTAAAATTGTACGCAGTGAAGCTGCAGCATCATCAACAAGACAATCTACCTGCTCATGATTCAGATGACTGCTCTCCTCTGTGTAGCTACAAGGGAATGAAACAAAAGATGATGGAATCATCTCCTTAAATCTAACAACTAGAGATGAGCCGGATACTCGGCTGAAACGAGTATCCGGTACGGATAAAGCCCTTCTGCCGAGTACGAGTATTATACGAGTAATACGAGTCAATATCTGTGCTCGGATTACATGAAAATCAGCATTGGGTAGCTGATTGTGTCAGAGTTCTGTGATAGGCTGGTAGTAACAGCCCCTCCCCTGCACACATACAGATGTATTGTGTTGCTGTGTCCCGCTCTGCTCAGAACAGCACTCTGTCCCTCAGTCACTCTGGTTCGCAAGTACAGCGCGGTACTTTTCCATTAACGTTTAGGGGTTTTTCAGCTTTTTACTTCGGGTTGTAATACGTACTAACCAGCAGAGTTCTGGTAAACGTGGGTTCAGACGTGAATGCGACTCGCATTGCGTCTCTTCCTGTCGGAGAATTTTTTTTCTTTTTTAAACCTTCAGCTGTCTCTAACCAGTAACCAGACACTGAGTGTCTGACACGTTTTTGCTGTATTTCATAAAAAATAAAGGTATTAACTTAAGCTAGTGTTATAAATATTACAAATTAATTATTAAGCTACACACACACACTCTCTCTCTGCCGTTGTCAGTTTATTTTTAAGTCAGCTGGCTCTAACCATTTTTTTTTACTTCACACACTGTGTCTGACACTTTTTTGCTGTATTTCATAAAATATAAAGGTAGTAGTGGTATAAATAATATTACAAATTAAGCTACACGCACAAACAAACACTCTCTCTCTCCCTCTTATGATCAGTGATACAGAATAATGAGCGATACAGAGTATAGACAAGACAAACTCCACCTACTTCCGTGTTAGGCCACACCCACTCCGAGTACAGATACAGATACAGATAATGCTGTACTCGCTCATCCCTACTAACAACAGCATCATTAGATAAACATCTGCTGTAATAGAACTTATTTCCAACTGTTGTCAGGTCTGTTATGGTAAATTCAAACGTTATTAAGAAATGGTCAGATAACAGAGGGTTTTGAGGGAGAACTTTTAAGCGATCAATCTCAACCCCATAAGTCAGGACAAGATCGAGAGTATGATTAAGACAGTGAGTGGGTTCATTCACATGCTTACTAAAACCAATAGAATCCAGTAGTGAATTAAATGCAATGTTGGAGACAGTTACTGTCAACATCCACATGAATGTTAAAGTCGCCCACTACAATCACTTTATCTGTGCTGAGAACTAAGTTAGATAAAAACTCAGTTAAGAATTCAGTTAAGAACTCTGAATATGGACCAGGAGGAAGGTAGACAACACAGAACACAACTGGTTTCTGGGTTTTACAGTCTGAGTGAGAAAGGCTCAGAGTGAGGCTTTCAAAAGAATTATAGTTATGTTTAGGGCTAGGAGTAATTAATATATCTGAGTTATGTCTGTGAAGGTTCTCATTCATCCAGGTCAAGTTGTCTGAAGGTTGAGTCATGGCAACTGGACTTCTTCTAGTTAGTAGAAACGTTTCACCATCTATCCAGGTGGCTTCTTCAGCCACTTCACACGTCCCCCACAAAGGAGACACTTAACGACCCTGTAATGGTTGTAGGAGGAGTCACGGTAGTTGAGGATTCACACCTACTCACTACCCTCACACCCCCTCTGTTCACATAACGAGCCCATTCTACACAGGTGTTAAGTGAAACCCAACTGGAGGATAAATTAGTGGTCTCCACCAACTTCCCACAGACTGAAGAAGCCACCTGGATAGATGGTGAAACGTTTCTACTAACTAGAAGAAGTCCAGTTGCCATGACTCAACCTTCAGATATCTGAGTTATATATTGCTGCTACTCCTCCACCTCTACCTGAACTTCTAGGAATATGATGGTTGATGTGACTGGTTGGAGTTGACTCATTCAGACAAACGTATTCATCCTGCTGCAGCCAGGTTTCAGTGAGACTAAATAAATCTATGTGATGGTCACTTATCAAGTCATTTATTAACAGAGATTTAGAAGAGAGAGATCTGATATTTAATAGAGCACATTTAATTCTTTTATTGTTACTTTGTTCTGTAAGAGGAGCTGTCTTGATGTTTATTAGATTCCTGTGAATCACTCCTCTTTTATTTATTTGTGATTTATATCATTTAGGTGGTCGGGGAGCAGACACAGTCTCGATGGGAGTGTTACAGCTACGAGCGGGTGGCGGCTGAGAGTCTGCAGAGAGGTGTGTAAGACTGCAACTCTGCGTCCTGGGCTCCACTCTGGGTCATGGTTTAGGGAGTCTAATCAACTTGGCCATGTTACTAGAGAGCAGAGACGCTCCATCCAAGGTGGGATGGACGCCGTCTTTGTAATCAGCCCAGGTTTTCCCCAAAAACTGCCCCAATTGTCTACGAAGCCCACATCGTTTGCTGGACACCACCTAGACAGCCAGCGGTGAAGCGACGACAGGCGGCTTAACATGTCGTCGCTGGTCACATTGGGGAGGGGTCCAGAGAAAACTACGGAGTCCGACATCGTTTTGGCAAACGAACACACCCACTCAATGTTAGTTTTAGTGACTTCCGATTGGCGTAACCGGGAGTCATTAGTTCCTGCGTGTATTACGATCTTACTGTATTTACGCTTATCCTTATGCAGGAGCTTCAGGTAAGACTGGAAGTCGCCCGCTCTGGCCCCAGGAATTAACTTAACTATGACCGCTGGCGTCTCTAACTTCACGTTTCTGACTATGGAGTCACCAATGATCAGGGTGGGTTTCTCAGGGGGTGTGTCGCTGAGTGGGGAAAATCTGTTTGAAACGTGAAGCGGCTGGTGGTGAACCGTGGGCGACTGCCTAGAACTACGACTCCTACAAACCGTCACCCAGTCACCTCCCGACTGCTCGGGACCCACTGAGGGACGAGTAACAGCTAAGCTAGGAGGCTCCGCACTAGCTAGCGGGGCCTGACTAGCTGACTGGTTTTCCACAGTGCGGAGCCGAGATTCCAAATCAGTCAGCCTCGCCTCCAGCGCTGCCACTATCTCACACTTATTACAGATACCATTAACACTAATGGAGGCAGAGGACGAGCTAAACATAAGGCACACTGTTAGAGGATATGGAGCACAGTTCTCTCTGTGAACTGGTCCCTTCTGTGTCTCTGTGATATCTTGCTATGCTTGCAGGTACTCCCCATGACCTTGTTATGCTAGGGAAGAATGTTTAACCGCCCACGCCAAGAGGAAACTTCACAAAACTGTATTCATGGCATAATGACTTCCTATGTATCTTATTCACCATATATGGATTGGCTTTGTATCTTGTTTCACCAGATGTGAAGGAGTGACTTTCATACTTTTCCTAATAAAAAGAGCTGTGCCCAAGGAGGTTTGGAGATCGTCGGCTGGGCACTGAGTTATTGTGTTCCAGAGCGGCTCCCCTTGTGCGCACAAGCGTAAAACTTGAGATCTCAGAGTTTGTCTTCCTTGTGCAGGTGTCTCTGTATTGTTTAAGTGTTGGCAGGCTAGACCAAGAAAAGAAGGAGAAGAAAGTTAAGCTAGCTTAGCTGAAAAGACCAGAAAGCTACAAAATTAGCAGTGCTTTTAATGAAAGGGGAATAAGGTGCTTGAGTATCACAAGCGTGCGACCCTTAGGCACTCGAAGTAAGTAAGTACTTAGTAAGTACTTACTAAGTAAGTAAGAAAAACAACAGTAAAGAGATAAAAGTGAGGAGAGTCGTTTAGCAAAACGCTGCTGTGACCAGCAACAGACCAGCAGCAAACAACGGTGACAGGAAGTAACGCGATACGCTTACCGGATCAGTCAGAATTAATTGAGGTCCACTCACTGTCACAAAATCCTTTAGGATTAATGGGCCACGCACCTCGCACACCAGAGGCTCATGGTGCCTAAATACATCATTACTGCTGGACAAGGCCTACAGAGACCAAATATACTTATTCCTTGCGAAAGCTGCAGCGGATGCCCCCGTCGTGGAAAACGTCTCCCTTTGGTGGGAATACATAAAGGCAAAAATTAAATCACTCAGCATCATGCACAGCAAGAAGCGAACAGGAGAGTCGCTGCAGAGGGAGACTGCCTTACAAAGTCAGTTAGAGCAGGAGGCATGCAACATCGATGCTATCCCTCATTACTCAATAGAACCCTATCTGCATATCAAAGAACAGTTGGATAAGATGGAGAAGGACAGATGCAGAGGAGCAGCAGTTCGAAGCCGGGCCCGATACTTGGCCGAAGGAGAGAAGTGTACTGCCTTCTTCCTAGGCCTAGAAAAATACAGACAGGGAAGCAGGGTCATCCACAAGCTAACGAACCGTAATGGAGGCATCACCACAGATCCGGCGGATATAATCAAGCAAACAATTTTTATAAAGAGCTTTTTCAATCACAGGACACAGCATCACAGCCCATTAACTCTTTGCTCTCTGTTATAGGCAAGACGCTTTCGGAGGAGGACCGGAAGCACTGTGATGATC
The DNA here is from genome assembly GCA_030770545.1 of Macropodus opercularis. Lineage (NCBI taxonomy): Eukaryota > Metazoa > Chordata > Actinopteri > Anabantiformes > Osphronemidae > Macropodus > Macropodus opercularis. The sequence continues at coordinate 3,091,068 of CM061110.1, forward strand.
CCCTCACTGCGCAAGAGGTGTCTACTGCAATTGAGGGTCTGAAAAGCAACCGGAGTCCCGGTTCGGATGGACTCCCCGGCGAGTTTTATAAGGTGTTAAGCTCACCCCAATTTTGATCAGGCTGTTCCACTTTATGGAGCACACTTGTGTCACCCCAGACTCCTTCACTCTGGGCCTGATCTCCCTGATTTTCAAGAGGAGAGGGGACAGCTCACTTCTGGAAAATGACAGACCGATCAGTTTATTAAATATAGATTATAAAATTCTTACCAAGACACTAGCCAATAGACTCAAGACGGTAATAGGCACAATTATCGGTCACAACCAAACTTATGGCAGAGACATCTCTGATTCTATCAACACCATCAGATGCACTTTATCCACTATGTCCTGTCAGGGTGACATCCTCCTCACCGTCAATTTGGAAAAGGCCTTTGACAGGGTTGAGCACCAATTTTTATACAGTACACTGCGAGCATTTGGCTTTGGAAATCATTTCATTGACTGGATCAGGCTGTTATACAGCAATGCGCACAGCAGAGTCAAAATCAATGGCACGTTCACTGACACTTTCAGGCTAAACAGATCTGTCAGACAAGGCTGTCCTCTCTCCTCCCTGCTGTATAGCATCGCCGCAGAACCCCTGGCCCTTCTCATTCTGTGGGATCCGAAAGTCAAAGGGATTCCAACCGCACAGGGGAACGCCATTAAATTGGTTCAATATGCTGATGACAAAACGTTAACAGTCAGGGATGAGCGAGACATTCAACGAATCGTTCAACATACACGTACATATGAGAGGGCGTCAGGGGCCAAGCTCAATGTTAATAAATCTGAGATGCTTTACTGTGGCAATGCCTCTAAAACTATAGGCAAATGGGGATTTAGGGAGGTCGGGTCCATGGTTTATCTGGGCCTCGACGCGAGCGAAGCCAGAGATCGTAGTTGGGGTGAGCTGATCCAAAAAATGAAGGGGGTTTTCTCCCTATGGAGGCTGAGAGAGCTCTTCATTAAAGGAAGAGTGGTTGTGGCCAGTGCACTGGTCCTCTCCAAGCTGAACCACATGTTACACGTTCATGACATGCCTGCCACGGTTCTGCTAGAACTGAACCGCGCAGTAACACGCTTTTTGTGGAGAGCAAAGCAAAATCTTGTAGCGCACAACACTCTCATCGCTGGCATCGAAAATGGTGGTTTAGGCTTATTAGACATTCCAAGTAAGCTTAATGCAATCCGAATCAAAACGGTCAGGAAATTCCTTGATAACACAATGAAAGACACAATGCACTATTGGCTGTGCAAGATCGGGCCTCATGGAATCTATAACTTGTGCACCATTCCCACAGCACACAGTCTGCAGGGCCTTCCCCCGTTATAGGGAGGTCTTGCAAGCATGGGCGACTCTTTGCCCGCATCTCCAAAGCTTATTAGGTAGCAGGGACCAAGTTTTGGCGCAGCCTCCATTTAGAAATCCTTGTCTGACTCGCCGGGGGGAGCTTTGACCTGCAAGGCCCTTGATGCTGCAGGCTTGCGTAGTGTTGGGGACATCACACATGATGCCTGCATAGTGAATGTCCAGAGAGTAGAGAGGGAGGTACGGGCCAGGGGAATAGTGTATAGCAAGACTGCTGTCTCCTCTTTCTGCCATAGGTTGGAGAATGCTCTCCCTGACAGGTGGAAACACCTTATTTCAAGCAACAGCAAGGGGGAGCGGTGTGACTCCCTTCATGCATCCCTTCATGCATCACTGAGGCTGGAAACAGTGTGAAAACGCGTAAAATCGCCTGTTCTGTGCATTTCAGACCAAAAGAACACTACTTTAGTCAGAGTAATTTAAATGCATTTTAAAGGTGTTTGCCTGCTTCAGGGATGTATTTGGATCATGTCTAGCACAAAAACTTCATTGGAATTGCTTGCATTAAGATACAGAAGCCTAATGCATCACTGAGGCTGGAAACAGTGCGAAAACGCGTAGAATCGCCTGTTCTGTGCATTTCAGACCAACAGAACACTGCTTTGATCAGAGTAATTTAAATGCATTTTAAAGATGTTTGCCTGCTTCAAGGATGTATTTGGATCATGTCTAGCACAAAAACTTCATTGGTTTTGCTAGTATTAAGATACAGTGGCTTAATGCTACACTCAGGCTGGAAACAGTGGTAAAACGCGTAAAATCGCCTGTTCTGTGCATTTCAGACCAATAGAACATTATTTTAGTCAGAGTAATTTAAATGCATTTTAAAGGTGTTTGCCTGCTTCAGGGATGTATTTGGATCATGTCTAGCTCAAAAACTTCATTGGAATTGCTTGCATTAAGATACAGAAGCCTAATGCATCACTGAGGCTGGAAACAGTGCAAAAACGCGTAGAATCGCCTGTTCTGTGCATTTCAGACCAATAGAACACTACTTTAGTCAGAGTAATTTAAATGCATTTTAAAGGTGTTTGCCTGCTTCAGGGATGTATTTGGATCAAGTCTAGCACAAAAACCTCATTGGATTTGCTTGCATTAAGATACAGTGGCTTAATGCTACACTCAGGCTGGAAACAGTGTGAAAACGCTTAAAATCGCCTGTTCTGTGCATTTCAGACCAATAGAACACTACTTTAGTCAGAGTAATTTAAATGCATTTAAAAGGTGTTTGCCTGCTTCAGGGCTGTATTTGGATCATGTCTAGCACAAAAACTTCATTGGAATTGCTTGCATTAAGATAAAGCAGCTTCATGCATTACTGAGGCTGGAAATAGTGCGAAAACGCATCAAATCGCCTGTTCTGTGCATTTCAGACCAAAAGAACACTGCTTTGATCAGAGTAATTTAAATGCATTTTAAAGGTGTTTGCCTGCTTCAGGGATGTATTTGGATTGTGTCTAGTACAAAAACTTCATTGGAATTGCTTGCATTAAGACACAGCAGCTTCATGCATCACTGAGGCTGGAATCAGTGCAAAAACGCGTCAAATCGCCTGTTCTGTGCATTTCAGACCAAAAAGACACTATTTTGATTAGAGTAATTTAAATGTATTTTAAAGGTGTTTGTCTGCTTTAGGGATGTATTTGGATCATGTCTAGCACAAAAACTTCATTGGTTTTGCTTGCATTAAGATACAGAAGCCTAATGCATCACTGAGGCTGGAAACAGTGCGAAAACGCGTAGAATCGCCTGTTCTGTGCATTTCAGACCAACAGAACACTGCTTTGATCAGAGTAATTTAAATGCATTTTAAAGATGTTTGCCTGCTTCAGGGATGTATTTGGATCATGTCTAGCACAAAAACTTCATTGGTTTTGCTTGTATTAAGATACAGTGGCTTAATGCTACACTCAGGCTGGAAACAGTGTGAAAACGCGTAAAATCGCCTGTTCTGTGCATTTCAGACCAATAGAACATTATTTTAGTCAGAGTAATTTAAATGCATTTTAAAGGTGTTTGCCTGCTTCAGGGATGTATTTGGATCATGTCTAGCTCAAAAACTTCATTGGAATTGCTTGCATTAAGATACAGAAGCCTAATGCATCACTGAGGCTGGAAACAGTGTGAAAACGCGTAAAATCGCCTTTTCTGTGCATTTCAGACCAACAGAACACTGCTTTGATCAGAGTAATTTAAATGCATTTTAAAGGTGTTTGCCTGCTTCAGGGATGTATTTGGATCATATCTAGAACAAAAACTTCATTGGAATTGCTTGCATTAAGATACAGCAGCTTCATGCATCACTGAGGCTGGAAACAGTGCAAAAACGCGTAAAATCGCCTGTTCTGTGCATTTCAGACCAAACGAACACTACTTTAGTCAGAGTAATTTAAATGCATTTAAAAGGTGTTTGCCTGCTTCAGGGATGTATTTGGATCATGTCTAGCACAAAAACTTCATTGGAATTGCTTGTATTAAGATACAGCAGCTTCATGCATCACTGAGGCTGGAAACAGTGCGAAAACGCTTAGAATGGCCTGTTCTGTGCATTTCAGACCAATAGAACACTACTTTAGTCAGAGTAATTTAAATGCATTTTTAAGGTGTTTGCCTTCTTCAGGGATGTATTTGGATCATGTCTAGCACAGAAACTTCATTGGATTTGCTTGCATTAAGATACAGCAGCTTCATGCATCACTGAGGCTGGAAACAGTGCAAAAACGCGTAAAATCGCCTGTTCTGTGCATTTCAGACCAAAAGAACACTACTTTAGTCAGAGTAATTTAAATGCATTTTAAAGGTGTTTGCCTGCTTCAGGGATGTATTTGGATCATGTCTAGCACAAAAACTTCATTGGAATTGCTTGCATTAAGATACAGTGGCTTAATGCATCACTGAGGCTGGAAACAGTGCAAAAACGCTTAGAATCGCCTGTTCTGTGCATTTCAGACCAATAGAACACTACTTTAGTCAGAGTAATTTAAATGCATTTAAAAGGTGTTTGCCTGCTTCAGGGATGTATTTGGATCATGTCTAGCACAAAAACTTCATTGGAATTGCTTGCATTAAGATACAGCAGCTTAATGCATCACTGAGGCTGGAAACAGTGTGAAAACGCGTAAAATCGCCTGTTCTGTGCATTTCAGACCAACAGAACACTGCTTTGATCAGAGTAATTTAAATGCATTTTAAAGGTGTTTGCCTGCTTCAGGGATGTATTTGGATAATGTCTAGCACAAAAACTTCATTGGAATTGCTTGTATTAAGATACAGCAGCTTCATGCATCACTGAGGCTGGAAACAGTGTGAAAACGCGTAAAATCGCCTATTCTGTGCATTTCAGACCAATAGAACACTACTTTAATCAGAGTAATTTAAATGCATTTAAAAGGTGTTTGCCTGCTTCAGGGATGTATTTGGATCATGTCTAGCACAGAAACTTCATTGGATTTGCTTGCATTAAGATAAAGCAGCTTCATGCATCACTGAGGCTGGAAACAGTGCGAAAACGCTTAGAATTGCCTATTCTGTGCATTGCAGACCAATAGAACACTACTTTAGTCAGAGTAATTTAAATGCATTTTAAAGGTGTTTGCCTGCTTCAGGGATGTATTTGGATTGTGTCTAGTACAAAAACTTAATTGGAATTGCTTGCATTAAGACACAGCAGCTTCATGCATCACTGAGGCTGGAATCAGTGCAAAAACGCGTCAAATCGCCTGTTCTGTGTATTTCAGACCAAAAAGACACTATTTTGATTAGAGTAAATTAAATGCATTTTAAAGGTGTTTGCCTCTTTCAGGGATGTATTTGGATCATGTCTAGCACAAAAACTTCATTGGAATTGCTCACATTAAGATACAGCAGCTTCATGCATCACTGAGGCTGGAAACAGTGCGAAAACGCGTAGAATGGCCTGTTAAGTGCATTTCAGACCAATAGAACACTACTTTAATCATAGTAATTTAAATGCATTTTAAAGGTGTTTGCCTCTTTCAGGGATGTATTTGGATCATGTCTAGCACAAAAACTTCATTGGAATTGCTTGCATTAAGATACAGAAGCCTAATGCATCACTGAGGCTGGAAACAGTGCGAAAACGCGTAGAATCGCCTGTTCTGTGCATTTCAGACCAACAGAACACTGCTTTGATCAGAGTAATTTAAATGCATTTTAAAGATGTTTGCCTGCTTCAAGGATGTATTTGGATCATGTCTAGCACAAAAACTTCATTGGTTTTGCTTGTATTAAGATACAGTGGCTTAATGCTACACTCAGGCTGGAAACAGTGTGAAAACGCGTAGAATCGCCTGTTCTGTGCATTTCAGACCAATAGAACACTACTTTAGTCAGAGTAATTTAAATGCATTTTAAAGGTGTTTGCCTGCTTCAGGGATGTATTTGGATCAAGTCTAGCACAAAAACCTCATTGGATTTGCTTGCATTAAGATACAGTGGCTTAATGCTACACTCAGGCTGGAAACAGTGTGAAAACGCGTAAAATCGCCTGTTCTGTGCATTTCAGACCAACAGAACACTGCTTTGATTAGAGTAATTTAAATGTATTTTAAAGGTGTTTGTCTGCTTTAGGGATGTATTTGGATTGTGTCTAGCACAAAAACTTCATTGGAATTGCTTGCATTAAGATAAAGCAGCTTCATGCATTACTGAGGCTGGAAATAGTGCGAAAACGCATCAAATCGCCTGTTCTGTGCATTTCAGACCAAAAGAACACTGCTTTGATCAGAGTAATTTAAATGCATTTTAAAGGTGTTTGCCTGCTTCAGGGATGTATTTGGATTGTGTCTAGTACAAAAACTTCATTGGAATTGCTTGCATTAAGACACAGCAGCTTCATGCATCACTGAGGCTGGAATCAGTGCAAAAACGCGTCAAGTCGCCTGTTTTGTGCCTTTATGACCAAAAAGACACTATTTTGATTAGAGTAATTTAAATGTATTTTAAAGGTGTTTGTCTGCTTTAGGGATGTATTTGGATTGTGTCTAGCACAAAAACTTCATTGGGATTGCTTGCATTAAGATACAGAAGCCTAATGCATCACTGAGGCTGGAAACAGTGCGAAAACGCGTAGAATCGCCTGTTCTGTGCATTTCAGACCAACAGAACACTGGTTTGATCAGAGTAATTTAAATGCATTTTAAAGATGTTTGCCTGCTTCAGGGATGTATTTGGATCATGTCTAGCACAAAAACTTCATTGGTTTTGCTTGTATTAAGATACAGTGGCTTAATGCTACACTCAGGCTGGAAACAGTGTGAAAACGCGTAAAATCGCCTGTTCTGTGCATTTCAGACCAATAGAACATTATTTTAGTCAGAGTAATTTAAATGCATTTTAAAGGTGTTTGCCTGCTTCAGGGATGTATTTGGATCATGTCTAGCTCAAAAACTTCATTGGAATTGCTTGCATTAAGATACAGAAGCCTAATGCATCACTGAGGCTGGAAACAGTGCGAAAACGCGTAGAATCGCCTGTTCTGTGCATTTCAGACCAAAAGAACACTGCTTTGATCAGAGTAATTTAAATGCATTTTAAAGGTGTTTGCCTACTTCAGGGATGTATTTGGATAATGTCTTGCACAAAAACTTCATTGGAATTGCTTGCATTAAGATACAGCAGCTTCATGCATCACTGAGGCTGGAAACAGTGTGAAAACGCGTAAAATCGCCTGTTCTGTGCATTTCAGACCAACAGAACACTGCTTTGATCAGAGTAATTTAAATGCATTTTAAAGGTGTTTACCCGCTTCAGGGATGTATTTGGATCATATCTAGTACAGAAACTTCATTGGAATTGCTTGCATTAAGATACAGCAGCTTCATGCATCACTGAGGTTGGAAACAGTGTGAAAACGCGTAAAATCGCCTGTTCTGTGCATTTCAGACCAATAGAACATTATTTTAGTCATAGTAATTTAAATGCATTTTAAAGGTGTTTGCCTGCTTCAGGGATGAATTTGGATCATGTCTAGCACAAAAACTTCATTGGAATTGCTTGCATTAAGATACAGCAGCTTCATGCATCACTGAGGCTGGAAACAGTGCGAAAACGCGTAGAATCGCCTATTCTGTGCATTTCAGACCAATAGAACACTACTTTAATCATAGTAATTTAAATGCATTTTAAAGGTGTTTGCCTGCTTCAGGGATGTATTTGGATCAAGTCTAGCACAAAAACCTCATTGGATTTGCTTGCATTAAGATACAGTGGCTTAATGCTACACTCAGGCTGGAAACAGTGTGAAAACGCGTAAAATCGCCTGTTCTGTGCATTTCAGACCAAAAGAACACTACTTTAGTCAGAGTAATTTAAATGCATTTTAAAGGTGTTTGCCTGCTTCAGGGATATATTTGGATCATGTCTAGCACAAAAACTTCATTGGAATTGCTTGCATTAAGATACAGCAGCTTCATGCATCACTGAGGCTGGAAACAGTGCAAAAACGCTTAGAATCGCCTGTTCTGTGCATTTCAGACCAATAGAACACTACTTTAGTCAGAGTAATTTAAATGCATTTAAAAGGTGTTTGCCTACTTCAGGGATGTATTTGGATCATGTCTAGCACAAAAACTTCATTGAAATTGCTTGCATTAAGATACAGCAGCCTAATGCTCACTGAGGCTGGAAACAGTGTGAAAACGCGCAGAATCGCCTGTTCTGTGCATTTCAGACCAACAGAACACTGCTTTGATCAGAGTAATTTAAATGCATTTTAAAGGTGTTTGCCTGCTTCAGGGATGTATTTGGATAATGTCTAGCACAAAAACTTCATTGGAATTGCTTGTATTAAGATACAGCAGCTTCATGCATCACTGAGGTTGGAAACAGTGTGAAAACGCGTAAAATCGCCTGTTCTGTGCATTTCAGACCAAAAGAACACTGCTTTGATCAGAGTAATTTAAATGCATTTTAAAGGTGTTTGCCTGCTTCAGGGATGTATTTGGATTGTGTCTAGTACAAAAACTTCATTGGAATTGCTTGCATTAAGACACAGCAGCTTCATGCATCACTGAGGCTGGAATCAGTGCAAAAACGCGTCAAGTCGCCTGTTCTGTGCATTTATGACCAAAAAGACACTATTTTGATTAGAGTAATTTAAATGTATTTTAAAGGTGTTTGTCTGCTTTAGGGATGTATTTGGATTGTGTCTAGCACAAAAACTTCATTGGGATTGCTTGCATTAAGATACAGAAGCCTAATGCATCACTGAGGCTGGAAACAGTGCGAAAACGCGTAGAATCGCCTGTTCTGTGCATTTCAGACCAACAGAACACTGGTTTGATCAGAGTAATTTAAATGCATTTTAAAGATGTTTGCCTGCTTCAGGGATGTATTTGGATCATGTCTAGCACAAAAACTTCATTGGTTTTGCTTGTATTAAGATACAGTGGCTTAATGCTACACTCAGGCTGGAAACAGTGTGAAAACGCGTAAAATCGCCTGTTCTGTGCATTTCAGACCAATAGAACATTATTTTAGTCAGAGTAATTTAAATGCATTTTAAAGGTGTTTGCCTGCTTCAGGGATGTATTTGGATCATGTCTAGCTCAAAAACTTCATTGGAATTGCTTGCATTAAGATACAGAAGCCTAATGCATCACTGAGGCTGGAAACAGTGCGAAAACGCGTAGAATCGCCTGTTCTGTGCATTTCAGACCAAAAGAACACTGCTTTGATCAGAGTAATTTAAATGCATTTTAAAGGTGTTTGCCTACTTCAGGGATGTATTTGGATAATGTCTTGCACAAAAACTTCATTGGAATTGCTTGCATTAAGATACAGCAGCTTCATGCATCACTGAGGCTGGAAACAGTGTGAAAACGCGTAAAATCGCCTGTTCTGTGCATTTCAGACCAACAGAACACTGCTTTGATCAGAGTAATTTAAATGCATTTTAAAGGTGTTTACCTGCTTCAGGGATGTATTTGGATCATATCTAGTACAGAAACTTCATTGGAATTGCTTGCATTAAGATACAGCAGCTTCATGCATCACTGAGGTTGGAAACAGTGTGAAAACGCGTAAAATCGCCTATTCTGTGCATTTCAGACCAATAGAACACTACTTTAATCATAGTAATTTAAATGCATTTTAAAGGTGTTTGCCTGCTTCAGGGATGTATTTGGATCAAGTCTAGCACAAAAACCTCATTGGATTTGCTTGCATTAAGATACAGTGGCTTAATGCTACACTCAGGCTGGAAACAGTGTGAAAACGCGTAAAATCGCCTGTTCTGTGCATTTCAGACCAAAAGAACACTACTTAAGTCAGAGTAATTTAAATGCATTTTAAAGGTGTTTGCCTGCTTCAGGGATGTATTTGGATCATGTCTAGCACAAAAACTTCATTGGAATTGCTTGCATTAAGATACAGCAGCTTCATGCATCACTGAGGCTGGAAACAGTGCAAAAACGCTTAGAATCGCCTGTTCTGTGCATTTCAGACCAATAGAACACTACTTTAGTCAGAGTAATTTAAATGCATTTAAAAGGTGTTTGCCTACTTCAGGGATGTATTTGGATCATGTCTAGCACAAAAACTTCATTGGAATTGCTTGTATTAAGATACAGCAGCTTCATGCATCACTGAGGCTGGAAACAGTGTGAAAACGCGTAAAATCGCCTATTCTGTGCATTTCAGACCAACAGAACATTGCTTTGATCAGAGCAATTTAAATGCATTTTAAAGGTGTTTGCCTGCTTCAGGGATGTGTTTGGATCATGTCTAGCACAAAAACTTCATTGAAATTGCTTGCATTAAGATACAGCAGCCTAATGCTCACTGAGGCTGGAAACAGTGTGAAAACGCGCAGAATCGCCTGTTCTGTGCATTTCAGACCAATAGAACACTACTTTAGTCAGAGTAATTTAAATGCATTTAAAAGGTGTTTGCCTGCTTCAGGGATGTATTTGGATCATGTCTAGCACAAAAACTTCATTGAAATTGCTTGCATTAAGATACAGCAGCCTAATGCTCACTGAGGCTGGAAACAGTGTGAAAACGCGCAGAATCGCCTGTTCTGTGCATTTCAGACCAACAGAACACTGCTTTGATCAGAGTAATTTAAATGCATTTTAAAGGTGTTTGCCTGCTTCAGGGATGTATTTGGATAATGTCTAGCACAAAAACTTCATTGGAATTGCTTGTATTAAGATACAGCAGCTTCATGCATCACTGAGGTTGGAAACAGTGTGAAAACGCGTAAAATCGCCTCTTCTGTGCATTTCAGACCAACAGAACATTGCTTTGATCAGAGTAATTTAAATGCATTTAAAAGGTGTTTGCCTGCTTCAGGGATGTATTTGGATCATGTCTAGCACAAAAACTTCATTGGAATTGCTTGCATTAAGATACAGCAGCTTCATGCATCACTGAGGCTGGAAACAGTGTGAAAACGCGTAAAATCGCCTGTTCTGTGCATTTCAGACCAACAGAACACTGCTTTGATCAGAGTAATTTAAATGCATTTTAAAGGTGTTTGCCTGCTTCAGGGATGTATTTGGATAATGTCTAGCACAAAAACTTCATTGGAATTGCTTGTATTAAGATACAGCAGCTTCATGCATCACTGAGGCTGGAAACAGTGTGAAAACGCGTAAAATCGCCTGTTCTGTGCATTTCAGACCAATAGAACACTACTTTAATCAGAGTAATTTAAATGCATTTAAAAGGTGTTTGCCTGCTTCAGGGATGTATTTGGATCATGTCTAGCACAGAAACTTCATTGGAATTGCTTGCATTAAGATACAGACCTAATGCATCACTGAGGCTGGAAACAGTGTGAAAACGCTTAGAATCGCCTATTCTGTGCATTTCAGACCAATAGAACACTACTTTAGTCAGAGTAATTTAAATGCATTTTAAAGGTGTTTGCCTGCTTCAGGGATGTATTTGGATCATGTCTAGTACAAAAACTTCATTGGAATTGCTTGCATTAAGATACAGCAGCATCATGCATCACTGAGGCTGGAAACAGCGCGAAAACGCGTAGAATGGCCTATTCTGTGCATTTCAGACCAAAAGAACACTACTTTGATCAGAGTAATTTAAATGCATTTTAAAGGTGTTTGCCTGCTTCAGGGATGTGTTTGGATCATGTCTAGCACAAAAACTTCATTGAAATTGCTTGCATTAAGATACAGCAGCCTAATGCTCACTGAGGCTGGAAACAGTGTGAAAACGCGCAGAATCGCCTGTTCTGTGCATTTCAGACCAACAGAACACTGCTTTGATCAGAGTAATTTAAATGCATTTTAAAGGTGTTTGCCTGCTTCAGGGATGTATTTGGATAATGTCTAGCACAAAAACTTCATTGGAATTGCTTGTATTAAGATACAGCAGCTTCATGCATCACTGAGGTTGGAAACAGTGTGAAAACGCGTAAAATCGCCTCTTCTGTGCATTTCAGACCAACAGAACATTGCTTTGATCAGAGTAATTTAAATGCATTTAAAAGGTGTTTGCCTGCTTCAGGGATGTATTTGGATCATGTCTAGCACAAAAACTTCATTGGAATTGCTTGCATTAAGATACAGCAGCTTCATGCATCACTGAGGCTGGAAACAGTGTGAAAACGCGTAAAATCGCCTGTTCTGTGCATTTCAGACCAACAGAACACTGCTTTGATCAGAGTAATTTAAATGCATTTTAAAGGTGTTTGCCTGCTTCAGGGATGTATTTGGATAATGTCTAGCACAAAAACTTCATTGGAATTGCTTGTATTAAGATACAGCAGCTTCATGCATCACTGAGGCTGGAAACAGTGTGAAAACGCGTAAAATCGCCTGTTCTGTGCATTTCAGACCAATAGAACACTACTTTAATCAGAGTAATTTAAATGCATTTAAAAGGTGTTTGCCTGCTTCAGGGATGTATTTGGATCATGTCTAGCACAGAAACTTCATTGGAATTGCTTGCATTAAGATACAGACCTAATGCATCACTGAGGCTGGAAACAGTGTGAAAACGCTTAGAATCGCCTATTCTGTGCATTTCAGACCAATAGAACACTACTTTAGTCAGAGTAATTTAAATGCATTTTAAAGGTGTTTGCCTGCTTCAGGGATGTATTTGGATCATGTCTAGTACAAAAACTTCATTGGAATTGCTTGCATTAAGATACAGCAGCATCATTTATCACTGAGGCTGGAAACAGTGCGAAAACGCGTAGAATGGCCTGTTAAGTGCATTTCAGACCAATAGAACACTACTTTAGTCAGAGTAATTTAAATGCATTTAAAAGGTGTTTGCCTGCTTCAGGGATGTATTTGGATCATGTCTAGCACAAAAACTTCATTGAAATTGCTTGCATTAAGATACAGCAGCCTAATGCTCACTGAGGCTGGAAACAGTGTGAAAACGCGCAGAATCGCCTGTTCTGTGCATTTCAGACCAACAGAACACTGCTTTGATCAGAGTAATTTAAATGCATTTTAAAGGTGTTTGCCTGCTTCAGGGATGTATTTGGATAATGTCTAGCACAAAAACTTCATTGGAATTGCTTGTATTAAGATACAGCAGCTTCATGCATCACTGAGGTTGGAAACAGTGTGAAAACGCGTAAAATCGCCTCTTCTGTGCATTTCAGACCAACAGAACATTGCTTTGATCAGAGTAATTTAAATGCATTTTAAAGGTGTTTGCCTGCTTCAGGGATGTATTTGGATAATGTCTAGCACAAAAACTTCATTGGAATTGCTTGTATTAAGATACAGCAGCTTCATGCATCACTGAGGCTGGAAACAGTGTGAAAACGCGTAAAATCGCCTATTCTGTGCATTTCAGACCAATAGAACACTACTTTAATCAGAGTAATTTAAATGCATTTAAAAGGTGTTTGCCTGCTTCAGGGATGTATTTGGATCATGTCTAGCACAGAAACTTCATTGGAATTGCTTGCATTAAGATACAGACCTAATGCATCACTGAGGCTGGAAACAGTGTGAAAACGCTTAGAATCGCCTATTCTGTGCATTTCAGACCAATAGAACACTACTTTAGTCAGAGTAATTTAAATGCATTTAAAAGGTGTTTGCCTTCTTCAGGGATGTATTTGGATCATGTCTAGCACAAAAACTTCATTGGAATTGCTCACATTAAGATACAGCAGCATCATGCATCACTGAGGCTGGAAACAGCGCGAAAACGCGTAGAATGGCCTATTCTGTGCATTTCAGACCAAAAGAACACTACTTTGATCAGAGTAATTTAAATGCATTTTAAAGGTGTTTGCCTGCTTCAGGGATGTGTTTGGATCATGTCTAGCACAAAAACTTCATTAGAATTGCTTGCATTAAGATACAGCAGCATCATGCATCACTGAGGCTGGAAACAGTGCGAAAACGCGTAGAATGGCCTGTTAAGTGCATTTCAGACCAATAGAACACTACTTTAGTCAGAGTAATTTAAATGCATTTAAAAGGTGTTTGCCTGCTTCAGGGATGTATTTGGATCATGTCTAGCACAAAAACTTCATTGAAATAACTTGCATTAAGATACAGCAGCCTAATGCTCACTGAGGCTGGAAACAGTGTGAAAACGCGCAGAATCGCCTGTTCTGTGCATTTCAGACCAACAGAACACTGCTTTGATCAGAGTAATTTAAATGCATTTTAAAGGTGTTTGCCTGCTTCAGGGATGTATTTGGATAATGTCTAGCACAAAAACTTCATTGGAATTGCTTGTATTAAGATACAGCAGCTTCATGCATCACTGAGGCTGGAAACAGTGTGAAAACGCGTAAAATCGCCTATTCTGTGCATTTCAGACCAATAGAACACTACTTTAATCAGAGTAATTTAAATGCATTTAAAAGGTGTTTGCTTGCTTCAGGGATGTATTTGGATCATGTCTAGCACAGAAACTTCATTGGAATTGCTTGCATTAAGATACAGACCTAATGCATCACTGAGGCTGGAAAGAGTGTGAAAACGCGTAAAATCGCCTGTTCTGTGCATTTCAGACCAAAAGAACACTACTTTAGTCAGAGTAATTTAAATGCATTTTAAAGGTGTTTGCCTGCTTCAGGGATGTATTTGGATCATGTCTAGCACAAAAACTTCATTGGAATTGCTTGCATTAAGATACAGCAGCTTCATGCATCACTGAGGCTGGAAACAGTGTGAAAACGCGTAAAATCGCCTATTCTGTGCATTTCAGACCAACAGAACACTGCTTTGATCAGAGTAATTTAAATGCATTTTAAAGGTGTTTGCCTGCTTCAGGGATGTATTTGGATAATGTCTAGCACAAAAACTTCATTGGAATTGCTTGTATTAAGATACAGCAGCTTCATGCATCACTGAGGCTGGAAACAGTGTGAAAACGCGTAAAATCGCCTATTCTGTGCATTTCAGACCAATAGAACACTACTTTAGTCAGAGTAATTTAAATGCATTTAAAAGGTGTTTGCCTTCTTCAGGGATGTATTTGGATCATATCTAGCACAGAAACTTCATTGGATTTGCTTGCATTAAGATACAGCAGCTTCATGCATCACTGAGGCTGGAAACAGTGCGAAAACGCTTAGAATTGCCTATTCTGTGCATTTCAGACCAATAGAACACTACTTTAGTCAGAGTAATTTAAATGCATCTTAAAGGTGTTTGCCTGCTTCAGGGATGTATTTGGATTGTGTCTAGTACAAAAACTTAATTGGAATTGCTTGCATTAAGACACAGCAGCTTCATGCATCACTGAGGCTGGAATCAGTGCAAAAACGCGTCAAATCGCCTGTTCTGTGTATTTCAGACCAAAAAGACACTATTTTGATAAGAGTAATTTAAATGCATTTTAAAGGTGTTTGCCTCTTTCAGGGATGTATTTGGATCATGTCTAGCACAAAAACTTCATTGGAATTGCTCACATTAAGATACAGCAGCTTCATGCATCACTGAGGCTGGAAACAGTGTGAAAACGCGTAAAATCGCCTGTTCTGTGCATTACAGACCAACAGAACACTACTTTAGTCAGAGTAATTTAAATGCAATTAAAAGGTGTTTGCCTGTTTCAGGGATGTGTTTGGATCATGTCTAGCACAAAAACTTCATTGGAATTGCTTGCATTAAGATACAGCAGCTTCATGCATCACCGAGGCTGGAAACAGTGCGAAAACGCTTAGAAACGCCTGTTCTGTGCATTTCAGACCAATAGAACACTACTTTAGTCAGAGTAATTTAAATGCATTTAAAAGGTCTTTGCCTGCTTCAGGGATGTATTTGGATCATGTCTCGCACAAAAACTTCATTGCATTTGCTTGCATTAAGATACAGCAGCTTCATGCATCACTGAGGCTGGAAACAGTGCAAAAACGCTTTGAATCGCCTATTCTGTGCATTTCAGACCAATAGAACACTACTTTAGTCAAAGTAATTTAAATGCATTTTAAAGGTGTTTGCCTGCTTCAGGGATGTGTTTGGATCATGTCTAGCACAAAAACTTCATTGGAATTGCTTGCATTAAGATACAGCAGCTTAATGCATCACTGAGGCTGGAAACAGTGCGAAAACGCGTAGAATGGCCTGTTAAGTGCATTTCAGACCAATAGAACACTACTTTAGTCAGAGTAATTTAAATGCATTTAAAAGGTTTTTGCCTGCTTCAGGGATGTATTTGGATCATGTCTAGCACAAAAACTTCATTGAAATTGCTTGCATTAAGATACAGCAGCCTAATGCTCACTGAGGCTGGAAACAGTGTGAAAACGCGCAGAATCGCCTGTTCTGTGCATTTCAGACCAACAGAACACTGCTTTGATCAGAGTAATTTAAATGCATTTTAAAGGTGTTTGCCTGCTTCAGGGATGTATTTGGATAATGTCTAGCACAAAAACTTCATTGGAATTGCTTGTATTAAGATACAGCAGCTTCATGCATCACTGAGGTTGGAAACAGTGTGAAAACGCGTAAAATCGCCTCTTCTGTGCATTTCAGACCAAAAGAACATTGCTTTGATCAGAGTAATTTAAATGCATTTTAAAGGTGTTTGCCTGCTTCAGGGATGTATTTGGATAATGTCTAGCACAAAAACTTCATTGGAATTGCTTGTATTAAGATACAGCAGCTTCATGCATCACTGAGGTTGGAAACAGTGTGAAAACGCGTAAAATCGCCTCTTCTGTGCATTTCAGACCAAAAGAACATTGCTTTGATCAGAGTAATTTAAATGCATTTAAAAGGTGTTTGCCTGCTTCAGGGATGTATTTGGATCATGTCTAGCACAAAAACTTCATTGGAATTGCTTGCATTAAGATACAGCAGCTTCATGCATCACTGAGGCTGGAAACAGTGTGAAAACGCGTAAAATCGCCTGTTCTGTGCATTTCAGACCAACAGAACACTGCTTTGATCAGAGTAATTTAAATGCATTTTAAAGGTGTTTGCCTGCTTCAGGGATGTATTTGGATAATGTCTAGCACAAAAACTTCATTGGAATTGCTTGTATTAAGATACAGCAGCTTCATGCATCACTGAGGCTGGAAACAGTGTGAAAACGCGTAAAATCGCCTATTCTGTGCATTTCAGACCAATAGAACACTACTTTAATCAGAGTAATTTAAATGCATTTAAAAGGTGTTTGCTTGCTTCAGGGATGTATTTGGATCATGTCTAGCACAGAAACTTCATTGGAATTGCTTGCATTAAGATACAGACCTAATGCATCACTGAGGCTGGAAAGAGTGTGAAAACGCGTAAAATCGCCTGTTCTGTGCATTTCAGACCAAAAGAACACTACTTTAGTCAGAGTAATTTAAATGCATTTTAAAGGTGTTTGCCTGCTTCAGGGATGTATTTGGATCATGTCTAGCACAAAAACTTCATTGGAATTGCTTGCATTAAGATACAGCAGCTTCATGCATCACTGAGGCTGGAAACAGTGTGAAAACGCGTAAAATCGCCTATTCTGTGCATTTCAGACCAACAGAACATTGCTTTGATCAGAGCAATTTAAATGCATTTTAAAGGTGTTTGCCTGCTTCAGGGATGTGTTTGGATCATGTCTAGCACAAAAACTTCATTGAAATTGCTTGCATTAAGATACAGCAGCCTAATGCTCACTGAGGCTGGAAACAGTGTGAAAACGCGCAAAATCGCCTGTTCTGTGCATTTCAGACCAATAGAACACTACTTTAGTCAGAGTAATTTAAATGCATTTAAAAGGTGTTTGCCTGCTTCAGGGATGTATTTGGATCATGTCTAGCACAAAAACTTCATTGAAATTGCTTGCATTAAGATACAGCAGCCTAATGCTCACTGAGGCTGGAAACAGTGTGAAAACGCGCAGAATCGCCTGTTCTGTGCATTTCAGACCAACAGAACACTGCTTTGATCAGAGTAATTTAAATGCATTTTAAAGGTGTTTGCCTGCTTCAGGGATGTATTTGGATAATGTCTAGCACAAAAACTTCATTGGAATTGCTTGTATTAAGATACAGCAGCTTCATGCATCACTGAGGTTGGAAACAGTGTGAAAACGCGTAAAATCGCCTCTTCTGTGCATTACAGACCAACAGAACATTGCTTTGATCAGAGTAATTTAAATGCATTTAAAAGGTGTTTGCCTGCTTCAGGGATGTATTTGGATCATGTCTAGCACAAAAACTTCATTGGAATTGCTTGCATTAAGATACAGCAGCTTCATGCATCACTGAGGCTGGAAACAGTGTGAAAACGCGTAAAATCGCCTGTTCTGTGCATTTCAGACCAACAGAACACTGCTTTGATCAGAGTAATTTAAATGCATTTTAAAGGTGTTTGCCTGCTTCAGGGATGTATTTGGATAATGTCTAGCACAAAAACTTCATTGGAATTGCTTGTATTAAGATACAGCAGCTTCATGCATCACTGAGGCTGGAAACAGTGTGAAAACGCGTAAAATCGCCTGTTCTGTGCATTTCAGACCAATAGAACACTACTTTAATCAGAGTAATTTAAATGCATTTAAAAGGTGTTTGCCTGCTTCAGGGATGTATTTGGATCATGTCTAGCACAGAAACTTCATTGGAATTGCTTGCATTAAGATACAGACCTAATGCATCACTGAGGCTGGAAACAGTGTGAAAACGCTTAGAATCGCCTATTCTGTGCATTTCAGACCAATAGAACACTACTTTAGTCAGAGTAATTTAAATGCATTTTAAAGGTGTTTGCCTGCTTCAGGGATGTATTTGGATCATGTCTAGTACAAAAACTTCATTGGAATTGCTTGCATTAAGATACAGCAGCATCATGCATCACTGAGGCTGGAAACAGCGCGAAAACGCGTAGAATGGCCTATTCTGTGCATTTCAGACCAAAAGAACACTACTTTGATCAGAGTAATTTAAATGCATTTTAAAGGTGTTTGCCTGCTTCAGGGATGTGTTTGGATCATGTCTAGCACAAAAACTTCATTGGAATTGCTTGCATTAAGATACAGCAGCATCATGCATCACTGAGGCTGGAAACAGTGCGAAAACGCGTAGAATGGCCTGTTAAGTGCATTTCAGACCAATAGAACACTACTTTAGTCAGAGTAATTTAAATGCATTTAAAAGGTGTTTGCCTGCTTCAGGGATGTATTTGGATCATGTCTAGCACAAAAACTTCATTGAAATTGCTTGCATTAAGATACAGCAGCCTAATGCTCACTGAGGCTGGAAACAGTGTGAAAACGCGCAGAATCGCCTGTTCTGTGCATTTCAGACCAACAGAACACTGCTTTGATCAGAGTAATTTAAATGCATTTTAAAGGTGTTTGCCTGCTTCAGGGATGTATTTGGATAATGTCTAGCACAAAAACTTCATTGGAATTGCTTGTATTAAGATACAGCAGCTTCATGCATCACTGAGGCTGGAAACAGTGTGAAAACGCGTAAAATCGCCTATTCTGTGCATTTCAGACCAATAGAACACTACTTTAATCAGAGTAATTTAAATGCATTTAAAAGGTGTTTGCCTGCTTCAGGGATGTATTTGGATCATGTCTAGCACAGAAACTTCATTGGAATTGCTTGCATTAAGATACAGACCTAATGCATTACTGAGGCTGGAAACAGTGTGAAAACGCTTAGAATCGCCTATTCTGTGCATTTCAGACCAATAGAACACTACTTTAGTCAGAGTAATTTAAATGCATTTAAAAGGTGTTTGCCTTCTTCAGGGATGTATTTGGATCATGTCTAGCACAAAAACTTCATTGGAATTGCTCACATTAAGATACAGCAGCTTCATGCATCACTGAGGCTGGAAACAGTGTGAAAACGCGTAAAATCGCCTGTTCTGTGCATTACAGACCAACAGAACACTGCTTTGATCAGAGTAATTTAAATGCATTTTAAAGGTGTTTGCCTCTTTCAGGGATGTATTTGGATCATGTCTAGCACAAAAACTTCATTGGAATTGCTCACATTAAGATACAGCAGCTTCATGCATCACTGAGGCTGGAAACAGTGTGAAAACGCGTAAAATCGCCTGTTAAGTGCATTTCAGACCAAAAGAACACTACTTTGATCAGAGTAATTTAAATGCATTTTAAAGGTGTTTGCCTGCTTCAGGGATGTGTTTGGATCATGTCTAGCACAAAAACTTCATTGGAATTGCTTGCATTAAGATACAGCAGCATCATGCATCACTGAGGCTGGAAACAGTGCGAAAACGCGTAGAATGGCCTGTTAAGTGCATTTCAGACCAATAGAACACTACTTTAGTCAGAGTAATTTAAATGCATTTAAAAGGTGTTTGCCTGCTTCAGGGATGTATTTGGATCATGTCTAGCACAAAAACTTCATTGAAATTGCTTGCATTAAGATACAGCAGCCTAATGCTCACTGAGGCTGGAAACAGTGTGAAAACGCGCAGAATCGCCTGTTTTGTGCATTTCAGACCAACAGAACACTGCTTTGATCAGAGTAATTTAAATGCATTTTAAAGGTGTTTGCCTGCTTCAGGGATGTATTTGGATAATGTCTAGCACAAAAACTTCATTGGAATTGCTTGTATTAAGATACAGCAGCTTCATGCATCACTGAGGTTGGAAACAGTGTGAAAACGCGTAAAATCGCCTCTTCTGTGCATTTCAGACCAACAGAACATTGCTTTGATCAGAGTAATTTAAATGCATTTAAAAGGTGTTTGCCTGCTTCAGGGATGTATTTGGATCATGTCTAGCACAAAAACTTCATTGGAATTGCTTGCATTAAGATACAGCAGCTTCATGCATCACTGAGGCTGGAAACAGTGTGAAAACGCGTAAAATCGCCTATTCTGTGCATTTCAGACCAACAGAACACTGCTTTGATCAGAGTAATTTAAATGCATTTTAAAGGTGTTTGCCTGCTTCAGGGATGTATTTGGATAATGTCTAGCACAAAAACTTCATTGGAATTGCTTGTATTAAGATACAGCAGCTTCATGCATCACTGAGGCTGGAAACAGTGTGAAAACGCTTAGAATCGCCTATTCTGTGCATTTCAGACCAATAGAACACTACTTTAGTCAGAGTAATTTAAATGCATTTAAAAGGTGTTTGCCTTCTTCAGGGATGTATTTGGATCATATCTAGCACAGAAACTTCATTGGATTTGCTTGCATTAAGATACAGCAGCTTCATGCATCACTGAGGCTGGAAACAGTGCGAAAACGCTTAGAATTGCCTATTCTGTGCATTTCAGACCAATAGAACACTACTTTAGTCAGAGTAATTTAAATGCATCTTAAAGGTGTTTGCCTGCTTCAGGGATGTATTTGGATTGTGTCTAGTACAAAAACTTAATTGGAATTGCTTGCATTAAGACACAGCAGCTTCATGCATCACTGAGGCTGGAATCAGTGCAAAAACGCGTCAAATCGCCTGTTCTGTGTATTTCAGACCAAAAAGACACTATTTTGATTAGAGTAATTTAAATGCATTTTAAAGGTGTTTGCCTCTTTCAGGGATGTATTTGGATCATGTCTAGCACAAAAACTTCATTGGAATTGCTCACATTAAGATACAGCAGCTTCATGCATCACTGAGGCTGGAAACAGTGTGAAAACGCGTAAAATCGCCTGTTCTGTGCATTACAGACCAACAGAACACTACTTTAGTCAGAGTAATTTAAATGCAATTAAAAGGTGTTTGCCTGTTTCAGGGATGTGTTTGGATCATGTCTAGCACAAAAACTTCATTGGAATTGCTTGCATTAAGATACAGCAGCTTCATGCATCACCGAGGCTGGAAACAGTGCGAAAACGCTTAGAAACGCCTGTTCTGTGCATTTCAGACCAATAGAACACTACTTTAGTCAGAGTAATTTAAATGCATTTAAAAGGTCTTTGCCTGCTTCAGGGATGTATTTGGATCATGTCTCGCACAAAAACTTCATTGCATTTGCTTGCATTAAGATACAGCAGCTTCATGCATCACTGAGGCTGGAAACAGTGCAAAAACGCTTTGAATCGCCTATTCTGTGCATTTCAGACCAATAGAACACTACTTTAGTCAGAGTAATTTAAATGCATTTTAAAGGTGTTTGCCTGCTTCAGGGATGTATTTGGATCATGTCTAGCACAAAAACTTCATTGGAATTTCTTGTATTAAGATACAGCAGCTTCATGCATCACTGAGGCTGGAAACAGTGCGAAAACGCTTAGAATGGCCTGTTAAGTGCATTTCAGACCAATAGAACACTACTTTAGTCAGAGTAATTTAAATGCATTTTAAAGGTGTTTGCCTGCTTCAGGGATGTGTTTGGATCATGTCTAGCACAAAAACTTCATTGGAATTGCTTGCATTAAGATACAGCAGCTTAATGCTCACTGAGGCTGGAAACAGTGTGAAAACGCGCAGAATCGCCTGTTCTGTGCATTTCAGACCAACAGAACACTGCTTTGATCAGAGTAATTTAAATGCATTTTAAAGGTGTTTGCCTGCTTCAGGGATGTATTTGGATAATGTCTAGCACAAAAACTTCATTGGAATTGCTTGTATTAAGATACAGCAGCTTCATGCATCACTGAGGTTGGAAACAGTGTGAAAACGCGTAAAATCGCCTCTTCTGTGCATTTCAGACCAAAAGAACATTGCTTTGATCAGAGTAATTTAAATGCATTTAAAAGGTGTTTGCCTGCTTCAGGGATGTATTTGGATCATGTCTAGCACAAAAACTTCATTGGAATTGCTTGCATTAAGATACAGCAGCTTCATGCATCACTGAGGCTGGAAACAGTGTGAAAACGCGTAAAATCGCCTGTTCTGTGCATTTCAGACCAACAGAACACTGCTTTGATCAGAGTAATTTAAATGCATTTTAAAGGTGTTTGCCTGCTTCAGGGATGTATTTGGATAATGTCTAGCACAAAAACTTCATTGGAATTGCTTGTATTAAGATACAGCAGCTTCATGCATCACTGAGGCTGGAAACAGTGTGAAAACGCGTAAAATCGCCTATTCTGTGCATTTCAGACCAATAGAACACTACTTTAATCAGAGTAATTTAAATGCATTTAAAAGGTGTTTGCTTGCTTCAGGGATGTATTTGGATCATGTCTAGCACAGAAACTTCATTGGAATTGCTTGCATTAAGATACAGACCTAATGCATCACTGAGGCTGGAAAGAGTGTGAAAACGCGTAGAATCGCTTGTTCTGTGCATTTCAGACCAATAGAACACTACTTTAGTCAGAGTAATTTAAATGCATTTAAAAGGTGTTTGCCTTCTTCAGGGATGTATTTGGATCATATCTAGCACAGAAACTTCATTGGATTTGCTTGCATTAAGATACAGCAGCTTCATGCATCACTGAGGCTGGAAACAGTGCAAAAACGCTTAGAATTGCCTATTCTGTGCATTTCAGACCAATAGAACACTACTTTAGTCAGAGTAATTTAAATGCATTTTAAAGGTGTTTGCCTCTTTCAGGGATGTATTTGGATCATGTCTAGCACAAAAACTTCATTGGAATTGCTCACATTAAGATACAGCAGCTTCATGCATCACTGAGGCTGGAAACAGTGTGAAAACGCGTAAAATCGCCTGTTCTGTGCATTACAGACCAACAGAACACTGCTTTGATCAGAGTAATTTAAATGCATTTTAAAGGTGTTTGCCTCTTTCAGGGATGTATTTGGATCATGTCCAGCACAAAAACTTCATTGGATTTGCTTGCATTAAGATACAGTGGCTTCATGCATCACTGAGGCTGGAAACAGTGCGAAAACGCTTAGAATGGCCTGTTAAGTGCATTTCAGACCAATAGAACACTACTTTAGTCAGAGTAATTTAAATGCATTTAAAAGGTGTTTGCCTGCTTCAGGGATGTATTTGGATCATGTCTAGCACAAAAACTTCATTGGATTTGCTTGCATTAAGATACAGCAGCCTAATGCTCACTGAGGCTGGAAACAGTGTGAAAACGCGCAGAATCGCCTGTTCTGTGCATTTCAGACCAATAGAACATTACTTTAGTCAGAGTACTTTAAATGCATTTTAAAGGTGTTTGCCTGCTTCAGGGCTGTATTTGGATCATGTCTAGCACAAAAACTTCATTGGATTTGCTTGCATTAAGATACAGTGGCTTAATGCATCACTGAGGCTGGAAACAGTGCGAAAACGCGTAGAATCGCTTGTTCTGTGCATTTCAGACCAATAGAACACTACTTTAGTCAGAGTAATTTAAATGCATTTTAAAGGTGTTTGCCTTCTTCAGGGATGTATTTGGATCATGTCTAGCACAGAAACTTTATTGGATTTGCTTGCATTAAGATACAGCAGCTTCATGCATCACTGAGGCTGGAAACAGTGTGAAAACGCGTAAAATCGCCTGTTCTGTGCATTTCAGACCAACAGAACACTGCTTTGATCAGAGTAATTTAAATGCATTTTAAAGGTGTTTGCCTGCTTCAGGGATGTATTTGGATAATGTCTAGCACAAAAACTTCATTGGAATTGCTTGTATTAAGATACAGCAGCTTCATGCATCACTGAGGCTGGAAACAGTGTGAAAACGCGTAAAATCGCCTGTTCTGTGCATTTCAATCAGAGTAATTTAAATGCATTTAAAAGGTGTTTACCTGCTTCAGGGATGCATTTGAATCGTATCTAGCACAAAAACTTCATTGGATTTGCTTGCATTAAGATACAGAAGCCTAATGCATCACTGAGGCTGGAAACAGTGCGAAAACGCGTAGAATCGCCTGTTCTGTGCATTTCAGACCAACAGAACACTGCTTTGATCAGAGTAATTTAAATGCATTTTAAAGATGTTTGCCTGCTTCAAGGATGTATTTGGATCATGTCTAGCACAAAAACTTCATTGGTTTTGCTTGCATTAAGATACAGAAGCCTAATGCATCACTGAGGCTGGAAACAGTGCGAAAACGCGTAGAATCGCCTGTTCTGTGCATTTCAGACCAATAGAACACTACTTTAGTCAGAGTAATTTAAATGCATTTTAAAGGTGTTTGCCTGCTTCAGGGATGTATTTGGATCAGGTCTAGCTCAAAAACTTCATTGGAATTGCTTGCATTAAGATACAGAAGCCTAATGCATCACTGAGGCTGGAAACAGTGCGAAAACGCGTAGAATCGCCTGTTCTGTGCATTTCAGACCAATAGAACACTACTTTAGTCAGAGTAATTTAAATGCATTTTAAAGGTGTTTGCCTGCTTCAGGGATGTATTTGGATCATGTCTAGCACAAAAACTTCATTGGTTT
This sequence comes from Macropodus opercularis, assembly GCA_030770545.1. Taxonomy (NCBI): domain Eukaryota; kingdom Metazoa; phylum Chordata; class Actinopteri; order Anabantiformes; family Osphronemidae; genus Macropodus; species Macropodus opercularis. The sequence goes on from CM061110.1 coordinate 3,116,174, forward strand.
TGCTTGTATTAAGATACAGTGGCTTAATGCTACACTCAGGCTGGAAACAGTGTGAAAACGCGTAAAATCGCCTGTTCTGTGCATTTCAGACCAATAGAACATTACTTTAGTCAGAGTACTTTAAATGCATTTTAAAGGTGTTTGCCTGCTTCAGGGCTGTATTTGGATCATGTCTAGCACAAAAACTTCATTGGATTTGCTTGCATTAAGATACAGTGGCTTAATGCATCACTGAGGCTGGAAACAGTGCGAAAACGCGTAGAATCGCTTGTTCTGTGCATTTCAGACCAATAGAACACTACTTTAGTCAGAGTAATTTAAATGCATTTTAAAGGTGTTTGCCTTCTTCAGGGATGTATTTGGATCATGTCTAGCACAGAAACTTTATTGGATTTGCTTGCATTAAGATACAGCAGCTTCATGCATCACTGAGGCTGGAAACAGTGTGAAAACGCGTAAAATCGCCTGTTCTGTGCATTTCAGACCAACAGAACACTGCTTTGATCAGAGTAATTTAAATGCATTTTAAAGGTGTTTGCCTGCTTCAGGGATGTATTTGGATAATGTCTAGCACAAAAACTTCATTGGAATTGCTTGTATTAAGATACAGCAGCTTCATGCATCACTGAGGCTGGAAACAGTGTGAAAACGCGTAAAATCGCCTGTTCTGTGCATTTCAATCAGAGTAATTTAAATGCATTTAAAAGGTGTTTACCTGCTTCAGGGATGCATTTGAATCGTATCTAGCACAAAAACTTCATTGGATTTGCTTGCATTAAGATACAGAAGCCTAATGCATCACTGAGGCTGGAAACAGTGCGAAAACGCGTAGAATCGCCTGTTCTGTGCATTTCAGACCAACAGAACACTGCTTTGATCAGAGTAATTTAAATGCATTTTAAAGATGTTTGCCTGCTTCAAGGATGTATTTGGATCATGTCTAGCACAAAAACTTCATTGGTTTTGCTTGCATTAAGATACAGAAGCCTAATGCATCACTGAGGCTGGAAACAGTGCGAAAACGCGTAGAATCGCCTGTTCTGTGCATTTCAGACCAATAGAACACTACTTTAGTCAGAGTAATTTAAATGCATTTTAAAGGTGTTTGCCTGCTTCAGGGATGTATTTGGATCAGGTCTAGCTCAAAAACTTCATTGGAATTGCTTGCATTAAGATACAGAAGCCTAATGCATCACTGAGGCTGGAAACAGTGCGAAAACGCGTAGAATCGCCTGTTCTGTGCATTTCAGACCAATAGAACACTACTTTAGTCAGAGTAATTTAAATGCATTTTAAAGGTGTTTGCCTGCTTCAGGGATGTATTTGGATCATGTCTAGCACAAAAACTTCATTGGTTTTGCTTGTATTAAGATACAGTGGCTTAATGCTACACTCAGGCTGGAAACAGTGTGAAAACGCGTAAAATCGCCTGTTCTGTGCATTTCAGACCAACAGAACACTGCTTTGATTAGAGTAATTTAAATGTATTTTAAAGGTGTTTGTCTGCTTTAGGGATGTATTTGGATTGTGTCTAGCACAAAAACTTCATTGGAATTGCTTGCATTAAGATACAGCAGCTTCATGCATCACTGAGGCTGGAAACAGTGTGAAAACGCGTAAAATCGCCTTTTCTGTGCATTTCAGACCAATAGAACATTATTTTAGTCATAGTAATTTAAATGCATTTTAAAGGTGTTTGCCTGCTTCAGGGATGTATTTGGATCAAGTCTAGCACAAAAACCTCATTGGATTTGCTTGCATTAAGATACAGCAGCTTCATGCATCACTGAGGCTGGAAACAGTGCGAAAACGCGTAGAATCGCCTATTCTGTGCATTTCAGACCAATACAACACTACTTTAGTCAGAGTAATTTAAATGCATTTAAAAGGTGTTTGCCTGCTTCAGGGATGTATTTGGATCATGTCTAGCACAAAAACTTCATTGGTTTTGCTTGTATTAAGATACAGTGGCTTAATGCTACACTCAGGCTGGAAACAGAGTGAAAACGCGTAAAATCGCCTGTTCTGTGCATTTCAGACCAATAGAACATTATTTTAGTCAGAGTAATTTAAATGCATTTTAAAGGTGTTTGCCTGCTTCAGGGATGTATTTGGATCATGTCTAGCTCAAAAACTTCATTGGAATTGCTTGCATTAAGATACAGAAGCCTAATGCATCACTGAGGCTGGAAACAGTGCGAAAACGCGTAGAATCGCCTGTTCTGTGCATTTCAGACCAACAGAACACTGCTTTGATCAGAGTAATTTAAATGCATTTTAAAGGTGTTTGCCTACTTCAGGGATGTATTTGGATAATGTCTTGCACGAAAACTTCATTGGAATTGCTTGCATTAAGATACAGCAGCTTCATGCATCACTGAGGCTGGAAACAGTGTGAAAACGCGTAAAATCGCCTGTTCTGTGCATTTCAGACCAACAGAACACTGCTTTGATCAGAGTAATTTAAATGCATTTTAAAGGTGTTTACCTGCTTCAGGGATGTATTTGGATCATATCTAGTACAGAAACTTCATTGGAATTGCTTGCATTAAGATACAGCAGCTTCATGCATCACTGAGGCTGGAAACAGTGTGAAAACGCGTAAAATCGCCTTTTCTGTGCATTTCAGACCAATAGAACATTATTTTAGTCATAGTAATTTAAATGCATTTTAAAGGTGTTTGCCTGCTTCAGGGATGTATTTGGATCAAGTCTAGCACAAAAACCTCATTGGATTTGCTTGCATTAAGATACAGCAGCTTCATGCATCACTGAGGCTGGAAACAGTGCGAAAACGCGTAGAATCGCCTATTCTGTGCATTTCAGACCAATACAACACTACTTTAATCATAGTAATTTAAATGCATTTTAAAGGTGTTTGCCTGCTTCAGGGATGTATTTGGATCATGTCCAGCACAAAAACTTCATTGGATTTGCTTGCATTAAGATACAGTGGCTTCATGCATCACTGAGGCTGGAAACAGTGCGAAAACGCTTAGAATGGCCTGTTAAGTACATTTCAGACCAATAGAACACTACTTTAGTCAGAGTAATTTAAATGCATTTAAAAGGTGTTTGCCTGCTTCAGGGATGTATTTGGATCATGTCTAGCACAAAAACTTCATTGGTTTTGCTTGTATTAAGATACAGTGGCTTAATGCTACACTCAGGCTGGAAACAGTGTGAAAACGCGTAAAATCGCCTGTTCTGTGCATTTCAGACCAATAGAACATTATTTTAGTCAGAGTAATTTAAATGCATTTTAAAGGTGTTTGCCTGCTTCAGGGATGTATTTGGATCATGTCTAGCTCAAAAACTTCATTGGAATTGCTTGCATTAAGATACAGAAGCCTAATGCATCACTGAGGCTGGAAACAGTGCGAAAACGCGTAGAATCGCCTGTTCTGTGCATTTCAGACCAACAGAACACTGCTTTGATCAGAGTAATTTAAATGCATTTTAAAGGTGTTTGCCTACTTCAGGGATGTATTTGGATAATGTCTTGCACGAAAACTTCATTGGAATTGCTTGCATTAAGATACAGCAGCTTCATGCATCACTGAGGCTGGAAACAGTGTGAAAACGCGTAAAATCGCCTGTTCTGTGCATTTCAGACCAACAGAACACTGCTTTGATCAGAGTAATTTAAATGCATTTTAAAGGTGTTTACCTGCTTCAGGGATGTATTTGGATCATATCTAGTACAGAAACTTCATTGGAATTGCTTGCATTAAGATACAGCAGCTTCATGCATCACTGAGGCTGGAAACAGTGTGAAAACGCGTAAAATCGCCTTTTCTGTGCATTTCAGACCAATAGAACATTATTTTAGTCATAGTAATTTAAATGCATTTTAAAGGTGTTTGCCTGCTTCAGGGATGTATTTGGATCAAGTCTAGCACAAAAACCTCATTGGATTTGCTTGCATTAAGATACAGCAGCTTCATGCATCACTGAGGCTGGAAACAGTGCGAAAACGCGTAGAATCGCCTATTCTGTGCATTTCAGACCAATACAACACTACTTTAATCATAGTAATTTAAATGCATTTTAAAGGTGTTTGCCTGCTTCAGGGATGTATTTGGATCATGTCCAGCACAAAAACTTCATTGGATTTGCTTGCATTAAGATACAGTGGCTTCATGCATCACTGAGGCTGGAAACAGTGCGAAAACGCTTAGAATGGCCTGTTAAGTACATTTCAGACCAATAGAACACTACTTTAGTCAGAGTAATTTAAATGCATTTAAAAGGTGTTTGCCTGCTTCAGGGATGTATTTGGATCATGTCTAGCACAAAAACTTCATTGGATTTGCTTGCATTAAGATACAGCAGCCTAATGCTCACTGAGGCTGGAAACAGTGTGAAAACGCGCAGAATCGCCTGTTCTGTGCATTTCAGACCAATAGAACATTACTTTAGTCAGAGTACTTTAAATGCATTTTAAAGGTGTTTGCCTGCTTCAGGGCTGTATTTGGATCATGTCTAGCACAAAAACTTCATTGGATTTGCTTGCATTAAGATACAGTGGCTTAATGCATCACTGAGGCTGGAAACAGTGCGAAAACGCGTAGAATCGCTTGTTCTGTGCATTTCAGACCAATAGAACACTACTTTAGTCAGAGTAATTTAAATGCATTTTAAAGGTGTTTGCCTTCTTCAGGGATGTATTTGGATCATGTCTAGCACAGAAACTTTATTGGATTTGCTTGCATTAAGATACAGCAGCTTCATGCATCACTGAGGCTGGAAACAGTGTGAAAACGCGTAAAATCGCCTGTTCTGTGCATTTCAGACCAACAGAACACTGCTTTGATCAGAGTAATTTAAATGCATTTTAAAGGTGTTTGCCTGCTTCAGGGATGTATTTGGATAATGTCTAGCACAAAAACTTCATTGGAATTGCTTGTATTAAGATACAGCAGCTTCATGCATCACTGAGGCTGGAAACAGTGTGAAAACGCGTAAAATCGCCTGTTCTGTGCATTTCAATCAGAGTAATTTAAATGCATTTAAAAGGTGTTTACCTGCTTCAGGGATGCATTTGAATCGTATCTAGCACAAAAACTTCATTGGATTTGCTTGCATTAAGATACAGAAGCCTAATGCATCACTGAGGCTGGAAACAGTGCGAAAACGCGTAGAATCGCCTGTTCTGTGCATTTCAGACCAACAGAACACTGCTTTGATCAGAGTAATTTAAATGCATTTTAAAGATGTTTGCCTGCTTCAAGGATGTATTTGGATCATGTCTAGCACAAAAACTTCATTGGTTTTGCTTGCATTAAGATACAGAAGCCTAATGCATCACTGAGGCTGGAAACAGTGCGAAAACGCGTAGAATCGCCTGTTCTGTGCATTTCAGACCAATAGAACACTACTTTAGTCAGAGTAATTTAAATGCATTTTAAAGGTGTTTGCCTGCTTCAGGGATGTATTTGGATCAGGTCTAGCTCAAAAACTTCATTGGAATTGCTTGCATTAAGATACAGAAGCCTAATGCATCACTGAGGCTGGAAACAGTGCGAAAACGCGTAGAATCGCCTGTTCTGTGCATTTCAGACCAATAGAACACTACTTTAGTCAGAGTAATTTAAATGCATTTTAAAGGTGTTTGCCTGCTTCAGGGATGTATTTGGATCATGTCTAGCACAAAAACTTCATTGGTTTTGCTTGTATTAAGATACAGTGGCTTAATGCTACACTCAGGCTGGAAACAGTGTGAAAACGCGTAAAATCGCCTGTTCTGTGCATTTCAGACCAACAGAACACTGCTTTGATTAGAGTAATTTAAATGTATTTTAAAGGTGTTTGTCTGCTTTAGGGATGTATTTGGATTGTGTCTAGCACAAAAACTTCATTGGAATTGCTTGCATTAAGATACAGCAGCTTCATGCATCACTGAGGCTGGAAACAGTGTGAAAACGCGTAAAATCGCCTTTTCTGTGCATTTCAGACCAATAGAACATTATTTTAGTCATAGTAATTTAAATGCATTTTAAAGGTGTTTGCCTGCTTCAGGGATGTATTTGGATCAAGTCTAGCACAAAAACCTCATTGGATTTGCTTGCATTAAGATACAGCAGCTTCATGCATCACTGAGGCTGGAAACAGTGCGAAAACGCGTAGAATCGCCTATTCTGTGCATTTCAGACCAATACAACACTACTTTAATCATAGTAATTTAAATGCATTTTAAAGGTGTTTGCCTGCTTCAGGGATGTATTTGGATCATGTCCAGCACAAAAACTTCATTGGATTTGCTTGCATTAAGATACAGTGGCTTCATGCATCACTGAGGCTGGAAACAGTGCGAAAACGCTTAGAATGGCCTGTTAAGTACATTTCAGACCAATAGAACACTACTTTAGTCAGAGTAATTTAAATGCATTTAAAAGGTGTTTGCCTGCTTCAGGGATGTATTTGGATCATGTCTAGCACAAAAACTTCATTGGTTTTGCTTGTATTAAGATACAGTGGCTTAATGCTACACTCAGGCTGGAAACAGTGTGAAAACGCGTAAAATCGCCTGTTCTGTGCATTTCAGACCAATAGAACATTATTTTAGTCAGAGTAATTTAAATGCATTTTAAAGGTGTTTGCCTGCTTCAGGGATGTATTTGGATCATGTCTAGCTCAAAAACTTCATTGGAATTGCTTGCATTAAGATACAGAAGCCTAATGCATCACTGAGGCTGGAAACAGTGTGAAAACGCGTAAAATCGCCTGTTCTGTGCATTTCAGACCAACAGAACACTGCTTTGATCAGAGTAATTTAAATGCATTTTAAAGGTGTTTGCCTACTTCAGGGATGTATTTGGATAATGTCTTGCACGAAAACTTCATTGGAATTGCTTGCATTAAGATACAGCAGCTTCATGCATCACTGAGGCTGGAAACAGTGTGAAAACGCGTAAAATCGCCTGTTCTGTGCATTTCAGACCAACAGAACACTGCTTTGATCAGAGTAATTTAAATGCATTTTAAAGGTGTTTACCTGCTTCAGGGATGTATTTGGATCATATCTAGTACAGAAACTTCATTGGAATTGCTTGCATTAAGATACAGCAGCTTCATGCATCACTGAGGCTGGAAACAGTGTGAAAACGCGTAAAATCGCCTTTTCTGTGCATTTCAGACCAATAGAACATTATTTTAGTCATAGTAATTTAAATGCATTTTAAAGGTGTTTGCCTGCTTCAGGGATGTATTTGGATCAAGTCTAGCACAAAAACCTCATTGGATTTGCTTGCATTAAGATACAGCAGCTTCATGCATCACTGAGGCTGGAAACAGTGCGAAAACGCGTAGAATCGCCTATTCTGTGCATTTCAGACCAATACAACACTACTTTAATCATAGTAATTTAAATGCATTTTAAAGGTGTTTGCCTGCTTCAGGGATGTATTTGGATCATGTCCAGCACAAAAACTTCATTGGATTTGCTTGCATTAAGATACAGTGGCTTCATGCATCACTGAGGCTGGAAACAGTGCGAAAACGCTTAGAATGGCCTGTTAAGTACATTTCAGACCAATAGAACACTACTTTAGTCAGAGTAATTTAAATGCATTTAAAAGGTGTTTGCCTGCTTCAGGGATGTATTTGGATCATGTCTAGCACAAAAACCTCATTGGATTTGCTTGCATTAAGATACAGCAGCCTAATGCTCACTGAGGCTGGAAACAGTGTGAAAACGCGCAGAATCGCCTGTTCTGTGCATTTCAGACCAATAGAACATTACTTTAGTCAGAGTACTTTAAATGCATTTTAAAGGTGTTTGCCTGCTTCAGGGCTGTATTTGGATCATGTCTAGCACAAAAACTTCATTGGATTTGCTTGCATTAAGATACAGTGGCTTAATGCATCACTGAGGCTGGAAACAGTGCGAAAACGCGTAGAATCGCTTGTTCTGTGCATTTCAGACCAATAGAACACTACTTTAGTCAGAGTAATTTAAATGCATTTTAAAGGTGTTTGCCTTCTTCAGGGATGTATTTGGATCATGTCTAGCACAGAAACTTTATTGGATTTGCTTGCATTAAGATACAGCAGCTTCATGCATCACTGAGGCTGGAAACAGTGTGAAAACGCGTAAAATCGCCTGTTCTGTGCATTTCAGACCAACAGAACACTGCTTTGATCAGAGTAATTTAAATGCATTTTAAAGGTGTTTGCCTGCTTCAGGGATGTATTTGGATAATGTCTAGCACAAAAACTTCATTGGAATTGCTTGTATTAAGATACAGCAGCTTCATGCATCACTGAGGCTGGAAACAGTGTGAAAACGCGTAAAATCGCCTGTTCTGTGCATTTCAATCAGAGTAATTTAAATGCATTTAAAAGGTGTTTACCTGCTTCAGGGATGCATTTGAATCGTATCTAGCACAAAAACTTCATTGGATTTGCTTGCATTAAGATACAGAAGCCTAATGCATCACTGAGGCTGGAAACAGTGCGAAAACGCGTAGAATCGCCTGTTCTGTGCATTTCAGACCAACAGAACACTGCTTTAATCATAGTAATTTAAATGCATTTTAAAGGTGTTTGCCTGCTTCAGGGATGTATTTGGATCATGTCCAGCACAAAAACTTCATTGGATTTGCTTGCATTAAGATACAGTGGCTTCATGCATCACTGAGGCTGGAAACAGTGCGAAAACGCTTAGAATGGCCTGTTAAGTACATTTCAGACCAATAGAACACTACTTTAGTCAGAGTAATTTAAATGCATTTAAAAGGTGTTTGCCTGCTTCAGGGATGTATTTGGATCATGTCTAGCACAAAAACTTCATTGGTTTTGCTTGTATTAAGATACAGTGGCTTAATGCTACACTCAGGCTGGAAACAGTGTGAAAACGCGTAAAATCGCCTGTTCTGTGCATTTCAGACCAATAGAACATTATTTTAGTCAGAGTAATTTAAATGCATTTTAAAGGTGTTTGCCTGCTTCAGGGATGTATTTGGATCATGTCTAGCTCAAAAACTTCATTGGAATTGCTTGCATTAAGATACAGAAGCCTAATGCATCACTGAGGCTGGAAACAGTGCGAAAACGCGTAGAATCGCCTGTTCTGTGCATTTCAGACCAATAGAACATTACTTTAGTCAGAGTACTTTAAATGCATTTTAAAGGTGTTTGCCTGCTTCAGGGATGAATTTGGATAATGTCTTGCACAAAAACTTCATTGGAATTGCTTGCATTAAGATACAGCAGCTTCATGCATCACTGAGGCTGGAAACAGTGTGAAAACGCGTAAAATCGCCTGTTCTGTGCATTTCAGATCAATAGAACATTATTTTAGTCAGAGTAATTTAAATGCATTTTAAAGGTGTTTGCCTGCTTCAGGGATGTATTTGGATCAAGTCTAGCACAAAAACCTCATTGGATTTGCTTGCATTAAGATACAGCAGCTTCATGCATCACTGAGGCTGGAAACAGTGCGAAAACGCGTAGAATCGCCTATTCTGTGCATTTCAGACCAATAGAACACTACTTTAATCATAGTAATTTAAATGCATTTTAAAGGTGTTTGCCTGCTTCAGGGATGTATTTGGATCATGTCCAGCACAAAAACTTCATTGGATTTGCTTGCATTAAGATACAGTGGCTTCATGCATCACTGAGGCTGGAAACAGTGCGAAAACGCTTAGAATGGCCTGTTAAGTGCATTTCAGACCAATAGAACACTACTTTAGTCAGAGTAATTTAAATGCATTTAAAAGGTGTTTGCCTGCTTCAGGGATGTATTTGGATCATGTCTAGCACAAAAACTTCATTGGATTTGCTTGCATTAAGATACAGCAGCCTAATGCTCACTGAGGCTGGAAACAGTGTGAAAACGCGCAGAATCGCCTGTTCTGTGCATTTCAGACCAATAGAACATTACTTTAGTCAGAGTACTTTAAATGCATTTTAAAGGTGTTTGCCTGCTTCAGGGCTGTATTTGGATCATGTCTAGCACAAAAACTTCATTGGATTTGCTTGCATTAAGATACAGTGGCTTAATGCATCACTGAGGCTGGAAACAGTGCGAAAACGCGTAGAATCGCTTGTTCTGTGCATTTCAGACCAAAAAGACACTATTTTGATTAGAGTAATTTAAATGTATTTTAAAGGTGTTTGTCTGCTTTAGGGATGTATTTGGATTGTGTCTAGCACACAAACTTCATTGGGATTGCTTGCATTAAGATACAGAAGCCTAATGCATCACTGAGGCTGGAAACAGTGCGAAAACGCGTAGAATCGCCTGTTCTGTGCATTTCAGACCAACAGAACACTGGTTTGATCAGAGTAATTTAAATGCATTTTAAAGATGTTTGCCTGCTTCAGGGATGTATTTGGATCATGTCTAGCACAAAAACTTCATTGGTTTTGCTTGTATTAAGATACAGTGGCTTAATGCTACACTCAGGCTGGAAACAGTGTGAAAACGCGTAAAATCGCCTGTTCTGTGCATTTCAGACCAATAGAACATTATTTTAGTCAGAGTAATTTAAATGCATTTTAAAGGTGTTTGCCTGCTTCAGGGATGTATTTGGATCATGTCTAGCTCAAAAACTTCATTGGAATTGCTTGCATTAAGATACAGAAGCCTAATGCATCACTGAGGCTGGAAACAGTGCGAAAACGCGTAGAATCGCCTGTTCTGTGCATTTCAGACCAATAGAACACTGCTTTGATCAGAGTAATTTAAATGCATTTTAAAGATGTTTGTCTGCTTTAGGGATGTATTTGGATTGTGTCTAGCACAAAAACTTCATTGGATTTGCTTGCATTAAGATACAGTGGCTTCATGCATCACTGAGGCTGGAAACAGTGCGAAAACGCGTAGAATCGCCTGTTCTGTGCATTTCAGACCAACAGAACACTGGTTTGATCAGAGTAATTTAAATGCATTTTAAAGATGTTTGCCTGCTTCAGGGATGTATTTGGATCATGTCTAGCACAAAAACTTCATTGGTTTTGCTTGTATTAAGATACAGTGGCTTAATGCTACACTCAGGCTGGAAACAGTGTGAAAACGCGTAAAATCGCCTGTTCTGTGCATTTCAGACCAATAGAACATTATTTTAGTCAGAGTAATTTAAATGCATTTTAAAGGTGTTTGCCTGCTTCAGGGATGTATTTGGATCATGTCTAGCTCAAAAACTTCATTGGAATTGCTTGCATTAAGATACAGAAGCCTAATGCATCACTGAGGCTGGAAACAGTGCGAAAACGCGTAGAATCGCCTGTTCTGTGCATTTCAGACCAATAGAACACTGCTTTGATTAGAGTAATTTAAATGTATTTTAAAGGTGTTTGTCTGCTTTAGGGATGTATTTGGATTGTGTCTAGCACAAAAACTTCATTGGAATTGCTTGCATTAAGATACAGTGGCTTCATGCATCACTGAGGCTGGAAACAGTGCGAAAACGCGTAGAATCGCCTGTTCTGTGCATTTCAGACCAACAGAACACTGGTTTGATCAGAGTAATTTAAATGCATTTTAAAGATGTTTGCCTGCTTCAGGGATGTATTTGGATCATGTCTAGCACAAAAACTTCATTGGAATTGCTTGCATTAAGACACAGCAGCTTCATGCATCACTGAGGCTGGAATCAGTGCAAAAACGCGTCAAGTCGCCTGTTCTGTGCATTTATGACCAAAAAGACACTATTTTGATTAGAGTAATTTAAATGTATTTTAAAGGTGTTTACCTGCTTCAGGGATGCATTTGAATCATATCTAGCACAAAAACTTCATTGGATTTGCTTGCATTAAGATACAGTGGCTTAATGCATCACTGAGGCTGGAAACAGTGCAAAAACGCGTAGATTCGCCTGTTCTGTGCATTTCAGACCAATAGAACACTACTTTAGTCAGAGTAATTTAAATGCATTTTAAAGGTGTTTGCGCACTTTAGGGATGTATTTGGATTGTGTCTAGCACAAAAACTTCATTGGATTTGCTTGCATTAAGATACAGTGGCTTAATGCATCACTGAGGCTGGAAACAGTGCGAAAACGCGTAGAATCGCCTGTTCTGTGCATTTCAGACCAACAGAACACTGGTTTGATCAGAGTAATTTAAATGCATTTTAAAGATGTTTGCCTGCTTCAGGGATGTATTTGGATCATGTCTAGCACAAAAACTTCATTGGTTTTGCTTGTATTAAGATACAGTGGCTTAATGCTACACTCAGGCTGGAAACAGTGTGAAAACGCGTAAAATCGCCTGTTCTGTGCATTTCAGACCAATAGAACATTATTTTAGTCAGAGTAATTTAAATGCATTTTAAAGGTGTTTGCCTGCTTCAGGGATGTATTTGGATCATGTCTAGCTCAAAAACTTCATTGGAATTGCTTGCATTAAGATACAGAAGCCTAATGCATCACTGAGGCTGGAAACAGTGCGAAAACGCGTAGAATCGCCTGTTCTGTGCATTTCAGACCAACAGAACACTGCTTTGATCAGAGTAATTTAAATGCATTTTAAAGATGTTTGCCTGCTTCAGGGATGTATTTGGATCATGTCTAGCACAAAAACTTCATTGGTTTTGCTTGTATTAAGATACAGTGGCTTAATGCTACACTCAGGCTGGAAACAGTGTGAAAACGCGTAAAATCGCCTGTTCTGTGCATTTCAGACCAATAGAACATTATTTTAGTCAGAGTATTTTAAATGCATTTTAAAGGTGTTTGCCTGCTTCAGGGATGTATTTAGATCATGTCTAGCTCAAAAACTTCATTGGAATTGCTTGCATTAAGATACAGAAGCCTAATGCATCACTGAGGCTGGAAACAGTGCGAAAACGCGTAGAATCGCCTGTTCTGTGCATTTCAGACCAACAGAACACTGGTTTGATCAGAGTAATTTAAATGCATTTTAAAGGTGTTTGCCTGCTTCAGGGATGTATTTGGATCATGTCTTGCACAAAAACTTCATTGGAATTGCTTGCATTAAGATACAGCAGCCTAATGCTCACTGAGGCTGGAAACAGTGTGAAAACGCGTAGAATCGCCTGTTCTGTGCATTTCAGACCAATAGAACACTACTTTAGTCAGAGTAATTTAAATGCATTTAAAAGGTGTTTGCCTGCTTCAGGGATGTATTTGGATCATGTCTAGCACAAAAACTTCATTGGAAATGCTTGCATTAAGATACAGCAGCCTAATGCTCACTGAGGCTGGAAACAGTGTGAAAACGCGTAGAATCGCCTGTTCTGTGCATTTCAGACCAATAGAACATTTCTTTAGTCAGAGTACTTTAAATGCATTTTAAAGGTGTTTGCCTGCTTCAGGGCTGTATTTGGATCATGTCTAGCACAAAAACTTCATTGGATTTGCTTGCATTAAGATACAGCAGCTTCATGCATCACTGAGGCTGGAATCAGTGGAAAAACGCATAAAATCGCCTGTTCTGTGCATTTCAGACCAAAAAGACACTATTTTGATTAGAGTAATTTAAATGTATTTTAAAGGTGTTTGTCTGCTTTAGGGATGTATTTGGATTGTGTCTAGCACAAAAACTTCATTGGGATTGCTTGCATTAAGACACAGACCTAATGCATCACTGAGGCTGGAAACAGTGCGAAAACGCGTAAAATCGCCTGTTCTGTGCATTTCAGACCAATAGAACATTATTTTAGTCAGAGTACTTTAAATGCATTTAAAGGTGTTTGCCTGCTTCAGGGCTGTATTTGGATCATGTCTAGCACAAAAACTTCATTGGAATTGCTTGCATTAAGATACAGCAGCTTCATGCATCACTGAGGCTGGAAACAGTGTGAAAACGCGTAAAATTGCCTGTTCTGTGCATTTCAGACCAACAGAACACTGCTTTAATTAGAGTAATTTAAATGTATTTTAAAGGTGTTTGTCTGCTTTAGGGATGTATTTGGATTGTGTCTAGCACAAAAACTTCATTGGGATTGCTTGCATTAAGACACAGACCTAATGCATCACTGAGGCTGGAAACAGTGCGAAAACGCGTAGAATCGCCTGTTCTGTGCATTTCAGACCAAAAGAACACTACTTTAGTCAGAGTAATTTAAATGCATTTTAAAGGTGTTTGCCTGCTTCAGGGATGTATTTGGATCAAGTCTAGCACAAAAACCTCATTGGATTTGCTTGCATTAAGATACAGTGGCTTAATGCTACACTCAGGCTGGAAACAGTGTGAAAACGCGTAAAATCGCCTGTTCTGTGCATTTCAGACCAATAGAACATTATTTTAGTCAGAGTAATTTAAATGCATTTTAAAGGTGTTTGCCTGCTTCAGGGATGTATTTGGATCATGTCTAGCTCAAAAACTTCATTGGAATTGCTTGCATTAAGATACAGAAGCCTAATGCATCACTGAGGCTGGAAACAGTGCGAAAACGCGTAGAATCGCCTGTTCTGTGCATTTCAGACCAACAGAACACTGCTTTGATCAGAGTAATTTAAATGCATTTTAAAGATGTTTGCCTGCTTCAGGGATGTATTTGGATCATGTCTAGCACAAAAACTTCATTGGTTTTGCTTGTATTAAGATACAGTGGCTTAATGCTACACTCAGGCTGGAAACAGTGTGAAAACGCGTAAAATCGCCTGTTCTGTGCATTTCAGACCAATAGAACACTACTTTAGTCAGAGTAATTTAAATGCATTTAAAAGGTGTTTGCCTGCTTCAGGGATGTATTTGGATCATGTCTAGCACAAAAACTTCATTGGAAATGCTTGCATTAAGATACAGCAGCCTAATGCTCACTGAGGCTGGAAACAGTGTGAAAACGCGTAGAATCGCCTGTTCTGTGCATTTCAGACCAATAGAACATTACTTTAGTCAGAGTACTTTAAATGCATTTTAAAGGTGTTTGCCTGCTTCAGGGCTGTATTTGGATCATGTCTAGCACAAAAACTTCATTGGATTTGCTTGCATTAAGATACAGCAGCTTCATGCATCACTGAGGCTGGAATCAGTGGAAAAACGCATAAAATCGCCTGTTCTGTGCATTTCAGACCAAAAAGACACTATTTTGATTAGAGTAATTTAAATGTATTTTAAAGGTGTTTGTCTGCTTTAGGGATGTATTTGGATTGTGTCTAGCACAAAAACTTCATTGGGATTGCTTGCATTAAGACACAGACCTAATGCATCACTGAGGCTGGAAACAGTGCGAAAACGCGTAAAATCGCCTGTTCTGTGCATTTCAGACCAATAGAACATTATTTTAGTCAGAGTACTTTAAATGCATTTAAAGGTGTTTGCCTGCTTCAGGGCTGTATTTGGATCATGTCTAGCACAAAAACTTCATTGGAATTGCTTGCATTAAAATACAGCAGCTTCATGCATCACTGAGGCTGGAAACAGTGTGAAAACGCGTAAAATTGCCTGTTCTGTGCATTTCAGACCAACAGAACACTGCTTTGATTAGAGTAATTTAAATGTATTTTAAAGGTGTTTGTCTGCTTTAGGGATGTATTTGGATTGTGTCTAGCACAAAAACTTCATTGGGATTGCTTGCATTAAGACACAGACCTAATGCATCACTGAGGCTGGAAACAGTGCGAAAACATGTAGAATCGCCTGTTCTGTGCATTTCAGACCAAAAGAACACTACTTTAGTCAGAGTAATTTAAATGCATTTTAAAGGTGTTTGCCTGCTTCAGGGATGTATTTGGATCAAGTCTAGCACAAAAACCTCATTGGATTTGCTTGCATTAAGATACAGTGGCTTAATGCTACACTCAGGCTGGAAACAGTGTGAAAACGCGTAAAATCGCCTGTTCTGTGCATTTCAATCAGAGTAATTTAAATGCATTTAAAAGGTGTTTACCTGCTTCAGGGATGCATTTGAATCATATCTAGCACAAAAACTTCATTGGATTTGCTTGCATTAAGATACAGTGGCTTAATGCATCAGTGAGGCTGGAAACAGTGCAAAAACGCGTAGATTCGCCTGTTCTGTGCATTTCAGACCAATAGAACATTACTTTAGTCAGAGTACTTTAAATGCATTTTAAAGGTGTTTGCCTGCTTCAGGGCTGTATTTGGATCATGTCTAGCACAAAAACTTCATTGGATTTGCTTGCATTAAGATACAGTGGCTTAATGCATCACTGAGGCTGGAAACAGTGCGAAAACGCGTAGAATCGCCTATTCTGTGCATTTCAGACCAATAGAACACTACTTTAGTCAGAGTAATTTAAATGCATTTTAAAGGTGTTTGCCTTCTTCAGGGATGTATTTGGATCATGTCTAGCACAGAAACTTTATTGGATTTGCTTGCATTAAGATACAGCAGCTTCATGCATCACTGAGGCTGGAAACAGTGTGAAAACGCATAAAATCGCCTGTTCTGTGCATTTCAATCAGAGTAATTTAAATGCATTTAAAAGGTGTTTACCTGCTTCAGGGATGCATTTGAATCGTATCTAGCACAAAAACTTCATTGGATTTGCTTGCATTAAGATACAGAAGCCTAATGCATCACTGAGGCTGGAAACAGTGCGAAAACGCGTAGAATCGCCTGTTCTGTGCATTTCAGACCAACAGAACACTGCTTTGATCAGAGTAATTTAAATGCATTTTAAAGATGTTTGCCTGCTTCAAGGATGTATTTGGATCATGTCTAGCACAAAAACTTCATTGGTTTTGCTTGTATTAAGATACAGTGGCTTAATGCTACACTCAGGCTGGAAACAGTGTGAAAACGCGTAGAATCGCCTGTTCTGTGCATTTCAGACCAATAGAACACTACTTTAGTCAGAGTAATTTAAATGCATTTTAAAGGTGTTTGCCTGCTTCAGGGATGTATTTGGATCAGGTCTAGCTCAAAAACTTCATTGGAATTGCTTGCATTAAGATACAGAAGCCTAATGCATCACTGAGGCTGGAAACAGTGCGAAAACGCGTAGAATCGCCTGTTCTGTGCATTTCAGACCAATAGAACACTACTTTAGTCAGAGTAATTTAAATGCATTTTAAAGGTGTTTGCCTGCTTCAGGGATGTATTTGGATCATGTCTAGCACAAAAACTTCATTGGTTTTGCTTGTATTAAGATACAGTGGCTTAATGCTACACTCAGGCTGGAAACAGTGTGAAAACGCGTAAAATCGCCTGTTCTGTGCATTTCAGACCAACAGAACACTGCTTTGATTAGAGTAATTTAAATGTATTTTAAAGGTGTTTGTCTGCTTTAGGGATGTATTTGGATTGTGTCTAGCACAAAAACTTCATTGGAATTGCTTGCATTAAGATAAAGCAGCTTCATGCATCACTGAGGCTGGAATCAGTGCAAAAACGCGTCAAATCGCCTGTTCTGTGCATTTCAGACCAAAAAGACACTATTTTGATTAGACTAATTTAAATGTATTTTAAAGGTGTTTGTCTGCTTTAGGGATGTATTTGGATTGTGTCTAGCACACAAACTTCATTGGGATTGCTTGCATTAAGATACAGAAGCCTAATGCATCACTGAGGCTGGAAACAGTGCGAAAACGCGTAGAATCGCCTGTTCTGTGCATTTCAGACCAACAGAACACTGGTTTGATCAGAGTAATTTAAATGCATTTTAAAGATGTTTGCCTGCTTCAGGGATGTATTTGGATCATGTCTAGCACAAAAACTTCATTGGTTTTGCTTGTATTAAGATACAGTGGCTTAATGCTACACTCAGGCTGGAAACAGTGTGAAAACGCGTAAAATCGCCTGTTCTGTGCATTTCAGACCAATAGAACATTATTTTAGTCAGAGTAATTTAAATGCATTTTAAAGGTGTTTGCCTGCTTCAGGGATGTATTTGGATCATGTCTAGCTCAAAAACTTCATTGGAATTGCTTGCATTAAGATACAGAAGCCTAATGCATCACTGAGGCTGGAAACAGTGTGAAAACGCGTAAAATCGCCTGTTCTGTGCATTTCAGACCAATAGAACATTATTTTAGTCATAGTAATTTAAATGCATTTTAAAGGTGTTTGCCTGCTTCAGGGATGAATTTGGATCATGTCTAGCACAAAAACTTCATTGGAATTGCTTGCATTAAGATACAGCAGCTTCATGCATCACTGAGGCTGGAAACAGTGTGAAAACGCGTAAAATCGCCTGTTCTGTGCATTTCAGACCAACAGAACACTGCTTTGATCAGAGTAATTTAAATGCATTTTAAAGGTGTTTGCCTTCTTCAGGGATGTATTTGGATCATGTCTAGCACAGAAACTTTATTGGATTTGCTTGCATTAAGATACAGCAGCTTCATGCATCACTGAGGCTGGAAACTGTGTGAAAACGCGTAGAATCGCCTGTTCTGTGCATTTCAGACCAAAAGAACACTACTTTAATCAGAGTAATTTAAATGCATTTCAAAGGTGTTTGCCTGCTTCAGGGCTGTATTTGGATCATGTCTAGCACAAAAACTTCATTGGAATTGCTTGCATTAAGATACAGCAGCTTCATGCATCACTGAGGCTGGAATCAGTGCAAAAACGCATAAAATCGCCTGTTCTGTGCATTTCAGACCAAAAAGACACTATTTTGATTAGAGTAATTTAAATGTATTTTAAAGGTGTTTGTCTGCTTTAGGGATGTATTTGGATTGTGTCTAGCACAAAAACTTCATTGGGATTGCTTGCATTAAGATACAGTGGCTTAATGCTACACTCAGGCTGGAAACAGTGTGAAAACGCGTAAAATCGCCTGTTCTGTGCATTTCAGACCAATAGAACATTATTTTAGTCAGAGTAATTTAAATGCATTTTAAAGGTGTTTGCCTGCTTCAGGGATGTATTTGGATCATGTCTAGCTCAAAAACTTCATTGGAATTGCTTGCATTAAGATACAGAAGCCTAATGCATCACTGAGGCTGGAAACAGTGTGAAAACGCGTAAAATCGCCTGTTCTGTGCATTTCAGACCAACAGAACACTGCTTTGATCAGAGTAATTTAAATGCATTTTAAAGGTGTTTGCCTACTTCAGGGATGCATTTGAATCATATCTAGCACAAAAACTTCATTGGATTTGCTTGCATTAAGATACAGTGGCTTAATGCATCAGTGAGGCTGGAAACAGTGCAAAAACGCGTAGATTCGCCTGTTCTGTGCATTTCAGACCAATAGAACATTACTTTAGTCAGAGTACTTTAAATGCATTTTAAAGGTGTTTGCCTGCTTCAGGGCTGTATTTGGATCATGTCTAGCACAAAAACTTCATTGGATTTGCTTGCATTAAGATACAGTGGCTTAATGCATCACTGAGGCTGGAAACAGTGCGAAAACGCGTAGAATCGCCTGTTCTGTGCATTTCAGACCAATAGAACACTACTTTAGTCAGAGTAATTTAAATGCATTTTAAAGGTGTTTGCCTTCTTCAGGGATGTATTTGGATCATGTCTAGCACAGAAACTTTATTGGATTTGCTTGCATTAAGATACAGCAGCTTCATGCATCACTGAGGCTGGAAACAGTGTGAAAACGCGTAAAATCGCCTGTTCTGTGCATTTCAATCAGAGTAATTTAAATGCATTTAAAAGGTGTTTACCTTCTTCAGGGATGCATTTGAATCGTATCTAGCACAAAAACTTCATTGGATTTGCTTGCATTAAGATACAGTGGCTTAATGCTACACTCAGGCTGGAAACAGTGTGAAAACGCGTAAAATCGCCTGTTCTGTGCATTTCAATCAGAGTAATTTAAATGCATTTAAAAGGTGTTTACCTGCTTCAGGGATGCATTTGAATCATATCTAGCACAAAAACTTCATTGGATTTGCTTGCATTAAGATACAGTGGCTTAATGCATCAGTGAGGCTGGAAACAGTGCAAAAACGCGTAGATTCGCCTGTTCTGTGCATTTCAGACCAATAGAACATTACTTTAGTCAGAGTACTTTAAATGCATTTTAAAGGTGTTTGCCTGCTTCAGGGCTGTATTTGGATCATGTCTAGCACAAAAACTTCATTGGATTTGCTTGCATTAAGATACAGTGGCTTAATGCATCACTGAGGCTGGAAACAGTGCGAAAACGCGTAGAATCGCCTGTTCTGTGCATTTCAGACCAATAGAACACTACTTTAGTCAGAGTAATTTAAATGCATTTTAAAGGTGTTTGCCTTCTTCAGGGATGTATTTGGATCATGTCTAGCAAAGAAACTTTATTGGATTTGCTTGCATTAAGATACAGCAGCTTCATGCATCACTGAGGCTGGAAACAGTGTGAAAACGCGTAAAATCGCCTGTTCTGTGCATTTCAATCAGAGTAATTTAAATGCATTTAAAAGGTGTTTACCTGCTTCAGGGATGCATTTGAATCGTATCTAGCACAAAAACTTCATTGGATTTGCTTGCATTAAGATACAGTGGCTTAATGCATCACTGAGGCTGGAAACAGTGCAAAAACGCTTAGAATCGCCTATTCTGTGCATTTCAGACCAATAGAACACTACTTTAGTCAGAGTAATTTAAATGCATTTAAAAGGTGTTTGTCTGCTTCAGGGATGTATTTGGATCATGTCTAGCTAAAAAACTTCATTGGAATTGCTTGCATTAAGAGACAGAAGCCTAATGCATCACTGAGGCTGGAAACAGTGCGAAAACGCGTAGATTCGCCTGTTCTGTGCATTTCAGACCAATAGAATTCTTCTTTAGTCAGAGTAATTTAAATGCATTTAAAAGGTGTTTGCCTGCTTTAAGGATGTATTTGGATCATGTATAGCACAAAAACTTAATTGGAATTGCTTGCATTAAGATACAGCAGCCTAATGCATCACTGATGCTGGAAACAGTGCAAAAACGCGTCAAATCGCCTGTTCTGTGCATTTCAGACCAAAAAGACACTATTTTGATTAGAGTAATTTAAATGTATTTTAAAGGTGTTTGTCTGCTTTAGGGATGTATTTGGATTGTGTCTAGCACAAAAACTTAATTGGGATTGCTTGCATTAAGACACAGACCTAATGCATCACTGAGGCTGGAAACAGTGCGAAAACGCGTCAAATCGCCTGTTCTGTGCATTTCAGACCAATAGAACATTATTTTAGTCAGAGTAATTTAAATGCATTTTAAAGGTTTTTGCCTGCTTCAGGGATGTATTTGGATCATGTCTAGCACAAAAACTTAATTGGAATTGCTTGCATTAAGATACAGCAGCTTCATGCTCACTGAGGCTGGAAACAGTGTGAAAACGCGCAGAATCGCCTGTTCTGTGCATTTCAGACCAAAAGAACACTACTTTGATCAGAGTAATTTAAATGCATTTAAAAGGTGTTTGCCTGCTTCAGGGATGTATTTGGATCATGTCTAGCACAAAAACTTTATTGGAATTGCTTGCATTAAGATACAGCAGCTCAAAGCATCACTGAGGCTGGAAACAGTGCGAAAACGCGTAGATTCGCCTGTTCTGTGCATTTCAGACTAATAGAACACTACATTGATCAGAGTAATTTAATTGCATTTTAAAGGTGTTTGCCTGCTTCAGGGATGTATTTGGATCGTATCTAGAACAACAACTTCATTGGATTTGCTTGCATTAAGATACAGAAGCTTCATGCATCACTGAGGCTGGAAACAGTGCGAAAACGCTTAGAATGGCCTGTTAAGTGCATTTCAGACCAATAGAACACTACTTTAGTCAGAGTAATTTAAATGCATTTTAAAGGTGTTTGCCTTCTTCAGGGATGTATTTGGATCATGTCTAGCACAAAAACTTTATTGGAATTGCTTGTATTAAGATACAGCAGCTTCATGCATCACTGAGGCTGGAAACAGTGTGAAAACGCTTAAAATCGCCTGTTCTGTGCATTTCAGACCAATAGAACACTACTTTAGTCAGAGTAATTTAAATGCATTTAAAAGGTGTTTGCCTGCTTCAGGGATGTATTTGGATCATGTCTAGCACAAAAACTTCATTGGATTTGCTTGCATTAAGATACAGCAGCTCAAAGCATCACTGAGGCTGGAAACAGTGCGAAAACGCGTAGAATCTTCTGTTCTGTGCAGTTCAGACCAAAAGAACACTACTTTAGTCAGAGTAGTTTAAATGCATTCTAAAGGTGTTTGCCTGCTTCAGCAATGCTTGCCACACTTTGCTCACTGACACACTGTCTGCACACCTGTCTTTCCTGTGAAGAAAATGAGAGACAAAGGTGTAGGGGGAATTTAAGTCCTTTTGAAATCCTGTTTGGAAAGCCCCCACACATGGGAATAGATCCAAGTGAGAGGCCGTTATCACTTCACTTTGTGAAGATGACATGTTACAGTACTGTAAGTCTTTGTCTGCCGTTCTCTCTCAGATCTCTCAGCAGGTGACAGCAGCTTTACCAGTTCCAGCACAAGGGCCACTGCACTCTCTGGAACCAGGCGACTGGATTGTGGTACGAGAACATCACCCTAAACACTGAAAGGAAGTGGGTTGGACCCTTCCAGGTGCTACTGACTACGCAAAGCAGGGGCAGAATGCAGCACAGCAGATTATGACATTAACTGGTCACTGCATTCTTGCCTGTCTCCTGCTACATGTAATGCAAAGTGTGCGAAGCACGTTGATAAATCAGAACAGCTTCATATTAGGTAAACAGGTAAATACAGTCTTGCTTTTTTACTACTACTACTACAAACGTCTCTTGGTTGTACAAACTCTCTCATACTTTCATAAATGTATCTGTTTCTGTCATGTGGAATTCTTTCATTTGGCAGCATTTGTTTGAAGGATTTATTGTGGTGCACTGCTGCACAGTTAGTTCTAGAATTTGAAATGCTTCATTGGGTTCTTCTGTCCACACAAGTTGGGCTGAAGAGTTATTTTGTTCAGCTGCTTTTATCATGTTTCATAAAGGAGCTGCTTTCATTCACATATCCAGGGTCTGCTGGATCATCTCCTAAGCTTGATTGGCTGACTGAAGGTAAGCGTATCGCGTCACTTCCTGTCACCGAGGTTTCCTGCTGGTCTGTTGCTGGTCGCAGCAGCGTTTTTTGCTAAACAACTCTCCTCACTTTTATCTCTTTACTGTTGTTTTTCTAACTTACTTCGAGTGCCTAAGGGTCGCACTCTTGTAATACTCAAGCACCTTAAACCCCTCTCATTAAAAGCACTGCTAATTTCGTAGCTTTCTGGTCTTTTCGGCTAAGCTAGCTTAACTTTCTGCCATGGCTTCCCTGTCTTCTCCTTCTTTTTCTTGCTCGGTGTGCCTTATGTTTAGCTCGTCCTCTGCCTCCATTAGTGTTAATGGTATCTGTAATAAGTGTGAGATAGTGGCAGCGCTGGAGGCGAGGCTGACTGATTTGGAATCTCGGCTCCGCACTGTGGAAAACCAGTCAGCTAGTCAGGCCCCGCTAGCTAGTGCGGAGCCTCCTAGCTTAGCTGCTAATCGTCCCTCAGTGGGTCCCGAGCAGCCGGGATGTGACTGGGTGACGGTTCGTAGGAGTCGTAGTTCTAGGCAGTCGCCCACGGTTCACCACCAGCCGCTTCACGTTTCAAACAGATTTTCCCCACTCAGCGACACACCCGCTGAGAAACCCACCCTGATCATTGGTGACTCCATAGTCAGAAACGTGAAGTTAGAGACGCCAGCGGTCATAGTTAAGTGCATCCCTGGGGCCAGAGCGGGTGACATCCAGTCTTACCTGAAGCTCCTGCATAAGGATAAGCGTAAATACAGTAAGATCGTAATACACGCAGGAACTAATGACTCCCGGTTACGCCAATCGGAAGTCACTAAAACTAACATTGAGTCGGTGTGTTCGTTTGCCAAAACGATGTCGGACTCCGTAGTTTTCTCTGGACCCCTCCCCAATCTGACCAGCGACGACATGTTTAGCCGCCTGTCGTCGCTTCACCGCTGGCTGTCTAGGTGGTGTCCAGCAAACGATGTGGGCTTTGTAGACAATTGGAGCAGTTTTTGGGGAAAACCTGGGCTGATTAGAAGAGACGGCGTCCATCCCACCTTGGATGGAGCATCTCTGCTCTCTAGTAACATGGCCAAGTTGATTAGACTCCCTAAACCATGACCCAGAGTGGAGCCCAGGACGCAGAGTCGCAGTCTTACACGCCTCTCTGCAGACTCTCAGCCGCCACCCGCTCGTAGCTGTAACACTCCCATCGAGACTGTGTCTGCTCCCCGACCACCTAAATGATATAAATCACAAATAAATAAAAGAGGAGTGATTCACAGGAATCTAATAAACATCAAGACAGCTCCTCTTACAGAACAAAGTAACAATAAAAGAATTAAATGTGCTCTATTAAATATCAGATCTCTCTCTTCTAAATCTCTGTTAATAAATGACTTGATAAGTGACCATCACATAGATTTATTTAGTCTCACTGAAACCTGGCTGCAGCAGGATGAATACGTTTGTCTGAATGAGTCAACTCCAACCAGTCACATCAACCATCATATTCCTAGAAGTTCAGGTAGAGGTGGAGGAGTAGCAGCAATATATAACTCAGATTTATTAATTATTCCTAGCCCTAAACATAACTATAATTCTTTTGAGAGCCTCACTCTGAGCCTTTCTCACTCAGACTGTAAAACCCAGAAACCAGTTGTGTTCTGTGTTGTCTACCGTCCTCCTGGTCCATATTCAGAGTTCTTAACTGAATTCTCAGAGTTTTTATCTAACTTAGTTCTCAGCACAGATAAAGTGATTGTAGTGGGCGACTTTAACATTCATGTAGATGTTGACAGTAACTGTCTCAACATTGCATTTAATTCACTACTGGATTCTATTGGTTTTAGTCAGCATGTGAATGAACCCACTCACTGTCTTAATCATACTCTCGATCTTGTCCTGACTTATGGGGTTGAGATTGATCATTTAAAAGTTCTGCCTCAAAACCCTCTGTTATCTGACCATTTCTTAATAAAATTTGAATTTACCATAACAGACCTGACAACAGTTGGAAATAAGTTCTATTACAGCAGATGTTTATCTGATGATGCTGTTATTAGATTTAAGGAGATGATTTCATCATCTTTTGTCTCATTCCCTTGTAGCTACACAGAGGAGAGCAGTCATCTGAATCATGAGCAGGTAGATTGTCTTGTTGATGGTGCTGCAGCTTCACTGCATACAATTTTAGACACTGTTGCTCCTCTGAAGAAGAAGCCAGTGAATCAGAGGAGGTTAGCTCCATGGTATAACTCAGAGATCCGCAGCCTTAAGCAGAGGACTCGAAAACTAGAAAGATTGTGGCGTTCCAACAAATTAGGTGAATCCTGTCTAGCATGGAAAAACAGTTTGATACTATATAAAAAAGCACTTCGGGTTGCTAGAACCACATACTATTCATCATTAATTGAGGAAAATAAAAACAACCCCAGGTTTCTTTTCAGCACTGTAGCCAGGCTGACTAAGAGTCATAGTTGTGTTGAGCCTAGTGTCCCTTTAAATCTCAGCAGCAACGACTTTATGAATTTCTTTACCAATAAAATCATAACCATTAGAGAAAAGATTTATCAGAATCTGTCAACAAAAGTCATAAACCGATCTGCAGATCCAACAGCCTTAGATCTGCTGGTTAGACCTATGTCTTACTTAAACTGTTTTTCCCCCATAGATCACACTGAGTTAACTTCAATAATTAACTCTGCTAAACCAGCTACTTGTCTCTTAGACCCAATCCCAACCAGATTACTCAAAGAAATTCTTCCATTAATCAGCACATCCATATTAAATCAAATCAACCAATCGCTGGTTACAGGCCACGTACCACAGGCTTTTAAAGTTGCTGTGGTCAAACCTTTATTGAAAAAACCTACTCTTGACCCTAGAGAACTTGCAAATTATAGGCCTATATCCAATCTGCCCTTTATTTCTAAAGTTCTTGAAAAAACCGTAGCTAAACAATTATGTGACCACTTGCGTAGAAATGACCTATATGAAGATTTCCAGTCAGGATTCAGATTACATCATAGCACAGAAACAGCTCTGATTAGAGTCACTAATGATCTTCTCACAGCTTCAGACAATGGTCTAGTTTCTGTACTTGTCCTGTTAGATCTTAGTGCAGCATTTGATACGATAGATCACAAGATTCTATTGCAGAGACTGGAACATAGCATTGGGATTAAAGGAAAAGCACTGGGATGGTTTAAGTCTTATCTGTTGAACAGATTCCAATTTGTCCATGTTCATGATCAATCTTCCATCCGCACAGGAATTAACTTTGGAGTTCCACAGGGTTCTGTGCTTGGTCCAATACTTTTCAGTCTTTACATGTCTCCCCTTGGTAATATTATTAGAAAACATTCTATAAATTTCCACTGCTATGCAGATGATACTCAGTTATATTTGTCCATGAAACCAGAGGAAACAAACCAATTAGTCAAACTACTGTAACCCGCTACTCATAGGTTGTCACAATAACTCTTTGAAAATCCTCCAATTAATTCAAAATGCTGCAGCCAGAGTTCTGACTGGACTTAGGAAGCGAGATCACATTTCTCCAACATTAGCTTCTCTGCATTGGCTCCCTGTCAAAACTAGGATAGAATTCAAAATTCTTCTCCTCACCTACAAAGCTCTTCATAATAAAGCTCCATCTTATCTTAAAGACCTCATGGCTCCTTATGCTCCCAACAGAACGCTTCGTTCTCAGAGCGCTGGTCTGCTTGTGGTTCCTAGAGTTTCTAAATGTAGAACAGGAGGCAGAGCATTTAGCTACCAAGCTCCTCTCCTATGGAACCAGCTTCCAGTCCAGGTTCGAGAAGCAGACACCCTCTCTAGTTTTAAAACTAGGCTTAAAACCTTTCTTTTTGACAAAGCGTATAGTTAGAGATGGTTCTGGTCACCCTGAACCATCTCTTAGTTAAGCTGCTATAGACTTAGACTGTTGGGGGACGTCCTTTATTGACTGAGCTCTTTTTTCTCTTTCTCTCTTCTATCCGCCAACATGCCTCCATTTCCACATGTGACTAACTTTGTCCCTTTTCTCTCCTAGTTGTGCTTCTCCCCTTCTGTCTCTCTCTATCCTCATCTACAGGTATCATCAGACTCAGAGTCGTGTGTCTCCAGTGTTCAGTTGCTGGTCCAACCATCCCGCCTGTGTTCTGTTGCTGCTTGTTTTGTTGTTGTGGTTGTGTTCTTTTCTCTCTTGTCTATCCCCTCACCCCAACCGGTCAAGGCAGATGGCCGCCCACACTGAGCCTGGGTCTGCTGGAGGTTTCTTCCTCGTTAGAGAGGGAGTTTTTCCTCTCCACTGTCGCTATTTAACTGTACAATTTATCGATTGGCTACAATTAAAAGCTTGCTCTATGTGGGAATTGTTGGGTTTAGTTGTGTAAGGTCTTAAAACCTTACTTGTAAAGTGCCCTGAGATAACTGATGTTGTGAATTGGCGCTATATAAATAAAGTTGAAATTGAACTTAGCCACCTGAGACGGTCCTATTTGCCTCTTTTCACCACTGAGCTGCTGTCTCAAATAGTCTACTGTTTTCTGACAGAGCTTGCTGTTACTTAGTTTATGACCCCTAGCTGCTAAGGCCTTTAATACTGCAATTCAACTCAACTCAACTTTATTCATATAGCGCCAATTCACAACATCAGTTATCTCAAGGCACTTTACAAGTAAAGTTTAAGACCTTACATAACTAAACCCAACAAATTCCCACATAGAGCACACTTTTGATTATAGCAAGTCAATAAATTGTTCATTTTAATAGAGACAGTGGGGTGATGCCACTTGTGTTTCGTTAAAAGCTGTAGTCAGCTCCATTAGCTAAAGCTGGAAAACGGTTACCAGTGGTGCTATATAGCTAAGTGCCCCTCATATACAATCTGTTTCACTCCACTCCAATCTGTACATTGTAGTGTTTGCTTATCTTTGTCACTTATTTCTGAGGATAAATCTGGATATCCTGAGGTCTGTGTCAGTTTTAAAACAAAAACAAAAAAACAAAACACTACTCTGGGAAAAGTAATATAAATGCATTTTAAATGTGTTTGCCTGCTTTATTCCTCTATTTGCATCATATCGAACACAAAAACATCACTGGTATTACTTGCATTAGGATGCATCAGCTAAATTAATCCCTCTCACTGAAGCGCCAATTCAAAACATCAGTTATCTCAAGGCACTTTACAAGTAGGTTTTAAGACCTTACACAACACAGACTAAGTCTTCTTAGATACACTGCAGATACTGGTCCTGACGTGTTGTTCCTCCTGTGCTGGGTCATTCTCTTGTGTAATGATTGTATACTTCTGAGCACTCTTCATTGCACTGAACTGCATATACTTGTTACAAAACCCACAAAGAGACAAAACAAGACGTACAAAGGGAGTAGAGGGCAGAGCTGGGACCTTCTCTGCAGTCACCTCTGCGCCACGAGATGGCGCCAAAGAACCGCTGTAATAAGCACTGGGGTTGTGAGGCCAGTAATTAGACTGCTTCTGCCTGACAGGACTGACCCCAAACGCACAACGAGGACAAGACTAAGAGTTTAATTAATTAATTAAACACAAAGATAAACACAGGAATGAAACACACACACACAAGGAACAAAAGAGAAATTCAAAATCTCTGCACATGCAGGTAAACTAAATAGCAAACAAGTAAACAAAGGATCCCTGACTAAAAATAATAATGTGACGTATCTAGGTTTAAAAGAACGTGACGTGATAAGATAAACTACGGTGTGACCAGAACCGGACAAAACATGCCATGACTAAACTTGACTAATGTAATTCATGAAAAGGACATGACATAACACTTACACGACACGACATGAACCCACACTCACGAACAGGGAAATGTTGAAAAAGATACAACATGATACAATGACAGCATGACATCGGACAAGATGAAGCAGGACAATAAACAACAGACCAACAAGACACGACAGGAATTTAAATATATTACAAGACAGAAAACAAGAAAGAGGTGTATGTAATTACATGACACAGGCATGACACAAGATATAGGGACAAAAGAAGAAGAAAAACAAGACAGCACCACAGCGCCCTCCAGGAGCTGGAGGCCTAACTGTCACAATACTATGTTGCTCCTCTTTCTCCTCTCGTTGGCTCTGCGTCTCAGGCTTTTCCGTTGTCCTTTTTCAGGGCTGAGACGCAGCCTTGTTGAAAGCCCATCTGGGATAGGCATAGGTCCTGAAAGCTGCCTTTAGATGCATGTTTTCCTTCTTCTTGGCTACAGTGGAAGTGGGAATGTTTTCAGCTCTGTGGTTCAGGTTACTGATGACTGATAGTTTGTGCTGCAGGGGATGATGAGAGTCAAACAGTAGGTACTAGTTAGTGTGGGTGGGATGTGATGGTTTGTGTATCTGTAGAGGCAATAACCTATTAGGAACCTGATGAATGTATAAAAAGTCAATCAAAGTTGTCTTTCTGTTGTCTTTTATTCTTGCCTACCTAAATACCTCCTCCATTGCTAGGGAGTAAAGATGTGTCTTTTCATTAGCTCAGTCTCAGGGTCAGTCAGCAGGAGAAAAGTGTAACAGAAACAAAGCAAATCAAAGTTCTGCTGCCATGCTCTCACATGCTGTACAACAATTTTGACTAGACAGTGTCTCCCTACCTCGCTTTCTCATAAAGAAGAAAAGGTTTACTATTTTAAAATATTTCTGTAAGCAGGTATATAACTCATTCTATGCTTACTTTGCTTAGTAGAGATAAAAGCAAATACATATGAGGATATATCAAGTAATATGAATCACAGTTCTGTCACAAGCGAAAACACACACATAGTAGAAATTCCATTAAAATCCCTCCCCTTTAATTATAAATTAATCAACACACAAAGTGAACAGAGAAACATCAGTATCAGCTAAATTCAGAAAGGCGTTGTTTGGCTACCATCATAAACTGTTCACAGAAAAATGCAAGAGCTGTTTTTGCAAGGTGGAAGCACCTCTGGTGATAACGCTTAGCAAAAGAATGTGGCAGAACTAAAATCGGTTACAGTGAACACAGAACAAAAGTGGTTATAACGAACACAGTATCATTTACACACAATCAGCTTTTTCTTAATCAGAGCTAGTGTCAGATAAAAGTTCACAAGGTTGCTTGTCCCATGAGAACAAACCTAGAACACAGTCATCAGTCACAGGTGCAGGCATGTACCGTACTGTTACTAGTACAGCAAGAGATTCCACAGAACCCTAGCCACCTATACCACGGTTCTCTGTTCATCTCAAGGCTTTATGTAGAACTTTAGTAACAAACAAAGGATTAGCAAGATTATAACTGTGACTGAACAAAGTCCCACAGTTCACACAATGTCTCTCACAGTTCTCGGTTGTTGCGTTAGTGCTTGGTCCAAGCAGATCTAACCAAGATACTGACGTATGGGCGTTGTCCTGTCCTGGTCCACGATGCCAGTGCAATAGCCAACCAGTTTGTATGGAGTTCACCCGAGCAACTGGTCTTTGTAGTGTTGTAGGGGGTCGTTGTCACTGTTAGGTTTACCTCACCTTTGTCACTAGAGACACAACTGAACTGTACAGTAGTGTACTGTAGCGCTGAAGTCCCTCATAGGTGACCCGAAGTCACTGTGTATTTGTTTTCTCAGTGTTACTGCTGGGTGTTATTGCTGATCCCAGCCCTCGTGCTGGTGGACAGCTGGTGAGAAGTCATCTACTGGCTCCGGGACCTTCCTGCAGTGGCTCGCATGGGCGCACGTCACCTGGAACAACACCTGGAAGGGTCCAACCCACTTCCTTTCAGTGTTTAGGGTGATGTTCTCGTACCACAATCCAGTCGCCTGGTTCCAGAGAGTGTAGAGGCCCTTGTGCTGGAACTGGTAAAGCTGCTGTCACCTGCTGAGAGATCGGCAGACAAAGACTTACAGTACTGTAACATGTCATCTTCACAAAGTGAAGTGGATGCTAACGGCCTCTCAGTGGGATGTATTACCATGGGTGGGGACTTTCCCCACCCATGGATTTCAGAAGGACTTAAATTCCCCCTACACCTTTGTCTCATTCTCATGTACATTATCACCACTGGTAATGCTTGTATCCATGTGAGTCCTGTCTCAGCACAACATTTAGCCAATTTGCGTTTCAGGCTACCATTTTCTCGCTCTATAGCTCCTCCACTGGTGGGATGGTAAGGAACCAATTTGGTCAATAGCTTCATTCACAAAATGTGATCCATTGTCACTAGAAATCCTCTCTGGAATGCCCCATCAGGGAAGTATTTCAGTTAGCAAAGCCTTGCCCACTGTGCCACTAGAGGCATGTTTTGCTGGAAACACTTCAATCCATTTGGACCACATGTCTACAATAGTGAGAAAATACTTCTTTCCCTGACATGGAGTGAGTTCAGTGACATCCATGTGTTCAAATGGTCTGGTCGGCTGTGGATGTGCTGCTAACGGTTGTTGGTGTTGCTTACGACCTGTGTTGTGTGTGTTACAGATCATGCAAGCTTGGCAGAATTTTTGTGTACTGCAAAACCCTTTTGTAAACCAGTGCTGAGTTAATGCTTTCACCATCCCTCTTTGGCACATGAGCCAAGCCATGTGTCAACTTAGCAAAATGAGGAAAAAAGTGTTTAGGCAAACACGATTTACCATCTGGTCCCCACCACACATCATCACAGATCTCGGCTCCGCACATCTTCCACTGAGTCCATTCCTGAGGAGTTGAAAAAGATTGAAGTGCAGAGAGAGAGTCAGGTGGAACAGAGGAGGTGATGGAAACAGCTGTAAGAGGGAGGGGTAGAAGTGAGGCTTTGTCTTTTGCCAATTTACAAGCTTCAGTGCGTGCTACCAGCTCTACCACTTGTGCAGATACGTGAGATGGCAGGGGGCTGGACTAGAGAACATCATGCTCTGTGCAAACTGCATAGCCCACACGAGGAGAAACAGTATAAGGGTCCCTGGAAGCAGAGCCATCTGTGAAAAGCACAAGATCAGGATTAGTCAAAGGAGTCTCCTGTAGGTCAGGTTTTGGTGAACACACCTACTGGAGAGAAGCAACACAGTCATGAGGTTCACCATCGTCAGGGGTGGGCAGTAAAGTAGCTGGATTCAGAATAGTGCAACGTTTAACTGTAATGTTTGTGTAAGCGTGTCCATTGCGGTGTGTATGTGTGTCAGTGCCATCACCTCCCTCCTCAGCCTAAGCTACGCTGTCACCAGGTCCCGACCGGCTCCCCACCCGTCAGTCCGCCCTCGCAGAAGCTGGTCTGTGTCCCTCTTCCTTGCAGTACGGACACCGTCCCTCAGTGGATTGGCAGTTTCAAGTCCAATGTCCTTCTTTACAGCACTTAAAGCATGTTTCTCGGCCATGTCCTTTTTGCCTGCGCGAGCAACCTCGTCCTCCTCTGGTGTAGCCTCTTCCCCGACCGCGGTTCTGTTGTGCGAATGCCTGATACATGGTTACAGCTGCCAGATGTAACTCTTTTCTGTCTTTGTTTTACTTTGAAGCAGCTGTGGTTGCAACGGTGGCAATAGTTGCAGGGCAGGCAGACTTTGAAGCAGTGGTTGTAGGACAGACAGGTCTGATTGTTTTTGCTGTTGTGCGAATGCCTGATACATGGTAATAGCTGCCAGATGTAACTCTTTTCTGTCTTTATTTTCCTTCTCTTCTTTCTGTCGCAACAGTTTGCTGGAAAGCATGATTTGCATGACGTTGAACGTCCTCCAATCTCGCTCCAGTATCAGCATCAGGTCTGATGGGTCAGCTTTGCCCTTCAGGAAATAGTCAGTTAGGTGCATTTCCCAGGAACTGGGTTTATCGCCAGGCTGATTAGGTGGGGCCATTCCCCCGTGTCTGATGAATGCCTCCCTTAGGCGATGGAGGAAATTATCCACAATTCTCTGTCTCTTTGTCTGCAGCTCCTGACTTTGCCAATGTTCATTCTGACAGGGAATAGTTGGTAACGGTGGTAACAGTTGCAGGGCAGGCGGACTTTGAAGCTGTTGTTGTTGTTATTGTGGTTGCAGGACAGTTGGGCAGGAATCCAGGTTTGGGTCCAGCTTCAGCGCACTCTGGGCATAGGAACAACACATCAGGACCAGTATCGGCCGTGTATCTCCACTTAAAAGACAAAGGCCACTCATGTTTTTGTTTTGTGTCTTTTGTGTCGGTTTTGTAACAAGTATATGCAGTTCAGTGCAATGAAGAGTGCTCAGAACTATGTACTGGTAAAACCAAACAACCATTACACAAGAGGATGACCCAGCACAGGAGGAACAACACTTCAGGACCAGTATCTGCAGTGTATCTCCACTTAAAAGATGAAGGCCACTCGTTTGAAGATAACAACGTTCACATTATGGACAGAGAAGACACGTCCAGGTAAACAGCCACTCTCTCGAGAGGTGGAGGCCTCAGACACAACTTGTCTCCCATCTACCATGCTGCCCTTTCAGTTATGCCCAGAAAGATCAAGACCACTTCACACGTCCCCCACAAAGGACACAATTAATGACCCTGTACTGGTTGGAGGAGGAGTCACGGTAGCTGAGAATTCACGCCTACTCACTACCCTCAGCCCCCTTTGTTACTAGAAGGCTTAGTCTGTGTTGTGTAAGGTCTTAAAACCTACTTGTTAAGTGGCTTGAGATTAACTGACGTTGTGAATTGGCACTTCAGTGAGAGTGATTGTTTTAGCTGCTGCATCTTAATGCAAGCAATGCCAGTGACGTTTTCCATTCAGGTATGAGTTTAAAATGCATGTAGTGCTTATTTGGTCACATATACACAGAACAGGCGATTCTAAGCGTTTTGACACGGTTTTCAGTGACAGTGATTCATTTAGCTTCTGCATCTTAATGCAAGCAATGCCATGCCAGTGTTGTTTTCCACCCAGATATGATCCAAATGTCCCATAACTTTCTACAACTAAATTCAAACAAAATTGAGGTTATTATAATCGGTGCTAATAACCACAGAGACTCATTACTGAATCACATTGTTACATAACGTTAGCTTCAAGTTCTACTGCAAGGAACCTGCTGGACTTCCTGACAGGCAAGGCCCCAGTTAGGATCGGAAACAGGATGTCAGATACCACCACAATGAACACTGGCACCCCACAGGGGTGTTTCCTCAGCCCCATTCTCTACACTTTGTTCACACATGATTGTTTCGCCTCCCATAAGGACAACATCATACTAAAGTTTGCTGATGACACTGCAGTAATAGGAAGGATCACTGGGGGAGATGAAACAGCCTACAGGAGGGAGGTGGCCAGTCTGGTGATATGGTGTGAGGACAACAACCACACCCTCAACACAGACAATACGAAGGAGAGGATAGCGGACATGAGGAAAGAGAGGAGACCTCATCAGCCACTGTTCATCCGGGAGCTTGAAGTGGAGAGGGTGAGCAGCTTCAAGAACCTTGGGGTCCACATCAGTGAGGACCTCATCTGGACTCTCAACACCACACAGTTGGTCAAGAAAGCACAACAGCGGCTTTTTTTTTTTGTGAGGAGGCTGAAGAGTTTGGTATGTCACCCAAGATCCTCTGCAACATCTACAGTTGCACAGTTGAGAGCATCCTGACCAACTGCATCACTGTGTGGTACGGCAGCTTGACTGTGACGGACCATAAACGCCTGCAGAGGGTGGTGAAGACAGCTGAGAGGATCATCAGGACTTCACTGCCCTCTCTGCAGGCTATCTACCATCGCAGAGTCCACAGGAGCTGCCTCCATTCTCAAGGACGTCACCCACCCCCAACATGGACTGTTTACACTTCTCCCCTCAGGTCGGAGGTACAGGAGTCTGAAATGCAGGACCTCCAGACTCAGAAACTCATTTTATCCTTCAGCCATTAAACTCCTGAACAGTTAACCAATGAATTCACACTTTACTTGACTTTACTTTGAACTTTTCACTCATAACAACACACTTGCTTTAAACTGCTGTTATTATTATTACCAGTGTATAGCTGATGTTCTTATTTTTATTACTACAACAGTTTATATTTTAGTTTATTTTTACTCTTAAAGTGTATATATAGAATTATGCTTGCTTTTATGATTACTTATTTCTTTGGCATTCACTGTGGACAGCAAAGTAAGAATTTCATTGTACAGGAAAACTTGCTTTCCAATGCACATATGACAATAAATGCTTTGACTTGACTCTGTGCATTTGAGACCAAAAGAACACTACTTTGGTAAAAGTGATTTAAATACATTTTAAAGGTGTTTGCTGGCTTTAATCTTCTATTTGGATCATATCTAACACAAAAACATCACTGGCATTGCTTGTACTAGGAGACAACAGCTAAAACCATCACTGAGGCTGGAAACAGTGCCAAAACACTTAGAATCACCTGTTCTGTTTTATTTAGATCATATCTAACACAAAGATTTCACATAAAACCAGCGGTTGCTGTTTAATTTCTTCCAGCGTCGTAGACATGTGAGTTTACTTTGATTGCTAATCTTTGTCAGCCAAATGTTGCCTGAACTGAAGCTGCATTGGGGTTTATAAGTGTCTTGTGATATCAGAAAAGCTGTTCAACCACACTGGTTGTTGGACTGGTGACCTGTACTGCTCCTCTCAAGCCACATGACAGTTGGGATAGACTAGATAGGCATATTTACAAGTCTTGAGAAAACAAATCGGTACAACAAATCCTGCCTCTGTACCTTAAAGTAAAGAGTTCCTCAACCTGGCTGTTCCAGAATCAAAAGGAGTGGGACCCTCTGCTTCAGTGCTCTGTTAAAATCCTGCATCTCTGGTGGTGAGGTGGCAGTTGCACATTTAGAAAAGTTCAATCTGTGGCAGGTCTGTTCTCCAGCCAGCTGAGGCAATGTCTCTTTGAACTTTGTAACTGCTTCATGGGACACAGGTGTAATTTCATGTATCTGATCAATCAGTTTGAATTCTGGTTAGTCAGCGTCTTGTTTTTGTCTTTTTGTTATTAGAGACCATCTTGCTCTGTACTTAGTCAGGTAGGATTTTGTTTTGTTTTATAGACTAATTGCTACTTTTCTTTATTAACATATATCATTTTACTATTTAGCCTCATAGCGAGTGTCTGTAGTTAGTTGTGGTGCTGTGATTTTAAGTTTGTTCATTATTTCTCCTGAATCACAACCAGCCTTCCAGTGTGTCTACTTTTTTGTTTGCCACACATTCGTAGGTGTTGGAGCAGCGTATATTCCTATTGATATGATGTCTTTTTGGTGAAAATGGTTCTGTCCTGTGAGTTTAACTATGACTTCAACCGCAAGTCAAACTCTTCCACAAAACTAACCCTGACTCAAATCTGTACGACGTAGGTAGTGTGTTCAGCTTCATCATAATGAAACTAGCAGCGCAACAACCATGGTTTGTGACCACAGTGATGGCATTACTTGTTTACCTGATTATTAACATCTTTTTGAAAGGAGGGAGCATCTCAGTCTCAACTGCCAGTGCAGGAGTCTGCTTGTGTTTCACCTGGAATTCAGTGAAAAAACAAAAACACATTAACAACAGATAGATATCACATCTTTACAGATTATTAGGCTGTAAGTAAGTAAATAGCAAGATTCAGGAACATATCAATAAGCGCCTAAAACGTCTCCATCTGTCTAAGCATATTTTTCCGTCTAGTCTAATACATATAAAACACTGTAATAATGTGGTACATAAGTCCATAATAAATTTTAATCTTATCTGTATAAATTATGGTACTCACATTCTCACAGCAGCTTTAACAGGGAGTGGGTTTTGTCGTTTTAGCTTTTTTTGACTGAAGATCTTTTGTCTTACCAAGCTATATGCAGCACTTTCTTACGTGCTGCACAGCTGTTGGAACTACAGATATTGTTTCTACCATAGCCCCAAGTACAAACCACAGCATGTTGCTAACTTGTAACACATTCTGGCACAAAAAAGATATATAGTTAATTTGATACAGTAATTGGTGAACTTTTAAGTCGTTATTATTCACCTACTATAGTTCTGTGGAGGGCCACATGTACAACAGAAACACAGGTCTGGTTGTTACATGCTAACAAAATGGTCCAAACCTTGTGACTAAGCGCCTGCTGGTTACCACCGAGGGAGCGGCACCAACCTGACCGCACGCATTCACTCACCTCAGTTAGGATCCGTTTCTCCCGTTTAGCTGTCCACTAGCGGTTGCACGCGCTCTTAAATCGCTATTAATCACCTACTATAGTTCTGTGGAAGGCCACATGTACAACAGAGACACAGGTCTGGTTGATACATGCTAACAAAATGGTCCAAACATTGTGACTTAGCGCCTGCTCGTCACCGCCGAGGGAGAGTTTCTCCCGTTTAGCTGTCCACGAGCGGGTGCACACGCTCTTACGACGCCACATGAACATTTTTCTTATATATACACTCAGGACAAACTACGCGCACACAACAACGTTACTGTTGTCGATTTGTTTGTTTTACGTGTGGTGAATAGTCGTATACCCACCTTTAGCCGGGCAAACCGAAGGGTTGTGCGGCGCTCGCTTTTGACCTCACAGCCTGCGTCGCGCCGGCGCAATGGGATTGGAGTCCGGCGAAACCATATGTGGGGGACTTGTATCGTCTGGTCGTGAAATTTTGCTAGTGGTAAAAGTTGCAGATTGTGTTATCTATGTATATATCTTATTAGAAGAACATCACAAACAGGGGTGGTGAATAGTTTCCCATGGTCTGGGGAATTAAGGGCCTGAGGAAGTTGGGAATCTTTGTAAACTTACCTGTTGTTTGGTTTCCTCCTATGAAGGGGTGGAGCCTGGGCTATAAGAAGGGTGACCAGACTTAGACTGAGAGAACTAGTGGACTGATGAAGACAGAGAGCACAGAGGTAAGGCAGTGCGCAGCTGAGATAAAAATGTTAATTTCAATGTTCATTTCTCTTTTCTGATAAGTTGAATACATAGTTCATTTACTTTACCCGTTTCTGTCATGTGAAGCTGTTTTTGTATTAGTATTACCCTAAACATTAGACTGAAATGTGTAGGTTTTGTTGCAGTTACTTTTATGATGAACCTCTAAACCTGTAAGCAAATATGTGATGGACAGTCTGTTTAGGTGAAGAGTATGTGTGTAGCTCTGTGAAATAGTTTAGTCACGAGTTCTGTAGTTCCTTTGATGAGTCAAAGTTAGTTAAGGTACATCTACAAATGACCCCTGGTAGGATATTAGGGATGATGAAGTCTTATGTAAGTCATAAATGGGTTTAAAGAGAATGTAAGAACGTGTGTAAGAAAAAGTTCAGCAAGATTGTGGCCTATGATTTAAAGCTGAATTTGTCTTCTTTTGAGTAACTTTGAGACAAATCTAGCTTGTATTTAGTTTAAGTTTAGTTTTAGTTTAGATTATTTTATTTTTTAGAGCATTCATACATCTAGGGATGTCCCACTTGAATAAACCCAACATAAATTGGTCCTTCGAGCCAGATCCCAAGGGACGACATCCTTCGAGGAGGGAGAGGACGCACTGAAGTCTGTCGACAGCCGGACGTCTAGGAACGCCTGTGGAAAATCCAGGACGTGAAATTCGTGCCTGGGCCGGTGTTGTAGAGTCTGATCTTCCCTCGTTGAGTGTTGACCGACGGGATCCACAAGACTGTTCCGGTGAAATAATGAGTACATTGGGTTTACTTCACAATAAGGAAGTAAATTCGGTCTAGGTTCACTTCGCCGTAGGGAAGTGTTAAAAGTATTTGTGGTTTACTCTGCCATGAGTGAGATTAATTGGTTTGGTTTACTCCGCCGTAAAAAGGAGCGCAACGTACATAAATGAAAATTAGTCATGCATGCGTGTGAATGAAGCGCTTGCGAGTGTGAATGCCACTAGTGGAAGCTGCAGCACGGAGGGAAACCTAACGGTGCCAACAAACTCTGTGGTCTGTTAAAGTACACAAGTAGTGGATTAGGAATTTAGGTCCTGAGAAAGACGCGTAGTCTAAAGGACTAAGAATTGTCATAATAGGAAACAAAACAAGCAAGTCTGCCTTAGACACGAGCAAGTTGTGTATCCAGGCAGCACAAAATACTTAAGAGTGGAAAAAGAAGCACGATTTTGAGTGCAAGCTGGTTCATACTAAAATGTGTCAACTTCGAGTGGAAAGAAGCAGAGGGATAAGCAAGGACAACAGGCATGTGCAAAGCTGTGGCTAGAACAGGCACAGAAGAGAAAACCAGACTTTCAGCAGGGAAAGTCTCGACGAGTTGCATTAGCAGCTGCACTAGTGAAATCAGATGTCTTTGAGAACAGGGGCAGACTTGAAGAGGTGTTCAAACAACGCAGCAGGTTAGAGGATGATGGGAATCTTCATGGCCCCTACCGACAGCAGCTAAAACAAGCTCTTATGGGAGGCTTCCTGTCTTCTGTCTCAGACTTTATTAGCAAGCATAATGTAAATCACCGTACTGACGATGTCCCTAATCTAATGAATTATGCCCAACATGCTCAAGATGTAATAAAGGGGAAGAAAAAGAGAACAGTGACCTCCACATTCTCTGAAGACAGTCATGACCTTGAAGTTTTCTTTCAAGCACCAGTCAGGGGCTGTGGGAGGAACAGCAGAGGCAGAAGCAGGGGGAGAGGTGTAGGGGTCAGCCATCAGAGAGAACAGCATGACAGCTGTTGTGTGGCAAACCCGGTCATTACGCTAGGCACTAGCACAGCATGGGAGCAGTAGATGTTCTGAGCACATCATTTGGAAAAAGATGGGATATGTGAACATAAAGGCCCAGAGGAAATGACATCTATGGTAATGGTAAATATCAATGCAGGTTAAAAAGATGAGGAAGAACCCAGTGAAAAGCCATTTAAGACGTTATAGGTTTTAAAACGGAAGGGGGGCAAAAGACAGAATGGCTTTGAGCGTCAGAGGCCGAATTGGAATCAAGGAAGCAGATGGAGACTGCGGTGCGTTGACATAAAAAACAACATGGTCATCCTGAGCACACATTGCCACGGAGAGGGCAGAGCGACCCAAGCAGCAGCTGGAAGTCCGTTGCCTGTCACCCAAGTTGGAGTGATCAAGATCTAACAAATAGACAGAAGAGGGAGAAGCCTGTACGACCAGCAGAGAGTAGAGGAGAAATTAGATGAAGTTTGAAGTATTGAATTTGATTAGACTCTGATTACAGTGACTGATTTCACATACAAATTATGATATGTGTGATGAGCTTCATAATGACACTATCACTTTTCAACATAGAAATGATTTTTGGTTATTAAATGTATTACATCGTGAAGATGACTGTTAACATCTTAATATAGTTTAACATATGAAGTAAAACGTCAATGAAGACTGATCTGTGTCAGTGAATCAGAATAAATTCTGTGTGCACAAGGTTATTAAAAGGGAAATGCAGAGTGGAAAGCACCAAAAAGGTGATGATGGTGATGGGGAATCAGGATGTACATGAAGAACTGCATCTCTGATCAACAATCGTGCCCGGGGAAGCGAAAGGAGGTAAAAAATACTTCTATCTACACACATCTATACATGAATATAGATGATAGATGATGATAGATAGGACTAAAATGCCTATAAATTGACTGATTTGCAATATGTGGCCAATTTAAGCATCTTATTAATTAACTGCTTAGTAAAACATTCAGTGTTCCATTACATCATGTTACTGTCCACCTGAAAAACAAAATACTATTTATTGATGAGCTACCTTTTTGGTCTCCACTAATGTCAAATAATAAAGGCATGTGAGTGAGGAATCTCAGTGGATCAGTAAAGATAAACATTCTATTTCACCAAAAGTCGCAATTTCTTCCATTGTTACTATAATCCCATATTGAATACATTGGCATTGTGGTAGCAATTGGTATAGTATCATCCATCTCTTCACATGCCAGTAATATCTTTCTAAACTCATTATTATGAAATTTCCCTTAATCAAAGAGACAGCTTTAAAGCTACAGAGCACATGACCACGTACCTCCAGTTTTTTCGACTGCAGGACTTTCCCCCGGCCTAAATGAGGATGTTCTTCTCCAGACCCTGCAGCCTGAGACAAGCCATCAATAAGGTCATAAGTAATTACACATCCCATCTATAATTGTTTTGGGCAAAATCGAATTTCTTGGCTTTGCACTATAAATTTGATGTTCTTGTGATCACAGTTGACTTACCTTTTTCAATCTGACTTTTGTCAGTAACTAAGTAGTTATTAAATACTGCCTTCTCTCATTCCATGCGGCCTGTGCAGTGACTGTATGCAGCAAAACAAAATTAGTTGTCCTCACTGCTTTCTTTGTGGCCAGGCTGGACATTGAGCTATTGGCTGTCTGCAAAGGAAGTTGCCGGGAAACTGGGGGAGGTCACTGGACAGGGACAGCCACTGACTCCCATCAGAGAAGAGTCCCCTGTACGGGTTACATCTGCAAAAAGATGCAGTGCCGAACAACGAAACAGACTACGTCAGCCACCACTAAGAAAACCCAGAGCACGGCTCATTGGGAGGCGTTGTATGGTCTCATGTTCTATTAATGGAGTCCCAATCACAATGCTGCTGGACTCGGGGCCCAGGTGACCATGGTGGGAAGAACCTGGATGGAGACTACACTCCCCAGTGTCCAAATTCAGCCCCTTGAGTCTCTCCTTCCTGACTACTTCCTGACTACTAGTTACAAGTAGCTGCAGCTAATGGCACCGATGACTTCGAGGGATAGGCAGATGTTGAACTTCAGATTGGCAGTGAGATTAATGGACATGTCACCATACAAGTACAAGTTGACCTCTGTTAGGCAGTAATATTATCGCAAAGATGATCAGATCAAATTAAGAAAACAGAGGTGAGGTTGATGTCTGTGCTTTACTCATAGAAGCCTT
Organism: Macropodus opercularis; assembly: GCA_030770545.1. Lineage (NCBI taxonomy): Eukaryota > Metazoa > Chordata > Actinopteri > Anabantiformes > Osphronemidae > Macropodus > Macropodus opercularis. The sequence goes on from CM061110.1 coordinate 3,157,878, forward strand.
CCAGTTATGTTTTTATGTTATATATGTTTCACACATATATAACGAAAGCAGGCAAATTATTGTTCTTTTTGTCCCAAATGCACGTGCACCAGACCTAGGCAAGTAGTAAGCAATACTATGACAGGCATGTGAAAGGTGCCATACTGCAACCAGGGGACCGAGTACTGGTAAGAAACCTGTCTGAGCGGGGCGGTAAGCTCCGTGCAGTAAGCTCCGTGCTTACTGGGAAGGGAGTGTGCATAGAGTTGTGGAAAGGGTTGGCGATGGTCCTGTGTATAGAGTGCAGGCAGTGACTGGACAGAAAACCCTTTGTGTCCTGCACCAAAACCTACTGTTTTATGTAAATGACTTGCCTTTGGAACCTGTAGAGCACAACCAGCGTGTGCCTAAAACAGAGTGCGAACCAAGAAACAGACAAGTGCAAAGCACAGAAACAACAAAGCAGGAATCTGACCATTTCAATGAAGACGGGGAATATACGTACTGCCTCAGAACCATACAAGTGTATGAAAGGAGAACGGCTAGACCTTGTATACCTCAGGCAACACCACACATTGAGCTTAGAGCTGTAGCTCCACAAGATGACTTGGGAACTACACTCAGGCAGGACAGTTTTGCACTGACTCTGTACTTTTCTTGTAAGAATTAAAGACAACAGAAAGACCACCTTGATTGGTTTTTGATTCATTCACCAGGTTCCTAACAGGTTTTTGCCTCCACAATTTGGTGTCAGAAGGGGGATCCGCTGGTGGTCGTCAGAGGGGTCGCTGACGGTGGAAAGACGTCGCCCTGAGCGCAGCTCAGCCTCAACCTCCTCTACAAAAACATAGTGAGACGAAGGACCTAAAGCATCACCTCTGATCTCCATCGGACGGATCCTACGAGCTCAAAATTACTTAAACTAGGAAACCTGGTGAGTCATTGACATATTTGCTTCTCATATGTCCTGGGGAACAGTGAACAGTATAATATGGCACTGATTTGAGTGTTCGTCAGTGAATACTATAATATGGCACTGATATGAGTGTTAGTCGGTGAACACTATAATTTGGCATCGAACTTTCGCAGAGACGACTGTGACCGTACAACTACGCGTAGTGCTGCTTTATGGGGAGCAGTTATGGTAAAGTTGGTTTGGAGCCACAGGGTCCCAGTGTGGATATCATGAGGAAGAAATATGGAGACGATAGTATCAGTTGCCTTTCTGTGTGGACAAAACAATATGGGTTCCCAGAGGGTGGTTCATTAAAAATGTATCAAAATGACATTTAGGGGAAAAAAGAAAAAAAAATTGAAAGAAGACAAACAAAAGTTGAGAAAAAGAGAATTTGAAGTCAAAAGATTTAGATAATGTGGGAAAAGCATAGAAAATGCTGGCAACAATGTAAAAATTAAGCTGAAAGTAGAGAGAGAAAACGATTGCAAAAGGAAATGTCTACGGTTAAAAGTAGAACAGAGAATAATTCTGCAACCGGCAAACAGCCACCACCCAGTGCATCTTCTCTTTATCCGCAGATCACTGCACTGAAGCTTGTCCCGGACCTGGATTCCTACCTGTCTGTCCTGCAACTGCACCCACAACAACAACAGCAAAAACAATCAGACCTGTCTGTCCTACAACCACTGCAACAGCTTCAAAGTCTGCCTGCCCTGCAACTATTGCCACCGTTGCAACCACAGCTGCTTCAAAGTAAAACAAAGACAGAAAAGAGTTACATCTGGCAGCTGTAACCATGTATCAGGCAGTCGCACAACAGAACCGTGGTCGGGGAAGAGGCTACACCAGAGGAGGATGAAGTCGCACAGGTCAACAAGGACACAGCCGAGGAACATGCTTTAAATGCGGTGAAGAAGGACATTGGGCTCGAAAATGCCAATCCACTGAGGGACGGTGTCCGTACTGCAAGGAAGAGGGACACAGACCAGCTGACTGTCCGCTGGATGTTTCTGCGGGAGCGGACTGACTGGTGTGGAGCCGGTCTGGGCCCCGTCACGGTGCAGCTGAGGCTGAGGAGGGAGGTGATTGCACTGACACACACACACCGCAATGAAGAACGCTTGCTATGCTTAACCTCAGATGCTTCTACTAACTGCAATGAAGAACGCTTACCTTGCATAGATTCAGAAATGATTTTACAGTGTTTGATGGATTTAGAAAGTAGAATGAAAACACCACAAGGCACCTATGTGCACCTGACTGAACCACACACGCAATTTCCAGAAATGGTTTTAACAATAAATGGCGAGCAAGTCACTTTTTTTGTAGACAGTGGAGCTACACGCTCTGTGATGACGTCCTTAATGTCTACAGCGCATGCGTTAGTTAACCCAGAAGAAACAGACTATATGGATCCAGAAGACTTACACTGCACCATTCATGTGTCACAGGGCTCAGAGAAACAATTCGAGCAGCAATGGACGACTGCGTTGTCTGACAAATTGACCACAGGTTATCTGTACTGGACAGAGCATGACTGTGCTCTCTCTGTCACTCTCCCACCACAGTTGGACAAACTGTATGATGTGTTTTCCTCTGTACCACACATTTCTCTCACCAAAAGCAGGTCTGCTGACTGGAAAGACTTGGGACGATTTGCATTACGATGCAGATGTCTGACTGATTGGCAAAGTGCACCTGAGGAAACGGTTTCCTATTCACCCATTGGTAGAGTATACAGACGGTGTTTCACTTCTATCATACACACAACTCGTGTGGTGATTCCATTTCCTCAATCTGAGCATCACACATCTTGTCACACGTTGCTCACTGACACAGAGCTAACATCAACTCCTGCTTTAGCAGAAGTGCCACACACTGTGGGCCAGACACAAATACGATGTGGGCCTGATCCGTAACTCCGAACCAGTTGTGGTTAGGCCTAAAACCACATACAGGCCATGTGCAAAACAGTATCCACTCAGACAGGAGGCCATAGACGGCATAACTCCAGTTTTTAACTCACTGACAGAAGCAGGCGTGATCGTACCATGTGACTACAGCCCCTGCTGCACACCTATCTTTCCTGTGAAGAAAGTCAGAGACAAAGGTCAACCCACTGAATGGAGATTTGTGCAGGATCTGCAGGCAGTTAATGCTGCAGTTCAACCCAGAGCCAATAATGTGCCTAATCCTTACACTTTGTTATCACAGGTTCCTCCTGATGCTAAATGGTTTTCCGTCGTTGACTTGTCAAATGCTTTTTTTTTTTAGTGTCCCTGTTCATCCAGACAGTCAGTTCTGGTTTGCTTTCCAGTTCAAATGTCGCATGTCGACATGGACCAGACTTTGCCAGGGGTATGTGGAGTCCCCCACAATTTTTAATGAGGCATTAAGACGCATCTTTCTCTCATGCCAGGAAGTGCTTTGTTGCAATATGTGGATGATATCATTATCTGCAGCCCCACAAAGGACCAGTGTGAAAGAGACACAGTGGCTTTGTTAAAACACCTGGCGGCTGAGGGCCACAAAGTTAGTTTGTCTAAACTACAGTTCGTCCAAGAGGAGGTAACTTTCTTGAGACATGTTATCACAGCAGATGGCAAATCTCTCTCTCCTAAAAGGATTGAAGCTATTCAGACCATCCCAAGGCCGCTAACCAAACGACAGATGATGTCTTTCCTAGGAATGTATTCATATTGTCGAAACTTTATTCCTAATTATGCTGTTCTTAAAGCACCTCTGAGTGAACTCATTCATGGAAAATCACTGCAATCTCATGACAAAGTTCACTGGACTCCTGAGGCAGAGACAGCTTTTGTGAACTTAAAGCTCACTTTACAGACTGAACCAACTTTGGGTCTTCCTGATCCTACCCAACTGTTTGTTCAGATGGTGGATGAAAAAGACAGGTGCATGGTGTCTGTCCTGCTACAAAAGCATGGTGGGAAATTAAGACCAGTAGCTTATTTCTCTGCTAAACTTGATCCTGTGGCAGCCGGACTACCTCGCTGCCTGAGAGCGGTGGCAGCCGCTGAAAAGGCCGTGTTGGCCTCCAGAGACATCGTTGGATATTCTGATCTTGTGTTGATGGTTCTTCACTCTGTTTCTCTAATTCTGCTTGAACAGAAAACATCTCACTTGTCGGCCGCTCGCTGGTTACGATACCACACAGTCCTGTTGGACATGCCTAACATTACAGTTAAACGTTGCACTATCCTGAATCCAGCTACTTTGCTGCCCACCCCTGACGATGGTGAACCTCATGACTGTGTTTCTTCTCTTCAGCAGGTGTGTTCACCAAGACCTGACCTACAGGAGACTCCTTTGACTAACCCTGATCTTGTGCTTTTCACAGATGGCTCTGCTTCCAGGGACCCTGATACTGGTGCTCCTCGTGTGGGCTATTCAGTTTGCACAGAGCATGACGTCCTCCAGTCCGGCCCCCTGCCATCTCACCTCGCTGCACAAGTGGCAGAGCTGGTAGCACTCACTGAAGCTTGTAAATTGGCAAAAGACAAAACTGTTTGGGTTGATTCTAAATACGCTTTCAGTGTAACGCATGACTTTGGAACTCGTTGGAAACACAGAAACGTCCTTAAATCAGACGGACAGCCCATTTCACATCGGGACAAGGTGTCTGACCTCTTGGAGGCTATCCTTTTACCTAAACACGTTGTTGTCTGCAAGTGCACTGCTCATACGACAGGAACTGACTCTGTGTCCTCAGGTAACCGTAGGGCGGATGCAGCAGCTAAGGCAGCCTCACTTCTACACCTCCCTCTTACAGCTGTTTCCATCACCTCCTCTGTTCCACCTGACTCTCTCTGCACTTCTTTCTCAACTCCACAGGAACAGACTCAGTGGAAGACGTGTGGAGCTGAGTTCCGTGATGATGTGTGGTGGGGACCTGATGGTAAACCGTGTTTGCCTAAACACTTTTCCCCTCATTTTGCTAAGTTGACACATGGCTTGGATCATGTGTCAAAGGGAGGGATGGTGAAAGCGTTAACTCAGCACTGGTTTACAAAAGGGTTTTGCATTCACGCGCAGAAATTCAGCCAAGCGTGATCTGTAATACACACAACACAGGTCGTAAGCAACACCAACCGTTAGCAGCACATCCACAGCCGACCAGACCATTTGAACACATAATGATGGATTTCATTGAACTCACCCCATGTCAGGGAAAGAAGTATTGTCTCACCATTGTAGACATGTGGTCTAAATGGATTGAAGTGTTTCCAGCAAAACATGCCTCTAGTGGCACAGTGGGCAAGGCTTTGCTAACTGAAATACTTCCCCGATGGGGCATTCCAGAGAGAATTTCCAGTGACAATGGATCACATTTTGTGAATGAAGCTATTGACCAAATAGGTTCCTTTTTAGGCACCGACATAAGAAGACACTGTGCGTACCATCCTGCCAGTGGAGGGGCTATAGAGCGAAAAAATGGTAGCCTGAAACGCAAACTGGCTAAATGTTGTACTGAGACAGGACTCACATGGATACAAGCATTACCAGTGGTGATGATGTACATGAGAATGAGACAAAGGTGTATGGGGAATTTAAGTCCTTTTGAAATCCTGTTTGGAAAGACCCCACACATGGGTGTTGGGGGACAAAGGAGCATAAATTCTGATAATACTTTTGATATTATCAATCTTGGTTGTTGGCTAAATTTATCCTTAATTAATTAAGTAAGATTAGATAGCGAACTATTAAAGTATCGGGGCACCACCCTGCTGTCAGGGACCAACAACCAAGTCATAAGTAAAAGCACAGTCTCAATAAAAGTATTACTAATTACCTAATATTAAATAATATTAGTTGAGAGAAAGAGAAGGAGGGGTCACCGCGAGGGCGGAGTTGTGTGTGACAAAATGGCGGATGATCAATCCACGTGCGGATGTGGGTGAAGACAAAAGAGAGAGGGGTCGCCAAGACGGCGGCTATGTGTGGCACAAAATGGTGGGTGATCAATCCACGTGTGTAGGAAAGAGGGGAAGAGGGACAATAGAGGCCTCAGGACCTGGTGTGTTGACTAGGATAGCGGCTAGCTTACTGTGGCCGTTCTGAATAAAAGTCAGCGCTTAGCGGCGGCACACAAACAGAGTGAGAATCACAGTAACCCTTGAATCGTGAGTGAGACAATGTCCGCCACAGAGCTACAGGACAAGACGGTTGGCTTGCCTGTTTTTAGCTTGTGAGGCAGGTTCACACACTAACGAAAGCACTACATGCACAGTGGAAACACTCATAGCAGTCAATCCATACACGGCAGTACGGCACCAAACATTAGCTCTCTATAAACATTTACTGACTCTTAAAGTTAACTCTCTGCTCAGACTTATTTGATTGCCTCGTATCTTACTGGGAGCTGGTTTCTTCGGCGTCCAGTTGGATCGCTGCGTCCTATTCCTTAGGACGGTTCCGACCAGTAATAGCGGCGTCCGGCTGTGGGATAGCGGCGGTTGATGACGACCCAGAGTCGCGGCAGGCGTGCTCTCCTTGGCGTGGCGGCGAGCGCTTAGTCGCGGGCAGACGCTCGGCGGGGCACTGGCAACGTGGCGCTCTCGTTGGGGTCGTGGGTATGGCGGCAAATCCGAAGCGGGCGGACGGCGTTTCCTCTGCGGTCGTACGGCAGTCTCCTTCCAGTGGGCTGGCGTTGGCGAGTGAACAGCTCGGCGTGGGTACAGGTGAATTGGTCTGAGCGGAGTTAGAGCCAGGCTCGTTTCTTGGCGGCAGTCGCTGAAGCTGGATGAGGGACTGGGCGCCGGTGGAGAGGTAAGCCGGCGGGGAAGAAAGAGAGCGATCTGTGGAGTGTTGGTTGGTTTTTTTCGGAGTGGACCTTGGACTCGCCCACCGGGATTGCAGCCAATCGCTGCTTGTGGTCCCAGTGACTCATGTTTTCACACCTGGATGGGAACTGATCTGGGAACGCGGTTCCTGGCCCTTTGTCTAAGAGGGCACTCGAGTCAGGCCTCCAGGTTTACATGTAGGCCTTAACTCCTTTGTTCTGGGGAGAGATTGTGGAGCGCACGTACTATACTATGGGACTATATCCGACTGAGAGGCCGTTACCATCCACTTCACTTTGTAAAGATGACATGTTACAGTACTGTAAGTCTTTGTCTGCTGTTCTCTCTCAGATCTCTCAGCGGGTGACAGCAGCTTTACCAGTTCCAGCACAAGGGCTACTACTCTCTGGAACCAGGCGACTGGATTGTGGTACGAGAACATCGCCCTATACACTGGAAGGCACGCAAGTGGGTTGGACCCTTCCAGATGCTACTGACTACGCATACAGCAGTGAAGGTCGCAGAGAGGGGGACGTGGATCCATGCGAGCCACTGCAGGAAGGTGCCAGAGCCAGTAGATGACTTCTCACCAGCTGTCCACCAGCACGAGGGCTCGGATTGGCAGTAACACCCTTGTTCTACGAGGGGCAGCGTTGACCAGCACAGTGGGAGAGACACGTTGAGTGTTTCTCCACTGCACTGGTGAATACACTTTAGCATAGCACATACTGCACACTCTGAAAATACAAATACACAGTGGTACCACCTACGAGGGATTTCAACGCTACACATCTGTACAGTGCAGTAGTGTCTCTAGTGACAAAGGGGAGGGAAACCTAACGGTGACAACAACTCCCTACGACACTACAAAGACCAGTTGCTCGGGTGAACTCCATACAAACTGGTTGGCTATTCCACTGGCATCGTGGACCAGGACAGGACAACGCCCATAACATCAGCATCTTGGTTAGATACGCTTGGACCAAGTACTAACGCAACAACAGAGAAAAGTGACAGACATTGTGTGAACTGTGGGACTTTGCTTAATAAGTCACAATTATAACCTTGCTAATCCTTTGCTTGTTACTAAAGTTGTACAGAAGCCTTAAGATGAACAGAGAACCGTGGTATAGGTGGCCAGGTTTCTGTGGAATGAGACTATCTCTTGCTGTCCTCACTGTAGTAACAGTAATTATCTTTACAATCCACCTTGCAAGAACAGCTCTTGAATTTTTCTGTGAACAGTTTATGATGGTAGCTAAAGCCTTTGTGTATTTAGCTATACTGATGTTTCTTTGTTCACCTTGTGTGTTGATTAATTAATAATCAAAGGGGAGGGATTGTAATGGAAATTTTACTATATGGGTATTTTCCCTTGTGACAGAACTCTGATTCATATTACTTGATATATTCTCATATGTATCTGTACTAAGCAAAGTAATCATAGAATGAGTTATATACTTGCTTACAGAAATATTTTAGAACAATGAGCCTTCTCTTTCCCATGGGAAAAGGAACTAGGGAGATACTGTTTAGTTAAAATTACTTTACAGCATGGACCATGGCCAAGAGAGCATGGCAGCAGAACTTTGATTTACTTTGTTTCTGTTACACTTTCCTCCTGGTGCAAGGCTGACCCTGAGTTGTGGGCTGATAAGTCCCTTGTGGACTTTTTTTTGTTTGAGACTGAGCTAATGAGACGATGCATCTTTACTCCCTCGCAACGAAGGAGGTATTTAGGTAGGCACGGAGGTAGATGACTTGGGAACTACACTCAGGCAGGACAGTTTTGCACTGACTCTGTGTACTTCTCTTTTTGCAAGAAGACAACCTTGATTGGTTTCTGATTCATTCACCAGGTTCCTAACAGGTTTTTGCCTCCACAAGTACAGCAGCAGAGGGCACTAACACAAGTTACAGTCCCACTACAAGCAGAGCCATCAGCACCTGTTGACATCAGCAACAGAACCACCGGAGAACCAAGTGACAGATGAAGCTGTTGATGCTACGGATTCTGTGGTGCAAGGAGGTGAAGAAGGATCGTAAGCAGCAGTGCAACAACAGGAAGACATCGCATCTGTCAGGAGGTCAACCAGAATAATGAAACCTCGTGAAATATTCACATATGACCATTTGGGACAACCCTCATATCAACCATGGAGACCAGGAGCAAATCTGATGTTCACCTATGTGCCTTAGCCGATGTCAGTTTCTCCAACTGGCCATGAATGATGACAGCAAAGCCAACCTCAATACTGAGATTTTTTATTAATATCTGGTATTGTTTGTATAGTTTTAGATGTCTGTCTGTCTGCCATCTCCTGAAGTGGGTGAGAGAGTAGTAGGCTGAAAATAGTTTAGGGCGGGCATAACGGGAAAATAACCCATATATTCTGCTGAAGAAAATGACAAGTGGTGCTATGTTGCACACGGACAGCAGGGGGTGTGTTCTACCGCTGTGGGTCTTGGAAGGGGAAGTTAGAGGCCCAGCACATGTGCTGCTTGGTAATAATCGAGCACTGAGAACGTGTGCTCTTCCTTGATCCACAGTGTTTTTAACAGCCCGTGTATCGCTGTGTATTGCTGTTGGTCCAGACTCCCCTAGGTCTGGTGCACGTGCATTTTGGAGCAAAAGAACATTAATTTGCCTGCTTTCGTTTTACATGTGAAACATATATAACATAAAAACAATACTGGAAGTGCTTGCATTACGATGCAACAGCTCAAGCAATCACTCTCACTGTATACTGTGTCAAAACGCTTAGAATCGCCTATTCTGTGCATTCGAGACCAAAAAGGGAAAAGTGATACAAATGTGTTTGCCTGCTTTAGTCTTCTATTGGGACCATTTAGCCCAAATAGCCCAAATAACCCAAATAGCCTGCAGCGCTGACTCACCTGGAGGCCGCCGGAACCGCTGTGAGGGTCATGTTCTTTGACTTCTCCAGTGCATTCAACATCATCCGGCCAGCACTTCTGAGGGAGAAGCTGGGAGGGGCAGGAGGGGAAGAACTGGAGTACAGGTCAGTCATCAGGGACTTTGTGAATTGGTGTGACAGCAACAACCTGTGCTTAATCAGAAGTAAAACAAAGGAGACTGTCACCAGTGAGCGTCCAGGGCTCAGCCATTGAGATAGTGGACAATTTTAAGTACCTGGGTGTTCACCTCAACCGTAAACTGGACTGGATTCAGGGCTAAAGTCGCCTCCACCTGAGGAGACTGAGGTCCTTTGGAGTGAGCAGGCCTCTGTTAAGGACTCTGTAGTAGCCTCTGCTCTCCACTACGCTGTGGTCTGCTGGGGTGCAGGCAGCACGGACCGGGACAGAAAGAGACTCAACAAGCTGGTCAGAAGGGCCAGTTCTGTCCTGGATGTTCACTGGACTTTTTGGAGGAGGTGGGTGAGAGAGTGTCAGTCAGTCTTATCAACAACCCAAATAACATATACATAAGCACCACTACAAACAAATACAAAACCTGACCTCCCAAAAGACACACAAGGGCAACATATATACTGGTTGGCCAAACCAGTTACACATTTTACGTCCTTGGCTCACGCCCACAGGCTGAGCCAATAGGCAAATTAAAACACTAGAACGTAAAAACACACCTAAACACTAAAACATAAGACACACCACTGAATAAGGTTTCAGGTATGACTAGAAGTTTATTTTCTTACATACCTTTTAAAAAAGAAATAAACAAATTGGTACCAGGGAGCGCAGGATGAGGGTGCTACACAAAACAACAACAAAACAAAACCAAAGGAGACTAGCTGCCCACCCACTTCACCGTCTGCCTGGTTTAAACAAAGGAAACCTCTAGGAACATAAACTCTGCCTAACTAATCTACCCTCTCTCACCAAACATAAACATGGGTGTAGCACCTCTAGACCCTAGTGTATCTATACATCAGTAACCCCTGTAGTGTTGGTGCAAAGGGAGAATGACATGTATCGTGGGTGTCTGGATGAAGGTGTGAATGTAGATGTGTCTAGCCCTATCCTGGCTCCCTTCTGTAGTCCAGCCAACGAAAAACAACATTACCCAACAAAAACACAGAATCCTAGTAGAGGTACAGGTGTCTACTCTCCACCGGGGCAGTCCTCGACTGTCTTCAGCCGCAGCTCTTATGACTGGTCCTCCTTTAACGGTCTGCAGGTGATTGGTCAGGCGTGAAACCAAAGGGCCCAATAGCAGCCAGAGGTGGAATCCCTGCTTCTAGCCACCAACCAGGAGCAGGCTCTGCCACAGTCCTGCTTGCATCTCATTCTTCTCCCTCTGTACCCACCGGCCAATCCAGAAGTCCTGGGGCCGTAACACAACACAAGGGGGTCAACATTACCAATACGGACACCTAAACACTAAACAATAAACTCTAACATACACAGACCTCTTAGAATACAAAATTAAACAAGTAAAACAACAACAAAAAAAGTCCATGTGAAAAAAAAAAGGAATCAAAATGTGTACAATACCTGCTCCCCAGGGACAGAATTGGTCTACCAGCCATTTGTTCAAACTAAAACCTTGTAGAGGCAAAAACCTGTTAGGAACCTGAAGAATGAATCAAATGTCAATCACAGTTGTCTTTGATTCTTGCAAAAAGAGAATACACAGAGTCAGTGCAAAACTGTCCTGCCTGAGTGTAGATCTGAAGTCGTCTACCCTAAACCTACCTAAATACCTCCTACTAAGATGTGTCTTCTCATTAGCTCAGTCTCAGAGAGAGACAGTCTGGAAGGGACTTATCAGCCCACAACTCAGGGTCAGTCATTGCCTTGCACCAGGAGAAAAATGTAACAAAAACAAAGCAAATCAAAGTTCAAAGTTGGAGAAGCTTTACACGTACAGGTAAACAGCCACTCTCTCGAGAGGTGGAGGCCTCAGACACAACTTGTCTCCCATCTACCATGCTGCCCTTTCAGTTATGCCCAGGAAGATCAAGACCACTTCACACGTCCCCCACAAAGGACACACTTAATGACCCTGTACTGGCTGGAGGAGAAGTCACGGTAGCTGAGAATTCACGCCTACTCACTACCCTCAGCCTCCTTTGTTACTAGAAGACTTAGTCTGTGTTGTGTAAGGTCTTAAACCCTACTTGTAAAGTGCTGTAAGATTAACTGATGTCGTGAATTGGCGCTGGCAACCTGTTGGGGCAAAAACCTGTCAAGTATCAAGTAATATGAATCACAGTTCTGTCACAAGGGAAAAAACCCATATAGTAGAAATTCCATTACAATCCCTCCCCTTTGATTATTAATTAATCAACACACAAAGTGAACAGAGAAACATCAGTATAGCTAAATTCACAAAGGCTTTGCTACCATCAGGGACTTAGCTACCATCATAAAGTGTTCACAGAAAAATGCAAGAGCTGTTTTTGTGAGGTGGATTGTAAAGATAATTACTATTACAACAGTGAGGACAGCAAGAGATCGTCTCAGTCCACAGAAACCTGGCCACCTATACCACGGTTCTCTGTTCATCTTAAGGCTTCTGTACAACTTTAGTAACAAGCAAAGGATTAGCAAGGTTATAATTGTGACTTATTAAGCAAAGTCCCACAGTTCACACAATGTCTGTCACTGTTCTCTGTTGTTGCGTTAGTACTTGGTCCAAGCGTATCTAACCAAGATGCTGATGTTATGGGCGTTGTCCTGTCCTGGTCCATGATGCTAGTGATATAGCCAACCAGTTTGTATGGAGTTCACCCGAGCAACTGGTCTTTGTAGTGTCGTAGGGAGTTGTTGTCACCGTTAGGTTTCCCTCCCCTTTGTCACTAGAGACACTACTGCACTGTACAGATGTGTAGCGCTGAAATCCCTTGTAGGTGGTACCACTGTGTATTTGTATTCTCAGTGTGTGCATTATGTGCTATGCTAAAGTGTATTCACCAGTGCAGTGGAGAAACACTCAACGTGTCTTTCCCACTGTGCTGGTCAACGCTGCCCCTCGTAGAACAAGGGTGTTACTGCTGATCAGAGCCCTCGTGCTGGTGGACAGCTGGTGAGAAGTCATCTACTGGCTCCGGGTCCTTCCTGCAGTGGCTCGCATGGATCCACTGCAGGAAGGACCCGCCTGCTCCTGTCAGTGAGTTAAAAACTGTAGTTATGCCGTCTATTGTATCGCCCTGTCTGAGTGGATACTGTTTTGCACATGGCCTGTATGTGGTTTTATGCGTAACCACAACTGGTTCGGAGTTACGAATCAGGCCCACATCGTATTTGTGTCTGGCCCACAGTGTGTGGCACTTCTGCTAAAGCAGGAGTTGATGTTAGCTCTGTGTCAGTAAGCAACGTGTGACAAGATGTGTGATGCTCAGATTGAGGAAATGGAATCACCACACGAGTTGTGTGTATGATAGAAGTGAAACACCGTCTGTATACTCTACCAATGGGTGAATAGGAAACCGTTTCCTCAGGTGCACTTTGCCAATCAGTCAGACATCTGCATCGTAATGCAAATCGTCCCAAGTCTTTCCAGTCAGCAGACCTGCTTTTGGTGAGAGAAATGTGTGGTACAGAGGAAAACACATCACACAGTTTGTCCAACTGTGGTGGGAGAGTGACAGAGAGAGCACAGTCATGCTCTGTCCAGTACAGATAACCTGTGGTCAATTTGTCAGACAACGCAGTCGTCCATTGCTGCTCGAATTGTTTCTCTGAGCCCTGTGACACATGAATGGTGCAGTGTAAGTCTTCTGGATCCATATAGTCTGTTTCTTCTGGGTTAACTAACGCATGCGCTGTAGACATTAACTGCTCACACAAGACAGACTGCTGCAGCTTACACTCATACGCATACAGTAAATCACTCACTCCACAGAGCACAAACACTCCCTCTGGGTCTGTGTTCGCATCTGTGCTGACCTTCAATCCCTCTGGGGATGAGATCAGAGAAATGCCCAGTTTTATCATTAGATCTCTCCCTAGCAAATTTATCGGGCACAAATCAGAAAACATGAACGCATGCTTGAATGTGTTACCATCTGGAGTAAGACATGTCAAAGGTTTGCTTAAATATTATTTTACTGTTACATCTGAAGCCCCAACACTATAAACATAATTCCCACTCATTCTTGGTGCAGGTTTGAGGCTTGAGGACGTCATCACAGAGCGTGTAGCTCCACTGTCCACAAGAAAAGTGATTTGCTCCCCATTTATCATTAAAACCACTTCTGGAAATTGCATGTGTGGTTCAGTCAGGTGCACATAGGTGCCTTGTTGTGTTTTCATTCTACTTTCTAAATTCATTAAACATTGCAAAATCATTTCTGAATCTATGCAAGGTAAGTGTTTAGTAAAAGCAGTTAGTAGAAGCATTTGAGGTTAAGCATGGCAAGCGTTCTTCATTGCAATGGCCAGCAATAGCATCATCAGTGGGTGTTTGTGTAAGCGTGTCTTCATTGTGGTGTGTGTGTGTGTGTGTCAGTGCAATCACCTCCATCCTCAGCCTCGGCTACACCCGACCAGCTCCCCACCCGTCAGTCTGCCCCCGCAGAAACATTCCACGGACAGTCAGCTGGTCTGCGTCCCTCTTCCTTGCAGTACCTTGCAGACACCGTCCCTCAGTGGATTGGCAGTTTCGAGGCCAATGTCCTTCTTTACTTAAAGCACGTTCCTCGGCTATGTCCTTTTTGCCTGTGGGATCTCGTCCTCCTCTGGTGTAGCCTCTTCCCCGACCACGATTCAGTTCTGCGACTGCCTGATACATGGTTACAGCTGCCAGATGTAACTGTTTTCTGTCTTTATTTTACTTTGAAGCAACTGTGGTTGCAACAGTGGCAATAGTTGCAGGGCAGGCAGACTTTGAAGCTGTTGTTGCTGTTGCAGGACAGACGGGTCTGATTGCTGCTGCTGTTGCTGTTGTCGCAGTTGCAGGACAGACAGGTCTGGTTGTTGTTGCGGTGGCTGCAGGACAGGCGGGTCTGGTTGTTTTTGCGGTGATTGCAGGACAGACAGGTCTGGTTGCTGCTGCTGTTGTCGCAGTTGCAGGACAGACGGGTCTGGTTGTTGTTGTGGTGGCTGCAGGACAGACGGGTCTGGTTGTTTTTGCGGTGATTGCAGGACAGACGGGTCTGGTTGTTGTTGCAGTGGCCGCAGGACAGACAGGTCTGGTTGTTTTTGCAGTCATTGCAGGACAGACGGGTCTGGTTGCTGCTGCTGCTGTTGCAGGACAGGCAGGCAGGAATCCAGGTCTGGGTCCAGCTTCAGTGCAGTGATCTGCGGATAAAGAAAAGGCGCACTGGGACAGTATCGTGGTGACTGTATGCAGGGTGAAGAATTATTCTCTGTTCATTTCTTTTTGCAATCGTTTTCTCTCTCTAGTTTCAGCTTCATTTTTCCATTGTTGCGTAGCATTTTCTATGCTGTTCCACATTATCTAAATCTTTTGACATCAAAATCTTTCTTTTTCTCAACTTTTGTTTGTCTTCTTTCAGTTAGTCACCCAAAATGTCAATTTGATACATTTTTTATGAACCACCCTCTGGGAACCCATTGTAGTGGTTAGAAATGTCCCAACTCAGAAGAACTCAAGCCGAGGCAGCATTAGGTTTCAGCCAATCAATTGTAGATTTATTCTCAGTGCTGAGATGAAAGAATGCAAAGGCAGATATGCGGAGTCACCTTCTTCCTTGCAAGGAGGATGCTTGCTAGCGCTCGGGGAGCCCCAGGCCTGACCACAGAAAAACGAGTCTCTACGGCAGGCAAAGAACTCTCCTCCCGAGATTCCTCGGGAGCATGTTTTAATCCCTGTTTGCGTCAGCCCAAATGCAAACAGTTGTGATTACAGCCACTTGTTTTGACTCCATTGCTTTGGTTACCAGGTCAGAATGTTTTGCCCAAATTGTTCTGCTCTACCGGTCAGATATCCTCGGAGCCACCGAAGGCCAGCAAGCGTCCTGTACAATCATATTCCCTAGAAATGAACAAGGCCTAAACAATATCTATTCTACTCTAACTGTATCCTAAACCCACTAACATATACTAATGTTTTCCACTACAGAATTTCCCCCTCACGGGATTTTTAAATCCCGTAACGATCTGACCTAGACTATACTACGTTAAAGTACAACTACACACCTGGCCCCTGAAATCAACATTCTAAATTAATAGCTACGCTAATGATCAGAACAAAAAGACTAAGACTGAACTAAGCACACAAGGTCCTGCATTCAGAAGAGGTGATTCTCTGCACTCTGCCAACAACAAATGTTCACATAGACATAGTTCACTACAGATGTCCCAGGCAGCCACACGCGTCGATCAAGGAGGCCCAATCCCAGATGAGCATCTCTCCCACTTCCAGGGGCGACGGCCTCCATTCATCCACGGGTGCAACTCCCAGTTTAAGATCTGCAGTGAACCTGAGTATGAGGAAAAAACGAACAAACATAAGGCAAATCACAGGAATTGACCATTTCTTGAAATGTATGTTGCTAACTCTAAAATATTATAATCCTCTGACTTCTATCAATTAATCAATCAATCAATCAATCAATCAATCAATCATCAATCGTCAGTGTATTTTAAAGTGTACCCTTAGTATTCAAATACTTAGATAGTTCAGATAATCATAATACAATTTAATTAAAACTTATAGAGCAGAGAAATAGATCATTAGATAAAATCCATTACACAATTGTGTGAAGTGGAGAAGTCAGAGGCTAACTGTAGTGCGTATATATGAGTATGTGTATGTTTGAGAAATAGAAAAAACATGGTAGATAGCTGGCAGCCGCCTGGCTCTGCTCCGGCCTCATTCTTCCCCCTCGTCTGCTTGGTCCTGTCCCTCGTCATCGACATAGATCCAGTCGGGCACAGGATACAGGTAGTAGTCCATCTCGTCGTTCTCCCTGTCCTGATTCTGCTCTAACCCCTGCGTCAGCACGGCCATCTGCAAGTTCTGCTTCTTCACTGCTCTCAGGGCCACAGACCTCAGAGGAATGCAACAACACAGGATGAATCCCATGATCACTACGCCTACAGACACTGTTATCACCAATCTGATTAGTCCCAGCTTCCAGCCACTAACAGTGTTCTCCAACCAACTTATCCAGCCCACATTTGCATCCCTGCCAGCGTTCTCCTTCACCTCCATCTTAAGGGCTTTCAGCTTCCTCATCGCCTTAGTGAATGCTCCATCCGGGGCAGTGTGACCTGGAATGTAGGTGCAGCAGTATTCACCTATGAGAGCACACACACCTCCTTTCTCAGCCAAAATCCAATCCGTAGCTTGACGATTCTGCCATAGCACTAGTGGCGCTCACCTGCTCTCCCAACGCACCTAGAGCTACATCAGTGTAATTAATGAAACACTGTTGATTGTAATAGATGTAATTGATCCACTCAGTATTCTTATTAGTTGTCTGCGATCACACTGTGCTGTGTTCAACATGAAAAACTTATCTGGCTTAGCCGTGGTTCAGACGTAACAATCAGTCTTGTCATTCATCCGGCTTGCAAACTGGACCCACTGGTACCAGCTGTTCTGCCGGAGCGTTTCCAGACTGATCTCTTCATCCTCATAATCCTCTACCTCAGTTATCACTCCTTTCATTCCGGCAGAATGAGATGTCCACTCCTGGACCTCTGTTCCCTTTTCTTCTGTAGCTCTCCTCTCTCTCTTGGTTGTGGTCTTACTCTTGCTGGGCCCTTCGTCTCTGGACGGCCCTGGTTCGGGGATAGTCAACTGGAATACTATCAGTACAATCAATGCGAGGACCAGACTTAGGGAGAGGATCAGGGTCACCCCTTTCCTCCCCCTCTGGGCATTCTCCAGAAACCTCATTCTTCTCCTTCTTGGCCACTGCCAACTCTGGTTCCCCCTCTGGGGCTTTCACACAATGATTTAGATGATACCACGTGGGTGAACCTTCAACCTGTACGGCTCTGGCAGTAGCTTTAACCACCTCGTACGGACCCTCTCGCCGAGGGTGGTCCCACTTTCTCCTGAACACTTTAACATACACCAGATCACCTGGCTTCACGAATGGCTCTGGATCTTCTCGAGCTTCTTTTTCCTGCAAGGAGACAACACGGGAGGAAATACTCCTATGTATGTTAGTCATTTGTTTGATGTAAGAACTGAGGTCATTTGTCAAAATGTCAAGAGATGGACCCTTCACTGCTCTGTACACTGGCGCTGGCATCGGTCGACCAAGCAAAGCTTCATGCGGTGTTAGTTTCAGCGTTCTGTGCACACTTGATCGACAAGCCATGAGCGCCAGAGGCAAAGCGTCTATCCAGTTTAACCCTGTGCTTCGGCAGATTTTCAGCAGTTTGTTTTTCAAAATACCGTTGCACCTCTCAACATCAGACTGTGACGTCGGGCAGTACACACTGCCAAACCTCTGTTTCACTCCCAGTTTTTGTAAGACACATTTCACTGTTTTGTCAACAAACTCTTTACCATTATCTGAGCTGATCTTCAGAGGGATCCCAAAGCGCGGAATCACCTCTCGACACAAAAATTTCACCACCGTCTCAGTGGTTTTGTGTTTAGAAGGTGTCGCCTCGACCCACCGGCTGACGCGATCAATGATCACCAGCAGATATCGCTTGCCCTGCACCGGACGCACCATGTCCACAAAGTCCATTGTCAAATGCATGAATGGCCCCTCAGGGATTGGAAGGTGTCCAGCAGGCGGCACCATTCCACGCCGAATGTTACACTGGAGACAAGTTTCACACCGACTTATCACATCATCCACATGTTGTTGTGACTTTGGAGCCCAAAAATTCCACTCTCTGATTCTCCTAATCACTTCCCCCCTCGACTCATGGCTTAGCCCATGAGCCTCGTTTATCAGCAAGGACAACAATCCAGTCGGAGCCACGAACAGCCCCTCGTGGTTCCTCCATAGCCCGTCACTGTCTTTCACTGCTCCTCTCTGCATCCAGAGCTGGCGTTCAGCTTCTGAAACCTCCTCCTGTAACAAAGACAAATCCTTAGAGGTGATCTGATTTTCGAGTTCGGTGGCATAAGCAGCCAGAATAGCTCTCATGCCTGCTGCAGCAGCCCTTTTTGCAGCGCTGTCTGCAGCTGCATTGCCCCGCGTGACCATTGAGGCATCTTTCTTGTGTGCAGCACACTTAATGATGGCCAGAGCTGTTGGTTTCATCATAGCCATCAACAACTTCCTAATCTGCTCACCGTGCACCACGGGAGAGCCATCAGCTTTTCTAAAGCCTCGCCCTTTCCATGCAGCCCCAAACAGATGACAGACCCCATGTGCAAAAGCTGAATCTGTATACACATTGGCTCGCTTGCCTTCGGCTAGTTCACACGAACTGGTCAAAGCCTTCAGCTCTGCCAGCTGAGCCGAGCAGGGTTGAGTGCACTCCTGGGCACACAACACCTCCATGTTACCATTCTTCTCCTGAACCACGGCAAAACCTGCTTTGAGGGCATCCCCCTCTCGGTAGCAGGAACCATCCACAAACAAAGTCACCTCTGCATGCTCAAGAGGAACTGCACTCAAATCAGACCTCATCTTGGCGTAACGTTCAGCCTCCGCCACACACTCATGTGGTTCCCCTTCACCAGGCAGTGGAATGGAATCGGCTGGATTCTTCACTTTACAGACGCGCACGGTCACATCCGGATACTCAAGCAATCTGTGATAGTCGCTGAGGCGTTCAATACAAACTTGCCTCTCTCAATCAAATTCACCAACTTGTGATGAGACACAATCTCTATGGGATAGCCCATTGTTATCGCTGACGCTTTTTCATACATCAAATGTGCTGCAGCCAAATGACGATAACAAGTTGGAAGACCCAGTTCAACTGGTGTTAAAGCCACAGAGTAGTACGCAATAGGCTGAGCATGCGTTCCCACACCTGTTCTCTGGGTCAGAGCCCCGCAGGCGTGATCTTGTCGACAGGAAACATACAGCAGAAATGTCTTCTCATAGTCTGGGAGAGCAAGAGCAGGAGCCTGCTGCAACAACACTTTGATGGCTTCAAATGCCATGTGACCCTCTAAGGTCCACACAAGTTTTTCTCTTAAATTGTCAGTCCCTTCTGCTTTTACCATATTTCTTAGAGGCTGCACAATTCTTGAATACCCATCTATCCACTCTGCACTGTACCCTGTCAGCCCTAAAAAGGTCAACGTTTCCCGGACTGTGGTTGGTTTGGGGGCCTTGGACACGGCTTCCAATTGAGATGGAGACACAGCGCGCGTCCCCTCTGTAATCAATCTGCCCAAATACTCCACTCGATCTTTGCAGTACTGCAGCTTTTTCAGCGATGCCTTATGGCCTCTTTCAGCCAACAGTGTCAACAAGGTGATGGAGTCTTTATGACATGTTTCCAAATCCGGTGCACAGAGGATTAAATCGTCAACATAGTGGAGAACAGTACTTGTAATCTTACCCGCCAAATCCTCCATATCCTCTTTCAAGATTTTGTTGAACAAGTGAGGACTGTGCTTGAATCCCATCGGCATTCGTGTGTACGTGTAGGACTGACCCCTGTACATGAATGCGAAAAGATGTCGACTGTTTTCACTCAATGGTACACTGAAAAATGCAGAACACAAGTCAACCACTGTAAACCACTTTGCATCAGGTGGAACGTTCGATAAGAGAGTGTGCGGATTTGGAACCTCCGCTGGAAAATCTTCTACAACCTCATTTAAAGCTCTAAGATCATGCACCAATCGATACTTACTCTTATCAGCCTTTTTGATTGGCAAAATCGGGGTATTGCTGCATGGATTTGGCTCTTCCACCAGCACTCCTGCTTCCAATAAGCACCACCATGTCCGTCCCTGGGTGTCGAGACTCTGTCAGGGTCTGGCAGTTTAGAGTATTCCACTCCCACTAGGGATTTCTCGGCACTCTCCTCAGACCCATTCGAACCAGCCTCTCTCACATCACACCTCTGCATCTCCAACCCACTGCATCTCCTTCCATTCTCAGCCTCTTGCAACATCCTCACTACGTTATCATGTAATCCACTGACACGCCTAGCATTCCGATCTGACACCTTAAGTGCCTTCAAGAATGTCTCAGGTAAATCTGCCACCTCGTCTATCTCTTCTTCCTCTGACCTGCTTGCTTTCTCCAGCTCTGCCATTGGATAAAGGCATTTTTCTTTCCCTGACTTAATCATGTAATCACCTAGAATTTTAAGTTCTCTGACAGGCATCTGGGTTATCTGAGGATGGAGCTCCCC
The DNA here is from genome assembly GCA_030770545.1 of Macropodus opercularis. NCBI lineage: Eukaryota > Metazoa > Chordata > Actinopteri > Anabantiformes > Osphronemidae > Macropodus > Macropodus opercularis. The sequence goes on from CM061110.1 coordinate 3,178,806, forward strand.
CACATTCTTCACCCCCACTTTATCCTTCTCCTCTAGCTGTTTCTTCACATACTGGACAGTTCTTTCCCTCAACATTTTGCCATGTTCTGTAAACAAGTGCAGCACTGCAGTCTCACGCTCACGCTTATGCTCACGCTTTGTAGATTTGTCTTTAATTTGGTAATTTTTTATTAAAACTTCCATCTCAACACACTGTCTCAGGTCAAACGTTCCCTCCAATGGCCAAGGTGAAGCTGATTTACCTTTGCGTTCATCCCATTTCTTCGAGTATCTCAGAATTTCGTCTTTCAGAAGCCAGACAATGGTCGAGCTGATTCTCAAAAGCAGATTCTTTTTTCCTACCACCTCGATGGGAGACATGTTCTTATTTGCAGATTCCATTATGTGTGATGTATCTACGTGGATATGTCTCTTTTGTCTGCTACTGAATTGATGTGTTTGTAGTGCACACAAATCTACGTTATATTATCTAAATTCAAATGACTGTGGAGTATTTAATTTGGAAACCACTCAGCCTCAACACTATCTAACTTTAAATACCTCAGCGGTTTTTGTGACAACTTTAAGAGCTTCTCTGTTTCAATCACGTGAAAATTGCTGTCCCTACTATCATACACACAGACAAGAGTCACAGCAAGGCTCTGAGTTGTCCTCCAAGGTCACCTGCAGCCTCTGTTTGTAAACCTCCGGGGAGGGGGCTGTCTTCTTGTGTAGTACCCTTGACTACCAGGTGAAGCGCAGTCTCGAACTCACAGCCAATCACAAACCTTATTGTCATAGATACCGCCTCTCCAACAAGGGGCGCGGTCTCAACTTTCACTGAACAATGAAGAAGTCTCACAAACAGCTACGATCACCGGAAGACACACACTCTCAACATAAGTCTATTATGATCAAAATCAAAACGAACACCTCCAACAGCAGTTCTCCCGACTGAGCGGAGTCCTTTGTCCACGTCTCCACGATAAAAGCAAGAAAACGCAAACCCAAAACAATTCACTTCTCCTTTTAACTGCATCCACACATGCCCTTCGGTCTATTTTTATCCTTACACACACTCACAATTGCCAGAAGACAGAGAGACAGAAGAGACAGACTCTTCTCCTGTGAAATTATCAACCCCACAGTCTCAGCTCAGACCTCAGCATATAAACCACAGCACAGAACCCTCTGTGCAGAAAAACACACAATCACAACAACTTCTAAACACAAATCATTGCATCATATAAACCACAGCACACGCATATACAAAGCTTCCATCCATTACACCGCATACATGAATATTCAACACATTTCAGTCTAGACTCGTTTATCTACAGAAAAGCTTTTCACCGGGATTTAACTAAACTCTCAGGCCTCACTCTCCATGGTGAAAACTACACCTGGGTTGATCTGGCCCAGGCTGATGTAATTTCCCCACGTTACCAAAAAACAAACAAACTCACAGCGTACCAGTACAATTATTCGTCTCTAATTGATCGCACATTAAAATTTCTGGAGCCAAAACCCACTGTGAGCGCACAAACGGACTGCTGCCTCTGCAAAACTCCTGTGCTAATTTCTCAACCTTAAACAAAATAATCTGCCATTTCCAATCCGTGTTGAGGAGGCGCTCGTTCCAAACCATGCAGAGCCCGAGCAAGTCAGTCCTTTGTACTTATACAGCGTCTTAAACAATAATTTTCTCTAATCCCAGACTCAAACGCCCACAATTTTCCCAGAGCCAAACTGTGTCCGTTACAATATTCAACTTTTAGATGTCAATAGGCTGTATCATTTTTATAATCATAGAAGAAACACACATGAAACACATGAAGCTGGTTAGTTATTTAAAGCAATGTTAGTACAAGTGACCCGATATCTTGCCTTTACATCCACCACACCATACAGGGTTTCCCCCACAACAAAATTCTTTTCTTAAGGCCGCCAAATTAGAATTTAACTGTTCAGGCAAATTCTATGACTTTGTCAGTCAGTCTTACCAACATTCCCACCTGATCCCAGACACAGAGTACGTCAACTTAAAGCAAAACGCAATTTTTTTACCTGTGGCCACACGTGACGTCGTCTGCGTCCAGGCACCAGCCGGATGAATGTTGTCCTCAATTTTCCATCAGCCTCCAGGTATTAGTGTTCTTCTTAATATGGCTTCTTTGTTTCCCAAGTTCGTGACGGCATCTTTGTAGTGGTTAGAAATGTCCCAACTCAGAAGAACTCAAGCCGAGGCAGCATTAGGTTTCAGCCAATCAATTGTAGATTTATTCTCAGTGCTGAGATGAAAGAATGCAAAGGCAGATATGCTGAGTCACCTTCTTCCTTGCAAGGAGGATGCTTGCTAGCGCTCGGGGAGCCCCAGGCCTTACCACAGAAAAACCAGTTGTCTCTACGGCAGGCAAAGAACTCTCCTCCCGAGATTCCTCAGGAGCATGTTTTAATCCCTCTGTTTGCGTCAGCCCAAATGCAAACAGTTGTGATTACAGCCACTTGTGGTCTGGTGTTCGTCTCCATGGATGCTTTATGTCTCCTCAGTTAATTGGTGGTCTTATCTGCTCCGTTGCTGTGTGGGCCCCAATTCCTATGGATTTAAGCACATTCCTTCTACAGACATTCACATGTTTCACTCCCAATTTATTTTCTCCTTAGACCCCATCCTCCACATACTGTTTTATGACCTGTGACTGGGTGCTCCGCTACTACTCTCTAAACTTGATGTGTGTGTTTTAAATTATACTTTAATGCAGGGGTGTCAAACTCAAATACACAGTGGGCCAAAATTCAAAACTGGAACAAAATCGTGGGCCAAAATTGATATTTATTGAAAAAAAATCTTCCTCCAGATATAACAATGAACCTTTTCTTATGGACCCAAACAGATTATGCTTAAAAACTGGATATGGAACAAGCAAAACTTAATACTAAACTAGACTAAGCATTTCCGTAAGAAAATGCTGAATTTATTCCCAAGAACTGTTGACTGTAGCTGGAGAGTTTAAAAAGTTCTTAAAGGTAGTTTAAGAAAAACACGTGATTAAAAAACAGCTAAACATGTTCAGAACAAGTTAAAGGTCTTGAATTATGAAATAATGCATAATGAAATAATATTAAGTAAGTGTTTATAATTAAATAATTAAAGAAAACACAGTTGAGTTGATCCAAACAGTAAAAGTATGGAAAACCCCTAAAACGTGTTGATAGAATTTTGCAATACTTCCCTGACATTGCTGAAGTTTTAAAAGCATTGTTACAACAAGCAGAACATCAGATTCAATGTGATGACAATACACATCACTTTTAAAAGTCATGTCTACAGCAGGATTTGAACCCGCCATCTATCACTGTACCCACTCAGCGTGTCAGTGACAAGCTGACTGCTGTAGCTGTAGCGATTCGCTGATGAAAACAAAGCCCGTTAAACGCGCTCGTTGCAGCAAAACCATAACACTAATCACTAATACTTTAAGCTGCAGCTTGTGTGAGTTTCATGTCGAAAGACTGGAAATTGTGGAATCCCCAGTGAGTTAATAAAACTCAATCTGTAAAAGCTGAATCTGTATACACATTGGCTCGCTTGCCTTCGGCTAGTTCACACGAACTGGTCAAAGCCTTCAGCTCTGCCAGCTGAGCCGAGCAGGGTTGAGTGCACTCCTGGGCACACAACACCTCCATGTTACCATTCTTCTCCTGAACCACGGCAAAACCTGCTTTGAGGGCATCCCCCTCTCGGTAGCAGGAACCATCCACAAACAAAGTCACCTCTGCATGCTCAAGAGGAACTGCACTCAAATCAGACCTCATCTTGGCGTAACGTTCAGCCTCCGCCACACACTCATGTGGTTCCCCTTCACCAGGCAGTGGAATGGAATCGGCTGGATTCTTCACTTTACAGACGCGCACGGTCACATCCGGATACTCAAGCAATCTGTGATAGTCGCTGAGGCGTTCAATACAAACTTGCCTCTCTCAATCAAATTCACCAACTTGTGATGAGACACAATCTCTATGGGATAGCCCATTGTTATCGCTGACGCTTTTTCATACATCAAATGTGCTGCAGCCAAATGACGATAACAAGTTGGAAGACCCAGTTCAACTGGTGTTAAAGCCACAGAGTAGTACGCAATAGGCTGAGCATGCGTTCCCACACCTGTTCTCTGGGTCAGAGCCCCGCAGGCGTGATCTTGTCGACAGGAAACATACAGCAGAAATGTCTTCTCATAGTCTGGGAGAGCAAGAGCAGGAGCCTGCTGCAACAACACTTTGATGGCTTCAAATGCCATGTGACCCTCTAAGGTCCACACAAGTTTTTCTCTTAAATTGTCAGTCCCTTCTGCTTTTACCATATTTCTTAGAGGCTGCACAATTCTTGAATACCCATCTATCCACTCTGCACTGTACCCTGTCAGCCCTAAAAAGGTCAACGTTTCCCGGACTGTGGTTGGTTTGGGGGCCTTGGACACGGCTTCCAATTGAGATGGAGACACAGCGCGCGTCCCCTCTGTAATCAATCTGCCCAAATACTCCACTCGATCTTTGCAGTACTGCAGCTTTTTCAGCGATGCCTTATGGCCTCTTTCAGCCAACAGTGTCAACAAGGTGATGGAGTCTTTATGACATGTTTCCAAATCCGGTGCACAGAGGATTAAATCGTCAACATAGTGGAGAACAGTACTTGTAATCTTACCCGCCAAATCCTCCATATCCTCTTTCAAGATTTTGTTGAACAAGTGAGGACTGTGCTTGAATCCCATCGGCATTCGTGTGTACGTGTAGGACTGACCCCTGTACATGAATGCGAAAAGATGTCGACTGTTTTCACTCAATGGTACACTGAAAAATGCAGAACACAAGTCAACCACTGTAAACCACTTTGCATCAGGTGGAACGTTCGATAAGAGAGTGTGCGGATTTGGAACCTCCGCTGGAAAATCTTCTACAACCTCATTTAAAGCTCTAAGATCATGCACCAATCGATACTTACTCTTATCAGCCTTTTTGATTGGCAAAATCGGGGTATTGCTGCATGGATTTGGCTCTTCCACCAGCACTCCTGCTTCCAATAAGCACCACCATGTCCGTCCCTGGGTGTCGAGACTCTGTCAGGGTCTGGCAGTTTAGAGTATTCCACTCCCACTAGGGATTTCTCGGCACTCTCCTCAGACCCATTCGAACCAGCCTCTCTCACATCACACCTCTGCATCTCCAACCCACTGCATCTCCTTCCATTCTCAGCCTCTTGCAACATCCTCACTACGTTATCATGTAATCCACTGACACGCCTAGCATTCCGATCTGACACCTTAAGTGCCTTCAAGAATGTCTCAGGTAAATCTGCCACCTCGTCTATCTCTTCTTCCTCTGACCTGCTTGCTTTCTCCAGCTCTGCCATTGGATAAAGGCATTTTTCTTTCCCTGACTTAATCATGTAATCACCTAGAATTTTAAGTTCTCTGACAGGCATCTGGGTTATCTGAGGATGGAGCTCCCCCACATTCTTCACCCCCACTTTATCCTTCTCCTCTAGCTGTTTCTTCACATACTGGACAGTTCTTTCCCTCAACATTTTGCCATGTTCTGTAAACAAGTGCAGCACTGCAGTCTCACGCTCACGCTTATGCTCACGCTTTGTAGATTTGTCTTTAATTTGGTAATTTTTTATTAAAACTTCCATCTCAACACACTGTCTCAGGTCAAACGTTCCCTCCAATGGCCAAGGTGAAGCTGATTTACCTTTGCGTTCATCCCATTTCTTCGAGTATCTCAGAATTTCGTCTTTCAGAAGCCAGACAATGGTCGAGCTGATTCTCAAAAGCAGATTCTTTTTTCCTACCACCTCGATGGGAGACATGTTCTTATTTGCAGATTCCATTATGTGTGATGTATCTACGTGGATATGTCTCTTTTGTCTGCTACTGAATTGATGTGTTTGTAGTGCACACAAATCTATGTTATATTATCTAAATTCAAATGACTGTGGAGTATTTAATTTGGAAACCACTCAGCCTCAACACTATCTAACTTTAAATACCTCAGCGGTTTTTGTGACAACTTTAAGAGCTTCTCTGTTTCAATCACGTGAAAATTGCTGTCCCTACTATCATACACACAGACAAGAGTCACAGCAAGGCTCTGAGTTGTCCTCCAAGGTCACCTGCAGCCTCTGTTTGTAAACCTCCGGGGAGGGGGCTGTCTTCTTGTGTAGTACCCTTGACTACCAGGTGAAGCGCAGTCTCGAACTCACAGCCAATCACAAACCTTATTGTCATAGATCCCGCCTCTCCAACAAGGGGCGCGGTCTCAACTTTCACTGAACAATGAAGAAGTCTCACAAACAGCTACGATCACCGGAAGACACACACTCTCAACATAAGTCTATTATGATCAAAATCAAAACGAACACCTCCAACAGCAGTTCTCCCGACTGAGCGGAGTCCTTTGTCCACGTCTCCACGATAAAAGCAAGAAAACGCAAACCCAAAACAATTCACTTCTCCTTTTAACTGCATCCACACATGCCCTTCGGTCTATTTTTATCCTTACACACACTCACAATTGCCAGAAGACAGAGAGACAGAAGAGACAGACTCTTCTCCTGTGAAATTATCAACCCCACAGTCTCAGCTCAGACCTCAGCATATAAACCACAGCACAGAACCCTCTGTGCAGAAAAACACACAATCACAACAACTTCTAAACACAAATCATTGCATCATATAAACCACAGCACACGCATATACAAAGCTTCCATCCATTACACCGCATACATGAATATTCAACACATTTCAGTCTAGACTCGTTTATCTACAGAAAAGCTTTTCACCGGGATTTAACTAAACTCTCAGGCCTCACTCTCCATGGTGAAAACTACACCTGGGTTGATCTGGCCCAGGCTGATGTAATTTCCCCACGTTACCAAAAAACAAACAAACTCACAGCGTACCAGTACAATTATTCGTCTCTAATTGATCGCACATTAAAATTTCTGGAGCCAAAACCCACTGTGAGCGCACAAACGGACTGCTGCCTCTGCAAAACTCCTGTGCTAATTTCTCAACCTTAAACAAAATAATCTGCCATTTCCAATCCGTGTTGAGGAGGCGCTCGTTCCAAACCATGCAGAGCCCGAGCAAGTCAGTCCTTTGTACTTATACAGCGTCTTAAACAATAATTTTCTCTAATCCCAGACTCAAACGCCCACAATTTTCCCAGAGCCAAACTGTGTCCGTTACAATATTCAACTTTTAGATGTCAATAGGCTGTATCATTTTTATAATCATAGAAGAAACACACATGAAACACATGAAGCTGGTTAGTTATTTAAAGCAATGTTAGTACAAGTGACCCGATATCTTGCCTTTACATCCACCACACCATACAGGGTTTCCCCCACAACAAAATTCTTTTCTTAAGGCCGCCAAATTAGAATTTAACTGTTCAGGCAAATTCTATGACTTTGTCAGTCAGTCTTACCAACATTCCCACCTGATCCCAGACACAGAGTACGTCAACTTAAAGCAAAACGCAATTTTTTTACCTGTGGCCACACGTGACGTCGTCTGCGTCCAGGCACCAGCCGGATGAATGTTGTCCTCAATTTTCCATCAGCCTCCAGGTATTAGTGTTCTTCTTAATATGGCTTCTTTGTTTCCCAAGTTCGTGACGGCATCTTTGTAGTGGTTAGAAATGTCCCAACTCAGAAGAACTCAAGCCGAGGCAGCATTAGGTTTCAGCCAATCAATTGTAGATTTATTCTCAGTGCTGAGATGAAAGAATGCAAAGGCAGATATGCTGAGTCACCTTCTTCCTTGCAAGGAGGATGCTTGCTAGCGCTCGGGGAGCCCCAGGCCTTACCACAGAAAAACCAGTTGTCTCTACGGCAGGCAAAGAACTCTCCTCCCGAGATTCCTCAGGAGCATGTTTTAATCCCTCTGTTTGCGTCAGCCCAAATGCAAACAGTTGTGATTACAGCCACTTGTGGTCTGGTGTTCGTCTCCATGGATGCTTTATGTCTCCTCAGTTAATTGGTGGTCTTATCTGCTCCGTTGCTGTGTGGGCCCCAATTCCTATGGATTTAAGCACATTCCTTCTACAGACATTCACATGTTTCACTCCCAATTTATTTTCTCCTTAGACCCCATCCTCCACATACTGTTTTATGACCTGTGACTGGGTGCTCCGCTACTACTCTCTAAACTTGATGTGTGTGTTTTAAATTATACTTTAATGCAGGGGTGTCAAACTCAAATACACAGTGGGCCAAAATTCAAAACTGGAACAAAATCGTGGGCCAAAATTGATATTTATTGAAAAAAAATCTTCCTCCAGATATAACAATGAACCTTTTCTTATGGACCCAAACAGATTATGCTTAAAAACTGGATATGGAACAAGCAAAACTTAATACTAAACTAGACTAAGCATTTCCGTAAGAAAATGCTGAATTTATTCCCAAGAACTGTTGACTGTAGCTGGAGAGTTTAAAAAGTTCTTAAAGGTAGTTTAAGAAAAACACGTGATTAAAAAACAGCTAAACATGTTCAGAACAAGTTAAAGGTCTTGAATTATGAAATAATGCATAATGAAATAATATTAAGTAAGTGTTTATAATTAAATAATTAAAGAAAACACAGTTGAGTTGATCCAAACAGTAAAAGTATGGAAAACCCCTAAAACGTGTTGATAGAATTTTGCAATACTTCCCTGACATTGCTGAAGTTTTAAAAGCATTGTTACAACAAGCAGAACATCAGATTCAATGTGATGACAATACACATCACTTTTAAAAGTCATGTCTACAGCAGGATTTGAACCCGCCATCTATCACTGTACCCACTCAGCGTGTCAGTGACAAGCTGACTGCTGTAGCTGTAGCGATTCGCTGATGAAAACAAAGCCCGTTAAACGCGCTCGTTGCAGCAAAACCATAACACTAATCACTAATACTTTAAGCTGCAGCTTGTGTGAGTTTCATGTCGAAAGACTGGAAATTGTGGAATCCCCAGTGAGTTAATAAAACTCAATCTGTCTCTTCTGCTCCGTGAATCAGGCAGAAAAATGGCATTTAATGGCGCAGAAGCGGTCGTTCCCGGCGCTCTTGGTACACAGTGAGCAAGTAGACAAGTGTCTACATTTGCTTCACAGCATTCACAGTGATACTAAAGATTAGGAAAACAATAATGTGAATGCTTCTTTTAGCCATTTTGGGAGGGGCAGCACGGTGCCAGCATTACATATATGACTACGGTCAACAGAGCAGTGGGCGTTAATGGGTCCTATCATGATTGACGTGCCAAAACGCCAACAGAGCATTCTGGGATTTGTGGTATTAGCGGTACATGCCCAGCTCTAATAGTAATTTGGTATGGCTTCACACCTTTTGACACCTATGCTTTAATGTATTCGGCTTGTTCTATTTTCTGCCTGCATCCTACTATCTAAGCTTTTAACTACTATTTTAACTACTACTTAACTATTTACATTTATTCAAGCACTATCAGCTATACAAGGCTAGCTTTTTGTGCTTACTTGCATTTTTGGATACACAGGCTAGTGTGACAGTTCTGGGTCACTCACTGAGACTGTTTCCTAGCTTTAACTGGCACATAAATACTTAGAGCATAATTGCATCAATCAATTCGCAGGAATTAGCTTTTATTTGACTTAATGCAAAGTCTATCAAAATTTTCTAATTTAAAGTACCGTATATTGAGTCGTTTTTTTTCTTAAAAACTGCACCTGTATACAGATGAAACAAAGCTGATACATGTATATGTCAAGCAGCAGCCAAAACAGGATTGGAGATTAGCTGGGGTGCAGACACAGTCATGATCAGTTATCCAAGGAGGAAAGAGTGACAGAAAGGACACTGAATCTGTCGGCAGATTGACTTCTGATAGCTCAGAGACGACACACACCCATCTAGAACATTGTCACTGTGCTGATTTGTTTTGTAGTGCTATCAAGCTGTGCAAGGCTAACATTTTGAGCAAGAAGGCACTTGTAGTCTCAGGGATTCTTTTCCTTTTTTATTTTCCTTCTCTGTCTGTCTGTGCTTCATCGCTGATTTGAGCTCACCAGTTGTATGTCGTTGTTCTCCTTTTTCACTGCATCTGTCCCTCCCCCATCATCTTTCTTTCTTTCTCTCTCTCTCGCTCTCTCCATAACGAAGCCTCAGGGAGCCAGAGGAGATTAAATGCAGACACTATAAGCCAAAGTGCATTATGTAGCAACATTTCTATGGCCCTTTCCCCTTTCGCCCTCTCTCCGTCCCCTTGTCTTTCTGAAGGGAACAGAATAAAAGAAAAGAATGACAAAAAACAGAAGAATGGATTTTAAATTTTGCATGCAAGCAGAAGAAAACAGGATTTGTTGTATTGTTGGAAAAAGGACAGCTGCAGGGTGGGATAACCAGCACACACACACACTCTCACTCAAGCAGGCAATTGCAGCTGTGGGGGCCAATAAGTTTTTTATTTTCCATTTCTGCCTACGGTAAGAAAAAACTGACCTGTGTATTATGTTTTTCATCATATCTTGCCTTTCTTTTTCAAGTTAGGTGCACTTGAATGCAATATAATAAAGCAAAACGAAACAGAAAAGAAATAAAGAGAATGAGAGAGTTGTGTGAGACATGAGCTCATATGTATTGTCCTTTACCTTACGTAACTCACTAACTTGCCTTGGTCCTGCAGGTTTTGACACAATCTATGTAGGGGCTAAATCAGTGGTGCGAGGCAGTGTGTCACTTTTTTGTGTGCAGTACATGCAATATGTGTTTCAGTGCAAACCACCACCACCCACCCTGCTCCCTGACTCCTTTCATTCCATCAGTGAGGCAGAACACTGGTATGCTTCAGTGGCAGTGTGGACTTGTGGCTGTAAGCACTGATCCTATGGCATGATGCCTACTCCTCTACTGCCCATACTGTACGTCTCTGACTTGACCTAGCTGTTCTATTTTACCTTTAAGGATCATTTTCATTTCAGCACTTCTATTTCAATAAAGAGGAATCAATCGCCTTACTTACTTTCTCTCTTCTCTTTCTTCTGTGCATGACTCTCGTCCTCAGACTCCCCTTTGTCTCCTGCTCTGTGTGTGCATGTGCTTGAAAGAGAACTAATGCATATGGTTCATTCCGGTTTAGTTCTACCACCGATCCTCATGTCTCTCTTTCTTTTTCTCAGTCTTTTGCTCCTCCTGCCATTTCTTTTGCCCAACTTAGAGTAGGAGGGGCAGCCTCTTTTTTAAGTCAGTCATGAGCATGTCCTGTTGGCATGCTGTGTCTTTGAAAATCTCAGGTCTTTGCCTTGATTTTTTGTGTACTAAGTAGGCAAACAACAAAAAAGAGAAGCAAGTGAGGAGGCATCTTAGATCCAAAAGGGAGGGTGAGCTAGTGCCAACAAATATGTTTCTCTCCTCCTCACTCTCATCTGGTGATCTGCTTCCAAAGCTTTAAGGATGTGCAAAAGGAGCTGCTAGAAGCATGTCCAATAAATTCAGGGAATGTGTGTTGTTAATGATGATGCGTCACTAAAGGGTTTTATCAATGGTGCAAGTCATCATGTGTAATGGATTATTTGACACTGTGCAGCTCAAGCCTTAGATTTATATGCTGTAGCTGATGCAGAGCTATTGTCTTGAACGGCTGCATCAGTAATAAGAAATTATGTGCTGACTTGTTTTCCCCCCCAAGATGCTCAGCAGCACCCTCAGTACCTGATAGAGGAGAAATTTTTCAAACTGAAAGATAAGTTTAGTTCATGAAAAAAGAAACACAGACATGGTGAGGTAGACTCTAAGTGAAGATGCATCTCACTCTGTCCCTGAGACCCTAACTTGTGACATTGTGCTTTCACGGGTTAGGCTCTTGGGAGCTGGGAGGGACGCATGGCCGACAACCTTCCTGCACATATTTGACCAACATAATTTCAATCTGGGGTGGAGGAAGAGGGCATGTGGTGCAGTGTGGTAAGGTGTCACACTTCAGTTTGGCTCACACCTATTCTGTATGTTGCATGCCACTGCTACTTTTGTTGTGCACACTGTGTAAATGGGTGAAATGGATCTTGTGGAAATACATTAACACATACAGTCAGGTCCATAAATATTGGGACATCGACACAATTCTAATCTTTTTGGCTCTATACACCACCACAATGGATTTGGATGGAAACGAACATGATGTGCTTTAACTGCATACCTTTAGCTTTAATTTGAGGGTATTTACATCCAAATCAGGTGAGCAGTGTAGGAATTTTATATGTAATAGGAGTTTTTATATGTGCCTCCCACTTTTTAAGGGACTAAAAGTAATGGGACAATTGGCTGCTCAGCTGTTCCATGGCCATGTGTGTGTTATTCCCACATTATCCCATTTACAAGGAGCAGATAAAAGGTTCAGAGTTCATTTCAAGTGTGGTATTTGCATTTGGAAGCTGCTGCTGTCAACTCTCAATATGAGATCCAAAGAGCTGTCACCATCAGTGAAGCAAGCCACCATTAGGCTGAAAAAACAAATCAAACCCATCAGAGAGATAGCGAAAACTTTAGGTTTGGCCAAATCAACTGTTTGGAAAATCCTTAAAAAGAAAGAGCTCAGCAACACCAAAAGACCCAGAAGACCACGGAAAACAACTGTGGTGGACAACCGAAGAATTCTTTCCTTGGTGAAGAAAACACCCAACCCACAGTTGGCCAGATCAAGAACACTCTCTAGGAGGTAGGTGTATATGTGTCAAAGTCAACAATCAAGAGAAGACTTCACCAGAGTGAATACAGACGGTTCACCACAAGATGTAAACCATTGGTGAGCCTCAAAAACAGGAAGGCCAGATTAGAGTTTGCCAAACATCATCTAAAAAAGCCTTCACAGTTCTGGAACAACATCATATGGACTCATGAGACCAAGATCAACTTGTACCAGAGTGAAGGGAAGAGAAGAGTATGGAGAAGGGAAGGAACTGCTCATGATCCAAAGCACACCACCTCATCAGTGAAGCATGGTGGTGGTAGTGTCATGGTGTGGGCATGTATGGCTGCCAGTGGAACTGGTTCTCTTGTTTTTATTGATGATGTGACTGCTGACAAAAGCAGCAGGATGAATTCTGAAGTGTTTCGGGCAATATTACCTGCTCATATTCAGCCAAATGCTTCAGAACTCGTTGGACGGCGCTTCACAGTGCAGATGGACAATGACCCAAAGCATACTGTGACAGCAACCAAAGAGTTTTTTAAGGGAAAGAAGTGGAATGTTATGCAATGGCCAAGTCAATCACCTGACCTGAATCCGATTGAGCATGCATTTCACTTGCTGAAGACAAGACTGAATGGAAAATGCCCCAGGAACAAGCAGGAACTGAAGACAGTTGCAGTAGAGGCCTGGCAGAGCACAACCAGGGATGAAACCCAGCGTGTGGTGATGTCTATGCGTACCAGACTTCAGGCTGTAATTGACTGCAAAGGATTTGCTGCCCAGTATTAAAAAGTGAAAGTTTGATTTATGATTGTTAATATGTCCCATTACGTTTGGTCCCTTAAAAAGTGGGAGGCACACATAAAAACTGTTAAAGTCAATAAAAGTCTGCAGTTAAAGCACATCTTGTTTGTTTCATTTAAAATCCATTGTGGTGGTGTATAGAGCCAAAAAGATTAGAATTGTGTCAATGTCCCAATGGACCTGACTGTACATACTGTTAGAATTGTACTGTTGGAGGGTTGGTTCAAATAGGGTAGTAGAGAAGTTATGAGAGTTATGTGACAATGTTATTGCAGTATAAGCTCAGGCCTCCAGCTGTATGGTAGGAATCTGCAGTCTTTTAGCAACAGAGCCCCCTGATGGTATCATTACCGACCACAGTAACATATGTCTTAGATATTTGTGAGATTTAAACCGTCAGACACCACTGTCCAATATGTTGCTGCCTGTTTGATAATTTTGAAAGCTCTTTTTATCGCCTCATGCTTATGTAGCATTTTAATCCAGTTTCCCATAAATTTATAAAAATAAATACATAAAATGCACATTCATATTCTACTTTTCAGTGGACACATGGCCCAAATTGTTTTAAATGACCTGCCCCCCCCTCACCCAAGTTATATGCTAATTGTTCAGTAATTGAGAAGCAGGACATTTAGCATGGGGCCTTTATAAACTACTTCAGGTGAAATGCTAGCTGATGTGTGTGGCTGGTCTTTAGTGTATGAATGGTTACTGTAATAGCTAAATAACTAGTTAGTATCAGTAGTCTAGCGCTATATAGATGCCATTATTTCTGTATGTTTATAACTTGAGATCAGCACAGGATAATGTGAGAGCATGATGATGACAACCCTGTACATTATGTGTTTGACTTCATTGAACCTTCTGCAATTATGTTAAACCTCATGTTAACACAAGTGTAAAGGTGGCAGTGAACACGTCCTCAAAGGCCTGCTAGTGATGTCCACTGCAGAATACATAGCATACAGAGTATGCTGATTTGACTCTGGTGTCTCCTTGTAGGCAAACTGGAGGTGCTCTAGGAAGGTAACCCACGTGAATTTCGGGGGTCTACTATTACTGACCTGACATGGACACTTTTAAATAGATGGGTTAAAGTCAAACTAGGTCAAATCTGGTCTGTTGTTGTGTCTGTCTATGTCTATCTCCATCTGGTGATGCTGCAGCACTACTCTCATCTTATTTAGTTTTGGATTTTTTTATTAAAGCAAATGCAAATAGTCCTCTGTACAAGGCCGTAGTTGCGTTGTTGGTTGTAGATGGCACATTTCAAGCCTTTTGCTTGGCTTGAAATGTTGGCATAGCTACAGGATGTCTTATCTTATTCAAGATACTACATTGAATTTTATTAAATTAATTCCAGGATCACTTATAAATTATACTAACACTACCTACTAATGTTGTGTGTGGACTGGAGCATGTACAGACTATTATGATTAATAATATTAATATTCTCCCTCTGTTCTAAATAATCAATAATCAAAGTTATGAACAAGCACTAACCGAACAAGCAGGAGAGTGCCTAGCCAGTACAGTTTCTTTCAATTGTTTGCTTGCTCCACACACACACTACTGTGTCCCCATTGTTGGCACACTCACTGAGGATAGTCACATATTGTGATAATCGGCCTCATCACCAAGATGTTGATGTTGTTTTTAGAAAAAACAACATCTTGTCCTGACTACTGCAGATGTGGATGATGCTGTTTGCATCGTGCACTTGAAATACATTATTCTGTGAGCCCACATTTTACACAAATGGGTAAGAATGATTACTTTAACCTAGTTGGGTGAGCAACTCAGTAGAACATTTTAGGTTCTATGATTTGTCAAGCAACATTTGTGTGACTTATTAACTAACAAATTAACAATTCGGTTCTTCTGAATCTTCAATAATAGATTTGTGTCCCTGTTAGGTGTTTGTTATTTCCCTCTCGTTACCCAGTCTATATACTGTATACTGTACCTACCCTTTTTGTGTAATCCTTTGCTAGTGTGTCTTCCTTGGTACCGTGTCTCCTTGTCCTGCCTCCTCTTTGTTTAACCTAGGTAAGTAAGTCTTGTTAGTCAGAGTTTGAAATTAGAGAGTTTTTAGATCCTGCTGTGCAGTGCTTTTTGTTGTTGTTGCAATGTTCCATCTAATTTTTCTTGTCTGAGTAAACACACAAACTCCCACTCCCTGAGCGTACCCTTGGACCACTGTGGGCAACATCAGACATTCAAGTCACATGGTTTATTAAAAAAAATCAAATTACAGCAGTAATTTTCGTTAGATTACTTTATATAAAGTGATTTAGTCCACTTACAATGAAAAACATAGAAATCTTGTTCAGGATCTGTGTAGTATGTTGATGCCATTGGAAGTATAAATATTTATTTTAACTATGTCAAAACATGAACTGCCAACCGAACAGAGCCAACTATAAACTCCAATTACGAAAACACACTTAGCATTTTTAATATGAAGCTCTGGCTTGTATTATGAGTATGAGTTTTTATGTCAGTATGTGAAGCTTCTGCTGTGTTCTGGGTGAGAAGGTCCTACTGTGGTCTGGGAGAGAGGCCTGTTTTGTTTTTCTCTCCTAGTGTGCTTCTCTCTTTCTGTCTCTCTCTCTCTATTCTCATCTACAGGTATCATCAGACTCAGAGCAGTGTGTCTCCAGTGTTTAGTTGCTGGTCCAACCATCTGTGTTCTGTTGCTGCTTAAGCTTTTGTCATATTACTGTAGCACTAATTGCTCATTAAGACAAATAAAATTGCACAAAATAAATACTGAGTCATTCTACCTATAATCAACCACATTTTCCAAATGTTGGTACTTTCAGAAAAATCTAAAAAAAAAAAACATTGTGGAAGTTACAGAGCTGACATTTGACAGACGATAGAGAAAGATAAACAGATTCTAAATCTGCTATCAAATATTGTACATCTTCTGTAAATGTAATACATGTACAAAAATGCATATTCTAACTGACCCTACTAGCTAGTGTTACCCTCTCAGCTGAAATGACTGCAGTGAGACGTTTCTTGTAGTCTCTGTTAACAACTGGAAGAAACTATCCTGAAAGTAGAACTTTGGAATCAGCGTGACCAAAGGGATATATAATATGAATGATTATGGAGAATAACTTTATATGCATATTTAGGAAAAAGACATGTCAAACAAAGATTAGCTGTATGTCAGAAATCAAATTAAAACATAGCCAAGTTAACGTCACCTGAAGGATCGGTTCATAGACTCATGGACTCCACACACATTGTCATTGTTAAAAATATGGCTGTGCTTAGTGTTTCCTGCAGAACATGGGTCAATAAGCACCAATGAGATCAGGAGTTTACTTCAGGGGACAGTTCTTAGTTGAAAGATATTGTGAAGTTCATTCCAACATTTATTTTGTTGGCCTTCAGTTATATTGTTAACCTTCTTTTTGTTCTATTTTGTTGGCTCTTGTTACCTTGGCTCTAATGCATACAGTATTTTGTACTGATACCTCAGCCTATATACTGTACATCTTAGCCTTTGCAGACATGTTTTGAAAAAACAATTTACTTTATCTTTACATACTGTATATACTTAATATAAATAAAGTAATCATAAAATAAATATACACAATATTTATTTTTATTGACCATGATTGACTGCCTGAAAAATTATGCAGGTCTCACTTTTCTCAAGTATATTTCAGTGTTTTTTTTAACACCTCACATTGCTTATTCAAATACCATATTTTTCATGAAACCTTTGACATATCTAAAAGAGTAATACCTTCAAGTATGAAGCAATCCAATTTAACTCTGTACCACACAACATTTTGAAGCAAATTATTTAATGAGAGCTGACATTAGATAAATGGCGTGCAAACAGTCACATAATAATCAATAATTATACTTTGTGCATGTGTAAAAAACCTTGCCCAATGGCCAGCTTACAGCAGCTGAAATTAAAAAATCAGTGATCTGACAATAATAACCAAATGCCCAAACAGGAATCTCTCTGACCTCCTGTACCCTGTGTATGGGCAGACTATGTAATACTAAGTATGCATATCTGCACGCCTGTGTTCTACCATACAAACTCGAAAGTAACATAGAATCCCAATGTGTTCTAATAAGGCATGGCGTGGCAAATCAGAAAAAAACATCAGTGCCAAAATATCTATATTTAAGGCCAATAACCAATAAACAAAATAAAGTTTATTAACAAGTAAAGCTAAAAAAGCTGTTTTAATGATCTGAGGGAGAAGATGATGCTTTACCTAAAAGACATGCTTTGTTCTAATTTGGGGTTTTAAAGAAACATGCCTGTGAGCAAGTGAGTCAACAGAGAAGCCAGTTTACAGAGTTTTCCACCATAGAATAGCTCTAAATTAGATCATAAATAAATATAAAATACATTCATGAAGACATGCTGACAAAAAAAATCAACAGAGCACAGAACACCATCACACAGCCAAGTTGCAAAACACAAATATTTGTGAAGATTCACTATAAAGAATGAGTGTTGACATTTTTTAGAACAGTCAGAGTCTGCGCATACTGACATAGAGAAAATGTATTCAAACTTTGAAGTTTTAACAAAAAATACCAATACCAAAATATCTTATCATATAGTCATCAAGTTAGTTTGGGTTTCATTGGTTCAGGTTTTATTATCGTAATGGTTAATCAGAAGTTTAATTGTGGCTTCATCTACCGGTATTTTATGAACCAGATTATGCACTAGATTATCATCTAGTTGAACACAAGCAAGCTAAATATTATAGTATATTTCATAACTGCTTTATCTTTTAAAAGTAATTATTAGGAGTTTGAACTGATAATGTCTGTAGCAATGTTAGTTAGCTGCTACTAGTAGAAAGTAATAAAAGAAGTAGTATTATGAGAAAAGGCTGTAAGATAGTACATTTTGTTTTTATCCCATACTTATATGCATAAGTATTACTACTACTTCCTAGATTTTTTGTCTTTTGTACTTTCTACCTCTTTTTTCTTCAGCATGTGAAAATTTTATTGGTCGACCTCTGGTCTTGGTCTGTTTACACTGTTTTCACTTCAAGCTTCAATCTTACAAAGGGGTGTCTAAAAACATGGACAAATAAAACCAAACAGTGTGTTAGACTGTGAGCCATTCCACAACAATATATGCAGTGGCCCCTCAAAGACAAGGTAGAGAATACTGCCTAAGCCATGGTGGTGATGGTGTTACTGCACTGGTGTCCACTCCAACATGGTTCCCTGAGAACACCAAACAAATTTGCCTTTTGATTAAAGCAAAACACTGCGGATAAACTAAATCGTGGCCCAAAAAGATTTTAAAAAATGCACATTTTACAGAATGATATGGTGCAGTATTGAAAGGAGAAAACATTAAAAGCCAACATATACAAATAATCACAGTCTGCAAGGAATTCTTCCCTGTCAAAGCCACTTCTCATATCATGGTACATGTGTCTATACACAGACATACATCAGTGAGCTGGTGGTAGAAAATAAAAGTGCACATGGTGCAGCTGGTTAGTCCAGTCACAGATCTGTTTGGTTGAGCTGAGTGGATTAGGGTTGGGGGTGAGGGTTAGATTTTCACAAGAATCAATATTTTTCAAACTGGTTATCAGACACATTAACAGACAGTGTTACACAATGAAACATGATTTACAATTAACATATCTACTATCTGACATTGAACCAGTGTTACATATATTGCTATAGTACATGTGCATACTGTACTATCGTCAAAATATGCAACGATTACTACTGTGATATTTTGTTATTTGTACCTTTTGTATACAGCATGTCTACATATTTAGTTTTTGCATTCTATGTCTCAGTCTCTGCATGCTTATTTTGAGCAATGGTCCTTTTAATGGAAATTGAGTTTGCATTTTCAATAGGGTCTCTTTCCCTAGTGCTGTTTACAAACTCAAATCCTTCACAGTTTGCTTCAGTGTCCACCCTCCCAGTCCTTCTCTGACTCTCTTTCTTAAAAATATAAGTTATTGTGCACCCAAGTGCATCATATATTTGAAAAAATATCTCTGTCAATCTTCATACTGTATGTTCAAGTTATGCTATCCATTGGTTGACCACCTGTTCTCTCTGCATTATATGCCATACCACATCAATGGAAGTGATGGGGAGGAAATGGGAGTGGAAGCAGAAGAGATAAAAGATTCGCAGTTGAGGGATGTGTTTCTATGCAATGACCATAGGAACATCGTCTGAGAAGCCACTGATCATGGGGGCATCTTCATCATCACCTGGAGAGGAGGAGGAGGAGAAGAGGGGGTGTCTTGTTACAGGACTTTTTGCAGTTTTCTTTACCCCACACAAAACATAGGTGTTTTATAGTTTTCTTTACTTTTAACTTATTTCAGGTAATTGTTTTGGTTTTTAATAATATAATCTAAAAACCAAATTCCAGTTATTTCTATTTTAGTATCTAGTGGATAGTAGCTGGGAGACATGGCTTAAACAAAATGAGAACAACACGCAAATTAATGCCACGTTGCCTCTGCTGGATGTGTAACCCCCTATGTTTTTTGGTCTTTTAATTCATGGTTGAACATCTGTTATGACTGGTAACTGAATAGTTTAGTAAATTTTAAGTTGAGAACATTTACGCTGAGTTCATACACCTGACACTCCAACATCTAGTACAAATATGCATATGAGCCCCGACCCAGCAATGTCACAATGCTTGTTTTAATCTTGACCATAGTGGGCTTTGAACTGCTCTTAGTCAAGGCTGTTGCCTAGGACCTGTTTGGAGAGCCCAGCAGGGGCAACATAGCTCCTAGGCTTATTCGGGCACATACACTTCACCTTGATTAAATGTACGTGGCGGTTCAAGAACGGGCTTATAACTTTCCTTTTTGATAAGGCTTAAAGTTAGCAATGGCTCAGGTAACTCTGAACTACCTCTTAATTAAGCCGCTATACAATTACAGAGGTTAGACTTGCATGGGGATATCCTTGAGACATTGACGTCTATTTTCCTCACCTTTCCGCCTTCTATCCATTAACATGCCACCATTTCTGCATGCAAATTTAGATTTAGATTTTGTGTTTCCAGTGTGCAGCTGCTGGCCCAACCAACCTGCCTCTGTTTTGTTTGCTGCCTATTCTTTTCTCTTTTTCTAATCCTTCACCGCAGCTAGTCAAGACAGATGGCTGCCAACCCCTGAGCCTGGTTCTGCTGGAAGCTTCTTCCATGAGTTTTTAATATCTCACACTTGTCTAGTCCTCCAATTTGTTGGGTTTTCTATACAGTTCTATATAAGTGTATGTTTGTGTTCCGTTAATTCTTAAATCTTACTTTGTAAAGTGCCTTGAGATTAATTTGGTTGTGAATTGGCATTATACAATTTCAAATCAGTCTACTTCAGTTGACTAATCTAACTGGCTGTCTTACACATCTTGAGTTACAGTAACATTTCATTAACATAAACTCGTGAAACGATTCCATATTCTTAAGAATTCATGTTTTAAAAAGAATGTCAACGATTCCATATTCTTAAGAATACATGTTTTAAAAAGAACGTCAACAGTTCTTAGTATAAGCTTTCACTTTTAGTTTTAGTACAACCAAATAAAGATGAAATATGAATTCTAATAACCTTCTAAATATAAAGTTTTCTATTCAATACCATAAACATCTTAAAACAAGATTTGTTACCCAGTTCATCCCCAGAGGAGAAAATAGCAGAGCCCAGGCGAGAGTTGTAGTGGGAATTTGCAAAGGCTGTAAAGTTGTTCTGCAATCGGCGGTGTCGAAGGTAAAGTGCCACCAAGCTCACACAAACTCCAAGCAGCAGCACAAAAAGGATGGGCACCACAACTGCTGCCATGTCCCCTGTGTGGCCGTCACTATGGGAGGCATCCCTGCCCCCTGGGCAGATGGAAGAGAAAATTTACAGCATAATTGAAAATTTTTTGTTCATCAACAAGGGTCTCAACAGACTCTGTTGCGTGCACGCTTCAATACCTGCTGTCAGCTGGTTGTAGAGCAGCAGAGCAGGTTCCCCACACAACTGACCGATGAGCAGGCAGCGAGCCTGCACAGAGAAAGTGTAATTGTGTCCTGCGATGAGGCTCGTGATGCGGAAATAGGTCTCTGTGGTGTTTCCAAGGTAAGTTGTCTGGTTGGTAACACTGTCGTACATGTGCACTTCATATCCCTGAGCACAATGTTTTAACAAAGTTAGTGGAGGGTGTTAATGCAATGTACTACACGTGACACAATGACATTGTATTAAGTATTGACAAGTATTATCACATTCTGCTTCTGTGGAAGAAATTAGTGTTAACAATGTCTGTAAAATGTGAGATCCTTTTCATGGATGTCTCACCCTGCTCTCATTGAAATCCTTCTCCCTGACTGCCAGACTTTTCCAGAAGAGGAACACATGGTCTTTCTCTGTTAAAATCTTCAGAGCATCAGGAGCAGAAAGTGAAACTGCAACACAGAAAAATACCTGATCTGAAAAAAGTAGTTTCTTTGTAAAAATCATATATTGACCAATTTAAGCAAGTGGAACATTAATTGTATGCACAAACCTGACCAACAACATGATTAGACTAGATTAAAGGAACCCAGCAAAGCAAATGTGGCAAATGCATTAAGGCTATTGGAAGAATTTTGGTTTTCATATGAGATGCAGTGTCACAGTGCATTGAGTACCAATAGGTAGAAAAGTGCAGACCATCTACCATTTACCATAACAAGCCCATTCTTTACAGATGTGAAGTGAAACCTAAGTTTCAGACAACTTCACCTGGATGACTGAGAATCTCCACAGACAAATTGGAACAATGATCTATCAGATAACAGTGTCGAAAGTCTGTACAGAAAAATGACCTACCTAATTACCTGAAAATTGAAAAACATTTAAGATTTTAGTAAATGTGAGTATTATATTATCATATTATTGATAGGTTCCAATAACTAAACAGCTTTAAAATAGATGAGACGTCAATTTAACAGACACAACTAAAACTTCTGGGTCTCTCCTGTGTGTGGGTGTGTGTGTTCATATGTAACCTGTGCTTAGACTGAAGCTAGCCTCTTTGCTCATATTTCGTAGACGAACAGAGATGCTGTATCGTCCTCCAGGCTCCAGGCCTTTCAGCAGATATTCCACTGTGTTGTTCTGCGTGGTCAGCTTGTAATCCTGCTCCTGCTTACGGATCACATCTCGCACATGGATCGCATAAGTCTACATAAACATAGAGATACAAACACACATTAAGTATGAATAACTGAAAAGTACATATGTAGGTCCATTCATCCATTCATTGTCAAATGCTTGATTCTTTTGTAAATATCATATTCACTGTTATGATGATGACACATAGCTCTCACATCCGTGAGATAAATACAATTATGCAATTTTCTCAAATTAAACAATGTAAAAACAGACTTTTTCTTATTGCAACAAATTCTACTTTAAACAGATTTGTCCGTTTCCTTTATCTACAGTTGCAAGAAAAGTGTGTCAACCCTTTGGGATTACATGGATGTCTGCATAAATTTGTAATAAAATGTGTTCTGATCTTCATCAAAGTCACAACAATAGACAAATACAGTCTGCTGTACCTAATACTGCAGAAACATTATATGTTCTCATGCTTTTATTGAACATAACATGTAAACATTCACAGTGCAGGATAGAAAAGGGGTGTGAACCCCTGGGCTAATGACTTCTCCAAGAGCTAATTGAAGCCAGGAGTCAGCCAATCAATGTGATGAGATTGGATGTGTTGGTTAAAGCTGTCCTGCCCTAAAAAATAAAAACACCAGTTTTGAGTTTACTGTTCTCAAAGAGCAATGCCTGATGTGAACCATGCCTCACACAAAAGAGCTCTCAGAAGACCTATGATCAAGAATTGTTGACTTGCATGAAGCTGGAAAGGGTTACAAAAGTGTTTCGACAAGCCTTGTCCGTGGACAAGACCGTGGTAAGACAGGCTGTCTACAAATGGAGAAAATTCAGCACTGTTGCTACTCTCCCTAGGCATGGTCGTCCTGTAAAGATGACTGCAAAAGCAAAGAGCAGAATGCTCAATGAGGTGAAGAATAATCCTGAGTGTCAGCTTAAGACTTACAGAAATCTCTGGCACATGCTAACATTTTTGTTGACAAATCTACAATAAGTAAAACACTAAACAAGAATGGAGAATATGGGAGGACACCATGGAGAAAGCCACTGCTATTCAAAAGTTTTCAAAAGAGTACCTGGATGATCCACAGCACTACTAGCAAAATATAGTTGTTTGGAAAGAACACACAACGCTATGTGTGGAGAAAAAAAGGCATAGCACACCAACATCAAAACTTCATCCCCACTGTAAAACACAGGAGGGGGCATTATGATTTGGGGCTGCTTTTTTGCCTCAGGGCCTGGACAGATTGCTGTCGTTGACGGAAAAATTATTTCAAAATTTTATGAAGACATTTTGCAGTAAAACCTAAGACCATCTGTCCGCCACCTGAAGCTCCACAGACGATGGGGGATGCAACAGGACAACGACAGAATGGCTTCATCAGAAGAAAATACGCTTTCTGGATTAGCCCTGACCTGGAGTCCTGACCTCAACTTCAAGAGAGCGATTCACACCAGACATCCCAAGAATATGGCTGCAGTGAAATAGTTTTGTAAGGAGGAATTACAGGAAACGCTTGGTTGAGGTTATTGCTGCCAAAGGTGGGTCAACCAGTTCAAATAGCACTTTGAACTTTTACAATATATGTTCAATTAAAACATGAAAACATAAAATGTTTGTGCAGTATTAGTTTAAGCAGACTGTTTTTCTATTGTGACCTAGATGAAGAGCAGAACACATTTTACAACTAATTTATGCAGAATCCATGGAATCCCAAAGGTTTAACATACTTTTTCGTGCAACTGTATTTACAGTTCTTCTATATCTCCCTCCCCTCAGATTAAGAGTCTGGGTGTCATCACACTGACAGCACACTCTCTTTTACTTCCCACATTAATAACGTAACACAGTCAGCCAACTTCAGTCTTTGCACCCTCCCACACACCCTATTCAGCTGCCATACTGGTTCACAGTCTAGTCACTTTTTTGGCTTGACTACAGCAACTTGCTTCTGTTTAGTGACCTTTACAAACTTTACCAAAATTGCCAGAACGTGTCATCCCATGAACACACACCAACCTGTCACATTACTCCAGTTTAGCAGTAGCATAGGTATTCTATTGTATTCATTACGGCGGTAGAGAATGAGACTAATTTTGTGTTTTTAGGCATTTGATGCTAAAACGTGTAGTAAAGAAAGAGATTGATTGTGGTCTGCTATTTAGCTTTTGCTGCTAAAGTAGTAGACCTGTTCAGACCGGCAATACAATCGGCAACTTCTGCTTAAAGACAAACCGCCATTCAACTTTGCTAATCCAGCAGCAAGACTACTACTTTGTTGCACACACATTCTTTGCATCAACAGGACGCTACATCAGGCCATCGCTGGCATGATCGGCAACTTCACTTCCGCCGGGGCTCTTATTCTGAAATGCTCCGGCGGATTCCCACTCACCACCTCCGTCAGCTGGCACTGATTACATTATTCACTCCACCTGTTTCTAACTGTTCTTAAGCCCTGTTCACAGGCACCCAGTTGTTAGATCGTCAACTTCGTTCCGACATTCAAGACCCTGACACGCAGCACCTGCCCATCGCCTGTCTTTCGGCTGATCCGCATCTGTTCTGTGAGTGTTTCTGAATCGCCGCTCTTGACTCCGACCCGACTACTTAGTATTACTTCATGTACTATGACCACGAACCCGCTCTGGATTAAACGACCCGTTAATCCTGCTCAGAACTGTGACTTGGCCACCAGGAAGTGAAAGGAACCTTCGCTCCCAGGTCGCGGCCGTCAAAGCTCCCTGGCTAGACTGCTAGCTGCCAGCAAACGCAGTGTGTTTGCTTTTGCCCCGAACACTACCGGGCACCAGCCGGTTCGGCTCGGCTTTTGTTTCATGTTTTGTTTTGTTGGTGTTTGAACCCAGGTCCCTAGTTTCTGGCGAACGCGGAGCGTTTGCTACCTACCCGGAACACTACCGGGCACCAGCCGGTTCGGCTCGCCTTTTGTTTCATGTTTTGTTTAGTCGGTTTTGGACCTTCCCTTTCCCCTGCGTTCTCTGTCTCTCTCACCCCTCCTCCACTGTTGTTGAAGAGGAATTCCAGGATCGTCAGTTGCAGCGCTGCGCAAGGTTCACCGGGACACCTTGCTTCACACTCGGCTGCCCAGTGGAAAGCATCCACCTGTGACGTCCGAACTAAGCATCATTCCCCGTTCGCTCCTGAATCCTCACAGCTCACTCCCTACTACGTTCCACACCTGATTCACTCTCCCTCGTTCCCCTGAACTCCTCACCTGTCTGGAGGTACGTCAGAGCTAACATTATTCTCAGTATTACCACCGTCCATCTGTGTTCTGACATCTCCCTCTGATCCTGCAGACCCAGAAGGCGCCCGCATCATCCTATCCACTCTCTGTGTGTGATCTAACTACTACTATCACTACGTCTCCTGTCGTGGTTCTGCCCGTTACATCCCCCTCTGAATCGGTCTGAGTATTCGTAACAATCGCGAGATTGATCGTGAACACCTGACTGGTCATACAGTGGACCTCCAGCTAGCTGTGATTGCATCAGACTACTAGCGCTTTGACACTGCAGTGAATCAAGCCACTAGTGATTGGCGGGTGACTGCTCTACTTCTTGAGCCTATGTCCTTGTAGTGACAGTTGTGCAACCCCTGTTTTAATTTGAAGTTCACATGTTTTAAAATTCACCATCTCAAGGCAGATCTTATAGTGCTGCATAGTGGTGGAACATCAGTGTAATCCACCTATGGAGTTGTTTCAGTCTTCAATCTTGTGTCCTACTGTTCTTTCTTCTTTATTGTTTCTGCTCGTGCACGTGTTGTAGCATTTTGCTAAGCACATCCTGGCAGGAGACCATGTATCCATCTAGTGTTAATTCACCATTTTGTGTACCTTTGAGTTTTTTTCTCTCCCTCTCGCACACACAATTTCTGTTCCTTAAAATACCAACAAAACTGGTCATTCATGTGAGGTAACATAATACCCAACTTCTGGAACCCTATCTCTAAGGCTGAGCCAGAATGGAAATCATTTACATCTGCTCTTCTCAAAACATCACAGTAAAAGTTAGTGTCTTACCAGAGGTTTGTTTGGGGTGTCATAGGGTGGCTGCCACTTGAGCGTGGCCTGCGTTTTGTCTACTCGCACCCGATGGAGGTTTCTGGGTGGCAGCCTCTCGTTGGGAATCATTTTTACTACAGCATAATCAGAGGGAGGACCCAGAAAAGGAGAGACTGCACGTACCTGAAAATAAGATCACACACCAACTGTCACTTCTTTTCAGACTTTATTGTGATCAGGGCTATTTTCATGAGATGTTTTTAAGTGCATTGAATCAGTCACAGAAGACCAATAGAGCTAGATGGTAAAATATTTACAAAATGACTCACCAAAAACAGATATTGTTCATCACTGTCCACTGAGACTGTGAGGCTGAGAGAAGTTGTGTTCACATTGCTAGGACTCCTGTACAGGTCCAAAAAGGAGGTGGCATAAAACACACCATACACCTACACAAACACAAACACAACAAATAAAGTTGTTGTAATGTTGGCAGATTTACGTCTGGTTTGGGTTTTTATTTTGAAAGGTTTTGTTCTGGTCTGCCCTTACCCTTATTTTGTCCTGCATTCTGTAGTAAATTATTTCACTTGTGTGCCTTATTGTCACTTAGTATTTAAGCCTTTGTTTTGTTCAGCCCCATGCCAGATCATCATTTCATGTGGCTCTAACCATGTATCTGTGTTCATTCACCAAAGTTTGCAACATCACCATCATAACTAACAATCGGCTCATACTTCCCTTTATGCTCGAAGCGCTATTGTTTCGCCCTTATGTATGTATGCTGATCGGAACTCTCCAGCAGCACAGCAGCCATCAAGCTGAGACACTTACTTGCTCAGTCGTGGACACAGCTTTCCACTAAAGTTTCTTGTCAGGGAAACACAGAGAAGACTCAGGTGCTGTTGCATTCATGTACAGCACTCCTGAGAGTCTTTTTGCCAGATCTTTGCTCGGCAACCCGGCTTTAATTCTACATCCATGCCTGACACCTCTGGGAAGTACTCAGTCAAACTCCAGCGTCTTAAACATCTCCATCCAGCTTCTCCATACTGGTGAGTATCTCCCACTGGCCTCAATCTCTAGCTACTGTACATCCCACCAGCCAGACCCCTCTCCTCGGAATTCATCCCTCTCCCTTATTCACTTACACCTTTGTGATCTTAATGTAGTCAGAATCTGATTCATGTGAGAGATTAAATTACTTTACCTGTCCCCTGCAAGTTACTAACTCTACTCTTGTCTGTTTTCTAGCGGCTAGACTGTTGAGGCCCGTCACCGTCATCCTCACTACACCTAGCTTTAAAATCTAATAAACGAGTGCAGTTAAAAGTTTGTTCTGTCCATTCTCTGGAGTCCACTTACACAAACAAATCCTGATAATTGTGTACTCAGACAGAAACAGTTTCCATTTTTTTCTGCAGTTAGGAAAATAAGGGATAACCTAGGCTTAAGGCCAATACATTTTTAAGGGAATTAACAGAACCTGAGCAGCTCATGTTGAAGTAAGACCTAACAGGTCTAGGCTCATCTGGTGAACAATAAAGAAAGAGAACAGTAGGGAGAATACAACTCCAACCATTAAAAAGAGATTGTCAGTAGTGACATCCATGGTAAATGTCAGTACTCATTACCTAGGAATGGATAAAACAACATTGCATACTGTAAAAAGTATTTTTTCACCTTTGCAAGAGGTGAACTGACAGTCCAGCTGCAGTCAACAGCTGTTTGGTTGAGAGCCTTGGCTTTGAGAAGGGGCCTGTCTGGCTGAGTGCCAGTGGTGTGATGATGAAACAGGGCAGTTGGGCTGTCTCCTATATTAGTGTGAGCCCACACAGCCACTTCATAGTCTGTTCCTGCTGTGAGGTTAGTAACTGGAAACAGAAAAACACATTTAAAAGGCAGGGAAATAAAAGGCATCATCTGAATTGGGAGCACACAAATAAACACTACTGTACCTTTTAGAAAACTCCCTCTGACTGTGTAGTTGCGGTTCTCTTTGACTTGGGTGTCAAACTGCCATGACAGGATCACAATGTACTGTTTCACCTAAAAAACACAAGAAATACAATTACAGACAGAACCTGTTCTCATCAGCTAGCAAAGTTAAGAAGTGTTTTAAACAGGAACTCTTACATCATACTGGGAGTTTAACCCAAAAGAAATATTCATGTAGTCAGCAGCGATGTCATCAATGATAATAGATGGAAGAGGCAGCGCTGCAGCAGAAAATACAGATAGAATTAACCTTCTTTCGTCTTTGAAATTAAAAAGTCTCCCCGACTTGCCATGAGAGGGGTTATTTGGCAAACATCTGGAGGAAATACGAGTACTAACAACAGTTAGGGAAAAAAACAGTCAAACGTACAGTCTTAATGCATGAATCAAAGAGGAAATGCAGTTACAATGAGAAGTAATCACTCTGAGACTTGCTGATGGATCAATGCAGTATAAATATATTTCATATTCGATTTCATACTGTCAATCTGAGATCCAAGTATACACCTGATAAAATCTAACTTTTGTTTTGCTATGGAGTATGCAAGGACAAGGTTGTGGGTGGAACATCTTACCTTTCTTTGGAGTGATGGATTTCACCTCTGACCAGTTCCCCAAGCCTCGACCAGTTACTGCTGCCACCTGAAAAAACAAATATAAACTGAATTTGGCAAATGTATTTCAGTTTCTGTCACGACTGGCAACTTTACTTCCAGTCATGTTCGTCTATTTTAAAGGTCAAGTTCCTGTTCTGCTGTACATTATTTCTTACTTGACTACTACTACTCTGACCAAGAACCATAATATACGTCAGATATTGTTCTGCAGACTGTTTCCTGGATTCATACCCCATATGCCTCTCCTTGATAATCCATACTCACCCCAGCTCACATCCACATCATATCTTTACCTCTGCTTACCTCATGCGACTACCACTCTCCAGTCCCCTCTGCTCATTAATCAGTCTCTGCAAACACATCTACAACCCTCATCATTCATATCCAGTCACATAATTTCAGTCCTGGCTATTTCTTTGGGCTCTGTATTCAAATTGTACCAGTTTCAGATGGTAATGCATGTTGAGCCTTTGATCCAGAGTGGAAGACACTTCAGGGCTGATGCAACAAAGCCACGTTGACCCTTATTAACCTTGACGGAGGAACAGTTTTTAGATCTATGGTCTTCTTACAGGGGCAGAAGCTAACTTCAGTTTTATTGTTGTTTGTGTTTCAAAACAGGAGAGCACAGATATTTACCCAGGCTATATAATTTATGTTATTTTTTTATTATATTGTGCAATGGGAGAGGAACTGGAGAGGGCAGATATTTATTACCCAGGTGTGGTTTTTTTTTATTTTTTTTGTACATCAGAATAAACAGAGTCACCACCAACTCCGTATGACTATTGAGTGACACTATAGGTCCCACAAAGAATTACTACTGACTCAGCCAGTGACTGACTTAACTGCATCTCCCTCTTAACCAAGACAACATATTCAGTGTCATCAGCATAGCAGTGAAAGAAATGTTTCATGTAATATTGAACAGCAGGAACATATAGATGTCACATCAAACTGGGCCTGTACCGTACAACAATACGAATAAACTTCTCTTACCCGGAAATTGTACAAGGTATCTGGCTGCAGGTCCTTCACCTCAGTTCTAGTTGTGGTGCATCGCTGTGATGTCCAATCTACACTTCCATTTTCACTATATTCAATCTGAAGGGTGTTGCACAAAAAGTAGAATTAAGAAATCCAAGCAGAAAGAAATATCATCGCTTGACCTAGTCCCATATGCTTATTTCACTGCATGGCTGCAGAGCCAGTATAAGAAGGTACTGCAAAGTCAATGTCAGGTATAAAAGGCTAAAATAAATGCTACATCATAAATTTAAAAAATGTTTTCATACTTAAATCAATTTAATGCAGAACAACACTTCTTTTGTATGGGAGTATGAACCATTAATAAAAATATATGCCTAGATGACCATATACTGACTCTAAACTACATTTAGAAGTTATTGTAACAATGTAGTCTTGTCGCAATATTACACTAAAGAGTGTGGAATATTAAATATTAAACAAGTATTAAAGATACAGTACTCACAAGATACTCTCTGATAAGACCATGACCTTTGTCAGGAGGAGACCAAGAAATCTCCACCTTTCCATCCTCACTCTTATCACATGACAGCTGTAGCTTGCTGGGAGGGTCAGGCACTGCAGGACAGACAACATAGATATTTGAAAACAAAGGAGATTGTGGTGGTCTACTCTACAGCATCCTGTCCCGCAGCATCACTGTGTGGTACGGAGCCAAGCAGCTCCACCTGCAGGAAGACACTTCACCGGATAGTAAGAGCTGCTGAGAAAATGCGGGTCCCTCTGACCTTCCTCCACAAACTCACACCATGACTCACGCCTGATTCGCAGGGCCCTCAAAATCTCAAAATCATTCAAGACAGAAAATTCATCCTGCACTGGGACGGCAATCGCCCACCAATCATAGGATCGGTGGTTCGATACCTGGCTTACCCAGTAATGTGCCGAAGTGTCCTTGGGCAAGACACTGAATGTCCCGTTGTGACACTGTCCCCGGTGTGTCAGCCTAAGC
This sequence comes from Macropodus opercularis, assembly GCA_030770545.1. NCBI lineage: Eukaryota > Metazoa > Chordata > Actinopteri > Anabantiformes > Osphronemidae > Macropodus > Macropodus opercularis. The sequence goes on from CM061110.1 coordinate 3,210,105, forward strand.
TGCATAGCAGCTCTGCCACCGGTGTGTGTGTGTGTGTGTTTGTGTGCGCGAATGGGTAAATGAGACGCAGTGTCAAAAAGCGCTTTGAGTACCAATAGGTAGAAAAGCGCTATACAAGTGTAGACCATTAACCATAACCAAATACCAGCTTCTGGCAGGATTACTAAGGAGTCTCCAGTTCATTGGCTTGGGTCTGTGTGTTACACCTACCTTCTTCGAATTCATTTTATTTTCTTCAGACCACCACTGATCCACAGGCTCAAAATGTACATACTGTAGAACCCTAAAGAGTACAATCGCATAACTTCTTTTATACAGTACGAGTATAATGAAACCAACATTTGCAAATGTGTGGGCTAATTCTATTCAGGGGGTTCATTTTGAAACAGTGGCAGTTTTTTAAATTTAATTTACATGGCCTTTCCAGTGTTAACAACCTGTCCCAGTTGGTATTAAATAAATGTAATCATCAATGTGAATGTTTTTATTTTCTCAATTCTTTCTTAACAAAGTGGAGAAGAAAGAGATATCAGAAATATCACAACAAAAAAATCTACTGTTTATGGCTTATTTCCAGACAAAATGAAAATGAGAAAGTTATAACTATAGTATGCACAAAACTAGCAGCAAACACTACTTCACCACAAACTACTAGAACTGTGTATTCAGTCCCACAATTTCCCAAAGAATAGAGTCTTCATTGATATATATAAAAAAACACCTTTCGACACAATCAAGCCCAATGTTGGTATGGAGGGGTAATGCTGGAGTGGGTTAAGAGTTATCTCAAAAGGGAGACAGCCTCAGAGGACGTTTGGACATTGTTTGTGGCATCCCCCAGGGGCCAGTGCAAGTGTAAGTTCTGAGGACAGGTTGCTAGAGGGCATCAGAATGGAAATGCATAAATTGAAAACATGGTTTGATGGAAATAAATTGCTAACAAATTTCTGAGATTTGTAATTTGGAACACAAACTCACAGATGACTATACTGAAAGACGAAGTTGACATTGAATAAGTTCAGGATAATACATTTTTTTGGGTGATCATAGATGACAAAGTCACCTGGTATCAAGTCAACCATGTCTGTGGAGATTGTCAGCCATCCAGGTGAAGCTGTTTGAAAGTTGAGTTATGGCAACAGGACGTCTTCTTTTCCATAGAAGAAGAAGAAGAAGAAGTCTAGTTGCCATGACTCAACTTTCAGACACAAATCAACCATGTACAAACTAAAGTATCAGGATAAAATTCTATATCAAATAAAGCAAAGTAGTTGGGATCACAATTCACTTTCTGGGCCAAGAATGATAAGAATACACCCACTACCTTCTGTATGCAAACGTAAAGAATGCATACTATGCGGCCCCACTCCCCCCCTTAGGCCGCTCCGACCACAACCTAGTCCGCCTGCTTTCTGTCTACACTCCTGTGGTGAAAAAGCAGCCACCACAGGTGAAAGTGGTGAAGATCTGGTCAGAGGAGGCAGGTGAGGACTGCTTCGATACTACGGACTGGGACACTCTCTGTAGTCTGTAGACCTCACGGGGAGGACATTGATAGTCTCACAGACTGTGTCACGGACTACATTAATTTCTTTGTGGAAAACATCGTGCCAACCAGGACAATACTGTGTTTTCCCAACAACAAGCCCTGGGTGACCCCTGAACTGAAAGCCCTCCTGAATGAGAAGAAGCAGGCTTTTTTTCTCAGGAGATAAGGAGGAGCTGAAAATAGTACAGCGGGAAGTATGGGATCAGGAGGGGCAAGGACAGCTACACAAGAAAGCTCGAACAACACATGGAGCAGAGCAACCCGCAAGAGGTATAGAGGGGACTGAGCCAGATCTCAGGCCATGGACAAAGGGGGGCTGGTCAACAGGTTAAGGGAGACCGGGCCTGGGCAAACGAACTGAATCTGTTTTTGTGTGCAGACCAGCTCAGTGAGGTGGTCCTGTACCTGTTCAACCTGAGTCTGAGCCTGGAGAGGGTCCCGGCTCTGTGGAAGACCTTGTGTGTGGTTCCGGTCCCAAAGATACCACATCCCAGGGAGGCGAACTACTACAGACCCTGACCTCTCACCTGATGAAGACCATGGAGAGGATTGTCCTCAGCTACCTCCGCACCCAGGTGAGCTCAACGCTGGACCAGTCTGCCTACCAGGCGGGCATCGGGGTGGATGATGCCGTCAACTACCTTCAGCATCGGGCCCTATCTCACCTGGAGTCCCCCGGGAGCACTGTGAGGGTCATGTTCTTTGACATGCTGAGGGGGAAGCTTGAGGTTGCAGGCGTGGACCAACACCTGGCGGCATGGTCCATCAACTACCTCACAGACAGACCACAGTTTGTGAGGCTGCGCAAATGTGTTTCTGACGTGGTCGTCTGCAGCACGGGGGCCCCCCAGGGGACGGTGCTCTCGCCCTTCCTGTTCACCCTGTACACATCAGACTTCAGGTACAACTCCAACAAATGCCACCTGCAGAAGTTCTCGGACGACACTGTGATTGTTGGATGTGTATCTGGGGGGAACGAGCTGGAGTACAGGGGGGTCATCACCGACTTTGTAGACTGGTGTGAGGATAACCACCTGGTTCTGAACACCAGCAGAACCAAGGAGCTGGTCATTGACTTCCGGCAGAAACCTGCACCACCGCCGCCGGTGAGCATAAGGGGTTCTGGGATCGAGATGGTGGACACTTACAAATATCGGGGTGTCCACCTCAACAAAAACCTGGACTGGACCGACAACTCGGATGCCCTGTACAGGAGGGGCCAGAGTCGCCTCCACCTGCTGAGGCGACTGAGGTCCTTTGGGGTGTGCAGGGCTCTCCTACGGACTGTTTATGACATGGCATCGGCAGTCCTCTACAGCGTTGTGTGCTGGGCGAGCGGCAGCACGGACAGAGACAGAAACAGACTGAACAAACTGGTTAAGAAAGCTGGCTCTGTCCTGGGTTGCCCACTGGAGTCCATCGAGGTGGTGGCCAACAGAAGGACGCGGGCGAAACTGTCGTCCATCATGGCCAACCCCTCCCACCCCTTGCACCAAACCGTGGAGGACCAACGCAGCTCGCACAGCGCGAGACTGCTGCACCCGAAATGCAGGACTAAGCGCTACCGGAGGTCCTTCATACCCACGGCAATAAGACTCCACAACACATCAACATGACTGTAAAGCATTCTTATAGTGTGATGTGTGCCGTGCGGTGTCCATGTAGGATCCTTTTTTTTTTTCTTTCACTTTGCACTTTATGTTTAGATATGTAAATATTTTTTTTGTATATAATGTTCCTTTTTTTTGTAACTATTGCAATTATTGTAATTTTTTTCTAACTGTCTCTCTGCTGGGACACCAGAATTTCCCCACTGCGGGATGAATAAAGATCTATCTATCTATCCATCTATCTATCCATTTTACACAAAAACATATAATCCACAACACTGGATACATGGATGATACCAACTCATTATTCCAGGAGTCAAAATTATTAAAATTTCCAGAGGTGGTAAATATTCAACTACCCAGACATATTCAAATATTACTCAGAAACAGAGAAGGAGGGTGTAATTTTTGTGTCTCAGTCACCACAAATGTGGAATTCAAGCACTGTTCTAGCATACACCAGTTTAAAACAAGATACAAAAACATGATAATCATGGACTATAAGAATATATACATGGAATATAATTACTTTGTTAATGCTTATTTGCTTTATGGTGACCATTTTTCCTATTATTTACTTCTTCTTCTTCTTATTATTATTATTAGAGTTTTGTTCATTCTTTATCATCATTCTTTACCTATTTGAAAAAATATATTTATGAGTGAACAAAGTGCTTTTTCAATCAAATATAGGTGTTGGAAATCACTTTTGTAATCACTTTTTCAGTTTTATTTTATTTGCACCTCACACAGTGCTCCAAGTTTTGAGGCAAATATAATTGTGAAGTCCATTTTGATACTTACTTACACAACTATATTCTACTTGTAAAGGGCACGTGTATGCTGGAGCCTGCTGGACATGTTGCTATTGGCATTTTGATACTTCTTGACTCATTTTGTTTTTAAATGACAATATGTTCGAACAGAATTTAATGGTGCTGTTCTCCTGTACTTTTGTCATTACGTGATATTGGATAAATTATAATTGCATTATAGCAGTTGTCTGAGACCACGCCTGATGTACAAGACACTGAAAATGACAATAGTTGACAGTGGATATGCATAGATCACATGATGCCTACCTGCCTCTGGTGTCCTCACCACAATCACCTCATTGGTTTTGTGCAGTTTGCTGAGACACTGAGTGAGCACCTTTACTTGATAGGTGGTGTCTGGTTTAAGGACAGTCAATTTGTAGCTGGTCTTGTTGCTGTGAGTATCCAGATTGGTCCACTGTTGTGTGCCCACAAGTCTGTAGACAAAGGTGTAAAAGTGGAGACATTATTAAAAGCAATGTGATATGATTTTAAACTGTACTCAAATACAGGTGTCATATTTTGGGATGATTTGAACAAAAGAACAATATCAGGGAGGGGAGCAGTCACACCAGGCATATTGTGCAGTAGTGATGACAGAAATATGTCTACTTGTAATAGATGAGGAAGTAACAGGAGTCCAGAGGAAGGTTCTTTGGACGAGACCAAGTCAGAGTGATGGCACCCAAAAAGTCTGGTGTCCACTGGAGGTTCTGAACTTTATAGGCCAAAGTGTCCACTGTGAGAAACAATGAGCAAATGGGAGAGGTCTTACATGGATCAGTTTAGTTTGCACACTTACCAATGCCAGATAGCAACATTTCACTGCTTTTAAACTGCAGTAGTCCCAGGCAATAAACATACCCATAATGTTTCTGGTGTGTCGCTTATGTATTTACTTCAAACAGCAAATTCAAATTATATAATAAAAACATAAAGAACCAGCATCCTCCACATTGTCCAGAGATGCATTTAATAGTGTAATTTATATAAGTATTGTAACAAGGAAAGTGGTGTGGACCTACGAGTGCAGTTTTCCTCATCACTGTGATCGGAGCAGTCCAGAAAGCCATCACACCTTTCGTTATCCATTACACATGCTTCACCATCAGAACACCGAGTCCCATTGACACAAGACAAAGGGCCATGGGTAGCTAAAGTGTATATAGTGTATTTGATTAGTATGTTTAACGCCTTGTTTAATTACATTTACATACACATGTTGTTACAGTAGACACTTACGACAGCCAGCTTCATCAGAGCCATCCAGACAGTGGGCCTGGCCGTCACAGTGTTGCCAGTCAGGTATGCAACGTCGGGGGCGGTTACACAGGAACTGACCAAAAGCACAACGCTCAAGGACAGATGGTGGAGGAGAGGGCCGTGTGGGTACTGGAGCCAGCGTCACAGAACCATTAACTGCTATCAAACAAATAAAAGCATTCATTTGGTTATGGTCTTTGCATTCTGTTTAATAGCTATGTCCAAGTCTAACTGTTGTTTCTTCTTTCTTTTAGCTGTGGCTCTTTTTTGTATTTTTAGACTTCTCCAAAATTAATAATAAACTTAATAATCATCATTAATAAACACAAACATGCACACAAAGCTGTCACCTGTAGGACATCCAAACTCATCACTGCTGTCAGGACAGTCTGCATAGCCATCACACACCCAGGTGTTGATTATACAAGCCCCAGAGCCACAATGGAAGCGATTGGGAGCGCAGGTGGAAGGACCAGAGGGCACAGTGTGAGGAGTAACACTATCTACAAGGCAGAAAATGTAACTGAATCCTCAAAATGTGTTTTCCAAATATTTTTATATGAAATCTGATATATTAAGTGAGTTTGTGACCTTTCTTTGAGGTCAGGACAACACAGCGTGGTAAAGATTGCTGTAGCCATACTGTTTACCTGTGCACTGTGCCTCATCAGACCAGTCCCCACAGTCATTTTCTCCATCACACTTCCACCATGTTGGGATACATCGTCCATTTTTACACTCGTACTGGAAATACCTAGAGCAGCCTGGTACGTCAGTGGGAGCAGCTGCAACACAAATAACACAATTTAGCACAACACACTGCTGCTTAATATTCTATGGTAACTGTCCTAGGGTGGCAGTGGCTCAGAGGTAGAGCTGTTGGCCACCAATCGTAGGATCGGTGTTTCGGTTCCCCTGTTCCCCTGTCTTGTGCCAAAGTGGGCAAGGCACTGAACCTCAAGCTGCCTCCGGTATGTCAGCCTAAGCTGCACAGCAGCGCTGCCCCCGGTTTGTAAATGTGTGTTTGTGTGCACAAATGGTGAATGAGACGCAGTGTCAAAGCACTTTGAGTGCCAATAGGTAGAAAAGCACTATATATAATTATTAATTTGTCTCACCACAATTGGCTTCATCAGAGTAATCTCCACAGTCATCCATTCCATCACATTTCCATTCCAGGCTCACACACACTTTGTTGGCACACTGGAACGTGTAGGCGTCACACACGTGACCAAATTCAGATGGTGTAGCTGACAGAAAACACACACAAGCACATTATAACATATAACATGTACAGTATGACTGGATGACTGTATATACATAGAATTACATAGACACCCAACATGACTTGCAGCTTTGTTTTATTGATCCTCAAGTATGTCTTCTTAGTGTGTTATGAATTTATGTGATATTTATTAACAAAATTTTTCATTCATCTTCTACCGCTTCTTCCCTGTAGGGGTCGCGGGTGTGCTGGAGCCTATTCCAGCTATCTATGGGCGAGAGGCAGGGTTCACCCTGGACAGGTCGCCAGTCTGTCGCAGTAACAAAATTATATGATTGTTAAATGTTGAGAGAGGGACAGCAGTGGCTCAGAGGTAGAGCTGTTGCCCACTAATCATTGGCTTTCCTACTCATGTTCCGAAGTGTCACTGAACACAAGACACTGAACCTCAAGTGTCAAAGCGCTTTGAGTATCAATAAGGTAGAAAAGTGTTACACAAGTGCAGACCATTCACATGGGTCAAAACTGCAAATTACCATATTAGGATTTTACTCTAAAACTACATTCTAAATGATAATAATACAATACTGTAGAATAAAGGCCTATAAAGGTTCCTCACCACATCCAGCGTACTCAGCATCCTCATCAGATCCATCTTCACAATGTTTAATTCCATCACAAACCAGAGACTGAAAAAGACATTGGGCGCGGTTCTTACATACAAAGTCCATGTAGCGAGTACACAGAGGGTCTGTGGGTAAATAAAACAAACATTAATATTTACTGGTTTTCATGTGAACTGTGAATTTTGCTATGGCAGAACTTGTGTGACACTGTAACACCCCCACAAGACAAAATAGAGAAGAGAACTATCCTCCCATGTCACCTATTCTTGGTGACATCAAAAATATCACTAGAAAATGTTAATGCTTATGCAATAATATATTGACGTAAAATTAAAATTATGCTTTGGGAATCACAGACAATCACAGAATGCATTAAAATTGTGTAATTCACACAGTAAAAGTGAAATCTCAGCTTGTGCCACACTAACACACACCACGACACCCTTACCACAATTGTTCTCATCAGCACCGTCTGGACACTCTCGTATGCCATTGCAATGGGCAGTTGCTGGCAGGCATGTGTTATTGGCACATAGGAAGCCTCTGCACCGAGACCCCTCTGAAAACACAGCACAATTATTTCAATTATATCTAAAACCAAAAGATGTAAATTCTGCTTCAGTCTGCTTGCATATTGTTGAATAAACTCTGAACGCATGTAGAACAAAATGAAGCAATTTAATCACTTCAATTCAACTGTACTCCATAACAAAACTCCATCAAACCACCATAAGTAGTGAACACCAGACATCTCAAAATATGGATCTCTGGAGCAATCATGTACTTTAATAAGGGTTCAACATCTCTGCAGCAGGAACAGAGACACTGGTAAAGGTAACTGCAAAAGAATTTGCATTGAATGCACAGGACTTTAGGACTGATTACTTTCTGAAGTGACTACTAAAGTGTGTGTTGTTAACTTACCGCAGTACTGAGGGTCTTCATCCGAGTCATCCTGACAGTCATCATCACCATCACAGGTCCAGCGTTGTGGAATACAGTGACCTGTATGGCACTGAAAGCTACTCGGCTCACACGTATGGTGGCCCACTACATATAAAAATGAGATTAACAGTTGTGAGAAAATGATGATAACAATAATAAAAGTATTTAACAGTATGTCTACACAGATGATGTGTTATTCACAATTACTGGCCATGCTATTCAAGCTTGTAATAAAATAATTACAATATAGTGTATTTGAAATGCATCATGTGGTCAGCAACCTGTGCAGTTGGTCTCATCTGACCAATCTCTGCAGTCATTGTCTCCATCACAGCGCCACACCTCCCGAATGCAGATACCTCTTGCACATGTAAACTCTCCAGGGCCACACTGATGAGACTCTGTCAGTCAATTTTCATGTAGACATGGTTAGGATTATATCAATAATAAATATCAATGTAATCAATGTAATGTGTGTAACTATATGAAACTTAAAAAGACAATATTGTAGGTGCTTCTCAAACTGCTTAATGTTATATTGTATGTATGCCCCTACCTTCAATAGTCTGAAAGTTGAGTCAGGGCAACTATTGCTTGATTCAATTTCAGACAACTTCACCTGAACTGAGAATCTCCACAGACTATTCTTACAATACTATATTTACTGTTGGATTATACTTATTATACTAAATAGGTAACATTATTATGTCATTTATATTGTGCTCATATAAAGCACAATATAATGTGTGAATGTGTGTGTGTTTGTGTGCGCAAATGGGTGAGTGAGACGCAGTGTCAAAGCCAATAGGTAGAAAAGCGCTATACAAGTGCAGACCATTTACCATTCAATGTTAACAATACTATAATATAAGAGATTAAAGTAGTACAACTAAAAGATTAAAAGCGAAGACACGACTATGTCGTTCTACAAAAAGTATTATATTCTAACTGAAGAAAAAGGTAGTACACCCTTTGGCTGAAATAACTGCAGTCAGATGCTTCTTGTAGCCATCTACCAGTCTCTGACATGGGTCTGAGGAAAGTGTACCCCACTTGTCAATGCAGAATTCTTTCAGATGTGAGATGTTTGAGGGGTTCCTTGCATTTCAAGTCACCTCACAGCACTTGAATGGGATTAGGTCTTGGGCATTTTTTAATTTTCAGACAGTCGGTTGATTTATTGGTATGTTTTGGTCATTGCCAAGTGTCCTACTTTTTATTTGACTATATGCTAAAACTATCAACAGTCCTGCAGAGGGTAAAACAGTCTGCAGTCTTACCACAGTCCTCTTCATCACTGTTGTCTCCACAGTCATCTTCATGGTCACATTTGAAGGCCAAGGGAATACAGGATCCTGAGGCCACACAGCGAAACTGGTTGGACGAGTCACAAGTCATGGTAGCTAATAGGGTTAAGGGCACACAGAAAGACAAATAAATATGTTTATGTTTCAAACAACAACACCACTGTGTTTGAATACTTACGACACTCCTGTTCATCACTCTTGTCTCCACAGTCGTCATCGCTGTCACATTTCCAGATGCTGCTGATGCAGTGGCCGTTGGAGCAGAGATACTGATTGGGCAAACATGTGTGCTCTGATTGGAGGAAATGAAAGAATACAAGTGATAACTATGTAATTACTTTGATGGGCCACTTTTTTCACTGTACACAATCACAGGTATGTTCCGTTAGCTTACCAGTCCTAACACAGGTGTTGTTCTTGAGGTGATATTCAGTGGGACATTCGCACTGCACCTCACCACTGGGCATGGTTACAGAGGGAGCACCATCTGGGCAGACACAGATGTGTCGGTGGCCAGGCTGAGGAAGACACAGCAGACTACAGGGCTGGTCTGCACAGGCATTATGACCTAGGGTGCAAAAGACCTCAGTTTTTTGTATAGCTTTGTTTCTGTCGCTGCACTTACAATACAAATTTCTCTTATTGGACTTCTATTCTTGCTAGGCCTTAAGCATTCTGGCCTCTTGAGTGCCCACCTCGATTCTTTCCCTTATAGAAGATCTTGAGGTCCATGACTCCAGTTAGTCTGCCAACAATCAGCTCATTGCTGTGGGAACCAACCTTTGGAGCTCTGAAGATTCCCATTCTGGACCAGTCATCCCAGTACAAGTCATTCTAAAAAACACATTCAACAGGAAGGTGTTAATTATTTGTTATAATTAACAACATAATATGAGTACTGTTATATATAACTGTAACTACCTAACAACAAATCTTTTTTTCGATATACATGGGACACATAGGCTTACCTTAAAGACAGCAATCGCATATGGGTGGGGCAGCCCCTCCAAAAGTACACGTCTCTGGTCACCGTTAAAGTCTGCTCTCTCAATTCGGTCACTGTAGGCTTCTGTCCAGTATAGCCATTGGTCATCTGCAGTGATCCCATTGGGCCAACGGACACCCTCTGATACTATACAAGACACGTTGGTTCCATCCATGTAACTCCGGTAAACACCCGCTGCTCGATCTCCCCAGTCAGTCCAGAACATCAGACTGTCAGAAGGTAAAATTTATAATTAGCAGAGGAAGCACTCTGTGATGTTCTAACACAAAAGCCCCTCCTACAAAAGACAGGATCAGACTTTAGTGCATTTAACTTTATTTATATTTATTAAAATTAAAAAACGCGTGTTCCTTGAAGATTGATTTCAGCAAACCCTCAAGCTAAAAACTATTTTTGTTTATGCTACAGGTGGACAAATTACAATTAAGTGACCAAGGACCAAGTTTCAGAGCAGAGTAGCTCTTATAGTATTTCAGTAGTAAAAAACTGAAAAGGCTCTCCTAATAATATCATCTGGAGAGGATTTTTCAATTCAGACAAAGCATCTCAAGAGGTTCTAAAAGAGCAAGTTGACCAAGATTTTAAGAAGAACAGGTGCAACCAGATGACATAATCTAAAGAAGATTTTCAGCTACAAATGTCAGAGAGTTTAAGAAATGTACAGCATAGAATAGAGACAGCAATTGAATTGTGTGTTTTACCTCTCTTCGGGAAGCACAGCAAGAGCTCTGGGGTGTTCCAGAACAGATGAGTTGAGCAGAGTCTGACGCAAGTCTCCATCAGGGTTAGAAACCTTCAAATGTAGCAACAATTATTCTATACCTTCTAGAGTTCATCTTATTATGATTGGAACATCAAAAATCTTAAATTTATTAGATTACATTCAAGTAATATTCATTTTATTTATTATTATTATTTCTTTATATTGTTTGTCTACAGTTGTATCCTCAAATGTTACTTCCACTTTACTTCTCTGTATAACAATACCACAAGTCTTTCCTACGATTGTCGGTTCTTGTTTTATTTTTATTATTTGTGTACTTTGTATGAAAGGTTCTACAGAAATAAAGATTAGTTGACTGATGTCTGATACATGCACTAGTGCTTGAATTAAAAAATCTAATTTTAATTTTAGTTCACGGAAATAAATCTATTATTACCTGAAATATAAAGGACTGTTTAAATGGACAATATTTAAATTTTGTTCTAGTTTATAAGTCTCCTTTTCGTCTCTGTGAGTGTGTGCACATATGCATACAGTTTTATACCTCAATTTTTTGTGCTCCTGCATCAACCCAGTAGAGCAGTTTGCTAATAGGGTCAAATGTCAGGGCCTCCACGTTCAGCAGGTCTTTTCTCACTATAACCTCTTGACCTGTACTGCCGTTTAGACAGAGACGCTGCAGGAGAAACAGAGAGAAAGAGATAAAAAGTCAGAACATGAAGAAATATTTAAAATAATCAATTAAAATTATTGAATTGAATGATGTTAAACAGTTACATATACAGTACGATGCAGAATGCACATGTGCAGAAAATCCAGGTCAGCAGGACAATATTTTAGCACAACTGTGTGGAGCATCCACACACCTGAGTCACTTTATGTTTGGAAACTATGATCCCAATAATCTCGTACAGATCTTCCTGCTTCCCAAAGAACTGCTCACTAACCTGTATAGTGTCCAGTGAAATATCAGCCCAGTACAGGCAGTTACTGTCATAGTCAAAGTCTAAGGCCACAGCCTCTCTGAGGCCAGCTACAGGGAGGGCCTGGTCTGTGCCTGTTGCCAGATCATAACGATGAATGGCGTTCCTCACTGCATACAGAATGAACTCGTTGCTCTCTGCAAAAATAAAAGAAACATGAGTAATATACTACTATTTCAAAATTTATAGTATATCAAGAATGGGACAGTGGGAAAATCTGATTAAATTTGCTTCCAGCCAGTAAAACTGTAATTGTTTTTTAAGTTTAAGCGCCAAAAGCACTTTGAGTACCAATAGGTAGAAAAGCGCTATACAAGTGCAGACCATTTATAACAAAATAGACTGAAGATGTGCAGGCTACCTCCAACAGGACATGGAAGCATCTCTCCATTCAGCCTGGATTCCACATCTCCTCCACTACAGCTGTCCCCCGATACCTTCCTATAGCTATAGAACAAACAGCAAGTTTTTGTTTTTTCATCAGTTTGCGTACATGGTATTGGTTTCAACATATACATGTAATGACAGCAATATGCAGCACAGTACAGTGGTGTTAGAAAGTATAACATTTTTTAACACACAATGGTGTGTATTTGCCCAACAATACAATCACAGTAATGGCAAAGTGAAACACTTTAAACGCTTCTTTCGAAAAACCAAACACCCAACCATCTTCATAATTAAAGATTATTTAGCAAATGTTTATACACATTGTGCACCTGTTCACTCTTAGATTTGATAAGCAGTTTACCCTTTGCTGCGACGGTATGTGGCATCAACAGGGCAAGGAACTGGAGGCGCATAGAGATCACCCGAGAACTCAGGGTCAGGCACACACACCTGCAGAGAAAGCTCCTCACTCAGTTTGAAGCCATAGTCACTGAAAAAAAGAAGACAAAACAAAACACATGACAGTTACTTTGGCTTTTTAATACATTATGCCACCCACACAACAACTGTATCTCAGACCCCAAAAGTGGATTAAAAAGTTGATTAAAAGTGGACTAAGTGACACATATGAATGTTAAGTACATGTGTGGATTCCTAACCATTCATAGTCCTGGCGCGTGCAGGAGCAGTTGTAGACAGTGATGGGCCGGTCAAAGTCTTCTCCATTAAAACATGTAGCATGAGGAGCTCGTCTTTTAAAAGTTATTTCTCTGCCCAACAGACATTCATTACCATGGTCATCTGATGGAGACCAGTGCTTGTAGTCGGCCTCAGAACATGGGACACCTGGAGAAAAAAAACAGACATATAATATAATATAATTATTCCTAGAAGCTCTGGTAGAGGTTGAGGAAGCAGCAATCTTTGTATTGTAGTTTTGGTAGTGTGCGACTTTAACATTCATGTACATGTTGACAACAACTGTCTCAAAACTGCATTTAATTAACTACGGGACTCTAAAACCAATAGACACTATTATTGATTTTAGTCATGAACTATCTTAATCACCTTGATCTTGTCCTGACTTATGGGGTTGAAATTGATAATTTAATAGTTCTTCCCCAAAACCCTCTGTTATCTGATCCATTTTTTACTAACTTTTGGATGAAAAGAAGTTCTATTACAGTAGATGTTTATCTGGTGATGCTGTTGTTAGATTTAAGGAAATATGTTGCAATACCGCATTGACCCACCAGGTGGTGCAGTTATTCATATCACACCGTGTTATGAGAGCTCATTCTGATGCAAAAATTTTATAGTCTATGTGTGTGCTTTAGAACGCAGTGGCAGTGAAACCAACATGTTTGATTTGTCAGATTCTCCTTCTTTGTTTCATTCAGATTCCTTTAAAACTCCCTTGATCACTGAATGCACTTAACTATGATACATGCACACTGCCCATTCTCACAGCCCAAACTGCTTAAATTCAAGAAACACACAACACAAACTATTTAGACATCAGTATATGTATACAGTATATGTTGTGTTTGTTTGAGATTTATGATTTTCTATCTCCATAATGTGGTGTTGATGATGATTAATAAAGTTCCAACAACTCACACAAAGCTACTCACAGCTGTGTCTGAGATCTGGATGTTAAGACATGTCATTTGGTCTTCTTTCCCATCAGTAATATTACTATCCATGTGGCTCCAAAATGCTTGGTACAAGAGCACATACGGCCTCTCTGAATTAAACAATTCAGTACAAGAAGGGCCAAAGTCGCCTACACCTGCTGAGGAGACTTGAGGTCCTTTGTAGTGAGCAGGTATCTGTGGTAGCCTCAGCTCTCCACTGCGCTGCGGTCTGCTGGGGTAAAGGCAGCACGGACCGGGACAGAAAGAGACTCAATAAGCTGGTCAGGAGGGCCAGTACTGTCCTGGGCTGTCACTGAACTCTGTGGAGGAGGATGATGGCCAAGCTGACATCTATCATGGAAAATGCTTCTCACCCACTGCGTCAGACGGCTCTGTGCAGCCCCACCCTGTATAGGTTATATGTTGCACTCTATTTGTAAATATTGTAAATATAGTCAATTTTGCACTCTTCTGCACATTTCTGCCTTTTTGCACTGCCTATTATCTGTATTCTGTAGCTGTTGTAATAATTGAATTTCCCAAACATGGGATCAATAAAGAATAATCTTATCTTCTCCTACATAAGCTTCTCTGGATGGGCTTCCTGCTGTAGGATAGAATTAAAAATTCTTCTCTTCACTTACAAAGCTCTTAATAATAGGGCTCCATCTTATCTTAAAGACCTCATGTCTCCTTATGCTCCCAACAGAACGCTTCGTTCTAAAAGCACTGGTCTACTTGTGCTTCCTACAGTTTCGTAGAACGGCAAGAAGAGCAGACAGCCTCTCTACTTTTAAAACTAGTCTTAAAACCTTCCTTTTTGACAAAGGTTCTTGTCACTGTGACCCATCTCTTAGTTAATCTGCTATAGGGTTAGATGCTGGAGGACCTCCTTCAAACACTGAGCTTCTCTGTTTTTCTATCCATTTATTCAACATGCCACCATGTCATATCGTCAGACTCAGAGCAGTGTGTCTCCAGTATTCAGTTGCTAGTCCAACCAGCCTGTGTTTGCTGCTGCATGTTTTGTTGTCTTCTCTATCCCTCAACCGGTCAAGGCAGATGGCCGCCCACATTGAGCCTGGGTCTGCTGGAGGGTTCTTCCTCTATAGAGAAGGTTTTCCTCTCCACTGTTGCTAAAATAATTTAATTAAAGTAAACAAACTAAATTATTACTAATATTATATAATACACATGCCAATATTTAGATTACAATTTACTGATTAGCTACAATTAAAAGCTTGCTCTACTGTATGTGGGATTTGTTGTGTTTAGTTGTGTAAGGTCTTAAACCTTACACCTTAAAGTGCCTTGAGATAACTGCTGCTGTGAATTAACGCTATCGACAGACAGACAGACAGACAGACAGACAGACAGACAGACAGACAGACAGACAGACAGACTCCAACCTACCCAGAACATCGGAAGTGTTGACTTGCAGGATGAGCCAGCTATGTTTCTGGTCAGCGTAGGAGCCAAAGATCGTAAAGATGGTGCTCTTCTCTCCGGGCTCGGTTAGCAGCTGGTAAACATACACCTTCTTGTCCGAGAACTTAAAGTCATTCCAAGTCTCACCCTCATTGGTGCTGTACCTGACAGGAGTATTGTCACAATTAATCTCATCCCTCAGTTATTTTTAGATATCAGTTCCATGTAGAACTAGATGCATTTGTATTTGTTTTTCATTAAACATGATCATTTAATATGAAAGTAAAACATGACAATCACAGGTTGATAATTTACCACAGTTATGATGTAATTTGTATAAATCAAAGCAAAACACTAGTGTTACAGTACACTGTGTTAAGTCCCTTGTAAAGACCCATTTCTAAATAAAAGAACATTTTGTGGGATATGAACCCATAAAAATGAACTATATGCAACACACCTCTGAACAAATTTGTTTTTTGTGACACCATGGGTTCTTATGAGTTAAGTACTGAATGTAAAAGAAAATGTGAATCTGCAAGGTTTTGTCAAGCTGGCAGATTTTGGAAGAAGATGGAGACTGACTGACAACATTCAGACTTACTTGAGGTGTGTGGTGGGACCTCCTTGAGCAATAGCCATCAGGATGCCACCATGATCACCCCAAGTGTAGAAATGAGGGCCTGCCAGTGCCTGGATTACAGCAAACATCAGGGAATTATCAAAATACAGTGTGTTTAATGTTTGTGCAGTATTTAATATTTTAATTTGAACAGTCTTGAACAGTGACTTCAATGAAGATCAGAGCACATTGTATGACCAATTAATGCAGAAATCCATGCATATATGACAATGACCCGGAACATGAACATAAAAACATGAGAACATATGTTTGTGCCGTATTTTAGTTTAAGCTGCTTATATATATATATATATATATATATATGTGTGTGTGTGTGTGTGTGTGTGTGTGTGTGTGTGTGTGTGTGTGTGTGTTATACGTATATGTTATATAAGTGTTATACTTATTTACAAGACTTGTGCAGGTTCTGATTATTTCTATCATTCCTTGTTGGGCATAAATTAACACACTATACATAACATACAAACAAAGCTGTTATGTATATGTCACACTAGACGGTAATAAATAAAAATACAAATAATTAATGCTGTTGGGACACCAGTTTCCATAAGGATTCTTTTGTCATTTGTGTCAGATTTTGTACTGACCTCTCTCCACCGTGCTCCAGCACTGCTGGATACATACACATTGGCTTTGTTGGCCAAGTTCCTACCGACAGATCCTGCAATCAGAAGACAAAATAGATTTTACAAAATGATACAGTACAACAGACAATGCTGAGGAATAATAAATAATACAAACAAATGTAGATGTTGTTTGACCTTTTACACATGTTACAAACACTCGGACTCGAAATTTCTAAGTACCCCAAGATTCCAGAACCTAATGGGAGTTCCAACTGTCACCACTGGGTGACACCAAATCTAGGGCTCCTCAATCTGATGCCCATACACAAAAGGGGTTGCCTAACTGAAAGCCTACTACCCCAACTACAGACTGAGGCCCTAAATTCACAACCCACCAAAACAATTAACTAATATTTTAATATTCACACACATGGATAAAGGAAGGGAAGACATTTCAAGTTGAGGAACCAAAGTAGTAAGGCAAGTAACCTAAATACTTTCTAACAAACTAACAGTCTGACAACATTTAACAGGGTGAGGTACAAACTAACAAATACTCATGCAGTCTAGCAAAATCAAACACATGCAAACACATACACATCAAGGTTGAAACATTTGAACAGAACTACCACAAACTTTCACATTGAAGACAAGGAACAGGAATCTAAACAAGAATCAAACAAGCATATGACAAACCCATGCTGAAAATAACATCTGTGCAAAGGTAACACCTACGGTTTACACAAATGAACACCATGTAACACATATGACGAGCCAACAAAAAACAAAGACATAGGGAACAACTTAAATACAAACAAAACAAGAAATTACGAATAGGTGCAAATGATAATCACAGAAACCAGGAAGTAACAAAACCAACAAGGAAGACGGGAACAAGAGCGCCCTCCAAGGGTTGGCGGGCCAAACTGCAACATATACGGTAAAAGATTTGTAGACCAACAACCAAACCATGTTCAGTATGCTTTGGAATCAGATCAGCTGTTACAGATTTTTATGAGGTAGTTTGTGAGGTGGCACAGAAAGCTACTAAAACTTACAGATAAAGAACATTTCCTGTCTACTTATTTACTACTTACAATTCTGTTGCAGGACAACTGTGTGACCACAGAAATAACTTTAAGAAGATTTCTAATAGGGATTTAAAGAACATCATAGCACAGAAATAGTTTTATGTTGATGTTCAAGTAATATTCATCTACAAACTAAAACAGATGTAATACTCTAAGCTAATGTTTATTCAGGTTGCTCTGTGTGAAACACGCCTGTGTCATATGCATAAATACATAAGTATGTAAATGCCGTCCTGTAGTTACAATGGTAAATGGTATGCATTTGTATAGTGCTTTTCTACCTACTGGTACTCAAATTGCTTTGACTCTGCGTCTCATTCACGCACAAAGACACACATTCACACATCAGTGGCAGAGCTGCTATGCAATTTAGTGCACACCAGAGGCAGGTTGGGGTTCAGTGTCTTGCCCTTCGGCACATGACTAGGGAAGCCAGGAATCGAACTACTAGTGATAACAAATTGCACTGCAGTGTTAGTCCTCTGCGCTCGCCATTTCCATCTTCTATTAAGAATTTAATATGAGGGACTATGAATCTCTGAAACACTAAAGAGACAAATGCTCTCCATCAGTTGTGAAGGTTTAATAGGTAATGTTTAATAGGTAGAATGTAATAGGTTTAAACAGGCAGAAAAAGGATGAATTAAAATCTGCAATATGTTATAACACTGATTCACAATGTCTAGCACTTTCTTTACAAGGGTGATACAACGTTTATCTTATTGGATCAAGCAGGAAGTGGTATACATAAATACAAGGCTTGATAACTCAATAGAGGAATACTTGTAGGACTGGTTGCAGGGCAAGCTTAGAAGATGACAAAACCAACTCAGTGAACACTCCAAGAGATATATAAAGCTGCTTCACCTGGCTTGAATTAGAGGTGGTCATAAAGTAAAACTGACTTAAAGTTTACACAAACTATATTAATATAAAATATATAGTATAGTGTATAGTATAGACATTCTACATAGTATTTGGTGCTCATGTTTAGCTGTCAGTGATACTGATCTGTTCTGAAACCAGACTAACTTTGAGTTTAATTTTCTGCATTTTGAGTTGCTTATTAGTGACATCTCTCGGGATTGTTTTACCTGTGGCCATGATGAGACCTGGTGCAGACTCCTTGGATAAAATGGACATCCTTCTTAACTGGATATTAAACAGCTGGCTCCAGCGCTGGGCCAGGTGAAGAGAGCAACCTTTAGTGAGCTGAAAGTGAGAAAAGTATTATAATGTTTGGTTATTTTATCACTCTTTCTTTTCCATTCACTCACTTTAGTTTCTAGACAGGATAGCCCCAGTATGAAACCGATTTTATATGCATGTTTGTGTGTTTTTGCAAAAACACATAAATATTCTTGAACCTTTATCTGACAAAACATACTCAAAGTTTGCAGCACTTGCAAACACAGCACTGGATAATTGCAAAAACCTTTCTTACTGATTGTGTTCAACTTTATCATCTTTAATAATTATGTTGCACTTTACGCCCTGGAAACAAACCTTATGAGAACCTTGTAATCTCAGCTAACTCAGATGAAAGTGAAGTAATGTGTACAAAAAGGGGCTGCAAATGATGAGGTTCACACAAGCATATACTGGTAGCACCAAGTAAGTTTGACTATGTGACCATGGTCATTCAGATGAAGTTTTTTAGTCAGCTATGAAGCTTGACCAGACTCACTGGAGGCAAATTAGGGTTCAGTGTCTTGTCTACCAATTTGAACTAGATAGGTATGTGGTGCTTTCCAAAACTACATTTTGAACTTTTTAGAAACACCAGCCCAGCAAGCTGGAAATTTGCATGGGGCAGAAACAGGAAGTAAGCCTATAAAAATAAACTGACGGGACCGGGAATAAAGCTGCCGATCATGACACTTTGTCCACGTAAGGTTTTATAACTAGTTTATTATATACAATTGTGACATGACGTCAAAATGAATTTGTGGTATCCAGCCAACTTAAAAAACAAGTTGTTTTTTGTTTTGTGCACATCTCGGAATTTTTTTTGCTGTGGTATTGTTAACGCGTACACTGGTAATGTGTGTACACAGATAGATTAAAACATAGTCCCAGACTGTGTGCAACTAACTCAGACATGAGTAATAGCATAATAATTTCCACAGAAAACAAAAAATGTTAAACAGAAAATCCAGTGTCACTGCAGAAGGGATGTCTGTGTACCTGGCAGTCCACAGTTCCTCCCAGGCTGTCCGCACCAGGTGACTGAAGCAGCTCCCATGTCCCTCCCTTATCGAAAGTGATGACAGATCGCATGTTTTCCTCACTGAATGAGCCATTGACAAGCGTGGCAATGTAGACACCACGCAGGCCCTCCACACGGTGCAAGTCTGCAAAGGGTTCATTGGCAAAGTACCTAAAACATAGACGGGTGATCAGACTATATAGAATATAACAGATTTACATTTTTCTCAAATATAATAAATAATATAAATGGGGGTTCACCCTCAGTTGGCGCTGGTGAGCTATAAGTTCACTATAACTCAGCGAGTTGGATACATTTGGTTAAAGGAAGCTAACCAGGTCTCAATACCATGTCATTAGGCTGCAACAGTGATTCATAGTACTGTAGGTGGAATTATGGCTGGGTTTGGGTGCTGTCCATTGTGACTGTGTCTGGGCCTCAGTTGTTATTACTGTGGTTGTATTTGTTCAATAAATAAGCACCATATCAACCACTTTGTAGCGTTGGGCAGAGTTGTGTACCAGCATGCGACAGACCTCTTTTAAAAGGAGCAATTAGCAATATATGCATCTTGTAACGTGTGTTATACCCCCACAACAAGATCGGCTCTGTACACTGTTCTCTTTACGAACAGTGTACTTCACCACAAGCAAGATGGATACAGTTAGTTAACAAGCGGTGTTTCGAATTAAAGAGTGACAACGTGAATTGATGACTGACTTCCGAAATACTTGCTGCTCTGCTTCTGCACAATGTTGGCTTGCCTGTGTTCTTGTACAGGACTTGTTTACACAAGCACAACATCAAGATCATAGTTCATCATAGAGTTAACTTCAGTAATTAACTCTAACTGCTAAATCAGCTACTTGTCTCTTAGACCCAATCCCAACTAGATGACTCAAAGAAGTTCTTCCATTAATCAGCATGTCCACACTAAACCAAATCAAAGTACCAGAGGCTTTTAAGATAGAAAAAAATTACTCTAAAAAACTACAGTATAGGCCAATATCTAATCTGTCTTCTGTTTCTAAAATTCTTGAAAAAAAATTAGTTAAACAACTATGCAACCACCTTAGGAATAACCATAGGAATAACCTATATGAATGTATTTTGAAGGTAGCTGGAGAGAAATACGGATTACTGGTTTTAATTAGAACCAGTTTATAATATTGTCACACAATCCGATGATGAAAGAGAGAGAAAAAAATAGAATACATAATAAGAAAAAAATATTATATTAGGAAAAAAGTATATTATATACCTATTTTTTCTTTTAAAATGGGACTAAAATGTCTAGAAGCTTTAGTGGACTCGAAATTGTCCAAAAGTAGCTGACAATGCAAATGTCAAAAAAATAGTCATTAGATCTGTGTGCCACATATTCGATATACATACTAAAGGAATATTTAACCCTGTCCATGTGTTTATTACCTGATGAGTGTACTGCTGCCAGATCCTTCTGGGTTGTAATAAAGCACATTCTCCAGTGATAAGGAAAAGGACAGACCCTGTGTGTCCGAGATGTAAAGGTGTGTGACATTGTTCACATGGTTTACACATACAAATACTTGGTCCTCAGATGCATCTGCTATGTAGAAATCCTGTTGGAAAGTAGGGGGAAAGAGATGATAATTAGATCACTGACCTAATCAATCCAAGGACACTATGCACTCAATTTAAACAGTGTTGACAGAACGTGTGGTTTTTCAGTGCAAACTAAAGTGTTCATGGGCAGTTATTAATATTAAAGAAAAACATGATAATGCTCAAATTACTCAAAAAAGGCAAGTCTTTACCCTTTGACCTTGTGACACTGAATGACGGAGTCATTGCATTTGACTGTATTATTGTTTTGGAGGAAAAGGGTGACCCTTATCAAACAAATGGTTTTGTTTTGCAACTGCTATATTTTAATATGAAGCCCATCTTCAACACAAAATAATAATTTAATTACCACTTAGAGGTTTTAAGAAAGTCTATAATTATAGTCTTTTCTTCTATTTAAAACCGTTACTTGACATACAACCCTAGACTCACTGTGACTGGGTGGCGAGTCTTAAACTGAGCGGGTTTCATTGGCTGACGGTTGTACGAGACCCAGAGCTGAACAGATGAAGGCTTGTGGCTACCAACGTGTTTCTGAAAATGAAGACGACAAAGAAAAAGCACCATTGAGTTAACTGCTTATCATTTACTTTAAACTGGTTACATTTCTGAACCTCTCAATCGGATTTGGTTTGTTAACAGCTCCAACTAAAATAAATAGTAAAAAATTTTACAAAAAGTCTACAAAAGTACAAAAGAGTACTTTAAAATGTTTTAAGGAGGCAGTGAGGAATGTAAATGTTGATGTTGTTTCTCCACCTAAATCTCTTGGTCCTCAGTCTTCCTTTTATAACCTGCTTTGCTTTCTTTGATACATATATTTTCCAGATTGCCACATGGCAAATGCTAAATGGTCTTTGATATACATGAGTACAGTAAACTCCCAAACCTGCCTGATGACCCATCAGAGCACACCCACAGCCAAAAGGCACAGCATGACATGACACTAACCTAATCTAATTTCCCACAGTTTTCTTAGTTCTGCAGCTGTTGTAATGCACCCTCTGAAGATATTTTCACAGACCGTGTTACCAGGAGGGCTCTGCTCCTGGCAGGGTCTCAACAGTAATATTTAAAATCTGGAAAACAACAGCTGTTTATTACTTTCATTTCCCAGATCAACAGGGGACGCCATTGTCACAGCGCTGCATGCCATAATTTCCCACCTGGAAAAACAGTGACACTATGCCAGTCTTTAGCAATATATATATTTTTTTGTCCTGTTTTTGTCCTTATTTTTAAAAATAATACACCAAGCTAACAATAAGCTTAGCTGAATTCGCTTAGCTGCTTTTGTAACCACCTTCTCTGTTTCTGAACAGATACATACACAAGTCGTGACCCGAGGCTTTAAAGGCTCACAAAACTGTACCTTGTCATATTGCATGCAATGGAGAAGTCCTTAAAGCAATTCTGGCTAGCTGTTCAATGCCTAAGTCTTCTACTAGCACTATTTACAGAAAAAATAGGGAGCTAATGAAAGCCCCCTTTACAGCTACCAAATGCTAATGTAACACTCAGAACCACCTCCAGGTCTTTAATGTGCTTAATTTGTCATGGAACAGGTCACATCTAGCTATTCATCTCCTTGTCAACTATTCAACTAATTTTCTGTGTCTGTATGATGGATGTCTATCTCGGGGTTAGGGCTCGCAAGCGAGCATCTGGCACAGCCCGAAAGGACGACGTGGGCCCGTCCTCCTGTAGACCGACCACCTGCAGGAGGAGCCGTAAGGGGCCAGTGCAATGTGGATCGGGCAGCAGTCGGAGACAGGTGTCTCTGCGATCCGATTCCTGGATGTGGAAAATGGCTCTTGGCACATGGAATGTCACCTCACTGGGGGGGAAGGAGCCTGAACTTGTGCGGGAGGTTGAGTGGTACTGACTAGAAATAGTCGGGCTCGCCTCTACGCATAGTGTGGGCTCCTTCAGAGGGGCTGGACACTCTTCTACTCTGGAGTTGCCCTTAGTGAGAGGCGACGAGCTGGAGTGGGCTTGTTAATAATCCCCAGCTTAGCAGCCATGTGTTGGAGTTATCCCTGGTGAATGAGAAGGTTGTTTCCTTGCGCCTTCGGATGGGGGACAGGACTCTGACCGTTGTCAGTGCCAAACAGCGGTATGGAGTACCTGGTCTTCTTGGAGTCTCTGGAGGTGGTCCTGGAGAAGGCTCCAGCTGGGGATTCCATTGTTTTACTTCAACGCTCATGTGGGCAGCGACAGTGAGACCTGGAGAGGTGTGATTGTGACTCCCTGATCTGAACCCGAGTGGTGTTCTGCTACTGGACTTCTGTGGTAGTCACAGTTTGGCCATAATGAACACCATGTTCAAACATAAAGGTGTCCATCAGCGCACATGGCACCAAGACACCCTTGGCCGGAGGTCAATGATCGACTTTGTAGTCGTGTCACCTGACCTTCGGCCATATGTCTTAGACACTTGGGTGAAGAGAGGGGCTGAGCTGTCAACTGATCACCACCTGGTGGTGAGCTGGATCCGCTGGAGGAAGGGTAGGCTGGACAGACCAGGCAGGCACAAACGTATTGTGAGGGTATGTTGGAAACGTCTGGCAGAACCTACTGTCAGATGGAGATTCAACTCCCACCTCTGGGATAGCTTCAACCAGATACAGCGAGAGGCTGGAGGCATGGAGTCCGAGTGGACAATGTTCTCCACTTCCATTGTCAGTGAGGCTGTTCATAGTTGTGGCGATAAGGTCTCTGGTGCCTGTTGTGGTGGTCATCCGAGAACCCGGTAGTGGACACCGGAAGTAAGGGATGTCATCAAGCTGAAGAGGGAGTCCTACTGAGCCTGGTTAGCTGGGGGGACTTCAGAAGCAGCTGATGGGTATTGGCAGGCCTAGACATGCCGCAGTACGAGCAGTCGCAGGGGCAAAAACTCGGGCCTGGGAGGCCATGGAGGAGGACTATCAGTTGCGCTGGGACGGTTTGCAGACAAGTGTGAAGTTGCTGGGATGAGAATTAGCACCTCCAAATCCGAGGTCATGGTTCAAGACCGGAAAAGGGTGGCTTGCTCTCTTTGGGTTGGAGAGATACTCTCGGTCTCTTGGTCTGCATTTGTATAGCGCTTTTCTACCTATCGGTACTCAAAGCGCTTTGACACTGCGTCTCACGCACACATTCACACACCGGTGGCAGAGCTGGTATCCAGCTTAGGCTGACACACCGGGGGCAACTTGGGGTTCAGTGTCTTGCCCAGGGACACTTCGGCACATGACTGGGGAAGCCAGAAATCGAAACCACTGATCCTATCATTGGTGGGCAACAGCTCTACCTCTGAGCCACTGCCGCCCAAGAAGAGCTGAAGGAAGTGTCCAGGGAGAGGGAAGTATGGGGCTCTCTGGTTAGACTGTTGCCCCTGTGAACCGGCTCTGAATAAAGCAGAAGATGATGGATGGTCTATCTGTCCTTCTCACACTGAAGAAGCTACCTATTTAGGTGGTGAACCTTTTCTAAAAGAAGAACTCCCGTGCCATGACTGAACTTATAGACAACTTCACTTGGATGACTGAGAATGTTCACCGATATGCCACTATAATGGATGTAATTCTGCATTGGTTAACCCTACCCTTTTGTCAAACCCCTTGAATTAAAGTGATTCCCAGCCTATGTGCCGTGAGAATTAATGAGTGTGCCATGGAAGATTATAAGATTATATTATATGTTTTAGTGACAGGAAAACCATGAATGCTTGAGGGCAGGTCAATGTTCCATTAGCTGTACGTATTGTACTAAATACACATAATACATAGTCATGGTTGGTACCAAGTTGCTGAATTAATTTCTGAATGCAAACAACCACACACCATGGCAGAGACATTAATACTGCCTGTCTGCAACTTTATCAAAAATTTTTTTTGGTTTTCTGATCCTCATACAGTTTTAGATTTTTTTAATACCTTAGCTCAGGGGTAACTTCTGTCTTCAAAACACAAACATATGAACACATATGGCTGCAATGAATGCAAAGTCTAAACAAAAATTTAAATGTTAGGTAAGTCTTTTTAAAAGTTTACTTCTGTCCAAGGCAAACACTGGATGAGTTGAAATCTAAATCATGTTCACCATCTGCTCTACTGTCTGGTGTCTAACTGTGGTGCTCCATATTTACGTAAGTATGGTATATCTGAATAGATCATGTTCAGTTTTTGAAATTAGTACATTTAACTTACATGTACTGGGAACAAAAGATGAGAAATCGTACACTTTCATCCAGTAAATAAGCTTATTTCAAATTTGATGCCTGCTACAGGTCTCAAAATAGTTGGGATGGGGGCATGTTTACCATCTTTCAAAACAGTCCCCTGGGTATCGAGGTTATAAGTTTCTGAATTTCAAGTTTTGGTGTTGGAATGTGTTCCCATTCTTGCCTGATATAGGTTTCCAGCTGCTGAAGAGTTCGTCATTGTTGACATATTTTCCATTTCATTTAATGATGCGCCAAATGTCCTCTATAGGTGAAAGATCTGAACTGTAGGCTGGCTAATTCAGCACCTGGACTCGTCTACAACAAAACCATGCTGTTGTAATAGCTGCAGTATGTGGTTCTACTGAAATATACAAACACTTCCCTCAAACAGATGTCGTCTGGAGGGGAACATATGTCTAAAACCTTCAAATACCTTTGAGCATACATAGTGCCTTCCAAAACATGCAAGCTGAACGTACCGTATGCACTTATTCACCCCCATACCATCAGAGATGCTGGCTTTTGAACGTCCGGAGAACACGGTGTCCATGATTTCCAACAAGAACACATATCACATTTAGACTCGTCTGACCATAGAATACTTTTACACTTTGAAAAACTCAATTTTAAATGAGCATTGGACCATAGGACACAACGGTGCTTCCAAATTATGTTCACATATGGCTTTCTTTTTACATGATAAAGCTTTAGTTGGCATATGCAGATTGCATAGCGGATTGTGTTTACCAACAGTGGTTTCTGGAATTCAATGACAATAGTTATAGTTACAGACCTGAAGTCAGTTAACTTAATTAGTTGCTAGTTCTCCTAACTGTTTTTTCTCAGCCCTTTGTTGCCCCTGTCTCAACTATTTTGCGATCTGTAGCAGGCATCAAATTTGAAATTAGCTTATTTACTCAATAAAAGTGTAAAATCTCTCAGTTTATTTGTTACGTTCTATTGTGACTTCTTCTTATTATTATTATTCTATTGTAAAATTTTGGCTTGTGTGATTTCATTTTCTTACTTTTTACTTATTACTATTTTATTCAAATATTTAAAAAAACTTCCCAACTTTTCACATTCACCTGTGAATGAATCCCTTTGTCAATAAACCTTACTTACATTTTTTACTTTTTTGTTGCCTTTTGTCTCTTTGTGCTTGAAGACTTATAGATTTCTGTATTCTTGATTTAACGTAGGAAGATATTTTGCCCAAGATATTGACTTTTTGACACCACAAAACAATAACACATTTTTGGCTAGATAAATAAATAAATAAAAACACAAAATACATATTCCTTTTTCATCTCCAACAATGCAGCTAAAGCAGCAGCTAAAAATTACAACTGCTTTACATACACCTCTTTTTTCCTCCCAACAAAAAATCAAATCTGGATGAACATAAATAATCATACCCACACTCCCAGGTTTTAGAACATCTTAAACTAAGTAGACTGACTATCTGAGTTATTTGACTCTCCATCCAGAAAGGAATGATATTGTGAAACGGACATGGCCAAGAACATAAAGACTATGTTAACTTGTTATATATCATACAGTATATATTGATTTACATACACCAGATGCCTCACTGCTTCTGCACTGACTATATTAAAAATTAGCAGTAACCAGTGTGCACAGTTACGCACATGTTTTGGCCAAAAATGCCCATACATTTCACAATTTCGAATTATGCCAAGTGATAGATACATTTTTACAGAGCCCCGGAAGGGACATGGGAGGAAAAAAAAAAATTGGCTGAGAGAAAAAAAAAAAAGTTGATTAATAGCTAATTGGATATGTGCACTCCCGCGCTGTGGTTCCTGTGGTGACAAAACGATTGCGAGATCTCGTTCCTAGGTTACGAAGAGAACGTCGAAACGAGTTTTGTAGAAAAGCAATGGAGGAGGATCTATTACGTTTCTTGCGGTCGAGAGAGGTCTCAGAAGAGGACATCACGAACATGCAAAGAGAATTCTCTTAAGGTGTCGCTCACTTAAGTGAAACCCATGTTTTCTTCTAAGCACCGACTTGATGTCGGTGTATTTGAGCCCTAGCTCAAAATAAAACTCTATGAACGGCTCCCACACTTGTGTACCCTCCATTGTTGTCGTTTTTGTGGTGACCAGCTGGCGCGGAAGTTGTTTTAAAAGAAAAACGTTTTGCGAGATCCCGCAAAAGTTCAACTTTTTTTTTTGTTCTCTCAGCCAATTTTTTTTCCTCCCATGTCCCTTCCGGGGCTCCGTACATTTTAAAAGTAACAAATTAGTTAATGTTTTATTTCTCAGTTACAATGTTAGCATAAACAGCATCATAAATCAAACAGTCAAATATGTCAGTGACAGCATGAATGTGGCTTTGAGGGTATAACATCCTAATTTCTTACCAGTGTGGTGGTGGCAAACATGTATTTATCCTGGAGCTGAAAGCTGTCCACCTGTTCCAGGACTACTTTGCGGTTCTGTTCACTCTGGAAAAAGTCGGTGCTGCTGATAATAGTGGAGACTCCCTGGGGCTCGTGTCTCTGGACCAGCACTGTAGTGGGCGGATCATGGGGTTCTACTCCCCTAGGACATACAAGAGGACATGAACAAAATAATAATTTACCACAAGTTCTTCTGTTGCATGTACACATTTGTTTCTAACATATAAAAATACCTTAATGTTTGAGATTATTTGAGATAATAACAGCTGTACTACTACTTAATGTTTTTCAACAGTTTACTAATTCAAATAATGAAGATCATGTTCAAAAAGGACAAGCTTAAAAAAATTATTTTACTTGTTGACTTGTATGTAATGTATCAAACAATAAAAAAATGTTATTTCCTTGTTATTTGCTTTTGTCATCACAAACTTCGCTTACTAGTATGGTCAAATTATTTCCCATATTCCCAAACACTTCTATGCAGTCTACACAGCAGAACCTAGCTGTGATGGAGAGCAGTAACACCAGCAGGCAGTGACAAAACACACAGGATACCCAAGGTGTAGTAAATTTGCCATAATATAGTATGCATTTTTGTAGATCTGTTTGTAAGATGTTACTGCAACTGGACAAAGTTATTAAACATTTAAGAAAAATGTAACTCCCTACTCATAGGATGACCCAATACCTCTTTAAAAAGCCCCCAGTTAATTCAAAATGCTGCAGCCAGAGTTCTGACTGAACTTAGGTAGAGAGATCACATTTTTCCCACATTTGCTTCCTGTAAATTCTAGGAAAGAATTCAAAATTCTTCTTCTCACTTACAAAGCTCTTCATAATAAAGCACCACCTTATCTTAAAGACCTCATAGCTCCTTATGCTCCCAACCGAACGCTTGGTTCTCAGAGCGCTGGTCTACTTGTGCTTCCTACAGTTTCTAAATGTAGAACGGGAGGCAGAGCCTTTAGCTACCAAGCTCCTCTCCTGTGGAACCAACTGTTTTTCTCTCCTGCTGGCTTCTCCTTATCTACAGGTATCGTCAGACTCAGAGCCGTGTGTTCAGCTGCTGGTCCTACCATCCTCCCTGTGTCTCTTGCTGGTTGTTGTTGTTGTTATTGTGTTGTTTTCTGTCTTCTCTCTATCCCTTCAGCCAAACTGGTCATGGCAGACCGGTCAAGCCATGTTGAGCTGGAGGGTGTTTTTCCTCTTCACTGTTGCTATTAAAATGTAGAATTAAAATGTAGAATTTATTGATTGACTACAGTTAAAAGCTTGCTCTATGTGGGATCTGTTGGATTTAGTTGTGTAAGGTCTTACTTGTAAAGTGCCTTGAGATAACTGTGGCTCTAAATAAATAAAGATGAATTGAACTGAATTGAACAACATCTGAATTATCCTTGTGACTTGTCACTATGGCAATCAATCCTCACTGTTTACAGCCAGAGAAATTGCCCAAATCTAACATATTAAATGTCACAAACTCTCAAAAACACACACTCTCATCATGTTAGTGTGTATTATATTATATTATATATTAGCTAGTGTGTTCAGAAATCACGGCACAAGCAAGTCAGACAGAAGGCAAAAAGTAAGACGGTGAACCATCTCTACCATTCATTCTTAGTCAGTGTGTTTTCCTTCGGTGTCTCAAGGGCTAAACAGAGAGATCGGCGTCTTTGCTTGGCCCTGAGGCGTTCTTTTAAAGGTATGTGTGATTTACATTGTCTAGGCTGAAAGTGCATGGAGAGTTATTTGCAGTCCGTCTTTGTTCAGCCTTAAACACTGTGACAGTTTTTGATTTTAAACCAACTCTGTCTGGCATCCAAGAAAGACTTTTCAAACATTTTTAATAAATAACTAGAAAAATTCAAATACAAATTATGATTAATCAAATTTATTTCATTTTCAAAATTACTACAAACACTTCTCCTATTTTATATATTTTATTTAAATTTTCTACATTTTATTAAATTTTTTATTTGAATAAACGTACAATCCCATAATTAGGGATTATTATATGTAGGACAAAGGATGACCAGGGTGAAATTTTATTATCTTCTCAGCCTTTTTGAGGCAGCAAGAACCGTACACTTCTTCCAACATAACAAAAGGGAGGGCAACCAATGATGATCTGATCAGTGGTGACTTGCTGCTATCTGCAGCTGTGCCGCTGGCAAACACAGTGCGTCAGAATGCTCTCTATACAGCAGAATGTCTACTTTGATCCTCCTGAAGTCCACAACAGTACGACCAATTTGGTGTGGGTGATGTTGAGAACCAAGTTGTTATCACTGCACCACTCAGACAGTCTCTCTACTTCATTTGTGGAAATCTTTGGACAGGAAGTCCAAAATCCACCTGCTAGTCCAAGGCCTATGACACCTATGACACCTATGGCACACCAGTTTGTGTGGGAATATTGAATGCAGGAGCAATCTGACATAAGTAATTGGCAGCTCCAGATGGGATTTGACCTGTAGGCAAACTGATGTATGTCTAATGTTGATGGAAGATGAAGCAACTATGAACCCTCTTCTCAACTAATGTCATAATAATTGTTTGTGCCACTGGTCTGTAGTCATTGAGGTTAATGATGTTGGGCTTTTTAGGCAGAGGAACTACGGTGTACTGGAGTATGGATAAGCCTAATAAAACATAAGCGATTTGGTCTCAGCAACACAGGCCTAGCAGTCATTGTTGTATTTGCTTTGGCCACTGAGATGCCTCTCTTCAGGTTGGCTCTAGCAAGGCTGTATAGATCACCATCACTAGACCTGAATACGATGTTCCTCTCCCGCAGCAAGTGACCCTGGTCATTCACAGTGCAGGGTGGAAAAAGTATGTGAAGCCCTAGGCTAATGACTTCTTCAAGAGCTAATTGGAGCCAGGAGTCAGCCAACCTGCAGTCCAATTAATGTAATGAGGGTCGAGTGTTGCCTGGTGTGAACCATACCTTGCACAAAAGATCTCTCAGAAGACCTACGATCAAGAATTGTTGACTTGCATGAAGTTAGAAAGGGTTACAAAAGTATCTCTACAAGCCTTGATGTTCATGTGTTCACAGTAAGTTAAGCACTGTAGCTACTCTCCCTAGGCGTGGTCATCCTGAAAAGATGCAAGAGCACAGTGTAGAATGCTCAATAAAGTGAATAAGAAATCGCTGACACATTTTTGTTGACAAATCTAAGTAAGTTAAACAAGTTAAGCATTAAACAAGAATGGAGTATATGGGAGGACACTACGGAGGAAGCCACTGCTGGTCAAAAAAATATTGCAGCAAGTTTGAAGTGTGCAGAGCACCTGGATGTTAAACAGCACTACAAACCTCATCCCCACTGTAAAACATAGTGATGGGAGCATTATGGTTGGGGGCTGCTGTGCTACCTCAGAGCCTGGACGGATTGCTGTCATTGACGCCAAAGTTTATCAAGACATTCTACAGAAAAACTTAAGACCATCTGTCCGCCAACTGAAGCTCCCCAGAGGATGGGTGATGCAACAACGACCCAAAGCATAGAAGTAAATCAACAACAGAATGTCTTCAACAGAAGCAAGAGACACCAGACATCCCAAGATTATTGCTACAATGAAACCGTTGGAATGGTCCAGAATTCCTCCAGACCGTTGTGCAGGTCTGATATGCAACTATAGTTACTAGCATTTGGTTGAGGTTATTGCTGCCAAAAGAGGATCAACGAGTATTGTTGTGACTTCAATTACGATCAGAACACATTTTTTGATTTATGCAGAAATCCATGTAATCGCAAAGGATTCACATACTTTTTCTTGCAACTATATACCCAAGTACAGCTACTCTGTTCATTTCTTTTTTTCTGTTTCTTAAGTTTTTTTTGGGTGCAATTTTATTTTATACATATACATACAAACATATAGCCCAGATTTAGCTCCATATATACAACAGCAGTTGTGCAATTATTAAATTAATAAGATTATAAAATGGAGCTAAATATTATAGATAGATAGAACCACCTGGTGAGATTGCGACACCCCGTCAACATAGTGGCACCACAACCATAATGCAGTGAAAATTGGGTCATTTTGAACTGCTACAACTGTACTTTCAGTGCATGCTGTATCTATTGTAGGATGAGACAGTGGCTGTCTTACCAGAAGTAGGTCTTCACATGTTCTTGGATCAACACCCATGTCTCCCCAAAATCATCTGATTTCCACAGCTACAGAGGCAGAAGGGGACAGAGAAGAAAGGGGAGGTGGTGAACAAGCTTGTCTGAATGCAGTAAATCTTGAATGAGATTCAACATGCTCTTGTGTCAGCAGTCTTTTAAACAATTGTACTTGCTATTTTAAGGTCTTTCTTTATTGCTGATTACTTGACTTCAGCTGGTTATTTGGCTTTCTATGTCTTTTTGCACCTTCAATTCTTCAGTAATGAAGTCTGTGTCATTTCACGCACACCTTAATTAACTTAATAAGGAAATCTATGGTTTGATTCTTTGCAGGGGTTGTTACGAACATCTAGGGGAAATTTTACATTAATAGCACCTATATATAACATATCTTTACTGAAAAAGATTGTGACATGTTCAGTACTTATTTGATATGTTGCACTTGTACCCCATGCAGGTAAAACCAGTTCTTACCTGTTTGAATGGGTGGGAGCTGTCATAACCAAGTACCATGTTGGATAGTCTGCTGTGGAGCAGCAGGTCTGTGGGTTTAAAGGGTAGCAAGAACCCTGAGACTGTCTTACAGAAGTCAAAAGTGTTCCACAAGTAGTTGTTGATAGAGTCTACAAAAAGGTACTGAAAAACAAAAGTAATATGTACTTAATTTAACATAGTCACACCTAAAATGGCATTACAAGACTATTGTGTGGTGAATCATCATGGCATCAAACAAACATTACCTAAGCTTGTGTTTGCCAACCTTTTTAAACCATGGCACATATTTTACATTATAAAAATCACATGGCACACCACCACAGAAAATGCCACAAAAAGTATATGTAATGAAAATCCAGTCTCAATTCATTTGACAGAGGGTTGGGCTATTTTAAATATCTATAATGGCACCAGTGGCAAGCATCTCTTTTCAGATAATTTTGCAGGCAGGCAATTTTAATGTCTCTGCCATGGTGTGTGGCTGTTTTGATTTAGCAATGAGTTCAGCAACTTCGTAGCTTTAAGAGTTTTCTCATTCATCTTGGTGGTTTTGCTAAGTAACACTGTTCCTTCATATGTTCACGTATTTGAACAACATATACCTACAGATAGATCTTGTTTTGAAATCACTGCTGTTTTTTCTGGAGATAGCGTTTAAGTTTATATGGAACCATGGCACGGTTGGAAAACTTTTCCCCGTACACCTGGCCTAGCAGAGTTGGCTCGGCTGTTGCTCTAGTAAAAGTAAACCCAAAGGCAAGACAACTTTCATTGTATTGCCTTGTACTCACTTTGTTTGCTTTCCTCTAAACACTACGATTGAGTAATTTTTCCTTTCAAATATTTATCCATTGCTATTACCTGCAGTGTCTCACTTGTATAATGTTCTACGACACACTTGATGATTTCTCACAACACACTTATGTTTGCTGTGCGATTTTCTAATGTAATATGTGTTGCAGCTCAAAAAGGTTGGGAAACATTGCAAGGGCCAAAACTCCCAGACTCTGGAACAGTTTTTACCCCATGGCCATCATGAAATTGAATCTCCATACCGATAACGAACCACAGTCCCCCAGTCCCTATCCCCTCCACAGTCACCACTACTTAGTTATAAACTCCATACTCACGTTATATTACTGTGCAATACCTGTCCATGATATATTATTGTGCAATACCTGTTCAAGCACCTTATCTGCCTTACAATGCACCTTTACCCATTCTTTTTATTACTAACTTATCATATCATGTGATACAATGTTTTGTGATGAAGAGACAAATATTGTTGTCTGGTAACATGTAATGACAATAAAGGCAATCCAAATATAAGGTAATCAGTGTCAAGTTGTATTGATTTTAAGTTCATCAAGCCTATAAGAAATATGATGAGCTTTAAAATACATAAGATCCACAGTGAATGAGTGTGATGTGTTCTGCGTGTGTATGTCCATCTTGCTCGAACATTATGCACATGCTTAGAATATGGCAATGACCGTGTAGAAAAGTTTGTGTTTCAGTGTAAAAAGTCTAACGCTGCTTTAAAATAAGAGTCTGTACAGTGCAACGATACTAAAAGTAGGTCACAAAATTAATAAAAAACTGCACAGTAATATGAATATATTCTGAAAACGTTTACATACTATAACATTTCTCATTTTGAGCTGAGATACTGAAAGGCTTTCTTTATCTTTTTCATCAGTAACCTATACCGCATTTATTCTCACTGCTACATTACTGCCTACTTTGATTAAGTCGCTCTCACCCCGTTTTGCTCTACAATGTCTACCCAAGCCCAAAAAATTACAACAAAGCCAGGAAGACCTGTGAATGCTGCTGTTTTCTTTGATTTTCTAGCTCACTGAATGCAATTTAAAATATAAAAACATAAAAAGCATACATTAATCACCTTAGTTATTCCCATAACCCTAAAATATAGTTAAAACTGATCAGTCTAACATTCACATTCAGTCTAAATATTTAAAAAAAATTACATTAAAGTTATTACTGATTAAGGCTATCTTCATAGCAAAAAAAGCACATGTCATTGCACAGGTCACTAAATTCCACTTCCTAAACTTTTGGCTTTGGTCCTTTGTTTCACTTTTTCCCCCTATTGCACTTGAGCCATCACTATGCTTAAAATAAAGTGCAATTTGAATAGGCAAACTGAGATCAAAACTGGGCTTGGAGGAACAAGAAAGATCCTAATTGAACTTTACACACCTAGTTTCTAAATTGTGTATTAGTGAGTTAGGAATTATAATACATATCGTCACACAGGGGCTTTGATTCTAAAAACAAAAAAGTCAGACATAAGAACTAACATAAAACAAACGGTAAAAGACAAATGTTACAGGAAAAACTACACAACCATGAAACAATAATAGACAACATAGCCAGTTGCCACCAGAGGTAGAACCTCTGGGATAGTCACTCAAAGCATCAGAGGGGAATATCTCGCCAGAGCTACCAGTCTATTCAATTAATTAAGTTGTTGGTTTGGGGTATTTATGACAAACATATTGGTAAAAAGTCATGCAATTCAAACAGCCCAACGAAGGTTGGGCTGTGTTAAAGAAGATCTCACAGAACAGGTATAACATAAGAGTAACGCCCAATTGGTAAATTAGTCACTTTCAGTCATGTCTTTATATCGGAAAAGTACCTAATTTGTACACATACTGTGACTTACCCTCCTGTTGTCTGCAGGGCTGTGGTAAAACTGGGAGATGATCTGCTTGCTGTCATTCTTCAGCTTGGAGCTGGATAACTGAAACTTGTCTGAGATGAGCACGAAAGTGGTTCCGTAATCATAAGAAACATAAACCTGCACCCAAAGAGTGGGAAGAGTGAGTTCAAAAGTTCAAAAAAATATGTATTATTATTATTGTGTATTAACGTGATCAACAATGCTTATAACAGCAACATTTAAGCCATGTGTGTCCAAAACTGGTCCTGGATGGTCACTGTTGTTAATGTTTTATAACAATGTGAACCAGGCAAGGCCTGCTAGAAAACAAAAAAGGACATTGATGCCTGTCAGATTACAAAATGTGCGACAAACAAAAATCATGTTACTGTAAACTTGCATCACAAACAACACACAATACATGCACCTATTGCCCCACTGCTGAATATTTATGCAACTAGGTGACTAAGTTTGAATTGGAAAGAATCTTGAAATACTATCAGGACCATATGAGACGGCAGTTACAGCAGTCATTGAAAAAATTATTTGAACACCAGCTCATTTTGTAAGTTTGCCCACTAACAAAGAAATTATCAGTCTACAATGTAAATTGTCTGTTTATTTGAACAGTGAGAGAGACAGCAATAACAAAAAAAATCGAGAAAAATGCATTTCAAAATCAGTTATAAAGTAACTTGCATTTTCATGAATGAAATAAGTATTTGATCCCTTTGTACAACGTGCTTTAGTACTTCGTGGCAAAATTTTTTTTAGCAATCAAAGAGGTCAGCCGTTTCTTGTAGTTGGCCACAAGGTTTGCACACTTTCTCGGGAGATTTTGTTGAGGCCATCTATCTTCCCTTTGATGCGGTGCAATTGTCCTGGCCCCAATCAATACATTGTACATGTTTCCCCCTCCATATATGACGGTGGGGACGGTGTTGTTGGAGTCATAGGCAGCCCTCCTCCTCCTCCAAACATGGCAAGTTGAGTTGATGCCAAAGATTTTGATCTGACCACAACACTTTGACCCAGTCTTCCTCTGAATCAATCAGATGTTCAGTGGCAAACTTCAAGATGTGCTTTCTTGAGCAGGGGGGCCTTGCAGGCACAGCAGGATTTCAGTCCTTCACGATGGTG
The DNA here is from genome assembly GCA_030770545.1 of Macropodus opercularis. Lineage (NCBI taxonomy): Eukaryota > Metazoa > Chordata > Actinopteri > Anabantiformes > Osphronemidae > Macropodus > Macropodus opercularis. The sequence continues at coordinate 3,246,837 of CM061110.1, forward strand.
TTACTAACTGTTTTTTTGGTGACAATGATCCCAGCTGCATTGAGAAGTAGTAGTTCTGGGCTGATTCCTTTTGTACAGGTAAAGAGCTGAGAGGGCTCCCAATGTAAGTTAGTCATTGACATTATTATAATCATTTCTTTGTTAGTGGGCAAACTTACAAAATCAACTGGGGTTCAAATATTTTTTTCCCTGAGTGTATGTAAGCTTCCTGTATTGCTGCTTTTTGAATGTTTCAGCTGTACATACAGAGCTGGACTTGGGTCCAGTAGCTCCAGCGCTGTCTCGAGCCAAGGCTACAATGACATTGCTCTTCACTCCAGCCCAGTGAACCACCATCTGGTTGTGGGAGTCATTGAGGCTAGCCTGCATGGCAAAAAAATAAAATGTCAGAGAAAATGTAAGCAGACCCAGGTATCACTGAACAGAATCAGAACAGATTTTGCAAAGTGCAAACAAACTAAGGACTAAGTCACTGGTCAGATATCAATAACGTGAATCAGACACAGATGTAAACTAAGACACACATTCTGCCCATTTCAGTACAGTATGTAGTGTATAGTATTTACATGTTTATAGAAACTACTATATTGCTTATATGAAATGCAGTAGTGTAGTGGTGTATAAATTAAAAGTGAAGAAAATACATTTCAAAATCTTCTGTAAATGTGGCCAAAACAATTAAGTAAGTCCTGTACTTACAGCCTAAAGCATCAGCTACAGAAAGTCAACGTGTAGATGTGTCGGATAGCTTTCATTCTGCTTCCTAAATCAAATCAGAATCTATCAGCTGTGGACTCTGGGAATTAAATATTAATTGAATGGAGCAATTAATGGTGATATCCAGCTATATTGAAATGTATTGTGGCAGCACACAATATATTGAAGAATTTCATGATCTTAAAAATCACTACACATGGACAAACACAGTGTGTCCGCTGACTAAGACCAGTGGTTTACTGATAACAAGCGCTGGCTAATAAAAACATCCAGTTGCCTTGGTGATGGCTATTCCAGCATCCACTATTATAATCCATCCAGTGTAGGAGCCCTGAGAGAGCTGCTAATATGACTTAAACTGATACACTGTGAAAAAACACACTAAAACATGGAAGAAATAGATGAATTCAACTGGCTTGTGCATTGAATAAAGTGACAAAAACTCCCAAAAGATACACATGGGTCTGTTTAAACCTCACTCAGTATTTTCCTTTGCAATGAAACCTTTGATCAAACCTGATGCCAGGTTCGTTACTGACAAATGACAATAAAGAATGCATGATGAAGCATGCAAACTGCAGCCCACTCAGGCTGATCCATTATCTATAATTATAACGCCTGCTTAAGTTTCTTAACAGGTCCATTGTACCAATAAGGTGGTACAATCACAGTACAAGTCAGCAGGAGCAACTGCAGAGTAACAAACACTTGCTAAGCAATTAATGACACTACCCCCGTCTGCCTATTTAACAGGTCATAAAACCTGATCCTCATCTGACTCTCTGGAGACCACTTGTTCTGTTTGCTGTGTGGCAGCATACAGAAAACCAGCAGTCAGCATGAGACAGCAAGCTTACAATAGATGATGCACAGAAACTTCTGTCTTTTGCATACACTTCTTCTTCTTTTTCACATAGCTAATTTGTCAGCCAAAGACCAACACAATTCTAACTAACTAATTTTTCCTGCCTCTCCTGTTATTCAAGCAGTTTCAAATATTACAGCTTTTTTTAGTAACAGAAATAACTGAATGGTAAATATTCACAAAGCATATGCATAATGATAAATATCTAAGACAACAATGTCATAAAAACTAGGTATAATATTATATTATGTGGCTGATTAAGTGGCTACTGTGTGTGTGTGTGTGTGTGTGTGTGTGTAGCCACTTACATAATTTAAGTGTCTTTAATAAAGGTTTGCACATTAAGAATAGAGGAATAGAATAAGTTGTCAGTGTGGAAATCGAGTGTACCTGATCCAGGAAGTACCAGACAGGTTGCCACCAAGCAAATTAAAAGGAAATCAGGTTTGTAAAATAACCTTCATTTCAACGAATGTTCAGTGAACTGTAACCAGCTGGACTGACTGAAAACGCTTATTGCTCTGTCCACCGTATGTGGGGTTTAGGTTAAACGGAGCACAACCCCCCCGTTTTAAAACAGAAAACAGCAGAAATTGCGTAATTTGTTTAAACGCAGTTTTAGGGGCTAATATCTGACTGAGGTTAGCGTTGCGGCTTTATTGAACAACATCACTGTATTGCTGCGTTACATTACCTGCCCGTAAACCTTTGGTATGGTCGATGCACCCGCGCTCCGTCGGCTTCGATAATGCGGGTAAACGCCGGAGCCCGGTTCGCCTTCAGCGGCGCTGGGGGCGCCCAGTAGCACCCTCGGAGTCGCGGTGCCCGCTCCACCTTCGTCTCCGCCTGGTAGGTCCTCATTTGCGTCTACAATGAAAAAGCCTCTGTATTGAGAGAGCGAAGGGTGAACGCGAAGGGTCGATGAATTTATCCCAGAAACTCCAAGGACTAATAAATATAACAAAAGGCGAAAAGACGACAGCATCCTGACCGCCGTCTGTGATATCGCCATGTTTGTATACGTTTGGTTTGTCGATATGCTAAAACAGAAGAGCTCCTTCTACCGGCGGTGATGGTCCTGCATGTACAAGTCACGGAAATGCCGGGAAACACTAGCTGCGCATAAGCTTGTGCTGGCTTCTCACCACAAACAAAAGCAGTTCCATGTAGATCCTAGTGTCTAAGACACACTGAGAAAAAACGTTTAACCAATCAACAAATACAAATGCCGACTACCTTATATGTATCATAAAGTGTAACTTGATAGAATTCATTTGTAGAAAACAGAAGAAGAAAAAACAAACAAACAAGACATTAAATCCTGGCTGTCCAATAATTTTCTTCAACTAAAAAAAGTAAAACTGAGGTTATTATACAGTATTTGGTGCTAAAAACCATAGAGACTCATTATTGAATCAGATAGTTACTCTGGATGACATAATGTTAGCTTCTGGTTCTACTGTGAGGAACCTTGGTGTCATTGTTGACCAAGATCTCTCCTTTACATCATACATTAAAGAAATCTCTAGAACTACTACTACTTCCAACCATAGGAATATTGCTATCCTTTCACAGAGTGATGCTGAAAAATTAATTCATGCTTTTCTTACCTCTAGGCTGGGATACTGTAACTCCCTACTCATAGGATGTCCAAATAACTCTTTAAAAAGCCTCCAATTAATTCAAAATGCTTCAGCCAGAGTTCTGATTGGACGAGAGATCACGTTTCTCCTACAGTACATTAGCTTCTCTGCACTAGCTTCCTGTTAAATCTAGGATAGAATTCAATCTTCTTCTCCTCACTAACAAAGCTCTTCATAATAAAGCTCCATCTTATCTTAAAGACCTCATAGCTCCTTATGCTCCCAACACAACGCTTTATTCTCAGAGCGCTGGTCTACTTGTGGTTTCTAAATGTAGAATGGGAGGCAGAGCCTTAAGCTACCAAGCTCCTCTCCTGTGAAACCAGCTTCCAGTTCAGGTTTGAGAAGCAGACACCCTCTCTACTACTACTACTCAACTAGGCTTAAAACCTTCCTTTTTGATAAAGTTTATAGTTAAAGATGGTTCTGGTCACTCTGATCCATCTCTTGATGCTATAGGCTGCTATAGACTCAAACTGCTGGGGGACCTCCTTCATAAACTGAGCTTCTCTATTTTTCTATTTATTCTGTCCACTAACATGGCACCATGTCCACATGTGACTAACGTTGTCTGTTTTTCTCTCGTAGTTGTGCTTCTCCGATTCTCTCTCTCTCTGGCCTTATCTACAGGTATCATCAGATTCAGAGCCGTGTGTCTTCAGTGTTCAGTTGCTGGTCCAACCATCCTGCCTGTGGTTGCTGCTTGTTTTGTTGTTGTGTTCTTTTCTCTCTTCCCTCACAATTCCCTCACCGGTCAAGCCAGATGGCTGCCCACATTGAGCCTGGGTCTGCTGGAGGTTGCTTCTGGTCTAGAGAGTTTTTGCTCTGTACTGTTGCTATTAAAATGTAAAATTTATTGATTGGCTACAATTAAAAGCTTGCTCTATGTGGGATTTGTTGGGTTTAGTTGTGCAAGGTCTTAAACCTTAATTGTAAAGTGCCTTGAGATAACTACTGTTGTGAATTGGCACAATATAAATAAAATTGAATTGAATTGAAATCAAATTAAATATCATAATACTGTGAAATTTCCTAATTTACAAACAAAAATTTTCACTAAGGCTCTATGCTATATGGAAATTTATTTTAATATCAACAGAAACAGAAATCTCTGCTAGCTGATAAAATTGCAACTGCATACATCATGATATTCATTCACACACACAGAAAAAAAACAGGTGTGCAGGTGATCATGAAGCCAACACTGTGCGCGCGCGTGTGTGTGTGTGTGTGTGTGTGTGTGCAATTCAACATAAACTGTATGCACAGTTTTATTATTATTATTGTTGTTGTTGTTATATGCACACTAAGCTTAAGCACGTTCAATGTCCCACTCCTATTATTTTCCGAGGAGCCCTGAACGCAGCCTGTGACCGACGTGTAACGTTACGAACGATATATATTTTCATAAAGGATTTAGTGAATGCACCAGGTTAGCTATCAGGTTGTCATCTGTAAATTAACCTAATCTTTAACTCATCGTTACGAACCTTATGTGTCTTGTAAGTAGAAGTTAGTCAGTTAACGCCATTTTTGGATTAAAATCAATAAATTAGCCAACAAGTTGACAGTTAGCCACTTAGCCAACTAAGCAATTTCTGTCTCTCTTTAGGTAGTAAATAAGTACACATATGTGTTTTTGGCACCGTGATCTGCATAGTCTATCATATACTGAATGCTCACACTGACATATGAAGTATTTATAATTGAGGATGGTGAATAACAATATTTCAGATACTTACTAAATACCTACTGCAATATGGTTGCTCACTATCACGCTGTGTTTTAGTTAACTTTTCCCTTTGTGAACGGTAATTTTGGAACTCCATTTATAAAGATGTCACCACACATTTATTTAATTCAGTCTTGGATAGAACTGTAACCAATTACTGAAGTGTTTCACCTCAATGGCAATAGACTAAACAGTTTAGTGTTAAATATATGGTTACATATGAATTCAATTGCATATTTGCAGTAGCAATTACAACTCAATGGAAGAATCAACACCACTAGCAAAAACTCTGGTTCCACGAGCAATAATGAAGAGGACAGAAAACAAGAAAGCGTCTGCACAGGAAACATCCCATGGGGTGAGAATAACTGCTGGTAGCCTCCCATTTCATTACAACATTCACATAAAGCATATTTGAATGAAAGATTTTAAGACCCAAAGAATTTTAAAATTTGCTTCCTGTAGCAATGATCACTGTTGTTACGCATGAAATTGATTCAATCAATTTTCATTCTGAAACAGAAAGTAAAGTTGGACAGTATTATAATGCTTTTGATTACTAAGGTTCTAGATAGGTAGCTAATACTTTTAATGCACAATAATGTTTTTGTGATAATAATGTAGTGTTTTTTTCCAATGCAATAGATAGAACATCCACCTGCCAACAAAGACCAATTTGCATCAAAGAAGAAAAAAACTCTATATAAACCATTCACTTTGGAGTCAGATTTATTTGAAGCTACAGTTGCAGGTACTTTGAATTTCTTAGTTAAAGACATGAAACAAGCAACAAAAAAAGCTTACACCCTGGATAGCAACATAAGTAAGGACATTAAAGTTATGTGACCCATGTCCTAAATAACTGGTAAATTGTGCAAAACAAACAGTAGATGTGAAATACATACTGTAGTGTGAAATGAACAGAGCTGCTCTATTGCTGACAGCTTAGTTGCTCTAGAAACGCTTTGTATAATTAGCCCCACATACATGTACATTTAATTTTGACAATATTTTTACACACTTGAATTACATTAGCTGTATGTGTTACAGATGCAAAAATGGACATCAGCATGCTGTTTACACAATTTGCTGAATTCTTAAGGTAAGGTCATATATCTGCATCTACATTTTAGTTTGATTAAGAAAGGAAAGCAATATTGCTCTGTGAGAATGTTGTGGGGTCTGTGAGCATCCTGTGAGAACATACACATTTCTGTGCAGTAAATAAACATGGCTGTACATGATTAGCTGTAAAGAGGTGAGTTCGATATACTGTCTGCCAACATAACTATATTAGACTATTTTATATCTATCTATCTATCAGTGTAGATAGCTTACTAAACATAGCCTAATAGCCTTAGTTCACTCCTTGACACCCTGGCTGTCAGGGTGTCAAGGAGCTTGCCATATGGCAATTTGGATTTATGGGAACCATAACAAAAACTCAAGGTAATGTAGTACAATTATAGTTTTTATAAACAGTAACAAAAGATGCAAAAAACTAACCACACAGAAGAACAGGAACATACCCATGAGGTGGTGAAAGTGAGGAGTCCTTAAATATTTATTTTCCATCCAGCAAAGAAGTGGCAAAGGTGCTTAATCAAAGAACAGAAACAATACTAGCGACCTCCGCAGGATCAGGACTGAACTGTGACAAAAATTTAATTATTTATATGGTGCATGTTGTGTAACATTAAGAGTATCAAATTACAGCAGTATTTTCCATTTGATTTCCATATGAAGGAATGGTGATCTAATAAAAAAAAACTTGAATTAAAAGTCAAAGTTTTAGCGAAATAAGCTCAGTTATGTTGAGTTTATTTATTTATATATATATATATATATATATATATTCAAAAAGTGTGCAGTAAAATGTGCTATACTGTTTGTGATAGTACTCTATGAAGTAGTGCGTTTTTATAATCCATTTCATTAGTGAAAATTTCGAGACGTACACAATAAACTATATCTTATTATAATTAGCATTATTATTTGCATAATCATGAGTCATGAGCTGAGTCTCTCAGCTCTTCCAAGCGATCGCAACACTGTTACCGTAATTATCGCACGAATCCCGCACGTAAAATACTGTGACGGCTGATTTGACTACGGAAATGCGAATGGCGGTCCATTGGACCGCCGTAGTGGAGGTACCACTGCCGTTCGCTGGCGAAAACACCGGTGGCATCGCATAAGGACGCTGTCAATAACGCTGATTAGCTGCGTAAATACGTGTGTCAACTACAACATGGCATATTGGCTGACCAGTCACCTGTTTTTTAAAATGGACTTCAAGGATAGTTACCAGAAATGGGTGACATTTGTCTTGTGTTTAAAATGAATTATTAGCGTAATCATAGTCAACATAATAAGGTCTCAGCTTGTTATGTTATCTTATTATTTGTTTTTAGCTTGAAGGCTACAGCAGACAACTCCCAGATGAAAGAACTGGAGGGGATTTTGAGCGAAGCCCGAAACCTTGAATGCTACTTGAAGGAGAAGAAAAAACATCTGACACAAACATTAGCCCTGATTTCTGAAAAACTGCAGGGTTGAACTTAAACTGTATGACTATAACATACATTTTGTTGACAGGGGTGTAATAAATAAAATATTTTAGTAGGAAAAAATTTGGATAAGGATTGTATTGTATTTATTCTTACACACAAAAGATCGATTCTTCAGTAAAGAGTTACAGTTTGTGATGCACACTTAATATATATGACTAAATGCAATTCTCTTTGTAAATAACATTTAAGAGAATTTTCAGTGTTCACATGTTCACTACGTTCATATTAATGATCCCCCAAAAAATAAAAAGTGCCTATCAAGTAAAGAACATTGTGTCATTAATGGTAAACTGGCTGTCGTAAAAGATCATGCTGTGCATGCTATTATTTACTTTAAGCTAACATAGTTTATTATAAGTGGGAGAACTGAGCAACAGTAAGATCCCACACTATTGTTACCTTTGCCCTTTCAGATGGTCACTAAAGGCTTCTTGACCATGTGTCGTGAAACCTTATTCAACTTCTTAAACGTATATCATTTTTAGAAGATGTGGGCTATTATTTTTCTCATTTTCAACTTTTATACTTTTGGTTCGCCTGTATGATTTGCACAGCTTATTACGGCCTTGTTATTACACAGTCATAAATTTGTTATTACCCATGGTTAATGAGATGTGAAAGTAATTTTGGGCTGGCCTGTATGGTTTTGGCATTTCCTTACAGACTTGTTTTTACACAGATAAAACGTGTTATTACACATGTGTAATACAATATGGAAATAATTTTACAGTGGCCTGCATGGTTTGCAAATTAGTTTTGCATCTCATTACACACTTATTTTTACACAGTTAATATATGTGCTAAGACAAAGTCAAAGAACAACAACACTAATAGAGAAAGTAAGAAAGTTGCAAGCTGAAAAATAATTAAAACACTTCAACATATAGGTTGTACTCTATGTACTCCAAGTGGAAAACACAAACAAAATCTGAAGATGTAACAAGTACCTAATTCTGAACCTTCAATATTCAGTAGGAAACCACAGAAAACAATGCACTTTGAACTGGCTACTTCAAACCAAGTCTGCCTTCAAACCAAATTGCTTGCATGGGAGCTGTTGGAGGAGAGGTATGGAAACTCATTCACCATTGCAAAGGATATAGACACTTCAAACCCAGCCCAAGATAAGAGCTAAGGATAGCTGTGAATGTAGCATTTGTCGATTTTGGCTTTGAAAATCCTTAATAACTTAAATGAATAAAAACAGAAAAAATCTATCAAAATTGGCTAACAGTGAAATGGAAGAAGTAAGTAGTCTGTTTCTGTCTGTGTTTGTGGTGAACCATTTAGAATATTGTAGAATTATCTTACAGTTTATAGAATGAGAATCCTGAAGTATTAAGCTTAACACTGTAAGGTATAGCATGTCTGCATAGGTTATTTATAGGCTGCAGGAGATTGTAAGTATGTGTGTAAGTGCCTGGAAAAGGATTCTGCCATTGATGTTTGCAGGGGAGAATCGGCAGAATCTTTATCTGAGAATGTTTTATCATGTTCTGTGCATTGTTTATTGCTAAGCCTATGATTTAAGAAATAAGATTTGCTGGTTTTCTGGAGACTTTTCTCTTGATTCTTTTCGTTTTTGTGTACAGTTAATAAAAAGCAATATTCAAAACTTGAAACATTGTGACGATGTTTCTGAATTGATGTAGGCAGATTATTATGTCATAATGCCTTGTACATTCTGTTAAGGACGGTACTTGTATTACTTCCATTTGGAGGAATTTTCTGTCATTGTGTGTTTATTTGCAATGATTTGGAATTACATCATGTCTCTTTTTGAGTTTCTCTTCTCCTAGGGTTGCTGTCATTTCCAAGCCCTTGGCCCTCTGACCAACAGGAATATTTAACCACCAGATATTACTCTGTGGACCTCAAAAGTTCTTAACATATGCTACAGTGCTGCTTCTGTCATCCACCATTTCATGGATCATTCAGGGTTAAGTGTCTTGCGATTCCCAGGTTATTGTTACAGTTGCTGGTTTTGCATGATCTTTAAATCTATAATAAAGGGTTTTCTAGTAGTCCTCTATCTTTGGGTCTGGATCTAGCTGTGGGTCTAGCTTAAAACTATGATTCTCCATCTCGGCCCATAATGACACTCAAAACAAACTGATATTTTTGATTAAGAAAATATTTGAGATAAAGTTAATTAGTTAATCAGAGTTGACGGAATATTGTGTATGTTTTATCAGTGTTTGATTTGAGTGTAGCTTTTTGTATCTGTTATAGTTTATAGGAGTGTAGAATCCACCATGTGGAGCTACTTTTTTCTTCTTTACACACTTTACACAATTTTCTGAACCCCCTTTAAACAGACAAGTTGGCAAAGAGACAGGGACTTAATGTCTGTGCTTAAGTATGTACAAGTAACTTGTTGGGCTTGTTCTTTCTGTATGCTGGTTATGCATGTGAATGATGGTAAAATGCACTTGGATGAATTGCTGAGGGTAAATTTCTATTCTCTGGGATTTTGACCTGTGTGTATGAGTAGTACTTGCATTGTGAATTCCTTATATCAGCATGTCACAGAGTACACTTCAGGTAAGCTAAACAACAGAGATGATTAATGCTCTCTAAGGGGTATTGGTATATCTACATTAATAATCATCTTAATGCTTTTCTATGTGTGTCACTTAAAGTCTGGCCTTTTAATAATTACAGAAAACATTTATATAGGCTGTGTTACATAGACCTAGATAAAGAGAAATGACAGCCATTTTTCACATTTTCTTCATGTTCCAGCATGTGACTAAATCTAATAAACCTGTCCTATTAGGGAATTTCCGCTGTGACTCAATAATTAACACAAAGCGCTTGTAGATAGTCAATTTGCCTGAATAGTGTTGGCCCTCTGGTGGCAACATTATTATACTCTACAAATCTGATTAATACAAAGTGTAAACAAAGAAAAACCGAATATAGAGAATCAGATATTTTTTTCTCTAATACACACATACACTCAATATTGGTGAGACAAGAAAGTGCAGTGGATACGTTTCATATATAAAGGATAACTACCAACAAGTTGTAGGTAGTTGTAGATGTTCTGCTTTTATAATGTATTTATTTTCTTTTATTTCATGTACTGTATGTGTGTTACTAAGAAATTAGGTAATAAAAATATGACATATAATGTAATAGTGAGACGCTCCAGTACAGTACACTTAGTTCCAGAAAAAAATATGCTGCACGAACAAATCTCCCAATGCAAATTTAAAAGGGCAATTTGGTTCACTAAACCACAGCCTAATATATATATATTTATATATGAAACTCATTACTTCCTGTCTCTCTGTAACATCCGTCAGGCTGTCAAAGACTGGGCGGGGCGGGGCGGGCTGGTGCCAGTGTTCTGCCTCCTGCTATGAAAAGCTATTGTAGCAGCATTCGTCTGTGGGAAACAGTTCAGCCTAAACAGCACTGCAGCGCGTGAAGTCCTTCCAGTGTTACACGTTCTTTCAGCAATTTAAAGATCAACTATAAAGTACATAGCTTTACTAAAGGTTTCGCAGACGTTTTGTTGCAGTCGTCTTTGGGGACCAGAGGTGCGTAGCAAACTAAACTTCACGTTTAACTTTATCACTGCAGAAAAAGACCCAGTAGCACATTATACTTAACACATAAACAAGGAGGCTTTATTGTTCCGCTAATCCCAGAGTGCAGTTGGTGTTATTAATCTAGTGTTAATTTACTCTTTCATTTCAGCGAAAAATATAGTACAGCTAGTTAAAACGTTGTAGTTATTCAACTTTGCAATTTAGTTACGTTCTCTAGTTATGCACGTAAAGCCATTCGTGCTAAAAAAATGTAGTGCGCCCGTATTCTACGGTTTACAGGAGAGCATAACATTTTCCTAATAAGACGTCTGATCTGTTTTACTTATGGAATACTACAAAAGAAACATGCATAGACACGATAAGGCTGCCAACTCACAAAGAACGGTGTACATTTCCTGTATATTTGGGATTTATTAGTTCTTAAATATGACATTACACTCGAAAATTGTCTTTTTGAAGCTGAAAATGACTTTGGGGCACAATGCCAGTCCTAGACTAGTATTTCCTTGTTCTAGAGGAACTGTACTCTTACCTCACAAAGAACAGTGTACTTTCACTGGATATTATACACTGTAAGCCCGGATAAGTTGAATTTACTTAAAAAATTTGAGGAAACCGGTTGCCTTAAAAACTTTAAGTAATGGGTTATGAAAACTTGAGTCCATTTAACTTAAATGCATGAAAGGGTGGAATTATTATTTTAAGTTCAAAATACTGAATGCTAAGTTGATTTCACTTACAATCTCTTGTAATATCAATTGCCCTGTCACATGAACTCCACTTACTATTTTAAGTTAAAGTAACTAAACCTTTGTATTCATTGCACTAGAATGTTTAAATTAAGACAAATACGCAACACAAAAGTAATTTTTTTATTGTTTTATTTAAAAACAGCATTAAGTTACAGGGTTGTTGTCCCCTGCTTTAACAACCTTGAATCATAGGCCTGAAACAGTGGCAAAATGTGTGTCATTCATGCCATACATACATTGCATAAAACAAAGCACCATCATGCCAACAAAAACACAGTTCATCCATTACCACAGACCCTTCCAAGATGATCCCTACTGGGGTGGGTTGACCTGGGTATTTTCTTGACCAAGGCAGAGAATTCCCACTGGAGTTTCACTGTACGAGTCCTTGTCAGTTACATCCTATCATTGAAAGAAACGTTTTGACAAGGAGAGAACAAACATACCAGTTAGAAAATGGTTTTTGTGCACCAAAAATAACCTGTGACTGTTCATAATGAACAGCATTGTACAACATAAACCACACTGAAAGTAATTTATATTAAAAGGACAATATTGAATTTTTATCAAATGCCATATTCAGATCTGTACAGGTTGCAACACTTTGCCCAAAATATGTAGTTTACTCATTTTCAGTCACAGCCGTGCTGAATTTTTTTTTTTTCAACTTTTTTAATTTTCAGCTTTTTCAATTGGACTGGGACTGAAAGTGGGTAAACTATCTTTGTTCAGCCAGAAAAAAAGAGACTTAATGGAGACACTGATGCTGATCAAATAATTTTGAAAATGAATGGCAGTGTTCATTAACAGCTAAAAAGGAGACAAAAGGAGCATGCACCTGCAACATTTACAAAAACAAAACAACTTACAGAGCATGTCCTGAAGAAGGCAGAAGAATCATCCGCCAAGATGACAGGCAGTCCCCGAAGACATAGGCACCTGATGTCTGTTGGCTCAGTGGTCTGCAAAATAGTGGACACAAGAGTTAAAACATATCTTGCTAAGGATACTCACATCAGGGTTTCCCATACATTCATTAGGTCAATCGCAAATTCAAATGACGGAAATGAATCGCGTGCGTAGACTTTTACGCATGTTCGTAAACACTTCCGCTTGAGAATGCGTTAAAACGGTTAAAACGACAGTTTTCCAAGTTCACAAACAGCGCGTCAAACAAAAAAAGGCAATTTGGCTAGCTAACGTTAAGCCATCAAACAGGTGGTTACAGGTGATGTCCGTTGAACTTAATAAAACGTCTTTCTCTAAAGTTACTCGTAAAAAGCCCCTCCAGTGATAAAAGTGACTTACTTAGCTAGCTAAGTACCTTAACGGGTGACAATGTTAATGTCCATTGACGTCAAACTGCTTCACTTGGACTTCTCACAAACAGCGCACCAAGTGAAAAAGACGTGTAACGTTAAACTTGTAACGTTAGCTATCAGGTGAAAATGGCTGCCGACCTAGATTAAGATAACGTCCTCCCACTACTCACCAGCATCCCCTTGAAACAACACACAAACACGGAAACATTAAGTTGAATGACTCAGCAGCAACGTTAGCTAAATCAAAGTTACTTACCGTCTCTGGCGAGTTTTAGCAGAAACTGCACTGTCCGGTGCGCGGCGAAAAAGTGACGTCTTCTCGCCAAAAAGCATAGACACGGCGGCAAAGTGACAGCAATCACGTTCCCATCGTGCATTGCATGACTAAAACTTGGGAATTTTAAGCTATTTCACTTAAAATTATTCACAGGCTCAACTAGGTCTACAAATTAGTATAACATACTTACATCTGCTAGTAATGCAACCAAAACTTAATCGATTTGAGCAATGTAAGTACAATATACTTTAAATGTTTGATTAGATACAAAGTCTGGGTTTACAGTGTAGGATTTACTAGTAATGTAGTTTCATACAAAGAATACAGTATCAGTTGTCAAATTTGATATTGAATGAACTGACTTTGGTGCATAATGGCAGACCTAGACTAATATGTCCTTGTTCTTAGGTGTACTTTCGCCTCACAAAGAACTGTGTATTTTTACTGCATATTTTAGGATTTATTAGTAGTTACAATTGGTATTTGATACTGAAAACACAGTATAAGTGGACAAATTTGACATTGACTAAAATTACTTTGGTGCATAATGCCAGACCTAGACTAATATTTCCTTGTTCTGGGGGACATGTACTTTCGCCTCACAAAGAACTGTGTACTTTTACTGCATATTTTAGTATTTATTAGTCTGAATACTAAAATATGCAGTAAAAGTAAACAGTTCATTTAAATATAGCATGACATACTGAAAAATTGACTCTATCGTCAAGTTGGAATAAGAGTAAAATGACTTTGGTGCATAATGCCAGACCTAGACTAATATTTCCTTGTTCTGGGGGACATGTACTTTCGCCTCACAAAGAACTGTGTACTTTTACTGTTAGTAAAAGTACACAGTTCATTCAAATATGGCATGTCATACTGAAAAATCAACTTTATCGTCAAGTTGGAATAAGAGTAATATGACTTTGGTGCATAATGCCAGACCTAGACTAATATTTCCTTATTCTAAAGGAACTATACTCTCCCCCTCACAAAAAACTGTGTACTTTTACTGCATATTTTAGTATTTATTAGTATAAATACTAATAAGTATTTATTAGTATAAATACTAAAATATGCAGTAAAAGTACATATTTTAGTATTTATTAGTCTGAATACTAAAATATGCAGTAAAAGTAAACAGTTCATTTAAATATAGCATGACATACTGAAAAATTGACTCTATCGTCAAGTTGGAATAAGAGTAAAATGACTTTGGTGCATAATGCCAGACCTAGACTAATATTTCCTTGTTCTGGGGGACATGTACTTTCGCCTCACAAAGAACTATGCAGTAAAAGTACATATTTTAGTATTTATTAGTCTGAATACTAAAATATGCAGTAAAAGTAAACAGTTCATTTAAATATAGCATGACATACTGAAAAATTGACTCTATCGTCAAGTTGGAATAAGAGTAAAATGACTTTGGTGCATAATGCCAGACCTAGACTGCATAATGCCAGACCTAGGCTGCATAATGCCAGACCTAGACTAATATTTCTGTTTACTTTTACTGCATATTTTAGTATTCAGACTAATAAATACTAAAATATGTACTTTTACTGCATATTTTAGTATTTATACTAATAAATACTAAAATATGCAGTAAAAGTACACAGTTCTTTGTGAGGGGGAGAGTATAGTTCCTTTAGAATAAGGAAATATTAGTCTAGGTCTGGCATTATGCACCAAAGTCATATTACTCTTATTCCAACTTGACGATTCTAAAGGAACTATACTCTCCCCCTCACAAAGAACTGTGTACTTTTGCTGTATGTTTTAGGATTTATTAGTAGTTAAAATTGGTATTTGATACTGAAAACACAGTATAGGTGGATAAATTTGACATTGACTAAAATAATTTTGGTGTATAATGCCAGACTTATATACAGACTAATATTTCCTTGTTCTGGGGGACATGTACTTTCGCCTCACAAAGAACTGTGTAATTTTTCTGCATATTTTTGGATTTATTAGTACTTAAACATGGCATTTCATACTGAAATCGCCTTTTCCATCAAGTTGGAGGCTGAATAAAATGACTTTGGTGTATAATGCCATACCTACACTAGTATTTCTTTGTTCTAGAGGAAGTGTATTCACCCTTCACAAAGACTGTGTACTTTTACTGCATATTTTAGGATTTATTAGTAGTTAAATATGACATTGTATACTGAAACATTGCCTTTTTAGTCAATTTGAAAGCTGAATAAAATGAGTTTGGTGCATAATGTTTGGTGCATAATATTAATTTGTTCTAGAGGAAGTGTAACCACACCTCACAAAGAGCTGTGTACATTTACTGCATATTTCTGGATTTATTAGACGTTAAAAGTGGTATTTTATACTGGAAATAGTATAAGTAAGTGCCCGTTATCCCCGTGTGCTCTCCTGTAATTAGTGATTTCACCTGTGTTCCATTTCCTATTTTGTTTTGTATTTAAGATCCCCGCTCGTTCCTGTTGGTTTGTTAATGGTCTGATGTTTGTTCTGATGTTCCAGTTCCTGCCTGCTCGAGTCTGTAAGCTCCAGTGTTTGTGCTTCAGGTTCTAGTTTTGTTGAATTCCGTGTAGGTTTCAAGTCACTTACATGAGCACTGAGATTTCTGTTGATTTCATTACTTATCTGTCTGCGTGTGTGTGTATTTAGTCTTCCTTGTTTAAAATAATAAACTACGTTTTCTAGTCAGGTCAGTCTGCTTGGGTCATGCGTGTGGGTCCTAAATCAGTCATGTCTGTCTCCAGCATCAGCATTCACAGTCCCCAGTCTTAGTCAGTCCTAGTCCGAGTCTGTAATAGTTCATAACAATCAGTTACATTTGGTTAGAAAGGTGCAGCCTTTTCTTGGCCACAAGGACCTTGAAAGAGCTATTCATGCTTTCATCAGCTCTAGATTGGACTACTGCAATGCCCTATATGCTGGAATTAACAAATCTCTCCTTGCTCGCCTCCAGTCTGTTCAGAAGACGGCACCCTCTGACCTCATCCAAAAAGTCCTGTCACATCACCCCTGTACTTCGGTCCCTCCACTGTCTGCCAGTTGAGTATGTTAATGTTTGCTTTTAAGGCAGCCAATGGAACTGCACCCACATATTTAAGCAACATAATTTACTCATATGACCCTGGACAATCATTGCGTTCCACTACTCAAGTCCTGCTCTGTGTCCCTAAGTCCAACACTAAATGCTGGGGGGACCGTGCTCTCTGTGTTGGCCCCACAATTATGGAATGCCCTCTGTTTGGAAATCAGGTCTTCCTCTGAACTGGCCATTTTTAAATCAAAACTGAAAACCCACCTTTTTACTCTAGCTTACGAATCTGGCAACTAGTAACTTGAATTGTGCTTTTACACATTGTATATTTGTTTGTTTGTTTTTTTTGTACATATCTTGTTTTTTTGCTACTGTTATTGTCTTAGCTACTGTTTTATTACCTCCTTACATTGCTGTTACCTGTACAGCGCCTTTGTTAATACTGTGTTGTGATGTGGCACTTTATAAATAAAATATCATTTGTCATCTGTCTTTCTGAACCCAGCTTCTAGATATGTCCATCTGTTACTTAGTTGAATATATGGCTTTATACTGTACTACATTTCATAATACTAAATGTTTTATTTTTTCCAACCAGGTCTACCTGATGGATAGTGGGTCCCCCATTGAGTTTGTTAATATCTGTGGTAATGGCTTTTACTTTAATGAAAAAGGTGATTAAAAAAACCCAACTTTTTTCAGTAGGACAAATGTGTTGTTGTTTATAGTATAATCTCAGAATACCGTATTTATTGTAATCTCTATTTGTATAACCTTTGTCTACTGTTCTCTATTCGTAGGGCCTGAAAAAGGTATGATATATATTTCATTTAATATGGTCAGTGCCTTTGAGACTTATTGTTGCAGCATCACCCATTATGATCCAGTGTTATTAGAATACAAGTTCAAGTTGGAGGTGCATGGTTTTATTATTTATATATGCTGAAATCTTTTTCTCTTTAAAATTCAGATGTGGATTCTGACGATTTCGCAGTTTCCTGCAATAAGCCACTTAAACATCTGATCCAAAGCAAGGACAACAAATGCTTGCTCTTAGATGATCAAAGATTATTTCGAGCACAGAACATAACAAAGTCAGTGGAGCTTGGTAAGATGCAGCCAGACAAGTAAAGTAACTTATTTTTTTTCCTAACATGTGAAGTATACTCACTTTTCAAAGTGCATTTTGGTTTTGTTAAACAACGCCGATAATGTAGCAACAGGCTTTAACACACCCTTTGGGTGGTTTGTACATAAGGTTTTCCTGAGTTTTTCCCAGGCTTCATGTCCCTTTATTCCCATCACATGGTTTGTGGTCCCAACAATGTGGACAATAAGGTAACAGAAACACAAAACGCCAATATTTGCAATAACTGCTTTAAACAAACGTTAGGCAGCACGTAAATAGAGTTTGTGTTACAAGCAGACTAATGGACATGCTTAAGGGTTTGAGGGGGCTGAACTGTGGCTTGTTAGCTATTGTAGCTCCAATGGCTGATGAAGTTTATGCTAGTAGGTGTCAAAATACACAGTGCATTGCAGTGTGTTGCATATGGGGCTGCAGACTAGTCAGAATGCCATTGTTGACCACTGTCCACTGAAAGCACACCAACATAAGGTTCAGAATTGAGCAATGGAACAATGTGGCGTTGTCAAACAAATCACATTTTCTTTACGTTTACATCATAAGTGCATATCCATATGCAAGTGTTTTGTATTGGGAAATGTCTGCAGGAAAACCTTTGAGCATGTACATCCTTTCATGGAAGCTATTCCCTGATGACTGTGGCCTATCTCAGGTTCAGAAAAGGGTTTGAAGAACACATAAAGAACTGTGAGATGTTGACTTGGTCTCATGGAAGCTCCACCTTACAAACTACAGCACTTAAAGAATCTAGTGGAGTTCAAAACTGGTTACATGTTATGTCTGATAGGTGTATAATTTTTCTTGTGACTGTTTTCAGGTTGCAAATTCTTCCTCCAGATATACAAGGACTCTACTTCGAACCAAGCAGGGAGACCTGTCATTCTGTACAGCAAAAAAGATAACAACAATATGGTGGTATGCTGCAATGAGAAGAACGAAATCTATCCTAAGGAAATGGTAAGAATAATCAGTTGACAAACGTTACAAGTTACGGAGTTAGTTATTCACACAGGGACAGAAATGCAGGGCCACTCCTATTTCACTTTGTGTGAAAAATGAGATTTAAACCAAAAATAAAAGAGTGTGCTGATTTAAAAAAAAGAAGAAAAAAACAGGCAGCTGTGTGCATATTTGCAGTGTTATACAATTTGATCAAATGATAGGAAATTTTTATCACGTTCTAGTATTTCATTATTTATTGTGACAGCATTTTGTAAATATGAAATGTATACCTACAGGATCTTCCATCCACAATTAAAGGAAGTGAACACAATGCGGTATTCTACATGCGGAGGCTGGCTGCATCTAATATGTATACCTTTGAGTCGTCTGCATACCTGGGTATGTTCTTGGGATTTGAGCCGGATGAGAACAATCCCTCTATGAAGAAACTGGTCTTGTATTCTGAAGGTTATGAAACACAGGACTGTGTACAGGTTAAATTAGTTGATTGTATTGAATGATTTCATGTCAAAACAACTACACAACCACACCACAGGCCCCAAACGCCCAAAACTAGATTTTTGCCATTGCCACTCACTCAGTTAAAAGAGCTCAACTGCGATAGAAGCGTTGCATAGCAACTGTGCTTAAGAAAATATCTGAATTGGGATAGGTGTGGTTGTATTCCAAACTAGGACAAGAAGGATGTTGTGACTTGGTCTATTAAGCGTGACAAGTTTTTCAGCATGACAATTCACACACGTTATATTGGGACACGAGTCAAAAATTGTTTTGCCTGAAAAACAGAATAATAATGAAAAGTATTCTTTGGTGCTGTTATCTAATTTTTCCAAATGTAAAATGAAACACCTTATTGTCAGCTTCATTTAGTCTTTATTTACCCGATGTTCATTGATTCCATAGATTAATCACCGTCGTAGTGAAATCCAGATTTCACAAAACTGTTAAAATGTGAGCTGTGTATACATTCTGTAAATAAGTATTCCAAGACTGCATGTTGACGACTGTCTTACATAACTTTTTTTATAATGGCCAAAATAAATTTACATTTTTAGTTCTGTCTCTTTAATTTTGCCATTTTACAGTGGAGGAAGAATATAAATCCTTCATTAAATAACATGTTCTTGAGACATCATATGGTCATCACTGGTCACATTCTGTAACTGTTGGTTTTGGACCAGTGTGTTATTGTCAAAGTCTATTAGCCTTTGTGCAGGAGATGCATACCTAGACAGAGGATAATGAAAATTTAGGATGCAGATTTGACATTTACTTTCAGTCAACCTGAAGAACCAAAAATTGTATCTATATGTGTATGTGTGTAATACCTGCTAAAAACACAGCAGTTTCTAAATGTTTCCTTATTTATTTTCCATCATATGTAATAGTTCCAAATCAGGTTACACAATATTTGTAACATTTAAAATTAATAGTTCAACATTCAATGAATACTCAAATTATGGGGGAGCACAGCTTTAATTCAGTCCAGGTGGACATAAACAAAAACTAATTACCCACATATACTGTAAGAAGGGATGCTGGATGGATGCCAGTTACCTTAAGATTACTGTAAACCCAGTGACACCAAGAGTTTATCTGTAGTTAGAATGACACACCTGAAAAATAATTTTACTGGTCAAAATTATACATTTATAAGAATGAGACAACTCTCATTCCAGCTTCCCATTTCACAGTCATGTTCATTTGCCCCAGAGAAGAGCGATGGCTTTGCAGATGCCAACATCGTTGTAGTTGAAGTAGCAAAGACCAGAGAAGGTGATTGTGGAGAGGAGGAAGAGACCTGTACTGGCAATCTTGACCTTAGTGTCCCCATGAACATAGTCCGTCAATGCCTGGCCAATACCCCTAAACCAAAAAAATATGCAAACAGAAAATGTGAGCAGAGGTTTTCAACAAACTCCTGAACTACAGTGGGCAATTCAAAGCAATTTGCTGTTGTACCCATATGCAAAAAAAACTGTCATAGTTACTGATTTCTTTCCCGAGCCCAACAGTGAATTGGTTTAAGCTTCTCAACAAGTTATTTACCCATTGTAAAATTGTAATTTTGGAGACCTTTTCCTCAAATGAACCTTGAAACGAATGATTAATTCATGCCTTCCAGTATTTTATGCAGATGCCTTCAATATTTTATTAAATGCTACTACAGCTAGACAGTAATTTTGTACAAGTATATGCACAAGTTAGGCTTACTCTGGAATAATCACACAAGTAACCTACATACAGTAAGTCTGGATATTTTGTAAATATAAATCTAAAATTTTGTCATAAGCATTTGCACCCTTTACCTTCATTTTCTGTTTTCTTACAACCCATCTGATTGTTCTAGTTCATTGACTCCTTTGGCCTAAATTTTAAGTGTCACAGTGTTCTAACGGTACCAAATGAATTGAACCACTCTTGCCACTATTACCAACTGACAAAGCTAATTTCTTAGTGAAGTCATGTTCAGTCAAGTTATTAAACACATGGGGGGTTTGATGGCAAATAATATTGGAACACAATTTTAACTGATTTTGTTTGATGACACTCAGAGATGTAAGGTATAATTTCAGGTGACTTGATGGTGCTGGTGGTGACTGGTATTCCTACAGATGCCATACTGTTCAGTCTGTTCTCTGGCTGATGATGAAAGTCACTGAGGTGACACTAAGTCCAAGCCACATTCTAAAGTCTGCAAACAGAGCCTTAAGTAAAAACTGCTGATAGCTATGGTTAAATGGCTGGTCTTTATCCTGTGAAGGTCAGTGAAGACTTTT
This sequence comes from Macropodus opercularis, assembly GCA_030770545.1. Classification (NCBI taxonomy): domain Eukaryota; kingdom Metazoa; phylum Chordata; class Actinopteri; order Anabantiformes; family Osphronemidae; genus Macropodus; species Macropodus opercularis. The sequence goes on from CM061110.1 coordinate 3,268,202, forward strand.
CATTCATGTGCCAAATGCTTGATCTGTGCAAGGACTGGAAAGTTGAGAATAGCTCAAATGAAATCCACAATGCTTTATCTCTGACCCATTGTTTGTGGTACTCTTTGTACTGACTAGTGTTCTAATACAGCCAGGGTAGACAATAATATTAGAAAAACCTCTGACCACATATCAGCCATAAAGTAGAACCAGAGGAAAAGAAACATTTACAGTATCACTAACAAATAAACGGGAAGTAAAACTAAAAGCTGTGGAAAATGCTGTAATGCAAAACTTTACACATACAAGATCAATAGAGAAATAGTCAGTTTCACAATTGGCACTATTGCTGGTGTTTGTATAAAATCAATGTGGGGATTCGTGGTAGTCTTCTTACCAGTGTCCATGCAGTGTCAGGGCAGCGGCCAACGAGTAGTCCATGACAGGACCATGGTTGAAATAAGCTACAGGCCCCATGGCTAGCAACAGGACACTCAGCACTCGCTCAGCTGTCCAATGCCGGGAGGCAGCTTTGGAGCCAGAGCCCACTGAGAATCAAGAGAAAAAGCAGATGTTTGCATCCCTTTGTTTTTATAATCCCAGCCTTAGCTTTAGCCTTTTATTTTATTTTATTTTAGGTCCTATTGACAGACGGGGACATAGAAATTCCCTATTCCATGCAATTTATTGTTACCCATTATTTTTATTGTCTTCTGTATTGTCTACCATACTCTGCCACATACTGAACAGCCTTTCAGGTATTATCCATTATCAAATTACAATAAACATGAAGAGGAAAAAGGAATTTTTTGCAGTCACTCTGTAAACGTGGGCTTGCAGTATGCAGTTCACAACTTTAACACATACATGAAGTTTAAGCATCATATGATGACAGTTTTACTGCCACTATGTGCCACAGTTTAATTAATAATTTACATCTAGACAGTTTCAGCAGATCAAAAAAAAACAACTTTAAAATCTCTAATCTTTAAACTTGCATGCATGCAAGCAGTGGAACACTGTGAACTGAAGAGTGACTCAAGCGAATAATCGCTTTTAGTCAAATAATTTATTAGTCACCCAAAACCATATATATGTGTATGTTTCTCAGCACTCACCATGCAGAGCCTGTGATGCATGAATCCTTGTTGTCAGCTGGTAGGGCTGCTCCTGGCATTTGTGAGACACAAGCAGTGGCCTGGCCAGTAAAGTGCTTTGGAAGAGCAGAGCTGAAGAGACGAGACAAAAAGGAAGATTCCACAAGACAAAGCAAGTTTATTATACAAATACCGGCTCTTCACTGTGGTATACAGACTGTGATATAATGCTCATTTGGTGCAAGTATTAAAGGCACTTGATAGAGTTCTGTCATTAAGCCCTTCTGCCAAGTTTTCCAATTGGCAAGTCACAGTACTGCCATCACAAATTAATCTGTAGCCAAACAAAACTTATCTGCAGATGTTAATAACTTCTGTGCAGACTATAACAGAATAGGCACACTACAGCCAAACACTACAGAATTGCAAAGTATTTTTGGGGGCTAGACTGAGCAAAAAACAATGTACACACGTAGTGTCTAACTAGAACAAACATGGACGCTAGAAAACCCGCTAGAAATTTTATAGGAATATAAGTGTGCTGGGATTTTTAAGTCCAATATATATCCTGCTAATACATCCACAGTCTGCCATGTCACTTAAAAAAAAACATGAGTCAAACAACCATTGCTGCAAAGAGGTATATGTTTGGTATGACCACATTTTGCTAATAACTTTCTGGGAATCAAACATGAATAACACCTGTCCATTTGAAATGTATTTAAAATGCATCTATTCTTTTAATGGTGAAAATGCTCCTTTGTTCAATTTGATTATAAGCAACTTTGGGTTTGTTTTTTGGCCACATCACTTATAAATATTAAACAAGATTTCTTTACCTCTAAGCGTTGTACAAACCAGTTGTTCAACCATTTAGAAATAGCCTACTGTGTTTCTGACAGACAATTATTACTGGCTCACTTTGGAAAAAATAAATAACAATAATAATCACTTCCTGTAAGCATCAATAAGTTTCTTAAACCTCTCTACTGGAATTTTGAACCACTCTCCTTTTGCAAACTGCTCCAGGTCATTCAGATTTGAATGATGCCTTCGTCCAACTGCTCTTTTGTGACCTCTCCACAGGTGCTCTATAGAATTCCGATCTGGACTCATTGCTGGCCAAGCTGGAAGACCCATGACCTCTGGTGGAGGTCGGACACGGGATTAATTGGCACAAGTTGTGCAGCACACGTCAACCCCTGAGCAGCAACTTATTATGGGGAGGAAGACAAGGTCTAGCACATACTGAATTAGCTGAATGGTTAGGTCAGGGGTGCCCAATACGTTGATCGCGATCTACCAGTCGATTGCAAAGGTAGCGTGGGTAGATCGCATTAAAAAACATAGACGTCAGCCTATCAACTATCCTCACTATGAAATTTGTCACTTGATTGACATACAGAGCAGCCAGAAAGAGATAATGGATGTGGCAACAAAGATCGCCTGTTCCATTCGTGCCAGATGTCTTCAAAGACGGCGACTTTGTGCGCGTTTGGAGAAGTCTGATTGCGACCACTCTGAGTTGTTACTACACACTGAGATGACTTGGTCGAGGGAAATTCCTGCAAAGATTTTGAGAGCTCTATTTCTAAATGACGACCAGTGGCTGCTAGACTTAGCATTTTTAACCGATCTGACCAACATGTTGAATGACTTTAAACGTAGAGATGCAAGGAAAAGACAAAAACGTGATCAGTATGATCAGCTCAGTTAATCCTTTCAGACGAAAAATGCAGCATCTCTCCTCAAAGCTGCAGTGCCATGATTTGGGCAACTTCTAAAACCTCGCGTCAGAGCTGTAGCTGGAAGGCATGTGCGTAGCCTGACACTAGACTGAGAACTGTCTGTCAGAGTTTGACAAACGCTTTCAAGACTTTGTTTTACTGGAGCCAGTCGCTACATTCATGTGCTACCTTTTTCGGGATGATGCTGAGGTTGATTCAATATGGGTTCATGCAATAATGCAAAATACATCAACATATATTGTACTAATAAAGAATACTTAATATATTTATAAATAAATATGTTTTGCATTTTTATAGTAGGTAGATCATTTTGACATGGTCATTTTATAAATAGCTCACACGCTGAAAAAGTGTGGGCACCTCTGGGTTAGGTGGTCCAGAAGTCATTATTAAAGCATTGCTCCAGTAAATCGTCATGTGACCATGACGATTTACTGGTCTTTTTCAAAGAACATTTGAAGTCTATAGATCAGCGGTCACTAACAGGCGGACCGCGGTCCGGATCCGGACCCAGAAGCTGTCCCATACGGACCCGGAGCTACAGACCAAACGGAACGTTTTGATTCAGAATCTAGCGGAGCACTTTACTTTTAATCGGCGCGGCTATTGTGATCTTTACGGTAGTTATTTGGTGAAGGCCAATTGAATGTGCGTTAACCACGCGACTTCACTTAGCCAATCGATTCTGTGGATCACAGGCGCTAAATTTTGCGACTCAAGAGCACCTGCAGCTAAAAGAAAGTTCGAGGTTGCAAAGGAATTAACAAACACATACGGCGATAACAGTTGCGTGTAGCTAGCGACAACAAAGGGAGAGACAGACGATAGAAGCTACAAAAGCTCAAAAACAGACACAAGGGTTGGATCAAACGGCCGCAGACAGACGATACATCCCAGCACTGAGTCCTGTACGACTGCGGTCAAGCCAGCCGTCGTTCGCTCATCCGTCGTTAAGCCAGCCGCGCTTTAAAAATGTCGTGCGCTCGTATTCCACGGTTTACAGCAGAGTATTAAACGCGATGGAAGCTACTTTCTGTTTTAGCAATAAGAGTCTGATCTGCTCTAATTATACATTACAGCAAAAATAAATATGAATACACACAACAAAGCTGTCACCTCACAAAGAACCATGTAGTTTTACTGCATGGTTTATGATTTATTAGTACTTAAATATACAGTCAAAGTTGTCAACTTTGATGTTGAAAAAAATGATTTTGGTGCATAATGCCAGGCTCAGACTAATATCTGCTTGTTCTATAGGTACTGTACTCTCACCTCACAAAAAACCGTGTACTTTTACTGTATAGTTTAGGATTTATTAGCTAATAAATATGGCATTTCATACGCATAATACAGTACAAGTTGTCAACTTTGATGATGAATAAAATGACTTTGGTGCATAATGCCAGGCCCAAACTAATATCTGCTTGTTCTATAGGTACTGTACTCTCACCTCACAAAGAACCATGTACTTTTACTGCACGGTTTATGATTTATTAGTACTTAAATATGGCATTTCATACTTAAATATACAGTCAAAGTTGTCAACTTTGATGTTGAATAAAATGACTTTGGTGCATAATGCCAGGCTCAGACTAATATCTGCTTGTTCTATAGGTACTGTACTCTCACCTCACAAAGAACCGTGTACTTTTACTGCATGGTTTATGATTTATTAGCACCCAAATATGGCATTTCATACGCATAATACAGTACAAGTTGTCAACTTTGATGATGAATAAAATGACTTTGGTGCATAATGCCAGGCCCAGACTAATATCTGCTTGTTCTATAGGTACTGTACTCTCACCTCACAAAAAACCGTGTTCTTTTACTGTATAGTTTATGATTTATTAGCACCCAAATATGGCATTTCATACTTAAATATACAGTCAAAGTTGTCAACTTTGATGATGAATAAAATGACTTTGGTGCATAATGCCAGGCCCAGACTAATATCTCCTTGTTCTACTGGACCTGTACTCTCACCTCACAAAGAACCATGTACTTTTACTGCACGGTTTATGATTTATTAGTACTTAAATATGGCATTTCATACTTAAATATACAGTCAAAGTTGTCAACTTTGATGTTGAATAAAATGACTTTGGTGCATAATGCCAGGCCCAGACTAATATCTGCTTGTTCTATAGGTACTGTACTCTCACCTCACAAAAAACCGTGTACTTTTACTGCATGGTTTATGATTTATTAGTACTTCAAAATCCAGCTCAAGAAACTCGATCCAAATCACAAATCATGAGAAACAATGCAGAAATACAGACAGCAACCGCTTTTATTAACATGACAGAAAAAACGTGCACATATACCTTTTAACTTTTTAAGTGGTTCATTAAAATACCTAAATACAGGAATTACTCACAAAGACAACAATTCCAATCTGAGGTTTTTACAGTCTTACCTGTTGCAGATGGTATCATGCGCAGTGTCTGGAGATGGATGAAGCCACAATTCAGACTGTAAATATGTGCACTTTTTTTCTGTCATGTTAATAAAAGCGGTTGCTGTCTGTATTTCTGCATTGTTTCTCATGATTTGTGATTTGGATCGAGTTTCTTGAGCTGGATTTTGAAGTACTAATAAATCATAAACCATGCAGTAAAAGTACATAGTTCTTTGTGAGGTGAGAGTACAGGTCCAGTAGAACAAGGAGATATTAGTCTGGGCCTCTGCGATGGACTGGCGATCTGTCCAGGGTGTACCCTGCCTCTCGCCCAAAGCCAGCTGGGATAGGCTCCAGCATGCCCGCGACCCCTTCGGGGAAAAGCGGAAGAAGATGGATGGATGGATGGATGGATAGTCTGGGCCTGGCATTATGCACCAAAGTCATTTTATTCAACATCAAAGTTGACAACTTTGACTGTATTTTTATTTATGAAATGCTATATTTAAGTACTAATAAATCATAAACCGTGCAGTAAAAGTACATGGTTTTTTGTGAGGTGAGAGTACAGGTCCAGTAGAACAAGCAGATATTAGTTTGGGCCTGGCATTATGCACCAAAGTCATTTTATTCATCATCAAAGTTGACAACTTGTACTGTATTTTGAGTATTAAATGCTATATTTAAGTACTAATAAATCATAAACCGTGCAGTAAAAGTACACGGTTTTTTGTGAGGTGAGAGTACAGTACCTATAGAACAAGCAGATATTAGTTTGGGCCTGGCATTATGCACCAAAGTCATTTTATTCAACATCAAAGTTGACAACTTTGACTGTATTTTTATTTATGAAATGCTATATTTAAGTACTAATAAATCATAAACCGTGCAGTAAAAGTACATAGTTCTTTGTGAGGTGAGAGTACAGGTCCAGTAGAACAAGGAGATATTAGTCTGGGCCTGGCATTATGCACCAAAGTCATTTTATTCAACATCAAAGTTGACAACTTGTACTGTATTTTGAGTATTAAATGCTATATTTAAGTACTAATAAATCATAAACCGTGCAGTAAAAGTACATGGTTTTTTGTGAGGTGAGAGTACAGGTCCAGTAGAACAAGGAGATATTAGTCTGGGCCTGGCATTATGCACCAAAGTCATTTTATTCAACATCAAAGTTGACAACTTTGACTGTATTTTTATTTATGAAATGCCATATTTGGGTGCTAATAAATCATAAACTATACAGTAAAAGTACACGGTTTTTTGTGAGGTGAGAGTACAGGTCCAGTAGAACAAGCAGATATTAGTTTGGGCCTGGCATTATGCACCAAAGTCATTTTATTCATCATCAAAGTTGACAACTTGTACTGTATTATGCGTATGAAATGCCATATTTATTAGCTAATAAATCCTAAACTATACAGTAAAAGTACACGGTTTTTTGTGAGGTGAGAGTACAGGTCCAGTAGAACAAGCAGATATTAGTTTGGGCCTGGCATTATGCACCAAAGTCATTTTATTCATCATCAAAGTTGACAACTTGTACTGTATTATGCGTATGAAATGCCATATTTATTAGCTAATAAATCCTAAACTATACAGTAAAAGTACACGGTTTTTTGTGAGGTGAGAGTACAGTACCTATAGAACAAGCAGATATTAGTCTGAGCCTGGCATTATGCACCAAAATCATTTTTTTCAACATCAAAGTTGACAACTTTGACTGTATATTTAAGTACTAATAAATCATAAACCATGCAGTAAAACTACATGGTTCTTTGTGAGGTGACAGCTTTGTTGTGTGTATTCATATTTATTTTTGCTGTAATGTATAATTAGAGCAGATCAGACTCTTATTGCTAAAACAGAAAGTAGCTTCCATCACGTTTAATACTCTGCTGTAAACCGTGGAATACGAGCGCACGACATTTTTAAAGCGCGGCTGGCTTAACGACGGATGAGCGAACGACGGCTGACTTGACCGCAGTCCTGTACGTGGGTTAAATATATGAGGGGAAGAAGATGAGCCTCCAAAACTGTTCAGTTGTTAGGATATGTTCAGGTTTTTCTTACCAGTTAAATTGGTTGAGACTTTTGATTCAAATTGTAAAATATTTTTTTTATACCTTTCCTTTATTTCCTTTAAGTTAAGCTCTTATTTGAACATTTGTGTTCTTGCTTATTTTGAAAATCAGCCCTGCTTTTATTTCATGAATTAGATTACATTGTAAATATATGTTCAGTTTGTCAAAAGGTTTTTGAATTGTACTGAATTAATTTGATTTGACAGTGAAGTACTGATTACATGCAGGCTACTTAATATATCACAGTAAATAGTTAGACATTATAATCTTCTGGACCTTTGCTTCCAAAAAATGTGCGTAACCGGACCTCTTTAAATTTTAGTTGAATACCCCTGCTATAGATGATGAAAGTTAAGTTTATCCAATTTGTCCAATTACTTTTATTTACCTCTAGTGTAATTTATTTAATTTATTTTTTTTGTTTAAAAACACAACTGCAGAGAGAAGTCCATATATACACGGGCAGCCACATTTTGTACAGCAACATTTACAAATATTTCACTTGTACTAAAGCTTCTAGTTCTAGCACCGCCACAGTTCAGTAGTATAATGGGGAGACAGAAAGCTTTAAATTGGGAGGTCTTCACACACACACACACACACACACACACACTTAAATCTAAGAAGTTTTTTAAAACCTTGTGTGTACCAAATACTTTCCATCTATTGCCTGAGTAAACAGTGTGTTTGAATTTTATTTGAAGGTATTAGTCTCGTATTGACGTTGCACGCCATATTTTCAAACGCCCTGTTATTATTGCACTTTACACGCACACAATAATATGCGTGTAAAAATAACAATACACACATAATAGGCAGAAACAAACAACTTACGCTTAAATCCACTGCGAGACACAGAATTCAACCTAACGATAGCCGCCATGACGCTAACTAACCAAGGTCACAACAGTCACCCGGATGTAGTTAGGCTGGTAATTCTTCTTCTTCTTCGACGTTTAAAGATACATTCTAGGCTGGTTTAATTTTTTTTTCTTCTAGAACACACACTAACCGCCTCGTTCAAGATTGACTGCTGGAAAACAGGTGGCAGCAGCCAGAGGCGGAAAAAACAGATGCTGCGATCAAGTCAGACAGATTCTAACGTTTTTAGCAGCAGTAAAGTAAAGCGGACCTGGTTACAGGATGGTGCTGTTTCATGTACCCGTGACCACTTTAAGTGGATACTAACGTCCGAATGCTGCACTGGTTGCTCGTAGTTACGGCAGCTGTTAGGAACTGGAAAACATCCCGTCAGCTGTCCTTGTCAATTTGTCTTGTTGTCATTATCTGATGGAAACATTCTTTAGAATTTAACAGGGCGTAATCAGACGCAGTTTGAACGTTGCTCGTATTGTAGTTACGGAAGTAGCTGAAAAAATGAGGACTGGGTGAGTGTGCTCATAATTGGTCCAATCTGATTTCAATGAAATGTTAGATGTCAAACTCGGCATTGACAAGGACCGCGACCGTTTCCAAGACCGGCCTAAATACAAGCAAATTTGCAATTTTCTGAAAACTCGGTCACCAGTTAACGTGGTCACGGGTATCAAACAGCGGGCCAAGATTAAACGCGTGTTTTAAAAAAAACGTATTTCAAGGGTACAAATCTAATAAACTTTCAAGTTCTTCTGAAGAAGACATCTGAGATGAGCAGAAGATTAAAAAGGGGGAGAGAAATCCAATAATACGTGACAAACATACAAGTGCTATCATTAACAGTTGTTCCACTAAAGGAAAACATTAAGTCAGAGTAAAAGTCAGCTTTATTTGTCAACGCTGCTATATGTGTGTGACATACAGAGAACTGAAATTTCGTGTGTACATACATTGTGCGTTTATACAGTACAGCTATACACAAAATATACATGGACTATATTACTATATTAGTGTAGAAATGTACAGGGGTATAAAAAATAAAGTTTATGGAATGTACAGAAGCTTTTATGCTGGCGTAAAGTGAATAGGTGCAGGGGATAAGGTGACTAACGTATGTGCGAGGTATGCGAGTGAGATTTGGGTTGTCGGTGTATTAGTCAGTGAGAGGTGGGACCTTGTGGGGGGACGTAGAAATGAACGATAGGGCAGAACAGGAAGGGAATTCAGCCTCCTCACAGCCTGGTGGAGAAAACTGTTCCTGTGTCTGCTGAGGCTCCGTAGTCTCCTACGTGATGGCAGCAGACTGAAGAAGCAATGTGACGGGTGGATGGGGTCTCCCGTGATGTTGAGAACACCAGTGATTTTCTCCGCAGTTCTCACTATACGGTTATGTGTCTTCCTGCAGGTGGCGCTGCAGGTTCCGTACCACACAGTGATACTGCTGGTCAGGATGCTCTCCACAGCACCTCTGTAGAAAGTGAGCATGATGGAGTCCACCACAGTCTTCTTTCTTCTCCACATTCACATTAAACCAGAAAAGGCACATAGCAGTCGTGTGAGGTCAAAATAAATGAAAGACATGCTAAACAAACAGAGATATATAGCTTTTTTGAAGCTGATCAATATCAAATAATCTAATAAAAGGGATGGGCTCCAGTATACCCACGAGCCTTATGAGAACCAAGCAGAAGAGTGAGTGAGTGAGTGAATCTCTTTGAAACTAATTAAATGTGGGGTAAATTCTAGACATTTACATTAGTTTTTATCCAGAATTATAAACGTGTGAAACATTCCAAACATATGTCATACAGAAGAAAGCCAAATTTGACATTGCTATAAATCAGGCGTGTTACTGTATGTCCACATTGTTAGACACACTCTAATTGTGTAGATTATCCAGTGTGCACATGGTTCTAATGTGTAGGTTCATGGTCACAATTTCAATTTTTATCAGATTAAAGTTTCAGCCCTGGGGTTGTGTAGTCCATGACCCATGGGTGTGCTCACGTCTGAGCTGTCTTTCCACACTACACTACTAGTCTTTTAGCTATCAACAATGATGACAAAATGGAGGATTTATGAAGTACTGAGAAACTTAAGACTACTGGGCTAAAATCAGAACAGGGACACCTGCTGTCTGTTTGTCAGAACTGCACAAGAACAAACCCTCACTCATACGTGGTGATTTGGTTTCACAGTCCATGTTATATTCTCAAATAAAAGTTATTGTATGTAGATCAGTATCAATATGTTTGATATAAAAAAAATTATTGACACTATGTTGTGGCTGGTATTTCTGCAATTTAGCCTTTCCTACATTAACGAGACATCTTTGTCATTAAGTCAGAGATTTTTATTCAAAAAAAGAATCGTTCCCACTATACTTTACCATGAGTTTGAGATAATCAGTGGCGACAGTTATGTTTTATTTTGGCACGTGGTCACGTGGGTTGGGTCATCTCGCCCCACCCCTTAAATTCTGTAGCGCAGCACCGCGATACCATAGGCTGTGTTTAATCGCTGTGAACGCGAAGGTGACCCCTGTATTTTGTCGGCGAAAACACTGGGTTTAATAACGCAATGGACAGTTATGACCATCTGAGTCCGTCGGAGAAGGCACAGGCGACGGAACTCCAACGTCTGATCGCAGCAGAGCAACAGAAAGCGCAGTTCCAGGCCCAGGTTTGTATTCTAACCATGCTATAGTATAGTGCGGCCACGTGCCGATGTTGGATATAGGAACCTTTATTAGAATTGTGCCGGAAAATTACGAAAACTTATTTCTTTGTTGAGTGACCATGGTAAGCTAATTCATCGGCGTTATGTCGGTTAAGGGCAAAGGTAACAGCAAATTGTTATATTTTCAATGGAGTCTGGCATAGGGGGACTGGTATGAGTAAGACCACTGAGTTAAAATAGTGCGTAGGGATTGTCTTAAATGCTTAAATGTATTATCAGAATGTACTTTGGTATATTGGTAGCAGCCAGTGGACGTAGAAGCAATTTCAGTTTTAGGTGTAAACTAAAAGTTGACAGAGTGATTTGACAGATTTGAATTAAGTCACTATAAGCATCACCAGTTTGTCATAGATCCATGTTGGGATTTCAGATGCTGGTGACTCACTGTGGCACGAGTCGCACAAAAGTACTATGGAAACGGTATAGAAAAGTTTAAAGTCAGGACATGGTTGATATCTTTTGAAGCACAGAAGAAATGTATGTACTGAACTCAAAGCTTCACTGGAACAAAAGCAGCATCTTAATTTTACTGCTCACAACTGAGTAAACTACTGAGTGTAGGTTATTCAGGGCCTAGTGAACATAGAGTGATTTCATGGTATTCGTTGACATATTTTGCTTTAATTCCATGAAACCCAAGCTTAACCCTAATGCCAGCATGTTGGATATCAGATTTCAATCAGCTTTATAATGTCTATTTCAGGTACACAATTTCACAGACATCTGCTGGGACAAATGTGTGGATAGTCTGGGCTCTAAGCTGGACTACAGGACAGAGACGTGCCTAGTGAGCTGTGTGGAGCGATTCATTGACACCACCCTGACCATAACAAACCGCTTTACACAAATGGTACAGAAGAGTGCCCATTAACAGTGGACTATAAATACCAACTGGACTGTGTGACACAAGGTCATCTGTGTTTTATGTATCTTTCCAGCAAAATATTTGAATGGAGAATTCATGTAATGTGATATTAGTAAATGGGAAGTTTACTCATGTTCATCCTCCTGTCTGTGATTTTTAATTCTCTAGATTGATTGCATCTCATCAACTAATTTCATATCTCTTCACACTTTGAATGACCTGGACATTTTTTTGTCATCAGAAAGGATAGTGTCCCTTCTCTTTATTAGAATTCAGAAGATAAACTGTTGCAAAAGCTTGACGGAAGTCTTATCAGACAGGCAGCTCACTGTGATCTGATATCTCAGTACAGTTTGTAACACAATAACTGCAATACAGCTCATTTGTGAAATTGTAAAGCATTTCACTTTCATTGCATTCTTATTGATTTAAAGGTAAACAATACCCTGATGGTTCATAACAGATTTTGCTACACCACTAGGTTCAATATCAAATGTTTTTAAAATTGTAGGCCACACAAAGCTTTCTTCCACACAGCATTCTGAAGGGTACCAAGTGTGTTAAGGGGTGGCAAATGCCATTTTTAAGTGCTACAACCTTTCCATATAGACAACCTATCACCAGAGTACTGCATTATATACTTACTGGCCAATTTGTTACATGCACCTTTCCACTTTAATTCAATCTTTTACAGTGTTAGAATTTCTCAGTTTTAGTAGTGGTGGGTGATACCAGAGATTTCAGTATCATTCTGATACTAAGTAAATACCAACCAAATCTCACCGATATTGATTCACTACCGATACGGGGGGCAAGAGCAGATGCACACACGACAGACACCAAGTCACCTCTTCGTAGAAATGGAAGCAGTGCATATTGGATTGATTGATTTCAATCAATCCGCCAATACCTAAAAACTAGGGGTTGGTGGAAAAAATTCTGTTTTTGTGCGTCTACTGACATTACTATTACTACTTTAATTAAATAGAAATTGCAGTTTCTGCATTGATTTGCATTAGATTGTTTTATTATTTGTAGGGGGGCATTACAGGGCACCCTCGTGTTTCTCCCATTTTAGTGTACTGGAACACACACAAAAGTATCTCTACAAATAAAAGGAAAACATTAAAGGTTATTTATACTGTTAGCTGCTCTAACTGCAGACTTCATGGCAGTTTCAATCCACCCATGAGGTGTGGCTGTATGTTCTCCAGCAAAGTGCACCCGCCCCTCACTCTGGAACAGTTCTGTTGAGTATTGTCCCTGCTGGTAGGGTGTGAACAGGGCAAAGGCTCCAAGACTGTAAGGATCCAAGCCCCATTTCTTCACCAGACCCCCTGTCCAAAGATGCCTTATATTCTCTCCATGAATCTTGGCCAAATCCTCTAGAACCACAGCCATCAGCTCCTTCTCGCTCATCCCTTGGAAGAGAGTGGAATCGTCAGAGCAGGTGTAAGATGCCAGGAGGGCCCCTGTGTCTGTACCAGGGAAGCTGTGGCTGGGATAGTAAATAAAGCGAGAGGGACGGTCTGTGATGCTCTTTCCTCCTCTGATGCCCTCTTTCTCCCAGAAGCGTTCTCTGAAGCTGAGTATCACCTTTGTGGAGCTAGTGTAATGAACTGAGCGAAGGGCTTCCATCTTGTCCCCAGAGAGAGGGGGCTGAAACTCAATAAAGAGGGTGGCCTTTGCTGTGGCTGTAACCACAACAAAGTCTGCTGTTAGACTGATCAAAGAGCCTGAATCATGCCAGTTCTGGTATGTTATTGTCACATTGCTTCCGTCTGTTTGGTTGATCAGTTTGACTTTGGAGTTGAGGAGAATCGTGGCATTTAACTCGTTTTTGAAAGCATTGGGCAGCTTCTCAAAGCCACCTGTCACCTCATAGTACCTGGGGAAAAAACAATGTAACTAAATCTAGTGTAGTCAATATTTTTACATTATTTGTGCAATACAGCATGAACTACATTGTACATTTGAATAGTGCTACTGTAGTAGCAACAGTGGCACAAAGTATTACAGCATAGCAAGTCTACAATCTACAACAGCAGTCTGCAGCATCTACATACCTTATTCCTTTGGTTGTATTGCCATTTTTTTAGTTTCAATTGTGAAAACCTGTGCAATATTTATTTATAACGTGAAGAATCTGTAAATTTCTTAGCATCATGCCCTTCACTCTAGAAACTGTACTTGGCTGTTGTTACTTATTGCTGTTACATTATGAATTGCAGTGTTTCAGTTGAATTTTAAATCCTAAAGTTATAAGCTTTCCAAAAAGGTACAGCAAGTCTTCCTATGTTACATTTATGCTTAAACTCTAGATCGTCTGCCTGTTGTTTGGAGCGTATTTTGACTTAAACCATTCCAAAAATCTTGAATCTTTCATCAGCAATTGTGATACTAATAGTGTGCTTTAGGTCATCATAAAGCTTTAGATTACTCCAGTATGAAGAGGAGTTCATGGTCAACTCAGTGACTTCAAGGACACAAGTAGGTCATCATGCTAAAGTCATGTTAACATTTATCCTCATCGAGAGGTATAGAGATGAGTTGTAGCTCCTGGGATTTTTGACCATAGAGTGAAGGTACTGTTAATAATAGTTTTCACTATAGAATGATAAACCTATTCAGGTAAATGTGCAGCAATAATTGCTTCTTTAAGATTCTTTCTTATGTGTTAACACACCTGAATGCTCTGGAAGAGCAAAATGCCAAACTGCACACCTACTGATTACGGTAGTTATTTGAGAGCTGCATGAGATTGCAACTTACTATATGGAAGCAGATAGGGCATACTTTGCTTTTTCCAAACTTTTTTCTATAACGGCCCAGTAAAAAGGTACTAAGATCTGCTAGGACTAGATGATATTTTGTACTGTATGTTCACACAAAAACAATAGAATTAAAAGGACATACAATCCAAATGTTGAAAATGAATAAAAAAATAAACAAATAAAACAATAATATAATATTTCTTACTCAGTGTTGTCACTGATGTCTGACTGTATGTACATCATCTCTATCAGTGACGTGTAGAAGAGGCTGTTTTCATTTAGGACATCCCCAATCATTCTCAAGGCTCCACGGCTGAGGTTGCCTTCCTTCACCAGATATTCCTGTCATTATTTAAATATAAGAAGTTATTTACAGTTCTCTCTACATTAAAGGTGTTGGAATAATCATATCAATTTACTTGTGTTTACTGTATACTAAAAGTATTGTATTTGGGCATTAAACGATGGCTATAAGACAAAAACTGACAAATTGATGATTTTTGGTTTTATTTGTGAAGATTGTATTTGTTATTAAAAGAGTAATTGATATTTGGATTTGGAGTGATGCCTATGGCAGTAAGGCAAGCCAAATAAAAAATCTAATTCAAATGAAAGTCAGACAAAGGCTTTGCACAAACATTGTGCATATCCAATTTGTAATGTCTTAAAAAAATAACCTAGTCGTTTTTGGAGTATACGGTTAAAATATGTATTTGGACAGTGTCAAGCTTTACCTTCACTGTGTAGGAATCATATTTATTCAACATGGCACTGCAGCCAATTATCTTCAGGTCATCCCTCACCTGTTCATAGATGACAATTCTTACAGAATTACATGTCCTGACATAAAAAAAATAATATGAACAAAATCGTATTGATATGATTAACATCTAGAATGTGTACAGACCTTCCACAATGCCTGACTGAAGAGTTGAGACGCCGACTTCCCCCTCTCTTCTTCATTCAAATTGTAACTGAGCACACTGGGGTTTTTTTGCACTTCATAGGTTTTGTGTAGACCGCCATTTATCAAATAGTATGTGTTAATGTCATTTTGGATGAATGGGTTTAGGGGAATTTGGAATTTGGAAACAAAGGAAAGCAGAAGCCTGTAGAATTAATACTGTATATTATTATCATATATATGGGGGCGAATCATACTGTATGTTGACTTAAGCACAGCATTGACTGTTTCATGCTAGACAGGCAGTGTATATAGTGGATTAATCTGGCTGTAACCAGTGCTTTTTTCAGCACCAGGCTAAAAAACATCAATGTTACTAATCTCAGAACTGTGCTGAAACTCATTTAGGCTACTGAGGTTTTTCTGATCATTACCACAGATTTCCTCCAAAAACTGACCAAAGAGCCTTTAATTACTTAAATACTGATTAAAAAGCTTGTAATTTCTTGACTCACTTATGAAAGCTGGGGATCCTCATGGCGCCCACCTCTGCGTACCAGCCTTCTCTTGTGTTCCTGAAGGTCTCCACACGCCCACCAATGCGGTTTCTGGCTTCTATTATGGTGACCTTATTGTTCACGGGAATATATGACCATCATATCATGTGCATTAAGGTAGTAGCAATGCATTTCCAGTGGAAAAACTGTTCTCAATGTTTCAATGTTTTCTGTTATCTTAATTATTGTAATAAATAATTTGTTGTCCCAGCTTGGTAAACTGCTGTTATTATGTTGTTTGGCTAAACAGAAAAGGAAATTTCACTAATTGGATATTGGTGTTGCTGTGTTCTGAGCATACAAATTTTAACACTGCAAATTAAAACTATTAAAATGACAAATATTCTTTGTTTGATGGTGCCATTTTGCTAATATGTGAATCAATATGATTTGGATTGTTGGGGACAGAAGCCCATAACAACCAGACTCAGAGAAAAGACTTGAAATGAATCACGTTCAATTTAATTTGGCTTTTACCACTCTTTTGTGTCAACATGAAAAGATTTAGCCAAAATTGGTCACAAATTGAGTCAGTAGAATTCCGGAATAAATGTGAGAGATAGACTAGTGACCTGTCTAGTGTTAGGGTTAAGTTTATTCTGCCCTTTGCCCAGTGACAACAAGGATTAGCGCCTGCACCATATTATAATGACTATAATTTACAATCTCTGAATCACCGTCACTGCAGTCATTTTCTCCATGATTACTAGATATTGTGTTATCTATTTTTCAGCTTAAGATCAATGCCTGATTCAGGCATTACTATGCACAAAATATTTCTGTGTAATTTTGAGTGTGTAAAATCATCTTTTGCTAACAATACAATTTACCTTATGACCAGCATCTTCTAGAAGCTTTGCAGTGGTCAGTCCAGCAATGCCCCCGCCGATAATGGCTACATGGCGAGGAGTCTTGGTGGCAGGAAGACCTTTGTTCACGATATCAAGAAGTTTGCTGTAGTCTGTGTCTTGGAGGCAGTCATACAGAGGGTCCCCAATGATGCCGCTCACAGCAAACACCACTACTACACCTAGAACCAGAGGAACTGATGAAGGCAGAAAAGTAAAATTTAGTGAAAATTAATTAAAGCATAATGAAGTAAAAGAAGAGCTGCACTATTTTTAAAGCTAAGCAGATAAATAACTGAGATGAGATTTAGTAAATAAGGTTGATCAGAGATCAGGCAGATTAACCAACTAACTAACTACAGCTATCAGATCAGCTGTCTTAGAAGGTTTCTTTTGTAGTAATACCACAAAGAGACAACCAGCATCTTCTAGCAGAAGTTTGAAGTGTTAAATTATAAAGTGCTATACTTACAAAATGTACATAGAGCCACGCGACGAATCATCTTAAGGATGGAAGTCCACAGTCTAGACCTCTTCCCTCTGCTATTAATACTGACACTGTGAGAGGAAAGAGAAACCTACCAAAGTATGAAATTAGTGGGAGAGGCTGAAGATGGAAAAGCAGGATCAAGATTAAGTCTAATACTGTTGTGTTTAATACTGGTTTTCTACAAACCGTATTTGGAAAATGTATTTCATTTGATAAAAACAAAACAAGCAGTTCATACATCCCTATGCATGTATGAAAAGAGAAACATTAAAATAATGCTTCTTCAGGCTACTATATCTATGGAGCGATGTCCCACTCACCTTTAACAATGGTAATGTCTCATAAGAGGTCGTGAGCTGATTCATGATGGAGGAAAAATGACAAGAGTCCTTATTGAAGCAAAACTTTTAATGCTGTGGCCTTGAAATGCACACAATCTAATTTTAATGAGAGGGTTATGTGGCTCCTCATCCAGAAATATTTTCCCACACTGGCTCCAGAGTCAATCACACTGAACAAATAAGATTAGTGAGGTTGTACTAGTCATCTACATACCTCATTTCCTCTATATTCACTTATTTTGACCTGAATATGCTTGCTAAATGGTGTCAAGAAGTGCCTAAATTTTGCTCACAAGCTGTGGGTTAGATTAGATTTATGATGAAAAAAGAAATGGTTTTGAGATTTTGTTGTTTCTATTACAACTTTTATTTATTTTATCTATGTTTGTCCCAACTCATGGTTACCTAACTTTTATACAGATCAAGATAATTTCAAAGATAAATCAGTAGTGTTATTGTTCAGGTACCATGTTTTATTTGAGATTTTGCTAACACTGAGGTTGCTGAAATAATTAGACTTTGGGGGTTAAGTCCATCAGGTGAGTCTATGATGTGTAAGGTATTGGTCTCACAAGACCCTGAGAAATTAGAAACTGCTCATAGCTCAGAAGCAGTTAGTTGGCTGGTTTTGCACAATGCAAGTAAGATAATGGGAAGTAAGTATGGAAAAAACTGTGTATTCACATATACCAGGGGCATAGTAAGCAGACTCTGGGAATGTGTTTAGTATACCCCAAAACAATAAGGTGATACACTGAAACTCCAACTACAATCAAAATAGGGTCCAAAAAGAAGTCTACAAAACTACAAAACTACAAAACTATGACCTATGTTACACCAAAAACAAGATTGGCCAAACCAGCAAAACACACTAGGGGTAGACATTAAAAAGACTTAGACATTGTAAAAACACACCAGACTGTTGATTCACTAAAATTTTCACACTTTTTTAAATACAGAAAACAGAACAAAGTAATATAACAAAAACAAATTCCATATCAACTATAACAATGAACAAATGATTTCCTATATTTCTTCACCCCCACAGTCATCAAGTCAGTTGGTGAAGTCCAGGCCTAGTAGAAGGGATTAAAGCCTAATGCGGTCAATATAACCTTTTGTCTGGGCAAACCTCCCTTAACTAGCAGAATGGCAACTCAAGAGAAACATTAATTAGCTTAGATAAGATACTTAAGTATTTAGCTGTACAAAATAATTGTGCACGCTGCAATAACCAGTTATGTATGTCAATCAAATAAATGTAAAACTTAAACCAAACATGCTGTTTTCTTTTAATTATTATAATTTGTAGCCAAAGCAACTAAATAAAATTAATATTAAATTCTAAGTGAATGAAAGTATTACCATACTTATGGAAGCTGTGGCCATCACAACACACTGTAAAGTACAAATGGCCTGGCAAACAGGTATTTTTTCTAGAGGTCAGAAGTTGCTAGTTACTTAGCAGCTCTGACAAAGCAGACAAGACTGGATTTATACAGTATGTTTTGTTAATCAAAACTAATCTGTGTCACTTGGCAGGTTGCTCCAGTAACCCAATTTGAAATTAAAAGAAACTTCCTTGTTAACTCCCTATGAGATACATCACGTTCAGCCGGTGGCACAGGCAGCGCCACTGATCCCAAACATTATATAGAAAATATTCAATGCTTAAACTGCTGCCCCACAGAAACCAGTGAGAGCTTTTGATATTGTATTATATTTATAGAAAAATAATCTGTTATTATTTCAGTCTGCATTACAATAGGCTACATTCTATATTATAGATGATATTCTCGTTACTAATATCATGTGACAAATTGTTACTAATGCATCAAAAACTATCAATATCTATCCCATCTCAGACATCGTTTAATGTAAACGACATTAACGTTATTCTACAAACACATGTGTTTCATATTATATATACTTCCAACAGAGCCAATTTTCTCACACTGTATTTTTCAGTGTCTGGCAAAGCATCATGGGAACTGTAGTGATTTAATGAAAACCTAAAAATATATGCATTTTTAAAATTAAGTTACATTTTCTTCAGTCTTGTTGTCTACGCCCCATTTAGTTCTTGACTAAACTGCCCACTATAAAAAAATGTAGTAAGCGCTATGAAGGCGCTTTCTAAAATTCCGGATACGTCATTATACAGGAAGTACACGAATCAGACAAAAATGGTCTTCAAGACTCACGAGACTGCATAGACTTTGATGCCACTAATGTAGGTCAAATATTTGTTATTTGCTATTTTATAGCTTGGTCAAATGTATCTACCGGGTGGACGTAACAAAACAGACTAGACCAAAATTAGACTGCGTAGCATGTAGGGGAAAGTAATAGCTAGCTAATGATAGTCAATAGGCTACGAACCTTCACCCAGGTATGTGATAAGTTAAGGTTGGTTTGGGTATTAGCAAATAAACACAGCATGCAGGCCATTATTAGACACTCTGAGCAAACTACATGCTGTTGTTGTCATTTCAGCAATCGTGTATTATTCAAAGAAACTATGATGCCTCTAATATTTCGAGAGCTATGCCCATACATAAGGTGCACTTAGTTTCCCTCCCCTTTCGTTAAACGTGGAATGTAATGACGGAATAATAATTAGTAAACGTAGTCTCAAATATTTCAGAGCTGGGTTTTATTATGTGTCGAACCGTGAACCGTTGTGTAATTATGTCACTGAGTCTTATTTTTTGGCCGTTTGTGTGTCATGCATTACACGTCGCATTAAATTGCCAAATATCTCGGTGTAGTTTTGTTGATAGGGAGTAACATGCTTAGCAGTTCCACATTACTAAACACAGGTTACACAATTGAATTAAGCCTTTAGGTCTGTGCCACCAACTCAGTTCTTTAGCTACTTCAGCTGAGTCGTGAAGCCATATTTTGTGGTATTTACAAAACCTTTGTTACTGTGAAAACAAAGACATACTAATACACAGTTAACTGTCTAATGCTTTTGCCAATTTATTTACACATTTGTTGTATGTATTTGTAAATGTCACTAAGCTGTGTCGTTCTAGTGCAACTCTGAGACCAATTTAAAACAGGTATAGATTAAAAACTGCTATCCTCTTCAAACCATCCCTGGTTTATGAAGGAGACTGGGGTTTTATAATATAAGGATTCTAATTTGTGAAACAGTTATCATATTTGTTAGTATTTGATAAGGGGTCGCTTTCCCCTGGGTAGACCACATTAGCCCATGTCTAAATCTAAAACCACAGTAGGTATTCTCTTCAAGACTTCTTGATAGAATGTAGGACTAAAATAAAGTTTCTAATTACTAAATAAAACTAAATTATTATGACATTCTTGTATTTTATATAGTCACAAAACTAGTTCATGTTTCTCCACCTCCTTTTTTATCCTCACTGTCAGATATACTTCCTCACAATGATCAAATATAGAAGTAATATTCACTACAATTACAAAATGTGTATAAGTGATTTTAATTTATTTTTCAGTTCTTATTAAGACATTTATTTCTTTTTCCTACCTTTCCTTTACCTCAACTTGTCTAAGTACTTTCACCTCTTCCTCTACTGTCATCCAGTGAGCTAGTGTTTGTGGACAACCTAAAACAACTCAGCTTGTTTATCTTTCACTTAACCTCTTATATCATTCCATGTGTTTTATAATTTCCCTCTTACAAACTTCCTATTAAGAGGTCCAGATGCCATGACTCAGCTTCCACACACAACCTGGAAGTAACTAGGAATACATTTTTTCCTCTGGCCCATCAATTAACAGGCTAACAAGAGCTGGTTTTAATTTGGTCTAGCAGTGAGTGACAACATTAACAGCATTTACAAATATATACAGATTCAACAAATGTGTAAATAAGTTCCTTGCAATGTCAAAAGTATATTTAGTCTGTCTGTTCAATTTTTCTCTAAAATGAGGGTTTGTGACCAAACAAAAATTGGAGGTTGGCCAAATTGGAGGTTTGATCAAATGCCTAGAACTGTGTCATCAGGTGAAAATATGGTCACCATTACTGCTATCAAAGTTAGTGCCTAAATACTGTAGTTATTTGGATAAAATAAAATGTTTTTATGTTAATCGTACATACAGATAAATCTTGGGAGAAGTAGGTCAGTGGGGGCATGTTCACTTTTGTTTGATCGGATTTACATTCTTGTAATGACACTGTAAAGTTGCAATTGTCTGATTGATTAAAGCTTGGTCTGTATTCTCCATTTTTAAGGTGTGACGTTTTTCCAGCATGGATGATCACACTCCTCGTGAGGGAGTAAAGCCAGAAAGTAGCCCCTACACTGCCATGACTGAGGTGTTGGGAAAGAGAACCTTGTTGGGTGTTGGTGTTGTGTTGGTATGGCTTGTGCTGTTCCACCTGCTGGTCAACATCTGGCTGCTGTGTGTGTTCACCAGTTTGTTGGTGGTGCTTGGGGGCTGGCTTGGCTCACAGGCAGTCCTGGAGTCCAAGAATATGGTCCACCTGGAAAGGTTTATCACACTTGAACAGGTAACTATAGCTTACATACATACATACATCTATCAGTAAGTCTTGCTTGTGTTTTATTGGGTGTTCTTATTTTGTAATCGCAATTTTCAGGTTTTGTCCTCTGTGGAAGATGAACATCACTTGGATGAGGAGATTCACAATACAGTGAGGAAAATCATCCGGGATTTTGTCACCTCCTGGTACTCCAGTGTATCCTCTGAGAGTTGTTTTGAAATAGAGGTTCAAAAGGCCATGATCTTTATGGCTATGGAGCTGAAAATGCGTGCAAGACAGATTGACAGGAAGGTACTATGAGCTAGACCTAAGTGTTTGGAGTGTGTTGCTGGTGTGTTTCTATGCATCTTTTATGACCTTATAACTTTTCAGCTAATTAGAAAATCACCAAAAAGACCTAAAATCCCATTTAACATTTGTTTTATCACTGCAGGAGCTGACACTAAGGATCCTGGATCTTTTTGGATGCCACTTGCAGGACTACATCACAGCCAAGGAGCTACTAATTGAGCAGGAGACACCACGAACAGGGAAGTGGGGCAGTGAAAATCAGCGACTGTGGACTGCCTTTTCCAGTGTTGCCACACCTCATTTTGCTATGGCCAGTGACACAGTGGAACATAACTACACCAGAGCAGTTGTAGATATGTTGCTGCATGTTTTGGTGCCATCAATGCAATTGGAGTCCCGCACTGGACGGTTTGTTGTAGGAGAACTCATCACTTACAATGTTTTTCTTCCTCTCATTTCCAAACTATCTGACCCGGACTGGTTAAACCTCCTCATGATTGAAATTTTTGACAAGTCCAGTGAATCCCAGGAACTAATTGCTGAGCCATTAACTTCATCCCCACCTCTATCATCACCACCACATGTTGAATCAGAGCTTACACCCCTACAAGATTCTCTAAAGAATGCTCAAGTTTTCCCACGAGGAGCAGAGACTGAAATAGTCCCTGAGTCACAGATTCCTGAGCTTTCTCAATATGTTGAGGTTAACTCTCAGAAGGTGGATGGTCCACAGAGCAACAGTGAAGAAGAAACTCAATCTTTTCTAAAGCATTCCAGGAGAGGAAGCAAGCCAAATCCATTCTACCAGGAAAACAATTCTGATGTGGATTCCCGTTTGACTGATTGTAATCAGAGTTCATCTGATTCTCTTGTCATGATAGATCAGGGGGACGTTGTGGATGAAAAACAGAATAACTGTACCACATCTGTTGAAAACAACAGTGGTATGGACTTGGGAGTTGTTTGCTCCTATCCAGTGGATGGCCACTGCCCTAAAGTCGTGGTGAATTCAGAACATGTACAACATTCAAATGGCTGTGGCTGCTCACCATCTAAAACAGCAGAGGTGAATCTCGGTATCAGTAAACTCCAGGACCAGGAGAAAGCAGACTTTTCTCTTTCAGTAAAGCCAATCAAAGACTCTCGTCTGTATGTAGAACAGACTGGATTGGGAAACTCTAATGAGCTGTCTATTGTAAGTCCATTGCAAGTGCCATCCTCTTTGCCATCTTTCAGTTTTGAGCCTCTTGGCAGTCCAGAGGGACCAGTCATCATCCAGAACCTCCGTATCACCGGTACCATCACAGCTAAGGAACACAGAGGCACAGGCTCACACCCCTACACACTATACACCATCAAAGTAAGGAGATGAGATCATCTATTATCTTGCAACTATCAGGTACAATCCTCCAGTATTATACAGTACTGTGCAAAGGTTTAGGCTTTCAGAAATATAAATAATGATTGTTTACTTTTGACAATTTACAAAATGAAAAGTGAGCGAACAAAAGAAAAATCGTAATCAAATCAATATTTGGCGTTACTAAGTACTGGAAGTACTGGAAGTGATAGCATGGCCCCCAAGGAGCTGTGATCTCAACATCATCGAGTGTGTCTGGGATTATATGAAGAGACAGAAGGATGTGAGAACATCCACAGAAGATCTGTGGTTAGTTTTCCAAGAAGTTTGGAACAACCGATCAGCCGAGTTCCTTCAAAAACTGTGTGCAAGTGTACCTAGAAGAATTACTGCTGTTTTGAAGGCAAAGGGTGGTCACACCAAATATTGATTTGATTTAGATTGCTCTTTTGTTCAGTCGCTGCATTTTGTTCATTTATGAAAATAAATGTTTAACACTTTCATTTTTGAAAACATTCTTTGTTTACGGCATTTTTTTCCACACTTTAGTCAAGAAATTAAAGGAACTCTGGAGGTGTATACTGGATATATTGTGGAAAATCTTTATTTGATTGTTCCAATTTTGCAGGTGTCATTCACATGTGTGGGATGAGTCACTTCCTTTAATAATTTTTAGGCCATTCCAGTGTTTCTGGTTCTGGCCTTTTTATAGGTGCTGTGCTTTTGTGCACATGTCAACGGGGTGTGTGACAGCAGACAGGTTGCTGAGCTTGACAGTGGAAGAATAGCTTAAAGCAAACTTACGAAATGTTTTAGGTTAGGCTTATTTATGTCTGCCCTGTTATGTACACTGTTATATGTGTACCAGTAGTGTTTGTCAGTTAAAGTCTTCTGGAAGCTCTGTCAGCACATTGTCTGTAGCTATGAACCATATCAAATCTTAAAAACATAGCACACTTCTGTTCTTCCAAACAGCAGTTAAAATAGTAATAGTTTATAGTGGCAGGTGAAATTGTTTTCTTTGTTTTCAGTACGAGACCGCAATGGGATGTGACAACTCTATTCAGCCAGGCTCGGAGGATGCTGACATTGTACATACAAGTTGGGAGAATCCATCTTCCATTCAACCAGTAGCTTATCACACGGTGAACAGACGATACAGCGAGTTTCTTAACCTGCAAACACGGTTAGAGGAAAAAGTAGAACTACGGAAACTCATCAAAGGTTGGAGGCGTAATGTTTATTCCTCACACATTTGTTAGAAAGTCAAGGTTTCTTTACATGTGGTTTAAAATTTTTACTTAAAATGTGTGTTTCAGGTGTGAAAGGTCCAAAAAAGATTTTTCCTGACATGCCGTTTGGAAACATGGACAGTGACAAGATTGAGGCCCGGAAAGGTTTGCTTGAAACCTTTCTGAAGGTTGGTGGATTATAGCTTCAATTTATTTCATTTAGTTTTTTTATTTATCATTTACATTGTGTTTGATGTCTAAGGTTGTGTACCAACATTCTCTGTTCTTTTTCAGCAACTCTGTGCCATTCCTGAGATAGCCAACAGTGAAGAGATGCAAGAGTTTCTGGCTCTCAACACTGATGCTAGAATTGCTTTTGTCAAAAAACCTTTCATTGTGTCACGCATAGACAAGGTTGAATGCCTAAATATTTCACTGATGTATATTTAATATTTCACTGGATTCATTGTAGGTCTGAAATGCAGTTTGTGTGTGTGTGTGTGTGTGTGTAGATTGTGGTGAATGCTATTGTGGACACCCTGAAAACAGCATTTCCTCGTTCTGAACCACAGAGCCCCACAGAGGAGAATGAGTCAGAGGTGGATGGAGGGAAAATAAGTGCAGACAAAAAGAACAAGTATGACTTCAGAGATTCAGACCCCCTTTTCATATTGCTACAGACCAACAATAGCCATTGTTTTGGATTTTCTCATTTAAGTTTTTTATTCTCTTTAAAAACATTAAAGTAATATGGTTAGTGACTAACGTTGTTATTCTTTTCACTGGTTGCAGAGTTGCAACTACATGGCAAGAGCCACTTTTAGAGCCACTTTAATTAAGAGTTTAGTGTGAAGCCACTGAGGTTTAATGAGACAGCACAAATTTAAATTTAAATTGGCATGTACAAAGCCGCATCAAACTTGTCTGCCAGGGCAACAAGGATTATGAAATATAATAAGACTGGTAAAATTCTTTTATTGTTTGGGTTCTCATATACATTTGTTTTGCATTAATAGGTCCCGGCTGAAGTTGTCAAGCAAAAACATTACCTTTATGAATGGCTCAGATGTAAAACCACAAGTTTTGTTCAGCTCGGAGCAAGGTAGCACAGTAAGTAATTTTTATATGTGCATAGTTTTATGTCTATATTTCAAACTCTTACTAAGTGATAAAATGTTGTATGAGTTTTATGCTGTCTAGCAAGATAGTGGCATCACTAAGGCATGTTTTCTTCTGCTCTGTGCTAGATATTTAACAAGATGACCTTGGAAGAATTGCAAGACTTCATTTCTGAACAAGAAAAACTGGCCATAAAAGCTGAGACAGGGAGTGAGGACAGTCCAGTAGTCAGAGAACTGGAAGGCTGTCTGGATGACACTTTGAGTGAAAAGAACATTTCTGAACATGGTAAGAGCAGGACAAGTTCAGTGACCAAAGGAAAAAGCATTAAATAGGAATTACCTACACACTGTATAGTCTCTGACTCTTCCACAACACTGAACGCCACGGGCCCTGAAAGCTTCACCAACCGACAGATCATACAACTAGGTACTAGTCACCAGTAATGTATGCAAAGCAACAAAAGCTGGACCTTTCTGCAAAAACATGTCTACAAAGGACCTGTGTTGGCATTTGGACAATGCCTGGAAAGCTGTAATCATGTGCAATCAACAGGTCTGCTGTAGGAATCACCTTCACTTCCAAACACTGATCCAAGACAGTATTAAGATAACACATATTGGCTGTAATGTGAATGGATCATAAAAATAGATTTTGCACTGCTATGGTATACAGTCATTCAAGTAATGAAAACTAACTAGATTCGTGTGAAACCTAAACTAATGCAATTACATTTTTGGTGGCTAAATTTCAGTGAGAGACATTTCAAAAAATTGTGTCACCCAAACAGAAAATAATAGTTATTATATAAGTACAGAAATAAGGAACACATCCTCTAAAAACCCAACCACTACCTAATTGTCAAGAAGTCCAGGTGTCATGATTATTCCAGATGAATCCTCACAATCATATGTCATTCAAGAAAACCTGGATAAAATAGCAGCCTACAGATACCAAAAGAATGTCGGCAGAACAGATCACATCTAGTAACAGAAGCAGCAACAGCAGCAAGTTCTAATCAAATGAGATAAATGTTAATGAATAATGTGACCAGTGGGTGTGTTGTGTTCGTCAGATGCACACAGAGGAAAGCTATTATTTTCATTTGAAACAAATATTTGGTTTCAATTAACTTGTATCACTCGGCAGCCGCTATTACAACATACTTAACCAACATATATTGTGGTCCTTGTGGTGTGTGATCTTTGCCTGAAAGTTTTTGTAGAGTGTTATAATGAGTTATTTGTATGTGTTGTGGACACAGCGTCTGAGATGGGACTGGCTGACGTGGCTCTTAACATCCTGTGTCTTCTGATGAGGGGGCAATGGAGCTGGCTCTGCACTGTAAACATTCAGAGGACCATCAGATTGCTGTTTGGAACCCTCATTGACAGGTGATGTTTTTGTAAATGAACCTTCAATTCATCTTCATTTAAATTATTTTCATTTGGCAACAATTATCAACAGTCAAATTAACTCTACAAAGTTTACAGAACACAAAATAACAAACAAAATAACTATATCTATAGAGTTACATAGAAAAGCAACCAAATCTCACATAAGTAGCACTGTTAGACACTACAGGTAAAATTCCTGTTGAAAGAAAAACCTCTAGCTCAACCAGACTCAGGATGGGTGGCAATCTGCCTTGACCAGTTGGGTTGAGGGTGTAGTGAAGAGAGCATAGAGAAAGAGACAGGTGAATAATAGATAGAAAGCTTGGTCTATAAATGTAGACACGTTTCACACATGAATTAATTTACGTGACTTGGGGGTAAGTGTAGACAAGCAGCAATTTTGCCTGTTTGAGTGTTGTATACAAAATTCACAGTAGTATAGAAAGAAAGGTATGTTTGGTTACATCTTGTTCCCATACTGCAAGCTAAATTAGCTGTTGAAGTAAGCATGCCTCTGGTAGCACAACAGTTAATATTAGCACCGCAAAAACAAAAAGGAAGCATGATTGACAGTAGATGTAGCCTAGCCAGAGCATTAGATTCTTTATGGAGAGGGTCGTGTATGAGCTGCAGGGGGCACTCACGTACAGTCAAGAATGTTAATCTACGGTATGTACTCGTTAGCCAATTGATCACAGAAACATACGTAGTAAATGTGCTTTACCAGCCTTGGCATTGTGAATAGGCATAGCTCCTGATGCCAGTAAACTGGACATGAAGACATTTTTACCTGGTTATAATGCTTGTGGTGTGACCTCATGTTCCATGGAGTGTCAGTACCAGAATATCGTTGCCTCGTGTTACTGTTACATGTTACTGGATCCCTCTATTCTGAGATGTCTAAGTATGAAAGACCTTGTACTTTTGTTTTGACCTTGTCTATATTAGGCAGCAGCCTCAGTGGAACAGATATCTTCATTTACCACATGGTTTCTCTAAGTGGAGGAGCCAAGATTCTCTGGCTGTGAACTGCTCTTGGTCAAAATATATACATTTGTGTTGCTAAAAGAGTTGTGTTTAAGTATAGATTTTCAAGTATATGCATGTTACAACTTTAAATAACTATCCAGACATGGGTTACATTGAAGCAAAATTGATTGAGCTTTTTAGTTTTGCCTTGTACTTGATTTTGCTATTTAAAGAGATACAATATCAGAAGGTACTGAACAGACTGAGAGAAGCATTACTACTACATCCACAGTCATAACAAGGTCTGGACACTGTCTTGCTCAACAGTCTTAAGTTGCTGTCGTCAGTATTTCCAAAAAACAAACAATATTCCTTCATACTGAAGGAATATTGTTAGTTGTTTTTGTGTGTTTTTGCAGTTTGACAACTTTGTATGGCAGTTTCATACAGCATCTCAATGACTTGCACTGAGGGGCTTGCAATAGATTTTTAGTCAACTCAAGTTGAGCTGGGTCAGAGCATTGCTCACTACACAAGGGTTACTGTAGTATGTGTTCGGATAGACTTCTTTCTTTTGCTAGTATTTATTCACTAAAGAAAGATTTCGTGACTGTAAAAAGATTTCTAAATGCAACTGACATAGCCAAGGCCTTATGAATGGTAATTCTGTAGCTTTGCTTTAAATGTAGAAATGACACTTGGTCATTTAGTCCCATACCATGACTATGAAGGTGCATAGAAATGAGCATTTATCAGTTTAGATTGGCTTGTCTTTGTTTTGTACTAAGGCTGTGCAGTGCATGCTTTGCCATATTTGTTTGTGTAAAGAGAAGATGGTTTAATAAAATACTGAAATAGAGACAATTGACATTTTTATTTTTAATAATCAAACAATAAAAGTTAAATGATCGACAAAATAACAGATTAATAAAAAAATAATTGATAGGTTAACAAAAAGGATAGGACAACAAAATTATTGTTAGCTGCATCCTTAGTCTGAAGTTGTAGTGCAGAAATGTCGGCATTTAGTTTCAAATACCACACACAAGGAGTGTGTGTATTGAATATTGAAATTAAGCCAGGGGGCGGCACGGTGGTGTGGTGGTTAGCGCTGTCGCCTCACAGCAAGAAGGTCCCAGGTTCGATTCCCGGAGGCGTCCGGGGGCCCCTCTATGTGGAGTTTGCATGTCTGCGTGGGTTTTCCGGGGTCTCCGGTTTCCTCCCACAGTCCAAAGTCAGGTCAATTGGAAAAAGATGTGTAAAATTGCCCATAGGTGTGAGTGTGTGTATGACTGTGACTTGTCTGTCTATGTGGCCCTGCGATGGACTGGCGATCTGTCCAGGGTGTACCCTGCGTCTCGCCCAAAGCCAGCTGGGATAGGCTCCAGCACACCTGCGGAAAAGCAGCAGAAGAAGATGAAATTAAGCCAGGATCCAACAGGCCAAATCTGGGTTTGTGTACATATGACAGCCTGGCTCGAGAAGTTAGTTCTGCTTCTATAAATTGGGGAGATGTCTGATTTTATGGACTGGAAATTGAGACTGTTTAGGATGAATATAGACTCTTGCTTTTAGTACGGATGGAGATTCCAGCTGGTACCATTCTTATTTACATGTGCTGTAGGTAGCACAGACTAGCCACAAACTATAAAAAGATATAGATGGTGAGAAGTGACATGATTCATTGAAATTTCATTGCTTTCCTTTGCTTTCCTTCTACTACCTTCTGCACAAATCCTTTCATATATTTGCCAAAAATTTAAACGTTATGTCAGTTTCACTAGTAGTAGGTACTTGAATGGATTTTGATTAGTACTGCAGTGTGGTAGTGCTGCACTGATATGTTGCACCAGGAACTGGCTGACAGCAACTTTTCTGTAAACTTGACCAACGTTCAGTGTCAGACAAGCCAGGGGTTATATAAAGTACCGGTTTTCTAGGAATACATGACAATGACAGAGAACTGTGATTATATGGCATGCATACAAACAATATATTTCACTTTATTGTTAATAAAGCAGCAGATAACACAGTTGGGGGGGGGGCACATTGCTGTGCACTAAAGTACAAGATAAGGTTGAAGAATAAGAGAAGAAATATCTTATTTCTTGGATATACTATCATTAGCTAGGAGCAAGGTTCAGCATCTTAACCAAGGATGCTTCTGCACATGATCGGAGGAGCTGGCAACTGAATCCACCATTCCAGTGATTGGCTAATTGCTCTACCTCCTGAGCTGGTGACAAATTACTTTGTTTCAGTTACTCCTCCTTGTTTTTGGTGTGAAATCTTGGTGTGAAAATTGTCATACTGATTACAAATCCAGCACGTACATGTGAATGCATGGAATGTAATGCAAAGGGCATGGGCTCAGTTAAGATTACATCTAGTGTGAGATTATACCAAGCTGACTTTCCCTGCTAGACCTTGAGATTCTCATGTGTGTGGGAATGAATGAAGAGTGGGTTTTATTTAAAAGGATTGTCTAGACAGGATCATTCTGCTCAGGTCAAGCATGATGAAAAGGTCACAGATGAAAAGATTTAAAAATAAGGCCTTGTAATTTTTGACATTTTGAGTAAGGTGAAGGGTTTACTGTAACAATGCAACACAAATTTATCAGATGTATACTATAACTCCAAACAATGAAATATTCCATATTATGCAAAATAGACTTTTTATCGACCTGTTAGGTGGCTAAGGATATTGTATAAGGATAGTGCATTCTGTCCTTCCCTTCTTTTAAATTTTTAGAATTTTTAGATTCTGGTTAGAACTGACCATAAAGTAGGTCAAACTGTGGAACACCTTGTTATGACATACTAATGAGGTCCAGCAAATGTCAGTCACCACCTTAATTAGTAGGAGCCTTGAGCATGTTTTCCTCCTACAAGCCGCTCCCATCTGGGGTAAGACAATGGACAATGACACCAAAGTGTTACTCTGTAATTTGATCGCTACCATTGCAGAAAATCACGCTTCACAAAGATAAGATATTGGAAATGGAAGCAATGCATTCAGTGCTTTTTTGGTGATCTCTGGCTATTTTGCCTTGACCTTAATTCAGAACACCAGCAGATTTAATGAAGCACTGAAGAACTTAAACTTCAGCAGCATGGACAGGCTCAATTCAGCTGTTGTTTCTCAGACTTTGATAATAAAACATAAAAAAAAAAAATTCTCACAGCTGATACTGTTCCGCAGTACGGTGGTTGGGGACCTCTGGGTTAGGCCATCCACTTGCAAGCTATGTACCTTCTGATGTGAGCTTCTGGTATATAGACCTAATGGAGGCAGGCACAAGTGGCTCTGAGATACAACTGTTCCACCGATCGGTAGTTCGATTCCTACCCCAGTCCTGTGCCAAAGTGTCTTTGAGCAAGACACTGAACCCCAAACTGTCAGCCTAAGCTGCATAGCACAGTGTACAGTTTATGGGATTTATTCTGACTAAATAGTGGGCCACCTTAGTTGTAATATTTAAATACAACAGGATGCTCCAGCTTTGTACTAACTAAGTAAATAAACTACTGTTTATATAAATTTCAGATGGCTAGATGTGAGTGTATCCAACCTGACAAGTACCAGGTACTGGGTGGTGTACCTGCAGGTTATCCAGGAAGCTGTATGGCCAGGTGGAGTTCTGCGAGTGAAGCCTCAATTAGAACGAAGCCAACAACAGAAGGATAGCACCAGAAAACGCACCTTACACTGTCTGATGAGACTCCTACCAGGTACTTTAAGATAAATCAAATGCTGAGACCTTTTTAAAAATGCAATATTTTATTTTGTTGTCATTTCATGTGATTCATTATTCACCTGGCTAAAGTATAGCAATCACCAATTGTATTTTATAAATGTAAAGTATGAAATTTAAAGTTTAGTCATACATAAGAGGACAACCACCCCTTTGAACCAAATTCTGTCAGAAATTGTGATTAATACTGTGAAACATATTATCCACTACCTATGAGAACCTTCACGTTATTCCATGAGGCATGACATGTCAGTTGTAAATGTTCATGACATGTTGACTCAGCTTATAATCACACAACAGAGTTATATACACACCAAATACCTAATGTTTTATATGGTCTTTTGTCTTTTGTCCAGATTTAATGTCGGATATTTTGGGCTCAGATAAGTACAAACGCAGCTGGCAGACTATGTTGGACTCGCTTCAAAACCCCTACATTAACAGGTGAATTTAGTTTATAGTTAACTCTTTGTAGACATGTTATTAAAGTCTGTTACTATACTGTTCATAGCACAGGCAACACATTTATTAGTCCAAAACTGCACGGCACAGAGGTAAATGTAGAAGGGGTAAATGAAATCACACGACCCAATATTTTGTTCACAATAGAACATAGATAATATAACAAACAGGTTCTCCAGTCTGTGAAAGAGTGTGTAAAGAGATTGTGGAATACTACGAACTAGAAGAAGTCCAGTTGCCATGACTCAACCTTCAGACAATGTTCTTTAATGTTAAATTGCGAAGGCTTTTGCAAATCTCATCATCTACAGTGCATAACATAATCAGAAGATTCTGAGAAAGTAGAGAAATCTGTGCATAAGGGTAAGGGCTTGGATGCCTGTGGTCTTCGGACCCTCAGATGACATTGCATCACTTATTGGCTTATGATTAATAGTCACTGACATTACTAAATGGACCCAGAAAGACTTCGAGAAACTACTGTCGGTAAACACATTCTAGTTGGAAATGATGGGCCCTGTGTCCTCCAGGCTAAAGACAGTGGAGAGCATGTTATCAGCGGACAGTTCAAGAGCCAGCATCTCTGATGGTACGGGGCGGATAAGTGCATATGGTACAGTCAGCTTGCATGTTTTGGAAGGCACTATAAATGCTATAGGAACATATGCTCCCCTCCAGACGACGTCTCTTTCAGGGAAGGCCTTGTGTACAATACTGTGCAAAAGTTTTAGGCAGGTGTGAAAAAATGCTGTAAACACAGAATGATTTCAGGAATATAAATAATGATTGTTTATTTTTGTCAATTTACAAAATGCAAAGTGAGCGAACAAAAGAAAAATCTTAATCAAAAAATATTTGGTGTTACTACACAAGTACTGTAAGTACTGGAAATGATGGCATGGCCCTCACAGAGCTGTGATCTCAGCATCATTGAGTGTGCCGTTTTGGTGGTCACACCAAATATTGATTTGATTTAGATTACTTTTTTGTTCACTCACTGCATTTTGTTCATTTATGAAAATAAATGTTTAGCACAATGCATTCTTTGTTTACAGCATTTATTTCACACCTGCCTAAAAATTTTGCACAGGACAATGCAACCACATACTGGAGCTATTACATCACAGTCCCAACTATTTTGAGACCTGTAGCAGGCATCAAGTTTGAAATTAGCTTATGTACTGAATGAAAAAAAAAAATCAGTTTAAACATTTATTATGTTATCTATGTTCTATTGTGAATAAAAATACTGGTTCATACAATTTGAAAGTCTTTCAGTTTTGATTTTATTCAAATTTAAAAAACCTCCCCACTTTTCGGGGTTACTTTGGGTTGTATATGTTGTGGATCTACTAGTTTGGCTTGCCTGATTTTATGATCTAAGTTGTTTCTTTAGTAAACACAGCTATAAATGCTCTATGAACGTGTTAGCCTACTGTATTTGGCAACAGGACACCCTTGCTACCACTATATCATCAATTATTGGATGTATGGTTGACTAGCCCTGATCTAATCCATTACCAGGTTCCAACTTCACTAACCAAAACCTTCTGTTTTTTTAACCAGCAACTGTAGGATATGTGTTCTTTGGACCAGTGCACAATTTTACTCTTCAGTTTGTTTAGGATGAATGTCTAATGTAATAATAACAATAATAATAATGATAATAATGATAATGATGATGTAGTGATGCAGACTGTTTTATTTTTATGGTATATTCCAACTACTTAATACTTAATAAATTAGGTCAACCTTTTTTCGGGTTTCATTGAAATAAAGTCAAACACCATATGCTGCTGCTTCTATCTCCTTAGACACCTAATCTACTGTATATTTGACCTCCTGCTGGAGTTCATGGTTCCTGAAATACCTGAAGTGGACTTCCAGAGGACCCT
The DNA here is from genome assembly GCA_030770545.1 of Macropodus opercularis. NCBI lineage: Eukaryota > Metazoa > Chordata > Actinopteri > Anabantiformes > Osphronemidae > Macropodus > Macropodus opercularis. Next base: position 3,302,894 of record CM061110.1, read on the forward strand.
TCTGCAGACCCTGTCTAAAAACCCAGAGAAAACACTAGCATAAGAACACAACCTACAGATCCACCTGATTTACTGGTGATGCATATGTGAAATGCAGTGTGACATCATGGCTGCTCCAATTCCATTGCTTTTCTCGAATGTAAGTGAATTTTTGATTTTGGTGAAACTGATTATTCCCCACTTTATATTCCTGAACTCAGTCTTATGCAATTAAGACTTTCATCTAATCTCATCTCAAGCTCATCATCTACTGTGAATTCAATTTTGAACTGTTCCTGCCTAAGTAATACGATAACTAGGTTAATCCAAAATGATGAAAATCTGAATAGTTTTTGGTCATTAGGAAATAGCAGTGATGTTGAGTACTGCAACTCTCATCAGCTATTTTCACTGTAAGAACTGCCAGAAGTGAGCTCTCTACGCTAATTAAACTTTCACTGTGAATACTTATTATCATTACAATATCATAACTTTGCTTTGAATAGTGCTCTTTGTTCAAAAGTGATTCCAAACCTGTTCTTCACAAATTACAGAATTAGTTTTTCTGTAATGTTTAACTTTGACTCTATTTATTGTTTTTGCTATAGAACCGGATTGTGATATATTTTTAAGCCAGTAATCTAATAAAACGTGCTTTAATCAGTAGTACATGCCGTAATAGATTCTACATTTTCACAGAAAAAGCACGGGTCTACAGAATTGTGTAGAGTTATTGGAGCTCTGTTGTTCTCCTCTACAGTCCTTTCACCTTTTTGTCTTACTTTGTTTCAGATTCTGTGTCTGTTAGTTCAGTACACTGTGACTTGCCTTGTGAATTTTGAGACAGTGAATGTGTTTCTCTGTTTGCTGTGACAAACTGAGCATTTCAGTCATTTGTTGATCTGGAGCAAATAAAAATAAAAAATAAAAAATATTATTATTTACTGGACTGAAATGGTTCCTTTATTTTGATTGAGGCTGGTGAGTTACCTGGTCAATTATTCGTGAACACATTTATGACCAGAGGCATTGTATTTTCAAGGTATCACGTTTCGCATGTCTTGCATTTCTTTAACATGACTCTCTTTTTTTGGGGAATTAGATTAGGTTAGAGTCATGTCATGCTGAGCCTTTTGGCTGTGGGTTGTTCCTGGGGGGTCATCTGACATTTGGTTTGGGGGTTTTACTGTATTCATGTGTATCAAAGAACTCAGCATTTGTCATGTGGGGTGAATACAGGTTTGGTGAGGCCACTAGTCAGAAGACTGCTGACGTGTAACTGCTCTTCTCTATGTCGACATGTAAATTAAAAGATGATTCATCACACTTTCAGCTTTCGATTCCTTCAATTCTTTTGACAATGAGCAACTCTTAAATTAATATAGAAGATTTTTCCAGGACATTTGGATGGGATGGACACGCTGATCAACACCTGGCCCAGACTGAAGGTAAACTTAAGAGGAGACTCAGGGAAAATTCCGCTCGAACAAATGGAGGGCTGGAATCAAGTCTGATTCGGGTCCGGGTGGTGGACAGTGGAACTCTCCATTCAGTTTGATAAGTGAGTACAGTGTTATGAATAATTTCTTTTTAGCGTTAAGTTTAAAATCCTAGATGCATGCATGTGTGTATGTGGTCGGTTTAGTTACGTGACGTATCCCATTGAGTCTGTGTAAAGCTGAGAGAAGTGGCAGATTATTAATTAATTAATAAGAAAACAAAAATTTAAAAAAATGCAACAACTAGAAATAACCACTGGATGGATATTACGAGTATTACCTTGTGTAAGCCATATACGGGATTAAAAGAAATTTTCTGTATGAGTTTAAAAAAAAAGAAAGAAAAATAAGCAAAATTGTGCGCTAAGTTCTGAAGCAGAAATACTGTGTGACTACTTATATGTAACTATTTGTGTCCTTTTTTATGTACTGTTCCGTTGTTTTATGAAGAAGAGAAATCACTCAGAAATCGGGGGTGGTAATACATTGGTGCGTGATTGAGATAAAGATAATAGGATGTATTAGCTTTGTGATGATTTCTTCAGTATCTAGTTTACAGTAGATACGTTGCTCAGAAGGTGGTTATTCAAAGGTAATGTGTGAATGCTGAGATCCAACCAATAGGAAATATCAGAGTGTGTGGAAATGTGTGTGGTTGAAAAATCCATTTAAAGCTTAAAGCATCTGTCCAAGTGAGTCTAGGAACAAAAATCACTTAGTAGTTCTTACAGGCTGTGATTGATTGACTGCAGACAGAGGTTTCTGATGTGGATGAGGATGTTCAACTTTGGCACCAGGTAAACAAATAACATTTTATTCATGCGTTTCATGTCATCCATGTAGTGTTTTAGAGGAAAGGTTGAAGCAGGAAAAGAGGAATTTAGTCAAGAGACCTTTGACCGCTTGTGCAGGACATAGACCAGAAAATCTCTTCTTCCAGTGGTTGTTTGTTGATTACAGGCACCAAAATCAAGACAATAGGACCAGATGCTGAGTGAAACTTGGTCTGCAGTAAACTGGGAGATGGATGAACAGCTGCTGACTCTTCAAAGGACCGAAGGTGAAACTCAGAACTGTGGAAGTTCACACCAGCCGATGATAGAGAGAGCCATGCAAGAATTCTGAAGGAGTAAACTACAACACTAACTGATAAGTTAGAGTCATCATGGCGGTGGCCAAGTATTCTAACAAGGAGAACCAGATCCAGTTTGATCCAGACCCAAGGATTTCATTGTTTCTCTGAAGGACACATATCAGCTGAGCCACAGAGATGCAGAGACGACAGTTCAGAGAATTAGAAACACACAGACATGAGCACAGGAACATATAAGAGGATGCATGAAGTCATTATCAGAATAGTTCTCACATACAGGATATGTATGTATAATGCGTTTTCTCAGCAGATATTAGTGATGATATTAAGGATGACCAGAGTATTGATTAGATTAGGCGTCTCAGGACACAACACTCTTCAATATAATATCTGAGAAATATACACACTTGGAAGTCAGTTCAAATATGCATAAGTGTAACTTTACAACTCTAAGGCGATAATTATTCTTTTTTGCGTGTGTCCCTGAGGTCCTGTCTGGGGTAGTTGCAATGTTACCAATGGCTTCCCATCTATTAATAACATTTACCATTTGCAGGCATAACAAACAGTTTTCTTCAGAAACATGTGAATCATTAGTGTCTAACAAAAATTCTGAAGGTATTTTCAAAACCTTTAAAGAGCAGATTTTTTTCAATATCTTAAACCCATAATTGTTTACATGCTATAATTTCTCCTTGAAAGCACACATCAGATCAGCTCTATCTTCTAATGAAGGTCATATAATTTATTAATAATATGTTTTTTATATCACCCACATACAGATAAAAGCTAAATAGAAGAATTAAAATAAAAATAAATTAATGAACATGAACAGTGATTGCAACATTTTTGCACTACAGCGCCCCCACGTGGCTTGCAGTATTGCTACGTTGTTCACCTTTCAAATGGAAAAGTTTTACATCCATTACAAATTAACCAATAGAATAAACCTAGCATAATATAACAAGAAAATATTCACTTGTGTTTACTTAAAATCCTAATGTGACCCCTGACTTTAGATCATCATAAGAAAACTGTTCACTTAGTGTGAATTTCCAAAGTAACCATAGAGCGGTGCTGTATGGTCGTCTAATAGAAATCTATCTGTTACTTCTTTGACACTGAGGCTGTCGGAAGCAAGGATGGTGTGGTGCAGTACAGTCAGGCAGGTGTCTTTTTAGGATCAGCTTTATCTCTATACAATGTACATGAGTTCAGTGAATATGATCCATATTATTAATAAATTAATAAATGATATTATACTGGGGAGGGAGGAGAAAATGTTTACCAGCTCTCTCCTCAATGCTGCAATGCAGCCAAACCACAGATGAGTCAAAACAACCTCCACAGCTGCATATGTAATCAAGATCCTGCTCCATTTATTGAATTAACTTCCCACATAAACCATATAAGATAATATTACAGGTATTCATGTCTTATGTGGTTTATGTTATTGTGTTGTGTAAAACTGGAAAAATCAGCCCACATTTGTCAAACAACACCAAACTGCTGTTTCTAAAGGAAACAGTGACCTTCTCATAGTAAAGATAAATAACTTTGGATTTTAATTTATAATAGCGTTGACTGTCTTTGAATTTGAATTTGGTGTTACTTTATCCTTTTCAAGGTCCTGTTTTCAGTTTGTCTTCTAGGTTTAGTCTAGCTTTGCTACCTTGATTATTTTACCCATACGTCTCTCTCAGTTGCATATACTGTATAGTGTATCATTGTCATTCACAGATTGCCAGCTCATCAAACAACTAACAGCTAAGACATACAACTTCAAGTTTCCTCAAACTGGTTTGTTTCATCTTGTGTTCGGCTGTTAATGTCTATTCAAATGCCTTTCTGAACAAACCTGGTTTTTGGGCAAGAGAAGGGAACACAAGGACTGTATGTAGACATGCACAATGAATCAACAGTAACCATTATGTTTCTGAAGATTAAGAAAACCCACTACAACAAGTGCATTGGTTACACCTGCAACTACAGTAGATTCCATACTAAAAGTAGAATAGAGAAAATGGAGATCATGGACTGTGACACTGGTGAAGGCATACAATATGGTGGTCTGTGCAATGTTTACATGAGCTGATGAAGTCTACACAGATCCCCAAGGAAAAACAGAGGCAGCAGCATTGACTACACATCTATACTTTCAGACTCCACAACAAATGTGACATTATAACATCACTTCAGATGTATATAAAGCACATGAATTCATAATGCACTTCAAGTGCAGGAATGTACTACGTTGCACAATGAACTTATTCTTCTGATAAAGAGGTCATCAAGATCACTTAATGATAAGACGATGCCAGTGCGACACAAAGACAATTACTTGAGTATAGAATATTTACTCTAATAATGTTTATTGTATGGCAAGATATATCAAAACAGGTCTCTGATAGTTTATGGTCAAAAAACACAAAACTCTTGTAGGATTTGTGTAATCTGCTCAACTAGAACAAATCAAGTTAAAGTCATGAATAACATCACCATATCAGACACAAATTACATACACAAAACAAATTCTCTTATAATTAGGGGTACTGGTGGAACTCAATGTTTTACGCCAAACCTTACAATCAAAAAACTCAAATCTAATGCTTACTGATTGGTACTGTACATGACTTAATGGCAATCAGTTCCATTGTGGATTTCAGATCCACACGCTAATGTCAGACATACCATCAGATAAAAATGCGATTTGCTTATCTCTATCTTGCTTATCTATGTGACATTGCATCTACACTCAAAACAAAATTTTTCCATTTACACATGGTTAAGTGAGTCATGTCCTCTTAACTGCTCAAGGGTTTTGCCCCAGTTATATCATGTACCTCACAGTAACTGAAAATATATAAACTTATCCAAATTACGTATAGCGTTGGTCCTGTCTTGTATTTTCTTGCCATAGATTTGGCTCGTCCATCCATCCATCCCAACCAATTGCTGCTGTCTACAGCATGGACCATTCATTATTCTTTCCAGCTATTATTTGGGCCAGCACCCAAAATATGATGCATATAGACCCTTTTAGATTTAAGACACATATCAACAGAAATTACAGGCTAGTTCATTCATTTAACCAGACGAACAAGTTGTGAAAGTGTTAAGCATCAATATGTCTGGTTGCATATAAGTTTATGTTTCCCTGGTGGGCTGGAAATTGTACAGTTTTCCATTACAATCACAACCCATACAGTAATAGATGTCTTTGAACATAAAAACATCCGTTATAATGTCAGTCATTCATGCTTTTGTACAGGGCATGTTGAACATCTATGTATTAATAGATGTCTTTGACCATAAAAACATTTGTTATAATGTTAGTCATTCATGCTTTTGTACAGGGCATTTTGAGCGTCCACGTGTTCTTACTAGAGTTGCGATGATTAACTGCATATTTGATTAAGTGACTTGATCACTGGACGGCACGGTGGTGTGGTGGGTGGCACTGTCGCCTCATGAGAAAGTCCCGGGTTCGATTCCTGGAGGCGACTGGGGGCCTTTCTGTGTGGAGTTTGCATGTTCTCCCCGTGTCTGCGTTGGGTGTGCGTTTTCTCCGGGGTCTCCGGTTTCCTCCCACAGTCCAAAGACATGCAGTTGGGTCAACTGGAAAAAATGCGAAAATTGCCCGTAGCTGTGAGTGTGTGTGACTGTCATTTGTACGTCTATATGTGTGATCCTGCGACAGACTGTCTAGGGGAACCCTGCCTCTCGCCCATAGCCAGCTGGGATAGGCTCCAGCACGCCCGCGACCCCTGCGGGGAAGAAGCGGTAGACGATGAATGACTTGATCACTACTTAGCTAAACGACAATTTAAATAATATCTACTCTGTGAAACAGGTACAAGAAGCTGTCAAGATATACCTTTCAGGTTTCTTTACTGCAACTGGTGCTCTAGTTTTCTAGTTTCCAACTAGGATGGACTCCAATATTTGGAATGAGTTGCTCAATGCTCATGTCTACTAAAACTCACACTGCACTTCAATCAGTTAGAGTCACCAGCTATAATACTAAAGTTCTGGAGACTGATGGATGAGGAGCACTTGCTGCATAAACAGCTGAGTTCTCTGTATTTTACATGGACATGGTCCAAATGGAGAAAAAGCTAAGTATTCACATTGGAAAAAGAGGGGGCTTACACAATTGTTCTAAGCATGGAGGGAATCAGCTAATCAGCTGCACCTGTTCCGTGCTGTAGGACTGTTTTTGTGGGAACAGACACACACATACAGTATGTCCACATACTGTACTAAAAATACAAGGACACATGCAAACACACAGATCCAAGGGTTGACGGGAACATGCCAATGAGATTGCTCAGCCTCTCTGGAGTTAGCTAAGGTCAGAAGTGTTTTGCAGTGCTGTTATCACCACTTTCACATCTCTCCAGAAACACAGGGACTTTCCAGCTCCCACACAAAATGGTTCATGCAATCATGATGTAATCTTGCAGTGTGTCACAGAACATGTGGAAGGCATTAAATCGTGCTGGAGTCCAGTTTCAGCACATGCATGACTCAAGTATACATTCCCAGGATTTGCCTGTACTGCTCTGTTTAATGGACTCAAGCCACATAACAACAAGCCAGTGAAGGACTTTGATCTTGATGATATTATCTCCAAACCGTTATGTGTTTTTCATGGTGAAGTTAATGCAGGGCAACACTTGCCTGCCCCTTATTAATCCAATTATTTCATTGGTCACTGTGGTATTTCCCCTCATGAGATTAACATTCCTCTTCTGTTCGACTTGATAGTCACTACCAATTGTGTTCAATGCACCACACAAAGTGCAAAGAATTTTTTTACAATGACAATGACATGTCTGAGGCCAGGAAGGACGTTTTGCTGTCAGCTTAGGCAATAGGCAAGCTATTTGTAGAATACTGTGCTATGTATATGAATATAAGAATTACAGTATGTCACAGAAGTAAGTACACCCCTCACATTTCTTGTAAATATTCAATATATCTTTTCATGTGACAATACTGAAGAAATGACACTTTGCTACAATGTAAAGTAGTAAAGTGCCCTCCAAAAAACTCAAAACACAGCCATTCATGTCTAAACCCCAGGCAACAAAAGTGAGTACACCCCTATATGAAAATGTCCATATTGGGCCCAATTAGCCATTTTCCATTTTTGAGGTTTTTTTTGAAGGCACAGCAAATTTACAATGTTATACAAACTATACATTCACCACTTTACATTGTAGCAAAGTGTAATTTTTTCAGTGTTGTCACATGAAAAGATATATTAAAGATTTACAAGAAAAATGAGGGGTGTACGGCGGCACAGTGGTGTGGTGGTTAGCACAGATTAGCAGGTTAGCAGATTCCCGGAGGCGACCAGGGGGCCTTTCTGTGTGGAGTTTGCATGTTCTCCCCGTGCCTGCGTGGGTTTTCTCCGGGGTCTCCGGTTTCCTCCCACAGTCCAAAGACATGCAGGAAAAAGATGCGTAAATTGCCCATAGGTGTGAGTGTGTGTATGACTGTGACTTGTGTGTCTATATATGTGGCTCTGCGATGGACTGGCGATCTGTCCAGGGTGTACCCTGCCTCTTGCCCAAAGCCAGCTGGGATAGGCTCCAGCACGCCCGCGACCCCTTCGGGGAAAAGCGGAAGAAGATGAATGAATGAATGAATGTACTCACCTCTGTGACATACTGTATGTAACTATGTGTGCATGTATAGTCAATGACCATGAAGCTACTGTGTATGATAACTATAATTTAGCAATCACTTAATAGTTTCATATGTATAGTCTTCAGTTAGATATTACTCTAAGGCACGGTGACATTCAGAATGTGGTATATGTGGAATACAGTATCATAAAATAGAACAATACATTTCTTGTAGTCCTTTTTTGAGTGTATAGCCATGCATAAATTCAATCACAGTGTGCACCCACCCATGTCAAGTCCTTGTTAGCAGAGATCCTAATGCAGAACATTTGCTCTTGCTCATGTGTCACACTCAGCACCTAATATATTGGAAACAAACATTATGATGTTCATAACCTGACCAATGAAAATGTGGTGTGAGTGTTGCATCTATATTTGGAGACCTGTGAGGAGAAAATAAATGAGCATATAAAATACACCACTAAAGTACATGTTTGATAATGTTGTTTCTAGATTTGAGAGAATGACTCCATCATCTACAGGACAGCTGCCATTTTAATGTTACTCATATATATGCAGACCATCTTGATGATGCTACTCCCTCACTGCGTACAATGCTAGGTATTGCTGCCACTCTGGAAAAAAGGCAGTGATGAAACACAGGAGGTTAAGTCAGAGATAAGCAGCCTAAAGACCCACTAATTTAGACACATCTTTCCTAGCATGGAAAGTTTAATAATATATAAAAGGCAGTTTGGTTTTCTAGAACCAAATATCATTCATGATTATTTTATTATAATCATTATTTATTATCAACATAATTTATTCAATAGAGGATAATAAAAATGACCCCAGGATTGACCTCAGGACAACTATGACTGAGTCATAGTTGTGTTAGAAGTCATTATTAATAACCTTTAGAGGGGAAAAAAATAATCTTATCTAAGGGTCTTATTTAGGCTGCTTTTCCCCGTAGATCATACCAAGTTATTTTCAACAATTACTGTAACTCATCCAAACCATCAAGGTAATGGTTTGGATGAGTTACAGTAATTGTATCTTCTTTTAGAACCAATCCAAATTTATTACAGAGACCGGAATAAACTATAGGATTAACGGAACAGCGTTTAGGTGGAATACAACATGTTTACTAAACAGATTTAATAACAATAGATAACAATAAATCTTCCATAAACACAAAAAATAGTCTTGGAGTACTACAAGGTTCTCTACCTGGTCCAGTGCTTTTCACTTTATACTGTACTCCTCCACATAATAATATTGAGAGTAATTATAAAATGTAATTTGTTATGCAGATAACATCCAGTTATGTCTATCTGTGAAACAGTTTTTTTCAAAGACAAAGTCCTGGATATCTTTCTTAAAATCTCTGACATTTTTGGGTCCAAATACAATAACTGGAAGAATTGTTATTGACCATTAATGAATCAAAGAGTTATATGACTTATTGCTACCTTTGGGTTCTACTGTGAAGAATCCTGGAGTCATCTTTGACCAAGACATCTTTACTTCAAATATAAAGAATCTAAATATGCCTACTTCAATTTTAGGAATATTTCAAAATTAAGCAGTATTCTCGTGATGCAGAAATTAAAATTCATAGGTATGTTACTTTTAGGCTGGACTACTTTATCTCCTCACTTATGGAATGTCCCAAAAAAGGCCTCCAATTGATTCAAAATGCTTTAGCCAGAGGTCTACAAAATGCAGGTCTGGAATTAGCAAGAGAAGTCATATTTATCGATAGTAGAATTTAGAATCCTGCTTTGCAACAAGTTGTAGCCTCAGAGTAAGCTGCTACCTCACAGCCAGGCTCAACCATTACTACAGCAGCATCCAAGCCTTCTCCTACCATCACTTCAGCTCCCCTTTCCCTTTGCAGCACTTCACCCATTTCTGGTTGACTTTACCACCAGCTTCAGGCCCTCATCCTGTCTCTGGTGCTGCTCTACATACAGTCACTGCTGCAGCTCCTCAGTCATGTCCTGTTCCTTATGAGTACATGATGTAGTGGTAATGTTGGGAGTTGGGTGGTGGTATGTGAGACACAAGTAAAGGTAGAAACACATTTCATAGGTAAGATTGAACAATTTTTGTGATTCACATACAGTATAATACATCAGAACCAGATGTGACATGGACAGATCTGGGTCACATAAGCCACACCACAATTAGGCCAAATGTGTACAGTATCATATAAACAGCGATATCATTGCCAGACCTGGCCCACATGCATTTGACATGCTAGGAGTTAACACCACATCTGACCTCTCTGTTATGTGAAGAGGTGGACCAGAAAACGTTAGTTTTCCTACTTTCACATAATTTCTTGGTACGGTATATATTATTGTTCTACAGTTTTTAAAGGATCCTTGAAAACAATTAGATTTACAGTACTTTACCAGTTCACAGTTTGACCTGTGGGAGTAAGCAACTCCACACAGGTAGTTGGAGTTATGGGCACCACAGTTGTGTTGATAAAGGAGTTGACAAGTGTTAATACTGAACTCTCCCATCTATGTATTCTGCTAATACAAGCATAAACCCTTTGAAACTTTGGGCCACCAATGCTGGAAGTTAGACGTGAAGTCAGTAGGACATGTTCTCTGCCTGTAGGCAGTTACTGTATATTCATATTATATTATGTTATGTTATTTATAGAAGAAAAAGAGAAAAAAGAGGTCAGTGAATGAAGGACGTCCCCCAGCATCTAAGTCTAAAGCAGCTTAACTAAGAGATGGTTCAGGGTGACCAGAACCATCTCTAACTATACGCTTTGTCAAAAAGAAATGTTTTAAGCCTAGTTTTAAAACTAGAGAGGGTGTCTGCTTCTCGAACCTGGACTGGAAGCTGGTTCCATAGTTCCATGGTTATGTTATGTTATTGTATGTTCGTTTGCATAGTCCTATCATTATTTAGAACTGATGGTTCCAGCAATGAGCAGTCACACATTATATTGTCAGAAATATTCGCTCACCCATCCAAATAATGGGAATCACTAAGTAAAGTCCATAAAAACATGGATGACAGAGTCTGGTGTGGATGAACTTGACTGACCTGCACAGAGTCCTGACCTCAACCTGATAGAACACCTTTGGCATGAAGACAGACATTTTTGTGCTCACACATACTCTATGTTTATATTTAATGTCACACAGATTAGGTGGCAAAATAGTACCTGTCACAATTTTTGTGATTCACATACAGTATAATACATGAAAACCAGATGTGACATGGACAGATCTGGGTCACATAAGCCACACCACAATTAGGCCAAATGTGTACAGTATCATATAAACAGCGATATCATTGCCAGACCTGGCCCACATGCATTTGACATGCTAGGAGTTAACACCACATCTAACCTCTCTGTTATGTGAAGAGGTGGACCAGAAAACGTGACAGACAGTTGGTTTTCCTACTTTCACATAATTTCTTGGTACGGTATATATTATTGTTCTACAGTTTTTAAAGGATCCTTGAAAACAATTAGATTTACAGTACTTTACCAGTTCACAGTTTGACCTGTGGGAGTAAGCAACTCCACACAGGTAGTTGGAGTTATGGGCACCACAGTTGTGTTGATAAAGGAGTTGACAAGTGTTAATACTGAACTCTCCCATCTATGTATTCTGCTAATACAAGCATAAACCCTTTGAAACTTTGGGCCACCAATGCTGGAAGTTAGACGTGAAGTCAGTAGGACATGTTCTCTGCCTGTAGGCAGTTACTGTATATTCATATTATGTTATGTTATGTTATGTTATGTTATGTTATGTTATGTTATGTTATGTTATGTTATGTTATGTTATGTTATGTTATGTTATGTTATGTTATGTTATTGTATGTTCGTTTGCATAGTCCTATCATTATTTAGAACTGATGGTTCCAGCAATGAGCAGTCACACATTATATTGTCAGAAATATTCGCTCACCCATCCAAATAATGGGAATCACTAAGTAAAGTCCATAAAAACATGGATGACAGAGTCTGGTGTGGATGAACTTGACTGACCTGCACAGAGTCCTGACCTCAACCCGATAGAACACCTTTGGCATGAAGACAGACATTTTTGTGCTCACACATACTCTATGTTTATATTTAATGTCACACAGATTAGGTGGCAAAATAGCACATGTCACAAGTGTCTTTTAATACTTGACCAAATGTGGTGTTAATATGCTATGTCACACGCATACCAATAGTGTTTGTGCATGTTTCCTGAAAGTGTTATGTAATACAGTCCAACCCTGTGATTCAGATAAAAGTAAAAAATTAGACTTAGATTAGAACATTGGCCAGTGTTTTTGCTGTAGATGATTGTTAATCAAGAAATAAAAAATAAAATTTCCAAAGCAACAAATACGTTTTGTGATTCTGATAGAAGTGATTGAGATGAAATGTAGGAGCAAGCAAAGCCAAAAAGTTGGACTATGGTTCAGGCTGTTCAGGCTTTATTTTTAGGTAGCCCTAAACCCTGGAAAGTTCTTTGAATGCACATTGAATGGGTTCCCTACCAGTTGAAAAATACACAAATAAAAAACTAAAAACAAACTAAACGTAATTCAAATGTTTGTTCGTGAAGGTACCTTTTAACTGCTGTTATGATTATTGAAACTAATGTTTGAGGGAACCTGGCCAAACCAGATTTGAACCTAAACATGATTTCTGCGATCCAATAAGTGGTAGAGATTCATGTTTCCCCCCTCTAGAGTGGGTAAAACCTTTGAAATGTAGTCAAACTGTCATGGTCCTGTGTATTGAGCACTCAGAAGAATTAAGAGTATGGCTCATTGTTTACAATAAATAAATGAATAATAACACTCTATGGCAGATGGAGTTCGGTGCTCGAACCGGCTTACTGAGTGGTGAATATTGTTGTAGTCTGGTTGTGGAGCTATGTCTGTGAGACTACTCTCACTTGGGGATCAGGAGCATGAGAAGGTCCAAAGCATAAAAACAAGCATTCTTACGCCTTAATAATAAGAGTCAGTGAACACTTAACAGGGGACTGGTTTAAGGGACTGAGTGGCAGGCCTACTGCCTGCAAGTTGCAGATGCTGAACCATGAAACGTTAATTGAAAAAAAGCCTGCTCTTGACCCTGGAATACTAGCTAACTGTAGGCCAATATTCAATCTGCCCTTTATTTTTAAAATCCTTGAAATATTAATTGCAAGACAATTATGTGACCTCCTACATAGGAATAACCTGTATGAGGATTTCCAGTCAGGATTTAGATTTAGGTCAGGAACAAACTGCAGCATCGGAATTAAAGAGCACCACTAGGATGGTTAAAATCGTATTTATTACACAGATTCCAATGTGTTTATGTAAATAACAAATCTTTCAAAAGCACAAAAAGTAGTTTGGAGTTTTGCAGGGTGTTGTGCTTCGTCCCGTTCAGTTTATATATCCTCTAGGTAATATTAAGAAACACTCTATAAATATTCATTGCACAAATTTAGTTCATGTTTAATCAGTAGTTCTGTAATTGATACATGCACAACGTGCATTTAATTCGGCTATGTCAACTAGACTTGAATAGGTTTGGGCAATAAAACACAGTTATACATTGCTGTGACTGCAGGAGGAAACATGCCTTTATATTAACTAATACTGCAGTTACAGTAATATGTGCATTTATTATATTTCTTGTTTATTAGTTATGTTACTGTAGATTTGTAATAGCAAATGTTCTTGCTAATTTGCTCAAAAACACTGGTGGTTTTTAGCAAGTGTCTTATTTTATGTTACTGTTTATGGAAATTTGATAGTTTATGGAAAAGCAACCCAGAAAGACACAGTCCCAAGGACTCTCACTTAAGGTGTTTATTACATAAGAAATGAAAACCAAAGCAAGAAGTGTAGTTTCTTTAATCTTGGTCTTGTGAATTCTCCATCCAGTAGAGGGAGAGAAAGGACTAGAACTGCCCAGGAAGTTAATCATCTCAGATTCATATTATATATTACAGGAATTGATGAGGTCCATGGAGCAACATGGGAGTGATGAATAATGGCAGTGAAACCCACAGCCAAGAGATGATATAAGGCAGACTCCAGAGTATAGTGAACCCAAGTCTCTCTTGGTACTGTAAATCCAAGGAGGCCAGAGCATGTGGGAGGAAAACTGCAAGGTGGGATATGAATCACACAACTGTATGGATAAACTCAATAATAACAGAAGCACTAAACAACATTTAGCAGAGATGTGATTAATGTGATTGATTTACACAATACAATGTATGTTGTAATATAAAGTCTCTAAATCTTTACAAAGACGTTCAGATTCAGTGGGATTTTAGGATAGGACATTGTGAAATTCATGTAGATTTGAACATATTTGTACAAATCCTCTGCAATTATAGACATTTATATGTTTTAATCTGTATTTGTGTACACTTGGAGATGACCTGAGGTTTTGAGTCTCTCTTGATAGTGCAGGTGTGACCGGTGTACTTCTGCGTTGTGTTCATATGGATAGTCGGTTGTTGGAATGATCTCCTTTTATTCTCTGATGCATAGACAAACAAAAACACACTCCTGTAACATCTGCCCGCTCCAGTTCCTCTCCCACCGCAGGATTGTACAGAAAGGGCGGGGCAGTGCATACAGCCGCGAGCGCGAACACAGAAAATACTCGCAGCAAATATAAAATAAAAATACATAAAGTTCACATACCTGATGCATAGACAAACAAAAACACACTCCTGTAACATCTGCCCGCTCCAGTTCCTATAACAGCACAACTGAAGTTAGCTTGACTGACTAACTTTGTAAGCTAGCAGGATCGGAGGGCAGCAACTTACAGAGTGGCAGAAAATGAAGCAAAAATAAATCAACATATTCACATAAAACAGTAATGACAGATATAATGACAATAAAGAAATTAAGTAACACAAATTAATATAAAAGTATGAAAATATAAAGAGACGAGTAAAGCAGCTCCCACCTCTCCCACCGCAGGATTGTACAGAAAGGGGAGAGTCAGGGGCTGCAACCCATATATATAGCCAATGAAAATAAAACACCAACAAAGAAGAAATAATAGAAAAAAATGCTATCAGGTTTTATACTGGAACCAACGCAACAAACACATTTTGTGTAATTATAACAAAAGTATAGAAGTACAAATATAACCAGGTTACATTCACCCCCCAAGAATTACACAAAATTCCAGAAAATACCCATCTCTACTGAAATCAAAGTGCACCCATGACACTGGCCATAACAAATCCCACACACATAGTGAGTAAATTCAGCAGTACAGCTACCTTCAAAAAGGATAAAAGACCTGGGACCTACTTGGCGCCTAGCAGGACCACAGGTTACTTTATAGGCAAAGATGAGGTGCCCTTTACACCACACAAACAGGCCACAATAACTATGGGCAGTCACACTAATCAATCAGCAGGACTATACTATAAACTTCTATAATAATTCTATTTTTATAATGAAATAACACCATGAACAGATTACACCTGCCTCAAACCTATGGCAGAACCAATCACACATCAATAACAGGTTGGACTGGCTCGATACCAAGAATAGCCTCGATTTGAGTCATTGACTCAATCAAGCGACAGACCGGTTTAATCATCCTCCCAAAACGTGTGGTAAGTGTCTGGCCTATAGCACCATCATAGGATGCAGAGCAGTATGAAGGCTGGAGGTGATGCTCGGTGGAGGAGTCTGCAGAGGTACCAGCATCATCTGCTCGTTCCAGGACCGGAGCACTCATCTCAGGTGAGGTCAACTCATTGACTGCACCACCTGTGCTAGTGGGGGAATGCTGTTGGACCCATGAAAGTGTGCGATCATCATGCTCACTAATGTTGGAGATGTTATCAGTCCCATGAATGTCAGCCTCTGTGTCCACAAGAGATGCTGTGGATCCATGCAGGCTGGGCTCTAGCGGTCCCTCTATCACAGCTGAAACTGCATGCGTGGCATCTTTGGTCAGAGCAACATCCAAGGGCAAAAAATTCACCTGAAGTAACAAGTTGCGATGCACTACACGCACTTTTCCTTCACTGTCTCTGATGCGATAGATGTGGAGGGTGGGGTTTGAATCCACAACTGTATAAACGACAGGCTCCCATTTGTCAGAAAGCTTTCGTTTCCCTCGAGCTCCTTTGTTCGCCACCAGCACCTGATCACCTAATGAGAGAGGCAATCCTTTGGCTCGTTTGTTATACTGGTTAGACTGATGCTTCTGCTCCAGTGTGCTGTGGTTTTGGGCCATGTGCAAAGCAGATTGCAGGTCAGATAGCAATGACTTGACATAAGCATTGTAATCACCAACTGTGTCGTCATGAAGGACGTCCCGAAACATGAGGTCAACTGGCAACCTGGGGACTCGTCCAAACATTAAATAGAATGGTGCAAATCCAGTGGTCTCATGTGCCGTACAGTTATACACAAACGTCATAGTCTGTATCATCTGTGGCCATTTCTGCTTTGATCTGGGGGGAAGCGATCGTAGCATGTTGCCAAGGGTGCGATTGAACCTTTCCGTGGTGCCATTGCCCATAGGGTGGTAGGGCGAAGTGTGGGACTTACCAACGCCACTCAGCTCTAGAAACTCTGCAATGAGTTCACTCTCAAAATTCGCACCTTGGTCAGAGTGAATTCGTTGAGGGAAGCCATACACACAGAAGAATCCATCCCAAAGTGTTTTTGCCACTCTCTTAGCTGTTTGATCTTTGCATTGGAAAGCATGCGCTAGTTTGGTGAAGTGATCAGTTATCACAAGGACATCCACAGATCTGTTGTTGCTGTCCTCAGCTGACCAGAAGTCAATGCAGACAAGCTCAAGTGGGGCACTGGTTCTGATGTTCTCCAATGGGGCTCTAGCAGCTGGCTCTGGGGTTTTACTGAGAACACATCTGTGACAGTTTTTCACATAATCACGCACATCCTTTTCCATGTCATACCAGAAGAAACGCTGACGAGTTAGAGAAAGCGTGCGAGGCTGACCTTGATGACCAGCATTGTCATGGACACCAGCCAACACTTCTGGCTTCAGGGAATCGGGCACCACAAACTGAAATTTCTTACGTTTAGTGAGTGGATCTTTAACAACCCTGTAGACTACACCCTTGAGAGATGTGAGCTTGTCCCATTGTTTCAGAAGTCTCAGCGTTTGCTGGCTCTCGTAGCAACGTTCACGCCTAGAAGGCCTGCGCTTGCGGTCGACGTAGTGGAAAACTCTAGAGATCACAGGGTCTCCCTTTTGACGAGACAGAAGATCTGCATGGGGCAACACTTCAGAAAAATCACAGCCGGGTGATCTGATGGAAGTTAAATGGTCAGCAAGTGATATTGCACGCTGGTGAGGAGCAGACTCCCAGTCATCAAAGGAAGACAAGAGAGAAGAGACATCGTCTTCTGACATAGACACATTAGCATCTGTGGACAGAGGAGGGCCGTGTAGCTGCTGAGGCAGGCAGGTTAACCGGAAGGCATCTTGAACACTGGAATCATTCACACCATGGACTTGTTGTAATAGGTCATGGTAGGGTTCGGACAGGAGGCGCTGAGCTAAAGAGTTCACAAAGGGGATCCTACTCAGTCTGTCTGCGACAACGTTCAACCTGCCCGGCACGTACTTGATTTCAAAAGAGTAGGGGGCCAGTTTGGAGACCCAACGCTGCTCACAGGCATCCAGCTTAGGCTTAGTTAGAATATATGTGAGGGGGTTGTTATCTGTCCAAACCGTGAACTGATGACCCTTGAGCCAATGGCTGAACTTATCACACACCGCCCACTTGAGGGCCAAAAATTCAAGTCGGTGTGCTGGGTATTTGGTCTGACTGCGGCTAAGGGACTTACTAGCAAAAGCTATTGGTCTGGCCTTCTCCTCGTCTGCAGGGACCTGAGATAAAACAGCACCCAGACCGTCCATTGAAGCATCTGTAGACAGGATAAATGGTCTGTTGAAATCAGGATGAGCCAACATAACACAGTTAAGGAGAGCCTGTTTAAGGTCCTCAAACGCTTTCTCACAAGCGGGAGTCCAGTCTTCAGGGGTTAGCAATCGATACATTCCAGCTCTCCCACGCCCAGGGCAGCCCTTAATCCTCCTCTTCTGACCAGCTGTCAAGGCAAAAAGTGGCCTGGCGACACGTGAACACCCTGGAATAAAATGCTGGTAAAACATCACCATGCCAAGAAATGACTGTACTTTCTTTTGAGATGGGGTGCAGCCATCCATCTCCATGAGGTCTGTTTTCTCAAAATTTGAGATAACCTTTACTTTTTCCTGGTCGACCGAAACACCATCTGCATTTACTATATGGCCCAGGAACCTAACAGAATGCCTGAGAAAATAACACTTCTTCTGAGCAAGTTTCAGATTGTTAGCCCTCAGACGGCTGAAAACAACCTCCAATTGCCTGAGAGCTTCTTCTTCTGAAGGTGCAAAGCTTAGCAAGTCATCCAGATAACAGAGAAGACTGGAGAAGTTTAAGTCCCCGAAGATGCTGAGCATCATCCTCATAAAGGATGCTGGACTGTTACACAAGCCCTGGGGGAGCCTATTATATTCATACAACCCCAACGGTGTAGTGAAAGCTGTATAGTGCCTGTCAGACTCATGGAGGGGAACATTGTAAAATCCAGATGTGAGGTCCATGGTGCTGAAGAAAGCATTGCCACCAAGAGCAGCGAGGCAGTCAGCCTGATGGGGCAGTGGGTGAGCGTCTTTAACAGTTTTGGCGTTGAGCCAGCGGAAGTCAGTGCATATTCTCAGGTCTCCTGACTTCTTCCAGACCATCACTAGAGGTGACGCATATTCGCTGACAGACTTGCTGATGATGCCCTTCATCTCCATATCAGACAGAACTTCCCTTAACTTGTGGTAATGGGCAGGGGGTACCCTGCGGTACGGAAGTCGAAAAGGACGGTCATCTGTGAGGTGAATACGATGGACAAATTCTTTAGCCTCACCACAGTCCAGTTTGCCTTTAGAGAACACGTCTTCATAAGCCAATATAAGTTCAACCACTTTCCTCTTCCACTCGTCAGACACTTCACAGCCCTCGATGTCAATCTCTCCCAACCCACATTGCTTAAGTAGCTGTACAGGGTCATACTGAGGGTCCAGTTCCTTGGCAAACCCAGAGGATGGGTTGTTTTGGGCTCTGCAGGTGTTCTGTGTAACAAGTAGATCCTCTGCTGCAACACAGGGGAACACATCTGCAATCTTCGCATTGCGGCGTAGTGTCACAGGGTTAGGTGTGGGATTAAGAATCTTCATCGGAACCCAGCGATCCCCCCACATCGGTGTTATAACACGACCAACCATGATGTTCCTCGGGGTGGAACGAGCTGATGTAGGCTCCACAATGACAGTGCTCCCTGGTGATATGGGGGAATCTGGTGGCAACTTTCCCCAAACAATATATTCTTGCCGTGGGAGCAGAGTGACAGCTTGCCGTAACCTGACCGAGCCAACCTTCTTAGGCACAGCAGGACCAGACCACCGAGAGATACAGCTCAACAACTGTAGATACTCCTCACATTCAGGTCCAGCATTGCTACAGGTAACAAGTTCCCAGTACTTTGGATCAACCTTCATCTTTTGGATGATGGGCCGGAGAATATTACTCCCAACAATAAACTCATCTCTTTGCCCAGGGACGACAAGAGTAGGCACAACAAATTTAGAACCATAAATTTCCACATCCAGATCGTAAATGCATCTAGGCTGAGTGATGAGGCCTCCACAGCCAACCAGTACTACACCTTCTGGAACACGCTGGGGGGTCAGCACAATGCCTGCAGTTCTCAATTTTTCTTCTGCCGCTTCACTGAGTGTACATGACATACTCCCAGAGTCCAGCATCCCCCTAAGAAAGCACTGGCCACTAACTGAAACTGGTGCATAAAACAATTCACTGGCTCCTTCAATTCTCTGAGACCCTACAATAACAGTTTTTTCTTCAGATGGATTACTGTGCCAGTTAATATAAATGGCGTGTGGGTCAGGCGCTCCAACGAGGGTCTCATCAACACTGCCCATGCTGCCCCTCTCATCACATGGGCGGTCTAGTTTAAAGCAGAACTGCCCAGAAGAGGCGCTGGCATATTTGGATGCTGGCTGGCCTGTGGACAGTCACGTTTCATGTGCCCATGGTCAAAACAGTTGTGGCAAAGCCTATGCAGTCTGCAGTGTGCATGGGTTGTGTGTTCTCTTGACCCACAAACTTTGCATGATGTACGCTGCCCAAACTGGTGGCTGCTAGGGCTTCTGACCGGCTGAGAATGCCTACAATTGGTGCTAAGGGAAGCATTGCACAGGGATAAAACTTTGTCAAACATGGCTACCAGCTGACTGCCTGGTTCAGATGTTGGAGAACCGGACGCTGGTGGAGACTGGGGTGTGACATAGGCTGGGGATTCCTGTGAACTCAGTGCTCCACTAGATGATGGGGCTTTACTGGTGGCTACAGTGGGTGCAGCTGAGAGCGCCGGATGGGACATTGGCTCATGTGTCACTGAAACTGCATGCGTGACACCAGGACAGGATCCACAAATAGCCCCAACAGCACCCTGGGATGGCTCAGGTAAACACACCACATTTTGGGACAGAATCGTTGATCTTTTCATTTTCCTCACATGGTTGTCTAAACGGTCCTGCACCTCAGTTGCAGTCCACTTCTCAGGGGCCTTCAACTGGAAAGATAAAGCAAGACTGGGATCGGGACAGTGATTGATAAACATCATGACCACCTCACTTTTGGGGTCCTCCACAAGCTTGCCTCGCCTACGAAGACACTCATCGGCCGCATCTATGGATTTGTTTAACCGGATCCAGTAATCCATAGCACTCTCACCTGGTTGTGGAATAGTGCTGTAGAAGTCTTTCATGGGAAGGCTGGAATATGTCAGGTCGCTAAAATTGCACTTTAGTATGTCAAACACTGCATCAAGAAACTCATGTCCAGTCACTTCAGGACGACAGCGGAGTGAAACCTTAACCACATCTCTGGCCTTACCACTTAGTCTGGACATCAACAATGCAGACATCTCCTCATATGTGTCACACTTCATCCTCTGCAGATAACATCTCATCATATCTTCCCATTCGTCAATAGGAAATGTGTCTGTTTTATCCCCCTTGAAGTATGGTGGAGCTTTGGCAGATGACTGAACAACCAGCTTCAGCTGGGACTGGTCATTGCAGCTGGAGGACTGAGTCTTGTGAAACAGTGGCTGGGTTGAGGATGGCTGATGCAAAGAGCTAAGGTTCGATGCAATGTTGTCCCTGATTTGCTTTGCCAAGTCAGTTATCAAACTACTCAACATTTCAGTGGTAACAACCTGAGAGGGTACGTAGCGTTCGTGAGCAGCTGGTGTAGAACTAGCAGCCGGGTGAGAATGAATCACTGACTGATCAGCTATGCAATCACTAATGCTGGGAACCACTGGTCTACCCCTCCCAAAACACAGTGAGGACATCCGCCGACCTCTCCCCATGACAAACGTGTCAGCAGGCACATTGTCCACAGTCCCATCACGAGACATCTCTATTTTAACAATACACAGTTGCGCAATAATAGAAAAAAATAAAAACACCACAAAATCCCACTCAGAATTTGGCACTAACTAACTTAGAGACTCCATATATCCCATCAAGTATAAACGTAGTAAATAGAGAAGAAATAAATAAAGATTTAACTCTGAAATAACTCTGAATTGAGCCCTTCTAACACAGCCCAACTGCTTTAAATTGTTCTGGCCCTTTAACCTCAACAGATGCACCTGTCAGTCAAAGCAATGTGTCTCGTTGGCTCCGCCCTATGTAGATTCCCGCCAGTCGGATCGCAGGCACGAGCGTCCTCGTCCCGCAGCGCAGAGTAGAGGCTGCAGCGGCCGGACGGAGCTGATGGCGACGTAACGGGTCGAACGGCACCAAGTGTGACCGGTGTACTTCTGCGTTGTGTTCATATGGATAGTCGGTTGTTGGAATGATCTCCTTTTATTCTCTGATGCATAGACAAACAAAAACACACTCCTGTAACATCTGCCCGCTCCAGTTCCTCTCCCACCGCAGGATTGTACAGAAAGGGCGGGGCAGTGCATACAGCCGCGAGCGCGAACACAGAAAATACTCGCAGCAAATATAAAATAAAAATACATAAAGTTCAGGGCGGCACGGTGGTGTGGTGGTTAGCGCTGTCGCCTCACAGCAAGAAGGTCCCGGGTTTGATTCCCGGAGGCGACCGGGGGCCTTTCTGTGTGGAGTTTGCATGTTCTCCCCGTGTCTGCGTGGGTTTTCTCCGGGGTCTCCGGTTTCCTCCCACAGTCAAAAGACATGCAGTTAGGTCAATTGGTTGGATGCGTAAATTGCCCATAGGTGTGAGTGTGTGTGTATGACTGTGATTGTGTGTCTATATATGTGGCCCTGCGATGGACTGGCGATCTGTCCAGGGTGTACCCTGCCTCTCGCCCAAAGCCAGCTGGGATAGGCTCCAGCACGCCCGCGACCCCTTCGGGGAAAAAGCGGAAGAAGATGGATGGATGGATGGACATAAAGTTCACATACCTGATGCATAGACAAACAAAAACACACTCCTGTAACATCTGCCCGCTCCAGTTCCTATAACAGCACAACTGAAGTTAGCTTGACTGACTAACTTTGTAAGCTAGCAGGATCGGAGGGCAGCAACTTACAGAGTGGCAGAAAATGAAGCAAAAATAAATCAACATATTCACATAAAACAGTAATGACAGATATAATGACAATAAAGAAATTAAGTAACACAAATTAATATAAAAGTATGAAAATATAAAGAGACGAGTAAAGCAGCTCCCACCTCTCCCACCGCAGGATTGTACAGAAAGGGGAGAGTCAGGGGCTGCAACCCATATATATAGCCAATGAAAATAAAACACCAACAAAGAAGAAATAATAGAAAAAAATGCTATCAGGTTTTATACTGGAACCAACGCAACAAACACATTTTGTGTAATTATAACAAAAGTATAGAAGTACAAATATAACCAGGTTACACAGGCACAGCAGAGGTCTGCCATAATGGATACTGTAGGAGCAGTGGGAGCTGGACAAGGAGTCAGATGTCTCTGAAATGTAACATTTCCCTGTTATTTTCATGCCCATGTAAGCTCAGAAATCATGATTCAGCATATGGTTCTAACCTCAAATATGTTCTTTATATTATACACCTTGATATATACATAGTATACAATGCAGGAGACAACATAAAAAAATAACATATGTATGTGATGTGAGTAAAACCTAAACAAAATCCTCTGGGCAGGAAGAGTAAAATATATGGAATCCAGTGAATGGCCTCTTGGAAGAATATTGGACAATATGGGCTTTTTAACAATTATTCAACTTCCAACTTTATTTATATAGCACCAATTCATAACATAAATTATCTCAAGGCACTTTACAAGTAAGGTAGAAAAAAATGGTATACTGTTCAGCTTATTAGGGTCAATTAATGCATCTACAGCTACAGCATATTCTGACCTATTAGTAGGCTCCCAGTAGCATACGTGGAAATTATTATTCAATTCAATTCAATTCACACAATCTTTTTGTAATGTGTACAGTAAATGTTTGAACAACATAAACTACTCAATTGACTGTACCTGATAATAAACTGTGCTGGCACTTAATGTAACACCACAATGGTGCTCACATGCTACTAGGTTAGGTGATAGGTTTGGTGAATATACCAGAGACCTCTGGTTGTCTCCACCACACATCGCAGCCTAGTTTGATGCAAATTCCCTGAATGCATACAGCTGAGGTGTCAGGAGAGCATGGTGTCCCATCCACAACCTGCAAGTTTTAGGTTTTTTTATTATTTTATTATGTTTATGGCCTGATGTCAATGGATAAATAGACACGAGCAACAGAAAGAAAAACAGGAAATGTGAATTAAAGCAGCGGCGTTCTGGTTTTGCAGCCAATCTAATTGCTGGCAGAAAATGGTGTGAAAAATACCCAGACAGGTTGATGACATAACTTTTGAGGGACATAAAAGTACCCGGTCCCATTAGCAGGACAGATGAGCCTACATTTGTCTATGGGAAAGATTCCTGAATATTAGGGAATACAAGCCACAGAGGAACCCAACCTGTTTGTATTCATGTTTAAGCCATTGAATGTCTCAAACAATATTTAAATAGAATGGTAACTTTTCTGACATACAGTAGGTATTTACAGAATTTTGCAGGCATACAGTAATATACTAGTTCAGTACGTTTTTGAATAATTGTGGCACAATTGCTTAATTTTCCTAAACAGTGGGTTCAAAATATATTTTGTATCCAGCAACCATCTTACTGTATAGGAAAGCGGGGATTTGGTGGACTGTGGGTTGCCTTTGTCTTCCATGTAAGACCTTTACCTGATTCCGAACAAGGGCCGTATTTACAGGAGCAATACTTAATGCGAAGGCCTTAGCAGTATTTCCCTCCATTGTCAGGCATAGGGTTGTCACAATCTCTTTTGGCCAGTTGAACTCCACCACAACTTTGGGAAAAGTCTGCGTATGGACCCCACTTCCCCCACTGGCCATCCACCTCATACAAAAAAAAATCCATAAAAAAACGACCACAGACTGTGATTTCTGATCACTCACTTTATCATTCATGATGCTTTTCTGGTCAGTGCAGGTTCAACACCTTGCCATTGCCACAACTGGTACCGTCTGCCCAGGGAAAGTGTCGAGTTTGTCAGACCAGCTGTCCATGAGCACCAAAGACTAGCTCGCAATGACGGTGCAGGCTGTAGCTAGAAGCAGATATCTGATAGAGACAGTTGTTTCTGAAGCTGGTCCAACAGACAGTCCCCTACAGGAACAAGCAATGTTTAATATGAAAGTGATTCCATAACTGGCTGTGACACACACAAAAACTGTGTTTTAGCTGCTGTGTGTGAGGGGGCACAAACATAATTCCAAGTGGCCATGAATGCTGTATTGTATAGTATGGTGCCAGTGTTGCATTTACACAGTTGAAAGGACAATTTAAAAAATGTATTCTCTCTGGCCTCCTCCATGTGCTGTAATTAACTGTTGCCTCTGATTAGCTAACCTCTTTACCGGCACAGCTAAAAGGCATTTAACCCAAATCGTGGTTTCAATGGATATATTTTTGACTTCACTATGTTCACATTGTACTTTCTTTGTTATCCAAGTTTCTGTTCAGTGTCTTGTTTGAAGTTTTGGGCCTCTGTGACTTATCATCAAAGAGAGCTCCCTGCTGTGGCCACAGTACGGAAGGTTGGTGAGATTTAACCAAGACGTTGCATTTACAAGACATTGCCATAACACCAAGAGTTTAACCTCCATTAGAAGTCATACTTATGGAATTCTCAGTTTGCCCATGCCCAAACAAGTGGTCTGTTTTTTGTGTGTACATTAGATTACTACCAGCTGTGCAGAGACAGAAAGTGTTTACTAATCATGACCTCTGTCCAGGAACTCTGTAATGACTATCAGCGTGGGAGACATCATGTGGTTTTCACATTTTTCACATAAATTAGAGTGTACTTGCTGATCTCTCTCACAACATTAACATTACGGGGTGGCCACACGTGTATATCTGTTTTTTCCTTGTGCCATGTTGGTTTTCCACACAGTTCTTCCCTGCTTAGCTGTCTTGTGAATAGAATGGCAGTGTCCCAGTACTCAGGGTGCTTGTCACTGTGTTTATTATTTTTTTCTGCCAGGAACAGAAACAATTACTGGAAACTTTAGGTCCCTTGTCAGCTTTATTTATCACCATGAAACCCACCACCACTATGTTTATGGAGTTTAAAATGCTGGGGTGTTAACCCAATATGTTTAACGCCACACCTGTTGGTGAATTTCCCGTCGGAGTACGCAGCGCTTTTTTGCGGTGGATGACGGCTACGTCAGCCCTGGGATAGCTGATGAAATACTCCATGCCTTTATACAAGTAACCGCCGTGGAGATCGTTACACAGACTGAGCGGGGCGAAGGCGTCCCGATCAGTGTTAACATCACCGGAGTAGAAGTATTCCCTGAGGTCAGTGGGTACAGAGGTGTTGGATGCTGAAAAGAGGCTGTCAGACGGCAAGCTCCCCGGTGCTAGGAAACTAAAATGCTGTGCGAGGTGGAGGTAGAGTTCCTGTTCACTTAATTTAATAACAATCAGTCTGTCATTCATCTGTTCGTGCGCTTGGCGATCGACGCATATGTATGCATAGGCATGCAGAAATCCACTTCCACGTAACATGTTAGTTTAAAACAAAGTAAAAGTTTTGTAAAAAATAATTCGTATCGCCATCGCTGGTCGTGCTAAAGAAAGTATACGCTATTATTTGGAAGTTGCGCGGTTTGTGCGTCCTAGGAGAAATTAAGCACCTGCACCAGTGTCCAGCGTCTTTCTCATCTTGTCCACTCTGGTCTCGAACCTCTCTGAGCCGTTGTACCGTAAAGGATGATCACTGATAACTGTAACGTGAGAGAGCAAGAGGTTTGTACTGCAGACCACAGTCACTTGTAACTATACGTTATTTCACGCAAAGCCTGTGCGCTTAAATGTCAAGTTGTGCTCTAGCGCCATCTTTGAGTTAACATGTGAACTGCGCCTCCAAGAGGATTTTAAAATGTTGACTCATTGTCCTAATAAAGTTGTGCACACTGTGCGTGTCAGAAGAAATGTTCAGTCTTTCTGTTAGCAGCTCTTAACAAAGCACAGCTGTGGCACAACAAATATTTATACTTTCATTGAATATAAAACTTGTCATAATGCAATATAAAGTATAATATTTACGTTTGGTTATTGGGTTTTATTAGGGCTAAAATTGTCTCTATAATAAAAGTTACATTTAAATAATTACAAATAGGTGTATATGGTGTATATGGTGGCCAGCTTCAATCATGCATGTGCGTGTCTTTGTCCAGAAGTGGTCTGTTGTGTCGAGAAAAAGCAGTTTGGCCTTGATAGTGAGGAGGTGGAGGGGGCTGCTACACACACATAGCTTCTAAATAAGTCATGTAGCGGACTTTCAGCTATGCATAGTGGGATGCAGATTTCCTGGTGCTGCAGGTTGTAGCCCACCGGGTTAATAATAGAAGCGCGGGTGTCGAGTTATTCTAGAAGGGGGTGTCGTCCTATTCTCGTTGGATCCGTTTTATCCGCGCGTTTCTTATGAGGTATGTGTGGGAGGAGAATTTCCAGCAACAGCGTATATCAAAAATAAACCTCCTTCATATCCAGAGAAGAGCAGAACGCATAAATAGACATGTCCAGACTGCAACTGTACTGGTGAGTGTAACAACAAGATCCAGCTTAGTTAGGGACAAGAACTTTTATTTCACAGTGAAATAAGCTAGAAGACATACTTTGACAAAGACCGACCGCACAACACTGGAAACATGCGTTTAATTTGAAAGGTCGTTGATTTTACAGAAGATACAACCACTAAACCAAGTTAAAGAGCACACATTTTTACCAACTGAATGCTGGCTGTTCTACGAAAGATGTATGCCACCGTGCGTTTGATGGTTTTATCATTGTTCGCTTGGAACGCGGCAGCGCTCGTCCCATTTGAATCAGAGGATATTGTACCTGTTCGGATAAATCTTAGAACGAGCAACCGCTTCTGGAAGAGAAGCGAGGATCCGCCGAGATTTGTTCTCAGTGCATACGGCAAGGACATGACTTTGAATCTTATACCAGACACCAGCTTCATCGCGCCTTCCTTTACCATACAACGCATAAAAGCCAGAGATGTTGCTGCTTTACGCAGAGCTAAAAATGTCAAACCAGTCCTTGACGCAGATTTCCAGGCAACTGTGAGCCAGACAGAGGACAACAAGAAACACCCGATGAGCTGTTTTTATTCTGGAAATGTAGATAATGATCAAGACTCGATTGTGGCTGTCAGCTTGTGTTCTGGCATTTTCGGCTCTTTCATAACAGAAGGGCAAGAATATTTCATTGAACCCAAAGTTAGCGGCAACCTGGGTCCACACTCTAATGCGCAGATGCATGTCCTCAAGAGGAGGAGATTCACCGAAAGCACCGGTGTCTACTATGGTCAGACGATGGAGAAGCACCTACTGGAAAAGCACGTTGAGGAAAGTTTTACGCACAGCCACAGTGACGCACAGAGGGATCCTCGCCGCAGACGCTTTGTTTCCGCGCCACGATTCATAGAGACACTGGTGGTTGCAGACTCAACAATGACCCACTTTTATGGAGATGACATAAAGGTCAGAATCGATTAAGTCATTCATTCCTGCACATAAAGGAAACTAATATACATTTTCTAAATGTTTTCAATTCATACTATAAAGCATAATCTTATGGATGCCAAAATCCCTAATGCCTAAAAAACTTTAGCCGTTTCGCTTTTTATCTTGCCGTGCCTGATAGGCCAGGATTCAGTAGTTTAAGAAACATAGTGCCACAAATTTGCTTTTGTCCACGTTTAGATTTTTTTGTACAACTACAAATGTTTTGGCAGTGAGATTGCTTGGGAGGACATAGGGGCTCCCTGTTTTCCAATGAAAAAGAGTCAGGGAAAAGAAATGCAAGCAATGCTGGATAGCATTCCTTAAGACTTGGTCATATTTTGACAGCACATCCTCAGCATTATCCAGTAAAGACATGTTGTGTAAGACAAAATTAAACAGATGTTTATGTGAAGCTCCTGAAACCATATTCTATCAATCATCAGTTCTGATTCTAACCAGCTCAACTTTGACAGTTCATGGTCCCGCTGCTAAATGTTTTCTACAGAACGCCCAGAACACTTAGGTTTCACTCAATATGTGTTTGTTTACTCATTAAACAATCTACTTTAATTTATTTTTATTTTACTTTAATTTTAATTTTTTAACCTGGTATCAGCTCTGGGCAAAAGCAAACAATTTGCTTTGTTGGTATGTGTACAGCTAATGTAGAAAAGCCTTCTATGGGAGAAAAAGTCCCCACTAAAACGAATGATTATATCAAGGCTGGTGGAAGAATTTACAGTATTTACAATACACAACATGACACGTGTATTCTGATTTACCAATTGTGTGTTAAAAAGGCAAAACCACCAAAACCCTGCTCATCCCTACCTCTAATGACACAATCATAGCTAGTAAAGGCATGGCTAGAGGCAGCATCAGAAGCACAATTCTTACTGGATTCTTAACTCAGAAAAAAACACACAAACCTAAAAAATTGCTTTCAGAAACATAAAACAAGCTCAGAGACCCGTAATGTGTTTTTATAACACATTTTTAAGACTATTATAAAATGTGATTGGGTTCTTGTCTCTGCAGGTCAGAAACAATATGTACTGTAGATTTACTGCCTTACCATTCAACTTAATCTAACCTGCCCTCCCACTGTGTCTCTATGTTGTAACAGTCCTTTGTAGTTGGAAATTGTATGTTTTTTTCCTTTCTTTTCTTCCGTAGCACTACATTCTGACCTTGATGTCAATGGCTGCTCAGTTTTATAAGCACCCCAGCATAAAGAACGCAGTGAACATTGTGGTGATGAAGATGTTAATAGTGGAGGATGAGGAGGTTGGTCCAGAAGTCTCTAGCAATGGAGATGTGGCTTTAAGGAATTTTTGCTCCTGGCAGCAGCTCTTTAATCCACCAAGCCAGAGGCACCCAGAGCACTATGATACTGCCATGCTCTTCACTAGAGAGGTGAGAGATAGCACAATTTGCCCTACTTCTTCTTCTTCTACTTATTCAAAAGTGCTAATAAGGAGGCAGATTATAAATAAACAGTTTTTGATTTTCTGTTTGGAGTTTGTTTAGCCAATTCTATCTGCTAAAAAATATGTTTCTGTGCTAATAAACTGTGACTGTCTGAAACCACGATTACATTATTTTTTAAACAACATAATTCAGTGAGAATGACATATTTATATTTTACATGAATGCTATGCTACATTTAAGTAATGCAAACAACTTAGGGAGGTGGTGGTTGGTTCTGATGATAGGTATACAAAGTAAGTGTCACATAGAGTTTTGAGTAAATTTAGGCTAGAAAATCTTAATCAGACTTCAAGCTTTTCAGAATATGGTTTAGACTGTTTATCTGCGTCAAGCAACAATGTTGTGAGTGCTTTACTATGCCACACACAGTACATAGTATTATAGATAGATAGTACACAGTATTTTGTTCTTTATTCAGAAAGCAATAACACAGAGAGCATGACTCATGAATTAAGTCCTAGAGGAATTCAGTCTGTTGCCAACCGCAAAACTCTTGGTGGTTCCAGAGACTGTACACTCAACCACACAGTGGAATGAAACTGTTTTACAGTAACACAGGTGCATTTTAGGGTCAGCTACAGTATGTATAAAGGTGGTGCTGGTGGTGTTAATGGGTCTCCCATGATGAAAACTAGCCACTGGCCTAGGGTCAGTCGTTGTTGGAGATTAAGTTGTTATTGGCTTGTCTTGCAACAAGTGCCCTGTTTGTGGTTTGCATTGATGACAAACTATGCTTTTATTTGCTGAATGAATGGCATTATCACGCAAGTCTCACTCAGGATCAGGATTGGAATGATAAGATGAATTTATCATATGACCTTTTGCAGTCTTCATTCATGAGCAGACAGTTTGTGTTTGTGTTTCCATTTCTCTTGAGATACGCTAACTTTAGGGCTAACACAAATCACTTTGTGATGGCTTGAGTATGTGTTAGCAGTGTTAGGTTGAAAATGTATTTATGCCATGTGCTATACCATCACAACAGAAGCCTTCTACTATAGAAAGTCAAACACTCAAAAGTTACACAGCTTGCCTTGCAATGGAAACATTTTTGTCATTGATTCGTTTAGTTTTGGAATATATTTCTATTTATTTGCACTGTGTATAAACACACTACCATTGTTTGTACCATACATCTTGCTTCATGACTGTGTTCTGTGCGTAGATGCTGTTATGGAAGAATGTGTACAAACACATGCTGAGCTTAGTTTTACGTCAGAACCCAGATGTGTATTAAATTACAATGGGCTCTGCCTTGTGGTACTAGTATTCTGCGACTGAGGCAAGGCCCTGGAAGTGACCCTCTCTGTCCTACACAAGCAAGCATCTTCTCAAAAAGGGAATGATCTTTAATTTGCCACACTGTTAAGTCTCCCACTTCCCACCTACAGACAACTGCATGCTGACAAAATTCTTTACTTAGTTTTATAAAACAGAGACTGGTGTGAGGACCCAAATGCATGACATGACTTACGAGCAAACATATTATTTAATTCTTTAAAGGAAAACACAGGATATATACAAGTTAGCGTTAACAGAAACTCTAAACTTAAAATCTCTGTAAAGGCAGGAAGTAACTTATTCTACAACAAGGTTAAACTCTAAACAGTCAGGAAATTTACATGATACATTTTCTATCCAGTAACAATCAGCCTGCTCTTCTTTTTGTTTCCACAAATCCAAATCCTTGACATACAGGCTAAAAAAGCTATAAATATTCATTTAACAGACTTAAACATACAATAACACTGTAATAACTGTTTGACCTTAAAACTGACATTTATGCCTGCAATCCAAAAGCCATCCAACATCTAAAGTAGACCCATAGCTCTGACCACATAACTGGAGTTCAGATCCAGTTCTAAACTATTGGGATCTATACGTACTCAGTGATGTCATTTGAAAAATTACTAATTTTGTTATATACTGAAGTATTTGTTATGTCTGTAGCTGCGAAATAAGCTTTTGGTTTTACATTATAGCAAAAAGGTAGTAAAGCAATTCAGTGCTTAATGTGTCACTGATTACACAGCATTTAATAATTTATGGTGACACTTGCAGATGGCACAGCGAGCTTATGGGTTGTAGTTTTTTAGGGAAGCAGCTCAGTAGAACCTCTGCCTGATAGAGAGATCTGTTCATCATAATATGAAAACTATTCATGATATGACTGTGATGTGTGATTAATGTCAATATTGATACCACTGCTCCGTTGTGATTTACTCTGTTTGTGCTGCAGGACATCTGTGGACAAAAGAGCTGTGACACATTGGGTGTGGCCGATGTTGGGACAATGTGCGACCCAAAGAGAAGTTGCTCAGTCATTGAGGACAATGGCCTGCAGGCTGCCTTCACTGCTGCACATGAGCTTGGTTAGGTTAACTTTTTTCAATGTAGTTAGTGTGCGTGCATTTATGAAAAAAATGCTGTTAAAAAGTTCTGTTATATGGAAGGATTAAGTAATTCCTAACCACACCCTTAAGAATCTGTAAACCTAGAAATTTCCCATTCTTAATTTCTTCCTGCAGGCCATGTGCTGAGCATGCCTCATGACGACTCCAAGACATGTGAGAGGCTGTTTGGCGATTTAGGAGGACATTACCTGATGGCTCCTCTATTTGTCAACCTCAACAAGACAGATCCGTGGTCACCCTGCAGTGCTCTCTACATCACTGAGTTTTTTGACAATGGACATGGTAAGAAAGGATTCAAGCAGGTATTTCTTAACAAAGGACTGTGATGTGACAGTCAGGGCCTGGGGTCGGGGCTTGCATGTGACCACCTGGTGTCCAGGACTTCAGGACCTTTACTCTGGAGTGGTACATGGTACAGGCGGTGGGCTTTCTTATTGCTCCCCAACTTAGTTGCCATTTGTTGGAGTCTCTCTCTGTTGTGCTTACAGGCTGAACAACAGTCAGGTCTTCTTGGGGCCCTAAAACCAGCTCTATATTCTGACAGAGGGTGTCAAGGGTATTAAGGCTATCAAGGATTTGTGAGAGTTTGCCCAACCAGCCCACGTGTTTTGTGGATTTGAAGAAGGCTTTAACCACATCTCTTGTGATATTCTGTGTGTTTGATTTGGAAATATGGGGTTCACAGGCCTTTACTAAGACCTGTCCAGTCCAGTATTACCACTGCAAGATCTTGGTCCACACTGTCGGCAGTAAGTCAGACCTGTGCATGTTGGACTCCCTTTGTCACTGGTTCTGTTCATTGTGTGTCTGTTTTTATGAACAGAATTTCTAGGTATAGCCAGGGGTCAGATTTTCAAGACTGCTTTATGTGGATGATGTTGTCATGTTTATGTTATGGGAGCGTGAGGCGGACAATTGGATTGGCACATCAGTAGCAGTGCACTGGTCCACTGTGACATGACTATACTCTCACCGACAGTATAGTCATGAACTTTGGGACAAAAATGGCAAGATCCCAGATTCAAATTGACGAAGAAGCCAAGTGACAGGAATCATCATATGATTCAAAGATGGATGAAACATAGCTTTATTCACACTTTACATTTTGGTCCATGAAATTATAGGGTGTAAGGTCAGTTTATACTGAACCTCCTTTTTCACATATTCTTCTTTTTGTGCTTTTTGTTCTTTTTTCTTTGCTGTTTCCCCCAAGGCTTTCTCTCCCTGTTTTCTTGTTGTGCATTGCATCTTGTATTTTTTCGTATATTTTCCTAAACTTCTGAGCAAATCTTCTTTTCCACTGAGTCATACTATGGACTTCTTCCTGTTCCCCATCTCCTCAGCCAAAGGCAACAGCTGGTGTCAGCAAAGAAAGTTGTTTATCAGTTGAAAAATGTTTCCAGCAAAAACCCATGTGGCTAAGAATGATCATTCCAAACTGCACACGTCATTGACAATTCCAGACTAAAGCTTATTGAATGTATTAAAGAATCATTAGTGGAACAATAAAAATAAAAACACATTTAGAACATTCATAGTTCTAGCATTCTATTCTGTTGTCTATTGTCTGCATCTGGCTGATGCAATGTCCAGGCAACACAATGCATTTGTCTCATACAGTCTTACTTTGTATTTTACTGCAGGAGACTGCTTGCTAGATGTCCCAGAGAATTCCTTGCCGTTGCCGAAAGAGCTACCAGGCATGAAATACAGCCTGGACCAACAGTGCCAGCAAAACTTTGGAGAAGATTTCATCCACTGCCCCAACATGTCAGACAGTGATGTTTGCAGCCAGCTTTGGTGTCAGGTGGATGGAACATCACAGTGCTCCACCAGAAATGGCAACTTGCCTTGGGCCGATGGCACGCCATGTGACATCAGTGGCACCTGCCTCCATGGAACATGCATATTAATGGAGAAGGTGACACAACCGCTGGTAAGGCTACAGTTTTTTCAAATAAAAAAATAATTTGTGCGTAATGAAATACAGACTCCTTTTCTCTTTCCAAAGCTTCAGATAGCTGCATTTACGAATTCACAATAAACAAAATTGGACTTATTTCAGTAACGACTGCAAAACCATCTGGATAGTGATGAAAGAATTGCATTGCAAGTGAGAGATAGCTCTACTACTCTGTTGAGAGAGAAAAGAAGTTACACTGTAGCAGGATCATGCTTGTAAGATGCAGTATTTCTATATCAACAGAGGATTGTGTAATCTGAGTAGGATTTATCATCAACTTTTTCAGTTGCTCACAAAAAGCTGCTCTGGGTTTTGGTTTTATGTTTTGGTTTACTGCTACAGCTTTTCAACTTCATTTCAGCAGGAAGCCATTGTTTTTAGTAAA
Source organism: Macropodus opercularis (assembly GCA_030770545.1). Classification (NCBI taxonomy): domain Eukaryota; kingdom Metazoa; phylum Chordata; class Actinopteri; order Anabantiformes; family Osphronemidae; genus Macropodus; species Macropodus opercularis. Next base: position 3,337,630 of record CM061110.1, read on the forward strand.
AAAAACAACAACTCATAGACCAACTAAATAGTTGGTTAAACAATCTAATAGTATAGAATACACCCTATCAATGATAATGAAATAATTTATATTATAATAATAAAAACCTGACAGTTGTTGATTGTTGAAATCTTAAGCTGTCCTTTGAAATCAAAGGTTATACTCTCTATGAAATGTATTATATTTACAAAGTTTTTTATGTTATGTTCAAATGTACATTCTGACAAGCTGCGTTACTTGGTTGTCTATTTTCTGCTTGTGATATAATCATATGTCTGTAGTTTGAAAGCTTCAAAAACTTTTACAAAGATTGTCCATGCTAGGAAACACAACTCTCAGTTCCTAAAAGCTGTACCATGGCAGGTTCTGCTAGCAGTGAGTGACACATGTGGCAGGAATGTGGGTAGACGCAGACATTAGGCATGCGCCGCACTTCAACACAAAATTATTGGGAGTTGCTGCATGCCAACACACTATGCAGCCCTAAATCTAAAAACCCAGACTGTGGTTTCGGCTACTCAGTATAGATTGCTTTTGGCACTGAACTCTAACCAACTTATCCAACTGTTCTTTCTTCCTTTTTTTGTGTGTTGTATTTTACTTCAGGTAGTTGTGGACGGTGGCTGGAGCTTGTGGGGACCGTGGCAACAGTGCTCCAGAACCTGTGGAGGGGGAGTGGAGTTCTCCTACAGGGAGTGTACTGACCCTGTGCCTCAGAATGGAGGAAAGTACTGTGAGGGCCAGAGGATTCGATACCAGTCCTGCAACTCTCAGCCCTGTGATAACAACAAAGGTGAGAATTTGAACTACACAGCTTGAAACTTGATAGTGCTTACAGGTATATTATTTATTTATTTATTTGCTACAACTATATTGTAGATTATACAGAAATCGAGGTGTACATATTGACTTTGTATTAACAAATAGTATTAATCTATACAAGATGAATATATACTGTACTGAATTGAATTTAGGATTCTTTAAATTATGTTTTGATGTTTATTATTATGAGTTTAGTTTGCAAATTTAGTTTGTGATTTGTTGTCTTACCTACAGGAAAGAGTTTCAGAGAAGAGCAATGTGAGAAGTACAACAGCCTTAATTTCCTGAACTACAACGGGGACATGAAACAGTGGATACCAAAATATGCTGGTGTTTCTCCCAGGGATAGGTGTAAGCTGATATGCAGAGCCAGAGGCAGCAGTGAATTTAAAGTCTTTGAATCTAAGGTACATTATTTACATTAACAGCTTTAGTCAGACATTTTGCCAACTCATTATGTTTTTAAATATTTTTTCATTTTTTTTATCCAGTCCTGTACTATCCTAATCACTATCTGTGTTAACACAGGTGACTGATGGCACAACTTGTGGCCCTGACACCACATCAGTGTGTGTCCGAGGCCAGTGTGTGAAAGCAGGGTGTGACCAGGTGATAGGATCCAGCAAGAGGGTGGACAAGTGTGGAGTTTGTGGAGGGAATGGACTCAACTGCCAGAAGATTACAGGCTCTTACAACAAAGCAATGTAAGAAGTAGTGTATAACAAAACTACTATAACTGAACATGGTGTTTAGTTGTTGCATATGAAAATCAAGTCAAGTCAATTTCCTAATGGGGTACACTATTACTTTAAAGCAAACACACTCTAAATCTAGATTTCCTTTTTCCCCTAACAGTTATGGATACAGTGACATTGTCACACTTCCAATTGGTGCCACAAACATTGACATCAAACAGCGGAGTCACAGAGGACTTAAACATGATGGCAACTACCTGGCCATAAAAAGAGAGCATGGTGGTTACATATTGAATGGGAACTTCTCTATATCCACGGTAGAGCAGGACATTTTTGTATTGGGTGCGGTGCTGAAATACAGTGGATCCTCCACCACTTTGGAGCGGATCCAAAGCTTCAGGCAACTGAAGGAGGCCATCACCGTCCAAATCCTGGTCACTGCAGGGGATGCTAACCCCCCTAAGGTCAAATATACTTTTTTCATCCCAAGAGATGTGACCTTCAATAAATCCAAGGAAAAGAAAGATTTATCAAAGTCTTTACATATGAACTATCCCTATGGGGATTCTGAATGGGTAATTGGGGAGTGGTCTGAATGCTCCAAGAGCTGCAGCTCTGGATGGTCCAGGAGGAGCATTGAATGCAGAGACAATGCAGGCTTTCTTTCCAGTCAGTGCGACAAAGACCTGAAACCCATGGACATCAGGCCTTGTGGGGACCTTCCATGCCCTATATGGCAGATGGGACCTTGGTCTTCCTGCTCACAAACTTGTGGCCGGGGAGAGCGCCACCGCAGTGTCTTCTGCATAGACTACGCTGGCAAGACTGTCGAGCCAGAGAAGTGTGATCCGAACAAAATCCCAGAACCAGTCTCTGGAGAATGTCTCAATCAGAAGTGCTTATGAAGAACTCGTGAACAGTGAGATTTAGCAACTGTGGGTAGATTACTGAACAGGCACAAAATGACAACAACAAAAAATGAAACGTAGCTACAAAGAGTGAACAAAACCACGAATGAAAAACATTTACAAAGAATTTTTAGGGGCGGCACGGTGGTGTGATGGTTAGCACTGTCCTCTCACATGGTTCGATTCCCGGAGGCGACCCATAGGTATAGGTGTGAGTGTGCACGTGATTTTGTGTCTATATGTGTGGCCCTGTGACAGACCTGTCCAGGGTGTACACTGCCTCTCGCCGATAGACACCTGGAATAGGCTCCAGCACACCCGCGACTCCTACGGGGAAGAAGCGGTAGAAAATGAATGAATGAATAAAGAATTTTTTAAAAACCCACAGAGACACAACAGCCAAAAAAGACATACAAAATATATATTGTGTCGAATACTTCCCGAAATGAAGAGATGCAAAACAACTACAAAGAGATGCACAATAAATACAAAGAGATACAATATGGCCCTAAAGAGATGATGAAAATGTTAAAGAGACAACTGTCTGAGGCTTGACATGTTTCAGATGGGGTCTTGGTCTCCCTGCTCTTGAAACTGAGGCCAACATGAGAGGGTCTGCAGAATCTTCTGCATATACTAGCCAGAAAAATACATTGGAATAAAACCGTAGAGCGAGTCGTCTGAGAATGTCTCTCCCCGAACTGCTTAAGAAGAACCTGAGCACAGTCAACACTATTTTGATCTGAATGCATTTACCATTAATGGATGGTAAGTACTGTTGGGCATAAACTCAGAGGCCAAAGGGAAGAGGGGCCATAATGATTTTACAGGAACACAACTGAATACAAAATATGCAAAATGATCATAAAGAGGCACAAAAAACACAAATGAGCAAAACAGCTCAGACAAACAACAAGAAACTCATAATTACTATGGCATTAGTGTAATTGACTGAAAAGACATGCAAAATACTGTATATAGAAAAAGAATCAAAACAGCCACAAACAAATATAAAATGACAAAGGTTAAGTAAAACAACTTCCAAGTCGGGTCAAGTAAATGTATTTATTTAAGTATAAAAACAGTTGACCAAAGCTCTTTACATTAGGGATATAAATATATATTATATAGTATAAATATATTATTTTTTACATGAATTATTATAATCATATATATAGGGTAAAAACTATGTACACACACAAAAGGTAAAAAATAGGTCTGGTTTCACAGTTAAAGGGCAGCTACTGCAATCGCACAGCCACATTTGAGCTTCAGTGTCAAACTTTGGACCACAAACAACATCTGGTCATAGCCCTCTTAATAGTATGTGGAGGTCCAGAAACTTGGACAGGTATATATATATAGGAGCTGACCCATGTTAACATTAGAGAAAACATCAAGTGAGCACTGAGAAACATCTGCAACAATCAGCGGTAGACACTAAGGAAGACGACAAGATGCAGTATGGCAGATGCAAATCAGCAATAAAAGAAAATTCATAATTCACTTGTCAGCCTTACAAGGTTTGAAACTATTTAAGTCTTTAAAGTCCAAACTCTGTGGGCTGCACACGTTGAATATTTTTTGCTTTTATGAAAAATGTAACGATATGATGATTATGATAGTAATAATTTTTAGATAAAGACAGGATTTATGTTAAAATATGTGATATAGTCATTTATTGTTTCAGGTAGACTTTGTAACACCGTTTTGCATAGATGGAAGACTGTGGACCTGCATAAAAACTTTCATTGTGAAGGATCTCTTTAAAGCAAATACTAACAGGAAATTGCAGCAGGTGAAACATCTCTTGCTGTTTATATGGGCACTTGACTAACACAATTAAAACATTTGAACCTTGTTTTTTAGTTTTTGAATTGTTTTTGTGGCTGAGACTGTGACGGTTCATGCCTGAACAATGCCAAAACATTTGATCTGTAGTCTGATGTTTTGCACCTGTGTTAATGGGGTTGGGGCCTTTTATATGTCTGTGCCTAGCGGACCATCTTTTCATAATCTGCCAGTCTGTTCACAATGATTCACATTCATGTAATTTGCCTGAATATTTAATATTTTTACATTCTTTTTGACATTTGACAACCACTGTTGAAATTCGCTATAAATAGAAATCTACCTCATGAGATATATGTATAGATGCTAGATCAAGGTGCTCTTTGTGTGTGTTTTCTCCAGAAAAGTCAACACAAGTTGTTTAAACACAATTTAACTTGTTGGATGAAATGTGGAAAAGGCTGCAGTTTGTCCTTACATGCTAGCTGTCATTTAAACTGGCGTGACAATGATGTCAAATCCAATGTCAAATGGTATAGTGTAAACAAAGCTATATCTACACTGTAGCATGGGTGCAGACAATTATTCAGATGTGACTTTGTTGAAGTTGTGACATATTTGTTTAGAATATTATCCCTGAAAATCATTGTCACTAAACCCACCAATATTTGATTTAATATATACCATGTGCATACTCATATGCTTTATATGCTACAGACTATGATGAGCCAAACTACACATATATAGCAATACCAATTAAATTTACACACAGTGCAAATAATTGCCAACGTTTTTTTTCAAGCAATTTATGTCAGATAGTTTTCCACTGCCTAGCATGCATTTTAAATATTTCAGTAAGTGTATTATAAATTGTTTAAAAGGCACATTTGCAAATGTTATAATAAAAATAAAAAGCACCTCCAAAGATGCATTTGTTTAATCTTTGAGGGTGTTTTTTAACAATATTTTAAGCTAAGTTATAAACATACTATTAATTGCGAATATGAAAAACCAATACAAACACTCACAACTGTTTACTGATTAGATGATTTCTTCATTCATATTGTTGTTATCCCTTCAGTGAAGGTCCATGCTATTTTATTAATACAGTTTCCTTTTAAAGCTATTTATTTTTGTATACTTTATAACTTGGACATGTCATTAACATGGCAGATGCTGCTGTTTTTAAGATTTTTGTTATGTGAGCAAATAAACACATTTATATTGATATCTAGTTTTCTAATTTGCGTACCGATTGGTAAGTATATATTTATAATCATGTGCTGCTAGATTTACAAATTAAAATGTAAATTCCAAGCAATTGTTCAAGTTTGTCATATGTTGTAGAACACAGTTATGGGCATGGGAAAGTGATGCACTTTACTTCACTGCAGTTACCTTCCACAGAGTAACAGCAGTTTAAAGAAAGTTCAAGTTGTTTCCAGGGCCTCTACGTTTACCCGTAGCTAACAGTAGTTTAAAAATCTATTTAAAACAAACGATTAATTCCAACTTTATTGAGTCCCTGTGGGAAGGATGAATTCACAGGATTTAAATGTTACCAAATCTTTGTTCTGGATTTTCTCATTCTGATGTTTTTGTGGGGAATGCATGAAATGAGCTATTATTTTTCTGAAGCCTTAGTGATATCGACTTTATATTAAATATCTAATATATATATTTAAAAAAAGATTTTAATGAGTTGTCTGATTTGATTAACATATGTAAATATAGCTATAAAATCCGAATGAGCATAAATATAAACAGTGTTACTTCCTGTGTTATTATGAGAGTTGTACTGTATGTCGCTGAATGTGATACTTCCTGTTTCTCACAGCATAAGTGTACAGAGGGGTTTGCGCGTTGCATTGTGGGGATACAAACAGCGCAGAAAGCAGGGAGCACAAAGGCATGACAACAGCACCTCGACTACTACAACAACAGCCTGTTGTGATGTGAATTGGCGTGTGCATTATTTATGCTTTGAGTATTAGACACTGGCAGACCGAGAACTGTCTGAACGGAGAAGGGAATGTGATTGAGCGGCAGAGTGCACCGTTGTCTCCGACTATTGCTGCTTTGGTCAGCTGAGCTGTTTGTGTATCCCGGGGCCCAACCGTTATCATAGGCCTCGACTTACAAGGTAACTTCCTCTTCTGCATCATGCCATAGACCGTTCAAAGTATGTTCATATGAGTTCGACAGCTTCTGTGTTCTAAGCAATGTTAAAGGCATAGAAGACAACTTTTAGGTCTGTCATGTGGCGGGTAATTCTAGCTTGATAGCTAACGGTAGACAGTCAGTCGATGTTGGTTATACACTTCAAAACGGAAATGATTCTTCGGCGTTAAAATAAAATGAGCGAATCTAAATTCTTTTTGTATATAAATCGTAAGATAGTGTTTAGATATTTACATAATTTAACAGAGAAGTTAATAAAGACATTGAAGTTATGAGACAGCACAGTAATAATTGTTCTTGCTCTCAAATATACTTGCGAGTGTAGAGATTTTGAGAAGTATCCAATGAAGCTCAGCATTAGCTATAATTTCATTATTGGTATTTTACATACGTGTCAGACAGTTTGAACCTATTTGTCGCATTACAGCGTTGAAACGCAGCGTGTGTTATATAGCAAAGTCGCAAAATCGCAAATTTTCTTTTTTTGAGTCTTATTTTGAAGGATTCAACCGGATATTGTGTTTTAATCTAATTTCACTTGTCAGCAACTTGACTTGTTTAGCTTATCAAGTGATTTTTGTGGGGATCGTTAATTTAGGAATTTGTTCACTACCGTCCTAAGCTGTATGACCCTCTTCTTTGTTGTATATTTAACCGCATACAGACTGTTTCACCAAAATGCCTGTACCCGCTTGCTAAGCGCTATGTAGCTACTATATACTAATACTGATCATATACCGTTTTGCCATGAACCTGATAGACGTCATTAAAAGAAAATAATTTTCTATTACGACTCATTATACCCATGTGAAAATCCCTTTTGGAGGAACTTAACCTCTTTTAATATTTGCTCTGTTTGCTCTTACAGACTAGGGACTCTCTCATTGTGGAATTATAGTTTAGGGCTATAATTCACTTTGTTTTTACTGGGCCAATACAGCCCAGGAGTATTTTCCCTTAGTACATGTCTGACAGAAGCGTACTCTCCCAGTGAGAGCCATTTCCTTGAGCCTTTGTTTTATGGAAAATCTCATGCCTCACAGAATCCACATGTCTCACAGACAGCTGCTGAGCATCCAGTGGTGTACTGGCCTCCACACGAGTCTGACTTACACTGCTGTGCAGCTGCTTTGATTGTTGCATAACTTGGCATTTTGTCCATCATGCTTCCTTCTTTGCTTTTATTCCCATCCCCCCCCTTACCTTGCCATCACCACCTTAGTATTTCTTTGTACTTGCTTCCATGGTTCATTTTTCATTCTGTCTTTATCCTGGAACTGGTGTTTTCTGTTCTTTTGCACCTGATTCTTTAATTGTAGGGCTTTATGCATTTATGTTTAGTTACAATATGTAATTATTGGGTAAGTAAAGTTAAGCAAAAATAAATCCTTGACTCACAAACCATTTTATTTAGTTTACTGTTTGCAAACTAAAGTGTTTCATAGTTTTTGGTGTGTGTGTGTGTGTGTGTGTCTGTGTGTGTATGTGTGTGCGTGTTTTTTGGGGTGTGTGTCTATTGCATCATCTCTTTGCAGGGTGCATTCCCTGTACAGAGTCAAGAACTGACTCCAAAATGGGGCTCAAAACCTTCACCCACAGCTCGACCTCCCACAGCCAGGAGATGCTGGACAAGTTAAATGCTTTACGCAATGAGGGTCACTTATGTGACGTCACCATCCGGGTCCAAGACAAGCTCTTCCTGGCTCATAAAGTAGTCCTGGCTTGCTGTAGTGAATTCTTCCGTTCTAAACTGGTGGGCCGGCCAGAGGAGGAAGACAAGTTTGTGTTAGACCTTCATCATGTGACTGTTAGTGGCTTTGCTCCTCTACTGGAATATGCCTATACATCTACCCTCTCTGTCAGCACAGAGAATATCATTGACGTTCTGGCAGCTGCAAGTTACATGCAGATGTTTGCTGTGGCAAGCACCTGTTCAGAGTTCATGAAGTCAAGTATTCTGTGGAGCCCAGGTAACAGCAGCAACAACAACATTACGGCAGATAAACCACATGAAGCAACACAAGAGAACACTTCATCAAACTGTGCCCTGACTCCATTAGATGGAAGTGTTTCACCCGTGTCATCGGACTGCAGTGTGATGGAGAGAAATGTTCCAGTATGTCGTGAATCACGCCGAAAACGCAAGAGCTTTGTAACAATGGCCTCACCTGAGAGTCCGCTAAAATGCACTACACAGATGGTCACCACCTCCCCTCAGATTCCTAACCCATCCCCTTCATTTTCAGACAGCACAGCCCAGCCTGTGGAATCATCCCTGGCATTTCCATGGACCTTCCCTTTTGGCATTGATCGTAGGTTCCACTCTGACAAATCAAAACTCACAGAAAGTCCCCGTTGCTTAGAGCAGGGTGCACCAGGGTCTTCAGAAGTGGTGGTCAGTCGGCGGCTCAGTGACTTCATGACTTGTGAGAGCTCCAAAGTAGTGTCATCTCCAGTACCAGCGGAGGAAGAAGATGTGAGGGTGAAAGTAGAGCGTCTCAGTGATGAAGAGGTTCAAGAGGCGTCTTCTCAACCAGTTAGTGCTTCCCAGAGTTCACTGAGTGACCAGCAGACGGTGCCAGGGAGTGAACAGGTCCAGGAGGAGCTTCTTATTAGTCCACAATCCTCCTCTATAGGTGTGGCTATTCTCCTTATATACCTGTAGAATTACTTCTATGGTATATAAACTGTATATACTTCATGTATAGACACGCACACATACACAAACACATATATAAAGGTCAGAAGTCAGTTACATTGGGTTAATTTGTATAGGTGTCACAAGATTTTGTTTCCTGGATACAAATATGCTGTACTTGTAAACGGATCTGCTAGAAAAATTGTATTTTTGCATAAATGCAACTCATAATGGTTGGTGGGAAGACGGAACACAAATTATTATAATTGTTACTACATCACCTGAAAGGAGGTACCAATTATATTTATATTTTGAAATTCACGATTGGATGCTTGGGTGCTTTAGCCTGAGATGGTGAATTATAAACAGCGGTATAGACAAATGAACATCACAGCATTATTGCACTTTGAATGCTGTGCTCAGAGTTAAGATAATCTTTCTTGCTGTGATGGTGTGAACCATGGATGCTCATTCAAGTTGTCTATCCACCGTATAAACAGTCCAGTGTAATCTGCTCTGATTCTCTGTTGATTGATGCAGTGCCTGTGGCTGGGTGTCTTTTTCTGTTTAGAGTGTCTTTGATTAGCTTTTTGACGTCTGACAAAAGTGCAGAGATTTGGGGATTGGCTTTTCTCCACGAAATAACAAAAAAATTCTTAAGTATCAAAGCGATATAAGGCAGATATGCAGTGTTGTTGGTCAGTTTCTCTTTAAACAAAGCCATAGTTAAGTGGCTTCCTTTAGTCCAGTCTGGAATTAGCAGTGCTCTCGTAGTTGCACTCCCTTTCGGCAGCCATCTTAAATGGGCTTCAGCAACTATCTTGGACGGGCTTTGCACTGGGATGTGAGGCCCAGGAATCACTGCAACCTGTAGTTACCTAGTGATTTGTACACACTTTTAGCTACCATCCTAGATAGACATTGCTCGGAGAAGGGAAGTGGGTTGGTGGAACCGTTGAATTTAATATGATGTGGTTGGCTCATCCCGTCGTCACATTGAATCTGCTGTCGGTATACCAGTCTAAACTGAAATTACACCTGGGTGTGACCTTGGGTGAGGGGCCTTCATATGTTCTGAACATCTACAATCTAAGCATTTGAAATCCCAACATGGTTTTCTGCTCTACAGTAAATAAAATGGAAAAACCTGTCAGTTTTCTTGAAAGGTTTAAATGTGCAGTGTATTTGTATCCAGTTGCATCAGTCTTTAAATATGTAATTTCAAACAACTACATTGTATTAGCTTAACTCCATCAAATATGAAATGCTCTTGGCTTTATTTTGTGATCAAGAACAGTTGACAAATGCTGTATGAGTTATTTTCCTTTTTCCTCGTTAGGATCAATGGATGAAGGAGTTTCTGAGGGCTTACAGTCAATGCAAAGCACCTCTAATGCTGGAGGGCACGCAGAAGATGATGAAAGGTATTATGATCTGTTCGATTTTGCATTACGGCCAGAATGTCAGACATTCAACACTCAATTTAATTCAACTTTATTTATATAGTGCCAGTTCACAACATCAGTTATGTCAAGGCACTTTACAAGTAAGGTTTAAGACCTCAACTAGACCCAACAAATCCCATATAGAGCAAGCTTTTAATTGTAGCCAATCAATAAATTGTACATTTTAATAGCAACAGCAACAACAGAGGAAAAACTCCCACTCTCAAGCAGACCTATGCTCAGTGTGGGCGGCCATCTGTCTTGGCCGGGTAGGGTGAGGGGATAGATAAGAGAAAAAAGAACACAACAACAACAAAACAAGCAGCAACCGAACACAGGCAGGATGGTTGGACCAGCAACTGAACACTGAGTGTTCAGTTGCTGGTCTGAGTCTGATGATACCTGTAGATGAGGATAGAGAGAGACAGAAGGGGAGAAGCACAACTAGGAGAGAAAAGGCACAAAGTTAGTCACATGTGGAAATGGAGGCATGTTAGTGGATACAAGAAATCGAAAAGTAGAGGAGCTCAGTGAATGAAGGGTCCCCCAGCATCTAAGTCTATAGCAGCTTAACTAAGAGATGGTTCAGAGTGACCAGAACCATCTCTAACTATACACTTTGTGAAAAAGAAAGATTTTAAAACTAGAGAGGGCGTCTGCATCTCAAACCTGAACTGGAAGCTGGTTCCATAGGAAAGGAGCTTGGTAGCTAAAGGCTCTGCCTCCCATTCTACATTTAGAAACTCTAGGAACCAGCGTAGACCAGCGCTCTGAGAACGAAGCATTCTTAAGGGAGCATAAGGAGCTAAGATAAGATGGAGCTTTATTATGAAGAGCTTCGTTAGTGAGGAGAAGAAGATTGAATTCTATCCTAGATTTAACAGGAAGCTAGTGCAGAGAAGCTAATGTACTGTAGGAGAAACGTGATCTCTCTTCCTAAGTCCAGTCAGAACTCTGGCTGCAGCATTTTGAATTAACTGTAGTCTTTTTAGAGAGTTATTGGAACATGCTATGGGTAGGGAATTACAGTAGTCCAGCCTGGATTAATGTTTCAGTATCACTCTGTAAGAGGATGCTCCTATTTTTAGCAATATTCATAAGGTGGAAGTAGGCACTTCTAGAGATTTCTTTAATAAATGATGTAAAGGAGAGATCTTGGTCAAAAATTACACCAAGGTTCCTCACAGTAGAACCGGAAGCTAACGTTCTGTCATTCAATCTTATCAACAATCTGATTCAATAATAAGTCTCTGGTGCTAAAAATCTCAATTATAATAACCTCAGTTTTATCTGAATTTAGTTGTATGAAGTTATGGGACATCCAGGATTTTATATAATTTAAACAAGTTTGAAGTTTGACTAATTGGTTTGTTTCCTCTGGTTTCATAGACAAATATCACATCAATACTATCATATAGTATCATCTGAGTGACAATTTAGAGTGTCTCCTTAAAATATTACCAAGAGGAGACATGTAAAGACTGAAAAGTATTGGACCAAGCAAAGAACCCTGTGGAACTCCAAAGCTAATTTTTGTACAGATGGAAGATTGATCATGAACATGAACAAATTGGAATCTGTTTAACAGATAAGACTTAAACCATCCCAGTGCTTTGCCTTTGCCTTCCCGACTGTTGAGAAGGCAACATGGTGCCTTTGCAATAGAATGTTGTGATCTATCGTATCAAATGCTGCAGATCTAACAGGACAAGTACAGAAACTAGACCAACGTCTGACGCTGTGAGAAGATCATTAGTGACTCTAATCAGAGTTGTTTCTGTGCTATGATGTAATCTGAACCCTAACTGAAAATTTTAATACAGGTAGTCACATAGTTGTTCAGCTAAAACATTTTTCAAGAACTTTAGAAATAAAGGGCAGATTAGATATAGGCCTATAGTTTGCAAGTTCTCTAGGACCAAGAGTAGTTTTTTTTAATAAAGGTTTGACCACAGCAACGTTAAAAGCCTGTGGTACGTAGCCTGTTAGCAGAGATTGGTTGATTTGATTTAATATGGTCGTGCTGATTAATGGAAAAACTTCTTTGAGTAATCTAGTTGGGATTGGGTCTAAGAGACAAGTAGCTGATTTAGCAGAGATAATTTTTAAAGTTAGCTCAGTGTGATCTATGGGGGAAAAGCAGTTTAAGTAAGACATAGGTCTAATCAGCAAATCTAAGGCTGTTGGATCTGCAGATTGATTTATGACGTTTATTTATGATATTTGTTGAAATATTCAGATTAATGCTTTCTCTAATGGTTATGATTTTATTAGTAAAGAAATTCATAAATTCACTGCTGCTCTAACACAGTTAAACTAATTGCTTGAGTGGTCCAAAACCATCCCAAAACCGCTTGTTTCTTAAGAGTGTGTGTAAAATTATGTTGATATAAATGTCAATTTCATCCATTATTTCTATGAAACAAACTAGACTCATGTCAAAGTGTATGTGTGAAGAGAGAGGTTTTCTGCGATTAGATCATTCCTCTTTCCTTCTGTGTCTCAGGTTGGAAGGTATTCAGTATCCGTACCACCTGTATATCAGTCCTTCTACTCGACCTGGTGGCAATGGTCCCGACCGACCCTTTCAGTGTCCAACCTGTGGCGTTCGATTTACTCGCATTCAAAATTTGAAGCAGCACATGCTCATACACTCCGGTAGGTGCAGTAAGAAAATGAACACATAAGGAATTATAAACCTGTTGGAAAATGCCATCTAAACTAATTTGCCAACTCATATAAATCATTATTTATGTTTAAAATAAAATAATTTGTTTTTACTGACCAACATGTATTTTTTTTATACATAAACATTATATACGCTGTATTGTTGAATGCTTGTAACATACTCCAAGTTGGGAAAACTACATAAGACATAAAATTAAATGTTGTACTGTGCGGGGTGATTCCAAAGTTGAGAAACCACAAGTAGAGACACATTCATTCCTCCAATTTTCATCCCAAAGACGCAGTTGTTTAAAGTAAAATACAACTGCTTTTTTATTCTTGAATACATTTCACCTTCAACAAAAGCTTTAATAATTAATATATTATTAAGTATGTTTGACTTGTGTTGGTTTCTGTAATGAACAGATTTAAACAAATAAGTACTGCACCTGTAACAAAAAACTAATCTTGGTTCTGCTTATTGATTCCAGAATAAGTAGCAAATTCTTTGTGTATAATTTGTTTATATACAAGGTTGCACATTAAAACAACAGTGTGAGAAAGATTGAGTCCAGTAAAGGGTCAAAAACTTCACTTTAGAGTCAATAGTGACAGTAACTTAGTTCTCTGCATGTTTAGCTGCACATCAAGTCTGACCAAACATTTAAGCAGCAGCATGAAATTGACATGAAAATCTCTCCTCCCCATTTGATAATAGTAGGGCATTTATAATTAAGTATTTACTTATATAGTGCAGCCAGTCCACCACAGGCTGTTACCTGCACTTAACTTTAAATAAGAAAAATGATTTTGGAAACAAGGAATCAGTAAGAACAGGAGTAAGCAGTGTTTCTTTTTCTTTGAACTAGTTAAGAAAATTATCTAACTAACTGTCTTACACGAAAAATTGAACTAGACGTCATTTCTCTTAGCCTTTTCAGTATGTGTGTGTGTGTGTGTGTGTGTGTGTGTGTGTGTGTGTGTGTTGTTCTCTGCTGTTATTCCAAAGCTACATCTCAGCATCTTGTCCAACATGCACCTTGGCGGTGGTTTTAAATAGAGCCGCAACGTTTGCAATCATTCTCCAGTGTCATCTGTGTTGAACGCAGATAATTTCACATTTGGGAAGTGGTCAGGGATGGAAGCTAATGTTCTTTTGGCCTTTTAAAGTTAGCAACCTTTACAACCAGCAAGAGGACTCCAATTTGTACCGCATGATAATATCAGCTTTGGTAAATTAGCTTAGCTGCTATGTGGCATGGTGTCAAGTGTGAGGTTATGATTTGCGCTACTTTCTCAGTCGCCCTATTGGTATCTGGAGGATAGATGGATCCTCATGGCCTCATGGCGCTCTAATTCCTGTCAGTCTGCAAATGAACTGGAGATGATTTCACCTAAGTTGTTTTCAACTAGCATTACTTGGTATCAGATAACAATTCATGTGTTATGAATGACCTGGAGCTGCAAACTATGCTAGACACCTGAATATACAATATATAGCGTCAGACATGACATCAGTCTTTACTGTTACTATTTGTAGTTTTGTCTTTTGTAAGATGTAACAGACAGGAAGGTTTTTACAAAATTCAACACAGACCAGAGTTCAGTTTGCCAAGCCTGCACAATCAAAGCACATTGCCAGTTTGATCCATTAACTGCAGCCGATTAAACATGTTTTATAGTCACATGAAGATACATTGAGGTTGTTCATTACTGTCACAACACACTGCTCTGCACCATGTATTTTTAAACCACAGGAAAATAAAATGTTTGTTAGCACGTTTCTGAATTCCCAGCTGTTTTCTTAACGTTTATTACACGTTAAAAATGTGTTGCTAAGCGTTACTCCATCTGTCTTTCTGTTTTCATTTTAACTTGCACGCTGGCCAGAATATAGTCAGTATTTCGCTGTACACATACATATATACACTGTATGTAAAATATGAAATGTATTGGTGTACCCCTCTAAAACATTAGTGTTAAGTGTTACAATTGTGGGGTGAAATCGGTTCGAAAACTATGATTCTAACATTTTCTGGATGTTTAATAAGACATTTCTGCTAAGACATCAGCGATTCAGATCCCTTTTTTGTGTTTCAAATCTTCAAATGCCTTACTGACCTTACTTACTGACTTTTAACAGCCAACACCAATCCAAAAGATCTAAAAAAAACCAAAAAAATATTTAAAAACTAAGAAAAACCTTTTCAACGTTTTTGAATGTCTAACTTTTTTCTATGTGTTACAAGTCTATGTCTTCAACATTTTTAAATGTGTTTTGAGAACATACAGCTTTATCCCTTTCAGAGTTTCACTTAAAATTTTGCAATATTTTGCCTTGTTTTGTTTCAGTATTTCGAATCACACTTCTTAGTCAGTTTTCACATCCTGCAGATTTGAAAAAGTCAGTCAGCTAACGGGTAGTCCTAATGCATTTCCACTGAGTATCCCTCAAGTGCAGAATGTAGTAGTGATACCTCTTGACTCTCACAGTTTAACTATTTGTCTATTGACAAAATAAAATAAAAAGAAAAGGGGATGAAAGAAGCATTGGGAGGCAATTGTGACCCTGATTTCACCCTATACCAACCCCCTTCATGGCCTTTTGTGTCTAAAATCAATCATCTAGGTATGCAGACTGCTTTTACATACATTTGTGAAAGTATGGGTATCCCTCAAGAGCTTGGTAAATTAAAGTCTTGAACCATGATATGTTGCCATCTGTGCAAAAAGTTAATTTTTTAAAAGATCTTTCCTGGATTTCCATGGTGGAGCAGCAGTATCCAAGCCGTAAAACTTCAAGTGCAATGTAAATCCTCTGATGCAGCAGTGTAAAGCTTAGAGTAGTGGAGACATGTTCTCTGGAGTGAATCACGCTTCTCTGTCTGGAAATCCAGTTGACATGTTTAGGCGGTTGCCTGGAGAACAGTACTTGCCTGTCTGCATTGTGCCAAGTGTAAAGTTAGGTGGAGGGGGGTTATGTGGGTTGTTTTTCAGGAAATTGGGTTTGGCTTCCTAGTTCCAGTGATGGAACTATTAAGGCATCAGAATACCAAGACATTCAAGACATTTTCATGCTCTCATTGTTGTGGGAACAGTTTGGGGATAACCTTTTCATGTTACAGCACGACTGTGCATCAATGAGTGGTTTTTCAAAATAAATTATCTTTCAGACTTCAGAAAAATCAATAAAATATGTTTTTATTTCGCTTTTCTCATGCCTCGGTTGTAAATGACCCACTGGAAAAACCTGGAAAAATATAATATACTAATTAAATCATGACCCATAGCCACAGAAATAAATGACGATATTATATCGTATTACAACAGACGATACTGTGTTGTTTTTTTGTCAGATAAAGCGTGAGAATTAGACTGTCGACTTAAGATGACATGTAAAAGAAAGAATTCAGTATTCAATTCAATGAAATTCAATTCAGTTTTATTTATATAGCGCCAATAAACAACAGCAGTTATCTCAATGCACTTTACAAGTGAGGTTAAAGACCATACACAACTAAACCCAACAAATCCACATAGAGCAAGCTTCAGAGGAATGACTCTCTCTCAATAGAGGGAGACAACCTCCAGCAAACCCAGGCTCAATGTGGGCGGCCATCTGCCTTGACCGTTAAATTCAATTCAATTCAACTTTAGTTATATAGCGCCAATTCACAATATCAGTTATCTCAAGCCACTTTACAAGTAAGGTTTTAAGACCTTACACAACTAAACCCAACAATTCTCACATAGAGCAAGCTTTCAATTGTAGCCAATCAATAAATTGTACATTTAATTAGCAAGAGTGGAGAGGAAAAACTCCCTCTCTAACGAGGAAGAAACCTCCAGCAGACCCAGGCTCAGTGTGGGCGGCCATCTGCCTTGACCGGTTGGGGTGAGGGGATAGAGAAGAGAGAAAAGAACACAACCACAACAACAAACAAGCAGCAACAGAACACAGGCAGGATGGTTGGACCAGCAACTGAACACTGGAGACACACGGCTTTGAGTCTGACTATACCTGTAGATGAGGATAGAGAGAGACAGAAGGGGAGAAGCACAACTAGGAGAGAAAAGAGACAAAGTTAGTCACATGTGGAAATGGAGGCATGTTGGCGGATAAAAGAAAAAGAGAAAAAAAAGAGCTATTGATAGAGAACAAAAGACAAGCAGCAACAAACACAGGCAGGATGGTTGGGGACACATGGCTCTCAGTCTGACGATACCTGTAGATGAGGACAGAGAGATACAGAAAGGGAGAAGCACAACTACAAGAAAAAAGAGACAAAGTTTGTTGGTTTGGTTTGTTTGTGGATAAAATAAATAGATAGAAAATCAGAGGAGCTCAGTGAATGAAGGACGTCCCCCAGCATCTAAGTCTAGTGACCAGAACCATCTCTAACTATAAGCTTTGTCAAAAGGGAAGGTTTTAAGCCTAGTTTAAAAAGTAGAGAGGGTGTCTGCTTTTCGAACCTGAACTGCAAGCTGCTTCCACAGGAGCGGAGCTTGGTAACTAAAGGCTCTGTCTCTACATTTAGAAACTCTAGGAACCGCAAGTACACCAGCACTCTGAGAACGAAGCGTTCAGTTGGGAGCATAAGGAGCTATGAGAGGGAGCCTTATTATGAAGAGCTTTTTAAGTGAGGAAAAGAATTTTGAATGATATACTAGATTTTACAGGAAGCCAGTGCAGATAAGCTAATGTAGGAGGAATTCGATCTCTCTTTTCTGTAACTCCCTACTCATATCCTATGAGTAGGGAGTTACAGTCGTCCAGCCTAGAGGTAACAAAAGGATGGATTATTTTTTCAGAATGACTCTGTGAGAGGATGCTCCTGATTTTAGCAATATCCCTAAGGTGGAAGTAGGCGGTTCTAGAGATTTCTTTAATGTACAATGTAAAGCAGAGACCTTGGTCAAGAGGACACCAAGGTTCCTCACAGTAGAACCCAAAGCTAACATTATGTCATCCAGAGTATCTATCTTATTCAATAATGAGTCTCTATGGTTTTTAACAGCAATTATAACAACCTCAGTTTTATCTGAATTTGGTTGAAGGAAGTTACGAGACATCCAGCATTTGATTTAGACAAGTTTGAAGTTTGATTAAATGGTTTGTTTTACATGGTTTTATAGACAAATATAAATTGGTGTAATCTGCATAGAAATTAAAATTTATAGAGCGTTTCCTGAGACTGTGACTGTATAGACTGAAAGGTATTGGACCAAGCATAGGACCCTGCCAGATTCCAAAGCTAATTTTTGTGAGGATGGACGATTGATCATGAACATAAAGAAATTGGAATCTGTCCAACAAATAAGATTTAAACCATCCCAGTGCTGTTCATTTGGTTCCAATGCTATGTTGCAGTCTCTGTAATCTGTAATCTTGTGATCTATGGTATTGAATGCTGCATAAAGATCTAACAGGATAAGTACAGAAACTAGACCATTGTCTGAAGCTGTGAGACGATCAGTGACTCTAATCAGAGCTGCTTCTGTACGATGATGTAATCTCAATCCTGACCGGAAATCTTTATACAGGTTATTCCTGGTGTGGTCACATAGTACGATACGATTACATATTGGCCTATAATTTGCCCGTTCTCTGGGTTTAAATGTAGTTTTTTTTTCAATAAAAGGTTTGACCACAGCAACCATAAAAGCCTGTGATACGTAGCCTTGTTAGCAGAGATTGGTTGATTTGATTTAATATAGATGGAGGAACTTAGAGTTAATTATTGTTAAATTAACTTATCCTGATCTATCTGAAGCTATCTGAAGCTGTTTAATAAAGACAAAGGCCTAACCAGCAAATCTAAGGCTGTTGGATCTGCAGATTGATTTATAACATTTGTTGAAAGACTGAGGAAGTTTTTTCTCTAATGGATATGATTTCATTAGTAAAGAAATTCATAAAGTCATTGCTGCTGAGAGGGATACTAGGCTCAACACATCTATGACTCTTACGTCAGCCTGACTACAGTACTAAAAAGAAACCTGGGGTTGTTTTTATTTCCCTCAGTTAATGATACATAATATGTGGTTCTAGCAACAAAGTGCTTTTTATATAGTATTAATCTTTCCATGCTAGGCAGGATTCACTTCATTTGTTAGAACGCCACTGCCTTTGTAGTAGAACCAACTTTTGCAAGGTCTGTTATGGTAAATTGAAGTTAGTTAGTAAGAAATGGTCAGACAAAAGAGGGTTTTGTGGGAGAACTGTTAAATTATCAACCCCAACCCCATAAGTCAAGACAATATCAAGAGTATGATTAAGACAGTGATTGAACAGTTGTTCTAGGTTGAGGAGTAATTAATAAACCCGAGTTATAGATTGCTGCTATTCCTCCACTTCTACCTGAGCTTTTAGGAAACAACCCTGTAATGGTTGGAGGAAAAGTCACGGTAGTTGAGAGCTCACACATGCTCACTACGTTCAGTTCTTTGTTCTCATAACGAGCCCATTCTTTACAGGTGTGAAGTGAAACCTAACTGGAAGGATAAATCTATTGTGTCTACCCTCAGACTGAAAAAGCTACCTGGATATGTGGTGAAACGTTTCTACGAAATAGAAGAAGTCCAGTTGCCATGACTCAATTTTCAGACAAACTTGCCTGATGTTGATTAGCTAACTATAGTTTTTTCTAATCCCCTCCCCAGGTATTAAGCCTTTCCAGTGTGACCGCTGTGGGAAAAAGTTCACACGGGCCTACTCCCTAAAGATGCATCGGCTGAAGCACGAAGGTAAACGCTGTTTCCGGTGCCAGATTTGTAGCGCCACATTCACGTCCTTCGGTGAATATAAGCACCATATGAGGGTCTCCCGACACATAATCCGCAAGCCGCGGATTTACGAGTGCAAAACGTGCGGCGCCATGTTCACCAACTCTGGCAATTTAATTGTACACCTGAGGAGTCTGAACCATGAGGCATCCGAACTAGCAAACTACTTCCAGAGCAGGTGAGGAGTCCAGGAGTGCTCACACCCATCATTTTCTCAGATCTCACCTGGATCAGAAAATTCAGTTTAGATCCTAATAGTATAATCATAGATTCATGTGATCATTTTCATTTTAAGGATTAGGTTGTGTCCTTTATTACTTTATAAAAAGTGTCCCAGTATTTATTGAGTATTTTACTGTATTTATTGGGAAACGTTGACATCTAGTATTTATAAATTATGTTAATAGTTTGTCATTTTCAGAAATATGCTTATTAAATGACAAATTTGCTCCCCTACATTGTTGCAGGTTATAATTTTCCATTGATTGGCTGATGATCGGCTGGGACTCTGGGAACAAGAACATGTTCAAACCTGTTCCAGTCAATCAACTTGCTCTGAAACGCAGACATATTACTGTCTTGGCCAAAAATATTGGCACCCTTGAAGTTCTCTCAGAAAATTGTTGCAGGTACAAATGTCTTGGTTTTTTGTGTTGTTCTAATGCAAAAAAACTAAAATAAACATATGAGTACCAAAACATTTTCACCTGCAAAGGTGGCAATATTCTTGGCCATGACTGTACATGTATACTACGTCAGTGTCTGGGCTTGGGACAGCCTTTCTTGTTTAGGAACGTAGAGTCTAATTATACCTGTACCAAATAAATAATGTCGCAATGAAGTCATAGGCATGCAATTTCTGAATGCTAGGTGCACACGTTGGCCACAGACAAGGCCTGATTGTTTATCATTATCTCTTTAGTTGATTCTCTTAATAGTAATAAAAATAATAATAATTACGTTTTTTTTGTATATGTAATGAGTGGATATATAATTTATAATATAATATTACATCAATGAAATGTGAAATCTTTTTTACTAATTCCCATTTTCAGCATAATTTAGCTGAATTGAGTTTTTTGTGTTTTGTCTACTTTAATATCTGAAATTATAAAGCAAAAGAACCAAACAAAGTTAAAAGAGATATAAAATGTGTGCCTGCTGAGAAAAAGGAGTGAGGTCAGGTCATAAGCCTAGTCATAAATTGATCTTCTTACTGTAGATTAAGTGTGAAGATTGAATAAAGGGTCAGAAGTTGACTGTAATATACAATCTCTACCAAGTCACCAAGTATTCAGTTGTTATAACAAAGTTCTGTTTCACAGAAAGTGCAAGAATGCAGTGTCGAGAATGAAAAATGTGTAGTAGAAGCCCATTTTAATTAATGATTCATTACCTTAGTACCTGAGAATTGTATTGGTCTCGTTCAATTCTTAGTTATAGATAGATATCTGCATTTACTAACCAACTTTGTCAAATTTGTCCCAAAACCCCAGACAATTTCAGACTGACTACTCTTAAAATCCTGTGTGTTTGTGAGAGCAGCACTTGGATCTCAAAAACTTAATTTGGCGTGCTCAAATGTTTTGCCATACGCTGGCATCAAACACATGATTTACCATCTCTTTTTGTTTCAGTTTGAAACCAAAAGACGTGTAAGCTGTGTTTTAATTTGCCTGACTGTTCTACTTTTTAACCAACTTAAGCCCTCATGAGTCAGAAATAGTCAAATAGGCAACTCAACTCAACAATTTTATAATAGAGGGCTAAGGGTGGAAGTTAACTACACTGTATAGTTTCTAAGTTGCTGATTTCCATGCGGGTTTGTTAGACTGACCTGTTGTGTGTGCCAGAGAGTGCATTTATGCTCATCTTAAATTATTTATTATTGTTATTTATTTTAAATATAATGGTACTGAGCTCTAGCATCGACATTCTAATTGTCTGAACATATTGGGCTGTAGAACGTGAACTTGGATAAACCTACACATTTTGTAGATCTTACAGACATTCTGTTTTGGATTGTTTACATTTTTCCCAAAACAGCTCTGTGATTTCCATGTTCACTTACAAACTGATATTATGAAACTTCATCTGCCTATCTTTTGTTCTTGAAATAAAAATCCAACCTTGCTATTAGCCTTGCTAATCTAGAATACAAATTTTTGTTTATATACAGTACTGTGCAAAAGATTTAGGCATGTGTGAACAAATGCTTTAAACAAAGAATGCTTTCAGAAATATAAATAATGATTGTTTATTTTTGTCAATTTACAAAATACAAAGTGAGCGAACAAAACAAAAATCTAAATCAAATCAATATTTGGTGTTACTACGTCAGTACTGGAAGTGATGGCATGGCCCCCACAGAGCCCTGATCAACGTCATCGAGTGTGTCTGGGATTACGTGAAGAGACGGGAGGATCTGAGAAGGACCTACATCCGCAGAAGATCTGTGGTTAGTTCTCAAAGATGTTTGGAACAACCTACCAGCCGAGTTCCTTCAAAAACTGTGTGCAAGTGTACAGTACCTAAAAGAATTGCTGCAGTTTTGAAGGCAGAGTTTGGTCAAACCAAATATTGATTTGATTTAGATTTCTGTTTTCTTCATTCGCTGCATTTTGTTAATTTATGAAAATAAATGTTTAACACTTCCATTTTTGAAAGCATATTTTTTTCTCACCTCCCTAAAACTTTAACACAGTACTGTATATATGTGTTTTGTGTCATTAAATGCTTTACTAGTCTAATTCATCCTTTTTCACCTCCGCTTTTATATATGAGGTGTCCTTGACAATTAATTGCTCCCTTTTTGGAGCTCTCCATTCTGGTAGATCTAGGAATATCTTTATTTAAAAAGTTCACTGGCCTACTGCTAAATAAATGGCATTTTTTATTTATTGTATGAAAATCAATTATTGATAAAATGCTTTTTGTCTATATTCTACTCCTGACTGAACATTTATGGCAATCATTATTTTATCTGTCTATTAAATTTTTTGGACAGTGTATGATTTAGGCTTAGGGCTTAGTCCTAAAATCTTTCTCAACTAAATAAAACTTAAAATATAGATTGTTTTTGAAACACACTGATTTTAATGTTTATCTGTAAATTTGTTATATAATGTCTAATATAACATCAGTCTAGTCATGTGCTTTTCTTTGTCAAAGAGTCACGGATAAAAGAATTATAACAGCATATTATCTTCATCCTTGCAGTGATTTCCTCGTGCCCGACTACCTGAGCCAGGTACAGGAGGAGGAGGAGGCTCTGGGAGTTCAGTATGAGCTGGTGGAATCCCAACAGCACCCTGTGTACCCCGGCAGCACTTCCACCACCACTGCCACCTCATCTTCTTCCTCAGTTCAGATGTCTGTCATCTCCCAGGTCTCCTCCTCCACCCAGAATTTTGAGAGTTCCTCTGGCTTCCTATCACCCGAGACCCTGGATCCCCTGGAAACCCCAGCCTCCCTCAAAATGGATGCTGATGAAGCGGCAGCCCTAACAGAGGAGACCAAGATGGACAACCATGTAGGAGACAGTTCCCCAGAGGTATCTGAAGAAGAGCAACAGCAACTGAAGGCCCAGGACAAGGAGCTGTCTTCCATTACCATAGAATGATTTAAGTCTTCTGCTTGCCCATCGTGTCTTATTGTGCAGTTATGTCATATGGGAGTATCTGTAACATCAATTTGTGAATTGTTAGTGTTACCATTGTTGAGTGGACAAAGGCCTCTCCAGGAGATGAGCCCCCCACATGACACTATTGCATGACTAAAAGGCTACTGATAACACAAATAAACACTCCCTTCATTCCCTTACAGTTCTGTTGCACCTTCTGTGTGAAAATTAACAACGAAGCCCACTAAACTTTAGATCACACTTAGGAACAAATACAATCAATAGACCAGATTCCTAATTTCCCACTGAATGCATCTAGATGCTGTGATTGAAATCACTTAAAGATATTGTTGCCTTGAGTGGATGCTTCACAGGCAACACAGGTACATCTACTTGAGTCTCGATCCCAATCCAGCAAAAATAATACTGTATGTTTCTCTGTTTTCTCTGCACTTTATACCCAAATGACATAATATTTCAGATTGCTGGGATTTTAGTAGACCATAAAACCTGTGTTCAGTACATACCTTGACCTAAATTACAGATTAGTATTTATCACCCTGATAGACATGTGAATGTCTGAAGTGCTTTTAAGAGTAACTTTTGGGGAGGTCACTTTTTCCCATATGACGTGAATGCACCATAAGCTTCAGTACTTTCTGTCTTGGCCAATTTGAGCTCGGTAAAATCCAACCCTTGCTCTGCTATTTGAAAGTGCCTGAAAGTTCCAGTTTTAAGAAATATGTAAAAGAAAAAGAGGTCTTGATTTTCCCAATAGTGACAAATCAAGACTACAGATTAAGCTAAAGAAAAAATCTCTTATTCCATTTGTACTGATGATGCTCAATTGTATGGGCAGAGATTGTGTTATTCCTTCAGTGCCGTTGCTATAGGCAAACTTATTAAATGTCAATATTATCTATATTGAAAATAGCTTATACTGTAGTTTTACTATTTGAATGCTGTGTATGTTGGGTGTTGTTAAATATGTCAAGTGTGCATATGTGCATTTTTTTTTACCTGAAAACAATACATTTGATGTTTTAAAAAAAGTAAAATTATATTAAGAATATTCCCTTAAGATGCACAGTATCAGCATCAAGTTTTCTCTGTGAATCTAATTCAAATTAATCACTGGTGATCTAATCTCTGGGAGTTTTGAAAAACTCTACATGAATTTATCTTTTCATTTAAAATCAATAAACTTCAAAATATTCTCCCTATCTATGTGCAATGAATAACACACTAAGTCCCTTTAAGGGACATGATACATTAACTCTTTAATGCCTGATAAATCAGCATATCATTTTGTTTAGTTGGTTAAGGTTGTAGGTTGTAGGTCCTTAATTGTAAGACCTAGTTAGGTGTCCTGAAGCAAATAAATTAAAGATGCAAACTTAGCAGCTGTAGCAAACTATATAACACAAATGTATTTAAAATAAAACCAAATTCATTTAATTAATTTCTAATTTTCTGTGCCTGCATCCAGGTCAGCGGTTGAATGGATTTTTGCCTTTTGCTACCTTTTTCAGCTAAAATAAGAGGGAGATAAATGAAAATTTAGATAGTTCATAGTAGCTGATGAGTATTATGATTTTTGCGGCTTCTTCTCTTTTTGGACTTGGATTTGGACTTAAAGCTTAGTATTTATTCAAGTATGATATAAATGGCATTAAAGGGTTAATGGTTTTTGAAACACCGTAATACTTTTGTGTTTGGAGTATTGTTGCAGTTATTACACAATTCACAGTAGACCGCTGAGTCCGGAATATCTTACTCTATTGGGGTCATTAGAGAAGGTCTTGAGGAATGGCTTAAAATAGTAATTAAAGTCAGATTTAACTTTCACTTTAAAATACCGTGGGCCAACAAAATGTAGGTCCAAAGGGAAATTTTTATTTATTTAAAACTGAATCTACAATACAAATGAATGGATCTGAAATAAGTAAGTATTTAAGTGTTGCTTTGATTTTGGGAAGGGAAGAATCCCCCACTAAACAACGTGAAAAAGTAAAACCTGCACATGGAGAATCAGGGTGTGATGCAAACATATTATGTTGGTTTCCTGTGATGGCCAGTGTTCAGTTAGACTGCATATTGTTGGTTGTAATGTGGTAACCTTGCTTCAGAAGTAATTTGCTGAGCGAATGCAAATAAAATCATAGCTGACTCATTATTAATGGTAGGATGAAGATGTTGAGGCAAGAGCTTATCCTTCACTTCAGACTGATGAGTTTGGCAGCTTGTTATGAATTTCATTAAATTTTTTATATTGACTTTGCATCAAACCTGCAACTCCTGTTACATGTGTTGTGCCAGTATGTTTGTAATTCTGTACTTAGACATTGTTGTGCCTGTACTTAAAGAAGATAATGAAGCTCGTGGTGATAATATGAGTTGAATGCTTTTCACTGTAACTGGGTTTCTTGTTCTTGGTCCCATAAAAGTTGTAGTACAAGCCAAAACAGAACATCATGTAAATTTAGACATGGATATTGCTGTGGTAAGGGCATTGATATAACACTGTTCCTGATCATGGAGATTTGTTTAGACCTGTGTTAACTGTCTTAAAAATAGCGTATTATGCCATCACATCATTCACTTTTCGTGCCATGTGCCCTCTTGACCTGGGTACCAATCAAGCTTTTTCTTAAGGGACCAAATTTTTTCTGATTCAGTGGGGATTTTCTGTGTCAATCAGTAAATGGTTCGTACTAATTAGCAAAGGGGTCCTGCTGTTTTGACTCCCTAAAACACTGTACAATGTTGTGCACTTCAGAGGCTAGCTTTAGTAAATGGACCTATTAACTCTAATTGCACAATATCAAAATTATAAAACCTATTTCTATTCTCCCTTTGTATGTCATACTTTTCATCTTTTGTGTTCAGTGTCTGTATTCAAATTTAAAATTTTTTATATTGAAATGCTGCTGTTGTTGAAACGTGAAGTGCCCAAAATACAGTATTTTTGTGAACAAATGGTGTGCAATAAATGGCCAGGTGTCGTTTTAAAACATTTTTTTTCCTTTGGAATAGTGAATATGTGTATATATATATATATATATATATATATATATATATATATATATATATATATATATATATATATATATATATATATATATATATATATATATATGCCATATATATATGCCATATATATATATATATATATATATATATATATATATATATATATATATATATATAACTGAATGTATCATTTTTATTGTATTCAAATGTGACTCAAACAGGCAATGTCAAATCAAATGTGTATCACATCTGTTCAGCTCATTTCTGTCTTTTTCTTTGTATAGATGCATGTTCTTATTGTTCTGTGAAGTGAAGAGCATGTCTTGAGTTAGCCAGGTATTATTATATTTGATGCCTCTTCATCTTGCATTGCTTTGATCTGTTTAGCATGTCTTTTTTTTCTGTTCATTACACAATGTTTTTTTAAAACGTTTCTTCAATGTACACTTGGTGTTGTATAAGCCTCCCAGAAGAAGTTTCCCAGTCTTTATAGTTTATTTAAAGACAGAAAAATATAAGAAAAAGTGTGATAATCCTTCATAATGGCATATATATTTTTGGTGATTTTTGTACTATAGTTGCTGTTTCATGGCATCTTTGAATATTCTTATTAAATGTGAATAGAACAGCTTAGTCTGGGAATAAGGGGCCTTGGTAGTCTTGTGACTGTCCTCAGTTTGTGTATATATTTATGTAAATACACAATATATACACTCATACTATGTTGCATATTCTTTATACTGTAGGCTACTTGAGTACAACCTGCTTTGAGACAGATGTTGTATTTTGTGTCTTTGATACTCTATTTAAACTGTACTGTAGCTTAGGAACTGTACAAAACATCCCAGCTCATAAAGAAACCTGTACACTGAATAGGGAGAACCAATGTTTTGCTGTTGAGTGTTTTAACTGGATCATATTCCACAGTTGCCTGTTTAAAAACTGACAAGACCACTCTGTATTTTATAGTTTATGGTTGTTCTGAATCTTCGCTAGTGTTCTGGCTTTTCAGTCCTGTTGTTATTATTAAAAAAGTAATTTTTGCAAAACTAAAATGTAAATAAAATTAAAAAAAAGTCATGAGACTAAAACGTGTCTGAATGTTTTTTCCACTGTGATGTATTTGATCTTGGTTAATCTTAACACACTTTTTGGTATGACGTTACTAATACTCGCTTTGCTTAACCCTTGTGCAGCCTTCGAGGATGTCAAAAGAATAATACGGGGTGCTCTAAACTCAAAAACCACACAAGGGTTGGATAAAACAGTAGCAGACAGACAATAAATCACAACATGCTTTATCTAGATGAACGGTTGGATGGACTTGTTCATCAGAAGACCCATACGTGTTCATTGCTTGGCTGTAACAGCTACGAAGGCTGTTTTAGCCAACCCTTGTATGTGTGTTGAGCGTTGAGCGCCCCCTATTTTACAGTGGGGTTGTTTTGATCCTTTGAAGGCCCCACAAGGGTTAAGTATGAATACAGGGGCAAAAAGTACATATAAGTCAATGCAAAGGTTACTTCCATCCTGTGCTAGTTGTTAGGCTTCAGCTATAGGCTGGTGTTTTCTGGACTCCTTTTCAGTTTGCCTTGTTATCATCTAGTTAATGTTTAGTGTTTATGTATTCAGATCTGTTCTTTAGTCGCAGTCCAGTACACATTTGCTCCATCTCATCACTGCTCTCTAGTTATTTCCATGCATGGTCAATTTCCCCTTGTTTTGTTCTGTCCCCAGTCTTCTGTTTTGGACCGTTTGTTGACCCTTCTTCTGCCTCTTATTACTGTCCTTAGACTGACCCTGACCTATACATTTGCCTTTAAAACACAGTATTACAGTATGTGTGATGCGTTTTTTATTTAATAAATTATTTTATTTAATCAAATTTAATCTGCTTTCCAAGGTTTCCCAGGGTTCAATTTACAATTATTATCAAAATAGTCATAATTATTATTACAATACAGTGTTTTAGTCTGATGACAGAAAGACCACTAGCAGGGTGCAACCAGATGATTTGTGATTGGTGGCTTTGTCACACCTGGATGTTACTTAAAGGCTGAATTAACAGTTGAGTTAAGAACTCAGTTGAGTTAAATCGAACCAAACAAGACGCAGTCCGTCCCCTATCAGAAGACGGACCCCTCCACGGTTCGCCGGGACAGAAACAGAAGGCGGACCCCCTCCTGGGGTCGCCGGAGCCAGAAACGGAAGGCGGACCCCTCCAGGGGTCGCCGGAAACAGAGACAGGAACCTGTGTGGACCCTCCAGGCCATACAATACCAGGACACCTGAGGAACATGGCGAAGACCAGAACGGACCCTCCTTGGGACCGTCGGAAACAGGGACAGGAACCTGTGTAGACCCTCCAGGTCGCACAATACCAGGACACCTGAGGAACATGGCGAGGACAGGAATGGACCCTCCTTGGGACCGCCGGAAACAAGGACAGGAACCTGTGTGGACCCTCCAGGCCGCACAATACCAGGACACCTGAGGAACATGGCGAAGACAGGAACGGACCCTCCTTGGGACCGCCGGAAACAAGGACAGGAACCTGTGTGGACCCTCCAGGCCGCACAATACCAGGACACCTGAGGAACATGGCGAAGACAGGAATGGACCCTTCTTGGGACCGCCGGAAACAGGGACAGGAACCTCTGTGGACCGTCCAGGTCGCACAATACCAGGACACCTGAGGAACATGGCGAGGACAGGAAGCAGCCCCTCCCGAGGGCCGCATATGACGAGGACAGGAACATTGGTCGGAACGTTGAAGACGATATGTGCTGAGACGAGAGGGTCTGGGCGGCCTGCGTCGGCGGTGGTTGCGGCGACGTAGAACCCAGGGTGGTCGGCGTCGGTTGCGTCGGCGAAGAAGCCTGGGCAGCCGCCGTCGATGGGCGCGGTGATAGTGCGGGGACCTGGGCGGGCGGGGGTCTGTGGCTGCTGTGGCGTGACGGCCTGGGCGGTCGGCGTCTGTGGCTGCTGTGGCGGGACGGCCTGGGCGGTCGGCGTCTGTGGCTGCCGTGGCGAGGGCCTAGGGACAGATGGCGGCGACGACTGTGGAGTCGGAACCTGGACGGACGTCGCCGGCTGCTGCAGTCGACTGGTAGGGACCAGAGAAGCTCTCCCGCGTTGAGAGAAACAGTCCTGGACGGAGCGACCTCCCCTGGCGTGGAGCAGCATGGGCAGCAGGTTCTGGGTGGCGTGGAACAGCATGGGCAGCAGGTTCTGGGTGGCGTGGAACAGCATGGGCAGCAGGTTCTGGGTGGCGTGGAACAGCATGGGCAGCAGGTTCTGGGTGGCATGGAACAGCACGGGCAGCAGGTTCTGGGTGGCTTAAGGCAGGAGCAACATGGTCAGGGTGGCGAGGAACGGCATGGTCAGAGCGGCGTGGAGCGGCGTGGTGAGTAGAGGGGGTCCGCCTGGAGCTTCAGCTCCTTCCAGATGTGGCGGGCCTCAGAGGGAGAGAGGGGAGGAGCGAGCTCCGGCGTATGGCCTGGGCCAAGGCGCATAAGGCCAGTAGAGAAGACTGTGGAGCATAGAGTAAAGGAAATTTGTTCTGGTACAGGTGAAACAGGCAGGCGCGCTGGCGGTGAGGCAGGCAGGCGTTCAGCCAGTGGACGTGGCGTGGAGGCAGACTGAGGACATGGCGTGGAGACTAGCTGCGAGCAGGCTCTTTCGCAGCCTGACCTGCGTGGCCAGAAGTCCCGGGAACCTCTCGTGCTCCTTTAGCAAGGGGCAGGCGGTGTAAAAGTCCGTAATCCAGTTTAGCGTGGTGATTCGGGTCGGCGAGTCACGGATCTCAGGGATTAAGTCTAGGAGATTGAAGAGGGACTGAATGACTTGGTCGAGGTCGGGGGTGTGGACTGGTTCAGCGGGTTCCATTGTTTGGCCAGATCATACTGTTACGGTTACGGTGATGGTGCGAGAGATGGAACAGGCTGAACCAGGTTGAGTGTGTGAAGATGACAAGTTTATTGAACAGTTTAACAGAACGATTGGGAATTTTGATGAGGCGAACGGCAGTCAGACCTCCGGGCACTTCAAGCGAGTCCAGGAAGGAGACAAGGGATGGAGGAAAATGGCTGACTGCAGGTGAGACAAACGGGAAGACACCAATCCAGGCAACAACGATTCATCCACTAAAACAATGATAACTAAAGACGAGCCGAACCGGCTGATAGTTCTGAATAGTTGCGCTATGAGCTAACGGCGCACCACAGGCGCTCGTAGCGGCAACTAGTAATCGGAGTCCAGGCACACAGTCCTTTATGTAGCAGTGGCGTGAGCCGCCAGAACACAGGGCAGAACAGAGTCCATGGCAAGAGTTGTTGACCAAGCAGGAAAAATCTGCAATCCAGTGAGTGTCCAGGCAGAGACAGGGAAGAAGACAATGAAAGCAACAACTCACTGTTCGTGGCGAGAAGCGAGGTCTGGAGATTCGAGGTTGGTCGAGACACCTTGTAACATTGATGATCTGGCAGCGAGTGTGCTGTGGAGAGAGCTTAAGTAAATGAGTCAATGAGCCCAGGTGAAAACAATCAGATGGTGAAGTGCAGACCGGAGTAGGTGTGGTGTGAGTCTCCGCCGGGGCCCTTCAAAGTAAGAGCCCAGATGGACCTGGAGTGTGGATCATGACACAACAGTCAGCTATTTCTGCGGTTGAGGTACACCTTTACCATTAGGAAAAGACAGGTCATAGATTTTTTCCACCCTCCTCATTTTGTCTCCATTACAGTTCCATTGCATAATACTGGCCTCTTACTTGCTCCTTGTAAACTTTTACTGCAGAGCCAAAAATGTGTTTGCAGATCCTTTTACGACTTGTTTACATTTTGGGTTTATCTGCTGGAAATTCACAGAGGGATTTTAGACAGCAGTTCGTGTGGACATTGATAATGCTGTGGTGAGCCCTGCTGCCAGGAAAAATAAAACACACTGCATGACTAATACATGTGATACATTCCCAATCAATGGAGGGGTCAGATTTAATGGAATATTCCACAAATCACATCATTGCCAGATTCAATAATCTTTTGTGTCTGCAGAACATTTAAGCTAGATATTCAAACGTTGTATTTCTTGTATCAAGATTTCAAATGTATTCTCTCTAGTATTTAAGACTAATGCTCTAGGTATGTGTCTTTCTAAGCTGCTAGCGTAAAGTTAAAGTTTGTTTTCATGTGTTCAGTTTGACTCTTGTACTTGCCTTCTGTTTTGAGATATAACCAAAGTCAAATCAACTTAAACCCTGGTAACTGCTTGAGTTATTCAGACCTTTTAGTCTGAACAATATCGCACATCGCATCGGTTTAGTAATAAACATCATCATCATAATAATACTATAATAAACACCATACAGTTCCTATCAGAAATTCTTCATATGATTCTCCATTTATTAAACAACTTGGGACAAAGCATATTTTGTATGAGAAATTTCAAATTATTGTCAAAAGTGTGACATAATTAAAAACTTCTTGGTTACTGATCAACATATTGTACTCAAGGTAGAAGGTGATATCATTGAAAGAAAAGCAGCAGCTGATGATGACAGAAGCTGTATGAGAGCTGGAAAGAAAACCTCAAAAGAGAAGTTGATGGCAAGATCAAAAACCTCCTCAGTGTTGATCCATCATTTAATGAAATGCAGAGCACGATGCAACTCCCTCATCAACATCTGTCAAGAATCTGAAACAGACACTCTGGAATTTGCATAAAATGAACACAGACATGCCATAAAACCACAAAACAATGTTTTACAGACTGATGGGAACAAGATAAAGTGAAATGGGAATGCCAGTTAATGGAAGAGAGAAAGTACATGGTCCAAACCCTGAAGCGCAGTGGATGGTTCTGAAACAGACTCAGTAAATGTAATTAATGACACAATGGAAAATTAATGAACTGCTGAATTAAAATGTATACACATTATACACAAACAATATCTTTGCAGAGACATGCATCAAAACTCACTGTGAGGAGCTTCAACATACAAAATGACAATGATCCAAAAGACTGATGCAGCTTAACACAGGATTTCAACACAGTAACAGGACATTTTAAGACATACATTTTTATTTCACCTGCTAAATAGACTATTATTAAGGAACAACCCTAGCTGGTTTCAGTAAAAAGTATATCAAAAGAAGAAATTGGCATTGATCTGTTGTGTGTTGTATAATATATAGATGTTACTGCCAGAACACAATAGCTGAAATTTCATTCACATCATGGTGTGATGGGTAGCACTGTCACAGTGAGAAAGTCCTGGGTTTGATTCCCGGATGCGACTGGGGGCCTTTCTGTGTGTCTGTGAGTCTGCATGTTCTCCCCGTGTCTGTGTGGGTTGTCTCCGGGGTCTCTGGCTTCCTCCCACAGTCCAAAGATATGCTTTAGTTAGGCTGATTGGAAACTCTAAATTGTCCATGGGTGTGTTGTGTGACTGGTTGTATATGTGTGTGACAGACTGGCAATCTGCCCACAGCCAGCTGGGATATGCTCCAGCAAGCCTGCGGCGAAGAAGCGATAGAAGATGAATGAACATGGGTGTGGTGTGGTGGTTTGCACTGCTGCTTCACAGCGAGAAGGTTCGATTCCCCCAGAGGCGACCTTTCTGTGGGGGGTTTGCATGTTCTCCCTGTGTCTGCGTAGGTTCTCTCCGGGGTCTCCAGCTACTTTTGGTATGTAAAGTAAACAACAACAGAAACATCTGTTTTCCTGCAAGAATTGGACTAAATAAAGCTGTAAAAATAAGCTGAACATCATAAAATCAACAAATAAGTGATTCTTAGAATGCAGGGATAACTACTTCTGTGTGAGAAGTAGAATCACAGAAACACAATCCATTCTTGAGACATACTGTAGGTCTCATGTCTTGCAGTGTAAAGTATCCACGCAGAACAGCTTGAAGTTGTCTAAAAATAATAACGTCATAGAGCAGAAACATGCAGGGGTGCATCATGCAGCAATCTGCTGCTTTGATGGCTCAAAATTCTGCTCAAAATATAAAAAAAATGTGACAAGTAAGTGGAATTGTAAGTTTCCAAGGGTTTCAGGACTGTGACATTACATTAAAGTGAAAGAGGGAATCCTGTAGACAGTAGAGTATGTAAACATTTTCTTGTTTTTTTTCCCACACTGTTGCACATATTTGTGCCTCATCTTAGCAGTCAAGTGTATGCTTGGACTGCTCCATTTATTTTCTTTCTTTCTCAAACTCTGTCTGGACTCTTTAAGTAAAACTAGTTCCACAAACTGGCCATAGTTTTACCAAACATGTCTAATCATCTAATTATTCAAAAGGTTAGTCAACAGAATGCTCCTCTACCTAATTGTTAAATAAAACCTAACTATGTCTTAACTTGTGCCTATCGTTTCAGAGATTTCTGACTCAACTACAACCTTCAGAGAATGGTCCACCATAGGGTTTTTCCCACTCTTTCCATTGCATTTCTGGGAAGTCATGGAAAAACTGACCTGACAGCAGTGACAGTAAAATGCTTATGACACCAGTGACATTTTCCAGTATTCCTGGTGTCAGCCAGCACACGTGGCCAATTTGTGGAGGCTAGAAAGTTTCATGGAACATGGAAAGAGAATTTTCATCATGATATCTGACTAAGAATGCACGTGAGTGCATCCACCAATCCTTAGGTAAACACTAGTTTCTTTAACCAGTTTTGAGAAAGGAGAGAGGCTTTGGTTATTGCAGCATTTATCACTACTGTACAGTGATGACATGGTAACCATCAACACTACAACACTGTGCACCAAAAGTTAAGGTAAACCAAGGTCAGAGAAAGCAGAAAAAAGGGGTGCAATAATAAAAAGTGGCTGGTGATACTGGGTGGCACTAAAAGTCTTGAAATAATGTGTGATTCCAAAAAACAAAAAAACCCCAAAAGAAACAACAACATTGTATATTAGAAAGCTTTAGTTGGTAAGATATGCTGGCTAAAAAATAGTCAACACCTGGATTTTACTATAAGATGCACCCATTGGTTAATTAGTGAAGTGTACATGTACAGAAATATCATTTCTGCTGGAAAACACAGTGAGGTGGATGACTACCTAAATGAAGTCAATGACCAGGTTTTTCCTCTCATGGAGTTTTCCTTCCTGATGGCACAGCCATATTCCAAGAAGACAATGCCAGAATTCACCATACTCAGACAGTGAAAGAGTGGTCCAGGGAGCATGGGACATAATTTTAACACATAGAGAATCTAGAGGTTAAGCCCACAAAGAATGGTCTAATTCCATCAGCGCAAGATCTACAACAACAGCTGTAACATGATGTAAAATCCAAATCGGTTGTTCAAGCTTAATTAATGTATTTATCATAAAATGCTCCATACAGAGCACTTTCTCTCTTTCTATTCTCATCTACAGGTATCGTCAGACTCAAAGCCGTATGTCTCCAGTGTTCAGTTGCTGGTCCAACCATCCTGTCTGTGTTCTGTTGCTACTTGTTTAGTTGTGGCTGTGTTCTTTTCTCTCTTCTCTATCCCCTCACCCCAACCGGTCAAGGCAGATGGCCGCCCACACTGAGCCTGGGTCTGCTGGAGGTTTCTTCCTCTCTAGAGAGGGAGTTTTTCCTCTCCACTGTTGCTATTAAAATGTACAGTTTATCGATTGGCTACAATTAAAAGCTTGCTATATGTGCGATTTGTTGGGTCTAGTTGTGTAAGGTCTTAAACCTTACTTGTAAAGTGCCTTGAGATAACTGATTTTGTGAATTGGCACAATATAAATAAAGTTGAACTGAATTGAACAGTAAACAGATCTCTGCAGACAGGCTGACTGACATTTTAAGAAATGTTTTTTCCAGATTGACTCAGCAGTGTATTTTCTTCTAAAAGTATTTGATATATATATAGGTAACAGGTAACATTGTATGCAGCAAGGCTGCATCATCATCAATAACAATCTATTGTGTCTAATCATGAAAATCATACAAACACCAAACATTACATATCATTAAAGGTGGTTAAACGCGAGTGGATTAATTCACATGCTGCCTAAAACTGAAATAAATACAGTATTGACAGTGATTGGAAATCTACAGTACATAACATGACATCTGTGACATTACATAAAATGTCTACAATGAAATTATCTGTGCCAAGAGCTAAACTCTAAATAGAAATTCTAAAATTTCTCACAAGAGGACAGTGAACAGTGACACAAACAATTGGTTTCTGAGTTTTCCAGTTGGGGTAAGAAAGGCTTAATGTGAGACACTCATCAACAATACATCATAATTAATTAATAAAAATGTTAGGGCATAGGAGTAATTAAGAAGTTTGAGTTACAGATTGCTGCTCTTCCGCCACCTCTGCTTTTAGACGATGTGACGTGGAATAGACTTATTGACCACTTATTTAGTCACTTAGTGGAATTATTTAATATGCCACATTTTATTATTTTATTGGCCAAGCATTCTGTATAAGGAGTCATCTTTAATTGTATTGAATCTGGCAGAGAGAGGTGTGTAAGCCTGTGACTCTGCATCTGGAGCTGCATTCTGGATCATCACTGTTTAGGTGCTCCTTAAATAAGCATAGTCTGTTCTGTTCTACTGCATACTTCATCACCCTGCAGAGTTTTACTGTTGAAGGTCTGTTTGGGTACTAACTAACTGTTCTTCTAAACTGCTTCTTAACTGAGAACAGCCGTGGTGAAAATTTATTCATTCAAGTTTACCTAAAGAGGTTTAGAATAAAACATGTGCAAGAAGAACTGTTAGCAATAAATAACATCCAGATTGAAAACGTAGCATGATATCAGTAAGAATGCTAATTTCTTTTGGGAGGGACACTTTTTTAGATTCTATGAGGTTTTCTTACATCACTGCTTCTACTGAGGTTGCAGTCAAGGTATAGAGAAGAACATACAGCTCTGTCCAACAATACTTGTAGGTATCGAGATAGAGGCTGAAACATAACTACAGGAGAAAACTGCAGTGGTAGGTTGAACTTCTGCTGTTGTGGTTAACTAACAGGCTAAAGGAACACAACATAATTAGGAAATTAAGCTTAACAGTGTTTGAATGCAAAGGGTTGAAAAGCAACTATATACACACTCTCTGCCACAGATAGATAGCCTGTTCATAACTCTGTTTATGCTCCTGTTTGTTCATCAAACTTACAGCCAATCTGCCAAAAAGTAACTGCTTATCATGTACTCTCTGCCTTTTGTAAAGATTGGTCATGTGAGTTTGCCAAGCCATGTCCAAGAAGATACAGTCTGTCCTCGCGATGTCACATTCTCCCTGTGTGCTCCTCCCCTGTATTCAGTGGTTGCAACTGTGTTTAATTTCCTGTTCAGTTAGTATTTAAGCTCCCCTCCTTGTTGGTTACGGTATGTCAGCTGAGTCATTATTATAACTCTATTTTCAAGTCCAGTCCCTCTCTTGGATCACACGTTTGTGTCCTCACATTGGGTCTTAGTCAGTTCTCACTCTGAGAACATTATTCACTGCAGGTCCTGTTCAAATCTTCACTCAGTGGGCTGACCTTTGTCTTTGACCTTTTTCACAGGAAATATGGGTGTGCAGCACAAGCTGGAGTCACAAGAAACTATAATGCCTGCTTCTGTTAGTGAGTTAAAGACTGAGGTTATGCCCTCTATGGCCTCCTGTCGAAGGGGATAATGTTTTGCATACGTGCATATGTGGTCTTGTGTGTAACTACTGCAGCACGGTATGCGTTGTTAGCACCGTCAATTCATGCTAATGTAACACTGCAAGTCTGGCAGATTGTCATAAAGTTTGTGCATCTTCCCAGGTCAGCAGGTGTCGTATTTCTGCTCATGTCTGTCAAAATTCTTTGCCAAATTCAACAAGGGTGTTGACAAATTCTAAATCAAAGTGATGTGGCTCTAGTAGATGTTGTCCAGCAGTTCTCCGCTGTGCTCCTTGCAGTACTGCAACCTCAAACATAGGCATGGTCACATTGTGCCTCGCCTGGTTCTGCTTGCAATTGGGCTGGAGGGCATGGTGGTCAACCTGTGCTTGAAGCGGAATGCCTGAAGTGGTTCCCCTGACAGCTTGTTGCATTGACTGCCCTGGTCCAGTGGTATTGGTGGTGGATGTGGCGGTGGGGCACCAAGGGCAAGAAGCCAGGTCCAGATATTCAGATTCAGTTTCAGTGCGGTGACATGTGCATAGAGAGCAGAAACACTGATAGTATGGTGGTGGCTTTTTAGCCGATGCAGAATTATTGTATTTTGCCGTCAATCTGACTCATTTCTTTTTGTAGTCCTTTTATTTCCCTGCTTTCAGCTTATTTTTTCCAAGCATTTTTAATGATTCTCCATATCTTTTAAATGTTTTCTTCTCACTGTTACCCTTTTCATGTTTTCCTCTTTTTCTTTTAACTTTTTACCCAAATTGTAAATTCTTTTTAATGAACCACTTTCTGGGAACCCATATTTTTGGTCCACACAGGAAGACAACTCTTCTCCATAATTTTCTCTCATGATATCCACAATGGCACCACACTGGATTTTCTTTTACTGTTCCCCCACTGCACAGCACTACGCATATGCTATACAATCATAGACGTCTCTGTGAGAGGTCGACGCCCTTATAGTGTCCACCGACTAACACCTTTCAATGATGTTATCTTCATCAATGATGAATACTTGTCCCAGATATGCAATGTGAGAAGGAAAATTTTAAATGACTCACCAGTTTTCCAGTTAATTAGTTATCTCTTGAATTTGCAGGATCCGTCAGATGGAGATCAGAGGCGATGCCTTTGGTCCCCCGTCTCACTCTGTTTTTGGAGAGGAGGATGAGGCTAAACCGTGTTCAGGGTGACGTCTTTCTCACTAGTAATCTCACTAACAAAGACTTGTGAAGAAGTCTTGCAGTTCTATTGTAATATAAAAAATGAAAACATAACATACATACATACAACATCCACATCCAAACTCTCTGAGCCACTGCCAAAAATTCCTTTCTTCTTATACGTATGCATTTATTATCATTATTGTTGGGGTTTACTTCAACTGTGAGAACAGACGATGTGAGTTTTACTTAGTGGACTGGACCCCACCCCCGCACACACACACACTGTTAATAGTCAAGTAAACAGCTTTCATTGCTGTACCAACCACAACTACAGACCAAAGAACCTTTTGAAAAGCTGCATGTCCACACAGGTGTCTAAATCAAACACATACACACAGAGGCCTTGAGGGAAGATGCAGTGCATAAAAGAGTGATTTAAGCAAACACAGGGTTCTGTTTTCTTTTAATTCTTTATTGCAGCTAATGCAAGGAGAATAAAACGGTGTGTATTTGGCATGATGAATTGATTGAAACTCTCTGGTCTTCTTCTGTCAGCCAAAATGTTATGAAATACAGTCATTATTTGGTGTTTACATTCATGAGGTCATTTTGGAAAGCAAACACCAGAGGTCATGCGAAAGAACAATGAATAAGCAGAGACTTGCTCATGCATGCTGCAGAGAAAAAAAGGAAAAATAGATTTACACAGATGGATTCAACATTGGAACTTCTTTAATCAAGATGGGAAACATCCAAAAACCTTCCCAGAGAGTGCAGACTCCTTACGTAAGTCAGTATAACTCTGGAAATAAGCTTGCATCAGGCCGGTGGTACCTTTCTTGATCTTCCACAGTGCCACAGGCGAAAGGTTTCACAAACCACACATTACACATACATTGTCAGTGTCATTGTCTTCCAGATTTGACCTGTTTTCTGACCAACTGCTCTGCAAACTGGTGATGGTAGAAAAATCAAAACCCAAGACAGAGAATTGTAGCTTTCTTGTGGAATTCTGTTTGTATGTTAAACATTTACATTTGACCTAGAAACCTATAACTTTCTACATGTTGGTAAACTCTATTTATGACCCATATGCTACTAACCTGTCTGCTATAGGAAAAAAGACATGAGTTGTTTGTGCTTTATCAGGCTGGCAGCACACAACTAGTGCTCACTTTGATGGATACTCCACCTAGTGGCATAGTATTATAACTACATTTGAACATGGCACTCACCTCACGTTCCCAAAATGTCATTTTACCTTTTTTTCCCAACACAGGAATAACCAACAATTGTGACACTCCATTGTTGGGTGTCACACACTCTCAAATAAAAAAATTAATGGCTCCTGACATTTACCCTTTTAACAACTCAACAGAACCCAACCTACTTAACTTTAGGTAAATTTTTACCTTTTCTTTAATTCAAACTGTATATATTGGCACGTGAGATAACACCGGCAGGGTGTATTATAACTGATACACAGGTATAATATTGTGATGCGCACAGTATGACATATGGTTGCATATTGCCAAACACCATCTATGGTGTCTCATACACCTCTGTAGTATTAACTGTTAAGGATGTGAGTGAACCATGTTGTTGGTCGCTTGTCTCTTGTGGTTCCATCTGAGTAGGCCATTCAGATCCACTCCCCCTCTCAGAATGGGGCGTAGGGCTTGACCTCTGTTTCTCCATTGTCCATAACTTCCTCTTCACCATCTCTGTCAAGCTCCCTGACTTGCTGTTGATTGTACTGTCCTTGCTCAGTTTCTGTTTGCTCTCTGGTGATATGTGACTTTTCCATCTGTCCTAACTGTCTTTCTGTGATAAAGTCCTACTTCAACTTACAGTAAACCATGTTCTCTCGTCATCGGAAGTTGTGTCACTGTGACTTGTTGGCTCTGCTCTCTGCTAGCAATGTGAGATATTTTCTTCTTCCTTGATGATATTCTTGGCTTTTCAGGTGCCAAGGGGAGGTCAACTGGCAAGTCATTGGCCAGATACAGCAGGTTGTGATGTAGGACACGTGTTTTCCTCCCATCCATCTCCGAGATGACCTTAGAGACTGAACTGTCATTTATCTGTTCCTGTACGACATAGATCATGTTTTCCCAATATGACCTCAGCTTTCCATGGCCGCCTCATTCGCTCAGATTCCATACTAGCACTCGGTCTCCTGAGTGTAGCATTGCTCCTTTGCTGTGTTAGTCATGGTACTTCTTACCACGGACACCTGACCTTCTGCTTTTTCTAGTGCAATCCGGTAAACTTCTGTGATATGCTCCGCCCATTTCTCGGCATAACTCCTTGCCGTCTGTAGCTCCTTATTCTCCAACAGTTTGAATAACAAATCTATAGGCAGGGAGCGGCACGGTCAGGGTTAGCACTCTTGCCTCACAGCAAGAAGGTTTGAACCGTTCGATTCCCGGGGGCCTTTCTGTGTGGAGTTTCTGCGTGGGTTTACTCCGGTTTTCTCCCACAGTCCAAAGACATGCAGATAGGTCAATTGGAAAACTGCGTAAATTGCCCGTGTGACTGAATACGTGTGGTTTTGACAAATTCTACTGGCTTATTCTTAGGTCTTCCTGGGCATTGGACCGGTACCGCTATTTTGATCTCTGGTACACTGGTAC
The DNA here is from genome assembly GCA_030770545.1 of Macropodus opercularis. Taxonomy (NCBI): domain Eukaryota; kingdom Metazoa; phylum Chordata; class Actinopteri; order Anabantiformes; family Osphronemidae; genus Macropodus; species Macropodus opercularis. The sequence continues at coordinate 3,378,654 of CM061110.1, forward strand.
TGATCTCCATATTGACTCTCAGCAGCTCGTGCAGATATTGCATCAAACACAGTTACCTGACTGCTTAATGATCGTCCCACAGCAGTTCAATGTAAGCCTGTAATTACTGTACAGTATTGATGATACAGGATTTGAGGATCAATTTACTTATAGGGACTTGTTTCACGCAAATTTTTGTGAATGAATGATTATCCTGCATTTAAGCACTCAACGTGTAATGTACTAGTAAGTATGTCACACACTTGCTTTACACAGCAGTGCAAGATCATAATTGTGGTTGATATCTATGAAGGTTTTAACTGGAGTATACTGTAATTACAATAACACACAGCTGTTAAAGCATGTAGCTATGATATATGTAATGACAGGGAGACGTTGGAGAGCATTTGTGAATTAAATGAACTAAATTCGAGATCATGTCTCTGCGGAAGATCAACAGGTCTGATTTATTCTTGCCATTTTCACCTCTCTACTACAGTATATAATTATTATGCACCAACTGCTAGTTTATTAGTTGTTATTCATATGCATTATTTAAGAACACACACTCATGCCATAGCACATTTTGTCACATGCGTGAGTGCAGGAGCCTTTCCATGTAATGATTTATGCATCACAATGATGTATGCAGTGCCTTAACTGGTTCCATATCTGTCAGTGGTTAAGGACACAGCTGCGGGCACGGAAATATGGACAATGACTTATTGGGCACATTTTTTCACAAGATTCGGTCGGTCTGCAGCTACTGGTACAGCTATAGGAGCTATAATTTCACATGAGCTTATTTTTGTTGAATGCACACAGTTAAATTATGGAGTGACAGTGTTATAAGAACATGTATAGAGTGTTTGATTTATTGTGACTCTAGTACTATTCTGTGAACCTACATGCAGCAAAAGCACTGAGCTTCACAATGTTCAGCAACAACAAAACAATCCTGAATCTTATAGAGTTTGTCTTGTCAACTGGAAAATTAAATTTGCAAACTGAAAGCTAAAATGCTTGTGTTGACACTTGAAAAAAATAAATAAATGACCAAGCTAAACCTAAAACTACATGTAAGGTTTCTCAATTCAAATATGAATAAATAATATAATAATATATTAAAATAAATGTTATATTCAAAAAATTTCACCTGTGTTTTAATATATGTATATGTATGTGAGTTGCTAATCTTTTTTTAGCTTTCAAATCTTATTTTTTTCAGTTTCAGTATTTTCTGGCGTAGGAGGCGGGACTAATATGGAGAACTTATCGAAATCGTTTTACGGTCAAATTGTCTTCATCAGCTGTGGGAACTGGTGTAATTATGGGAAATACCTAATCAACAATTGCTTGGGACAAAATGGACATCAGAAACAAGGTTATACTTTGTAAGCATATTCAAAACATCCATCACTAACAAACTGTTCAAAAGCCACTAATACTCTAGCATAGTGCAAAATAAAGTATCCTAAACTATATCAAAACACGAGAGCATTTAAAAGAATGACTGCAAAGCCAAGACAAAAACAACTCAGAACTGTCGAGATGTGTTGACATGAGCACATGATCTGACAAAGATACTGTGGCAGAGTGGACCTTAATTACAGTACACTAAGTAATGGGAATGTGCCTGTCTTTAATTTGGCAAAGAAAAATTACAGGAAGTGTATGTGGAAATGTCTGAGGGGCGTGGACAGTGTAGGTGAGAGAAGAAAACTGGAAATAACCAAACAGAAATTCAGATTCTAATGCATTACAAAGGACCATTTTAATATTACATGTGCCAACTTTGAACATACGAATAATCAGTATTTAGTTTTCTTTAATAAAATATAAAATAAAGCATGAACTCAGTTGTCAAAGAAATGCAATTTGTCATTTGCATTCCATATAATCAAATATGTAAAGTAATGTAATGCTGTTAACTAACTAGTCCCGCATGCTTATATCCATATCTTTCATATTTTTTGAAATATTACGCTTTTTCATTAAACATTTCCTATAGACATGAATGGAGTATTTCAAATAGTCTTCTACTTAGTTCTCTTTCATCTTAAATACCTTCGGCATACCTTAAGCTACAGATGCCATTTGAATTGATTAAACTATTCTACAGACATTAAACTAAAAACGTCTCTTTTCAGTGTTTTGAAATCTTTTATAGTTTTCGAACTGTGAAGCTTTTACATAGCAAAACCGAAAAGAGAGAGACATTTCGCTGTATTTGTCTTGGAGCGCCGGGAGCAACCGCTTCTGTACAGTTAAACGCCATTCATTTTGCTGTGTGACTTGCGGGGTAGAAGAGACAGATTGAGCGTTTTGTCTTTCAACATAAAACTCACACAATTTGCAGATTAAAGTCTCAGCTTTCATGCGGTAGTTTTTGTGATTACTGTTACGGTTTTGCCGCAATAAGGCCATTTAGTGGACTTCATTCTCATCAGCGCGTCGTCAGCGGCCCAGGCTCTTATAGACCTGCGTGCGTGGCAGATTTCAGCTGGTCACATGGGCTGCGCGGTTACTTTGCTGCGCTCTGCTGCTAGAGACTCCGATTCAAATCTACCTTTAGACATCTGTTTTTAGACTGATGTTTGTTGTCACCACATCTTCTGCTTGTTGTAGCAATGCTTTTAAAGCTTCAGCAATGTCAGGGAAGTCTTGCAAAATTCAATCAACATGTCTTAGGGGTTTCTGTACTTTTACTGTATGGATCAACTCAGCTGTTTTTCGTGAAATTATTCAATTATAAATGCTTACTTAATGTTATTTAATTATGCTTTCTTTTGAAATGTAAGACTTTTAACTTGTTCTGGACATGTTTACCTCTATTTTAGGCACTTCTATTTTTCCTAAACTACTTTTAACAATGTTTTACACTCATGTTTTACAGCTACAGTCAACATTTCTTCTGGAAATGCTAGGCCTAGTTACAATTGTATCTTTATCTTATTTGGAAATCTAGCTCATGCGTGCCAATGTAGGCCTGCAGCACATTCAGTGTTTTAGCATTTTGTCACTATATTTATTTGTCCACACAAATATCCCCTCACCCCAACCGGTCAAGGCAGATGGCCGCCCACACTGAGCCTGGGTCTGCTGGAGGTTTCTTCCTCTATAGAGGGAGTTTTTCCTCCACTGTTGCTATTACAATGTACAATTTATTGATTGGCTACAATTAAAAGCTTGCTCTATGTGGGATTTGTTGGGTTTAGTTGTGTAAGGTCTTAAAACCTTACTTGTAAAGTGCCTCGAGATAACTGATGTTGTGAATTGGCGCTATATAAATAAAGTTGAATTGAATCGAAGCCCTACAGCACAGACACATGTTGCATTTGCATAAAAAACACTTCCATGGAAACAGATACTGTAGCAGAAAATACATTTGTTGAAAGGTGGATTGATTGAACTAAACAAAGTAAGCATTTGGGAATAGTTACACACGTAAACTAAAATTTGGACAGTCAAATGACTCAGAGCCCTTTGTGTTACCATCAGAATGTACAGCTCTGTACAGCTCTTTCCCTTCCTCTTCTGTCACAGGTGTCCGTTGCAAAGGGAGCTGTGCATCCCTCTTATCTCAGTCATTAACTGATAAAGGTACATACTGTCTGTGCACATAATATTATTTCCTGACAAATTTACTGTGAGAATTATTCCTATTAACAAGGAAGTGTGCTTTCCTACTTCACTGTAAACACCAGGACTGAGCTTAACGTAAACTTATTTGGAAACACTGTGATGAACACTTCTATTCATGTGAAAAAGTTGTCCCACTGTAAAAAGTAACAAAACAGTATTAATATTTAACTTCATTTCACACAATGAACAACAAAAGAAATGTGTTAAAGGATGAATTGGGTTTATAGTTACACTACATACTCTTACAGTTCTATCCTCCGACCCACAGAGGTGCCTTTATTTCTGTATGTTTTCTGTTCACTCACCTTGCTGTTTGCATAATTTCCTGTTTGCCATGGTCAAATCACCACAATCACTTCACTTGGTCTACTGTATACCTGTACTGTATAAGGATTCCTTCACAACTTGCTAGTAATGAGTTTATCATTTGTCTTTGTTCTTATACATTCAAATATCATCTTTTTCGTTTGTTTGTCATGTCCTGACCACTTTTTTCCCCTACGTTTGTCTTTGTAGAGGTTCTTCCCTGCCTTGTGAGCGCGCATTTCAGTTTTTGTCCTTATTTTGTTTCTGCTCATAGATAAACTTTGTGTTGTATTACTCATCCTATCTGTTTCAGAGCCAGCTCACACTGCCTTACATGTATCAGGATTTATTTTGTGCGTGAAAAGCACTAAAATCACTTCGATTCTTTTTTTTTATTGTTGTTGTAACAGTTGACCTTTGTACAATGAGTATACATTAATTGGAATACCAACCACTGCAAATTGAATTGTTTGCAATAGCTCTACAGACAGTAGGCACAACTCAGTATCCCTGGAAAACAGACACTTCCCATCAGACTTTGGTGTAATAAGAAAATGCTTCAAAAGGAACCTGCTGCTGTAGTATTGCCTATTGTGAGTGTGAACATACTGATGCTAGTATATAGCCCAGACCAATACTACACGTCGTAAAACCTTGACTAGCCATGTGGAGGCACTAAACTCATGATCAGGTGAAATTGCACTTTCTCTGTCTCTGTAACTCTTTCACTGTTCATTTAAAGGACTCTTTTGTCAACATGAAAAAGTCTTTAAAGCCTCTTGAGTCTCAGGCATTTAGTAAAATACAAAAGACCTAAATATGCTATGTTATTGATTTGTTTCTAATCATTAACCCCTGCGTGTGGGTGGACTATTCCACAAAACTGTATATAAAAGAATTGCATATCAATAAATACTGCTCCAGTTGTAATACAGGTTAGTATATTTCAGTGAGCCACAATTAAAAGCACCTGGTTCTATTAATGTCATGATGAAGAAGGAGTGATTAAACATTTTAATGCTGACCATGAATGACCTTGACCATGATGGTGCACCACAGGTTGCTGTACACACGCTGAGCACCATACAATTAACTACTGTAACACCACCAGGTGTTATTTTATTTAGGCCAGTGAGTCTAAATGTGTGATTATTTTGTTGTACACTGTGTCCTCTGTCACTACTGTCCTAGTTAAGTGTCATTTCATGTGCATGAGGCATCAGGTGTGAAATTCTGCAGGCTGTTTAATGACAATACGTGAAACATGTTTAATCTTTGTGACATATAACTACAAGACGAACACCATATTGCATGTAAATATGAACCTAACTTGTGGCAATTTATTATATACTGTACATAGGTTATCTGGTTGTTAGCAGTGTCACTGTATAATCATGTGTGTTGAAATCTAACCATGTTCATCATGTCAAATAGTTTCATCTTGAAAACAAATACTTTCTTAATTTTTTTCTTCTATATGTTTTATTTATCTAAATGGTCACTCAAACTTAAACAACAGCACACAACAACAAAATGAGGAAAAAATACATCCTTTTACATCCAGATGATGCGTTGAGGGCCAGGGAAGAATGACAAGCTCTCTTACATACTCCCGATACTTCCAACTCCTAATCTTGACTGTGCATGCAAATAGTCAAAAAAACGTCCCTACCAAACATTTGCATTTAAACAAATAGATAAAGGTCATTTTGAAAAGCTACCTCCTCATGACTGCAGTGTGAGTTGGCATGTTCCATGTGTCCCTGCCCTCCTGTCAGTGTGGTTAAAGCTCCCATCGTGGCATGCCACACCACAGTATGGTGCTGCACTCTGGGATTTAACTACTGTAGGCAAATACAGCAGAGGGAGAACAGAGAGGCCTGTGTGTGAGTGTCAGACTGCTCCACAGCATCATGGACACAGGTAAGAAACATTCATTTATATGATATCATGCTGACAATTGCTCCTGCAGCATCAGGAGTGTTGCAAACATTTAACGTTAGGATTTTATTTTGAGTGACAATTTTTTTGTGTTTTTGAAAATATTTAAGCTTTCCTTCGCTCATTAAAATATTCTATTAGATGCAAGCCATGTATTTGTAACCGTATGTATCTATATTACAAAAATCAGTATTTAACATGTCAAAGTAGCTTTTAGTATCAAGCGCTAATAATATAATTATTATTTATAATATTTCAAAACAGTGTCACGGTCAGTTTCTTGGCAAAGCAAATGTGCTAAAAATGATAGTTTCCATATTTTGGTATGACCCATTACACAATTCAGATTTTGAAGATTTTCTATGGTTGAGCAAAGTAGGGTCTTATCTAAAATATCCATTCAAAATGCTAGGATCTTTTCCATAAAGTTTTTTGCATGCAATATCCGTTTGCATAATAAAGTTTGCATTTTCATTGAGTTTATTTTTTTGCTTCCTAGGAATGTGACCAAATCACACCAGCACACATTAAAGATTTGTGACAGCCAAATGTAATAAAAATTCACAATTCTCATTCACAATTTCAACTTTTACGCAACTATTTAATTATTTTCTAATACTGGAGTTTTTGTTGAACCAATGCTAAACACCAGCAAGCGTTGGAAGTAAATTGTCTCTTTTTAGCAGTAAATTTGCATTGACCAAACCAAAGGCCATTTCCATGACATTTACACACCAATGCCAAAGTGTTGTTCACCTATATGCATAAAACTGTGAAACATTCAAATGAACACACATTTGTGGGGATAGATGAAAATTTGTATAGAGTTTGGTACAACACATTGGACCGTTTCTTTATTTCTTCTTTCTTATTTCTTAAAATGTTTGTTCCTAGAATATTCTAAGAGAGTGTACCAAGGTGTTCGAGTCAAGCATACGGTCAAAGACCTGCTGGCGGAGAAGCGATCTAGGCAGACAAATGGACCCAGATATAGTGTAAGTGCAAACTGCTCTGCTTTTGTCCCATACTGTTTCTTCCCCACATCATTTTTCTTCCAAACCAAACATTGCAGCCGGGGGGGGGGGGGGGGGGTCTTTTAAAAATGTCTTCTCCTTGTTTACATTTTACCGTGTATTGTGGACAAACATGTAAGATCCATTGACCACCTGCACCTCCCTCCCTTCCTACCCCCACACACCACGTCTGTCTCTGCTACTCTTGAGTGCTTGTAAAGCCACTCAGTAAATAGCTGAGCATGGTGTGCGTGAAGAGGGACACAAAGCACCGAGCTTTATCCTTACCTCACAAAAGAGCACTAACATAATGCTGTCAGTGGCGACAGTCATGATTTTCCCTGAGGTGGAGGCGGGTGCGGGGAGGGAGGATCGAAGTGGACAGGTATTCTACACAGACAGAAAAAGGCCAGTGCAGAAGGCTGCCTATGCAAAGTTTTATCCACACGCACCTGCCAGTCGACATTGTCCTCCACTGTGTACAGGCCACGGACAAGCCTCCTATTGTTGTCTCAAAAACAGACGCTAACACACTTTTTCACACACACACACGTAGCCAGAGAAATCAGACTTGGCTTTAGTCATCTGCATGCACAAGCAAGAATAGCTTTTCACTCCCCACAAACCACCTGTCTAAAGGCTTTTACAGGACAGTATCCACTGTATGTTTTCTGTTGAGCATTGGCATGTCCACTCAATAGATATGTAAACCACTAATGACTCAGGTAATGACAGAACTGAGTAAAAACCAAAAGTGATGTAACAAGTAGATGTAACAAAGAAGTCCAAAAAATCCCTTTTCATTGAGACTGTGCTTTGACATTAGAGTTATAGTTAGTAACAACAACGAATTGACAGTTTGTATTAATGTCTTTACGTACATGACAACACATGTGGTTTGGATAAGTGAGGATGAGGTGTTAACCTAAAAAATTATGCCTGATACCATCTCTTGATGGCAGGCACGAATGGTCTTACATCGGGCTACTAGACATGGAAGTACAGTAGCTGTTGGGTGAAGGGGAGTCAAGTATCCAAAATACAGGCTGCTTTGGTTACTCTGGGAAATTGGAAAAGAAATTCCACTTTTGGAATGAATATTATATGCTTCAAAATTCATTTTTACAGGTGAATGTACCAACCTAAACTACTAACTTGTAGTAGTTGTTGTTGCTAAACTACCACAAAAAGATCTAATATTTATGAATGGAAGTATTATTACAATGGCTAAAAAATTACTTGGTCAGGTCTAACTATTTGTTATTCTTATTCCTTTCTGTTCATAGTATTTCGTGGTCAATTAGATGGACTATGGAGCTAGTACAGCATCCAACACCAGGTTAACTGTGACTTCCTTCTACAGCACAGTGAGAACACGGGTTCTGCATTAGACTTGTGTAAAAAACAACAACATTAAAAACAAGGATAATATATCTCTTGTGGATTGTTGTTTTAGCCTAAGTTAACACTAATTGACCTAAAAAAGGCCAGTTTAATGGAAGTGGCATACTAGCATTATTGTCTTACAGAAAGAAGTCCCAGTTTGTGTGTTTTATGGTCCTACTACAGTCCAGTCAAAAGACATGCAGTCATTTAACTCGAAACTCTAAACTGGCAAGTAGAAGTAGTGGCTGGTATCAGGTGGAAACTGTTGCACGGATGCAGAGTTTTGTAGTGGTTGGCACTCTTGTCTCACAGCAATGATGTCCTGGGTATATATTTATGTTTGCGTGGGTTTCTTCAGTTTCCGGTTCCTCTCATGTTGCATGTTAAGTTGATCTAGGATAGGCTCCAGCACACAGGTGATGTGTGAGTGCATGAGTGACACACTCTTGCAATCTACTCTCTTTGTTGCAAAAACAGGGCGCTTCTTAAGTTTGAGTTAATTTAAAGTTTAAAATAATTAGCAATTAAACTTGTTCAGATTGCCATACCTGTGAATCTCACTTAGGCTGTGGGGTATTTGTTGTAAGCTGCTGTTCTACATTTTAGGCAATTTCATTGTGGTTGTATTTTTTAAAATTACATTTTATTTTGTTAACAAACCTGTTCAGATGTTAAAATTAAATTATTTCACGTTAGAATGTTGAAGTTTTGTTTTTTAACACACTTTAAACCTTAAAGCTGCTGAGTGTTAACTAAACCCATTCAATTAAGGAATTCGAACTTGAGGTAAATTGCCCTAACAAGTTGGCATTACATATGATCCAGCAGTGTAAAAAAAGTGCTTATAAGTAAAAATGTCTACGTCTCTAAAGACTAATTATACAAAACCATCCTGAAAAATGACAGTGTGTGTGTTTTCAGTGTGTGGCAGCATATGGAAAAATGTGAAAATGAAAAGTGCTTTGCATAAGAATGAAGGTTTTTTTTCTGTGAAATATGATTAAATATATCCATCATTATTTCCCCACCCCCACTCCACAAGATACACACACACACACTGTCTGAGCTTGAGTTCGCTGATTTCCATACGCAGCCTTCAGAGATGCACTGAGCCGTACCTGGGCCACATGAGGAAGTCTTGGCACTGGCAAATCACATTCAAATTCAGTCCTCAAAATTTGCTTGCCTTCCAGCCAATGCAGGCTTAATATCAGCACTTTCATGTTAGCAATATGCAAACAAGCCTGCCAAACCCTGTCTATGTCTCTTGCTCTCTGGTCCCATTCACTCTGCACAAATCAGCATGAAAACCAATACCAACAAACCAACCAACAAATTGTTGATATTGTGAGTCAATATCCTTTAAGGATAAAGAGGAAAAATGTGTCGAAGGTTCGAATACAGTTATTATTTCTACATTTGAGATGAATACTGGAGACATTTTCTTGATCAACTATGTTATATTTATTCAATAAATTCTATCATTTAGATTCCTAATGGTAGTCACTTTTTCCACTGTGGAAAACTTATTTTTTACCATCAGTTCTCCAGGAAGTTTTGCTACCTCCCACAGTCCAAAGATAAGCAGTCAGGTTAACTGGCAACTCTAAATTGCACATAGAGTGTAACTGTGAATAGTAGTCTGTCGATAAGTGATACATCTGCCTATGATGCACTCGCAATCTGCCCAGAGTATAACCCAACTCTTGTCTATAGTTTGGCCGAAGGTGGCGGCGTTGGATTGTATACATTACCCCACTGACCCTTAGAGTATAAGCAGTTCAGATGATGAATGTATGAATGAACTTCAGTGTCCTCAAAACAGTATAAGACTCAGAGATGTCCGTCTATCTAAACGACAACTCCCAAGAAAGTATATTAATATGAATCTGACACAAAATGTGAGTGAGACAAAAGAATGGTCACTGTCATGTGAGATAATGGATGGCTAAACCTTAGTGTGATCCACTTTCACGCCTCTCATTTCCTCTGATGGTCCTTCATCTTTACAGATATTAAACCTGTTTCTTTTTATCCCTTTTTATCACCCTTTTTATCTGTTACAGGGTGGATCAAGCAGTCCACCATCATTTGTCCAGGTGCCAGGTTAGTCTATATCTAGTGAACCAATGCTCCTCATCCACCCTTTAGGCGTGAATAGGCTGTTGCTACAGATCTGTGTCTCAGTAACTTCTCTCTTTATGTGCAGGCTCTCACATGCTGCCCAGCTATTATGGCATGAGACGTCCCTTTATCTCTGAATCAGACTTCTGTCCATCCACCAAGCAGTTCTCACCTGATGTCTACTCCTCTGCCCTTGGGGGCAAAGCTCTTGGCTGCGAACCCTCCACCATGAGCAGCTATTCCTCCCTAATTGACAGCTACTACCCAGAGACCTTTGGCGATTACCGCAGTGCTGCCGCCTTCTCCAGCTCCGGGGGATCCTTCCTCCCTTCAACTGCTCTCTCATCGCTGCTGCCTCCCTTTGGTGTTGAGTCTTCACATTCATTTCTGGTAGGACTCAGAACTCATCTCTTTGTTTATGGGGATGATAGTAATGACAGACCTTAGTAAAACGACTTTTCAAAATTTTCCACATTTTTATAGTGTGTTTGTTTCCTGGGTAGTGCAACTCCGTCATCTAGGAAAGCCACATGCATGTGTTATAAACTGGCAAACCTGGCAAACCAGTTATTGTCACTATGGTCACCATCTCTGAGCTGAGCAATAAATGTTTAACATTTAAATTTGACTCTGTAAATTATCACAGTAAAGTGAAAGCTCACATCGTCTATAAATAAGAAGAACTAGCACGTGGGTATATGTTGTGAATCAAATCAAGTGGATTACTCTTGATGCTGTCTTAACATACATTGAATGAGGCCTTCTCTGCATAGTGGACATTTACAGATGTTTTCCCTATCTCTACGTGATCAGGGACAAAATAATAGTAACATTTAGTTTTCTAAAGTTGAGACACTACAGGCAAAAATTAGTATATAGTGGAAACAGGGGATAAATATCTGACAGTTCAGATTGTTGAACTGTTCAGATGTTGACAGGAAGTTGTGTGTTTGGATCAACAGCACCTTTCAGACTGGCTCACAGAGATGCTATGTAAAGCTAAGGGTAGCAGATTCAAGATATTAAAATCTATATTAACTGAAAATATGGTTATTAGCTATCGTAGCAATCAGATACAGCACAAAGTCTGTTTATTGTCTCTAGGCTTACTGGTAAATATAGAAAAACTAAATGAGTTACAGGGAAACATAAATGACATCACATCAACACAAAAGCACACTTGTTCTGATATCAGCCTACTGTTAGGACAGTATCAGGTGGCATGCTTCCTTTAGTCAGCAGAGGAACTAAACCAATGAGTGTTTTCTCCTCTCTTCCTGCTTCAGAGAGACTCGTGGGACCAGTCAGTTCCAGAGCCAGTGTCCCAGGTGGAGGCTCTCTGTCCGGACAGTCTGGCTTCCATCAGTGTCCCACCCTCTATGCCAAGCCCAGAGCCCCCAGGCAGCCCATCTCAGTACCGAGCCCCTAGCAGGTGCTCTTCCAGCGTTCAGGCTTACACCCTGCACCCGCTGGAGGATGCCCACTACCACCCTCTGACGACCAGCAGTTCCTACTCTGTGCCGTCCTCCTCCTTCCCCTGCCCTTCCTACATGACCAGCTCTGTCGGTGACCTGGTGACCAAGATGGTGACGGAGGAGGCTGATGGTCACAGCAGTCTCACGCCCAGCAGCGAGGCTCATACCTCCTGGGCTAAAGAGGATGGGGTGAGCTCCTGGTCAACCTTCGAAATCAGGAGGGCCTACTGACTAGACAATGGTCCTCAGACTTTAGAGGAAGAATTCACTGGGACATGTTTTGTTAATAGGACATTTTCAATGCATTCCCAAAGTATCATATTATCCATATTATCAATGTCATGTCAATGTCACGTTTACTTGTTTGTAAATATGTATCTTTTTGTTTGAGTTGACTAAAATTGAGAAATATGGAAAGAAGGCTGTTAACATGTTAAAAAGATTTGAAATAAAAAAAAATGGAAGTTGTGCTTTAATAAAATGTACATTATATGTGTCTATATTTGTGTGTAGGTGAGAATAAACAGGTAGGTCATAAAGTAGGATTTCGGGATTGGTATAAGTCAAACTTTTAGTGTATTGAATTTTAACCAAATAAATAATAGTAGGGTGAATTAACAGGTCATCAGCCTGAGTCAGTTGAAACACTTTATTGCCACATGTGGTGCATATTATGTCAAGACATTTTCCCACTTCAAAGGAGAGGAACACAACATTTATAATGTCTGACCTTGCAGCACTTTCCAGACATGCTTGTTGTGAATGGAGAACTAATGCTTCCAAAACTGCCTATATGAACAATAATTACTAATTTGTGTTACAATATTAAGAATATGCTGTCACATGTCGTAACCCTGAAAAATAAAGTTTCCGTATAGCTGTTATCTGTTGAATCTGGTGCATTTATGTGGAAATATGTTCATTTCAATGAGTTCCTACACATTTGTCCATCACAGCACTATCATCTGGTATCATCGCCATTAACTGTGGTAAAAAATATATTCAGACAGAGACAGTTTGTATTTAAAAAACACAAGTATTTCATATTATAAAATATGGTGAGATTTTGTACTTTTTATGCGATGCACCACAGTGATTGCAATGATGCAAATTGTGGGTCATTGTTCCCCGAAGAACACACCAAAAACACCTGACATAAAAACTAGATCAGATTGGTTAATTTGTTTGTTTGTCTTTAGGGGTTCTGAACCTGAGGCAAGATAGGGATTGAGTGTGATTTTTCCAGACATCATGGATGAATTTATAATTGACATGGCTGCAAAACAGATTTCATTAAACCCAGTTTAGTTATTAACGGAATTTATTTTGTGTTCCCCCTGTTCTGATTACTGACTAAGTTGCACAAAACATTAATAAAATAAAGTTAGCCTGATCGATTAATGATAGATTAACCCTAATGACTTGTGTTTTAGTTTGGCTTTTAACAATATAATGCGTCATATTCAGACATATTTTATAGAGGTAGTTTTATACTGCACTACACAGACTGATGTTACCACCAGGTGGAGCCGCCTCGCCGTTGCTACGGTATACTGCTCCGCTATACGGAGAGAAGAGGCAGATGCTGACCAGACCAGACCAGAGAGAACAAGAGGAAAAATGTCTTGGTATATAACGCATCAAACAAGGAACTGTGTTATACGTGTTAGTTACTTATACGAGACGTTTAAAAGGCCCTGAAATACCATTTAGCAAAAACATTATGTATCATCTATCTAATTTGTTGGTGGTGACGTTAGCTGCAGGAGTACTATAAAAAAAAAATAATCTTTAAACAGGTGTTGCACGTATTGGAAAATTTAAAGTGGTAACCAATAAGCACTCTAAAACACCAGTTTGAGAAAGAAAGTCCTGTTTGGAAGATTGTTATTAATTAAAATAAGATCAAATACGCAATTTATCATTTGCTATATTTTAATTGCTAATTTAATAACTAATCCACAATCTAAAAACATTAGAAAGTATACAGCATTATTATATACAGGTTGTTAAATTGATATACAATGAATGTTGTTGCTGTTTGTTAGACATAATTATCACATAAAAAGACAATATTTTGTTTTTATTCACCCTTTAATTAAAATAATTACTGAATTAATGAAGTACTAAAGCAAGCAGCTCGAATAAAATCAGTAACAGACACTTCTGCTCAAATGAGTTTTTGTGCATATAAAAACCTTTTTGGTAATTAATTTTTATTTGACATAAATAAAAGTGTAAAGTTTAAACTTTTTGTATCGCACAGTCTTCTCTCTCCAGCTGCGGTGCTCACAGAGCACCTTGCAAGAGCAGCTTTCAGGCCTGCGATAATAAAGATGGCTACTGCCCTTTGCCACGCCCACTTCTTTCCCATTTTTATGTGTTTTCTATCTGAAATTAGTCTTAAAAATATGATTTAATTAATAGTTGAGACTTAAAGTAGCTTCGGCGGACGCGGGATCGCACATTTAACGTGATTAGCGGTGTTTAAGTTGTGCACAAGAAGCATCCTGTGCTGGAGTGCTTAATGAGGGGGTGTGATGCTGTGAGAATGCAAAAGGAAGATAAAATGAATAAAAGTATGATTTCCTTTTGGTCAAAATAAATGAAATACACATATTATATTGTAGTAGAACTTCTATTATGTCTATGCGTTGTGATTTTTAATGAAAAATCTTTATAACTCGGTTGCCTCTGAATATTCAAATTGAAAGTAACGCGCAATCAAATCATTGTCAAATCATTGAGTTCTAGGGGTTTTAAATAGTAGGCATGGAGGAAGAAAATCTCAAACTAATATATGCTCAGCTATATTAGACATTAGTTGCATGCTCAGACTATACTGTAAGACAATTTTGTTGAGATTTTTAGAGACTTTTACACAAATTTCGTTCTTGGCCATTTTGCTGAAGCAGAAAAGGACGTTGTGGAGCCCCATTGGTCTTCTCCAGACAGCCTCTCTTTATCTGTGCCATCATGTCCGGTGAGTATCACTTAGAATTTTCATCTGGAAATCAATTTTGAAGTCTTTTCTCCTGTTACGACAAAAAGAAAGAAGAGAAGAGATGGGGGAAAAATAAGGCAAAATTACTAAATCGCATTAGAGTAGCGAAGAAAATGAGCAATCTTTTTACCTGAGCTTATTCATTTAATTACTGATCTAAATTCCATCTAAAACGGCAGCGAAATTCACTTTACATGACTTTATATGATGAACGTTTCTTTTAATTACACCAATTTCCTCAACAGACTGGGAAAGTCGAGTTCTCCCATTCACACACTCCTACATGTTGCTCTACCCTCTGTTATGAATTATGTGTACTACTTCCGATCCGATCCGATCCATGCATGTTCTGACACACGGCAAAAAGTGTAAATGATGACTTTTGTAATCACTTTTGTTTAGTTTTTTGCTAATGTTTAATTTATAAAGGAAATATTTCTAATACGTCTTATCCTCTCTGTCTCAGTCAGTGCGTAAACAGGACGTTATGAGGAACTGTAACAGAGTGGGATGTGTCTGCAGTGAGATTTTCAATCACTGTTTGCCACATTTAAGACAAATCATGAAGTAGCATTTAACTGTATGAATATTTATCAGATGAGGTTTCGCTGCCGTGGTTGCTCTTATCAAATCTTCCTTGCCCAAACAGCTTGTCACTCCCGAGTGCTTTAAATTACGCCTTTGGGGCTAAATTACGTGTACCTATGCGAGACGTTCTTTCTGGGTTTCCTCACTCGGTCTTAACCTATAGGGAAAATAGGTTACGTTTATTCCCTGTTTAACGCCATGTTTTCGCTGTCACATTTTAATACGGGGGTTGGGATTATTTAAAATGACAGAGATTGGAATAGACCTGGGATCTAACAGAGCTGGAATTAAATCTCAGTCGGATTTTTGCTGTAAAACCAAAATTTGATCAATATCAAGCCCAAATCCTAATTTTACTAAGTGTCACGAGTCAACGTAGTTATCAACATGATCGTGATCTATCGTCACTTATAACCACCGATGTAAACTTTACTTCTCATTTGAACGTTTTCATGTGCACACGAAATTTTTGGCTCAGAGCAACATCAGCAACGCATTTAATGAGAAAAGTTTCACGTACTAGTCACCGATCGCTTAACTCTTTTCATGGCGCTCGCTTCGATCTTTTATTTAGATTTACTAAACGATCGTGCATTTAAATCAACCACACAACGTCCTACACCTATAAGATGTTAACTCGGGGTATCTATCATATTATAGCACATCTATCATGTCCGGTTAAGATTAGAGTTTGTACTTACAGAAGCGCTTTTTGTGCCGTTTTCTCTTTGTTACTGATATGGGAGGGGTGGCTCGGGAGAGCACTTACAAACTGCAGTGTAAAGTCTGCTGGCGGCGTAAAAGAGGACTCCCAGCTGCGTGGTGCTACAAAGCCCCGAGCGGGAGGACTGGGGGGCTCTCAAGACCAGCGGTGGGACCAGTGAGCGCTGATTTGCTCCTTTACGCACCGAAGCGCTACACAGTTTAAAGTTTTTATTGTTTATCAAAACATTATATATGTGTTACCAACGTATAACACACTCTTTAACATCACAGTACAGGCGAGTTTTAGTCTGTATAAAAATATGACTTTAGGGAGAAAACAGAGACTTGCATTTTAGATTTTATTGTTTTGACAGATAAAGAAAACGAAATTTGGCCTTAAGGGGGTGGGGGTGGGTGGGGTGATGTGGGTTGGAGCATAGAAGTATGTGCTATTTCCAAATAGATTGCTGTTTAAAAAACAGGAGCAAAATTCTGTTGTCTTCGTTCAGAAAAGCCGAGGGTATACCAGGGTGTCCGAGTAAAGACCACGGTGAAAGAGCTGCTGCAGAGGCACAGAGCCAGGGAGGCCAGCAGCAAGAAAGTTAAAATGGTAAACCCCCTTCCAACCAACTCGTCATTTCCCTGTCTTCTGTCCTTTTCACTGACACTGACAAACTGAAACAAGTAATAAAATACTCTGTAAATGATTTACTGTCTTTCCAGAAAACACCCCAACGTTGTTATGTTTTGCTCGCCCCCCCCCCCCCCCCCCACACACACACACACACACACTTGCACTTCTATCTTTGTGAGATAATCATCGACACAATGCACTCCCTAACAACTTTCCCTAAGTTTGCAACCTTTGCTTTAACCCCAAAGAACTATCCACCACAACTAAATACTAACATAACGATTTTAACATTGCTCCTAAAACCACGTATTAACCCTCAAACAGCTCTTGGACGTTGTAAAAATGCCCAGAATGTCCTCGTTTTCCAAAAATGTCCTCACTTTGGTAGACAAATACTTATTTTGCTTGTGACAATGTAAGAAGAATAAAAACACACACAATAATACAATTACATGTTCACACAATTGCGTAAAGATAAAACAGGTAGACGGTATCTTTTGAACTATAAGTAAACTTGGACATGCTGCAATTGTCTAATAATCGCGTGTTTCGTCTCTCCCTCTGTGTCTTTCCCGGTTTCTTCCTGCCGTCTCCATGGACAGATAAACCAGGCTTGCTCAGATGTCCAGGATGTTTGCGGTTCCGTTCTTCCAAGTAAGTTTACGAAGGAACACCATCCAGGTCCAGTGTTTATCCAATAAAGCTTTACATTTGCTGCAGCATTTACATCCATCCTCACTTATACCAGTGACAGGCTACAAGTCTAAATTTGCATGCAGCAATTCACATTAAAATGCAGCCATAGCAACACCCCAACCCCTTTGTTTAACAGACTGCATGAAAAGGTATTCAAAAACAAAAAGAAAAAAGAAAAACAAAGACAGAAGCATACAATAGTCCCCAGGTAACCTGCCTTGAACACAAAACCAACAACTAAATGACTAGTTACTAGAGATAGATCGCAATTCTAGCCTACAACACCATGACAGCACCATTTCTACAGCGCTGGGTTGCTTCTTATAAACCTGCAACATTCAAATTTGGTGGCTGATGGTATCATGACATCACTACCTGAACTTATAGGTCTATTTAAATGTTCTCCTGCAATGTGTATTCATGCAGAAACTTCTTTTTGAAAGCCCCTCGGTGTTTTATCTACGTCGAAAGACTGTGGCCATATATAATATCTGCTTGAAATATTTTCAAAAACTTCCACTGATAATCTAGATGACATATTGCAGTTATTTTTTTTTTATCATTTATCGTTTTCATAATTTCCTATTAGTTTACTTTGCATATTTAAATGAACTGTGTATATTTGTTTTTCTTAGGTTGCTATGTGGACACTCCTCCCGCCGTTCCTACAGCGGAAGTGAGCAGCGGCGGCGCGCGAGCCCTACAGCTGCGCGCCGCCGCGTTCGCTGTCCCCAACGGCTCGTGCGCCATCCAGATGCAAGGGGGGGCATTAAACGACAATCAGCAGCAGTTTGGGGACATGATGTTGCCTGGCAACAGCTACATCAGTAATAACAGCAGTGGCAGCGGCAGCGGTAGCTGCTACAGCGCCTCCTTGCCTCATCCTCCCACTTTACCGTTGCCGTGGTGCCATGGACTCTCCACAGATGCGGACTACTATGGACCTGATATGGTAGGCTCATCTATACTGACACAGACCATTGTTCTTGTTTTAAAAATTTAGATTACCTCTCTCCTTATCTATACACAAGTATACAAACATGGTAAATGTTTGCCAAATGTTCCATAAGTGTTGCAATAAAGTTTGAATGTATAGGTGAGAACAGTTGCCAAATGCTCAGAACATCATCAACAGATACGCGTCTATGGTTTTGCACTAATACATTTGTAATACCCCGAACAAATTTAAATATTTGTTTTAAATAGAGGTCTGGCATGACTTGGCAACCTAGTACATATGTCATATTTGTGTAATGTGCAGGCCCATTACACAAAAGAGTAGTCATCGTAATAGTACTTCATTTGTAATCAGAGGTCTCTTTGTCAGTATAATCCTTTGGGACCACATAAGAACAAGTAACAAAGTTCAAGCCAAAATAAAGTCAGCATTATAGGAAGTCTACTCACAGCAGTGCAGGAACAATATTATTCCAGTACTTTTAATAAAGGAATTTGTCTAATTCACATCAAAAACTAAATCAAAGACACCACTCACAGGCTTCCCAGGTGAGCCTTTAGACTAGTGTCACCTTGATGTCCATGACATAAACTCCTGCTAAAAATGAGTTCTCATAATAATCCTCCATGTCTTCTTTCCTACTAGGCTCTCTGCTCCTCACCAGAATCACTAAAGCTTTGCAGCCCCATAGATCCCAACAGCTACTCACCACAAGACTCTTTCTCCTCCTCCTCTTCTTCCTGCTATGACTCGCCCACCAGGATTGAGTCCAGCTACCACGACTTTGCCTCAGAGCACTACCACTACCAGTACTGCAACATCCAAGATTATTACAGTCTGCCCCACTGTTGGTCAGGCCAGCAACAGAACTTCTCTGCCCCTGAGTATGCACCATACTGCAGCACCACAGACTCTTCATACTCTTGCACTGTTGAGGAGAACTATTACAGGAGAGATTTGCAGATGAGCTCTGAGATGTGTTACAATGTGCTATGATGGAGATGTAAACATTATTGTTGTGTTCTCTGTCTATAAATATGAATCAGTGAGGCTGGTTGCTCTTTGTATTGCAGCGTGTATGTTCTGAATGACCCTTGCTTTGCTGGAGTGAATATGATGAATGTTGAATGGTTGGAAATGGTGATATTTTTTGCATTTGTTACTTTTTTACTGCTTAAATTTATTTTCATAAGTGTACCTTATTTCTAAAAATAAATAGAATTAACTAGCACACATGATAAAGTCTTGTTTAATTCAGTGTCAGTTAGTTCACTCAGTGTCATCTGAGACCTTCACTGATCTATTAGTTAGCTTCTACAATGTCTGCAAGGGAAGGTCTCCTCAGTTTCTTTATGCCTGTTTTAGATAAATGGAAAAATGTGGGAGGAGAAAACAAATAACATGTTGGGACTAAACTGTAATGCAATACTTGGCACTCAAGTAAGGAAATCCTAAAACAGATTTAACCTGCAGTAAAAGCTCAGTAGAAGTAAAAAATTACTGAGAGAAAAAAGCCATCATGGAATTTGACAAGAAGTGAGCATGATATAGAAGTCTAATTACTCAATGTCTTCCTTAAGGATACGTCAAAATACTACTTGAGCCTGCCTTCTGGCCAAATGCCAATTTCAAACAAATTTTGTATCAGGCTAAATCTTAAAAATGATCAAATGTTCACATGCAGGAGACTTGAGTTAATTCCTTAAACAACTTCACTTAATCCAAAATGCTGCAGCCAGAATTGTGTCTGGAATTAGTAAGAGAGGTCATATTTTTATACATCAGCATCTATTCTGTTGTTTCTCATAATTTCTCGAAGATTAAATAATAAAATCACCTTAGTCTCTCAGTTAGTAGACCTTGATCATCAAACTCCATCATGGCTCAAAGACTTCATTAAAAATCACACATACCATATTATTCCAGCAGAAGTCAAGAGTGCTGAGCTACTTGTGCTTTCTCGAGTTTCCAAAGACAACCTCTATAGATTTAAAATTAGCTTAAAACCTTTTTGATAGCTCAGGTCACATCAAACAATCTCTTACTTATGCAGCTGTTGATTACAGCTGCTGGGAGACCTCCCTTTTATACATGGCCCTCTCCTCTCCTATCTCTGTCCATCCATGCCATCATTGCATGTCGCATGTCATTAACTGTGACTTCTTACCCTGTAAATAGGTATCTTTTCTTTCTTCTCTCCCTCTGACTCTGCAGGTGTCCTCTGCACTTGAGGTGTATGCTTTCAATGTGCAATTGTTGGCCCCGTTGTGCCAACCTACCTGTGGTTTGTTGCTGTTTTTTTAAATAGTTGCAATTGTTATTTGAGTATGTGGCATATGGTTGTATACAGTGAACCTGATTCTGTTGGAGATTTGTTCCATCAAACAAACCTACATGTACACCTCTCTACTGTTGCCTAGAGCTACTAAAGCAAAATGTGATGGGGGTTCTCTATAATTTTATATACTATTATTTTAACCCATTAGATCCCATGATCCCAGACCACTTTCTACCTAAAAGAAATGTTTGTGGAATACGAATCAAACAAAATGGACCATGTGAAATATGTTGTTTTTGTGACAACTGTGTCATTGTGGGTTCTTGTATGACATTATATGAAGTTTAAAAGAAGATTAATTCAACCTGTGTAAGCCCACACGCTAACCACACTTTAAACCTTAACTAGGGTTTACTCAGGTTTACTCTTTTTGTTGATGAAACATTTTTACACTTGACAGACAACTACTACATGCAATAGGGGTATATTTATAGTTTTATTGCATTTGTTGATTAAAATAGGGTAGTTTTGTGGTTAATACGTTTGCCTCACAAAAAGGACTTGGGTTTGAGTTTTGGGGTTAGCCAGGTATTAGCCAGTTTGCATGTTGTGGGTTGTCTCTGGGTACTTTGATTTCTTCCCACAGCCGAAAGACATGCAGTTAGCTTAAATGAAGATTCTAAATTTGGTGAAAGTGAAAGTGGGGTGTGATAATGTCATTTACAGCCTCAAGCACCCCCAAGTTTTGGTGCTAAGTTTTACATTATATTTTATTTTACTAAATATGAAAATATTAGTAATATACAGTACTGTGCAGAAATTTTAGGCAGGTGTGAAAAAAATGCTGTAAACAAAGAATGATTTCAGAAATATAAATAATGATTGTTTATTTTTGTCAATTTACAAAATGCAAAGTGGGAGAACAAAAGAAAAATGTAAATCAAATTAATATTTGGTGTTACTACGTAAGTACTATAAGTACTGGAAGTGATGGCATGGCCTCCACAGAGCTCTGATCTCAACATCGAGTGTGTCTGGGATTACATGAAGAGACAGAAGATCTGTGGTTAGTTCTCCAAGATGTCTGGAATAACTTACCAGCCGAGTTCCTTCAAAAACTGTGTGCAAGTGTACTTAGGGGAATTGTTGCTGTTTGGGAGGCAAAGGGTGGTCACACCAAATATTGATCTGATTTAGATTTCTCTTTTGTTTATTCACTGCATTTTGTTCATTTATGAAAATACATGTTTAACGCTGTCTATATGTGTGGCCCTGCGATGGGACTGGCGATCTGTCCAGGGTGTACCCTGCCTCTCGCCCATAGACAGCTGGGATAGGCTCTAGCACGCCCGCGACTCCTTCGGGGATTAAGCGGTAGAAGATGAATGAATGAATGAACATGTTTAACGCTTCAATTTTTTAAGGCATTCTTTGTTTACAGCCTTTTTTCACACCTGCCTAAAACCTTTGCACAGTACTGTATATATACTGTATGTACCAAACACTAGTGCTGATATTGACATACTAGATGTATTAGCAACAATGACAATAAGTGGGCGGTGGAAGCTGATAGTGGTGCGTCATTTCAGTGCTCGGTTTGGTTCAAAATATTTTACTGTAAATCTCACCGTCACGTTTTACACTTGCAGGGAGGACAACATTTGTTGCTCTTACTTTACTTCTTGGTAGGGACCATAAATCTGATCAATACACCAGCACATACATTCACGCATGTTGTTACATACCTTTTGTAGAATGTTATCACTCTCCATTCATATTGGAGAATGACAGCTTGGCAGGTGGTAGGAGCATCTATGTCATATTTTCTTCATAGACACTTTTACTACCTTCCTTTGATACACATTTATTACAAAATGTGGCTTTTTGTTTACAGTGCTGATAAATATTTGTTGCTTTTTTTCTCTAATAAAAAAACCTGCTTGTTCTCTGAGCTAAAAAAATGGCCTATTTCTACTTCTTTTAGCTTAAAAATCTATTTGTTTTATCTCAATTCCCCAAAAGGCATATTGTAAAGTGTTTCAGAGACACGTTTATGGCTTTCGAATATTAAAGTGAAAGCACTGGGAATGTTGGGCTCCTAACTGACATCAGTTGAGTTAAGTTGATACATTCATCAAGATCTGATCCATCCTAAACTAATCTGTATTACAGTAAACAGACCTGAAGTCATCTGAAGTCTCACCAGTTTACCTTAAGGGTCCCTCCTGCAGCATTCTTGAGACTGCCATGTGACTTGGCAAAGCTATGAGACGAGAGATGTCTGCGTATGTGTCTATGTGTGTGTTGACATGTTTCATACCTTTAGGCTTCTGATAAGGCACCAATAAGAGCCGCTGATGAGAAAGCAAGCAGGGGATTACAGTAGTGACTCACAACATTACAGCCCTTATTCTAAGTAGTGTCCTTTAGCTAGGATCTCCTCTACGAGAAAGAATCAGTAATTTAAACCAATCTGTTTAAACCAAATGCAGGTTGACTCTTCCTTGATGGCATTTGCACAATGATTATGTTTGTTCCCTAAACTAAAGTCATGACTGGCTGTTTAGGGATCATAGTTTGTATGGTACTTTATTGGAAACAATAAACAACATGGTTTTAATTAAATGTACCTTAAATCTGTTGCTAAGCAGAGATAGAAGGTATCTTACTAGCCATTTAGATAAATCTGGTCATAATACTAATTTATTGATTTGTCATTTGGACATTTAGATTTGACAAACCTGAAAAGACAATTTAGTATTTTTAATGCCAAAGCCCAATATGATATTTATACCATTAATTAACAAAGAAAATTGAGCTACTCTGACAAAGTGTCATGGCTTTGTTTAATCTATTATCCATTCATTAAGCTGCGGGAGGAGGGCATGAGGACAACAGAACCCCAGATTTCCTTCTCTCTGGACATTTCCCCCAGCTCTTCTAAGGGGAGATCCTAAGACATTCCCAGGACCCGCCAACAGACAAAGTCCCTCCAGTGTGTCCTGTGTCTTCCCTGGGGCCTCTTCACCTCCCCCATCCAAAACAGATGCCCAGCCACCTTAGCTCGCTACTCTAGTTGTAAAGGGGCAGCGGCACCGGGCTCCTCCCAAGTGCCAGAGACACCCTATCTCTCTGTTGCCATTGTCAACAGAGAGATAGACTGTCTCCAGCCTCCCCTGGAATCTAGTTGAAGCTCTCCCAGAGGTGGGCCTGGAAGATCCCTCAGAGCCAGACATTCCCAACACACGCTGACCTCGCAGAGTCTGTCTGGCTTCCTCCCCCGCCAGGAGAACAAGTCACCATAAGATGGTGATCAGTTGACAGCTTATCACTCTCTTCAACTGATGTTCATGACATACAGCCAAAGGCCAAGTTACATGACCACAATGTTATCATTCTGTCACATACTGTACACTGATAGATACCCTAATGCTTAAACATGTGTTAAAAATGGACAAACTGTGATTATAACACAGAAGTGCAACACAGAACACCCCTCAGGTTCATATTGGGGAGTTTGTTCCAACCAATCACACCTCTCCTGGTACCATTGTCATTGTCTCTTTTACATCTTTTAATTGAATGATTCTGATAATGTATTTATTCTTGATAGATGAAGTGTACATCTTCTTGAAAAGTCTTTTTCATCACCTTATAAAACATGATTACTGATGTCTAGAAATAGGAATAGACGTTAAAAGAAGAATTCAATTTTTCTAACTTTTTGGGCAACAGTGTAAATGTCTCCCTTATTATTAGGAAGCACTCTGTAAATTTTCTTTGCCACACAGATGACGCCCAGATATATTTTTAACCAGGGAAATGTTAATATTCTGGACAGTCCTTATTCTTTCCTCTCCCTTCTGTCTCTCTGACCTCTGTCAATACTTCACTGTCACCCTCACCTGGTCATTTCAGCTTCACATGCATCGACAAACATCCAATTACTTCCCGCTATTGTGCCCCTTCTCTTCTGATTCAAGTATTTACACACACAATTACAGTTTATACAATATATACAATATATACTGTATGTTTCCACCTCAGCCACCAGTTCCTTATCTACCTCATTGGTACATTTCCAACCTTCCGTTCCGACTTATTGATTTAGTACATTGTTTGCTGGACCTGGACAAAACCCAGACTCCACCTTTGCCTATCCCTTCTACTGTAAGTACTACTACTCTGTTGTTTTGACCTGGTCAGCCTTTAGACTGAGCTTTTGCCTAATTCTAATTTGTGGATTTTTAGACTCAGGGACACTGTATACTAAACATCCCAATTTGCTCGCTATAACTCTTTTTAGGGCTGGGACTCTGATATGTGTGGGTTTTGATCTGGCACTAGTGTATGTAAAGTGGATTGCTTGTGTGACTGTATTCTGAATCCCACGTTGAAAGATATTCCCATTGCAGGAGTGCCCAGTGCATTTTCTGACCATTTTTATTGTGGACATTTATTGTGGATTCTGTGTTGTAACCTGTTGACTGGTTGAAATCTTTCAGTGTTACTCATGCACATCAATGATCTTTCTTCTATGGCATGAATCTTTATTTTAGAAGAAAAATAATATTTAACCATGGAAGCTTGGGGGTCCCTGATAATAGATGGATCATAAAATAGATTTTACTTTGTTGCCTCAGGGCAGCAATGTGCTGTGAAGGGTACTAAATCGCCAAGGTTTTCTAATTTATATAATAAGTGAAATGAGGGCGAGAAAAAAGCAGTAAATAAATTAAAATACGTTTTTTTTCACAACCAACAACAACTTCAGGTTTTATTTTAACAAATTTGATCAATGTTTCACTGACAAAGCACATACAGTTTTAGTCCATGTTGAACCTCTTAAAGCAGTTGCTGGTGGATGTGAAACGGAGGTGGGCATCACATTTTGGCACTTTGCTTTAGGTGTAACTTTGCATCCTGCTACCTTGCATCCGTTTCTTGTCATCCATGATCATCCAGGGGACTGTGGTGTGTATCAGGCACTGGGCTCTTTTGTTTTCTTTTCTTCATATTCCCCAGGATCTGTGGAAGGGAGATGTCCTCTCATCCGTTCTAGATTCTTGCAACTTTTGCGCAATCGTCCTGTGATGAAAACTTAGAAAGTATAACGCTTCATCTGCTTTCTGTTCCCAGTGCTTCCATAGTGTTTCTTGTAGACCAGCCAGGCAGTCACAATAGTCATGTCAATGGAGTGGTACCACTTCTTCAATCTGATTTTGTTGGTGTACAGAGAAATCAGAGAGTCCAGAAGGTCCACCCCACCAAAATTATTATTGTACTCTGTCTCGGATAGGATAGGGGACCTTTATGGTTTTCTTTTGCATACCATCCCACCTACTGACCCCTGTGACCCAATGTAACTACTGAGCACACTGAACAGTTATTGTAGCATTGCACAATATGCAAGGTGGTTTCTCCAACTATGATCCACTCTTTCTTACTGTCACTCTCCTCAAGCTCACAGTCAGAAAGAGCAAGTCTAACTGCTCAATCATGTTCCTTACAGCCATAAGATGTTTGTAGGTCCATAATCCGTAAAAAATGGATTATGGAGAGAACTATGCATCCTTGCACCATTAGTATATAAATGAAAAAAAAGTGTATTTACTCAATCAAATATTCTTCCCAAGATACGCATGCATAAACATGTCAAAAAATTCAATTTTACCCGGCATCTGCTAGCAGGGCATCAAAACCCACTATAGTCCCAGAAAGGTGTGTTTCACCCCCAGAGGAAAAACAAACCAAAGGACAAACCAAAGGACAAACCAAAGCCAACCTTAAATTTCATTAGTCACAAACTTATGATAAGTCTTTTTCTGTGATGTTTTGCTGTTTAAAATTTAAAGGGACGTTGTTTAGGACAAAATAGTGGTTTGTTGCTTGAGGGCAACACCATGCCATAGAGGGTTAGAATAACTGACAATTTCAAATTGGCAGTGTGAGAAAGTCTGTTTTGTCATGTTTGTCACTGGGTGTATCTGTGGTGATTGGCTGCCTGTCAAGGGTGGATCCCACTTTTCATCTAGAAAAAAATGGTATTGGTTTTACCCTATCATCTAGTAGAGGTAAGGAGACATTTATATATTTTCTATTTCAATGATGTTAGGCGAGGTACACCCAGAACAGGTCACCAGTCCATCACACATGACATCTGTGACAACCTTTAATACTATGGGTGTAAGTTAACTGCATGTGTTTGGACTAAAAGAGAACACACACAGGGAGAATACTCAACTCAGAACACAGAAAGGTCATGTGAAATGGCAGCATTCACAACTACACCCCCCTTGCTGCCCCAGCTCAGAATCACATTACAGTATGTTCATCTTATAATTGACATTGTCATAAATGTATCATAAAATGTTTTCTGATACATTTCTTACAACATATTATTTCCTCCAGTTGTTGGGCTGTTTTAAAATGAAACCTTGCCCATGGGCTTTCAAATAATTGTTTTATATTTAATATTATTATTTCTGCAGACATCTTATGACAAAAGTTTGGTTTAGTCTGTTTTTCAACAACTGTGTCCTTGACCTCAGATGCCAGACAGATTAAATTGCACCAGGATCATCTGTGTGTAGAGTGTGTAAATTGAAAATGGGTTCACTGTCCTGAAAAAAGGAATCCAAAGCTCCTAAGTGTGTGTGTGTACAAGGTGTAGTACACAGATCCGGTTGGCATGCTATTGCTTAACAAGCACATGTGGAAATCCCCCTGCAGAGTCTTGGCAGCATGCCTGCACTCAGGCTACAGTAAAGTTCCTCAATCAGATTTTATGGACTGGTTCTGACAACTGCCGACAAATAAAGAAAAACTCTTTTATGACAATTCTTGCATTTTACTTTTGTCCCATACACCTTTCTAGAAACAGAGGTGGGCATCACATTTTGGCACTTTGCTTTAGGTGTAACTTTTCATCCTGCTACCTTGCATCCGTTTCTTGTCATCCATGATCATCCAGGGGACAGTGGTGTCCAGACATGCATCAGGCACTGGGATAAATGTAATGGGCTCTATTGTTTTCTTTTCTTCATATTCCCCAGGATCTGTGGAAGGGGGATGTCCTCTCGTACGTTTTAGATTCTTGCAACTTTTGCACAATCTTCCTGTGATGACGCTTCATCTGCTTTCTGTTCCCAGTGCTTCCATAGTGTTTCTTGTAGACCAGCCAGGCAGTCACAATAGTCATGTCAATGGAGTGCAACATCAGTCAATGCCACTTCTTCAATCTGATTTTGTTGGTGTACAGAGAAAATCCAGAAGGAAGAGAGAGTCCAGAAGGTCTAAACTGTGTTTGTGTGTGTACAAGGTGTAGTACATAGATCCGGTTGGCATGATATTGCTTAACAAGCACTCAGGCTACAGTAAAGTTCCTCAATCAGATTTTATGAGCTGCCAGCAAATAAAAGAATCTTTTTTATGACAATTCCTGCATTTACCTTTGTCCCGTACACCTTTCTAGAACCATTCTATCATTGTAAAACAATGTTTATGTCTATAGGCCAGACTTCATTCTTATGTAAACATACTTTGCATCCCTCTTTGTCAAATGTGTAACCCTAGGTCTGGCCCGTACAAACACAATGACAAATAAAACACAAACACAAAATGCAACAACAAGACTCAACAGCATTTTGGGTGCTGCATTTTGTGAAATGCTGTTGTGTTTTGCATTAACCTGTACAGGCCCCTCTTACCTTGTCAAAGATGTGGCTTACTTGTGCTTTGTCAATCCTGTCCATCCTCATCTCTCCAACAATATCTCGGCATCTTCAACTTTTTATTTCAGTTCTTTACCACACTCCCCATTACTTTCAATTGACCATTAGTATTTCAATTATTCCACCTTTGCTGACTGCAAATGTGCATTTTAAACTTACTGATACTTGTATACTTACACTGTACTCTGTCTTATTGACTTTCTCATTTGCTCCAGTTCATAGCTCTATCTTTTTAGCCTCAACCTTACATTCACCATATTTGTCAATAGAGACTCCTGTCTGATCTCATCATTAACTTGTCCATCACCATTGCAATTAAAAAGGTTCTATGAGCCAATTATATACTTCTCCCCCACTCCTGATGCCCCAGCTGCTCTCTTGTTCTTTAAAATTCCAGAATTCTCCTTCTTTACTCATTAGCCATATTTTACAAATGTGTTAACCACATCACTGTCATCTACAAACTGCTGTGTCACTGTAGCAGTTTAGTGTGAATTTCCTCTCACTGAAACTGATTCACAATGAGTCCCACACGGACAGATTGCATCTCTGTTTAGTTTGTTTAACTATCTTGTGCAATATACCTTGATGATTAAATGTTCTCAAATTTTTTGTATGTGTGTGTCTTGTGCTCCCTAGTTAATATGTTGTGCACCTTTATAGGTCTCCTTTGAAGTTTTATGATCAGAATTATTGAATGTGTCCAGACAGCAACAGAATCATTGTGTTTATCAAATTGCCATGCAACAACACTCATTACTCATCCATCCATCCATCCATCTTCTTCCGCTTTTCCCCGAAGGGGTCGCGGGCGTGCTGGAGCCTATCCCAGCTGGCTTTGGGCGAGAGGCAGGGTACACCCTGGATAGATCGCCAGTCCATCGCAGGGCCACATATATAGACACACAATCACAGTCATACACACACTCACACCTATGGGCAATTTACGCATCCAACCAATTGACCTAACTGCATGTCTTTTGACTGTGGGAGGAAACCGGAGACCCCGGAGAAAACCCACGCAGACACGGGGAGAACATGCAAACTCCACACAGAAAGGCCCCCGGTCGCCTCCGGGAATCAAACCCGGGACCTTCTTGCTGTGAGGCGACAGCGCTAACCACCACACCACCGTGCCGCCCACTCATTACTCAATCATACACAATTACTAATTACTGAACAGAACAGACACGAAACCATTGTAAATCTCACAGTGAAAATAAATGCCGGCAACTACCACATGAAACGTTATCACAGCCTCCTTCTGTGTGTATTCATATCAGAGAAAGTAAATCAGTGGGTGATTCATAGTTTTGCTGGTCAAACACACAGGCATACTGTATTAACAAAACAACTGTGTAAGCAAGGCACTGAGTTAGCAGCAGTACTTAGAAAGTGACAGAAAACTACTATTTACACAATAGTACTATTTACACAAACACAGGAACTGAAGGGTGAACACACTTGATGTAAGATAGAAGTGTATGTAGTTTAGTCAACAACTGAATTAGAGTATTAAAGTCAGCGTTACCATATAATATTGCAAGTGCCCATCATGATTAAAAATAGCTGCTATGCTTCAGGTAGATTGCACCAGATGGATTTAATCATTAACTCTTTATCTAACTCCAACATTCCTGGAATTAATACTCTACCTGCATTGTACCTCTAGTATGATAACTGTAGAGATATCTAGATGTGAGACTCTTGATAAAATAACAAAAGTGAGAAAACAATCCCATGCAGGCCACCCACTCCTCTTTGTGACCTGCTATCTTGATCAATGACATCTTGGAGTCTGTAAGAAAGTCCTTCATTTGAGAGCTAAGCCAGAAGAAGGCCTCCACACAACCGCTTCAGTTCCAGTACCATGCTGATGTTGCGTGTTTTTTATTCATAGATGAAAACCAAGATAACACCAACAATACCAAATGGTGAAAGTACATACTGTATGTATACTGTAGGTGTCATTTTCTGCACAAAATGATTTATTTAATAAACACTGACATTTTTTTATGAAAAAATATAAGTAGCTTAGTCGATAGGCATTGTTCTATGCAAGAATTAAATCCACATTAAAGTTTCTTTAACTTCCAGTATTTATTTGTTAATTTGATGTCTAGCATTACATTTACATGTTGATGACATGGGGTCATCATTGATAGGTTATTAGATTATGTGCTGGACTTCGTGTTATTTAGTTATTTTCCTGTATTTTTGTCTTTTTTCTGGTTATGTTTTTGGTTTCATGAAGGTTTGCATGCACATGCCCACTGTGTCTTGTCACCCAATTTCTTCTGCTCGCTTATGTCATTAGTTATTTCTATATATAATTTGTTTCCTGTTGTCTTGTTATGTGTTCCCAGTTTCCCTTCAAATAATCAGATAATAATTGTCACCTGTGTTTGGTCATATATACCCAACCTCTCTACTTGTCAGATCATCATTCATGCATTCATTCATTCATTCTGTTCTGTGTATGACCTTGAACTGTGTTTATCTCTGCCTGTACTTAACGGACTGATAATCTGCTCTGATCATTATCTTAACCAGAGGTGGGAAATCCCGGGCCTTGAGGGAAACTGCCCTGCTGGTTTTCCCACTCTCCCTGTCTTGAGGACTGGGATCGCCCACCTCTGATCATGTTAGGTTTAGCCAGAAATGTTCAGACACAGAAAAGAGAACCAGAAACCAGAGCTCTCTCTGCAATATCATGTTTATCAAAAGCAGCAGTAATAGTAATGGATGGCAGCTACTGGTGGCATCTGGTTACTGAAGTAACTATAGAAGAAAGAGAGACAGGATTAAGATTAGATAATTCTTTATTGATCCCACGGTGGGGAAATTCACTTGATACAACCACTACAAACAATTAGTGCTGTGCAATAATAATATATAATAATTTAAGCTAAAATAATAAAATATAAGAAGAACTATAAGACTAAAAAATACGTGAGGAAATGGCTGAAGCAGAGAACGGCAGCTGGAGAAATCAGGTGAGTGATAAGTAGAGAGGAGCACTAAGGAGGATAGAACTGGACCAGGTGAGTAGATCAGAGGTGATGGTTGCTGCACCAGGATAACAGGGTAACAGCCTGAAGAGCAGATGCAAATGAGAAGGTTTTGTCTAGGGTGTTGTCTCAGAACAACATCTGGAGTAACTGGGAAATCACAGGTCGGGTGTTCAGCCAAGAGAAGAAAAACACGCGTGCGTGTGCACACACAAAACAAAAAACTGCTTGGAACTAAAAGTGCTTGGAACTCATAATTGCTGCCAGCTGCAAAGCACCATGGGTCCAAACATTTCTACCAAGTACATGGTCAGAGTCACAAATAACCTCTCTGAGGTCAATATGTTCAAAACTGTTCAGAAAGCAGTTTGTCGTTGCAAAGAACAGTTAAAACTCAAGGTGTAAAAAATAAATACTGGCAGAGAGAGAGAGTGACAACAGGTGAAAACGATTTGTGATAAAAGCTGAAATAATGATGAATGACAACACAACTAAAAGTCACCCTGCCTAGACCTCTAGACCTTGGACCAACCCTGTCTCAGTTCAGATATTTATTAATTTATACTTCTAATGAGGGTCTTATCATGGCCTTGGTATTACTTCTCACGAAGTCTTTAAATAGTAGATTGTGATACCTTGACTCTTAATAAATGGAGGTTGTTGGTGAGTAACTGTTTTTTTTTGTTTTGCAATGCTTGTATAATCAGCTGTGGCTCCTTTCCTTAGTTGGGTGTGCAGTGTATGCTGCACTATACACTAGTGGTTTCTTTTTATGTCAGGTTATTCCAGATTAATGTACTAGTGGTGCCCAATGTTTGTGCAGCTCCTCAGGCAACTGAAGCATTAGTAAATGATTAACCATCAATACAGCCACGAGTTGCAGCTTGAACAAGCTACTAAGATGTATGTTTGCAATAGTCATAGGACTCTAATATAGACGAATTGTTATTTGTCTACATTACACACAAAGCGTGTTCTTAGGACGGTGACTGGGCAGACCCTTTCACAATAAGCAGTGGTAAGGGCTCCATTTACTTTACCTAGGTGAGCTGCACAGGCATGTTTATGCAAAACCTCTGATACCTAAATGGAAGGCATTAGGCAGCCGCAGTACAGCATACAATCTAACAAAACCTAAAGGTGAAAGGGAACACTGTACTCAGAATCAACGGACAATCATAAGCAAAGTGTCACACATAATACTAGCTTTCAACAATATTTATTTTTCTCATTGCTGAAGCAGCCTGAGGACATGGCCTGTGGTAATCATGCGCCAGACAACTGCACCTTCTGTGATCCATAAGGACGCTTCAGCTCAGTTTTGCAACTGTTCTTCCAAGAACAGCACATGCCACTGTATGAGTCAGATAAGTGATTTCTTAAGAAAGCAGCTAGAGAGAAAGAGAAACATTTGATCAAAATTCTGAAAGAAAAGTGTGCAAATTATGTATATGAGTCTTAAAATCTGGATTGCATGTTACACAATTTTACATTTAAATTTCATAATTTCCTTTTTTTTCACGGGTCCATATATTATTAATTTAGATGTAATTCAAACATGCTGGAGACATTGGTATTTTTCCACTGTTCATCTGCTCTAGTCACACAGTTGACATGTCTATTCGCTTGCGTATTACCTGTTGATGCTCGGTTGTCACCTATATTCATACCACTTGTTTTGTTGTAATTCTGTATGAGAAAACTGAGCCAAACCCAGTGTTTGTTCACATGTACCCATCATTATTTTTCTCTCATGTGATACAATCTCAGGTGTTTCCAGGTGTGTCTAAGTGCCTGAGTCACATGTCCCCTCCAAAAGTGTCAGTTTCCTCTGGGGGAAAACCCCAGAACACTTCACTGCCAAAAGCAAAACTAAAAACTGGGGTGAAATAATTTGCTTTGGGTCCAGTGCACAATGCTATATTAAACAAAGGGGCATAAGAGTTTGAACTACCTTGCATGTCATTGCTTGAATGACATATAAACCGTTATTTAAATAGGAACACTTCCTGATTATTCTAGTGGCACAAAGCAGGTTAGCCTACAGGCAGGTCCAGACAGAAAAATCGGCATGTAAAACTATTTCAGTGTAATGCCAAGAAAACATTTTTCATAATACTTGAAATATTTATATTGTTTTGGTTGGTTTTTACTTGAATGAGAGTGGTGTCTCTCTTACATGAAATTTTCTGTTGAGCTTCTCCCTAAATCAGTGGTAAAATGTTCATAAATGCAGGAAATCCCTCTGAAGGAGGGCAGACACCCATACGTATAGGAATATAGTCAGAACACTGCCTATTCACAAAGGTTCTGCATTCTGTTTCTACCCAAGGCACACACATGGAATGGATTTATTAAATATAAAATTAACTATTTATATTAATATATAATATAAAATATTCTTGTATTTTAATTGAATTTGTACTCAGGACAATATGCAGATTTCAACATTAATAATTTTGTGCATTACACTTCCATAGCTACTTATGTATTGCTTGAAACTGATCTCTCACCATACAGTATGTATCAACATCTTATTTATTACTTTTAGTAATCTCAATTAGATAGCCAAGCACCAGTTCAGTTCTGTAATGGAAATTTTACTATATGGGTATTTTCACTTGTGACAGAACTCTGATTCATATTACTTGATATATTCTCATATGTATCTGTACTAAGCAAAGTAATCATAGAATGAGTTATATACTTGCTTACAGAAATATTTTAGAATAGTGAGCCTTCTCTTTCCCATGGGAAAGGGAGCTAGGGAGAGACTGTTTAGTTAAATTGTTTTACAGCATGGACCATGGCCATGAGAGCATGGTAGAAGAACTTTGATTTACTTTGTTTCTGTTACACTTTCCACCTGGCGCAAGGAAGTGACTGACCCTGAGTTGTGGGCTGATAAGTCTCTTGTGGACTGTTTTTGTTTGAGACTGAGCTAATGAGAAGATACATCTTTACTCCCTCGCAACGAAGGAGGTATTTAGGTAGGCACGGAGGTAGATGACTTCAGAACTACACTCAGGCAGGACAGTTTTGCACTGACTCTGTGTACTTCTCTTCTTGCAAGAATAAAAGACAACAGAAAGACAACTTTGATTGGTTTTTGATTCATTCACCAGGTTCCTAACAGGTTTTTGCCTCCACAAGTTCAATAAAACCATCATCCAAGGTTTTGTTTCTCCAGTCTTATTAAGTACGAGAAATGGATTAGAACAAACAAGATCAAAACAAGAAATGAGAGTGAGAGGGGTAGTCTAAGCAGGTAAGTAGTTTGTCATGGTATTTTGGCTTACTTGTGCTGGAGGAGCAGAATTGTGATCAGAGAGAGGAACTTCAAAATGAACAGGAGACACACCCACAACATTAGAAAAAAAAATTTGAGAGAGACTCAACAAAAACTCAGAGATCTCTTTATGTGTCACTCAAAAAACATCCTCAAGAAGCCAGTCTTTAACAGAGACCTAAAAATAATCATATTGGGTAATTTGAGTGCAGGAAAAGTGTAAAATATAATGAGACAAGACAAGAACAAAACACATTTCTTTTATCCATTTAACAGAACATTACCTTAAGTTTAATACTTTATATTGAAATGATGTTGTTGTTGTAAGCAAATCAAACTTTTTGTGGAAGGTTTTGTCAAAACTGTAACTCTCGTAAATGGGGGATGACTGTGCAGACAATACAGCAAGAGAAAAATATGACATATTTATAAAATACATGATAGCTACAATGCCATATTTCTTGCTTGCAATTATATATCATAGATTTTCCTGATTATCGTAGCATGCACCATTAAAGTGCATAGATATGACACTGCAGCACAGTTATTTTCAATGAAATGTGTTTTTGCCAAGTTAAAACACCATCATATATATGTTTGATGTATGAAACCACTATAACACTGATCCTAAAAAAAAGCAAAAATGAAAATGAAAATGAAATGAAAGCTTTTCGTTTTCACTTTTCAAACAGTGAACAGAGAGTTGCTGTATGAGTCTTTCTCCACCTCCTCATCATCTTCCTTTTTGCCTCCTAGAAGTTTAATTAGAAGGTTTGATGATTCAGACTCTACCCTCTGATCTTCATCCAGAGACTGGTCCTGTGGCTCAGGGTCCAGCTGGTGATCTGGAGGCTGTGGGAGCTCCAGGATCTGTGGCTGAGGGTCTACAGCCTGGGCTTCAAACTGAGGAATCATGGTGGTCAAAGACATGGACAGGGGCATGTGCACCAGAGGTGAACCAGGGAGGGTAGCAGATCCAGCACCAAACTGGACACCTGAGTTGGGCATGGTTGATATCGTGGTGAGGGGCTGGGCCCAGGGGACATAGGTTAAGCCAGAGTCTGGAAGGTCCATCTGAGGCAGGGAGGCTGGTGCAGACGCCACTGGTATGGTCTGTATGGTACAAAACGTTAGACCAAAATATCACTGTTTACCACGGAAGAACGACAAACTTGTTTACAGTCATCTTATTTAGGTCATCATTGTTCGGTGCAAAGAGAAAACAAACAGTTATACTTAGTATCTAAACTAATAGAGAAGGCGGCTTTACACATGAAACCTGCTAACTTCATCAGTCACTGCAAGGTCCATAATAAACTAATAAACGTATAATGCAGGGGCCTTGCTTTAGTAAACTGAGGACTCTTCAAGAGAGGTTTTTGACCCTAGGTTTAGAAATTATAATATCTGCAAGGGTGAGTTTGGCTGCATTTTGCCATAAAGCTCTGCTTAGTAAACTTCTTCTATGTCAATGTAAGCTAAATCTTATATTTTGCCTGATCAACTCACTTATGAACTCAGTAATCTCCACTTACCCCAAAATTAGTTAGCAGTGGTGTGTGAGTGTAGGTCAGCATGGTGTAACTGGGGCACAGAGTCTGCATATACACATCAGCAGTCAGGGTGGGGGTGGTGGGGTAGGCCAGAGTCTGAGCTGAGGAGTCCTGCTGGCTGTATTCAGATGAGCACCAGGGAGTCATAGCAGACTGCAGCCCAGTGCTGGCGGCAGCAGGTGAAGCTTTCCATGCTGTGTACTGCACACCTCCATCAGCAGCTGCGGTTTCAGCTGGGGAGCTGCCAGTAACATTAGAGCTAAAGATGGCTGAATTTCAAAAAGAAGTGGAGAGTGAACCTTTGACAACGTGCAGAGACACAGACATTTCTTTCAGGAATCCATTTGGTAAATATGTCGGGTAACCCTCAGGTGAAGCTGAACAAGTACCTTGTGCGTATGATGACTGGTGGTTCTGTGGAACCACATCCTACAAAAAAGATCACATCAATTAAAAACAAACGACACAAAAGTCTATAATTTGCAAACGTAAAACCAGTAAACAGTAAGATTCTCACTTCCTCATTCATCATCTGAACCACTTATGTTGTTTGTTTTTGTCCTGTCCAGCAGTTTGGCATCTATCATTTATGTATGAACCACTTATCTTCTAAGGGTTGCAGGGGGTGGGCGAGAGTCAGGAAGAGCCAACAATATTTTTGAATTGTGTTTTGGATGATTGTTGAAATTTAACATTTATTCACATTTATAATTAGCTTTTGTAGTATTTTAAAGCCTAAAAATGATAACCAGAAGTTAATGGATTGAACATCATCATCATCAAGTTTGCGACTTATAATTATAATCTGATTATCAAATCTAATTGTAACTATTATCAGAGACATTCGGAAAATTAAGGAGGACATGCTGTTTCTAAATGCTTCTAGCCTCATTTAACCACCTTTTGGTTAACAGGTGCATCTTAGACTGACTTTTGGATGAGGAAATCATAAGTGCTAAAACCTTAACTCATTTTCTGCATTTCACTTGAGGTCACTTTTTACCTGCACAAAGCAATATATACATGTTCATCATGTTTTATTGATGCAAGCAGTTATGTAGAATTGTGGGAATTGTGGTTCTCTCAGAATCATATTTAAATATGTGTTACATGATCTTCCTTAACTTGATGTTGTTGGACAAACATGATGATATTCCATCTGCTGGGGAGGATCCTGACTGAAAGTTGCAGAACAGCTTCTAAAGGACCCAACAGGGATGATTATTTTGACAACTGTTGCCTTCAAGGTCAAGAACAAACCTTATCTCTAAACCTGATGTTGAGTGTTGATGTTTTAGACCCTGGGTGCCAGTCTACTGTTGGCTAATGGGCTGTGAAGATGTTATCTTACAAAAACAGTCAATATCACCTTACAAAATACTAAACTGACCAGTGCTAAGCAGCATGTTGTATTTAAATAATGGATTTATGTATAAAATACTACAACTGTACTTGCTATCCTTATCTTGTTTAATCTACTCCACTGTATTATTCAGTTTTGTGAGAATGTACTTGTTCAGTTGCTTGTCATCTAATTGTGTGAAAGGTGTCATCATGGACTAGTAGCACAGTCCTCTTGTTTTCCAACCAGCCCTGAATGGTCACTGTTTGCTGTCCCTGCATTACTACAGGAAAACATTTGGCATTATTTTTTTCTGAAAATAATTGTAAAAAACCTTGAAGATACTGTAGTGTATGTAAATCTTAACTATTATCAAAATACGCAGGAAAATAAAAAGTGTGTACTGTGATGCGTGTACACACATAGGTCCATCATGCAAAGCAATGACCAAATAATATCTTATAAAAATGCGAGTACATATGTTCAACTATTTAGACAGTATGGCAAGACAGTGAGCAATGCAGGGCTGTATGCAATGAGAAAACGGTCTGAAAGAAAAAATAGAGCTGCACTGACAATGGTGACAGCTTTTGTCCGTGTTCAAGTGTTGCTTGACATGAGCAGAAATCTGTCTATACTCAGCTACCAGGGCATGTGCTGTCAGGTGCCTGAAAAACTTGCAGACATACTTGGGAGCTGGCTTGTCTTGGAATTTAACAAGAGCACACTAAGCTGTTACTGTACGAGTGAAAAGTTCAAAACCTTTGGACTAAAACTGCTATTACCTTCAAAGTAACTGAACTCTTAATCAAGTTTAAAAACAGTAAAAGGGCTTGATGAATATTCTTCCTACTAAACACCAGGTCATCAAACCACATCTATCTGATTGAAGGGTAACCTCTTGTAGCCAATGTTATGTCATCAGACAAATGTCCAATGGCAACACAGCTCGCCATGCACATTCGAACATACAAGTACATTTATTAAAACTCTTCCTCCAAAACGGCACATGATACTGTAGAGTCAGAGCTCTACCTGCAAAACTACCAAATGGCCTATATGTACAGGGAACTAAAAGTAAGTGTAACTCAAATTATTGTATGTTGTTCTTTTATGTGTTAAATATCAAGCCAGGGACTAGTCTGAGCAAATAGATTAAAACAAGAGGAGGATAATTAGCTTGGCTTTATCCAAAGCTAAAGCTGGCTGCATGTACCTGTGTGTCACACCTCACCCGGTCTGGTAGATGTAATACTATAGTAGGTGGGAGGGTTTTGGAAGTTGCACTGCAGGTTATTTTGCATAGGGCTGTGTGCCCAGCCCTGGAGCCATGCATGCAATGGTTGTAACTGCCACAAAAAACACCTGGATTATATAAGGACAAATTCCCCCCTTGGCTTTGGGATAGCCCCTTAACATCCTGATGGTTCTGCAGGAGCTCTTTATTGTAGCTCCTGGGTTTGCCATTATTTTCCCCCCAACAGAAATCACTCCTATATGTGTTGTGTTGCTGGTATTGCAACTTCTGCTCAGCAGATTTTGTTCTTACAACCAAGAAGATCTATAGACTTTCCTATGTTTTATAGGAGCCTTTCCTCTCTAAAAAAAACTTTCCATTATCATTCAGATAAGTGGAAAATTTCAGTTTGGACATAAATCACCACAATACAGCAGCATAGTTAGTCAAGACACTTTGAATACCTTGGAAGTGTTACTAGAATAAAACAAATTATTTGTTGAATGACTGAGGTAAAAACAGCTGGAAAGAAACTATTTTACAGAACATTATAAATTATAATGTGCAATTAAAATGATTTGTGTACATTTACACTTATATACTTTACTGCACTGCAATCATTTAAAAACAACTGCTAAAAAGTTTAAAAAGCAGCTTTTATGCAAAGTTGGAGTAGCTTTTTTGTAGATGTTACTACAATGTAAATTTTCAAATTTTTCTCAAGGGATTTCTCATTGATTACTTATCAATCTACATGCAATAATGAAGTATTCAGGTTTAGAATTTCATACAAAAATTCACTGGCAACATTTTAAGAATGTTTTCATTTGTCAGTATGCGTTATTGTATGCCACAACCCTTACTTTACAAGGACTACTTAAGATGAATGAGTGAGTGAGTGTATAGGCAAATTGATTAGAAAAAAAAAGACATTTCAAATAAACTGTACGTTCCCAAACATTTGCATTAAACTCGGTCATACATAGTGTGTGACAAAAAGCATTTGTCACAGTGTCCTCACCACAAGGGGAGCTGTTTTGGTGGTGTGGGGCTCCAGACTCCTCTTCCTCCTCAACAGCTCTTTGACCGGATCCCTGACTCGAACGCCCTGATACGGTCTGGATCTAGCCAGTGTTGATGGTGACGCTAGAAAGGCCAGAGGACAAATTCGTAAAAGAAGTGGATAAAGATGACCTCACGTCCCTTTTGTCTTGAGCCACTCTCCAGAACGAATAACATGCACTGTGATGACATGAGGCTCACTATGGTGTAAATGATTCTGAGCTACTAAAACAAATTAGTTATGAAAAAAAAATCTAAACAAGTGAATCGTGCTTACAGTTGCAAGAAAAAGTATGTGAACCCTTTCAGATTACATGGATTTCTGCATAAATTGGTTATAAAATGTGTTCTGGTCTTCATCTAAGACACAACAATAGAAATACACAGTCTGCTTGTCATATATTCATATCATCATCTTCCCAGGCCATCTGGATGAAACAAGACACAGGTTGAATGGAATTCACATTTACAATATTATACTAACAAATCCAAATCCAAATTTTTGGATTGTTTTGTACTAAACTAAACAACAATTACATCTCGCTGTCATCTGTCTCTATCCTTTGCACTTTACTTTTATTTAAACTGAGAACAAAAGAAGTTATATAGTTACTTTTATTTATACTTATTTAGACTACTTCTTTTACTCATTTTTTCTGTCTTCTTTGTTCAGTAATGTGAAAAGACAAAATGCCATAAACATATGGAATTGGATCAGGATATGGGATTTAGGATCAGTACCACAAGATCAGAACACGTCTGGACTGCCCCAGTGGAGCTGCCCCCTTGTACATGTACTGTAGATCTCTGCCTGCTGCACAGTCTCTGTCAAATAAATGAATAAAAAACTAAACCCCACAAAATGTTCACTTCTTACACACACACATATTAAGCAATAATTTTTAATTCATCATTTAAATTAAACACTTAAACAAACCCACTAAGTCAATTACATCTCATAAGCATTGCCTCTGTCCTCAACAATCAAAATAAAACACTTCATGCAGAACTTATATTAAACTTATAACACATTATATTATGAGTTTAATGTTAAATTATGTTATATAACAGAAGGTCCAGTATATGCATATATACAGCATGATTATCATGTTTAATAATAATTGTATATCAAGCAACACTGTGTAACTACAGGCTGGTTGATTTGGTTCAGTTATAAAGTTACCCAAATTCATTAAAGCACTAACATTTACACAAACTTTTGTAGCATTTTTGACAAAAGGTCAGACGATTTGCTATTGGTTTTTCAAACTAATCATGGGTCCAAGTTCACAAACGGTATTATGCTTAGTACGCTTCACTAAGTCTATCTGCATGAATCCTGTTATAATTTGTTAAAAGTCTAGTTTGATAAATACAACTTGCAAGTCTGCGAGATACATATTCAAAAATGTTGGAATTGAACATTTTCACAGATCAAATATCAGGTAATATTTGGCACATTACTAAAAATAAAGATTTGTAAAGACTCCTAGCAACTGGCTAAAGGCAGTGTGTGTTGTTCGCTACAAAGAGGGTGTGAAAACTGAAGAGCTCACTGCTGCGACAACTGCAATGGTGGCTCGGTGGCTTTTTTAAATAATTTAAGTATACAAAAAGAATGAGAAAAAAAAAACAGAAACATAACAAGTGAGATTGAGATTAATACTGAACATGAGATTAACAGTACAGAGTGATCACTAAAATTAAACTGAACCAGTCATGTTCTTGTTGTTCTTTGCCCTTAGTTGCCCCCCCACACACACACACACACAGACAAACTATCAGCATGGTACATGCACAGGGAAAACATAAAAGAGGAAGCTCCACAGCTGTGCAGCATTTTACTGTGGCAGATGCCTGCCACCATTTTGCATATCAAGATTACAGCCTTAATACCAACCCGGAGCCATTTTCCCCCATATTACAA
The DNA here is from genome assembly GCA_030770545.1 of Macropodus opercularis. Taxonomy (NCBI): domain Eukaryota; kingdom Metazoa; phylum Chordata; class Actinopteri; order Anabantiformes; family Osphronemidae; genus Macropodus; species Macropodus opercularis. The sequence goes on from CM061110.1 coordinate 3,420,540, forward strand.
CCTTCCTCTTTTCAAAAGAGTCTGTCACAGCAGCTTTAATAGTGACCTCATAAACCTAAGCCCAGAAAACCGATGTCGATGTAAACTGATAAATTTCCTGAATTTTCAAATGGAAGATGTTTGGCGTTATGGCGGCAGAATGACTGAATGCACTAATGATGTAGTTCGGATGTTACGTTTATGATTAGTATGGCAACATTTAAAATGAATTAAATTACAATTTAAATAACAACAGCATCATAATGTTCAGGCAATTTTTTGTCTAACTAACCTCTGAAAAGAGAACAGATGGAAGTACAAAAGTCTAGTTTTAAATCACAAAAAGCTCACTGCCAGTCTTTTTCCTCCTTTGCTAAAGTCAAACATTTAATCAGTCATCATCATAGATTGTGTATCTAAAGTGCAACTCTAAAAATGGCAGCTTTCTGTGGCATCAAATAAAAAAGCTTTGATGGTTTGTACTTACATTTTTCCCAGTGCATACTGTCTATCTTGCTAATATCTTGTAGTTACACTGAAGAAAATCAAAGTGGCGGGTTGTCTGACGTGCTTTATAACAGCCTGAAGCTAACAATCCCCCAGGGATGCTACAGCTTCTCCAACCACACATCTCCCTCATGTATTCAGTTTCACTGTTGATGCTGTTTTAGTTGCATTTCAACTGCACAACAAAAACACAATAATGCACCACATCAGAAATAATGACTTTAATTATTGTTGTTGCTTTAGGTGTGCAACCACCTCTCTTGGCTTTTTTAATCAAGCAGCACTAAAGTAACAAATTTGTAGTTTTGTTAAAATGTTATTGTTATTAAGTGTGGAAAGTTTGAAATCTGATAAATTTCCCTTAGTCACGTCACTTGAGTCAATGCCAGTTGGGCCTAAAAAAGAACATGAAAGAAAATGCAGGTGTGGAGTCAGAAATGAACTGTAGCCTGTAGCCTTTGAGTGAAGCTTGTCTGCAACACTACCACACAGCCAGTGGAGGTTTAAAGAGCGCCTACTATGCAAAATTCCTTTTTTGAACATTCTGGTACATTCATATGACTCAAGGGTGCTGATGTTTATACACAAGGAAAGTAGCAAAAAGTTGTCTGTCCTAAAACCCGCTAGAAGTTGTTAAATGACAATTTGCATAAATTGCTAATGGACAGCAAGGGGAGAGGAATAATGAGCGTAGGAGAAATTTTAAAAAGTGAGTCAAATTGCATCATACATTTGACGTGACACAGTGGTGTGGGTCTCCTCTGCTTTGACTGCAGTTGGGGCTGTGCGAGCCTACGATAAGACAGGAACAGAGCATCTGCTGCTTCAGAAGGACAGTCACTACAGAACTGTACTTGTAGGAGCCAGACACACACACACCGGTGGCAGAGCTGTTCAAACCACAGATCCTACGATTGGTGGGCGACAGCTCTACCTCTGAGCCACCGCCGCTATTGTAGTTTCAGAATTCAGCTGAAGTTTGTGTTGCCAGGCTGTATGAAATCTGCTTGACGCCTCCACTTCTTCTCTGCATTGTACGTAAACAAGCTCATATAGTTGACTGATAGTTACGATACCCAATCAGATTACAAGTTGGTGAGTTGAACATTAGCATGCCTGCATTGGCTCCCTGTAAAATCTAGGATATTATTCAAAATTCTTCTCTTCACTTCCTTCTTCATAATAAAAGCTCCATCCTTATCTTAAAGAACTCATAGCTCCTCATGCTCCCAATAAAACGCTTCGTTCTCAGAGCACTGGTCTACTTGTGGTACCTAGAGTTTCTGAATAGTATGAGAGGCAGAACCTTTGGCTACCAAGCTCCTCTACTGTGGAACCAGCTTCCAGTTCAGGTTTGAGACACAAAAACTCTCTCTACTTCTATAACTAGGCTAACTAAAACCTTCCTTTTTATCAAAGCTTATGGTCTGAGATGATTCTGGTCACTCTAAACCACCTCTTAATTAAATTTTTTTACGATTGCTAAACGTCAGTGGGCACAACTGGAGTCACATGTGCAAAACTCTAACTACAGTCTGCACAGCACCAGTTCATGTGGACCAAACTCTAGTTCGTTTTTCATTGCTTGAACACAGTTTTCAAAACTCTACACACTTATCCCATGACATCACCACAACCCGCACAACACTGTGGATTTACAGCACATTGTTCAAATGCTAACACACTGCTGTCAAAACTGTGAACCACACATTCAAAACAGAATAGATTTCAACCCTGAGCCTTTCAAACACACACACACACACACACACACACACACACATATATACACAAAGGTAGAGGTCAGAAAGAGTAATTTTGGAAATGTTACAAGGAAGACGGGTTTGTGGAGGGAGAAGGGCGGCAAATTTTGTACCTGCCTGCATATTTACCCTTCCTTAACCCAGTAGAGGTGGAAAGTGTTTGATCACCACCCACATGACCAAATGTCTCTTCTGGAAGCCATGCTAACAGTTCCAGTGCCGGATGTGAGGACACGAGTCCAGAGCACTGCCAGGGATGGATATGATTCATGGCAAGAAAGAACTTTAGATGTGATGTTGGTGAAAACCTGTGGCCTGATGCTAGAGAGAGGCAGGATCAGCCCCTCAATTATTCGATCAAATTACAGTATATAGAGTATGTTTCTACCTTTTTCTTCTCATTACTGTAATTCCATAAATGACTATCAACTATTGAAGCAATTTTCATTTACCTTAAAGAATTGTTACGTTCCAAACATTGAAATAAATCATGTGACAGAATGTCTCTCTTTTCTTTGAAATTCTTTAAACTGTAAAGGTTTCAGTTCACATCACCTGCAAAACTCATTCAAAGCAACACAACTCTAAACACATGACTCAAAACAGACTCAGTGCAGCAAAACACTAAGCACAACCCTCACTGAGATAATACACACTGTCACTCAGAAAACACTGAGAGAAAAAACACTAACATCAAGCACCAATACAGAAAATACTAACTGAAACCTTTACAGTTTAAAGAATTTCAAAGAAAAGAGAAACATTCTGTCACATGATTTATTTCAATGTTTGGAACATAACAATTCTTTAAGGTAAATGAAAATTAGCAGTTTGCTTCAATAGTTGATAGTCATTTTATGGGAATTACAGTAATGAGAAGAAAAAGGTAGAAACATACTGTATATACTGTAATTTGATCAAATGATTGAGGGGCTGATCCTGCCTCTCTCTAGCATCAGGCCACAGGTTTTCACCAACATCACATCTAAAGTTCTCTCTTGCCATGAACCTGGGGAAGAACCTTATCCATCACTGGCAGTGCACTGGACTCGTGTCCTCACATCCGGCACTGGAACTGTTACATGACTTCCAGAAGAGACATTTGGTCATGTGGGTGGTGATCAAACACTTTCCACCTCCAGGCAGAGAAAACCTCCTCGGCAGGTACAAAACTTGCCACCTTCTCCCTCCACAAACCCGTCGTCCTTGATGCATAAGTGTGTAGAGTTTTGAAAACTGTGTTCAAGCAATGAAAAACAAACTAGAGTTTGGTCCACATGAACTGATGCTGTGCAGACTGTAGTTAGAGTTTTGCACATGTGACTCCAGTTGTGCCCACTGACGTTTAGCAATCGGAAAAAACTGTAATAGAAATTCGGGCTTTTTCAGGAAGTATTTGCACAATATCAGCAATACTTTTAAACAATCCACAAAGTGGATGTGTTTGCACTCTGATTAGGCATGTGATGTGATACTGAGTTAGTCCACTTCATTTATAATCAGAACCTGCTGATAAGAGACTACAGCCTGTTAATTAACAAAGTATCCAAACAGGATACACGCAACTGCAAGTCAACATTAATCTGCTGATTACAATCAGGTTGGTCACACCAAAAGCCAACAGTGTAAAAATCCAATAAAGACTCAATTTCATTTGCTGCCACAGTTCAATACAATGTGTTCTGCCTTTGATCTTTCATCAAATAAAAGTATGCTTTCTCTAGAGTATGTGATCTTTAACACCATAACTAACAGCACCAATACATTAATATCAGACTGTGCTGACAGGATAGGACAACCTTAGATTACTTGGTGTGATAATTGTCTATGATCCCCCATGAACTCACAGTTCCATGACACATGTTGAAGGATCTCTGGAACCATAATCAATGTCCACAAGCTGTTGCCAAAGGGGATTAATATATATGAGACTAGAGATAACAAAAACAACTGGTTGTTTTTAGTGTTGTGAGAGTAGGCCAGCTCTCACATTAAGTACATATGTAGCATACAGTATATGATAACTGTAACTTATACTAGTAGATGACCACACTAAGAAGAATTAACTAATCACTGTTTTGTCAGTAGCAGCATGTAGCAGTGGTTATCACTCTTGCAGCAAAAATGTCCTGGCTTTGATTCCAGGGTCTGTGTGGAATTGTTAAATTAAGTGCCTTGTCTATCTCGTGTCCCTGTGATGGATTGGCAACCAATTGACAACTGGGATAGGCCAGTAGAAAGTTAGTGAGTTATTTGTGAGTGTTCATATTTTATGGCATTAATTATTGACATTTATCACACTTGTCATAATACCCCTAGCATTTGTCACTTCGTGGCTAAAATGTCAACAGCCTGTCCACTTGTCACCATGACAACAATTATACAGGCTCAGTTAAAGTTGTACAAATACCATGGTTTAGTTCAGTTTCGGCACATAGGCATCTTTTGCTAAAATTAGACTAAAAAAATCAAGGTTAATGTAGTAGAAAAAGTATATTTATATAAATATACTGCATATTTGTAGTGTAATATAGTTTGACATTTTCACTTAGGGGTGTACTCGCTTTTGTTGCCAGGGGTTTAGACATTAATGGCTGTGTTTGGAGTTTTTTTGAGGGCACAGCAAATTTACACTGTTATGCAAACTGTACACTCAGTACTTTATATTGTGGCAAATTGTCTTTTCTTCTTAATATTTAATAAGATATATTAAATATTTACAAGAAATGTGAGGGGTGTACTCACTTCTGTGACATACTGTATGTTTAGCGTATATATTTATATTGTTTAAAGGCCATGGGGTTACAGGGTTTGTCTGTCTTATGCTTGATAGAGAGGGGGTGTGCTGTGCTGGAAATAAATGTTTAATTATTTGAAACCTAATTGTTGTGTTTGATTGAATTCTTCTGAGTTGTAATATCTCTGTCAACGACAGAGAATTGTGGCGTCACAAACTTGGGAAAAAAAGAAGCCAGCTTTGCCAGCTGGTTCCTGACAACATGCAATTTGATTTACTTTGTGTCTGGGACCAGGTGGGGGAATGTTGGTAAGATTGTTTGGCAAAGTCATATGATTTGTCTATACAGGCTGCCTTAAACAATTAATGTGAGGGAGAACCCTGGATGTTGTGGTGGATGTGAAGGCATGATATATGGTCACTGGTACTAACATTGCTGTAAATAACTAACCAGCTTTATGTGCTGTGTTGTTTATGTTATTGTAAAAATGCCTATACCTACCCTATTAACCTATTAATGTGTTAATATTAACATTATAACAGACTGTTACAGTTCAGCCCTTCGGCCCAGAGGCTCTTTGGGTTTTGTGTTTCCTTCTTCTTTTGTCATCGTTTCTGTGCTGGGTATATTCTATGTAAGGCAACACAGATGTCTATTCCCTTGTTAGTTGATTTTTGTTGGATGTCCATTGTCTTTGTGTTTGTTTGCTATTTGGTTACTCTGCTTATGTTTGTTACCTTATGTATGCAGTTGTTTAGTCAATTGTTACTTTGTTGGATTGCACCTTGTTCGTGTTTGATTCCTTGAGTTAAATGATTTTGTCACTTGGGTTCCATTTGCATCTGTCTGGGTTCTGAGTGTTAAATTGTCATTGTGCTTCCTGTGTACTGTAGCAGAGGTTTTCAGTTAGATAGTTAAGCGTGAGCGAATACTTTTGGCAATATAGTTTATATATAGTGTACCTACATCTGTTATGCAATGATTTGTGTGTTTATTTTCTGATATTGTGTTGTGTCTGTGGTGAATAGTCTGTCTCTCCTTACTACAGTGGTATGTGTGACAGGATAAAACAGACCCATATGCATGTGTGTCTGCAAGTGAGGGGAGTTGGTTTTGTTTTGTTTTTCCCTGGGCTTTTTCATGGTCTTGGAGAGCTGAACGCGGGACTCTGTTCAGCCATGCTTTTGGAGGTGTCTGATGTGTCAGAGTGGGTATTTTGAGCTTCTCAACAGATACACCAATTCATTGGCTTAAGTAATAGATACAACCATATAATTACATCACAAATAAGAACATGTCCCCATTCGAGGTGTTGGGGCAAAAGAATCTGCTCCTGAAAGATGAAATTCTAACATATAAAAAAAATGGCGCCAGGAAAGCTACTGGCCATTAGAGGGAAAGTCTGATCTGAGGCTGTGTGTAAATGCAGGTTTTAATAAAAAAAATTATAGGGTTACATCTGTAAAATGCTGTCACAAGTGTGAGTGGGAGACTGCAGTGTTACAATTGTTAGATTATGCAAAAATGTTATTGGTTAGGAAGTGTATTTGAAAACAATGAATATTTCGGTTGGCGGCACGGTGGTGTGGTGGTTAGCACTGTCTCCTCACAGCGAGAAGGTTTGCATGTTCTCCCCGTGCCTACGGATGGAAGTGGATGGAGTTACCACCCATAATCCCACTGGGAAACCAGTGACGTCAACAGGCATTCGAGGAACCCCCTGTTGGTCCGAGGGACAAACCTGCCTTGGTTTAGAACAGATCTAGAGGAGCTGGTTCAGAGGCTGCCCTGCCTGCATGATGGTGCTGGTGAATGAATTGCATTTCACTTGATACAGTGTACAGGGATGTGTGAGGGATTACATGAAAAAGAAACATTTTCAGACTTCTACTTCTAGATCTACTATTTGTGTATTTAGGTTAAACATGTAACGTTAAAACCGGATAGAATGTGGTTATGATACAACAGGCAGTTGTGTGTGTTTAGTCATTTCATTGTGGCAAACTTCCCTGTTTTTGACATTGTGAAAGAAATTTTTAAAGCAGACAAAAATGTGACATTTTACTTCAAAATTGAAGAACTACTTCATAATTTAATACTAGTATGTAAGTACAATGTGATATTATAAATCAAATAAAAAAAGAAGGAAAACAAAGATCCTTTTGCATTATAAAATCTGATGTCTGGGAAAACTCTTTTTCCTGTTTGTAATGTTACAGGTGATTGACGTTTCTATCGGTTAAAACAGACGCAGGTAACTGCCTCAGGTCATCATTAGCTGGGGTCAAACTTTGTCAGTCAAACCCATGATGTAGGTTGTAATTATATGATGCATATATAATTGTATAGACGTTTGACCTGGTCAGGATGATGTATGTGCAGAGTCTAGAAGACTGTTACATCATTTTAGAACCAATTCACTCAAAACTGAAAAAGTGAAACAACCTAATAACCTAAAGCTGTATGGAGTACATATTGCCGAACAAATGAGCATTGTCTCACCAGCTGGACCTTTGTGTAACAGTTGTTGCACTTTTTTAAATTAATAAGCTAAAACTTCATGGCTAAATTATTTCAGTGATGCAGTAATGCTGACACTGAAACAACCCTATTTTGGTCTTTATACTATACCAGTGTAGCAGGGAAACACCTGCATGTACTTCAAGGTTCACTAACCAGCAACGCACAAAACATGATTAGAAACCTTTGTAATTGACACATCCACACGTTGCACTGTTTCACTTTACGGTAAGCTTTAGCTGGTTTGCCCAGTTTAAACATTTAAATGCATTTTATTTTTGAGTTAGCACATGATTCTTGCTATGTCTGTCACAAAAATCTAACTGTTTTAGTGTGAAAATATTAACATTACAGTTAAACGCCACACAGTTGTTGCCACCAGATGACTGGAAAAGAAAAATCCTTCAACCACATCCTTACCGTAACACTGTTTTACCCCCTGTCTGAAAGCCAGTGCTAATTCACTGGGTGTGTAAAGAAAAAGCTGCAACTTACATGTGCACACTGAGTTTCTGGCTGTTCCAACAAGTTCATCTCGCCACTGTGTGATCAGACTTTTTGTGTGCTGGAGTTTGAATGTGTGCAGTGAGTAATGCAAAGTGTGGCTGAGTTCAGATAGCTAATGCAAAGAGGTTTTCAAAAGAGGTGAGAGCTTGGGCATGTGATTGTTCATAATCAGTATTCAATGTGCAGCAAAAAGCACAAAACACTGAGGAGCAATTTATAGCGCAGACTGACTGACCTTGAAGAGTGTGTGAAACAGAGGTGCTTTGTGGGTGTGTGTGTGTGTGTGGGGTGGGGTGGGTTGGGGGTATGTGTGTGTGTCTCAGGATGACTGACAAAGCGGAAGTGACTACATTCAGCACACGAAACACTTATTTTTTAGAGTGATCCTCATTTGTCAGTTTAGCCTATGGGGTAGAATTCAGCACTGATTATATCACCGCTGCTGTCAGTACACTTAATGCACCTCGACTCTGTTATCTTCTGTTATCATCTAAACCAGACAAAACAAAGACAGTTGATTCCCAAGTGCCTGCAAGACACATAGGATCTTCATCACAGCTTGTCAACTCTGTGAGGTTCTAAGTCATGCTGTACACATCAGCATATTACAACAGCAGGCAGACAGTCTGTTTGTAATGTAATGTAGGATTCAATAAAAACTACAATGAGTAAATTTGTCATGTTACTGTAAGATTTCACTGTGTGCTTAAACTGTCTGACGCCTAACGCAACAGATTTTACTGTACTCAAACATTCCTTTGGAGTTCATCAGGCACTGTAATGTAGTGCGTATACAGTATTAAATAGAGTATAGCTTACAGAATAGTAGCATTAACATTCTCTTAAGAACTAGATAGATACTCCACAGGGTTGGCATGTGTGTGTGCGAGTGTGTGCCAGGTTTTGGATCTGCTTGGCCTTTAGCCTGTGTGCACATACCAGGTCTCAAAAAGGCCTGGTACTTGTTCCAGCCTGCAAAGCAAACAAAATCTGCTCTGGGGGGGATTTGGCTCCTCTTTCACCTTTCACTTATTGAGTAACACTCTCGCTCTTTCTTTTCTGTCATTCACACACAAACACCCCCCCCAACACACACACACACACACATACAGACAAGTGCGTGTTATTAATGTCAGGTCATAAAGTGGGAGAACAGTGGAACCTGTGAAGAGGACCCAGTCATTGGAGGGGAGTTAGCTGCCTGATGCTTGCGCAGCTGCTTTCTTGAATAAACTGCCAAACAGTGAGTGCAGACAAAAAACATCAAGCAGCTAGTCTTAGTAGTAGTAGTAGTGTTCTCTTGTCAGCTTTTAGGCCTAAGGGTGTAAGAGGAATATTATGGTTTTATAGAGAAGTTATAGTGAAAGCAGCAAATGTTTCTGCAAGAGAAAAACAATCAATCAATCTAGTTGCCCTGATTCCCAATTCATATATACATACCCTGAAAACGTCAGTTAATGAAGCATTCAGTTTCACCAGCACGGCAAACAATAGGTGATCGTTACTAAATAAATAAATCATTACTTCTTAGAAACTGAGGATTGTTTTTTTTATAAAGGCAGATTGTTTGCATTGCTGTATTGGATTTACAGGTGTAGAAAATAAAGAGTAAATGAATACATATAGGAATATATAGGAACGTAATTACGATATGAGTATGCAAAATATTTTACATTGTGGTTACCCAATAGGACTCTCATATTTAACATTAGGTTGTCTCAGTGTTCTCTTCATTCATTGGTAGTGTATTTTTAGGTAGTTTTTGGGTTCAGCATCTTGTTCAAGGACACCTTAACATATGAATCATAATGTTGATATCAATTTTACAAACAAAGCCACTGACATACCTGTATCCTGTGCACTCACAGATGCTTGCCTTCTGGTTATGTTAGACTTCACATTTTACGAGCTGTATGTGTGTAATACTTAGCAAAGCCAGTTAACAGGTACAGTAGAAGGACCCCAGTTTGAATCCATGGTTCAGACAGGTGCCTTTCTGCATGGAAGTCACACATTATCTGTGTGCCTTTATGAACTTTCTTCAGGTGCTCTGGCTTCCTCCCACAGTACTCTAGGTTAGGTTAGTTGTTGACTCTTATGAGGAACAGTTGTAGGTACCGGTAGATGGATTTTGTATTGCAAGTTTTATTTAACTGAAGAATTGCATCACTTTATAATTTAAGACTGAAATGTAAAATATAATGACAGTATTAGATCTTGTGTTTAAAAATACATTTGGACTTTATCAAGACATGTTCCAGAACTTAAGTATGTATGACATGTCCAGGAAGTAATGGAACTTCCCTTTTTGTTTTTTCTGCTGGGGCATGGATAACTGCACCAGGTGCCTTTACAGTTTATCTTAGTTAAACATCAGCTTTCATCAGAACTGCCCTGGCCTAGCTATCACTCATGCATGGGCGCGAAAGACAAGTTGTCCTTACACTGTACAGACTTGTCCCAAAGTTTTATTATTTTAAAATGGACTGGAGGGAAAAAATGTAGCACTCAAATGTATAAGAAGATCACGATTCACAGGTCAGGTCAGGTGAGAGTGAACTACAACTTCAACAAAAATGAACAATTATTGAAGAAATATAATCGTGGTTTATGTTTAATTTTGTTGGTGTGAAAAGTTGCATATTGACTTACTGTACAATGCCATCTATTCTATTATCTAACAGCAAAATGCTTTATACGTTTCATATGCACATGAATGTCATTTGTGGGGTTTTCCCTAAAAGTTCTACCTTCCCATGGTTGTACTTTGAACATTACGCTTTGTCGATGATGTTTTATTAAAAAACATTTCCGGGTTAAATATTTAAAGGTTGGAATTTTTGGCAACGAATATATGAGCACTGCAAGAAAATGACTGAAAGTGTTGTTTGTAATAAATCACTCACTGTGATTCTTTTAAGAACTAATATAATACCTACAAGGAAGCAGCCCTGTGGTGGTTCTCATAGGTAACAGAAAAGGAAGGCGCAGTGAAACACAAGCCAAACAGAAACTCGTTTAAGGAGTACACCCTTACACAAGTGCGGGCTTGCACAGTTTCTAGAACAGGACAGTAAAACATTACTGAAATACACATGCACATACGCATGCACGCACACACCCACACCCACACACACACACATACAAACCTTATGTCCTGCAGTTTGCATTATAAGAAGACAAAATGGTGCACATACTGCAACCTATTTTATCACAGATGTATGTCACATTTGTTTGATGAACATGAAACAACTAATGTAACTAAGCATTTGATTTTTGGGTGTGAGTGTTTTTGAGTGTGTAAAGGGACACCTACTGTGTAAGAAACTGTTTCAGTGAGTATCAGATCAACTCTTTGCAGCATGCAAAACATCAAATGGGAAAATTTAATGTCAGATGGAAAAATAAAAGATTATCAGGCCTCAGAGGTCCCAGTCCCAACAATATGGCAGTTCAATGTTTCATTATTGTACACTTCTGCAACCCAGTGGTAACACCTTAAAACTGCAGCTCATACAAACAAAGTCTTGCAGGATTATTCTCAAACCACTATATGGCGCCAGAGGACTAAGTGTACACAAACTCATAGCATTCTTCATGAAAAGATACTGGATTAAGTCCCAGTTGAAGTAAACCAGAGGAAACATTACATTACGGAATAGTTACAGAACCTACTTTCTGTCCACTACTGCACAGACAAATGAGATTTGTCTTAATTTTGAGATGATACATAGTATTGGTAGCAGTTTAAAGATATTCACTTATGTGTGATTTTGAGTTCTTGGGAAGCAAAAGGGGCAAAAGAATAAAGGGCCTTTAGAACAATGGCACTAATGAGGTTTGGATCAGCTCTATTTCATCCAAATTGTGACAGTTTTGCCCTCTGGACATCTGAGGCAGCTTCATCTTTTAGACTACGGAGCTTTGGAAAGTTTAAGCTAGTTCCTTGGACAGGTGTCAGCAACTGGGTTTCTCTGAGAAACCTAGAAACCCTCTGTCAAACTGAGAATTATGTTTTGATGTATTAATGCCTCACTTTTCAACCACAGTTCAGTTGCTTTTGTTGACTGTTTATTTCCATAACATGACAGCTAAACATAAAAACTGCTATGTTGGTGATTGTAAAGATCAATACAGAAGTATGTTGTTAATACCACAGCCACAAGACAAGAAGGTGGAGTGGATATATTTAATTTTTAAAGGACTGACAAACTTCTCCAGAAATCTTCATGTTTGTGGTTTGTTTTGCTGTGAGGAACAAATGAAATTATGAAGTCTATTTATCATTAAGTGCTTTGTAAGTAAGGGGCAGAATTTTAAAATCAGAGACCTTACAAGGAGTCAATGAAGAGAAGCTAATGTTGAAGAGATATGATCTCTCTTGCTAAGTCCAGTCAGAACATTTTTAGAGTTACTGATTCATACAAGAGAGAGAGATTTGATATTTAATAGACCATATTTAACTATTTTATATTTCATTTGTTCTGTAAGAGGAGTAGCCATCTTTAATTTTCTTCAAATTCCTATGAATCATTCTTCTTGTATTGATATTTGCTTTATATATTTTAGGTGGTCAGGGACCAGACACTGTCTCTATGGGGGTTTGTATGTTTCTGTTAGAGGGAGCCGGCTGGGAAGGTGTGTCACAGACACAGGTAGTCACACTGGGTCTTTGTGTCATGAGCTCCAATTTGGATTGTCACAGGTTCGAAAACTATGGAGCCCCTACGGAATATTATAATCTTACCCTCAGGTACGATGGTATAGTATTGTCACTCACTCTACGCTACTGGAATATGTTTGACTATACAGCAAGTGTGCCACTAGGTTGGGAAAATCTATTAGTGGTGAACCATGGTCGCCATGGCAAGGATTATGTTTCTTAGGATCCGTCCCCCAGTCACATCCCAGCTGATCAGCATCTGCCCAAGGCCGACTACAACCTACATAAGGTAGCTCCGCACCTGCTAAAGGGGTCTGAGTGCCTAATTTGTCCTGAGGTACAATTTAGTCAAATTTGCTTGAAAAGCTGCATATACCTTACACATATTACAAAAACCACTCATTGATGGTGGTAGAGGAGAAACTAAATATAACATAACCACATAGCAAACAGTGGCAGGCAGTGAAGCCAAGAAACTTAAACCAAATGCTAAACTAGCAGAGCAAAGAAGACAAGAATACGTTTTTCTCTTCCAGTTATATTCTTTGGATTCTTATCACCTTCATTTGCATTATTACTATTATTAAGTTTTGTTGGAGGAGTTTTCTGTTAATTGCTATGGACAGAATTGATATGGTTGTATGGCTTGTGGGTTTTCTCCTTCATACCCTGAGCTCCTGTATTTACCTCACCTTTCCTCCTTCTACCACTTATATTCTCATTGTTGCCCTTTTATCTCTCTGATACTGCTCTTTTGTCTCTTCTTCTCTATCCCCTCACCCCAACCGATCAAGGCAGATAGCTCCTTGTCTCTGTCTACACCCACTTCCGGGTTTTATCCCTCACCCATTTCCTGGCTTATTTCTGTGCTGTATTCTCACCTGTGCCAGTCCCTCAGCTGTCAACACATATAGACAGCCACAGGAGGTGTCAAATGGTCTGCCTTTTTTCCTGGACCTCAGCCATTTCTTGTAGGTGTTTTAATATTTGATGATCAAACTGTGGCCTCCCTCCTCCATGTTGTGTAAACTAGAGTATAGTACATTGCATATTTACCTACAAATTTGTATCTGATAAGAATTTACACTTGACAACTGAACATGTAGCTTTCACTCAACCATAGCTGTCTGTCAGACACCAAAATAACACAATATTATCTAATACCTGTCAGCAACAGTCAGACTTTATAAGCATACAGTAAGCAAGCTCCAGTCTTATGTGTGGTTTTGTCCAGAGCAATTCAGGCATGTTTTTTTTCACGTAAAAATTTTTTACAATTTAATTGAAACCGAATTAAAACAGAATCACTTGCGGACAGTGAAAGAATCCCTTGTTGTTCCCCTGTTTTAATGGTTTCTACCTTTAAATAGGCCAAAACAATGTCTTCCGACTATGTCCAGCTCATGACTAGAGTTCAGCTGTCCTCACTCCAGTGTACGTGTGGTCCTGTACCCTGCCTCTATCTCGATTGGGACAGATTCCAGCATGCACGTAGCCGAAGAAAGTAAGTGAATGAACTCAGGACAGTTGTTATTAACATTAGTCCCAGACACTGGTAATACTACAAAGTATCTCTAGAACTTTTGCAGTTCGCTGAACTAGTTTAATAACCCAGGTTGCAAACAAAACCAGCAGTCACGCCAACAGGCTTTCAATTTTTAACTTATAAATTTCTAGTTACTAACTCGAATTCTAATAAAATTAATTAACCTTAACTGTTACTAAGGCACTTGTATAACATCGCTGCATCTTAGAAAAATAACACTTACTGTACGCTCCAAGCAGGTTTTTGGCTGATAAGGTCAGGCTAAGCTGTATGAAAATCTGTGTAATCTGTTGACGGAGGTTGGCGACTTTTTGAGCCTTTCGTGTTTCATAAACTCTTGTATGAGAGAATGTGATTTAAAAATACAGGTAGTGTGTTGCATAGTGTGTTGCATGCATAGGGTGGGACCAACACTTATCCACTGCACAAGTAGATACCCGCAGTTAGTGTTAGTGGGGCAGAAATCATTTATTAAACTGTAAATTAAATGATAAAGGATTAATAGTCCTGCATTTTATTTTTATTTATGGTTATGAATATTTATTTAACATTCATCAGGCTAGAGGAGGTGACACTAAGATCTGATGTTTGTTTGTTTATTTCTATTTATTTACTTATGTATTTGTTTACAAATGCTCGTCGATATGATCAAAATATGTACAGTTGTTTTTATTAAGGTTACACCTGGAAATTATAGACCCGCCCCTGAGCAGTAGGAGTAGTTACTCTCAAATACTTTGCACGGGACATTCCTTGTAAGACAGCCTAACGCGTATCATCAGACCGCCTGCTGTCAGTCGCAAAGGAGGCTGGATTCAGACTTCAGCCACTGGAACTGGGTCAGATTTATGTAGGACTTTTAAAAAAAGTCTTAGAGTTACATCTCAATCTTCGTCGTACTTCATTATTACCTTTTCCTGCTTTTTCAGCCGACAGGCAATATGAGAGGGGGACGCAAAATGAAGGGCCTCGATGAATCGGCGCACATCGACGCTGGCCTCTCCTCCTCTGCTCATTTGTCACCTGAGCCAAACACACCTGTTCCCGCGTTGGCTGTCCCGGGTGTGGGCGGGAGAAATAAAGGTAGGGAAGTTGTTGTTGCAATAAGTAAAACCGTTTCGTGACAATGTTATGTTTGTTTTGGTTAAAACAACTTTAATTTCTCCAAAAAACGCCTCGGCTAACTTCACAGTAAATGTTGTGACAACTTAGAAGGATTGTTTAACATAGTAAGAATATGTTAAGGAAAAAAAACATTTTAACGTTGAAAAACTATATATGTGTGTGTGTTGTACAAATATGTGTATGCTAACATTACAGTATGCTAATTTATTATGGTTAAAACTTGCACTTCATAAAGTAACAGTTGACTGTTATAGTAAGTAGCATTCATTATGTTATAGCAGATTAAAGGACTGAAAAGTCGTGTAACTCTCAGATCCGCAGTTTGATAAAGAGACAGTGAAAACAGGCAACAGAAGAAAACATTCCACCATTTTGGCTCTGGGATGTAGTGCCTATTACAGGCAGAAGCAGGCTTGAGTGTCACATTTATGCTTGTTTAAACATGTTGGGTCTATATTCGTTTACAGTTTAAACAGAGTCAGACACAACTGTGCCATATTAACTGTCTTCTGACAGCAGTTACCAGTACTGTTTAAGTCACAATGTCACTGGTATTAAACTGCATCATATTATTCTGAGTGGAGCCAGTCCCACAGGCACGATGCATTGAAAACACATCAGACACAAAGGAATGGCAGACTATGTTTCTGTCACTAATGCTGTATAATCAGAATATGCATTAAAAATTCATAATTTCTTTTCCTAGGCACTAGATGCTCCATTTATGGTGGTGAGAAGGTCTACCTTGGAGTACGCGTCAAAATGCCAGTGAGGGATCTGCTGAGAAATATCCGCCAAGCTAAAGGCAGTGAACCTCATGACTTGCAGGTACTGTAATTTGCATTTGGTTGAAAAACGAAAAAGGTTAACCAAACCACAAGACTTCGATCACAAATTTTTTGCCTGTCAAAAATAACCTCTGCACTAGTTAGCTGACTAGGTATATGTCGTTCGTGTTGGTGTCTTACAAAGCATATGAACTACTCACGCTGATGGAAATATTGCATTTTTTTCTTTTCACATCACACTATTGTGTGAATGCAGGATGGATACAGCAAAACAGCTAAAGGTTAGTAAAACCGAGATCCATGTTAGTGATTCAAGTGTCTTGTTTTATGGATAAATATTGGTTTGTTTTGTCAGATACAAAATGGGGTGATTCTGTGAAGCACAATTATAACTGATTTGCCATCATTTGAAGGCAAATATTGAAAGGTATTCTAAAGCTTAAAGTTAACTTTGTCTTTTACAGGAAATAAGAAACGAGTCAAAACTTGTAGAACCACCCAGGTGAGTGTTATAAGCACAGACTGTAGCACACCCAGAAGGTTCCTCATACTTGACGTAAAAGGCAGGTTGACTCACCTGTTCAAATAACTTTGCATACCTTGGCTGTCATGGGCTTTTAGGGAAAACACCTCAGAAAAAGTCTTGAGGAGCTGGCTATCATTGTCGAGGTACTGGAGGAGGATCTTAGGACCTGTAGTACCAACCAGTCCTCTTCACAAACTTTATTTTCCTCCACCCTTCCAATGTCTCCTGAGTTGTCTTCATCAGGTAATACATGGGAACCAGCACTACATTCATAAAATACATAATTAATTGATATTTTAAGTGGAACTATAACCTCTACTTCTCACATCTATCTTATGTTTATCTTTTGATGAAGGTGCAAAGTGCAATACTGATGAGTCTGATGAAATGATCCCTAGCCCCGCATCCTATGTGACCTACTCAGTGGGCACAGCAGAGTGTCATCAGGTCCCATCTCCTCCTAGCTTCCTGCAGACCGGCCTTCAATCTTTCATCAGTTTTTCAGACATTGGAAGAGAGGCTGGAAGAGAGGCTGAAAGAGGGGAGACGTGGTTTGATCTCCAGAAACATCCCTGGAACCAAAATAGCTCTGCTTTCTTTTGGAGTCAGTTGCAAAAAGAGGAGGACCAGCTGAGGGACATCTCTGATGCAGTACTGCTGGCCGTTGATGAACACGGCAGAACGTAAGTTCTGGTATTTGTCCATATGATTAATAGGAATGTAATCAAAGCCATGTTGTAAATTGCATCATAATTAGGTTCTTTTTTTCTGCAGTTTGTTGGGGGTTTTTTTGTTTTTAATTTTCAAAATATTTCTGCAATGTTTAATTAATATCTACGTTTTTTAATGTAATTTATTTTATGAAATTAACGTGAAAAAAATATCGTATACATCTGCTTGCATTTAAATTTCCTCAGTACTCAACACCTTTTGCTGATAAATACACCTCAAGTGATGTCAATCAATCAGTCTGAGTTAGTTAGAAATGAAAATGCTTGCATTTGTAGAAATCTTAGTTGATAGTGAGGTTTCCTGATCAAATAAAGTTCAACTACAATAAGTAAGTAAGTAACTATATGTTGAGTTGTGCTTGTGCCTACAGAGCTCTCCATAAAGTATCATGTTTTGGGAAGAGGGCACTGGGCTACGTCATAGCTAAAAGGATGGCTGAACTTAACAGCCTGGACCTCAAAGATGCTGATGGAATGGTACAGTACAAAGTCATTCTAAATTTGCTTTTGTAGTTGTATGTTGCGTTTAAAGACTTCATACATTGTACTGTATTGTAGAACATAACAAGTGTTATCTGAAGGTTGAGTCATGGCAACTGGACTTCTTCTAGTTAGTAGAAACGTTTGGGGGGGACACCACAAAGGAGACACTTAACGACCCTTTAATGGTTGTAGGAGGAGTCACGGTGTTAAGTGAAACCCAACTGGAGGATATATTAGTGGTCTCCACCAACTTCCCACAGACTGAAGAAGCCACCTGGATAGGTGGTGAAACGTTTCTACTAACTAGAAGAAGTCCAGTTGCCATGACTCAACCTTCAGACAACTTGACCTGGATGAATGAGAACCTTCACAGACATAACAAGTGTTAATAATAAAAGTTTTAAATTGCCTTTTTGTTAAAACAAAAAGGGTTTCAGTACCAAATTGCTCTAGGTGGTCTGAGTCGGCATGGTAGCAGCATATTATAATAGTATGCTAGACATGTTATACTTTAAGACAACACTATCTGCATCTCACTGAATCATAGCTGCCCCCTTATTGGGCAGGTCATTTGTATCCACTTAATCAGCGTGAATGTTTTGGTAGAACAATGCGCACATTGTACTGTATAATGGCTTATTTAATTCATACTGAGCAACATGCAAACCATGTTGATGATGTTGAAAGTTGTTTTATACTAGTGAGCTGTGGCAATGATCTGCATAAATATATCTTAAGTGCTTAAACGTCTAATAAATCTACTGTTGCACATGTGTCAAAAATGTATAATTAAGTTAGTGTGGAACATGTTTATATACATTTGAATTTCTTGATGAAGCTTATTGTTTTACAATTTTGTCCCCAGACTGCACTTCTCTATGCAGCAAAACATAACCACCACCTTATGGTGGCAGATCTAATTCATCTTGGGGCCAACGTCAACGAGACAAATAACTTAGGAAAGTCTTGTCTCCATCTCAGTGCTGAGAAAGGCTACTTTCGAGTCCTGGAGGTAAGAGCTTTGTTGGCCTCTGTACATTTTTGTTGTGTTTATTTAAACTATTGTTAATTTAATTATTTGACAATTTCAAACTTATGACAGGTGCAAAACTAAAAGAAATCTCAACATTTTAACCTAACCATTTTTTTATTGACGAGGATTTATCTGTCTTCCTCTGTGATCTAGTGTCTATATATTGTTATAAGACACACCTATGGCTGCCTCACCCCTACCAGGTCTTTAAGGTGCATGCATGTTGCTTTTGATATGATGAAGATTTCATCTGTGTTGGTGTCAGTAAATTACATGTTTCAGTTGACACAAACCAACAGAACCAGTTTTGTGAGTCACAGTTGCGTACACTGTGACATTTAATCATGTGGTAATTCAGTGTTCATTTCAACAGTCTCAGTTTCATGTGTTGAGTGAACTCATATGTAAAAAAGCAAAAACAACATAGAAAATCAAACCGTGTCTACCAAGTGTGGGTATAAGCTCAGTTTGGAATTGTTTACATAAAGGTGAGAGGTCTATATGGTTCAGAACTAATGTTTACTGTGAAGTGCATACACTAAAATGGGACAGCCCAAAGATAAAATCCTGTTCAACAAGACAGCTTGTCTTGTGCAACATCCACAATCACACAAACATTTGCAGTCCTGTTCACATACGTGTACTTTTCAGATCTTATGGTTGAAATCATCAGCAGTAGATTGTGATGTTTTATAACTTCAATAGCAAATTACAGTCTCAGAACTGTTTTATCATGCATGTGCTTAAGGCATGGCAACAAAGAAAGGGCATGTATGCTATAGTACGTGAGTGCTTCATTGCAATTTTGCTAAATACATGTATATTTTAATGTAAATGGACTGAATGTGTATATATGTATGCTTTCCTTTTAGGTATTAAAGTGTTCAATGATGCATGGTTTGTATGTTGATGTTGAAGCCACTGATAACTCTGGTATGTACTCTAACCTTAGAGATTCTTCATATTTCTGAATTCTACTAATTCTAAATAACAAAGTTCTTCATTACAAATCAGTAAAACATTGTTAATGTAAAGAAAAACCACAGAAGAGGCTACTGTATAAGGCAAGGACATGTTAGTGCCAAAATCCCACACGGTTAAACCTAGTCTTTTTAATGTAACATACTGGTGTCATTGTTGCCAACATAATACTGTACACCTGTTAACTGTAACTCACCAGCCTGTCAACACACTCAAGATTATATAGTATGCGCTTTTGTATTCTAGGACTCCTGTATCTCATTATAGTAACTATCTAGCATAATTTAAGTATGAATATAAATACAGTTCTAGTACCACCGTTTTCACTGCGGTACATTTACAATACTTTCACACAAGCATTCTTAGGTATTGCAACTGTATAAAATTGTAAAAAATCTAGAAAAGAAACACTTTACATTACTAAATGTCATACCCAAAAAGCTTTTTCATCTTTGAAAACATCAGAATTATTTCAACATCTTAATTACAGACACTGAGATTTAGTTGTAGTTGTAGATTCAGTGTAATCATATGATAGATTAGATTAATGCAGAAAAATTCTCAAGTGATTCCCAATGGTGATTACTAACAACTTCTGCCGGTTCAGTTCATGTCATAACATGCATTTGCATTGTAGTTGTGTTTGCATTTAACAATGTTCCTCTACAGGGATGAGTGTCCTCCAGTGTGCTTCACTGTCTCTGAAGGCCATAGTACGTGAGCTGGAAAATGGTAAATACCCTGATCACACTCCACTCCATGCGCTCCACCAAGAGCAGATGATGGAAACCCTGGAGTGTCTGTTGCAGATGGGCAGCTATCGTCATACCATGGTATGTCTTGTAATGTTGCATAAAAATCTCATCATCAGAAAAAAACCCATAATACTTCTTTTCTTTGTCATATTTTTTTCTAATCTGCGTTATTGCTAAGTACTGTTGTTGTTATTCTGGTATACTTGTGAAGTGTCAGATAGAGAAAGAAGAGCAGTGGTTACCAAGTTATGCATGTATATATAAGATAAATAGTTTCCCAGGCTGTTGGAACCTCCTGTGCAATTGGAACGCAAGAATGAATGAAAAAATAGAAAAGCATAACATTAGAATGGTTGCTCGATAGAAAATATTTGTGTCACTAAAACCAAGTGAGCTGAGAAATGTTGGCTTTCTTATTTTCTCCATATTTTAGCTTTTACTAAGATGATCACAAAGTGACTGAGCTTTTTCACAGATTAATTTTTTTTTTTACTTAATTCATAAATATTACACAAGTAAATAGTTTCTACACTTTTATTTCACTATTACAAATTCAAGCAAAATAAGTTGAATATATTCTACATAGTTGAACAATAACTATGGTTTTGGTCTTTTCAGGGGAGCCAACCTGGAATAGGTTGACCTTCTGGCACACCTGCCCGGCAGGGCATTTTGGAAACCGACAGTAATGTTCTGAGTTAGTTTAGGCTTAAATTTGACCTGGAGAAACCACCAAAGTTGTTTTCTCCAGTGAATTAAGCCATTTTATGTAATGCATCTAATGTTTTGTGTGTGGTAAAAATGCCTGACTTGCAACCAGGTATTTATTGTAATCCGCATATTAACATTAGGTGCCACTACGCTGGTTTTTATAAAACTTCCTTTGTTTGTTACATTAGAGTAACAAATTGTCCTCAGTTTATCTGTGGAGGTAAAATCCATGAGTGTAAAACTTTGAGTATGTGGACTGTAAAATCCTATGAGAATATCATACAAATATGAGAAACCTTTATTGTAACAATATTGATTTTAAATGCCTATTCTGAGAGTTTAGTAGCTTTTTGGTGCATGTGTGATATGTTTATCTATTACGAATCTGACTGTTCATTCTAAAGACATACACCCAGGTTAATTGGAGAGTCTAACTGACATATACATATACATATAATACATAAATGTAGGTGTAAATGTTTATATAACACTGTAAAAATAACATATTCTGACATACATTTTATACTTTTAGACTTTTATCTATTTTTCTACGACCAAATATGATTTGAAATCTAAAATTACACATTAGGGACATTATATGTATTACTACTAAGTGTAGTAGTAATATACTATGGTGATGGGGAGTAAATATAGGTTTGACTGCCTTTACAAGATGCAGCTGATCTTGTCAAGTTTGTGCTGGGAGTTTAGTTTTTTTCTTCAAATCAAACAATATAATTGTGCATATCCTGTATACTGTAATTTGTTTGTTTTAATGTCATAGGGCCTGGTTTTGATTTGATTTTGTTAACTGTTGATGCTAAAACAATAAATGGTGTAGCAATGTTCCTTTTGAAAACTCAAAGATGCCTTTCAACACCTCTGAAACTGTCAAAAACATCAGCTATACTAGTTTGCCCTGACTAGCAGTTTACTCTGCATTTAGTCTTTGTGCTAAACTAGGCCAAACACATCCTACATGTCTATACTCAATACAGAAATATATATCAATGTTATGTTACTGGTTGTAAAGTATTCTTAGTCATTCTGTTTACAGGCCATTATTGGGAACTGTAAGAGCATGCTTATTATCACTGTTGAAAGCATATCACAAATCACAAATACTGTATGTTTGGTTTTATCTGCATTTTTGAAGTATAGTTACAAGAATAAGTATGTGAACACTTTGGGATTACATGGATTTCTGCATAAATTGGTTATAAAATGCGTTCTGGTCTTTAACAACTTAAACTAATACTGCACAAACATTATATGTTCTCATGTTTTTTATTGAACATGTTATGTTCAATAAAAAACACAGTTTCAAAGTATGTGAAACCCTAGACTAATGACTTCTCCAAGCACTAATTGGAACCAAGTGTCAGCCAACCTGGAGTCCAATTAATGTGATGAGATTGGATGTGTTGGTTAAAGCTGTCCTGCCCTATAAAAAACACACCAGTTTTGAGTTTTCTGTTCTCAAGACGCATTGCCTGGTGTGAACCATCCCTCGCACAAAAGAGCTCTCTGAAGACCTACGATTAACAATTGTTGACTTGCATGAACTGTATGTAATAATTTACATTGTTGTTGGATATAGATTTTTATTATCTTGCATGAACTGTATGTAATAATTTACATTGTTAGTGGGTATAGATTGTTATTATCTTACATGAATTGTATGTAATAATTTACATTGTTGGTGGGTATAGCTTTTTATTATCGCAGTAAAGGTTTAGGTCCAGTAAAGATTTTTGTCTTATTTTCATTCCTTTGACAACACACAGCTCTGAGGAGATATGATATATGTTGATCATTCCAACACATAACATCAGTGACACAGCTATGCATAAGTAGAAAACAATTGTTGTTTTATTCATATAAATAAATATCTTATACAATATGGCCAGCATAGGGTGTATATTGAATGTATTGCTTACAAAAGACATCTTTAGCTGTGTATATTGATAAACTATTGCCTACAGGTGTTATGCCCCTTTATAAGGCAAGACTGGACATCATACTGTACCTCTCTGTTGCTCTTTCAATTCAGAAAAAAGGCCAGCAAAACAACTAATTACAAAAACAGAATCAATCATCACTTGGCTTGAAGGATGAGCATGGCCCTAAATAACAAAAAATACTAAGGAAGCCCTACTCTTGCCTAACCAAAAACAAAATCAACCAAAAGACGAACTTCTACAAAATCTCAATATATGTATACAGTATTGTCTTAGCAAAATTTACATTCTCAATTATTCTATACAAAAGTTATTATGTTACACTAATCAACAACCTACTTCATCACTTCCTCTGTGTTACTCAGTCTTATGTGGGATCACAACACGTCTAGCAGCAGTTAGGTTAAATATTAGTGCCAACTGTGATTGACTGGGTAGTTTGGGTTGCATTCTTCCCGTGCCCCATACAAGTTTCACTGAACACTATGTTAGAACTAGTGTTAGGCTTTTTAGCTAAAAGAGCAAGGACTGTAAAGCAGTTGAAATCTAGTCCCCTGAAGCCTTTTGGGCTCTTTCGTCAGTCACTGAAGTATTACCCAGAAACGTCAGGGCTTGTTGGAGCAGTTTTTCTGGGTGATAGTTGTTGCAGCTATGAACAGTATTTGTATTTCAATAGTAGAGCTGGTAAACAAATCTGACCTGGGAAAGAATGCTCTACTACATGAATTAGTACAGGAACATGCTAAACTAAATGACTAACCGACTGAGATTAAGCTTACTTAAAATTTTTTACAAGAATAAATATATAAATATTTACAGATTTTCTGAGGATCTGACACAAAGGACAGGATGGAGGAGGGTAATTAAGATTTAATATTAGTTCTATACTATACAGTGAGCTATTATTAATAACGGTAAACACATATTTAGGATTTAAACCAGTTAGACACAATTTTAAAACCACATTATGGTTTTAATGTTTGGTAGATACAGGACAGTACAAGAAATATCCAAAAAGACCCATTCCCGCTTAAATAAAGTTATTTATTTAAAAAAGATAATGATAATCAGGCTGCAGCACCAGGGCAGCACAGTGACTTAATGGTTACACATCACAAGTTCACAGCAAAAAAGTCTTGGGTTCAATTACAAGGTCATCCAGGTGTGAGTGCGAGAGTGAGTGGTTGTCTGGGTCTATATGTGGACTTGCAAATTGTCTAAGCTTCAGCATGCCTGTGCCTGAATAAGTGGCTAAGACGATGAGTGAGTGAGTAAGTAAGTGAGTGAGTGAGGCCGCAGCAGGTGGTACAGTAGATCTAGTAGGCCTCTGCAGGTTTGTTGGTCAGGAAACTTTCACGATTGGCGATGTGACTTCTGGTGAGAGACTCTTATTGTGAAGAGCCCGCTCCCGGATCTGCTTGGTCTCTACCCCCGCCAGCATTGCCTATTCTGTTGATTGTTTTGACCTATGTCTTGGTTTCTGCTCTGATTACGTAAGCCAGCGTCCCTCTGGTGAGGGGTCCGGACTACGTTTCCTGTGATCCTGATGAAGGCTCCGGACCAACTTTCATGTGGCCCTTGTGTAGGGGCCAGACCATGTGACCCTGTTTGTTTAAGTGGAGCATGGACTGTCTTTTGTTTGGTTCCCCCTACTCCTGCCCGGCCTTGTGTGGATTTTGGAACTAGGTTGGGCTGTCTGGAATGTGAAAACACAAGTCACTCCAGGACTGCCTTCCAAAAGCCACCACCTCTCTCCGTTCCCTATGGCGAGAAACAACAGGTGAGGCGATCTGACTTCCAGTGAGAGATTCTTGTGAAGAGCCCGCTCCCGGATCTGCTTTGTCTATTCTGTTGATTGTTTTCACCTATGTCTTGGTTTCTGCTCTGATTACTTAAGCCGGCGTTCTCAGGCGCTGCTTCGCCGGATCGTCACTCTCAACTACAGACCTGTGCCACCAAGAAGAGCCTCCTGTTTTCTTACTGCCTTTTCGCTCCCTGCGTTACTGTGAGTACTCTGAACCTCGACCCTCTCGATCCAACACTGGCAAAGAAGTTCCTTCTGCAGAAAAGGCTCTGGCTAACGGATATTTTGTTTATAAAGACTTTTTAAGCGTCCTGTTGTCACGTAGCCCATTGACCACTCGAGCTAGGAAATCACCAGTTTGAACTTTATTTGTGCACATTGGATTGTGGTGTGTGTTTTGTCTGCAGCTTCTCCCTCATCTCCACTCGGTTCTCTCGGCCGATCGCAATTATTGAAGGGAACCCACCGACGAGACATCTAGCAGGTTATTGATTCACCTTATCTTCAGATAGAAGAAAAACACAAAACCACTTTTAAGTGGTTTAGTGTGTGGTTTAGGAGTAGAGCTGAATGTATGAATATTAAGAAATGTAAGGTCAATAAAGTCCTGTTGCATCTCACCCAATCCTAGGTCAGTATTCCAGTCTGTCATATTTCACACCTTTATGTGACTTTCCCTGACATTTCCCTGGACCTGAAAAAAGGTTTTTGACCCTTCTCAAAAGCTGAATGGAGGCCGCAGTTACTTTGTTCCCACCATGAGACCGCCAAAACAGAGCAAATACTTCCAGATGATTTAATCTTACAGCTAGCCTTTACTTTTTGTAATAATGAGCTGTACCACTATTCTTTTCAGCATTTTCATTGAGGCTAGCCTCTTGAATACTAATTCTCCATTCCCGTGCATACAGCTGCTCATAATGAATTTAAAATCTGCCTGCTGACATTTGCCTCAAACTGAGCTGCAGGCCATTCTGCAACTCTGATCTCCGGCTCATCCTCTGCTCTCCACCACTCTTGGATGCTCACTTTGATCGCTCTAGCATCTTCTGTCTTGCATCACATCAAATCTTCCACAACACTCTCCCCTACTAACTCGAATATGCTTCTGTTTTTCTATCATCGTACTTAGTATTTGTTTAGCCTGCATGTCTATGTCTGACTCTGCACGATAGCAGCAATGCATTACTGAACATCATTGTAGTTGATGTTTGTTATTGGGTATAAAATTGTGATTGTGTCTCAGCTTTTCACTGATTTTATGCATATTTGTTGTCTGGATTAACACTAGAGCACTTCTCACACAGGAATGACCTAAACATTGTATGGGTGAAAAAATATTTAGTCAGATGTGGCAACCTTTGAGGCAACTTGGATAAAATATAAAATAAAAATAATGGAAATCTTGAACAACTAACATTCTATTCAATTAAAGCTCTCAGTCGCTCACTCATCATCGGGAAAAGCTTGTCCTCATAGGGGTCACACTGGGTCCTGAAATGTATTCCAGTTGCCATTTGGGCAGGAGGTGGGGGGCATACTGGACAGGTTGTCTGTCTATCAAAGAGCCACATACATAAACAGATAATCTATCATGTTCACACATATGGACAATTTAGAGTTTCCATTTAACTTGACCTCATGCGTTTGGAGTGTGGGAGGAAGCCAGAGCACTGGGAGAGAACCCATGCAGAAGGGAAAATATGCAAAGTCCACATAGAAAGATACCTGGGTGACCATTAGTGTCAAACAATTAACTTGAATGCAACTTGAAATCTTTGCCAGATCCAGTGTTAGTTGCAACTTCCTTTGTAGTTTCAGTGCATAACAAATGTCGTAGAACACCTAAACATCTTACATGTAGCTACCATGGTCTTACTTTTAGTCCAACCACTTACAATACTCTACAGAAGAAATACTAACTCTTTTCTGTTGTTTTTGTTGATCACCATTTAGTCTAAACTGAAACAGTATGCCAAAATGCATTGCAAAATGTGTGTGTCTCTCGATAACCTCTGCTGATTCCTGTGTTTTTTCAAGAACTACAACATGCTTTAGCATGATTCATGCCCTACCTTTATGGGGTGGATAGATGAAGGGAACATCTGACAAATTCTTTGGAAGGCACTCAAACATGTAAACAAACACACAGTCAAATACACAGTACACTGTGTTTGACCAAAATATCAGAAAGAAAAACAGGAGACACATGGATATACTGAATAATAATTAATATTAATAAAATGTGGTTAAAATAAAATAAATGGTAAATGGTCTGCATTTGTATAGCGCTTTTCTACCTATTGGTACGTACTCAAAGCGCTTTGACACTGCGTCACATTCACCCATTCACACACAGGTGGAGAGCTGCTATGCAGCTTAAGCTGACACACCGGGGGCAACTTGGGGTTCAGTGTCTTGCCCAGGGACACTTCGGCACATGACTGGGGGAAGCCAGGAATCGAACCACCGATCGGTGGGCGACAGCTCTACCTATGAGCCACTGCCGCCCAAAGGAATAACCAGTATATAAACCCTTTTTTGCTTTCGTTTTTTGCTGATTGCACTCAAGGTTGTGATAAAAGAGAAGCAAGGAATAGGAACAGGTGACAGAAGGGAGTCATAATGCATGCTTACATATTTGTACTGTACTCAATAGAATGTTTTGTTGATTAAGATTGACAGCTGGGATAGGCTCCAGCATACTTAAGACCCTTACGAGAGAGTGAGTGAGCACTTTCATATACTTGTTAATGTGTAGTAATGTACAGAACTAGTAATACACTGTTACTGTAATTAAGCTGAAGTTTTTCCTATAAAGATTTACAATTTTGCAGCTAAATAAAATATCAATTTTAAAGAAAGTAGTAGTATTCACTGAAATTATTTATGTAATGCTGAGGTAAAGGTGACGTTTATAGTCTGACCGCCTCCCACAGAAAATCCAGCAGCCTGTTGTAGTCGTTCATTCTGTTCCCTCACAACAAGAAGGACGTCCAGGTACCTTTCTGTGTGGAGTTTGCATGTTCTCCCCGTTTCTATGTGGAGTGAGTGAGTGAGTGAAAACAGATTTTTCTGTTTAGAATACAATGGTTTTCAAAGAGGTGCAATGTCAGAACAAGTTATTATTGCCATGTAGTCCATGTAAGATGAATTTTAACTGAATCAAAATAAGTAAAATGATAACGTCACAATTTATTAGTTTTTACTATGTACCCTTTGTAGGCCTTTAAATCTGAGCTGAGCCTAACCTCATCCTACAGGTGCATCATACTGACTGAGATAATCAAGAACAGTTGTCCTGACGCAGCTTGTCCAAAGGTCTTTGCTGATTTACATAGTATTACATGTATGTACTGTATGTATAATGTATTTGTGGTAAACCTCCAAAAAAGTATAAGAATTAAATATTAGAAACAAACATTTGAGCCATCCCTTAATAAAATACTCTACAATTATTTGACTCCTTGACCAAGTAGATTTAATGATAGAGTTGTGTTGTGTTAGATTAAACTGAACTGTACAGTTGTACTTAATAAAGTGGCCACTCAGTCTGAATCTATATGGAAAATGGTCAGCATTCTATGGACGATGAATATGACCATTCATTTGCAGTGTGTATGCATTTACGCACATATGTGTTTTATAAATGTTTAGAGATGAATAAAAAAATTTAGTTTTATGCACATATAGTCATATATTTGCATTTTACTTAAGAACAATTATTTAGTAAAAGCTCAAAAGATTTCAATATCATCTCTAAAACTGTTATGGTAAAAGTAAAGAATTTTATTGAATTCATTGCAAAATCAGATCACAATATACATCTTACATCTGCGTTACAGTTGGCTTTTACATTGTATCTGTATCAAACAAACCAAAACACGACTGATTTAACACATTTAATGGCATTCTCTGTCAACCCAGTACTTTTTTTTACTCTGATACTTCACTTGCATCTCTCCCCGTGTTGCAAGTATTGTGTGATATTGCCTCATGCACTTGAAAGGACGACTGCTAGGAGAGATACCAAGAGATTTCGCTCGCACAGGCACGCACGCACATGAACACACACAAAATTTACAAACCCTCCATGAGCTGGGAGATGAGATAGGCAAATTATGTTCTCTGTTGACTGCAGGAGTACAGTACTGTACCATTTCTATCAGCCCCAAGGATCAATCGCAGAGCAGAACAACATACTTAAATATCATTAAAAAACAGCATCAATAGTACCTAATAATAATAGTTATCAGTTCCACCCTCATGTTTTGTTTTGTTTGTAGAAGTTGAGTTGTAGAAATGTTAGAAGTTTGTTTTGATTCAGGGTTTTCAGGTATTGGTTAAAGCGTGCACTGACATGCTGCCAACCAGTGGTGGAGCTTGGGAAATGACTTGTGAACTCTGCATTGCAGCCAAAATAAAAAGGGCTGCAACGAGCAGTTAAGGGAGTGGCAGTGTGGGTTTGTTCTCTGTATCTCTCCTTCGTACTGTATATCTCTAGTTCTTAATGTCACACTCTTCTTAAAAAGTGTGCATGCTTGTTCTTGATGCAGGTTGTACAGTGCCCACAGGCAAAGATGAATGATACTACATAACTTATTTTATTTGGCTGTAACTGACCTGATGTAGAACTTCCTGACAGGTTAAAGGACCTAAAATGAGACACATCCATTTATCAACTTTGAAAACATAATTCCCACGAAGTTGTAACATTACCCAACGATTTATTTTTGTATCAACAGGTGATTGTTTGTTCGCAAAATACAGCCGAGAGAGAGAAGAGAAAAAGGAAAAGAAGCCAGCAAATGTTTCTGTTTCTCCAAGCAGAAAACCAAAACCTGAGCATGAGTCATGCTGGCGATAACTCACATTTCACCAGCTAATGACAAGAAGAAAGTCAACTCAGATAAACTGACGGATTGGAGATCTTGAAGCCATGCACTTAACAGAATATTGCCTTCAAATAACACGCACACATGCTTTTCCAAAATCAAACATGCATTGGGTATTTCAGAGGGGTTAAAGAAGTGTAAATACTCAACATTTTAGCAATACAAATCTCTAAATGTTTCTGATAATGAATATTTGTAGAGCATGTTACACACTTTTTCAAGCAAACCCTTTATTCAGTAGATTGTGTAAGCAAATGATAAATGAACATTAAGTCAAAAAAAAAAAGAAAAGAAAAATATATTTAATAGTATGGATCTGCCTCAATGCTGTTGATGTGTCACAAAAACCACAAAAGAGTTCAATCACTAGTACTAACTCAAAGGTGTTTTGTAAACGATCGATCATTGCAAGCACAAAGCTCAGTCATCACAAGGCTGTGAGTGCAGTTCGGATCACAGTGGTCACGGACAAGTTCACCATCTCCTCCAGAAGCCAACTATCAAAGGCTTGTCATGTCTTGTTTAGTCACCCATTTGGAAACGTTTCTATTTTGGAAAAGGTGTCTTTTTGCTTGGCCATCCTCTTGCAAATATTTGCTTTGTTTTTAGAAAAGAACTACCAAAATCATGCAACTACATTTTTGGGAGACAAAAACCAGTTGGTGCTGTGGATTTTTCTCTTGGTGCTGTTCGGGAGGTTTTGGATTTTTAGGCACTGCCATCCTGTTTGAGCCGCTGACTGCGAGCCTTGTAGACCTCGATCAATAAATCTTTGACGTATTGGATTTCGCGCTCCACAGACTCCGCCTTGTCACGAAGCTCCCGGTTCTGCCCCTCAAGGCCATGTAGCTCTTCTTCCAGAGAATCCAGCTCCGCCCTCTTACGCAACCTGTACCTGCCATGGGAAGTCATTTGATTGGATTCAGAGGTTTTTGCTGTCTTGTATTTTTTTTAATGAGTCAAGCAAATGTGACCTTTGAGCTACATCAAGTGGGTTACTTACACAGCTCAGACATCCCTCCCACAGGATTGTGGCAGTCATGACTGATACAAATCTACCATTTAAAACTTGGTGAGGTTCTCCTCTGCTAAAATACATCAACTTTATTTGTGTTTGCCATTTTACAGACTTATGTAGCAAAACACACACATGCATAGTGGACTTAGAAATGATTAAGTAGGGATGTATTTGGCAGTGAATGAGGGAACTGGTATGGCTGTTTTATGTAACACTACTGCTACTGTAAATTCAAGTGCAAACCAAAACAGCAATCCTCAATTGATAGATAAGGTAAAAGCACCAGGTTTGGGACTAGAGAAGCGGTACATTTTTTGAAATAAAAACACTACTACTACTCTACACTACTACTAATCTGTGTAAATATTTGGGGAATAACGATGGATTGGAACAATTCACATTTCCGTAAAAAATGTAAATGTTTGTGGAAGTTTATAGAAACGGAATAAAAGAAGAGGATGACAAAAAAAGAGGGAGGTTTACCTGTGAGCAGCAGTTTTGTTCTGGTCTCTCTTCTTTTGCTTTCTCTCTCCACTGCTGGCATCCAGAGAAACTGCGCTCATCACCAGAGATGGCTTCATGGAGCAGGGGTCGTCCTTTAGCCTGTGGGAAGGGCGGTGGATAGGGGTCCCCATCAGTGGCCCATTGTCCTCACCTCTGGACAGACATTCATAGCTTTGGTCTGCAAGGCATTCTGGATAGAGGTAGTGGCCATGTTGGGGCTCTACAGCCTGTGCTTGTGACTGCTGATCTAGATCACCTATAAAGCTATGATAAGGTTCTGTGCTCGCCATCGACTGGTGGAAGTAGCTGTCACTGGGCACCATTGTCTCTTGGGGAATACTTCCAGAAAGCCCTCCATCTTTGCTGCAGTGCAAGATGTCAAGCCCTGTGCTGTCGTAACTTACATTGACCTTCACGTTGTGCATCAACTGTCCCTCTCGCTTGTGGTGGCTGTCGTATGAGCCACCCAAACAAAACCCTCGGGCAATCTCTTCGCTACAAAACATTCCTTCTGAAAAATAACTGTCCTCTTCCTTCAACGATAAAGCACATTCTCTCACCTTCTTAACACTACCAAGGCTGCTCTTGCTTACTGTCTTCAGTGTAGAGTAGTGGTTCACAGACAACTCTGTGCTTCCTGAGTAACTTCCCCTGGTGCCCCACGTATCAAGTCCAACTTCATCTGCGACTTTCACAGCCTCACCAATTATTCTTCGCCCATTATTATGGTGGTAGCGGTGATGGTAGTTGTATGGAGCAGGTCGAGCAATTTTGGTTCTTCCAATCGGACCGCCACAGAAGCTGGCCAGGTCCAGTTCCCCTGTTGCCAAGGTAACAACCACAGGGCTTGTTTCTGATTGGTTGGTCCCATACGAACCATAGGGCAACTGATAATAAGACTGGGAGCCCATGGCTTGGGCACCTTTGTCACATTTTGAGGATTTGTCCAACTTGTTTGTTGTGGATGTGGATTCAGAACGGAAGTAGTCCTCAAGCTGAGCTAGCTCCTCCTGCAGTAGAGAGGTCATGACCTCCAGATCCGAGGGCACCTTGACATCCTGTTCTAACGGTGAGGGTGGAAGTGATGAGCTCGGAGAAGACTCAGTCGTCGACACAAATGAAGACAAATCAACTTTTTCTGTCATCCAATCTGAGTGACCATCACCTATAAAAGTTAAAAATAATCATATAATAAGTAAAACAATCAATTTTTTCAATCATCTGCTTATACAGAATAACCACAAATTGAAGAAAAATCTGAAATCACCCAAGGTGTAGACGATAAACGTTAAAAAAACGTTAAGTTAAAATCAACCAATACATCCGAAAAATCCAAGTGAACAACTAACCGATCATCTGAAAATGATTGAACAGCATCGTCTGCATTCGATAAATATCCACTTAGCTGTACTCACTGTACGACATTAGCCCCGTGCTGCACTGCGGCTCCAACCTCGGGATGTGGAAAAATAAAAAAGCTACTTGGCAAAACTCACCAATTAAGTGCTGCCTCTCCACTGGCTCCACCCCTGTCGCAGGATCTGATTGGCTGGGACTGCTAGCCTGTCGAAGAAGGGGAGCGCCAAGCTCGCCTGTGGAAATGGGAGGAATTTTGCTGCGAAGGATCGATGCCGCCATTGTGTCGTCTGCTACGATCAAATTGTTCAAAAGCACAAATCGTGCACTGAGTGGAGGGAATAGCTATGAAAGACCTGTGGGAGAAAATAAAGACAATAAACAAATTTTTTCACATTTTAATTTCAGTTTTGAAATTCCCAATTTTGAAACACAAAAATTTCCCAAGTAATTAAAAGAATCCCAAAAACTTAGTAAAATTATTTTTAAATGTTTTTAAATATGTTTTAAATCACAATATATACATAGTTGTTATTAGTTCTGTTATTAATATTACTATAGGTTTACTAAGTTGAAAAGACCTTACGTGCCACCTTATTTTGTGAATCAGATATTGATTTATGACACAACAGTTAAAAACATTTTTAAACAATAATCTGAAAATATTAACCTGCCATATTTATTTAAAAACATTTTTTACAATAATAAAAATAGTACCAAGTTTTAAACTTAATAGTCACTTATCACTGTCAAAATGTATGAATATAACTATCAATATAAATGAATAATAATATATGCACACTTCAAAAAGTCTTTATTAAGAATTCAAAGAAACGCACTAATTTCCACGAAAACTTTAATGTGGTTACTTTACAAGAGTAACAACTAGGTAATAGTAAAAGTAGTGGGACAGTCGTGTATAAGACATAAATAAACAAGCGTATAACTTATAACGATAATAAAATGTTTGTTAGCGGTGTCTGAAATGGTGTGTTAACTAAAAGAAGAAAACTATTTCACTCAAAGCTAGAAAACAGGTTTACTCACCCCATAGTTTCAGAGTTGTCTTTTAAAGTGCGTTGCAAGAAGCAAAGCACACGAAGCTTTACGGAATGCAGGAAGACAGTTAGAGTTTAAAAAGCCATTTCTCTTCCTTTTGGAAAACAGCGCGTCTTCTTGAAGTGCTATTTCGCCGAACAGGATAGAAGACAGAAAGTTTTTAAATCCGCTACTTCTGCAACTCCTAACACCAGGACCTGATCACAGCACCCTATATCCGTCCGCAGTTTACAGAGCGCACCCGGCAGTTACGTCATAAGTGTGAGGACTTTCCCGTTATCCAGAGACCAGTGTGGTTGTGTGTGTGTGTGTGTGGGGGGGGGGGTGTAAATGGGAATGGAATTTCAATTACATTTTAATATTCGTTGAGACAGTTACATCAGAAACTACAATACATTGCTGACCGTGTTGTAAGTTTACACATTGTCCATACGCTCTAGAACTTAATGACAACACTTTACAGTATTAAAACTGTGTTCAGAGTACAAACTCACAGCGAAACCCTCTGCCTCCGTACACACAAACAAGTCCAAGAAGTCCACAGACTTCCTATTTACGTCATCAAGTCGTACACTAAACATTAAACAGCACGTTGAGCACATTATTAAACCCATAAACGACTGTGGCGATACAGACAGCAGACGGCACAGCTGGCACTAGTTCTTGATGCGCCGTAGCGGAAGGACATGATGTTGCAGTTCGATGGTGTAACCCTAGTTGCATCCCTGTTGCATCAGATCCGCAGGGGATTCGCTGAGCGCTTCAACAATGTAGCCACACCATTGGTTTATCTGGGGGAACTTTTCTGTTTCTATTGGCCTGCTATCACTCTTACACTGATTGCTAATCATTACACATTAGCACCAACCTGGGACCCGTGAATTGTATGTTTTAACCTGTGATCCCTCCAACACGGGATCTTAAAAAGACAAATAGCCTCTTAAGATTTAATTTAAAAAAGGATTTAATTTAAATCTTACCTTTTTAGACTTCTTTTCCCTGTTGCAATTATATATTTGTTAACTCAACAATCCAAAATATAATTTTAAGTCTTTACAAGTCTTAAACAACAACACTTACTGCAACAGTTTTCTATTGCACATTATCTAATTCCAATGAGAACAGTGCCATCATACTTATTATGAAAGTTATTAAACTGGTATCATGTCTATCCCAGCAGCCGTTATTATTATTCGAGTTTCTGACCTCATTTGCAACGTATTCCAAGTGTTAAACCCTGGAACAAACCTCTCACATTACTTCATATGTTGGCAGCAGCTCTGTGTTCTCACTCATGGCTGCGGTTGTGGACGTGAAATGAGAAATGAGTCAGTTGAGGGGTCAGCTAAGAGATAGGGAGAGAGTCTAACACTGACACACAAGGCACAAACATGCACACATGTACTCAGAGTATTAACTCAAGTTACATGTAATATGTAATGAACATCAATAATATGTTTTTGTGATGTATTCATATTTTAACAATATACAATATTATTAGTTTACATATATTTTGTTTATACACAGTGTGTAAATTGTCCATACACAGTGTGTAAATTGTCCAGCTTACCATTATATTACAATTAAATTTTTTTTAGCTCACAACATATGCTGTATGTATATAGGTACATTAAAATCATGTTATATTGCATATAGCTATGCAATATAACTATAACCTAAGGCTTCGTTTCACCCTGTTTTATTACAGGCGGCACATGTTAACTTATAAAAGAATGTAAAAAAAAGTGTGTGTGTGTTATTATTGTAGCTGTACACTGACCTACAGGCCTATATCAAGAAGAAAGTCTTCAATTTCTTAAGACAATGAGATTTGATTTGTTTTAGAATTTGACCCACATTCACTCTTTTTTGCTTGTCAGTAGAGTTGATATGTTTTCATTATGTTTCAGTTGAAACTTTACAAAGCAAGGTTTTAGACCTATATAAAAACAATAATAATAATAATAATAGAATTATGTAAAAATCCTACCCCAACAAATTCCACCTGATCCAGCACTATAGGCAGTGCTTGCCCAATTGGGATAGGAAGTGGTGATTTTAGCTTTGCTCATGTTAAGTAATATCTGTTGACCTAAATAAAATTGCTGTGATGTAATTTGGGTACTTCGAGAGCATTACAGGTCCACAATAAAAACACACTGCCATAAGAAGAGTAAATGTTTAACCATACCTCTGTTCAAAATGAAACCTATAACTGATAAATATCGTTAAGAACTTCATATACCTTTTAATGTGTGTTAATGTACAGCACTTGTAACATTACAGTATTTGATCAGTGAGCTGATGTTTTCCCCATAAAGATTTACAATTATTGTCTAAATAAAATATCAATTAAATTGAAATGTGTATTTACTGAATTAATCTATGTAATGCTGAGGTAAAGGTGATGTTTATAGCCTGACTGCCTCCCACTGAAAAGTCCAGCAGCCTGTTGTAGTGGTTCACTCTGTTGCCTGAGTGAGTGAGTGAGTGAGTGAGTGAGTGAGTGAGTGAGTGAGTGAGTGAAAACAGATGTTTACAGGCGCAATGTCAGAACAAGTTATTATTGTCATGTAGTCCACGTAAGATAAATTTAAATAAACCGGTTTCAAAAGATTATTCGTTTTTACTATGTACAGTTTGTAGGCCTTCAAATATGAGGTGAGTCTAACTGCATCCTTCAGGTGCATCAGACTGACTCAGATTATCAAGCACTGTTGGCCTGACACAGCTTGTCCGAAGGATAATTTATAATGTGAAATCTATTACAGTACAGTATGTGTATTCATAACGTGTATTTACAGTATACAGACTGTGCGCTGAGCTTTTATCCGACTGTCCTTGATTGCTGAATAACAACATTCAACTCTTTCTGTTTTTGCATACAGTAAATATCAGATTATGTAGAGCATTAATTTTTCAGACTTCAATACTATTGATGCTTTAATTGAGTTACACATAGCACATGGTTAAGGCTAAGTAAAAATTCTTGTTGGGGTTAACAAAACAAACGAATCTTTAACACAATATGTCTTCATTATAAAATCTTGACACTATCAATTTTAAATGAAACCCAAGCTTACTCTTAATTCTGGATGGATTTAAGACTTTGCACATAACTCTTTTGAGACAGACATTTAAAACAGGTACTACATTTGGAACTTTTAATTCTATATTTTATTTAAAAAGATTAAACATCTTTAATATGTTACTGTGGTCCAATGAGACCATATATGTTTGTGAAAATAATTGACATCCTGTACAGTAGGTCCTGCAAATATTGTCATTTGTTCTTTTTCAAGTCTTTGATTAAGTGAGTTCTCTTCTTTTGAAAATGAACAAACAGGAAAGTGTATAAAAAAGAAAATAACAAAAAAAACAAAATAAAACATATATACCATGAGGAAGCTTGACTCTTGACTCTTTTAGGGCTATTTTACTGAAACAGTAAATTATATTTTTCATAGTATAAAACCAGCTTCTAAATGAAGGAACAGGAAAAAAAGGTCAAATTTCTGTGTAAAAAATGTGTGTTTTATCATTGTATTTCATATTTATATTATATGTTACAGATGTTTTTATAGATTATTGTCAGTAACTAATGATTTGAGATTTCAGAACATAAATATTAAATATTAAATTAGCTTATTTACAGATGAATAATAAAGACTTTGATTAATTGAACTTAACATATTACAGTATTTCCATCCTAATCAAGACGTTATATAGTTTGTTTCTTGAAGTCACATGCTTCAAATGATTTAATCATAACTCAATATAAGATAATTCCATGAAAAGCCAATTTTCAAGTCTGTGGAGTAGTCTTTTACTACCTCACCACACTCACTCATACAGCAGAGCTAAAAAACACACAACAAAAAACAAAATGGTGCAGTGTGAGTGGAGGATTTTATACCGTAAAAGAAATTACTGCTTCAGGGGAGCTTGGTCTCAGCCTTGTTATAATATACACACTATACACTGTCTAGAGACAATGGCAATAAATGTTGCAGCCACTGTAACAAAACAAAATGTTTGAGTAAAATCTGTGTCAAAAATCAATCTGCAATGTAACACAAAATATACTTTACTTTACAACACAGCACCTTAAACTGAATATATATTGTTTCTGTAATCAGATGTAGGCTATTTGTTATTTCTCTCTCGACAGGCTGTCAAGATGTGACCTCCAGGCTACTTGTGTGGCATGATGGGATGTGTGACAGCTAAGAAGTGTGGAGGGTGGACAGGCAAGATAATAAAATGTGAATCCTGCTCCTCTCATTAGTAAAACCAGAATGCCACAGCTCTTTTTGGCTGGAGCTCCTCTGCCAACCCTGTGCCTCCCCAAGAAACCAAGAGCTGATTGAAGCAGCCAGGTCTTCCTGTTGCTATAGTAATAGGCAACACTGGCTCACCCCACTTGAAAACATGTTTTTGGCATCCCTGTAGCCATGGGTTTTATGACCTCCCCCTCAGATTTCTTACACTCCCATTGTTTACCCCCATTGTTTGACTTGCTATTTTTGCAGACTTAGGCAGTTTTTTACTATGCATGAAGCACCTCTTTAGTCACCCATGAATGTGTAATCATATTGGGTTGCAGAGATAATGGAAAGTTGTGTTGATATGTGCGATGTCCATGTAAGCATGTTGAATTTCATTTCAACCTCTAACAAATTCCCTGTGAAGGTCAGTGACCAAATAACTTGGTGTCCACCTGAAATTTTAAGATTTAGTAGCACTTACTAACTGCTTTATACATGTACAAATGGAAGTAAACTAACTCAATAGGTTTTCAAAAACATGCAACTGGAATACTGTATTGTAGTACTGTACTGTATATATTTACAGTACAGTCTACAGATTTCACTGCTGTGTGCAATATTAAATTTACAATCAATCCGTTCACTTGCAGACGTTTTCTGTATTGCGGCAAAACGATTGCCTGTTTTTTGTGCAGTATTGCCCTCCATTTGTCCGTTTGTACTGTACAGCTATACAGGAGCTCTCTCCAGCAGTGCATCGTGGGATGGGAAGAACCTCCTTCAAAGACGCAGGCGGCCATGCACTCCTCTACTATGGCACATTGGTATCAGTTACACCATAATTTCATCACCAGCAGCTCCCTGTGAATCTTGCTTACATTAACTTTTTATAGGGATTGGCAAAACAGAGGCAGAGATGCATGGCAGCGCCAACAGTTGAACCCATTTAGACTTATCCTGTCTATTCACTAGTCGGTCTCAACATATTGTTATTTGTTGATGAAGTGTTGTATTTGTATGAACAAATGGTCTGAATTGTGAAGAATCCCTGCGGTTACAGTGGGATTACATTGAGAGAAAAGGCAAGAGGGGATTAAAAAAACAAGAGGATGAGGGAGACTTCAAAGTGGCGAAGTGTGGACGGGTGTGTTTGAATGACGGCTGGCGTATTGTTTTGATAAGTGTTCCCTGAGGAGAACATGTGAAGCAGCATGTCACTTTCTCCTCTCATCTCTCTGCAACAGGGAGCTGGGCATGGAAGGAAAGTCAAAACCTGCTGTAATTGCAGCGTTCATAGAGTAATACTACAGAGCTGTGAGCCGATACTCGCATTCACACACAAACTGCACAAATACATATTAATTAATTAGCTTAAAACATGAAGCTAAATGAACATGTTAGATCCTATGATGGTGGGAATAGTTGTGTTGTGCAGGGAGCGTAGAAAAATATCAGATGCAGGCAATTCAATTCAATTCCCATGATACTCAGATCTGCTTTCATCACTGCTCATCGTGATATTTTGTAAATACTTGTAGAAGACAAAGCACTTTGTCCAAAACACTGAATACATTTGCATCTGTTTACTCTGAAACTCTGAATAGGGAACTTTAATTAATGATACATTGTTTTGGCTCAACGTTAAATTAGAAGCAACATGAATAAACATTTATTAACCAGCCCAATACTACCCATCATGGATATATTGTGTAATTAATGATTATTGGAGCTTTTAGTAATTCAGTAATTTGTTTACATTTACTAAGGGTAGGATGTTGCACACATGTTATTTTATTTTACTACGTACATGTCAGGGGCAGCAGTGGCTCGGGGGTGGCAGTGGCACAGAAGTAGAGTTGTCGCCCACTGATCGGTGGTTCGATTCCTGGCTTCCCCTGTCATGTGCCGAAGTGTCCTTGGGCAAGACACTGAACCCCAAGCCGCCCCCGGTGTGTCAGCCTAAGCTGCATAGAAGCTCTGCCACCGGGGTGTGAATGTGTGTGTGTTTTGAATGAGATGCAGTGTCAAAGCTCTTTGAGTACTGAAAGGAAAAAAAATCGCTATACAAATGCAGACCATTTACCATTTACCATGTCGGAGGCACATATTGTAAATTTACCACATTATATTTGTGTGATAGCTATAGCTGCAGAGAGATACATTGCAACCTGAACCTCAAATGAGATTTTTGTTGTGAATTGAACCTTTATATATAAACTGAAATTGAAATGAACTGAATGATCAGCAAAACAGATAAATATATGAATGTCTCAGTAATTATAACCCAGTAATATTGTATTCACACCTTTGATCTCGGAACATTTTATAGTATTTTCTGCTTTTTAGACGAAGATTGCCTTCAAGGATAAAAATGAAAAAGCAAAAGCTCTCTGTTCCAGAGCAACATAGCCTCTGGAATGGTCAACTAGATAAATTATGTATGTTTAACAGAATCAGATACAATGCAGTGTTTTTCATCTCTTGCTGACTAGCATTATAAACAAAATTTATACAATTTTCCTAGCTGAAATGTATATAAATACACCACATGAACAGTATAATTTTTTACAAACATATTAAAAATTACAAATAAGTTGAACCTTAGTGGTTTGGTACATTGTCTCAGTATTATATTGTCATTTGTTGCATGTCGTCTACTTCTCACCTTGAAATTCCTGTCATGCCAGTGTCAACACAAGGGCAACACACCAGTAAAAAAGTTAGGTCTTAAAAACAAAAAGATCATTTCTGACGTTTGAATGAATAACACGCACACATACACAGCATTACATATTAAATTACTATAAACTCATGAGGATAAATAAGGTTTATTGAGCGAGACAGGCTGTCCACCAGTGTCTGTGACTTGAGAGAAAAATTAGATTATGGAGAAATAACATTATTCTATTGCACAGCACTGGTTTCATGGCAGAAATATTGATTAATATAGAGCCAGACAGTTATTAAATCTGAAATTTTTCACACTGTGTTGCCACTGTTTTCTACGAAGCAGATGAGTTTGCATCCAGAGAAACCCACATTACTAGATTACTGTTGTTTTTTGCAGGGTGTTCCACCGCAGCCTCTTCTAACGATGTTGTGGTTGAGGGAGAGTGTACCAAGCCATGCTAGCTATTTCAACTCATTGTGGTCTCATTACAGCA
This sequence comes from Macropodus opercularis, assembly GCA_030770545.1. Lineage (NCBI taxonomy): Eukaryota > Metazoa > Chordata > Actinopteri > Anabantiformes > Osphronemidae > Macropodus > Macropodus opercularis. The sequence continues at coordinate 3,461,922 of CM061110.1, forward strand.
GGCTGTTGGTAATCCTCTGCCTTTGATCTGGGAGCTGAGGGGAGCTGTGTTTTACTGTAGTTCAAACAATGTTTCCCCTGCTCCCTCAGCACCTCCACCAGCAAGCCAATGGTAGCTGACAAACTTCACCCCGATCATGAGAAATGGAGACAGTGGAGATTGGTTTGTTTTTCTGTTCAATGCAGGTAAGATGAAAATACATATGAGGGGTTGATGATGTCAGCACCGAGGTCTGAAGTTGATTCACTTCATGGAGAGAACAGTCGAGCATAATAATGGCAGCAACTGCTGAGAGGCCTGGTCTTTAATGGCTGGCTCAGAAAACCACTGCACCTCTATGAAAAACACACAGTAATTAGCTGGAGACTGAGAACAGGTGGATTGTATTCAGTTAAATCTCTCCAAGCGAGTGGACTGGGGTGAGAACATGGATTGTCCAGTCTGGACTGGTAATACCAGGCAGGACTGGCACATGGAAGCTTGTAACCCAGAAAACTCTCCTCCTGGAAACAGCCACAACCCTCACAGACAGTGTTGAAAAATACACTTAAGAAAACTCCATACAGACAGGTTAACTGGGGAGTGGAATGTAGTATGTAAGAGAGACTTGGAGAGGCTTAGCTAAGCTGGACAGCACCAGCTTCACTTGGTAAGAATCTTGGAGGATAGCTAAGGCTAATGTCAGAAGGTGTTTCTGACCAGAAGTAGATAGGAGCAGGAGCCATCTTCAGATTAGCCTAAGCTTGATACAATAGACAAATAGAGGCTGTAGCTGAAGGCATCATGGATGCACCAGATTCACTTGGCGATCTGGAATAATGTCCTGTAAACTGCATCCAATCTGTAATTCAATCTGTTTGTGGACCAGCAGGTTGGTTCATTAGTGCACAGCAACTGGAATGTGGTCTCGAAATCCTGGTTTAAATGCCCTATCTGACCATTTGACTGTGGATGAAAATCCATACGATACATTCTGATAAATTGAAACTAAATTTAGCATTTTATGGATAGGCAACAAGAGATGTATTTAAACTCCAAAAAAAGATGTCAAAAAGCTTTCAAAAAAATATAGGTACAGTATAAATACAGTAAATGTTTCCAGTTTGTCTCCAGTATTTAGGGTCCAAGCTAAAATTGTTATGTTGCTAAAATGTATGATAACATTGCTGTGTTAATTTTAGCACACTGGTGTTTGCATTTTGTTCAATATCAATGTTGATTATGCAACAGTAGCAAAATGTCTTTACCTTCATGACCCAGTGAGCATGATAGCAATGTTAAATGTACGACTTTATTTAACTTTTTGCCCCAGACACAGTCTAGTTTTAGATCCACGTACTGTAGCTTGAGAAGCAAAGCTTATTTTTGACATTTTTATACATCTATGACCCCTTGACATCCTGATTCATGTGTCTAGTTCTGAGATTTATTTACACAGTACTTGACTAAACACCTCCATGCTTGCTTAAAGCAGCCAAAACAACATTTCTGTATTTGTATCATCTATAGTCTGTGATTTGACAGTGGGTCTCTGCATAAATTTACAAACTGATGTCCCAGCAGAAGCAGCAGCTTCATTAATCATTTAAGTCTCACATCAACATCAGTGAGGAGCTAACAGTAAATAATGTTCTAATCATTAAAGCAGCAAACTTTTATAAAAAAACAGTCTGTCTCCAGATATTTGCAAAGGATTCAAAAAGTGTAGTATGCCTGTAGATAATTCAGTGTAATGTAATGTAATGTAAATGTCATCAGCATCTAACTGTAATATGTTGGACTATTCTGGATGTCACAGAATATTGATACGTAACAACATGACTTTCTAAGACATATAAGGCAGACTAAAGCTAGAATGCAGGGAGTGTTTGATCCCTGTCTGGGACAAAGAACTGAGAAACCCCAAATCAGTTAGCTCTCTGCTATGTCCACCACCTGGAGCTCAATACATCCCTGATCAACCTCTGTAGACATATTGTACAGTACATAGAGACAAAGACACACAAAGATGGATTTAGTGATACCAGTACGGGAATCATACAATTCAATATGGCCTTACTGACAAAATGTTCTGGGATTGTGTTCATCTCTGGCTTGTGTAGCTGCTGCTGCTGTGGGCTTCTGTTTGTCCCTGATCTTGATATATTTGGTAGATGTGTGGATTCCAATAAAGGCTTGTTAAACAACAGATTTCATTCTCTGACTCAAGAGGGCCTCGCATGGCCCAGTGGCGAAAGCTGCTCCTTTGAACATCTAAATCCCCAGCACAGCATCTGACTTCCCTTTGTTATTCACTGGTAGATGTTCCTCTACTGTTTTTTATTGTACTCTATCTCCCCGGAAAAGCTCTGATGGGCTGAATAGAGCTTTTAGCTTAAAAAGATTATCTTAATGAGATCATCAAGGTTCAGTAAATTAAACTGTTATTCAATATCTTTGTAGAAGCATGGGGTGAACATATTTTCTTAATCAAGAATTCAACAGCCACAGCTAAGGAGTCCAATTTGATGAGCTCCTCTCTGGGTCGGAGAGGAGAGACACAGAACTGCATTCAGCCTGAATGTCTGCTGCCCTCTCCTGCCTGCTGCTGTGAAAACACACACACACACACACACACACACACACACACACACACACACACACACACACCCGTAAAAACGTTTTGTATTTATGTTTAATTTTCAGTTTGGTTTAGTTTGAACCTACTGTAAGAAGTCAGTACAATCTGTATTAGTTATTTACTGTTGTAAAGTTTTTGTGTGTACAACTTTTGCTTTATATAGCGTCAATTCACAACAGTAGTTATCTCAAGGCATTTTACAGGTAAGTAAGTTAGTTGTATAGGTATGATCTTGTGTTAGTGGATAGAATAAATAGATGATAATAGAAAAACAGAGGATCTCAGTGTTTGAAGGAGCTCCCCCCAAATCAAAGTCTATAGCAGCTTAACCTAAGAGATGGTTCAGAGTGACCAGAACCATCTCTAACTACAAGCTTTGTCAAAAAGGAAGGTTTTAAGCTGGTTCCACAGGAGAGGAGCTTGGTAGTTAAAGGCTCTGCCTCCCGTTCTACATTTAGAAACTGTAGCAACGACAACTAGACCAGCTCTCCGAGAACGAAGCGTTCTGTTGGGAGCATAAGGAGCTATGAGGTCTTCAAGATAAGATGGAGCTTTATTATGAAGAGCTTTGGAAGTGAGAAGAAAAATTTTGAATTTTATCCTAAATTTTACAAGGAGCCAATGAAGAGAAGCTACTGTAGGAGAAATGTGATCTCTCTTCCTAAGTCCAGTCAGAACTCTGGCTGCAGCATTTTGAATTAACTAGAGGCTTTTTAAAGAGTTATTGGGAAATCCTATGAGTTGCGAGTTACAGTCTGTTATAATCTGTCCCTCTGATCCCAGGAGGGCACTGTATTTTCGTTCTGTCTCTGTGATGTCATCCCCCTGTGTAATCAGTGTGTGATATCAAGTCATGTATAATGTTCCAGTTTATGTTAAGTCGAATAATGTAAAATGCTCCAGTTAATGTCAAGTTAAGTCAAGTCATGTAAGGGCCTGGTTGATGAGCTTCCTGTTATGTTTACTTGCCTTTGTACTCTTACTCTTCTTTAATGTTGTGCTTCTCCCCTTCTGTCTCTCTCTATTCTCATCTACAGGTATCGTCAGAATCAAGATCATGTTGTGTTCTTTTCTCTCTTCTCTATCCCCTCACCCCAACCGGTCAAGGCAGATGGCCGCCCACACTGAGCCTGGGTCTGCTGGAGGTTTCTTCCTCGTTAGAGAGGGAGTTTTTCCTCTCCACTGTTGCTATTTAAATGTACAATTTATTGATTGGCTACAATTAAAAGCTTGCTCTATTTGGGATTTGTTGGGTTTAGTTGTGTAAGGTCTTAAAACCTTACTTGTAAAGTGCCTTGAGATAACTGATGTTGAATTGGCACAATGTTAATAAAGTTGAATTGAATTGAATGTATGATGTAAAGGAGAGATCAAAGATGACAACAAGATTCCTCACAGTAGAACCTGTAGCTAATGTCATGTCATTCAGAGTAACAATCTGATTCAATAATTAGCCTCTATGGTTTTTAGCACCAATTATAATAATCTCACTACTATACTTACAGTACTTACTATGTAAGTAGCTTAGTACGGTAAGTAATGGCATGGCCCTGATAGAGCCCTGATCTCAACCTACCAGCCAAGTTCCTTCAAGTGCAAGTGTACCTTGTACACAGTTTTGCTGCTGTTTTGAAGGCAAAAGTTGGTCACACCAAATATTGATTTGATTTAGATTTCTCTTTTGTTCATTCACTGCATTTTGTTCATTTATGAGACAAAAAGTTTAACACTTCTATTTTTGAATGCATCCTTTGTTTACAGGATTTTTTCACACCTGCCTCAAACTTTTGAAAATGTATAGTGTTTCCTAATAATATTACAGAAAGGAGACATGTATAGACTAAAAAGTATTGGACCAAGCGCAGAACCCTGTGGATGGAGGATTGATCATTAACATGAATAAATTAGAATCTGTTCAACAAATTAAAAATTTAGATTTAAACCATCCCAGTGCTCCTTTACTCCCAATGCTATGTTCCGTTCTTTGTTGTGTGTTATGTTGTGATCTATGGTATCGAATGCTGCACTAAGATCTAACAGCAGAAGTACAAATACTAGACCGTTGTCTAATGCTGTGAGAAAATCATTAGTGTCTCTAATCAAAGCTGTTTCTGTGCAATGATGTAATCTGAATCCTGACTGGAAATCTTCATACAGGTTATTCCTATGCAGGTGGTCACATAGTTGCTTAGCTGCAATTTTTTTCAAGTAGTTCACTAGGCTCGAGTGTAGTTTTTTTCAATAAAGGTTTGACTACAACAACCATAAAAGCCTGTGGTACATATCCTGTAAGCAGAGATTGGTTGATTTGATATAATATGGATGTGCTGATTAATGGAAGAACTCCTTTGAGTAACTCCCCACTTGACCAAAGTACAGTAGAGGAGGAGACAGAGGTGAGTGGATAAGGGAAGATACCAGAGGTTAGTTCTCAATAGATTACAATCAGTGGTCAATGCTAAAATTACATTTTTTAAAACTCTTCTCACTGCCGGCCAAGCAGAAGTTCAGGAGGAGCAAACTGTATCATTTTTCATTGCTTTCATAAAAAATGTATTCAGTGACCACAGTTACCAAAATTGATTAATTCAATTCTGAGCCAGGTACCGCACCCAGCAAAACACCACACTACTGCAGCAGAAAGTGAAATATTATATGGGAGGAATAAAAAAATAAGGATAATTAAAATATTTCTGGTGTAGCAACACAGAAATCTGTAGAAAATAATTATTAAAATGTTTAATAATGTGCACCAACAGTTGACACATGCATCTTTCAACTACTGAGCTACATTTTACAGTTTACTGTGTTTATATTTTACTTGTACTGAAATCTTCAAAAAGTGAAGTATAAATCACAAAGCTTTTTTCCACTGTCATTTGTAGGCATAGATTACAGTGTATGTATAATGTGCTCTATTTTATGTCATTTTAGAGCAATCACATATAAATTCGTTATTATATACACTTTGGTCACCCATCCCTTTGTAAGATGTAAGACACATCAGATTGGTTGCCATCAATAAATCAAGTGCCAGATTCCTATATAAGGAAAGATAATAGACTAACATCTAAAACATTTTTGACACACACTACCTACTGCAAACAAAAACTACCCACAGTATTCAGCACAGCTGCAGACCAAACTGCAAAGATACTGTTCTGAGGTAGTCATGGTTGTATAAATGAGTTTCTTATGAGACATTTAACACAGTATTGTGTTTTTATTGTGTATGTGATTTCTTGATGAGAAAGTGTATTGGGTGGGAAAACTAGAAGGAGAGGAACAGTGGAACCTGGCAAGACAAGACAGTGAATCAGCATGATCATGCCACCCAGGTTCAACTTTTGCCACGTGGTCTGAAGTTGACTGGAGTGACAGACCTAATGCACAATTGTGAAATGACCTACTGTAGATACTATATTCCAAAAAACAGCCACAGATTAACCTGAATAGATATCCAATCCTGTTTAGGGTGAGGGCTATGTTAAATGTTAACATTTTAACACTACAACAGATGACAAAACTAAAAGTGTGACGGTCAACACTACTGAAATTTAAAAAACACTTAATGATAAGAGGTTCAGAGGTCTATCCCAGCTGGGACATTTGGGTGAGAGGTGTGAGAACTACTAAAAGTTGAAACGTAGAATCTGCAGATATATTTCAGCTCTGTAAAACAAAATATTCTTATATTTCCTTAAGACTAATAATTAAGTACAGAACCTTGTCAAAGCCTACATGCCCAAGAATCTGTAAAAACTATACTATACTATAGCTATAGGCAGCTATAGGTAACTTACTGTATGACATTACAGCTTCCTCACAGCAGATTTTGTTGTCATTTTGTTGCCAAGTGTGTAACCTGTGCGTTAGCTTTAACACTGACCCAGTAATGATCAGTCATTTTACTTCCTGGCAGTGTGTTATTTTGAAAGGTTCATTTGCTGATCATTCTGTGCCCAATAGCTTGACGAATCATCCTAACCTCTTTCACCTGTACCATCAGAACAGAACAACATGTGAGTTAATTGTATTTTCTCTAAGTAAGTTTTGTCATGTTACTTCTGTGTTCTGCTATTCATTGTTTGGTTTTTATATAAAAAAACAGCATAGTTTTAAAAAAAACTGGAAATCTTATATAAATCCATGTGTTTTCCCTGTGTTTCTAAAGGACCTGCTCTGCTGAAATTGCATGAGCAAAACCTTAACCTGAAAATTGAACTGGAAACTTGATTTCTTTAAATTGTGACTATATGAGCTAAATACCATTTTCTTTACTCTACTCCATTACAAAAAAGGAAGGAAACATCAAAGTACAACATTGTGAATAAATCTAATAACCAAAGAAGAAAAGAGTGGCACACTCTTAGAGTAATTTCACTTTTGTTCACTCCTATATTTGATTGATTTTTCTGAGCAACAGAGATCAAAGACTGGAGGAGACAAAAGATAAAAAGAGCTGGAGATAATCTGAGAACTGTCACCATGTCACATCCAGTAGTGGCAAACGGGTTCCCCCAAAAGACCTGAAATAAATAAATATCTTCCCTATGTGTTGCTATGCAAGTAAAGACAGTTCAGAAAGCACTTTTAGAACACTGTGTTCATCAAGTCACCATCATGTTGAATCGTCACTCCAGTAATGGCTCTTCTTTAATCTCTCTGTCTTCCAGAGAAATCTTTGACTTCATGTTTCCAGACTCCTTTAAATTCTGACTGGGACATTAATTATTTTGTACATTTGTATAAAGCTTGCAATTTCTTCTTAAAGCATGCCTTGCTGTCATTGTGACTTTTTGAGCATAGATTGATATATATGACCTTGCATTGCTTACTGGAAAATTTAGGAATATTTGCAAACTACAAAACAAAGACCACACAGTGTAAGATGTGTCAGACTTCTTATGAGGGGAATTCACCTCATGACTCACAGCACTAGAGGCTTAATATTGTCACCCTGGGTACACAATCTTGTGTGCCAGATTCCTCAAGGTGTGTGTTTCAACCAATATTGATAAAAGAAAGCAAATATGAGGATGATGAGATGACAGTGACCCTATTACCTTACATAGTGTATATTATACCTCAACATCACAAAGGCACACACACAGGACATCTATTGTGGGAGATTCTAGCAATACACTATGCGAATTCAAGATTTGTATAAAAGTGCAAATGCAGTGCAAGTCTGTCTGAAAGTATTGAGAATGTATTCCACTTCAAACTCAAGTTTGACTTCAAAATGTACTCCTCAAACCACATTACAGCCATGATGGTCTTGGTAGGCTGGTACAGTAGATACTGTCCATTCATGTTTGTCCCGTCCCCTAAGACAGAAGAGAAACCAAAGTCTGAAACTGAAATGTTTTTTTAAACAAAAGATTAAACTAAAAGATGTGTTTGTGAAAGTTTGAAAACAACACATTTAAAATAATTTGACGTTGTACAGTTTTCATATGTTTATATTTTTTAGTTTTTGCCTGATTCCAAGCCAGCTTTTAGTTGTTGTATAGCTTTAAATTAAGAAATGAAATCTTATGGCCCTAGTTTGGCTCCATACTAGTGAAGGCTTATTAAACACAACATACAGTAATGGACATGAGCAAAAAAAAAAAAAAAAAAAAAACTATGTAGAAACTTTTGTTTTGCAAAGTCGCGTGATTCAACTTTTGGGAAGTTAAACTCTCGGGAATAGGGAGGAGGCTGCAAGGGTCCAACGAACTTGGGGGGAGTGACTGCATTGGGAGGGGGTGGCGTTCGTTTCGAGGTATAAACAGCAAACCGCGGCTACCGGTGTGGATCGCAGACTGGAAGTGCGTTCTCCGCGTCCGGTCCGATTATTTTGTCTCTGCTGTTTGCAAACGCGTCGAATCCCCTCTGCAGACATGGCACCTGTCCTTCACACGTGTGCCTTCTTGCTCGCATCAGCGCTCATCCACTCTGCGACATCGTCCCAGCTCAATGGCACGTAAGTAAAAGAAGTTTTTCGATGTAACTGCGATGCTGTCTGCGACGAGTTTGGTTTGTGCGTCTCTCCAAAAGACGCCCGACGTACGCGCCAGTTTAGGCGTTTGCACGTGATTAAGTTACCCAAATGTGCCTTTTGTATTTGTGAATTCATGGTGCACTGCAGAACACAAAGGCCAACATCCAGTGTCGTCTCACTAGTGAGCCACAAAGTCCAGTGATTGGCCTCAGGATACTGTTACGCAACCGGTCACAGCACTGTGCATGCGTGTGTTTGTTTGTCCTTTGTTGTTGCAGTATATTTAATCTTGTATTATTAAAAGACAGAAGCTGTCTCTATAGATGCTGATTTCCATTCTGATAGTTTCACAGTCACGTGTGCCCTTTACCTTATTTCCATCATGGCCCAAATGCCTTTCATAGTTTTATACTGTCTAATAAGTTTTTCAGGGTCGACTAGGCTAACACCACATCAACATTCTCTGCAGGACCACTCAAAACTTAATTGCATCTTTTATTTCTTGTTGTCAGCAGCAGGCCCCTGTGTTGCAGCGAGTCTCAAACACAGGGAATCCAGTGGATGATATGGTTATTGAAGATTTCCTGCAATTTCCATTTCCTTGGAAAACACATATTTAATGACACCACATTGCAAAATCCTGATTTACATATTTCAGCAGTGGAGTTTTACAGTAAATGACCTTCATTCCAAAGCTTTCAGAAATATTATGAATTAACTAATCAAGAGTAAACTAAGGTACTAATACATTAACATGGTGCTATCACTTGCTGTGCTTTTCCTACATTTAGCGTACATTTAGAGAGTGCTTCTCACAATTGACTGAAAAAGTACAGTGACTTGTTCACACACATATAAACACAGACATCAGTATTTACTTATTGTAATCAATGCAGAATTCACTCTTCTGTTCTTGTTTACATAGCCACCAAAAGGTGTGGGGTTGTTTAATGCCAAAATCCACTGATAGTGAGCTGACACACGTAGGATCATGAAATAAAGAAATGACTAATTGTACAGTTGCTCTAATGGTTTTCATGGGTACTGATTGGTTAGTTCTTAAGCGACATCATATCAGTTGAAGTAAAGAAAAAGTGCCTCAAAGGAAAAGGTGGAGAGCAGAGGGTACAGTATCACTGGTGATTTAGTGATGTGTTCTATGGAGCCAAAGTAGGTCTATAAGTTTTGTCAATTCAAGTAGTACTTGTCTTGAAACTTGAAAACATTATGTAATAACGACATAAAATATGACTTGATTTGTTTTTATTATTATATTACATATTAATATTTAATTGTCCACTTTCACATGTTGTAGGGGATGGATCAGAATCGTTGATGTTCACTTCATATTGGTGCCTTCACAAGTTATGGGAAATGGGATAAATATGACTTGGAAATTTTACATTACCCTCTCAAGTGGTTGCTGTGAATAATATGGGCATCAAACGTAAATATTCCAGCATCAAAAACCTCAACCATCATTTTTATGAGTGTTGTGTTGTAATGCCACGCACATATGTGAATGGAGTAATAGATATGTGTGCTTTGTTGTCATCTATTGGAAAATTTACACTACCTATTCTAGTGGTAGGTGTGGCCAAAATGAGCATCAAGTAAAATGCCATGTCTATGAGCATGATATTTCTTACTGCCACACGTGTATGTGAATTTCTATTTATTCTATCCACTAACATGCCACCATGTGGCAAACTTTATCTTTTTTTCTATCGTAGTTGTGCTTCTCCCTTTCTGTCTCTCTCTGTCCTCCTCTACCGGCATTGTCCGACTCAGAGCCATGTGTTTCCAGTGTTCTGCTGCTGGTCCAACCATCCTGCCTGTGTCTGTTGCTGTTTGTTGTTGTGATTTGCTCTCTTCTCTATCCCTTCACCTCAACCGGTCAAGGCAGATGGCCGCCCACATTGAGCCTTGGTCCGCTGGAGGTTTCTTCCTCTATAGGAGGGAGTTTTGCTGCTGCTATTAAAATGTACAACTTGTTGATTGGCTACAACTAAAAGCTTGCTCTATATGGGATTTGTTGGGTTTAGTTGTGTAAGGTCTTAAACCTTACTTGTGAAGTGCCTTGAGAAAACTGTTGTTGTGAATATGCGCTATATAAATTGAATTGAATTGAATGCAGCATTGGATTTGTATGACCCCAGCTAACATACTTTAGAGCAGGTTACATCCCAAGGGTCACTGGTCCACAGGTCTCCCAGTATTGACCACCAGCTTCATGTACACAAGTCCATAACAGGCACCTTTTTTTCACTCTTGCTGAATGTCATCTGTCTATCTGCAGGATTTTTGCTGTCACTGTGAGTTCACGCTTGACAGCAGGCACATTGGAGACCCTGTGTATCCACAATAATGGCCTCACGGAGCCCATGTTTATGACCGTCACCCTTGACATGGACTCTGGAAGTACAGTCATCCTAGACCAGGCTGTGAAAGAGGACTTCTACCGCTGCTTGAGTTTCCAGGTCTGATTCTATCTGAATATGTGCATGCATTTGGCAACTTACAGAACAAGATGTGATATTAAATATAAACAATAAATACTGTTTCACTTTATAGTATGACTATCTTTTTTTCCTGAACCAGCAAGGTAGAGTAGCATAGAACCTAATATTTGGTGTTTGTAGTGTTTAAATACATCCATCCATTTTCTGGCACAGCGTTGAGTACATTCATCCTGTTGTCCTATAACCCTTTTTTTAAACTAATGGCACAGATCCTGGTTTCATTATGTACCTAATTATTATGCCGGCGCCATGGCTGAGGCTGTTGATGCCAATGGTTCTCTGTAAATGGCTGCTCTGGTTTCTACTATACTTGTGTTCACTGTTATGCAACTAGCAGCCCTTGCTCAATATTGATGCAAAATGACCCCCCAACCCCAATCGTTCCTGTGGTACTAGTTTTGCTTCATTACCCTGCACGGGGTCCTACTGCAGGGCTAGTCTGGCATTTGTCTATCAGCAACCAAACAAAGGCTGCTTTATGCCACAGGAGAGCTATCTATCTGCATTGCTTTGAAACATCCCTTTGCGCCTTAGGCTCACAACACAGCCTAACGCATTGTAGAAGTGGCTCCAGTCTCTGTTATGTATTAGCAGAAAGTAAAAACATATGTTTTACTTATTGTGGTGGCGTTTCATAGTTACCACTGTGTAGTGGAAATGGTCTATTGCTCAATACAGACATATTTTCTTCCAAGTTGTTATTTTCTATGTTTACAGTTTATAGCAAAAGCTACCAATCATTGTCAATTGGGCACAAATTGTGGTTCCACATGAAAAACATGAAAAAGCTTTCCTTCCTCTCCCTCCCTGAACAGTCAGCTATCACGTGATCCTGTCTGGTAAAAGCATGCATTCTGCTATTGCAGGTCCCAGCAGTAAAGAACAGAGTGGTGGCAACCATTAATGTGACTGTTCAGGATGAAAACACCTCAATGAGCAAGAAGACCAAAGTTGTCATTGAGCCTCCTGCTTTCATCCATATCATCCAGACTGATAAGCCCATCTACAAACCTGGACAGACTGGTAGGTACAGTAGCTATAATAGATTACTACAGATTACTATATATATAGACTATATAGATTACTATCTCAGACCTGTGCCATTATAAAAAGTAGTAAAGCTTCCTAATGGTAATTGTCTTCTGCAGTCTTATTGTTGATATTGCACTCACCCTGCACTGCTTAGAAATTCAGCTATACTTGCACAATTTTGGGCTCCTTTGTATGAACTGCATAATGCCGAGTCTGTACTTTCAAAACTTTAGAAATTGTGTGCTCTGAATTAAGAAGAATGGTTGTTCCTGAAGACTTCTTGATAGAGCATGCTTATATTTCTACAATGTCTGGAAAGTTGGAAACATTAATATGTTCTTAATGAATTAGTAAAACTTTAGTTGAAGAGATTCATAATGCAACTCAAAAATTAAGAATTAAAAATAATCTTCCAACCAGGTAAAAAGGTTAACAGGCTCGTGTGTAAATTAAAATTTATCTCAAACGTGGTCTTTTTTTTTAATGAATGTCAAGACAGCTGACATGGTCAGTTCCACTTGGCCTCGGGAAATGGATGGTTATACTTTGGTTAGTATTACAGGCCTCTAGCAGGAGGGACCTGTCTTCCCTTTCACACCGAGTATACGCCAAACCAATTTTTTCCATCAATAACGTAATTCCAGAAAGTGGGGCTATGACCACAGAAACATAGTTCATGATCTGTAGTACAGTACAGTAGGTGGACGGTAGAAATAACTCACTTTAGTACAATTTTCTTCTTTTATTTGTATAACAGCAAGCTAGTGGATATTGCTGTACAATACTTGTTTCACTACAGGAGCAACTTTCCCGTCCTAATCAGTTCAAACACTGGAGAGATCAAGCATCTGGCTATTAATTTTTCTTGGCAATATTCCTAAAATAAGAGTTGCAAATTCTCCTTTATTTGATATACATTGTGCTTCAGTAACAATGATGTTAATGATTGTTATTTATATTAATGTAAAACTAACCTAGGATAGTCTGGAAAAAATAAAATCACTAGACATTTTCTCAAGTCAGTTGCCCCAGATTAACAAAACAGTAGCAGACCTCTGCAACCAACTCTCCTCCAGTTCAAGTACTAGTTACTTAGTTAAATTATACCGAAAACCATCCCCTTTCTTCTTCAGCAAGGAATGTCTAATTAGTCTAACTGGAAGTGATGTGTTTCAGTACTTGAGTACATTTACTCAAGTGTCGTATTTAAGTACAGTTGCACTTGATTAGATTTTAAATGTTTAATTTTGTCTTTGGACAGAAGTTTAAATGTTATCTTTGGACAGAACTAATTTCAAAGTGAGACACGACTTGTGTTTTAACCATTTAGTTCAGCATTTAGAAACTTTATGATGCAAATGTGTGCTTAAATTCAAATTCAAAGTCTTAGTTAGCGTAGCTTTCTCTTATTACACAGCCATAACTTTTTTTGCAAATCCAAATCAAGTCTAAAGTCTCATAAATCTGTTATTTATTAATGGGATTCGAACTGTACTTGTTTTTTGAGTAGTCTAGAGAATATTATATACAGTTAGAAGAAGAAGTATGTGAACCCTTTGGGATTACATAGATTAATTAAATGCTGCTACTCTCCCTAGGCGTGGTCATTCTGAAAAGATGACTGCAAGAGCAAAATGCAGAATGCTCAATGAGGTGAAGAAGAATCCTAGAGTGTAAGCTAGAGACATTTTGGTTAATAAATCTACAATAAGTAAAACATTAAACAAGAATGGAGTACATGGGAGGACACCAGGGAAGAATATTCTGTGGACAGATGAAACCACAATCCAGTTGTTTGTAAAGAACAAACAACACAATGCGTGGAGAAAAAATGGCACAGCTCACCAACGTCAAAACCTCATCCCCACTGTAAAACATGGTGGAGGGGGCATCATATATGAAGTTATGATATATAAAGTTGAGTGTCATCTGCATAGGTATGGTAGTTAATAACAAATTTTTCATAATCTGAGCAAAGGACAGCATGTGGATGTTGAACACAGGTCCAAGAATAGACCCTGGGGGTTAGCGAGAAAAGTGAGCTAAAGTAGTCTTTGTCTAGAAAATAAGATTTTACCCAATTTAATACAGTGGCAGTAAGTCCCACACACTTTTCCAGTCAATATTCTGTGATCTATGTGTCAACATTTTGAAAATCATGACTGACATTCTTTAAAATATTGGACGAAAACTACTTTTTAAAATTATTTTGCCCAAAGATGGAAAATTTTATATGAGTCTGTGGTTATTCACTGATGCAGCATCTAGATCAGGGTTTTTGAGAAGATGTTTTGTAACAGCAGTTTTTAACATAATTTCCAATGATGTAATGCGCTGTTGACTATGTGCATTTGGTTTAGGTTTGTGAGTCTATCTACAACAGTAAGCAATAGGCGGAGGAAGTTAGTGTTTCTATTGATAACCTCTGAGAAAAATAGTTGTTGTGAAAACTGTATTCGTATCATCTTTTAAATGGCACAAGTGAACTGTGTAAAATCAGGGCAGGACTTGTGGGCTAGTGCTAGGGCCTAATGGTCCCTTCCTGGTGTTATCCTTTACCTGTTACCTGGTGTTTTATTTTACCTGTTCACCTGTAAGAGCTTGGTTGTGTGAGTAATTGTCTTGTGTTATTGAAAGCAGGCTCTTGGCTTCTATGCCAGAGAAGATGACCCGGTTTTATCCTCTGTCAAACACAATAACAGGGATTCTGCTGTCTCAGCTAATCTGTGAATACCAATGCCTCCAGCTTTCTTCTGAGCTAATGTGTGAAAACACAATCAGAACATGTCTGAATTGCTCTGGAACATACCCTGCATAGAACTGTGTCATCGCCTCGCATATGCCGTGCAAATTTCATTTTAGTGTCTATATTTGCCTAACCCCTCTTTTTGTTATTGTGATTCACTTTCATATAATTCCAACATTGAGGCCAATTAAATTCCAATGTTTGTAATAGACCTTTTGAAGTATTGAGCTTGTCACTGATGGTCAGTGCAGTTTTTTATCAGTTACATCAAATATCAATTAAACATCAACAACCTTTTTATTATATAGCAATACAAACCAAAATACATTGATACATACATTAGTTCAGGCTGATAGTCTGAATAAACGACCACCAAAACTGAAACTTTTGTTTAAATAATAAAACATTTCTATTCATCTTGTTAACTCTGTAATAAATCCGTGGCAACAGAACTGAATTGGGTTGAATATATATTGTTAGTGGCCACATTATGGCCCAAAAAAGTCTTCTGAGCCTAACCTCCAACATTAATATTTGATAAATTAGGTTGAAATCAAATTTATCAAATGTTTAAAGCTACCTGGTTATTTTAGTTCTCTCCAGAGGGCCCTTGTGTGTACTAGTGCACATAGTAAATGGCATTGAATTTTTTTTGTCATAAACACCAGTGAGAAACTGTCAGGCTCTAGGAAGGAGTTGGATGCCCTCTTGATATCCTTCTTAATACATTCTGTCAAAGAAAACTTGAAGGTTAAAGTAGAAGTACAAACTCTGAAAATGAAGATTTAAAGACTATCTGTATGTTTATTGAGTTGCATCATGGGTAAAGTAGGATCTAGTGGCATTTGCTATACAGCCTCTGCAACTTCAGTTTTGGCTATTATAAAAAATAGTGTGCATGTTGAAAATGTTTTGTGTACGTACAGTATATGCTGAAAGTGCAGTATGTGTTGTTTTGTTTTGTGTTTTATTAATTAGTTTATTATTTTTTTCTTTACAAGATCATATACTACATTATAGAGACGACTCATGTTTTTTATAATTTTTTCTTTTTTAGTGAAATTCCGAATGGTCTCCATGGATGCAAATTTCATTCCTGTCAATAAAGAGGCAAGGGTTATTTATTTTCTTCAAAAATCAAAGCAATATTGTGTGACGTGTGTAATAATTCCAAGCAGTGAACCGGTGATTTCTGCTAAGTAGTTAGTAAATCTAATGCATGGGGTCTATTTTGGTTCAGGAGAGTGGGAGGAGAAAGGAAAGCTATTTGTTGATTTTGAAGACAGCGTGGGAGTGAAGCGCTGTGTGGAGTAGTGTGATAAACATGCTGTCAGACTTCATTTGGCACACACTGTTTTTGACCCAAACATCTGAATCAGTATGGGCTCAGAGCCCGTGACAAGCCTGAACACATGACATTACACGAGGAATGCAGGGTGCCAGAGAAGATATTGAAGCAGAGTGTTTTTCCACACTGTATTACACATATATGTGCATCTTCAGGCTCAACTTATCATATACATAGATGGGTGGAAAAAAACACTGAATTCAAAGCACTGTATTACAAATTGTTTAACTTGCAGTTGAGCAATTTTTTTTAGTAAGTATTGTGTCTCTTTTCATTTCAGTATAAAGTAGTGGAGATTCAGGTAAGAAATTTAAAATGCATATATTGCCATCGTATGTTACATGCGTTGCCATCACACATAATATTGTATTAATGTGATTAGTACATTACTAACTTTTACTTGATCACTCAGTAGTGGCTTCTTTTTTAACCAAGATTTGCTGTATTAATGTAAATATGTCCCAGTTCACAAGCAAAAATTATGTTTGACATATCTGACAGACAAACACAAATGCACTTTTAATTATTTTATATTTAAATAGTATAAAATTATTTTATATTGATTATTTTCTGCACTGTTTTTGTAATTAGCCCACATGGACATTTTCGTACAAACAACTATCAGTCTAATTTAATATAACAATGACAAAACAATTCTATAGTCAGCTGCTTTACTATACTGTAATGCTGAATGAAGCTGCATAAGGAAATGCGCCTCTTTCTTTACTGTGTTTAGGATCCTATGTCTAATCGCATTGCCCAATGGTTGGACAAGTCCACAAGCAGCGGCATCCTTGATTTTTCTCACCTTATGATTCCTGAGGCGGTACAAGGAAACTACATCATCACAGCCTCAACTGATAAAGGAGAGCAAATTTCCCACAGCTTTGAAATCAAGGAATATGGTTTGCTGCAGTTCTATTTGAAAAAATAACATTTCCTATAATAATAATAGTCGTGTTTAAAATATGAGATTTCTTTTTAAATTCTGTTTCATTTGATTTAGTTTTGCCCAAGTATGAGGTAAATATTCATTTGCCCCCTGTGATCACCATCCTGGACAAGGAGGTATCATTAAAGATCTGTGGAAAGTGAGTGACTGACTGAGGCTAATG
The DNA here is from genome assembly GCA_030770545.1 of Macropodus opercularis. Classification (NCBI taxonomy): domain Eukaryota; kingdom Metazoa; phylum Chordata; class Actinopteri; order Anabantiformes; family Osphronemidae; genus Macropodus; species Macropodus opercularis. The sequence continues at coordinate 3,479,294 of CM061110.1, forward strand.
GAGGTGCTCGTTTTTAGCATTAACTAGAAATTATTAGCTCAAGAGAATATTCAGATCACTTTTAGTTTAAGATGGTGATTGTAAATCAATTTAAAGAATAATTTCAAGGCAATTAAGCCAAAAATGAATACATACACTAAAGCATGTGGATCAGGTGGTATATACACTGAAAACGATTTTCATGAAAATGAAATTGTATAATATATAATGGACACAGTCGGATATGTGTTGTCAGATCTTGTAAATATATGCATAAATGACCAGCAGAACTTAAAAGTCGTTGTTCAGTTTGTTCAATAGAAGTTTAAAATCAAGACTAATACATATCAATGCAAATTGGGGAGATTATGCAAATTGTCTCTTCTAAATTAGTCTCCTTTCTCCACTGTGGTGTTTCCTGCAGATACACCTATGGGAAACCAGTTTCTGGCTCAGTTAAGGCAACATTGTGTAGAAAAGCCATATGGTTTTACTGGTATGCAAGTAATGGTCGAGACATCTGCAAGAACTATGCACTGACCGTATGTATTCCAGATAAAAAAATATATATATATTATTCGTTTTTGTTGTTTTGTTTATTAACTTTTTTTTTTTTTTTAGACGGATAAAAGTGGTTGTGCAACACAAATAGTGAACTTGGCAGACTTCTCCCTCAGAAAGGGCATGTACCACGACACTTTTAAAGTGAATGCTGAAATTGAAGAGTATGGTACAGGTAGGCCGACTGAATCCTGGACATGGTTCATTGAGGAGCCTGCACTTTGTGATGATATGTGAGTCCAAATCTGTACATTTGCTTCCATCTAGGGATCATTCTTAAAGGCAGAGGACAGACCAAATTCAGCAATATCATCAGAACTGTCACATTTGAAGATGTATCTGAAACATACAAGCCCGGGATCCCATTCGAAGGAAAGGTAACATTCATATGGGGGGCTTAAAGGGAATTGATGCCAAAATAAATGTTGGTGGAAAAATGATCCGTATGTTGGAGATTTTGAACAGAAGTTTTTTAGCCTCTGCTTTCTCACCTGTTGTAGGTTAAAGTGGTTGGTCCAAATAACAATCCTGTCGCCAGTGAGACAGTGTACCTGTCCATTTATAACTCCCAAAACTTGGTACTGACCACAGATGTGAAAGGCATGGCTTCATTTTCTCTGGAAACCTCCTCCTGGAAGGAAACAATGTCTTTGCAGGCAAGTTAGTCGTATTTGATTGGTGTTCCCAAAGATATCTATGTGTTGGTTTAATAGCAATAACATTCAGTTCACAATTGAATTGAAACATCATAGACCACTTTTTAATTTACCTTTTCTTAGGTTCAAAATTGGAGGTTCAAAATTTTAAAAATTATCTTTCGGTGTTCCTCTCAATAGGCCAGTTCCATAAACACAACAGAGAGTGAACTATATGTCCCCCACACCCTTCAACCAGAATACCGGCTCGCTTATCTCCACCTCAAAGTGTTTTACTCCAAGAGTAGTAGTTTTGTAAAGCTCATGCAGGTCAATGAGAGGATCCCTTGCGACAAAGATGGGACTGTTCAAGCGCAGTACATCATCCAAGGGAAGGAACTGAAGAAGGAACAGGAAGTGCTCCATTTCTTTTATCTGGTATGTTATGAGCTACTCTTTGTATTGTAATCCCTTTTAAAGCTGAATTGTTTACATAATGTAATGTTTACAAATTGTATATTTCTGTGACTGCATTGTGTTAGGTGATGTCCAGAGGTCGAATTGTGCAGCATGGCAGCGTCCCAGTGACCGTCAAAGCAGAAACTGGTACAAATAGATGGATATATATAAATAATATAATATAATATAGAGATCCAAACTGGGGCTTACATTTCTTCTGACCTATAACAATGCTCATTTACTTGTTCTTGACTGTTGTTTCTTTATGGTGTTGAAGGGCATAACAGAGTATGTGAGAGTCTCATATAGCACAGAGAGGCAGGAGTAAAGCGGAGTGTTTATGCAACATTTCATTGTCGACCTGTTTTGTGCCCCAGTCAATAAAGGACAAGTCGCCATACCTCTTAATCATGTGACAAACCTGGCCCCGATTGCTCAAGTGGTAGTTTACACTTTGATGCTCAATGGAGAGCTTGTAGCTGACAGTCGTGGTTTCCCTATCGAGCTGTGCCTCAATAACAAGGTAATTCATAATAACATTAAATAATTCCAAGACATTGTCATACTGCCTTAACTATAAAAATTAGTCTGTGCTCAAACTAGTTCCTGTCCTCCTCCATCTGGTCAGGTGTCTCTGAAGTTCTCGTCTTTCCAGAGTCTTCCAGCAGAGAAGACCACACTGAGTTTGCAGGCTCACCCAGGCTCCATGTGCTCTATCAGAGCCATCGACCAGAGTGTCCTCCTGCTGAAGTCCGAGCAGGAACTCACTGTTGACTATGTATGACACTAATCCTCACTTCTATTTTCAAACATGTTATCCTGTACCCGAATAAGGACTTAACAAACTGGAAATATTATTCACCTAGATTCAAGAAAATTGAGTGTGAAAGGCACAGGGCTGTGGCCAATGTTTAACAGATTCTCCTGTGGAGCTCTTGGTACTGGCTGAACATACTCCTTTGTTCAGTACCATGTTGTGGAGTTTGGACAAAATCCTCCTCTCAGATGATTATTGTTTTTATGAATTCCATACAGGTATCTCAATAATGCTTTGAGGGATTTAAAAAAAGAAAATCCTCAAATTTCCACTTGGATTTGAAGAGAAGCTGATCAGAATTTGACGTCAGAAGTCCGCAGTTGCTTTGACCTCATGGATGCGTCATTCTCATCAACACTATGTCTATAAAATCATTCACTTGGACTTGTGTATTAAGTTGTTAGCTCATTAATTCTACCTTGTAAGATGATGACATTTTAGAACAATAGATTTTGACTGTAGACAGATTTTCAATTACTTTGTTAAATGCAGTATTGTTTATATCTCTATCATTCAAGCTAGCAACAGTCACTGAATGGTCTATTTTTGGGTTTCTGTGCAGGTGTACGACCAACTGCCCTTACAGAAACTTTCAGGATACGTCCATGATGTTGAAGACCATGAGCCATATCCCTGTTTACCTGTTCCTGTACCACAACCACAGCCAACACCACAAGCGGGCATTGAAGGGTTAGAAAAAGTGGAAACTGTCAACGAGACGGCACCTCATCGAACATCGCGCTCAATCTACTTTTCACCGGCCAATCAGAAAAATGATGTCTACAGTGTCTTTAAAGTAGAAGACTGATCATTTTTATTTGTTTATTAAAGTATAGGCTTGAGCAGAAATCATATACAGCATGTGACTCCACAATATATAGTTTTTTTTTTTATATCTCTTTTCTTTCAGGAAATTGGAGTCAAAATTGTCACCAACTCTGACGTCAAAAAACCTCAGAACTGCCATGAAAGGACATTTGATTATCAGTATTTCTATGGTATTCAGTTTGTATTATCTGTTGATTTCACTTTCTATCAATATCAACTTCAGCAAACGTAACTACCATTATACTGTGAACTTCATTTAACATTAGAGTATGATGCAGCCGTAAGCGCTGATCGACTCCCTGATGATGATCAAGCTGAAAGGACCAGAGAGACTATTAGAACGTACTTCCCTGAGACCTGGATCTGGAAGCTGGTTTCTGTTGGGTAAGTTTCGTTACATAATTAATTTTTTTTTTTATCCGTGTGTTTATAGATTCCCTAGACTCTCCTGTTCCCATGGCCTTCAACATGATGCCACTAAGTTCAAGTGTGGTTAAAGGTAAAGAGGAAGAGAAAAAGGAGATGGTCAGAACATTCTTCCCTGAGACCTGGATCTGGGACCTATTTACTGTGGGGTAATGATAAAATTATATTATGGAGGATCATACATAATACATTGTTCCTGTGTTCAATCCAAACATTGCTGACTTGGACAGTAAGCCTGAGTGAACATAAAAACGATGAATTAATGAATTAAATTAGGTCATTTTAAATATCCCTTATAATTTCCTAAAACTACTGTTTTAATTTTTCTTTTTCTAAATTTGCCCACTTTGCCCCATTGAGCGTTTTCTTCCAGGGGAGTTTTGAACTGTCCATCCTAATGTGACCTGGCTAAATTCAGAGGTCATACAGTTGCAAGAAAAATTTAATCTCTTTGGGATTACATAAATTTCTCTAAATTCAGTTCAGTTTATTTATACAGTATAGCACCAATTTACAATAAACATTACATTAAGACAAAACCTACCGAATTTTTTAAATGTATTTTCTATTTAATTTATTTAATATTTATTTGCAAGATTGGAGCGGAAAGACTCCTTCTGATAGAAAAAAACTTTCAGCAGAACCAGACTCGGGGTGGGCCTGCCGCAACCGGTTTTGGTGAGAGGATAGAGAAGAGGGAAAAGAATAACAGGCGACGACAGAGGAACAACAACAGGCAGCAAACATTACACAGTGAGCAGTGTCACTGGAGACAGTGCTGACTTTGACAATACCTGTCGAAAGAGGGAGACAGAGAAGAAAACGTGCAAAGTTGATGACATGCAGTGCAGTGTCCCAAAAGTAGAGCTGCTTCTCGAATGTAAACTGGAAGCTGGTTCCACAGGAGAGGAACTCTGTAGCTAAAGGCTCTCTCTGAAGAAATTCTTTTGTTGGGAAGATGTGGACCTATGAGATCTGAAAGATATGATGGAGGTTTATCATAAAATTCTTTGTAAGTAAGCAGTATTCTGCAGAAGGACTTTAGTATTCTTCAGAAGTCCATTCCAGTCAGAAGGAGTTACAGCAGTCAAACCTAGAAGATGGATACATTTTTTACCAATCACATTGGTAAAGGATCATTCCTAACTGTATCAATTTGTCCTCAAATGGAAGTAGGCATTTTGGTTAAAGATGACACCAAGATTCACCACAGTCGAACCTGAGGTCAGCATGAAATGATATAGAGTAACTGGATTCTGATTTGACACTGTATCTCTGTGATTTTTGTGTCCCAATACAATAATCTCCATCTTGTTAAAATTTAGAAGAAGACATCAAGATTGAATTAAAGCCTGTGTTGAGACAGTTATTACCTACGTCTGTGTAAATGTTAAAGTAACCAACTGTATTTGCCTTATCTCTGCTAGGAACAAAATCAGATAGAATGTCTGAAGAATTTTGTAAAAGCAGTTTTTAAAAAAAATAAAAGCAATAAAAACAGTTTTGGTGAGAACAGCTGAGACTCACAAATGAACAGTATAGTATACTGTTATATACATATGCAGTATAACTCACTTCTCATTTTCCAAAAATTTATAGAAGTCCAACTCCGAAATGAGCAGGTGTATTTGAAGTCCTGTTTTTAAAATGTAATATGTTTCTTTGCTGCTTTATCAATTTAATCTTGCTCATGTGTTTGTACAGAGACAGTGGGTCAGTGGATGTGAAGGAAACGGTCCCTGACACCATCACTAAATGGGCAGCGGGAGCTTTCTGTGTTTCTTCCGTGGGCTTTGGCGTGTCACCCAACACTGGGTTGACTGCATTCCAGCCGTTCTTTGTCAGTCTCACGTTGCCCTACTCTGTCATCCGAGGGGAGGTCTTTACGCTCAAAGCCACGGTCTTCAACTATCTCTCCAAATGCATTGTGGTAAATATTTAGCTGAACAGAAGGGATTATTGAAATGTATTCAAAAGAAGAGATGTGGGAGAGATGAAGTTAGAAGATTTGACATGTACCTTTATAATTTTATATATTTAGAATATGTATTATTTAACATATGATGTTTTTCTTCCTCCGTCTGCAGGTGAATGTGACGCTGGCTCATTCAGACCAGTACAGCTTCAGAGACTGCGAGGGCTGTCGGTACAGCATGTGTCTGTGTGGGGAGGAGAGCAGAACGTTCTCATGGATCGTTACTCCTACCACTCTTGGTACTTTAGCTTCTCCTCCTCCTCTCTTCCACACATCTGTTGACTGTACATTGCTGCAGATTGCCATCTTTTAACTGCAATATCCAAATCCACATTTATCATCCACATGCCAATCTATGTAGCCAAATCTGATTTGTCACTTCAAAAGAAATTTAATCACATGTACATATAGTTAGGTTGGGACGGTGCTCTGTGCAGCTGCGGTACGGGCTTCACCCGCCGGCTCTGCTATGGATGATTACCTCCCAAATTTTAACTACACAGCAGACACCTAGAGCGATCTGGGAGCTTTGCCCGGGAGACACTGGTTGTCAAGCAACAGTGGTCCTGGAGATTTCCCCCATTTTAAATGCACTTTAGTGTCTCACACACCCAAATAGCTGGGGGGAAATTCTTGCTGTCCCCTGCCCACATTTAGAATACAACGACGACTCAATGCTTATTTTGAGTCTTTAGGCATTTCACATTAGAATTTGAATATTTTTTGGGGTTTTTCTTTTTTATTTCAAATCTCTTACTCATTTATCTTCTGAGCCAGTTTATGTGATCCACGTCAAGTGATTATCTCATCTTTAAACAGTAATTGCTATATTGTTTGTTCCACCCAATTGACAGAACAAGCTAATTAATCCTTATTTTGAGCCCTGAAGAAAACAATGGCAGCTTTTGCCTGATAGAGGATTTCTATCATCCTCCATCAGCAGGGATGGAGATGAGGTTCTGATGAATGTCAAATTGAACTCCTCTAACACCCCCTTAGAGAAATGCTGACAATCATTTGTACTAACAAGTCAGGTAGTATCTCTGACGAAACAGTCGGAAACCTGTCCCTCAGGGGGTGTCCTCCCTGTGAAGGATTGTGGGCTGTGGGGGAATAAAGGAGGGGGAAGGAGATTGAGCTGTATGGGGGAAAGGCAGTATAATAAGGCAACAAATGGGGATTAATGAGGGCAAATAAGGGAGGAAGGAAAACACAGAGGAGGGGATGGAAAGACAGAAAGATAATGAGCTGGGTGGAAAAGCAGATGGAAAGCTGTTTTTGCCTTGGTATGGTAAATGGGCAAAGTGGAAGTGAGGTGATGATCGATTCAGCGCTGTTTTCATAGTACGCTTGTGTGCATACAGGTGACATCCAACTGAAGGTCAGCGCAGAAGCACTGAAGACTGACACACTGTGTGGTAACGAGGTGGCGAGCGTCCCTGACGTTGGCCAGATCGACACGGTGATCCGCACCCTGCTGGTGGAGGTCAGCACTTGCCAGACATGATACAAACTCCAGGCTGGACGGTCGTAGAGTTAAAAGTTAATATGCACACAATAAACTCTCTTTGTTTGTTCAAAAGGCTGAAGGAACGCCACAGATGGTCAGTCACAACGCTCTCCTCTGTCCTGCAGGTGAGTGTCACTAACAAGCAGTATTAATGGCTGCCACAGACCATCTGTGCAAACTAGGACACTGGATAAATATGTTTATATTTATATGACATGTACAGATGAAACAATATATTAAAGTTCTTTAGTGAAACTCTGTACCTATTGATTGCTATTGGCTGTTCGTTTGCGTTTAAGATGAATTTGTGGCAATTACTCAACCATGTAGAATAAGAGCGGGTGTAATTGTTGCTCTTCCCTGTTTGTCATATTCGCTGCTGTCTCTGTTTCCAGAGGGACCAGTAGAGAAGAAAATTTCTCTCCAGATTCCAGAGATGTTTGTGGCGGGATCAGCCAGAGCCTCTGTGTCTGTTCTGGGTTTGTGACCAACCACGTTGATGCTTTAACCTTTTGTCACGTTATTGCTCCTGCTATTAAGACTTTAAGTTAAACTTCAAATACACTAGTAGAACGTTTTTTTATGGAAAGTAGATTCTTGGAATCTATAATCTTGTTCCTCCACTGCAGGTGACTTGATGGGCAGAGCCATGAAGAACCTTGATAAGCTCCTGGCTATGCCGTACGGGTGTGGGGAGCAAAACATGGTGCTGTTTGCTCCAAACATTTTCATTCTCAACTACCTGAAAAGCACTGGTCAGCTAACGCAAGAGATTCAGGACAGGGCCACACGCTTCCTGGAGAGTGGTGAGATCTTTAAACTTAATTATTTATTCAAGAGGGTCTAATGTATAAACCACAATTGGGAACATTTTCTTAAACAATCACGATGGAGTCACCAAGGTCTTTCCTATTTACTTGCCGGCAAAACCTCAATACAGAGGTTTAAAGAGGACTGACTAACTATGTAACAACTCTGCCTGAGAATTGTCAAAGTGATGAGCAAGGTGTTTAAGCAACAGCTGCTATGTGGAGAGATAGCATGTCTTGTATCCCTCCCTGGAGCACTATGCATGTGTCCACATGTCTAAAGTAAGTTGATGCCTGTCATGCAGGCATTGACAACATGTTTAACTTGTGAAGCTTTTTTCCATCAGCAGCAGGTGGAAATCATAAATGAGGTTAAAAACGATCAAACATGAAATTTAAAAAAAAAACTTCCCTGTGACTCACAGTTCTTCACACTGAATACTAGCATTTCATTCTTAATGCATGTTTTTATTGATAACCAGCTTAAATAACGGGCCCACATTGTTCGGTGTCATGAACCCTGTAATGATTTTCACACTATACCCTTGATGAATATGTGAAAGAGATTGCTTTTGTGTTGTAGGCTATCAGAGAGAGCTCACCTACAAACATGATGACGGTTCCTACAGTGCTTTTGGGAAGAATGATGAATCTGGAAACACCTGGTCAGTAAACACTCATTGCTCTGAGAACAGGAAAAATTTCACACCTCAACTTTTTTTGAGACGCAAATATCTAAATAAAAACTTAGTTATTATATCATTTCTGACAGCGCTGCAGTTGCATCAGTAATCACAGAACATTTTAAAGCACTTTTGCTTTGCTTTACATTCAGGTCATATCTCAAAGAAGAGAAAAGGAAAATGACAGCAGACACAGTGGGAGTTAGACACACAGTGTGTCCTTTCTGCTGTTTTGGCTCCAGCAAACATCCTAATAATTTACTTTATTGAGAGCCTGCCAGAAAATATTAATATTTTCATTTATCGGGCTCAAAGCACAGCGCCTCAGGGGGATTTAGAAAACCCACTGCTGGGTGCTGGGCAGTTTGGCAGTTGGTGAGTGTGTGTGTGGGTGTGTGTTTGTGGTTTGAAGAAACTAGGCCTCTCAAGTGTTTAATTAGAATTTCATCAGGATGGTGGAAGAAATTGTAAAAATCACTGCAAATACCTCATGTATTCATGTAGTCAGAACTCTCACGTGTGTTCAAGTGATTAATTTGAGGTGGCACGGATCAAGACTTTTACTGTGTATGAATAATAGCTCAAAGGTCCATTTACCAACCAACCCTGCAGGTCCCCTGAGCACAATGGTATCTTAGGCTCATTGTTGGTCACTGCTCTCATTAGCCACATATACTGTAATGTGCCTAATTTATAGAGGAACTTCACGATTTCAACAGGATTATTCATATTTGTGGCAAATTTATCTGCTTTAAATATGTGTTGTGGATATTTTTGCATGAGATTTATAGAGTATCTATGTATTCTTAGCTCAGCTTAAACACTGTGGGATACTGTAAAGTATGAGGCTCCTACGTGACTGTCCTGATGCTGACTTCATTTTGGAGTTACTAGATTCATTCTTTAAAACGTGCCTGACTTTGTGTGTGTCTTTCTAGGCTCACCTCTTTTGTGATGAAATCATTTGGCGGGGCAAGGCCATACATCTTTGTGCTCCCAGATCACATTAAGGATGCGAGGAGGTGGTTGTCAGAGCTCCAGCAAAGCGACGGCTGCATCAAATCTGTTGGCAAACTCTTCCACAATGGCATGAAGGTAATGGCAACAGCCATGTGACGTGGTTAGAAGGAAGTTCCACATCCTTGCCTTAGTTGATCTTTGTTAATATCACACACTTAGCTCAGTGTGAGCAACAAATAGAATAGATGCAAATGTGAACCGAAAGTTGAGATAACCCAAACGCCACACAGCAAAGAAAATACTAAATTGTTTGTAAGCCTGACAATGATAAGATTATCAGGCTGGATGTCATGAGCTGAACTTGTACTGCACAGATTTAGTATCTTTATTATTAGTATTTTCTTTACACAAGTAATATTTAATAAATGTACTGTATGCACTGTAGCTTTAATATCTGTTGATAAAAAAGCAGCACATTGTGTGATCATGAAGTAAGATGTATGAAAACGTCAAGTCTTGTTTCAGCTTGGTGAGTTTTAAAAGACTGTGCATTAAATCTCAATTAATGACAACAGCATATCCGCAAATACACATGAATATGGTTATAAGGATTAAAAGAACCCAACATGTATTGAATCGAAAAACCTTTTGTCAAGAAAAGCTCACAGTATCTGTATTGTGCTGCTGTGGTTTCTCCAGGGAGGAGTGAGTGATGATGTGGCGCTGACAGCATACATAACCGCTGCCCTGCTGGAGCTGGACGGCAATGTCACGGTGGGTTTGTCCCTTTCACCCCATTGGTGGCTACCTCAGACAATGAGATCTTGTTACAAATGAACAGTATTCAGATATACATCAGTAGACAGCAAACGCTGGCAGCTCAGTTAATCCTTTTCTAGGAATACCCATTTGTCAACAACCATAGCACAGCCCCCTAAGAAAGATAGGGTTTGATTGCACATTGATTGTGACTACTAAACCTTTCAAAGTGAGCACTGACATCTGTAGGAGCTGTTAGGTCGAACCTGAACAAGCTAAGCAGCAGCTTTGCTTGGTTTGGAACAGGATCCGGTGGTACAGAGTTGTCTGGGCTGTCTGAAGCAAGCAGTGTCTGGCCAGATGGACAACCTGTACACCACTGCTCTGATGTCCTATACCTTTGCTCTGGCTGGAGACCAGGACATGAAGAGCAAACTCCTCACATACCTGCACCAGAAGTCCAACAAACAGGGTGAGGAAGTAAAACCATCAGCAGATTCAATTGTATTACTGCCACTGTTCAACATAAACATATATGTATGTAGAAAACACCTAATGGTTGACTCCACTGGTCTGACTGGCAGGGGGCACCCGTTACTGGAGAAGAGCTGGGGCATCTGGGACAAACCTGGACTCTCTAGAGGTTGAGATTACGTCCTATGTGCTACTGGCTCTGTTGACTGGTCCAGCTATGCTGGACTTTGGATTGGACTACTCCTCTGGCATTGTGCGCTGGCTCATTCAGCAACAGAATCCCTACGGCGGATTCTCTTCTACACAGGTAGACACACACACAGACACACACACACTTGAAACATGAAGCCTAAATTTAACACCCTTGCTCCTCAGGATACGGTGGTGGCCCTCCAGGCTCTGGCTAAGTACGGAGCCTACACATACAATGAGGAAGGCAGCACTACTGTGACAGTGATGTCGTCACATGGTCTGAGCAAAGACTTCACAGTGGATCAGAGCAACAGGCTGCTTTACCAAGAAGAGAAGCTGACTGAGGTCCCTGGAGAGTACACCATCAAAGCCCAGGGACAGAGCTGTGTGCTAGCACAGGTACATGTACAGTCAGCCACTGTGTGAACCCAAGGCCAACATGACACTCGGGAGGAAGACGCCAGGAATGGAGTAAGGTGGTGGTAAAACTGAAATATAAAGAATCCAAAAATAGGTGCTTCTAATGTAATCATAATGTTATCAGTGAAAGGAAGTCAAAGCACCAATGTCGGTACTTCTACGGTATTTTTCCCTTTTATACCTACATTTGATGGCATATCTGGCTGGTGATTATGACACAGCTGATACTCAACAAACATATGAAATATGATTAATACTTACTTAATACGTAATAATTAATAATTTTCCAAAAACAGCTGTGCCACACCTCATATTTCAAATCGTGCCTGCTTGATCTCATTTACAGCTCCCTATACAAGCTCATATAAAAATACTGAACCGTAGCAGTTTAGTACTGTTTTTGTAACAGCAAGACATGCAGCCAGATTATTGGTTGTTTGGAGAATCTAAATGACAACTGGTATAAGCTCCAGCATAGTATGTCCTCATGAGAATAAAGTGGTGAAATGAGTGAGAATCAGTAGTAAACAGACAAACGTGCCACATTGTTATGTATGTTCACTGATCCTGGTTAATATGAAATGGGATTTTGTGATGTTCTGCAGATCTCCATGCATTACAACGTCCCCCCTCCCCCAGACTTCTCTGCCTTCAACATCTCAACACACACAATGGGCAAGTGCAACGTCAGCCGGCCTGAGTTCATCCTCTTTGTTCATGCCAGGTACTCTGTGCAGTCAGTGATTTGTTTGGAACTACTGAACCGATCGGGACACACTGGTGGAGCATGTGTTTGTTTTATAGGTACCAGGGCAGGAGAGAGGAAACAAACATGGTGATCATCAACCTCAAACTGCTGTCTGGCTATATTCTGGATAAGACCTCCCTGAACCTGGTCAGCCACAAAGACACTGAACTGCAAAATGCTTTCACAGACTGTTTGTGGCAGTGTCACATGACCCTAAGATCTCGTACTGACAGCAGTGTATCCCTGTTGTTGTAGCTGAAGAACGACAACTCAGTGAAACGTGTGGATGTAGAGGAAGGATTCATCAATATCTACTTAGACGGGGTAAGATACCCTGGCTGAATGTCTCAAACAATGTTCTCCACTGATTAACTGATGAAAGTTCACATGTTTTATGTTTTATGTTTTACAGCTAAAGAAGGAGGAGTCAAAGATGTACAGCGTGACGCTAGAGGAGGATCAACCCGTCAGGAACTTGAAACCAGCTGTGCTCAAAATCTATGATTACTACCAGACTAGTGAGATTCCTTTCAGTGTGTCCTCAGTTGTAGCTCTGTGTTCTCATGTTGGTGTTTCTAATAATCTTTTCAATTTCCAGGTGATGTGGCCGTCACTGACTACATCTCCCCCTGTGCAGAGAGTATGTAATTTCCTAACCTTCATTTATTACATCTGTGTTTTACAGGAGTATAGATAATGAACGTGAACCATTCAATTATAAAGAAAGCCATATAAAAATAAATATCAAGGCATGACGTGTTCCAGTTGGAAGAGTACTAGTGATTGTAATTCTAAAGACACTTACACTTATTTAGACTAAAGTTTAACTGGCTGAACCTGACCCATATAGTTCTAGTTTGGGAACCATAGAATCATAGGATATATACAAAAACAGTGAACTACATTTAATCAAACATATTTTTTTCTGATTTTGACGTGGATGTATGCAGTTTTTAAATAATATATTGTAATTTATTTCCTTTCCAGGTGACACCATCAATGAGCTGTAAAAATCTGCAAACCCCTCTGTTAAGACCTTTGTTAGTGAGAATAACTGTCAGAGAGAGAAGCTTCTAGGTGTTTTTTTGAGACATTGGTTGTTTTTCACTCCTTTTAAACTTTTTACCTGTATGTCATTTTAAGAGAATCCCACTTTGTCATTTTAGAAGCAATGCTCTTCTTTTTGTTCTACTGTTTCTGTACATTCTAATCGTTAGTAGAAAAGAAGCAGTACAGTAATTACTGCTGTGTTCACCGGCCATGTTATAACCCGTTGAATTCAAGAAGACCAGAAAAAAATTCTCTGCGACAGTTGTGTTTTTAATACATTTGACAAAAGTTTTATTATTCACACATGAAAGGGACATACAGGGTGTACCATTAACAGTATGATCTGAGTATTGATTCTGAGTGAGTGTGGGAATAAAACAAGAACTTTCTTTTTTTTGTTCTGTTGTACCAGTAAAAAAAATACTACCATACAATTTATAATGTAATGACAATAAAATTTCTTAAATGACAAGTAAAGATTGTACATATTTTCATACAACAGTTAGATATTTTCATTCAGGCATTCTCTTTGATGTACATTTCCTTTCTTTTCATAGACAACAGTCATGTATATACTGTAATGTACCATCTACTATCAACAAACATGACCTAACAGCCTTGCCCATGTTGAACAGTTTGGTTTTCATGTGTTAAAAGGCAAGGAAAGAGGAGAGAATATATTAGAGAATATATTTTCACTAGTCTTCTATTTGCTTTCTAGAAGTAAATACTGTATAATCACAATTTCAGGCACCACAACTATAAATTATTGTTACTGTACTGTTGCATGAAACTAATCAGTTCCACAGCATTATCACAGCGTTATTCAGCCTGCTGCTTCGGCAGCAACAGAAAATCAACATTGGGGATCGGCTGATTACAAACAGTTCACGGCTGATCAAAGAACCCACATGAACCTGGTCAGTTACAGTCTCTTATTGAAGCTGAGCATATATATATTTTTTAATCTTTTACATTTATATCTTCATGCCTATAGGCCTCAGCATACAGTGGAGATTCAAAAAAAAAAAGGAGGAAGCGACTTTTAGATTTTCATTGTTGATGGAATGTGGCAGCAAATGTAGTTTTTTTTGTTGTTGTTGTTTTTTCATCTTTAAGGCAATGCCGAATGTGACACTGTAAACAAAATCTTAGTTAACTTATTGCTAAATTTCCAACATTGTAGGTTTAGTTACGGTTTTGTGTTGCAAGTTGGCAACTTGGACAACAAGGATTTAAATGGTAAATGGTCTACACTTGTATAGCGCTTTTCTACAGTAGGCCCCGTATTTAGCTTCAGAGTTTGATAATGCCAGTTAATTGATTCTCCACTAAAAAGGCCCTCTTGTGCCATTTGTCCACATAATAAAATAAAAAAACATGCAAATCTGTCCAAATACTGCATGACAGCTCAGAAAACATTAAAATACACTAACTGTAGCCTTCCAGGCAAGGCTGCACTCGACTCCACATGGCACAAATAGCAACACATATTCAAGGCACAATTCTGAATTGCATTATTCCATATTATTGAATGAGTGTTGGTGTGAGTGTTAGTCGTTGCCTTAGGCTGGCAGTACTGATGGCTGCTTCCCAGCACTGGAGTCTCATCATCAACTCAGCTAAAGGCTACTTGGCAAAAAGACAAGATTCTTTTGCATGTGTAAGTGAATCACACAGATCGGTAGATCGCACCTTGAGTTGGCAACATGACTGCATCAATCAGAAACAGTGAAATATTCCCATTCAACATATGCATAAGTACACTGACAATGTGGTAACTATATAAGTATACATCATCTGTCTCTGTAACCCTAACCCACTCAGTTGATACGATGGAATGATGCATTTCTATTATTCTGCAAAGAGATAAAAATAGTTTGTCATTTTGAGGACTAATAGCAATGGCAGTTCAGTCTACACTGAAAATGAAATTTTTTGGGGCTTAAAGATTTTTTTATGAATCTAAATTGGTCAAAATGATCATCATCAATGATATATCAGAATAACTGTTACCACTTGCCTCCAGTATTTATGCTAAGCTTAACAGTTTCTGGCTATGCTTTAATATTTAATACAACAGTGGATTCACCAAGAAAGCAGCTAGAACAAAAAAGGGACTTATTATAGCCACCATAAAGACAGGTAGCTTTGTACACGATTAGCCAAGCCAATAAATAAGACTATAGCATTAAAATGTCTTAAAAAAAGCTTAAAAAAGCTTAGCACATGAGAACTGTCTCTTCCAAAAGGTCAAACTATTTCTTCATTTTACCCAAATCCAATTATTTTTTTGTACTCATTTCTGGAAACCACTGAGACCAATGATTTTTTTTTACGACAATAGTAGCCTTTAACTACAATACAGTTAGTACCAGCTTTTCAAACTCCATAATGGTTGAACCGCAGAGAGAAACTGCAGAGTGAACTCCTGAGCTGTAGTGGGTCGGCGTCTAACAAAATAGTTCTCATTACTTTGGTAAACCTACAGTAAGTGACATAGGACTAGAATGTAGCTCTTGATAACCTTAATGTGATGTGGATGTTGCACTTCATTAGTGTTAGTGTTCCCATCTAAAAGCACAATTGAGGTGAAAGTGTAGTGCTTTAGTGTTTCACTGACACAAACATACTTAACTGTACAATAGGATTCCTGCCGCCCGGATGGACTAGTTTCTATTCTTTCATATAGATTGTAAATTTTGAATAAGATTCTTTTCAATATATTTCTAAAACAGTTGAACGTTTTTCATTAAAGATTCTTTAAAATGTATTCTGTCTAAACTTAGCACAGTCCTGATGAAAAACTCAAACAAAACATTGGCATCATGTCAATACAAAATCTTTAACAAACATTAACTTCAGTACAGTATCTCCATTTGGCAATATAGAAAGAATTTTTCAAAGTCTATGACATTTTGGTTTATGTACAGAAGTGTGTGTGTGAGTGAGTGTGTCCTCCAAGGCCTCCCTTTTTCAATTCAAATAAAATCACATAGAAAATGCACAGGTGAAAACAGATAAGTAAAATTAAACAGCGATTAAAAGTAACAAGCAAGGCGTTGTCTGGAAATCGGAAGGGCCTGTAGAGTTTGTGATGGGAGGTTCCCTGCCGTATCAGCTTGTCACCCGCAGTCTCAAAGCCTTGCATGCTTAGTTCATGAACTGTGTGTATCCCTCTGCTCCTGTGACAATAACATCCATCCAGATCCTCATGGCCTCTGCTGAGGGAGCCACCATGTAGTAGAGGCGATCGTGTGTCTTTACGCAGAAGGTCAGTGAGGGGTTGGGGCTCTAAATGAAGAAATTAAAAAAACAAACAGAACCTTCATAAATCACTTTCACATGCCACAGACTCCATGTATGATTGGCTGAACATACATGCTCATACACCCGTCGCTGTCACTATACCATCTCTAAACTTTCAGATTTCTGTTTGTGCTAAGTGCAGACTTTTTTTCCTCTACTGTGTGACACTGGAGGTAATAGGTAATGTCAAAGTACCAGAGTTGATCACAAGCCATACAATTATAGAATGTGACAGGCCATCAAACCCAACCTCTCTCTTACGCAGACACACACACACGCACACACACATTCTCTAAAGACGATGAGGCAGTGAAGCCTCAGTTTTATGATGTAGATTAAAAACGTGAGTTCATGTTAAGTAGCAAGATGCTTAAAATGTGGACAGATGGAGGGATCACATTATTATTACACCTTGACGTTATGTACTTTCTGCTCACTAAATACAGTAAAGTACATCCCATAACCATGCACAGGCAATATTTGACCTTCTATTCACAAAACAATTTGGCCACACGGGGTTCAGTGAGGTTAAATGGGCAAACTACAAGCACTGATACATACACTGGTCATACTGAAGTTGAAAAATCCCTTCTGTGACAGCAGACGGCCAAAGCAAAAGCAAAAACGGGGTAAAGAAGCAAACAAACAGAATGTGCAGAAACGTGAAGAATGTTGCATGAACATTCAACAACAAACTGAAGTAAACAAGAAGAAAAAATGGTAATCGCTGACTGACGGCATACCTTTGTGGCACTGCGGAGGTGATCATAATACACTTCCTCTATTGCCTGGAAGTAGATCACACCCTTCAGCTTGGTCTCATGTTTATCTGTGGGAAGGAAAGTAAAGTGGAAAGACTTAAATGGTGAAAGCACATCACTTGCATGTCACCTAAAATAACAACAAGAATAACACATGATGCAGCCGTTCAAAAAACAAAAAAAAATCTAACTTTGATCATGACCATTTTGTTTTCTGATGATAGATGGAAAAAGACAAGCACAGCACTTTTTTTCTTGTTTTTGAACCAATGGTGCTCTCATTGTATTTTCAGACTTGACTGCATTCTTACGCTACTCTGGTACATCATTGCAGTTTGTTTCATCAGCCACTGCAGAACTGCAGTAAGGAACTGGTGGGGAACTCAACACCCCTCTCTACCTCCAGGCACAAAAACTCCACAAGCCAACTTAAGAGTAGTAGGTAGAAAGGCAGCGCTTCATTTCGAGGAATAACATTTTGCTTTTAATACGCAGCTATTATCTCCTAATGACCTCTTTAGCAGTCAAATAGCCTTGCATTTGCATCTCATTTACACGCATCTGCAGATTACCAATACTCTTGATGTGGTAGAGGTTGATGCATGCAAATTAGTGGTGCTAATGACTTATGCTTGTCACCTCTCGTTGCTTGCAGCTCAAGGTCAAAAGACAAGGGTGAGTGGTGCAGCTTATTGAGGCCCCCTCAGAGAGCAGGGCTCTACAATATGTGCATTTTAACTACTGCCAAAGTAATCTCAGTACACCTCCTCACACTGGCTGCCTTTCAACAAGGTATGGTTTAAGCTGCTTTAAGCGGAACCTTCTGAGGACTTCAAAGGCCCCAGCAGCAAACAAGAGTCCCAGAGCTCACGCCGGCAAGATCAAATTACACGACCATGCGCGCTTGCACATACGTGCAGCTGCTCAAGGTCTAGAGGACACGTGTTCTCACTGTCACTCTTCATAGCACATTTCTGCCATTTTACAGAGTAAATTTTACATGTAAATGTTATACACATGACAGCTTTGGTAATAATGATCCAATAATATAAAAACAGTTTTATTGGAAGCTTTAATGTACAACGTCTGACAATTTTTTAAAATGACAAATGATAAATAAAAAACTGCTTTGCATTATCGGCTGGTGGTTTCTATATGATACTGAGACTGAGCCAGTGTGCCCTAGAGGCATGGGCTGGTTGTGAATCAGGAATTAACTACTCTTCCAGTCGAAATAATGGACTTGGCGTAGTATTAAGTGTAGTTAGATAAAAGGAGATGGATAAATGAATGAAAGATCTGTTCACAGACAATATAGTTCCAGTAAAAAGCTGTGTAGTGTAGACAGACTGATCAGACTAAATCAACAACCTTGTGTATTCTGAGAACACAGCAGTATTGAAAATTTTCTGTAGTGCTGAAACCAAATTATAAGAATGTTGTCGCTTTAACTGTTCTTACCAACATAGTAGGAGAATGTCCTTTTGAGGCGGTCGAAGACGAACCAGCGTTTCTTCCACGATTTGATCTTGCCTCCCATCTTGACCAGGTAGCCCTTACACATCTTCTCAGTAAGGATGATGTGGCAACACATCTCAACGGTGTGTCCTGAGGACTCAATATGAGAGCGGAGGTCAAACTCCTCTTTTCTGATGGGCAGGTAGCGAGTCATTGGACGGGCCTGGAATTTGAACCCAAAAGACTGAGAGGTTAACGAAAGAATTCAGATATGAGCCACAAACAGGATGAATTATTTTTATGTTTTGTTATGGTGTTACGGCTGTTTCACAGGAATAAATACTGAAATTTTGGCTTGTGATACTGTATGTTGCCACATAACATCTTAATTCACAAGGTGTACCAGGTTAAAATATCCATAACTACCTTCAGGAACCCACATGAACTGGGCAAGTAGCCTAATTTTCCACCTTTCTACCATGCAGACTCAATTATGTCTCATCTGACCTGAGAGAAGTTCTTGGCCCTCATCTTGACCTCTTTCTCCACTAGCTGCTGCCGATGGAATGTTTCATCCTGCAGCCGTTTCTCTGCCTCTTCTCTTCTCCTCCTCTCCTCCTCCAGCATCTGACGGCGAACCAGGCTCTCTCGTTCCTGGAGGACAGTATGCTCATTAATAATTTTTTTGATCTATGGAAGAGGTTATTTATGCAAGCATGCTCCTGTTCTTTCTCTTTTCCCAGACAAAAACATTTCAATTTCAGCTAAAAGATGACTTTTAGCAGAACTCTCCACAGTGGTCATTTATTTAAAGCTTAAAGAAAATACTTGTTTATTTGGAGAGTGAAGACATCAACAATTAACTCAAATCTCAAATATTAATCAAGTAGAAGTAATTCTGAGCGCATGAGCTTGCATAAAGTTAATTTTTCTAAAAGAATAACTGAATGTTAAGCAGAAATAACAAGAGAAATGCTAAAGAGACAAAGATGAAACATGGAGACCAATAAAAATGGATCTAAAGACTGAGTTGCTGTCATAAGGTTTTAGTTTTTTATGCATGCTCAGCACTGGTATTGAGGAAAACAATGTAGGAACTCAATCACTGCATATGGATTCGCAATAATCAAGTTGTGATGCTGTAATACTTCAGAGTTCAAAGTAACATCTCACCCGTGATTCAATAAGCCTGGCTTTCTCAAGCTGAGCCTCCTTCAGTACTTTCTCCATCTCCTCGAGCTTCAGTGCATCCACTCCTCCGACACTGCATCAAACAACAGAATTACCACATACTCACTGAATGTCATATCTGTAGATACCTCTAAAATGAACAACATGGTGTAATATAAAGCGAAATGTCTACTTATTTAGTCTTTAGTTCAGACAAGCAAGATCCTCTGAAAATAAGGACTAAAATAATCTAATTAATGATTATATATTGTTCTATTTTCTATCCATCTACTTATTCTTATATACTTATTATATCACATTTCTCCTACATTAGATTCTCTGCATTGGCTCCCTGTAAAATCTCGGATAGAAATTCTTCTCCTCACTTCCAAAAGCTCTTCATAATAAAGCTCCATCTTATCTTAAAGACCTCATGGCTCCTTATGCTCCCAACAGAACGCTTCATTCTCAGAGCGCTGGTCTACTTGTGGTTCCTAGAGTTTCTAAATGTACAACGGGAGGCAGAGCCTGTGAAACCAGCTTCCAGTTCAGGTTCGAGAAGAAAGACACCCTCTCTACTTTTTAAACTAGGCTTAAAACCTTCCTTTTTGACAAAGCATATAGTTAGAGATGGTCCTGGTCACTCTAGACTTAGATGCTGGGGGGACCTCTTTCATACACTGAGCTCCTGTGATTTATTCTATCCACTAACATGCCACTATGTCCACATGTGACTAACTCTGTTTCTTTTTCTCTCGTGGTTGTGCTTCACCTTTTCTGTCTCTCTCTCTCTCTCTCTGTCCTCATCTACAGGTATCTCAAGTGTTCTGTTGCTGCTTGTTGTTGTTTTTCTTTTCTCTCTTCTTTTTCCCTTCACTCCAACCCACATTGAGCGTGGTTCTGCTGTATATATGTGTGGTCATAGCTCCAATTTGTTTTCAACAATGTGTATGCACAGTCGATGTTGGTTCTGTCTTTATCGATGCTTTTCTCTAGTATAACTTTATACATATAAAAACACTGCCATAAGATTTAAATTTGGTTCAGTTCATTTGATCTTTTACATTTGCCACAGGCACTTCTCACAAAGCGATTACAATTCCATTTTATTAAACTTAGTCCCTACTGAAGCAAATGCAAATGATGCAAATCAAGCCTGGAGCCCACCTATTCTTCAAAAGGTAAAGACAGCCTAGGACAGAATTTAGTCAGTATCAGAAATTTAGGCTGACCATCTCACAGGGCTTCAACAACAACTACACAATTATGACACCTTCAGTGTCTTTGTAAAAAAACAAGACTCAATAATAACAATACAATAAGCTTTTGTTTCCAGTTTGTCGAACTTTCCTGTCCCTACCAAGCACTCTTCATTACGTCCCACTCACAGAGCACAAATGGTTTCAGGAATGTGACACTTGAGAGCTATGAAAGAGATGAACAAATGTCTGGCTAAGAAAAAAAAACAGTATGAGGACATGTCAACAGTTTAGCTGGCTCTCTCTCTTTCACTGCCTGCTGTTGGCTGTTTAGGGTTTCACACCTTTTGTGATTCAGGTTATGTGAGGCAGCAAAGATTTAACTTCATGTAGTAACATTAAGAAAGAAATTAACACAACTCCTTTAACATTAAGAATAATGTTTGGGGTAGATCTAGTCAGATTCAGTTTGTCCCTGTGTGTCTTGCCCTCTTTTGTACCTATACATGTTGTCTGGTGAGCAGGCGGAGTTGTTCCCGGTGGACACGCTGGTATCCATGCTATCTGAGCTCTCCAGGCTCAGTGTGTCGTAGGGCTGCTCTCCACCTGACATGGGCTGGTGGTGCAGGATGGAGTGATGAACCAGAGGAGGAGGCCCCACAGAGCTGTAGGCCACGATAGGAGAATATGATGACGATGAGGAAGGCAAGGTCATTAGGTGGGGTTGAGAACCATGGAGCGCCTCCCACTGGCACTGAGCCTCTGCCGCTGCTCTCTGTTTCAGCTCGGCCAGGCGGCGACGTTGCTCTTCGATCACCTGCTGACCTGGAGGGAGGAGAGGGGAGTATAATCAGTAGCTTTAATCACCAATTAAACTCCAACCATACTGGAAATATTAATAACAAATCAGTGGAGCTTGTTTCTACACAGACCTGCAAACTGAAGATCAAGACATCACGAATAGCTATAACTGAATAACCACTAACTGTAAACCAGCACCATCCCAACAAACAAGAGACCATGTTCCTCATGTACAAGCACTGTATGTGTTCTCCCAGAATCACAAGCTCTGAGCTTGAGTGAGAGTTAAAAATCGTCATATTTGAAATCTAAGCTGTTGGACGCTTGATAATGGGCAGACACAGTACATGTGGTAAAGAAGGCCCCAGGTCGGTAACTCCAAAGGAGGAGCGTGCTGAACTGAACATGCAAGATTTATTCTCCAGTAACAGGAGCATTCATTGAAGATTGATGGAAGAAGAAAGACAGTTCAGTTCTGCAGACAAAAAAAGATGAAAAGAAATCTCCTGGGAAAAGAATTAATGGCATAGCAGAGATAGAAAGAGAGTGAGAGTGTGAAGGATGAAGAGAGGATTTGAAATTAAACAGCTGCCAAGAGTCAAGTCCTGGCGAAAGTTAACTTTGATGGATAAATCAATAGCAGTAACCTGCCAAAACAGCTTAACTTCTCTATACAGCTGGAGATTTGGTCTTTACCCTTGTTGCAGTGTAAAGACAACCTTCTCATTGCCTACTTTATAGACACACAGCATCTTACATTTTTTATATTATATATAAAAATGTGTTATTTTAAAGAAGAAAAACTGTATGGCTTCTCAATCTGGCATGTTTTTTGTTTTTAATCTGTTATGGGAAAGGCCAGCCTCTTGTGATTTTATTAGTCTTTATTTGAAGATTTGCTTAGATGTTTGTAGAGTAAAAGGCAGTTACCTTTCTGCTGCAGAGCAAGCTGTCTTTTGGTCTCAATGTCCTGCAGGGTTGCGGCCAGGTTCCTGGGTAGACTGCCAGTACGATTGGCCACCAGTAGGGGGCTCTGCTGAAAAGAATGCCAAAAATTGGGTTTAACGCTGGCTTTAAATCACTGGCCATTTCTCAATATGTACTATGTGACGTCCAAGGCAAACTTGTCAAGCAACTTAAAGCCGTGACTCCCAAGGACGAGAGGATGCAGGACACTCAACACTGACCAACCAGGTCAGGATTGGCAGGATATCCTGCATTATAAATGCACTTCCAGGTATTCAATCTGTACTCGGCTGGATGTGTACTTTAAATTGGAACAGTAGTTCACAGAGAACATAAGTACAAAAAGGTATACATATTGAGATTTGACAGTGGCACACATTGTCGAAGACAATGAAGATTTAAGACATGTTGAAAATAAGCTATTCATACCTTGGAGCTTGTGTTGCGTCCCAGTGTAGCTGTTCCATGTTGTAGAGGGGATGAGGAGCTTGATTTGGGCTGAGACAGGCCTGGATCACTATCCAGCTTGGAGCGGAACACCTGATGGAGAAGGCACACAGGTTGAAGAGGTTGCGATTAGCTGTAGCATCCCGAAGCATAAAATATCAAGTTCTTATTTTACTGAAATTGTGCCAACAGATACACAATTTTGATTCAATTTAATTTCAATTTAATTTACTCTTTCATTAGGCCACCTTAAAAAAACCCTCCCTAAACTTTTGTTTTATGAGCCAAGGTACAGTAGTATCTGCTATTACCAACTTTTCACATATGAATACAGGATTGTTATAAGGATTTTTATAACCCTTAAATTCAAACATAATCTTCCAAACACACCCACACACAGAATTCCTAAAAGATGAGAGACGAGAGAGCAAAAAAAAGACTGGGAAGGGTGAAGAGAAAGAAGTCCTCTACCTGCAGCAAAGGCCTGCGGTCTGAGAGAGACTTGGATGGCAAAGGAGGACAGAGCTGGTTGGAGCCAGCCATTAGCTCTTGGTACCACTGCTCTAAATCAAGCTTGTGGAGGTGAGGCCTACTGCTCTGAGGCTGATACTAGAGAGCGTGTAGAAGGATCAGAACAGGATAGAAACAGAAGGAAAGACAAGCAAAATATCAGAAAGCATTCAGAGACGGCAGGAAAGATAAGCAAAAACATTGTATACACCTTTCAAAGTAAATTGCAGATTTTATACTTTGCAGTAGCAGCCATATATTACTGTCGCCAGTGTTGCTGCTGCATTATGCTTCATACCCCCCAGCTGCCAAATCCGTTTTGCATGTCTGTATTTTAATTCTATATTCTTGCTGCAACGACCCAGTTTTTCATAGGAACATTAAAGTTTCACGTTAATTTTATATTTTACTTCACTTTATCTTGCCTTTTTCTCCAGTACCTACAGTCTCTATGTAGTTAGAAACACAACATTACATTTTGATTTTTTTCCAAGCTATATTTTCATTCTCTCTCTTCTTTCATGGTCCTACACACACACCCAATACATCATTACCGTCACTCTGTCTTCAGTAAATTTAACTGAAATACAATTTGGCAGCTTGACAGAAAGACTTTCTTTTTTTCCCCAAGGGGGGGTGTCCTGTATTTAACCTCCACAGTGTTGGCAACCAGATGACATGATATGGAGTTTTTCAGCTGCAATAATCTTTTAATGTGGAGAAGGAAGAGGAAAGTTACTACCATTAACATTTTTTTTACAACCACAGAGAAAGTGAAAGTTGTCCTTAAAAGTCATATCGGTTGCGACTGAGGTTGTGATCTGGTTCTGTTCACCTCATTACTCTACTCATTACTCTCCAAATCTGTAAGGTTGGATTTGTTGGTACTGTAGACATGTGTTTGAACTATGCTTTGTTTGTTATTATTATGAGTGTTTATATTATATATTTAATTTTTGGGGTTGTACTTTATCTAGCTGGTGTTTTCCTCTTTCTCTTTGTCTCCCTTTGCCCAAACCCCACTCATAGTTGAGAGACTGTGAATGTATTCTCATAAACTTTCAGGAATCCTGTTGGAATCTGGAAGCTGTTGCTGCCTGGCCAAAAATCATACTCTCTACATCTACATCTACTGTAGGAAGTCTGGCTGTAATTTCAAGCCCAAGTATGACCTTGAATTTTTATCATTACTTTCAACCTAATGCACCAACATAAATACACCCACACACTGCATAAAGTATAGCAGGAGAAGAATAGGGAACAACAGCACACACCTCCAGCGAGAGAGACAAGGAGGAACCATGAGCAGAGGGGATGCAGGAGAAGAGTTGATCTACTGCTCCTGATTGCAGAGGCTGGCGAAGAGGGGAGGTAGGTGACGATTCCACCTTTGGCATCCCATAAATCTGATTTAACTGGCCTACAGTCACATACTCCTTTGCCAGAGGCAACACACACGCAAACAAAGGAGGGGAAAAGGAAAAGAAGAAGAGAAGAAAGAAAAGTAAGGGGCTGGTGGATAAGTAAGACAGGCAGCAAAATGCAGGGAAAAAAGGACTAAAGAAACACAGGCCAAAATACAACACACAGGATAAGGCCAACACAATACACACAAGAGAACCACTCACTCCTGACATGCTACCATTACTTCAGCTCAATGAGATCACCTACAAGTATGCTTCATTTTAATCAGAAAGCTATTTCATTTTATGTCTGTGTGTTAAATAAGAAACGCTGCGAATCACCATTGCTTCGCTGTTACGAAGAGGGTGAGCACACACTACTTACACCAGACGCTCATGAGGCTCCGATTAACTGTAAACCAGCAGAGGGAGCAGTGTGACATTAAAACGGAAGGACAGAGGCAGAGACAGGAGGCACCAGCAAGAACAAGACAGGAAACAAAACACTACTTCGCAGGTGCCAGCTAATGCAATCTACAACAAATGAGAGAGGTGGGCTTGCCACCGTTGCTGTGGATGCCCCTGCTGTCTTACATCTTGTGCTCCTGAACACAAACTTACACATACGCACAAACGTATGTAAGCAAACAACCGACCCATCCTTGCAAATGCAAACCCATGCATGCCTGTATGTTATTCGGTGTAAACCCAGTGCATAGTCTGTGTGGAAACACAAAAACAACACGCAGCAACACTGTGCAAGTTTCGTAGCACACAATCCGGTCGCAGGCAGGTACATTATTGACTTTTTGTGAAGGGCACTCTAACTCTAAAAGGTGAGTAAAGGGGGAGTTATAGGTGGATTAAGCTTGAACATTACCACACGTCCTCTTAAAGCTACAGTAATGACTCTGTGTGATTGTTGTAAAACCAACCTGGGCCACCACAGTGCTGCACAGGTGCAATTAGAGCCGCAGTGTGACTGGAACACTGACAATGTCAAAGTGTGATCTACACAAAACAACAGAGGAAAAGCTGTAGGCTTCATGGGGGGAACATTAAGTTAAGGTACCTCAGTGGGTCTGCTGGAGTACAACTGATGGGGGAGGTGCAAGTAGAAACGAGAGGCTTGAGGGATAGAATGTTGGTATGAACGGACATCGTGCAACAACAAGTCAGCTTTGCTGATGTGGAGCATGTCCTGTTCCAACGGTCCATGGATAAGTGCTTTAATGCCTACACAAAGCTATATGCAACTGTTTCCAGACAACACCAAGTTAAAGGAAATGTGCAGCCCTCATCACTGTTGTATCACGACACGTTATCATTAAAAACATCACTGCATTTTCTGCGTTACATGTTTTGATTAGTCTAATAACACCATGCATGTTGAACAGTGAGAGTCAACCACAGATTACTGATAGTTAAAGATAAGAGGTGAAAATAGTGAGGAATAATGGAATAAAAGCCGCCCCGAAATAAACAAACCCCCTGGACAAAACATTCTGTCCATACAGTACATACAGTATGTACAGACAGCACTCTCACCTCTCTCATTGGAGTGGGGGACTTCGGGAAGCACTTTCCTCCAGTTATGCTGTTATATTTCTTTTCCAGAGCCAACAGTCTCTCCTTCTCCTGAAAAGTATTTACACAGGAACTTTAAAATTAAGAAAGCTCCCAAATGTATAGTTTTCATGAAACATTGCTTATTATCTCTTGTGAACAACCGTGTACCTTTTGGAGCATTTGCAGTGTGAAGCTTCTGTCTTTAGTCAGTCGGTCACACTCCTGAGATGCCTGAAGGCTGAGTTGGCTGGCCTGGTTCTCTAGAGCTGACACTTTCTCCTAAACAAGACAACACAAAAAGAGTTAAATGCTACAGTCATGAATTGATAATCCATGATAATCAGGAAGTCCTTGCAGGTGTTTGCTCACCTTCCTCTTCGCTACAATGCTGTGGTACTGAGCACTCTCCTGCAACAGCTGCTGGCTGATAGTTTCTCTTTCCTCCTCCAAGCTGCTTTCTCTCTCCAGCTGCTGAAACTCCAGGTCCTCAAATTTCTTGGTTCCTGCTTCCAACGCCTCTCCATCCTGGTGGAAAACCACACTTGAGCAATGTCACAGACAAATAAACAAAATCTATTGTTTATTTTGGAGTCGCCCACTATTCCCTTGCTAGCAAAACTGTTTACAGCAAAGCGAACATACCTGAAATACATTTGTATACAAGACATTTTGTCGTCAGCATAACCTCTTTTTGAAGGACAGCAGGGATTACGTTGTGCTCAGTAAAACAAAAACCCGCAGGAACATGCTTCCACTATAGCAGTTACTGGTGTGTAATAGGATGCTCCTCTATTAAAACATATCTTCATTCTAAAATTGATGCTTTAAAAACTAATATACAAATAGTACCAGCTTCAACTTAAATGCATATTTACCAGGTAGACCAAACATTTATCGCATACATAACCTGTCTAATATTTGCCATGTCATGTTATAGTTGCTGACAGGTAAAGAGATGAGTGAAGAAGAGTTGCTGTGCTGTGAGAAGCTTGTGTGGTCCTTTTTACAAGAACCCTAGGCACAAATGACTCTGTTATGCAAGCGATAAGAACAATAACAAACAACACTAAAACAAACACCTAAGCAGTGGAACACTGTGTTTCACCTTAATCCTGATTTGCACCACAATCTGATTTCATACTTCGTATCTGCTGGTTGTGCTCTCTAAATGTGAAATAAATACAACCAAAGGGCTCTAAAAGTCAGTCACTGTCTACAATAATCTACTTTCCTGGGTTATCAACAAAACACACAGAACCAGGACAAGACACCAGGGCAAGAAGAATCTATGTTAACTGATTAGTGAGCAGTTATGCAAATAAATGTGAGCCATGACAAATCACAGGAGAGATGCAGATCAGTTTCACGCATGCAGTGCAGTAAAATGTACCAAAATGCATCACTAACAGCTGGAGCCATTTGCATGTCCCTGTGTTGACCTGAAAACTCCAGTAGCAGTAGGTGCGGAGAAGAATTTCTGCTGCTTGTGGCAACAGCACGTCTGTGAGGAGAGCTGAAAGGACTTCTCATCAATACGCTTGGTGTGTGTGCATGTATGCGTCAATAAACCAACTGCAGTAGGTCCCTGCTACAAGGCTAAAGGTGCCAGTAGCGCTGTGTTGATTGGCATGTGCCGACAGGCAGAACATTCAGTGTGAAAACCCCCTATGAGAGTAGAGAAAGGTAACTTTCTCTGCGGTTGGAGAATATGGTAAGAGTGTTCTTTTTTTTTTATTCTGCATGTCATATCTGACCTGTGGCAGCATCTTCAAGAGGAACATTTAACGATTGCGATTTTGTGAAACATTATAGGCTGCAATTTAAATTTAATGAACGCAGCTTGGGAGTGTAACTATTCTCTGTTAATATGCATGGAAACAAAGCAATTTACAATGTAATACAAACAGTACTTAAGTACTGAGAAAGCAGCTAATTAGTGATGCTAAGGGAGTTAGCCTCAGCTGAGGTTATGCATATTTTTATTTTTAACTAGAACTGCATTCACCCATGACCCTATATGAGGATAAGTGGTTGAGATGATGCATGGATTTGGTTATATGTCAAACTACAAAATGTTTAAACTGTATCATTCTATTCAGCTGTTATTCTGGCATAAATTGCACTGGCATAAATTGAAATATATAGCACCTACTCTCTATATATTTTTAATACTATATACTGATTTATACTTTTTTACTATATTGCATTGCATTTTGCTAGAGTGCATTTTATTTTTGTTAATGCTCATATATGCTATACTTAATTTGGGTGCTTGTGCTTAACTTAACAACCCACCCTTTTGAGCTGTTCCTGCAATTGTTCCCGCAGAGACTCGGGACAGTTATGAAGCTGGTTCTTCAGCTCAGCGTAGCCCTCCTGTAGGCTCTGCAGGGCCCGGCGCTCAGCCTCAACATTTGCCCTCTCCTAGAAAGACAACACACACCCACACACAGGATGGATGGGCGAGTGGAAAGAGAAACACACTGCTCAAAAACCACACCATGCAAATAGAAAAAGCTGCCACGAGTTAGCAACAAAACAGATTTTAGAACAATATTAGAGATGGCACAGAAAGTGAACCCTAGACAGTTAAAATGAAAACCGCAGTTTTAAAGTGATCAATAGAACATCATTGACTAGAACTAAAACTAGTCGTGGCATCTGGACGTCTTGGAAAATTGGCTGGACATCAGAAATCAATCCTCCAGTTTGATTTCACTTGACATTTGTAAAGAATAGAACCAGGCCAGAACCAGAAAAAAACAAACTGGTGGATTAATTTGTGGTCTCTAGCCAACTTTTAAAGAATAGGTAGCAAAATGCCAGGTGCCATGACTCAACTTCCAGACAACCTCACCAGGATGACAGAGAATCCTCAAGAACCAAAACTAAACGGACTCAAACACTCTGCAGAACAAAGCAATATGGAAGCTACAGTGAAGCTTAGAACAGTTGAAAAATGTTGTATCTTCCATGATCTGTCATGCAAACGCTGAATTAACAGGTGAATGAAGGGCACCAGAGATACTGTAATTGTGAATGCTAGGCAGGGAAAGAATGATTGAATTTAATGGATATCGATTAGTTTGTAGAGTGAGCAGAAAAAAAGCAACTGACAAGTGACAAACCACTATATTGAACGCTAGCATCAACTAATTAAAATCTTTAATCGTCTAGATGATGCTTTTAAATCTTCAAATCAGGAATGCTAGGAATGATCCCTAATGCAGGGTCACCAAAAGAGCCAAAGCAGGAAGAAATGTACCTACTGCATGCAGACAGTGTAGAAGCACTGCTAATATGTTTAGGTGTGTATCCACTGTTTGTGTTAGACAATGTACACAAGCTTAATAAATATGTGAAACTTGGGTACTTGGCTTTCATTTAATCAGTGGATTCAAATAAAGCATTTCCCACACCCTTTATCAACCACAGACTTTACTTTGTCCTTTTCCCTCTGGATAGCGCTCTCCAGATCGTCCAACTTTTGCTGCAGTTGACCGATAATGTCCGTTTCGGCCTCTATCTGGTCGAGCTCTGCCTGCCTCTCTCCCTGCAGCAAGGCACACTCCATGTCTGCCTGAAAGAGAGTATCAAACAGATCTGAACCTGGGAGCCTCAGCTGTGATGCTGCTGTGACCATGAACTGTATTCAGCTGGTATTAACTAATGTTAAATATAATCAATAGAAAATCAATAGAAAAGCCGTCTACAGTGTTTGTTCATCTAATACTAAATGTGATCCAGGATTTAAAGTGAAGTCAACTAATATTCCACAGGAAATGTCATGGTCTGTGCTTCCGTACCTCTTGCTTCGATTCCCGGAGTTGTTGATCCAGCTCCGTCAGTCTGGCTTTGAGCTCATCGATGCGGGCAAGGACAGAAACGCGCTTGTCCTCCAGGTAACCCAGCTCCAGACAACCTGCACTACCTGAACTGGAGTCCTCGTGCTACAAAGAGAGAACAGGGGAGGTCAGTCTTTTGAGAAAGGACGTCAGGAGAAGAGGAAATCAGAAAGATGCTAGTGCACACCTTTTCATTACAGTTTTGAGAAGCCTGTCAAACTGTAGTTTTATCACATGATCATCATGTCTGATCATGTCGTCTTCTGCCTGTTTCTTGCTATTAAGGCTTTTCCCAACCAAAAGTCTCTTGATATTGAAATGATGTAAAACTGACACAAATCGATCTATTAGCAATGTAAATGTAAAGTATTTAAAAAGCATTCTTATTAATAAGCAAGCAGAGACAGACAGAGAAAACTGAGAGAAGATGAGAGGAAACCAAAATGAAAAAGCGATTAATGATTAATGAGGTCCAGGCTATTGTAAAAAACAAAAACAAATAAATAATAATAACTCTATATAATAATTTAAAAAAGGTAATCAAACCAGTCACTTCAGATTAAAAAAAAATTCTCTTGTGGATTTCTTGGTAGTCCCTTCTCACTGATTAAACACAGTCAAGTACATTACTTTAACATGCTGGTTCCACAACGGCATGCAGAGAGCATGATGATCTTTTCCTCTAACCTGTCTGTCTCCATTGTGCAGTGCTGATGCTGTGTTGGGACCAGGGGATGTCCTCACCTCCTGATGAGTGCTCTCCGTACTACTACACTCCTCCTTTAGATTCTCATCATCATTCTCCCTCTGTCTCTGTGCTAGGCATAAAGCAGCTGAGGACGGTGTTCCTCCCATGACATTCTCCATGGATGGTCTCCGCTCTGAGCCATCTGCCAGAACTGCCCTCACTGAGTTCATAGGGTCCAGGCCAGCACTCTCTCCTTTGTTATATTCAGCACAAAGGTTTAGGATGGTCTCTAGTCGTTGTCTCTCCTGCGACAAAACACAAGCACCACCAAAGAGAGACATCACATTAGGCCTGGACAGGTGAGAATATTAAAAAATAGTATACTGCTATAATTTAATATCCTTATAGTTTTTTATGCTGAAACTACCAGTGTGAGTTAAATGTTATTTATTGAATACTACAATGACATATAGAAGATTAAACTAAGTGACTTTGGTATAATATTGATCTTCTTGCAAATTTTTATATATATACTTAAATAAAGCAGCAGATTTTAGTGAGTCACGTTTTCTTCTTCTACAGTGTTCATAACCACAGTCAGGTTGATAAATACAATAACATTAATACTAATATCAAACATGTAAGATCTGAAGGATGGCTCTAATGCCTGGTGGTGAGATACAGTAATATGATGACTGCCCAGTTGTCACCATGAAGACCCCCTCCCAGTCATGCAAGGCCAAGGAAGTAACCTCTGAACTCTGTGTGTCAGTTGCTGTCTGCCCTTCAGCTGCAGACAGTGTCTAAAGACCTGCAGACAGACACAGACTACAACTCTACAGCACTGTGGCCATACTACAGTATATGGTATATAGTTGTATTTTTGTATTGTATTTGATTTTTGTCTCAAACATTACCAAGTGCCTTGGTAATGTTTAATGACTCGTGTTGTGAATTGGTGCTATACATATACAAATGATTTGGTACAGTGGTGCAGTGGTGCCTTTCTCCGTGGACTTTGTATGTTCTAGCCGTACAGATGGAATAGGCTCCAGCAAGTCTGCGACCTTTAAGTGATTTAAGATGAATGAGTGGGTTAATGAACTGACAGTTTAGTAATTAGTCTCTCTGAAATGTAATTCAGAAATGTGTTTATAATATGGTAGTTCTGTAAGTCAGAAACTTCACTAAAACAATAAAAGGAGTGTTGCTTTTGTTTCACTGTGCTATTGGGGTCAGGTTCTGTGTTTTATCACGTAGGAACACGATGCCTGTCTGTGATGTTTTTGTCAAGAAAACCGTGTGGATGCCAGGACTATCAATGCCTTGTTGGACTGCGAGACAACCTTCAGGCTACCCAACCTGTATGATGGATGACCAGATTTTCTATAATTACATGTGTAAAACCTAAGAACAAGACAACATCACCCAAAATCTAATTTAATCATAAACAGTGCTTTAATTATTATTTTAATCAACGATTGCTGCACAAATCTAATATTTTTTGCAACTCATGTTCAGAGGTGATTTCTGAACATAAATCTAAAGCATTTGTAAATTTCTTTGAGTCTGTAGGTCTCTCTGCCGATATTAGTAAGTCCTTGGGGGTTTCTACGACCAGGCCTGAGAAGTAAAAGGATGGTACACCTGATCAGTGTGTTAAACCAGGTATTATATTTATGGTATATATTTATATATATATTTCGAAGCGTGAGTATGCGACTACACTGCAATCATGTTCAGTTTGTGTATGAAACCAGACTCTTTGACTTTATCATGTAAGTTATTGTAAGAACAAATGCAGCTTTATACAGAAAAACAAGACTTTAAAAATGTATAATTGGTGCATCTCTGACAGCTGAACCCTGTTTCCAGATTTTTTTTGTACGCAGCCTTCTCAACAATAAATAATACATCGCTGATGTTTACATACAGCGTGTGTGAGAAAGTTAGGCTTTTAAATTCTGAATAAAGTTAACAACTGGTCTGTATAGATTTTATTTATTTATTTATTTTATTTTTCTTGCTGAGACCAGACTTTGACTCCACACTAAATACACAAATGTTGGAGGGTGAAATTTACTACGCTGCTAAGCCTGTAGATACTGTGTTAGAGTAGTTGTTTCACATGACAACCTCCCAATGAAGACTGATGCACATAGTAATATGCAGGTGAGAGCTGGTTCTCAACCGCGCTGCACCTGACTATTGCTACTTCCTAATTCACATCTCCAAACTTCATTAGTTATTCATGTTTATTACTGTACATCAGTCAGAATAAGACAATCTAAAAGTCATTCCAAAGTCTCACCACATCTATAGCTGTGACGTTGAAGTGTGCATTGTTCTGACACGACTTCTTTAAAACTTTAATAACTCAAACCTACAGTACAATGCATCAGGAGTCAAGCAATGTATAATAGAGTTTATCTGATGCAATACGTGTATGATACTGTAGGAAATAACTAAAAAAGTGGGAAATGAACTGCTGCAGGTAAGCAACACAAGTAACACAGCTGCCAAGAGCCACACCGTTCAGTTAAATCATTCACCACTGACCAGATTCTGTGTACTAAGTGGAAAGAAAATCACAAGAAAAAACATGAAACTGTGAAATCATTCAATACCAGTAGCTGATACTGAAACCT
This sequence comes from Macropodus opercularis, assembly GCA_030770545.1. NCBI lineage: Eukaryota > Metazoa > Chordata > Actinopteri > Anabantiformes > Osphronemidae > Macropodus > Macropodus opercularis. The sequence goes on from CM061110.1 coordinate 3,513,353, forward strand.
AATGACAAATATTTAATGCTATAAGTAATGTGGCTCCTTTAAAGACGCTAAATGCTAACTTAGTAAAGCAAGTATATTTGGCCCTTTTATGGTCCAAAAGAGAGACGTCATTAATTACTTGAGTACTATTTTATTCGAGTGTAGGTAGCTTTTTGATGGCAAGTCTCTATCTCTTACATAATAAATACATAAAGACGTGTGAGTGAGCAGACGTGATCATGGGTGCAGGTTCACTGCAGCAGTTTGAACTATACTAAATTCATCAGTGCTCCTGAATACCAATGAATTCCTGCGCTGCGGGGGGTAGCTAGTAGGAACGTAGTTTTAAGGTCCAAAGGAATGCGCTTCCTGGGGGTATAAGAGTTACAGGGCAATGGAGGGCATTTACTTGTTTGCAATTTGCCAGTAATAAAAAAACAAACTGCATGCGTTCCTCACTTGCGTTCCTCCACTACTTGTTTCAGTCCTCCCAGCAGTGAGCATATCTTCCTCATTTAACCCTTTGTTAATCTTTTTTTCAACTCCCTGAGCACTTCTCATCTGTGTACCTTTCATCAGATCAGTTACTGTATAGTCACATTCCTCTTCTCCTGTTGACCATGTTGTATGTCACAGGCATAAACAGAAAATGTCCTGTGAACAGAGTATTCTGAAAAGTTAAATAACCACAAACCACTTAATTCTCTGACAAAAGTAAGTGGAGAAACTGAAAGCTCAGTGTCTTTGACACAAACAGCTGAACGTGGACAGTGCATGGCATCACAAGCAGCCGCCTGGACTTGAACAGTGTATACATTATCTAAATGATAAGCAAAGATACCAGCAATTGGCAGAGCATACATGCAATGCTGAAGACAGGCTTCTCTTTAGCGAAAGTCAACAGATACATCAGAGCCTGCTCTTTGCTCCCATACCACTCCATGGGTTCTCAGTAAACAAAGCTGCTCATGTGGTCCACCCCCACGTGCACAGGTTTTGGAACATGTGGTGAACAAGAGGTAGTGTCAGAGATCAACATATGCGAGCCATTTCCAAGGATAAATGTATCCCACATGCACTGTCTGCAAGTAAAGACTTATAAAAAGGCATGCAGGGATAGAATACAGGGATGAAACATACTTTTGATGTGCTTTTAAATCTTACAAAGTTTGCTGCACATTGGCTTACAATCTAACTTGCTATTTTTTCCTCTTTTGACTATTTAATAATGCATAAGTACGAGTAACCCTTTCAAGTGGTTTGCAATGCATTAAACATCAAGAGGAGGCAGAGAAACACAGACATGGAGGAATATATATTCAATTTAAGGTTTTCCACAAATTCCAGAACTCAGTAAGAGATAATGGTGATAGATAGCAGGAGGGAGACCACAGAACAAGGTGTTGTTCGTGATCTTGATTTTTAAACTCACAGCAAGAATGAATTAATACTATTCATATTTGCATCATATACATGTACAGCTAAGTAATAAAACAGGTGATATGATTTTATTATTATGTGAGGTTGAAAAGGTCAAGAATATGTATTCCTAGTTTTCCTGAAAAGACCTGAAAGACATCTCTGTACTTGAATTTGTACAGATGATTAATTTGTCCCATTTAGATCTATTTACATTTGCTCTCAGACAGCTATAAATATAGATTTTTATGTGGCCAAATTAAGCTTGTCAAATAAATACATTAGAAGTGCTAAAATTACTTAACTGATTAGTTCATTGACACACAGAGCATGGGAAAAAGAGATAAGTTGAACGTGAGATTTTTGTTGGGAGCAATGAAAACAGCTAGATTAGATGAGAAAGTAGGACATTTTGAAGTTTGGGTGATATTACTTGTTTTTTGATTTTATTGAATTAAGTTTTGGCTGAGATGGGCTGAATTTCAACAGTTCTACTCAACAGTTAGATGACCCCCTCTTGTGGAGAGGTCAAAAAAAGCAATAGGTGCAACTAAAGCTATAACAGAGATTTTAATGTCAAACTAGATGCTATATGCCATCACAGTGAAGAAGGAGGCATCATCGTCTAATAATAATAAAACACCTACAGTACAGAAAGAACAAAAACAACATGGCATACTAATCTCAATGTTGTTTTCAGTTACAGATAACCCCACGTGTCATGTTTGTTCTTGCCGTCTCAAGACTGGATTACTGCAGCTTTCCTAGGGACAGGCAGTGGAGCAGATTTATAACTGCCCCAGATAGAGAGCGGCAGAGTTTACTCAACTTATCTGTCTTGTCTGTCCGAGCCTGTAAAGCCCTGATGAGTTTTAATCAAAACGCTGATATGTCACTTGCCTTGTGAAAAAGGCAGTTTTTTGGTAAAATGTAATTACAACACCAAATCCAAAAAGGTTGGGATGATACACAAAATGTAAAGAGAAACAGAATGCACTACAGTGATCAACTGGAAAATGTAATAAATTTCATTCACTTCATTTCTAATTGGGGCTGCATTTACTATTACATGTTCTTACATAACCTTTGATTACAAAAAAGGTAGCTGCAAGATACATTTGGCAGCCTGACTCGGTATGTTCCACAGTAGCTATATTGAAAACCAACACTGATTTTTTTTATGCCTGTCATGCACATTGTAAAATCTGGGGGACAAGGGAGGCTCAGATGGTTTGTGGATTCATGATCATAATATGGGTCAAAACTGAACTTTCTGTTCTGCTCTATGCCTGATCTTAATGAATCTGGAGAGAAATGTTCTTGAGAGAATAGCTTATATAAAACAGCCCCAGTAGGTCTATAGCAACAGACCTATTAATTCATAGGGTTCACAACCGTTTCTTGTGTCAACAAGACACAAGAAACGTCCTTGAGACCTTACATAGCAAAAAACTATATACAACTATATACAGGAGAAAAGCAGCCATCTACTACTTGAGCAAAAACTAGGCAGCAGTAAAGAGGGAAAACTCCCTTTAAAGGAAAAAACCTCCAGCAGGACCAGGTTCAAGGTGGGTCACCATCTGCATCAACCAGTGGGATGCAGAGATAGAGAGTAAAAAGGACAGGCGACAAAAGAGCAACAACAGGCATCAAACACCAAGCTTACAGCAGAGTTTGAGGACACTAGAGAGAGAAGACACAATATGCTGTACAATGGCAGCATGTATATTGACAAAAGTTACTGTAGAAAGGTAGGGAAAACAGAGGAAAAAGAGTGAATCCTTTGCCTCCCGTACTACATAAATTGGGTATTATCGTATCAATATTAACAACTAAAAGATGATGAAAAGGTAAGACAGAAAAGAAAAACTTTATATTTCTTAGGTTTAATTCAAGAGATCTACGGACTACGGCAGCGTGTGCATGTGCAACAGATTAAGCGTGCTGCGATTCAGTTTATATGCCCAGTGAGGTTGGCAAGAGAGCACAACAGTCAGATGGCCATGTGATGGGAGTGGTGCCAGGGCAGACAGCTTGGATGAGATGCTGGAAAACGTTCCACTCTGGCAGACAAAGCATTATAAAGGGCTTATCTCTATGTGCCAAAGGAAAACGTAATTTAGCCGTATTAAATGCTCCTTGTGGAGATTTCCATTTCATGTGACACCAGTATATGATAATTTCCACTTAGAAACATAAGCAAAAGGTAACAGTATTATCAGCTTTATCATGATCTGTTCAGTCGTTGTGATTTAAGTCTTTTCTGTGATAATTAATCTTGTCTGATTATTTAGAAGGAAATACCTCTCAGGCTGTTAAAAGGGTCACATAGGCATTTGATACAACATATCATATCATATAAGCATTGGAGGAAATCATAAGAATGATCTTTATTTTGCTAATATCAATTGTGTGACACTGTATTTATTAATTTATTGAACTCATGATTTCAACTTGCCACAACATAATCAGGTAAATAAATGTTGTTAAATGGCATTTAAAAACTTCAATTTAAAGTCAAAGCTGTCAAAAATCAGTATCTATAAACACAGTATATTGTCTGAAACCTTCTGTTGCCTTTGAGCTGTGTACTCCTGTTGATTTCATAATAACCGTCTTTTCCCTCTGTAAACTTCTCTAAGACTTGCTGTTCATATAACTTTGTTTTTTGGTAATCAGTTGTGTGAATGAGTAGCAAGCAGTGTGTGAAATGCTTTAATTGGAGACGCTCTGGGGCAAGTAAAATCTGTCCTGACAGTGAGTAAACAGTGACTAATTACAGGCCCTGCAGCTCCACGCCCTGCCTACTCAAAAAGCTGCGTTCGAAAAATACAATAACACAATACAGGCAGCTGAGGAGTGTTGTCGAGCCTCAGGCAGCCCTCATTGGTCCCTGTATTCCTTGTTGTACCAGTCCAAAGGATGCTGTGGTCGATGAACATTAAATGACCACATAGAATTTCAGGATTGACTAAATTAAATTACTATGGGCAACATGCAGTACTGTGCAAAAGTTTTAGGCAGGTGTGAAAAAATGCTGTAAACAAAGTATGCTTTCAAAAATAGAAGTGTTAAACATTTATTTTCATAAATGAACAAAATGCAGTGAATGAACAAAAGAGAAATCTAAATCAAATCAATATTTGGTGTGACCACCCTTTGCCTTGAAAAAAGCAGCAATTCTTCTAGGTACACTTCCACACAGTTTTTGAAGGAACTCGACTGGTAGGCTGTTCCAAACATCTTGGAGAACTAACCACAGATCTTTTGTGGATGTAGGATTTGTCACATCCTTCTGTCTCTTCATGTAATCCCAGACACACTCGATGATGTTGAGATCAGGGCTCTGTGGGGGCTATGTCATCACTTCCAGTACTTCCAGTACTTACGTAGTAACACCAAATATTGATTTGATATAGATTTTTCTTTTGTTTGCTCACTTTGCATTTTGTAAATTGACATACATAAACAATCATTATTCATATTCCTGAAAGCATTCTTTGTTTACAGCATTTTTTCACACCTGCCTGAAACCTTTGCACAGTACTGTATATCAGCACACTTTTTTTATTGCTGTATCTGTATTGCAGGTAATAGAATGGAACATAAAGAGAGGAAATATGTTGCCTCAATCTCAGTCTTGCTACTGAAATGGCTTCCATCTGTCTACCACTGTATAAACGCACACTATAATTACAGGCAGGGCTGACAACCTTTGTTTTACACAGCTATGAACGCAGGCTTTTCCAAAAGAGCTTTGACTCGACAGTTTCATATAGACTGGCAGACAAGTTCAAGATGTCTAGCTCTGGTGTCCCAACAGCAAACAATGCGGTTGCTATGGTCTCGTCTGGGTGCCCCTAGACCGCATGGCAGCAGCAGACAGCCAAGTTACAGACAGTTCACCGACATGGTTTATAGGCCTGGTTACACCTCCTTTTCCAAACACTTAGACGCTGCAATGATTACATTCCTTCAAGAGGTCAAATCACAAAATTTCATTTTCATTTATGCAGCACAATCCAATTGTTATTATATGAGTCAAAGTAATTATCCTGAAATGATGCTGATTGTAATTGTACACATAAATTCCAGCATTTGGTACCAGCAATGAATGCATTTGGTAAAACACACCTGGAATACATGCCAGGATTAAACAACTAGCAGTGTCTTACTGACTTACCAGTCTCTCCATTTCCTGCTCTCTAAGCCTCTCCTCTCTTTGTCGTCGGTGGTACTCCAGCAGCTCATCTTCGTTATCGCTGATCTCTGTGATGCTGTTCTTCCTTTCCCTCATTCCAGGATGTACTCTCCCTGCAGACATCTTCCTGTGGGTCCTGGGGCTGGCAACAGGGGATGAGCTAGGTAGGGAGCCCAGACTGTAAGCTGGAGACAGGGAATTCCCAAAGCTTGCTTTGCAAACCCCAATATTGCCACCACCACCAGCCTCCATCATCATGGAGGTAGGTGATGGACTGCGTGCTCTAATCACCCTACCACACATTGGGTCCTCAGAGATGGATCCGCTCTTGCGTCGAAGTCTTGGACTTTCTGGAACAACTTTGCTGAAACCTATGGGGCTATCTGGAGTCCTAAAGGTTGGCGATGTCCCTGGTAGTGCCCCTGGAAGTACTGGGATCCCTCTGCGAGCCAAGGAGGGGCTTAGAGGGGGCAGCTCCCTCATACTGCTGCTTGTTCCACTGCCCCCATTCAGCTCTAGGTTCCTTCTGGTCAAACGAGGGCTTTCAGGAGGTTGCAGTGAACGTGGATGCTGCTGAAGTGGCGACCCTTGGATTATATGAACAATGGGGTCTAAAGGAGGCTGAAAGGCTCTGGTAGGTTGGGGTAGTTGTCTGGAGGGGCTAGAGGTAAGTGAGCGATCAGAAAGATTGGGTAGATCTCTAAAGAGGATAGAAGGGCTTTCCTGAAGCCCTGTGGTTGTTTTGGTCCTGGGACTGGAAGGCGTAGGGGATGAGCAGGTAGGGAATTTGGAAGTAAGCCTAGGGCTACTTGGCACAAAATTTCTACTACTGAGAGATTCATTTGAGGACAAAAGGGGGCACTGTCGAGGGCTCTCAGACCCATCTTGGCTTAGTCCTGTGCGGCTTGGCTTGGGGCTTGGAGGTGCCTCTGATAAGAACTTCCTCTGTAGCCGGGGACTTTCCTGAACCTTCTGATCTGACACACCACTACTGAAGTTAGGCAATACGGTCCGAGGCTGGGGTACAGGTGGAGGCTGAGAGGTGAAATTGTAGCTAGAGGAGCGTACAGGCACTGGTGGCAGAGAAGAACTCTGGTCCTGGGGTCCTCCACTAGGAGATGGGCTGGTAAAGCTCCCACTACTGGCTGCTGAGGGTGAGGAGAGAGGGGAGAAGGGCAGGGATGCATTTTCATAGCTGGAACCTACAGACATGGCACCTGGACTGGTAGGGGGGGACAGCAGATATCGGCCACCTCCATTTACCAAAGGCGACAGGGGGGAGTGGGCAATGGATTGGCCTCCGGGGGGTTTTTTGGCCTCAGAGGAAGAAGGCTGAGGGTCATCCATGACTAGAGTGTCCATGATGTCCTGCAGGTCCTTCTCAATAGAGCTGACGATTGAACTGTGCTCAGACTGAAGTCTCTCTCCAGGAGTTGGGGAAGACTGCGCAGGATTGACCTGATGATTCCCATTGACCAAACTCTCCAGGTCTAAAAGGAGAGAGGACAGAATATTAGTACATTCACTTTGTGGGGACAAGGCAGGATATATCAATTTTTATAATAATGTGCTTATTTAGTTTACTTCATCAAGAACAACCTCAATAAGGGGTTGTTCTTGGTAAAGTTAAAGTGTAATACTTTGTTAGAAGAACTTTGTTATGAATTTGCACTATATAAAATGAACTGAATAAATGACATGACTGTAGGTTCCCTTACAATATGTCTAGTGTTGTTGAATGACTTCATAACTGATTCAAAGGATTTCCATGTTCAGAAGCTGTTCTTTCCTTCCTGGTTTAGTTAATGGTTTCTTTTCTGTATTAACCTTTCCATATTTAAACATTTTCTCCTCTTTTATGGTTTTAGCGTATGAAACACGGCTCTGGTGACATTTTAAAATCTTCGTGGGGAGTTATAACTTTGCTGATTCAAAATCATTCTGCGTTTTTTATCTCTGTACTGAAATCAGGCTAAGACAAGTAAACCAAATGAAGGGTGGTGAATTAAAAAGGGCAGACAAACTGGCCTGGACATTGGAAAGATATCAAGATAAACTGTGCCTACATAATCAAATTACTGTGTGACCAAAAGCAGTGTTGAATATAGGACAGGTAATCTAATTAAGATGTCCTTAATGTCAGCACAGTCGTTTTTTACAACACAAATACAATGCCACATGGCAAATTTACTGACATGGTTTTGAGGGAAAAATCATAATACAGATTAGGTAATAATGAAAATAATGAAATGTGTCTCAACTGACTTGTCTGAGTGTGGATTCTGCACCAGCGAGAGGTAAAAAGCGTACCTGTACCAGTAGCGTTGAAATGTCATAAAACAATGACATGAAGTAAAAAGACAAACAGCCAAATAGAGTTAAACAGAAGCATTTAATGTCATAAATATGATGTAATATACTCTGATAGCTCTAAAATGCATAAGCTTTACAAATAATACATTAGCTTTGCCTGCTCACTAGAGATGGGAGCAGCTTCCTGCCTGCTCCCCTATGACTCTGCCTTACAAGAAAGCTCTGGTTTGATGACAGCACAATGAAATCTGAATATATCCTTTCATATATTGACCTTACGTAGTAGTAACATGCTCATAATTTGGATCATCTAAGAGACATGTCGTTTCTCAGAGAAAGGTTTGATTCTGGGGGGCAAAATAAATGCCAGCCGTTTGGTAAGGGAAAGCCCGTGCAATGATGATGTCATGGGATACAGAAACTGACTATCGTCTCCAGCCACCCACACCAAACTCCGTTTAAAATGATCGATTTTATAGGAGCTTAGTTACCAGGGAAGACATTTAGTGTTTGTAACACACGGTCACTACCACTACTATTCGACATAAACGTCATCGACTGTTCGACCTCGTTGCATTAAACATACGGTTGGATCGTTTGACATTTGTAATATTTAATCTCATGAAAACACGCGGAGCTATTGTGACCCCAGCAAAAAGACGGCTTCGACCTGAGGACAGATTAATTGATCACTTGTGTGTTGAATAAAGGTCTTAGTTTCAGTGAATCGCATTACGTATGTGTTGTGCTACGCTGTGGCTAATTTCTCAGATTGGCGAAGGAACGTTAAACAGGCAGATTCTGAAGTTTGGCGTATGACCGCTTCGTATTACTTCACTCGCCCACAGCTCAGGCATTAAGCAATAGGGTTACTCACATGAAGGAATACAACTGCGACCCAGTCAGTGTCAATGCTGTTTACCTGCTATGTGACACACAATTTGGCCCACATCCTCCGAACACCGGTAACAGACCGGGTGTGACGGAGCCCTGTCGTGTCTATCTTCACACACACCGAGGGAGATTCACCATCGAGGTGATGTTTCGGCCGGGGGCTGTGGTGCTAGGCTGTGCCACTGCATACAGTGGCTTGGTTAAGTTAGTTAAAACGCATCTCTAATTCCTGGTCACGCCTACCAAAATAATGGTGAAACCTGTTTATGTACCAAACAGCCTTCACACAACAAGGCAAATACCAAAGAAAATCCCCGTCTCAAACTTAATATAACATAACATATAAACTTCCACATATATAAGCATTTACTGTAAACCCAACCCCACAGCAAACAAATCATTTTTATCATACTACAAATTGTTGAATTTTATTTTGAAGGTACCATCCCTTTACTTCCGCTGTCATGGTTAACTTAAGGCAGCTCTTGTCATACAGCGTGCGGCAAACTACTGCGTGATTTATAGCGCTGATTTAAAGAATTAAAGCGGTGGATTAAACTTTAATGGCTTGTCATCGTCTAGCGCTTAGCGTGTCACTTGGGAGAGGGAGAATGGAGAATCAACATCTTCAAATATCCACATCAACAACACACTATACACACTAACACAATAGTGACATTTGTCTGGTTGAAATTAGATAGTGATATGTCAGAATTAAAGTAAATGTAAACTTAACTGCATCCTTCTAATTCAGATCTGCTTATACTAACTCATATAGACTATAAAATAGTCTAAACACAAATAGAAATGTTTGAATCAGTTAGTCCTAAATGGGGTAATAGTACAATACTTGAAAAATGTATGTGGCTAACCAAACGGTTTGAAAACGCAGCTTAAAGTGGCCTGGAGGCTCAATGATTAGCATTTGGACAGAGATGCAGGAGACAGAGATTCAAGTCTGGTCTGTGTCAACAGGCGTTTCCTTGAGCAAGGCACTTTGCACTAGCTCCTATAGTGCTATGTGTGACTGTCTATTATTAATTAATTATTATTATTAATTACTTAATTTGATTTTAAATCTCATACTCTTGACCCCATACGTTGAATTAACATTAGGTAAGAACTGTGTAAATTTACTGAAATTCTGTGAACTAAATGAATAGTGGATGGAGGAATCCTGTTGCAGAAGGTTCAATTATAAAAGGTAATTTCTTAGAAATAGAAATGTGGTTTTGAAATGAAAAATCATTTGATCATGATCTATCGAACAGGCTGCGATTTTATTCAGCGCATATAATAACAGCAGCATCACAAACATTAGGCTCTCTCTCTCCATGTTTTTGCAGACTGTCAAGCAGCTAGTGACAGATAAGCTAAAGCCAAGAATATAAAGGCTGTTTATTGAAAAGCAACACTAACACAGAGGAGGTCGCTGGCTGGGTGAGGGAGAAACCTGTGAAGGCAGGGTGGAGAGATGGTAGACAGTGGAAAGAAGCTGGAGCTTTATAATTAGTCTCTGTAACACTAGCCTTCTGCCACTTTAAATAAGCAGCTCATGTCCACAAAGCCATCTGCTGCCTTGGTAGAGAAGCACAGGAATGTCCAATCACTGAAGAGGTGGTAGCTGAATTACAGTAAGCTAATAAAAACAGCTGTTCAGTACGTGGGCAAACTCTCCCATAACTAAACAACAGACAGGTAAATTTATCTCTGAGATGCACCAAGAAAATACAGGACTAGCCCTATAACACTAATTACACAACAAGTACATTTTGCATAAATGTACAATATCAGGCACATGATGGGCTTCATCACAGCAGAATGAAACCATAAAGCTACTGTCATTTAAACAAAAAACACTGATGCCAATTGTTGATGACATCTGTCTTTAACCCTGATGCATATAAACTCTCTTTGGTGCATGTGTCAAACTGGCCAACTGAGCATACTCGTATATCTGTGTGTCATACAGTTGTTTTAATCATTTGATATACGTGTATGTCATATTTCAATAAGAAATTGTCAAAAATTCAAATTTCAAAATTGTTTTTCGTAAAGTAGAACAGCGTTCAACAGAGAATATGATTATCAGATTGATTGATCAAATTATCTATGTGGAGTCTGGACACCGGGGCTAATCACAATGTATATCACAAAAGCATCAGACTTAAAAGTATTGTATAAATTGATATTATAGCTGTATTTAAAACTGAAGACCTTAGAAATGTCTAAAAAATAATCATTTAGGTTAAGCTGGGTTCATCCTCTATAATAACTGTTTTTTATTCATACACAGATAAGAGTATTTTTGTTTCCAAGCAGATAACCTTATCAAGGGAGTGGTGTAAGCAGTCTTCGTCTAAATGCATCTCAGGAATGCAAAATTGAGGAAAATGGTACGTTTCTAAACAACGGAAGGCTTTCATTACTCAGGAAGTCTAAAACAGCCAGCGCAACTGCATGCTATACTTATCCCCTATCTCATCAACAGCAAAAAGAGAGGAACAACAAGATGCTAGAGTGACCATTGTGAATTTTTTCTTCCTTCCTTGAAGATTACCAACAATTCTGTCCATGTGGGCAAATAAATTGTTTACTATAAGACGGCAAGTTAGTAGTGCTATGTAATACCTGAGCATAGTCGATATTCTCTTGTGGAGACACTGCCTCCCTGGGGCATCATGCTCTTCATCTTCGAGGCTTCTTCAGGGTGATTGAAGCGAAAGAAGGATGATTGGCCAAAACATAGCATACAACCTGGAAAACAGAGGAACATAATATGTACTAATTTAGCAAAAACAACTAAAAACAATCTAACTACAGTAAGTTAGTGATTTAATTATGACAATAAGTATGTGGCCCAAAAAGCTAAAGCTAAATCTAGCATTATCTCTAAATATCAAAAGTACAGTATAGCATTGTGTACAAATATATAAAACCACAACTATGTGGTTGGCTTTGGTGAGCTATGCCAAGTTCCTGGTGGCTCTAGTTTCACGCTTAGCATACAGACATCCCTTAAATTTGAAAATCTTCCTTTAAGTTGCCCAGTGTAACAATCACCAACAAGATATGACTCTGAAAAGCAATCTGGTGGGACTTAAAAGACACTGTTATATGAAACTGAAAGCAATACAAAATGGATAACAAGGACCGACAGCACATAAAAGCTGTGCAGTTCAATTAATCAAAATAAAGATTAAGGCCTTACAGAACAAAAAACTCCAATTGTATAGAATTATATACAATTGCAAGAAAGTATGTGAACCCTTTGGGATTACATGGATTTCTGCATAAATTGGTCATAAAATGTGTTCTGATCTTCATTAAAGTTACAACAATATAAAAACACAGTCTGTTTAAACCAATATTGCACAAACATGATATGTTTTCATGTTTTTGTATGTAAACATTCACAGTGCAGGGTGGAAAAGGAATGTGAACCAATGGATTTAATAACTGGTTGACCCTCTTTTGGCAGCAATACCATCAACCAAACGTTTCCTGTAATTACAGATCAGACCTGCACAACAGTCTAGAAGAATTCTGGACTATTCCTCTTTACAAAACTGTTTCAGTGCAGCAATATTCTTGGGATGTCTGGTGTGAATCGCTCTCTGAGGTCATGCCACAGCATCTCAATCGGGTTGAGATCAAGACTCTGACTGGGCCAATCCAGCAGGCATATTTTCTTCTGTTGAAGCCATTCTGTTGTTGATTTACTTCTATGCTTTGGGTCATGGTCTTGTTGCATCACACATCCTCTGTGGAGCTTCAGTTGGTGGATAGATGGACAGTTTTCCTGCAAAATGTCTTAATAAACCTTGACCTGCCCTGAGGCAGCAAAGCAGGCCCAAACCATGATGCCCCCTCCACCATTTTTTACAGTGGGGATGAGGTTTTGATGTTGGTGTACTTTTTTCACCACACATAACATTGTGTATTCTTTCCAAACAACTCAATTTTAGTTTTATCTGTCCACAGAATAGTTTGCCAGTAGTGCTGTGGAATATCTAGGTGCTCTTTTGCAAACTTCAAACGTGCTGCAATATGTTTTTGGGCAACAGTGGCTTCCTCTGTGGTGTGCTCCCATATACTCCATTCTTTTCCATTCTGCCACAGATTTCTGTAAGTCTTTACCGAATTTTCTTCACCCCATTGAGGTGCTTTGAGGTGAGCTACTTTTGTAACCATTTTCAGCTTCATGTCATGGCAAGTCAACAATGCTTGATCATAGATCTTCTGAGAGTTCTTTTGTGCGAGGCATGGTTGAGCAAACTCAAACTGGTGTGTTTCCATAGGGCAGGACAGCTTAACCAACACATCTCATCACATTGATTCGACTCCAGGTTGGCTGACTCCTACCTCCAATTAGTTTATGGAGAAGTCATTAGTCTAAGGGTTCACATACCTTTTCCACCCTGCACTGTGAATGTTTACAGTATGTTCAATAAAAACATAAAAATATTCAATGTTTGTGCAGTATTAGTTTAGGCAGACTGTGTTTTTCTATTGTTTACTTAGATGAAGATCAAAACACATTAGGCACTAGGCAACAGGGTTAAGAGAAAAGGAAGAGAGAAACAACAACAACAACAAGCACAGGCAGATCAGTTGGTCCACCAACTGCCCACTGGAAACACACAAAGTTAATTTAAGTGAATCCATTGGAATCTCTAATGCCAATGCTACTGTATGTTCCAATGTCTGTCATATGATGTTGTGAAGAAGTGTCAAACGCAGCACTAAGATCTAACAGGACAAGTACAGAAACTAGGCTAACGTCTGAAGCTAAGAGATTACTCTAACCAGAACTGTGCTATGATTATTCCTACCAAGGTGTTCACCTAGGTGACCTGCAACAATGTTTTAGAGCTGTTGAATATGCACGTTTATTTATAGCAATAAATAAATAATTGTATTTATTAAAAAATTATTGCTGAGATTTACAGGAGTACTGGGCTCAACAAATCTTTGACTCTTGGTTACTCTGGGTAGTGCTTACAGTGTTGAAAAGAAACCTGAAGTTATTTGTTTTGTATGGTTCTAGCAAGCCTGTAGTGGTATTTTATTGTAATGTGTTATTGTTTCATATCACGCAATTGTTTCCGACCCTCAATATTGTTACATTGAGGGAAAACATTTAGTAAATTAATTTACCACCTTAGCTTTCGTTTTCATAGGTCCACCAGTATTTAAAACTGTACTCAATAGACGGGAGAAAACAGATTGTAACTACTTGTTAAATACAGTGGGGCAGTTTAGCAGCTTAAGAGCCAGACAGTACACTACACAAAAACTTTAGCATTTCTGAGAAAAACCAACCATTTACCAACAATCAAATACATCATATACGATTTTACTGGAGAACAGCAGATTAGAAACTGTCTTTTCTCAAAAAAGAAAAGATTGTGTGTTTATGAGCAGGAACACTGACTGAGGTCCATACATAGAAGATTAGTCAATAGCTAAAAGATCTGTTATGACGTCAACATATCCGATAAAATTACTTTGAATGGTAGGTGCTGGATCTGTAAACAGGAACTTTTGCCAATGAAAAGCTTGAAGACAGAGACTATGTGGCCTTTAAGACAAGCAGCGCCAGTAAATGGACTCACCCTTTTCTATATGGGATATAAATTTATTTCCACATTTTGTTCATACTAGCGTGTCCACACGGTAGCTTAGAATGAATTGCTGACTGGTACAGCAGTGACGCTTTCTACTGCTTATAGATTTTTTATATGCCTAAAACAAGTTCCACAAGTTGCGTGGCCTTTACAAGTAAAGACCTCTGCATATTTCATTACTATTTTTTTTCCCTATCAGTAACTGAAGGGAATGGCAAGAAGTTTCCGTGCTTCTTTCAGTGGTTACAACATCAGGTCAGCAATAATTTTAGTTGGTATTTTCCATAGCAGAAACAACTTCTATTGATATTTGGACATGTCGTTAGCAGGAAAATGGGCCCACCATCAGTTTGGTCAAAAGCTGAAAACAACCTTAGGAAAATAAGTCATTGGGATGGTAATACTGCGGTTTGTACAGCCACGTCAGTGTCTTCCTCCTTTAAACCGACTCTAAGCCCGAGCTCTTGTTTTCTCTGCCTTATGGCAGCAGCACTCCCTCCAAACTCCCTGACTCACAGCACAGAGTCCAAGTCACATCTGACTTGCACTGACATGATATCGTGGTGAAGAGCAGTTGAAGCATTTCTAAATAAAATGCGGGTTTAAAAAAAACATAGCTTGATACAGTACATCACAAACTCACCACTCACTGCTAGAGCTGTAACACAGCATAATTTTTATTGAGCTGTTCTGTCAAACAGGGACAGAGGATTCTGAAGAACAATGATGACTAAGGTTCAGAAGCCTTGTGTTTTTTGTGATAAAATGTTCTTATTGTTGGAAAATCTAAGTCTAAGAACACCTAACCAGAGGAGCTGGGAATTAAACCACCAAGCCTATGATTGGTGGCGCAGCTACTCTACCTCCTCAGCCACTGGCTTGCACTGTGGTCCAACCACAGCATTTCATCTCTGCTTTTTGCTTTTTATCAGACTTCAACGTGCGCTGGGGCAGGTTAGTGCATGGGTGAAGTGACTGAGATGAGAATCAGCACCTCCAAATCTGAGGTCGGAAAAGGGTGGTTTGTTCTCCCCAGGTTAGGTGATAGTGCCTGCCCCATGTGGAGACGTTTAAGTATTTTGGGGTCTTCAAGAGTTCAAGAGTGAGAGAAAAATGGAAAGTGACATAAACAAACAGCAGCAGTAAGTTACAGGTATCGTCAGACTCAGAGCCGTGTGTCTCCAGTGTTCAGTTTCTGGTCCAACCATCCTGCCTGTGTTCTGTTGCTGCTTGTTTTGTGGTTGTGTTCTTTTCTCTCTTCTCTATCCCGTCACCCCAACCGGTCAAGGCAGATGGCCGCCCACACTGAGCCTGGGTCTGCTGGAGGTTTCTTCCTCTCTAGAGGGAATTTTTCCTTTCCACTGTTTAAAATGTGGAATTAAAATGCACAATTTATCGATTGGCTACAATTAAAAGCTTGCTCTATGTGGGATTTGTTTAGTTGTGTAAGGTCTTAAACCTTAAACCATAAAGTGCCTTAAGATAACTGATGCTGTGAATTGGCGCTATATTAATAAAGTTGAATTGAATTGAATTAAATTAAATTAAGGCAGTTGTTGTGCTGGTCCATTGTGCTGAAAAAGGAGCTGAACAGAAAGATGAAGCTCTAGATTGGTAGTAGATGGTTCTACTGTCACCTATGGTTATAAGCTTTGTCTCATGACTGAAAGAACAAGATCTAGAAGTGACTTAAACCTTAAATGAAGGTGAGGAACCCTATCACCAGAGACTAACTTGGAGTAGAGCTGTTGCTTCTCTATTTTTCCTATGCTTCCTGAACGCGTCCCTGTGGGAAATTGTGGTTTATTCATAATCATTGTTTTTGTGTTTTTCAATAAGTGTTATCTCAGCTACCTATAGTCTGTGTAACATAGATATTGTATTTGTACGAGCAATAGAACATCCGATCTACCCAAGACCCAGTTTGGCGTATGTTGGCACTACTTGAAGGGCGCTGTGACCTGAGTCATTTGCGCTTCCAAGGAATCGTGTCTGTCAGAGGGCTCGAAGCACCAAATTTCAGACAGGCCAAAGGAGGCAATCAACATGGTTTTTGGACATAAAAATTTATACCCTTTTGAGACGTCCAGATCCAGTATTCTAATAGGGGATCCTTAAATGAGGTAATTTAATAAAAATGAATTTAAACACAAAACAAATGCAATATAATTACAATCTACTGTAAACTTTCTGTGAAATCCTGCCTGTGTACATTGATGCACTGACATGTGAAGCAGCCCTCCACCAACAGCGAGGATGCAAGCACATGGCACAATAGATTACGACGAAATAATTAATAATTGCTGATTTATGGTCCTGTGAGACATGCCACATATATTCAGGTCTGTGGAAGAGATCATGAGATGCTGTAAACGGGCCATGTATCATACTCAGCCAGGAGATAAAAGGAGAGGACTGGCTCATAAATCACACAGTTATTCATTACAGAGCACCCACACCATGTCGACACTGAGGAATTGCAATGCTTCATTTTGCATTTACAAGAATACAGGGTAATTTAAGGGAAAGTGTAAAGTCAATAAACTATGGCAGATGAATAAAAAGAGGTTTCTAAATTTAGGATCACCGATCTTCCAGAGGAGAGCAGAAAGCTTACCTCTACTGATGGTTTCTTAAAAATCTGTTTCTTCCCTCAGGTACCCATCTCCACCCAAACAATGGGTATTTTCACACCTTATCTGCAGCACTGAACAGATCTAGTGTAGACATGAAATCCTCTTATTAACCAGACACAGGGTGGGGTTGTTAATGAGATGAGAGACATGTTAAACCCCTAACCATGCAGAGTAGTAAACACCTCATTCTGTAAAATCTTTAAATCAAAAGGGCTGAGAGTGGAAGACAATTGGGAGTGAATATGCCATAGACCAACACAAAAACATGCAAACCTCATTCATGTCTACCAGTCTATCAGCAATCGTTCTTTAGCCATGATCTACATTGCCGCTGTTATGGTTTCATGTGTGGCAGTAAAATATCAGTTCCACATCTGTGTGGATCTTTGGCTTTAGGTCATATAAATGCAACACTCTCTTTCCTTCTCCTTTACTCTCCTTCAGAAGAACCCTCTGACCCAGGTTAAGCAGAGATTCTTTCAGAATCCAGCGGTTCACAAACATTTCAGGATTAGCTTTTCCAAAATGCTGAGTTCAGTGAAACAAGCTGTGGTACAACCAGAGATCTGCTTAATCAACAGTTGTGCGTCAAACTCTAACCGACACAGAAATATGACACATTTCCATTTTAATAATTACAGTCAATGAAGTCATATAGGAAAGAAAATGCAATACTGGTGAGTGGGCTGTGTGTGTGTGTGTGTGTGTGTGTCTGCTGTTAAAGCCCCTCAGTTAATCGGTAAAATTGATTCAGTGTGTGTACATTTTCTTCTCTAACACTCCATGAACAAATCATAGATCAATCAGCACTTTCCCACAAGGACATTGTAACCCCATTTTCTAATAAGACTGAAGGGATACCTATAGTAAGTGGATTTTAGAGCATATAGCCAAACAAGAACTGAGCCAAGGTGATTTAGGACATTTCAGTCAGCAAAATAAAAAACATGAGACATTTTACTTACAAATACAGCAATATTTTCTCCTTCGTGGAGCACTACTAAAGACATCCCTTCTGGAAAGCAAACAGTTAATTTGATAAAGAATAAATGGGGAGCATTAATGAATTAATTTGGGAGTGTTCAGGTCATTCAGCATTAATGCCACACATAAGGCACCAATGCCTTAGGAGTATTGTGGGTTTATAAGGAGAAACGTTTAGCAGACTTGGACTGCACAATCTATAAACCTCACATGCCATCATTTCTCTAATAACATCTCTGTGTTTTTTTACCCACACTCTGGTAAGACCACATACAATTTTTTCCAGTGTGTCGGCTTAGCCTCAAGTATATGCTACCAAAGGAGTCGATCAGAGGAACCATTGGTGGTCAGACAGAGAACACTTAACATTCTACTACAATGAGTTCATGTTAGGTCCAAGTTACACTTACGGTATACAAACAGCCCCTCAAAAAATTCACACAAAATTAAACAGAGAGACTATAATACTGGTGGTTGAGCACAATGGTATTGCTAGTTATCAAATGTAGCACTTTGTAGATGAAGAGTTTCTCCAAGAAAGACCAAAATGATTTTCAGTGTTCTCACCGTTGGCCCATCAGGCTTGTTGGTCTCCAATCCATAATGTGCATAAATCATGGATACTCACACTCTTGACCACATAGCAATGCTGATATTGCACTTGGCCTGATCCTATACCTGATGAGTTCTAGATATGAAGACATATCCCGTAAATCACCACTATTGAGACACTAACCTTGCAAAATGTGCCTGTGCTGATTACAATCCTCTCAACACATCTAATTAAACTATTTAATTTTTGAAAAAAATAGAAGTACAGAGAACTTTGGTAAGGTATGTCGGCAGCAGTAAAACTCAGACATGTACTGAACTGAGTGAGTGTTTACTATGCTATCTATCTAATCTGAAAGACAATGACAAGGTCTTTGAAGCAGCGGCGCTATCCAATACACCACCGTGCCACCCTCCGCACTGGTTCGTCTTTCAAAATAAACAGTCTAGGCTTTAAAGTTTTAAATGTTCTCTCACCCACACCAAGAAATGCTTTCATACATGCATTCATCTAAAAGGAGCTATCAGCAGAAAAATCTTCCTAACAAACATCCAGTTAGATAAAAATGGATTCCCCAATCTGGTAATAAGCTTTTCACTGAGCATTACCTAACCATTAGTATAAATGTTCAATAAACAAAAGCATCACCTCTAGCATGAGACGTCACTAAGGCACAGAGCAGCTGCAGACAAAGAGATGGCTGATGGTTGCTATGGAAAGCTGATGGTTTACAACCTCAGTAAAAGGCCAGACAGTGAAACCCACCAGTTAATCAATGACTGGCCTTCACCAAGCCGAGGGCCCTCAAACACAGACGCACATACAAGAGGAATATACGAGACTGGTTTAAAAGCAATACATGGTTTAAAAGGAATACATGAGGAGGAAGAGGAGAGAGGGAAGGCTTAGGCTTATATTTCCAACATGTGGAGAAAACAGTCTGAGCAAATTGAAGGTTAGAAGACGTGATCACATGGTTTAACCAGTCTGACGTCGGCAAGGTGCCATGATGAAAACCATCTAGGGACAGTGGTTGTTCCTGGGCAGCTGCTTCACAGACATGCTTATGGCTTTTGCTGTGCAACAAATCCAATAATTTTAAATGTACATTACACACAGGTTAGCTTCTGGTAGCTTGATAAGAATATATCATCCCCTCACAACAGTATAAATATTTGGTCAAAGTTTTTTGGTTGCTGAGTTTGTAAAACTCATTTCACTAAATGCCTACCTATACATATCTTGGGGTTTACCAAAAAAGATTTTTTTACTAATCTGACTGACACTGAATGAATTATCAGCCATTTCACCCATTACTCACATCATCCACAGACTAGATGCAGTATCCGTAGTGGACATTCATCACATTAAAATGTTGGAGGTCGGTATTTACTTGTCCGAATAGATGTCACGCCCCCACCCACATGGTCTTCCCTCCCGTCTTTTGGTCAGCAAAACTAAAAGCATTGCCCCTGCTGTTAAACATGCTCCCAGAGGCAGATGGCTGCAGGCCTAAGGAACATTCAGTAACACAAACTACAAGTGGTTTAAGGGTGTCACAACAATCTGGTTGTTACCCTAACCTTGGCGTTGTCAGGGGATGTACAGTTAAAGATGCTGTCAGCAGTAATGTGCAGGAACACCAGCATACTGACCCAGCTGCTGCCAGCCTCTTTCCTCTCCCTCTCTGCGCTGTGATCCCCCCATCACCCCTCACATGTTCCTGACCTCTGCTTTGGGCCCGCTGGGAGTCAACATCACATTCGCAAAAAGCCTGATGAGTGATTACAGAGGGAACATCCAACCCGCTGGGGTCAACACACTGACAGACAGAGTTGACAGATGCTGAGCATGTGTAGAGATAATGATCACAGCCCTGGCATGTGCAGCGCAATGGCTCACTGAGAGCACATGTTTCAATTGTCTAACCTGATCAGAACTCATGGATCCAGAGGTCTCTCAATAAACAGAATGCATGAAAGGAAAGCTCTGTTCTATTCCGGTTAGCACCCCTTGGATAGGTTACACTGGCACCCAGGAATAGCAGTGTAACAGTAGAACCAACACAGTGAGGACTGCTCATGCCAAAGGATATCTGCAGATCTGCAGGCTTGTATATGTTTGTAGTCTATAAACAGAACTCATGTGGAAGTAGAGGGATATTTGGGGGGGTTACTGAGGTTAGAGACACAAAAGTGAAGTGAAGGGACATACCAAACTCCCTTTAAAAATCTGTCAGTGTTAACATCTCTTGCATTTAATCAAATGTACTGCGTTTTATGTCATTTCTTATGTTACTTATTGATAAAAGAAATGTTTTTAAAACGCATCGGCGTTGTTATTATATATAATCAACATATTTCCATGTCATTAATCTCTACATTTGCTAACGTAGCTAGCTAACGTTAACGCTAGCTAACTCACCGTCCACTCGAGAAAAGTTCGGAGAACAAACGGGGAAAAGAGGAATTTTTTTAATCTAGCCTGGTGTTTAGTAAACGAAGTGAATAAGCATTGGCATTATTTCATTCATACATTTTTATTTATTTATTATATTTATAGTTATGTTATATGCGTATATTTTACGTTAAGACGCTGTGGAAAGCGAGTGAATTTCCCATTACGAAGAGGTCACAAAATAAAAATAATAGTCCCTAACTTTCAACCAAACTATCAAGTTACAAACTCAGTAAGTTCTAAAAGTCAAACCCAGCGCAATGACCAACCTTAACGCACAGAAAACATTAGAACTACAAGTAAAGCAGCTCCGTGGACTTACTTTAGCTGTAATGAATGGACGTCCTTCCTCCCTCCGATGTTTTCATCGCCTTTGCTACTTTTAATATAAACCCACGTGTTTTAGTCGTCTGTTTCTTTCCGTTGTTTCAAAACAGGGACATTTGTGGGGATTCGTCGTCCCGGCTTGCCTTTGTTATGATAATCCTAAACTGTTCACAAAAGAAGCCGGCTGCTCGGCCACTCGATAACACTCCGGTTCGCTCAGTGACGCTCTGCTGTATCCCAGTTCATTCACAGCCATGTGGGAGTTTAGAGGCGTTGTAATCTCTGCCCATTGTCTCCTTCCCAGCTATTCACGTAGCAAAGACGCTTCCACCACTGCCTACTGCAGTGAGAGTCGGGCTGTCACATAGCGAGCAAAAAGGACGAGCAAGGGAAAAGGTGGTTATCCTGAGTAAGAGAGTAAGATAGAGGGAGAGATACCAGGACGGGGTGTAGAGGGACAGAAGGGAAAATCAGCTACCACTGATATGGAGTCTGATATGATAATTTATTGTAATAGTTTCTTGTAGTCTATTGTACTGCTGTGTTAATGTTTGCCTTTGTATATTGGCAACAATATAATTTCTGTAATGTCTGTTCTGAACTTTAATGCAACAGATAATTCTGTACGGTTGTTTTCCACTTTCAACCACTAAAAGACATTTTTAAGCTTGAGAAAGGGAAGCCTAGCATAGGTGTTTTGATAATGTGTTGTTCTTGTTAATCATTCTAGTGAGCTAATTTATAGGCAGTGCCAGCAAGAGACACTTGATACTACAAGAATGAGAAAAGTGGCAAGTAGGAATAAAAGTGAAGCAAAGTCTGAGAAATGTGTGAGAAAGGTGAAGTGTGTGGGGAAGAGGGAACAAATCTATCATCTCCATCTCTTCGTTCATGCCATTAAATTATACTGGCAGTAATCAGGTGTGTAAAATTGGAATTTACAAAGATGGACGGTTTCAGTAAAAGACAATTGGAACTACTGCAATTTCGAACTGAGATAAAGAAGAAGGAGACTGCGGAGACTACTTTGTTTTATCCCTCTCATCTGAATAAAACAGACTTTCATTTGACAAAAAGCCAGAGTGAGAGTAATCATGCATCTCTAATAATGAATGTTGTAGGGAAGAACAAAGATGACACCTTAAATATAACAATAAAGTTATTGTCAAAAGTAATAATTAATTAAGCCAGTCATATGCATTAACCTAAATGTGTAAGTTTGCCGTACAGCGAGTCAGTGAGTCTGCAGCCTATTTCCTGCTATTACGTGAAATGTTTTGTTAGTGTCCATGAACAGTGAAGGAAGAAAGTTTCAAACACTCAAAACTAGTCCTTTCATTCTTCTTTATGAACAATACAATTCCTCTGGGACCCTAACACTGAACTCTGGTTTTCCCACTGTCTCATTCTTCAGCATGAAACCTCCTCTGGTGCTAAAGTCGGATCTGCCTGTGGTACAGTAGAAGAGGCAATAAATAGCCGTGCGGCCTCACTTGGGTTACCCACACAGATATAGACTATGGTGAAGTATCAAAACACAGAGGGACATACTGTTAGACCACACACATACACACACTGAGAATGTGAAATTTACATCTTGTGAATCATAATAAGTGATGTCTCATTCACGTAACACTAAATTCCCTCCAAGACTATAATGTAAATGTCTGTCGGCCTGTCTGTGTAGCCAAGGCATTTAAAAGCCTCTATTCATATTATGTTTCAGGTAGCCAAAGCTCTCCCTTACCCTGTGACAGGCGCACGGGCTTCGAGATCTGGAGCCCATCAACAGCACAGAGGTTCCCACATGGATGCAGCATGATTACACCTGACCGGTTCTCTATGTAGCAGTGCTGGGCCGCCACCCCAGGGCCTTGGATGCTGATGTCCATGGGGCTATGACCAACAGTGGTCCGACCTGTGGGAAGGAGAAAGTATAATATCTGTGGTCTACATACATTTTTATTACATTGTTGTTATATCGTAGTATTGACTGCAAAATAAAATCTTAATTGTAATTTTGGGGTATTTTACTTCTGTCCTACATTTAAAACGTGAGTTTATCCTGTTGAGATCTGCTGATTTTGACAAAATTACTCTTGAGCTGTACTGAGCCTCATTATAAGATCTCACGGGAAACCACATGCAAGACTCTCAAACAGACACACATTCTCTGTTCCCATGTCCTTATCAGGGATCTAGTCCCTGATAGGGAGAATCTCCCCACCTACCATCCTACAGGGACACAGACAGGCAGGAAGCAGACACACAACAAGTACAGCAATCATACATACAGGCAGATCAAACGCGAGAGACTTTGCTTGATTCTCTGGCATAATTTGTAGTATATAAAACAAATGGGTGTGCTGTTGTTGAAGCAGTGTCTCACCCTCAGGCAGGGGCAGCAGAGTGATGGCAGTGCTCAGGCGTCCACTTCCCAGACTCACCAAGTGGGGGTGCTCTGCCTGAAAACGTAGACTTTTTCCAGTCTCAATTACATCCAGTGGGGTGCTCTGGAAAGACAGTCAAAGGTCATAGAAATAAATGAAAGATTATAAAGTTTGATGAAGTGAAGGTGAACAGGCATGTGTGTTCCAGCTTTACACTGACTGGAGTTTTACTTGGATGAGACCTACAAAAAGAATTTCATCCTCTGCACTATGAAGGAGATGAGAGTCTATATGTCATTTCCATAATTGGCTTCTCTAGCTGATTAGACATCCTCTACACCCTGAGCGAAGTGTGTGCTGTCTGGTTTCTCTCTCATATCTCCACCATGGACTTCAGGCTCAGCAAGGTGGAAAAGGGGTGTTGCCATAGTAACAGCACTCCGCAATTAAGAAACATGAATGTCTTGGGGGGTGTTTAGGCACTCATGTTGTGGTGAGCGCAAAGTGATTCCTCTATGTGTATTCCATGTCTCTGTAGCTGTGCTTTTGGCTCCTGTATCTTGTTAGAGTAGGTACATTAGACAAATGCAGCTTAGCAGGGCCATGAATGAATCAGACAAACTGGTTTGAACCATCACTGAAATAGGCCATCAATGATCTATCTATTAACCAAGTACATTTAAAACATGTTAAGTATTATATTTTTTAATTGTACTTTACTGTATAATTATACTATATAATTAATTAATGATTTGTAATATTTACTTTCCATGCCATGTGTTTCCATATATTTTTTCTAATTCTTTTATTAACGTTTGCTTTTACAGCTAAATTTCTACATTGTATTTTTGATTGCTTGGTTGCACAACACAGGAACTGAGCAAGGTGTTTGCTATGTTCTTATTTATTTAAATGAGGTATGAGTATAACTCTTACTTTAACCTTAATGAAAACGTAATGCTAATCTTACGTCCAAAACCTCAACTTATCCCTCAAACACATGCTCTCATAACTATAATCACTGCTGTCTTTGGAGATTCTCGGTCATCCAGGTGAAGTTGTCTGAAAGTTGAGTCATGGCTACTGGACTTCTTCTGGCTCATAGAAATGTATCACCACCTATCCAGGTAGCTTCGTCAGTCGAGGGAAGTCGGTAGAGACCACAGATTTATCCTCCAGTAATCGCTGCTGTGCTGCCTGACCTGACATTTTGGCTCTTCTCTTACAATAGCTCCCTCTCCAACTCTGTATTTAGTACCAGACGTAGGAAAGGCATAGACATGTAACATCAGTGGACAGCAATCAGAGGAAGAGAGCACTTAGTGTGAGTGAGTGTGGATACACAATGGGAACATGTAACAAAACTAAGATCACATATGACTTGGATTTTCTGTGAAAGTTGCCACGTCTCTCTCTTTCTGACTCATTCTGTTGTGTTTTGTTACTCTCCTTCACTCCCACAACCCACCTATACTTAAAACACACACTTGCTCACGCTCACCTGTAAATCCGGGTGGGTTAGCCGTCCAGACCCAGGCATGCTCCTGTTCAGGCAGTCCATGTCCACTATGTTGTCAGAGGCTTCCTGCAGCGCATGAAGATCCTGGAGAAGGAAATAACAATATAAACCAAAATAGTTGCCACGGGTGACCTCGTCTTTGTAGGAAAACAATGGTTCATTTGTGATGAGGTCACATCTGAATACAGAGTAAAACTCATGCCACAATCGAACTCAGAAAGCTCAGCACAGCTCCACTGTGCGTAGACACTAATGTGTCATGGTGTGATTCATGGTGTCAGCGCAGACACATACAACAGATGGTAGACAGCATTTAGCAACACACTCCAAGAAAGCAACACACACATTTAAATCTCCTAGAGGATTACTCATTCACTGGAAATTCTGAGTGTGACAACACACACACACACACACACACACTCTCTCTATTCTCTTCACATCTATTCACTACAAGCTATTTCCATCAAGTCAGCACAGAATAAGCAGCCATGAACATATTATATGTCTATATTAGTACTCGTAGAAAGTGGATTGTGTATAAGGGTCAGTATGTGGCAGAAGGGCAATTTGTACAGAGAAGACGATTTGTAAGATGGTTGTAGTTGTGAGGAAGTACTGAAAATCATACTGAATCACAGTGTACCCAAAGTGGTTGATGCCTAAGATATAGAAGAGAATTAAAAAAAAAATCACTCCATGTTTTGTGTAATCTTTAAGGTATGTAATCTAAATTGTTGTTGCTAAATGTGAAATTTACCTTTCCCCAGTTGTCCAGAAAATGTATCCCCTCCATGGTGAAGAGCTGCTCCTGGCTACAGAATCAATCCTGTCAGAGTGAACCTCTTGAATAGGACATCTCTAACACAATGCACAGTTTCTTCACGTCTTTTCATGTATCTCAAATTACTGGAAGTAGAATCCTTTACATACTCTCTTTTAGGAAGTGGACCTGTTGCTGCTTGCTCAACTCAACTAAGAGCTGCATTCCTCACTGGCTGCACTATAATCCTACATAACAGAGCCAAAAGGGGAAGCTCTCAATTCACTGGTTGACTCTCGCCTATGATCATGAGCTTTGGGTCATGAGCAAATGGACAACATCCCTGATACAAGTGGCCAAAATGGGGTTTCTTTTTTGCTTGTTTTTTTTTTTCGCAGCGTGGCAGGGCACACCTTTAGAGCTGGGGAGAGGAGCTCCGTCACTAACTTCTGCCACTTGAGTTCCTGTTTCCTGTTTTTGTCTAATAATGGACAGTTATTTGCACATTTTCTCCATACTCTATATAAAGATTTGTCACTCTTTCATTCACTGCTGGTTTGTTTCTGCATTTCTGATTCCTGGGACATTACCTAGTTTGTTACTTTCAGATTTGTAAGTTTCCTGCACATTCTTTGTTTACTTGGTTAAGTGAGTTTCTGTAGGTTCATTGTCCTCCCTTTGCTGCTTGTTTGCCTTGAGCTTGTAAGTTTGTATTCTTAATTGACATTCTTTCTTGCGTAGTTCTCAAAGTTAATTCATTTCTGCTTTGATTCATTTGCCTACTGTCTATTGCAGTGAATTTAAGTTCTTGCATTTTGTGTTCTGAACTTGTTTTGTATACATGTTTGTTTACCTGTATTTTTGTATTAAATTCTCCGCCAGTTTGGAAGTTTGTCTGGATTCTGTGCAATTGGGTCTAGTCTCTTTTTAGTTGAGAAAGAATAAGGTTTACTCTGCTAAATAACTTAATCTTGTTCATCAGTTTGCCAGTGTCTATAACAACACCTAGTTTGTCCATGTTTTATAACAGAGATAAATGAAAACAGAAACAGAACCTCAACCAATTCTCAACCAGTTCTAGTCTTATGCAAATGTAGGAAGAGCAAGTCATGAGTAGGTATGTAAGAACATATTAATACACATATTGTTGCATCAATTTTTAAATGCTTACATGGTAGAACCCTTTATCTGTTAATTACATTAAATTACCGGTAAATTAAACCTCCAACTTCTAGGTGGCAGTGTTGTAATCAAGCTTCACTCTGAGTTAGGAGGTAATGATAGGAGGAGCAACTAATAATAGCAAACCCAGGCAACCTGTAACATGACTATGGTAGAATTTAGAACGGCTCTCCATGTGTTTCGTGTGTAGGCATTTTGGATTCCACAATGATAGCACCACAAAGGAAGCCAAAGACAGACGATGCCTGCAGAATGTGCAATGCTCACTCTCTCAACATTCAAACTCTGACTGGACAAAGAACTCAAAATCTCTCTGTACCTTTTATTCTTTCTCTCCCTTCCTCCCCTCTCCTCTCCTCTCCTCTCAAGCCAGGGAAGAAAGGCTGGCATTGCTTTCCGTCTCACATGAGGGATCCTCTCCTTCTCTTCCCTTTTATTCTTTTTGGGATGGGGTTATGAAAGTTAAAGAGGGAGGCTAACCATTTAGTTGGTATGCAAAAATGTAGCTGCAGGGAGGGAAGCTGGCAGTCCGCCAACTAGGTGGCGAATAAAACATATAGATGAGAGAAAGACAGAAAAGTGTCTTTAAGTTTAATTCTTGTGCTTATATTCTTATTCTTACTTAAATGCAAGTCCAATACTGTATTGTGATTAAAAGTTAGACTAAATGTGAAGTCTTCCTACTGGTGGCTATGTAGTGATTGGGGTTTATCTTCTTAGGAGCAAGATTGTGCAATTAAGAATGATGAATAACATGATTTAAGAGATGAACAAAATACATTGTTTGTTTTGATGCCAGAGGTGCACAACACAAACAAACAAATAAGGTCTATCCACTGGGGAGACTAGACCACAGAAGAGTATAGGTGACAAACCTATGGTCAGTTGTGTTTATGGGCTCATGAACATTTACCATGTTGTCTGCCTCTCCAGCAGTAGTCTCTTTCTCCTGGGACAAATTCACTGTGTAAACACGCCGGAGGTCATCTCCAAAAATGTGAAGATAATCAGGAATGTTCGGACAGAAAAAAAAAAGACGGGTTGTGTCATACTCAGCTTTGGGGCGGAGGCATCCACATGTTTTTATTTTTTTGGTATGTGTTTTGTAATGTCATACAGTTCTCAAGTCACACATTTTGAATAAACTTACTATACTGCAAAATCCACAAAACCCACAGCCTTTGTTTTTTAGCTGATACTAAGCAAGCGTAATGCATGTACTGTGATCTACAAAATGTGAAGAGAGCAATCCTCCATACACACTGATGCCATTACTGTCCTCAGGCCAACATAGTTCTGAATTTAACAAGAAGAGGTTCTTCTCTTGCTGTTTCTTGTCTCCCTTCAGTCATGTTCATCAAGTCCTGATCAGCCTGTTACAGACTTCACAGGTTTTATCAGGCACTGAAATGATTTGGCCTATGAATAAATGCAGTTTGTACCCACAGGTAAGACGCTGTGCTGAAGAGACGCTTTCTCTTCACTGCACAAAAATGCTGGAAACCACAATGAGGTTATGAGGGAAGGGGGTGTTAAGGCTTTGCAGGCGTGTCTTCACAAACATCCTTGCAAACACACCTGGTTGCATAATGGAGATCTGCCAGACAACAGATTGTGTGCAAATAATACACCAAGTAAAGCAGGAAAGTATATTTGTAAAAAAACGTTCTCCAGATAAACTCTTGCTGCTTATATGAATGCAGTGGCCCATAATCAAGCTTCCAACATGGCAGCGGTACAAAGCATTTTGGCTCTAAACTCTAAACATGAATGTTAGTGAGTCTACATAAGACAACTGGGAACCAGTGAATAAGAAAGGAAGAGGCAGAAGAGAGATAACAGGATGATGGAGAGAGACTATTTACAGACTTAAATGTATTCTGTCTTGGTTCTATCTTGTCCAGGCAGCTGCCACAACGTAGTTCTGCTCTGCTTTCCTCAGCTAAGATATGAAGCCTGTTTGAAAAACCTCCTTTATCTTACTTCATATGTCTCTTTCCTCATTATAGTCTCTTCCTATCATTTTCAAGGCTGTTCATCCAAAATACATGTCACAGTGACAAACGCTAGTCTGGCCCAGTTCCTACCAACATTGTACTATGCTGCTATACTTAATACAGTCTCAGATAGCAGTAATAATATGAAGTGCAGGTTTAGCTGTATACTGTATGAAGTTGTTATTAGATGCAGACACAATAGAGTGACTGGTTTTTCTAGGAGCCATGATGGGACATTCCTCAGCTCCACACGATCAGTTTTTACACTCTTCTGTCCTAAAGCCGCAGCATTTTTCTCTGCTGGATGTGGTTGAAGACAAATGAAACATTCTGTTTTTAGACAGCCACAGAAATGCAGCAAACATTTGCAGCATTGTGAAGGTGGCTGGATCCTCTATTTTCTTTTAAGCCTGCAAACTGTGTGTTGGATATAAAAATATAATAATATGTGATGGTAGAATTCTCAGATGATGTGCGCATGATCACATTTTGAAATTACCCGAGCCCTATTGTGCATAGGTGTCTTGATCCCAGGTCTCACTGTGCGTTTGTCCCCTCCATCACTCGCAACAGTCGCTCCTTCGTCCACACCCATTTCCACCACCTCCTTCATCCACCACCCATTGCTTTCAGATCATGCTCACCTGTGTCTAGTATATATACACCTAATTACAAGCTGCTGATAAAGCCCAGAGAGAAACCCAGAGGCAGCAGTAAGTCCATTTGATTTGAAGTTGTTTAGTGTTATAGAGACAATAGGTTGGTAAAAGCCATACCCAAATTAAACTGGTTATAGTTCCTTTATCTTTGATTAAAATTGTTTTTACATTTTCAAGGGATTTTCAGGGGATCAGTAAAAACAAATCTTCTTCATAGTGGCTTAACTTGAATTGATGATGGATTTTGTGGCATTTTCTCTTAGATGACATGGTCTTTGGACCTAAATTGTGGTACTGTATCTATTTATTCCTTGTGTGCAGGAGTCCCCCGAAAACCAGTATGATTTTCCTTTTTAAGTTTGAACATTTTGAGTTGGTGTTTTTTCTTGATAGCGAAACTTAAATTGGCTGATGTTTTAATTGGTTGCTACAGAACTACAGAAATCTCCCATTTTTCCCATCGATGGAACGGTGGGTTTTAAGATTAAGGTCACGACACAGGCAAATATAAAGATATGATGGCAAGTTTCTAGGTCTAAGCCTACACATGTATGCACAGGCTGCCAGCATATTCTAACTTAGTGTGAGTAAAGACAGATTTATTATTCTGGCATTAAACACGTGTGTTGGAAAGATGCCACCATCAACAGGCACACACTGCCCAGTCTCTGTACACACACACACACGCTGATGAGGCAAGGTGATGAGCTGATACAGAAATGTTTTTGGTTCAGTAAAGTCAACAATTATAATGTGTTCTGAGTTTGTTTTACTTTCGTAATTGATTATACGGAAATCGGTAAGAAGATAAACTAACTGTTTAATATATGGTTATACAGGGCTGAAAATGTAGCATGATGCTTAGGTGACTTTCTAAAAATAAATACAGGTTATAAATGCATAGTGAAGCTGACAAAACAAAAGTTACCACACAAAACCAACTGACCATTGTAGTGAGCTCTTGTTACTGACACTATGCAGTCATTGTAAGCACAGATGTGTGAATGTGCAGTTCAGCAGGTCTGAGGATCACAGGGCCTGTTATTAACTGATTATTCTCTCCAATGACCTCCAAAACCTCTAGGAAGGATCACTTGGTGTCATTCTCCAAACCACTGTGAGCCAGCACAGATGTATCACAGCATACATCACTGTGGTTATTGATTTGAGGCAGCATGGCAGACCCTGTCCGGTAATAAGAAAGGTAAAGTTGGCCCTCGGGTATGATGGCAGACAACGCGGCCGCTTAAAATCTAAACAAAAATCTAAACATGAGTGATCTGCTGAACCCTGATCATTCAGATGTTAAACATTTAAAGTGGTGTTGATTACCTGTTGCACCTCAGCTTTAAGATCCAGAATTCAAAACAAAATATTTGTGTGATAATACAGTACAGCAGTTAAAGAAAATCTTGGTTGTCACAGTGACTCCTGAGCAGGGGGTTTGTAACGCGACTGGTGACGTGTGGTATTCCACTGCTCAGTGGTTCCGTTGACTTTTGGCTCAGTGTTTCCCAAAGACATGGAGGTGGACAGGCATTCCAGACTTGCGGGGACAAAGAGGCTCTTTCAACAACAGTAATCCCCTGGAGGAGGAGTGGGAATGCTGCTGGTCTGCTGCAGCATACAGGACTACAGAACCCATATTGAAGTTCAAATGACCACTGCCCACCAGAAGCTGTTTGTAGCTATGAGAGTAAGCGCAGTGTAATGTGTGTGGGGCTTCTGAGCTTTTATCAAATGGAGTTTAATGCCACAGATGCTATTGTAAAAATGATGCAATGTTATGTATTATGAAAACTCACCTTCTGGGGTATTTAGTACTGTAGCATGGCTATGGGGCATATGTAGACAGTAAGACAGAAGTGCATTCAGTCCTCCTTTTAGTTTTCCAGTATTGTGACAACCAGCCTGAAAATATGTAAAACACCTAGTTTTACAAGGTCTAGTAAGTGTCAGTCAAATCTATTCTCTCTTCCAGCTTCGTCAAAGCTATGTCCACTCAAACCTTCTGTCAGCCAAGGTTAACTCACTATGGTAGACACTGACTCACATCATATCATAAAAATGCGATTTTGTTTCGTAGTAAACATAAACACAGGGGCTGGGTTTTATTACCATAATGACAAAACAAGAAGATGCAATGGATACATTTGAGACTAATATCTTCATCAATTCCAAATCTCAGTGAGACTGTCAGACTACTCCTCAAGTTTCTGCTTTTGAAGGCCATGTTGTATTTGTAGGTTAAATAATGTACTGTAGGGTGGAAGAGCAGCAGGGCCAAGCTCAATTTGTGGCACTAGCAGCTGCTGCGCTATGCCCTGGCATCTAGAACACGACACATACCACACTGGTCATTATCGAAGTGTTCGTGGTGAGCTGCAGTCAAGTTTACTTTTCTATTTCCCCTTGGATTGCTTTGAGAATATATACATCGAGCTCAAGTCCGTGCGTACATAACATTGCCTATGTGAAAATGCTATTTAATTGTCTGCTTTTCTGCTATATTCATGGCAGATGTTGAGCTACTATGTAGCTTGACCCAACGCAGTGGAGGCAACTTAGGGCTCCGTGTAGGAAACATCAACATGTGCCAGGAATTGAACTGGCGGCCCACAATTGATAGGCGCCCGTTCAACCTGCTGAGCTACTGTCGCTTCCATAACAATATGAAGAGCAATTTTCCTAAAATTAGTTTAAAACTAATCCTGATAGATAATCATCCCATGCATACAGGAAAATACTGTTTAACGAACAAAACTGACATACTTGAATCAATTTAATGCACAATAACTCTTTGCAGAAAACACTAATTTCAACAATAAGCTAAACGAAACAATAAGTTACTACAATTTACAAACATTTACACTCACACCTACAAGCAATTTAGAGTCTCCAACTAACTTTACTGCGTGGGGTGTAGAAGGCTGGAGTAGCCAGATAAAACACACACAGAGATGAGGAAAACATTAAAGCGAGTCCATGGCACCCATAAATCCATCAGTAAACATCAAGTCAATAAAGTTAAAATGAGCCTTTCATTTTGGAGCTAGACTGAACCGAAAGGGCTACTGTGATAAAGGTCTTATATTACTGCACATATCACACCAGCATCTGCTCCGCTTCCAGCCAACACCCATACACACATCTTCACAAACATTCAGTGCTCTGCTCACCCTTCCCTTCCTTCTGGGGAGGGAAGGATAAGAAATGAAGTGAAATGTTAGAGACAGCGTGGGATGATCCTTTTTCTGTCATGGAAACTGATCCAAGGAGCAAAGTGCTCAGACACAGCGGAACGGTCCTCTGTGTCGCTTTCCTGCCATTTGGCCTCATTACACTATGAGGACAATTAACAGCCTCTGGAAAATTCCTTAAGGGTCACTTTGGAAAACATGCATAATATCAGTATTGAACAGCAGCATTGTATGTATTAACACTGGAGTGAATCAAGATACTTTATAGCCACTTAATGGAAAGTCTGTGCTGTGTGGAGACATTTGTGGCACAGACTAAATGTCTTAAAACAAGTAAACAAACAGCAGATCACTTCATATCTGTCTGTCTGAGTATCACAGTGCGGAAAAAGGAGAAGATTTGTAAGAATGCAGTGAGATGAATAGTCTGAGAGTGATTGTGTCTTGAGATGACTCGCTGGCCTGAAGGCATGCTGCCAATTACATTCAAAGACAGAGAAGGGAGGGAATGATGGGGGAGGAAACAACAAAAGGGAGCAATATGCAGAGGTCATATCCCAGTCTGCAGATGTCGCGAACTGTGATTTGTTGCCTCTTTTGGTCTGCATGTACAGTATGTGTTTGTGCAGGTGTCTCATCGATGCTGTACAGCTGCTGAATAAAAAAGCAGTTAACTCGGAACAGAGAACTGCCCTGATCTGACCTGACCTGCTGTTCTGATGGTGCTCTCATTCTTATTGCTTTGAGTCTATTCACTGGCTGTTAATACCAGTGTACTTTTACAATTGTTTGTGGGAGGTCAGGTATTATGAAGCAGATTTATCAGATCTTGTTTCCTGAAGGCCAGGTTTATACTAGATTGACCTCTACCAAACTCACATTACTAATAGGCACATGCTAGAGCTGGGGGTATTTACATGGACACATTCCACACATGCACATGTGTCGTATTTGACTCAACATGATGGAAAATCTTTGAATATAAGTATATGCAACTGCATACCTATTGCTGGTAAGGACACTAAAAATGTCTGAGCTAGTTAGAATGAGCACCTAGTACAAATAGTTCTTGGATCCTTTACATATATAGTGCATGTGCCAAATGTATCTGACTGCTTGTGTTTCTTATTCCCCATCACATTCTTTTAAGATATGTCACAGACTCTCTAGATTTGAGCAGTTATCTCATTCAGGAGGTGTTTTATATCAAGGGGAGCAACAATATTTACACTTCCAAGACAAATGTGTCTGGAACTTTACATGTATAAAAACATTCCACTTTAATCACGATTTGACCATTAATTACAGTTAGTAAAGTTAATTCTAAAATAGATTTTCTGTTTTGGAATAATTTGTGTTGTTTAACTTTAATATAGGCAACATTTCACAGAATTCTTCTTATATTGTCAATCAGCATCATGTAAAATGAATGAGCACAACTCGACCTGCAGCAGACACCTACCCCAGTCTACAGTACATGCAGAGGTCTATTACCACTTTTACACTAAGCAGATGTCATATACATTGAAAGCTTATTATTCCTCTTATGGTGATTATACAACATGGCTGGTACTCTCAGAGAAAAATGCGACTGATCACATTCAAATAGGTTAAGTATGGGTGCCAGAGAGTGGGGCTGGATGGATGCTGGGCCTGGGGGTGGGGGGGTTAGGGTGGGAGGCAGATAGAGGCTGCCAGTGTGCTGGCCTGCTTATTCTTTCAACAGAATGAACTCTGAAAACAAAGCATTTATTATCAGTAGCCAGATAGTTGCTGTAGTCTGGGAACTCTGCACAGACATTTCTCTCTGCCAGGCTTCCAAAAACAAAAAAAAATGTGGGTCTAACTCTAATTTAGTTGGGAGGTTCAAACAACAACCAACCCTGTATAGGTCACTCTCTTTCCCTCAAAGCAGCCAGTGTTCCTGGAGGGTGGGAAGACTGAGAAACTAACGGGGGAGTGAGAAAGTCCTGCCTCTCACACACCCACACTTTCCTCTTTTACTCACCATAAAATGTGTTTTCCTCCAGGTACAGCAACACTGTACCTACACTGTTTCTATGCTTGATGGTTATTTTAGGTTTGGCATGACATAACTTACATAAGTGGAGCAAATTTAATGTGATTATACGGTGCATTTTATAGAATATAATGTGTTTGGTGAAAACACAGCTACATATTTTATAAATAATCTACACAGAGACCATGGAATCTCCACAAAGAGGCACCTAGTACCCACCACCATGACACCTCTTAAAAATTATTCAGCCAAATGCTAACATGAAATTATTGCGGCTTCAGTATTCTGCTGTATGTCAAGCAATTCAACAGCTACTTTTGGCCTCACAGTGAACAGGCTCCACCTGACAAGCTCAGGACAAGCTGTTGTGTCTGTGCTTCTGGGGCATATCTACATGGATACATTCCACACATTATTATCAAAGAGAGCAACCATATTTACTGTAAACACACACACACACACACACACACACATACACACACAGACTATCAACATCTTAAAAACAAGTTGCCTCTGTGAAATCAGCCTTTCATCTTAGCTTATAGTTGACTACCCACCTGACTAAGTGGTCAATGTGTGTATGTGTGCTGGGATGGTCCAGTGACACTAATCCAACACACCACTGCTGCCCATGAAGACGGGACGGGTCCGCCTCTGCTGCTGCTGTCTCAAAACTGAAAACCACAGAGATGGAAGGCAGAAGCTTTTCATTTCTTCCCTGTCTCGTCTCTCATTTGTCACGCTCTGCCACTCTGCTCAGTCCACACGCTGCTGCCTCTGGCCGTCACGAACGTACACTGAACTAAAGCCATGTGGCCAACATACACCGTCTGGCTGCTGCTCCTGCTGGTCCCCCTGCTTCTCACTTTCTCTTGACTCACATGATTGCTCATTCATGATTGCCCCCACCCACGCACGCACACACTGGGGCACAAGGCACTCATTCTTCTGGATAAAAAAATTGTGTTGTTCACCAAAACCAAAAGAACGATTAACCCTTTATAGCTCACCTGCACACCCATATTATAATGGCCATACTTCTTAAGCAAGGTCAGAAAGACAAAAACTTGCAGTAACATTTGTAACCCAAAGTCTTTCCCACACAAAGTCCTAACCCAAAGGTGTTATGTGACAAAACATACTCTCTTCTAGAAAATGGTTGTTGGCTCCTGTTGTCCTGATATCAGCAGCAGCCAAACTTTCTCTTTCGTGTTTGATACATTTTAGTTAAACATACGAACAAAGCCTGTTGGCCCCCTGGAGCCGCTGCTTCTCACCCGCCACAGCCAGTGTCTCCCATGAAATTGCCCCCCGGCCTTAGGCGTCAGCAGTTGAAATTTGAGGGCAATAATCTTTATCTGGTTTAGCAGGTAAAGCCACAGCCTTGCAGCCCCACCCTCAGACTCGGGCCCCCAGTGCCCTAAATAAATGTGATAAAATATGAGTAACATTGTGGTAAGGCCAAGTCAAGGGGTTTGAGCATGGAGAAACCTCGTGTGCAGAATCTATTTACCAGCCAACTGGAGAGGTGTCATCAAAGCCTTGGGTTAATATGTGTGTATACACCTACACAGCCTGTAAAGAGGATACTCCTCACAGTGTGAAAAGACGTAGCTGGAGGGCGGAGAATTGGGAGTAGAATGGAGCCACATGATCCAGACACTAAGTGCCCTCCCTCTCACGCCTGATGGTGCTGGCTCACACAAAGCACACGCCATGCTCGATGATTTTTTTAAATAGCTGATTTCGTTGATTGTATTGCTTTTAGATCTGAGATTCAGTTGATTGTGATTGTGGATTGGGATCCAATCCAACAAATATGGTATTTCTTTCCAATGCTTTGCTGACAACATGCAAATGTAACCACTCCTAAAATAACCCTTTGGAAAAAAACTCAACTCAAAGAGATTGTACTTGTCTTGATGTCATTAAAACATAGTCCATGACAAATCTTAATCTCAATTTTAGCACCCTATTGCAAATTATTTCCACATAATAACCCCTACCCCATTTTCACATCCCCAACCCCACACAAAGCAATAACACCCACCCACTGTACACCCAGAAGAGCCTGAGGCCTGGAAGACCTGATGCGTCTGAACTTGAAGCCCAGTTACAGTAAAGTAACGAAAACCTTCAAATCAGTCATACTTGCTTTGTCTTTTGACCTTCATGAAGTTTTTTTTTATTTGTCTGTCTCTCTTTTTGATATACGTTTGTACATTCACACTAATCTATAAATCACAGTGACTTTAAATCAAAGCAAATGTTCAACATAGTGGGCATAGCGGTATCATTATCCACTAAGATTATACCTAATTGATGATAGATTTAAAAACTAAATGCATTTTACTATGTTTCAAAAGATAATACAGTAACAGAATAACAAATCCAAATCAGTAACAATACCAATATACAGTATGTTTCATATAATTTTTTTTCCTTTCACCAGGTCCAAGTCCTTTGTGATTTATACACTTTATACAGTCACATGTGAGTGAGGAACAAGGAAGTGAAGTTGGTGTATAGAACGGTGAATTTAATCCAAAATTGACTCATGATTTATCCTAATGTGGGGTAGGCGTTGTCAAACACAAATCCAGTCGCATTTAATATACTTCTGCTTAAAATATGTGGCACTGGACCACAATTCTAAATCAATAATCAACTGTTAACATAGAGGAAACCGAGGAAACAGACCATCCAGTGATCTATAATGGCATTTAAATGTACCCTGGAATAGAAATGTAACACAGTTCCCTCTCTAAGCTGTTTACGTGCAAGATTGGCTTGATGAGCCAACACTTTAAACTGTTCTTTACATTCTTTATGTGTATGTGATGCTCAGTGTGACACTGCAACAAGCCATGTAACTTATTATTAATACACACAGACAAGGCCCCAGGTATACATAGATAACTGTGGGGGTCAAAGGTAAATTTCTCTTTCATGTCTATACACACACCCTTGCACTTAGCATAAACAGACGTCTGAGACATTAAAAGCTCTCCCTCCTTTCATCTTTAATGAAAAGCATTTTTGGTTCCGCTCCCCTCCTCCCCTGCACTGTACCAGCACCCACACACCCATTCAAATCTTAATGCCTTTATAGAAACATACAGTGAGTGCTGCAGGGCTGAGCTGAGGGAAGCGCTCATTATGAACATCAAAGGCACTCGATGGGTGCTGACTTGATCCTTTGAGATGATTGGAGGATCTCACTCAGTGAACAAAAGGCAAGGACATCTCTGCACACCTCTGATACTGTCAGCCGAGATGGAAATTGAATTATCAAGTGATTCAGGGCAGGCAGAGGGGGAGGAATGTAAAGATTTGAAGGAAGTGGGTCATCATTTTTGCCAGGATGTGTTCGCAGTTGATGGGTGGTGGATCAGACTCCCACATGTTGCCCCTGCAGCCCTGGGGCCATACAGAAGGAAGCTGTAGCTCTGTTGTGGGTCTACAATGTGCCACCAGAGAAACATTTTATTCAGCAACACTATTCTGCCTATTCCTACATACAGTAATTTCCATGTCAATCTTCATGTCATGCTTCGTCTTTCACTATAAAAATAGTGCTCTCATTTTTGACAATGACCAGCTATCGTTTAATATAGACATATGTCTGGGAGTGCTGCTGTTTTGGAGGATTACAGAGAGTTTAGCTTCAGGCATAATTTCTTTATGATGAGGTGTGAGGCACAGAGCAGGAGAGAAGCAAAACACTAGTGCCATCTAGTGCAATAGTCTGTTGAGAGTACATTTATAATTCATGCTCTTCTCCTACTTCTTCCCCTACCATGTGCCAGTGTACAATATCAATTATCAACAATATTAACAGAAAGGTTTTTCATATGAATGTAGCAGATTGAATGTGTGTTCAAGTACAGAATCACAATCAAATTATCTTAATAATAGGTTTAGTTACATTTTGGAATTAATAAATTTGGTTTAATCACTGAGACAAAGAGTAGAACAGCACCACATACTGTACAGAAATATTTTTCTGTGCACTGTTACAATTGGATGAGTGGTCGATGACAATTTGTTTGCTTAATTTTTGTTTAAAAAGTATATTATTAGGACACTTACATATACCGTACGTACCTTTCGTAAAGCTGTTTACTATTTCAGATTATCTGGAGTAAACCTGAATCCAAGCTAGAAAAAAAAGCTAGAAAATAATTTCATGGGTTTTTAGGGGAAGCCAGCAGGCAGAATGTAGCACAACAGTGTGAGGAGAGAGCCAGCCGGGATTCAAATAGCTGCTAAGAACAGTGCTATGACTGGCTGACTGCTGCTGTTTGACCTGTCACAGAGAGGAAATTCCACACACAGACACAGAATTCATCCATCCTTCTTAAAATTCATCTGTCTGTCTGCCTGTCTCTCTGTCTGCCTGTCTGTCTGTCTGTCTGGACCTCTAAGGGGCTAGAAAGAACAGCTGTCAACAACAGGTGAGAGTGTAAATAACATAAAACAACATGTTCTGTCTGACTCTTGATCTTTCCCACACTTACATACAGAACTGATGATATGTTGACGTTAACATGTGATAATGGTCAATCACACCATCCGGTAAAACTGTGACTCCTTCTGCAGTGACGATCATTCATCATGAATATACTGTGTTGCGCTCCTACACTAAGTTTGCAAACTGACCGTAATGCAAAGTTCAGCTGGGGAAGAAACAAAACATCATATAAAACAAGTATATATAATTTATAATTTAATATGATTCCTGATCTGTTTAAAGAACATACAGTTATGCCCAAAATTATTCATACCCTGACAAATTCTGACTTGCCACTTTTTGTTCAAATGTAAATAAAATATTTTTTCTACAATGATCCTTCTTGTTACTTGTTGTTCTTATACACAAGACTCAAGACAAAACTTGCTGGTTGAATAAAACTTTAAATCAGAATTTGCCAGGGGTATGAATCATTTCGGGCTTGACTGTATGTATGCTTTGCAGTAGTATTTTGTTATGTTAATGTCTCTACACTTTGCAACTTTGGACCAGTGAGTAATGGAGCGTGGGAATTTGAGTTAAATTATGAGCTAAATAAAAAAAATACAGACTAGAAATATGACCATACTCACGTTGTTAACATAGAAATTGTAAAACTGAGAACTAGCAGCTACTTGTTACTTGTTGTGCTGTAATTTGCACCTCGGTGTCAGCAGCACTCAGCACATTTTTCCACTGCTCTTTATAGGGGCTGCTCAAGAAGAGCTGACAGAGGCCCAGCACAGCTTTGTTCACACACTGCATGAGTTTGGAAACGAGACAAGGCAAAAAGTTTGTGAGTTACAGCAGGACTGACTGAGTTAAAGTGGATATAGAGATGCAGATCGTTTTACTGGTCATTCATAAAGACAACAGAGTTTCATTTCACAATCAGATCATTTCAGTCTGAAAGAAAAAGATAAAATGAATTATAATAGGATATCCACTGCATTTTTATGAAAGTGATACTGGTTAGATGAGTAGATTGTTTCAAAATAAAGAGGATGCATGTTTTTTTTAAAGGCATATAATTGTTTTGTACATAGAGTATGAGAGACATTTCTACATATCCTTCTGGGAGAATATTAATTACAGTACTGATGGATAATTATCCAGGTGAATGTGTCAAAAAACACAGATCATATCTAAAAAACCCTGATTAGCTTTACTCTGATGTGCAATTTGAATGTTCCTACCTCCAACAGTACTTTTTTGAGCATTGCTCTTGAATCCAGGCAAGCAGGCCGTTCCATAGATGACCTTTCTGAGTTCACTGTCCATTACGTCCAACAGCCTCCATCCAAACCAAATCACCATGTGCTTTGCAGCGGAAGTAGTCAGGCTGACGATTCTATAGCCAAGGACAGCAGCGTGTGCTCCAGTGTCGTCCCTGGTCTCCCCCCTCCTTCCTTTTAGGGAGACCCTTCATCAGCTAATCAGCCAGCTCCTTCAAAGACATGCCCTCTTTTTCTGACAGGAGGGCTGCTCTTAGGCATCCTCCTTCCTCAGCAACATCATCAACTGCATCAGGTGATGGGATTCGTGGTTGGATCTTGCAACAGTACAAACTAGACTATTTGCTTTATTAACATGGCATAACTATGACAAAAATAGCAAGCAGCTACACTTTAGGAAAAAAGCCCAGAGGTCCAGGGTGAGTGTAATAATAAGTAATTAGAAGTAGAATAAGTAATTTTACACGAATCAAGCTTATGAAAAGCAGACTTGGAAACACTAGTTACATACAGGCCTGGACTAATAACAACAGAAGGCCTGGGTGGCCAATCTACAGTGCTCAGACGAGAGGAACAAGTACACTATTAATTCAAGTAAAGCAATGCATACAATGCCATAGTTTAAAACCAGTTATTTGACTAAGCTTCTGACAGTGTTGTGGTTACATTACCTGTCGGTAAAGTATTCTTAACAACCATTTTGTCTTATACAATATAGGAGCCAAAATCAGGGCAAACCATGTGATGCCAGGAGTATTAAACTTCACATGATATTCTGGATAATGACTTTGGATATAAAGCAGTGGGTTGAGTATTATGCAAAAAAACATCACACATCATTGTTGACTTTTCATACACACAGTAGTTTTAGGCAGGTGTAACGCTGCAAGTAAAATGCTGTAAACAAAGAATGCTTTCGAAAATGGAAGTGTTAAACACTTATTTTGGGACATACATATAGACGCACAACCTGTCACGCGCACACTCACACCTACGAGCAAGCTAGAGTTTCCATTTAGCCTAACTGCATGTCTTTGGACTGTGGGAGGAAGCCGGAGAATCCGTGAAGAACCCACGCAGACATGGGGAGAACATGCAGACTCGACACAGAAAGGCCCCCAATCGCCTCCCGGAATCGAACCCGGGACCTTCTCGCTATGAGGCGACAGTGCTAGTCACCACACCACAAAAATGACTTACCGTATATTTCTGAAAGCATTCTTTGTTTACAGCATTTTTCACACCTGCCTAAAACTTTTGCACAGTACTGTATATACTGTATATATATAAAATAAGAATAATAATTCTTTATTGATCCCACAGTGGGGAAATTCAAGTGTCACAACAGCTACAAACAATTATTAGGGTGCAAAAGAATGAAAGTGGAACATGTGCAAAAAAGTTATACGTTATGCACATTTAAAATTTTTTTACAAATAAAAGATACTGTACATAAATGTCCAAATAAACTATACAATATAATCTGCATCTGGGAATGAAGGTACTACACCTTCCTACACGGAGCATCGATCAGTCTCCCACTGAAGGAGCTGGTCAGCACAGTTTCTGAGCAGTCAGGGACTGATACTGTTTGGACCTGTAGCTTTCCTGATCTTTAGCCACTTCAGTTCTCTCCTCACCTGGTCTGATGTTTGGGAGAGGGGGGTGGTGGTGGGGGGCAACGATGGAGCTAGGTATGGCGGAGGATGGTGTGGACTGGACAGAATGCGTGGGGGTGGATGTAGCTGTTGGACTGGAGAGGTGTGAAGTGGAGAGAGGGGGACTGGAGTGGAGTCAAATCTGTTGAAAAACAGGTTTAACTCGTTGGCCAAGCCCTAATCTTCATCAGCCGTCCCTGCCCTTCTGCTCTGTCCGTGGCCAGAGATGGTCTTCAGGCCTCTTCACACATCGAGAACGTTGTTCTGCTCCAACTGCTCCTTCAGCTTCCTCTTGTAGCTGTTCTTGGCCTGCCTGATCCTGTATTTGAGTTCATACTGAACTCTCCTCTGCTCCTCTCTGACCCCTGAATTAAAAGCCCTCCTCTTTCTTTTTCAGTAGAACTTTAAGCTCAGGGGTCACCCAGGGCTTGTTGTTAGTACAAGTACCGCACCCTCCAGGTCAGTACCATGTTCTCTACACAGACGTTGATGTAGTCTGTGATGCAGTGGGTCAGGCTGTTGATGACCTCTCCATGAGATCTGCAGTGGATCTCCCAGTCATGGATCTGGTAACAGTCTCCCAGTCTCACTGGCCTCATCAGTCCACACTTTCTCTGACTTCTTCTGTGCAGGCTCTCTTCTCACTTTGGGTGTGTATTCAGGGAGCAGATGCACCAGGTTGTGATCAAAGCGGCCAAGTTGGGGGGAGGGTGTTGGAGTCGTATTTACATTTGCATACAGTAAGTCCAGTGTCTTGTTCTCCCTGGTGTGGCACTTCACGTACTGGGTAAAACTGGGGAGAATGAAAAAGAGTGAGGCATGATTAAGGTCCACATAGCGACCACATAGTTCAGTGTTGATCAGTTCGCCACGTTTCAGTAAAACAATGAGGGTACACTTTCCTGCTGCAGCCGGGTCAGCGCCGTAAGCTCGTCCATCTTACTGGAGAGGGAACGGATGGACACATACGGTCTGTACCTTCGTCTCCTCTCCTCGAGCCTTCGTCCTACTCTGTAGCCTCTCCGTTTCTTTCGTCTTTCAGGTGGAACCTCAGGGTTCTCTGTGTGGAGAGGTGCAAGGCCGCGCAGAGCTAACAGCTGGTCTCTGGTGTAGAAAATGGAGCCATGTGTGGAGCCGAGGGGCTCCCCCGACACACTTGTAAAAAAGTTAAAAAACAGTAAAAAGCAAAACCGAAAAGTCAGTCTACCAACCACCTGTGCTTGAGCACTGTAATAACTATATGGGTATATATACCACCATCCCATACCATAGGGTGAGATGCTGTATGTAACCACATGAGAGATCAAAGGATGTCAGAAAGACCAGAAAGTGTAAGTTTTACGTTTTGGCACTGTGTGCTTAGTATTTATTGCTTTGAATATATATATATATATACCATACACCTTGTGGTTTGTCCAGTACTGAGGAGAGGCCCCATCCCTTCTGCATAGTTATCCTGGGAGTAATATTTGGTCAGTTAACAGTTTCAGTATTCGTTAAAGCTGTTCTTTCATTACTCACCCACGTTCTCAATTGTCTACTTGGGCTACTTGGTCATTCTAGTCGTTATTCACTTCTGGTTTCCTGTC
Organism: Macropodus opercularis; assembly: GCA_030770545.1. Classification (NCBI taxonomy): domain Eukaryota; kingdom Metazoa; phylum Chordata; class Actinopteri; order Anabantiformes; family Osphronemidae; genus Macropodus; species Macropodus opercularis. Next base: position 3,557,471 of record CM061110.1, read on the forward strand.
CCAAAGTCAAAAGGTTTTTTGTAGTTGCTCTTGCTTCATATTAGATCTAATACCAATTAAATTTGTGCTCCTTGCGCCTAAACAATAATGCAGATAGATTATTTCCCTGTATTACTCAATGCTATAAGATCTACCAGCGAACGACTACATATGGAATTAAATGATTGAAGGTATTAGTCACAGGTCTTTGTAGCAAACGTCTAGTATCCTATATGTACAAGTTGAGAAGTGATTGAGGTGGTTGAGGTAATAATGTAAACTGTCCCCCCCCCCCCCAAAAAAAAATAAAATAAATAAAAAGCACTAAAATAACAGAGACTTGGAAATCATTCATTCATTCATCTTCTACGTCTTCTTCCCCGTGGGCGTGCTGGAGCCTATACTAAAAACAAATAGATGGACTCTAGTTTCAGACTCTTAGGAGCAGAAAGTAGATGGATCCACATCTAATTAGAATTGGTTCATGCAGAATATCATTTACAGGGTACATTGCACTGATTTTAAAGAGTACTGCATAGAACTATGTGGGAATGAGAATAGTTTGCATAGTTTGTTGTATTCTTTTTAGGAATTTTTTATAGGGAAAGCATTTAAACATTGCTCCTCATTACTATATCAGTAATAAATATGATAAACTCTTTATATACAGCTTAAACAAAATCATAATTTGTCCACAGGCAAATGCACACAGCATATTTACAGAAGTGGTGAGGATCATTTTCAAGTCCAGCTGCCATTACTTTCAGAAGAAAATGCTGCCCCAATTGAAGCTACTTGTTTTGCCACATGGTCTGGTCTCCATTAACCGTAGGGGGGTGTGGTTTGGTGGAAAGCAGACGTACGCACACACCCTTAGTAGCATTACAAATAGTGATGGATTTCCTTGTATCATTTCTTGTGCCAATTAAGAAAATGTAATTTAGCTGCACAAAAAACAGTCAGACTTACATGTTCAATAATACATTTTATTCCATTAGTTTTCTTTAACTAATTGTACACTGGAATGTTACGATCCCCCTTCAGTAATTTAGTTAAAAAAATGCTCAATCTAGCCATTTTGAACCCCACATCCACACAACTGTTGCTAAATTGATGTTTGGGTACAACACATGAATAAAAGAAGAAAAAAAATACAAGAACATGGAGGACAAACATTTGAATAATGGTGAGAATGTAAGTAAAGGATGACAGGGTGGATGAACCAGGGTGTGTATGCAGCAGATTTCACTTTAAAGGCTCCAGTGGAGGATTTGAGGTGAGCCTCAAGCTGGCAGTCTCTGATCCCATTTCATTTGTGTGAGCACACATCAGCTTCCAACCCAGATCTAAACACACTCCATGGGATTGTAAATTAGGGCCTTAGGAATTGTTTCTAGGTAACCTTTTCACTCTGAGACCCTATCGCTGGTATAAATGACTGGCGTGAAACAGTTAGGTTGAGTTGGGGCTGCAATGGTGTTACATGACAAGACCTTGAGAATCAACAGATGCAATAGCCAAACCCGTTTACGGGTAGTAGTGCAGCTAAGGAACCTTTATAAAGACCTGCTTATCACTGTCAATGTAAATTAGTGGTAAACAATGACAAATCATACACCAAATAGCAAATAAAAAGCCAAGAAAACGACAGAACAGAGTTTTGCTAAACTTTTGATAACAGCAAATAGTAGAGGCAATATGATGACCCAGAGACCCATATTTTGCTTTTCAGTAAATAACAAAATGTTACCTACTTCCACAAACAAGACAATTATGCAAAGTGAATGATGATTAGAGTAAATCACAGTAGCTGACAGGAGTATACAGACTGCACTTAATAGAGATAAGATAATTAAAGAAGAATCCCATTTAAGAAATTATGAACCGTGAATGTGAGTGTGAAGAAGAAAGGCTTGGAGGATGAATGATTCTCGAGGGATGCTAAACTACCGGCGTTCGTTCTACTGGAGACTGATGTGAGTGGCCTCAGGTCCTTGTTAAAACCAGGCTGATGATGACTGGCCATTGGCCTCTCCTGTTCCCCCCAGTCATCCTCGACTTACTCTCTCAGTTCAGCTTGGCGAACACAACAGCATCAGTGTAGTTTTCTTTTTTGTGTGTCTGATGTTTTTCCCCCCGCTGTAATTAACTTTCTTTATATATATATATAGGTGATCCTCTCATACAAACATAAATACACCACTGCTGCTCTGCTCCACCACTGGACGAGGCTTTGCTGGAAGGCTGACGTAGTCCTGCTGATGTATAGTCTCTGAAGTAGTATACAGTGCGAGCAGGCAAGAAATCTTTCTCTGGCGCATAGATTTGGACTTTAGGTTGGTGAATTCGTTTTTTTAATTTGTCGGTTTTGCCCTCTCTTTTTTATTTTATTTTTTCAATTTATTTTTTTACAGGATTTCATATTTGTCGACAACAAAGGAGGTTTCTGTAGAGAATCTAATGGGGCTGTCGCCATCTACGTGAGTCACTTTGGTAACCTGGGGACAAAAGAAAAACAAAATTGCATCTGTGAAACATTACTACGTACAATCACAATCCTCAATTGATACGACTCTGTTTTAAAGTAACCACTGGGAAAATTGGGATTCATTTATAAAAGCTTGTGGAGTTTTAGGGCCATAAGGAGGAATATTTCTTTCTCTGTCATAAAAGTAATGTAGTAATATGTATTAGAAGAGGTTGTGCCAATAACTGCATCTGATTCATGCACACAAATTTGTGCAGCCACTTTTGTTTGATTGGAAATTGTTGGTAACAGACGTGCAGTGGTTTTGATGATTACATCTCCACAAAATACAGAGGGGATATGTTTTGTGTGTCGAAGCACAATAGGACAGTTCAAGTTCATCAAGATGAGTTATCATCATGTAGGCGTGGATCCAAAGAAAGCAAGGAGTCTGTGCAGCAGATATAGTTAACGTGTGCAAAGCATACAATGTTTACAATAATAATATGATGCCTGAGAGGAGGTGTTGGATTAATTAAATGGCATAATAAGAGCAATATTAGTTATGCTGTATGGCTTCAGTTTGTCATAAGAATTCATGCACTGGGTAAAAATTTACTTTGGTGAAACCATTAGAGAAAAAAATCAAACCCAGTGCAGTAATTGGTTTCACAGATTTTAATATTTTGTGGACCAAAATCTACAATAATTTAAGTGACTTCACAGTTGACCACTGTCTTCATAACTACTACCAAGTCACAAACAGAAACATACGAGACATCTGTTCAGTAACTCACCTGTATGTCGCAGTAGTTGCGTTTAGACACAAAGGATACGCTGATAGGGAAGAAGTCATTGGGTTGTCCCGCAATGCTGAACTCCAGGCTGCCGGTTTTGTTGTTGGCATCAATGACAGGTAGGCACCACTCCAGGATGTTTCTTCTGCTGTCATGTTTGTACTCACCATCCAAGTCACCAATCACAGGAGTTCCCACACCAGATCTACAAAAACATTGCAATACAGGAATTTACAGGGGACAAATAGACATCAGAATAATTCAAATCAAAGTTTTGAGAGGTTGTTAACAGTTGTATACCTTGTGTTTGTGTAGCCCATGTGAAACTAGATGTATGTGGGGATGTTGTGTTTACTTACGGGACAGGGATGCTGATGACCACATCATTGAGCTCGAGGCTCTCCTCCTGCAGCTCATATTCAATGTTGACATCACAGCCAGTACCACTCTCTGAAGGCCAGCAGTTTACTGTGAGACAGATGAAAGGAGTGATGAGATTATAGAAAACACTGCAGGGTTTAGTGCCACAATACTGGATTTTGAATACAAAAACATGGATTTACATTGCAGTTAAAAACGTACTGAGTGATTTTGAATTTTTCTGAAACTATGCATAAGGCCTTAAATTATACAGGACCAAGTTCAACAAATATATCTAAGCTACTATACAACAATATCTAATATCTTCTTGCTGTACAAGTAAAACATTAAATAAACAAAACCTGTTCTAACGTGAGCTGATTCTACAGTCCAACTACTTACAGGTCAGGTATTTACTTTTAGTGATCAAATCCCCACCTTCTCTTTGTGCATTATTGGATTGCATTATTGGTGTTAAAAATGGAGGGTGGCTACAACAGAACGTTAACGCTTGCTTTCCAGCACAAGACAAGTAACGCCTTGAAATCCTCTTCATAGAAACCACAAACAGCATAAACAGTATCAGTGATAAAAACAACTCTAGAGGAGGCTGACATATGGACCTGGTGCTCCAGACTCATAGTAACCCTACAAGGCCTTACAGTTTAAATGTGCATTGACTTACTGTTTAATGGTATGAGAGACTCATCTGTGGTCTGTAGCCTCCACTTCAACACACCAACATCATTGTTGAGAGGGAATGACTTCTCTGGATTCTTTAGTCCAATCACGGACTCTGATGTGAACAATTTCTTGTCCACATTAGGATGTGTCTAAAAAGAGAAGAGAAACGTATGCTAATGTAACTCTCATTATTGTTCTCTTACGCGTAAAACCACAAGCTGAGGTAGGTACACCACATTATATTTGTTAACTTTCACTAATTTAACTGTCACTAGTCACTGTTAACCTACTTGCAGCTGCAGTCCTTTGTTGTCATTATTGTTGATAATAAGGCGAATACGTCCATTCTTGTCATCTGTGACCCGGAGTGTCAACATGCCCAGCACTTCCATGTTTTGTAGGCCACCGTCACGGCCACAAGTCAGTGAAATTTTTTCCTCCTCACGCAGATGTACACTTAGAGGAAACACAATCAAACTGGTTTTAGGTAAAATTCTCAGTGGAAAACACTGTCAGTTAATCTTTAAAAATATAAATAAATAGATCTTTGATAAAATAAAGATGTTCACTTATGGATTAAGCAGATCAAAATAAGGTGGATGACACTAAATAGACAATCTTACTCTGTTAACTTATCATTAGGTCAAATATAAATTCTTTAGGCACTGACTTAAAAGTTAGCATTATTAAAAAAAAATAGCTTGCTTATGACTAAAGAAGAGCTATGGCTGCTTAAGTACATATTTCTATGTAGTGTCAGTACTGCATTAAATAAGTGACACTTACAGAATACAGCTGCATTAATTCTTATATATGGTTCATTGTACTACTTTCTTTTATCTTCTGGAATGAACAGTAGTTAAACCCAATAACTTTGACCAGTCTGTACCTCTCCACATTAACTGGTGGTGGCAGAACCTTTGATACATCAGAGCCTCTCTTTCCTGTGGTGGACATGATTGTTTCACCCTCAGACTTGAGCTTGTCAACAAAGTTGTCAACCTCTTTTCCTTTTGCACCCAGTTTCAGAGCCTTGCTTGGTCCACTTGCTCTGAAAAGAAAAAGACAAGCTTCATAAGTTTTGGTTCCTATTTTTATTTAACTGCAACAAGCTGAAACCAAAATGCAGTAATGTGTGTACCTGATTGGTGCAGGTGTGATCTTTGGCTTCTCAGGCTCAACGATTGTGTCTGTGATGATAGAGCCTGAGGAGACGCTGGTCATGCCTGCACTGCCAAAGCCGCCAAAAGCTGGAAGTTTCTTCCCAGAGCGCTCAGCATCCCTCCTAGCCTGCTGCAACTCCTTGGCCTTCCTTCTCATCTCTGCCTTGGCCTCTCTTTCCTGAGTCTGTGGAATAAAACAAACAAACAAAAAAAAAAAACATTAGGTATGCATGATTCCAACACAGAGATGGAATTCATTATCACTCCGATATAATTCTACATGAAAAATAAAAACATTTAAAACAATGGACTGTTAATATGTACTAATGTACTATATTTATACTTGCTGTTTTAGTAATTTTTTTAACCAGACAACATGCCAATTGCACTGCATAATCTCACCTCTCTGACAGCACGGAAAACCTTTTCCTCATGAGAGTCCATCTCTGTAAAGGTGCGGATCTGAGCCAGGTTGACGTTCTCTCTATAGCCTAACGCCACAATTTCATCAAAGGCGAAGATCAAGTCAAAACAGTGCTCTGATATTTCACTCTCCTCCAGCACACGGCAGTATTCTGGGATCTAAACAAGTAAAAAGAAGAAAATTAACTAACCAACTAAATCAGAACATTACAGTTTCACATTCCTGTCACGAGTGGTGCAAAGTGGAAGCAAAGGTACAACAGCCCCTTAATTTATTTTAAATATGGTACACAAATAAATAAATAAATCATAGATATATTGTAGAATTATCACCTTACTGACAGCTTTATCTTGAAAACTGAAAAATTCTAACCATGTAAAAGTAGAGTGAATGGCGGAGTTGCTGTATTGAATTGAATTAGACTATATCTGTACGCAAGTATAAGTTTATCTTGCCAGTTCCTAAACTACACAATATCAGAATAGATGGGAGGATTTACTGTAGAGTCATTGTATTAAAGTGTACTCATTTTAGCCACCTGAACAAAGTCCTGTTGAATTTATAATGAAAAATAACAGTGAGATGCTGGCATCAGTGTTATTGTACAGTTAGGCATAGTCAGATATCAGACTATAATTACTATAGGTAAGGTGCAAAAAAGTACAGATATTCTTTTACTTTGTTTTAAACAGTACAATTGACCAAGGATTTATTTATTGTATTAGCAGGGCATATTATGCAACATTAAACATAAATGCTAATACTTATACAAGCAACAGTGTTTGCTTTAAGCTCAACTTTACCTGCAGTTACGCCTTTGAAACAGATAAAGCACTAAAGCATTTGTTACTCCTATTAGAAGACACAGTGTCATGAGACAGTGATGAACATTATTTACAAACTACTCGCATAGCTGCGTAATTTCTTACCACACGTGAGAAAAGTCTGAGTGTCTCTAGGTCCTCCAGGATGTTGCTATTCTTGGTTGTGATGAGGACCATGTAGAGTTTCTCCAAGGGCTGATACACATAGCGAACACTGTCTGTTTCCACAAAGGTATGCTGCTTGCCCGTGTTCATTAGTTTAGGAAATGCAGCCAAGAGACCCTCAATACGTGTCCGGGTCATTTCCACAAACTGCCGCGATACAATGGCCTTTCCGGCCTTGGTGCACACAGCCGCAGCCAACAGCACCTGTAGGTGTAGAGGAGACATGAATACTGTTGTACCTACTGACCTTCAGTGATAAAACACTCACAATTTTAATATTGGCTTTTACGAGAAGGCGAAAAATAATTATAGATCTAAAGAAATTTAAAGTAGGTGACAATTCCTTTTATTTGAAAGTCATCTCGCCAACTCTGCTTCTTGCAAATTTAAACATCACTGAAATACTGTTGGTCACAATACCCTCAGCATTACCTGCATCATGATGCAAAGTTCCACACAATACTTACCTGATGAAGATGATGAGAGTAACTGGTGGACAATAAATATATAAAGCCTGAAACTATTCATTCTGCAGGACTTATTTCCTATTTTATGTCTATCTCAGAACAAACAAACCAACCAACTTTTATAAGAGATTTTGGATATGAAACATTTCTTTAACGCCAGAGACTCCATGACAAGTTCACTTAAATAAATAGTAAACATAGATCAACACAACTAAGGCTCGTATTAATAAAATCATATTTCCTTCTGGAACATGAACGAAACTACAGCATTCAACGCACAATCAATGAAATACTGTAGCGACTCTGAACTGAAAATGGCAACGACTAACTGTTGGTAACGTCAACAGCCCGCAGTAAAAGTTGCCGTATCTGAATTTTCACAGCTTCAAGAACCGTTTCGTGTGTTGTCTAGCTCTAAACAACCTGACAGCAGGCGATGTTAGCTCGGATCCGGCTAGTGACAGGAGCTAACTCTGGCGCTAGCTGCGAAGCTAGTTAACGTCAGCAATGTCTGCACACTCAGTCCCGCCTGGTCACCTGAAAAGTACCCTTGTAGATATAAACGACAGCTGGTTTGTTGCATTTAAGCAGCTAAATATAACGCGGAAGCTGTCAGCGCATAGTCAAAAAAACGCCCGTGTTTACTCTTATGTGGCATTTGGACGAACTAGCTAAGTGATACCTACCATTAGCGACTTGCCATGTTAGCCAATGTTATGATAATACTAGGCCCGGAAAACAGACGCGAAAATATCTTTCGACTTTCGACGGTCACTCACCATTTTGGTCTCTCTCTGTCGTTCAGCGATCTACAATTCCTCGTGCTCCTCACTTTAAGTGTTTTTAATCAGTCTGGAAGAGCACGTTGCGAATGTACAGCTGACTTCAAGTTCTGTGATTGTGAGCTAGCGTCAATATGGCAGCAGCACAGAGCCACGTCTCCACCGGAAGTGCGGCGCTAGATCGGCCCACCGTGGAAACCAGTGACGTGTGCTCTAACGTGTTGGCATTGTTGCATAAATTGCACTTCTGTGTCTCCTTATTAATAATTTCTTAATGTAAAAATAAGTCCAATATGTACAACATTTGTTCAACATGAACAAACTACTTACATTTGAGTAAGTAGTTTGCATTTGATTTACAATGTCACAATGCTTAAGTGGAAGTACTACTTTTGCAAATATTACTAATCAAGTCTTTAAATGTAAAGTATTTTTAATAACAACATGAATAACCAATATTACTTACATTTGCTTAAGTGCCATACTTGGTTTAATATTAATATATTTATCTGTTTTTTACTTTATTATATATGTATATCCGCCCTGCGACAGACTGGCAACCTGTCCAGGGTGAACCCTGCCTCTCGCCCATAGACAGCTGGGATAGGCTCCAGCACACCCTAGATCCCTGCGGGGAAGAAGCTGTAGAAGGTGAATGAATGAACGAACGAATGAATGAACGAATGAATATATATCATTTACCTTGTACTGTAAAGGCAAATACTTGGACTACATTGTCACAGAACTAGTTCATTTTTAGAACTCGTTTTGTTTTGCAATATATAGTAAATCAAGACAAATTATACATACAATAGATACCATTGTTAGATTCAAAACATTAAATCAAAAAGTAAATTGGCTCTATTAACATCAAACGAGGAACAAAAATGCATAAAAAAAAAATCAAATACTTGCATACTGATAATTTGACACAAGCCGTTTTGCATAGATGGCCATGCAAAGAGTTATTTTATGTTTGTTATATTAAATACTTAATTCTAGCATGAATTAACTCTTATTGGTTGCTTACAGTATGTTACATGGGCAAAAACAAACAAAGTCTGATGCTCGTGATCCTACAAAGTGGATGTTGAATAAATTATACTTAATAAATACATAAAAGTAACTTTGAATTTAATTCCACTTTCAATTCAACTTTATTAATATTGTGCCAATTCACAACATCAGTTATCTCAAGGCACTTCACAAGTAAGGTTTAAGACCTTACACAACTAGACCCAACAAATCCCATATAGAGCAAGCTTTTAATTGTAGCCAATCAATAAATTGTACATTTTAAGAGCAACCAGCAGAGAGGAAAAACTCCGGCAGACCCAGGCTCAGTGTGGGCAGCCATCTACCTTGACCGGTTGGGGTGAGGGGATAGAGAAGAGAGAAAAGAACACAGCAAAAACAACAAAACAAGCAGCAACAGAACACAGACAGGATGGTTGGACCAGCAACTGAACACTGGAGACACACGACTCTGAGTCTGACGATACCCGTAGATGAGAATAGAGAGAGATACTGTAGAAGGGGAGAAGCACAACTAGAAGAGAAAAGGGACAAAGTTAACCACATGTGGACATGGATGCATGTTAGTGGATACAAGAAATGTATAATAATAAAAGTAGAGGAGTTCAGTAAATGAAGGACGTCCCCCAGCACCTAAGTCTATAGCACCTTAACCAAGAGATGGTTCAGAGTGACCAGAACCATCTCTAACTTACACTCTGTCAAAAAGAAAGGTTTTAAGACTAATTTTGGACTGGAAGCTGGTTCCATAGGAGAGGAGCGCGGTAGCTAAAGGCTATGCCTCCCACTCTCTATTTAAAAACTCTAGGAACCACAAGTAGACCAGCGCTCTGAGAACGAAGCGTTCTGAAGGGAGGGAGAATATAGGAGCCATGAGGTCTTTAAGATAAGATGGAGCTTTATTATGAGGAGCTTTGTAAGTGAGGAGAAGAATTTTGAATTCTATCCTAGATTTGACAGGGACCCAATGCATTATATGATCTCTAAATATGATCTCTATTTCTAAGTACGGTCAGAACTCTGGCTTATTACACAGTGGGTAATGAGATGCGTAAATCATTTCTGTGTAATGAGATGCGCAAACCATTTTTTTTATGCATCTCATTACGCATTTGTTATTACACAGTTATAAATGTGTTATTACACAGTGGGTAATGAGATACGTAAATCATTTCTGTGTAATGAGATGCGCAAACCATTTTTGTGTAATGAGATGCGCAAATGATTTTTTGTTTACGCATCTCAGTACGCATTTGTTATTACACAGTTATAAATGTGTTATTACACAGTGGGTAATGAGATGCGCAAATCATTTCTGTGTAATGAGATGCGCAAACCATTTTTGTGTAATGAGATGCGCAAATGATTTTTTGTTTACGCATCTCAGTACGCATTTGTTATTACACAGTTATAAATGTGTTTTTACACAGTGGGTAATGAGATGCGCAAATCATTTTTTGTTTACGCATCTCATTACGCATCTCATTACGCATTTGTTATTACACAGTTACACAATTAAAGGTTATATTGTTATACTGTTTAGAAAAAATGGCTATTACATGAATTAACCCAATTTGAAGTCCACATTGTTGAATGACTTTCAGAAAACCTAAAACCTGGATTTACCTGTACATGTCGTATTAAATAATTTTGATTGCAGGTTAGTTGATATATGACTGAGGAACCTGTGGTTCAAAACAAAACTGATTACGACTAATGTATAAAGGTAAACACAGGAGACCTAAACGTCAGAAATGGCTATCAAGTACAACTGCAAATACAGTACAGTTGTGAGGTACTTGTATTTGACTCAACAATTTTCTTTTTCTGTTCTTTTCACTCACCTATTTACAGTACAATCCTCATTGGTAACCAGTGCCATCTCTAGCAACTGTTCCACATTCAATAAAGATTATATTAAAAAATGTATATATTTTATTACAATTAAAAGTCAAATTACTAGACTTTAATATTTTTCAACAGCATCAAATTTAAGTCGTGTTAAAATACAACGATTTTAATTGCACTTTTAAAGTCTAAGTACTTTTTAAAAATGTAAGCTTTTAGTAAAAAGTCTGACGTGGGTAAGATTTATTGAAGAATGACTCAAGTATCGCTATATTGTACTTATGTGGGATGTACGTTGTGAATGAGCTGTTACTCGGTAATAAGAAAAGACACACGGTTGCAACACAAAAATAGGACTTATATTTTATATGATCTGTACGTTTTCCACAAGAGACATCTGTTGACGCGGAACAAGGAAATGACATCTAGCCGGGATAACAGCAGTTCCGTGTTCATTCATATTGCTGCTGGAGGAGTACACCACTCCCACTTTATCCCAGGCTTCCATGGTACTTTCCTGAAATTGTTGTTGCTGTTGAGCAAAACGCGCCACTCGCACCGACAGATTGAAAAGAAATACAGACATGTCGGAAGAAGCACAATCGCCGGTAAGTTTTTCACAAACACAGCCATCGTACATGAAGTACGCCATATCGTGAGCGAACACACGAGGAACGCCATTTCCGCAAGCAGCGTCCGCTGGAGTGCGATCATTGGTGGATATTTCTGCCTGTTTCAATTTGAGTCTTCTCATTGGACAGGAGTGGCTTTGCTGTGTCTTTGCAAACGGAAAACAGATAAAAAAAAGACGGAAGGACATGTTGTCAAAGTTGATCATACGCCGGTTCTTTATCGTTTTATATCAACGTTTAAAGTTCTCAGCTGTTTGATTCTTTATGAGACGAAACCATTATCCAGCATTATGTATGCATGCAGAATTACGTCCCAATCAAAACATCACAATACCTGTGTCTTTCCTAACAAACCATATATGTAGATACCTTCAACATTTCTCGACTCGTGAGGAAAACCGATTAGAGTAACACGTTACATACACACCAAACACAAGAGCACCACCCGTTACCGTCGGTGTTATTAAGTTATGTTTGATTAAATTATGTTTGATCCGCAGAGCTACGTTCTGGCTATTGGTAAGATCATATGTAGTGTTTTATTAATGACCAAACATAGCGAACTTGTTTAATGTGGCATCAAACTGTCAAAGTCTGTTACTTTCTAATAATCCAAAAAAATAAAATGAGTAACTCTATTATAATGATTTAGATATAACATATAGAAACTAAAATTGCCTCATAATGTAACATAATAAATCCCTATTATTAGTTATGCTATATTGTTCTATATTGTACCTTTTAATCATCTTTTATACTTTATTATAGTAAAATTAAAAGTTATTAAATATGCCTCTGTTGGTTTCTCAGTTGCACTTTTATTTCAGCCAGTCGGAAGCTTTGAGCCTCTTGTGCCAATCATACATATATTATTGTTCCATTAAAACTGTGTATAAAGACTGAATGATACTCTGTAAATTATACTTTAAGACCATAGTAGGATCTTCACAGAATGACCATTTTGATATGTTTTCTCATACATAACACAACCTTTATCCTATACATGGTGGGTTATATATACTTTATTTCTTCAACCAAAGAAACTGCAGTAAAAATAGATTTAAATTGTTAATTCTATTGTTTTGTTTTAGCCTGTGGCAGCTGGCTTAATATTGAGAAGAACAGTCACATACAGGAACTGCTCACAGATGACTTTATGACCACACCTCATATCAAAGACCCTCCTTGGCTGCCCCTCCCTGCCTCTTATAACGAACTCAGTGAATTGGCAAACTTATCTTTTGGAACCAGAGATGTCTTGGGGTGGAGTTTCTGAATGAGGGAGGAGGACTGGAGGACATCTGGTTAAAAAAAAAAGACCACTGTTCAGTGGCTAAATGACCTCAGCAGATCTTACAGAGACACAGCAGGCAGTCCCAGCCACACAGCAGACACAATAGGCTCTACAGTGCAGACTCTCAGTACGGACACAGAATTATGGATGAACCATCTTACAAGTACATCAGGGTGAGGCGAGAACAGAAGATGGTGGACCGCTTTTATATCTCTGGTTAAGAATGTACTGAGAAAGGTTCAGCAGAAGAATATTTCCATTTTTTACACTAACTTCTCATTTGTCCCTGCAGGATGGGAAAGGCAAGGTTAGCCGAGTCATCCGAATTGGAACCCGCAAAAGCCAGGTAAATAAATCTAAATATGTCTACGTATGAGCCTTGCTTTGGATTTTTAAGATTTATTGCAGAAATAACATAGTTCCAAATTTGTATGTGCCTCAAGATCTCGGAAGCTTGGGGGGTGAGGCAAAGTATGACTAAAGGAATAAGACAGCACCTAGTTAGAGACACTGTTTCACATACAACACATACCAGCATATTCACTGAACCTCATGCAGAGGAAGAGAAGTGTCTTCATGAGACAATGGTTCCTCTTGCATTTTGTCATAGTGTCTTGATGCTCACTGCCTCTGTGGATGTGTTCCGTTGTTTAACACTGTATGTCTTTGTCCAGTTGGCTCGCATTCAGACTGACAGCGTGGCAGAAAAGTTGAAAAAGCTATATCCTGACATCCACTTGGAGATAGGTAAAACAGTTTTTTAAAAAGCCACCTTTAATTTTGGTTAATTCAATTAATTCAACTTGAACACATCTGATCTAGTTTCTTCAAGTTTGAACTCAGTGTCATTGTCTTCCTTTATGAGTTGTGTTATTTCACCACGTTGTCATTAGTTGTCAAAGCACCACAGATGTTTCTGTATTTCTGATTAGTTTTCATTGGGTGTCTGCGAAGCAAATTAATTGTTTTTGTGCTTTTCAGTTGCCATGTCAACGACGGGAGACATTGTGCTTGACAGGGCTTTATCAAAGGTAATGATTGTTTGAAATGGCGCATTTACACATCCAGAAATAAACCATGGATTATTTGTACTCTTAATTTATGTTGTCTATAATACCTTAATGTATATAATGTATATTTGTTCACTTGTTTATAAAATAATGATGGTTAGGTTAGTGCAATTTGCCAGGTGACTCATTCAAATGAGCAGTCAGTATAATGCAGTATTTGTCAGTTGTGTAGTAGTCTGTTCCTTTATTATAAAATGCAAGTACTTTAAAATCCATTCACACCATTTATTCACTGTAGTTAACTAAATAATGTATGACCATGATCTATAAACAATATCCAGTGTGTCACAAAGGCTGTTTTTCACTGCAGATAGGAGAGAAGAGTCTTTTCACCAAAGAACTGGAGAATGCTCTGGACAAGAATGAGTGAGTGTACCCAGTATGGCAGATCTTCTTAGCATTCTTTCACCAGCTGTCAGGGTTTAACTGATACACATTCAATTATATAGTTTGTATCATTTGCACTAATGCTTTCTGTTATAATTGTGTAGTTCCATTATTACTATGGCATTACTGCTCACATAACCAAAGTAGTCATCTTTTCAAGAACATCTTGTTTTCTAGCTACAACATGCTCTCAGAGCTCCATAGATCAGATAAAATCCATGCAGTTGGAAACTCTTTGATTTTTTTCGCAGCCTCAGATGTAGTAGGTGTCTGTTCTGCAGCTGCCTTGAACATCTGAACAGCTCAAAGGCTGTATTATACTGTCAAACACGACAGGAGCACATACACATGACTGTGTCTTACTATGCTCTGCAGGGTCGATCTCGTCGTTCACTCGTTGAAAGACCTTCCCACCGCTCTGCCCCCAGGATTCACCATCGGAGCCGTGCTGAAGTAGGTTCACTCACACAAGCAACATGCCTGCGTGAGAGTGATCTGTCCAAAAAACACCCCCAAATTTACATTATTTTCTTTGCACTGCAACTAAACAGTGAGACACTGTGTGTGTGTATGTATGTAGTTGTATTATATGCAGTTGCAAGAAAAAGTATGTGAACCCTTTGGGATTACATGGATTTTTGCATAAATTGGTCATAAAATGTGTTCTGATCTTCATCTAAGTCACAACAATAAAAGCAGAGTCTGTTTAAACTAATACCACACAAACATATATTTTCATGTTTCAACATCAACATCACATGTAAACATTCACAGTGCAGGGTGGAAAAAATATGTGAACCTTTGGACTTAATAACTGGTTGACCGTCCTGAGCAATAACCTCAACCAAATTTTTCCTGTAGTTGCAGATCAGACCTGCACAATGGTCTAGAGGAATTTTAAACCATTCTTCTGTGCTAAACTGTTTCAGTGCAGCAATTTTCTTGGGATGTCTGGTGTGAATCGCTCTCTTGAGGTTATGCTACAGCATCTCAATCTGGTTGAGGTCAGGACTCTGACTGGGCCAATCCAGAAGGCGTATGATCTTCTGGTGAAACCATTCTGTTGTTGATTTACTTCTATTCTTTGAGTTGTTGTCCTGTTGCATCACCCATCCTCTGTGGAGCTTCAGTTGGCGGACAGATGGTCCGTCAATACAGTTTTCCTGCAAAATATCTTGATAAACTTTGGAATTAATTTTTCTGTCAATGACAGCAATCTGTCCAGGCCCTGAGACAGCAACATATCCCCAAACCATGATGCCTCCTCCATCATGTTGGGGACATCTGTGCCTTTTTATCTCCATACATAACATAGTTTGATCATTCCAAACAACTCAATTTTGGTTTCATCTGTCCACAGAACTTCAAACATGCTGCAATATTTTTATTTTATTTTGGACAGCAGTGGCTTCCTCCATGGTGTACTCCCATATTCCCCATTCTTGTTTTATGTTTTACTTATTGTAGGTTTGTCAACATAAATGTTAGCATGTGCCAGAGATTTCTGTAAATCTTTAGCTGACACTCTAGGATTCTTCTTCACCTCACTGAGCATTCTATGCTGTGCTCTTGCAGTCATCTTTACAGGGCCACCACATCTAGGGAGAGTACCAACAGTGTTGAACTTTCTCCTTTTGTAGACAGTCTATAACAGTCAAACAGTCATGTGTCCACATGACTGTTTGACTGTCAAGGCTTTTACAGATACTTTTGTAACCCTTTCCAGCTTTATGCAAGTCAACAATGCTTGATGGTAGGTCTTCTGAGAGCTCTTTTGTGCGAGGCATGGTTCACATCAGGCAATGCTTCTTGAGAACAGTGTTTTTTATAGGGCAGGACAGCTTTAACCAACACATCCAATCTCATTACATTGATTAGACTCCAGGTTGGCTGATTCCTGGCTCCAATTAGCTTTTGGAGAAGTCATTAATCTAGGGCTTCACATACTTTTTCCACCCTGCACTGTGAATGTTATGTTCAATAAAAACATGAACATATAATGTCTGTGCAGTATTAGTTTATTAGTGTTTATTTTTATTGTTGTGACTTAGATGAAGATCAGAACACATTTTATGACCAATTTATGAACATGTAATCCCAAAGGGTTCAGATACTTTTTCTTACAAATACAGCACTGTGCAAAAGTCTTAGGCAGGTGTGAAAAAATGCTGTAAACAAAGAATGCTTTGCGTTAAACATTTATTTTCTTCTTCACACAGTTTTTGAAAGAACTAACTACAGATCTTCTGTGCATGTAGGGTTTGAGATCAGGGGTCTGTGGGGGCCGTGCCATCACTTCTAGTACTGACGTAGTAACACCAAATATTGATTTGAAATAGATTTTTCATTTGTTTCCTCACTTTGCACATTGACAAAAATAAACAATCATTATTTATATTTTTGAAAGCATTCTTTGTTTCACACTTGCCTAAAACCTTTGCACAGTACTGTCTGTGGTATTATAGTGAAGCAAAGTAGAAGAGACAATAAGCCTCTGTGTGTGACTTCTGCTCTGCCTCTGCTGGGCCCAGTTGTGCAGACCGATGTGGTATCTGTAGTGTAACCTTACTGTGGTTATCATTAGTCCACCTGTGACCGCTCCCTTACCGATGCTTTTTTTTACTTTCAGGAGAGAGAGCCCACACGATGCTGTTGTTTTACATCCAAAAAATGTAGGGAAAACGCTTGACACTCTGCCAGAAAACAGGTACAGTGCTATAAACAGCTTAAGTGCTTGTTTTCACGGCACAAATAACTTAAAATGTGTTTTTATGTAGTGTGATTGGCACCAGTTCACTGCGCCGTGCTGCTCAGTTGAAGAAGCGATTCCCCCACCTGGAGTTCAAAGACATTGTATCCTTTTAGTAGGGTGACTGTAGATATTCTCATGAGAGAAGGTGGACAGCTAGTGTGGATATTTGTTTCTGTCCTTAGCCGTTATCTTCAGCGTGGGAACCTGAACACACGTCTGAAGAAGTTGGATGAAAAAGACGACTTTGCTGCCATTATCCTTGCTGCTGCCGGCCTCGGGAGAATGGGCTGGCAGAACCGGATCAGTCAGGTACAGTACTTGATCACATTGCCCTCTGTATGAAATTTCTGATTTGTCATCTAACTTTCATAGTATCTGTTTTTTACTGGTAGATCCTGGAGCCTGAGGACTGTATGTATGCTGTTGGACAGGTAAGAACCAGAATGGAAACTCAGTTATTGAGAGGAGAGTAATTGGTAACTATACACTGCTGCCACATGTTTATGTATAGAACTAAAATAATGTAAATTATATGTGTAATTCAGGGTGCTCTGGCAGTGGAGGTTCGGGCCAGAGACGCAGACATCCTTGAGATGGTGTCTGTTCTCCATGACCATGACACTGTGCTGCGCTGCATAGCTGAGAGAGCCTTCCTCAGACACTTGGTACACCATGCACACTGTGTCTCTCCTCAAGTCATTTAAATATTGCATACATTTGACAAAGCTCATTAATCAATTAATATAACTGAACATTTTGTAATTTGTAGGAGGGTGGGTGCAGTGTGCCAGTGGCTGTTCACACTGAAGTGAAAGACGGCCAGGTAAGACCACTAGAATCTGTCATGAGAGTCCATCATTTGGTCATAACCAAATAAAAACCCAGCATTTTATATGGACAGAGAATGCAGTGACTGACTTATAAGCTGCTGTGACATAACTAGTTGTCCTCACAAACAATGCACATCGTAAACAACAACAACAACAACAACAAAAAAACATGCTTGCAAACTGCACAGCACATGGAAAAACAGACAGGAAAGTTGTCCATATTTGACTAACTCCCGGCCACATGTCATGTTTTTAGATAAGACCCTTAGACAGATATTAGAGCCTTGATACATATACATTTCCCCATTAACATTAATAAAGTATATCAACTAAACTGCAGCTAAAGGTAGAGGGGTCAGAGGATAATTTCTGACTAATCTGCTGCAGTCATCTGTGTAACCTGATCACATTTGAGTTAAAACAAACTGATTGTGGGTTGTGTTGTATCTCTAAACACACTTGGACTTCAAAAACTATTTGAATCTCACCACCACACACAACATGCGTGTGCTCAGTGTACAAAATGTCTGCCTTATTCATGGTAGTAGGAGCAGTGCAAAATCTGACCTCAAGTCATGCCACACTTTAAGATTTCTTATTATTATTACTGTGAGTCTAGAGAAGTTCCAATTGTATTATAAGAAAACATGTCGGTCATTCCAGAGAGTTAACAAGATTGCCTGTGTCTTGTCAGGGTATGGAGAAGAAAAAAAAAGGTCACTTTGATTGCACTGAAAGCAGAGTAGGGAAGTGAAGATAAGACTGTTTTCACCAGTTTTACATCTCTTTATAGGGGCAACACCAAATCTATTATAATAATAATAATTTATTTAAGTTTCAAATACGTTAAGACTTTGGCAGTGATTGAGAGCTGTCAGGCCAAGAAACAAGACAAAGTTCTGGAAAATTGGCATTTTTTTTGCAGCTCTACCTGACGGGGGCAGTATACAGTTTGGATGGATCAGACAGTCTGAAGGACACCATGCAGACAAGCATCACTGACGATGATGAGGTAAAAGATGACTGCTTTCTTAGAGATGACTCAGAAACATCTCTATTACTAGACTTTACATTGTCAATGTGCGTTTGCGTGTGACAGAGTTTAGAGGAGGTGGACGAGCAAGTTCAACGAGTGGGAGTCACAGCTCACAAGATCTCGGGGGAAGTCCAAAACCGAGCTGAGCGGCTGGGGATGGACCTGGCCAACTTACTGCTGAGCAAAGGAGCCAAGGAGATCCTGACGGTGGCCAGGCAGCTCAATGATGCCAGATAAACCTGCTCTGCAGAGAGGCTGGACCTGCGAATGCGACTAGGTTCTCGAGCCACAGCCTTGTGTCCAGTAAAAACTGGAATTCCTTTTTTTCCCCTCCACATTTCACTAGCAATGCTGTGACTTTCTCAATCAGCAGCAGGGGAATTGCAAAGGATTTCAAACACTACTTGGATCACAGCTGTGCTCAAAATAAATTAAATTAATACCATCTGGTTCAGAGTCACTGCATTCTATAGCACTCTTACATACATATGGTACTGTACCTCAAGGAGCCTGAGCCTTACTGGATTTAGCAACAGGAAACAGAGTGGCCTTAAAACGTTGTTCAGTCTCTGTCAGCATGTTTTAACTGTATCAATATAGTTTCACTAATAGTGTGATAATGAAATGCCGTTAAAATTAAGCAATATTCAGTGTCACATATGGTATGAAAAGATGAGCTAATTGCAAGACTTTTATTGTTTGTATAGTTTGAGGAATGTCACTCTGAAATCAGATTGGACTCATTGGGTAAGAAAGCACTGCAAGTGTAAATGTAACCTCAGTCCTTCGTTTGTCAATTCTAAAGTGTATGTTTCCAATAAAGAACCTCACCTATTGAAGGCATTAGTTAGAAATGGAATGTTTCATTATGCTGGCCTCATTAAACAAAAAAGGCTTTCTTGCAGAACGTTTGTGATGAATATTAAGTTGTCAAGTGAACATAACATGTTTTAGAGTGTGCTCACTAGCTCTTGAACAGTTTTGTACTGAGAGTGTTTTAATGCAACCATGGAGAATAGCAACTGGTTTACTCTACATCCGTTTTATGCAACAGAACAGACCTGCTGCACCATACTAGCTAACGTAACCTATTACACTATAGTTTTACCAGAGCTCTTCATAGTTTTTGAAGGTTAAAATTCTTCAGTACATCTTTTTCTGTGTATTTTATTGCTGCACTGCAAGATGCTGTTCTTCACCTCAAGATTTACTTTGCCATGCCTGTCTGTAATGTTTCTGTTTTTCAGTGCCATTTCGTTTGTCAGGTCTATATCTCCAATACAGGGAACGTTTTCTTTCATAAATCAACTATTCATTCTGCATCAGTACCAAGTGTGCATTTACTATGATATTGTATTTGATTGATCTTTATTATATAAACATGTATTTTGTTAAGCCTGTGTAAGGTAATCTTAGCCATATTTGTTTTTCAGCTTTATTATATATATATATATATACCTAGAAGGTTTGTTTCCATACTCTATTACACTACAATATTTGCTTATTTTTAGCATTTCAAAAATACAGAACCTTGCTGCTGGTACTACTACAATGTTGACATTAAATCTAAAATCTACAATAAAATATGCTCAGCAAAAAGGCACAGCACACCAACATCAAAACCTCATCCTCACTGTAAAGCTGCTACGAAATGCATGCATGGACTTTAGCTGGTGAGAAGCTGGGGGTGACAAGATCCCTCTTCTATAAAAGTGACAAAATAAGTTATTATTTCCATAATTTCTGCATTGGGATATTTTTTGGCTTTCTTTTGTTCAGGTTGCAGCTGACCTACCTCGAGTATGTGTGGATCCAGGCCACCATAGGTGTCTGGGGGTGTTACAAGAAGGGGCTTAATTAATTAATAATCAATTTCATTAAGCAGTGATAATGGTGACTTGCTCAAAACGAGCGTTGTGGTGTCTCACAACAAGAAGGATCTGGGTTTGTGCAGGTGCATTTCTGTGTTGAGTGTTTATGTTCAGACAAGCTACATAAAAGTTTTAAATTATTGTTATTCAAGACAAATTGTGCACAATATTTTATTTTGAGCAAACAGAAAGGCTGGTTGCTAAGCATACAGTATTAGGATGGTACAAAGCTCTGGTGATACACAAAACAATGAGTATTCTTGGTCTTTGTTCCAGAAATTTCCAGTAGCTTGTCCTCCTCGTGGCCCCTAATCCAGTCAAACTGCAGTCTCCCGTACTGAGTTGTCCCACTGAGATCCAAAGTAGCAAAGCTGTTTTGAGCAGCCATTGGGATCACATGATGGAAGAAGGTGGAGGTCCCCTTCACAGTGTCTTTTATCTGGATCTTCTGCACCACCCTCTGATGTACCGATAGGTGCTCAGGCTGCACTGAGTGGCAGAGTGACCCTGGGTATAGGGAGCGATCGGGAAATTCTGGATGGATTCTATGGTGCTGAATTGGAAAACTGGACAGGTTAGCTTTAAGAGTATGAGATCTATTTTGGCCAGTGTTCAGATGTAGCTTCCCAGTAATATTTCCGTGGTGTGATGAATTCTTTATAGTGTCTTTGTATTTCCTAAAGAGCTTCAAAGCCTTTGGATCAAGAGTAGGCACTGCTTGCTCTGTGAAGTTCTTCTCTTTGGAGAGGAGGAGCATTTTTTCTCTGACTGGGGGACTGCCACTGGGAGCAGATTCCAGTTGGGATTGATAAGTGATTGAAGGACTAGACATCTTTGGAGGACAAGTCCAATCTTGGGGCAGTTTAGATGTATCATTGGCAATTCTGGGTCCTGCAGGTATGGTAACAAAAAGAATGTGACTACACAAGTCCTCCTGTACTGTCGATTGTTAAGGTCATTTTCACTGCTTTCAACAATCTTTCAATCAAGGCCTTAAAATTGTTAAACCGCAGAAAGTTGTTGACTGGAAAGATTAAGTTCTGGATATAACCAAATCACACAGACTTTGTACTTGCTGTAAAACTATTCTGTTCATTTGAGAAGCTTGTTTCATGATGCCAAGCATTTTCATACTGAATAAATACATAGAGGAAGCAGATTGATGACAGTAACCTCCTTTCATATGCCAGACAGGAAGTTTCACTGGACATTTGTCATCACTATGGAAATGGAAAAAAACATTGCAAAAAGGCGGCATTATAAATACTTACCGTTTGGCAAGGCAGCAGGTACTCGCTGTCTAGTGGACACAGAAATAAGTGGGGGTGCGTTGGTGTCACAGAGCTTCACGTTTTGTTTCAACACTGTCAGATCTTCAGCTCCAGTGTTGTGACCTGATGTTGAGCTAGAAAAGATGTTTTTAGATGAACTTATGCTATTTATGGGTCTTTGGGTTTTAGAAAATGCAAAAAGCATCGGACCATCGTGCATGTTTGCAGACTTTGCTGAGCCTGAACTGATGTCTTTCCTCTCAAGCTTAATTTCTTCATAATGCAATGTTCCAGTTTTTGTCTGAATGTTGTAGGATGATTTTAGGAGGTCAGTCCCAACCGTCTTGCCTTCTTTCTTCCCATCTACCCTGTCCTTTTTCTCCTCTCTTTCTTTCTGCCCCTCCACCTTTCTTTGAGGATGTTCATCTTCCTTCTTCTTCTCCTTATACTCCTTTTTTGTTACATCTGTTTTAGCCTCTTTTTTGTTTTTCTCATCTACAAATTCTTTCCTCCTCCTGTTCACATCAGCTGTCTTTTTTTCATCAGTCTCCTCCTCCTCATCATCAAACCAGAAAACCTCTGGTTTGATATCCTCCTTATTGTTTGTTGTGCTTTCCAAGCGATGCCTATGAAAGATCATATCATTCCCACTCACTGTTTGGCTGAGTACCTTCTTCTTCATCCCCCAGCTCCGGATCACAGAGTTGGGGATGTATCCATCTGGAGCTATGGGCCATTTTATAGGCTCCATCTTTAGAGATTAATCCCAGGGTTATGTTGGTCAACCCTAGTCCTCAGTTGAGAAGCAAACTCTATGGTCACTCTTGGAAACACTACAAGGTAATTTAAAACAAAATATTTATCATGTCACCTGCCACTTTTTAGCATTTTAACACCTGATAAACAATATACCTTTCTTGCCCAGTTCCTGCAGATTGTCCTGGGAGCAGGTATCAGTTGTGTTGTCCTACATTTTTCATTTTAGATCTAAACATTTAGGTTTGAATTTTAAAAGCAACAAAATAACAAAATGGAACAGTTGCATTTGATAGGAACAAGTGCTTGAAAACAAACATGAGGACACGTAGGCTCTACTGATAATAATGAGGCTGTAAAATTAATAAATGATATTCATCTCTTGTTTTCACAGTTTGAGCAGTTTCTCTGTGCATTCAGATGAGATTTTACTAGGAATACAATTGTTTACATAGTAACAGTATAGTATAATAATATATAATATGTGTCTAGCATGTCGATACAGATTATGATTATAAGATTCTTCTTCTTTTCCTTTTAGGGGTCGTCACAGCCAGTCATCTTCCTCCATTTAACCCTATCCTCTGCCTCCTTTTCTCACACCAACTAACGTCATTTCACTACATCCATATATCTCCTCTTTGGTCTTCCCCTACACCTCCTGCCTTACAGTTCTAACCTCAGCATCCGTTTACCAATATATTCACAATCTCTCCTCTGAACAAGTCCAAACCACCTCAATCTGGCCTCTCTGACTTCATCTCTAAAACATCCAACATGAGCTGTGCCTCTGATACTCAATCCCAATCCTGTCCCACCTCAACATCTTGAGCTCTGCTACCTCCAGCTCTGCCTTTTCTTCAGCGCTAGTGTCTCTAAGATGCACAGCATTTCTGGTGTCACCACAGTCTTGAAAACCTATTATGATTATAAGATTATAATCATAAAATCTTTCTGAAATTTTTTATTAAGTAATTTTGTAAAGATGTGCTCTGAAAGGCTACAAGTTACATGTTGGTTTACATGATCTACACAGTGATCTAAAAGGCGTTGCAGAAAACAATCTGCTGTTAAAAACTGACATCAAAAGTGTAAATGATATTAATTTATTTTGTAATCTATCAAACAGACATTACTTTATACATTTGTTTTGCAATTTACCCACATAATCTAACCACTATTAATTCCCCCAGGATAATTGGGACATTTATTGAAAAGAAAAAGTTGCATACTTGGGAAGTATTTATTCAATTGTTACATGTTATTTATTTTCTATAAATTTCAGACAATTCTACCATGTGGGATTTGTTGCTTCTGTCAGTGAATTTGATGTTAATGATGTTGTTGCTGTTTTCTGATGTGTAGGTTGTCTAAGATGCACTGAACAAAATACTGGGGAAACTGTGAAGCAAGTCTTTACTTAAAGACTCTGTGTATTTATGGCACCCCTACAAATATGAGTTATATTATATTAAGTTTGAAACAAGAAACTTGTGATTGTCTTGGAAAGCTGACTGATGCTTTCTGACGTTCATCACTAGAAGCTACTGTACGAGTGGGGAGACATTGCTTTCATTCCAAGAGGCACTCACAACAACACAGCCACTCAAGCATCTCTCAATCTTCAATGCAATTAACACCTGAGATAAAGAAGTTCTTCATTCTTACATGCTGTTAAAAGTAACGATCCTCTGTTTCAATATTTTTACTTCCAACTAAAAGAAAGGTTTATAAATAAATACAAATAAACACGGAATACATATTTTTAGAATAGGATTAGTTACTGCTACCTGTACACTTGAATAACATGTAACAAACACTGATAAATGCTGGACCAGAATCAAGGTGCTACTGTATGATTGTCAATACCGTACTGTAAATTGTGCTGTTTTGGTGGCATCTGTGCCATTATTCATTAACCCAACATAGTTGGGTTGACATAGTCTACTGTACACGTGGCACCACAACAGAGACAACATGGGGGCCAGGGAAGTTTAATAATGAGCTTTTGAGAGAGCACATACTGTATCTAATTTTAGGTTCTCTTCACTCTGCAGGTCAGCGTGTTAGAAAAATGTGGTGCTTTGAGCTACGGAGTTTGTTCACAGAAGTTCAGAAATCATCATCAAAACAATAAAGCACAAGCTTCTGCAGCTGCAGTGCAACTGTTCAAATTCTCCTTTGCATGTGCACATAGCTGTTGTTTTTTTTATGTATTTAGAGCAACTGCAGTTCACATTGTTTTAACTGCACTCCTGTCTCAATGAAGTGGTGGCTAAGCTAATGCATACAAACACTTCCCAACAATGTCTCTAGGCTACTCTTACATGCTACCTTGCTGTTACAACAAGAAAATTACTATACGCTATAGTATTCACTATATAACATGACAAAAGGGTGGTTAACTCTGAAAAACACATTATCCTAATGTCCAGATGTCAACTAGACAGATGTCAACTGATAACTGCTTGTTATCTAAAGCATCCAGAAGAGAGAAGCTGAGCAATGATGGGCAAGTGAGCATTCACATAATGTGATCAAGTCCTGTTTACTCAGATGTTACACTACTCTTAAATATTTGACCTTTCATGCTCTCAAATCTTTTTTTTTTATTAGTATACTTTCATTTGGGGGAACGTCATGTCAAGAGAAGCCTTGACATCATGATCTATATAATTTAATCCTGCTCTGTGTTTGTATGGTGTGTAGATCCCCATGCAGCCGGGATTTGTGCAGAAAAGCAGCACCGTTATGATATACTATACATGATATGTATGTTCTATAGTCTCATTACATTTTGAAAAATAACTATAAACTTATTTCACATATTTTGAACTTAAATTATGCATACATTTATTTCCCCCACATCAACCAGCCTAAATGTAGCTGCCACATTTTACCACTGGTGTACATTTAGAGATCTACTACTACTACTTTGCTATTTGTTTATTTTTTTACTTTTAAACGAGAATCTAAGATCTAAGAACACTAACCTCCGCATTTGAGCTTTAACTGATATTACAAAGCAAATGTAACCCTGCTTACTTTATGACTTACTTTCATGTCTGGGAAATTTGTTTTCTTGCTAATCATGCACAAAAACATCAACGCTACAGTAATTTCACAATATGTCCTGAGACAGATGAAAATAGTATGGATGAACTGAACGTTAATGAGTGCTCTCCCAAACACTCAGCCATAAAACTCCTAATTACCCCAAATCATCAATTATTCTTGCTAAAATAAAACACATATTGAAATGTGCAGTCCATTTACCCACCATTCTGCAAATGGCACACAGCTTCTCATTTACAAACAAAAAACAGTGACTCAAGTCACCAGCTTTGTGATGAGGTCCAAAGGATCTGAAATGTTTATTGGTGTAAAGTATCAGGTAGGGGAAGCAGGAATCAGTCAGATGTCATTCTTGCAGAAGAATTTCTCTCCAGTCAAAGGTGGGGTTTGGTCCGTGTGTGAGGGGGAGGATGGGAGGGTCCACTAACTGCCACACTCCTGTCTCTCCCTGCTCTTCACACGAGCAGAAGCCCAGGTAGGGAATCTGAAGATCAAACGAGGAATTAAGAGTTAATGCAAAAGGGTTTCAAGGAAATTGTAAAAATACCTAAAAAAAAACAATGCAATAATAAATCAGAAAAAAAAAAATCAACAACTATTTTCACTATATTTCATTTTAGGGGATTACTAATAGTTGACACTGTTGCTTAGAGTCATGTTGCCACTCAACTTTATTATGATGTTCCTTACTGATGTCCACAATGTGATATTTGTTTTTCATCCATGTTTTGATTTGTGATGGTGGTTGGAATTTTCGTTGTATATCAACTTTACACATCAGTGTTGTGATATTTTGCATAAGCGTCACACTGTGCATCTGCATTTAATACTGTAAATACAATGTTTGCCATTAATCGCCAACCCAACAAAAAGAACGCACAACGTCAGTTTCAATCCACACACAAATCTGTTAAATCTAGTGAAGAGAAATATGCAAAAGGACAAAAATAAAATCTCCTATCAACGGACCTTTCGGACTACTTGGATAAAGTCCTTAGCGCTCTGTGGGCTGCGGCCCTGCAGCTGGCGTGTGCAGGCCTCTAAGGAAGACGCGTGGGCTACAATCAGCACGTTGTTTCCTGCAGAGAGTGGACACCCAGGCAGGATGCAGCATCAGCAGAAGACAATCAAACAAGAATGGAAAAATTCACCTACATAAATACAACGGCTTACCAGTGTTTTTGCAGTCTGACAGGATATCTTTGGTGACTTGGTAGCTTCGACTCATATAGTTCTCATATGATTCAGACACAGTGAGCTTGTTGATAGGGATCTGAGGTCTGCACAGAAACCAGAAAACTCATCACACACATAAAACTATTGAGGCCACCGTGAGTTGCAGTACTGGTTAGCATTGTACAGGTGTATCTAATAAAGACACCAGTGAGCCTATATTCACTCAAAAAGCCTTTTCATTTTCTTTTGTAAATGTAACATGTGTTTTGCCCAGAGGTGTTTGTATCACCTGTATGTTGTGTCCACACTGAAGTGGGCTGCAGCCAGGTCTGTGGGGGGTATCCATGCAGGCAAGGAGCTTCCAGAAACCCACTTTGTCCATTCAAAGAGCCCCGGTTCCACTCGAACCTTCAGCTTGCCATCCTGTTGTAGACCTGTTTACACAAAGACAACCTTCCACGTCTGAGAAGAACTAGAATTCAGCGAGTTGCACTTCGTTACTGTTTTTTTAAAACAGCAAATGTCTGTGAAACAGTGAGTGACTGGAAATGGCTGCATGTCCTTACCTTTCAGAATGTTCTGTGCAGTCTGAACACATCGCAAAGAGGGAGAGCAGTAGACAAAATCTATCATTGTGTTGCTCTCTAACAGGGCCTCACCTGGAAAATCACATATTTACAGTAAAGAAAATGTCAGACTGGTCTAAACTGGTGGTGTAAATTACATATATGTACACACCAACTAGTTGAGCCTGAATGGATCCTAACACAGTGATAGGAGCGTCCATGTCATAGTCTCTTTGTCCTCCCCACAGTGGCAAACTGGAAGGCATGTTCAGATTTGAACGTACATATTTACCTGCAAAACAACACAAACATACATAAACATACTGTACAGTTGAGTTTTTAAAAGTCTATTAAACAATAAATATATTAGTGTGTGTAACACTCAGAAATCTCAGTCTATTCCTGAAATGAGATTCTTTTCTGTAACTTTCGATCGAAGACATGCTTTGCTAAGTTAACCTGAGCAGAAGGCTGCAGCTGCTCACCTTTACTGTCTGAGCACAGCGACAGCCACTGTTTGCCAAAAACCACGTCCATCCTTTCACCATGCCGACACACAAACAGGCTGCGCTTGGGCTGCCGGGAGTGACCACCACTCAGCCGCAGAACCTGCTGCGAATGAAAGGCTTCGCTAAATGAAAGGGTAATATAAAAATAAATACACAATTGTCGGTTCTGAGTGTAGAGTACCTGCATAGGATGACAAATGAGACTGAGTGTGGGTGTGTCTCCAGGACTCGTGTTGTCGTTGCGTCGGCTATCCAGCAGTCCATCAAACACCCACCGCTCCTTACTGGCTTTATCACTGGGCCCACAGCTGAAGAAAGAATGGGAGCTGTGGCGAATAAGGAGAACTGGGATTATTTATGCAGGACAAACTGGAAAAGTTTGTTCACTAACAAACTACTGTAGGAGTGTAATGACATCAACAAATGACTATGCAAGTCCACTAAAAGGTTAAAGGTGAGCTTGTTCTTTTTTTATATTGAAAGTGCTGTGCAGGTAACAAATTGTACAGGAAGAGGGAAACTGGGAGACGGTTTGCCATTATTTGTTGTTTATATGCTGTTTAAAACATATATGACAAAGGATAACACATGACAGTAAGGTCTAGTGTACTGTATAGTAACTACAAGGGAGTGCAGAATTATTAGGCAAATGAGTATTTTGACCACATCATCCTCTTTATGCATGTTGTCTTACTCCAAGCTGTATAGGCTCGAAAGCCTACTACCAATTAAGCATATTAGGTTATGTGCATCTCTGTAATGAGAAGGGGTGTGGTCTAATGACATCAGCACCCTATATCAGGTGTGCATAATTATTAGGCAACTTCCTTTCCTTTGGCAAAATGGGTCAAAAGAAGGACTTGACAGGCTCAGAAAAGTCAAAAATAGTGAGATATCTTGCAGAGGGATGCAGCACTCTCAAAATTGCAAAGCTTCTGAAGCGTGATCATCAAACAATCAAGCGTTTCATTCAAGATAGTCAACAGGGTCGCAAGAAGCGTGTGGACAAACCAAAGAGCTGCAACATCACTGGAGTGCCCAAAAGCACAAGGTGTGCAATACTCAGAGACATGGCCAAGGTAAGAAAGGCTGAAAGACGACCACCACTGGACAAGACACACAAGCTGAAACGTCAAGACTGGGCCAAGAAATATCTTAAGACTGATTTTTCTAAGGTTTTATGGACTGATGAAATGAGAGTGAGTCTTGATGGGCCAGATGGATGGGCCCGTGGCTGGATTGGTAAAGGGCAGAGAGCTCCAGTCCGACTCAGACGCCAGCGAGGTGGAGGTGAAGTACTGGTTTGGGCTGGTATCATCAAAGATGAGCTTGTGGGGCCTTTTCGGGTTGAGGATGGAGTCAAGCTCAACTCCCAGTCCTACTGCCAGTTTCTGGAAGACACCTTCTTCAAGCAGTGGTACAGGAAGAAGTCTGCATCCTTCAAGAAAAACATGATTTTCATGCAGGACAATGCTCCATTACACGCGTCCAAGTACTCCACAGCGTGGCTGGCAAGAAAGGGTATAAAAGAAGAAAATCTAATGACATGGCCTCCTTGTTCACCTGATCTAAACCCCATTGAGAACCTGTGGTCCATCATCAAATGTGAGATTTACAAGGAGGGAAAACAGTAGACCTCTCTGAACAGTGTCTGGGAGGCTGTGGTTGCTGCTGCACGCAATGTTGATGGCGAACAGATCAAAACACTGACAGAATCCATGGATGGCAGGCTTTTGAGTGTCCTTGCAAAGAAAGGTGGCTATATTGGTCACTGATTTGTTTTTGTTTTGTTTTTGAATGTCAGAAATGTATATTTGTGAATGTTGAGATGTTATATTGGTTTCACAGGTAAAAAGAAATAATTGAAATGGGTAAAAATGTGTTTTTTGTTAAGTTGCCTAATAATTATGCACAGTAATAGTCACCTGCACACACAGATATCCCCCTAAAATAGCTCAAACTAAAAACAAACTAAAAACTACTTCCCAAAATATTCAGCTTTGATATTAATGAGTTTTTTGGGTTCATTGAGAACATGGTTGTTGTTCAATAATACAATTAATCCTCAAAAATACAACTTGCCTAATAATTCTGCACTCACTGTAGTTAAGACAAATGCCATAATACTTTTATAATGGTTCAGAAATTAAAGGACAGAAGGTTAATGAAGTATGAAAAAACTCATCAAATGATAACGCACCCATGGAGGACCCAGGTATCAGACTCATTGGCCAGGCCAACATAATTCTCCGGTAGGAGACCTGACAACCCTGTGGCCAGCGAGGTACCGTACAACCAGCCCTCACTGGTATTAGTTTGCTCCACTGGAGCCATGAAGACAAAATCTCCAGGAACCAGCTCCATCTCATCCTCGTTCTGAGGGATGTATGGGTACATCACTCGCAGAGTCTGCATGTGTCATATATAAAGTTACTGTTACGTATATATTACAGTCACAGTGTCACAGTAGCATGTTTTGAGTCATAAGTGACAGCTACCTCGTGATTAGCGAAACGAATGTCCCGGGAAAACAGGACAGCCAGCCAATCGCAGCCCAGCTTGACTTCAATGCCTTTGGCAAGTTTCTCCAGTGATGCAAGGTGATCAGAGGGGAAGTTGTAGGCCAGAGTGACATGCAGCTGCTTCTTGTGAGATTCCACATGCACTTCTGAATTAGAGATCATCTGTTAGTTTTATACATGGTTCTGTTTACTGAGGTCACACATACAATATGTAAAAGACACTGCAAAATATGTCAGCCTGCAATATGGTTATAATCAAAAACAGCTGTAAATTAATAGGTTGAACAAAACAACTGATATGCAGTCTTCTCTTTCTCATCCAATAAAGATATATGCAGTCCATTTCTGGACTGTGGTACAGGACATGACTTTCTGCCATCTAACTTCACTAAAAAGTAAAGTTACACTTTTAAGAACTTCTTAAAGTAAAAAAAACAAACAATTGCCAAATCTATTGACTATTTCATCAAACTGAGGCAAATTAAACTTTTTTAAGTTCACTCTAATGCCTCTGACTCCTTCACGGTTCGCTTTTAGTTTGTGTGGCAAATACCAGCAGCACCATCAAGTTAATCTATAAGCAGCTGAAGAGAGGTGTTAGCTGGTTAGCAGGTACCATTACTATGTGAATGATGTACCATTCCAGGTAAATGAGTTGTAACAGTAAGGTACATAGGTAGACACGTAATTTCCATGCCAGGACTCTCAACTACACTCTCTCTCTCTCTCTCACACACACACACATTTCCTCCCCACACACACACTTACGCAAATTATCATCATCAATATCTGCTGAGTAAACCCAACACTCGACATTTCCACATATAATACAGACGTCAGGCTCTTATCTGTCACTTAACAAAGGAGCAGAAACATGACAGAGCATCAGCGTTAAAACCACAGCCTCTAATCGGACTTGGCACATAGCTGCCTCAAATACCGTTTGGCTGGCATTCTCGTTTTGGCCTGTGTTTGAAAAACAGTTACAGGGCAGATTTGAGTGAGAGCTTTATTAATCCAGCCTGAGGGACATCCACACCGCGAAAGCTGCTACAAAGTCCACGGCAAATATGATAAACTGAAGCTGACACGTTGCAACGTTAGGAAGTGACAGCGACAGAAAGTAAGGCCCAAGACATTCAGACTTCAAAAAAGGGGATTGTGAGTATGTGGCACAGCCTGTGATTCCTACCTGCCTTGTTGGCTGCCTCGGTGGCAAAGTCAGCTGCAAACTGCTTGAGGACATCAGCTGACTGCTCTCTGACGAAAAGCCCAATAAAGTTGGATGATGTGTAGAGTTCTAGGGGAAGTGGGCTGGGAAATCGACCTCGCCACTGCTGTACAGTCGACTGAAGGGCCTCACACAGAGCTTCAACTTTGTGGTCTGCACACTGGTAGAACAAAAGGAGTTGTTACACATACAGGTCCTCTGAAAGCATTACAACCAGAGGCCAGTCACATTCAACCGTCTTCTAAAACTCACCATGAAGAACTGACAGAGAGTGATGTGAGGGAAAATGTTGTGCGCTTTATTTTTGCCACAAGTGACTTGGCTCTGCTGCCAGAAGTGAGAGAGCTGGTTCTGTAGTGGACCGCTGGGTCGCAGGTACAGGACGAACTCTCTGGGCAGAGGGTCATCCAGGAAGGGGTCGTCCACATGTGAAAAAAGCCTAGAAGAGATGGAAGTGAAGGAATCAAGGGAAAGGAACCAACTAGAAATTTGTGCCTTTGTTTCCTTGTGGCACACAAATAACGACTGGGCAAGGAAACAGCGCAGAGTGCAGTTATTTCTGCATATGAGCAGTTCACTGCAGCTCACACACTCCAGCCCTACAGCTCATTTATAATTGGCCACATTCCCGTTTTAAAATGTGATTCTAGAGCAGAAAAGTTTCTCCTCTTTGTTTGATGCCTGCAGTTGTTACAGTGAAACATTTGAACAAACCTTTAGATTTATTTTTTGATCAGAGCTACATTATATCAGACATTGTGTTAGTGACAATGTCCATTAAACACAGCTGAAGATTGGCAGCAGTGCAGAGACATTTCCACAGTCTCCCCCTTCTGATCTATCAGTACGTTTTGGAACATCCCTATTTTTCACTGTGAGAGTTCACTGTGTTTGCGTGTTCCCCTGTGTCTGTGTGGGTTTATCAAGGTACTCTGATTTCCTCCCACAGTCCAATGACATGCAGTCTCACCCTGTGAAAGCTGGGATAGGCTCCAGCGACCCGTGGCCGGTACGAGGATAAGCAATTCAGATTATGGATGAGCTGTCATTCTTGGGGTAAATGGCACATGATCTGCACTTCTTTTACCTTGGTTGGTACAAGCGTCTCATTAACCCATTCGCACACACACAAATTCACA
The DNA here is from genome assembly GCA_030770545.1 of Macropodus opercularis. NCBI lineage: Eukaryota > Metazoa > Chordata > Actinopteri > Anabantiformes > Osphronemidae > Macropodus > Macropodus opercularis. Next base: position 3,590,583 of record CM061110.1, read on the forward strand.
CACTGGTGGCAGAGCTATATTGCTGACAGTCTGAAGAAGGGAGCCTTTATTTATCAAACTTTAACAACTGATTAATAATAACATTCATTGATGCCATTCTTTTCAACCCCTTTACCTTTTTATATATTGAGTATTTAATGCACAATCTCAACATTTTATTGACACTCTTCTACAGGAGAGGGCAGTGTAACACACGTTTTTTTTTACTTGTAAACGTGTCAGTGCTTGTTGTTTTAACTTACCAGTCGCACGCTGCTTGTACACTCCGGCCTCCCGTTGATACCAAAGCTTTCAGTCTATAAGGCAGAAGAGAGAGAAAAAATAAATAAAATAAAATTCTATCTACAGTAAATGAATGAAAATATAGCATTCTCTGAAGTATATAAGTATATTTTATTCTGAAAAGTGTGAAGAAGAGATGTGTTCACCAGTGGCACAATTTCTGTCTCCGGTCTGCGGCTTACTAATAAAAATAATCATGAATGTGACCTTTATCTAATAAATAAATATTTACATATCACATTTCCTTGGTTTATTATTTAATACTGGGAAAAATTAGCTTTATGATAACAATAGTTTAAAACTGGTGTTCAATTTTCAGCAAACGAATTACGAATAATTTTACCTGTCATCGTTTCATTGTTATGCAAGAGAATGTTACACTGATGGTCAGTGCGCGTAGTTTATGGCCCTGTGTGAAACTTCTCAGCAATATCTTGCGTTAGGTAACAGTGTTGCAACTTGTCATCGCAAATCAATGCCAGGAAGTTTTGTTTTAAAATAATTTTTTCCATTTACACAATCTGACCCAAATGGCTGGAGCGTGTCAGTGAGTATGTGCGTCTGTCACAGTGAGTACAGCACAGACAAAAAAAACATGCAAATAGTGGAGGCAGGACAATACGGGTCACAAGTCAGAGGAAGCTTTTGTTCCTCGTAAGCTTCAACAAGACAGCCTGGAAGGTGATACATATGTAGGCAGACGTTGTAGAAGAGGCAGTATCGTTACAAGTATGTCTAAACCACAGAGGGTGACTCCTCTTAACCATATTAAGGACTCCCTGTTAGTATTGAAACAGATGAATCACAACATTGATTCATCTGTGTGGTACGCCAACACTGAACAGTCTCATAGTTTTCACTGAAAAAACTTTATTCATCCATTGTACTCTGGAGGAATCAATTGCTCATCCTTCATTTAGTCGTAGCCAGCAAAATATTGCTTATTCCACATTTTCCTGGCAGAATGAATGTTTAATCAGGTGGCGTAATCTGCTGCGTGACGACAAGTTTTCCTCCCTAAAAGGACTTCATTAACCATAAGACTAGTCTATCTATTCATGCCTCCGCTCATACCTGACCAACAGCTGAGGCTTGTCTGGTAAGAAAGATCATCAGATTGTTCATAACAGAGTCACAGAATCTAATTAAGAACCACTCAGAATGTGAGAACTTGTTCATACTAATGTGGGTCTGTCTCTACTTCAGCATCGAGAGTGAGACTTCTTGAACTGCTATTTTGTCTTCTTATTGTTATAAGGGACTATTATTCACGTCTTTGCACAAGCCTCATGTAAAAAAAGTAACAGAATTGCTCAGAACCAGTAGCATAAAAACTCTATTTGTATAAAAAAACCCAAATGGAAATAATATAAATGTTGTTTGAAATGTTATGGGTTTTTGTACCATTTAAGACGTTCTTAAACTCCACACTAAATTTAGCGTCAAGAACTTTTTTTTTTTTGACCTGTCTCAAGTGTCTGTGTCTGATCTTCTGTGACTCGTCAAGAGAGGGCAACCATACTCGAGTTCAAATGTCAAAGTAAAACTGTTGACACAAAATGCAAATCGTATCTACGAAGGGAAAAAGCACCTGGACTTCATTATGCAAATGAGCTCAATAAGCAACATTTCTGACCAGAGCAGAGAGTTTACTGGTACACTAGAACCGGCTGCGTCCCACAGGTGTGTAACCTACCGCACTACTGCATATGTGTGTGACAGAATCTGAAAGGAGGAACAGAGAACCACTTTAACACACAGTCACTGATCAGCCAGAGTGATCTACACCACGTATGGTGCTATGCATTTAATTAGTGGTGTTGAGTTAAATAATATGTAACTATATAATACTACAGCAGAAGGAAAATACTACAGCATCAGTGCATGCTGCATATTGAAAACATCAAAAACATCAAATTAGTTTGTCATTACATAAAGAATGGAGCAGTATTTCTTTCCCTTTGCTTTTTCATTTGTTGAAAAGAAACTGATAGAAGTATTAAATGTGGAAATCACTACTAAATAAATGTTTGATGTGTTCTGAGTATCTGATGTTTGCATCCCGACTGATTGTCTAAATGACTGATCTGTCATTTCAGGTTTGTCAACACTTGACACGTTTTCAAACTCTTTAACCCTAACAAAACCATTAATAAGAATAAAACAAGACATGGAAGGCGTAATGTTAGCACCTCTGTTCCATCTTGTTTGAGGAAGTCTACATTTCAGCAACCACAGCCAAACTTGTGCAACAGTCTATCTCTACACAACAACGCAAAAAAGAAGGCATATTTTGTAAATTCACATCTATTCAGTAAAGACTTAATAGCTGGGACCCATGTGCTTTAGCTTTGGGTCTGTTTTGCGTCTGAGAATATAAAGTCTGACTATTAACCTAACCAGAACACATTCATAAATCTTATAATGACCAAGAAAACCTTCACTGACACTTCTATGCTGCTATTTCCAGTCACCGGAGGTGATTCCACATTAACAGAAAAGTAACAACTGTTAACGAGAACAGGTTTCCAAAAGTGTTAAAAACACCTGACTGAGTTTCAAGAACTGAGGTCTGATGCGAAAGTCAAAGTCAAAGCCCTTTTATGCCCCTATGGTGAAGAGCAAGTGCTACGTTTATGAAATTACTACAGCTGTATGAATAAATAAGTAAAAAATACTCAAAGACTAGGCAGGTACTGCTACTGAGCTAAAGTCAGGTCAGTTAAGCAAACAAAAATTATAGTTCAGTATTTGATGAAATGTTGTCTAAGAGCCCGGAGGTCACACACCTTCAGCGCTGAGTCCCTGAACTCCAACCTAAATCTTGCAAAAAATAGTAGTTCTTTAAATAAACTGTCTGTAAAGAGGTAAAAGTTGATCTAAAACAAAAGCAGATTATTCTTTTTTCAACAGTTCTTGAATCATGTCTTTAAAATAACAACAGAAACTGAAAATATATTTGGATTCCCCCCGACAACCTATGTTTTTTCAGCTCTAGCTGCCTCTCAGGGTTTCCGTAGCTGTGGGTTGATGTATCATAAGGCAGACCTTGGGCTGAGTCAAACTTGTCGATTAGCAGTCAGTGGGGACTCCAGGAGGATCCTGTGCAAATAGAGCACAAGCTTTTTGGGAGTAAACTAAGTTCAGTTTGAATTATGAAAGAAATCAAGTCTAATCTATGTAGTCTGGCCTGACGTTTGTTGATCAAAGCAGGAGAGGATCTTTTAAGTTGAGTGGGAAGGGCCTCGCTAAATCCTCAAAGGCCTGTTTCTCACTATTCCCTTAGTTCCCATGATGCAACACAAGCATTGCACGCATGCTTTCAACATTCTCTTGATTTTAATGCTGCAGAGAGTAATCTCTACAGTATTTATTTAGAAATGCATTGTTAACATGTTTAAATATGTCGGCTGGGTATCATAGTATATGATTATAGGATTGTTAGTTAGAACGGCTGTGTCTCTGTGGTTCCAAATGAGAGCAGCTATAGTGAAGAACACGCGGTATGTGAACCATAAAAGCAAATGAGGGTTGTTTTGATGTTTGACCACTTTATCTTATTTTATATAATGAAATTCAATACAGTCCTATTGCCCAGAACTGCCAGCACTAACTAAAACAAGGTCATCAACAACATCTTGAAACAGCATTACAAGCTTGATGGCCATTTAAATTTATTCATTTGGGGTTCAGAGAGGTGAGACTGAAGGTGGTTGGCACATGCTTGTGTCCTCAACAAACGCAAAGAAGGAGAATATAATATGAAAGGCTGAATGAAAGAATCCATAACCCGGAAGAATAATTTTATTTTACTACTGTATGCACCACTAAGGAACTTCTATAAGAGTTAGTGTCATGAGTGGGTGTCATGTTTCACAACACCTATACTAATATAAGCAAAGCAAAAGCCACAAGTTCCCATTTATATTTCATTCTTTCAGTTAACTATGAAATGTGCGTATATCTCATTATGCAACCTGACATGACAGCTGTCGGAATAATAGATCTTAAAATGCACCTTAATCATTTTTGACGTCACGAGTGAAAAAAGATTATTTGAAAAAAATAACTGAATACAGGTTGTGAAAGCCACACTGGTTAACCTTTCTGGAAAACAGTAAAGAGTATCAAGGTCAAATCACTTACAGTAGCTGTTAAACCTATTATGTGAAACATAACTGTCTCCTGCTTCAGATTAAGTACCAATTTGTGAGGATGTACAAGTGTGACAACTATGGCAATGTTAGGTACTTAATAACCTCGTACAGACTTTATCTAACACCTCAAAGTTATTTATTGTGAAAGAAATTTGCTCATTCTCGCCCACGAAGATGTGAAAGCAAATTTTCCAACCATAGAAAGATCCTCTGTTAACAGCTCAACCCACTAAGTGACAGGAAGAGAAACAGACAAGGCAGCGAGCAGTCCACCCACACAACACAACACAACACAACACTGCTCAGACCTAACATACCACATTACATAGAACATAGCTGGCAATCATAATAAGTTAAATGAAATTCATTTCAGTTTATTTATATAGTGACTATTCACAGCAAAAGTAATCTCAGGGCATTTTTAAAGAAACGCCAAATAATCCCAACTGCAAGACACTTATAGTTACAGATATAAAAGTTGAATATATAATAGATAGACGTAGATATTGTATAACAGATAGATATAACAGTTGAAACATACAGTAAACATACAGTATTTATAAATACTGTAAGCTGTTAATTAAAAAATATTACATTCCATTTAACACAAACAGAGAAACAAAATGATTATTTGTTCCTGCTTATTTATTTTTTCTTTATAACAACAACAGCCACCACTGGTAAAATCCACTGTTTATGACAGATAGTTTCCCAGCAGCGTCGTTAAGCTTTCATATAAAGGGAAAGTTTAACCTAATCCTGCTATTTCTAACGCAGTTCAATAGCAGATAAATAACATAGCAACATCGTCTTAAAAACCTTTCTTTAAAATTATTTCTGTCTTTGTTTGGCAGCTGTAACAGAATTGCGTATTGCTTGGTTTGTGCTTGATTTACCTGCAGATAGCACAAAACTACTTATAGTAAACAAGCTTTAGCTTATGACCTGAATACAAATACAGAACAGTGTCATATTAAGTGAAACACAATGCATACTGTTTTCTAGCTGATGTGACTTCCTAACCTTGAGTGCAAGTAACAATTAATGTTTAGCAGGAAAAGTAATGAATATTTTCAGTGGTTTATTCATTAATATATTAAAGGTGACCATATCTGAAGTTGCACACGCCACATAACCCATAAATAACTTTTATAGATATTATTTCTGAAATGTAGAGGCTTAAATAACAGTCGTCCTTCATCTAACACAAAGTTGTGATTTAGTGGCCATCATGGAGTAACACCCCCCCCCCATCAATATGGAAACCTTGAGCTGTCTTTACTTTTTCACCATTATTTTCCAAACTGCTTAGTTGTAACCCCCAAGATGTTCAGCCAAGTTGTACTTAAACTGTGACTTTTGAGCATCAATCAAAAAGCTTTTGAGAATAGTTTCCATTTGTTGTACCTGAGCGAAATATTCACAAAGACAGAGTCACATTTGATCTGTAAGCCACAAGTTTTGACATTTGAGTCAGTGTTGGCTAGAGACTAATACTACAACTTTAAGAACAAGCACAATTCTGCCTTGGCTAATGAGGTGTAGTGCAGCATCGTGCACATTGTTTATTGTGTAGCAGATGCATCAGGCTGCTGTGTGACCGTACAATGCTGTAATAGTAGATAGTGTGAAATTCAATTCTGCTTTTGGTGCCAGAGAAGTTTGACCCCAAAAGACATGTCAGTCTGCTTCTGCATGCAGCTGCTGTTACTGCGCAACAGTTGTTCCACATGGGTGTGATGAAGTTCAAAAGACAGAACTATTTAACAAATAATTTAATAACTGCCAGAACCAGTTGCTTGGACAGTGATGATTCAGGAGGCTTTGAGCCCCTCCCTGCACTGACAACTGCTAACACACGAGCAAACAGGCACTGACACTACCAGTTGACACAATACGAAGCTTCAGTTTGCACTAAAAAAATGATTCTGTCAACTGTTGGATGTGATGATTGTGATGTGATTATGATGTGACTGCTGTTACATCACGCTTTTCACGGGAAGCTTTTAACCCAAATGCAATGCACTGCAACATTTAATCAGATTAAATACATACACATGATAATATATTTACCGAGATAACTCAGCCATCTGCCAGTGTCATGTTGTTTATCAGCTGTCCAGAATTTACATACAGCCCAAATGGGCTCACCCATCTGAAAGGAAGCACATGCTCACAAACCACCCACTCTCGGGGAGCCTCTGTCAGCTGAGCAATTGTACCACTGTGGGAAATCCCATAGTGCTACATGCATCCTCACACTTCCTGTTTAGCCCTAACTCAAATCTGACAACATGCGCTCCCCCCCCACACACACACACACGCACACACACTTATATATACATGTAAGCTGCTTTGGTATTTCTGCTAGTCTGGCAGAAGTGTGCGTGAGTTCTGTGAGACTTTGTTTCTATACTGAACCAGTATTGTGCTGTGTGTGGCGGATGGGGATACAAACATCCGTCCTCACAATAACACAATTATCTTTTTCCTGTGTTACTCTACATAGCTTCAGGGAGTCTTCAGTTACACTGCTTATAGTTTATATTTTGTGCTCAAATAAAATATGCACATGCCTTCCACCTTCCTAAATTTTGTTCAATGCTTCGATGACAAAATAACCACATACTATTACTGTAAAATTTTAAATCAATGGTTATAAAAAAATTTAATTAAATCTACTTTCAACTTGTTACAATTTAACAATGTAAGTTTTCTGTTACATACTTTGTGTGGTATTTCTTCTGGGCTTTTACTGTTAACTTAGTGATGCAAAAGTGGTAGATTGCATGTGGGAGAGTATTTTAACACTGGTCTAGAAGTGCAGGTCAAATGTGAAAATATTCAAAATGAACTACTTGCACTTTCACTTAAGGTAAGTGTTACATTTCAGTACTTTTAGCACCTCTACCAATTTTATTGTCTTCGGCAGTAGTGTAGCTTGCAGGTAGTACCGCTATTTTTGGCTACGTTGGATAGTGCTCAGCATTAAAGTAAACATTTGGGAGCATCATCTGGCCAGAGCTACACACAAACCAGATGCCCTTACAGGAAAACAACAACTCTTTGAAGTGAAAAAAAAAGTTGCTTGATGGTCACTAAAGCAAACAGGCACCTATGGAGCACAAACTAAACTGGAAGCTAAATTTTGTCTTTGCAACATCTAAATAACAATTCAAAGGAACCTTTTGACATTATTTGTAGAGCAATGACTCTGATCTATGGGGAGGAGTTGTTATTCATGATCAAAACAAACTCAGGGTTTAAAGCCTTTTGCTGGCATCTTCAGGCAAATAATAATCATCTCCGTCATTTTGGTGTTGTTTGTCCTTCTAAATCATTAATCCTAATTGGTCCTTGGAGATAAAAATACATTCAGCACGCTCCAGCCACTCAAACCCACAGGGACTGCCCAGTCACTCATTACGTATATATTACATGCACATGTGTCTATGTACAGCTACATTTCAGGTAAATAGTAGATACAGTACTTATTGTTTTTTTTATATTGCTTTTTTACTGTATTTGTATATTAAGTCATCCAGCTGATTTGCTGCAACTGAAGTGGGAGGAAGTATGGGGCAGGACACTGGTCCAAGAGGGAAGGGCTTCCTGTCACATGAAGTGAACATGTGGGCAGACGGCAGGAGCTGGAAGACGCTGGCTGCTGGAGCTGCTCTAGACGCTCTGTTGGCAACTATAGGCACAGATGGCCTTCTGATCTGTTGGCACTTAACACACACGCACCCCAACACACACACACACACACACATGCACACATAAAAACTATGAGAGATAGATTGCATGAGCACATGCTAAAAGCAACAAACTGAGCACATTTTATTATTGTTATATTGCATCCACAGACTGACAGACTAACACACACTTGCACGTGCATGGACTCTACATAAAATTGGGCAGAGATTAAATGCAACATCAAATCTACTTTAGTTCTTGATCCTTTCATCTCTGTAGTGCCCTCTTTTACAAAGCCAAAATAAAAACAGCAACAATAATCACACAGCAATAATCTGTGTTCACAGATTATTTGTTGGATGCTACTGTATGTGTGTGGTGAGTGAACGAGAGGCTTTCTGTGACAGATGTAACACGGAATAAAGGCTCGTTCTTATTTTCCGCAACGCTGCTACCTGAATTTGGCAGAACTGTAGCAGAAAGCATAAAACAACCTGACTTCACTTTTATTTTGCACTCTGAGCAGTAGCTGCAAGTTTGCTTCCTGCCCACCAGGCGTAAAATAAAACAGAGAAAAGCTAAATTAATTTTTAAAATGTGCTGGAAGTTTTGGGTAACACAGCTGAATAATGATAGTTTGAAAACTGACACTGATGCCTTCAGAGAGAACTGGCATGCTTTTCCATTGAGTTACTGTTTCATGTTGATATTTTCTGAATAAAATGTATAATTGATGGGAAGAAAGTGATGTCTACGCATATATAATAAATGACACTGTAATATATATATGTATATATCATCTTAGCTAAGTGACAAGTGTGTAAGCGTCAAAAGTTCAAGTTGAGACTGAAATCATTGTTGGCAGTGAGAGACAACTGTAAAGTTAATTTTCTTCTAATTTCATCTGCATTCTCACATTTTTCATTTCTGTAAATATTAAGCAGCTCCTCACGCAGAAAACTGCGCACAGGCAAAAAGCATTTTCCAAAACACATGGTTAATTGTTCTGATCGTTGCAAACAGTGCTAATTACTTGTTTTAGTAGCATTTGTTCAATTTGGATATGAGCAAAAGGAGCCTAGCAAGGACGTAAAATAAATGGAGGCAGTTTGTCTTTTCTAAGAAATTGCATTTGCTTGTGAATAATTTATAATGCAAACCTTCCTACACACTGGCACTCTCACTAACTTGAATTTCCTTCAGCCCTGCTGAGAAATTTTAGTGGAGACAACGGTTCCATAATCTGATAGTGCTGTCCGCTTCCTTGCTTCCGGACAGAGCTTCAAATGAACCGCGATATGATCACCGAGCTGCGCTGGAAGTACACCAGTGAACAGCATCAGCTATATCCAGACAATAATGCACCTCTCCTATTTCAGGAAGGATCTTAATGTCATTTCTATGACCTTGTTAGAGGCTCTCTACAGAGGCAGGCTTAAAATAATGGCACATCAAATGTAATAATAGGCATATCGTTTCATTTTGCAGTCAAATTTAACTAGGTCTAAAGAGTTGAAACCAATAGAACGCTGTGCTCTGCAGCTGCCAGTGTGACGGTATACAATTACTTGATCAGTAGGTAAGAAAAACAAATTATCACAGGAAGTTAGTGGGTGTCCATCTGGCAGAAATAAAATCGTACTGCATGAACCAACAAAGCTGCCGTTTAATAAAGTACATCCACAGGAAGCGGTATCACACAGCTTAAAAATTCTCTCTACATGCTCTTCGATCACTCACATTGTCGTAACAAAATCCAATAAAGCACCCTATATGCCTATCAATAAATTGTTAACAAAATTAAACTGTTACACAGAGAGAACTCTTCTTGAGTAGCAATGGGCTACAGTGGATAGGTAAAACTACACTTAATGGAAAAAAAACGCTCAGAAAAACCCACCCAAGGTAGGGTGAGTGGAAAGTGAAGAAAAAATGAAAAGCAAACTACAAAAGTCTTCCTCTGAGCAGCCAAACAACCAATACATTGCATGTTTAATATGTATTAGTATAAGTGATCATTACATTAAGACTTGGATGACATGTCTTTTACAAAGAAGTCCGGATGATGCATCTTGTGACTTGCTGGAACTACTTTCTCCCTGGAGAGAAGCATGATGTGAGAAATCGATTGTCATTTTGGAGTGATTTGTAGTCCATGTACTGTAAACCTTTAACCATTGCCTGGTTCCAAGTCGATAGAAACATTGATTGCTAATAAAAGCAAGGTGAATTTGTTTTATTATCAGTAATATATACATTGTATGACCGTGAAATGTAATGTAACAGTCTTAGAAATAAAGATTCATTTATTATTAAGTCTTATTAAATCTTCTGCAAAATATATTTATTGTCACAAATCCCATTATTTTATTGTGCAAATTGAATTTTTTGTTCCCTCTCCACACTGCTTTCTGTAGCTTCTCTGCCCTTGATTTAATCATTCTTCGCTCATGTTTCACCAGTTCTCTCCATGTGAGCAGCTGTTACTAGACCGGTCTCTTAACCCAGGTCTTCAGTCAAGTCAATCAAGCTTTTGTTTTTTTTATTCTTTGCCTCTTGCCTTGTTTTTTTGCTTGGTTCCCCAAAACCATTGCAAGTAGACGATTCTTGATTTATCCCTGAGGAGCAAGAACATATCTATCAGGAAAACCTGTGTCTATATTGTAGTGGTTTAGGCCACAAAGTTTTAAAATGTCCATTAAAAGGAGGGGCACAGCACAGCCAGGGAGGATACTGTTACGATTTGCCACAAAATAGCACAACTGGATCTTGAATTAGAGGTTGGACCCAGAAATGTGAACCACAGAGAACCAGAGAGTGTAACAGAAATTTAACATTTTAATCGACAAACACAAGATACAACTAAGAACGCCTCCAACAAAAAACTGTATCTTCAAACTCAGAAGAGAAATATGACCGAAAACAAATTGGCAGCTTGCCACAAGACGACACCTAAACGTGTCCAGATTAAACCAAAACAACACAAATAAAATCACAAATAACACAAATAAAACCTTGGCTAAACATAAGTGAAAACAAACACACCTTAGTCCAACTATTTGAACCTATGGAAATATAAACTTGAACAACATGGAAATGACACTCTAGAAATCTGACTCGACCTGACAACTTGAACACAACATAAAAAATTAACTTGAAATCGTGACAAACAATGACTTAGGAAGAACCTATAATGATGAACAAGTGAGTTCAAGCGACGGCATGAAGAGGAAGGACAGAGAGGATAAAGAGTCTAACTTTAATAAACAAGGCTTGCCACAAGAAAGCATAGCAGTGCTGAGGAGAAACATGCTTCTATTATAAGTAAGCATCCAGCCTATGTGCTCTACCCTCACCCCACTGTTCATGGTCCCATATCTCCATAGACAATACCACTAGACTTACTGTAGTGGAATCCGTTTTTTCACCGATAACCAAGCGCTCCCCTTTGCAAAAAACTGCTCCTATCAAAAAGGTTTTTCCTTCATGACCTCCCCTAGGACGTTGGGTTAACCATCAGCTGATGACTAGACTTCGCCTCCTTGTGCTTTAGTGTCCCGTTTGATTTGTGGACCATGTGGCAGATGTCAAAGACTGTATATTGACATTTTACAACGCAAGTAAGACAAGACACTATAACAGAGTGTACTTACCTGCTTCTCACTTTCTCCTCTGAATCTTTTCCTTAGCTTCCAATAATAAGGATGTAGAATAAAATCTGACAAATGTTTATCACAGCGTTTATCATCACAAATCAGATATTACTGAGCTGGTGTAAAACTTAACAAGTTAAAGCATTTTTCATCTGGGACCATATAGTCAGACAGCACAGTCTCAAAGTATAACATCATATTGTTATTATAGCCTTAACCCTGAAAATTTTTAGTAATATATATCAAAACATAGCTTTATTTGAATGCTACACTTTGCCTTCATTAAGCACATACAGTATTATAAAAAACTAAACATAAACATCTTCATGTCGCATCTGATTTAAAATAAAACTATTAAAAATAAAATTCTCTCTGACTGAGCACTGGTCAACAAACTGACCTTCAATGGCATTCTGATCAGTTCTCAAAATGCCACAGTAAAAGGCAGATCATATTTCTGTGACAGCTGCATTATTAATCACATCTTCTTCTTCATCTGCTATCACTAACCTCTAATCTATAATCCAATGAAGATCTGCTGTCTATTGTATGAACAGTGGAAGTCATTCTTCGATTACTCTGAACCAAAACAATGGCCTGACCCACAGCAGCAGACACATGTATTCTTTCTACACAGAAAAGTAAATCACTACAGGACCGGGACAACTGAAGTTGGTCTGGAAATTTAATAGGTCAGGTTTCAGAGGGAAAAAGAGTGAACAAGACAGACAGAGAAAGGGAATTAATAAGCAGACGTATCAAGGCCAAGGAGTCATAGGCTGATATAAAAGAGATTGTGGATTCCCTTGAGGGAGGTTTGTAGACAATGGTCTGCTTAGGGACCTATCATTGTCCACTGTGTCCATTCAGCAAACCACAGCACACTTCCTCTAACACATACACAAGGTGTATGACGTCTATCTGGGTAAAAGGAGCAGAAAGTCTCAAAGAAAACTGTTGAAATGTGTTGACACAACACTGATTGTTGTGTTGTTAGTGACCGGTCACCTGGACATAGTGAAGTAGTCAATAAAATATGCCTTTTAACCAAATGGTATCACAAAGAAGGATTGCTGAGTGCAGCGTTTTTAAAAATGTATCAAATGCTTTAGTCATGTCCCTCAATAGTGGGACATTTTATGTTGTACACTATCTATCACGCATTGAACAGACGACACACTGCAAACTAAGCTTAAGGGTGAAGTTAAATCTACTATATAAGGAGAATGTAGTTGCATTGTTTCTCTTGTATTTGTCTCGCAATTAAACTCTCAGTGCCTCACACGGGTCCGGTTTCCATACGACCTCTGACACGCATCCAAGCGCGCACACAAACACATACGCGCGTGTTTGGGTCAGGATACTCACGCCCTTGGTCTGGGGAACCCCATGGATAACAACACATCCAGGTTGGAGCCGCATTTCACCGAGCCCAGCCGGTTCTGCCGGAGCCTCCGAGGGAGAATTTTGCTGTACAGGTCCTCCTTGGCTGCCATAGTCCACCGGCGCGCGCCGTCGCGCTGCAAGCCCGACGCAGTCCGCCACCAGACCTCCAGGCTAGTTCCTGAGGTTCAGCTGGGCTCGCATGAGTGGAGAGGTAACAGTAACAACACTGGGCAGGTCGGAGCGCAGCGCAGCCAGAGTCTCGCTACTCCGCCCACCGGAGGAAACGGCGCACAGACCTGCTCGCTGCGTGCGCCGCGCACATCAGCACATCACAGCGCGAAGGGTTAAATATTGCGATAATATGTAAATAACGCCAAATGACGGGGTTGCCCTGTATATGAAATATGGGTCAGTTATGCTTCTTTTGATGGTACTAAATGACAAAGAAGTTACACGGTCTAGAAAACACCAAGTGCTAAACACGGTGCCTTTAATTTGCGTTTACAAAAATTCCATGCATTAGCAAAAGAGATATGGATAAACATAAGATATACAATCTGAAAATAATTACATAATGTTCACATGTGTATACGTTGACACAATGGCATCATATCTGCTCATTTACATCACATTAAGGACCTTGGAAATATAATTTGCAATAAACTCTGAGACTGATTTACTAAGGAAAACAGTTTCTACTCCACATTATTTGGTCCATCTGGTAAATTAAAGCATGAAATATGACCAAACACTGATAGTCTCACCCAAATTAGCTCCTTTCTGCAGATTTTACTAGTACTCTGCAGTAGTAATAATAAAGCCTATGAAATTACATTAGGACACGTATTGAGGGCCACAATGTACCACATCCGAGCGATGACCGTGAGTTGGCCTTCAAGTAGGCTGATGGAGTCCTGAGGTTAGTCTTGGCCACTGACGGTGCTGGCAGATGGGTTGTATGGTACGACAACACAGAAGACACAGCCTGCCTCCTGGAAAGCTTGCCTCATCTCCACCTAGTGGGCCAAACACAGACTGCATCAGGCTGCAAATACATCCTGTCCTACAATAGAGCTATTGCGTAAGTCACATGATCCATCCATCATCTGAACCATTTGGCCTTTTGACAAACATTTGATGCATCCATAACTCTTTAATAGAGAAAATATTATTTTAGATAAAGTTTTATTTTGTCTTTTTCCACAGATTCGGTTCTTACCATACATCATGGATTCAGAGATTTCGCAGATACAGTACTTAACATAACTAGTTTAGCTGACATCAAACACCTTGAAAAGAAAAAAATATATATAATATATATTTTGGAATATTTTGGAAAGAGAAAATAGAGAAACGTTTTCCTGTATTCAGGAGAGAAATTGAACATGGATGCTCTTGATTATAAACGATTTGTTTAACTGCGGATCATAAATTAGCATTATTTAAGTATGGATATACACATATTAGTCTCTGGAATTACACACTGTCAAATCAGACCAGAACCACGTGCTTTTACTGTGAAGTTCCTCATCAAGTCCATTTCTGACTGAGGCAGATGTATTGTTGAACTCTCAGTTACCTAGAACAGATTAACTAAATCAGCCTATCTTATGACTAAATCAGTTGCTAACCAGGACACAGTGATCTACAATAGACTCAGATATCTCATCATCATCATTTTCATCACAGAATAAATATATTTTGCAATCTCTATTATTTGCATACATTAGGCCAAAATTGGTCCCATTTTCCATTTAGTTGAAGGTTGAAGGTAAGACAAAAATGTCAACGCAATTATTTATGTTTTACCAGTAGGAGAAGTCAGCTAAAATCTACTGCTGTACGTCCACAAACAGCAGTCTTACCAGTTTGGCTCGATCCAGACACAGCCCCACCACAGCGCCCCCGCTGCCAGGCAGCTTCACTGCTGAGCCAAACTACAAAAAACAACTAAAATGAGTGCATAAGCAAAAAGCAAAAACAAACACTGCTGCTGGGACAAATAATAAAAATAATAATAAAAAAGGTCTAAATTATTAAATTAAATCAGAAACCTTTAGCACCTACCTGCCTCGCGAGCTGAACCATCTTGAGATTACCAGGACCCAGGCAGTCATCAGTGTAGACAGATCTGCAGGATAAATTGATACTTTAGCTCTGAGTTTACCTGTAATAAGAATATGAAATCAATGTCTCACTGTTGTTTACCTCCTCAGATCAAAGTTCTGGTCCATCAGCTGTGCCAGGCGGCTCCAGTCTCTCTCCTGTAAAGCTGTTCTGAGTGGAGAACACGTTCAGGCAGTTCCATAGTAAGATAAACATTCACTTCATATGAAATGCAGCGACAAAAAGATACAAACTAGCCTCAGTGTTCTGAGCACATTTGAAGCAAATGAACACATTTGGAACCAGCAGTGCATAATCGTTCTACACAATTATTCAAAAACCTCAAAGTCACGTTCAGACTGTTGTACACCATACAAGGGTAGATATGATCAGTTAAATGATTAACTTCATTCAGTGCTGCCCTTGAAAAACTGTCTACTTCTACTTTATTTACTACATGAATTCTACATCAGCAATCTGTCTGTAACATATCCAAACCCACCTTGCTTGATCAGTGAGCTCTGCAAACGATTTCATGGCCTCAATGACCAGGGGCTCCTCTGTGGAAAGGCAGAAAACCACGACATCACATTATTAAAGAGTCTTTCCAATCATTTATGCCCAAACATTTGTTTCAACAATTTTGTTTCAAGACTATTAAGAGAAAATTCAAGACAGCTCCTACTGATTACATTGATCAGGTGTGTTCAGTTAGGAGTTCGCATTAAAAAACAAATACTACAGCAATATTTTTCTTGATGTTGGACTCAGTTTGTGTATGACCTATAAAATAGGTCCCTCAAAAGCAAGAAGGACCTGGTTTAGATTGCCAGGGTTGCCCAGGTGCTTTTCTGTGTAGAGTTTCAAAACTGAGTTGAGTAGTAGTAGAGAGTGGGACAAAACAGAAATAAATCCAACTACAGTAGAAAGATACAATAATAAGGATACAGTAGATTAAACAGGTTTTGTTCATGAATTCCCAAGGTGTCCCGGATAACATTACTGACTATTAAATGCATTATTGTTATGACTAGTTTTTTAACAATATATTGAGTCTATAATTCAAGTTGTACAGTTTCACTGTCTTGTTCAAGATTCCTCCTCTGTTTACCTGCAATATCTGTACAGACGTTAATAGAAATTAACTGGTGACTTTAATCTAGAAGTTTAAAAAGTTACCTGACCAACTTTGCTATAATAATATTATTTGTACCTTCATGTCAGTTCAACAGTAGCTAAACTGATACAAAAAATTACCATTAAGCCAGCGCTGTCTGATGTTGCTGTGGATGCGTCCAGAGTCGCTGGGGTCACTGAGGTAGGCCAGCCAGAACGGTGGGAGGTCTCTTGTGTCCATACAAACATATTTCCCTACGATTAGAAATATGCAACCTTTAAAAAAACAGAAGACATTTGTATGACTGACTCAGCATCTACTGACAGCGACATCATTACCATAGCCCTGCTCCTCCATAAGCTTCTTGCTGAAATCCATGTAGACTAAGCCTTCATAGACCTGTAAAGGAATCATTAAGACGTTGTGCAGTGGGGACAGGAATTCAGTTCATATACAGTAAGACATGTTGATTAGATTACTGACCTGAACAACTCTGTCCTGCAGACCTGCAGTGATGAAAAGTTCATCAGTCTCCACATTGAGGATGAAGTTGGCTCGGACTGGTTTTGGGAGATCCTGAAGCATAAAGGTACAAAGATAAATGTTTTCATGAACATTACAAACGACAGTTTAAATACAACTGAATGCAATGTAAAATCTAGTAGAAGCTTCCCTATATTAGCAGATTAGATTAGTACGTCCCATTATAACAAACAATATTAGAGACACCATTAGAAAAGGTCCTTACATTATCTGTTACGTTGTAGAATTTCATCAAGCATTTCAGGGTAGCTGAGACAATGGCACTGCGCAAAGCAGAAGGTAAATAATTAGATTATTACATAAAACGGTGGTAATAATACATTTACTTTGAAATTGAGAAGTAATAGAACATCCAACAACCAAATTTACCTGCTTCCAGCAAGGCCCTTTATTAAAGAGACAAGTAGTTTTATCAGTGTTTTATGTGAAGGATGGTTACACTTGTACTAAACACTTCACAGCGCTTCACACCGTACTGCTTTCATTCTTAGGAAACACAAACATGGTCAGATGCTTACCACTTGTCGGGGAATGTTGGTGTCATACTTCAGTGTGAAGTTCTGTTTTGTCAAAGCAATACTGTCAAAGCAAAAGAAAAAGGTTTAATGAGCACAGCCAGGGACAGAAAATGTCTTTAATCTACTTAAGGGCTACTTAGTCAAATTTTTAACAAAATCAAACACAGTTCATTTTATCCTAATTCTCATGAGTAGCTAAATTATTCTTTTGGTGTTTATGTGTCTGTGGATATATTCTACCCAGAAATAAAATTGGAAATAGTCAAAACAAGTCTGGCTCTGATCCGGCTTTCTTATTTTAATGTAACCACCTCTTATTTTGGCTTATTTTAATAATGAATCTCACCCTTGTTTGGAGCAGAACTGGTAGAACTTCTTACAGGTAGCCTGCAGGAGACGGAGACCTCCCAGGTACCTACAGTAATTAAGCGGGATTAGAAACTAAAAAAAGGCTGAATATGACTGTAATGCTGGTTAAACTTGCTTTGACACACCCTTCTTTCCTGCTGATACAGAACAAATCTTGTAAGCTTCCAAATTCTGTGGGGTCATTGAGAGGATGAGGAACTAACACCTATAAAGTGACAAAAATATACTGTACTCCATGTTTACATCACAATTCTCTGATGAAGCAGCATTAAAAATATGTGCATGGAGGTGTGTGTATGTGTATCACCAATGTCTGACTCTCCACCATAGTGACCTCAGCCCAGAAGTTAGAAATGGTCATGGCAATGGTTTTTCCATTGAAGCCATCTGAGGGATTCCCCATTAATCCAACCCTACATCAGACAAAGGACAATAATCTGAACTGAAACCAAAGTAGTGCAGTGTCTGTAATTTGTGTTGGCAATTCCTTACCTAGCATAAGATCTGCAAGTGATGGGTATAGCAGGATTGTCTTGTTGCTTGGTGGAATAGTGGGTGAGCCACTTGGTGTAGTCCGACAGTCCCTGGGTTTCCAAGAGGAAGCACACACAGAAAAGCTCAGTGTACATTGTATTTAGAGCTGGCAGACATTTTAGCAAGTGCCCAGTTTGCTTCCAATATCACATTACATATTGATAATAGTGTCTCTTAAAATTAAAAATGTATACCATATTTTCATCTTGCTCCCACTTGCAAAATCACTTCTAGTATCTGTGACTTCACTTGTTGTAATCAATATTTAGCTGCATGACGCAAAGATGTGTCAAATCAATAATCTGAACTATAACTGATACAAACCACTTGTCCAATGAGCTGGAAACCAGTAGGAAGCTTCATGCCAAACACATCAATCGTCTTCTCATTGATGAGCCACTCCTGAGAAAAACGAGCCACAAAAGAAACATGGCTATTTATTCATTTATGATATTGAATCTGAGAAATTGTAAAGGAACTTTTGGAACAGTGGTTTTAGACATTGGCGAAACAAGGGCAAATACTTCTACTCCAGTCAACTGAAGGAAATGCGACGGACACTGTGTGACCTCAGCTTGTAACTTGCCTACAAATGATTTGGTGATTATGTGACAATGTGTATTATACAGTATAAGCGTGTAAGTGAAGGACATTTGTGTAATTCAGGCTTCCATTAGATGAAATGATTAAGGAGGACAATATTGTTTTGCTAAAGAAACATTTAGGAATAATAAAAAACAATTTTTATTCTCCTGTATATAAATTTTGCCCAAAATGAATGACGCTTTACTCTGACATACGCACCCAGAATTGTCCAAACGTCCTGTGTGTGGCTTGAGGCTGCTCGATGAGGAAATCTGACAGGTAGGACAGCGTGTTTCTCTGAATGCAGTAAAACACCACGCTGGCCAACCGGGACTCTGTCAGCCCCTCCTGGGGTTTCTCCAAGAAGCGACGTATCCTGGTTCATGAAAGTACCATAGATTAAAATTAGATCTGCAGCATGTATCGAATGTATATCAATAGACTATAGCCTGGCACTGGTCTTGTACAATCGAGACCCCACAAAAGTAACTTTTTTCACCTGTGTGTGTCAGGACAGACCTCAACGATGCCCCTGGAGTTGCTTTTCTCACTTTCCTCAAGCTCGTAGTAAACGATTAGCTCCCCAGGCTGCAGCACAGACACAAAAAGCTTGTGAGGTGATCATGAGGTCTGGGATTCACAGCGATTCCATTAGTTCTTGGTGCACATTTGTATTGTTGCAAGTCTCACCTTAGACCTGAAGAAGCGGATAACTTGAGCAATGTCAAAGTTCTGGTCTGCACAGAGCATGTCTCCTGCTATCTGCTTGCACAAAAATATCTCCTCGTTAGATACACAGAATACACTACCTCACACCACAAAAGACATGTAACCCAGCAACGGGACGAACCGATAGACTTTTCATACCACCACAATGTCGTCCTGCAGCTTACGGCTGTGTATGGCCAGCTCCAGGTCAGCTACGGCACCGAGACGATCTTCCAATGTAGTGCTGCCATCGTTTATCACGTTTTCCACAGGAAAGTCATTAGCTGTGGCCCAGCGCTCATAGTGCTTGTACCTGCTCAGTGTAACATTATAGAGCAGAAAACAGAATTCGACAGATTAACCAAAAAAACAATGGTAAAATCAAGTGAGGTCCTAATTGTTTGTATTTATTTTTTTTACGCACTTGTCTGCATTAGTGACCAGGTATACTTCTGTAAACAACTGCCGCCTGCAAAAAAAATAGAAAGATACACAGCACACAGTAGTCCACCCGGCTGTGATGGACAATTTTGACTGAATCAAGGACCAAATGACAGAAGCTGTGGCATACTCACGTGTTGACAGTTTCCCACCAAAAGTCAAGGATCTTCTTTCCTTTAATGCCAGGAAGCAAGGCCTTTGGGACCCCGGTCAGCTGGCTGTATAAACCTGTGTCATCATTCTGGGAGAGGAGAGGTGGGAATAACGACAGAACATATTAACAAGCTGCTCCTTGTCAATCCACCACATATACATACGTATTTGAAGTACCAGACATTTAGAGTGCCCCTTATGCAGAATGCTTCATTCATATCAGTCAATATGATATTATTGAATCATAATTACTGATGCTTTAGACGTTTAATGCCTAATATGTGGCTGGTATTTGATGTTCAGATATTATGAATATAGGTTTTTCATTTAGCTTCTGGCTTCGAAGGAAGACGCAGACGCAGCAAGAAATCATCTTACTAGATTTTTTTTAATGTTTACTCTTTCCACATAGTAAAATCTTTGTATTACTCTTCCACGCTTTGTACAGCAGAGGGCGGTCAACACGTATGTGCTCATGATTTCAAAATGTAAATTTACGGAACTTGCGATAGGTTTGTTGGATTACGTGTAGAACGGAGACACCAGCATATTTCCACGATTTAACAAACGTCTACTGACAACACAATTGCCGACAGACAAGGCAGTGAGGACGAGTGCTGCATTACAACTACACAACCAAGGCGAACTTTGAACCGCTGCATGTTTGTCTCAATTCTGCCGCAACATTCACTCTGCTTACCTTAATTTGCGTTTCTAACAAGGTACCGTGACCGGCGACAAGTAATATACAGATCATTGATGAAGCCCGAAAAAGACAAATACCGTAGCGGATAAAAATGTATAAACTAACGTCACAGCTCCAGTCTTTTCAAAGATACTGACTTCCGGAGACACCCTTCACAATAAAATTCCAATTTTAAGTGTATATCCGTGTATGAGCAAATACTTACAAAACATTTTAGCCAAGTTTTCAACTTTAATAAACATAAGTGAACGCGATTTATGACATACAGTATATAATTTTATTTTTTTTTATATAAAGACATACATAGCCTACCTAGTAATGTAATGCTTTCTATCCCGTTCCATTTATTTTGTTACATTGTTGCAATGTAATTATTGTCCCCGGTGAAGCTTTATGAAACATTTAAAAATACAGCAAAGCAAACAGACTTGAACTATAAACTGAATGACTAAGTATCAACTGGTTGAAGTATTACTGAAAAGAAATGAGAAGAAACCAAAGAAATAATACAATGTTTTTTAGAGATATTAACATGAGTGTGTTTGATACAGAGAAGCACAGTGACTGCAGAGACCAAGAAAAAGAAACCGTAAAGTTGGCAAAGTCTTAGAGCTTACTATGCTGGAGGTTAAATAAAACATTCATAACGTTTGCTGAGGAAGGCATTCAATGAGGGCTTTGTTAAAGATTGGATTAAAAAGATTTGTGTGGATTTTTTAAATTCTGTTTTCAGATTGATGATGTTTTTATGATTGTTTGCGATTTTCCATTTTTTAAAGGCTTTAATGACCATCTTAGTCGTTTAGCAAAGATGCTAAATATGAATAAAATTGACAATATTCAGTCATTTCACCTATTTAATGCACAGTCAATCACAAATAAAATATGTCTGTGTCTTTCAAGTACTTTTTTGGCCCATGTGTCTTTTCTTGTCTCTCAATACCACGTGGCAATAGGTCTGTCACTGGGGGTCTGTGCTGGATGATCCCACAATTCCATGCTGTCTTAGCAGGTTCCTCAGGATCTGATTCTTGGATTTCCAGTCTTCCACCTGCGCAACAGTAACACATAACGTAATGTAGATAATATACATGACAGTAATGTTAGAATATCATAACTATTTTCATCATGTTCAAGTAACAATGGCAACCCTGCAAGTTCTGACACCTGTCAATCATGGCCAGAAGTGTTGTTCAGCAAAGTTAATCTGTGATGTGCTGTTGTATGAACATGAAACACACACAAAAACAGCTTTGCTACAAACTAATGTACCTCCTGTCTGAGTAGCTGGTTGTCAATCCTGAGGCGATCAAGTGAGCTGATATCTTCCCCCAACTTCAAATTGCTCTGTCTGAGTTCTTTAATGTACTCACAGGCTTTGGACAATATTCCTCCTTTACTCTGAATTAGAAAACACAAGATAATCCAACAGTTAAGAGCATAACATTTTCTCAAGGTTGAGGTTTGACGTTTTTAGCAAAACATCACTGAACTATAGACAGACAGTTTAAATGTGCAAACTGAGCTTAGCTGACCTGACCAGTCTTGGTATAGTCAACATTGCAGTCTGGGATGGCCTTTGAAAGCTGCACAATCCAGTTGTTGATTTTGTCTCTCCGCCTCCGCTCAACTATAACAAAATATTAAAACACTTTAATCTTCCATTTTTAACCCGAATTTACTTTTAGGTTAAATGTCTCAAATTAGTTCTTACCTTCATTGTGCTGCGCTCGTCGTTTCTCATCTCTGGATGCTCGAGGAGCCTCTTGCTTCCTAGAAAACCAATTCAAACCATTTTTAGTTAGCTTGACTGCCAGATGGCCAAAAATTAGCTTATCGACACTGCTTTTTAAACAGACAAATTCATTAAATTTGAATGTCATTACGCAATGTATGGCTGAGTACGGGGTGCGATTGTCCTTTGATTGGATGCTGTCAAAACTTCCTGGGGTGACATCATCACATAGAGCTGCCCTGTAAAACAAAATATTAACATCAGCTGCACAGAATAAAACCTTGAAACTAATTGTAAACACAAGGACTCCTAAAATCCTCTAGCGCCAACAGCATTACGTTAACTGTATTCCTTATTGTAAATCTTATTTAAATAAACAATTACAAAACATATTTACAAATTTAGTAAAGCCTATGTATATAACAAATGGTATTAATTGAAAATATCTGTCAAGCGTGGTAACAGCATACCTTGATTTCTGTTTCTTTAAATTAAACACCATATTTGCCCATTAAAAACAAACAAATGACAACTGATGTGACAATATAATAAAGGAATAAAAATAAACTAATATAAATATTTAATATCATATATATATAAATATAATATCATATTTCTAAAGAAAAAAGGGTTTAAATATTATGACTCAAGTATGCTTTTTACATAACAACATATTAGGGCTGGGAAAATTAATTCAGGCAATCTCCAAACACACTTTTTGGTAATTATATATTGTGATTTTGTTTACTCTTTATGCCAATAGCACATAAGAGTCTTCTCTAATCTTATTCTTGCTGGCATTAAACTATCATTCTGTAGGTGTTTAAATCCAGACCACTTAGTCTGCTAAAGGGGTCTTTAGCTATATTTGTACATATGTGCAACTACTGTATTACCTGTGGGAGTGGTCTGGCCCAGCAATGTGTCAGAGGCCTGCACCGTCGTCACCATGGTGCCAGTTGTGGCATCCGCGATGGTGGCAGGGTAGTAAGTGTACTGTGTCTCTGCGCTTCCATCTCCTTCCAACCCCTCTGGCTGGGAGAACACTGCCTGGAGTTAAAGAAACAGTTATTCGAGTTACTCATTCTTTGTACTGTTCAGGTTCTAATGTTAAAATGTATCCAAATATATATATATATATGTTTGAAATTTATCGTATAACCTTCCAACAGCTACAGGTCTTCAAAGACAGAAATGGACCTCATGTAAATATAAAAATCTGTATATATATAAAATAGCTGCAATTAAACTGAAGAGTACTAATCCAAAAAGTACAGGTGTGAAAGCTAATAAAGGGAGTTTGAGCACACGTAGCATTCTAGAACAAAGGAACATGTTCTTATTTGTAACCACTCATGTACTAACCTGCGTGACGGTCTGAGTGGTTGCAGGGAAACCAGCTACTAGGCTGACTGCTGCAGCACCATCTGTTTGAGCCTCCAACTGGCCATCTGATACCTGGATAACTCTGTAGGTCACCTGCAGCATTGTACATTACACTAAATGGTCAATGTGTCATTAAGACTGAGGTAATATGTAAACTACTATGGACGTACACAAAAACTAACTAACTGGTACTTTTAAGTCTCCTTTAATAGAAACTGGTTAGAGGTTATAACTAATACTGAGGACATGACTGTGTGTGGGCTGTGCTCACTGTGAATTACACCCCATCAAGCTCATTTGTTCAGAATGACTTGTTGTATTACTCTGCTGAGAGAACTGTGCAATTTTCCAGAAAGATCTACAGTGAGGATTAACTGAGAAATCACAAGGTATTAAAAAATGTGAAGTCTCGAACATATAACGCATGTGTAAACAAGTACCAACACAGAAAGTTCCAGTGACTCAACTTTCAGACAACCTCACCTGGATGACTGAGAATCTTCACGAACATCAAATCAACAGTCTTTCCTACCTGTCCACCTGCTCCTTCTGTCTTGAATAGATACTTGATGGGCTGGTCAGTGAATGTGGCAGCAGACTGAATGGTAGCAATCGCAGCTGGATCCTCTGCAGTGGCTACAGACCCTAACGTCAGAAAGCAACACACAACTTTTTAATAGAAGACAATACCTTATACAAGCAGCCAAAGAAAACAACATCTATACAAACACAAGTATCCTGACATAAGCAGAAGGTTGAATGAAGCACAGAATAGTGGGTTTCACAGATAAAATGTCTGAATGGAGGCCGTTGCACAGCAAACGATAATAAAGCTCTTGCTTTTTTTTTTTACCTTCCTCGCTGACGGTAACGCTCCCATCAGGTTCAGGGCTTTTCTGTTGGCTGAACACATATGCAAATGAGCAAAAGTAGTCATGCCTTGGCGCGGTTAGTTCGTTAATTACATACTAGTCAATAATTCGGTGGCCTGTTACTTGGCTATGGCGCCTGAAATTTCAGCCCCACTCACCCCTTCATTTCTGCCGACAGCCTTGAACGAGGAGACCGCCTTCACTCGCTCCCACAGCCAGACTGTGACACAAGTTCATAAGTTTCACAAAAATGCAGACGACACTTCACTCCAAAATAGAAAATATGGAATTATTGATAGAACGTTTTACGTCAGCGAGTTTACGAGTGAAATTAAACGTGAAGCGATGTTGGGGGGAAAGGCTTGTTGGTAGCTAGCTGTGGGCTCTGTGAGCTCACTCAGGGCGAACGTTACTATGGGTGTTGAAGGAAACAGGCTACATTTGCCTTCACAATTAAAGCATAAACATAAAGTGAAGGAAACAAATATGCGTAAATCCTTTACGTGTAAAATGAACTGCGATCATTCAACAGCAGTTCCCCTTAATTGCAGTGTATTTGACTTTATTTGGTTTGCTTGTACTTGTATACATCGGTATACGGTGGAATTTTATTATACGCGTGTATGTGTAATTTATTTTGACACTTTCACCGGAAACCTTATTTTCATTGTTCTTGGCTTGTCGACACGGATGGTACCTTTTTCTCCTACAACTCGGCCCCAGCGGTTTTTACAGATGTGAAGAAGAACACTCTCCTTAGTGCTATACTAGTAAAAGCCGTGCCTGATGTACCTAACAAATACAATTTCACGACATATAAACGACGCTGAATTAGACATATATAGGATTATGTTATGGATATTCCAGACTGAACAAAGATCTACTTACACCGCAGTGGTCCCGCCCCCGATATTTGTCAACAGACTTGCCTCGGATGACGCTTTGCGCATGCGCCAAAGGAAATTAAATTGCCTGCTTCCAGATCAGTTTGATATTCTTATATATTGATTTTACATAACAAAAAGATATGAATATCTGATTCGAGATCTGAGGGAAGAGTGACGTTAAATTACCAAAATATGTACCTAAGAACATAAAGTGTCATGGTAATGATAGCTGTACTGTTAGCAACACAATTTAAGCGAATGAGTCGGAAAAAATAAATTCAAAAGCAAACAATTATTTAATTGTCACGGCACTTTGTGATACACTATAGGTTTCATATACTTAAATAAAAAGTGATATTAAAAATTTTAAAATGTTTCCTTTCACTGCTTAGGTCAGTATCAGCTCAACGTCTCGCAAATTCATATTCACTGTAACATTCATAAGCAGCTACAGATAAATACACAGTACATCCACTCTGAGAATACATAACAACTCTAACCTCAACATGACATATTGTTCTTTGAAGGTGTTGGACTTCCTGTTGCTATACGGAAACTGCTTTACTCAGCAGAACGAATAACTTGTGTGGTGGTTCAGAGAAAATATACCAAAAACAAAAGACAAAATATCCCCTCAAACAAAGAAACAAACACACCAAAAAAAGCACATAACAGTTACCGAGAGCTGCTGTGAAACTGATCAGGTACTCATGAGTTTTTGACTTTAAAGACAGCTTTAAAATGACAGTCAGTTATTTAATGTTGGTAGTTAAGAAAGAAGTTACATAATCCCACTTTTTTTAGGTTTAGAATGGCAGATTTATAAAACAATTTATAGAGTCTTATTTTGTTGTGAATTTCTGGGTATGTCTCTCCTGATGTCCATCACTATACAGTTTGTATATGTCTTGTTTTGGTCAGGGAGGAGGGTGCTGGAGTCAACAGAGCCTACCGGTGTCCCTCAGGTTAACTCTGCCTTGGCTATATGTAGCCTCAGTTAATCCATAAGACTTGCTCCGCTGAGGCTCCTCCCTGCTTGTCTCAGAGCAGGACATTCACCCACACTCAAAGTTTTTCCTTCTAACAGCAGCAGGACAATATGCATTTTACCCATATCCTCCATTAATGCAGGACACCTCTATTACGTGAGTAGATTAAATACTTAACCTTATATTTTATTTTGAATTTTATTTAGGTGATGAATTAAAGGGAATTTACATGTTAATAAGGCGTAATACCTCTTTTTCGTAATAACCTTTAAATGTCATAAATTTTCATATTACAAAGTGTTGGTCTTCCTTTAATGTACCTGTAGCTGCTGAGACAGACCTGTGTATTGAGCTGATGAATGAGTTTACTTTCCTCTTCAAGCTTTGTACTGTTACATAAGAAGCTTTGCAAGTCTGCATGTTGTAATTTAGACCAGTGAGGAGTACTGATAAGCAGACTTCAATGGACTGCGAGTTTTAATGTCAAACATTTAATTTAATGTTAATGTATTTTTTGTTTTATTTTGTTACGTGTTTCTGTTCAACTTAGGTTTTATCACATGCTTTTACTATCTGCTAAAGGTAATTTAGGGCAACACAAAAGATTGGTTCCAGGACTTATTTTGTAGTTTCTCCAGTCAGTGATTTTTAATTATGTTACAAAGATAAAATACTCAAATTATTTTAAAAAATCTGCAATTTTTGCTTGGAAGTTGGAGATTACTTAGAGTTTACTTAGATGTGTTTCAGAGTTCTATCAACTGTTATTGCGTGTGATGTCATGTATTATTTTTTTTATTATCATACTTTAGGTGCAGGGATGCAGCTGGATGTTCAATATGTTCATCTGTGAGTAAGTGAAGACCAACCACCATGAGTGCTGAAACTGTCTGCAGGGCTGAGCTGGACTTGGAGCACCCGTGCGAGCTGGCTGACTTGGTGGCAGCCATGAATGTGGCTGCCAATCGGGTCACCCCGCCGAACGGCTACAGGTCCAGTGCTCCAAGGACCACCACCTCTTACAGGGAGCAAGTTTCAAAAAGGAAGATGTCTTTGCAAGAGAGAGGGAGTCGCATGGCTCGACAGCCAACCATCGAGACCAAACGAGTGTCCATCACGGACGTTGATGTAAAGAGACCTGAACTGATGCGTGTATTTAGCGTGTTACTAAAAAGACATGTCAGTGACACAATGGTTATTTTTCTGTAGGACTGTGTCCAGCTCAACCAATATAAACTGAAACATGAACTGGGAAAGGTAAACAACACACATGTAAACCACCAAAGTGTCCACATCACACATCAGTGACACCAGAGTTTTATGAAGGTATTGACAGTGCTTATTTTGACACCCCAGGGTTCATATGGTGTGGTGAAGTTAGCTTATAATGAAGATTCTGAAGAGTATTATGTAAGTAGAAGTTCAAAAATAATAAATTTACTGTCAAAGTCTTCAGTTCCTCTAATCAACATTTGTTTTTTCTCATTTATCCAGGCAATGAAGGTAGTTTCTAAGAAGAAGCTGATGAGGCAGTGTGGATTTTTGCGTGAGTGAATTTCTCTATTTCTATTAATACCACAGTCCAGTGAGTGTGCCACTCACTGTGACTCCATGTCCACCTACTACGCCTCAGATGGGTCTATTTCTAATGAAGCCAGTTCTGAAACTTCTGCTGACATTCAATCCACTAATCAGCTCATCTTCATGATTGTTTAGGCTGCATGTGTTCCTGTTACATCTCTCCATCAATCATCAATCAACCTCAACTTATAACATTGTATAATAGTAATTAGTATGTATTTTAACCTTTTGTGATCTCATAATTATGATCTCATTGGACTAAGCCAGGACAACAATGCATGAGAAAAATGTGTTGAGGCAACACACAGGATGCTTTTGGCTGTGACAATGCTGATGCAAAACACACTACAAGTAAATGTAACTATTTATCCATGGCAGTAAAGGAAAAATCAGGATCATCACAAACTCCCTGTTAAGTTTGCCATTCACTGTTTATTAAGTTGTTAGATATATTGAGGTGTAAATATGTTTCTCTATATGGAGGAGGCTCCACTTAATTTTCTGTGGGCCCACCCACTCTATGATTTTTGGTGCAGCTAGTGATAGTAAGATTTTTATCTTTCATAAATTACCTGTGTGTCTGTGTGCATTTTCAGGTCGCATGCCTACTCAAGGATCAAACTCTCAGCAGGATCCATTTTACAAAGCAGTGCTGCCCCTGGATAGAGCTTACAAGGAGATTGCCATCCTGAAGAAACTGGATCACCCTAATGTTGTTAAACTGGTGGAGGTCAGTAAGATGATTCTCTACAGAATGTAAATAATCCAGACCTACAGTACAGAGGAATGTAAATATATCTTTTTAAATTTATTAAACAAAGGCCTTGCTTTGATAATAAATGTTGTTGCAGGGATTAGTTAAAATATGAAACATGCAACTTTTATTTTGACATGAAAAAAGGATAAAGGTGAAACTAAGGAAATTTGACACTTATGAATGAATGTGTCTTGCAGGTGCTTGATGATCCTCATGAAGATGGACTTCATATGGGTAGGGACTCATATTTCAGTAACTAAAATCAAGATAATATAAATGCAAAGGAATTAAGTTATTAAAAAGTCATTCTATGTCCCCAAGTCTTCGAACTGATGACAAAAGGGTACGTTATACACATTTACTTTGTCAAGATGATCTGGCAGTAATTTCATGAGGTTTTATACTGTCGAAATGTTAAATATCTCTCCCTTACTGTTGATCAGTCCAGTAATGGACGTGCCCACAGACGACCCTTTCACAGAAGAGCAGGCTCGCTTTTACTTCAGAGACGTTGTCCTGGGCATAGAGTACTGTAAGTTTTGAATTAGCTTTTTATTCAAACTGTCACAGTTTATACACTGCAGCACATAAAAGCACAATAAATATTTCATAATTTTCAATGCAATTCCATAGCTCACTTATATCTTTTATAATAGCTCTTAATAGCTATTTGTGGCATCTTTTTATTCAACACATGGTTTCAAATTGCATCCAGAACACATGATAAACTGCCCTTGTACAAAAAGGGTATAAATTACAGTTCAAATCACATTTATTACACATATAATTTAAAATGTGTCTACAAAGAGACATTTTAAATGTGTAAGCATACATGATAATGCAATATAAGTCACTTATTAAACAGCATGTAACACTAAAATCTCCTGCTACTGTGTATGTTGTAAACCTATAAAAAGACTGTACAGATTTTTTTAATTTCAATTGTATCACAGTGTACAAGTGAACCTCAGCTATTCTCTTATTTAATTCATTATCCGCCCAGTGCACTACCACAAGATCGTCCACAGAGACATCAAACCCTCCAACCTGCTACTGGGGGATGATGGTCATGTCAAGATTGCAGACTTTGGAGTGAGTAACGAGTTTGAGGGGACAGATGCTCTCCTGTCGAGCACAGCGGGGACACCTGCTTTCATGGCCCCCGAAATGATGACTGAGCAGGAGCAGAGCTTCAGTGGGAAGGTGAGACAAA
The DNA here is from genome assembly GCA_030770545.1 of Macropodus opercularis. Lineage (NCBI taxonomy): Eukaryota > Metazoa > Chordata > Actinopteri > Anabantiformes > Osphronemidae > Macropodus > Macropodus opercularis. Next base: position 3,620,957 of record CM061110.1, read on the forward strand.
TACATTGCTAGCTGATCTTCATCATTATAGTCAGCAAATCATGATACTTTGACTTGTTTATGAGAAATAAGGAACACGTGTTGTCCAGTCATTTAGCTTTTCATGATGCGTCCTTTATAATTGGTGTTTTTGTTTACTAGGCATTAGATGTGTGGGCGATGGGAGTGACACTCTACTGCTTTGTCATAGGGAAGGTGAGCACATTTATAACAAAATGCATGTAGAATAAAAAGCCAGGCAGACACTAATTTTGAATATTTCAGTAATGAACTCTTGTTTTTCCTGTTGTAGTGCCCTTTTTATGATGAGTACATTGTTTCGCTGCACAACAAGATCAGGAACAAATCAGTGGAGTTTCCAGAGATGTAAGCAAATGTCAGGGAACTGATATATATTAATTTTTACTACTCATATTTAATAAATATTGCTGCAGTTAAGCTTATTTCTCCAAACTCATTTTGTGCTTAAACTTGAATTTTCGAAACCTGAAAACTATAAACTCATATGAACAGTTTGTATTTTTCTTAACAGGCCAGTTATAAGTACTGATCTGAAGGAGCTCATTGAACGGATGCTGGACAAAAGCCCTGATGCGAGAATCACCATCCCTGAAATTAAGGTCTACTGAGGAGGCAAATGTTAAATTAAATAGTGTATGCTCACAACCAATCTGTGTTATTATTCTTACAATGAGGGGGCTGAAATCAGTGTTGTTACAGCTACACCCGTGGGTGACAGAGAACGATGCGTCTCCTCTCCCTCTGGAGGAAGAACACTGCACGGCAGTGGAGGTCACAGAGGAGGAAGTCCAGAACAGCGTCAAGCTCATCCCAAGCCTCTCCACTGTGGTGAGTTGCACCACTCTCCCTCTTCAACCTTCAATCACCTTTCAACACAGTTCCAAATGATTACTGGCCTGAGTATGACAGTAATAGCATCTGAAATGCAATAATACTTGAGTCTCAGAGGATCTACTCACCCAGTAACAGTTACTAAGCAATAAAAATTACTAAAGACATTATATCTATAATGCATTAGTATTTATTTTCAACTAGACTCTCTCTTATATTCACTGCAGATTCTAGTGAAATCCATGCTGAGGAAGCGCTCTTTCAGTAATCCCTTTGAGTCTCAGGGCAGACGAGCAGAGAGGTCCATGTCTGCCCCTGGAGGTCTTCTTACGTAAGTAGCCCACTCTGCAAATCCTGTCTGCTCCACTCGGTTAACCTGCCAGCACTGTGATTAGGCCTCTGACAAGGCAAACAGATTCATAGTTTATACTGTATATTTAGCAAGTCTCACATTTGTTAAATCAGTTAAAAATCTGTTATCATATTTCTGATGCTTCATCTTTATTTGCTGGCTAGCACTTTTATTGTATTAGTCGTGTTTTCCTCCTGAAAGGAGCAGCACTCAGGCAGATAAAAGCATTCATCCCCTCCTAGATGAGCTAAATGCAGGCCCCCCTGGAAGCAGTAATAATGGATGCACTGCTTTTGTTTTCCATTAACAAGCCAGTCCTGTCTGTTGGGTCCACTGACACAGATAATTACATCTTCATGTAAGGAGACGTGAAGCTGCAGCTACATCCTCCTCCACATTTGCAAATTCACCACCACCAATGCTACAGTACACAGCACTGTCATCTCCCACACACTCTCAGACACATGCAACAATGTACATTTTTAAATATTCGAACGCTTAAATAAAGAGTAGTTTAAGGGCAATGCTTTAGGAATTATTATATATTATGACATATAATTATTATGTATAGGAATTATTATTAAACTTCTGTTATAAGTGGGTTGAATTGAGAAGAATTTAAATATTTTTGTAAATATATCTGAGAATATATTATTTTGTACAGAATGTGTACCAAGTACCAAAATTAAGAATTAACCTGTAATAACAATTTATTTTTGCAACACCAAACATGTTTTCATTTTCAAACATAAACACAATAATTAAACTGTCCACGTGGGGGTGCTATAATAACGTAAATAATAACATAATAAGTTTTTTAAGTCTTTATTCTAGGCTAAGCTAACAAGGCTGTTACTTTACTGTGCGTATTACAGTAGAGCCGTATTCATTTTCTCATCAAACCGTCTCAAATTAAACTCTCTCTACCCTGTCAGTCTCATCATGAAGCAGTACAGAGAACTACATGTATGGCTGACAATATATATTCTATATATTCTAATTATACGACCTACTGTTAATAGCTCTTACAATGATATATTTGGCTGTGAGGTTTCAGGAATTCTAATTAATGTGAAGGGTTTATGCTGTGGTATTAACTGAAGGTTATTCCAACATCTTAAATGACTTCTCTGTCTTGCAGTGGGTCTTGGGGCCTGTCAGGGTCTTCACCTCACCTTCATCCCTCATTGAGGTAAGTTTTCTAAAACCATTAATGCTGAGCTCATGCGTTTCATACTCAGCACAGCTCATCAGTTGTTCGTTCGCCCTTAAGAGGATTTGACGAAGACACCACGAAGCTCTCAACACTGAGCTGTACCAAAAATACATGGACACACTGGTTGCTGTTGAACACATCGGGGTTGCTTTTTGTCCTCTCCTGCATCCTCTTTCAGTGCAAGTGGACAAAAAAGGGGATGAGCTGTGCTGTAGAGGAGCATCTCATCATTCTCTCAGTCTGACTTCTACAGCATGATGGAGAATTTGTCACCCACAGGAAAGTCAGCAATGACGGGAGCAGAGAAGGCGAGCTGGAGGACTTGTATGAAGTTGATACACTTACAGAGTGTACAGATTAAACATGCAGACAGATTGAACAAAAATCAAAACACGCAGACACATTGAGGAAATTGTGCTTTTGCTTCATGTTTGCTTTACTTGCTGCAGTTTCTGTCACTGCAGCGTTCAATTGAAAGATATAGATCAGACAAGTTTAAAGTCAGTCTTATGCCTGTTTATTGTTCTGTCAAAATAAAAATGTAAATATGCTTTGTATAGAAGATATTTTTACATTTTCAAAGCTGTTGAAAATTAAAGGTTTAATTTAAACACTGTTATTGGATGACTTCAAAGAAAGGTTATTTCTACGAACTACTGTCAATTATCCACACATGCAGCACCACAGTTTTGTTATGTTGGTTATGAAACACTAGATGGCAGCAACCTTGAGAAAATCTGTTCATGTTGTAGCCTCCGTTTTGTTCTAAGATTTCCTTATTATGCATCTTATGAGTTTTTTTCATTCATCAGCATTGAAGTCAACTTTATTTTCCATTAGGTTCATGGCATGTAAACATCTATAGCATTTAATGTTCTTCCTTAATCTTCCTAAATCTAAATTAAACTAAAGTTAATACAACTATTTAATCAATATTTGTTCTATACATTAAAGCCTTTTTTCATTATAAAGTGCAATTTGTTCTCCAGGCCAGTAGAGAGAAGATGCAAGATGAGAGATAAGAGCTCAAACACAGCTTATTCTCACTAGTTCGAGCTTGTTCTTAAGCAGTAACATATGCTACTGAAGTATACAAATTCATACACTATGCATACACTATATCTATTCTTTAGATAAAAAAATTTAACCAAAACCAAAACTTACTTTACAAATGATATAAACCTACAAATGATGCAGTGATACATACCCTGTAACTAATTCAGGATAACAGCCCATTTTGCACAGCCGGCAACTTTGGAAGAAATAGTGTGTGAGAAAAAGTGTTGACATATGTTGGCAATGCCTTATAGTTGAAATACTGTTATACTATAAATGTTAAAAGTCATACTCTTAAAACTTTACATGCAGATATAGGAATAATATATACTATATGTAAAGTGTATCTTTTATTTTGTAATTTCAGGATTTTGTGATAATTATTTGGACATTATGTTACGGATACTCACTCACTGGACTCACTAGAAGTACCAGGGGTAGGAACGCCTAAGGCCCTGGTACTGCCTCTAATCGCCACTATATGGCGCCAAACGAACAAAATGGGGGAAGCTCAACCTAGAGCCTAATTCCCCACCCAACATACTAAAGGGCTGCTCGATGTAGAGCCTATGCCCGCACTAACCTAACTAACAAGAGGAGGACCCAATTGCACGAACCCAGAGACACAGTGAACAGTTAACTTATTTTTAATCAAAAGACAATAAACAAGAACAAAGCACTAACATGGAAGACCACAGACTACACATAAATGACCTGAAGGAACTAAACGTAAACCAAGACAAACATACTCTGAACATGGGGCTACAAAACTTAACACTAAACTAAGACGAACACCTACACACATTACTGACAAATCCCAAGGCTACTAAACAAACCTGTATACAAAGCGAGACAACAAACATACAAACTGTGGACAAACCGTAGGTAACAGACGATAATCAGCCAGCAACAAGGGGAACAAACTGAGGAACTTAAATATACAACAAACAGGAAATGAAGACCAGGTGAAATCAATAACGAGAACAAAACAGGAAACCGACAGACAGGAAGTGGACGAACAGAAACCAACAAAGAATGGGGAACACGGGCGCCCTCCAGTGGCTGGAGGGCCAAACCGTCACACATTAATGTCTTGAGGGTTCACTTAGTGAACTTGGGATTTGGAGCTATTTCATATAGTGCCACATAGGTTATGTGCAATAATATATCATAATCATTGTTGATTTATTTTTGCATCATTAATCTCAATGTGTGAAGTATAGCTGACAAATGCAGTGACGTAAAACATAAAGTAACATTAAGTGTGACATATAACCAGTATTAAACTGGTTATAACCAGTTATTCAAATATAAACTACAGTATAAATGTTAGCATTGTTTGTTCTCTTTAATGCTACAAAATAGAGATTTATCATCCAAAGCTGGTAAGTAGTTAGAGGCACGATGCTGCAAACTGTGGAATTGTTATAACAGTGTCACTTCCCGTCACCATCACAGCATTACTGCACATGGAGTTCCCTGATCAGCAGGCAGGTTTACCAAGTTGAGCTGAAGCATTTTGCTTTTGACAAGGTAGGATTTACTATTGTAGAGAGGGGCCTGGATGATTCTCTGGAGGTGTGTATAGTAGGAGGAACAGCATCTCTGATGGACTGAGCACAGCACAGTGTGACAGAGAAAGGTAGCAAGAAGCCTAAACACACAACACATCAGAGTCAAAGTCAGCTTTATTGTCAATGCTGCTCTATGTGTGTGACATTCAGAAAATTTAAATTTCGTAACCCTCTAACCCATAACATATATTGTGTGTGTACATACAGCAGTTTAACATAGACATACACAAAGTATACAAAAATGTATTACAAAAGTGTAAAATTGTAAAAATATAGAGGCACATAATTTACAGTGGTCACGGTCCTCACAAAATTATTATATTATGAATTACTATAAAATTAAAATGATTATGTGTAACCTTGAAGAAAAGCTCAACTAATTTAATTTGTTCTTTTCTTACTATAACACCAAATGATACAAGGAGATGAACAGCCAAACAAAGCAAATGTATATTTGTTAATTAAGTGTATTTGTTCTGAAATAATAGATCCTTCCATCACTAGTTACTGGGTTCCTAAATGACATTTCGAGGTGTTAAAGTATGATTACAGTTGTACAATTTCCTCTATTTATAAATACACACAGTGGTACAATGAAAATGTTGCTCAAAATTAAAAGAGAGCTTGTGCCAACACATGTAATGTTAGATGTCTAGTGTCAAAAGGACAAACTCAGCAACAGTAGGCTATCAGCCCTTTAGCATTATGTAACACATCTTTCATTACCCCTCAATTCTTGATTTATTATCGAAGGTTGGAGCATGTTTCAACAGTACAAACTACTGTCTACAATAACAGTTACTACTAAATGCACTTAAAATAAAAGGTTATGCAATTAAAATGTTGATATGCTTCCCCAATAAATATGCTGTGGAGAGGTTGGTACATTTAAGGTTAGAATTCACGGTTTAGGCCAAGGACATTTTGACATGGCCTGGAACAGCTGGAAATCAAACATGGTCTCTGCAATTTGCTCCAATCTGCGCTGAAACAGACGCACCTAACATGACTCTGCATTTAAAAGCTTACATGATTTGGTGTTAGGTTCCCCGTTAATGTGTTCATGTGCCAATGATGAGATGTCTTTAGCCTTTAGCAAGCAAAAATGGTTCACAAGAGCATTTGTATTCCTACAGTCAGCCCATTTCCAGAGCTCGTTGCAGATGTGGAGAACAGTTTCTGAGCAAAGATTTCAGTGGAAACTGTTGCCATGCAACAGCACAATACTGCGCTCATATGGAGTATAGTAAATGCATTGCATGACTGCTCTTTTTCCCGAGTGGCTCAGGAGTAACATTCTATTCTATTCTATTCTATTCTATTCTATTGCCTATGGGGTTTTTTACATATTGAATGTTTCTTCAGCATATGGTTTCATATCCACTCTCATTGCTCACCCTCTATTTCCTGTCACATCTTCACATTTCCCCTTCAAGCTCTTGAAGTTCCACATCTCATTTGACTTCTTATTCTTTTCCGTACTTGTTGTTTACCATGATTGACCTCTCTTCTTCTTCTCCCTTGCCTCCTCACTTGTGAAATCCCCTGTGCCCACATAAATACTGTGTCACCAGCTCAAACAACGTACACTACACTACGACCCTGATATTCTGGATGTTAGTCTACAGTAACCCTTTAAATTAAATTGCAGTTAATTAGCAGATGTGCACCCTCTCTGGGGGTTGAGAGTAAACGTGATGAATGTGGTGATTCACACAGTTTGCCAGACAAGTGAAGTGAATTTTACTTTAACTTAAATGTTTATTCTTAGAAAGATCTGTAACAGTGTAAAACAAAACAAGTGTGACCTCCTTGTCAATGTTTTAACAATGGGTGGTCCATGTCCTGACAGTCTTGAGAGAGTTTGGATGGGATAATATACAGTAATATTTTATAGTAAATATAATAAGTAAGTATAAGTATAAGTAGTATAAGTAAGAGTTATTGATGATAACATATGTCAGTGTCACTGGTGGTTTGGCAGACTTGTTTCATTTATGTTGCTCAGTACACCAGTGTTTTTGTTTTTTCAAAACATATCAATTTGTTGTACCCTCTATGCCCCATGTTTATATAATGCTTGACTGATTTTCCTGTTCTTTTGTCAGTTTATTAATGACTTGCTTTGTTTTTCATAAACAGCTCTCTGAGTCTTCTAAACACACCTGGGTAACAAAAAATGCTTAAAGTACAGATTAACAGCAGCTATGTTACTCGCTGTACTGTACATCTATCTACTATAGGTGCAAAAATCATCAAGTAAAGCCAAAATTTCAAAATCTCACAATCCTCAACCAATAGAGCAAAGCAAACAAATAAAAACAACATTTCTAGGCACAATACTGGCATATGATCCTCTGTGTGTTTTAGTAAATTTTAGTAATCCTATTCCCTCCCCCACACAGTGGAGCAGAACTCACTGGATTTGATAAAATTCAGTTTATCACAAAAGCCTCTGTAAATAATCTTCAGTAATATTTTATACACTTTGATATACTGATGTACTGCAGCCACAATGTCTGCTGCAATATTTTTGGACAACTGCTCCCTAAAATAGTCTCCTTCAGCTAAAGTTGTGGCACTTCTTGATAAATAATACAAAGTCTAAATGTTAGTCTGAATAATTTATTTTGCAGCAGTCATGCATAGCAGCTGTCTTTGTGTCAGAGTCAGCAGCATTGTTTGTTATACAATTTAATGCTGCTATACAATAATATCAAGAAGGGGTGTACATTTAAAAAAAATGCAAATATAAAAAGTGATTGTTCATTGCATGTTATTTCAGCTGGAAGTACTGTAGAAAGAATATATCAGACACTGTTGGCCACCAATATGAACTCTCACCAGCCATACACAGTCTGTAGTGGAGAGGCTGTCACATTGATGTCTCTGGTCTACTCACTGTCTACTCACAGGCTGCAGGGAGGCCTATTTATAGATATGTCTCTTTCTCTACATCGGTCGTCTTTTTCTCTTCGTCTCTTTTTCTTCCTCCTTCCCTTCTTCTAATGCATGATATTTCTGGAGCTGTGCAGGTATTATCGTTATTATCTTTAAGCTGCAGCTTATTCCTGAGCTGAATGATAAACTTTAAAGACCCAATGTGATGTTCAGATTTAATTTATGGTGTTTTGAAATGGGACATTTTAGGTTACCTGTGAATCAGGCTGCTGCCATCCAGTGTCTGGTCACTTTGGCAGCCATTTCCCCCCCTAGCCTTGTGGTTTGGTTGCTGATGAATGTGTTCAGCAGAAATCTCTGTAGCTCAGGCATATGAAGACTGCATCAGAGCAACAAAGCTCAGACCTGACCATGGCCTTCTGACAAAGCTCACTGCCTCCATGTGTGTAGAATAGGGTTCAGAAATCAAAACAAAAGGAAACATGTAAGCTGATGTTAAATGCTTACATGCAAAAGCAATAAGGTCTCATGGAGACTTAGAGAGAACAGCTAACTTTCCATCTCTAAATTTGTAAACGTAGATATTTGTCAACAAGAAACACAAACAATTCACTTATTTGCTTATTTCATAAACATCATGCTCTTTAAATTCAGTGTACAGACTTTTCAGTTTCTTCACCAAATCTCTGTTACAGTACTACATGATGAAGGGGTATGCACTATGCTATCTTTTAACAAATCTCAAAGAGCTAATGATATTCAGAGAAGACAAAAATAACTGTCTTTGTGTCCTCTTCAAATATACCTGTCTAGAGTGTATTTTTAATCTTTTGTTGTTGAAAACATAGACTATTTGATATTATCAGGAGCTTTCTAGTTCAAAGTGGCATCACAGCGACTGCATCCACAGATGCTGAGAAAGAACGCGATGCAGCGATTTAGAAGTCATTAGTCTTTGGGTGACATAATTACACCTCGTCATGCTTGTCTCCTCTCAGGGAAATAGTATTTTACATTATGAGAGAGAGAGAGAGAGAGAGAGAGACAGACAGACAGAGAGAGAGGAGGATGTGGATGTGAGGCACACAAGCACATTTTGTTTTTGTTTTGTACATTTGTACATTTTTTAGATATTCATTATTATTTTTATAAGACAGAGAATACATAAAACTGTAAAAGTCTGTAGCATTTACTTAATTTATTTTATTTTTATTTTAAAAGTAAACAGCATGAAATAAGAGGGAAATCTATTTAGTCTTATTGTAAACTGGCAGAATTTGACACAAAAAAGGCTAAATTGAATTTGCAAATGCTGAAGATTCAATCACATATCCATCAGTAGGCCCCATGTGTGTTTAGAGATGCGTAATGTGACCAACGTTTACTAATAAAGATCACGCTGGTGTTTCTGAAAGTGTAGCAGTGCATTAAAACACAGCCAGGAAAAAGGCTGGTGCTGAATCCTAATGCTTCCCTGTGTGCTTGAGCTTCCATTTTTTACAGGATGCAATAGGTGCCTGAGCAGTCCAGCAATGAGTCGGGCTAACAGGGAGGATACTTATTGTAGCCCTAGCAACAGGAACAGGATTGGTGGCTGTGAAGAGTAAGCCTGTCAGCTATTGGCTGCTGAGGAGGACCGTTCAAAGCACACAATTTCATCTTGTGAAAGGTTCTGTGCAGCAAGCTGCAGCAGGAGGCTGCAGTGTGCGAGGGTCTGCAATCCAGCAGATCCCACTATTCCAGTGTGAGGGCTTGACTCCCACTTCGAGAAATACAGAAATCCATAATTAGTCAGAGAAACCCGACCTTTAAACTATCGCTTCCATTTATACGTGGAAACCTTGAAGAAACAGATTCTCCATTTTCTCCAGTTTAATTGCGGTGCTGCCTTGCTGTGATCATAAAATGTATTGTCTTATGAAGAAGTATCCTTTGATCTATGCCCTAACAAAGTTAATGACGAGCAAAAAAATCTCAAAAGGAACCTCATTTAAAACACATTGAGCTTTTTGTGAGCTACACTGCAAACTGTGACACTCCATCTCACACTGTAGGACACTGAACACATGCTATAATGTATGCATGTGCACTCATACCGTATGGATACATACACTAATGAATATCTCACACATCAGTTATGTGACCCACAAAGGGTTACAAGGGTTAATGACTTCCTATATCAATGTGGGGGCTGTACATCTCAGCAGAGATGTTGAAAATCTAGTAATGGCTTTAAAGAATGGAAATGGAAAGTCTCTGTCTCTAGCCCTGACTGTAAATGGCTACAACACAGAGAGAAATACAAATATAGACTAAAGGCTACAGATAAACAAATAACTTTAATAGGCAACAAAATGGCAACCAAAAATTTGTCAAAGCATACAGTTTGTATCCCCCTTTCAGCTGGAACTCCCTGCTTTGCTAATTTCCAGTAGGTCAGGTCCTGTTTAATGTAATTTTAAATAAAATCTCCTTGATTCTCCTTGAATTAATATGTTTTAATGTCACAGAAAAAAATGACTGTTGTACAAAATATTGCAAATAAAAACACAAACCACAGAAAAACACAACTGAAAATAATTCAAAAGCAACAATGCCTGTGTTCTTGGCAATGAGAGTCCTGACATGGTTTGTAGAATTAAAAAAAACAACCCCCCCAAAAAAAACAGAGGAAGAAAATGTTTCCCCTCACTTAAACACGTTAGCAAAGAATTGTGGGATCCAACCTTGTATGATTATGTGAAAGCTGTGTGAGCAGGTTGTGGAGATTGGCATTAGAACTTCCTTCATTTTGACAGATGGAGCCTTTCAGACCATCAGTGCTTCAATGCGTTAAACTTCAAATCAAAGTGTCTGTGACATACAGTGTGAGTTGATGGAAGCTAACTAACGGTGATACACAGTGAATGAGTTTGTGTGACTGACCTTAAGGCGTTTGGTTTCTATTAAGTCCCCCAAAATTGCCAACTGTTAGGAAAAATAAAATGCTGTAAAATCTGTATGAATATATTAATGTACTGTAATAGTGAAACTAGCAGCATTATGAAGATAGATCCTTTCAGCACTTTTCTGTGATCTTAATCTTCCTAGTGTGAAAGGTTTGTAATGAAGACATGGATTTTCACATTTTAGCTAATCAATAACTTCAACTGAATGTGCTTTCCCTGTGATTGTATTTGTGAATTGATGTTCGATATTCATATCTATGTGATGTACAGACAGAGGACGTGTAAATGTCAGGAACCACTGAAGAGGGCAAATATTACTGAACTGAACCAAATGACACCAGCGCAGAAAAAGCAAGTACACACTGTAACAAAGCAGATTTCTGTGAAATGGTTTCCCCTTAAAAGCTAAAGAGTTCTCATGGGTGACAATACAACAATACACTAGACCACCACGGCAATGGTGCATGTATAATTTAGTCATATTCTTTTTTATTATCATAGCTATTATTTAGGTTCTTGTGCAACTGCTACATAATGACTCACATTCAAGATATTTTGTCACTCAGGAACAGCTAAAAGGTATAAAAACAAACAAAAAATGTATACTGAAATAAAATATGGTCCATGATGGTGAATTCATAACAGAAACACCGAGCCTGAAAACGTTACCATTATTAAAACTAGATAGCATGACAGAAAAAGTACTTAGATACTGTTCAAAAAACAAAATACACCATAATCATACTTCATTGTGTATAACACCAGCTGGTAAGATTAAGTGATCACTGGTGGGTTTGTAGGTTCCTTTTTTTTTCTTTCATTAACAAATTAAATACATATATTGCATGTCACTATAGCAACGCTCATAACAGGTCAATTTTTACGATCACCATTTTGGTAGAGCAAATCAAAAACAGTAAAAAAAACAAAAAAAGAGAAATCAACATCAGACAAAGCCTGTTTTTTCGCAACCATATGAATACTTAACACCCACAGTATAAGTTAATAAAGTCAAGCTACTGTATATAAATACATCACCAGCATGCACAATATTGATTAATTGATATAATTGTTCTCATTATCTTACACTGAAGAAACAGTATAGTAGGCAAGTGCATTTAATAAACAGACACAGAAGTAAACCACAAACTCTGAAGCTGCTTTTATTTTAAATTTTTTTTGTCTTTGTTTTTTTTTCTTGTAGTTTGTTTGTTTCATATTGTTAAATCTCTGCCTTTAGTAATCTTCAACCTCCAAAACAATCTATGGTTCCAGTGACGAAACAGACTAATCTGTGAAATACAGTTTCAACACAAACTGCGGGAACGATTTTGTCTACCAACTCCTCACTCCTGTGTAATTTAAAATCCTTTAAAAGGTTGTTTTTTTGTGGAAATTATTTACTTTGAAAACTTGCTAATTTACTAAGTGTAAGTTTAATATCAATGGCTTCCAGGGGCCCTTTCTCATACACGCTGGAACCAATACAAACTAGTTTTGTGAGGCATTCCCATATTCTCATTCAAGCATATTCCCTCTCAAGTGACTCAAATGCATCTCTATCACGCAAAAACCTAACAAAGCAGCTTATCTTGACGAGATCAGTTTCTATGCCAGTGTGAGGCTGCCATTTCAATCCAACAACAACCACTTCAGGCTGATTCACCGACATATCAGTGGTTTTGGCAAATGTCAAAGAGAAAATCAAGAAGACGGAGGCCCCTTTCAACTGTATATATATTTCTATATATATTTAAACTAAGATTTAACCTCCACTCTCACCTCTCACTTCTTTTGATTCTTTGATTCTTTTAACACATGGAAAAATAAAGAACTGCCACTGCGGTAGTGTCATCGGCAAAAGTGGCTGCCAAAGTCCACCGGCCCTTCGTATTTTTTTTTTCTAGAGTAATTCTTGTTTAATTGTTGCCCTCCCCTCCCTCATCATCCTGCTGGTCACTTGTCCACAGTGTCAAGTTGTCTCGGAGCAGCTGCATGATCAGAGTGGAGTCTTTATAGGAGTCCTCGTTGAGGGTGTCAAGCTCAGCGATGGCATCGTCGAAAGCGGTCTTGGCCAGATGGCAGGCCTGCTCTGGGGCGTTCTGGATCTCGTAGTAAAACACAGAGTAGTTGAGAGCCAAGCCCAAGCGAATGGGGTGAGTGGGCTGCATGTGCTCTTTGCTGATCTCGTGGGCCTCGTTGTAGGCCTTCTCGGACGACTCCACCACCGTGGCCCTCTTCTCCCCAGTGGCCACCTCAGCGAGGTACCGGTAGTAATCACCCTTCATTTTCAGATAGAACACTTTGCTCTCGTGCTGCGTATCGCTGCAGTTCTTGATCAGAAAGTTGTCGAGGAGGTTGAGCACATCCTGGCAAACGGCCTCCAGCTCCTTCTCAATCTTCTCCCGGTAGGCCCTGACCATCTCGATCTTCTTCTCGTTGCCATCAGCCGATGTCTTCTGCTCAATGCTGGAAATCACCCTCCAGGAGGAGCGACGGGCCCCAACCACGTTCTTGTAGGCCACAGACAAAAGGTTCCTCTCTTCATTGGACAGGGCCTCGTTCAGCTCTGTCACCTGGAAGGAGGAGGAAGTGGATCAGTTAGTCTCCTGTCAAGATCAGCCTTAAATGACTTGACTGCCTTTATTGTACACACAACAGAATAACAGAAAACAGGATCTTTTTCATATTCCATGTCATGTCATTTCCCTTTAATGTCTGTAATAAAAATATAAGTATAAGTAACAAAGATTATCATAGTAATTGATAACAAACCTGATGATTTGACACAGCCCTAATTTCTACTAACCAAGATTTATTTTACATGAAAGGATCAGGACTAACAGCACAGTCCACAGGATGAGCAATATTTCACTTGTCACGTGCAATTTCCAGTTACCATGGCAATTCTTTCATTTACTGCACCAGAAGCCAGAATCATAGATAACGGTAGTTAGTGAAAAATACAAGTAATATTCAAGGTGGTCGTAGCAGTTTGCGTGTGCGTGTGTGATGGGGTGGACAAAGATGAGAGGAAGGCTGGAAATGCATCAATGTTAGCACAAGCAAGGGGGGGGGGGCAGGACAGCTGCACTGTAAGTAAAATCTCTCCCTGCCCTGCTCAGGGAGTTCATGTGTCCCAGTGACCTTCTCCTATGTTCAAACTGACCACTAACTGACTTTACCTATCTAAAATGCAGTTACATCACTGTTCAACCAACAGATTTACATTGTGACAGATGGGCTTTTAATCGGTTAGTTGTCATGGAGACAGTGTTTCGTTTAGATCGATAACTGCACAGGGCCTGAAATACCCAAAAAGATGTGGATTAGAATTCACAAAACTGAAAAAGCTTCTTTCTCTACTGTGGAAGACCTCCTGGTTGATTCCTTAGACTTCCTTGTTCCATGTGAGCTGAACTCTCCACTAAGACAGAGGAGCACAGAGCACAAAGCACACACACACACACACCCCCACACACACACACACACACTAATGGAGAGGAAGGCTTATCCTATAGATGATGAGATGGTAGAGGAGTGGTGGGGGCTTCATTACGCATGTTCAAAACTCTACCACAAACCTACTCATCCCATTAAACTAAGACATGGCAAACGCGATATTTAAGTCAAATTCAATCTGTTTATAAAACAAATAGGACATAACTCCAGAGGAAATGCACTGGTGACCTCGAAGCTCATTGCTGTGTCAATCATATATCAGATACGTGGATATATACGCTTCAAAACTCAATGTTTTTCATTATAATCTAAAAAAAGTTAACCAAATGAATTTGGCTTCTAACCGGCTGTTCACAAAAAGGCTTCACATCACAATTTACATTCTTTTCTGATTCTGATTCAGATTTTCTTTTGTATCATTTACTCCCAAAACAGGTCCAATACTAATTACACTGAGAAGAATAACTCACAATGAAAATATCTGTTGATGTATTTTCCATAAGATGGAGGCCTGGTTATTGTCATTTCTTGCTACAATGGTGAGGGATTCCCTTCGATTAGTGCGTGAGAGCACACACCCCTGCAAGCAGGCTCCATTTGGACCGCACTGACATGGCTGATGGTTTAAAGGGAAAGGAATCTCTCCCAGCACACACATCATCCCACCTCCTGCAACCAGAGCCCACACCACCCACCCACTCACCCTAAGGACAAATAATTCCCATGGACTCACTGTGTGTGTCAGTCCTGAGAACCATGCCACTAAAGGTTTCTTGCTGAAAGCACACATGATGATTCAACTTTGTGTGTGAGCTCATACGAGCCTGGCTAAGACTCATGATGCTGTTGGTTCCAGTACGAGCTGGTGTGACACAGCAGTTTTTAACCCCACTGGATAATCCTGTTCCTTTTATTTCTTAAGGGGGCAGAGACGGAAAGACTGAACCACACAGCAGATAAATGCTCTGTCCTCAACACCCAACCAATAAGAGCTGAGGCAGCTCCTGTGAGGCCGGCCAGCTATGTCATCCCGCTTTGCATCAAACATTACAGTACTTACTCAGGCTCATTAGCCCTGTATGTCCACACCTCGCTGCTGGATTTGGGGCAGAATCAGCCCATGCACACATCAAGACACCAGCATTGTGAAAAAAAGAATAATAATAACAATAACAAAACTCGAGAGAATAAAGAAGACAAAGTCTTTCAACCAAATCTGGTCATATTGACTCACTGCAATATGACAAAGAATATTCTAGAGAGATTCTACTGCCTCCTACATTTGTTTAGGGGGAATAACACTTTAAGGATGACTGATGAAGGCTCGTGCTCAAACAAGCCTTCGAGTCTGGTGTAGTCATTTAAAAAAATAATCATGTATAGTGTCAGGTATGATAAAAAGAGTAGGAAAGAGAGGAAGAAGAGGCGCTGGAGGAGGAGGGGGCAGCAGCAGCAGTTGAAAGCCTTTCTACCCGAGCAACCTCACATGGCTCCCAGCAGCAGAAGCTCCTCTAAATTCAGCATAATCGAGGGACGGGAGACGGGTGCATACAAGAAAGGAGAACGCGGGGGGAAACTGTAAATGCACTAGAATAGATGCGCGCCTATGTGTGTTATGATCTTCCTATATGATCTACAAGATATAGACACAGCTACGGCCTGTGAGCGTCTCATTGTAACGTTACTGTCCCTTCATTGAATGGCTCGGCCGACAGAAAGGCACCGCCCAAGGACCAGACTGAGCTGTCAGTGAATGGGCGACAATAGAATACATAAAATGAAATGAAATGATATTTTTACCACGATGACCAACCGCAGGGCAGTAATATCACACCTGCGTGACCTCACATTTGATGCCAGCGCGGTCGAGATTTCAGCGACCGAGCCTTTACGCAAACAGAGCATGTGCTAAAACATTCAGACTGTTTCTAACTCGTACAATTATTGACTGATGGTTATTAAGCACTTACCGATTTCATAGCAGCTGCCATGTCATCATACCTCTCTGCCTGTTCAGCCAGCCTGGCTTTCTGCACCAGCTGCTCGCGATCGACCATTTTTTTAAAAATGATATTTAGCTGCTTGCTCGAACTGCTCTACTCGGGGTTTTGAGGATGAAATGATGAGATATTTGAAATCGCAATGCAGTGAAATCCTACGCGAGCCTAGTGCCGCAGCTGTTCCCTGCTGTCTGTCTGTGCTTCGCGCAGACGGGACTCCCCCTCTCCTCTCTCCTCCCTCCTTCCATCCGCCCCCTCCTCCTCCTCTCAAAACACACACACACACACACACACACACACACACACACACTTGGTTGCGTCATCATTCAGAAAGGTGGGAGTCTGTGCCAATGATTTAACGGTCCATACATGGGAACCAGAAGGGCCAGACGCGCAAGCACGGATACAAAAGAGAAGCGCTACCCTAAAGGGAATTGTGGGAAATTGAGTCCCGAGTAACTGCCCATAAGTTTACAATAATAACAGTTATTGGTTGGTTATTGGTCCCTGTAATGTATTAGCATTGATAATTAATAACACCTATTCTACAATTGATAACTGATAATATTTACCTACTAACGAAAGTCCCGATCCTTACGTTATATAATTATATATTATAATATATAATTGATGCTCCATGTGAGACAGTATCAGCTTTTTTGCAATACTTACAATAATCCAGACAATGGTCTTTGTGAGTAATTACAGTTATTCTAATCTGTGCTCCGCGTGTTTTCAGCAGCAATTCAAAAGTCCCTCCCTTGGCTCTGGCCAACCACTGTCCACCATACCTCAGGGTTGTTAGTAGAGCATAGACAGACACTGTATCCCTCCTTACTATATTTCACCATAATTCTACGCGTCTCAGGGACAAGCTGTGAGTTCATACATTCATACTGGGCAGTTAGACAATTCTGTTCTTGCACCCTGAGATAATTTACAAGTATTGTACATAAACAGTATTTATGTGGTACTTGTAATTTTTTTAAATTTAAAACAATTGTTATGTGAGGTGCGGAGTGACAGATGTGTTCACCATGGTTACTTTTTCTCCTTCTTCTTTTCTATCCATCTTTAGCCGCTTATCCTGGGTCAGATTGTACTGGCAGTGGTCTAAACAAACAACCCCAGACTTCCCTCTTAATGGAAAATTCTTCTTGGGAGATCCCAAGGTGTTCCCATGCCAGTTGTGTCCTGGGTCTTTTTCCAGTGGGAAATGCCGAGAACACCATCCCCTGGGAGGCGTCCAGGAGGTATCCAAGGCAGAGCCACCTCAGCTGGCTCCTCTCTTTTGCTCTTGCTCCTCCTGTGTGACATAACTCCTCACCCTATCACTAAGCGTAAGAAAACCTCATTGTTTCTAATGAATTTAAAGATTAAGGTATAACTTATCTAGTTATGGGAAGGCTGAGAAGTGTGAAGATTGATGGGACTGTAAACATCCACAAAGTATTTCTTGCGCTTTCTGATAACACTATCAGTCAAGTTCAACAGCTCCCCACCTTCATTGTAAACAGTGTTGGTGTAGGACTGAAGTCCAGCCTCTGTCAGGGGAGACAGATTCCCAACTGTGTTTGTAATTGTGCCTATCAATAGCCGGTACTGCACAAGCTCAGGCTCCTTTTTCACCAATTATGTGGGTTATCTCCCAAAGACCAGTTTCCATGTCAAGAGACTGGGTCTCCAAGGCCCCTGCCTTCATCATCGCTTTGAGGCTGAGCTGAGTGGTCCCTGTCTGTGCCATGCTGGGTAACGTGAAAAGTGCAAAATGCTAAAGTATTTATTCTAATAATTGTTCATAAATATGAACGTATTCAATGCAGCAATGTGTCTGCATTATTTATTATTTACAATGATTCAGTACAACTGGCACTTACTCTATTTTGTAACCTAATAGTAAAATATTTCTTCCAGAAGACTTTAAAATGAAAGTCGACTACACTTAACTCTAACAATTAACTCTGCATTTAGGATTTTGAATTATGGACTAAAACTCAGTTAAGATAGCTGGATTTTAAAATGAAATTACAAAACATGTAGGCAAGATCCAGAGGCACACAAAACTCAGTTTAAGATAAAAATTACGGTATAACGTTGGGTTACTTAACGTAAACCCTGGTTCTTTGATAACAGAGTGAGGTGTTTCACTATGGGAACCGCTCCGGCGTGACCAACTATGGAAGCTCCAATGACATCACGTCTGTCCCTGACAGACAGGTCGAGCCGTGTCCAGGCTCCGCCCACCTCATATTGACACGGTCGACCTCCCCTCCTAAGCCATTCTAAGTGGCTTTCTTTCCGTGCCCATGCAAGGAGGGGAGTGTTGGTGAAACACCTCACTCTGTTATCAAAGAACCAGGGTTTACGTTAAGTAACCCAACGTTCTTTTTCTAACTTCGCTCGGTGTTTCACTATGGGAGATATAGCCCACTCCCGGATTGCATATATAATCTCCCGAAGCCAAAATAAAGAGGGATCAACAACCACTGAATCAAACCGAGTCTGATCCCTCCGCCTCTAAGACTGCATGAGCCAGAGAAGGTTTGGCCACATCCAGCCTGTAAAACCGCACAAACGTGTGTGGAGTAGCCCAGCTAGCTGAAGCACAGATATCCTGGACTGAAATTCCCCTAAACAGAGCCCATGAAGTGGCCATGCCCCTCGTAGAATGGGCTCTCAGACCCTGAGGGGGCTGGGCTCCCTTGCACTCGTATGCCAGACTTATGGCCTTCACAATCCAGTGGGACAGTCTCTGGCGAGATAGCGGCTTTCCCTTATGAGGGGCAGCCCATGAAACGAACAGCTGGTCTGACTTCCTAAAACCAGCCGTCCTGTCCACATAAGTTCGGAGGGCCCTCACGGGACATAAAGTGTTTAGCCGTCGTTCCTCTTCTGAGAGAAAAGGGGGCGCGTGGAAAGCTAACAGCTCCACAGTAGAGCACCTGTATGAAGGATCCAAAACCTTGGGAACAAACGCAGGATTGGGCCTGAGATAAGCCTTTACCAACCCTGGGGCCCACTGCAAGCAAGAGGGGCTGATAGAAAGCGCCTGCAAGTCGCTAACACGTTTTGCTGTGGTAAGGGCCAATAGCAGTGCAGTTTTAAATGAGAGAAACTCAAAACCCACAGCATCAATAGGCTCAAATGGGTGATGAGAGAGGGCATCTAAGACCAACATCAAATCCCACACAGGAACCAAGGACCTGGAAACTGGGAGCCTGCGACGGGCCCCTTTCATAAACTGACAAATCAACGGGTGCTGGCCAGCCGATTTATCACCGAAACCCACGTGGCACGCTGAAATCGCTGCCAAATAGACCTTAATGGTAGAAAAGGCTCTTCCTTTCTCCAATAAGTCCTGAAGGAAGCATAGAATATCCACCACTGAACACTGAAAAGAAACAGTGGCCCTAGACTCACACCATTTCTCAAACATACGCCACTTCCCACCATATAGACGACGGGTGGACGCAGCTCTTGCGTTCTGAATCGTGTCGACAACTGCAGGAGGTAGGCCTGCAGCATTCAAGTTCCACCTTTCACGTGCCAGGCCCAAAGAGCCAGCCTGTCTGGGTGAGGGTGGAAAATTTCTCCGCCCGCCTGGGACAGTAGATCCCTCCGAACTGGAAGGGGCCATGGCTCCTTCACCAGCAGCTGGACTACTTCCGCCATCCAGCTCTTGGATGGCCAGCGAGGGGCTATCAGGATCAATGATAAGCTCTGTTCCCTCACTCTGGAGAGGGTTGGGCAGATCAGGCTGAGAGGCGGGAAAGCATACAGTAGGTCCCGAGGCCACGTATGAGCTAAAGCATCCACCCCCAGGGGGGCGTCCGCATCGGAGAGGGAGAAAAACGCAGGGCAGTGAGTGTTTTCTCGTGATGCAAACAGGTCCACAGTGGCCTGGCCGAACCGCTCCCAAATCTGCTCCACCACCTGTGGGTGGAGTCTCCATTCTCCGTACAAGGGATTTCCCCTTGACAGCAGATCGGCGCCACGGTTCAACACACCCGGCACGTGAGTCGCCCGTAGGGATAAAAACCTGGCGCTGCTCCACAGAATTAGCCTCTGGGCTAACATATGTAACTGCATGGACCGAGTGCCCCCTTGGCGGTTGATATAAGCTACAACCGTGGAGTTGTCCGACTTTACCAGGACATGATGGCCCTGTAGGAGACCCTGAAAATGTTTCAGAGCTAAAAACACCGCTTGTAGCTCCAAAACATTTATGTGGCTCCGAGCCATTCCCGGGGTCCAAACGCCGTTCACGGCTCTCCCCATAAAGGTGGCGCCCCAGCCTGACCAGGAGGTCTGTTGTCAGCGTCCTCCTGGTTAGCACCGCCCCTAGGGGAACTCCCGACGCCAGAGTACCCGGCTCTCTCCACAGCTGGAGGGCCGAGACGCATTCGCGAGTCACCGTCACTCTGCGTCGGAGGTGCCGCCGCGGGCAGAGCCGCAGGGACGCAACCCAGCGTTGAAAGTCCCTCATTAACAGCAGCCCCAAGCGCACCACCGAGATGACTGAAGCCATAAGGCCGAGGAGTCGGAGGCACAGTCTGAACGATACGTTCTCCCCAAGCTGAAAATAAGCGAGGCATTGTGTGAACGAACCGATCCTCTCCTTCGTTAATGAGACACGATAGGAAAGGGAATTTATACTGAGCCCCAGATAGTCCGTGCACTGAGCCGGCACCAAACGGCTTTTTTCCCGGTTGATTCTGAAACCGAGGTTGCCGAGATGGGAAACCACCACTGCGGAGTCCCGCAGCGCTTGTTCTCGCGAGTGGGAGCATATCAAATAATCGTCTATGTATGAGAATATTCTGATGCCGCTGATTCTCAACGGGGTCAGAGCTGCTTCCACACACTTGCTGAACACTCTCGGAGCTAGCGAGAGACCAAACGGGATGGTCTGATACTCGTAGGCCATGCCTCGATATGCAAACCGGAGGAATTTCCTGTGTGGCGGATAGACAGCGATGTGAAAATAGGCGTCCGCCAGATCGATCGTCACAAACCAATCTCTTGGGCGAATCGAGTGACAGAGAGCTCTGTGTGTTAACATTCTGAATGTGTACTTTCGTAAGTGCTTGTTTAGCACCCGAAGATCCAGAATGGGCCGCAGTGACGCGCCGCCCTTCTTCGGGACAACGAAGTACCGGGAGTAAAAACCTTGACAGGCTTCCTCGCTCGGTACAGCTCTGATCGCTCGTTTGCGTAACAGAGTGTTTATTTCGTCTTCTAAGAAGAGCGCAGACTCCCCTCGCGCCAGTGAGAACAGTATCCCGCTGAATCGGGGTGGTTTCACTGCGAATTGTAGTCTGTAACCTCGAGAAATTGTGTTTAGTACCCACGGGGGAGGCGCGCATGCGCACCATTGGGTTGTGCGGACCATCAAAGGGCTGGGTGTGTCGCACGTAGATGACGTCACTTTCCCGTGACGAGGGGATTTCTCCCCTGTCTGCAGGCCGCGTACGCCCTCTTGTGGGGGCGGCGAGGCCTGACAAACCTTTTTCTTTTTCTTTATTTTGTTTTTGCATTCTGCCCTCGGCCCTGTGCCTGGCTGCAGAAGTGCATATTTTATTTTCTCTTTTAGAAAACTTCGACCAAGCGTGGCTGCTTGGGTGAACCAGGGAGTGCTTGGTGACACTGAAGGGGGGCTGCAGCCCCATGTTAACTGCCCCTGAGAACCTTTCTGCAGAACATGAGGGGATAGAAGCTGGGCTTGTGAACCACCGTGAACAACGGAAACCCCTGAGCTTTGAAAAAGGTGGCTGCAGCCCTCCCATACCACCTTCCTTTTCTTCAACGGAGGAGAGGTGGGAGGTGATTGAAGGTGGCAGGTCAGGTAGGTCGCCTCTTTTTCACCTCGCTGGGGTGGGGAGGACGACCTCTCGCTGCCACTGTTGCAAACGAGTGCTTACCCCATGGCCTGGTGTTAGCTGGCTTAGCCTGCTGGTTGGGCTGCTGACTGGTCTGTCTGGGTGCCCTGGCCGTGTCCTGCCTGCCCCTGGCTGCTGCGGCTGAGGCAGCAAAGCCAGCCCTGGGCGCCTGGGGAGGACGTGGGGTGAGCTTTCGTGGTAGACAGAGGTTGAAAGCTTCACCCTCTTGTTTTCTGAGAGTGCTGGTCTCTTTCATTTTCTCCAAGGCTGGTCCAAAGAGACCCTTGGAGGGGTCATATGTGGCATCCATCATCTCTGCCTTCTGAGCATCACTCAGACCCGACAGGTTCAACCAGAGGGCCCTCTCTCCAGAGACTGCCAGCCCCATCACTCGGCCAGAGCCCTGAACCGCTCCCCTGGAAGAGCGCAGGATGAGGTCATTTACAATGCAAATCTCATCCCACAGAACCGGGTTAGGAGACCCTGAGTCCAGCTGGCGTCCCAACTCCTCTAAAATCTCAGCCTGGTATGCTGACAGCAGAGTAGTAGCATTCAGAGAACACACAGACTGGGCTGCGTATTTGTACGTTCTCTGAAAAATGGAAGCGGTGAGGCGTTCCATTTTATTTGGCAGAGAGATATTAGAAGCGGCAGACATCGTTCTGCGGTTAGGGTGAAGGTGATATGCCACTGAAGGCTCCACCGCTGGGGGTTCGGACAGCCCCAGCTCCGCCATGATCTGGATCTCCAGCTTAGAGTAACCCCTGGTAGGAAGTTTACTCTTAAAGGGGCTTGACCAGTAACGGCTCATTTCCCTCATGCAAGCAGGGACTGCCGGTAAGAGCTGTTTGGATGGCGCCTGAGCTGGCGGTAGCCTCTTACCATCATATAAGTCCCTCTCTACCCCCTCACAGTCTTGTGCTGCCGGCCATGGGATGTTAAGCCTGGCTGCAGCTCTTTTACAAACCTCATACAGGTCGTTTTCGACTGGGGGAACAGCGTCTGAGGCACTGGGAGGCCTGGACTGCTGTGCGGGGAAGGTGGAGTCTTCGTCCTCTTCCTCCATATCATCCGAGTCGAGGAGGTCAGAGCCGCAGTCTGCCTCGTCGCCGGGTTCTCCCTCCCCGCGTTCGAGGAGTTCCTCAAACAACGGGGGCACGAGTGGAGATTCAATATCCATCGCGTCCGCCCAGCTCATCTTAGCTCGCAGAGGATGAATGTCGGTAGTAGGGGTGGTAGCTGCCAGACAGGGATCCTGACTGTTAGCCACCGCTACTCTTAACCTCCTTTCCAGGATCTTTACTGGCATTCCCGCACAGTTTGGGCACACTTGCGGGTCAGCCAGTGAAGCTTGTGCATGCTTAACGCCCATGCAGGCTATGCACATAGGGTGAGGGTCCCTGCCCGACACCGTCGAGCCGCATGACGCGGGACACGGGCGGGATGCAGCCTCTTTCGTCTTCGGCTCCGGACCTTTGGTCGGTGTGGCGGCCGCCGACATCGTAAAGGACAGAAGGGAGACTGTGTGGAACACAAAAAGGCCCGCTGTGACACGTTAGCCTTATGTAGAACCAGTGTAGGACACGGGGTACAATTCCCGCGCCCGGCACAGATACGGGGTTAGCTCGCCTTGACGCGTTAGCTAGACACCGTTGTCCGGTTTAGTTGGGGTTGAGTCCAAGCTAAGCACGGGGTTCAGAAAACTAGCTCGCCTTGACACGTTAGCCAGCGTCTGAAAACCTTTCCCGGCTGACAAACTAATGCTAGCCAAGACTATAGATGGCTCGCCGTGACGCGTTAGCCTGAGTTACGCTAACGCACTACGAACGTAAACGAATACGAGGTAGCCGAGGAAAACAGTTCGCCGTAACACGTACACCGTCTCCTAAAGCGTATGCAATAGTTATTGCTTACCCAGCGCACTCAAGGCTTACACCTGAGACCTGCGTTCGGCGACGTGTTCCTTGACGGGTCGTCTGTGAACTGTTTAACAGATACCAGGTTGCCTGGATACGCTGAGGGAGCTTCTAGTTTCTCACGGGAAGAAAGCGAGAATGGCTTAGGAGGGGAGGTCGACCGTGTCAATATGAGGTGGGCGGAGCCTGGACACGGCTTGACCTGTCTGTCAGGGACAGACGTGATGTCATTGGAGCTTCCATAGTTGGTCACGCCGGAGCGGTTCCCATAGTGAAACACCGAGCGAAGTTAGAAAAAGAACCACTACAAGGTCCAAAAGGTGTCATGTTCACTGATGGTGGAGCCTGAGAAACCCTGGTAAATAAAGTGGAACATGCAGGGTATGGCAGGGTTTGAGATGGCAGGTAGCTGTTGGTGATGTACTGTAAAATGTGGAGCAGCAATCCTGTCTTGGATAAATTGTTGAAGAGATACTGAGACTGACCAAGGACAGTGGGGAGACCAGAGCATTTGGATAAGAAGGTACGAATTTTTATGTTGTGTCTTTTTAATGCAATGTTGGCACAAAAGGACGCAGACACGTTTTCAAGATGATGGACTTAGTCTTTCCCAGTGAAGAACGTTTTTGAACAATCGTGGGGGACTTTATCTACTCTTATCAGGATTTTGTAGTTGCATGGAGACCAGTTTTATGGTCCGATGTTTCATCACATGGCCTGTGGTTCAACAGAAGTTTAGGTGAACAGTCAAATCAAAACAGAGGCCATGTGAAGCTAATTCTACCATGTCTATCGTTTAGAGACATATAAAAACAAAAGATCTGCGTAAGCACTAGGCACGGTGAACTAGACGCGGTGGACTAAATATAGTACAAGGTAAACAGAAGCCTCCATTGAAAAACAAAAGCACTAACTACATCCAGTCAGGGGACAGATACATAGCTGATGAGCATGTGGTGCAAGACAAACAATTTCAATTAGTCAAGATAGCTGCTAAACCATAGCATCTGGGTTCCAGTCCTGCTCAGAAGCCTTGATGCATGCCATATCCCTCTCTCCCTCATGAAATACTGTCTCTACACTGGTATTAAAAGCATAAAATACTCCAGAAAAATAAGTTTAAATGTTAACAAAATTCTTTATATACATGAATGATACATGAAATGTATTTACTAAGATTAATAAATTATTTTTACTCACTTTCCCATAGCTGCGATGACATAGGACAGCCTTGAATTTATTGCTAGTTTATAAATGCACTTACTGCATAAGCGATCTGACTGTATAAATGTTTTTTAACCGGCAGGGGGCGTGTTTCGGCGCTTTGAGACGCTTCATGCCACTGACTGCACATGGTCAACATATTCTCAGAGGTCTTAAAGAAAACAATGCAAATCTGTTCGTGAAGATGTGACAAATCTACAGCATTAATGACTTAATGGCTGATGGCAGTGTAATGCAGACAACTTGGTGATCTGTAAACAGGCTGAGGGTCGTTTTATACTGATGGGGAGGCAAAGATGACAGCTCATTCATTTTTCTGATCCTACCTGTAGTGTGATGGGGTTTGCTAGATTTGTGCATGACTGGGTGATAATTGTTATAATGGCATATAAATATCCATTTATATGCAAATGCTGCATATAAAATGTGTGACCAACTCTCAACATGGAAGAATTGATCTCTCCGGTTCCACTGACATAATCCACCTAGTGAGTGAGTGTTCACTTTAATTTTTTATATCATGGTTTATGTCTGGCATGATATTTATTTATCCTTCTGGCTTTTCATAACTTATGTATGAAAACCTCTGGCACATAGTGGCTTTAGTTAACAGCTATTTAAAAGTAATTTTCTCCTATCACAAGATGAACCACTGGGTTCTTTCA
The DNA here is from genome assembly GCA_030770545.1 of Macropodus opercularis. Classification (NCBI taxonomy): domain Eukaryota; kingdom Metazoa; phylum Chordata; class Actinopteri; order Anabantiformes; family Osphronemidae; genus Macropodus; species Macropodus opercularis. The sequence continues at coordinate 3,647,001 of CM061110.1, forward strand.
TTAAATTCTAGAAAATCTGTGACAAAGTTTTCGGAACCACAAAGCCGTTACTTAAAACGTGTATGAATTGTTTTCAGATTTGTAGTTAATCAGTTTGCATGTGTCCCCGTGTCTTGGATTGTGTGTGGATTCCTCCAGGTGATGTAACAGACTGGCGACTGTGCACTTGCTCAAATGGCAGCTGGAATAGACAAGTGGTTCACATGATGGATGAGACTATGCACTGTTAGCAAGTAAAATTAATGACAGTAAGACAGTAGAAGCGTATAAACATGATACCACAATACATGCAAGGAAAAGGAAATGGTCTGGTGACGCATGCACACACACACACACACGCACACAGACAGCGAGAGATTACAACCTACTGACGTGGTCTAAGGTAAAGACAGGAAGTGTCATGTAAACCAGGTCAAGTCATAAGTAGAATAGTGGCGGGGGGGGGGGGGGGGGGTACAGCACTGCCTCTTCAGACAGAACTAACAGTTACTTGTGTATATTATGAAGTTTTTAACATATTCGTAGATTCAAAGGGCATTGTGCATTTTTATGCTCTCTCAGTGGAGCTGTGTTCTAAGACAATCACAAAAAGTATTCAGAACACAATTAAAGCATTTGTCACAGGTACTGCCTCCATATACAAGGATGACCTTGTAGCAAATACCCTAAATAAACTACAGTTATCTGATTTCAGTGATTGCTGTAGTAAGAAAAAACAAACAAACCTGTTCTTGGTCGTACAAGGCCACAGGCAGTGCTGAACGAATGAATCTATCTCCTTCCTTCAAAGAGGATTACGCTGTGCTCAGCTTAATTACCTTAAATTAGGATGAGGGAAGGAAAGTTCTGCTGTCTGCAGTGACCATCTGTTTGCTGTAGACAGCCGAGGCCTCACGCTGCTGTAAATGGAGACGAGGCTGGAACTGGATGTTTTAATATACCCAGACGAAGTGAGGTTGGCTACTCCAGAGGATCTCAGAGAATGGGAACTTGAGACAGCGAGTCAGGTGTCTATACCCATCGTCCGACTCTTTGTTGCTCTTTACCCATACAACCCTGCTGCGATGTCTCCCAACCCTGACACGGCCGCAGAGGAGCTGCCTTTCGTGCCAGGACAGATCATCAAGGTAAAAACAAGCTTCTACTGGTGCAATTTCGTGTACTATAACAGTGCTATGTTTCACTACTTAGTGTGAGGTTTTTGAGTGCAAATCAGGCTGATTGTGAATCTGTTCAAAAGCTTCTGAAGTGTATGATAGTGTTTCCTGTTTGTGCTACACTCATGCCAGTTCATGTGAGAAACGATATGATCTCCTTGGTCTGTTTCCTGCCACTGGCTCCAAATAGTTCATGTGATTTGCCGCCATTTGATAGAATCGGTTGACTGATGCGACACGTGTTCTCTATATGTGCCTTGTGGTATACTACATGATAGAACAAATAACTTTTGACCTAAAGTTAAAAAACTAACAGTCTGTGTTTCTTAGGTGACTGGAGACAGAGACTCTGATGGTTTCTATCATGGGGAGTCTGGTGGCCTTTCTGGTTACGTGCCTAGTAACCTAGTGGCTGAGGTCCCGGTGGATGATGAGTACTTAAAGCATGTTCTCATGCAGCAGGGATTCCTGCCTGTCGACCGCACAGGTATCGGCCGTGTATTTCAGCTGAACGCATGCGTAACATACTCCTAGCACTGATGGGAGAAGCACTCAGATCCTTTCCTTAAAGAGCAACAGCAGTTCGACATAGTTACTGCCTGTAAAATGTGTTTTCTTTTGGATTGATTATTAGTGCACATTGGTTATAATATATATATTATTTGGCACAAGAAACAAAAGCCAAAAAACTAACAACAAGAAATAAAATGTGATGATTGGTCTCATATAAATTTAATAATAAGTCTTATTTTACATGCTTTTGTACAATGACAGTAACAGTAGTTTAATATTGACTTCACAGTTGGTCCTGGAGTCTTATTGTAGTGCCCTAGTTTCCCTCCCTAATATATAAACAGGATATATGTGCTACAATAAGTATGTATAAGTAAAGCGCTATGAGGTAACTTCATGTCATACAGTAGTAGTAGTACTATTTTAAGATTTTGATATTGTTCAGTATTTTATTGCTCTGGGCAAATAATATCAAATATGCAGGTTGCTTACAATTACAAAAAACAAATCGTTTTTTTTGTCTTATAGAGTTATATAAAAGTTTTATCTATTGTTTTTTCTTTTATAAATAATCTCTAAAATCTTTAGTCTTATCTTTAATTATGAAGTGTCATACCTTGCAACTATTAAAGTACAGACACACACAGTGGTTGCGTGGTTGTCTCCTCTACCTTCTGTAGTTCTGCGACTGCAATTAGCAGTAAGCATTGTACAGAAGTTTAACATCTGTGAGCAACTGTTTCCATTAAGCTGCTCCCAGGGGTGAACGTGTGTAACTGTAGGATGTCAGTAAAGCTAAGAACAGATGCAGAAAATATTATGTATGTACCTTATTCATATAAACTCTAACTGCTTCAACGTGATTTAATTTAGAACTCAGTTACATTATTTTTAGTGCGGCTCTGGGTTTTTTGCTTTCACTGGAAAGTGATTTTTTAACATTTTCTGCATCACTGTGTGATTTTAAAGGAGCTTTTTTTTTATCCCACAGGTATGTCATTAACACCAGAGCTTAGTGAATCAGCCAGTGTCCCTGATGATGTAATTGTTCAACGGATGGTTGCCTTATTTGACTATGATCCCTGGGAAAGTTCACCCAACGTGGACAGTGAAGTAAGCAGTACTTTCATATTACAACCACCTTAGGTCTTCTAAATAATCAGCTTTTTTAAAATCAAAATGAAGTGATTGGGAGGTTTCCTCTGTGGCAGGTGGAATTGGGTTTTCGTTCAGGAGACATCATATATGTGCTAGGTGACATGGATCAAGATGGATTTTACTTTGTGAGCACCATTTATACAATTCCTTGCATAATTTGTTGATTTGCTCTTTTTACGCACTAGCTGAAATTCCCTCTTAATTTTAGGGGGATCTGCACGGACGACGAGGGCTCGTACCATCAAACTTTTTGCAGCCGCTGCCCTGGGATTAGAAGAAAGCGTCACACCAGGATGTTTTCTACAAATGCCAAGTCTCACCCACAGTGAGATCTGTTTTTATAAATATTGAATGTGTCAAAAATGTATCTTTTAAATACATCACAGTATGACAATATCAGCATCCGTCAGTACTGTACATATACTGTACGTATCTTCATAAATAAGATATATTTAAGATTGATAAAGACTGTAAGTTAAGAGTTTTCATCAAACCATTTTCTGATAATGCATTTATTTCAAAATTCCTGTATATAAGTCTTGATTTAATAAAAAAGGGAAAAGGTTCAGTATAACCTATTTAATATAACTTACCTTTTATTTGATTAACTATTTAAATTCTTATTTATCCACCTTGAGAAAATACATTACCATACATTTTTATATTAAATAAAATTTAGAACAATAAAAATCTTTTAATAATGTCATTATTTCATACTTCACAGCAGTGGACCGATTATTTTAGCCTAAACAATACATTTGCATTGTCAGTTTGTTTGAAGACCAGCACAATAATTCCAGCATGTTTATATTTGCCTTATGTCATGCTTATATTTTGTAAAAGTAGCTCATAGAGGGTTTCTTTTTATATAAATAAATCACACGCTACAGTATGCTGAAAGTTGTACTTATGTAAAAATGTAAACTTATTATTAACAAACTTGTCTTTAATAGCTCAATGTACAGGTTTATGATTCTTACTACGTACATTTAAATGGTGTGTTCTTATTAGTCTTCACATTACATCACTCCTATTGTACCAGTTTGTAATAAATTACCTCTAATTGCAATAAACAAATAAAACAGACAAATTCAACAAGTTTTCATGAGGATTCTAAGGCGATTCTTTCACAGTCTGGTGGTGATCTTCATTCTACATTCATCTGCAGCCAACAGTGTACTCATCCATAAAGTAGGAAACACTACACTGTGTAGTGAAGTTTAGTAGTGCTTTCTACTTTATGGGTGACAACACTGTACATCAATAGCTTCTGGTCACTCCATTGCAGTCACGATGGCTTGAATAAGGGTAGGACATGCAGATTCACTTAATAACAGAGACATGAATACACTTATACTTTGATCATGATCAGCATCAACAATAGTTCACAGTAATGTCTAAAATAATGTTGATGCAGCACATTAACGCAATACATAGTGTTAATTTCATATACAGTACTTCATGGATGTTTAGGTCTTACCAGCGTTTGGATTCCACAGAAGAAAGAAAACCCAGAAGTGAATGTGATCTTTTTATTAGCCCTGTCTGAGCCACGTGGTTAACACAGGAAAAGCCCTAACAGTCTCTCACATACGCATGCACGCACCCATACACACAACACATGTAGGGTACGTGTAAGTGCACATGTTTTCTTTTCACCGTTCTACGAAATTATTGTTATTTGTCTTGTTTATGAATATTTAGGTTTTGTTGGCTGGAGCTTCCGACTGTTTCTAATACTACCTGATACTTCTTCAAGCACAACGAGTATTATATTATTGATGAGATAATATAATACCCCCCACCACACACACACACACACACACACACACACACACACACACACATACAAAGGCCACACCCAGTCAATGACTGTGCCACCGCTGCAAGCATGAACGCATCCCTTTTAAGGACATACTGTACAGTTAGATAGACAGATATTGCAGAATGCTTTTGATTCCATTAAGTATCTTAGACTGAGGCATAGTTTGACTGCAGCATAGAGATAAAAAATATAATCAAAGGCTCTTGAGTAGCTTTTGTAGTGATGCAAGTATGGAGTGTGTCATATACATACAGGTTTGCTTAGCATCGTCTATATGGTCTACAGGAAGAGCTTCATATGTCATATGTATTTCTGAGAACTCATTCACGCCTGCTTGCGTCTGATGAGGTGTGGGTGGGGGATGGTGGTGTGAGTCTCTTCCCTATCCCAGCAGCAAGTGTGCAATATGCTTGCAACAACAGAAACTTCACAAACAGAGCAGAAGACGGCCAGTGTTCTCTGTTGTCGTGACAACCCAAACCTCAGAGTCACACCAAGTGAACTAAGAGGAAGTTGGGGGTGGGTGGTGTGCAGAAACAGAAAAAAGACGTGCTTATGAAAGTAGAAAGGAGACAGACAAGTATGATAGTAGACAGTACTGTTACGGCAGGAAACTCAGGTAGCAAACGCAGAAGTGTTTGAACGCCTTTATATGCTACATGAACTAGATGTGAAAGGTTTGCACTCAAAGGGCACATGCACATTATTTTTGTCTTCTCTCTTTAAAGAATCAATGAGCCTCTGCAGCAAGCAAGCATGACTGTGCATCCTTCAGATGATGTCAACAGTGCAGTGCATGCATCAATCATCTATTCCTGTGCAGCACAGGATTATGCCTAGAGTGATCCCCCTTCACTGCTTAGCGTGATATAGATAGCATCATCTAATGACATCGGTAGGTCCTGTACTATTGTACCACGCTCTCACAAGGAAGTGAAGGCACATCTAAAATCTTTGTTCTTGGGGGTGTACAGTTAGGCAACCAGAAATGTCCTGCTATGAACAACACAACAAAAAGTAATTAATCATGCTTCTTCCACTACACTGAGACTTTGTGTTTGTGGGTTTGGTAATCATGAATTGAAATTACTCTAAATGAAATAAAATGTTGTATGCTACTGGTAACAGCCATTCACAGATTTGCCAGTGCTGCCACATCGTGGATGTTGGTGGAGGTGAAATGTATGGCGTGAAAAACGTGTAACCTATAGTTCCTATTTGTACTGTATATAGTCCATAGTTATTATTTTCATTATTTATTTATTATATTATAATTTACTATTTACAAATGATGTAAACAAAACATATTTTATGGCCTATATTAATTTTAGCAATTAAGTAGCCATCAAAAAGTGCCTGAAGCATCAGAACTATATTGACATTATTCCAATAAAGGTCCACTGTCAAGAGACACTAGTCAGTGAACCTTTACAATAGGCTGCAGATGCTAGACTGCATAGATCTCTAGTTATTGACTTGAATGAAACGGTCTTCAGCAAATTTGCAAACAACAATGGGCAGAAATTTCACTTTCCAGATATGCAAAGTTGGTAGAGACACACATCTAAAGAAAAAAAGTGTTTTCCAAATACACGTCACACTTTTTAGATGTTTATTTATAATTGGTATTGAATACAAGTTACCATTTTTCTTTAACTTTAAAATTATATAACACTTTTTGTTGAACATAAGTTGGATTGTATTTTTTTTTTACATATGCTGTATTTTCCTTAAATAGAACAGTAATAATACTAGTGCATCATACTTATTTTATATTTTCAATAGATGGTAGTTGTTATGCTCATTGTGATCACTTTTGCAAAGGTATTTTTTTCTGCCAGCACAAAGTTCTGTCAATTTTATGTCAGCATCGTTGAGGGCAATTCTCTGGACTGAAATCTGGATAATGCTTCACATCTCTCTAACTAGATAACATGATCAGAAAACTTCATCTGCACTGCCGGCAGGTTTTAGTGAGTGACTGGAGACAAATCTTTAGTCTGGATTTATTATGCGCAAGTCAGTACCCACAAAGAGAGAAGTATACTTAACCAAACACAAGACTTTTCAGATGTGATTTTGATGATATGCCTTCACATACACACATTACACTCAAATAGCTGTTGCTAGTCAAATTAACACCTGAGGTCTATGTCATTGGTTTCACAATCAATCTCAGTAACTGCTTGGGCTGGAATGTAAAAAACTATCTAGATTTCTATCACTGTTGAAATCATAAAAGTGTTGAGAGAAAATCTCAAACAAAATAAATATTCCTCTAAAAAGAAAAAAAATTGGAATCCTTATTCATCAGTCAATTTTTTTCTAAAGTGATTTACAAATTAGAGATATGATGTTGCCATTTATATATAATAATTACTCACCATCACCAACATTGTGACCATCTGACACAAGATGACCAATAATGTGACAGATGGTCACTTGCTTGAAAGTCATAGACAACAAAAGTTGAAAAATGAACAAACAGTAACTAGCTGTGTCCAAATATGAAATACATAAGTTAATGTGTGTCTTTCAGATTGAGAGGCATTTAGCTATTTGTACCTACATTTACATAAAGCAATCCATTTCTCGTGTTTAACAATAATCAGTAGACAAAATACCAGTATAGTACAGAGTACAGAGTAACTTAAACAGATGTGAATGCACTGGATAGCAGCACTGACGTGGTGAGTAACACAGTGCTGAGCACAGCAACGTGGGCTTTGGAGTAATACACCTGCCTCCCATTCAAAGGCTGCACGGGTCTGTAGGTGTCAACCATTTTCTCGCCGTTGGAAAACTGAAGTTGTGAGAATGCAGCAAGCTGCGAAAAAAAGATTAAAGCACAGAAAGCAGGTTATAATGTCATCTGCACCAAAACTGTCTAAATGCAGATCGTAGGAAAGAACATTCTGTCTAAAAACTGCGTTCAGTACTAACAATAAATGCTAAATAATTTTTGAGCATCACAATCCCATACATTGGGATGTTTTTCTATTGCTTCTTTTCTTTACCTGAATTAGTAGTTAAGAGGATGATCTGGCTAATTATTAACAGGTCTGAATACTACAACTGATGGACGTCTGTGTTCAACCTGTGTGTACATGATGCAAATATGATGAAAATATTTACCTGCTCCCTGCTGAGATAAACAGGGTTTTCAAACAGAGTCCAGACGACAGCTTCACTGCAGTTGGGTGTAGTTAGGGAGCCGTCATATCGAAAGTACTTATTCATATCCTCTTGAGGAAGAATGAACATGTCCAGGGACACACCGGTCATGCTAGTGTTGGTGGCTGGATTTGAAAATAAATAAATTATTAAACAGAACATAGGTTAAAAGAGATCATTTATTTCATGTTAATCTTTTATGGCACTTTTAATTCTGAACAACAGGCAGCGGATTTATGATCCTGCTGTATAGTGGCAGAAATATTATAAGGATTTGATTATGAAGCACATTTTTCCTCACTTACGGGGTTGTGTGATATTTTTCAGAGCATTTATGAGTGGATCATATTTCTTGTTTGCAGAGGAGGACTCCTGGATGTAAGAACATGTTAGTCACAAAGCTGACGTAAATATTTCGTCAAACAAAAAAATCTCCATGCAGTTTTTGAGTTTTCGTATAGAAACCTTTTATTGAGTGTGAGGAAGTGCTTGGTGCCTAAAACTATTTTTACACAGACAGATGAAACAACATTAAAACAATAAACTTTACTGAAGAGTTTATGTCACTGCCCTAAACCTTCTGTTATTTTAGCCAGTAAAATATAAAAGAAATATAGCTTGTTTGAAACACAATGTTTATGAAGTTTTATGGCTGCCTTTCTGATCTACAAAAGTTTAGAGAATACCTCACTCAATGAAGCTGTTCATTGTTTCATTGTCTCAAAACATTACAACCGTCTGTTGTAAAGTTACTTTGTAAGTGATTTCTAACCATTCTCAGAAATGTTTGTTTACAGCAAGAATCAAATTATTTTTAGTCTGGAATTTAGTTTTGCATCTATTATATAAATTAAAAAAAGACACTTTCTTTAAGAGCCCATTCTTTTCCCATGTTCTACCACGGCTTCATAAATCCAAAAACATCTAGCATCCATTTTTTGATTGCAGCTCCTTTTATCTTACTTATGTCAACACTTAATACTTTTGTAACTCAATAAAACACACTTACCTGAAAGAAAAATCCAAGGACAGCCACACCTGTAGGATGTTTTACAGCTTCTGATAAAGAGTTGTATTCTTCTTTTATGTGAACAATATGCATCTGCACATGACATAAATATTGTGTTAGTTGTCCTTTGCAATAGGTTGGTTGACTTTCCCTTATTGCTGCAAAAACATGTAATAATATGTACAACAGACTCCATGTTTTATACCTCCATTGGTAATTGTTCGCCATCAATTGTGTGTTCAGACCCTGGTCCCCCGTCTTTGCCCCAGTGCATGTGGAGCTGTAACGCTTTGTACGGTGCAGGCAGATTGGCTCCTGTGATCTTGATACTAGGGGGTAAATCCAGCTGAACTATAAAGATATTGAAATCATAGCAATGATTCAAACAGAGCAGGGTGCACACACACACACACTGAGAGGTATGAAATTCATGAATTGGCTGTCCCTCAGAAACAACTTCATCTGTGATGAATGTTCACCAGCTGTAAATATTTTAAAAGTCTTTGAGCAGTAGCTCGTACATTTTTATTGCAGACAGACACAGTTCATAAACCAGAGATTGTACCAGAAGAGGTTTATAAGCTATATTATGTTTTTTTATTTTTTACATAATTTTTTTATTTTGGTTCGAGAAACCCTCGAACCAAAATAACCCTTCCTAACCCTTCCTAAAATAAGCTATGTAAACAAAAACTAGTCTACAAACTTTCCCAGTAAATACGTTTTAACGTAGGGGAAACGTGATAAGAAAAGCGCCTTCACAATCCCAGGGATGGAAACAAGGTCCTTCTTGCTGTGAGACAACAAGATCAACAGCAACTTCCAAAAATTCAGTCAATTTTGATTAAAAAAAAGATTTCATTTCCTGAAAAACCTTAAGCAAGTACAGATACGACTCACTGGAACCTGGAACCATTTTGACTTCTTCACAGTGAGTTGAAGTTAAAAAGACTCCTTAAGGATGTTTTTCGCAGCAGATTTCGCAGATTGTTACATATTTACAATGTCTACAGTCTGTTTGTGTGAGCATCTTCCTGGGTTCTACTATAATTAATGCTTGTTGAGATTGTTTAGAAATGCACTGCGCATAAAGGAACTCTAAATATTATTTATATATACGCCTCTGCTTTCCTGCTACAATAAATCCAAATGGTTGCTCTGAAACGAAAAATCAAAGCCTCAGTTAGCACAAAGACTCACCAGTGTGTCCGTTGTTTATAAGAGTACTATGAAATGTTTGTTGATAGCCAATGAACTGAAATGAAGTAAGACGTCCATCTGGGAGGATTTTGCGCGTAACAATATTAATAGGAGACTGGGACTTGCCACTGCATTGACTGTAAATCTGTCCCCATGCATCTGGACCTTTGAAGGCAAGAAAACGGAAAAGTAACTGTGATTGTAAATGTCTTAATTGTTAATGTCTAACACTTGTATTTAGATTTACCTGTGCAGGTGTGATTGCACGTAACTTGGGACTGGTAGCACCATTCTGGAAAAAAAAGGTTTGAAGTTAATTATGTACTACAATGAAAAAAAAACTGTTTATGACAACTAAACATCAATTGAAATATCATTTTCATAACAAACAAGCTCAAACACTTTTGCCATCAGACCAAAAATATCTTATATTTTACAATAATACTTTACCCCCAAAATCAGTCATTATACAAATAATTCAATTAAATGTTTAACTAATTTCAGTTTTTATCAACTGTACCTGCCCCTGAGACAATGTTCATGAAAGACACAAATAAAATTAAAACCAATTTGAGTAGCATGGTAAATATGTTCTGTTTCTCCAAGCCTGCTGTCCTGAATACTTAGGAGGATGATGATGGAGAGAGGTTCCAACCAGGTATGACCTGTCTGTTATAAGACTGGCTCCTCCTGTCAATGCCGCTCACATTGCAGTTTTATGACACTGGATTTCTGCAACAAGGCAAACACTCATATCTGATGATGGATAATAAACCGACTGGGTGTCACCACCAGCAAGTTTTAAAATGTAAGGTTATCAAACCCTGACCATAAATGAGCTATAATCACTACAAGTTTGTACTGTTTTGTGCAATGTACAATGTTTTGTATTCTTATAGAATGGTATTCCTATTTTGTGACATAGTTTTGTACATCACAATTTATTCAACTTGAAAAAATTCTAAATTTGTTTCATGCGCTGCTATTTCATGGCCTGGTGGGTGTTGTACAGGTGAAGCAGACAAAAAGTCTGGACTTGATGCCCAGTGATTCATTTGCATTTGAAATATGTTGTTGTGGGAGTTCAGAGTCCAGAGGGATGTCATTGTCAGTGAAACATCATGACCCTGCAAAGTCATGAGAGCAATAATAAAAACTACTAAATGAAGGAGAATAGTACTTAGCCCACGAACATCAAAAGAAACAGTTATGTCGATCCTGCAATTTATCACATTCATTATGCGCCTTTTGTATTTGTCTATGACACACCGACCAATCCTTCCAGACCCTGGTCTTATCTCGCAGCCCAGTGTCTCCCCAGCCACCCTTCTAAACCATCAAGTGGCACTCCTCACTCTTGTACACCTTTGCCCCATCTTACCACATCTCTCTTTGCATGGAGTGCAACTGCTGCTCATCTGTTGTGAGTTTCTTGTCATAGCTCTCAGTCCTTACCTGGTGCTCCTGATGCCCTTTTTGCCATTGTAGCCATTTATCTATTTTATGCTTTTTTTCACATGTTGACGCTGGTAGTTTGGCAGAAATATTTTTAGTAACGGAGAAGAGAACTCAAGAGTCATTCCAGCTTTCAGATTTCAAGTAAAAAAGTGAACACATAAATACAGCATTCAAATAAAAATCAATCAGTAAATATAATGTGCATAAGTGAAGTGTGAGATATTAACAGCACTGTATACGACTCAACATATAGAATATACAGTAGTTAATCCAGATAGTTAAAGATTGTAGGTGAGAACTTTTATAACTGTTGCTTTGTTTATGAGTTAACTGTATGGACTATAACACGATTTGGATATTTAACTATCAAAAATGTTTGTTATTTTTTTAATTACTCTCTAATAATCATATATAGTAAACATTGTATAAGTATCGCCTTTTAACACTAGGGGTGCTAAACTATTTGTTAAGGCTGTACTCCATCCCTTGAAGAGCCCACTCTTACAGTAACAAACACAAAGTGCTGCAATTTACAAAACATGTACTTAACAAAGTTCCTGTTTTATGCATAAATTAGCCATAACATATAATGGTAAATGGTAGATGGTTTGCACTCTTCTACCTTATTAGTACTTAAAGCACTTTAACATTGCATCTCATTAACGCATCAGTGGCAGAGCTGTTATGCAGCTTAAGCAGACACACCAGGGGAAGCTTTGGGTTCAGTGTCTTACACACTTCAACACTGCCACAACGTAATGTCAATGTAAGTCACAAACTTAACTAATAACACATAGGTGATCTTTGATACCTTTCCTGAACACACCCATGAATGAACATTATTAATCAGTGAACTCTGGACCATTTTTCTTTACAGGACTGATACCTATTAGCATTTGAACATGACTCCAGGTCCACGTCACTGTTGACACAACATAATTCTAATAGGAAGAAGATTTGTGGACAAATAAACTTAAGGTCTGTTAAAACTGTTCACAGCACTGTGTATGGAGTCAAAGGGATAGTGCTAGTATATTACAGTATATATCGCCTGCAGTGCCTTGATACTATAATAATGACATGTTACAAGATGTACAGGTGCAATGTGAAATCTATTTTTGCATAGTTTCCCCATTTCTACAGTATGTGCATCTATTTTGCCCGAGTTTGGATTTAAAATTAAAAACACAACCCCAAAAGACTAAATGTAAACAACTGTCAAGTGACAGTGGCTAATGTGAGACTGATGGTGGGGGGGGGGGGTCAAAATTTGAATGATCAAAACACAAGAGTAGCTGAAACCTTACAAACTAGTCTGACTGTAGAGGATGGTGAGGTTGTTGAAGCGATGGGCAGCGGAAAAGAACAGGTTCTGTTTTCTGAAATAAAATCAGTCCTGATTACAATTGAGAATTCTATGCACAAAACCCCCCAATCCCAGCACACTACTGATTCGAAGCAACACATCTCAAAAACATTGTAACAAGGGCAAAAACAGGTTGCAAAAGTAATTGCAGCAAATGAAAAGGAAATAGAGGAGCATTTGACAGCTACAGTAATTAGGCTAGTAAACAGCATGTCATGGACAGAGGTTCACCAATCTGTGACAAACTGCTTTTAAAGATTGTGGAACTATTTCAGAAAATATTTATATATTATAATATCTATATAAATATTTATGATATATATATAGGTATTTATTTATATATGATAAATAACTTAATGATCCCACCATCTACAGTTTCGAATATCAAACATTCAGAGAATCAGGAAAAAACTCTAATCGCAAGTGACAAGGTCGAGGATCAAATCTAGATGTTTGTGATCTTCAGGACCCCATTTTGGATGATCATGATGATGATGATTCTCTATTGAACATCACTGCATGGGTTCAGGGTTCACTGTCCAGATCCACAAATATAAATTAAAGCTGTATCACGCAAACAAGAGGCCAATGTTCATTTAAAGTGGTGGTCTCAGGCAAAATGTAATATTCTTTTTGGAAACCGAGGATTCATAGTAATTGAACTAAAGAAGAGAGAGACCATCGATGGGAAAAACATAGGTCCACTCTATATTAACTTTAGAATCTAGAATCTGCATAGTGCTTAAACAAGATAAATTATTGAACTTGGGGACAGCAGTGGCTCAGACGTGGAGATGTTGATTCCTGGCTTCCCCAGTCATGTGCCGAAGTGTCCTTGGGCAAGACACTGAACCCCAAGCTGCCCCCGGTGTGTCAGCCTAAGTTGCTTAGCAGCTCCGCCACCGGTGTAAATGTGTGTGTGTGTTTGTGTGCATGAATGGGCAAATGAGACGCAGCGTCAAAGTGCTTTGAGTACAGATAGCTAGAAAAGTGCTATACAGACCATTTACCATTTAACTCAATCCTAGAGGATAAGGATTCATTCAACATGGGCAACTAGACATAGACATGGACTAGGTGTGGTAACTAGGCAATGTCAAAATAAATTCTCTTCAAGGGGATATTAGAACCATTACTTCAGATCAATGTCAGTAAAAAAGAAACTAAATGTAACCTTGCATTCTGGTTTGCAAAAATGCTTCAAGAGACCAAAGGTGAACATCAAAAACTCTCGAACAAACAAGCAAAAAACTAGATCCAGATTACTTGGTCAGACAATAAACAACATGGTCGTTCAACAAACAAAGACTAAATCATCTCTGAAATATTAAACAGTCCTCCTTCACAGGAAAACGTCGTAGAGCATTGAGTATTCATTCGTTTATCCTAATCGTCATTGCAAGAGAACAAACAAAGACAGATCCATATTCTAAATCTTTAAAGCAAGGTCCAAGGTTACACAGAACGTATAGCAGTGACAACAAACAAACGTATACTACATGAATGGAGAAGAGCGGGTGAAGAGGAGAATACAGACTAAAGGTCATCAACAGGCTAAATCAAGACAAAGGCAAGAAAATGGGGCCAAGGTGAAGTAAAGCCCAGATCATAATCTACCATCATAAAATAAATCACATGCGATAAAAACGTGGTTTTGTGTCACTATGTAACAAATACTGTATTCTACTGCAAATTACAGAAAAACAAACAGCAAATAAGAAATATTGCAATGTTGTTCAGTTTCCTTAGTGAAAAATATAGTAGAACCGTGAAAGTCACTTAACAGTATGTGTTTAATCATCACCTACAGTACAGTAAATGTGCTCTATTCCTGGCAACCTACAGTGTTACCAACAATGTACCTAAAGAGTATAAAGATAATGTCTTTTCATGAATTTTGTCCAAAATGTATTTATAGAACAAATCTGACAGCATATCCTTTTTATTATCATCTTGTTTGTGTGTCTTAGAAATATATTTTGTGAAATGTGGGACTGGCAGACAGACAGTTGAAATGTGTACTCAGCAGTTACATATATCTATATATATAAAACACTCACACAACAGATCAAGAGAAATAACTTTATTTATAGGGGTCATTGTCGTAAAACAGTCACTACTGAGCTATAACTGTAGTTCATCACTGTGAGGTTCGTGAGAACAGCCTGGTCACATACACTTTCACCCTGTCAGCCCCTCCGGTAAACCATGAGAAATGAAACTCTGATTTGAACCTTTACGCATAGTATGTTTGCTCATCTGTAGTGTGACGAGTTGGAGCACTTTTTTTACACTGTGTGTTAAAATAATACACTAACTTACTTTTTTCTGTCTATTTGAAACTGCTTAAGCAATTATAGGTCATGGGAATTATTGTCCAAAACTGAAACATGAATACTAATGTTTATTAAATTTAAATATTTAGAGACCTATTACATTGTATATCCACATTTAGTGAAGTGAAGAAGCATAGAACCCTGCACAGCCACAGTGAACACATAAGCTTCCTGAACCACTTTGAACCAGTTTTGCTGGTTTATTAGTATTCTTGTTCCACAGACAGTGGAACACAGACACCTGAAAAGCTGATTAAACTGATTTTCACGTTTCAATGTAATATTAGTAGTAGTATTAGTTAGTATTAGTATTAGTAGTAGTATTAGTGTAATGTAGTAGTAGTTTTAATCAGTATGATTTCATTGTTTTTGATTGTTTTTCTTTTTCTTTTGCTGACTAAACTTGAAAAAAAAAAACTGAAAGAAACTGGTTACTCTTCAGCTGCTAAACTGTGTCTGATTAAGATGCCATCGGAAATTTTACATTGATAAAAGCAGTAAAGACTGTTTTCATTTTGTGTTTATTAGTAAACTAAATATAGATAGTAAAATATAGTTTACTATTCAGTATTTTATGTTCATAACGTTCACGTATGATTTACTTAATTCTCGTTAGCTTACGTTACTCAGGCATACTGTATGGTTACTACAAAATAATAAAAATTTTATTTCTAAAGTTGCACAACCAGTTTGATCTCCTAGTTGAGAATTATATGCAATGAAAAAAAGCTTCCTAAGGCAACTTTCAAAGAGAACAATAAGTAACATACATCACAACGAGGAATCAGAGCTATTCTCTGTCTATGCTAACAAAAACAGACCTGTCGCAGGTGCCGTGAATGCAACACTTACGCCACTCTTACGGGAAAGCGGAGGTGGGTTCAGTTCCTGCGGGCTGCGTTACCGACTGGGTGTCCTCCTGATCGGCCTAGCTGCCGGTCTTATCGTTACTTTTCCGACAAAAGATTTTATCGGTTCGGCTGTAATGGACCGCTGGAAGGGAAGAGTAGCTCTGGTAACCGGAGCCTCGGTGGGAATCGGAGCGGCCATAGCTAAAGAGTTGGTCCGGTACGGTATGAAGGTGGTGGGCTGCGCCAGAGACATCGACAAATTACAGGTTTGTTGTCAAACGACAAACTAAAGTAAAGCACGACATCAACGACCTACAGTGTGATGATGAAATTATGTCATACACTAGCTGTACCCCACGTAACGTTAGCTTAGCGCCCCAACACAACCCTTCCAAGTATTTAACAAAATAATGTTGTCCTAACTTGCACTTGTGACTTAGCTAACGTTACTATACTGAACATATTTAGCTAAACTCAGTGTTACTAAAGTGGTGTTCAACAAAGTTAAACATTATCTAATGTTATTTTCAGTATGAGTTAATGTTTTATCAGATTGTTTCTACTGCAGCGTCCTGATGTAGGCAAGAAATGCTGATCATGCACTAAAGATTGCGTTTCCCCTGAGAAAGTAGCGATGTTCTGTTTTTTTAATATATATCTGCAGCCAACTTTCAAAGTTCAAAACATAAAATGAGAGTAAACCTTTGACATATCACTAGATAATATATCATTTATTATTCAGCAAACATGGGGTTTTATGGAGTGGTTTTCACTAGAGGCAGGTCACCTCCAATAAGATTGGTAACGTTTCATAAAATAAAACTTTAAAAATGTGAAAAGAAATGTTATTCCATGCTGAAGCTGTTGCACAAGGTTTTTATTTGTAGATTATCATTATTATTTGCTTTTGTGTGGGATATCTCAAAGATTTTTAAACTGTCTTGTTCAACAAACAGTCAAGAACCCAAACATATTCATGTATGATAAAGAAAAAAAATCTTCCTATTTAAGAAGGAAGAAGATATTATTACATAATAATAAACGCTTTTGTTGACAGCTGGCATTCTTTGTGTGAAGAAAACAGATTTATTCACTTAACTTGTTGAAAATTGCAAACCTGATTGTCTGACATGCTACTTTTGTTTGTTTCAGAAACTGGCTGCTGAGTGTCAAGCCGCGGGCCACAGTGGTGTTTTTGTGCCGTTCAAGTGTGACTTGAACAATGTGGACGAGATTCTATCCATGTTTTCTGCCATCAGAGAACAGCACAAAGGGGTGGATGTGTGCATCAACAACGCTGGCTTGGCTCATCCGGAGCCGCTGTTAAGTGGCAAAACCAGTGGATGGAAGAACATGCTGGATGTAAGTGTTGTTATTTTCGGTCGCTGAAAGTCTCCCGTTGACGTCTGCCGCTGGTCATTGTCTTACAAATACATTTGAGCAAATTACAATAAATAAATAAATTACAATAAATTTGTTTTTAAGCAGTAAGTCCAACCACTTTTTCTGCACAGCCATTGTCTTAGCAAGTCAAGCTAGTTGTAATGTTAGTCATGATGAGGTATCAGAAAGCATTGGTTTTGTGTGCACAGTACAAAATAAGAATATATTGTGTATTATTCTATTGTGACTATTTGTCTTCATACAGGATTAAGTCCAGTTCTTCTTCTACTACATTGTCTTATGCTGAATCTGAAGTTGAATTGAATTGAATTGAATTGAATTGAATCAAGCAAAATATTTCTATTCCTGTATAATTAAATTAGTGTATGTCTATATTATTCTGTATTGACTGTCATGAATCAAGCCACATTTATAATCACAATCTAAACATAATATAACATCAACATTAGTTGTGTTTCAAAACTGATATCTGCATGTGGATGTTTCCAACCAGCTTGGTTTTATGGAGGCCATTGTCTGGACAATGTCAGAATACTTTAAAACTTTCCATTTTGCTGTTCAACAGGTGAACGTCCTAGCACTGAGTATATGCACACGTGAAGCATACCAGTCAATGAAAGAAAGGAATGTTGACGACGGACATATCATAAACCTCAACAGGTATTTAGAATGTGAACTTCACTTGTGGTGACGTAGAAATTAGGTGCTGAATTGGTAATGTTTCCTAAAAACCATATTGTCCATCTTCTGTTACAGCGTGTGTGGACATCGTGTTGTTAATGTTTCCAACATACATTTCTACACAGCCACAAAGTACGCCGTGACGGCCCTGACGGAGGGGCTGAGACAGGAGCTGCGTGAAGCCAAAACCCACATCCGAGCCACCGTAGGGGTCACTCTTTCATACAGTACATGTACATACACTGCAGATATCTGTACTGTAACTCTCAAAAAGCCTTAAAAAAAGTAAAAAGTCTTCACAATAGAACAGCTGTTGATAGACCTAAAACCAATCTGGCCACAGTGACAACCCCAACTTGCCCCCGGTGTGTCAGCTTAAGCTGCTCTGCCATCGGTGTGTGATTGCGTGTGTAATTGGGTGAACGAGACGCAGAATTGTAGATACGTGTTTTTTGACTCCTTCACTTTAGATGATGCTTTGTTTTTCAGTGTATTTCTCCTGGCGTAGTGGAGACGGAATTTGCTCAGCGTGTTTACCCTGATGATCCTGAAAAAGCTGCTGCTACATACTCTAACCTTGAGGTGCACACAGTATCTCCTTCCTTTGTTTGTGTTGTTGGTTACTAGTATACAAAACCTCTACTCAAGCAGTCCAAAAAAATGTTCTTTTGTCTTCCAGCCTTTGCAAGCAATAGATGTTGCAAATGCAGTTACGTACGTCTTGAGTGCTCCTTCCCATGTGCAGGTATTCTCTAGCATTCTTTCTATAGGGACCTGTCAATCATGCTCATGACTTGGACTTGTTCATTGTTCAAATACCTTTGGTGAAAATAACCTCCAGTCTTGTCTTTCAGATTGGAGACATTCAGATGCGTCCTGTGGAGCAGGTCTCGTAATAATGTGTTACGTGACAACACGTACTACTTCTTCAATTTGGTTATGACTGCTGTTTTGCACTTCCAAAATAAAATGTTCAATTTGAAGATGAACCTTGTTTCCATATTATTATTATTAAGATTAGTATTATTAATTAAGATATTAATTAAGATTAGTAACATACATTTTGTTAGCACTACAAAGAAGAAACCATCTACTGTATATCAATATACTGCATGTTCTCAAACGTTGGTAGAAGCGTTTGGATATTTAGCTCTAGCTGACACTAGAAGGGTTAAAAATAAATCAGGTTTACTGATTATTCAAGGAAATAGACAGAGCAAAGGCAGTTGTACTTTGACACACAGTTGTACCCCTGGAGGTGTAACATTTGTGTTGCAACGTCTTGAACAATTTAACCTTCTGTTGTTTAGTAGTGAGTAATAGAACCAAGTCCAGGAGAGCATAAGCTGTGTTCAAGGAGAGGAGGAATACATGAACCTGTAATTGCTATCTCCAGAATTCACGTCACGTTTTAAGGTGTCACCCAAAGTATGCTCTTTTCGTATCCTTCCATATGTCAACTATTGGCAATCAGTTTGACACACGCCCCTTTTTTTGATGGCCTGCAGAGTATCAACACAACTCAGTACTTAATGTATTAATAATCCTAGAAACAAAAATGTGTCTGTCTGGTTTCAGCAGGACGGGGCAGATACAGAATTATTCAGAAACCAAACTCAGAAACTTTCTGATATTGTCATGCTTGAATCATTATAAATCTCTATCTTTAAAGGTTTATTGCTATGTTGTGTGTGTTTACCAGATTATTTGTCTGTGTAGATAAGAGAAATCCAATAAAGCATTAGGTCAGAAATCATATCACGCACTGATTGTTTTAGTTTTTGTACTGTATCTTATCGGTATTGTAACTTATCTAAATGACAAACCGTTCCTAAAGGACCATGCCCATTTCTAGGATTACTAATGTTGATTTTACTTGAGGTGTGTTTTGGGAAGGGCCCTGACTTGTTTTAAAAAATAAGATACTATGCTGAGGCGTGGCCGCTTCTGCCCTGTGCAGCAGATTATTAATATTAAAAACATTGTAAATGTAATATTGCATTGTATTGTAATATTAAGTCACAAAACTTTTAACAGGGAACACAATGTAAAACCTGGTGATTTGATTAAATGAGGTTAAATATTTTGTTTGGTGAGTAGTCAGTAAGAAGGCCATGTAGTTCACACATATATGTATAAGCCAACTACAGTATATGTTACCTGTTGGGTTTGTCTTTAGCTGAGTCTGGGCACGGTCGTAGAACGTCATATTCTTCGTCCAAGTGTTACTGTGTGCGGGACCCAGGATGCTTTGATCCTGCTGCTGTTCGACTGTTCTTAAGGCTCTTCACATCCAAACAATGTTTCCAGAATAAAACCATCACAGTCAGCTTGATCAAAGCCATTTTCTTTTGAGACAGTAAGGAGGATATTTCTTCTACTCACTCTCTCTTGGCCCAGAGTGATTAATGAGTTGATGTTTAATTGTGAACTCTTGGGGTATTTGTTTACGTTGAGTTTCTTTGTTTATTTCTGTTGGTGGAGGGTTTTTTTTCTGGCTTTTCGGATAGTTTATTATTGAATTCTTTCCAAAAGTTGTGCAAAAACTCAGGAGGGCAGAGTGACACAAATGAGGAAGTAATGAAAAGCATCATGGGAACAAACATTTCCACCATGTGCTCTAATACATAAAGTCCTTTCCCTGGCTTGGCAAAGTAAGTATTACAGTATGGCATAAGCATAGTGCAAGCATGAACATAAATATTAGATTATATCTGTGGCCAGATTCATGAACTCTAAGCTCCAGCAGGTCTAATTATTGATCCTGGGGTCTTTACATCAACTGTGCTTGGTCAGAATATAATAATTCTCTAGACTTTAACTTCATTGGCCACCATAAAACATAATTTTTGACAACTTATAAAGGCACATTATTGTAAAACCTACAAAATTTAGCCCCAAACTACGAAGATACTCTAGAACTACTATAGGCCACATGTATTCAGGACTTACGTGGTGAATGTAGCCTGGCAAGGCAGGCAAAAGAATGAATAACCATGAAGTAGCACAACTTCAGTTTTATTCCTTTAGGTTTTCTCCACTAGAGGTCACAAGCATTACAAGGTAGGCACTCCTTCCTTTCAGTGACAAGAAATCAGTTGAATTATTGTAAAATCTTAACCTTAACTTAAAAAGGACATGTTCCCTGATTATTTTACCTTAATCTAAGACACAGTGTTTGAATTATTATTATTATTTTAAAAGATCTAAATTAGTCAACAAATTAATGTCACAGCACAGTGTGTGCACAACAAATGAATAGAGGTTTTGCTTGTGATTTTTGAGGGAGAACTTTTGCACAATAAAATGCTTGAGAATCAATTTGCTACAATACAAACAAAACAATTACCAGCTGCATGTTTTAATAAGAGAAGGAGATCCAGCTGGAAATTATTTTCTGTGTTGCAGATTCTCACATAAACAGAAAATACCAGGAACAAAGTTGCAAATAAAAACACGCTTGCTTGCAATGTAGTAGAAAATGGTAGAAATTATGGCTAAAGACACTGCAAAGAAATTTAAACTCAAAGAATTACTAGAAACAGGTACAAATGAGTGTTTAAAGCAGTTCCACTGGACACTGATCCATAAATCTGTGGAATCTGTCAACATTTAACATTAATGAAAGTGAGCATTGGGCACATCCACAACATGCCAATCTGTTTTTATGAGCCTTGTTTTGTGAGCAAGCAGTAAAGGTTCCATGGAAAACTAAAACATTTCATCTCAATTTTTGGACCACTACTAGTGGCAGACTCGCATCATAATGGTGAGGCAGTTAATCGTCATAAGTTGTTGTGCCATGTGCCAATCTAGAAAAAATCAGTGAACTTAAACTTAAACATGACTATATGTATTTATTTGAAACATTAGGTCAAATTCAACAAAACACCTAAAA
Source organism: Macropodus opercularis (assembly GCA_030770545.1). Classification (NCBI taxonomy): domain Eukaryota; kingdom Metazoa; phylum Chordata; class Actinopteri; order Anabantiformes; family Osphronemidae; genus Macropodus; species Macropodus opercularis. The sequence goes on from CM061110.1 coordinate 3,669,031, forward strand.
ATGTTCTAAATCAAAAATTGCAAAATTAAGTTAACTTTATTTGCCTGTGACCCTGTGACCAACAAAGCTGTATTCAGTTTGAACTGAATGCCCCCTTCTGAGGTTGGCTTTTGCTTATCATGTATGAATCAGGATACATTTTATTTACATACTATATGAAAGACAAAATGTTATTTAAATGTTTTACATAATCATAAAGGTCATGACCTGGAACACGTGGTTATGGAAAACCACTGGTACTTTTTCTTTACTCACTGTGAGAAACGGATTTAGCACACGTCAAATTGCATTAGTCGTGTCTCGGTGCCAAGCTCCTTTAAACCTTTTGGGTCTCTTCCCATACACTGTGGACTTGGGTTGTAGCATGAAAACTGGTTTCTATTCCTTCCATTTGTCACATACAGACTATAATCTGATGTCATAATCTGCCCTCAATATGTCAACTATACAACGTAACCTGTGTCAGATGGAATGGACTTTGAAAAACCAATTAGCCAGCGTAGAATGCAACAGACTGCAGACTAAGCACTTTAATGGCGTGGAGAATGTGACATTGCTTACCAGGACCGAGAGGGCAACTCTGTACCTCTGGTCTTTAAATCAGAATAAGCAGGTCAAGTCTCAAGCTTCTGAATTTTAGATTTAGATAGACTTAAATACAGTATGTCCAGCGTAGATTAGGGAATGTGAGCGTAAAATGATTTTATAATGAACAATTTAAGAGTTGAATAAAACCTATTTGGCTGTTTATGTTTGCAAGGTCAGTCTCTACAAATGTGTGACATAAGTGTGACCACTTTTGTACACTTTGAAACTAAATAATAATTGTAAAACTAATTAAACTATATATTCAAAGGTCATTCAGTTTATTATTAATTATCGGCTCCATCTAGTTACCTCATCAGGCAAACTCTAGATATTTTTAGTTTTATTATTACGATAATAGTAGATTCAATCGTAAAGAAATTGCACACAAATCCTTTACTAACACACCCAATTGCATTTCATGTTGGTCAGTTGTGATAAACTACTTCAATGTCTCATTGTTCAACTCATCACTCAGGCTAAATTCCTGCTCCTTCCTTATGCCATTGTGTGGCAGTCAGCTGACCTGGATTACACCCTCTCTGGTTGTTACAAGCCTCCCTGTGTGGGGAATTTGACCCTGTCTTATAGCCACACAATGGGGGCGACTCTGAGACCAAAGTCCTCAGACTGTTAACAAAATAACCCAGATTGACTTTGCACTCACAGCATTTCGATGCCGTGGTTTCTGTGCCAGGTTTGCCAAACACGTATTTTAAACAGGTTACAGTACCAAACCTATGTATGTTAAATGTTTAATGAGGCCACTGATCACCACATGTGTATATAAAATTTAATGCTACTGCTTGCAAACCTTTTGCTAATCTTATACATAGCCAGCCATGCTAAAAGTGGCTAAATGTGCCTCCTAGGACACCTAAAGCTAAGTTATTACCTATCAGATGGATGACTCCCTAGACAAGAATGCAAATTATGTATTTTATTCAAAATGTCCAAAATATTCTTTCATTTACTGTTGTGTATTTTAGCAACAGATTTGAACTGAAGATGTCAGATACATTCATCATCAAATTTTATTAAAGACATGAAGAATAAAATTGAACAAACAATGATTTTCACATTAGAGTGAATGTTAATATGATTTTTTTTGCTCATTTCTTTGATTTGGCACCTGTGCTGTAAAGATAGAACTCCTATTTTTATTTCAGTCTTTGCCTTGTCGTGAACCAAGTGTCGTGTTTTACTCCTATGCTACGTTGCTCATAGTTGTCTGACGGCATGCGCTGCTTTCTTCTTCTTCTTCCTAGTGAACTGTGCCTTTGTTCTTCCGATAGATAACTGAATCGGACTCACGCCAGGAGCTCCTGTGGTGGTCGTGTACAGCTTGCCAGATCTGTTGACATCAAGTGCTTCAGTAGCACCGACCTCTAAAGTCATGGCGGTAAATTCATGATGCTGGTCAACTCCATCGCTGAGAGCAGCAGGTACTTTCTTTCTCGGTCTTCTCTGTTGTCTGATGGAATGCTTATGTTGCTTTGTGGTGATAGTTGGGGCAGCTGTAGTTATGAACTTCCATGCATTAAGAGTTTCAGATTTTTCTGTAAGCCTGCTGGAATGAGCACTTGGAATGAGGAGAATATTTTCAGGCGTATGACGTTGTTCAGAGTTGTTAAGATTTTCATTGGAAAAAGACAAAATTGGTTTCCTCCTTCTGTTTCTCAGTCCTTTCTCCTTCATCTTTTGCCTTCTCAAAACACTGAAGCAAAGGTTCGGTGGTGTATGCACAGCCAACCTCCTTCCACAAAGCCTGTGGGACACCTGCCGCTCTGCTGTACTAACCGATGGCACAGTAGGAGCCCCAGCGGGAGGGATCGTGTTCAGAGAGGAATTTTTGTGGCCAATAGAAACAATGGCAGAAACTGAGCTGACTTTCCTCATTTTGTTCCTTCCTGCTCTATCTTCTCTCTCCTTTGACCTGTCTTTTTTGACTTTGAGCATTACAACAGGTCTTTTGACAGCACTGAGGATGGGTTGCTTCTCAGTGTCACATCCTAGATTTTGTAGCTGGGCCTTTGTGGTTGGTGTTACAGTAATGATGGCGGGAACATAAATGGCATCTATTTTGTCTGCTGTTTTTGTATCTTGTGACTCGTTCTTTTTTTGCCTTTCCTTGCTTAGCCTTCGGTTTTGGGCTTTAGCGATCACTGTCCGTGTTGATGCAGACGGTGCACCACTGTCTGACTTTGCTGGCTTCCTTCGGACTGCTGACGCAACAGAAACACGCTCCTTATCCATTGCCGGTTCGTCTTCCATGACTTTGTTGGAGGGCTCATCTTCTCGTCCAAGGTCATATTTGCTCTCGTCATTTCTGTATCTGTTTCTACTTGACTGGTTGTGTTTGTGCGACTCATTAATGAAGTTGCTTAGAGTGATGACCTCTTTGGTTTTGTTGCCAGAGGGAGAAACTGCAGCTCCCTCTTCTAGTCTAACACTCACCTTGGATTTCTGTTTTCTCTTCCTAATCTTCTCTTTTCCTTTCTGCTTTTTGGTAGTTTTCTTCTTTCCAGTGTTCTTCCTCTTTTTCTTCTCTGAACTTTGCTCACCTTTGTCAGAGTCCCCGTTGGAACTGGAACTGGAAGAGGAGACCGTGGCGAGTATCTTGATGAAGTCCTCCGCAGCTGTGACGACGTTAGTGAGCGAAGGCTCCTCAGGGCCCGACATTGTAGATGGAGGTGTGCTCTCCGGTTTCTCCTCCTCCTGGCTCTTCTTGGAATCTCTATTCCTGGGAGGAGTCACAGTCAGCTCATCAATGACATCAATGCCTCCAAAGTCATACGGTGCGGCCTCTTTCACCACAGCAATTTGGAACTTCTCATATTCCTTACACCTTCAAGAGAGAGGGAGAGGGAGTGAGGGGGAGGTTTTGTGTGGTGGTTTCTGAGAATAATACAGCTCAGTTGGCTGCTAAGCTTCTTAAATTTTTAACACCAGAGTACACTGATACTCACAGGCCATACCAGTGCCGCTCTTTGCACTGTTCTTCATAGACAAGCTCGAAGCAAGATACACCGATAACATTGAAGAAAGCCTGACCAACGACTCTAGAAGATGTGTCGTTGACTCTCCTCAGACAATCCTTCAAGCTGCACAGAGAAAACCAAGCTTTTCAGGAGTATTTCAGAAATCATTCAATGTAGCAGGTGGTCAGACATAAACACCTTCTTCAGTTTGTGGAAACCATATCACACACCAAGTGTTTCTATTTATTGTAACAAGGGTTACGGTCAAAATGATCACAGATGAAAGCATCTACTGCAAATTGTTCTCACTGGAATTTGTGTTTGAGAAAAGGATTTAGCTGCAACCTTGTTAACTTTGTAGTTTTAGTAGAGCAGGTCATCACAAATGTAGGAGGTACAGAAAGCTCTGTGTCATGTGAATTAAAAGCACAGAGGAAGACCTTACTGTTAATACATCCAGAGATCTAGTTTGAACATTATTGTGTTAAATCATAACATGTTCATTACAGTATTGATGTCATGAGCCCATTCTCACTTTTGTTATTTGATGTTCAGTTATTTGTCAGAACAACTTCATATATTCAACCATTTTAATTCAGCCAATGTCGATGCAAAACTTTTACTTAATAAATTAGTTTATTTCTTATTCATATAAGTTCAGATATCTGCAATTATGTGTGACACTTTTTTTGTGTTTATCACAGTGTTACCTCGTTTATACACCATCGCGTTTTCATTGTTTAACACACGCTGTCGTGCTCTGTCCCTCCACTGATTTATATCATTTGCATTGGGTCCTACTCACGCATTATCGCAGTCGCAGTGAGAGATCGAGTGCCATTTGAAGTTAAAGTACCCATACTGAAAGGATAAGGCGTGGATGACGTGAGGGCAGTGGTCGTGGGTACGACAGCAGCTGTCGGTCTCCGCAAAGTCTCCTGCAAACAGGAGGTAGCACATGTTAAAACGCGTTATTTGCATAACGCAGAGACTCCATCAAAGCCATCTGCTTAAACATATGCAAGTCATATAACCTACCCAGCTGGTCGTAGTCATCTGCCATATTACCAAGTCCACACCACAGGGTCCCAGGATAAGTGAAGCCTCTCTTGGATCTTTTCAAAGGCTCGTTCTGAAGCGCGGAGGAATTTGCATCGTTATTTTTTAACACACCGCTGCGCTCCGAGCTCTTTTTAAACTCTTTGCACATCAGCTTGGCTTGATCCTTTTGCGCAAAGCGCGTCTCCAACTGCCACCCGGCTCTCTGGCCTTTCAGCCCTAACCTGCACTCATGCAGGAACGATTTCACTTGCATGCGATTTATTGTGATGGAGCAGTCCACGAGCTTCTCGGTTCGGCTGACCACAGAACGCACCATTTCGGTACCGTCTGACACCTGGTAAAAGAAATTCTCCCCCAAAGCTGACATTTTTGCGCAAAATGTGCCGTTAAGCATGGAGAACATCTCTTTGCCCTGCTTCTCCACGTCCACAGCGCGACTGAGAAAGTCGCCCTTGACAAAGTTTCTGTCCAGGTAAGACAGAAAGAGAAAGAAGACCGACCACATGATGCGGCGAGCGGCACTTTCAGCACCACGCGTAACGGAGACAGCTCCTCGTGGATTCCCGGCGCTTTCGTCCAGCCCTCCCACTTTTAAGGAGAAGCTCATATGGTGTGAAAATTAATACGATAAATGGCAACACTGGGAGGAGTCAGTGGAATTAACCTCTTTAGATTGCCATAGCGAACTTATGGGCACTCTGAACAGACCAGTGGCCTACATCGCCCTGCTGAGTCAGAGGACAGGGTTAAAATGTGGGTGTTCAAACCCTAACCCTTCGCTGCAAACTGCATGACCGCAAGTTACCTCCCAGCCCCCATCAGTTCAACCCATCGAAAGAGGAGATTTACTTTGGGAACACGCATAGCGGAGGTTCTAAATTTCTCCGCTTTCCATGGTAACAGGCATGGGGTGATTGTGCCAACCCAGGAGATTGGACATCTTTCAAGTGCCACAAAACAGGCACTGAAATGGTGATGACCTAAATCACAATGTGGTGACAAAAGTCTTTGTCACGGCGGAATGTGGAAAAAGGTTGGCGCTGTCGCACGCAAAGCGTTCTGAATGACTGATTGATAGGTTTCCTCTATGCAGGGCGTGAGGCTGAAAATGATGCATTCAGACACACACAAAAACATAAATTAATAAGCATATTAAACAAAGCATAATGTTGAATCGCGTGTTCCAACAGTTTATTTGTTTGAAATTCCAATTTCGATTCTTTAATACCTAGTTTTGCAGGTTCGTAAATATTCAGAAGTTGTGTGATTTTACCTAAACTGAAATGATGTCATGATTTCCTTGTGTACCCCTGTATTTTAAAGGGTTGCGTTTCTGTTAAATGTTTCCAAAAAGAAACACGGATGCACAGATGGTGAAGTTCAGAAACACCTTTCAGAATTTTGCTTTCTGCCTTAAATCCTTCATCCATCTCTTTGTTTCATTCCTAACTTAACATATTACACAGTACACAAATGTTCTGCACAAATGTGCAGAGAATGCAACATGATAGCTACAGTAAGTGTTGCAAATTCATCTTCCCATGGAAAAGAACAGGAGGGATATATGTTTAAAAAAAACGTCTTGTCAGGTTGGATTTCTAATCAAGCCCCTCTGTTTCGTCACATGGCTGGTCTTACAGCTCCAGAGGCGAAGATCCAGCCTCCTCAAGGCACTGAAATCGGATTTTCAGAAAGGCGGAGAGAAATGATGTCAAATCAGCAGAGGCAACATTCGACCGGCTCTTGAGAGAGGAAAAAAAAAGGTTTCTCATGAGTTAAAGTGCTCGCTCTGTCGGGAGCTGAGCCAACAAAAGGGGGACTGCTTATTCTGCTTTTCAGCAAGAATGATCTCGATTTAACTATCACCGCACAGTGAATCAGTGAGGTGACATTATAAATATGTACCGCCGTGATGAAATGAATTCGCCCTTGTCCACAGACAGATCAGCAGCTGCAGAAACAGCACCACCTGGACGAGCTGCTGGGCCAGTGTCTTACTGGGGCACAGATCTTGGAAAAAGAGTACAGTAGCTACACGCATAATAACTTATACAGCTATTAATCTGTACAGTATAACTCTGTATATAAAACGGTCAAATGTAGGAAAAATCTAGTCGTAATAATAAAAGTGAAGAAATAGTAATTACTTCTAAATGTCCATGCATTCAATTACATTAAAGGGTGTTCTAAGCTTTAACCTCACATATAGATGTTTATGGAGTTGTAAAAAGGAGATTTATATATTAAAGCTGTAGCGAGTGCATCTTGACTGTCTGTTGTGGGGTTAATGTTTAGTTTGATCTTTGGAAGCTGGCCTGGATTCAGCATTAAACATTGATTAGGTTCTATGAACGTGTTTAACTGTTAGTCCACCCAAATCAGAGCGAGGTAATTTAGCAGTTTTCGAATTTTAAATCTACTAAATGTGCAAACGTGCAATGTTAAAATATTTCACACCATCTTGATGTGTGAAGTGGCAAACCAACCCTGTACTGCTTTCCAATGAAACTGTTAGAAATGTCACATGTTGTGTAAATTTGAAGGAAGGAAGGAAGAATAGCTTGATTGACTGAGACTTACGACTTTATAGAACAAGTTAGCAGTTGGGTGAAATTATGTGTCATACGCCATACGCCTGGCAGACTTTTCCTCTTTTGGACTTTATAGAGAATGGGTCACAGGTGCCTGGACATTTGTCTACCTGACCAAATGCTTTTTTAGCACATTATGAACTTTAATTGTTCAGTGTATTACAGTTTTTATGAATGCTCTTCAGCATCATCTCTGTTTGTGTTAATTATTATTCCTCAAGCAACATTCTTGAGTATGCATAGAAATGTCTTAGTCCATTTACAGCGTTTACTCTCCAAACTGTTAATAAGAATCCTTGTTCTCCAGCAACAGGCACTATTGTGATGACCTGGTCACACAAACTGATTGATCTTATGTGTAGGTCTTACAAATGGGATGAATTCATTAATCCTTCTCACACGTAGCAAGCAATGACGTGAAACTACAAAAGAATATACTGTAGCTTTGTCCCCTCACATCGGGCTGTTGAGGAAGATAGCCACCCACTCTTAGCCTGGATCTACTGGAGGTTTCTTCCGTGCACTCTAAAGCAATTATATACACAGGATGGGTTCATTAGGTTCAAAAGACACATTCAGCCACACTGTGAGAAACTAGAGACACTGCTGGCAGAAAAGGGGAAAATACAGTCCTGCGCTCAGTTTGAACCCTATTGCACCAAATGGGATGAAATTGTAGAATTCTGTGTATTTAATAACTGTAACGACCTTTCCCAGTTGGAAACATACACAAAGAGTCCAGTAAATTCCTGGACTTTTCCTGAATTTCTTTCTTTTTCTCTCTTACAGTAACATGAATACAACCAGTGTTTAGTTAGACACAGATCCTCTGGCGATGTCAGTTCAGACGTGAAGACTGCATCTCTGAGCAGCATTTGAAATAACAGCCCGAGGCACAGATATAAGAAGAAATCAATATTTATATAGGATCCTTACTCCCAAACACAACAATTTGAAAACTCTGACAAATGCAGTAATTTGTAGTGTAGAGTATCGCTGATTTTAAAGAGCAGTGTCAAAAAGTATTCCACATATGGGCTGTAGTTGTTGCCTAAGAGACTATTAACAAATCTATGTGTGGGATTGAAATGACAATAGAACATTTCAAAAACGATATTTTCCATTATTTTCCATCTGTAACTTTACTTTGGCTCTGTCCAAGCAGCAGTAAGCAGTGCTACCAATTTTTAATTCATAGTGATAATACACAGATTCATCTTCAGTTGCTCTTTAGTTCATGAAGACTTAAGTTGCTGCAGTGACCACAGGCACAGTGAGAAACTAAGTTCAGCCTCCTCCCACCCACCGCTCTCCTCCCTGGAACCTGATATGGGACACTCTCTCATTCATTCACCCCAGTTTCTTTTGCTAACAGTGCAGACAACATCTTGTCCCATGGATGTGTCAACTGTTCCCGCAGACAGGAGAAAAGGATGGTATTTCTCCTTGATGGCCCCCAACACAAAAGGACCAATGTTTGCCTGGCTGGACCCATCGAGACTCTACTGCAACTCCCAGGTTTTATGCGAACAACATGTGATTACTGGTCCTTTAGTCAAATGTTAAGCTTTAGTGGTTCTGCTGTCCTCCCTCTCACTAAACCATGGAAAACCTGTGATGTGTGTTTATTCTTTGCGCTTGCACTTGATTCAGGCTCTTGGAGACTGTGTTAAAGACCTTCTCGGTCCATTCCACAATGACTCCATAGATCTGGTTGCTGGGATAGATGCAATGGGATTCATTCTTGGTAAGGAAACAAATGCATTTCCAAAACAAACTGAATAAATATTAGAAAGACTGCAATTATGCTTGATGTTGCTCAGTATTTTAATTTAAAGGCAGTTACTGTGCTAGCAAATAGGTCAGGAAACTTAACGCCTGTGGCAAAGATACTAAATTTAGATACTAGATCTTCTGACTCCTCTAAGCTCTGCCCCCCAATGAAGCTTGACAGTGCATTAAAAGACCTTTAATTCAGTGTTTTTCAATTTTTCCTCCAGGTGTTATTGTTTTTCTCCAAATGTATTTTTCAGGGGCATCTGTTGCCACCACTCTTGGAAAAGGTTTCCTGGCTATCCGTAAAGCGGGACACCTGTGTGTCGCAACTGAAAATCAAAACTATAGGGACTACACTGGCAGGGAAAAGACGATGGAAGTAAGACTGGATGTGCTAAAACCAGGTTAATTTTCTTCTCTTTTTTTTTTTTACCTTTTAACCACATCACACTTCACATGAGGAGCAGTGTTTACCCAGCTGTCAATGATTAACACCTTAGCTTTGACAGAGCTGTGTTGAAAAAAAGCTGATAAAAACATCACTCTCAGTTTTCAATGTTTAGCTTTGAGAGGGCTAAAATGTATTTCAGTAAAGAGCAGATGGGTATTATTTGCAGCTTTTGGATTCAATTTAATTATTTCCTAATGTGGTACAAGAGTCCTGTCTAAAAGAATCACGTTAGCTGTGATGTGCAAAGGAAAAATTCTTTACTGCACATTTTGACAACGATTTTTTTATATTGAAAACCTGGATGGCACTTTGCATTAGAGCTTTCGTTAATTTGCTAATTTGGTTATTTGTTTAGTGCAAATGTGTAAAAATACTTTCAATGGAAACCAAGAGACAAAAATATTAATTTTAGCAGCATATGATATGTGAGAAGCAAGAAATCCGACTGACACTAATAACTTACCTTTTTATTTAGTCTCAAAAACACAGCGTCCTCTAGTGTTGGTTCAAGCACTTTACAGCTGAATCTGTCCACAGTAGCTGTGATTTAAAAATCCTGCATGTTCTTACGTTCACATTTTTTACACTAGAAATTAGAAAGGTCAACTCTGAGTAGGCTTTCATGACATCTTCACCAGTCCCATCCACACACATCGATATCAATTGAAATGAGTAGTGTATCTGTAGGAGCTGGCCACAAACTGGAAACAACTGGTTTCTAGTGTTTCTCTTAGAAAAAACAAAACAAAAAAAACAACTGAACCACAAGAAGCTACAACAGAAAATGTTTTAAATAAATTAATACAAATTTATATTAAAGCCAGAGTCACAGTATATATTAAACAGCACTAGAGTTCTATGTATTTTCGCTGTTAATTGTATAATTTTTTTTGTGCAACTATGTGATATTAAAAACAAAAGAGCCACATCAATAAAAATAACAAAAAGACCCACTGAATGTCTTTCCCTCCTCCAGGTATGAGAGTGCTGTTAGTGGACCAATGGATAGAAACTGGAGGGACTATGAAAGCTGCGATCCAGCTCATTGAAAGGCTGGAAGCCACTGTTGTAGGTCAGTCAACGTCTGTGTTTCAAATAACTTCAAGGGTCTTAACAGAGAGTTTTCAGAAGGTTTATAGTGATCTAGTCGGGAATGAGATGGCGGAATGGAATGAATGGAAACAAGCCTAAAGTGAGGATGAGTTAAATAACATGAGGGACCATTTCCATTCAGAAATGTAAGGAACTTGGTCAAAGCAGCAGAAACCTGAGCTCACATGTATCGGCACTAAAGGAAAGTTCAAAATCAAGCTAAACATAAACATGTTTCTCCTGTCTCTCCTGTAGGTGTTGCAGCTGTGGCCATTGAGAACACAGAAGGTGGAAAGTGGATCAAAGAAAATTACAGATTTTCTCACTGCATCCCAGAAGAGCTTCAAGGTCAAATCGATGCGAAATACCTCAACTCCTTCAAAAGCTTCAACAGTGATTCATGTTAAGAGATTGCTTAACCTGCAAAAGACTCACATTAATCTGCTTAGTTATGATGTAAATGAATGCCACAGAAATATCTTTATTTTTTTTTAATAACACTGTGATTTTTACTAAATACCTCAAAAACTTTATTTTATGATTTATTTTCATTTTCTTAATGTCTTGATGTTACAAAGACCATGAAAGAAAATAAACTAGAAAAAGCATTTCCATAAGAAAATGCACTGTGAATGCTTTATGCTGAATGTATTCCCAATAACTGCTGACTGTAGCTCGAGAGTTTAAAACGTTCTTAAAAGTAGTTTAAGAAAAATAGAAGTGGATAGAATAGGGTTGTACAGGTCCAGAACAAGTTAAAAGTCTTAAATTTCAAAATAAAGCATAATGAAAAAATATTAAGTAAGTATTAATAATTCAATAATTGAATAAAACACAGGTGAGTTGATCTACACAGTAAAAGTATAGATAACCCCTAAGATATGTTGATTGAATTTTGCAAGATTTTTTCTGATATTGCTGAAGCTTAAAAAGCTTTGTTACAACAAGCAGAACATCCAGATTCAATGTGCTGGTAACAAACATCAGTATGAAGACAGTTGCCTGGACTGGGGTTCGAACCGGGATCTCCCGCTTCGCAGTGCAGCAGATTAACCGCTTGGCCATTTAAGAAGCTGAAATCGGCCGCGTCCGAAGGTGTATTAGACCCTCAGTTTGGTACCAAACATCAGTTTAAAATTAGTTGGCTTGACCGGGGATTGAACCCGTGGCCTCTGGGTCCGGAGCTCACCGCACTATCCACTCAGCCACAGGGCTATTTAATATTATTGTGCGCAAAGGTCTATAAGAGGCTGACAGCAGCAGCTGCGGCTATGAGACGATAGTAACGAAGCCCGCTAAACGGGTTCGTAGCGGCGAAACCGTAACAGTAATCACAAAGACCACCACATCAAATGAAAGCCAAGACTTTAATCTACAACCTGTGTGAGTTTCATGTCGGAAGATTGACAATTGTTGAATTTACAGCTAGTTCAAAACGCTCAAATCTGTACTTTAATTAAATGTACTTCGTTCTACAACCTGAGTGAGTTTCATGTCGGAAAACTCACAATTGTTGAATCGTCAGCGATTCCAAACCGCTGTAACTGTCAACATACACTGTTTAAGGCATCAAAGCTTGGAAGCAGAACATAGATGCCTTGAGCGGGATTTGAACTGGGGTCTCTTGCGGGAGTGTCCAGTTGCCCTATACAGCTTCCCATTCATTTTCAATGGGGAAAAAAAAGTGAAAATAGCTTAATATTTCAAAAAGTATAAAAGATATCAAAAAGTTGTATAGAAGCACTCGATTCCCGGAAAAGCTGCACATTTTAATATTTGAATGGTTCCAATAGCTCAAACGGTGCGGCACTAGTTAGATGCCAAAAAACGTACGGAAGAACTATAATAATAAAAAAGATTAGGAAAACAATACTGTGAATGCTTTAAAGCATTCACAGTGATGATTTAAAATTACAAACACTATTGTAGTGAAGTGTATGAAAATGATCATCAAAATTCGGCCAAACATTTGAACGGCAGTAGAAAGAATAAATGACATAAACACCCATCTGAACTACAGCTCTGGTCCTAAAAAACAATAACCTTAAGAAACCTTAAAAAACAATAACACACAGTATAGATTTAAGTAAGGACACACACACACACACACGTTAAAAATACCTGCAGGCATTCTTTGGCATTTCAGCTGTACCAGAACAGTCAAGTTTTGCGCTGCTGCAGAGTCACTCTGTAATTTCAGACGAGCTGAACGGAGCAACACCACAAAAATCCACATCCCACAGAGGACAGCACATTACAAGCCAGGAAAAACTGAGGTCAAACATGGCTCTTTCCTCTCACTTTGAACAGAGGAACCCCTCCCATTAGTCGTGCTTCTCCAAAAAGGCAAAAAAAAAAAAAAGTCCAACTTTACCATTCCGACCATAAAGTCCTGATGTTACTCACTGACAGCAGTTTGGCTGCTTCTTTTTCGACTTAGTGTAGACGTTGTTCGAAGGGCTGCTAATCTCTGAAACACATGACCTCTTGGTTTTAAAATACATGACATACTGTATGTGATGCTATGAATGAAAACAACAGAGACAGTTCGGTCACTCACTGATGACGTTGCTGATTTGCCTCAATCCAGTCTTCTCCAACTCAGCCAGGACGTTGATCTCAAAAGCCAGCGAGGTAACTCGGAAGAAGAACTCTCTGACGTTTTCTCCTACGGCACAGTAGACACATAAATCAATGAGCATCACCATATTTAGCTGTTTTTGCTCCCTCCCAAGGACTAGTCTCTGTTTTTAAATCCAAACACTCACCCGTCAGCGATGAAACGGCCCAGTACTCTGCTCTGATCTCTTGTGCTATTTTGATGGCATCTTGTTCAATCTGAGAGTATTGAGCAGGAGACTGCAACAGAAATTAAACACATAAAAAAGTATTATACTAACCTTTATTTTATCATTTACTGTTATTTTCATTCATTTTAAGTATGTAATTGCCAAAATTACAATTACGCCTCCATAGAGCTTATATTACTTAATGCAACATCAACAGTTAGGTAGGAGGTGTGCTAATGCAAAAATGATGAGCAGCCTACAGACATCTGGATATTAAAGACCTAATGGTAAAGTCATCAGCTAAAATATGCCCTTGTTTCTGGCTAAATTTCTTTGGCTGGACAATGAGACTAATCATGACTCCACAGGAAAACAAAAATCATCATAGGAAATGTCCATACGGATACAACAATATTACCACGAAGAAGAAGAGTTCCAGAGGATTAAAATTAGACCAATTAACCACAGCAGGTGAGTCCTGTTGACTGTTAAGTCCACTCTTAAATGACGTACACTCAGATCTTTCTTTGTGCCAACGAGGAACAGCTGAACACTGGTGGGGTCATTCTCTTTCAAAGCATCTTCGAGCCACTGCCTACGAACCATAAAAACACGTTCGATCCTCAAGTTGGGATGAAAACTCAAAACTTTGCGTGAGTGCATACAACCTGCTCTTGTAAATCGAGCTTACCTCACATGGTCCAAAGAGGCGACATCGTTTACATCGAACACAATAATCACAACTGTAAGAAAAACAATGTGACACTTAAAACGATCGTACAGTTATTTTAAGCAAACGTGTAGCTGTAACACCAATAAACGTTTGTCCACTACACACCTGTATGCAACTATTTATTTCTATCAATCTCTTACCCTGGGCTCCTCTGTAGTACGTAGAGGCGATGCATTTAAACCTCTCTTGGCCTGCGGTGTCCCACCTTGAGTGGAAAGAGAGTTGTTAAATGTGTACTATTTTATGTATAACAGATTCATTCTGTGTGGTGACTTTAAGGTAGTACAAAATAAAAAAATATAACCTGAAATATAACAAATTAATCATGTGGAACCACTGTTACTATACCAGCTAGGTCATGACAGGAATATGTAACAGGATTTGTAACATGCTTAATTGGATATCGCGTGACCGTCTTGTCACATAAAATGCCGTGGGGCCCGAAGCCAGCGGTAGACTTACAGCTGGAGGCTGAAAGGAACACCCAGCACCTCAAAGCGCTCCATCTCGAAGTCCACGCCGATCGTGGCTTTGTAGTTTTTATCAAAAGCCTCCTTGCAGAATCTAAAAAGTCAAAGAATACCTTTATTTAATATATTCACCTTCCAGTTTTCACACTACATAAAAAGTCAGTTCGTTTAAAACATGAACTTAACTCTCTAAATTACATGTGTTAGGGTTGTATCTCAATTCAAACCTGGATCCTTCTTTCTTGCTGTACGAACATGTTTCTGTTTCCAGGTATTTATTTCCTAGACTTTAACTTTGCCATCACATTTTAAGTGACTTTACTGAAGCTTACCTATTAATCAGACATGTTTTCCCCACAGCCAGGTCCCCAACAACGATGACCTTAGAAATTTTATATCTGCTGACAAGAAATAATATTAAAAAAAGGATTAGCGTGGACTGTAAGTAAGGAGCAAACACTGAAGTAACCCAGTAAGTTCTGCTTGTTGGGTATTATACTGCTGAGAAGTCAAAGGTCAATACAGCAGGATACTGCAACGGCAAATTACAGTAAACAAGTGTGGATTTACCATTTACTACCACAGAATCTTACTGTGAAAGTAGAGAAGCAGTCAAGTATTTTACAGTGCTATTTACCCCACAGTGCCGGTCCGCTGCTCCTGGCAGGCCGTCTTCACCTTATTGCTGAAATCATCTTCTGTGTGAAGCGCTGCCTCTCTCCTATAATACTACAGTACAGGGAGAACAGGTGAGACGCTTTCAGTGCTACAGACAATACAGTTTAAAGAATGAGTGATTTTACCTGAGGGAGCTGAGCAATGATGCGATCCCTTCGCACGGGAGGAAGGACACTCATGGCTGACACTCGGGTGGACATGAAGCCTCAAGGTACAGTAAATGGTCTGCACTCAAAGACAAATAACTACTCAGATTAGTCATTTTTTTTATGAGGGAATATTTTTAATACCAGTGCTGTTATTCATTAATTCAAAAGCAGAGACCAAGCTGATGTCACAACAGTGTAAAACCCAAAGGTGCTAAATAAAAAACAGTCAATGTTTACTGTTTTGATTTCAGTGTATGTCAGCAAGTAACATATCTGGGTTTTGCTGAAGACATTGTCACCCCTAATGCGCAATATCCACAATACGTTACAAAGTATTTCTTCTTAGACAACAGTCAGAGGCCCCTATGAGCTGGAAAACTGATTTTACTTGCTCTAACCATTAACACCTGGTTCGCAATGGCTGGTCAGAGACTCCTTCAAAAGAAGCTTTGTATGCAAATGATGGGGGCCCAGAAACTAGCAGTGTTGTGTTTTGTTTTTTACGTAACAAAATCCCCTTTCTACTACAGTTCACCAGGAAGTGAGTATTAAATGGCTTACTCTTAGGGTAAACACAAAAAAACCCAACTTGATATTGCTTCCTACTGTAAATACACCTGAAAAAACAAACAAACTAATTTGTAAGACTATCTTGTTGGAAGTGTTGCAATCAAGTACTATCTGTATTATGAGCAGATTTGATAATTATTTTCTTAATTGTTCAGCACATGGCAAGGGGTGGAATAAGGTCATTACTCCCTGGTGGTTTCTTTTTCTAAGTCAACGGTTTCACCTCCCTAGAAATAAAGGTTCGGGCTGGCGAAGACCTAGGTCAAATACTACTGTAATGAGAGAAAATGATGGTAGCGCAGTTTAAGCTTCGTGTCATGACCACATACTGAGCCTGGCCAGACAACTGTAATCACGGATCATCCACATACGGACTCTTTTAATCCTACTGTTCCTCAGTCTTCAGGCTGATCAACACTTTTTTTTCAGCTGTTCCACCATTAACCATCAAAGTGACGCACAGCGGCTTTTAACATTCACCATTAGACTAAAACTGCCCTTAAAGCACTTTTCACGTCGGTGAATAAAACAGAACAAGTTTTAACTCCATGTGTTGGAGCACAGTGTTACCTCGGCGAGTTCGGATGGTCTCCTCTTCTCTCCGCTGCTTTTTACGCTGTTTCACTGCGGACGCCACATGTTATAAAGTCATCCCGTTACATTAAATCTCCTTGTGAGGCGCAGCAGCAGCGAGAAGTTGTGGGGAGCAGACATGGAGCAGCGGAAGTTGAGGGGAAGCAGCAGCAGACTGACCACCCCCATCTCCCTCGTCTTCCTCCGCCTCCTCCTCCTCCTGATGTCGCTGACTCAGTTCCCTGGATTTTAACCCTCCCAGATTTTTCCCTGCTTGGCTCCCTCTAGTGGAAGAAATTAGCAAGTGTAGGAATTATTGCTCTGTCTGACTACTTTGCAAACACTGCACGTTTACTGCATATATTATTTATTATTTACTGTTAATTTAACTTCGCATATTTTTGAAAACGTTTTTCTGTGTATTTGTAACTACTTGTAGCTTTACCTTTAGCCGGGACTTGTTACCTCTATGCTGGACGACTTTAACTCCCTACTCATAGGATGTCCCAATAACTCCAGTTATTTCAAAATGCTCTGACTGGACTTAGGAAGAGAGATCACATTTCTCTTACATTAGCTTCTCGGCTTAGTGTAAAATCTAGAATACAATTCAGAATTCATCTCCACACTCCCAAAGCTCTTCATAATAAAGATCCATCTTATCTTAAAGACCTCATAGCTCCTTATGCTCCCAACAGAACGCTTCGTTCTGAGAGAAATTTTCTACTTGTGGTTCCTAGAGTTTCTAAATGTAGAATGGGAGGCAGAGCCTTAAGCTACCAAGCTCCTCTCCTGTGGAACCAGGTTTGAGAAGCAGACACCCTCTCTAGTTTTAAAACTAGGCCTAAAACCTTCCTTTTTGACAAAGCTTATAGTTAGAGATGGTTCTGGTCACTCTGATTCATCTCTTAGTTCAGCTGCTATATTCTCAGATGCTGGGGGGACATCCTCCTCTGTTTTTCTACTTATTCTATCCACTAACATGCCACCATATCCACATTTGACTAACTTTGTCCCTTGTTCTCCTATAGTTGCTTCTCCCTTTCTCTCTCTCTCTCTCTCTGTTCTCTACAGGTATAGTCAGACTCAGAGCCGTGTGTTCAGTTGCTGGTCCAACCATCCTCTCTGTGTCTGCTGCTGCTAGCTTTTTGTTGTTGTTGTGTTCTTTCCTCTCTTCTCTATCCCTACACCCCAACCGATCAAGGCAGATGGCCGACCACACTGAGCCTGGGTCTGCTAGAGGTTCACTGTTGCTATTAAAATGTATCATTTATTGATTGGCTACAATTAAAAGCTTGGTCTATGTGGGATTTGTTGGGTTTAGCTGAAATAACGGCTGTTGTGAATTGGCACTATTTAAATAAAATTGAATACATTTGAATTGAATAGAATTCATGCTTTCAACCTTCATTTTGCCTTGTTAGTAAAGTAAAGCAGTGGTACAGTATGAGTTTGTACCAGCAAGAAATCTGTAATCACCTGGTTCTTTTACATGAATCACCGTTTGGAATTATTTTGACAATAAAGGAGGTGAAAGAAAAAAATTCGTAAAAAATATTTCTGTCCTTCAACATACAGTATCTACATAGATTGAAAATGTATTCATTATTCTACATATCACATCCATATGAATATGGATACATACATTGAAATACATCTACAAAAGATGTCAATGCCATTAACTCTCTCATTGACATGCTGGGATAGGCTCCAGCACACCCGCGACCCCTACGGAGAAGAAGCGGTAGAAAATGAATGAATGAATGAATGAATGAATGATAGTGTCATAGAATGAGATCCCTCTGCATAAAAATTAAACAGAAAATCCGCCTGATGATGTCATCAGTGAGGAAGTATCTACTGTACCATTCATTTACATTTACTCCTCCAATGTAAACCTCAGGAGGCAAGTAAAAAGTGAAGTTGCCCTTTATGCTTGGTTTGAAATGCAGGACTTTTTCCATTCTTGTATTATATGATACTAAATCTGACAATACAGGTTCTTTGTTATTTATGAAAGTAAAGATGAATACATGCTTCTTTCTTCAGCATAGTACAATGTATACACCACCAACCCTGTACTGTAATTTGAAATATTTTTTTTATTCTGGGTTTCACTCAACAATCCAAAGTACGGGGCTCCTAAAAACACTTCAAAACAAGACACATTACATTACTGTAGCCATAGTCAAATGAATTCACTGTATTAAAATCACTCTACTGGACCCGGGTTTAACAAAACCAAACAACTACAGTACATCTACTCTTTCTTTTTTATACATCATGCTTACCTCCACTTTGTTCTTACTGATTTTTCTTTAAAAAAGGCACTGTGGTAAAGGCACTGTAGCACAGGTGAAGCACTTCTCACCTTTGTTTGAAGTTATTGGCATTGCCTGAAATACAATTTCCAAACTTCCACTTACATATTTAGGACGTAATCATTTAAAGTCCACTAAAGGTCAACTGTGTGTACTTTTATTATCCTTTGAAACATATCAAACAGGAATTCACAGGAGGACGAGGACAAAACACATCTTCATGTGAAGTCAACTAATGTTTTCAAAAGACAGAATTGACTGTGTACTGTACGTACTATTATACACACTGTGAGAATTGGTCCACATCGAGTGTAAATACTTGTGATCGGCGGTGATTGTGCTGCTTCCTGCTTATTGTAAGTGGTTGCTCATGCTCACTTCCTGAAGAGCAAAATGATCACACTGATGAATGGCAGGAGGATTTAGCTTCAGTTTCAGTTGGATTAAACACAGACACATTTTATATTAGAGCTAGAAATTGTCCTGCAGTGCGTTGCCAGTTCCGTTGGTCCTTAACAACATTATGCACCAGCCCAGTATCTCTTCAGCCACAAATAGCTTCATACAGATGAAGTATCTTATGTACAGTACACACACAAACACACACACACACACACTTTAGCAAAAGCTGAGTCTGTTGGCAAGGAAATTCAAAGTCCAGTGTCAGAAAACCTCAGCTAGAGAACCATTCAAACACTTGGGAAAATGGGCAGGGCTGAAATGTTCCCTATTTAAAAACACACCCAGTGGAAATATTAAAAGCATAGCAGTTATAAGTGTTAGCTACTTCTAAATGTTATGTCATTTTTCACACACAACACACACGGTGAACTATCCATCACACAGCTTCTTTAACAGTTTGATATTCTAGAATTGATGCATCTGATTTCTTGCCAACAGTGAAATGTGACAAATCTGTGATTACTACGGGCTAAGATGAAATTTTTGAAACACTTAAATATATTCATATGGAAGAGTAAACATACACTTTGGCTGGCTGTTAAAGACACTTTCAGTCCAGCTCTACAATAACACTGTTCCCTCACTTAGTTCAAAGTACACTCTTAGTAGTGTTGTTTTGGTTAGAAGAAGGAAAACTCACTTAAAAGAATCATGTCTGCAGCCCTGCCAAGTGCTTTTCTGTGAGTCTGTGTCATGTGAGGTTTGATCACAAGTTATAGATGTCTGCGCAAAAAAACTATGTTAACATTCTGTTATTCTCTCAATCTGAATTTAGGAATGTCATCACTGTGTTCACTTAGGTTTACTATAAACGACATTTTAAAAACAACCACGTAATTTAACGGGATGCTGTTTTCACTGTCTGACAAACGAAAGCTTCTTCTTTCTTTTTTCACTTGTTACGCTACTGGATTGACATGAACTGACATATGAGAGCAGCTTCAATTTTTTTTTTCCTGCCATTGACCCGAAAAGCGCGTTTCCAAAATTTCACACAATAAACATTTCTTTTTTTAAATATGCTGGAACACGGGCAAATAAACCTGGTTCCAGGGAGCCTCTGCCCCACTTGTCCCTGCCCTACGCTCTGCTGATTACCCGGAACACGCGTGTTCAGTGAATCAGAAGCTGGAAGGGCAGTGCTACTTGGAAAACAAGGAGGAATGTGCCAGTTGAAGACAAGGTGTTAGCTACAGCTGTGCTAGAAGTACCGTAATAACACGGGCTGCCAGAATTTAGGGTTCAAAGGCACAATGTGTAAGATTTAGAGGCATCTATTTGTAGGAATGGGATATTGTATGCATATATGTTTGTCAGTAGTGTTTAGTCACTTCAAACTGGCTTAGAGTAAGCCTTTATTTATAGGAAGCTATGTTGCATAGCCATGTTTGTACTGCACAGAATGGTCAAACCAAACATCGGCTCTAGAGTGAAAATGACATTTGGTTTGAATTTGCTGACTGAAGTTACAGTAATACGGCATATTTCACACTGAAGCTATGTTTAACAACTAAGGTTGACACTGAAAATTCTGCAATCTCACCACTAGATATCACTAAATCCTCCACATTCTACACACTGTTACCTTCATCAGTGTAGTGCTGGACTTGACTTTAAATTCCCTGCAAATCCTAATTCTTATTCTAATTTTCATATTTCAGAAAGCAGCACCTACACCTTGTTCCACCACACTCGTTTGCTGCTGGGGGGGTTGTTCTTTGGCAGTGTGACACAACAAAGAGGAATGGTTTCACTCTGAGAAAGACAAAACATGTAAACTCCCTTCCTAAGTAAATACCTAAGTAGTCTTGTAAACCAACCAAGTCAGTCGGTGAGAAACTTTTTAGAGTTGTTATTATGTAATCCGTTCTGTCCCACATAGCTCCTTGTTCGGGGGAAAAAGTCTGCACGCAGGAGGCGGTAGAAATAAATAAGAATCATAATATTCATCACCATTATGCTGACCAAAAAGTAAGCAGCATGGTCCAACCAGGAGTAGTTGTGGATGATGTACCAGGTGAGGTAGAACTGTGCGCTGAGACGAAACGTGACATAGGTGAAGAGGTTGACGAGCTTGTTGATGTGGTACACGGAGGAGGACTGAGCACCTGCCAGTTTAAGCATCAGCCTCAGGTGCAGGGTGGCACTGTTGACTTCCACAAAGAGAGCGATTACAGCTCCGGCTACGTACAGCTGAGTGTAGAGGGCATACATGAAACACCAGATCACCTGAGACAGACATAGAGATGGACACACACAGAGAGGCGCAGGTGTTTATAGAGCAACAACTCTTGTCCTGTTTACAATCATTTATATTTTATAAAGCATAATATAAGTGTAATCATAATAATAAATGACTTTGTTGTTGCTATCAAATCCCATATAGAGTATCATGCCAGTGTACCAGCGTTGTTGGAAAGCTATAACACTCTATTGTTTGCTTATTGGGTTGTTTTTAATCAGTATCCAGGATAAATACACAACTCGACTACCCATAATGTAAAACATTTAGCAGGATGTGAATTGGGCGACACTTTTCATCTCACTGTCTTTACACCCACACGTTACCTGTAGAAATCACCTCGATCTAAACTTCCTGATCTCAGCCCGAGCTGCGAAGGTTAGCTTGAAGAATATGTTGTCTAAACCAGAAATGCAACATGTATAGATTTAAACAAAGACACCTACCAGTACATGGTGTAGTAAGAATTCCCATGATCCTCTTGCATATCCTGTGATGATAATATCACCTGCATCTTGGACAAAGTATCCTAAGGAGGAAAGAAACTCAGATGGTGTTTCTGCTGGTGGTATGAATTCAGCCTGGTAGAACATCCAGGTGACTAATGGAAACTTCATCAGATATTCTACATGTGACTCACATTACTTTGGGTAAAGTAAACTACGACCATGTATAGACTTAATTAGTGAGCAAGCAAATAAACAGGCAGATAACACCTTCTATTAGAAAAACACCTGTTGTGGACTCAAGCAATGTGCTTGATGAAGATGATTATTATTATTAAAATAAACACACACAAGCTATCATAGTATGTGCAGCAAATGCAAAAGTTTCCATATAGAGTTTGTAATAATTCTTATTTGAAACAAATTCATGAATTAATCACTTTTTAAATTGATTTTAAAAAAAATAATATTTTGATATATTATATGTGAGAGTGTGGCAGCATGGTGGTGTAGTGGTTAGCAGTGTTGCCACGGGTCATTTGTTTCTGTGTGACAACGTTTCACGCTTGGTTTCGGTTTGTGCTTGTCTTGTATTTTATAATCTGCCTGTTTTGCGTGCGTTTCACACTTATCTGCATCCAAACACCAGATGAAGCAGGAAAGCAGAGCAACTGTTGCCTAACCCGCTGTATGGTAACTGCTACTTATCAACCTCCTAGAAACAATGGAAACATATTCCTGGCTGGGGCAATGTCTCAGGCAGGTGTGACTCAGACACCCCATGACGTTTGCCCCAGTCACAATAAATCTTTCACTTAACCAGATAAATGGCCATCAAGCAAATCATTTAAAAAAATCACCTTGACGTTTTTTGATTTAGTTTCAACATAAAATCACAGTACAATTGACATTAATGTTCTTAACTTATCTGACAGCAGAGCAACACCTCATTAAATTATATATGCCACATATTAACATACAGCAGCTGTCCAGAAGCCAGATGACTGACACTCTGTGGCTTTTAATGACACACATAATCTGCAAATCAAATCAAAGAGTTGTGTCTTCATCGCAACACAGAGGTCGTTTGTTGAAAAGTCTGTACAGCTACCCTGTTCGTACAAACTTAAACTTGGACTCCATGGCAACGGTAGCAAAGGAACCACCCAGCTATCTGTCTGGAGAATCAGGTAAGAGAGGTTATAGCTTCTTTTCTATGAAAGGCAGAAACTGGAAGGGTGGCAATTTTACACACCTACAGTTCAGGGCAGGAGTTGTAAAATGCACTGCACCTCTTTCGCAGCAAACTAGAACTGAAAAGACTGATAAACTGTGGAAATTAACTACCATATTTACCCATATGAGTTCAGAAAAGTTCACAAATATATTTATTTTTTACTGACCTGTTGAGATGCAGAGGAGGACGTAGGACAGGGGTGTGTGGTACGAGTAGATGTTGCTCAGCGTCTCCGGCCAAACCACTGAACTAGAGAGGGACACACGTTATGGATAGATGGGTCTCTATTCACCTGATTCAAACATGCAGTATATGAGCTAATCTAAAGAGAAACACTGGACTGTGCAGGTGTTATGTTCTCTATGTTCCCTCCTTGCATAAACACAACATAATAGAACTGTTAATAAATGACCTGTAGGCCCTGTATGACATGAAAAATGGCGTCTGTCTCACTAATTTTGCAATGTGAAAAAGTACTTGTTCCACATCACACACACACACACTCTCTTATTCACTGTCACATGTTAAATTGAGCAACAGTCAGTAGTGCAGTTTAGTTCCAAGTTGACCTTGGTCTTATTACTTCACATTAAGAGATGGTTCACACATAACATCCACGCCCCAAAAATAGTTTCTCACAATGCTTTCATAACAATCATTTGATCAGCAGGTTTTTCCAGTTGTCAGCAGAATGATTATGAGAGTGAAACCATGTGCTTTCTGTAAAGATATGGATGACCAGTAAAAGTAAGTAGCCACACACACACACCCCACACACACACATAAATGCCATTGTCTGCCCCATCCCTCACCCTGCCTGAACATGCCCGTCTTGCCACAGACTGTCACTGCTGCACACTCACTCCTCCACACTACACATCATGTGCATTGTGAATAGACAATGGAGTCCCAGTGTGGAGAGACGAATCCTTTGGACGGATGGGGACTTACCAGGTCACAGCCCAAGTCCCAGTCAGCAGCGAGTGCACCATAGAGACGGAGAGGTTACTCCACTTCCAGCAGCGGAAGTCATCCTGCTTCACTACCTTGGGCACAGGCAGCCTTTTCAGCAGTAGGTCGACCACTCTGAAAAGCAGAGAGAACACCAGCACTGACGGGCCTGGGTGACTCTTCAGCACATGCAGCAGGGCCTCCATCCTCCCCTCTCCTCTCCTCCTCTCCCCCCTGTCTCTGGGCGGTTGCTCTTTTCCTGTCTCGCTCCTTTTAGCTTCTCACTCTCCTGGGTCCGGGTGATGGATGGACAGGCTCGGTACGTGACGGAGTGTTCTCCCAGAACACGGGGTCCGTAGACAGAGGAGACGCTACTGGTGCTGCTGCAGCTGCCACAGATAAACCTCTATATGGATTTGACTCTTCCCGCAGACAGAGGTGATGCCGCAGCCGATTTCCCTCTCACGTTTTCAGCCTGAAGAGGAGGGACGTTCGGTCTGCTTTCCGGCTCATTCCAGCACGACAGTGTTTTTGTCTTCACGCCTTGTAACATTACGTGCCGCCGCTCGCGGCCCGGAGGAGGGATGAAGTGGCAGCGGGGAGGGCGGCGCTGTTGCTGCTCTGTTAAAACAGGGGGGGGGACAAGGAGGGGCAGGGAAGCGCGGTTTTGTTAAGCGTTTAATAAAACCACCGAGCATACCTTCAGAATCGACGCGTAGGCTCGTAGATGAAACGGCTGCATAGCGGGATCTCAGGGATTTGGTTTCTAGCGACACGATTATTTCCCACAACGCCGCGCGTCCGCTCTCACGGGTTTAAATAAATAAGCGTCAGCGCATTGTGTGTTTTTTTCTTTATAGGCAACATACGAACAAATAATCTGTTCATCCCAAATCTGTTTACACTTTAACTGGAAGCTTGAAGTGTCAACAGGGGCGCGAATAGGAAATTGGATGGGGAGGGGCAGAGGTTATAGAGGGTGGCATGTGGTTAAATATCTTAGACTGGAACTTTTTATTACATCTTAATTTCGATGTTAAAAGTATTATTATTATGTAATGTAAGTTATAAATTCTTTTTATGTGGTACTGCTTAGGAAATAAAACTGTGTGAACCAGTCTGTTCTTCCTGAATGTTGGTTTTCCGTCTCCTATGAGTGCTTCAAACCTCTCAAATGACAGAAGGCCAAGTTAGAAGTTAAAAAAAATATACCAGAACATAGTCAGAGTTGGGATGACCATGGTGGGGTGGCCAGAGGTTTTTCAGATTTGACTGGAACATTTGTCTGTGATATCTGACTGCAAAACTGCAATTTAAAATTCATTCAAAATTATAATAAAAATTATATTTGTCTTTTATATGTTTGATAGTATAACATGACATGTTCCACAGTCTCATCTTTCCCCAATCTCTCTTACAAGCAAATGTGTAATCAATTCCGCCAATGAATCAAGATTAAGACTGGAAAAAAAAGGAAACAAATCCTTCAAAGTAAAAGCACATACTGGAAGTCAAGCTGTTCAGGCTTACAGTTTTCTTAATCCCAGAGTTCTTAAAGAAATCTTTTCAATGAAAAAATCTGTAAAAAGAAAAACATACTGTGATCATTAGCAACCACAGCAACTGTATTAATAATATTCAAATTATAAACACATTCAAGGTTTTAATAATATATAAAAAGTGGCTGAAATGGATTCATTGGAACAACAAAATTTAAAAATAAAAACTATTAAAAATGTAAAACTAACTATACAAACTATTGTATACAAAATACAATGCATGTTTAAAAAAGTAATTAAAAAAAAGAAAAAATGTTCATTTCATACAATCTGTAGCTATTTAAAATCAGAAGCAGGCTGTATACCATCAGATGGCAGCAAAGCCTTGTTTGAAGATGAGGAATATTAAGCAAGTTGTTTTTCAACTCAGTCGCACTTTCTTTATCAACCACGTAGGGGCAGCTTTTTTCAAAAACCTGCAGGAAGAGTCTGTGTGGGTATGATTGTTGAGCTGTGCTTGAAATTTCTTGTCACTGAGCTCACTTTTACAAAGTAGCTTTGACGTACACAACAGTTCTTTCCCGCAATTACTCAAAATGAGTTACATGTATATTTGCGAGAAGAAAGAAGGTCCTTTTAGTAATGTGTTTTTCAGTATACCAGGGTCTATGAATTGCTCATTTACCCACTGCAAAAGAAAGAAACTTGAACCAGGAAAGGTGAAACATATAATTAATCTACTTATATCCTTTGAGTACAGGGCTCTCTGTTACAAAACACCCTGTAGTTAGACAGAGAAATGTAACTTAATACTGTGTTTCCTGGTTGCCTCACTGTGGTTATTTTGTAGTGTGAGAAAATGACCAGAAGGGCATTATCACTAAAACGTATAATTTGTGAATTTCCAAAGAAAAGAGGTGCAGAACCTACAAGACAGAAAGTGACATAGACGGTCTATTGTGCTTTTCAAAAGGTTAGGCACAGGTTCTTGGTCAGTGCAAAGACAAATAGCAGCAGACATTTAGACAAAAGGTTATTTAATACTAAAATCAACTGTTCCATGTTCCTTAATTTTATTATTCTCATCTCTTGCCCTATGTCATTATCATCAACATGTGTTATGTCATAATAAGAATGTAATCCAAAATGTTCTTTGGAAAACCTTTACATAAGAGGAAACAACTATATAATTAAGCAACGTCACCCACCATCCTGTCATATGTCTCTTGAAATTCCTAGAAACAGGTTCATAACTAGGGTTTAGCAACAGTTTCACTGTTTCAGTTTCACACTGCATTCCTAAACACATACTATCATGAGACGGATCTGCAGCTGATAAAAGACAAGTACAGAGCAAAACATGTCACTCAGCTGGTTGAGCAGTGATACATGAACTTTTGCACTCTAAGGGTTTTTGAAGGTCCTTTGTTAGAGAGGTATAGAAAAATTAGAAGTACTTTAGTCATTTACTGTATCACAACTCAGGGCAGGATTTCTCACAGCACAAAGCATTTATTATCTTCTTGTCTTACTGTCTCTCCTAACAGGCTCACTTTCTCTCTAACACATTTCAGTTCACCAGATTTATTTCATTGCATGTTATAAGGAGATGTACAACCTATAGATTTGTTTGTGCATTTTAAGTATAGTCATAGTTTACTTACTTACTTATCTGGGGATTCGCTGTGAATATTCAACAAAGCAGATCAGCTAAAAGAAATCTTAAATCTTAAGATAATATTAGATGAAAAATCTAAATTACAACTTTAATGTAATAGCACAGTTTTTACAGTCACCTGTGGAAACTTTGATGTTGAAAATAAAGAATTAGCATAATCTGTCTAAATCTAAATCTTGTCTAAAAGCAAATCAGTCTGACTAAGACAAACAACAAAGCTCGGACTAACCTCTGGTGCACTGAGCAACACACAAAAGGAAAACTGCAACAGCTGATAACAGATGCATTGTAACATCCATGAACTAAAACACCACACATCTGTGGTGGAGGTTCATTACCTGTATTCTCCACAGAGCATGGGGGAAGCTGAGACAACTCAACAGTTAAAGAACATCTGAGTAGAAATATGGAGATGCAAATTCCTTAATATAAAATAATACTTTTTTTTTTAATTACAGAGGAGAACCACATAGCAAAGTTTTACGAACAATGAGACCAAGATAAATCCTTAGTGTTGGAAAGGCTAAATAAAGTGTGCAAAGCACTACACCACCGTCCCGTCCTCAAAATCATGTACTAAAACAGTAATCTAAAAGATAAAGTGGAATGTTTTAGAATGACTGTGTACATCACCACACTGTTACCCAACTGAATATACATTTCACCTGCTAAGGAAGGGTTAAAATTCACTTTAAAGTTTTAATTGACATTTACTCACTGGGTGGTTACTATGTTCTGTTTCATTGAATGTGTCAAAGTACAAGTTCATACATTTTTTATTCATATTCGTCTCTTAAAATTCTTCTTCTTTTTTTCTGACATAGTTCGAAACCCTAACACCCATTGTAGAACTTTTCCCTTCGCCTTTTTGTCCTTCGCTATTTACCGTAGTACTGAGGTTGCCTGGAGACGACGGAAGCGTTTGAGAGCAGCGATGGAGAAGTATGAGAAAATCAAAGTTGTTGGAAGAGGAGCCTTCGGGTAAACTCTGAGTTTACTTAACTACACTTTATAGCTGGGTTGTGCTACGTGTTTCTAAAATGCAGGCGCAAGTTAAAAAGCTAGAAGCTTGTTAAGGCCTCAGCTTTTGGATCGGGATAAAACTCTTAACTCTTCTTAAAGTCGAAAAGTAACGAAGCTCTGCGATCATTTTGAGTCTTTTCATATATATAACTTCAACCATAAGTGTTTAATACTGTATCGCTGCATTAACAGTAACAGTGAAGTCCTCCCCTATAAGCCTGCTACACCATAGTGTTTCATTAAATAAAATGTTTCATAAATACTGCTTATAAATGTTAAAATACCGTGTTACCACTTAATAAGCACTTTCCGCCACTTTGGGATCAACATCTTCAGCAAACGTTGCAGTTATGTCACAGCTTACGTGTCATTTTGCTTAATCGACCTTCTTTTTCTACTTAGCTAGGCTAGGAAGCAAAGCTACATGGTAACGTTAGTGGTCGATTTGTAATAGCGTTGCTTTACAAGCTAACATAGTAATGAAATGATGAATACTGACTAAAAGAACAAGCTGTGCTGCGATGATAACATACCAATATTTGATTGTTCATAGCAGTTCTATTCTATACGTGAATGAAGATAAATGCAAAGGTTTTTCATAACATGCAGTGTTATTCTTTTACATAATACTTTTTCTTGTAAAACATTCTTCATGTTTACTCCATTTATTCACTGTAATTTACTAAATGGCGTTAATCATTTATTTCAAATCATGAAGATATACTGTTCACGAAACAAACCATGCATCTAATGTGTTGTTCTTCTCCTTATTTATTTATTTATTATTGTTGTTTTGTTTTGGTTTTTTATTTGACTTCATTTTTCTGTCAGGATCGTTCATCTGTGTCGCAGGCGCAGCGATGGGGCCTTGGTTATCCTGAAAGAGATTCCAGTGGAGCAGATGTCAAGAGACGAACGCCTTGCAGCTCAGAATGAGTGTCAGGTGCTGAAACTGCTCAACCACCCGAATATCATAGAATACTATGAGAATTTCCTGGAGGACAAAGCCCTTATGATAGCTATGGAATATGCACCAGGTACACTTCCTATAATATTATATTACATTAGTACCTTTTGTTCATTGAGCGATCTTCCCATGGTTTATAGCTGTGGGGCTTCATAGTATGTTGTTCCTATGTCAGGCTTAGATCACCACATGACAATACTTAATATCAACTTCCACAGTTTGGTTCTGAAGAGGAATGTGGTTGGGTAATGTTTATGTTACAGCAAAAGGTGTAATGTTCAAGATGATTGTGTTCACGTAATATTCAAAGAATTATGAAGCAAGATCCAACACTTAACCTGAAGTCATCCAGCTGTAAACATTTGTCTGTTTGTGTGTTGCATATATTTACAGACCAGAATCTTGCTGCCAGTTATTGGCCATATTTCTTTCAATTTCAACTTCATTATTTCTTCTCACAGACTAGCACATATATTTATAAATTATAGGCACGTTTTTTTTTTTTTTGTCTTAAAATAGTTACACAAATGCAATGGTGTCATGCTCTTTGTAGGTGGGACTTTGGCCGATTACATACAGAAGCGCTGTAACTCTCTGCTGGATGAGGACACCATCCTTCACTTTTTTGTACAGATTTTACTTGCCTTGTATCATGTCCACAACAAACTCATACTGCACAGAGACCTCAAGACACAGAACATTCTACTTGACAAGCATCAGATGATTGTCAAAATCGGTGACTTTGGCATCTCCAAAATCCTCGTCAGCAAGAGCAAAGCATACACGGTGAGTTGATTCATTTTCCCTTTGGAAGAAATTGTTTCAACTAACATATTTGTACTAAGTAGGTGCATTCCAAGATGCTTTAGTATAATTTAATGATTTAGTTTTTCATCCTGTCTGCAGGTCGTTGGGACACCGTGCTACATTTCCCCAGAGCTATGTGAAGGAAAGCCATATAATCAGAAGAGCGACATCTGGGCCCTGGGCTGTGTTCTGTATGAGCTAGCCAGCCTGAAGAGAGCCTTTGAGGCTGCTGTACTGAAAACATTTGATTACAAAAATTCTGTACTTTCATGGGCATAATGATAAAATATTTGTGTGTTTTTGCACTGTTACTATTCAATTACGGCAACTGTATGTGCAACAATATGAATCTTTCTGACATCAGCTGTGTGTCATGTAGACTCTAAAAGACACAATATATTGTTGTATAAGAATATGCTTTATGGAACATAATTTCCTTTCCCATGGGGCATTTGAGTTTGACACAAAAAATAATTCAATGAAATCTCGTTGCTGTCACTTGCTAACGCTCCATAATTTGGTTTTCAGAATCTACCCGCACTTGTTTTGAAGATCATGAGCGGAACGTTTGCTCCAATTTCAGACCGATACAGCCCAGAACTCCGACAGCTCATTCTCAACATGCTTAATCTGGATCCGTCCAAACGGCCTCAGCTTAATGAAATAATGGCTCTTCCCATTTGCATCAGACCCCTGCTTAATCTCTACACAGATATAGGCAGTGTAAAAATGCGCAGGTGGGACCTTTATGCCTATAAAGTGAGAAAATAAACCTTTTATGAGAGTTGGGCATGGATTACATATGGACTCTGGCTTTTTTGCAGAATTGAGAAACCACTGTCTACTGTGCACAGTGGTCCAGGAAGTAGACCAGGAGGTAGAGTTCCTAACACTAGACCCAGAGGTGAGGCCGATTACTAACTGTAACAAGCAGATTATAGTACTTTAACAAATGCTATTTTAATTTTATGATATGTATTATATCTTGTGCTGGCAAAGATGGTGGGTTGGGCTCAGGAAAGTTGCATTCCCTTCCCCTGTCTTCGGTGTATACGTGGGGTGGTGGCATCTCAACGCCTCTCCGCCTGCCAATGCTTAACACTGAAGTGCTTCAGGTATCTCTGGGCCGGACTCAGAAGATGGGGATCACCAAATCAGGCCGTCTGATTACATGGGAGGTCTGTGTTAACTATTTATGTTTTTAGGATATTTCTTACTATTTTCCAATGCTGCTTTTCTAATATCATTAATTGATTTTGTTATAATCATTAGATCGTTAGGTAAAACCACATTTCACCAAAGCAGTAATATACTTTTCTAACTCAAACTGTTGATGTGGAATGGAGATTTTGTTTATATTCTAACTAGTCAAATACAGTTCATACATATTTATGTTTCAGCTGTTTAAAATTGAAATGTATATTAATTTTGTATGTTTGGAAGATTAGAATGTTATGTAATCTTTGACAGGCCTGAGACCATATTTTTCCTTTAACATTTGTACTTGTAATATTCTCATCCTGTTCACATCAGAGAAAGAAGTATTCTGCTGACCCAACACTAATAATGACTTATTGTCATAGGCGTCATCAGTGGGATCTGGCGAAGCAAATCTGCTTGGTGCGGTGGAGCAGATGCAGCCTCAATTCATTTCTCGCTTTCTAGAGGGTCAGTCTGGAGTCACCATAAAGTCTGTGTCCTGTGGCGATCTTTTCACCACCTGCATGACAGGTTGGTTGGCCATTCGTCTTTGGAGAGCCTTCAGAGAGATCACATCCATGCCCAGTCAGCCTATCTGCTATAGGGGCTCTGCTATAGGAAATCGATGTTTATTCTTTGCTTTCTGCATTCGCATACAGTACACTGCTCCACATCAGTGTAAAACACTGAGGCAGCATTTGAGCTTATATGTGTGCCATTAGTCAGCTCTTTTTCTGGACTTGATCAGATAGTGTGTAGCAACATGGAAAATAAACCTTTCCATGCTTGCCTAGCAGTTTAGAAGTGCACCAGTGTGTTTCAGCAGGCTGCAGTCAGTCAGCCTAACATCGCAAAGCAGATAAAACAGGATTAATGACCATTCCTCTCATCTCAGCTACCATCACTTTCATCACTTTTCACTGCAGTGACGCAGATTAGCATTAGCCAGATAAGCATTCTATTGGTCCACATAAAATACATCTAAACTGAAACTATTAGTACCTGTAATCCCCCATTTTTCCATTTCAATTTTCAGACAGGGGCATTATCATGACGTTTGGAAGTGGAAGCAATGGCTGTCTAGGACATGGTAACTTCAATGATGTAACACAGGTACACGTTACATTATTGTAACTTCACTTATGTTTATTGCTGTTAGTATAGGTTTATGAAGCAGATATTGATTTTCACAAAATCACATAGCTCTGTCATAAACATTACAGTGATAACATTTTTTATTCATCTCCCTGTTTTGTCCTCAGCCCAAGATAGTGGAGGCCCTCCTCGGTTATGAGCTGGTTCAAGTGTCATGTGGCGCCTCTCATGTACTCGCTGTCACTAATGAACGAGAAGTTTTTGCTTGGGGAAGGGGAGACAATGGTAGAGATAAGATAAGATAATACTTTATTAATCCCACGAAGGGAAATTTGTATATCAATTCAGTCGCAATATGTCAATGCAATAGCAGTGCCTCAGCACACAGCTTAATTGTTGGGTGTCTGTCTGTTTTCATTCTTCTGCCTGGAAGGTCGCCTCGGGTTAGGCACCCAAGACACCCACAATTCTCCACAGCAGGTCTCTTTACCTGTGGAATTTGAGGCCCAGAGGGTGGTGTGTGGAGTTGACTGCTCCATGATTATCAGCACCCAGCACAGCATCATGGCATGTGGAAGCAACAGGTAATTATGCTATAAACATTTGTCTATGTCCAAATACTGACCTCCACGTATAGTTAGAGAAGAGCACATCTATATGTTTTTCATAAGTTAAATATTATTGTTCATTTTGTAATATTCTACAATATATTTTAGAAGATAGTTTCCTAGTGCGGGCGGCATGGTGGTTAGCCTCACAGCAAGAAGGTCCCGGGTTCGATTCCTGGAGGCGACTGAGGGCCTTTCTGTGTGGAGTTTGCGTGTTCTCCCCGGGGTCTGGCTCCATAGTCAGAAAGACATGCAGTTAGGCTAATTGGAAACTCTAGATTGCCCGTAGGTGTGAGTGTGCACGTGACTGGTTGTGCGTCTATATATGCAACAGAGACAGAGACCATAGTACCAGTAACACAGTACACCCACGAAGAAGAAGCGGTAGAAGATGAATGAATGAGTTTCCTGGTGCAACCTGTGAGGCAGCATTCTCCTAAAATGACAAGCTTTGTTTACCAGCACTGTTGATTCCTCTCTTGCACGGAGGATTAGCACAGAATGTGGAGTACGAATTCAAAACCTGCAGCTCGGCAGCTACTGTGCCTACAGGACTACCACAATAAAATAGTATTTGAATAATTAAAAAATGTTAACTCACATTTTATTCACTTTCAAATGAACTTTAATTTTTGTCATGTTCAGGTTCAACAAACTTGGCTTAGATAAAATATCAGCTGGAGAGGAACCAACTACCTTCAATCAGGTGGAGGAAGTCCATTCATACAGTCCTGTCCAGTCTGTGCCACTCAGCAGTGAGAAGATTCTTTACATTGACATTGGAACAGCCCATTCAGTTGCTATATCAGGTAAAGAGTTTACATACATTTATGAAAAGACTTAATTTCTTATTTTTAGCAGGCTAGTTTCTAGCATTAAATCTCTGCATGGGTACAAAATGGCATATATTAGGAGAAGGTCACCATTTGGTTCAGCACTGGTCAAACTAGTGCTAGAATAGGTAATAGGTAAAAGCTTCTGCACCGTTTTGCTCTTTGATACATACAACTTATTTTTAATAAAAATATTACAGAAAAAAATATGGCCATATTTGGCATTTCTCATATTGGAAGTAATCACAATATAATGGTGTGACTTACATTATTAACCAACAGCTTTGGCAAAAATTAGGCTGCTAATAAAAATATATTCTCTCATCAATTGTGAGTGTTAGCATTTTCATCCACGTTTCCTTTTCCAGAGAAGGGACAGTGCTACACCTTTGGCAGCAATCAGCATGGCCAGATGGGTTGTAGTTCCCGTCGCAGCAGCCGTGTGCCCTACTTGGTGCCCAGCCTGCAGGGTATCACCATGGCTGCTTGTGGAGATGCTTTCACCCTAGCTATTGGATCTGGTAAGTAGCGGGGAGTATATGAGATAGTTTAAAGGTCCTAGACACGTCCAGAGATATTGTTTAGGCTGTGCTCCAATTGAGGGGGAGTTGGACACTTCTTCACAAAGTTGTAAATTAAATATTTTACTATGATATATGTTTTTTAAATGCTTCTAAGTTTCATGTCATTGCAACATAAGTCAAACCAAAATTAACAGGCTGTTTGAAGCCTATATGTGCATAGGGCATATGGTACGGGGTGCTTTGAGTGATGGTTAGCAATGCTCACTACACAAGTGATCACAGTAGTCCTTTAAATACATGGGATAAGAAGAAGTAACAGATGTATGTATGTGGTTACTTGTGTGCCTCTAACTCTTGTTCTTGTAGTTAAGAGTTAAATGGTGAAATGTCAGTGTCAATGAGTGGCTTCCTGGGGTGAAAGCCAGCAGTGGCAGGCGATACTTGTAGGTTTCCTTTGTAAAAGAAGGCTTTGTTCATCTTTGACTACCTACAGATCGAGCTATTATGCTGCCACTGCAAGGGAGTCAGAGCTGTCAGTTAAAGATTTACGTGGCTTAACACATCCCAGGGGTCTCGTTCTGAATTTCAAGAAATGATGACCAGCTCCTTTATCTTGGGTTTCAACAGACGGGGAGGTCTATACCTGGGGAAAGGGAGCCCGTGGTCGGCTTGGCAGAAGAGAAGCAGATTCCGGGATACCAAAGGCAGTGCAGCTTGAAGAGAGTCACCCATTCACAGTGACATCAGTGGCTTGTTGTCATGGCAACACTCTGCTGGCAGTGAAACGTAATATTACACTTACCTCCCTTTGTTAACAAACATGGTGAGATGTAGGGAGCACTACTCCCTAAATGAGAGACAGGACTTGACTTGAGATGAGCTTCTCTTCATTACGTTCCGAATGCATCCATGTGATGTGAAAAAATTAGGACACCCTCTGAAAGCCTGGGTATTTTGTAACATTTTTGAATATATGGATATTTTATCTCAATGTTAACAATACTGAGTGATTAAAGTTATATAACTAAACAATTAAAAGTGAAGAAAAGATTGTAGGGTTGTAGAATGTCCTAATTTTTTCACATGACTATAGACATACACCAAACATACAAGTTCAGCTTTGTTTTTCCTAAATATTTTGCCATTTGTCATCGCTGAAGTTGCATTGACAACAACAGACTTGTTTAGTTCAGTCTGATTTTGCAACATGGTTAAAAAAACAAACAAATCTTCTAAAGAAATTGAAAAAGAGGGAATGTGGGATTAAAACCTGCCTCTACAATTCAAACTGATCATAGCTGCAGATTTGGAGATTAAACTGAATCATAATTTAATAAGCAATAGAGGAGGTGATAATCCTTGCCAGAGAGGCCAGAGAGCTACTGTTTGAATGTCTACTTTCGTTCAAATCATGGAACAACTAATGTATGGTTCCTGAACTAACCCTGAGGAAGCAGAGTCTGCAAAAGAAGAGATGTTATGTTACTTTTATCAGTTATTTACCATTGAGTAACTGACCAAAAAAGGATTTCTTAAATAGTCACTGATTTTATTCTTGTCCCTCTTGTTATAGCTTTACTCGAGGAGCCTGTGCCAAGATGATCTTATCCTCAGGACAACCTCACATCCACTCTGAGGTTGTCACGAAGCCTGGCCGTAGTGCGAGGCGACTGACACTTTGCTCTTAACAACTCCCATCTGTGCTGAAGGTTCTCTTTCAAACTGCAACTGCACCCTCTGTGTTTCTTTTGCTCTTTTGTGGCGTTTTTACCCTTACGAATAAAAATTTAGGAATTTTTCATTGGTTGCTCTGGTATCACAGAGAGAAAATGGTTCAGGGCTGATTGTTGCAACAGGTGATTAAATGAGTGTGGCAACAGTGTTGCAGAAATAGGATGTCAGAAAGTTGGCTTTTATGCGGGAAGCTATTGTTCTCATTCACATGCAGGGTTTAGCACAGTTAACCACGAAAGGGCTCTGAACGTCAAACTGGTCTGAGCTCTCTTAAGCAGCTAGTGAATGAGATAACCCAGTAACAAAACAGAATGAAGCTACTTGAGAATTCAGTGGTGAAATGAACCAAGCACATTCATCACGATCACATTGTCGCTGGTCACATTGTCCCTTATTGGATTAGTCCTCCAACACATTTGTAACTACATTACAGCATTGCTCAGACCAGATAACGACCTGCTGTTTAGTGCTCGACTGAGCTAAGACTTTAAGAATCATTGCTTTGTTCACTTAGTCACTACTCACTAGATACTAAACACACAATTGTCTAGTGAGCAGTAAATTGGGGATTTGGCCCATAGACTGGGCATGTTAACCATTTAGATGTATATGTGACCATTTTTACAATTGTTTGTACAAAGTGAAGGGAACGTATGTACTGTGGAAATCCCTGACTCTTGACAATATTGTTCATTTTATATTGAATAAGAATTCATAAATGGATTCTTTTGGTAGATATAAATGTACAAATGCTGTTCCTTAATAAGCTAAAAGCTGCCATTTTCACATAAAGCAATGATAAAAAGAAACATTCTGTTATGTTTTCACATAAAGTGTCTGAAAGCTAAAACTTGTATAACTGTTAGACGCGCTTTCTTTTTGTTGCACTGTAAGAAATTGTAGATTCTGTGTTTACCCTGCATTATTAGCAAAATAATCATCAAATCAATGATAACATACTCACGTTATAAAATCGCCTATTCGAGATTAAAACATACTATGGATTAATTTGTTTGTCTCTTCATTGTTATTGCTGCCAGAGATTGGCATTGTATCATTATTTATTAGTTGACTGAGCTCTTGCATTGAATTGATATTTAATGGGCATTCAGGTACATAAGTACCTGATAATAAGTACAGTAATTATTGATCTGAAATGATTTGCTGACGTTTATGATTTTGGACTGTCAGTCAATGTTATATATAGTAAAGAATAAAGTAACAACATATGGACATATGTTGTACAAAGGCCTTAGTTACTTTCCACCACTGGTGTCATATAGTGAAAACTTTATAGGGCAAGTTGTTTATTGTGTTACTTTTTCTTATTTATTGTGTGTCGTGACTGTCAAGGATGAACTTTGAAATAAAATGAAAGTTTAGGATTATGAGACAGCAAGTCACAGCTGGATTTTTCAGTGACAGTCTGATCACTTTTGCTTTCTTCAGCCTCCACTGTCTCTTTCATTCTCACGTTAATTTACTAATTGTTTATTTCCCTGTTGTTTTATCTGATTAGCTATTAGGTATCAGCACATCAGTCAATGCTCATATCAATATGCATGTTTTTTAGGACTATTCCACTGTTTTTATTGTGATCCCATTCTGTCTCTGTCTGTTCCTAATTATAGCTTGTTAAACACGTGTTCATACCTTTTCTGAAGACATGAATCTTTTTTCCTAAATATTTTGCCATTTGTCATCGCTGAAGTTGCATTGACAACAACAGACTTGTTTAGTTCAGTCTGATTTTGCAACATGGTTAAAAAAACAAACAAATCTTCTAAAGAAATTGAAAAAGAGGGAATGTGGGATTAAAACCTGCCTCTACAATTCAAACT
Source organism: Macropodus opercularis (assembly GCA_030770545.1). Taxonomy (NCBI): domain Eukaryota; kingdom Metazoa; phylum Chordata; class Actinopteri; order Anabantiformes; family Osphronemidae; genus Macropodus; species Macropodus opercularis. The sequence continues at coordinate 3,706,999 of CM061110.1, forward strand.
GATCATAGCTGCAGATTTGGAGATTAAACTGAATCATAATTTAATAAGCAATAGAGGAGGTGATAATCCTTGCCAGAGAGGCCAGAGAGCTACTGTTTGAATGTCTACTTTCGTTCAAATCATGGAACAACTAATGTATGGTTCCTGAACTAACCCTGAGGAAGCAGAGTCTGCAAAAGAAGAGATGTTATGTTACTTTTATCAGTTATTTACCATTGAGTAACTGACCAAAAAAGGATTTCTTAAATAGTCACTGATTTTATTCTTGTCCCTCTTGTTATAGCTTTACTCGAGGAGCCTGTGCCAAGATGATCTTATCCTCAGGACAACCTCACATCCACTCTGAGGTTGTCACGAAGCCTGGCCGTAGTGCGAGGCGACTGACACTTTGCTCTTAACAACTCCCATCTGTGCTGAAGGTTCTCTTTCAAACTGCAACTGCACCCTCTGTGTTTCTTTTGCTCTTTTGTGGCGTTTTTACCCTTACGAATAAAAATTTAGGAATTTTTCATTGGTTGCTCTGGTATCACAGAGAGAAAATGGTTCAGGGCTGATTGTTGCAACAGGTGATTAAATGAGTGTGGCAACAGTGTTGCAGAAATAGGATGTCAGAAAGTTGGCTTTTATGCGGGAAGCTATTGTTCTCATTCACATGCAGGGTTTAGCACAGTTAACCACGAAAGGGCTCTGAACGTCAAACTGGTCTGAGCTCTCTTAAGCAGCTAGTGAATGAGATAACCCAGTAACAAAACAGAATGAAGCTACTTGAGAATTCAGTGGTGAAATGAACCAAGCACATTCATCACGATCACATTGTCGCTGGTCACATTGTCCCTTATTGGATTAGTCCTCCAACACATTTGTAACTACATTACAGCATTGCTCAGACCAGATAACGACCTGCTGTTTAGTGCTCGACTGAGCTAAGACTTTAAGAATCATTGCTTTGTTCACTTAGTCACTACTCACTAGATACTAAACACACAATTGTCTAGTGAGCAGTAAATTGGGGATTTGGCCCATAGACTGGGCATGTTAACCATTTAGATGTATATGTGACCATTTTTACAATTGTTTGTACAAAGTGAAGGGAACGTATGTACTGTGGAAATCCCTGACTCTTGACAATATTGTTCATTTTATATTGAATAAGAATTCATAAATGGATTCTTTTGGTAGATATAAATGTACAAATGCTGTTCCTTAATAAGCTAAAAGCTGCCATTTTCACATAAAGCAATGATAAAAAGAAACATTCTGTTATGTTTTCACATAAAGTGTCTGAAAGCTAAAACTTGTATAACTGTTAGACGCGCTTTCTTTTTGTTGCACTGTAAGAAATTGTAGATTCTGTGTTTACCCTGCATTATTAGCAAAATAATCATCAAATCAATGATAACATACTCACGTTATAAAATCGCCTATTCGAGATTAAAACATACTATGGATTAATTTGTTTGTCTCTTCATTGTTATTGCTGCCAGAGATTGGCATTGTATCATTATTTATTAGTTGACTGAGCTCTTGCATTGAATTGATATTTAATGGGCATTCAGGTACATAAGTACCTGATAATAAGTACAGTAATTATTGATCTGAAATGATTTGCTGACGTTTATGATTTTGGACTGTCAGTCAATGTTATATATAGTAAAGAATAAAGTAACAACATATGGACATATGTTGTACAAAGGCCTTAGTTACTTTCCACCACTGGTGTCATATAGTGAAAACTTTATAGGGCAAGTTGTTTATTGTGTTACTTTTTCTTATTTATTGTGTGTCGTGACTGTCAAGGATGAACTTTGAAATAAAATGAAAGTTTAGGATTATGAGACAGCAAGTCACAGCTGGATTTTTCAGTGACAGTCTGATCACTTTTGCTTTCTTCAGCCTCCACTGTCTCTTTCATTCTCACGTTAATTTACTAATTGTTTATTTCCCTGTTGTTTTATCTGATTAGCTATTAGGTATCAGCACATCAGTCAATGCTCATATCAATATGCATGTTTTTTAGGACTATTCCACTGTTTTTATTGTGATCCCATTCTGTCTCTGTCTGTTCCTAATTATAGCTTGTTAAACACGTGTTCATACCTTTTCTGAAGACATGAATCTTTTTTCCTTTGTTGTCTTGTGCGATGATGTAATGATGATGTAATCCAGTGGCAATATAGCAGCTGGAAACGCATCCCCACTCTGTGGATGTGCTCTATATTACCACTGACATCAAATGAAGGCGAGTCCTGTAAAATCACTCTTAGGGTATTTTTGTTGTTCATATATGTTACTTTCAACATGAAATACAGATAAGTGGTGTATAGTCTCTGTAGTGCTTCAACTTGAGCGCTTGCTTCACCACCAGGGAGCGCATGTCGCCTCTGACTGTACTATAACTACTACTGTAGAGTCAGTGGATTGACTCTCAGTGGATGAACATTTTTATTCTATTGATTTTGTTTGAGAAAACCCTACAACCCTAATTTAACCCTAGTCACGAGGGCGCACCTGACATTGACATTAGTTTGCATTCATTCATTTCACTGCGTACTAGTTTATGTGTGCTAAGCAATTCACATTAACTCTGGTCTTAAACAAACAGTTTAAGATGACAAAAGGCTAATTAAAGACCCATAACACCCCGATCAGAGGATAAAACGGTGTGAATAGAGCAACTTCGGCTTCTTGACTCCTCCTTCGTAGAGGAGGAGGAGGAGGAGGCGGGACTCGCTTGCACTGAAACAGACGGAGGGGTTATACGTTGTGCTCAGTGTCAGTACTGCATCCAGGACTGGAAACAGGGCCACACTGCGGCGTGAACTACCAAAATAAACCCGAGCTTCGCAGAGAGAAAGTCACCAGGACGCACCTGAGACTGTATCTGTAGCTTATCTCCAGAGTGTAGAGCCTGGAAGCGTGTGTTGCCACCCGTCACCGGACTGCAGGGGGAAGAAGCTGGGGGACGACTCGCCTCCTGAAAGCCCGATCTGTCGGTGGCTGAAGGGACGTGATATGAACCCATTATCGGCTTAAACGGCGTAGCAGCAGAACGGCTCCGTTGCGCAGAGGCAACCGGACGCGCTCATAAAAGGGACGTTTCTACACAGCTACCACTGCAGCCGGAGGCTCCAGAGAGAACTGACAGCCATGCCCGGGTTTGATTACAAGTTTTTGGAAAAGCCAAAGAGACGGTTCCAGTGTCCGCTCTGCAGCAAGGCGATGCGGGAGCCGGTTCAAGTGTCTACCTGTGGACACCGGTTTTGCGACACATGTCTGCAAGAATTCCTGAGGTACGTGTGCGTGTTCGACCGCGTTCGGCTCGCTGCTGCAAGCGATACCGGAGACTACAGCCGTGGGTAGTTTCGGTCGAGCAACAGTAAACACAGAGGCTGTAGGTGTGTTCCTCCCTCACCTTCCCTCGTCGCTCCTTTACGCCTATGCCGCCACAGTGCACCAGCAACAACGTGAGGCCCGATTTGCGCACAACATCCCCGCATGTGCGTAAAAACAACAGTGCCGAGCCTTTTGTTTTGAGCAGTCGAGTAGGCATTTGTAGCTCAGGTAGCTATTGTTTTCATTGACCAAAGCTCAGATGAGGGGATTGTTGTAGCCACATAATGCAACAGTGCAAATGAGCAGTCAGTGCAGATAGTAGGTTTCTTCCTTGGTTATTCGCGTTGTTGATATCGCTCTTGTTTGGAGTGTTTGTGTCCTGCAGACGGCCTGCCTTCCTCATCCTGTCTGCGTTTTTCGCCAGAGGTGGTTGAGTGTGCTCGGGTAAGTGAGGTGGATGTAATGAGGTTGAGCATGTGGATGTAGGGATTTGCGTACAATTAGACAGATTCCTTCATTAGTGTCAGTCAGGGCACAGGGGGAGGAAGCTGCTGAAGGACCTTTCTCTGTGAGGGCAGGGCTCCCGATGGACCCTCAGCTCACCTCCTCACCTCTTAATCTGCTGCACGCTGAAGTCTGCTCAGCACAATGAAATCATGGAGCGTAGGGAACTTGCTTCACAAACTGTTTTCTGTAGAGCTATTATTAGCTTACAAAGTTATTTTTTTTACAAGGTTATTTTTTGTTAATATGTGTAAGGACAATCACTTGTTAGAATAACAGTAATTAAGGTCTTTTTAGATTGCCTGTGATCTACAGTTTACTGGTCAGTAAAATTGATTTACTTAATTAATCCTTGTGGTGAAGTTGTTGCTGACAAGCAGCCACAAGTAACAGCATGTTTACTTTCTCTGTCATGAAATCGAAATATCAGATTTAGTAGAAAAGAGTCTTATATCAACTTGTTTATTTCATGACCTTCTCATGTCGGAAACACAGATAGGAGCAGCAGAGATGTGGATTACTGTGCTGAATACATTAACCACTCTGTCGTGAGCTCCTGATTTGCACCTTGAGTCATCAGGAAGCCTCCGCTGGCTTACTAAACAGCGGCAAATTGCATCTGGGTGAAACGATGAACTTCAGATGAACAAAGAGAGCGAGGGAGGGACAGCTTTCGCTGCTGATGAATGAGTTTGGCCTGACGCTTTGTCTGCATCTTCCTGTCCGCCTCCATGTTCATCCTCCAGTTTATGCTCTTTTTTTTTCACTCCCACAGATGGAATTTAATATTCACTAAACTAAAAGTTCTTAGTTGAGGATGTGTGCGTATGTGTTCAGGATGTCACTGCAGATGTGATCATTACTGATGTTACAGTAGGACGCATATCTCAGATATATGAGAATATACAAAAAACAATATATCAAATTTTACTACTACTACTAACTACTTCTTTATGAAAAGACACAAAGGCATTATGATTATGTTATCATAAGCGATTATCATAAGCGATTATAAGCGATCACATTTGACTGATGGCTTGACCCATTTCTCCATACAAATTCTGTAAACTTGAACAAAGTGTTATATCACTATTTTTGTTCATCGAGAAATGTTGTTTCAAGTCCAGACATAATTCAGTCAAACGGATTATGGTTGCATCTCTGTGTGAAAGATCATATTGTTGAATCGATTTGACCATCAAACCGAAAATTTAAATAAACCCATCTATTAACAGCCAGCAATGATCCAGCAGAGTCGACGGCAGCGTCATCACCTCTTTAATTAGCCCAGCGTGCCAGTTAGGGTCAGTATCAGCTCTCTTGGCCGTCGTGTGTGTGCAGCTATTGTGAGGAGAGTTCAAGTTTATTGAGGATGGCAGACAGTAGTTGGCTAATGCTGCACCCATTGTGCAACTAGGTCGATCCCTTTTTATTTGTAATTAGCGAGGCCTGGGGAATATCCAGTCTGGACTTGCCAGCCAAGTTTGCCTGCTTTCATTGTACCACTGTCTGCACAGCTTCTGTGTTGCAACAATATACCCGAGAATGTTAGTGTCTGACATAGCGTCAGTATTAATCATCCTTCCTTTTGAAAATAAGAAATCAGCTTTACTATTAATCAGTCATGTAAACTTGTACCATGGTTTATGTATTAACTGTATAATGATGTACCTGTCAACATATGTAATGCACATGCATGCAACAGGCAAGATAAGTCAGTAAGTAAAGAATATAACTGTTTTAATAATTAAATTATGACGCTTTATATTATTGCAACTGCATCTTGCTGTTTATGCACCTGCCTTCACACATGGATGATTATAATGTGTTATATAAAATATTTTAAAGAGGGTAAATCCTGAATTCTCACATCAAGCGGTGCTAAAATAAAGCACTTGAAACGATTGTTCCTACTTCACTGAGCGTTGGGAAGTAGCTGCTCCCTTGGCGTCTACAGGCATGTTTAGCATGTTATGCCAATGGGCTGCATTGTAAATACCCTGCAGCAGGGTACCCGACCTTGCACCAGGTCGTCCTAGAGGCCACAGACGACTCGAGAGTCGTGAGGTAAAAGCGGCCCAGTCACGACGTCCTCTGCAGTCAAATATGTGACTGTGTGTCACATGTGCTGACTGGGCCTGGTCTTTGTTTGAGCAGCACTGCTTGGTTAATAAAGGGCAATAAAGACTTAATGGTATGAAAACACAGTTTTCTTCCCTATGTGAGGCCAATGTAGGGCGAATGGCTGTGTCCCGTGTGCCAGGCCTCATGGCTCATCAGTCCTGGGTCTACCGAGCCAGAGTAATGCCATGCTATGTGACAGTGGTGCCTCTGTGCTGTGCCGCGGCCTTGACAGGGGTGTAATTGGTTTGTTCGGCTTGGGAGTTTCTTCCTATACAAACCTCCATGTAGTCGTATAGTGAGCGCAGAGCTGCTGACTTACCCAGAGTCACACTGAGCTCCAAAGTAGGTTAATATTTCACAGCTCGATTATTCGCTGTCCAAAAGCCCAGGGAGTGTTTTTTGGAATGTGCCGTGATTCATTTTAACTTGGACACAGAGTCTTTGTGTGAATGTAGTTTTTCACCTCGCTGATGTCGGTGGTACCTGCTTTCACTGCGCTCCCCCGTGTTTTGATTGACCGAATGCCCAGATGATGAAGATCAGCAATATTAGAAGCTTTAGAAGGTTTAAATCAATTGAACTGTTTTACATTCTTTGAAAATAGTCTTATTCAGTGTTAACAGCTAAAGCTTGTGTGGACCACTGTGGTGTTTAAAAATGAAAGTGATTCAGATACCATTAGAGTTTACTAAACCAATCTGAGGAAAAAAAACAACAAATGAAATGATATGTTTAGGGACATGCTCAGTTCTTTTAGCACATCTAAATGAGCATTGTCTCCTGTGAACACAAGACTAATCCTATATATATTTGTGCAGAGGCATGTATAGATGCACTTCGGCTTGATGGGGTGTCTCTTACGCAGCTAAATTGAGCGGTTTTGTATTGGTTTGGCACTTGACGCAGCTTAGGATTTGTATCTTAATGGGTATCTGTATCTGAATGGGGCTGATGCCATGGATGCCTGATGAATGCCTGTGTGTTCATTATCATCCTTGTCCCTCAGTCCATCTGTGGGGGCAGGCATCCTGGGTCCAGATCCGGAGAGTTCAGAGAGCACTTCAGTCTCTCCCATCCTTCCCTGATGACAATGGTGGTCAGTGAGCTGCACATAGAGAGATGCTGTGTTTAGCTGACTGAAAGGCCTCAGGCCTCTGCTTTGCACTTTATGGTCTGTGAAGGCCTCTCAGAGATGAGCACAGAGGCTGCCGTCAGCTGATGTACTCAGGGTGACAAAGCTGAAAAAACCCCAGTAGATTTCAACACGCCAGTGCACAGAATAAGTCACTCAGTCAGAGCAAAGAGAACTAATGCTGAGATACAGTAGCATTTGCGTAAGAAAAGAACAGTCAGCGCTCTACACTCTACCACTTCCATGATGTTCACCACCTGTGAAGTCAAAGAGACAAATATCAAAGTAATGTGTACTGTGATGCTGTTCCGTCCTGTCCACGCTCCCTTTTTCTAATGTGAACGTTACACATCATCGCACTCCTGGACTTTGAAACTAATGTGATCACTGTCACTGATCTTTAAAATTTAACAGGTATGTGAATGTCTCCAGTTGTTTTGAATCGATTACTCTTTGAATAACAAATAATGTAATAAGAAATAGAAATAAAGTCTCTGTGGCAGAGGCAACTTCATTTCAAGCCCGTGTGCAGCGATACATTCAAAATATGGACTTTGGTTCTGTTGAGCCACTACGAAAAGATACAGAGTTCACTATAATTAAGGTCCATAAAACCATGGTTATTTCACAAACTGCAGTGCTTTTAAGGAAACACAGAACTTTAATTATTATGTTTAAATTTCATTAATGTTATAACCAGCGTGAATTGAACTTGGACTTGCATCAAAATAACTGGACACGGGCTGAAAAGGAAAATCTCAACGCTTAACCCAAACAAACAACAGGAAATGACCCCAAATCACAGTGCTTCATGGGTGTAATGAAATGGATGTTGATATCCGATAGCTGATCATTCAAGTCTCTGTGTTTGGAAAGGCCAGCATGACAAAAAATCAAAGCGTATCTGTCATTCCAAGAAACTCAACAAATTATTAGGAAATAGCAGAATCTTCAGCATGAGATAATCGTCACAAATCTCTTGAGACGAAACTGAGAAGCTTTAGAGATGCAGCTGTGATGATGGCATTCAGAAAGAGAATATTCTGACCATTTCACACAGCTGAAGAGGTCCCTGAAGCCCTGAAAAGATGTTATTCTGACAGCTGGTTGTGCGTGAGTGTAAATTGTGAATGTAAATTAGTTCAGTTTTCTCCCATCGCAAAATGTAAGTCAATTCTTTTACAGCATTCAACATGATGGATTTGATGGTTTTATTCCATTTTAAGTAGCGTGGCCAACTTTTGTAATGGAGTAGTCTAGTCTAGTCTAGTCTCTTGGTGCAACATTTTTGCCTGTGAGTTTTTCTTAGTGACGTCATTATTTTGCTGCTACTCAGACTGATTGGCTCCACTTAAATTACAGTCCAAGTGAAGAACAATGGAGAAGCCCCTGGCTACAGATAAACTTTCCAGAATAAATTGTACGTTCGACAGGAAGTTGTTAACCTTTTCTAGAAATGAGTGTGTTCAGCTTTGTCATATTGTCGAGTGACGTTCTCTAATTCAACAACCCACAACTAACCCTAACCATGTGTGTGCGAAGACTGGCAGCAAATAATTCCTGCCAGTCTATTATAAAAAATCTAACCATGTGATTTTCTTTGCAGACTTGCATCTTAATCCAGAGGAAATGTCTCCAGTACTGTGAAAACATTACTAGTTTTGGATCTATAGAATAACAGGAGCATATAAGAGCTGCTTATAGACATGTCTCAACTTGTCCTCCTCTATAAGAGCCTCCTTTAAAATGAATTTAGGCCCCAACAAAGATTAAAAACATTCCAGCTATGAAGCAAAGCACCTTGCCCTCACACAATGAGCGTGCTGGGACCAATCCGCCAGTCCCAGTCCTGCTGCTGGACGCCCGCCAGTTGGCCCAGATCTAAATCGCACGGCTTGTGCCTACACGTGGCTGGGTATGCATGCTATGTGAAACAGCGACAATGAAGGTGTATTTATCGTAATACGCACATGCATCTCTGCATGTCCACACCGCTGCGTCAAAAGCACATCGTCTCCTGAAGTTTGGGTTGAAGGGCTGTTGTTGGACTGCTTCTCGCCGGTTCAAGGTTCAGCAGCAGATATTCAAAGGCAGGAGGCATAAGTCGAAACGGCTTCAGTGCCCGGTTTTGATTCATCTGCAGTCTGTTCCAATTGTACTAATTGCCTGTCTGCCCCCTCCCCTCCCATGCCCCAATTATGTTTGTCATGTGCACAGGTCACTGAACCAGCGAGAGAACCGACAGACCCAGAGCCTAGATGTATACAGACTCTCACGGGAATCGTTCCAGCTGCACACTTATTGCTTTCGTACTGTAGTTTAGTCCCGACTGAAGCTCCAAAACAGGCTGACATCTATCGGCCCCAGCATTAGGGCAAATGTGTTTATAGATTAACTATCAATTTAACTTCTTCTACTTTCAGAAATGCTTTTGATCAGATCAGAATCAAAATTGATTATTTCTATTCAGCTGCTTTAAACTGTTCAGACATAATAAATAAACTAAACTCAATAAAATATGAGAAATATCAACTTGTACGCGAAATACCACTACATATCTACATATATCGCTCCTTCAAGTTGACCATATTCTGACAAATGACTTCTTGACTTCACTTCTCTGAAATCTGAGTCAGAATGTTGACATTTCTGCATTTTATTATTCTTATTGGAAACTGAGCTTAATCATACTTTTAGAGAACTTGTCTGTCTGGAGAAAAGCAGTTCAGCATAAACCCTCGGATCCTGCACAGTTTGCATTTCCTGTCCGCTCGCTGTGATGGCTGGGCCTTGTTGGCATTAGGGAACTGGAGCTGTGTTTAGGAGCAGGCAGCTGACTGGCCGCTGCAGAGGACTACAGAGCTGACAGGAAGGCATGCAAATAATCTGTGGCCGATGCATGAAAGGCGAGCAGCCGGGAGCGAGAGGCACAGAACGAGGGGAAGCGAGGGGCTGGCTTCCGAGGCACCTGTTCTCAGTGAAAGGCTCCTCTGTAGAACTGAACAGGTGTTGGCTGAGCGGCTAAGCTCTACCAGTTAAGCCTTCACTTGCAGCAAATAAACTCAGAATTAAAGTCATTTATCCACAGGGCCTCATCAGTGTTAAGGTTGCCGCACAAGTCACCCCTCCTCCATCTTCCTCCTCTTCTTTTGGCCAGTGACTGCTTCCTTCCTGTCAAAGCTCTTCCATCTACTCTCATCAGTTGGTCTGTTTACTGTGGTGGTCTTTAGTACACTACAGCAGCTCCCTTGTGTTGCATTAAAGGATCTCGGTGTTCACAGGCCAACGACTGAGCCTGTGACAGGACGACAGTGTGTCAGGTGCACGTCCAGATGGACCATTAAGTCAACACGTTCAGCATAGAGAAGCACTTGTTTTCTGGGTTTCCTCAGTTCAACACATAAAGGGCTTTTTGATTGTGTTTATTATTGGTTAATGCATCTGTGATTTTCCTAGTTGAGTCTCGACTAAGCAGCAAAAGCAGTGAAGCTATAATTTCACTTACAAAGAAAAATAAAAATGCATAAAGACACTTCTCCCGACTCCCGATGATGCATGATGCGTTCTTTTGAGGAATGAGTGACAGCTCTGTTTGTTGCTAATTCGTCTTTGCTTCTCTTCAGCTTTTATGTGCTGATTAAAAAGCCTTGTCATTTATCTGATTCTTGCTCCCAGCAACAGGGGCAGGTTGAGGAATGTATGCTGGGTGAACAATGCGGCTGAGGCGTTTTGAAACAAAGGAGGCAATTTGACGTCAGCTTCTTGCATCGCCGAACAAAAGAAAATTGCAACCACGAGGCAGAAAAGTGGACAAGTGCAGGCGAAGCGGCTCACGGCCTGCGATAGGTGGCGTCATGCAGGCCACGGGGTGGTTTCTGTATTGTTTCGGGGTCTGTGTCTACATGTGCTTTGTCCAGATTGACGCTGGTAGAGAAAAGCTAGAGCACAGCATGCATGAGGTGTGACTGCAGCAGCTGATAATCGCAGCAGCGAGCAGTGACTGTTTATTTTTTGTGAATTAGTGCATATGTTTGTGCTCACCATCTGCCAAGTGCTCCTGCTGCCCCGCTCTCTCTGGTCACACACACACACACACACACACACACACACACACACACACACACACACACACACACACACACCTTAAAAAGCCCTCACCTTTACTTCTGGTTACCATGGACACAACAGCACAGGACCTAAAATTGTCCCTGCCAGCAGTGTGTGTACCTCACACACCTGAATCAGCTTATTGACAAATCAGGCAAAGGAGTATTTTTTTTTCCACTGCTTGTAGACTAGAGGGAAAATACAAATAAGCAAGAAGCACATGTTCACGTCATATAATGCAGTTTGCTTTATTTATTCCTCCTCCTACGCAAGCAAGTCCTCAATTTGGACGCTGGAAACAAAAGTACGGCCGAAACCCGAAGCCGAGAGATAAAGGTTTTGAGTTTTTCACGCGTGAGAAGGACACAAATGACTCGAGACACGTCAAACTCACGGCTGTGCTTCCAGCGCTCTGCTGTGATAATGGTGAATCACAGTGAGGCAGGTCACAGACTTTGACAAGGGGAAATCCAAATCCTGTCTCCATTCTGTCTTGCATTCAACGTTTGCCTTGGATGCCATCTAGAAAAAGGCCAACACTTAAAATCTGTATCAGTTTCACAATTTTAAAACCAAATCTATAAGTTTGAGTCTTTGAATTAATGTAAAACACAGGTAACGCACACATAGAGCTGAACACCTCTGACTCTTGCCAGTTAATGGGTGTGTCACAGTGGACATTGTACAGCCTCTTCTCCAGTGCTCTAGGTGGGATTGGACCAAAATAACTCCCTCACACAGGAAAGCTGATAATGGTTTGCTCACACCTGCTATCTCCTACACACATAAGAGGTCAGATAGAGATATGTGTGTTTGTGTGGATTACTTATCAATGAAAGACAGGAAACAAAAGGCACCTGGGTGTCGACAGCACACTTCTTTCTGGTGTTGTAAGCTGTTCGATTAGACTTTGTGCTCGGAGTCACAGCAGCGAATCTCCTGCATATATAAGTTGTCGGCACAGTTGCACAATTGCTTGTGCATGGAGTGAGCAGGTGCTGGTTAATTAAAAGCTCTGTTGTCCATACGATGTTACCAGTTGGTGGCATTATCTCCACTGACCACCTGCTGCAGCGGAGGTGATACACAACTGAGGTGAAGATACTCATCAGTCAGCTACTTCCTAGACTTCATATGAGAACATATTCTCATATGAAGTCTAGTCTCATTATTCCAGGTTCTGTGCTGGTCTTCCTCCACACACGCAACAGGAATTATTTGAAGCGGCATTCTGCACTAAAAGGATAGTTTTAATTAAATGGTGATGAGAGCAGAGGCTCTGTCGCCGTAGGCACACAGTAGATGTGTGTGCATTCAAAAACAGCAGTCTTCTCACATGTGCCATGTGCTCTGGCTTTGAAAGCACCCTCCACAAATGAGTGAAATGAGCACTCTGCTTACCAGTTGCTATGAAGCGTGATTTAAGAGGACTCCAAGTCAAGCCGCATCTACTTCTTCCATTTTCTAATGCCATGAGCTCGAGTTTCTGTAGGCGTTAATTCGTGAAACTTTACCTCTTGCCTGATTGATGCCTTACCTCGGAGTAAGTTCTCAGACGGATAAACTGTCCCTCTTGACTTGTAGACTGGGTGTAACAGATTTTGACAGTTCTGAAAGCCATAAAACAAACCATAGATAGTGAAAGGAGATCGTTACACGGGAATAATGTGCCGTTAGGAAAAACAATCCATTGTGTTCTTATTCACACTCCCCCAGAAGCTATGATTCGCTCTGCACCATGACTTCGCTCTGAAGTCCAGTCCATTCATTTAAGCAAGGTCTTGTAAATGATTCTACTGTGGGATGACTGTTTACACAATGTGTTAATTGGCAGAAGCATGAAACCTCTGGATTTTTAAACGTTTTGATTATTATTTTAATGTTTTAATGTCTTTTTTAACTGGTAAATCACTTTATCATATGATTTGAAGTGAAACTTTATGGCATTTAAATCTTCTATGTTTATAAAGAGCTGACTCAACAGGATATTAACTAATTTGGTAAAAGTTAGATGCTTTGTAATGCAGAACAAGCTCATCCATGGATTTACGAAGCACTAACCCTTTAACCTCCCCATTAACCATCTGATTTTCTAGTCATTAACAATCTGTTAGCTTAGAAACGTAAGAAGATATAAAAGTGTTCAGCATTTAGTGAGTATGCTTTGTTGCCCAGGCTTAGATTAGGTGACAATACCTACCAGAAAACAGCATATCTTCGTCTGCCTAAGCTGTTAAATGGATTAAATAAGATAATGATGACTGTTCAGTTTCGACACGCATTGGTCACCATTTATCATTTTTTATCTTTGAGTGAGAGATATACGATATAGATAACCAATTAAATCTTTTTAAATTAACCTGAAGAAAGCTGCTGTAGGTCTTTGTCTAAGCTAAGTAAGGACTGGCAGAAAGCAAGTTAAAACTGAAACAGAAGCAGAAACAGAAATCCCTTTTTGTGAACTGTTCAACTGTAGAACAGAACAGACGACTTGTAAAAATGCCCCCAAGTGCACTATGGGATCCACGTTTAATCAGTATAAGTGATGCGATTTCATGCCACGCTTTCTGATGATAGTGACACCAACAGCTGATTCATTAATGCTGTTCCAAAGAAAAAATGAGGCGACTGCGTTCTAGTACCATATGCATACATTGGGCGGGCAGCATTCCTTTTATTAGGCCGGGTCATGCCTTGGCAGTCGCACACCTCCTCTGTCCAGTGCAGGCATTCAACAGGATTAGTGTGACAGCGCCAAAGCTCCTCGAAGTCAGTTGCCGTCGGCGCAGATCACTCTTTTGAGACGAAATCTGCCCTCTGAAGTGGAGCTAAAATTAGACTAGCCATCTGTGATTAAAACAGCTCAAAGTCTCACATGTCTGGACACATTTATAGCACGTAATTGCTTACGTTTGGGCTAAGTTGCTGGATAACACTCAGTTTCTGGTTCTTTCACAGCATTTGAATCTCGTGTGACAGCAGACTGTTAAACAGGGAGGGGGATGTTTCCTAGTTACAGCCGTCTTGACGGCAGCTTTTAGCACCTTCTCACAGACCAGTAGGTCTTCTCACTCATGTGACATGTTACAACTCAGGACTTTCATTGATCTCCACCCACCCGAACCCTCCAGAAACCGCCTTTCAACCAGATCAAACATAAAGCTTCTCCCTTTCCTTTCATGTGCTCAGTGCGGCCTCTTGTGTGTGCATACGTCTATTTTTCTTGTTTGTTTTTTTGTGTAGTGCATGGTTGAGAATGACGGCACTCATGCATGCACAAGCTCTAGTATTATTGATGGGACAGGCTCGTCTCGCTCAACCCCCACCCAGCACCCAGATCAGCTGCAGTTAATGAAAGTGGATTGATTTTCCTCTACCTCCTGCATACAGCATATAATCTGGGGGATGAAATCGACTTGGAAAACAAATGATCCTAAAGGATTCTGTTATGTTAGACAAACTGGATAGGTTACATTTTCAGAAGGTGTAATTGTTTTATAGTTTAATTGAAATACAAAAGAAATGTCTATGTTCTCAGTGCCAATGTTATTTATTCTGTTCAGCCACATGTCTATTAGATCCCATAATGAAAAATTTGTAACTTTTGGTATCTTTTTTTCTTCCTTTGCCAAAATTGGGCAAATTACATAAACTTGGTGAAAACATCGCAACTACAATTTTCAAGTCGAAAGATTTTAATGAAACCCATTTACCCAATTGCCTGATTTTATACCGTAAATAAAAATAACAGGGAAGTAAACAAATAGTTTTAATGGGTGTCAAGAGTCGTTTTTTTATGTTTTTAATGATGTATTTAAAGAGCTGAAGTTGAAAATTAGAAGATCTGATCTAGACGCCCATGGGGAATTTCAATCCATATTAAAGGTTAAAGGTCACTGCAGTATGTAACATTTAGTTTGTTTAATTGGGATCAAATAATGAGAACAGGTCAGACGAGCTGTTTCCAGAAATTATTATATTAATCACTATATATTTTTATAGTCGCTGAGTTTGGAGGAAATAATAAACGTCCAGTAAGTTTATGATAGCTATAAACTCAAAAGGTTAACCAAACCAAAGGAGGAAGAACTGGATTAGCATTTCACGTTATAAACCTCCTCTCTCTGACAAAGCCTGATCACACTGGAAGGAGACAGTGCGAGAGATTATAAATACTTGTAAGCACTGTCTCCCCTTCTCACACACTTAAGGATTATGGCATCTCACAGGCTTTTGCTTGGCTCACAGATGGCTGCTCCTCCTCTCTCTGACCCTCCCTTTATCTGTTCATCCATCCTTCTCTTCCGCACCCTCCTCCCTGCACTGTTTGCAACCAAGCTTATTCTTTGGCAGGTGGCTGGGTTTTTTTTTTTTCTCTTCTATCATGTGTGTCTGCTGCACCTCTGGCAATTTGATGAGTCACCATGTGCGCACAAATTCAAACTGACTGATTTCACCAGCTTTACTGAGCTACTTTCATCACCACATGGGCAAATGAAATAATAATAATCTTCTTTTTTTCCATCCTTTATTACAGTGTAGTGATAGAAGCATGCAATTAAAATTCAGGGAAAAGTGAGATTTGAGGTACCTTTATAGATGCGAAATATTTGCTCACAGAAGGCCTCTGCTCACAGATGTCAGCACAGTGAGTTCAAGGAGAAATATTATTGCATAAGCGATGATGCTATGCCCTTCAGTATATACAGTACAGCTTTACTAAAGCATAAATACATATTTGCTGAAGAATGAGAAAAACCAGTAGCATCAAAATCCGTTTCGTCTGCTCAGTTTATTTATATATAGTGTTGCTGTAGCTGTAGTAAACCCATTCTTTAATGTGTTTGATTTTTTTTTTCTATCTTAGTCCACATTCGGTCCCAGCGAGTGTTGCATGGGGTGATGGAGATGAAGCCAGGGAAAGAGGCCAGACATCCACCCACACACACGCGCACACACTCTATAGTAGTAGCAATAGTAGAGCCTTGCTTTCACTTGCAGCTTTTATTTTTGCTTTGGCAAAGCATCCCAATAAAAAATGATTTTTTCTGGATAAGGAGGCATAAACTAGAGCTTTTAAACTCCATTTAAAACTTGAGCTGTGCTTGATTTATAAGAATGTATCTGTACACCATTGAAAGGGGTTTGATTTTCCGCTTGTCTTTTTAGGGCTGTCTGGCGCTGAGTCAGGTGTAATTTATTTCTACTACTTTATTGATGACCATGACTTGCAGACTGTCAGCCATTGTTACTTCATATGAAACAGCTGCCAGTGTCTGTTAGTGACCAGTGGAGGAAGTCGGATGGGATTTTACAGGTGTCATATTGTGGATGGTTGGGCACCAACAATAAAAATAAATTGATGGATTTCTGGCTCTAGAACAGAAGTAGCATGTCATTTAGGAAATGTTAACATAGTTATATGTGGAAATTTGATACTACATCTCATCAAGGTGGGTAACACTGGGAGCAGACCTTTGTGAACTTGCTGAGAAAAATTTCCCATCATACATTATGTATTACTTGCGAACGACACACAGTTTGGTGTTCTGAACAGATTTGTTACATTTATATGGCGTACATGCACATGTTTCTTTTTATTGTTATTATAAATGAATATTGTTAATATGAAAAGATTATTATAACATAGTTAGCTAATGTTAACGAGCGGATAAGAGCTGAGCTCGTGATGTCGGCAAGGACGCTGCTGCCTCAGCTGCTGCTCTGACATTCAGGCACGGTACAAAGTATAGGTCATCCATGTTGTGAGGTGTTCAGGAACAGAGCTGAATGTAGGTCATCCGTGTTATGAAAGCCGTAAGCCTCACAAAATAAAAAACAAAACAACAGCTGAGGAATAACATACTATGTAGATTACAGATCTTAGAAAAGAGAAGTCCACAAGAGAAGCCTAATATTAGTAAATATCAACTTCAAACCTCTCTGCCTGTTCTGTAACTAATTACTATTTTCATTAAGATTCAATCAATTTGTTTTCCTAATTCAAAAATGTCCTATGCTCAGGACTGTCACCAGAAACACTAGAAGACTTATACAGAAAATAATCTCTAGCAAACCACAGGTATTGCACAGCTTATCTTGTAGGTATTAAATCCCACACAAGGAGCTGTCACAGCATCTTTCCGCTTAGATGTCCCACACATAAAGCTTGCGAAGGAGCTGTTGATCTACCTGTGGGCTGGTGTGTCATCACTGCACTGTGAAAGTCGGTGCAGCTCCTCACTTTTCAGACACATGAGAGGGCTGTGAAATCCGAATCAGCTGTGGATGAAGGGCATATCAGGTTCCACAGGTGAAAACTCCGTCACTCAAGGCCATTTTGGCGCTCACTTTGTTTTATTATCTTAAGTTGTGTTTCAGATGTATGTTTAGTTGGACACAGTTCATATACATCAATATACAAATTAAATATGCTTGTTGAGCCTATTTTCTCAAAGTGCTGTGTAGACAGAAACAGAGGAGCTGCTCACAGGCAGCGCGTCTGTATTTTCAATTGGAAGAACTTAACAGAATATGTGGGTTGCGGTCAGGCGGCTTCAGAGACTGCTATAAAAACAACAAAATGAAGTATTGAATCTTTAGAAAAAAATGTTCTCTGTGAAGTTTCTATTATGGAATTGGCTTAAGTTGTGTAAAGTCATCAGTACCTTTTGTCTAATGTCAAAAAAAATCTATGTTATTGGCTGTTTTTTCAGATGTTTAATATATTCTCATTTTGAATGTAGGACAGGCAGCCTGGCTAAAAAGAAGGAAAATCATGACAGCATGCAGTCTTGAACACACAAACCCCGCACCAGATGGATTTAGGGGATTATAGGAACTTTATCCTAGTAACTAGGATAAAACAAAATTCCTGTTTTCTCCCAACTTCCTGCGTCGGGACACAGGAATTTTGGTTTCTTCTGTGAGACTGAAAGTCTGCGCAGAGCACGCTGTATGAATTTAAGGTTTTGTTTGTGTATATAGAAGTTAATCCTAGGTATAACTTGAAAAGAAAATGGTTTAGCTGGTAGTGAGCTCCAGTAGGAGATTAGATGACACTTCAGTCTAGGCTTCAATGAGATAATACCTGTTGTGCGGGTGTGTTAATGTGTCGCAGACTAACCAAAGCCCTCATGCTTTTGATTTAGCTTGTTTAGTGTGTCTCAACAGTCGTGCCTTCGACAACGGCAAACACAGGGACGTTTATTTAGGAGTCTCTGGATTTCAAAGTTACTGTGCCCTCTGGGTTTGTGAGGAAGCAGCCTGTGACCAGCGTGTGTGCTCTGTGAGGCCAGTCGCTCAGGAAAATCACACCCCTCGTCCCCTCTTCCTCTTCACTGGTGAGATTAAACCTCAGGGATCTGTACTTCTCACCGTCTGCCTGTTAGGAGCCGTGCTCAGCGTGACGAAGCGTGTTAGTATCAACTGTTTTGTTCTGCACCTGAAAAGAAGATTTGAGGACAGGGGAGAGAGAGGGGGCAGTTAGAGGTGCATAGAGACTCAGGTTCTGGGGCTGAATTTCACTTGCGGACGTGTGAAGTTACGTTTTGTGTCAGTTGTCTGATAGTGATTTTAATGCAAAACATAATCATCTCTGCAGCAGAGCAGCTGCGGAGCCTTCTCCTCTGGCCTCAGACAGAAGGAGGGAATTAATAAATTTTTAATGAGCTGATTACATTATACTGCGCTGTCCAGTCTTGAACTGGTCTCCTGTGAATTCCCCGCACTGAAACACTTGTTTATCAGCCTCGCTCCAGATGACAATTGATTAGCGTGTGAATCGAGGCCATCGAGCTCTAGTATATGACGTACAGTATATGTGTGACACTTGTTTTAAAAGAGACTGAGGCACTACATTAGGTTTGGAAATAATGATTAAGGATGCAATGTCATCTTTAGGTTATTTGCTTTGTCTGAACAGTGAAAAGGGAAGAACAGGAGAAATTCTGTTTAATCAGAGGCTAGAAACCAGTAGTGACGAGGTTGGTTCTTGAGCACCAGGAGACCAGGGAATTTCTAGTAGTCACTGCCGTGCTGCCCTCACGTCTCTTCTACGATGCTCTCACTAGTCAGAATGATTTTTATTGAGGACGGATGGAATCAAACTGGGTTTGTGTTGCATCAGTCCTACCTTTTGCCATTAATGTGCTGTCACAAAGCGCCAGCAAGCTCAACTCAGGAGCAACCCATAGAGTCGAGGGCTATCATCAGCAGCAGCGGCGGCGGTGGGGCCGAATGCATGAATGTGTGACTCCGGGAGCTTCTCTGTGACCGTGGACTGAATGACCCTCACAGCTTGTGACTAGGCTCTTTTCGCCTGTCTGCCTCTCTATGATTCAGATGCGGAGCTCGGTCTGGACACGGCCTCTGGCTGTCCCCTGTCCTGAGCGGAGAGCCTGTCGCCTCCCATCTCCTCTCGCTGATGCAGTCGGTGCTCTCTGTACTTCTCCTTCCGTAGTGTGAGATGATTCCTCTGTGAGCACTGGAAATGATTTCACAGTGCATAGGATGCCGACCGGGTTCCCCCAGCCTCTAATCGATTGACCCTATTTTACAGCCCGTTGTGGCTTGTTAATTGGTCTCCAGCTCCCTGCTGACACAGTGACCATAATGGAGGAGAAATACTACTGTCTTGTCATGCATTACCCTCCCTCCTCCTCCCTCTTTTCATTAACCTTCCCCAACCCCCTCCCTCTTCTTTCACTCCCCTCCCTGGTTTCACAGCAGCTGGCTAGATGGGGCAAAGTACACATGCAGCCCTGTCCCGTCACATGTCCCTGTGCCTCAGGGAGCCACCAGTCATGTGACACAGCAGCCAACCAAATGTGAGCACAAAGAGGCGAACGCTTACTGTTTCCACACTGCTGTCCCTTAATTAGCTTAAACATAATTTAGGCATGGTCAGTGTTACAAGAGGTCTAGTTGCAGAGGTCAGGCCAAGCTTCAGGGCTTGTGACTTCCAAGTGAAGCACGTCTGTGCCCTGGTGTGTGAGGGGAATTAAAGCAGAAAGTGTTTTTATCTGTTTATCAGATAAAAACTTAGTATGCACGATCAACACTTTTTCTTAATTTGCACGATCAACACTTTTTCCCCTCATTTGATGCATGTCTTTATCCTTTTACCATTTTTACAGTTAGATTTCTGTAGGTGCGGCAGCTTTTGTGCATCTACTATTCCACAAAGCTGCTTGTCAAAACCAGGAAATGAAATGCCCACGAGAGCATGTATAACAAAGCAAAGGGTCTCCAGCCAATCATGACATCACTGACATCTCAAGAGATGAGCCACCAATGGGCTTTCTGTTTTTAACATAACCTTTGTGTGTGTGTAGTAGGTCTCTATAGACCCTAGCAGACTACAGTTTTAATGTCTTTTGTTCATTATTTTTTGTTAAACTGCTGCAGGAGAGAAGTGAGGAAAAGAACAAAAAGTGTCTCAGATGTACCCACAGATCAGCAACTTTTCTATTTTTCCTGAGGAACAGCCTGGAGAAAACGAAAACTAGAAGCATCTTGAAAAGCATTGTTATCTAGGCTGCGAAACAAGGGTAATAAATGTAACTCAAAATCTAAAAATAGCAGAGAAATGAAGGCTACAATCACACTGTTATGTATTATACATCAACAGATCAGGCTCCAACTTGTAGTTTTGTCCATTGTAGTAACACAAATCTGTGCAGACATGTTCTCTGAGGGAAGGGAGATGAAAGACCCAATGTCATTAAAGCCAGTGGCTCAGAGGTCTGACTCCTGTTGTGAAGCGCGTGTCTGTGAGTACGTGTTTGTACGTCACACAGTGTGATGAGTCAGAGAAGTTCTTAAATTAAGTGCGTTTGAAGAGACGGAAGAAAACCGAGGGCGATGCAGCGCTGCTCTTACAGCCTGTCAAAGAAAAGCCTGTTAGCTCTAGTTGCGCCCAGTCAGGGTCAGTTAGTAATCCTGCAGAATGCTCAATGTGATTCAAACGTCGCTCGTTGTCCCCACTGAGATGCTTCTGCTTTTCTCTGCTGTAGTTTTTTTTGTGTTTTTTTTATTATTATTATTCTCATACTAAATAAAGATTTCTTCTGTTTTGTCACAGTGAGGGTGTCTTCAAGTGTCCAGAGGACCAGCTGCCGCTGGACTATGCCAAGGTAGGATTGTGCTAGTTCACTCACTTCGCATCCTGAACCAAAACACTCAGTGGTCAGTTTATTAGGTACCCCTCAGATGTTTAGATTATAGTATACGACCACTTCGTTCCTGTTGATTTGCACTTTTGTACTGATGTTATTATTCCACCACAAGTATTTTCTCTCCTCTGCATATGTAAATGATATTTATATGATATGATATATAGTAAAAATGAATGAACACATCCTAGGTTAAAGTCAGTTCCACTTTTTCAAGCTGCTGTCATTTAGATTTTTATTCATTGTACTGTCACTTCCCAACCTTGTGTGTAGTTCATAGTACATTAGGGACAGCAGTGGCTCAGAGGTAGAGCTGTCATCCACCAATCATAGGATCGGTGGTTAGATTCCTGGCTTCCCCAGTCATGTGCCGAAGTGTCCTTGGGCAAGACACTGAACCCCAAGATGCCCCAGGTGTGTCCAGCCTAAGCTTTGTAGCAGCTGAACTAGAGAGATGTACTGACCCGATTATGATGCTAAATAATGTTGAAGATTACCATTACTACATTATATTAATAACAATATTTTTATTGCCTATTTCAAGGGCAGGATCTGGCTGAGTTGACCTGATAGAAATGTGGAGCATCATTTATTAAAGCCACTCAGATTTAGTTGAGAAAAGAGTCCACAGAAATAAAACTACATGCAAATTTGAACTCTTTTGGTTTTGTTTTTAACAGCAGTTAATCAGATTGTGCTCAGGGGGAAATAGATAATGACTTAATGCATTCAGAGTCAGAGGCTGTTTCTCTTACACATCCCTCTGTCGTAAAGTGAGACACTGCTGCACAAGGATAAAGGCTTTGTTCAAAACTACGCATGAGAGACTTTAAAACCCTATCAAAGGAGAACAGACACTAAATGATCATCACTTTTTATGAGCTGCTTTTGGCATCAGTTGAAATCAGACCGCTGCGTGTAATTCTCACATCCAGTTCTGGATTAGCCTTGGAGGAGGGAGGTGGGGTGGGTGCAGTGCAGGCCCACATGCCACAGCGCGGGTGATGAAGGCGCCTGTAATAGCAGGGACTCTGCGAGGGAAGGATGTGCATCGCGGAACACCTGTCAGACGTCATTATTTACCGAGGCTCCAGTTGCCTGCAAATTACTGCTCACTGGTGGGTCTCCTGTCAGGGTATAGTGCTCGCTGCGTTGTCCTTCGTAGATGCGCACAAACACAACCAGAGTTTTGCCGTCAGAGGGTTGTGCTGCTGCTTTTGACGTAGTACTAGAAATGTGGGGCTAACCATGGCTAAAGCAGAGAGAACAAAGACCCAAGTTAGGGCTTCAAAGAGCTTAACCCACCCCCCCACCCCGATCTGGCTGAGACGAAGTTATTAAAAGGTCATTATTTCGGTCTCCCTGCAGATTCTGAGACTGGAACAATAAGACATAGTTTGAGTTTGCTTCACAGCATTTTTTTTTGCTTCTCTGCAAATACTATGATTATGGCGAAATGTAGAGTGCAGCACATCAGGTTTTTATTGGGCCATTTCATTAGTAGTATATTTTTCTGTAGGCTGCATGTTCAGACTGAGGGAGACATCTGTCTCCTCTAAGAGCAGTTAAAAACACTAAGATGCATTTAATTGTAGCTGTTTTTTCTAAATAAGGCTTCAGTGTGTCTGTGCAGAGGCAATGTGAGAACAGTGTGGCTGTTACTGAGTTGTTATTTGTTTAGAGGGCTTTTGTGACATTTTGAGGAAGTGGTTTTTCTTGTTTGACCAGTGCTCTGCAAGTGTGATGGCGATGGGGGATGGAGACGCGAAGCAGAGCTGTAAATCCTCAGGACAGTGTGGCGTAAGGGAGGATTTGGGGTGTTTGGGCAGAAAACTGACTCATTCCCAGTGCTCAGTGACCAAAACCTTTTGCTCTTCATTGCTCCTTTTTTCTTTTCTCGCCTTCTCTCTAAAGGTTCCATAAACAATCAAACATGCTAATGTTTACTGCAGTGGCTGGTTGAACTGACTTCACTGCGACACAGTTCTAACCATTTCAGTTCCAACAGGCGTCTGGTGAACGTTTTTAACCACCACTGCCTGACTGTCTCTGGTTCATCAGCAAAATCGACATTGTCTTGCTTTTCTGGCTTAGATCTATCCGGATCCAGAGCTGGAGCAGCAGATCCTGGCACTGCCCATCCGCTGCATCCACAGTGAGGAGGGCTGCCGCTGGACCGGCCAGATGAAGCAGCTGCAGGTAAGTCAGCCTCCCTTCATCTGTTTTCCATCCACCACACGTGGCCATGTATGAGTCTCATTACACGTTTACCTTTTGTGCCGCTGCGTCTCTCAGGGCCACTTTTCCACCTGCGCCTTCAACGTGATTCCCTGCCCCAATCGCTGCTCCGTCAAACTGACGCGCCGCGACTTGCCTGACCACCTGCAGCACGACTGCCCCAAGCGCAAGGTGAAGTGCGAGTTCTGTGGCAGCGAGTTCACCGGTGAAGCCTACGAGGTAAACACACACACTCCGCGTATAAACCAGTTTTTCTTCTTCTTTCCTGTCACAAGGCAGCAGGAGCCGATGTAAACAAGCCAGAGTGACGCCACATTATTTCCACGACTCTATAAAAGCTGTCTTTGTGAAACACAGCAGGAAATTGCATGTGTGCCTCTGCTTTGAGGGAGTGTTTGTCTGTTTTGAAAATATACGAATTGGCAAAAGAAGCCTTAACTGGAACTGAGTCTCCTCACTAACACCTCTGTCAGTTATACCAAGCTGCCCCTCCTGTATTTACTCTGAACCACATGGTCTACGCTCTGCACACAGTGACACCAGTGTTAATTCAGGTTCTTTTTGCTTTCAAACTGAAACTACAGACATGTTACCAATCTGTCAAAACCAAAATCATGCTCAAGGAAGACTATAACTTATTATTTTTGTTATTAATCAACAAGCAAATTATGTATGCTAATAATCCTTTGTGTCATAATATGCAGACAAATCTTGCATTCCCTTTTTGTCCATGCTTTGCTCAAAATTTATCCATCTCCGGCAGAATTTTTATCACAGAAAATTACATAAAATGATATCAAATTTTATAAACTATTCTGGACTGAGCTGACTTACTGTAAGTTAGTCCAGTAGTTTGACAATTGTAGTGACGTAATAATTGGTTGGTTATATGCTGTACATAATTCATTCTAACTAAGAGTAGAATACAGGTCGTCATCAGCCGTTTGAAATAATGACTTGTGGCTTTACTGTGCGTGTCGCATGTTCTAAATTGTAATAACATGTCCTTTCTGTCACAGAACCACCAGGGTGTGTGTCCACAGGAGAGCGTCTACTGTGAGAACAAGTGTGGGGCGAGGATGATGCGTCGTCTCTTGTCCCAACACAGCATGGCCGAATGTCCCAAACGCACCCAGCCCTGCAAGTACTGCGGCAAAGAGTTTGTCTTTGACACAATCCAGGTCAGTTTTCGTAACCATTCCCGAGCCTCATTCACAAATTGATCATTTAAGCAGTGCATATGTTAACATTAACACCCCTCCCTCGATCCCTATGCAGAACCACCAATATCACTGCCCTAGATTTCCTGTCCAGTGCCCAAACCAGTGCGGCACGCCCAACATCGCTCGAGAGGACCTGGCGAACCACGTGAAGGACAACTGTGGCAGTGCGCTTGTTCTCTGCCCTTTTAAAGATGCCGGCTGCAAACACAGGGTAAGACTGACCTCTGTGAAGGCTGCCCAGTGATTGGCGCATACTTAAACATGGTTGTAGTATCGCTTGTATGTAAATTATGTCTGGGTTTTTGTACTTTCAGCCTTAAATATCTTGGTCCTGCATTGTTTGATATTAAATGCGTACTTCTGCCTCTTTTCCTGTAAAAATCCGAGCTTGTTTGTGTTTTTCCGCCTTAAACTTCACGTGCATTGCCTGTCCTGCTTTTCATTTTTTTCCTAACATAGAGCCGTGCCTATAGGGAATGTTTTAATGAGAGCAACACTTCTGTATCCTGACCGCATTTCTGTCTATATTTGAAACTGACATCATTTTGTGAGAATGGGCTTGAGGAAGACCGGCAGCTGACCATCATGGTCTGTGCTGCCAGCTCTACACTCTGTTAAGAATTACACAGCATCTGGAACACTGAACGTATAACAGTTGCAAACGGCTGGATGGAGATAATGGAGACAAAATGAATAACCTGCTACGGATAGTAGTTCTTCTACTGCAGCTTCTGCATAACCGTGCTCCCTGTTCTCTCTCTTTGCAGTGTCCAAAATTGGCCATCGGTCGTCACCTGGAGGACACAACTAAGTCGCACCTAACAATGATGTGTAACCTGGTGGGTCGTCAGCGACAGGAAATCCTGGAGCTGCGGAGGGAGATGGAAGAGCTGTCTGTTAGTCACGATGGCAACCTCATCTGGAAACTGAGTGACTACTCCCGCAAACTCCAGGAGGCCAAACTCCGAAGCAACCACGAGTTCTTCAGCCCGCCCTTCTACACCCACCGCTACGGCTACAAGCTGCAGGTGTCGGCCTTCCTGAACGGCAACGGCAGCGGAGAGGGCTCCCACCTCTCCGTCTACATCCGCGTGCTGCCCGGAGAATACGACAACCTGCTGGAGTGGCCCTTCTCTTACAAGGTGACATTTTCCATCCTGGACCAGAGTGACCCGTCGCTCTCCAAACCGCAGCACATCACTGAGACCTTCAACCCTGATCCCAACTGGAAAAACTTCCAGAAGCCCTGCAGCAGCCGCAACTCACTGGACGAGAGCACCCTGGGTTTTGGTTATCCCAAGTTCATCTCACATGAGGAGATCAAGAAGAGGAACTACATCCGTGACAACTGCATCTTCATCAAAGCTTCTATAGAGATTCCCCAGAAAATAATGGCTTGAGATCCAACATTTGTTTGTTGTTATTTTGTTTTTTACAAGTAGAAAGATGGGTTAAAGACTGGAACTCATGCTTAACCTTGAAAACTTCTACCAACATACCCTTTAGATGCTGTCTGCTCAAAGTGTCGCCATCACAGAGCTTGAAGCGAGTCTGTTTGATTGCGTGAGCTGACTAGAAGGACCTTGAAATATCGGAGGAGAAAGTGTTTGGTCTGCAGAACCATCACTCTCTGTTGTTGTTGTTTTTTATTCTGTTTTTTTATCTGTTTGCTGACCTTTTATTACAGCGTACATCAAAAAGCCTTGGAAATCAAACAGTGCCTAGAGAATTTATTTTAAGTAATATTTTAGTTGTTATTTCCGCAGTACAGATGTTAAACATATATTTAAAAATGAGTGAAGGGCTTCACTGAGCTCCTTGCACTTACGGAGGCCGTTAGAAGGTGGCTAGAACCGTCTGGGGTGGTTTAAAGAAGAGGGAGCTCAGCAGATTCAAGCTCAAGTCCACTTGCCTTTTATTTGCATCCTCATACTCACACTGATACTTGAGCAAACACAAAGCTCTTGGTAGGACAACACTCCTGAGGTTTATGTACACATAACAAATAAATCAATGTTTTTCATGAGCAGACTGATACCACTTTAAATGCGTGCATTAAATGTGAAGATATGACTCAGCAGCCAGGTAGCTTAGCTTAGCGCAAACACTGGAAATGGGTAAATGTTTATAGCCTGGCTCTGCCTAGACAGCAAGGCACAGTCGCGTTTCATCATTGTGTTTCTAACGCGACACTCATCAGATATAAAATCTCGCTTGATCTAAATTTCAGACTAGTTAATACAGTAATTTAAAATATGGCCTGTATCAGCTTGAATGTTTTTTTTTTTCTAGATTAATAAATTTTCATCTGTTAATAAGTGAGGATATTTGTACATTTAGACAGAGCCAGGCTATTGGTCTAAGCGAAATCGATTCTGGCTGTAGTTTCCCACTAAACAGAGACAACTGGTACCAATCTCTTAATACAACATGGTGAATAAACACATTCACCAAATCTACAAACCGCACCTTCAAGGACAATAGGACAGGCCTACAGCACACAGCAGTCAGGTCAAAATAAGTTAACTGTTCAACCCATAAAGAGCTGAAGGAGAGCATCATTGTACCAAACACGCTTTATAGTGACCCTTTGAGGCTTTGCATCGACTGGATCAACCAGTAGGAGGAAAATAAAGCACCTTTTGTCGGGATTTCAGATGAGCCGAGCGTACAAAGAGGCCAGCTGTTGGAGTACACTTGCATTTAATAGTGAAGGAAAAGCCATGAGGCCTTTTTATACAGTAAGTCTTCGCATAAAGGTTTTAGGGGTTAGCAGGGCAACTTTAACACATGCATGCTTCATGTGCTACCACCTGGACCACATTTTTGTACTGTAACCTGTAATCTTGAAATCCTCTCCCATTAATGACTTTTTTGACTCTTTGTTTGGACCATTGAAACATTGACAAGTTGTCAAAAGGAACTTTTTATTGTTTGTTTTCTACACAGAAAATGTGAACGCTGTTGACCTATAAGGACAATGAACGTTTGGCTATGATGCACATAGGCTGGTAAAGAAATGCTTAATGTCATGGTCTCTGCCATTATGTGGGTGTCCTGGGACTGACTGCACCTTTCTTGTTACCATGGTCGCCAGTGTCTCTCCTTGGGCCAGCATACAATACACCAAAAGAGGAGAGGTTGTGGTTGGCGGGGAGGGGTGTCCCTGTGCACCACACTTGTCTTCATCATGGGACCATCAGAGGAATGGAGGACTTTGATGATATAGTACATTCATGATGTTTGTGAATACTAGTGTAAAAATGCAGAAGCACATTCTGTCGTTTTATTATTATACATGGAAAAATTCCTGATTTCTTGTCATAATACCAGCTGATATTTTACAGTGATTGAAAGAAGTGAGATGATAAAACTTTTTTGTAAGATCATGTATTTTTTAAAACATAATTAGCTGTTTTATACAAACACTTTTTTGGGGGGTCGGGGTTGACTTTTCATCTTTTGAACATTTGGATAATTTGTTTGTCTGTGTGGTTTGAGCCTCACATATTCTGTCTGTATTATTTCCTCTTACGAGTATTTATTTAAGGAGCCATGTGAGTTTGCACAGATGGCACAAATGTTTTATTTTGTTGATTGATGGGTGCTTGTCGATTTCTTAATTGAAATAAAATACCATATATTATAAAAGCGTCACTTGTTTTTAACAGAAGGAGAACAAAGGCTTTGCTCACATTATATACTGAATTGGTTAATTATTTTTTTTTTGTCACTGAAATGAAGCATGTCCATCTTTATCACCAGTCAGCGTCGGCACTCGCAAGCAACGAGTGGAGGAAGGTTCACATTTGTTCTCTGAAGTAAAATTGCATTAAATTGTTATGTAAGGTTCTATTCAAACCAAACTGAAGGGATTATATGGGAGAAATTTAAATGTGATTTGACTGCCACACAAATGTTGTAGGCACATCATTTGCATTTCAGTTAAATTTGCTCACGCATGGCTGTTTAGGATCCCAACAACACCAGACATTTATACGACTTGAGTAGACAGCCAGTCCATCACAGTGAGACAAATTGTAAGCGCATTCATGGTCACACCTACGGAGAACTTTGTCTCCAGCGAACCGGATGACGCATCTTGAACTGTGGGAGGAAGCTGAAGAACCCAGAAAGAACATGCACACTCCTTTAAGTTAACTTTATGTGGGTGAAATATGTATATATTTTAGAATAATCCAGCTATCTTTAGAGTCACAGGAGTGCTGAAGAAAAATATGAATAAAATTAGGTTAAAATGCATTGCATGACATTCAGTAGAACGTTATTATATTTAATAAAACAAATTATCTATGTTTTACGCTGCTACTAGAAATGTTTCTAGCTGGTCTGTTTACCACTGTAGGGAATGGCATGACATAGGTCCGTCTTCCTGTGGACCCATCACCCACTGGAGTGGAAGGTGCAATGCAAATTGTGTCACCTTCAACTGCTGCCTGATCTGTATTGTAAACGGCCGCCTACGACGCCAAATGGGTCTTCATCATCACTTCACTGGGGAGGATAGTCTCAACTAGTGCGCTAGAGATAGTGACATGACAGAGTTTCTAGAATATCTAAGATCAAGCAGATGGGGTGAGAATCACCGCCTCCAAGTCTGAGGTCATGGTTCTTCACCAGAAAAGGGTGGTGTGCTCTCTCAGGGTTTGAGGGAAGAGTTCCTGACTCACTTGGACGTGTCTTTATCACGAACGAATGAAGATTAAGGGTCAACAGATGGATTGGCAGCAGTAATGTGGTCCGTGTGTCACTCTATTGTGCTGTAAGACCCAGGACACCCTGAAAGGGCACCCCCCTCACCCGGGAAGAGCCACCACAGTGTGTGAATAAACTCTTACCTTACAGAGAACTAGGTCAGTGGTAAATGCAGTTTGAGTCCTGTCTTTCTTCAAGTCTCTGCTCTTACTTCACTCGAGACACATGGAAGCAAAGGAGCAGAGGAAAGTAGGAAGTGAGAGAGGCCCCAGCTCTGCTTTTAAGCTGTGCCAGCACGTTGTATTAGGTTACAGCTTTGGTGATGTTCAGTGCAGCAGGATATAGCAAAAAATGGGCTTTTAATGTAAAGCTGTGATGTCACTCACAAGGACAGGCTTTCACTTACTGTGAAACAGCCGGCCAGTTTTCCTTATCACATATTATTTCAACCTTGTAAGTATAATTATTTCCCGCCCAAATGAAAACATCTGTTTTTGCAGTATCATTTTTTTTCTTTGCTTCTGGATTTTGGCCTTTGTGCTCAAGAAAGCAGTTTTTTTAAAATGAGGAAGAAGACAAAAATCACTTCAGACAGGTTCCTCTGGTCTGCTACACCTTTTCTTTCTCTTGGACCAATACAGAAAGTTAATAGCTAAAAAGGTTGAAGAGTATATGATTTGCAAGCTATACTAAGAGCCTCAACTTTGCCTGGCATAGGGTGCACAGCAGTCCATTGCTGCTTTAGGGCGATGCAGAGTGGAAATAGTAACAGCTAATTACACGTTTGCAAGTTTCTCTGTGTTTCCCATGTAGAGTGAAGTCACGTGCAGCTCAGTGCTGCCCTTTGGCTTAGCTCTCTTTCAAATGACCCTCTGCTCCCTCTGTAAATGATTTGCAGGTACAGTGACGTTCTCATACACTTCCACATTAATTGCGTTCCCGTTTGTTTTACTCACCGAACCTTTGGTCAGCATATGTTGTTAATCAGATGCCAGCTGCGTTAGAGGAGGAGGCGGTGGCAGTGGTGAAGGCGGGGATGGGCCCAGCCCATGAGGTTTTCCTCACCCATAAAAAAAAATAACATCAAAGGGGAGCTGTGGTTTCTGAAATGGTGCCATGCTATCCTCCCTCATACTGAAATTGAACAATTCTGCCTCACTGTGCAGGAACCAGGGTGGTATGTGAGTGAGTCGGTGTGGTAAGTAGCTCAGCCGAACATTACATACCAAGTCAAACAACAACTCTGACAGCTCACTGTTTCATTTGCACACACAGAGGAAGCAAATAACAAATATATGTCTCTCTATATCTAATTTATTTAAGAAATTAAAAAAGAAATTAATTCAATTGATACTGACTTTGGTCCTAGTTCCATAAACAGTCCTTCAGCCGCTTGCCCTGACACAGAATCTGTTCATTTTTGCCTCCTGGAAAAAACTTCAAAAATAATCCAGAACCAAAAGGTATGGTGAACATAAAGTTTTAATATACAAGAACATAAAACACTTCAAAAAAAACAATAACTCAGATGGTCCATGCAAACTAAGGTAAAGGGCACAGGAACTACAAAAGTCACTAAGAAGGCCCCCACTGGCTTGTCCGTAACAAGCCAGACTCTTACCCTGCTTTGAGCTTCTCAACACACACATGGCTTCAGAGGCATAAAACAACATGAACATGACATGGTGTCCCTGCCAGAACTGAAGTTTATACTCAGAACGGAAAACTTCTTCCAATGAAAACAGTGATTAAATAGAAAATGACTGGAGGCACAGATCCCAAGGTCTGTAAAAAAAAGAGCAGGAACAAGAATGCTGTGTAGAACTGTGACATCAGAAACACGAGTTGTAGGGATCTCCGCAGATTCTGTGAGAATGAGGTGGAGTATGTAGTGAGGGCTGAACGGAAGGCACCGGTGAGCATGGTTAGGTGATCAAAACAGGAAGTAGGAGTGACCAGAAGCAAGGGGCGTGGTTGGGTGATAACAAGAGAAAGTTAGGGAGAGCAGCAGGGCCGAACAGGCCAGGGATCATGGCAGAAGCACTCTGGACAGAAGGAAAAGGTTGCCTTTTATTTCTGCTCAGGTCACTGACTCCCAACTCAGCCACTGGTCATTTGTACCACCTTGACAGAGCTCAACTTTCCCCTGCTTTAGGCACGGTTTCGAACTTGATACACAAGGCAGTCTGGGTAGGATTAGGTTACCACAACATGGGGGTGGTTTTCCCACCTGTCACTTACTATTCGTTTTCCTTGTCTCCTCTGGTCTAAGACCAACATTCGTTCTCCAGAGACAAGTGGGACGTCCGGCGCTGTCCTATCATAGACACTCTCATTTCTATCTGTTGCTTGTATCAAGGGGGGGCGGCTCAACGGTGTCTGATTAAATCTTTTCCCATTTCCTTGATGGAGGTATGGAGTAGTATGGGTCTTGGCACAGTTCTTTGTGCTTTGTTATCAGTGCAGTATAATGTTGAGTCCACAGCACATGAGCTGTAACTGTGGGAACAGCCTGCATACTGATCTGTTTAGATTAGTCATTATAAGAATGTTTCTGGGAAGGGTTTTTGGGACACCCAAGTCCAAAAGTTCATAGCTAAGATAGGCATGGAAACCTTAGGGGGGTAGAATAGCTTCAGCATTAGCTTTGGTTTTGTGCAATACACAGCAGGGACACGTTTGTGTAAAGGTTTGTATAACTTGCTACATTGAGACACAATAAACGTTTTGAAGGAAGGGCATCCCATGAAGTCGATAACCTGTATGTTTAATGCCAGCTTCTAGCAAAGCCTGAATTCTAGAATGTGGGACTACAAGCTGAGGAGTTAGGAGAAGTCTTATATTTTCCTATCCCAACCTCATCTACCAATTCCAGTCTTCTCCACTAGTGAAACAATCTGGTTCCTGGTTGAGGAGGCAACAATCTTTGCTTAGCACCAGGCAGCTTCCCTTCTTCTAATTTACCCCCTTGTTCGTGTTTTCCAAAAGACAGGGTCTCATCCCAACCAAGCAAACGAGCCCCATCCTTCACCTATGACCTCCACAACGTGCACTAACAGGGATCACCTGTTTAACAACCTTGCTTTAAAAACCTATTTAGTTCGTTATGGGTTGTGGGTAAGACATCTATCTAGTTCACTGCCAGACAGGAAGAGGAGCACCGCTGTTCTTTCCTCAGCTCCCCGCCACAGCCATGAGTGTCATGGGGTACCATGCGTAACCCCACACTCCGAGAGTTAGTTGTAACTGCCACCATCCTTCTGGATTCTGTCCTTATACTCCTCCGCCCACTACCATACCTGAACTAGGAAATTTATCATAAGGGAATTCTGTCAAAGGTACAATTTTTGACTTTGACAATATAGTTGATGTTGGTGATGTCTGTGACCAGTCTGGTGTCATTTTGTCGTCTTTCACTTCAGCAAACCAGAAGGTCGCTTGTGAAGGCTCAATCAGTCTTCAAGTTTCTACAGTTTTCCTGACACTAGTCTCAGTTTTGTCTGTTTTTACGAGATCTGTAGACCAACCATTCACCATCCTACGACACCCCACGAACCCAACTGAAATAAATGATAGCCGCTAATTATTACTAGCGCTAATACCTCATACTGTATTCCTCTGATCTATAGTCCTGTTGACTTGTTTTACATTCCCATCAATATGCCTGGTATTCCTTGCATGTTCTGTCTTGAAACATCTATCTGGCGCTGTTCTGTTCACAAGCAGCTCCACCCTTCATCCCTCCCAAACTCCAGGCATATAATGTGAGTCATTCATATAATTACACTATTGGCATCAAACGTTAACAGCTGCAATGGAGCAAAATTATTGTCCATCATTCATGTTATATTGTGACATGCGTTGAGTGTGCAACTACTCCACAAATAAGTCCTTATCAAAGACGTGTGAAACGCAGAATGAGTTATTTATGCTTCGGGCCTTTAGATATGTTCTCAAGCACCTTGCTGTTGGAATATATGCTGTATTATGCAACATACACACACAGCTGTTTATAATAAGATAGTGGTGACCTTGCAACTGACTGACAGACACTAGGACCCGTGTTTTTTTTCGGATGCACAGCTGAACTGGACAGAAACTGAAAAAGCAGGCAAACACTGCTGGAACAAAAAAGAAGAAATAAAGCCTCTGCTGCATATTGATTTAAGCATCCCCTGCAATCCACCAGAGACTGATTGATAGTTTTCATGTCTGTTAAAAGCCAGTAGAGGAAGACAAGAAGCAGTGAGCTGGGTTCAGAGGTCACATAGACCCACATTGGCTGCTGGCCAGCAGTATAGTACTGCCAGGCCTGGATCCATTACTGGACTGGATTACTGGAGGAATACACACCAGGCTTTGAGGGGAAGAACATAGAAAGCATCCACAGCCATACACAAAGGCAACAATTACTGTCAGAATGACAACAGTATATACCATGCTACAGAATATTACATAATATACTATACTAGTACTGTTTTTCTCCTCATGTCACTGTATGTGACAGGAATAGAAGATCAGTCTGACCAGCGGGCTGTTTTTGGAAACCTCAGTAGAAGAACTGAGCCACATCGACACGCAGCACAGTCACAATGTCTCGTGAACTGCAGTTTGAATGTGTATGGCCAAAGCCTCCAGCCATTCACAGGCAGCTAGAATGATGATTCAATGGTCTGTTGACTCATGTAAGAAATTGTCACTTTCAGGATCACCAACTCAAACCACAGATCTTTTCCAATGTGGGCTCCTCACACAATCCAGTGAGAGGCAGTTGGTTTAATTGGTGACTATAAACCGCTCATAGGTGTGAGTGGTTGTTTATCCCTGACTCTTGAGGTTGGTTATCTTAGTAGAACTCTCACAGCTAAACACAGTCTTGTGTTATGCTTGTGGCTACAAATCTGTTCAGCCTCAAGTCTTGCAGGTAATCTGAACTCCAGCCTGTGGTTTCTAAGTAATGGCTTTCTGTAGTTTCATCCATGCAACCCATAATCGGGCCACATGTCAGATAAATGAGCAGAATAGGGAAAAGACTTTTGTGTCCAGCCCAAAATAAAGATTGCATGGTCTTTGATCTAATTTTATCCCCATTTCATGGAGTTCAGCAGACATTAAAGAGCAATTGTATATATGATATATAAATGTGATAGAACTGTTACCTTACACATTCATCCTAAATCTCACAAATCTTCTTTTGGTCATATGTGTGTATTAGCTGTTATGCTAAATGCATGACATTGGTGGCCACCTGCATAAAACATTCATGTAACACATTCTACATAATTGAATATGTTATATGTATGAGAAACTTTCACTGTGTCTTTCAAACACGTCCACCGAGGGCTGTTGTTGGAGACAATGTGTTCGGCAAGAAAAAGGATAATAGGGGATCTTATACAGTACATGGGTGTATAGTGAATTATTTCATGTCTGATGTCCTAGGATGCTTTTCTTAGTCCTGTGCAAAAGGTCAAATAGACAACACATTTCTTTCTACACAGTCAGTAGTATATGTCAGCGTTGTGTTCACAGAGTAATGACCTGTAGTGACGATGTCACACTCATGTCAAGCCCAGTTTAATCCTATTACTACCACTTTCATCATTACCAGATTAAATTTCCTGTCAACAGAGATTATATTGGGAGAGGAAGTGTCCAGATGGGTGAAGGCAACTGGAAGTGATCAGTATACTTAATAATGCGTGGCCTTTCTACGAAAAAACGACATTTAATTATCCATTTAAAGAAGAAACAGAGACACATGTGACTTTTCATGACTACAAAAAGATATTTATTCACTTTCTCATGGAGGAAATCAGAAATAGAAAGAAAAAAAATGAAATCTTGAGTGCATGTTTAAACTGAGTTTATCCTCTAAATATGGCTTCCTGGTCTTTGAGCCTTTTAGGGAACACATTCATCTCTGTGTGAGGCAAATCTCTCCACTGGGGGGGGGCTTTATTTTTAGTACGTTTGTTCCTATGCACAGATGTGTGTTTGCTGCTGCTCGGTCAGGAACAGGTTACTCAAATAATTGTGGATACTTTGACCCAGCTGTGTTGAAACACAAAGCACCACCCACACTTGTCCTATAAGCTGCAATCTCACATCTGTGCTGTGGCTCGAATATCACGGCTTCCCCCACAAGCATCTGCTATAAGCAGCAGACACTGCTCTGCTCTCTTATCATATCACACAGTGTCTTACTCATGTGGAGTCACCACCACCAACCTCTATGATAACCTTGTGTTTTGAAACTTTTCAGTTTCACTCTACATTTAATTAATAGTTGTCTTAAACAGACACATACATATAATCTTTGTTTCCACCATCTCAAATAGTGCAGCTCACAGGGTAGCACCTTGTGCAACGGGCATCTCTTGAGATGGTTTGTAAGATTTTCTTTTTTATTAGACCAGAAAAATATTAATAAACATTACTCATATTTCTCTTGAGATGTCCTGGTCTAGAAAGTGTCCTGAAACAAGTTTCAGACAAACAAAACGCGGACAGGCAGGCCTGCAGTTGATTATGATTAACACGGAGCCAAGGTGTCAGTGTATTGTATCAGTGTGTAACAATCTGAAATCAATTTTGATTTGATTTATTTTGTGGTTTCTCTGTAAGTCACTTTGGCCACACCCATTTTGAACACTCCATGAACCACTTCATTGGTTTGTTTGTCAGATTCCCCACCTGCTTATTTCTTATGTGGTCATTTGCCTAATCTTGCTTGTGAGTTATTTATGTCACATCTGTTGTTGCTCAAGTTTATGTCTTCTGTGTTTGTCTCAGTTCTACTTAGTTTTTACCTTATCCTTGTTTGTGAGTTTATTCTGTCTGAAGCGCTTTGTTTATAAGTAATCTTGTTGTAGTTATATTTTGTAATGTCTCTTACTGTGTTTACTTTTCACCTCCAGTCTTAGTTTAGTTATATGTACCTTTGTCTATTTCTTTGCACATATATGCAGATATGTCTTGGAAAAGGTTTCCCTTGGTTTGTAACTTCTTTGTTTGTTAACCTGTAGAATCCTGCTGAAAAAGATTGTATTTGATTATATGCAATTCTATAGTTTTGTTTATCCTGGTTCTGGTAGGCACGTCACAACAGCTTAGATGAGAGATGAGATGGTCAGTTATATAGTTTTCGAATTGATGAAGTGAAGGCAAGGTTGATGAAGGTTTATTAGTTTCAAATGTCTGCCAAAGGGCAAAGTATGACATGTAAAACACACACCAACTACTCTCCTGCTCTACTAGTTATGCTACCCTGAGTTGCAGGAAAGGCCAGTTTCGGTTCACCTGTGTGCTATGTAGTCCAGCTGATGTAGACAGAGAGGACTCTGTGAGGGCTGTCAGCCAGCAGAGGTACAGTGGAGCCGTTGCTAGGGTGAACACGCTCTGTTTCCACCAAACCTGCATCTGATTGGCCAAGGAACAGATGAGGGGGAGAAATTCTGCCAATTGGGATCAATTGATGTTTTGTTGCCGGGCCAAACTGTCTTGGCACACAGCTGACATTTATTGACAATAAGAGGGCTGAACAGGTTTGAAAAGGTGACTTTCATACAAAAAAATTAAGCGTGACAATTGATGCTGTTTTTTGACAACACGTGAACATAGAAAATTCCCCTCCACTTTCTGACAGCAGCTAGAAAGCCCATACTTAAATAGGCACATATCCTGACAGATCAACTTTCTTGAGAACAATGTTGGACTCCTTTGTAGACGACTCTCTGAATAAAGCTGATGTGTTTGAAACCTGAAACGTTAAATCTTTTATTTAATGAATCGCAGAAAACAATGCAGAGCTTCCTTAAAGGTGCCCTATGCAAAAATCTTACCTTGTCATTTTTATACGTTTATGTAGCTTTGAGGTGTATGTAGTTAAAACAAAAAATTGAAATACAAAGGCATTACTGTAGGTGAAGACGAAATACACAGATTATTGATTATTGATGAATGTCTACCATATACTAAATTATTACATGGAGTCCTTGTTGCAGCACCCAAACATTTGCTGTTCTACAGTTAGAGAATGCTCCCATGAAATATTATTATTATAAATTATACATTCACAGGGTTGAGACAAGTGGAAACTAGTATTTGGTACTCTTATAATTTACATACATTCAGTCAGTTTATAGAAACACATCCTCTCTGTTTTAATAGCAGAAAAACATCACAGCAATTCAGGTTACTTCACATTTTTGGACATACACTTTGTGAGCTAAAAAGGCGTATTCTTCCTCTTCATGCCATTCTTTATAACTTGGGTGTGCTCAGGGAGACCTACTCAGTAAAGATTTAGTTCCACCCTGCAATGACGACATAAACGCTGAAGAGCAAAACAAGTGTTATTTTAAAGACATTTTCTGATGGCCGTGTCTGTGAAAAGTCATGCACGCAGTAATTAAAGGAGGCAGCATGTCCTGTTGTCATTCATTAGTTATGCATCTTCAACAGTCAGACATTAATTGTCAGCTGCACAGGAGTAATTGAACTAGACGGTCCTGTTTAGCTTATTGACTTTTGTCAGTTGTGTTCTCTTTTTAGACCATGACAACTATTATAAACCTGAAATTAGCCCCCTCAACCCTATTAATTGTATATGTAAATCAGAAACATTTGGCCCATAAATAGAGGGAAGAGTTCATGCCATAAAAGAATTTGTTCACACTGGTTTATAGAACTGGCAGGTGTCCGCTGCTGGCATCTGAAGTAAAAAAAAAAGGGCTCTGCTTTCATCTCCTAGTTTGATACGGTACCTGAATGCATCATTCAATTCAATCCATGCAATTTCTCTGACTATGCTTACTGTAGATTTTCTGTGAGTCAAATACACCAGCTGATTCGGTTATTACAGCACAAGTGGACCTACAGTAAATAAACCAAACTATCAACAACCATGAATGTAATTCCCAGGGAACAATCTTGCAAGTAAACATACTTATTGCTTGCTTTTTTACAATTTACAACATTAATCATAGACAATGTTTTTTTCCTTTAAAAAAAAGTATAATAAAGAAAATCTCCTGCTTTTCAAATTTCCTTCCCTTAAAAGCATAGACTTCCCATGGTGAACTGCTGTGTGTGTTCCACAAGGCAATGCAGGGAGCGCAGAGGATGA
Source organism: Macropodus opercularis (assembly GCA_030770545.1). Taxonomy (NCBI): domain Eukaryota; kingdom Metazoa; phylum Chordata; class Actinopteri; order Anabantiformes; family Osphronemidae; genus Macropodus; species Macropodus opercularis. The sequence continues at coordinate 3,745,681 of CM061110.1, forward strand.
CAGGGCTGAGGAGGAGGTCACGTTTCATATTCCTCCTCCTCCCTCTCAGTCCTGCAGCACAGCTTTTCCTCATCTACCTCTTTGAGATGTGTTGAGCAGTCCTTCGAGAGAGAGAGAGAGAGAGAGAGAGAGAGAGACAGCGCACATCTGGAGCAGCAGCCATGGGGCCAAAGACGGCGGCGCCAGCCCGGCTCTGAGCCAACATCACACGAAGAAATGCGCACTCATGCCTGTGTGCTCTTATGCGGTGGCACCAAACATATTGTTCCTCCCCTGAACTCGTTATTTATGCATATAGAAGTTGTGAAGTACTAGAGGTAGTTTCTGTAATGCAAGCAGTACTTTGGACTTGACTACTCCAAGCAGGTAAAAAGTCTCTCTTCTTGCCCAACCTTTTCTTTTAAAAGCTTCTTATATTAATCCTGAGAAATTAACATAAGCAGATACCATTCCTTTCTCATTGAGGCAGGGCAGACCCTCATGCATGTTAATTGTTCACAGCTTTTATAATCCAGTCTTCCACGCGCGGGACCGGATCCCGTCTGCCTGTTTCCGATTAAGGTCGAGCAATGTGAGAGATGTTGAGAGAGGGATCTGTGGTGCATTTTTCTGGGTTGGTGGGATGCAAAACTATTGTCTTAACTGGCTGACTGAAACTTAGCTGTCATCCTCAAAGTAGTGATTATTGCTAATTTGCCCATACAATCGATAATAATACAGGCCAAATACAGCTGAGTAATTACATATCTGCACAGGGCAGATAACAGAGCGTGGAGATAAAAACTTGTTCATGTCTTTTTGGTGGGAATGTTTGGAGACTACTCCACCCTGCAAGTTAAACTTCTTCTCTGGAATTTTCACTGGAGTCCATTGATCATGAACAATATCTGTCTTCACTTATGGAGATAATAAAAAGAAAAAGATGCTTATCTTGGTGATGTCCGCGGCAACGTGTCTCTTTTGCATGAGAAAAAAAGGGGGTAGGGTTAAATCTTATCCCATAGCAGAAATACTTGTGTGCAAACCTAATTAGTGTGAAATGTTTGTCAAGGTTTAGGTAATGTGACATCAGCCTCAGTGTTGGCAAATAATGATAATCACAATTTTAGCCTTATCATTTTCATGCAGTTAGCATGGATTTGGCTCAAATCACTACCAAGACTGTAACTGTACTGTAACTCTGACTTTAAAAAAGGACAACAATGAAAATAAAAATAAAATCTCCAATGGATCCATTGAGAACTATCATTAGGTATCAGGTCCTCAGGGTCCTCTGTGGTCTACTGCTTTATGGGCCTCTGACTGGAGCCTGTTGGGTAACGTGTTTATTTGGCCGTGTTGTTTTATATGGATGGGTCACCTGGGAGTCCTCTATCACCAACAAGCCTGTCCATCCCTTTATACCATCAGTCTTAGTCAGTGTGTCGGGTTACGAGCACATGGAGTTTATTAAGCATATGTGGCACTTTGCTGGGGCTGGGTCAAAGCATCGACAGTGTGGTAGGAGGTCCCAGTTTGTTTACTGTGAAAACACAATGCACATTTAAGATTGACAGTGCTACTGTTGTACCTTGGAATTTGACCTATGTTGTAGAGACCTGTACCTTAAATTATGTGAGCAAAGAGTTTCTCAGCGCATAAAGCAAAGAGCAAAAGCAGAGTTTCTCTAAAAGTGACAAGATCAGTGAAACATGAGACCAAAACCTTGATCTGAAAGTTCACAATCACAATCTGTAGGGATTAACTGGTAAAATATGGGGAAGTGTCGTTTTTTTTTCACTGCAACGAATAGTTTTGCAAAATTATTAGGTTGTAGTTTGATGTAGCAGCGCATGTATGACTCGTCTGGCAATACGCCATGTCTTTGTGAATTTCATGTTTGTTATCTTTTTTTTTACTCCCTTCGTTTTGTGACTCCCATGCATGTAGTCGACCATCTATTGAAAACTTATTGTATTCATCTGGTGTTATGTTCAGCTGTGAAACTCTGTTTAGTTAAGTCTGAGTCTCAGTTAAGTCAGGCACACTCCCATGAACCACATTCTCCTCTGGTCCTGCATGGGAAAAAGTTCCCAGGGTTTAAAGTGCAACGTCAGTTACAAACCTTAAAGACACCTCAGGAACTGACTTCGTGGTTGGCTCTTATTCTGCAGGTTTCACTGCATTCAACCGTGTTTAATACACTATAGTGACCCGAGTGTCCTTCGAGCCATTGTCCGAGATGCTTGTCACGATTCACACATTCCATTTATGTATACGCAAACTTTTGTGGCTAGGGAAGAGTGAAACATTAACCCATGATCAACAGCTGGACAGCCTAGGGACTTTTCTGCCTGCATCGAGGCCCATCAGCGACATACCGCCGGAAACCATTTCACCAATGCTTTTCAGAGAATGCTTGGCTGTGATCCCAGAACCTGGATCCGTGCTTTAGTTGCTCTCTCACAACCTTGATTACAGTAATTTTGAATTTAGTTTAAATTAAAAACAAAAAGAAAAGGTTGCATGAAATTCCAGTGAAGAAATGGGTACGTGTGAAAGTTGGGAGTTTGATGAATGCGTCACAGGAGAATAGTGTCAACGCCCAGTGTCCAGTTTCATGCTGCGCTCTGATTGCCACTTACACACCAAACTCAATCCTGCTGCTAGAGTTTAAATCAGTGAGCCTCACAGAAAACAACAATGAAAACTGTAAGTTATAAATATTTAACTAAATGAGTTTAAATATGTATTGTACGTAACTATTTTAAAGCTGACGTTTTCTTACCTACACTATTTGCAGCTTTAAGGCTACGAGCTACAGATACAACACTGTTCACTCCCAAATTCCATATACACCATTAATATGTAATTGTTGTAGTAATCATGCAATGTCACATTTCTGTCTATAACACTTCTCCTCAACCATTCCATGCTGTACTCATATTGACACTGCCCAATGATACTAGATAATGATGTGGTATTTCAGTCACAGAGGGTGCAAAGAGACGTCAGTAAGGATGTCTCACGTTTCCATCAGGTTCCTTTGGCTGAAGCAGTCTGCTCTGGTAATGTTGGAGTTGTCCTATCAGCCGCAACAGTGTCACACTGTGACAGGACGTACACGTGAAGGAGGTGTCGTGCGTGGGATCTTTGAAACAAGTAAACACCAAGATGAGGTCATTCGCTGGTCAGATTCGGTGGATTCGTAAGAACTGAAAAAGTAAAATTCACCAAACTGCAAAAATAAAGTTTCTTGCACGGTATTTGGCCATGCCGATCGCTTTGGCATTTGAAATGGAGCAGAAAAGAACAAAACTAAAATATACAGGACTATATTGATTGACAGTAAGGTGGAGCAGGTGACACCAGAGCCCTGCTGGGGGTGGTAGGGTTGTGTATGATGTATGTGAATTGACAGATTTAACTGACCCCTTTTTCTGTGTGCTGCCATACAGGGTGCTGCCATCCAGGGAAACAAATGTGCTGTAAAAACTGCTCATGTTGAGTTTTCACTGACATTGTCAGAAATGTGAATAAAAGTACAAAAAAAGCTTTTTTATTTAGCTCACTTTGGTGTTGCTCCAGAATAAATGAAACTGAGCGTACTGTAGCCTTTGATGAAAAAAAGAGGTGCCCTTGGTTATTTAGGAATATTCTAATGACCTTTATAAATACTAAATACTTCTCCAATCCCAGACTTCTGTCAGCCACGAAGAAAAAAATCATCCTAGTGCAGTAACATTTTAAAACCCAGGCACAATCCCAGCGAATTGTTCTGTAAACAAGTATGTTTGAATGACAGAGTTGACTGAGGCTTCTCTCACAGGACTCCTGTCCTCTGACTGGGAGAGAGGGTCCTGACCTTTGACCCTAGCTGGATGTATGTTCCTGTGGGGGGGGGGGGGGGTCTGCTGTTATGTCAACATATAAAAAAAAGCCCTTTCATCAGCGGGAAACATCCATATGCTGAAAAAAACTCCACCTCAAAAATGTTAGGGGAATCCCCTAACATCTCCATCTGCCTCAGAACTGAGTGTGTGAAGAGAGTGACATCATATGTTAGAAGTGAGTAAGGTTTATGTAACAGCAGGCCAGTGACCTCTGACCTCTGCTGATTAATGCATTCTACACATTCTACAGAAAGATTCACGTGGAGCCTTTAATCTGCCAGAAACTATTGAAAGCCGGGGCTGAAGACATAATACGCCAACATTTGATCCCTACCTGCAATTTTAAACTCCTCTGGATTCGTACTAAGCTGTAGGTTCATGCAAGGACAGAAACATTGAATATGTTGACTCTGCATCAGCATCAAAAGGAAATTTAAATATTTTTTTACTGCATCAATAAATGACACAGACACACACACAGATTTTTCACATATATAGTTTTGTTTTTGAGTCTTACTACTATAATGTAACCAGATCCACACAGCTTTTAAAGCTATTAAAACAACGAAATTCGGATAAACCAACAGTAACAGCTGGGTTAAACTCATGGGAACCCTAGGATTAAATAGATTGTTGTCGGGCAGAGGTTGACTCCAAATATGTAGGCCAGTTATTTTTGAAGGATTTATTCTAAATCAAAGATTATTTTAATTGTCACAGTCTTGACCTCTGAACCCAGGAGGGCTCCCGTGCTTTGTGTGATGTCACGTTCTCCCTCTGTGCTCCTACTTAATAAGCAGTGGTTTCACCTGTTGTTAATTTCCTGTTTGAGTTAGTATTTAACCTCCCCTCTATTGTTCCTGTCCTTGCTGGTCCGTTTGGTAATGTTACAGATGACATCACATGGGTTCTTGGTCCTGGTCCTGTCACATCACTCCATGCTCCAGTAATTACCTGCAAGTGCAGTGAGTTTCTGTTGAATTTGTAATTACTTGAGTTTGAATGTGTACTTTCCAGTTTTGAAGTTGTTATTAAATATATGTTTTCTAGTCAAGTCTGTCTGCCGGGTCATGTATTTGGGTTCTCACATTAGCCTCAGTCACCCCTCAGTCATTTTCTCCAGTCTCAGTATTCACAGTCTCCAGTCATAGTCATAGTCAGTCCTCACTTGTAACACAGATGCGTTGCGTTTGAAGCAACCTCACATTTCTTCTTGCCTTAACACACAACATATGATACAAGCATAAGGTTTTTAAAGGTTAGATGTTCTCTGACATTATAAACTAGATAACAAGACTAAGTGTAGAAGTGTCATATTTAACATTTTAGATGAGCAGGTGCTTGTAATTAACCTGATGTGAGTGATGTGTTTGTGTGTAACAGTATATGTTAGCTTGGGTTTTGACTAATGCGTGATACCACTGTTATACACGTACAGTACCTATTAATGCAGCTTTTTGCACATTTCCCCGATTCCATAGGTTTTATGAGTCCCTCAAGCGACTTACTGTGTGAAATACCACTTCAGCACATAAACCCACTGCTGAAAAAGGTCACTCGTAATGGACACGATCAGAAACCACATAAAAGAGAATATCACACGTCTTTATTTTACTGCCCTCATCGTCCACAGACACATTTCAACATGTATGAAAGTCTGATACGTTTAACTTAAACTTAAGCTTGGAAGCTGCTTTGGGCTCTTTGTGAAAAACATTGTGATATTAGCAACAGAACTCTGGTTGCATCATCTCACAGACTCATTTATAGTTATAGCGCCGCTTGAAACCAGCCGCAGCACTTCTACCGCCTGATTAACGCACTTGTAAACCACACACTAACTTCTGGCACATTGTCTTGCAGTTTCACAGATTAAGTAGAGAAAGTGCAGCTCAAAGCCACAGGTTACCAATGCTTCTTTATCCAGCAGATGTTTTAACTGAGCATGAACAGATAAGAAAATGCACTATAGGCTCCTGGATTCAGGTAAACAGCTAAAAGTACCTCTTTATAGTTTCTTTGCATCACTTTGTGATTGTTTAATACCTCCATGTATAATATTTGCATTTACACAGTAATTTTTGTCTCTTTTTATTGCTTCTGTGTGGTTAACGTCTTATAATAACGTGTCGCTCAACAGTAGTTTTGTATCTTGGTTTGTGTTTTTCTGGTGATTTTTTGTCATTCTTTGGGTGGTTTTCTATCCCAGTCCTGTCATTGTGTGTGTTTACATCTGGTCATTTTGTGTCTCTGTGTGGTTTTACAGTACATCAAACGTTTCTTGGTTACCACATTGCATCTATGTGGTTGCCTCTTTTGTTTGCTAACTATCAGACAAGAAATATTAACATTTGCTTCATACAGAGATCATCATGAGGGCGGAGTAAAACAAAATCAGTCCCTGCAGGCCTTTCTTTTAGGATGTGTCCACGAGTTTGTGTGGGCACAAAAGGAAATTTGAGCCTGTCTTTGTGTCACCATGTCCTGAGCAGAAGAACACTGTCGAAAGATTCCGTGCATCTAGAGTGCAGTAAGGGACCTCCTTAAGCCTTATACAGGAAGCGTGTAAACTGAGCTTGAACACAAACAGGAAGTGAGTGATGGATTGCAGGTTGTGTTCCAGCAAAGACACAGGAACAACTCTAGAGTTCCTCAATTACTCCAGTAAGTTGTTAGAAAGCCGTTAGAATGGTGCAATGCATGGAAGTGAGGTTTTGTGTGCAGTTTCTCTCTGATCAGGCTTTGGATTTCCAACGTGTGTCTTTATAGTCTTGATAATTGTATTCTTAGTTTGCTTCTGTTGTTCATTTTTAAGATGTAGATGAAAGTACATGTAGAAAATACTACGTCTGTAACATTTGTGTGTGGTTCTTGGTGGTCTCTGGGTCGTAACATCCTGTGTTGCAGCAAACAGGTGCTGCTGTGCTTTTGTGATCCCCCTGCTTCTGCTGAAGACAGTTGTCTCATTGGCTCAGTTGTCTCAATTTGCATTCTCACCTCATTTAAAACGCTATCTGTAATTAAGTCAGTTGAAAAGTCATATACTATAGTCCCATTATTCCCTAATAGCAGAATCTAATAATCTAATTAAAAATTGACTGCAGAAATACACAACAAAGATAATCAATTTTCACAGGTAGAGGTTCTGTACAGCACATGTACACGAAAAAAATATATATATTCTGCTATGGTTAATGCAAAAAATAAACCAAAAAGAGAAAGCAAGAATATAAAACATACTGTACCAATAAATCCTCTAGGCTTCATTAATTTCACTCACGTTTAATAACATTTCATTAATGAATTAAGTGATTAAATGGATTTAATCGGTACAGTAACTATCTTATTACTTGTCATTATCAGTGTAAAATCAACAAATATTTTATAAAATAGTGATATCATACGTTAACCCAGAAATGTACCTTGGCTACTGACAGAAAATTAATTGGCAGTTATTTTAAAAATGCATTTCTTACTTAACATATTAAGACAGAAGTGGGACAGCTGGCTTGCTGCATGTTTTACCCACTTGATAATTCCTCCTTGCAAATATATCAGTTGAATAAATTTAAACTTAAACAGAAGACAAGACGCCATTTCACACTTTTCGTCCAAGTAGCTGATTACGTCTTAAAGCAGCATTTCTTGACACTCAGCAACCAGGTTCACGGGTCAAATTCAAAGCCCTTTCTTTTGCTTGTGTGTCTCTGGTGTCAAATTCCCCTGAAACAGATATAGCCGACACAAAAGACAGACTTGCTTCTCGCCACATTTTTGCCACAGAGGCAGAAATTCAGAAATACCAGTCTAACTGGTGCCAGGGTGAAAACCACTGAGTCACTGAGTCTTTGAACCTTTGGTGGCTTGCAGGTTTTAATGTTGGAGATTCGTGCTGGTATTGCATGGGGATGTCTCTGCAACCAGCTGGAGAGGCAAAATAAGGAAGGGATTAGAGTTGCCCTTGTAGTGTGATAGGGAGGAGGAGCTGCTTTTTATTAGCCTTTAGATGAGTGACTTCCATGTGGGGCGAAGCAACAGCAGAGAAAGAAATCTGGGAAATGTGGAGAGCAGCTACTGTACTACAGAAAAAAAGTGAGGACAAAAAAATGACGAGTACTGTGACAGGGAAGTAGACAAGCACAGGTCTGAGTCAATCGGAGGTCTCAATCACAAAGGTTTGATCCAAAAACTTTGTAATAGTAGGTCAGAAATAGTAGGTCCGTGTCTAAAGTCTGGTCCAATGGTCATGCTCTAAATCTGGCAAGGGACAAAGGACTGAAACCCTTAAACGAGTGGAGCACAGGTGGCACCTTGATAGAACACATTTGATTTATTGTCATATCAGCAAATCACAACATACATTTAAGTGCAATAGTGATTTATGCAATTATAGAAAAGCCATGGTCACTGAAAGGTTGATTTTGAATGTAACTGTGATCAAATCTGATGGAACAAATCTGCTAATGTCTGTTTTTGCTCCCAAACTCTCTGCCATGTGCTGGTCTCGTAGGACCAGCACATGGCAAAAGAGACCTAACTATTTACCAGTAGCACCAGAAGAAAACTTTGGAGGCACTGTTTGCAGAGTTGTTCTTTTTGCTGCCATTTACACATACAACAGCACTGCAGCAACAGTTAGTTCACTATCCTGTTATATGGAGTCGCACAATAACGACTTTGAGAATATCTGCAAGTCTGTGGAGGCAGATGCGCAGTCGTGCTGTGCCTGACGCAGAGCAGAATGCATGGGCATGCCTGTACAGTCTCCCTCTAATCAGCATCCTGGCTGCTGGAGATAAGGCACAGTGGCTTCAGTGTGAGGCTGCTGCGAACTCTCTGCCAGCAGACTCCGGGCAAAACGACCACAGTAACAGTACTATGGTATCTCCAAGCTGTGGGGATAGATGACCACTGTAATACTCAACCGTCATTATCCATCACACTTCATCACTCTAAGGCCTCAAACATAGCTGAGTACAAGAAAGCATTTAAACTGTATTCCTGTCTATAAAGATAAAGTATAAATATGAGCTTTGTTCAATTTTGTTTTTTACCTTTTCTTGCTGTTTCAAGCTATTCTGCATCTAAGAACAATACACACACATACTGCAGGAGTTTTTTAAGGGGCGACGCTCAAATCTACGGTGGCCCGTGGGCACATTGATTTTTCAGTTTGACCATCAGAAAAATAAAACAATGCCTTAAATTTAAAGAGAAAAAGTAAAACCTTCATAAATCAAGAGTTTGCACAAAAACGAAAACATCTTAACATTTAAAATGTTGTGAAAAAAGATCCATCCTAAATGAAAAGAGAGAGAGTTTGCGCTAAAAACTTTGCAGATACATATACATTGCGGTTAAGTTTTGTGGTTTTATGTCAGTGGTCACATTATGTTATGCTGAGCTTCCTGTCAATCATCTGCCTGCCTCAGGAAGAAAAGGAGAGGTCTATGACAGAAGTGTAACAATAATATTTGTAATGGAAATCAAGGCTCAGTGAAGCCTGTTTCAGCAACTAAGTAGTCATGTTTCCATTGAGCTTAGCAATTTTCAGAACTTCTCTACCTAATATTGTAACATTAAGTGAAGGAGGGTATTTAACCCCCCCCGCCCACTTCACTGCTATTGAACCCTTAGTCAGGGAAAATACACTCCATGTGGAAGTTGTACTGCGTTGCATCAGCCAAGAAAGCGGGGGAAAAATGTTTTTAACATGCAAAGAGCTCTCTGTGTGGCTGTGTGAGCCAGGAGCAGCTCTTCAGCCAGGGCTGCGTTTTTACGAGCCCGCAGACACAATCACACTGGGACATGTGGTTTTGATCAGCTCACGTGCAAAACCAAGGCCAGTTAAAGCACCAGTGCATGTTGATCAATCACGACAATGCCGCAATAAGAACCACATGCCAGTTTAAACCCAAGCACCCTGATCCCTTTCCCTGCTTTCAGTCATATGTGTTTGCTTGGGGCTATGTTCCCAAGCTCCCAACAATGACTCTGTATTCGTTCACCATTTTCAGGCAGTTGTGAAACTATGGGCCCCTCTCTGACATTCATTCATTGTGATGCTGGACTATTATAGCTGATATTAAAGGAATAAAGGAATGTAAAAGGAATCTTTTAAAGGAACTGTACCACACCTACAGTATAGTAGAATGAACATGAAGCTGACACACAGAGCTGCGTCATTCCTGTTTACACACAAAAAATCGTTCTACCCCTCGAGGCAAACTATTTATTAAATGTGTAGGGAAAAACAGCTCTACCGTGTTTTCCGATTGGTGTTTTCACACGGGAAATGCAAAATCAGACATGCTGAAGCCAACTGAAGCATTGCTCCTCAGGCAACAAGCATAATGAAACCACTGATCAATCAAGCAATGAATCAATCTTTATTTCTCTAAAACATTTCATACAATAAAATGCAGACAACAAGCAGCACCACCACCATAAGGTAAGTGGTTAATATTGGGTATTGGGTCAGAAGATATTTAGCATTTTGTGTATTTGTTTATAGTAAATAGAAGTTCTAGAAAATCAACAAACATAAGTTCTACCTATACACTGAGCTCCTCTGGTTTTCTATCTATTTATTCTAACCACTAACATGCCACCATGTCCACATCTTTTTCTCCTGTAGTTGTGCTTCTCCCTGTCTGTTTCTGTCTCTGTCCTCATCTACAGGTATCGTCAGACTCAGAGCCGTGTATCTCCAGTGTTGTTGTTGTTGCGTTTTCTGTCTTCTCTATCCCCTCACCCCAACCGGTCAAGGCAGATGGCCACCCACACTGAGTCTGGATCAGCAGTTTTTTCCTCTATAAAGAGGTAGTTCTCCTCTCTCTCCTTTTCTCTCTCCTCCACTGTTGCTATATAAAATACAGTTTTAGTTTAGGTTGCCATTTATTGATTGGCTACAATTAAAAGCTTGTGGGATTTGTTGGGTTTAGCTGTGTAAGGTCTTAAACCTTACTTGTAAAGTGCCTTGAGATAACTGCTGTGAATTGGCGCTGTATAAATAAAATTGAATTGAATTGAATAAGAGTTATATTTATTTACATTTATTTAACACTTTCAACACTTTGCTGTACACTGGGAAATAAAAAATAACCACTGCAAACATAACACCTGGCTTGTGCCAAGAAAACCCTCACAGGAGACACTATGGAGGATGTGTATCACATACAATGTGTGTGAAAGTGTCCGAGTGGACAGATCCTAACCCTGACCTGGTGGCTTTAAGGGACTGGCGACGACTAAGCATGTGTCTTTATCTCCCCGTGTCTCTCACATGCTGTTGCCATCGCATTCCTGCTCTGACCCCGACAGCAATTCACTGCTCACTTGTGCTCTTCAGCATTCACTTCTAAAGAGCAGGTGACTACTATGAATACTTTCACACTGTTGACATGATGCATACCCATGTGAAAAGAGAATATAGTGATGACATGACACATTTAAACCACCTGGTCAGTTTTGGACTGTGTTTTGTATTTCTTATCTAAAGGTGCATTAAAGAGTTTTGAAATAGCATGAAAGAAGAAACATCAATCAAACAACTGCGCTGCTTTCAGTGTTCATTCAAGTGAATGAAGGCCGACTGATGCCTCAATGCAGCTTTTTTTTTTTTATATATAAATATGAACACAGTGCAACTTACTCATTCAAAGGATGCCATGAATAAAAATCCACAAACTCAAGTGAATTTCTTGAGAAACTAAGGTTTTATGTTTTCTTCAGTATGAAACTGTTTGATTTATATTGATTTATTTACTTTTTTATATTGTCTCCATTCCATTCCACTTCAAAGGTGAAAAGTTACACTAATATTAAATTCGGTACACTGAACACTGCAAAAAAGATTCTGTAGAGAAACAGCACAACATTTCGGGCTCTTTTTACTGCGATGGGGCAGACTCTAAACCCGCTGAGTTACTCATTGTCAAATCAGACAATACTGCACCTAAAAAAGAAGAGACTAAAGAGTACTATGAAACTCTATGTAGTGACACTTTGACTATATTAATCGTTTTACAGGGCTCTGAGGCTGAGGGCTTGACAGCATTTATGCCTTGGTTATGGTTCACCCCTTTATAGATTGGGACCTGTCACTGTTGTTTCTGTTCATTCTCCCAAATGCTACCACAGATAATGCATAATGCACGCCATTATTGTTCCTCCCAGAGATGTTGTGTTAGGGAGCTCACTCCTGTGGCCTAAAACCAAGGCCAGGCTGAATGGGCTGCTGGGAATGGGATTTAACCAACAGCCCTGTTGTGTCTTTCCAGGGACACCGCTTGGCGAGCTTGAGTGTAAACGCCATTGAGGCTCCAGCAGCTGATAAGTTCTGACAGTGTTGTGGTAGATTTGCTCTGCCGTGAGCGCCGCAGAGGAAACACGGTGCGGTTCACACGGGGGGCTCTTTTTCCATCCAGAGCCATCGGCCTCAGTGTGCTACACCTTCAGCATGTGTGTGTGGATGTGTGGATGTGTGTGGCCACCTTTCCGCATTTTAGCCACAGAAAATCCCTTCTCTCAGCTCGCTCAGCATTTTCTCCACACTCTGCACATTTCTACACTCCCGCTCTACCCTTGTTATAGTTTTCATTCAAGTACTGCACTTTAAGTGCTGCAGTCTATTTTCATTTCATGCTCATTAAGCTAGTGTGTACTCAGTTTCAGTGGATAATTTTGTTGTGAGGGTGTAAGATTTAACATTAAAACCTCCAAATAAATTAAACCTCAAAACATTTTTAATGATTAAACAAGCAGCTCTATCATTTTTGGCTTCGGTTAAAAAATGTTGGGGTTTTTTATGAATGTGAATCAAAAGTGAGAAATAATCATATCCAGTCACCACTATGAATGCGACTGTAAAGAGTAAACACAGACATCGTATTCATGATAATATTAAATATAAAAAGTCCGTAAATATATTGTGGCTTCAAATTAAACTGCACATGAATATTTGTGTTTAAAACTATAAACTATTTTTTTCCCAGATTGTTTTCATGCACATTTGTTTGAAACCTTAGTTAGTGGTAGTTAACATAGTCAGAATACTTTTATATAATAGAATACATATTCTAATATTTTACTAATATTGTACTAATACCGTTGTCCTGTTCGCCACATAAATAAAGCTCCTACAGACCTCACTGAGATCCAGTTCACTGTGACCTAACACGTCACATTGTCGCATTCCTTCACGTGGGAAACACTTGCATTTCACACCCACTTGCTGACCTCCCTGAACGATCGCTGTGCTGATTCCTCAGCGTTACCTTGGCTGTGAGGAAAAGATTGACCACTGTGCTCACAAGCTGGAGGAACATATGTAAAGGGAACTTCTCACCCCGTGAAATAACCGATGACACATTTGCGTGGGATTCCTCAGATATGATTCATTTATTTCGAGAGAATGTGCTTGACTTTATCAAACGGAAGGGAGGTCTTCCTAAATCATTAGTCATGTGTATAAGACGGCATCACAACAACGTATTTGTAATGACTATGCTTGCATGTAGCTCTATAGCTCAGCAGGACTGTTACGAGCCAGACACAAGGTGAGGTCGGACCCAGGTGCAAATGAACCCAGTAGATTGAAGTTCCGCACAACAAGATTTTATTAAACAGAAAATCACAGCTGAGCTGGAGAAACTACAAATTGGAATAAACAAGAACACAAAACGATAGTGGGCCAAATTCAACACTATGATCTAACTATGAAAATCCTACAAACAAAAGTTCACCGAAAGCGGGATAATACAAACGTTATTCTAAAGAACCTAACTGAACTGTCTACAAACACAAAGTCACCGCAAGCAGGAAAAAACAAACAAAGTTATCTCTACCAAACAAAAGACACTGCAAAGCAGGAAAACGAACAGGCTATGAAAAACTGACTGACTTACTAAAGTTGAGTAGAGCTAGAGGTCGGGGAAGAGGGAGAACAAACGAACCAAGCGAACAGGAATGACACACCAGCGACAAATGATAGACTGAAGGGAGTATATGAAGACCAGGTGATGATAATGACAAACAGGTGTGTATGGGAGACCAGTATGGGAACAAACAAGGAACAAACTCAAAGTCCAAAATAGCTCCCCCTGGTGGGGAAGCGAGTCCATACTGTCACAAGGACAATGTTTAACAGCGGCTCACACAGTGACAAAAACGTGACTCTGTGTATCTGAAGTTTTATCAAGACATGTGAGCCCTCTGTTTAAAGGCACATATTTCTGTCCTTAGTCACTGTGAAACCATCTAACAGTCGTTCCCAAGCAATAGGCAGCATTTGTGTAGACTAGTGTCACTAGTCCTAACTCTCAGTGGTCACATTGTGTATTTTAAAGTGTTTAGTTTTACAATAAAGAGTAAAAACGATGTCTATCATTCATTTTAACATGAGATGTGAGAGTCCTTGTAGCTTTTGGCCATTGTGCCCCCCCCCACTTGAAAGTTAACTACTGACATACTAGTTATGCAGTTTATACAGGTTAGGCCAGTTGAAAAGTCTTTCCAATGACTTTATTAAACTTTGATTTTGTCATGGAGCTACAGTAATACATGCAAAACACAATGAGCAGCATGCTAATCCTGGGGTGAAACTGTGTTTGGTCTGTCTGACCTACACATTACTGGGTTAAACAAAACAAGGTTCTGATAAATTCACATAATTCATCAGCGCAACAAGCAGAATGAAAATTTTAAGGTATTGTAAAATTAAGCCAAATGCTGAGATTATGATCCTAATATAATTTCCCCTAAAGGCCATAGATGTCATGTCTGTTATTATGCAACTGTTTTATCTGTCTAGTAGATTTACTCCCACTGAGTGTCATGTTAAAGATTTTGCATGGAGATCAGATGGTGAGATGAAGTCTCACGTGGGTGTTAAGCTGTGGGTGTTAAGCCACACTAAACGAGAAATGATTCAGGAAGGTGATTTCAGCAGAAAGGAAACTTTATTAGTTGTTAGTAAAGTGACATTTAAGAGCATGACACAAGAGCAGAGGCTTCATTTAGACACGCCCCTTTTACTTTACAAACCTGGAAGCTTGGGTGTCACGCGTAACACCAGTAGCACATGTCTGGCACAATATACTGTATCTGGATAACCATAGCAGGCAAGTCGACGATGGCTGTATGTGGTGGCTGAGTTTAACGTGCGGGCAGGGCAGCATAGACAGACAGTAGGTGGAAAAAAAGGAAGAGGCACCTTGAAAACATCAAGATGGGCAGTATAAATAAAAATAGAAGGTAAATGACAGAACATGGACTGCAAAGATATTTATCCTATTCTTAAAATATTAGAATAACTCTTAATGATCTGTAGATATGTTAATGTGTTAAATTAGGCACGGTGGTGCCAAACTGTAGAACGAGTTTGCCCAGAGAGGCTTTTACAGTCAAGCCATGTCAGTCAACAACACACAAGGCTTTAACATGGGAGAATACATTCCTCTCATATTTTTTCGAGCTCGTTATGACACCTGTGCGTATCCATGACAGGTTCATCTGTGCGTTTATTTTTGTAACTGTGACAATAAAAAAAAACCAACAAAGTGCTTCTTTAAGGTACATTGTGTGATTTTTCCCGAAAATCATTATCTTAACAACTCAGCAACACAGTTGACTGAATGTGTACATTGCTTTGCGATACCTTGATTGTATTGGAAGATCAATGCTAATAATAAACAACATTAAACGCTAGAGATGACAGCAAACATTTCATTTTCTGTCCTTCTTGTATCTGCATTTGATTGTTATCACGACATCTTGAGTAGTCATGTATTTGTGTTCAGTTTCTTGTGTTCAGGCCTGGCTATCAATCTAAACCATCTAAAGCAAGCTCATTTCAAAAATTATAAATATTAAATATGATCTTCTCTTTTGTAGCTTGTAGCTTGGAGTTTGACGCTTCTTTACATGCACTCTTTGGTCCCGCTTTATTAAAGAGCTTGTGCCCGTTTTACCTCTTTGCTTTCTGAAAGAAGTTTAATCTTGTTTCAGAACATTTCCATGACAGGAGCAGTTTAACTCTTTTCTTTTTTTTTATTCTTAGCCTCGAGGCATGTGCCAGATGCCCTCTTTTCTTCAGTGCGGCCCTCATATTCAAATCACAGCAGCTGGGAAGTGCTTTGGAAAGAGGAGTGGGCTGAGACTGAGGGAGTGTTTAAAGATATAATGGGGTGGGGGTGTGCATTTGTTTGGTCACTGTATAATCTGGCACACGTCTGTGACAAAGAGTCCTCAAGGCTCCCACTGTTTCATCCACGCAGTGAGAGGCGAGTGCAGGCACTATTTCTTATCTGCAAAATGATTTTCCTATTCCAGTCCAACAACTTTTGATAAATGAGCCCAAATTCCCTAGTGATAATTTGTCCGGTAACAAAAAACTCATTAATAAATTTATGATTTAACCAGAAAATATTACTGCAACTATTCTTTCCTGCATCCACCTTCTCACAGTTTGCTACTTTGCTCTATATTATTCATTTTTACTTTATTATTCTCTTTTAGTTTGAAACAATTACTAGCTGCATCTACTTATAGATATTATACATCGCAAACAAGTACTACTCTCCCACACAAGCAATTTTGCTGGTTTGGTTTTACTGGCAGTAAGGTGGACATTCCACTGAGGTGAATATATAACTGCCCCTGTATTAGGAACTGTGTGTATGAGGAGACTGTTTTGCCTCTAATCGTGAATCTGTCTCTAAAGCAACCCCAGAAGGTCAGACGGTTATGTTTGTATGTATGTATACGGTTGATGAGGGGTATGTAACTGAACACACTTGTCAACGTGTATTGTTGTTATACTGTGTTATACCCTGGGTCAGGGTAACAAAAGATACGTTTTATTTCATTGCTACTTGTGTGTTTAGGGACCAAAGCTGAATGCTAGCACTGGAAAATATAAAGAGGCATAGATATTTATTGCATTAGAATGATCTGATTTTAAGCCAGTCACTCTGTACTGGGCCGGTTTTATGGAAGGAAAAACAGCTACAGAGTTTGGCGTGTATTGTACTACAGCTTAATACATATTCCATATCCAAGACTCCGGTCAAGCCATGCTCTGTGTGCAGAAAAAGACAAAGACTTGCAAGGCGTTCATTGTTTCTTAAAGAAAATGGTGCAAGATCGGCACCCTGTGGTAGGACGAAGAATGACTACAGTCACGTTTGATCTTGTAGCATAATGAAAATAAAAATATTCACCTTTTAGATTTTACACGATTACATTTCTTGAAAAATTACCAAAAAGACGATTATACAAAAAGACACAGGTATTCTAATTCTTACATGAATGGCTTGACCTACTTTAAGTATTTTAATAAAGAATCCTCATACTAGAAATTAGGTAAGTCTATAAACTGAGTGCTGAAGACAAAAAGCAACAAATGCTGTATGTCAATATTTAATTATTTCAGGATATCACATACAATAGTTGATGTCAGCTTGAAAATGTAAATAAACAACAAATTGACGTTCATTAATTCGAAATAAAGCTACCTGGAGACTGGAAAAGCTGCCTGTAAAGGTGGTGAAACGTTTCTACTTAAAAAGAAGAAATCTAGTAGTCGTGACTTAACTTAGTGATATAAGTGAATACTTATATTATTTGACAAATTATGTGGCAACTTCACCTGGATGGCTGTAAATCCGCTACTACCTTTAACAGTAAATGTTTGCAATTTCAGAACCACTTTAATGTGACGAGGGTATAAATATATCGATGGCAGGTGGACATTTAAGAAAAATCAGTGAACCGCAGAGTAACCTAACAATCCATCTGGGCTCAACTAGCTTTGTCTTTCTAATCAGGCTTACTTGCAAAGTCAGAGAAATAGATCGACCCACAACATCAATTCTGGTACAAGCTTTGTAGAAACATCATCATATGGACCGATTAGCATCTTTTGGAAGTAAGTGCTGATAAAATAAAGGACGGATCAATGCACTTACTGTAGTGTGGGTTATTCGCAGACAGCCATATTATACCCACTTTAGCTACCTTTGCTTTGCTAACCTTAATATTAGCATATAGCTAAGTTAGCGATAGCAGAGAACTCTTAGAGCGCTATTAGCCAGCCTGTCGAGATAAAGCGTTGTTAAAAAAAGAACCGATCTTGTCATTTCATGAATAGATTTTGCGTTTAGACAAATGTCGATGTGTTAAAAGCAGGTTAACGTTATTGTTCAGCTAGGTATGAGGTCACCGTCTTGTAGTTTGAATATATTTGGTTTAGTGATTTTGGGCTTAGTTCGGCTTTAAGGCCTTGTTAGTGTGTCAGTTCATCATATATGCTATGAAATTACTAGTTTTATAACCTCAGCTCTTTTGTATAAAAGAGAGAAGACAATACAATATTTAATAAATGTATTTCCAATCAATATTTTGATTGGATTTAGACAAAGAATGTAATAACTAAAGGCATCGAATAAACCTTGTACTGTCGTCACAACATGTATAAATGCATGGAATTGTGAATCTTTGAATTCTTATCTCAGTACTATGCAGTACTTCCATTTAATTAATTGCATGCCTCAGTGACTACTATAAACCGATAACCATAAATGTAATTTACTGGAATAAAAATGCAAATCAAATTCTATAAAAATACTTTGAAAAATAAAGATAAATGGTTTTGCTATGCAATAAGCTTCAATAATTGTTATTTTTTCAATATATATATATATATAAAGCAAGTTTCAACATACTATGCAGTACCGTACTGAATCTCTGAGCCCTGTTATCTGCAGATTACTGCAGTTGAGGGGTGGATCAGTGGTGGTGAGTGGAGAAGCCAGGTGCACAGCTTTGTGTAGTGGAGGACGGTACCTGGGATTTCACTTTGACAACACGCTGGCCTGACAATGCCACACACAGACTAAGCCAGCTTGTCTTTTTATTTAGTACTTTCTAAGGTAGCTTATGTCGTTTGTTTTGTACAACTAAAGCTGTGGCCAGACTATAGTAGTTATAGCAGGTTTTCTTAAAAGACTAATAACAACCGAATATTTTTGGCAATTTTTCATTTTAGATGATCCCTTCGATAAACCGCCATGCAGAGGTTGTTCATCGTATCTAACTGAACCTTACATCAAGTGTGCAGAATGCGGACCTTCTGCTTTTGTACTCTGCCTGCAGGTCAGTATGTGTAAATATGCAAATGTTTTTACAGTTTTGTTTATCCTGAAACCACACATTCAATTGAGTTCAATTTTATTTATATAGCGCCAATTCACAACAACAGTTATCTCAAAGCACTTTACAAGTAAGGTTTAAGACCTTACACAACTAAACCCAACAAATACATTTTAATAGCAACAGTGGAGGAAACACTCTCTCTATATAGAGGAAGAAACCTCCAGCAGACCCAGGTTCAATGTGGGCGGCCATCTGCCTTGACCGGTTGAGGTGAAGGGATAGAGAAGAGAGAAAACCACAAGCAGCAACAGACAGAGACATGGTTGGACCAGCAACACGGCTCTGAGTCTGATGATACCTGCAGAGAGACAGAAAGGGAGAAGCACAACTAGAAAAAGAGACAAAGTTAGTCACATGTGGACATGGTGGCATGTTAGTGCATAGAATAAATAGAAAAACAGGAGCTTAGTGGATGAAGGAGGTCCCCCAGCATCTAAGCCTATAGCAGCTTAACTAAGAGATGGTTCTGAGTGACCAGAACCGTTGGTGTCGGCTTCTTGAACCTGAACTGGAAGCTGTTTCCACATAGAGGAGCTTGGCAGCTAAAGGTTCTGGCTCCCGTTCTACATTTAGAAACTCTAGGAACCACAAGTAACCCTGCGCTCTGAGAACGAAGCGTTCTGAAGGGAGCATAAGGAGCTATGAGGTCTTTAAGATGAGGTGGAGCTTTATTATGAAGAGCTTTGTAAGTGAGGAGAAGAATTCTGAATTCTATCTTAGATTTGACAGAGGCCAATGCAGAGAAGCTAATGTTGGAGAAATGTGATCTCTCTTCCTAAGTCCAGTCAGAATGGCTGCAACATTTTGAAATAACTGGAGGCTTTTTAGAGAGTTACTGGGTCATCCTATGAGTAGCGAGTTACAGTCGTCCAGCGAGTTACAGTCGTCCAGCCTAGAGCTAACAAATGCATGGATACATTTTTCAGCATCACTCTGTGAGAGGATGCTCCTAATTTTAGCAATATTCCTGAGGTAGAAGTAGGCGGTTCTAGAGATTTCTTTAATATATGATGTAAAGGAGAGATCTTGGTCAAAGATGACACCAAGGTTCCTCGAAATAAAACCTGAAGCTAACGTTATGTCATCCATAGTAACTATCTGATTGAAAAATGACTCTCTCTGACTTTTAGCACCAATTATAATAACCTCAGTTTTATCTGATTATAGTTGAAGGAAGTTACGGGACATCCAGGATTTGATGTCTTTTAAACAAGTTTGAAGTTTGATTAATTGGTTTGTTACATATGGTTTAATACACAAATATCGAGTATCATCTGCATAGCAATGAAAATTTATAGTGTTTTCTAATAATATTACAGAGAGGAGACATGTGTAGACTGAAAAATATTGAACCAAATTCAGAACCCTGTGGAACTCAAAAGCTAATTCTTGTGTGGATGAAAGATTGATCATGAACACGAACAAATTGGAATCTGTTCAACAAATGAGATTTAAACCACCCTAGTGCTGTGCCTTTAATCTCAATGTTCCAGTTTCTGTAATAGAATCTTGTGTTCTATGGTATCGAATTCAGCACTAAGATCTAACAGGACAAGTACAGAAACTAGACTATTGTCTGAAGCTGTGAGAAGATCATTAGTGACTCTAATCAGAGTTTTTTATGTGCTATGATCCTGACTAGAAATCTTCATACAGGTTATTTTTACGCAGGTGGTCACATAGTTGTTTAGCTATAATTTTTTAAAGAATTTTAAAAATGAAGGGCAGATTAGATATTCACCTATAGTTTGCTAGTTCTGTATTCTGACTGAACTTTAACAAAGCGTTTGTTTTCAGTGTTTTACAAGAGGGTTTGAACACAAGATGCATCAGAGTGATCACAAATATGAAATCATGGTAAGTGTTTTACAAAATATCTGCATGTCATCTGTTGGACACTTCTGACTGAATATTATCTTATCCTTACTTTTCATTTGTACACACAGACATCAGACTTCCCAGTACTGGAGCCAGGATGGACAGCACAGGAAGAGATGGCCCTTTTGGAGGCAGTCATGGACTGTGGTTTTGGAAACTGGTTGGTTTTTTGTCTACTTTAGTTATATAGCTGCAAATAGTAATTCACTTGAACCTTTATTTATCTAACATATAATTCAATTCAACTTTATTTATTTAGCGTCAATTCACAACTTCAGTTATTTCAGGCACTTTACAAGTAAGGTTAAGGACCTTACACAACTAAACCCAACAAATTTAACATAGAGCAAGCTTTTAATTGGAGCAAACAAGGAAAACATTTGCAAACAGCAGGACAAAGCCAGACCTAATTTAGTACTGCTAAACGCATGTTGGATGTTTCATCAGTTATATAGTGTCACGTTATTTGAGAATAAGAATGTTTTGATGAAAAAAATATGGTGGGACATAATACTAGTGTACAGAACTTTTGATGTGGTTGCAGTTTCCACAACCCAGCGATTTTAATCATGCATTATTATATTCACGATTACCAACATGATTTATTGTTTTTCTTCTTCAGGCAGGATGTGGCTTATCAAATGCGCACTAAAACCAAAGAAGAATGTGAGGCTCATTACATGAAGAATTTCATCAATAACCCACTCTTTGCCTCCACCCTGCTCAGCCTGCACAAAACCAAAGAGTCTCGTATTGCAGAGGGCGCTATTCCTTTCAAACGTTAGTACCCATGGTATCCAGCCTTTTCTTAATAATGTTACAGGAAGAATAAGATAAGATCTACTGGTTTAGTTATTTGTTGCCACCTCCCAATCATCTTTAGTATGGTATTGTTACAAATGTAGAGATTGGCCTTGAGAAAAATTGGCTTGAAGTGTATTGTCACTTCAAGCCTGAAAAACACTAAGCCATCAGTTGGACAGAAACATTTGGTGAGCCACAATTTTGTCTCTGTTCCTAGATGGCTTCAGGTTCCATCTGTTGCAGTGTTCGAGTGCCTGACAATCCTTTCACTTTCAATCCTGTCACATTCTCACATCAGTTGGGAAATGCAGGGCAGGGCAAATCTTATTGGAAAACAATTGGAGGTGGCACATATGTTTTTGGTAATATTTTTTCAGTGTCCTCGGGTTTGAAATTCTGCTTGTTTTTGTTGGAAAACAGAAGAAAAGCACTCTTGCTGCTTGTTGTAAGCTCATATTTGAGTGTGTGCGTATGTCTGTGTGACACCACAGCCTCTGATGATCCTCCCCGCCCCACTTTTGACTCTGTGCTGTCTCGAGACATGGCTGGATACATGCCTGCCAGGGCAGACTTCATGGAGGTATGGATGCATACATCCTCGTGTTCGCTAACATAGACTGTCAACATGAATAAACATGAAGCGGTCAGTACGTGACTTCATACTAAATGTTGCTGAAAGAGTCTTTCTTGCTGTCACATTCATATTATATATGTATGTTTGCTTGTAACATGTTTACAAACACTTGCATCTGAAGTAGGATTGATGCGTTTAATGAAAATAATTTCTTTTCAGGAGTTTGACAATTATGCTGAATGGGATTTGAAAGACATTGATTTTGTAGATGATGACTCGGACATTCTACACGGTGGGTGGATTATTAAATTATTATAATTTGTTAATTGCTTCTCATTGACAAATATACTGCAGGGAATAATGTCACCATTTAAAGTCTACGCATAACTAGGTCTTGTACGCTTTTTATGTCTATTTCAGCGCTCAAGCTTGCAGTTGTTGATATATATCATTCAAGATTAAAAGAGAGGCAACGCAGGAAAAAGTAGGTGATTTTTTTTTTATTATATGACAGTGCAACACTTTTGTTTGTGTGATCCATTTCAACAATTTTTTTATGACTCATGTCTGCCAGTAGGTGGCAATTATGAGGTTTCTTTTCTTCCGTCCCGAAGGCGACCGGGGGCCTTTCTGAGTCTGCATGTTCTCTCCGGGGCTCTCCAGCTTCCTCCCACAGTCCAACGACATGCAGTTAGGCTAATTGGAAAAGCTCTAAATTGCCCGTAGATGTGAGTGTGCGCGTGACTGGTTGTGTGTCTATATGTGTGTGGCCCTGCGACAGACTGACGACCTGTCCAAGGTGAACCCCGCCTCATAGACAGCTAGGATAGGCTCCAGCACACCTGCGACCTGCATTTGTCGCATTGTAAACTATAGATGAAATGTTCATTCTGCAAAGTAAAGAAACTAGACACACTTGTAAAACTACTTATACAAGTCTGTGTTCAGTTTTAGTAAATGGATCAGTCTAAATCGGCCACACTGTATCTTGATCTGTGGCCTCAATAACTGTGAAACAGAGATTAAAACCAGCTGGACCTCTTGTAGGTGTCCACACATCTCTGTCAAAAACGATTATGATCTCTGCAGCAATCCATCAACAAGGCCTCCTTGATTATATGTTATCTGCAGGAAGAAAGGTTTTCTGGCTCAATAAGACAAAATGAAATTCTTACTGCTGATCTCAAAACAATGTCCGGTGACAACATGTATTGCTTATCACCTGTTTGTACATTCCTACAGTAATGCACGGTGTCGGCAGCGGTATGGTACAATGTGGGGTGTTTCTTAGCGGTAGAGGGACTGATCACAATGGAAGCAAAGACCTGCTTCAGAGTCCATACGACCCGAGGTTGTAGTTCAGATTTCAACACAAAAATAATCCAAAGCAAACATTGGAGGCAAAGCTTTAGTGACCTCAGGACAAATATAACCGAAGCCAGGACTTAAACCCAGTAGAACATATGGAGAGGCCTGAAGATGGCAGCTCACAGCTTTCCCCTTCAGTATAAAAGAGCTTTTTAAATGAGCATTTTTAGTCTTTGAATTTTAATACATTTTTGAAACTGGGGAGCAAAAAGGTGAATGTTTCTGAAACAGCTCTAACAGCAATTACAAAACTTCAGTTAGAGCTCTTGTAATTTACATTTTCCATTTAACATTGTTTGGCGAGTATGTTCCCTTTCTTTTTTGACGGTACTCTTCATTACATAGACGATCTTCTCCACCTTCATCCTGCTGGCTGGT
Source organism: Macropodus opercularis (assembly GCA_030770545.1). Lineage (NCBI taxonomy): Eukaryota > Metazoa > Chordata > Actinopteri > Anabantiformes > Osphronemidae > Macropodus > Macropodus opercularis. The sequence continues at coordinate 3,769,771 of CM061110.1, forward strand.
TACAGTACGCTTGATAAAATCCTTACTGTAATACATCCCCCAGCGTGTGCTCTTAGTTACCTCCTATCCAACTTTTTAGGACCATCACAGGGGTCCAGATCATAAGGTCTGATCTCTAAACCTGACAGTATCCTCTTTTCAGCACAACATTCTACAGAGGATTATTTCTATTTAATCTGGTCTCACCCATGTAAGTGAGGTGGAAAGATTTGAGAATTGACCTGTGGAGCACAATACCAAAAACACAAAATCACACCAGTTACTGAAGACAGAAGCTCATGAACTTTTGATTTTCCACGGATAACATCATGTTTACACAGAAATTCTAAAAGGTTTGCAAACCTCCAAGCACCGCTGTGTAATGGATTTTGAATATATAATGATTTTATAAGCTCTAACAGCAGAATTAATTGCATTCGGAAAAATGCCAGGTTTCAGTCAGGTCAGTTTTGGAAATGATTTGCATAGTAATAAATCTAAATCTGCGATTCTTTCAGAATTATCAGAGACCATGGACTGATCAACTTGCGGAAATTCCAAAGTAAGTCCTTTTAATGAAAACTAACACGGACAAGGCTGTGGGAGGCGTCTGATCTCCACCACACCAACTGCCGCTGACACGTTTCTATGGCTGCATGCAAACAGCTCCAGTGTAATAACCACCATTAACCTCTGTAGCGCCTCGTGGCAACTGACAGAGCACATATTTATGATCAGTGCTGTGGATTGTTGGGGGGTGCGGTGTGCCAGAGAATGCTACAGCATAATTGCTTCACTGTGAACAGATCGCTGTGCAATAATCACTGATGACATATTGACTGAAAAGCAGGGGGCTGCTTTTATCGAACCACCTGTTGTAGATCGGATTTCAACGAGTTCAGTGATATAAAGCTTTGCATGCCCTGTGTTTCTGCATTTGAGTTCAAAGAGACTACATATGCTACATATGAAGTCACTCAATTTTCTTATTTTCAAAACCGCTTCCAGCCACCCTGTCCATCTACGGATCTCCACATGTTGCTGTCTGAAATTGTCTGTTTCACGTTGAAGAGTCCTTGTCTCATGTTTTATTTATGCATCCTCCAGCCTCTAGTTAGCCCTCCTCCCTTTTCCCTCCTTTACCTTATCTCTCCAGTCTTCCAAGACAAAAGGGAACTCACTGTGGCTTTAGAGCTGCAGACTGGTTGTCATGGAGACTGTCAAAGATCGTGTGTCTCCACAATGTGTATGTGTGTGTCACATGCAATAATGGAAGCAGTATCCATGCCTGGCAGGCTCACGGTGTCATGTCTCAGTAACTGCTGGAGGCAGTTTGACCAGCATTGTTGTTTTAGTGCCGTGGTCCACCTGAGGTCCTCATCACATTTAATGGTTCAGGTCTTTCTTTTCTTGCTGTTGCTGGTTTTAACCCGGGTTAAACAAGGTTCGAGGTTGAGGTCTCCATAGAGATGACAACGCTAGTGCCCAGTCTGTCCACTGTTTTATAAAGAGCTTGATTTCATACGTTTGGCCTGAGTTGGCAGCTGCTAATTAACACACCATGCGCGCGCCAGCTTTTCCTCCTTGACTTTGACACTGGTGTGTTACTCAGCAACACGGTCAGTGAGACAAACACCACCAGCTCTTCAGATTGTGTGCGCTTTTATAGTGAGTTAAGTGGTGAAACATTTTTGTGACAAATCTCAGGAGGTAGGTTTGTACACACAGTTCCTCCGCTTGGCTCTGAGTAAGACTTCCAATAAAATTTCAGAGTTCATTTATTATACAAGAAAAGGCTGAAAGCAGTACAACTTGACGTATGGGGTCAATATGGAAGTTGGATCAGCAGTTATATTCTGTATTCTTTCCCTTTCCCTTTTTTTTTTTTTTTTTTTTTACTAAATTTTATAATGCGGTCAATCCTCAGAATGGCTGTGAGAATAGATTCTAGTTATATTTACGTGCTCATCAAGCCAGAGTTGATTCAGAGAGCTACATGTTAATGGCTGTTCTATCTCTCATTCCTGGATGCATTAAAGCTCCCAAACCATTTAAGTCTCAAAGGGTTTAAGGGGAAGGAATTGTCTTTTCTGCTTCAGCGTCATATTTGTTCGTCTGTAAATCTGCTGCCGACTCACTTTCCTCCTCTCGCTTCTCTTTTAAGTGCTGGAGCGGTGCTACCCAAAGGAGGTGCAGGAGCTGTATGACGTCATGAGACGCTTTGCCAGAGTGGCTGGGCCGACAGAACATGACAAATTCATCGAAAGTCATGCATGTTAGTATTTGACTGGAGCCACATAATGAGTGAGGGTATCTGTTGCACTTCACCTGCTAATTCTACCTGCTATCCATAGCCTGAAAGGGCATAAATACACATTCTCTCTCTCTCTTTCTTTCTATCTATCTATATATGTGTATATACACATACATACACATATACATCTTCAGATTTGTGTTTTTTTTCTTTCCAGTGGAGTTTGAGCTAAGAAGAGAGATCCGCAGGCTTCAGGAGTACCGGAAAGCAGGGATAAAGTCTTTTTGCAGTGAGTCTGCTTTGACCTTTTCTCTCCAATGTTCAGCACAGAGATTAAAGGTCTCTGACTTCCAGAATGATAGAACTGGCTTAAGTTGAATATTGTAGCATTCGTTGTTACACCAGCAAACAGACTATCGTAACTTTGAGAGTATGATTCAGCACCTGGACGATTTTTTATTTTTTATTAGTGATGGGGGAAGGATGACTCTGTATTAGATGCAGATGAAAAAAAGCTGATAGACCACAGTACTTCAGACACTGTGTATCTATCTTAGCATTTTGTCTGATGTTGTATTTAATTTGGGGACATTATGGTAATTATTATGGCAGACACTACACTATTAAGGAGGTGGGACACGCACCAAGGCCATGTTATTTTAGGTTCTTGTTATTACAGTTTAATAGTGGGCGGCAGTGGTTCAGAGCTGTTGGCCACTAATCATAGGATCGGTGGTTCGATTTCTGGCTTCCCCAGTCATGTGACGAAGTGTCCTTGGGCAAGACACTGAATTCCAAGCTGCCCCTGGTGCGTCAGCCTAAGCTAAGATCATCAGCTGTAAATGTGTGTGTGTGTGTTTGTGTGTGTGTGCGAATGGGTGAATGAGACGCAGTGTCAAAGCGCTTTGATTACTAATAGATAGAAAAGCGCAACACAATTGCGGACCATTAATAACAAGAATCTCTCCTGGATTTTCTTCTATTTTCAAGACATAATAATGACTAAAACAATCTAATTGCGTTCACTTGAATTCTTTCTTTGGTTGTTGACGTCCCTGTGTCACGTATCTCAGGTGCCAAGGTGTATGAGCGGGTGAAGAGAGTGCGCGAGGATGAGCGAAGGAAACGGACGATGCTGTGTGACGTGCTGCAGTACATCCAGGACGGCAGAGCCTGCCAGCAGTGGCTCACCAAGCAGGCCGCAATGTTAGTCCAAGTTCCCTACTATTTCCCCAGTGTGTAATAGATGTGCCAGCAAAGCCATACGTTGACCTCTGTCATCACACAGTACACCACACCAGGCGTGCTGAGATGAAATAGAACACACACAGTTACTGTGCATTCCTGCAGTCATTTCATGTGCCACAGCTTGTTTTTATATATATATATATATATATATTCATCTGTGCCACCCAAGCTTGTCTAACTGTTCTACCTCAAGAAATCCTGATTGCAATGAGTCATCTCCTTTGGATGACAATCCCAGACTGAGAATAGAACAAGGCAGCCAGATGCTGTGTGTAAGTGGCACGTGCGTTTACCAGCGCAGTGGAGATACTGACAGTTTTCCTTTTGATTACAGAGATGCTGGCATCACTCCATCCATCACAACGATCACAGTGTCAGGTACCGAACTGTTCCCTCCTTTCTGTTTTTCTGTCGCACTGGCATGGCCCCACGCACGTATATACCCTTGAAAATAGGCACCTACTCACTGATTTATTTAGCAGTTTTTTTTCCTCTTCAAATTAGCTCCCTGTCCTTAACCCTCTGGGCAGAAATGGGACACACACACTCCCACACAGCTATGATTACACAATATGCACACAGTGTAAATATTTGTTCTCCTGTCACTGTCAGGCAAAGGAATTAACTGCATGTTGTCAGCATGCTATTATATTCCCCCTAACTGTAGACCAGCTACGGGGATTCTACATGCATCTGTTCTGAAATGTCTGCCTCACAGCAACAGGTAGGCGGAGCGCCCCTCCTCTTAACCTGACCGGACTACCTGGGACAGAGAAGCTCAACGAACGAGAGAAAGAGGTGCGCCTCTTTTATTTTGTGTTTTTGTCCTTATATATGTAAAGGATGACACAAGAGACTTCAATATATTTTACACTGGGTGATGCAGAAACATGTGTGTTTGCACTTTTATATAATTACTTTGTTTGGTCAATTTATGTATTAACTATCTGTTCTGCTATAGCTAATATTACAATACTTAATATTATTATATAATATAATTATATTGTTTGCAGAGTTGCTTCCAGCACAGACTCGGTCACAAACCTGCACTATTCTGTGCTATAGTTCTGGCCAAAGGTTTGAAGTAAATGAGGCTATTTGAGACATAGACTGTCATGCCTAGGACTAACTAGCATTTTATGGACTAACTAGCATATATTACACATGAATCAGGTGCTGATTACAGTACATGTACTGTAGATCGCTAATGTTGAATCAATGGAGCCTGCAGCTGAAATGCATACATGAAACATAACTGACCGGGTTGCCCTAAAGGACTGGTGCACAAAGTGTGTGTGTGATCATTAGATTCTGTAACCATGCTGTAAGTTGCACAAAAAATTGCGGACGAACGCAGTTTGAAGACGACGTAAATGGATTTTGAATGCCGCCATCTTTTTATTTTTTTCTTAAACAAGTTCTTCGTTTTGCGCTGCAGTTATGCCAGGTAGTGCGGCTGGTGCCAGGGGCCTACCTGGAGTACAAGCAAGCGTTGCTCAACGAGTGCAGACGCCAGGGTGGGCTGCGGCTGGCGCAGGCCCGAGCACTGATCAAGATCGACGTCAACAAGACACGTAAAATATATGACTTTCTAATCAAAGAGGGTTACATCACCAAGGCGTAGGAGATTTGACCACAGAGGAGACTGAATTGTGATTTGTTTTTTATATTCTTCATGTAATAAAGGTTCAGACTTTTGCTGTTCTCTTCGGCTATGGTATCGTTTATATATTGTATAACTATTGTAACATTTGTACTATCTTAATGTATTAAAATGTAACATTTGTTTATATAATATTCGGTCAAAAAAAAAACTGAAGGTCATATTAATGTGAATTTGTATTTACGTCTTCTGTCATAAAATGTTTCTGAAAAACACATTCTGTGTAATTGGGTAATAGGTAGTTACATCAGGAAAGAGGCATTCATACTTTACAAGATTCATATGTACATGATAAAATGCACCAAACTCTGTATCTAGAGTATTTTCCATTTGAGTTGTATTAAAAGTGATGGTGTTACAGAAATGATACTGGAAAAGTGGTAAACTGCGATAGTAACTCCAGAGTTGGTGGATATAAATCACATCACTGAAGTCACAAGTCACTGAATAGCTGCGAACCGTACATATTTATTCTTCCATCCGCACAAGATTTAGGTTTGGAGTTTTACAGGGTCCTGAGCTTGGTTCAGTACTTTTCAGTCTATATCAAACTTCAAACTTGTCTAAAAGACATCAAATCATGGATGTCCTGTAACTTCCTTCAACTAAATTCAGATAAACCTGAGGTTATTATAATTGGTGCTAAAAACCATAGAGAGTCGTTATTGAATCAGATTGTTACTCTAGATGACATAACGTTAGCTTCATGTCCACATTATCTTTTTTCTCCCTTAGTTGTGCTTCTCCCTTTTGGTTTCTCTCTCTCTCTGTCCTCATCTACAGGTATCGTCAGACCCGTGTGTCTCCAGTGTTCAGTTGCTGGTCCAACCATCTTGCCTGTGTCTGTTGCTGCTTGTTGTTGTTCTTTTCTCTCTTCTCTATCCCTTCACCCCAACCGGTCAAGGCAGATGGCCGCCCACACTGAGCCTGGGTCTGCTGGAGGTTTCCTCCTCTATAGAGAGGATGTTTTTCTGCTTTTAAAATGTGCAATTTATTGATTGGCTACAATTAAAAGCTTGCTCTCTGTTAGATTTGTTGGGTTTAGTTGTGTAAGGTCTTTAACCTTATTTGTAAAGTGCCTTGAGATAACTGTTAAGTGGTGCTATACAAATAAAATTGAATTGATATCATCCTCAGAATACTTACAGCAACTGTCAAATCAATAACAGCAAAAGATTATTCTGTAAATGTGTGTTTTATATGTTGCTAAAGACAGCTACATACTTTCACATTGTGAGAATCATTGCTCTGCTTCTGGTCTTGTCAGCGTTTTAACCCTGTTCTACAGTGACATAGACGGTTAGATTCATCAGCTGCTCTCTCCATTCGGTCTCATCTGTGCACGTGGGAGAACTGTGATGAATGTAGCACATGCGAGCAGCGGGGCCATCTGCCTCCTACACGCTTATCGAGAAGACTAGCTGCTGAAACAGCTTTTTGCTTTTGCTGTTTTTTTTCTGCTACAGTGATGAGATCAGATGGATAAGATGGACAGTTCACCTGTTTCACCCAGAGCCTGTCGTGTCACAGCTCCTCTCTCTGTGCCTGCAGAGTCCACGCTGTAGCGGCAGGGGCAGCAGACGGAGCAGATGTTAGTTTCAACTCTCTGCATGTGTGCAGAAGAGAGGCAGCATTTCTCAACCCACCCACACAGCATCTTCTAAGATTATCTGCCTCCCGCTCTCTGCTAATGTCTGACTCCCACAAGGACAAATAGATTCCTGTAGGATCAAAGTATAAAATGTACTGAGTTAGTCAGCAAGAAAAAAACTTATGGATGGATAGATCATTTATTACCACATCTTGATTTACAAAAGAAACAGAAAGCAAAATGAAAAAGGATAGGCTACTGATTTTATTCTTGTGATACACGAGATCAACATGTCATTATTTACAAATAGTGTACTTAGTTGTACACAATTGATTGATTTTTTTAATAAAAATTAGATGACGAATCTGATTTGACGAAACTGACTTAATGAATTATAAAATTGTGGAATTGTTTTTTCATTTTTTTACATGACTTTACTTATATGGTTCCAGGATAATATACATGTTCTTTTGTAATGTTGAAGCTATTTTCATCTTATTAGACACTGACTGTTTTGAAAATTAAAAAGAAAGAACTCTCCTAAGAGAAATCAATCTACCAGTTTTAGAGATTCTCCATTGCCAGCGTCTTATTGATTTCTAACATCGCTGCTATTCAGGGAAAATGTAAAAGATGTTGTGTCATCTCCAAAAGGAGAGACTCCACACACACTCACATCACATGCCGCTGCTTTGGCCGATATAGCTGGACAGCGATTAGCACAGAGGTGAACCCATCAACACAAGAGGTTACCTTGGCAACCAGGTCTGTGGCATACTGAAGGTTGAAAGAAGGAGGATGCTGGCGTAGACGACGGCGCAAGGGGCAGCTCGGGATGGACGCACACACACATACACACACTCTCTCTCTCTCATCCTGTTGTTCATTGCTCATGCTCGTCTGCTGGACAGAAGAGTCGTGACGAATCAGAGCAGCTCACTGAATTGGAGCCTGCTGTAGTCCCACACCCCCCCCCCCCTGTCCACCCCCCCACCCATCTGAGTATCTGTTTTTTCTCACTGACTCACTTTCATGAAGGAAAGAGAGCAAGTAAATTCATTCAGCACTCAATAAAACATAAAACTAAAGAAAAGGATGTGAAAGCGGCACTATATTTGGTGTGTGTGTGTGTATGAGCGTGTGGTGGCATCATCTTATCTTTTTTTTTTTTGCACAAGCAGCCAATGTGTGTGTGTATTTGATGTGAGAGCAGCAGTGATCAGAGGGTCGAGGAGGCTCCCTGCTGCGTTCGGGCACCTCGCTGCTCTCCCATTTTGCCACTGCAAATACTCCCATGTCTATTTATTGATGTCACAACTGGAGCAATGTGAGCGTCTATGTCAGCAGCTACTTTATTTAGACCCCCCACCACCACCACACACACACACACATCAAGCCAATCCTCAGGTGTGAGGAGAAGGATGTGAAGGACAGACTGGTGTCTCTCTCTCACTCAGCCTGTGCCAATATTTCTAGTTCCCACAAACAATTTTCTGCTTCAGCCTTCACGCTGCGACTTTAGCATTCTCCTTGAATGATTCAGTCAATGATGCAGCCACAATGGGATCACTGTTTGTGTTGAGAGATCACTGCTGGCTGCAGAAAGTGTAAATAAGTAGCCATAACTGAACATCCCAGGTTACTCAGTGTCAACACATTTGAGCGACGTGCAAAGGCTTTTACAATTTGAATCGATGTCGCCTGCAGCTCCGCATTCATGACGTGGCTGCAGGTGCTTGTTACGCAGCGATGGTGTCAGTGTAAATCTCCAGACTGTGGGCCTACATTATGACTCATTATGACTCACCTGACATTTCGGTCCAGACCCTGTCTTTGCCCCATCTTTCTCTCGCTTTCCACTGTTCTTATTCAAGTTTGCCACTTCCTAAACATCTGTCATGATATGCAAACTTCTTGCTCATGTAACCTGGTTATACTTGTGCTTCTATACTTTTGTTATAATTACACAAAATGTGTTTGTAGTGTTGGTTTCAGTATTAATCCTGATAGCATAGAAGAAGTCCTTTTTTCTATTATTTCTTCTTTGTTGGTGTGTTATTTTCATTGGCTATATATATGGGTTGCAGCCCCTGACTCTCCCTTTTCTGTACGATCCTGCGGTGGGAGAGGAACTGGAGCGGGCAGATGTTACAGAAGTGTGTTTTTGTTTGTCTATACATCAGAATAAAAGGACATCATTCCAACAACCGACTATCCATATGAACACAACGCAGAAGTACACCGGTTACACTCAGACACCAGCATCTAGTCTGTTCCTTCTTCTCTGCACTTTAGGGCCAAAAGTAGATAAACAACCCTTGGAGCTTTTTTTTTGGTGGTGTTGCTGCTGTTTGTTTTCAGTTGATTGAATTTGTAATGTAATTAGGAGTGAGTATGTAGCAGGGCAATGGGTTTATGGATAGTGTTTTATCTCCCCCAGGAAACCATTGGAATAGGATTGACTTTAGAAGGCATGTCTAATTATGGATATGTACATGGATATATTCACTAAGGGATGCACGGACAGCACTGCAGTTGCAGCTGAAATCTTGAAGGTCTCATAGATGATCGAATCCTGACCAGGAAGAAGATTTGTTTTGATTTTATACTCCTATAGGCCATCATGCTGGGGCAACAGTTAAAAGGCTACAGTGTGCATTTGTGTGTTAAACTAATTGATGAAATTAGATTTCAACACTCGAAGCACCATGCTGAAAACTGCTCACGCCAGTGTGGACAGTTATGCTACATTGCTTACTGCATCTCCACTTCTCTGGGTTTCATAAGTTCAAGACCTGCAATGCGATCACATACAGTAAGTCTCTGCAGGCATTCAGAGAAACAACTCTCAGTGAATTTGAAGCTCCCGTATCAGGTGTCTCGCTCAAGCCGATTATGTCGTGCAGCAAAAAAAACCAAACTGTAGTACAGCAGTGTCAGAGGAGTTTATTGTCTTTGAAGTACATGCTGTAGGTCTGTAACATATGGTTCCAACATGTCTATTAAGTGCTGAATAATAATTACATTACAGAAACTGAGGTTATGCCGTTGGCAGTATTTGTAGAGTTAATAACATGAAATGACTCAAAAGTTTCCTTTTGAATTTGTTTTAGGCAGAAATCATTAATTCAAATGAATTCAGTTTTATTGCAAATTGAATCACACATGTATCAGTGGAGAACTCATTAATTCTAAAACACTGGCTTTAGCTCTTCCTAGTTTGAAAGTCTCTACTCTACTGACCTCAAATGCACTTAGAGGAACACAGATTATGTCTTTGTTTCAGAGGGAACCGGAGGAGAGAAAGCGATCAGCATTGTGTTTCAGTCAGGCTTTGAAGATTCCAGAAGATAACAACGGGTTTGTTTACTACTTCTTTTTTTTTTCTGGAGTTGTGGCTCAGCCATACTTTTAAACATCGTGCAGCAGGGAGGTGCTCAAGAGATTCTCATCTGTCCATTTGTGATGTCAGCACAGGCCTTAGACCCTATTAGGTTTGTATTAGGCTGTTCTTGTTGCTCTCAATGCCGACCAACTGTCGACCTCTAATGAGGTCAGACAGCAGCTCTCACAAGATCAGTTCTGAGCCATAACATAAATAGATTAATAGTAGAACGAAGTATCCTCCCTAAGCTTTTTTTTTATTATTATTTTAGACAAACCATCCTTAAATGTGGTAAAACTTCATAATCCGGGCTAGATAAAGTTACACAGGCATTTGATCCAAAATAGAAAAGCCTAGAATCTTAATCAGCGCGGCTCCTCCCGCTCCGTGTGGCACTGATCGCTCGCCATACGCCAGATCCCCCCCCGCCCCCCCCCCCCCCCCCCCCCCCCCCGCCCCCCAAACACACGCACACGCCGCTGCTCCCTGCGCACGACCAGGCGGATGCTCGTCTCTTTCTGTTGACTTTCACATCATGTCGCTGTGTGCCGCTCCACCCAGCGCCTCGGCATCATCCTGACCTGTCCGTACGATCGGACCGACTACGAGGCAAATGCCCTGAGCGCAGCGGCAGATTCGTGTTGGTGCAGGCGGCGAAAGCCTCCATCTCTGCTCGAGTAAGTTGACTTTTACACCCGACACAGGATGATCGGAAAGCGTTAAATCCTCCAATGTGATGTTTGTTTGTTTTTTAATAGCAATCCAAAGAAAGAATCAAAATGATGCAATGTGATGGCAAACTGAGAGAACGAGCGCACCTGCCTTTTTTTTTTTTCAGAGGAGACGTTTCTAAATGTCGTCGTGTTTGTGCAGACAGGAGACTAAGCGGTGTCAGTTTGACGTCCACGGCTCAGTCCGACGTGTTAAAAACTTGTGGAGTCATTCACATAAAGCTTTCATATTTTCAGGCTGCGGCCTCGAAAAGACAAGAGGACTTAAAGTTTTTAAACGCTGACTAATATTTGACCAGGGAGCTACGCGAACGCTTAGGGAGTGTACACAAATGATAGGTGTTGTTTCTGCTTGACTGATCTGTTATCGTGGGAACCTGAAACTCATCAGTCTCTGCGTGTGGAGGTGAGATGATGGTTCTCATCTGATCAGTGGGACCTAAAGTTTGGATGGAGAACGACTAAATATTAGTGCACACGAGTCATTTCCAGTTTCACTTGACACATGTTTAAATTGAACTAATGTATTTTGCTTTTGTGTTCAGAAACAAGGTGCGTTGTTGTTGTTGTTTTTGGCTTTTACTGACCCATTTTGTGCAGATGTTTATCTGTTAGGGATAGTTTGTTTCTAAGTTGTTGCAGTTATATTTTTTTCCACATCAGATTTTGGGTCAAAGAAGATTTTTTTTATATCTGGGCAGCTTTGTGCAATTTTAAAAGCTAGAGTGAAGGAAATAGCCACACTAGGAATTTTTTCGATCCTCTTTGTGTAACACGCATTTAGAGATGTGTAGTCTGCTGTTCCTGACTCAGAGCATAATCACATGATGCTTCCTTATTGTTTTCTAAGGAAAACTAATAACAATCTTCACTATAAACAATGTGAACATAATATCACCTGTATTCCCAATTAATTTATTTTGTCTGGACATCACATAAACAGCTCAAAACTTCAATGTAGTCACTAAGTATAACAAACCAAGATAAATACTTGGAGGCATTCAACGTTCCCTTTAAAAATGCTGTTATGCTGTGACTAAACAAAAGAGAATTTTACAACAGCGTCTTTCTGTTCCGTTCGGTGTCTGACAGGAATGAAGTGAATGTGCCAAGCGTACATTTCACTAATCTCGCTCTGCATGACATGTAGTTTTACTTCGGGTCTTATTTTGTCTGTTTGTGTGAGTTTACACGCTGAGCGAGCGGTGAGGTGTCATTTTGAGGACTAACTTCAGCGACACCCAGTCGCTGCTGTTGCAGGAAGGTGCCAAAGCCAAGCCCTGTCCTTGCAGAGTTTGTTACGGTTTGTTACTAAACTGGCCTAGTGAATCTTCTGCTGCTGACATCAAAGTCTTCTTTCCGTGCAATTTGTGCTTGGATCGTTTTGAAAACCTGTTATAGCTGCCTTCAAACATCATTCTTGTTCTTTGTTGATTATTATCTGAAGGCAGACTCTTCAGCAGCTTCTTTTCTTGCGTTGCTATTTCATTCATACTTTGTGCTGTGAAGGAGTGTCAGTCAGGAATTCGATGTAAAAAAAACCCAACAAAAAATCAAGTTCACCTCATATCCTCTGACCATGAGGTTTCACCATCTGGGTTGCTGCTCTAGCTTTCCAGCAGGTGGGTCATATTTCCAATTTATGTTGGCACAGGTGGAACTGAACCCCTGAGGAATCTCGCACACACAGAGTGCCGGAGATCTTTGTAAGAGGATTTGTAAGGTGGGGACATCCGTTGACAGATGCAGCCTGTGTGATTGAGAGGGTTTCTGTAAATCAAGACCAGTTTGCTTCATAATAATCCACAGTACTGCAGTGATAGGTCCTCAGATCGTTGATTGACCGTAATCTGCAGAATGTCCAATCATTTTACTGTTAGGGTTGAATGTGACGACAGCCTCTGCATAATTTCTCCCTCCTCCGCTTCCCTGCAACCTCACTCCTGCCCAGCCTTAGGTATAAATAACCATGTGGATGGAACGAATCTAAACCCAGCATGTGGTACAGTACAGCAACACCTCGGAGGGAACCAGGGATTATTTGGTTCTCTCGTCGTCCTCATCTCTTCATGTTGCCGTCGCTGACTTATAAAGTTGGTCAGTAGGTTGCCGTGGCAACAGAGTTGGCGCTTACCTTTGGTGATTTTATACATATTATCGGTCCTATAAATTCTACAGACAAGCTGTCTGTTTACACAATGTCTCAATTGTTTACAGCTTTCAGACCTGCAAATCACTGGCCGCCCTCATGTTTGTTTTACCTGATGCTGTTCTTATTGATAGTGTTTTTCAGTCAGCACAATGGAGGTGGGATAAGTCAATCCACCAAAACAATATCATAGGTCACTAACCTATACATTTCCATATAAGTACAGTTATTAATAAGGGTCAACTCCACACACTGCACCCTTTCTAGGACGGAATTTTGAAAGAAGCCTTTTGAGTCCTCCCCTTGACTTTTTTTGGTCGAGGTTAATCTTCACCTCATTGCTTTTATGACTAATCTCTCTGCTTGGGATTTGTTGGGTTTATATGTTTATACAGCAGAACTCTAGCTGCTTTTCTCCCATAGACAGTCTTGATGTAGATTTATAGTTGTAAACCACACAAATAACACTCAAGGCTAAAACCAAGCATTAATAACAAAACACATTTTTGAACCTTCAATCTCCCCCTGACATTTATGTTGGACAGATCCATTAGTTTCCTTATATGAAAATACGAGACAAAGAGCTTCATGTTTCATATTGTTTAATATGTCAAGATGTATATGCCTTGAAATATGAAACTAACCACCTATTCTGAAGTACTGTTCGGAACAGAGAATTTGTTGTCGTGGCAACCATTTCAATAAAGCGCAGGATGACTGGCAACCTGGGTCAGGCCGGCAAAACCGCTGTTATTTTAGCCTTTGATCTGAAATGGCAAAGCTGTGATCGATAGGAGGAGTAGAACTTGTAAAACACTATTTTGTGTTAGTGCTGAATTCATGTTTCCTGAAGCTTGTGAAAAGTATAATACAGCCTTGAACTTACACATAGAGAATAACTTTTAATGGACTGTAGTTAAATTCAGTGTGATCATTCAATATATGTTGATGATGAAACATTGTGGTTTTAGACGGTGAAACCAAATTATTAATTAAATCTAAGAACATCTGGAAAAATATGTAATTGGTGGCTTTTTCTTGTGTTTATCACTCTGATTTGTCACTAGACTCCTTGTGAGTCCTGACCATCAGATTGAGACTGTTTTAAAGGAAATGAAGGCAGACATCCATCATTTAGTCATTTGCTATGAAAAGAGATCACAGTTGTAGCGTAGTTGTATTGAACATCATCTCAGTTTTCTCAACAAGTGCATTTGCAGGTGACAGCAGATCGTGCGTGTTTTGTTTTTTTTCTTTGCAGTTTGCAGTGTGTCTTGTTAACCAGACCTTAACAGAAAATGAAAACGCGATGCCAGCCACACACACACACACGCGCGTGCAAGGCGTGGATGACGCACATTAGCTAACGGTGTGTGAAGCAGGGCCTGGGGCTGCAGATGATTTACGCATTAACACACACACACACACACACACACACACACAGTGCAGTCAGCGATGTCACGCTCCTCCGGTATCTTCTCCCCAGTGGTTCGTGTGGTGTTGCTTTCATGCAGAAATAAAAAGGAATTACAATAATGAACTTAATTCAATGTATTTTCAGCACACATTTGTATGATCATACAGCATATCAACACTTTCCACTCGGATGTTTAAAATTAGATTTAAAGCAGCAATAGTCAGACTGACACATGTGAGATGGGTGGGGGGGGTTGGCGAGTGTGTGCCTGCAGGGGGTCTGGGCTCACATGGCAGCAGGCAGCTCAGAGTCCATTCAAGCCTGAATGTAGCAACACACTGTACTAACACACACTAGGCTTGATGAGATGAAACAGCTGTTTTTGAAGAGGGAAACTGTAAAGACTGTGTATCAAGCAGGTCACAGCTTCACAGCAGCACTTTTTTTTTAATTACTCTGTGACTTCTCTGTCTGGCTGTTTTTTTGTTCTTCTTTTTTATTTTATTTTATTTTTTTATTTTAAAGACAAGGTCTGGCAGAAGAGAACATTTTCTGGAAACAACCATCCAGGGGGGCAAAAACTTGTCAGACTTGTTTTGAAACGGAAAACAGCAGTGATCCTACTCGTCCTTGTGTTGTGTGAGTCTTGAGTGTCCTCTGCTATAGAAACATGTTTAATTTAAACTCAGAGTGAAATGTGTTTGTGTTTTACAGGACCTGTCTGGATGCTTCCACTGCACTATGAGCTCCTGAAGATTTTTCTTTAAAGAAAAAAAAAACAAGCATCCTTTTTGACTCTGAGCTTATTCCTCGATGGCTTCACGCAGCCAAGGCTTCTTCCAGAACCACCACCACCACCACCACCATCATCGTAGCTCTGTGGTGCCCACTGCGGTGCCGAGGCTGCTGCCAGAGAACGGCAGTCTGCTGGGGGGCATCGCCCAGATAACGCCCAACCTTTTTCTCAGCAGAGGCAACGTGGCATCCAACCGCAGCCTGCTGCTGGCTAAAGGCATCACATGCGTGGTCAACGCTACCATTGAACTCCCCAACTTCAACTGGCCTCACCTGGAATATGTCAAAGTCCCGTTGGCGGACATGCCCCACTCTCCCATCTCCTTGTATTTCGACAGTGTGGCTGATAAGATACACAGTGTGGGGCGCAAACGCGGGGCGGTACTGGTGCACTGCGCAGCCGGCGTGAGCCGCTCAGCCTCTCTGTGCCTGGCATACCTCATGAAGTATCACCGTGTGTCTCTGGCTGAAGCTTATGCCTGGGTCAAAGCTCGCCGTCCGGTCATTAGGCCCAACGGCGGCTTCTGGCGTCAGCTCATCGAATACGAGAGGAAGCTGTTCGGTAGAAACTCTGTTAAGATGGTTCAGACTCCTTATGGGGTCATACCTGATGTTTATGACAGGGACCGCAGGAGCCTGGCTCCATACTGGGGCCTGTGAGAGAGAGGATCTGCCAACAGTGACGGATCGTATGTTCTAGACAAACGGAGACGCGTGTGAGTGTACATCTGTCTGTAGCTTTTTAATTGGATTCAAGCTGACTTGGACAGAGGGAGTGTAAACAAGCCGGGGTTTATTGATGGTAGCGCTGTTGATTTAACTAGTCGCCTCCATTAAGTGTTTAAGTGGGAGCAAGGCCAGCCCAGACTCTTTCGAACTGGAGAATTGGGACCACAGTGATGTGAGACACCAAAGCAAGACAAACTGCTCAGAGTGTGGTCTGTCACTGCAGCTGGTCCCCTTGACTGTTCCTCACGATCACCCCGTGCAGCTGTTACCCGTGCTTGAGACTCTGCAGCTCTGACTGAAGTCCTTTCCTGACGTGATGTCATGTGGTGGTATTGTGCCAGTTTTACAGTAATCTTAAGTGTGAAGGGCACCGTAATGCTCTGAATTTATGGTAGCATTTAAGATAAGTGTACAGAAAAAAAAAGAGTTTTATTGGACTGTGCCGATTGTGAGGACAAATGATTATGTTGCACTTTAACTGAACATTTACAGATCCTATTACATCAACCTATTTTAAGGTGAAACTGTTGAAACACAACAGGAAGTCAAGTCACAGGTTTAGGGATAGCTCCTGTGTACCACAGGGTTGACTGCTCGGTCCCGTGGCCACACTATGTTGTTGTAGTGCTATTTGATGCTGTATTAAAAAAAAAAGAAACTTCTGCCACCTCACGGGAGCTAGTAACTGGTTTTATCCCACTGTTTCTGCCTTGTGTCCATGTTTGTGTGTGGATCCAACAAGACCAGTGCAGCACAGAAAGCATGTTTGTTAGTTTTCTGTCTGTACAATGCCCCAGCTTTAAAGTGTGATGTCAACCTGCTCACAAGTGGCTGGAATGTTCCATCTGTGCTCAATAACTAATAGTAGCTCAGTAAATTATCACACGGAAGAAAGGTCTTGGAGCACATGATCAGGAACTTAGGTTCGATTAGCTGTAATGAAACACACAGCAGCGTGTCATTTTGATCTACATACAGTCCAGTGACGGCACCTCTCCACATTGAAAGCACTTTACGTGGAGCCGTCTCAGAGATGCACATTAACAGGCAGCAGTGTTTCGTCACTCAAAGGTCTCTCAGTGTTCAGTCTATGCGACCATTTCCCCCCAGGGAGGCCTTCAAATGTCAAAGGAACGTCCTATCATTCATTTTCATCCGCTGCGGCGACGAGGAAGCAAGCAGATATTGATGAGCGCTATTTGTCTCGCACCCACACCTCTGTAGGACCTCTGGAGTGGTCTTCACTGTGAATTCCATTAGCCAGAGAGACCAGGCCCGTGTCGTGACAGGCCGTCCACCACAAAGATACACACATGCACACAGCCCCAAATTATACACTGTCACACAGCATTTTGTCGCAGTCAAAACACAGTCATTTTCCTTTTCCTCTCATTCTGACCGTGACTAAACGCTCGTGGCTGTCACTGCACTCAAAAGTAAACACATCCTTCACATCCAGAAGCCGGATATTGTCTTCTGTTGTAGCAAGCAGGCTCTGTCGGGTTCAGGCCACGTAGCTCCGTGCTGAGGAAGTTTCACGTGATGACGTTCAGAGGACGCCAGCTCGACAGAAGGCATCACCGGTGAGCTCATTAGGTTTTCATTTTTTAAATTAAAGTTAATTACAGGGCACCACCCTGTTACCTGGGTCCAGTAACTAAATTCAAAATTAATACATTAAAAAGCTTAATAACAATTAAGCAGAAACTAACAGTAAAGGATTTAATACTGATAAGTCAACTGAGATAACTGCTGTAAACGCTATGTAAATAAAATTGAACTGAATTGATTTGATATTAATTTCATCAACATTCAAAAGAAAGACTATTGAACTGTACATTGAAAATGTAAACACGGTCAAGATTCATGGAGAGAAATAGTGAAAAGGGAAAAGAGCAACACAACATAGAAATTGAATTTATTATAAATTAGGCATATACTGTGGCCTTTTCCTCAGTATTTCTAAATATAATTTAAACTTCATCTGATGTAGGTGCAGTGAGTTACTGAATTATGGCTTCCCTGCGCTTCAGATTACACACTCTCTAATCAGTGTGAGCTGCAGCACATTTTCAATAGCTGTAAAGTCTAAATTGCCATTTCAACAAGGCCATATTCACAATGCCAGTTATTACGAATATG
The DNA here is from genome assembly GCA_030770545.1 of Macropodus opercularis. Lineage (NCBI taxonomy): Eukaryota > Metazoa > Chordata > Actinopteri > Anabantiformes > Osphronemidae > Macropodus > Macropodus opercularis. Next base: position 3,787,854 of record CM061110.1, read on the forward strand.
CCACTTTCACGGCCGCTTCAATTGCTGGCTCCCTAACTTTATTATTATTATTATAATCTGACAACCAGATTTAGTGGCACAGAAACATATGCTTCGAGACTTGTTGAGTGTGTTTGAAAGTTTGGCTGCCGACAACAGGTGCTTCATGGTGAGGTAGTAAAATGTATAATTTAAGGTTTAGCATATGGTTAAGAATGCATTCACATGTGTACACGTCTTCCGTGGAATTGTAGAGATTGAGCGCGTCTCACAGCAAGACTGAGGGTCATCTGACTCACAATAAACCTGAGCTGATCCTGTAGTGAAACAAGGGATTCATCCTGAATGAGCACGTCGTCTCTGTGGCGCAACAGTGACTCATCTGTACATCACAACGCTTCAAAGCCTCGATCGTCTGAAATGACTGATAGGAGAGACGCCGAGGCCTCAGAGCTGAACTCAGCATCTCAGCAGACTATTAATCGTGTCCAGGTCATTAATGGGTACATTGCAGAACTGTAAATCTTCTCAAGGTCCGCCTTCTTTTACTTAGTGTCATTAAGTTTACACAAATGTTATTTTTCTCAGTTTATGCCAGGCACCTAATGGACAAAGTGTAAAGATAAAGATTAATGTTCTAATACAGTCTATGTTTGACTGAAAATATTCATCTGTGTGTATAGTAACACATCAAAAGCTTCTAGTACTCTGAGCTGTGAGGCAGTTTAATAATTGCTTTTTAAGTGTATTGCACATTCTGATGGCTCTTTATCGGTCTACAAAAAAACTGTATTAATACTAGTAAATAATCTCATATCAGAAGTTTTAGATTCTCTGATTACAAAGATAGGGCTCACTCAAAACTCTTCATTTCTGCCACTTTAATTTTTAATTAAACTACATATTTATTGAAACCACACGTTCTCTAGTTGAGGTGGTTCTTCATTACTACCCTGCAATATATTATATATTATATTTAGTGACTAGATCCTTCATTTCTATAGTACATGCAAATGGATTTGAGGACAAACTTGGCAGTAATTAATGAGTTATACATGTACACGATTTTGCCACTTTCCATTGGCAACAAACAGGGAAAGAGACAGTGTTTTTCTCTACTAAGAGTAAGTTTACCGTTTTATCAATGCCTTACATCTTATAATACATACAATAAATACAAGGAGTTGCTGACTGAACTTTGTAAAAGTGATTTAAAAAACACATTTGACTGGCCCTCGTGCATAAATCTGAGCAAGACAATAACCTGTGACACCTTAAACACACACTGATTTATTTACATCACAGTCACATTACAGTTAGTCGTATTTATGATCCTAGGGCATGAACTCATTTACAAAAAAGTGCTGCTGCAATTTTAGTTAGGAGTCACAATAAAAGTCTTCCTTCACTTCAGTTCTGGTTGCACAGAATACAGAAGAGCAACGATTCCCTTCAAGTCCCCAAATCACTTCTTGATTCCCATAAAATAGCATACAATTTAAATACCTTAAGACGTGTTGAAGTTTCCTTCCAACAGAGTAAAGGACATTCAAAGTAGTTCATTCAACACAATTCATAAAAGGCAGACATCTACCAGAAGGTCTGAGTTAAAAACTTCCAAAAGATTTTAAAAATCATAACAACCAGTGAGTTCACTAAACAGGGCCGGCCAAAAAGTATTTGTTTGGAATAAGATGCTGATTCAGTACAATACAATTAATCTCAAACAGATGTAACGCAACAACTGACAAACTCCAGATGTTTAGACTTCCTTTGCCAGGTTTAATGACACTACACACCTCACTTTTTAAACATGAGCTGGAAAAATCAGCGGAAATAATTTGTTAAAATTATCATTAGGAGTTGATTTAAATGTGACCCATACAGACAAAGTTTAACTGAAACAACTCAAGGCTAACAAGCAATTTACATTTGAATGAACTGGCAGATGGACACGAACGCAGGTGTTGGACAGATGAGTTCACCCAAAGGTAACGAGACAGGCTTTAGAATAAATAAAAAACAAATGCATACAAATAAATATAGAAGGATTCAGTGACGACTCATTTCACTTTCAGTCCGAGCTGAGAACCTGTGCTGTGCGAGGCGACCGGCTGTGACACCTATCTGATGATGTGATTAGCTCGTGCCTTGTTACCATGGCAGCTGCAGCTAAAAGCTCACAGCAGGTCAGGCAGGATGAGGCCGGGGGGTTTGGGCTCCACACAGTTAATCCAGAAATTGGCACAGCTGGCGTGATACTGGTGACCCCCGTACAGCAGCTTGAAGTTGTCCGTCTCCGAGTTGAACGCCTGTCAGAGGGCGAAATATTAAGAAGGTGATGAGGTGCATTAATAAACTAAAAAAATGTTGGGTGTCCCTGGTTGCAAAATGTAAAAGTTCCAGTTATTCCTCCTAAAGACCTTACCTTCATTACACAAAACAACAAAAGCTCAAATGTTGTTGATATGCATACTTTCAGCTCTGGTGATTCTCCCACATTACATCTGAATACACTGCAGCTGTCCAGAGAATCAAATGAGGTGCTCTGACACTGAGTGCCGTGATGCAGCTGCGGCCCTGCGAGTGTGCAGTCAGCACATGTTAATGTGTGTGACGGGCAGTTTAAGAGTTTGCGTCCCTGGTGAAATGCTGGAGCTGAAGCCACAGAGAGGAGTGAGTCATGCGCAGTGAATCATAGCCTCCCACACAGGAGAAGAGGGAAGAAACACACGCCGTTAAGTCAAATAAGTCTCCACCTGCTGAGACGCAGACTGTAGCGCAGATGGTCGGCTGCATTACACTTGTACTCTCCACTATTTCCTCACACATGAGTGTGTGACCTTAGGTTAGGGATTCAGTCTGAGTCATTATCTGGCAACCACCTAAATCCAAACCAAATCTACACTGTGCTTCTCTAGAATTTCATTGCAATGTCAGACAAATTAAAAATAAAGCATAATTACCCTTAACTTTGTGTCACTGTCTCTAGTCAATGCCTGCAAGCACAAGAGGAGTCAGCATGAGGGAGAGGGAGGGTGAGGGAGATCCGTGCAAAGCCCAGAGGGGGAAAAAAAATAAAAAAACAAAAAAATAATAAAAATGCAAACAATGAGCATAAAAAACCCAAAACAAAACAGCTCACCATCGCAGAACTAAACGTTATAACTGATAAGCTGATTAGTTGACTTAATGACTACATGATGAATGAAAATCAATCACTATTGATAACAAATAAATTTTTTGTTTAAACTACACAGCAGTCCTTGTGCTAACTTCAAATACAGCTTGTGGTGTGAACCGATAAACCAAATCCTTGAGGCACTTCAGAAACCTCTATTATAAAAAAAAAAACAAACAAATAAATTGTGCTCAATTATTCTTAAAATCGTTTTCAGAGCTTCTCCCCTAAATTAGCATTTATCATTTAGCAGAGAGACTGCTGCATCATTAGCTGTAAACCGTCACCCATAATCATAAAAATATCGCTGCGTGTGAGTGGCACACTGCTTGCCCATCCCTGGCTCCCCACCACCAAAAGAAAACAGATGACACCACTGCTACTAAATTATTGGTCCAACAGTAGCAGCGAGATGAGACAGAGCATCAATGAGACACTTCCAGCGGTGATTACATGTGACAATAGGAGCTTTTTGGCAAAACATCTGAAAGATTCAAATACACAGAGGCTGTTAAGCTCACTCCTCCACTGACATTTTTCATAGTTCATGTTTCCACCGTCTGTACCTTTGGCTGAACAACAAATCGGCACAGCTCCACTAAAGGACAGTGCAGATATCAGTGCTGTCTGCTGTAGCCAAAGCTGTTCTTTCACTTCAGTGTAGACTAAGAGGCTGCTATTCTCCTCTAGCTTTTATGCTTTTTTAACTATTGTGGCTCTGCCAAAAATGTAATTAAAAGATATGGTATTAATCTCACGCTAGTGGCACAGAGACAAAATAAAACTGCATTAACTGTAGTCTAACTCTGTGCAACGAAAAGAGAGCGAGGGTGTGTGTTTGTGTCTTTCCTAAGAAGCTCTGCTTCTAACTATATATAAGCCGCATCTGTTTGTCGCCAAGATCCTTATATCGCATCTGGACCATTCATCTGAGTCTGGCTGAGCAGTAAAACGAACATGGGAAATTTACACACCGTGGGGTCTGACTGTACCTAACGGCTGGTGTTGGCGAAAATGGATGAGAATGACATTTACCAGAAAACATTGTGGTTGCTGTAAGTAGTGAGATCAGCGGTTAGTTCGAAATGGACCGGAGAGCATAGAAAATGAAATGAAACCCAAGATTAGGTGACCACCCTCGTGTGCCTGAAGAACCAATCCCAGAACGTAGACAGTCCACCCTGAGGAGACAAAGTGACAACTCTGCTCTCTCACTTATTTCAACATCCGTTTCCTGAGACACTCTTATCCCATTTAGCGGGAGTCGATCGAGTTTAGGCTGGTGTTAGGAGGATTTGGTGCACTTCACATTTCAGCCAGTGTTACCTGTGATTACTAAACTGCAACACTCCTGACCAACTATGGGTAATATGACTGTAAGTCACCATTACACCTAAAACAGTAAAGCTCGACAGGCTGAGCATTAGTAAAGATTAAAGGTAACGGGACTAAGAGAACGAGCTATTGATCCACATGTTGACGTTTGAAAGGTTGACTTTAGATAGAAATCACTTCTCTACATGCTCTGTCACTTTAGCTCCCTGTTGGGCTTGTCAGTAAAAGGACAGAACCCCGGAGGCCCCAAGTGGGAAAGAGTGGAGCAGGATTTGGTTGACAGGTAGCTGTCACATACTCGTTTGAACAGTCGTCCAATAGTGCTTTCTTCTTTGGCCTGCAAAATGTTTGAAATCAAAGACATGCCAGTTGTTATCCGCTATGGATGAGCACATGTATATATATTTTTAAAAGTACACACTATTGCAAACTAGTGTGTGTGTGTATGTGTTTGTGCGTGCGTGCATACAAACCTTGCTGCGAGCATCAACGTTGAGTAGACACAGACCACAAGCCAACTCTTTGGCATTCTTAATGCCATGCCTCAGAATACAGGAGGAGAAATCCAGAGAGCTGTCGTCAGGCTACACAGACAAAAAAACAAGGCACACACAAATTCAACTTCTGCAGGGAAAATTTCAACAGCAGTTCACAGTAAACATACATGAACAAAAATATCAAAAGCATCAAAATATCAATTTTTTTTTTTTTTGGGGGGGGGGGGGGGGGGGGGGTAATCTCACAGAGAGCTTGGCCAGCGACATGAAACCCATGAGGTTGTTCCACACGCGGCTGATGTCCTTTAGCAGCTGCTGCAGCTTCTCAGAACACACCGCTGTCGCCTTAATGCCCAGCTCCACCCGCCTGGTGACGCGATATACTTCCACCACACCTGGCAGACAAGACACACCGGTACAGAAGTAGCAAAAAAACCCTGTGCTCTGTTCCATTTATCTTATTTGCCTGAAATAAGACAGTAGAAGCCTCTTGTCTATGCTTATGCTACTGTATGCGCATGGTTTGTGATTGCTCACCCAGCAGGTACTCCATGCCCTGAGCAGACTGGATGACCTCGGTGCAGACAGAGGAGCTGCTGATGCCGTTCAGGGTGTTGTTAGCTTTTGTGATGACCTTTAGAAGAGTAGACACAAGCAGAATCCCAGTTGTTGTTTAGTCAAATGTTGGATTGTGCTAAGTAAGCGGAGTTTGCAGGGTTAAAGAAAAACATTTTTCTAAGATCAGCAAGTCACTTTCATAATACCACCTGACCACGGGGACAAACAGAATACAAACCTGCAGAGCACTTTCCAGACACCTCTGCCACTCGTACGCATAGCGCTCGCTTTCCTGCAACAACACAAAATTATCTCAAATGAACAAAAAGGAAAAAACAGACCACAGAAATATATCTGCAGGCTTTCAAGAATCAGGGCTTATAACGTTAAAATGTGCTTTGTTTTAACAACCCCTCCTCACCTCCACCTCTCCAGTCAGGTCCTTGTACTTGTCTCTGATGACAGGGAGGGTGGGCTTCTCGCTCAGGGTATTAGATCGGTCCCTGAAAGGTTGCTCTGGAGCAGGAGATGGAGGTGATCGCCCAATCTCCTTCTCACCTAGACTGTGGCTCCGCTTGTGGGACCCTGAGACAATGAAAAAGAGAGTGCGGTTTAATGTAGAAAGATGTTTTATTTCCTTTCCTCATCAGGTGAGCAGACCAGGGTGATGACTCAATTTGAGAAATGCACCCGCTTGTTTTCAGTAATTAGATATTAGATATTAGATTAAATGCATAAAGCTAACTCATTTTGGACAAGGGCGGCATGAGCAAATGTGTAATTTGGCAAACAACAATTATGTGCAAAACAGAGGGACAAATATGCAAATATAAATAATTCATTGGGACAAATCCTACCATGACAAACACATGCTAAGCCCAGACTATCCCCGTGGAGCTGACAGTCAGTGCACATTCGTCCACAACAAGTAGACAAAGTCAAAGCAGTCTCTTTCAAACAAACTAACTCCAGCAGTGGGAGGTGGGGGGTAATCAGAGCAATGGAAAAAAAAAAGTCTGTAAGTGGAAATACTTGATTTGTGCGCATGGATGGCCTCTGTCTAAATGTTTTTCACCCCTCACTGCCATTAAAGTAGGCTTGTCATCTCAACACTGCCATCTAATGTCTGACATCTTTATCACAGAGATGATGAATCCAGCATGAGAGGCTTGAGAGGAGAGGCTTGACGACAGTCTACGTTAATGTTATTACATTTTAGTGCTAATAGTACAATTTTTGGTGCATTTACAAAAACAATTCATCAAATTCATCAAATGCAGGTCCTTCATCACGTTTAGTAGCATCAATAACAATGACAGTGACTCACCTTGAACAGACAAATCAAAGGTTGCCAGTTCGTTCTTTATCATCTCCTCGCTGGACTTGACGTTGGCCTGAGTACTAGCTTTGAGAAAGTCAGACTTGCCAAACTTGGGCTTGTCCAACTGGAAAGCTCCAAACTCATCACAGGTCTCGCTATGGCTTCCGTTAGAGTCCGAGTTCTCTGAAACAGTAATGGCGAAGTCCCCAAAGTCGTCTTCATCCTCGACGCCCCCTCTGTCGCCGGAGCCGAAATCAGCAAAGGCTTCGAACTTGTCATCCGTGGATGAGCCGTTGTCTGTCGGGAACGAGGTGGTGATCTTTGCTCCAGAGCTGCTTGTAATGTTTTCAGCGCTTTCAAAGGGCAGCTCCTTCCTCTGGGGAGGAGATAACGATGGAAGGGACACTCCTTCCAAGACCTGCAGTCTTCTGACCTCTCCGGGCAGACATTCCTCATGGTCCGACCAGTCATAGCTGGCCAACGTGCTGAGGGCCGACGTCCCAAAGGGGTCAAATTTTAAATCGTCTCCTTCTGTAATGACAACACAGAAATACCAGTGGTTCCAGGAAATAGCACAGCTGTCATTATGATAGGAGGTAGATTAATGAGCTTTGGACAGGGGGTTCTGCTCGGTTATCCCTGTTGCTTCAATTCACAATAATACAGTATGTCTTCTTTCTCATGACAGTTAAAAAATAATACATATTTAATCAATTAAATATGTAACAAAAAAAACCCACATTGAATGCAGTTTAGGTTTAGTATTTAAATTCAGTGCTGAAATGTTTGCAGAGGAGATTTAAGTTTTAACAGAAATTTAACAACACAGAGTAAAAGACAGACAAAGCAAATAACAGCTCTAAATAAATCCTGTAAATAATTTGTGTTAATCACTTGAAGCCAAATTAACAGGCTATATACAAGTATTTTGAAAGTAAATGTTTGAAAAGAAATGAAGCTACAGTACTGTACAGCCTTTCACAGACCACAACTGTTTTACCAGGGAAGACACTAAGGATATCAGGCTGCCATACCTAGACTGTGGAGTCATCATAGGGAATTGATGGCAGACTAGAAATTAGAATCTACCAGAAAACCAAACCCACATTGACCAGTATTTGCTCATCACCCACTTACAGCACAAACTAGGAGTCTTTAGGACTTTGCACGGCACTGCAGAGCAGAAATCGTTTCCCTTTCCTGGGAAGGTGGCAGACGGTCATCTACAGTAAACATGGCTCTTAAGACTAGTGGATACCCTGGGTGGGCCTTTAACGTGTCTGCATCACAGGCCCATCGGAAGGACAACGGTTTTTGGATTGGATTATTGGAAAGGCACATACATGTCCACTTCAAAACCCACACTCTCAAACAGAAACTAGTCCACCAAAGCACAATCAGCAGTGTATCTCTATCTAAAAGACAAAGGAGACTCGTTTGAAGACGGGAGTCATAGAAGCCTTGCATGTAGGACTCCTATTTATCGTGCTGCCTTTCACCTGAAAGGCACATTCAATTCATTCTACTCTGGTACAGTGGTAGTAGGAGTCACAGTGAGATTTCTACACACATTCACCTCTTCCTATGGTGTATAGGTAAGTAAAACCAACCTGGAGGATAAATTTGTGTTCTCTAACCAACTTCATTCAATCATAGTGATGAAGCTTCTTGGATCAGTGGGGACACATTCCGAAGTCCAAATGCCATAACCTCCTTCACTATACTAATAAGATAGTCAGCATCATTCACTGTTGCTGCCCTACATGTGACAACAAACGTAGACCCTAAGAAAACACTGCCTTGTTTTAGGGGGGGTGAAAATGCATTTTGTTGTTGCGTTTGTCAAATGAGGCTGAAATATCACACATAAAGATAAATGACAAAACCATTGCTACTGTATATGCAGAAACTACCACAGGCACGTGAAGGTGTGTTTTATGAAGGCAATTTGAGTGAATAAAACACAAAACATCTTGTTGCCTTCCCTGCAGTAGTGCAGAGAACTGTGGCAACAAGACCCCGCTCTCCAAATTGTCCACATCAACACAAATGTGGAGTGAGCCAGTAATGACAGATGTTATTATTCGACACATCTATCACTGCATCTGCGTCATAATCATACTAGCTACTGACTCATCGATGTTTGCTGTAACAGCTACGATAGGAGTAATCCTGTTCATAATCCTACCTACATTTCTGAGAACTCTATTTTGGTGTCTAGGTTGAGTGGCCAGTGAAGAAAGTACCACAGCTACAGTCACTATAATTCCACCTGACAGCTTTTCATTAAATAATAACTTTGAAATAATTTGCTCAAACATCTTTTCTCTCACTTCACCTGCTCTTATTCACCATCTTGTGATCAGTACAGTACCTGTACAAGTGCAGCAATACTGACTGGCGCGCGCACACACAGACACACACACACGCAGTCTAGAATCCATTCTATTTTACATGATGCAACCCTCAGTTACAAAAAGCAATTTGTGAAATTGACAAGGATCTAGTGATATAAGCCTCACTGTCAGTAGGTCATTTCACAGCCTCTCAAGGAAGAAAAAGAAGAAAATAAGACGGTACGCATTTCAGCAATACCAACAGTAATATTTATTACGACAACATGAGTAAAGAGAAAGAGAAGGACGTCACAAAGTACTGTAAAAGAGGTCTATCGTTACAAGAGGATGGTCAAACTAACACTTGTAAAACTGGATTTCAGTCATTTAGTATACAAAGGCATGCAAGTCAGGAGAAAAAAGGAAGAGAAATAGTGAGAAGGCAAAACAAAGAATTTGAGGATACAGAAGCAGAAACCAGAATGAGAAGGCACATTCACAGACTAAAATCGGTAATTTGGGGGAGGTAAAACTGTCTTACTATTAAGCAACAGGTGTTTCTCTTTGGAAAAATGATTTGAATACAGAACACTTAAAGCCAGATTGAAAAGATCATTCAAAGCAAAAGCTCAAGGCAGGAGACGTTAACCCTTTGAGGACCTGAGAAAAAACAAAATGGCCGAGAATCACACACAAAAAAAAAAAAAAATCAATGCTTGTTAAGGGAGGTTGTGTCTAAGCTGAAAGGCTGCCGTGGAATAGTGACATATTAAGCGAGGTTGCTTTGTATGTCAACACTGGGTTTGACGTTGCTCAAGCACTCAAAGGGTTACAGAAAACAAAGAGGGCTATCTTTAAACCTGACATCCCAGAAAGAGCTTTAATCACATCCAATCACAGAGGCAGAAACAAATTTAAAGAGACAGTATCCTTTTTCTTCTCTTGCTACATAGATTGTTTGTTAAAGAGCAGGCGAATGTGCAAATTCTTCATTGTGACTCCACTAAAGGATAAAGCATCACTATTTTACTATTTAACACTATAACTTGAAACTGTTAAATTGACAATGTATGCTTACTAAATACTGTAGGCTACATTTAATTTACATAGTTGGCATATAACAGCAAGTCTCAAAATAAGAGCTCATATTCCTGTAATAAAAATACACTATTAAATCTGTATGTGTACAGTTTTTCCTTTCATAAAAACAACGTACAACATTGCTATGCATAAAATGATATCTTTGTATTATATGTTCTTGTCAATTTCACAAATTGAAAAGGGAGGCACACTGCAGCAAGTAGCAAGGCAGGAAGGATAATACTGACTTAACTGTGTCCTTAGAGAGCCAGACCGTACCGCCACATGATAAATTCATGCTGAAATCACAGATAAAAGTCAAAAAGTGAAAAGAAAAAACCCTCAAAAAAGGTCAGATTCCTTTTCAGTTCCACACTCAAAAGGAACCTCACAAAAGAAATACTGTCTCTTTAAGATTACGTACATGTTTAGAAACACAGTGCAGAGCATGGTGAGGCGCTTAAACTTGAAGGTCTGCTACACTTGTGCAACATGTTATCCAAGAACAAGGAGAGCAAATAGACTGAGGTGAAATGGGGACCAGCTGCTGAAGGAGCATAAAGCTTCCTAGGAATGTGTCAATGTTTAAGTAACCTGTTTAACTGCAGCTCCATCAACTGTTCGTTTGAACACATTGTCTTATGTTCAGTACAGAGGTGCCCGTTTGAATTCAAACTAAATCTAGCCACTGTACAGAAACTAAAACAAGGCAATGGGGATGCTTACATTTATAAGTTCATGTGACGTGAAAACTGAGAAGCTTGATAAATAAATGATGGACTGGAATGGAAAGAGGAGGTGAGGGAGTAGTGACATGAACTTTACCTGATTATTATGGAAAGTAGTTGGTTGGAAAGGCCCAGTGCCAACAACTTTTAGGTTAATGTTAGTTCCAGTTTTGTTGATGTAGGGTAGGGGCAGAAAAAAGCTGATATAAAAAAAATCATAATTAGAGGGTCATTCAGTGGACTGCATGATAAGCCTGTAATATGAGACACAGAAGCATAAGCTTATTCTCAACTCTGAAATTTGTATTTCATTCAGCCATGTGCTTAACATCTCTGCTGCTTGAAACATACTGTTAGGTAAGGCTTCATCCCTCCTGTAGGTCAACAGGTCAAACTATGAATGACGGGTTAACGTTAAGGATACTGTGCGAAACCTGTGATTAGAATAAACAAACAGAACTTTCCTCGTGAGGTTTTCAGTCCTTCGGTTTGTGTTGCACAACACACGAACTACACACAGGAAACATGGAAAGCGAATGTGCCGTCTTGGCCACAACTGGGAGCTTATCTAAATTACACAGACTACACAGAGGGATCTCGTCTTTGAGCTTCAGGCACTGATCATGTACACACTGTAAATGGACATATGGGCTAGGACTTTTCTGTCACACAATGATAATCTGTCTGCAGGGGGAGGGAGAGGAAAATCAAAATGAACTAAAGGTAGTAAGCGATTCAAATGAGCAAATAAATTGATAAATAAATATTAAATTAAGATGAATGATTTCACATAGAATGAAAGATATGATTTGTAATCTGAGACTTGATCTTTGACCCCTTGTTTGGTGGTCGCAAGTGGGCACTGAGGAGAAAAGGCCAGTGGCCCTGGGAAAGAAAAAACTCAAAGTGTGCCCAGTTAGGGCCTCACCAGAGCAAACGCACTAGTTCCTCACCTGTAGCAGGGGGCTGGTGGGCCGAGAGACCCGGCAAATCCAGAGAGCTGTCCGACATCACATGCTTCAAGTCTCCACCCATGTCCGACAGCTTCATGTCCAGCTGCACTGACAGTGCGTCCTCCGAGTCGTCCTTCCCCACACTGCTTCCGCCGATGGAAGGGAGGTCCAGGGACTTGACCGAGCCGGAGTCCTCCTTGGCTTGTTTGAAAGCGGCCACCTTATCCACCAGAGTCTTTTCTGAAGCCCCAAGTGCTGTGCAGAATTTCGAGGACTGGAAGTCAGCAAAATCGTCTGTGTCACTCTTTAAGGAGGAGAAAGAGCCACCGCCGCTCTCCTTGTTGTCATCATAGGTGAGACCACCTTCCAAAGACAGCTGTTTAAATGCGTCGTATTTGTCTGAGCTCTGCTGAGGACGCTGCTGTGTGGAGGTCTCCCCCTCTACCAGCATACTGCTCTCAGTTTTTGGTTCTCCACTAGAGCCACGAAATGCCATGAAGTCTGCAAAGTCGTCCTGAGGCGCTGCTGCAGTTCCGCCTGATGTTGAAGCTTGAGCAGACTCAGAGGATGAGCCAAACAATGCAAAGTCACCAAAGTCATCTGTCCCTCCCCCCGGGGGCTTGGCTCCACCAGGTAGGAGCACCAGAGAGGGTGGCACAGACACTGAGCTAAATGTGCTGGGTTTTGTCTCGCTAGATGTAGGAACAGAAGGCGCTATAGAAGAGAAAAGGTCCAGGTCGGCCATGTTTAGTGGGTTTTTGGGCTGAGAAAGTGAGGCTGGCTGCTGTTGTTGTTGTTGTAGAGACTGAGAATTTGGAAAAGCAGAAGGAAAGGAAGGCTGGAAGGTCTTGGTCTGTTCTGAAGGATCTAGAGGAGAGACGCTGTCGGCAGTTTTAAAGTCTGTGAAGCCGTCATCAGCGTTGACAGATTTAAAGTCTGCAAATCCTTCCCCTGCAAACCAAAGAAAACAATTTACAATCATCAAAATATTTAGCGTTGCAGGGTAACATCCAACAAAGAAGCTTCAGGTGCAACATCGATGATTCTGCGATTTTACAAGCCTACAGAAAACCAATCGTATTTTGCTTTTGCTGCATCGTGAACATTCATTGTCAACTTTCAGCCCTATGATCAACTGACTGTATGAAGACACACAAAACACTGTCATCTAGTGACGCCCCCTTCTCACTGCCATGCAAAGAACAATTCACACTGGAACAGAATGTGACAGTTCTGGACAAAAAAAGACCATCTTAACAAGCTGCTTAAATCTTAATACTGTGCCTGGGTCACTGTAGAACTGGAAATGTGCAGCATATCAAACACAGACTGCTATTATGTCAGCTTGTCCATTGTGTTGCCAATGTTGGTCTTTTAATTTAGCAAGTAGACCCCTGGCAAATCTTTTGAGTTACTTAAATTGAGCAGCCAGAACGAGGTGCTGTCAATGACAATTGTTTCTCTCCGTTGTTTACCCCTGTAAAGCAGTTCTGCTTTCCAAGCTAAAAATTCCTTGATTTATTTTCATAAAACTTACAAAACAATGTGCATACTGTACTGTCCATTTAAAATTGACTCTATTCATGGTTTATATTATACTAGATATGTTGGTTTAATTTTATGATTGTGTATTTTAATTCAAATCTAACTAAGACTAAAAGTCTTCATAAAGTGCATCACGACTACGTATATAGTATGTATAGCTATGAATGTTTGCGTGGATAATTTGTTTTGGCTTACAGGATCTGTACGTAAGCACATCTGACATGAGATTAAACAGCACTTTAACATAATAGTCAAATAAATGTGTAAAAACAAGTAAGATCGAAAAATGTGCAACTGACTCAATAACTGGACTAAATATTGAACAGGTTTTTCAGTGTGGCCCTGTGGATAGACTGGCAACCTGTCCTGGGGACATTCAATAATTGTTCAGATGAATTCAAGTTAAGATGGATATTTTTTTGCAAACGGACGTCTACCGTACGTTGTGAGCACTCTAGCAGTACACCGTTCACACTGTTGCTGAAGTTGTCGGAGAGCAGATAACTTATCGGCTAATTAAAGAGATGAAGCCTGACAATGCCAGGGAAAGTTCACCACAAAGAATGACTTACTGGAACTGTAAGAGCTGTCGCCATTGGAAACTGTTCTAATAAAACGGGGATGGAAACATACTGGTATCAACACTGCAGACTTGCATTACAAAATACCATGTCAACATGGAACAATGGTAATATGGCTAATATAAGTAATAAGATTAGTCAGGAATCTAAAACTGCCTTTAATCTAATCAAGATGTGTCTGCCTGCAGGGACCATCTCATGGCCCAGTGTGTCAACAGTGAGGTTTTTTTTTCCTTTTTCAAAAAGGTCAATAGTGCATGTGTCGTTGTGTTGGAAGGGTAGCTGACTTTCTTACCGACTGGTTTCTTTTCAGATGGTTTCTGAAGCTGTCTGAAAACACTGTACTTGTCTTCAATATCTGGGACAGAAAAACAATTGGTAAATGGTATTGATCGACAGTACAGTAAGTATACAACACACTTTACAGGCAGGTTTTTGCCCTAATTCTGTTCATACTGTATTGTTCAAAGACCACAAAAGTGAATTTGTGGGTATTAAAAACATGTTAGTGAAGTGAAAGTTCCTTCAGTACCCATGACAATTAAAGAAAATCTACAGGGATCCATAATAATTCTGTACTTGGTGGAAAAGGAAAGTATCTCTTCCTCTGAATACTTCCATCTGAACCGATGGTTTTGAATCGATCTTTGCTAATTATCTACATGTAACTGTGAAACAGCAGCAGAATGTAATTCAGTGTTGCTTTGTTTGGCTTTACTGTCTCCAATGTTTCCCTGGCAGTAGCATTTCTACAGAGAGCAGACAATGTTCCTAACATACAAATAAATCCTTAACAAGGTATGGCAAGTACCTGAGGCAGGGGGAGTAGGCTCTACAGGCTGATCCACAGACAGTTGTTTGAAGACTGCGTACTTATCAGAGGATATGACGGATGCAGATGAGGAACCAGACAGTGGAGTCAGCATAGCAGGCGCGCTACAGAGACAACAGCAATGACAAAAGTCGGACATCAGGTAGAGTGAATGAAGTATTAGAGTTCAATTAAGCTGGCATTAGTCATTTAATGTGTTATCAGTTTTATACTATAAAAAAAGAGACCAACTGCTAATACAGTCAGAAATTGTCGCAATTTCTTTGCAGAAATCATTTCACTCATTCATTTAGAAAAAATTGTTCAAGGTTAGTATAAGATATTAAAGTCTGTCTCACCGTAAGATCTCCTACAAAGGCAAATAATAAGCACAAATGGGCCAATTTGGGCAGGTAGGTCACACAAAGAGGAATTTCAAATGGGTTGAGCACCACAGATCTAGTGATTCTACAAGTGCTAGACAGCAGCCTTTGCAGAAAAATGTGCAATTAGATCTGCACAGCCTGCTCCACAGTGGCAATCAGACGAAACAGCAAGTGCCATACCCACAAGAGGGCGGGAAGAGCAATCAGCCCACAAATCTAAAGTCAAGTGGCTGAAAGCAAATGACAAGGATTCGTGGAACGACTTCCAAACATGCCTTCTGTCCATCCAACAGGACATCACAACCACCAAGCAGAATATGTTCACATTCTCTATAAGGAAGGAATCCAGCAGTTTGGACTGAAGAGGACCAATTCTAAACAGAGTGACTACCTCTGTTGTGTTACTTTTACCTGTTTTGGTGCTGCTGTGTAGTGATGTTGCTTGGGAAACTTCCCCCTGCCTCCCCCTGGAACTCAGTGAAGGGTTGATCTCCTGCTCCTGCCTTTGGAGCCTCCTGAAAGTCCTGAAAGTCGTCATCATCAGCCTTGGTCACCTGTGTCAGCAAAATGTTAGTAAGACATGGAAAAAATGACAAAACAAGGATTTGGGAAGAGGCTCGACTTTAACAATGACTGTGTCACCTGTGCAGAAGGGAAGCTGGCAATGAAATTAGTGTTTGCGGGTGGTTGAGCCAGTGGTGCAGGCGCCATAGCCATGACTGGTGGCACTGGTGTGGGCATGGCCATGGACACTGGAGGTTGGGTCATTATTGGCGGCTGGTGCTGGGGCATGACGGGGGCCATGGCCATAGCCAGAGCAGGCAGGTTGGCCACAGGTGGAGAGGGGAACTGACTAAGGATTTCCACATTTAGTGCTGGGAGGCCACTCTGAAAGGTAGACAACAGTGAGATGTTATGCAGATATATACTTCAGTGCAGTCAAAGCCACCAGTCCTTCTGAAATACAAAATCACATGTGCATTAATGCAGTGCTAACAACTGGACATGCAATTTAGGAGTATAATCTATAATTTTATTTGTATTACTTTTCTATAAAATATCCAGAAAAGGTGATTTTTACCAAAGAGCAATAGAAACAAACCAGTCATCCTCAGCACTAAGTGAACATTTGTCCCAAATTTGTGGAAATTCTTTAAAGTGTGCTCACAGAAATTAGATGAGATGAACAACGCATGCCACCAGTACAGAAGCATACAAACATACTGTCTAAAAGGTTGTTTTAACATTTTCACAATTTTATTTCCCTCTTAATTCACATTTTGTTTGTCTTGTAAAATAAAAATGCAAGCAGTTTATTACTTTAGGATCACAAAGATAAATATAAATAATTAAAGTCAAGTTCAGCTGAAGAGATGCCAGTGGCAGAGTGAAACTTACTTCCCTTCTCTAAAGAAGACATTTTGTTGTGTGTGTGTGTGTGTTTTTAAAGATTTGCATCACCAAAAGGTGTCTTATTATTCATAGCATTGGAACAGTGGCATGCAGCATTTCGTGCGCTGCCTGCAGATTTGCATCCTCCCAAGGGTGGAGGAGACACGCCGGGCTGACAATGATAAAAAGCCTTCTGCCAAACTTGGATGATGAGGAGTGGTATACTTGGCTTACGGTGCCACACAAGCCCTGGGCTGATGCACTGAACTGTTTCTAGCCATGTCTGTCTAATTTCAGTGTGCAGTTTTGGCACAGATCTGTGCATCCCATAGGGGATGATTAGTGACGCTGTTCGAAGTGGATAATTTATCCTGACTCCAGTGTTTACTGTACCTGTGCCACGCCAATTAGTGCAAGTACAGTATAGAGCTCCTCCTTGGTCAGCATGCCAGGCGTTGTGCGGTTGGCAGATGCCCAGATTTGCCCCAGTGCTTCCCTGGGAAGACCTGACGACATTAATATTGGATAGAGCTTGGCTGTGTCTATCCCTGCAGGAGTCATGGTGAATTCAAGAACCTTCTTGAACATTTCTAAGAAAAGAAAAACAAAAAAAGAGAGATTAACATGGTTCAATTAAACCAATAACCCAATACAATAAAAATCAATACAGGTTGGTGTGTGTGTGTAAAACTACCTGGAACAAGGGTGTCATTGTAAACCCAGGCTGGCAGCATGGTCTGAATGTGCTCTTGTTGCGGGTACACGCCAACACCTACAAGCAGACACACACACAAATACAGCACAGACACGCACATACACACAGACACACAGACACACAAATCCACAGTTAGCTGTTGGAGCAAGAATCCTCGTCCAGGCATACGAACTGCCAAACCTTCTGGCAGCTAAGCCCTGCTCATATCACCGCACTGCACATTATATTCCCATTCGCCAGGCATTTAAATGAATCTTATTACACATCTTGTCAATTCACAATGAAACTTTATATTTCCCACAGTGATTTAGAGGACATAAATACTGACAAACAAATAACAGCAGAAAGGTGTAGAAAAGTAGCATGCACAATCCATCCTTGGACTATATCTGCGCCCCAGTGGCACCCACCAATCCATGCATATTCCTGTTAACACAAAGTAGTTAGCATGCACCAAAACTTTCTCTGTCTGAAAGGGTGTTACACAAAGAAGGAGCAGACGGAAATTTATTGAGTCAGAAGAAAATACCCCAGGACCTCGACAAACACAGTCCATTTCCACAGGGTGTGCAGATTGTGCCAACTGGAGAAGGCCCCTCTAATGAAATCTGGCCTGAAGTAACAAGAGTATGAAGTATACACAAACAGAAGTGAGGACTTGGTGTAGGAAAATGTAAAGACACCAGTGAAGCTATGTAATAATCTCAGAGTGGTAGGAAAGGTCAGTGATTTTATTTAGGTCACCAGTCCAGATCCTGCTATATACCCACTATAACCCAAAGACAAATAACAGATTCAGATCTTGGAAAAGATGCGAAACAATTTTGGCAAGGCTTTGTGTTAATGCTTTGGCAAAACAAGCGAGAGAAGCAGCAGTTATTAGAACTACAAAACAGGAACTTCTCTCACCACTTTTGCTACTGGTCTGAGGGATTGACTCAGCGGCTGATGGAGAGACGCTGGGCACTGCCGCAGGACCTTCAGGAACGTTTTCTGCACTGAAGACAGAACTCAAGCCCTCGGGGGTCACAGCCCAGTTCCTTGCTCTAGTGCTGGGCTGAAACTGTGTTGAAACTTTAGCTCTAGGCCCTATTTCAGCCAAGCTTTGTTTAGTTTTAAAGTTAACTTGGGCTGTGCTATCAGCACTGAGATCGCATGAGGAGAACAGCTTCTCTTCCAGGGAGGGGCCTAAAGGGTAAATGAGGAACATCTTCTTCATAACCAGTTCAACTTTCTCATATCACTATCTAAGTAATAACAATCCAAAACTACATGATTCGAGCAGGTAGAAATACTTACCTTAAAATCACATGCACAAACTGTATAGTATATTTAACCCCTATTAGGGGTTAAATTTGTAAATGAGTAATCTATGAACCTGTGGAGTGATCTTGAGCAAGATGCTAATTGCTAAATTGATAATTTTATGTCTAGATGTAATTCATTCAACTAAGCGATATGTAAAAATATACTGCATACAACGTCATTCTGCTGGGGCTTAAATACATGTCGTGGATATAAAGTAATCTGTTTTTTTACAGGGTAAGCAGATCTTAAGTGCTATTTTAAAAACAGAGCTACAAATCTGTAGCATTTTCTATCTTAAATAGCTGCTAAACAGGAATCCAAAATCCTTGCCACAAGCTAATTTATTATCCCCGTAATGAAGTATGTTATTGAACATTACTTATGCAGCCTGCAATTCTTGAAAAATTCTTAATGAAAAAATCTTTCATTTCCCTCAAATGAACACATTTTGGGTCCAACAGAGATCATACCATAACATTTTGTAATAGTTTTGTTTTAAATACTAAAGCCAAAAATGTCCACTAAGATTAGCAATCGCGAGCAGAGGGGCAAGATGTTGCATTTGTCTGGACAGAAGGTGATGGTTCGTGATGACCTGTCAGTCATGCTCTACAGACTCAGATCACAGAGCAGCTGATCATTGGAGAGATTAGACAGCAGTTGAAACATTAAGCCATGATCTATATATCTGTCAGCTACTACACAGTTGACATTTGTGTTTCCTTTACGCTGAACTAATGTTTCTTAAAGTATTCTGTATCCTTGTTTGCCTGAAAGACTTGAAGACATCTGCTATGCTGGCTCAAACTCTCACACTGTAACACAGCCATGCCTAAGACAGAATCTGGAAATATCTGCCAGTGTCTGTAGTTCAAGCAGTTCTATGTGAACAGATGCATTCTCCAGAGTCATTATAAGTATAAATTATGGAATGGTAGGAGAAGCATCAACAAAGCAGGAGAAAAGTTACCTTGGAATGTAGATTGGGAGCTGGTGTTGACAGCAGAGTGTTGGTTGGTAGGGGGAATGGACACAGATGCAGGGTGGGACTGAGGGAGGGATTGTGAGGAAGGAAATGAAGGTTGGACTTGGGTTTGAGAGGAAAACTGGACATTGGCGGAAGAGAACTCCTTTACAGGACCCTGTACAAAGTCACTAAAATCATCCTCCTCCTCAGGAAAACCTGTCCTGGGGGCAGGCGGTGAAGACTGGACGTGAGACTGAGAAGAAATACTGAAGGTGGAGGAAAAAGATGAAGGGAAAGAAGACGGGGCGTCTATGGACCCCTGAAAATCACTAAACTCGTCATTGTCCTCAGATAATGCTGGGGGGAGGGAGTGAGTGATGACAGACAGGTGTGATGGCGATGACTCTGCAAAAATGAAGAAATAATCATGATGGCAAAACACAGGACACAGATTTCAATGGAGACTGAATTAGGGCTGAAAACAAAACACTTAAATCCTTATTTAGTGTTTTAAAATGTTTAGATCAAGAAACGAAACGTTAACTAACAAATGTTAACTACTGTCACTCAAACGGCCTCATTTAATGAAATAAGCTCAGTCCAAACACAAGTCTAAACTTTGTGGCAATAGAAGCAATAAAGGAATGTCCAACCTTTCCCAGTTATTAAAAGTGACACCTGTTTTGATGTCTAATTCTGAACGATCTTCAGTCCTGTCATTTCTGCTATTTTTGTGTTCTGTCAAATAAAAAAAACTGAAAGGATGACATTCTTGCCTCCCACAGCAGAACAACCAAGACCAGTAGAACCATTTTACTATTACCTAGAAGCCTTAATAAAAAATTTAATGTAAAATAACTAAGACATATTTTGTGAATTGTGTTAAGCAATTACATCTGCTCTACAGCATTACTGCGGCCTCTGTTTATAACTCAGAATTAATGTTAACGCATTTGTGACTAAAATGCATAGAAATAAGTTAAGCGAGGCTTATCTACAATTGAAAGACACTAGCAAAAGTTCAGAAAGTGGAAACAGAGGGAAAAGAGTAAAGAAAATGCAAAACCACCACGAATCAGTGAACTTAGTGGCAGTTGTGGAGACAAACCGAGAGACAGAGAAAATAATAAAATAAAATGATGCTTCTGAAAAAAGAAATCCTATGTTTCGTCAGTTTGGTTGGCAGCTGGGCAGCCATCATGTTGACCTCTATCAGGTTATCAGCAGATCTGGTGATGAGGACAAACAACAAGAAGAATCCAAGTCAAGCTACCTGGCTTCTTGGTCTGTGATGATGGAGTGGGGTGCATCTTTGCATCTCTGCTGAAGCCGTCTAGGTTGCCTTTAATGGCCTCCAAGGCGTCATCACGGCTCTTTTCCCCTGTCTAAATACAACATAATCAAGAGTCAAGAGTGTTAGAAAAACAAGCAGAGGACAGATTGTGGAGAGAGACTCACCTTGGGTTTGACGCTGCTGAGCAGCCGTAGCTTCTGTTTCTGCTCCTCAAACTGTCTTCTTTTCCTGTCCTCCTCCAGCATCTTCTGCTGCTGCTCTAGACGTTTTCTGTAGGGACAGAAACGTAGAAACAAGTACAACACGCCCATATAATCGTTCATAATATTGTATGGGTGCAATGAACAGGACAGTTAGAAATACAGTAGATTGTGCTAAATGTTCCATGCAAGCAGACGTAAATAAGGGAAAAGGATGTTTGTGTAAAGATGTCTTACTGGTGCTCCTCAGCCATTTGTTTCTGCAAGTCAGCAGTGTACTGTGGTCCTGAAGGTCTCATACCCATAAATTGTGGCTGACCCAAAAACTGCATCCCAGGATTCTGCATTCCAATCGCCATTCCAGCCTGTAGACCCACAAACAAAACATCTGTCAAAGGTCTTTTGCCATTCTTTCAGACGCACTCCATTATACAGTATGTAAATCCATTCACTACAAATGCAGTGTGGTTCACCGGATTTTTAAAACTACTAGTGACTGGATTCATTGTAAAGCAAACATGAAGCAGAGTCCCCACTTGAGTGAAATCTGTTTAAGTCAGCGCAGCAGCGTGTCAGGATCTAATCTGAACAAACACAGTCCACCATTAAAACCGATACGCACCTGCATAGGCATGGCTCCAGGGGGCATCTGTCCCCCAAAGTTCATTCCCATCATGCCCTGCATGTTTGGCTGCATGACTGGAACCATAGGGAAACTCTGCTGTTGCTGCTGCTGCTGCTGCTGCTGCTGCATAGGTACCATGCCTGTACACAGAAACATTGGCATAATGAGGTAATATACTGTAGACATAGTAGAGAAATACATATTACACTACTATTTGATGAATGGTACAAAGACAAAAAGTTAATATAAGTCTTGTTTCTGTAAAAACCCTTGAGTGGCCATAGTTTAGTATTGCAAATCGATTTCCTGGCTAAGAAAAAGGACAAGCACAGCATCAACAGGGTCCTTTTATTTATTTTTTTTCAGGTGACTAGTGTGACAGCCTGGAGCTAAGTGAAGGGTATAACAAAATTAAAACGTGTGTCATGTTTGCTCTCACAGATGCTGCGCAAGCTGACAGCCAGAGTTGACCATGATCCATCATGTCAGAACTCGACAGGGCTGAATAAACAGCTTGTTTAGAGAGAGACGCAGACATTCTAAGTTGATCGAGTCTACAGTGTGAAATGCTGAGTGAATCACCTTGTGGTGGTCCCAAGCCGCCTCCTACAGGATACATAAAACTAAAGGAGAAAAAAATACAGTTTGTGAGAGTCTAATGAAATGGACAATGATGTGTGACCTTTCTATCTGAACTGATGATGCAAGATACAGAATCAGCATACATTTCCTCTAAAGTTCACATCAACCAAAGGTGAAACAACAAAATTATCATAGGTCATAATAAAATCATGAAATACAGCTAGCATAATATGTTTACATGTCTGTTGTTTGTATTCACATATGAATACACATCATTCACAACATCAGCCGTTATAGAATACATTTAATTAGTTGTTTTGTTTTAGATAATACCTGCTTAATGCAAAACTCGAATTACAAAATTATGGTTGTACAGTATGTCAAAACTGTAGTTTCAGACGCAGAAACAGACATTCATGAAATAATAAGGAGATATCTCAGAAGGCAGGCCAAGACGCTCCCTCAGCAGAGCCAACCCACACATGCTTTCAGCTATTTATCCTAGAACATATTACAGCTCAGTTCCTCAGGCAAGAACTGAAAAACAGGATAAACACTCAGTCTGCCCTCTGCTACCAGAGACCGAGTTAAATTTGACAGCGGAGAATTTGGATTTTCTATGATTTTCTTCATTTCAGCGCTATGTATTATTATTTCTTGATATGATAATACTTCTTACATTACCTGCCATTCTTTATACGGGGATATTAATTGATTAAGCAGTTATTGGGTCAATGATTTAGGTAATTGATCTTATCAGTTATATGTAAGGCATAAATACTGAAATGATGCTAAATGGTTATTAATTCTTAGATAAATTAATCTCTTAGATAAATTAATAATAAAATTAATTAATTGTTGCTTTTCACCTAAAGATTGTTTCTGATTAATTGGGTTAAAAATAAAATGTACTATTCATACTGTCACTATTTTCCTTGAAAAGTAATAGACTTGCCAGTCATCAATTTTTGTTATCCTTCAGAGTTATGTCGTACAACAGGGTTTTAACTTCAGTGACGATGCTTGACTTAAGGCTTTCCGATTTTCACATCTGCTACCCTGTAAGACTTACAGCTTAAAAAGCTTTTATAGGAAGGCCGCAGCACTGCTGCTCACAGCAAACAGATTAACATGACAGGAGATAAGCAGTGGATGATCGACTGGCCACTGCCTTGTAAAAAGGTCTGTAATCATCCAACAGTTCTGAAAGATGGGGCACAGATGGCAAGTCAGGAGTTTCAGTGACTGTCATTGTCGTCATGGTACAACTACATTTATTGTTCTATTTAACTAAAAATCTAATTGTATGTAATTAAATCAATATTTTATAAGATGGATTCTAAATAAATTACTGTAGATAATTACAATATTTGAGTTACCACAATGTTATGGATCCTTCACAGTCAGAATTTAATGGAACAGCATGGCTTTTTTAAACATACTCGAATTGGAACATCTGGGAATTAATTGGGAGATTAATTATTGAAAGACTAAAACTGTAAAGAGGTACGAACAAACTAGATTTTGAGACAATAAGTAAATTGCTGATACAACTGTCGTACAGTACTTGTATTGGCATCTTGTACTGGCACATCTCTTTCAGTCAAAACAATGAGGCAAAGTTTATTCCCCCTCAACATACAGTACAATGTTGACAGATCGGAAATTTAATAGCTTTGAATCAGAAATACGCAAAATGACAAGCCTGTGAAATGTACTCGAGTTACCCTGAAGTGTTCACATTACACAAGTTCTTCATCATGACACTGATCTATAGTGCTTTGGTTTCACCTGCCGGATCAGTTTTACCTGGTTACTGGAGATGCCTAAAGCCAGAGCATGTTTATTATTCAAGCTGCTCAGCCTCAATTTATAAATAAATCATGAGGTTTGTTTTACTCTGCTCAACATTTACAACCACTTACTGAATAAAGATATGGAAAATACATATGACAGTGCTCATGATGTGCTTCAATGGACATGTCACTCACTTAACATTAGGTAAAAGGAACCTGGCTGAAAAATTAGCGTCGATCCAGCTTTTGTCTTTAAATAGAAACATCTTAATTAACGTAGCAGCCTTCTGCAGCATCTTCATGGCCCTTGTGCTTCACTTTTCAATTGCTTTCAATTTGATACTAACTAGTCCAAGAAATCCGAGCTACATTAAGGTAGAGGTCAAGGTTGATCGGGCCAGATGTTGACAGTTGTTGACATCAGCCGTCCACAGGCCTGTCTAGTGCTACTGTAGCTCTTTCTGTCATTGCTACAGACAACGACAGGGATATTCATTTCTACAATCAACGTGTTACATCGATGTTTGTATAAGTTTGTATAAGGCTTCTATATAACTGTTACAGAAAACACTATGTGTACATGCCTTTGATATATACGTGAATATACTGTTTAAACACTGTGACAGGATAGCAGCAGAACCAGCTGGCTATCGTTAGCTTCCTCACTAACCTAGCCTTAGCTGTGACACCTGACAACCAGCCATCTCATCTCATCACCCTGCCTCGACAACGAAAGTAGCGTTTTAGGGCCGTCCTCACGGCACTTTAGAACTGGAGCTGTGAGGCTAAGAGACTTTCAGAAGTGGGTGCGCCACCAAAAAACATTATTCTAGAAGAGAGTTGACTGTAAAAGGCTAAAATACCTGCCGCCTCCTCCAGATCCTGGCCGAAGCGCCATCTTGATAACAGTAGTCACTAGTTGGGTGATGACGTCGACTGTGACGCAGATAGTGAGGACTGGTTTGCCCTGAGTTTAGCCTCTCAGGCGCAAAGTCGTATTTTCAGTCAGGCGCTGTTTCGATTCGAGTGGAAATATTATGCTCGATGATACTCATATAATACTTGCAGGAAATACTCAAAATCAAAATCTTTACTTAAATAAAGTAGCAACAGCACACATCGAGGAAATAGCCCGTTGTTCCCAGAACGTCTAGTGTGTTGCTTCTCTTTCAAACTGCGTCGATGATTAGATCTCCTAGTTTTAAATGTTTTTAAGTAAAAAGAAATAAACAACTGAACAAATTCTTCAAACAAATCCGGCCAATTGCTGCAATAAAGATAACTACCAGCAGGGGGAAGTGTTTACCACGTTTGTTTCATTCAAAGACGTTTTTATTGTCTATTCTGTGCGAGACAGGTATTTAAGAATCGAGATACTGTTTCTCTCTCACCTCAGTATGAATGTCATGCAATTTAAGAAATAAAACAAAAATAAAGATAAAGAACTGAAATGAAAATAAATAAGAATTAATTATAAACTTGGTCAATATAAAACAAGACATGTATGAAGTGTAAAAACAATACAAAATAACATATACTACAGGGATAAACTATTGAATAGTAATATTCATGCTAACAATTATATTCAATTCAACTTTATTTATATAGCGCCAATTCACAACAATAGTTATCTCAAGGCACTTTACAAGTAAGGTTTAAGACCTTACACAACTAAACCCAACAAATCCCACATAGAGCAAGCTTTTAATTTTAGCCAATTAATAAATGGAGGAAGAGACCTCCAGCAGACCCAGGCTCAATGTGGCGGCCATCTGCACTGACCGGTTAGGGTGAAGGGATAGAGAGGAGAGAAAAGAACACAACAAAAAGTAGCAACAGACACAGGCAAGATGGTTGGACCAGCAACTGAACACTGAACGCTGTCTGACGATACCTGTAGATGAGGACAGAGAGAGAGAGAAACCGAAAGGGAGAAGCACAACTATGAGAGAAATAGAAACAAAGTTAGTCACATGTGGACATGGTGGCATGTTAGTGGATAGAATAAATAGAAAAACAGAGGAGCTCAGTGTTTGAAGGAGGTCTTCTAGCATCTAAGCCTATAGCAGCTTAACCCTTGTGAAGCCTTCGAGGGGTCAAAACAACCCCACTGTAAAATAGGGGGCGCCAAAGCTCAAAAACACACACAAGGGTTGAATAAAACATCCTTCGTGTATGTTATATCAAAGCAATGAACACGTGTGGGTCTTCTGATGAATAAATTCATCCAAACGTTCATCTAGATAAAGTGTGTTGTGATTTATAGTCTGTCTGCGGGTGTTGTATCCAACCCTTGTGTGTGTATTTTTCATTTTGACTCATGGAAGGCTGCATGAGGGTTAAATAAGAGATGGTTCTGGTCACTCAGAGCCATCTCTAACTATGCGTTTTGTCAAAAAGGAAGGTTTTAAACCTAGTTTTATAAGCAGAGAACAGTAGTAACAGCAATATGATAGTTGTGCAGGTGGTTGCAATGTACGACACTGCAAAAAAACTATTTTTTTCTTAAAAAAGGATGTATGACTCTACACGTTTTAATATAATTTGTCGTGATGTGCTGCAATAGGTCCCAGCACACCCCACAACCTTTACAAGGAGAAGCAGTTTAAATAAGGGCGCACACAGTTTTTTATTTATCCATGTCGAGTCTTTTTTCAATAGCATGAAGAGTCTTTATTGCTAAGATTTAGTTCTTTAATTAAAAGTAAATTTTACATTTTTGATTCATAGGACAGATATCAGCAGGGTAACAGGTGCAAAGGTCAAATGTACAGTATATTATGACATTTATTATGGTAAATTATCCACTACTACTACTACCACTACTATACTTCTACTACTACTACTACTATGCTACCACTACTACACTACTACTACTACTATTACTACTACTGCTACTACTACTGCTACTACTACTACTACTACTATTACTACTACTGCTACTACTACTACTACTACTATACTACTACCACCACTATACTACTACTACTACTACTACTATACTACTACTACTGCTGTATGTAGTATGTTCAGTGGTGATCTTACAGTTTGCTGGACCCCAGGTAAACATTCATAAAGACCCACAGAGAGACACTACAAGTATAAACAACACAATAAAACAACACAACACATGTAGCAGCAATACAACTTTATTCATTTAAGGTTAAAGGACTGTACTACTACTCCTACACTACTACTACTACTACTACGTACCAGGACGTGTGCTGAGGGATTGTGCAGACCAGCTGACTGAAGTCTTCACAAAGATCTTCAACCAATCCTTGCCACAGTCCACTGTCCCACCCTGCCTGAAATCCTCCAACATAGTCCCCCTGCCCAAGAAGCTCCAAATCTCCAGCCTCAACAACTACAGATCAGTGGAACTCACCCCAGTCATGATGAAATGCTTTGAAAAACTGGTCCGTAGTCACATCACAGCAAGCCTGCCCTCATAACTCGACCCACACCAGTTTGCTTACAGAGCGAACCGATCCACAGAGGACGCCATAGCAACAGCACTACATGCTGCACAGCCACACCTGGAGCAGCAGGGGAGCCATGTGCGGATGCTCTTTGTGGATTACAGCTCGGTATTCAACACCATCCTCCCACACAAGCTGATGGCCAAGCTGGAGGACCTGGGGCTCCCACATTCAACCTGCATGTGTATCAGCAGCTTCCTCTCTGGTCGCAGACAGAGAGTCAGAGTGGGCCATCACACATGCATAGCTCTAAGCCTCAGCACCGGCTCCCCCCAGGGCTGTGTGCTGAGTCTGCTGCTCTACTCCCTCTACACACACGACTGCACCTCTGTCCACCACAGCAACACCATTGTAAAGTTTGCGGACGACACTACAGTGGTGGGGCTCATTTCTGACCGGGACAAGTCTGCCTACAGAGATGAGGTGGAGCAGCTGTCACCATGGTGTTCAACCAACAACCTTCTGCTCAACACTTCAAGAACCAAAGAACTCATAATAGACTACAGGAGGAAAAAAGATGCTTCCTGGGAGTGCACATTGAGGAGAGCCTGTCCTGGAGCGCAAACACCTCTGAGCTGCTGAAAGAGGCCCAGCAGAGACTGTACTTCCTGATACTCAGGAAGAGTAACATCACGCAAAGACTGTTGGTGTCCTTCTACCGAGCCACCATAGAAAGTATTCTAACTCACTGCATATGCATTTAGTTCACCAGCTGCACAGTGGGTCAGAGGAAAGTGCTCCAAGGGGTCGTCAACACCGCTCAGAAGATTGTTGGCTGCCCTCTCCCTACGCTGGAAAACCTACACAGCTTCTATTGCCTCAGAAAAGCACATTATAAAAGACACTTCACCCCCTGTTTGAACTGTTGCCTTCAGGCAGTTGGTACAGACTATATAAAGCGAGGACAAACTGACTCAAGCACAGTTTTTACCCAACTGCAATAACCGCTCTGAATGCTGCTAAAAATAATGCACAAATCTAACCTCAAAATCTGTAGTTGGACAAATGCAATGGTTGATGTATGTGTGGGGCTTTAGGTGTATTTATTCTTATTTAATTTGTGTTTTAGTAATTTACTATTACTATTATTTTGACTTTTTATGAATGCAGCACTTTTTTTATGAATGAGAGCACTTTTTGCTGTACGTAACAATGATATTAAAGATCTATTCTATTCTATTCTATTCTATTCTATTCTATTCTATTCTATTCTATTCTATTCTATTCTATTCTATTCTATTCTACTACTACTACTACTACTACAACTATACTACTAGTACTAATACTAATACTACTACTATTCTACTAATACTACAACTACTATTACTTTTACTACTACTACTACTACAACTATACTACTAGTACTAATACTAATACTACTACTACTACTTTTACTGCTACTACTGCTGTATGTAGTATGTTGTGTACCTGGACCCCAGGTAAACATTCATGAAGACCCACAGAGCAACACTATGAACAACACAATAAAACAACACAGCACAATGCAACTTTATTCATTCAAGGTCCAGTAGACCTGAGTCTTGTTGTATAACATGTTAGATTAACAGTTGTTAGAATCTTGCTAGTTAAGACAAATGCGCTCCCTGTTGGTGTAAACACATCCAACCTGTGTCAACTGGACAGAGTCATACAAGCCAGACAGATCAAAGTCTGTCAAAGGTATCTAGCTATCTATCAAAGGAGATTACCGCAACATTATAGCTCCTGGTGAAGTCAATGTCCTGTTTATTTGCCTGAAGCAGCTTTAATTAATAAATAAGTCATATATTCTGTATGTGAACCTGAGGTGAACTTTACTGATCCCTTTCCTTTCATCACAACCATCTTATAATATGGTCCAGTCTGTTTTCATCATCATCGTTACTGAGTGCATATTGTAACTGTCTTCTTTCAACCACTGATTGTTGATAGTTTAATTCTGACAGTAATGATCCGCTGTCTCTCCTTAGTCCGGACTCCACTGATGGTCACAGTTTGATCTACTACTGATCTACTTCCAAACATCAACATTTGCACTTGTAAAATTGATGGTGACTGTTTCTCCAACTCCCACTGGTCCAGGTTGAGGTCACTATGCACCAACCTCCAAACTCTGAGCACACAGAGACAACAATTACAATAGAGGATTTCTGTGGCTTCTGTGTGTCATGACAGACAGCTGTCAGTCATCTAGTCATTTCTCCCAGAGCACTGGAGCTCTGGCTGCTGATGCGAAGTACAGTGCTCCAGCCAGCTTAGGCGCTAGTACTTTGGACTTGAATTCGATTTTCCTGCCTCGGCTCACTTTCATGTCGGGCCTCAGCTGGTGGACTGCATTCTTTCATTGTGTTATGTGGGTAGGTACTGGCCCTTGTCTGCTTGTTAGGCGCTAGTGCGTGTTCCCTGTTTGCCGTTCACCTGTTTGCGTTTGATATCATGTCTAGCCTGACCAACCAGTGTCTTTCTGCTAGTTTGCAGGTTTGTGACAGAGTGAACCTGGACTTGGATCGCACATGGTAAACCCATTTGACTGACCAGTGGAAAAAAATTTAGACTACCCCTATAAGCTGACTGTCTTATTCTATTAGAAGCCATGTCATTCTCCCCTGGACCTTTTCAGAGATTAAAATCTGCAAGATGGGAAAATTAAAACAAAGCAAAACACTATGTCACAAAAAAGAAACAACACTTGGAAAGAGTTCATAAAACACGTTTCAAACACAGATTTGCAATACAGAAAAGATTTCAAATTCAAATCTTATTTTTACTAGCTTGTGTTGTATTTTTAACATCTAGTTTTCAAATGTTTGTTTGAAAAATACATTTTTAATCATTCAAACTTCTAGGCTGGTGTAAGCCGAATTTCACCCCACGGGCAGTTGGGATGACACTTTATGACACATGAATGGACATACAGTAGGAAGGGCTGCTTGAACAGTGATGTTCTTGAGTGAGAAAGAATTTTACCTCTTCCAGATGACATCAGCTGGCGGAATTCTTTTAGTTTAATCATCTGGTTCTTTACTTCACAGAGCCTATAATATTGTCTAAAATTATAGTATCTAAACTGAAAACTGCTCCAAATGAATTCAGACAGAAAGGTTTTAATAAAAGCAGCAAGATAGCCTTACACCTTAAGCACCTGTTTATACGATTTAGCTAATTTATCTATGTTCTAGTTGTGATCTTGAATAAAAAAAGGTGGCATTGACGAAGAGCATTTTATTTCCGTCTGACCGTTCTAGAAGGTTTATTGTGTAGTATATGTGTAGTTTTTCTTTTACACATTTCTAAGAGAAGCTGGACAGATAATCACCAACAGTGTGGGGTTGATTAGTTTATATGACTCATTAGGAATGTTTGGATCATTTCTCCTGCTCTTTATTGCTTCTATTGAGACACTCTTACAGTACAATTGAAATGCCAATAGGGGCCTCTTCAATCTCTTGTCCCCTCCTCTTTGCTGTGTCAATTCACAAGCCTCTGACAGCGGAGCGGGGCTCCCTTCCTGCTGTGTGTCCATTTGAAGGTTGGATCTGGACTGGCTGTAGGTATCCACTCCCCACCAGTAGGACATCCAGCAGGAGAGGTAACCATTAACCCAAGTCCCATTCTAGTCATCCCAGCACTCCTCATAAATTATTAACCCATCCTGCATCAGACTGGTGACAGCATCAGCATGACAACATCAATGTATCGGGATTCCTGTGAATCAGGATTCTACAGAATCCAGATGAGATGACATCTTGAATCTGGATCTTCACCAGCGGGATTCTTGTAGTTTTAGTCTGCTCATCAGCAAATATGATGAATGTAAATTCAGAGCCCCGCATCTCTTACGTTCTAATTACTGTGGACTGATCCTTTTTTATACTTTGCAATTTTTGATTTCGTTCAGTTAAATGCCACAAAGAAGGCTTCATTTCCAAGTATTTACCTCAATGCATTTTCTCCTTTTGCATATTTTAAATGAACACAAAACTGTGAATGGTAATAATCAGAATAGGACAGTATCTAAAGATCAAAAGCCACCTCTATTTCCAGCCAAGCTGTCACTGTAGGTGGTACTGGTGGAGATGTACGGTGAAGGATCCTGATTGTTACTACAGAGGCCCGACTGATCTCCATGATTGTGCAAGGGCCCAGCAGTGACCTCCTTGATCGGGGATTCTGATGGAAGACTCCTGTCAGAGAAGCCCCATACATGTGTATGTGTTTCTCCATAGAAAGGTCGAAGTAAACTCTGGTGTCAGTGACCAATTAGCTTGGGCAGAGAGTGGCCTCCTGACCCTTGACCCCTGCTGGGTAGTCTTATCCATTAACCCCTTGGGCCTCAGCTGGAGTTGATGTAGTATCCTTTCTTCTGATGCTGCTCAACACACAGCTGCATTCACCCAGCAGCTTCCACTTTCTGTTCCTTTGTCCTATTTTTCTTGTGCATCAGCTCACTTCTAACGTTGACCCCTTGTGCCCTCGGCTGCATTGACTCTGTTGGCCAACTTTCATCAGGGCAATAGACACAGAGCTCCTGCTAGAACAAACACTGAGAATCTCCTGCAGTAAGTAACTAAGTAAGTAAGTAAGTTGTGTAAGATTTATTATGTGTGCTATGTGTGCATTTGTGATCGTATCAGATGCGGTCAGATTTAAACTCCTTTCAGTTATGGGTGAAAGAACAACAGTCAACTTACACCAATGTTACACCAACATTTTCTGACCAACATTTGCCTAGAAAATATTTTGTGAATCATGTTTGGCCATAGTTGGGCAGCGTCAGTCCTGACCTTCCCTGTCACGCTCTCCTGCCTGGGAGTCATGCCATTCCCTCTCACAGGAGGTAAAGGGAGAGTCTCTGATCCGAGCAATTTGTTCTTTGATCAGATGCTGGACCTATTTCTGTGCTGTGGAGGAGGCAATGATTATCTAGTAAAACTGAATCGGTACCATCCTGAAGAGCGTTTGAGCTTTTTTATGAAATGTCATCTGCCTGGAAGATGACAGGTGTCCAGATATTGGACAGATTTAGGCTTTGACTCATTTCATTTTCTTTTACATGCAGCATAGAAATGTAGTGGTAATGGTAGTCCAAAGGTTTTTTCACTATTCATCATCACTCCTCACAATTGCACATTAGACAGGACTACATTTCTGTAGCTTTATCTTCCTTGTGAAAATTCATTGGCACAACAATATAACATAATTCAACTTCAAAATGGATTTTAGTTTTTTATTCAGATCCTAATCTGCAGATGAATTCAATTAGATGTTTAGAGAGTGTTGTTTCAAACTCTAACAAATGCTAATTAACTTCCGAGTATTTAGTTTCTTTTTGGGAAAGGATTAAAAAAGACATGGTCAGATCTTTAGAGGCTTCCTGGGTCTGAATATCAAAGGTCTCATTGAAACCCAAATTGAGCAACATCAGTGGATTACAAGGCTTCCCCAGCAGGGCTCCATGAGGGGAGCATGAGGTCAACACAGGTTAAGAGTGGATGAGTAAAATAAACTTAACAGAGTTAGGTTCAACTAATTTATGTGCATACCTTTATTTGATGTTTTGAATGTATATAATGTTCTATCTATCTATCTATCTATCTATCTATCTATCTATCTATCTATCTATCTATCTATCTATCTATCTATCTATCTATCTATCTATCTATCTATCTATCTATCTATCTATCTATCTATCTATCTATCTATCTATCTATCTATCTATCTATCTATCTATCTATATTGCAAACAAGACACAACCATTTATTCATATTAGAAAAAACTTTACTTGAAATGTCAATATTTTCTCAGAAAGTATAAATAATGATTTATGATTGATTTCAATTTTATACAAAAATAATACATAGGAGGAAAAAATCATGTCCTTCCACACCAGTATGAGTGCCCTCTTATCAGATGGCAGTAGATGTGCCTATAACAGTCACAAACCAACCAACAAAATAATAACAATATAATGACCTAATATTGAGGAGGAGACTGGATGTGCCACACATATGATATGGAGGGTTGTCCAGATGTTTCTTTTGTGTGTGTGTGTGTGTGTGTTTTCATTGCAGTGAAGATAATCTTGCCAAATGTGGTCCCTTCACTGTACAGTAGTTCACTACGCTGCTCTTTGCCCACCACAGCTGCTTCTCAGTCTTCGCAGATTCCTGCATGATCACAGCAGCTGCTGTTACAACATCGCGCTCTTTCGTGTTGCCCTCCTTCTCGAAATACCAGACTATGGTGAATGTTTTGTTTCTGAATACTTGTCAATATTTGCATTCAGCACTGGAGGATGGAAGGGGAGGTGGCTTATAATGAGGAGTTATTAACAACATTTGTCCGTTTGGTGTCTTCTTGCTCCTCGCAGGATGTGGAAGAGGGAGGGCTGGAAGGGGAGGAGAGGTTCCATTCCAAAAATTCACCTGAATCTGTGTGCAAACAACACTCAGAGGCTTTCCATGTAGGGGAAGGGCCACTTTTAAAGTGTGAGTCATGTCTCCCCCACAGCGCAAGACTAGCTTTGTAGATATGGCAGGCCAGTGTTTGAGACATGGTGACGAATAGAAGTTGTACCTATATGCACACATCCATCCATCTGCTTGTGTCATTTTACAGGCAGCTATATAAACAGCAATTCTAGCATATTATCATTGTTGATGACTTTGCTGTTAGTGCATTTTCATTTCCAGTCTCACGTGTTCTACGCAGAATCCAGTTACACAAAGCAATTGCAAACAGTTATAGACATATTGCATAGTCCTTTCAAGATTGTCAGAATCTTTTCAATCACAGTATACACATTGAACTCAAAACAAATCCCTCGCCTTACGGCAGAGATTCACCACCTGCACTCAAAACAGTACAGTAAACTGAGTGTGAAATAATAACATGGAAGACTCCTTGAAAGCCCATTAAGTCAATTTCATGCATGAGATCAGTACAAGTTATTGCGATTGTCAAATGGTTCTGCTCACACACAAAGCCGTCTGGGGCACCACATGTGAGTGAATAGTCTTTGGTGAGTCCGTCAGCCTTCACAGAAGCTGCATAGTGGCTCCTGTGTGTTTATAATATGTTGCATCCAACATCACAGCCTTCTCTCAGGTCTATGCCGTTCATAAACTGTTTATGTTGTCTGGGTTTTGTTCCTTCGTTATGTCACGTCACAAAAAGGGAGAATGAGATGATAAAAAGAATGAATGTACTTGTTTTTATAAATGGGGCACGAAAAACCAAATACTGTTTTTAAAGACTGCGAAAAAATTATACATCCTGGTTGATCATGTGTGTACGACAGAGGGGAGTCCAGTTTCTTCCGGTGCAGGGAGTTTGTTTTCTTTTCCCCTTCTTTGTCCTCATTTCTAACGCCTGGCTCACCGTTGTCGCTCCTCTTGTTTTGTTGACTGACTCATCATCCAGCGCGCTGTTGCCGGGTTTTAAACGTTGTCATGGTTACCACAGTAAAAGGATGGAAAAATTCGCTCCAGTTGCTGGGCACCGAGGAAGTCAGGTGGACGCTCTCACCAGGCTTGAAGAGGACACTGAAAAAAGAGCAGGAGGGAAGTGTCAGACTAAATTGGCCATAAAAACTCTGTCCAGTGACACAGGCATACATGTGTGGTATAAAATGTGTATAAGGGTTTTACAATACACAGCAAATACCAACGATGAAAACAACAAAAAAGCACACTTATTTAGGTACTCTATATGCTTTATGCTATTATACCCATATGTAAGGCTGCAATAAATAGTTTGAAAACTGATTACTCTTGCAACAATTTTCTCTGAGTAATCAGTTACTCAGTCTGGCAGTTCAGCAATATTGCATTAATTGTATAACTGCATTTAGGAAGCTGAATCTCGGAAACTTTTTTCTTCAAAAACCACAATAAACTGTTATTTGATTGCTTATTTTGCAGCTAACGTATTGGCTCAAAACTGGAATTGCTTTACTTCTTACTGGAATACGTTTATTTAATTACCTTGACTTACTACTTTAAATACAAATGCATGAATGCAAGGAATATGACACACTTTCAATTATTCAGAGAGTTTCAGTTGCAACGTAAAATCCACAACTTAAAGCAACCAATAAACCCAACATGTTTGCAGTAGACGTGATGGGTAACTAGGTGTTTTTGTGAGAGTTTTTTTTTTAAATAAAAGACATATACAGTATAAATGCATATCTTGTATGGCGTAATATTATTATGTGATATAAGTAACGAGAAGATTTCTTCTGCCACTGTTAAATCGCCCAGGCATCACCTTGTCTTGTTTACACTCTAATGATGTCTTTATGTCTCAGTTTTTTCCCTTCCTTTACCTACAGGGGTGGAGGCAGGTGACCCTGGTGTGGCCCTGCAGCCAGCAAACAGCTTCACCTGATAAAGCTGACCTGCAGCTACAACCTAAACAGAATCAGTTATAATGGAAGGTTCTTGGTAAACACTGAGTGCTATAAAGCCTGAGTGCGCTGGTCATATCAAGAGAAGAATCCTGATAAGAAAATCCCCAGGAGATCCTGTTAGCTAATTGTTCACTCCAGAAACGGGTTTGCTAAATCCCACAGGGCGTGATAGTAGTGTACAAAAATAAAAAATGAAGTCAATGTCATTACTTGACTGTTGTGAAAAGTGATTTTATAATATTGATCATACTGAGTCAGTAATTGTTGTCTCAATAAAATAAAACCTTTACTTTAATTAATGATGATTTATTTCACTGAATTGAAATGTAAAAAAACTGGCATGTGTTACTTGGTATATTAAAATGGCTTTAAATCAGAATTTTCAGATTAAACTGAAGATAGTTTTACACTGTTGACTGTGAATTGTCACTACTCCCTACGAAAAAAATACCCCAAAAAGTCAAAATGTGTCCTCCAGCCTCTAAGATATTTGTGTTTCGTGCACACTACCATGCTCTGAGTTATCACCCCATCAACCTATCAGCCAGTCAGTAGCAGTAACAGGTACATGTGCTCTGTTGCAGCGTGGGAAATTGAGCGTGTGAAAACACCACAGACACAAACATTTCAGGCTGGAGCGATCACCATGAGCAGGGAGAAGTAGGAAAGAGGAAGAGGTAATTACCCAAAAAAAAAAAAAAACTCCCCACCCCCCCACCTGGCTCATCTCATCTCCAGCCTCACTGTAGCATGGAGGGAAAGTAGCAGGACGCAGGGCCTGAGAGCTTTGATCAACATCGAGGCTCATTTCCTCACCGCAGCGGTTAACTCTTTCCAGAGTAAAGTGAAAGGAGGGAGCCGTAATCAAGACGCGTTCAGGGTGAAAGAACATGTGATTGATTGAAGGTTGAAGAGGAAATAGGAATTTGGAGGAGTGTGCTATCCACATATCTGTCTTGTCTATTAGTGTGGATTCAAATAACAACCAATAAATATTAGCACTGTTCCCAAGTGATAAGAATGTGCACAGCTACTTATCTTGATGCCTTTGCTCATTTTATAACTATATGACTGATCATGACTGAATAAAGTTGTATTTACCCAGGAGAGACCCCCAAGTTGCACCATCTTGTTTACAGGAGCATCCTAATGTGACAGGAATTAAATAAGTCAACACACGATCATAACACACACACTTCTCCCCTGCCGTTAAAGTAGTTCCTACAGTTACTGTGCTTCGATTGTGCCGCTTCTCTCAGTCAGAGCGCTGTGAGGCTGTCAGGGTGATTTGAGTGTGTGTCACTTTACAGGAGAGGCCGCAGAAAATGTATTCACGCACA
Source organism: Macropodus opercularis (assembly GCA_030770545.1). Taxonomy (NCBI): domain Eukaryota; kingdom Metazoa; phylum Chordata; class Actinopteri; order Anabantiformes; family Osphronemidae; genus Macropodus; species Macropodus opercularis. The sequence goes on from CM061110.1 coordinate 3,825,259, forward strand.
GATTTACAACCCCATCACATTTAACTCCAATGCTCATACAAATAACCCCGTAATAACTAGTTGGACTAAAATCTACAGTGACGAGCTGATTGAAGTGAGAAGCTGTGTATTAACTGCAGCTAGTGAGATGTGACGTGATGTGACGTGATCAAGACTCACCGTCTTGCTCGCGGACATGGAACTGAGGGTGCTGATGCTGTTGGCGTCTGTGACCACCATGGCTGATGGGAAACGTGACGGATGAGAATATTGTGGGGGCTCCTGTTTGTGAGGGTACACTGCAAAAGAAAATACATAACACTATTTTTCTACAAGAATCAAATCACATATCGTCATATAAAACAGTATAAATGTGTTACTGACTGTGCGAATGTGTGACGGTAGCCATGAAAGGCTGCTGGCTCATGTGACTGGGAGACTGCTGCATCAGACTCTGATGGTGGGGACTGTGGAGCTGCTGGGAGAACTGCACGGGCTGCAGCGCCGCGAGGCTGCCCGCCACACTGTTGATCACAGGCACTGTCTGAGACTGCGACGTGTTTAAACCTAGTTTGGACGCAGTAAAACTTCGGTCAAACCATGTCAAAAAAACACAACTTTTTATTAGTATTTTTCTTGCGTTTGCTCATATGCAGGAGGCAGCGACTTACTCTGTGCTATGGCCATGACTCCAGATAGAGGCATGATGAGGTTCTGCGTCTGCTGGTGGCTGTGGTGGGAACTGTGGATGTTTGTCAGCGTGCTAACTGGAGGAAGTCCTCCACCTGAACCGGAAATCTGGGGAAGCGGCGAAGGAAAATATAAATGCAACAAAAGCACTATAAAACCCAGCTTGGGTTATCTGCTACACAAATCCACATGAATTCATTTTTAAAGTGCTAGCCTAGCTCCTAGCTCAGATTCTTTTGTATAACACTACACTTATGAAACTCTACTTACACACAGCACACAAGCAAATACTGATAAAACGCAAAGAAGAAAACCATGCTAAAAATGTCGGCAAAGTAGCGTGTGCATGAGTCATTGTACCGACGTGTTTACTTATACAAATATTTTCATGCTTATTTGCATAAGACAGGTGTACCCAAATTAACACCTACCATACTTACAGGAATATTTATTTATATGATCCTTTCAACCAGAAAGATTAAATCTACTGAAATTGACTAAAGCCAGCTGACCCCCACAGAAACACACAGCTGTCACCTCTGACCTGCTGCCCGCTACCCTCACTGTGCTCTTCTAACATACAGCTCCTACAAATGATGCATATCTTTCAACATAACTTTATTAATTAATGATTTGTTACCCTCAGCGGCTGGTTTAAATAGATTCTATTATATTTTGCCACAATACATTGTTGCACCATTACAAAAATGTTATGGATCCGCTCAGAGGTTTCCTTGTCACTGATCAAATATTGGACTAGGGCAGAGGGGAGAAACTCTGAAGTAAAAAAAAAAATTGGGCGTCATCTCTTTGGCAGAACAAGCGGTGCTACACCTGCGGCTCCTCTTTGGAAAGCATTTAATCAATAAGGACATAATGTTTCTTTGTCAAGTTTATTGGCTGAGTGATGAAGAGGCCTGGTGCAGTCTGGGGAAGGCTGTGTGCTGTTTGAGCCATGGCCTACAACCCCAGCTCCACCTTCCAAACAGAGCAGCACAATGTGCTAATTGTTGGCTCTTGCCGGTGATTCCATGGGAGAGGAGGTTCAGGAACCTGCTCTATGCTAAATGGTGACCTGGTCTTATCTAATCTGAGGCCATGAGGGCCTGGGTGTGTTCACTCACCATCTTGGCGTCAGGTGACAGCAGACTGTGGCTGTGGTCCATTCCTCCCGGTGACACCTGCTGGAGAACAGACTGGCTGGTTGCCATGGCGTTGCTACTGTGGTGACTGATGGTCGTGGAGGAGGTGACCTCACCCGGGGCTTGGCTGTAACGCACTGAAAGAGAAACATAGAGTTAGCATGGCTTGTACTGACTCTCACCTGTTGTGTGCTACAACTATAACTGCCACAGAGGCCAGAGACAGATCAGGGTTCGGCTAATGCATCCAACCAGACTCACCTGCTCTTTAACTCAGACAGGGGAGAACTGAGCAAACAAACACAGTGACCTGTCCATGGCTGCTATCTGCATAGCTCAGCCAAGGCCATTCTTTGTGTACACACATTCACAACAGCACAACTCCTATCAGACTCTGCAGTCAGCACACAAATTCTACTGACGATGTTCATTATTACATCAGCGAGAAGTATTTAGAACCTTTATTTAGGTAGGGAGTGATAAATTCTAAGTAAAAATCCCAGAGAGAAATTCTTAAAAAATAAAATAATCATATACAAAAAAGTACAAAAATACAATATTGTTTTATTTGTTCTGTTTAATGTGTAAATCCCACTGTCACTATCGCTACAAATGGTGGAACCTTATTTATGGTTTAGCATAGTGGTTCCCACTCCTCCCTAAGAATCACAAGACAAATCTGAGGGGTCACGAGATAATTAACCATGAGCAACGCCTTACACTTCACTTAACATATGCGCACTTTTAGTGTTGGAGCACTTTTTTGTTTTTAATTTTATTATTATTTTCCTTTTAATCCTGTTTGGATCTATTTAAACATAGGAAAGTAAATAGGTTCTTTCCACCCCTAAGTGTCATAATTTTATATTCATATAAAAGGGAGATGTTAGCGCCATTGTTAATCCTAAATGTAGACTGTTGTCTCCTACTGAAGGCTTCACCTCCCTCCTCTTCACAATGACAATCCAAAGCCTGTTTGCTGATGTAGGCCCCTTCTGATACCAACACAGTAAACATTACACAATTACAAGCAATGTCAAACACATTCTTATCCTGTGGTCTCAGCCTCACACAGACACAGGGAGCGTCCCTCTCTCCGTGCAGAGCAGAGACAGACTCTGTTTACACTCAGATTTCGCATCTTACTCGAGCACTTCGTCCCTGACCCGGGTAGAACAGCTTATACCCCCGGCCAAAAGTTAATCAGACATGACAGGATGCTACATGCCTTAACACACAACCACTGCGAGATAAAAAAAAAAAAACAACAAGAGGGAGGCGACGGAGCCAAATGTGATGACGCACTGATTCCTTCTTATTGGAAATTGAAATCGGATGTGAGGAAGTTTGCTTCCGCCATTAGCGGGGACAAAGTCCCCTTTTGAAATGTGCGCTATTTTACAGTAGATTAGACTACAAATAAAACAAAATAATGGTCAAATCATTTAGTAAAATGATTCACTTAGAAAAGTGTTGATTCGCTATGTTGTCAAAAGGATTGATACGATTTTTATGTGTGTAATCTAAATGTGAAGCTACACCATTGGCCTAAAAGCAAAGGTTATAAAAAAAATGTAGCCAGGCCTTATCTGAATGCAACAAAATTAACCTTCTGCCACATCTAAAACTAAATAGCTAAAAATAAACTGTGCATTATTGGTGTACACATTTAATAAGATCAGACTGCTAAAGATGCATTATTTAGACAATAACGTGGATCATAATTTAAAAAGCTAAGTTAACTCTTTGCTAATTGTCTGTAGCTTCACATTTAAAGCAATATTATCATGCTGTGAAATATTTTACATAGTAAGAAATATCTTTAGGATAGATCGAACATGTCGCTTTCTTTAGGGAACCGTGGGGCTTTGAACCTTTGGACACAGACAATTTTGTGCTATGCTAAATAACGTTAACGGCATTATAATCAGCCTGCAGATGAGAATTCGTTATCAATATTCTCACTTTCAGCATAATAACAAAAAGAAGGAAATGTCCTTATAATGGTGAACTATGACAGTACAGACACTGCATGTGCCGAACAAAGCAACCTTGTCATAATTCAAGCTCTGAAGTACCTGTTCTCCATTTTGTTCAGCCCACAGACTTCATATTGTCTTCTACAACGTAGTAGCAACCCCACAACACTCTGCCTTGCCTTGTAAATACTGCCACAGAACAATAAAGCACTCCATTGGACTCATGACCCCGATTGCCACACAATGGCCAAGTACTCATAAAAAGGCAGTTATCTCTAACCTAGGCAAGCACTTAAAGTGTTAGTGGGAGAAAAGGATGCTTTTAAAGCTAGTAAAAAGGATTTTCATGATTTCAGCGCAGTAACTCTGACTGAAGAAACTTTGAACACAATTCTTTTATCATGTTAAGCTTTGTGAATTCTGAGACATTTCCTGACTCAGCAAAACCAAAATTCTGTTCCAACTATGTGGCACAGTCTTAGGAACACAGAGGACTAGGTTTCAGGAGCAGGGGGAGGGCGAGAACCTCACATGGGGGAGTGGTAGTAAGGATCTTCAGCAGGTTTAAAGGGCTCTAGCTCCCTGTGTGACCCATGTAATATCAAAGCCTGTCTTCCCATCCCCAGGCAGTGATCATTGTAGTGCCGGGCATATGACAGACCTCCTGGGTCTCCGCAGGACGTATCCAGCCCTTTTCTCTGTGTGACAGAGAGCGGTGGAAAGTGCAGAGTTAGGCCCTTTTTTTCTGTATCTGTCCCTTTTTCAAGTCACCCTGAGGTGACGGGAAGCAATGCAGCCTACGGACAATCCCCCCTGCTACTGTATCTGATCTGGAACTTCTGAGTTTGCAAAACAGCTTAAAACACTCCACCTAAGTAAAAAGTTAAAAAACAAAGTACATTACTGTCAGCAAACTGCACATTTATACAGCCAGTTTAGTTAAGTGGTCCTCAAGTAGGCTTCCTCTAAAGGGTCCCAACATGAATATAATTATTGGCTTATGAAAAAGAAACAAGGACACAACTTGTTTTGTATGAACTACAAGATATTGGTGGAGAAAAAGAAAGTTTAAATTAAGCCATCTGGAAGGTTCAGACAGCAAATGTCTACTGTTTTGAAAGTTTCGTGCTTGTTTCAAAAAGGCCTTAGTTAAGCTTAATATATGTTACGACACAATACATCTTCTTAAGATCGCTTTCATTTCCGAAAGTTAAAAAAAGGCCACCACCTAAACTGCACGTCCCATTGTTTGACTGTCTATCTAATTCTGACCAACTGAACCGAAACAGAATCAATAAAAACTCCCCAAGTAAGTGGAGTTTCTTTGATCTGACCCAGCAGTGACCTCTCTCGTATGACTGAAGGTGTGGCGATGGAGGAGGGTTACTCGCTTTCTCTCTAGGCAAAGAAAGGGTCATCAGTCCTGTCTGGCCAGAAAAGAGCCAATACTCCAGCGGACAGCTCCTGCTGCTCCAAGTCTGTGCCCAGCCTGAGCAACTATACCATTGCCCATAAAGGTGAGAGGGAGGCTTTAAAATCAGTCCTCCTTCAGGCCCAACAGAGATAAATGAACCTAGGTTACAGTCACTGCAGCCTTCTAATACGTCGCAAACAAAGGGACCCCCTGCTGAGGTAGAGTATAGAGAGTAGAAGTCAGAGGAGTCCCTTATCAAAGGCCTGGGAGATGTAGTAGCAAAGGATTTTAATTGTCCATTAAGAATGCATAATACAGGCTGTGCCCTGGCAACGCAATGAGACACCCCACTGGGGTATTATTGTCAGGCCAGAGGCTGACACTGAAAAACAGCTGATGCCGTCGGCAGGATGCCAGCAGGACACCTTGTAAGTAGCTAGCTTAAGGGTTTCGGGGGGTGGGGGGCATGCACAGACTCTTCCTTTCTGCCGCTACAACTTTATAAGCAGCCCCTCTGGCTTTGCAACCTGAGGTCAACGCCTGGTCAGGTGTTCTGAGCGACAAAGGAAAAAAGTACACGAGGGACCAGTTTATGCAAAGGTTAAAAAGCAAATCAAGGCAAACTGTTTGTTTTTCCTTAAGAGCTCAACTCACGTTCGAGCACGAGACGACAACAATAGACTCTAAGTGAGTCTCTCAAATCCCAGGTTTATGGCACTGAGGGTCCTATCAGCTTTGTTTTTATGTTGGCTACACTAGGTAAACTCTGTGAATACTAATTAGGCTGAATGCAAACATCAGTTCAGGGTGAACTGGTCAGCGTTTCCTTGTTTTGGAAACACCAAGGTGAGACATAAGTGCGGGAGGAGAAAATACAGAAATGACGGCGTTATGTTGAGGTAATCTGAATGTGTCTGTCCTCCCTCTGTCCTCCTTGACCCTGGTCTGACCCTGGCCTGTCACAGGTTTGCTGGCCTTTGTGTCATGTTTCTCCATGCTTACTTTGGAGTGGAGATTGCAGGTACAATGTGGATTGTTCTCAGTGTGTTTTCAAAGATCAGAATAACAATGGCATTTGCTCAGCTCATTCACTCACGCTCATTGATCACTGCCCCCCACCTTCTCTGCCTCTGATCACATCAACTGTGCTCCTAAACTTCTCTTACTGTAGCCACATACAACTCATGCAAACGCTTGCCCAATTAAAAACATTTCCGAACGAAACGTCTGAACGTATGACACACCGGTCGTGTTCATTATTGTTTTTAACATTTGCAGTACATCTGTACGTGTCGCGTTTAAACTCAAGGAGAACGTTCAATGAAACACATGCAAGGTACGACGCCACCTGGCAGCTTACTGGGAGGTGAAGCGCTGGTCTGGGGATGATGGGGCGAGCTGTGCGAGAGCAAAGGGTTGAGGCTGTGGGACGGTGCCGTGATGGCATCCATGGCCAACTTCTGCCTGAAAGCTTCCTCTTTACGCCGGTTGGCAAACCAGTTGTAGACTCGTACTTCTGTTACAAGATTAGAGCCAAGGCCCTGAGCTTTGGAGGGGGAGACACCTCTCTGAAGACACTCTGCCCTATAACAGACACATTGGTGTTGATATCATTAAGGCCATATCTTTTTATATGGTGCTCTAGAGCATAATGTTTATCTGCAGTACCTGTTGCACTCTTCCACCAATGCCTCTCTCTCTTCCTTGCTGGGGTTCTTTTGACGTTCGTAGGCCTGGTACAGGATTTGTTGAGACGCCGGACCCCATTTGAATCGGTTGCGTCTCATTTTCTTGCAGGAAGGTTCGCTGCCAAGCTCTTCGCCTGGCTGACCCATGGCCTGACCGGTAGGGTTAAACTCCGGGAAGAAAAAGGCCGGATCCTGATTGCCTTTGTCCGTCATATTGCTGCCAGAACCTTGTGCTGCCTGGTTGAACTCTGCAAAATAAAAATAAAAATGTTCTGCTTGACAAATATAATAGTGTAGTTTTCCAGTCATATTTTGACTTCTGATGGCCATAGAGAATAGGAATACGAAAAAGGAAACGGTTAATCCAACTACATATCTAAAGTTTTCAAAATCCAAATAAAGCCCAGTGTTGCTTGCCAACGACAAATTAAAGCCTGTGAGAAACTCAAATATTAACTTACGTCGGAGAATTTCCCGCTGTTTCCTGACATACCAGGTGTAGAGGGCCGCTCGCTTTTGCGTTTTCATGGGTGTGCCTTTGTTGAGGTGCTGTGAGAGGTGAGATTGGTTCAGGCCCGTGATGTCCACCACCTCCCGTTGTGGGATGTTGTGTTGCTGCATGTAACCTTTGATCATGCGGGCAGCGCGCCATGGATCCTCACTGAGTCCAGTTAACACACAGGAGCAGAAAACAGTCGGTCATTTCAACACTGATCTACTGCTTTTACATGGAAGTAGTAAAAAGCAGAACCTTTAGTCTAACTGTATAAGCTAAGTATATATACGTTCAATGTATAAAAGAGATACTTTACATAAGATGAAAAAGTTTTGTGATGTTTTTACTTTTAAAGTTGACTGTTTATACATAACACAGCCACTTGTGAACATTATTCCTTTTTAGGTTCCTTGTATTTGACTCTTAACTTTAACTCACAGAACCATTTATCACTGTGGCCTATTCAATAGGCCATAAATATTTTCAAAGGGTAGTTCAAGGGGAATCAGACAGACAGACTGAGAAATGTTAACTTAATATTTGTCTCCTATTTAAACTTTGACAAAGACTGGTTTAGTTATTGTACATTCAATGCCCGAATACAAACAAAATGCATATTATGTATCATACAAAAAACATTAAATTGTCACAAATTCATCAAATATGCTGGCACAACGTCTGATAAGTTATATTATACTTTCACGACCCTTAAAAAAGGTTAATAGTTCACAAAACATTAGATATTTCACGGGTTTGACTTACTTAGAACAACAAATCAATTGTCATAACACCAGATGTTGTTTAATTAATGTTTAGGTGAACTTGCGATGGCGTTTAGCTCTAAAATGAAAGAGGTAAAATACAAAAAATACAAAAAAAAAACAACGTTTAAAATAAATCAATGTAGGTTGTCTTTGTCCATATGGTGTTTAGCTCCGCCAAATTAGAAATGTAGCTGTTAAAGCGTCTATGATCTTACCTGTAGTATTAGGGCCTCGTATTAATCCTTTATACGTCAAGTTTTTAAGACGAAGCGTGTAGTCGTATGTCACCAGCGGGCCCAGACACACTGACATTGGTAATTAGAGCAAATCTACACACGTCTGTTTGTTTTGGAGAATGTGGAGGCCCACATCTAAGTCTGCGGGTTTAGTAGGAGATGTTAGTTTATAACTTTTGACAATGAATAACCAGATCTCCATTCACTCTAATCACACGCCACTGTGTATCTTTCAGTTGATGATTTATAGAATAAAATTAATAATAACTTAACTACACGTGGGTTCTTTTTCATATTCTCCCGGTTTTGTGGTAAGTGTCAAACATTTGTTTTCAAGTAGTTTGCGTCGAGATAATTAGTTGAGATGTCGAGATAAATGTTTACAGCCAAGAGTCATTTCAATTTAGCAGAAGGTGAATTAATTATCTCAACTTATACATTATTATTATTATTATTATTATTATTATTATTATTATTATTATTATTATTATTATTATTATTATTATTATTATTATTGTTATTATTATTATTATTATTATTATTATTATTATTATTATATTTTCTGTAATAATAACTGGAAGCTCCTTGGATGTAGCGCATTTTGATTTTTGATATATGTGGCCTGGAAACAGATCCATTTTCTATTGATATTTTGCTTAGGCAAAAACATAATAATAATTCATGTGGATAATTAGTAACCAGAAAGTGAGACGCGAGCGGGTTCTTTAACCTGCGACGGAAATGCGTTTTGGGCTTATTAAAAGCTTGAATCTTTTCTAAACCTTTTGGAAAAAGCCGAAACTTCTAATTGAGCGCGTGGACGTGACGGATAAACCTTAAGTTAACCTTTATGAGCGGTCACTTTCACATTCAGATTCATAGATTTCGCGGTTTAAACTAATGGACAGTGTTTTTCAGAGTCAAATCTGGGTAGCGGCAACTCACGCCAACATGCGCTCCACCTCCGCCCTCTGCTCGGCGGCCTCCTCCGTGTTGAGCGACTGGAGCTCCTTCAGTATTTGGGGGGTGTCGTAGTCGTCGCCGTCCTCGGAGCCCTCGTCCCCGGATAACTTACCCTTGCTGTGGCCGTTGGTGAGCGTGTGGAAGACTTTGGAATCGCCGTCCGGCCCGTTCATCTTGCCGCTCTGAGGAGCGACGGGAGACATGGGCAGACTCTCCAGTTTTACTCCAAAGCCCGGTGGGCTCGGGTCCATATCATCCAGGGCCTGAATCAGAACATCTCTGGTAACTCCTGAGTCCAACAGGGCGCTGAGGAGCTCCTGCTGCAGGGATGTGAGCTTGGATACCATTTTAGAGAACATTAAAAAGTCACCATAAGCCTGCTGAGTGTGGATAAAGGGGAATAAGTACAAAAAAAAAAAAGTCAAGTCTCCTTATTCCTCCGCTGCTCCAGTGTTGTGGTGAGTTCACTACTGGCACCTGCTCCGGGAAACGTCTTCACTTCCCTGTTGCAGGGGAGGATGGAGCTGCTTTGCCATGATGGTTTCGGAGCGCAGGGGCATATAAAACATGGTAATGAGTGGGCCGGCTGATGGCAGCCTTTATGTAAATCCACGAAATAAGGCCCACTCTGGACCGAGGCAGACGTGTGTTTACACTGCTGCTTTTATTGGCTCCGCTTATCAGCAAAACTTTGGCGGACTTTGGACCGCGGTGTATATGCCATAAAGACTGGAAAAGAAAGGCGAGCTGCACACTCACATCGAGAGAGCTTTTACTTCCACAGCTCTACTTGAAATGTCCAGAAGTAGGTTATTTAGTCCGTTTAGGGTTATTCCACTTCGTAATGATTTAAGTGCTTTGTCTTGATCACTAACTAATAGGTGTTAATGAGGTGTTGCTGTCTTAATTAGGTCAGCTGCTTGGTTCCTTTGATAATCTAATAATCAACAATTTAACGCAATAAGAAGAAGCAGAGTTGAACCTCGCCGGCTTTCTCTCAAATAGCTGAATCATATTTTTTATTGTGTATTTCTTAAACAATTACATACGTATTACTTGACCGCATTTATCTGTAAATGCGCATATAAACCTTGATGCGGGGCAAAGGCCGTGGAGCTCGGGCGGAATGGGCTTATTAGGAATCCCAACCTGACGTGGTCAGCGTTTCAGTGGAAATAAAACGTAGAAATCAAACAGTCATAAAGCAGAGTCGAGCTGTTTCTCTTCTTTTCTGCAGCAGCAGGTGCAGCGGTGGTCTGACTGCAAACGTTCATGAAAACTCCGTGGAATCCCTTATTTTTATTTCTTTTTTTTTTTTAACTTTCTTACAGCATTGGTATTAATGGATCACAAGGATCCCGTGTTTGATCAATAAAAGTTGGACCAAAATGATGCCAAACTGACGAAATCCTGAAAACGCAGGGCACAATGCGGCAACAGCTGATTAGGCCTCTTTTCACGAGTGGATTTATAAAACGTATCTGGAAAGTATCTGAGTCATAAAGGTATCTCTAAATTGGAGTGGCTTGGTCAACTGAATATAAATTTAAACTATATGTTCTCTTTAGAGGATGTATTTGTTTCTTTATTTTGTCCAACCAAAAAGGTTGGAATATAGTGAAAAGCTATAGTATAAATAAAACTACAGTAAAAAATAAAACCACAGACTACAGCAGAAAACCTCTGAACAGGATGATGTAGCTTATTATTAAAGACTATTCGATTAGACTGCATCCGTTTCATGTGCAAACCAGTTAAATCCCTTTTAAATGTTCATTAAAAAGTAAGGAATGCAGGTTTGAAGCTAACGTGTTGATATGCCCCACCTTTCCAGCTACAGATGTACAGACGAAGCTCCTGAGTCCCGCTGTTGTCAAATGAGGATGTCAGAGCTTATACAAGCAAATTAAACACGCACATACTGACGCTGTCCTGTCAAGAGGACCGACACAACTGAGTCACAGCAGCTAAAATCTACTAGAGTTTGTCTTACTTAAAGCCATTATAATGTATAAATGCAGAATCTCTCCCATGTTTTCACAAAATTATGATGTACAGTAGCAGATGAGATAAAACCAGTGAATGGAAAAACATTGTGTGACAGTTTGCTCAATGTTTACTTCAATTCCAGTATATGTAAAAAAAAATCTTCGTCAAGTAATGCTCCTGCACTATAGTGGCTATTCTAATGTATTCTTTTGTAGCAAAACAGTACTCCATATCATTAGTGACTATAGCACATTTGGATTAAATACATGAATTATAACTTTATTTTTGCATGTGGAAATGATGCAGATGGTTTTAAACATGTGTTTTGAATGAAATTATTATTGTATTATTTATTTACTCTTTAATACAGAAAACAAATAGAAAATATGTATATAAAGAAATATTTATAATAGCATTGTAGAAGAGGAGAAACCATGCAATGGAAATATACCTGCAGTATTGACGGAGTGCTTAACAGTCAATGCTCCAGGTTGCTTTCACTCACAGCAAATAAAATCAAACCACTTTAAATAAAATCTTTGTTCTGCAAACACAGCTTCAGTTGTGAACAATAACAGAAAGGACCCAGATGTCGCTGACCTCCTCCTGTGAATATGTATCAAGGTTTACGACGATATACTTAGCCAATTATTGGTCAAACATGTAATCTTTCAGTGTAGTATCAATGTGGTTGATCATTAGTAATATGCATTGCCCTAAACCTATTAGCAGGGAAGCCAATACGTTATGGACTGACTTTATTAAATTGAAAATGTGTTGCTCCTGCAAGTTCAGCCATGCGCCAGAATCTTGTGACATGTTGGAAGATATTATATGAGCATAACAACCCAAATGCTTCATTTACAATACAGAACGAGATAAAAACTTCATAAAGTTCAACAAGGCCATTACAGGTTGAATACAAAGGACAGAAGACACTTTGTAAGTCTTTAAGGGAATCTGAATTTTATTATTGTGGCCCTTTATTAGTGAGAACGTCTTGTTCTAGAGTTACACGTCATCTAAGACATGATGTGCTTCTCGTGGGCAGTTAGTGTTTTGAATGTCATTTCCCAGATTACACCGTTGTCTTATCTCTGCCTACTATTGTTGAGTAGAGCTTCCCCAGCGCTGAACACCTTGGTTACCCTTCGCTCTGGTGTGTCAACCAGCCGCCACTGTGTTATGTGGGTAAAGTTAATAACCCAGTGGAAACAGATAAATGACAGTCTGTCTGCAGCTCTGTCATATCAGGTGACAAGTTAATGACTTGACCAGCGGTCATAGGCTGGACTGATTTTCCTAATAAAAGAATAAATGGCACTAAATGTGTGCTGAGTTAAAAAATAAAAGAAACGACTCAAAAGACTCAAAAACACCTGAAGTACTGTAATTTTTGTGACAAATCCCATTTTTGTGACAAATAACTTTACATGGGTTACTGTTAATGAGTGCACACTCACAAATACACACATGGCACATCTTGCCACCTCAGAGTGACAAGTCTCAATTTTTTATTTTTTTTTTTTGGGCACTTTCACACGTCTTCATTTAAAATCCGTCAACCATTAACAACAAACAATAACAAAGCAGGGAGAAAACTGTTTATTCAGTTCGGGCCATCACGCCTGTTGTGAAAGCATCTTGTGCACTGGAGCGAGGTGAGGAACATGCGCTGCCCATTATGTTTTCACACAGATAAGTGACACGCAGGTTGGGCAATAATGCACGTCAAGCAGGGACCATCCAAGGATCCTACCAACTAATATTAAATGGTTGTTTTTTTAATTAGTTTGTGCCACAGTGTCTATTTTAGTCCGAAAGATGAAGCTAGTGTTAAAGAGTCTGATACATCACAAGAAAAATATGTATTAATCCACAACAGGAATTAGTCTTTAACTACAGTTCTCCTGTATCCAGAAAACTGCATGGCTACAATCACTTCTAACCAACCTCTAGTCAGCAGCTGTGTCATTAGTCTTGTACTACACGTATTTGTGTGCATCTGGATGATTTTAAATGTTATCAACTAGCGGGCAGAATCAGGGTTAAACATGCCACATCAAAGTTTCCCCCCTCTTGATTTTCCTGAGGCCGTGGTGCCACTTAGAGAAGTTAATGCTGAGGCCATGACAGAGAAAACAGCAAACAACAGCATAAATAGCCGGTACGTACATACAGTATGGCTACACAAGCTTAGTCAGTTTACATTTTTTCGTTTGGGATTCCATAAGCGTCTGTGTAATATCTTATAGTAATAGTTTAAGTTTCTTTAAAGCCAGTGGTTGTTGCTTGTGTTGAAGAAAGAGAAAAATGACTTAAGTATAAGTGCATATATACAAACACCACCCAGTGCAGCAGTTTGAAGGCTTTCTCACTTGAGAAACTGAAAGCATGACATGTAGGCAAAGTACATAAAAATCTAATTATTGTAATATTTTGTTTATCATTAATTTTATTTCCTTCCTTCATAGAAAATACACAGAACAACTTCACCTTTAAGTACCTGCTGTGCTCAAGCAGAACCAATATAGACGTATTGACACTTATGCAGATCTCCTAAGGCCAGGTGTCCAGTTTAGACACTTTTTGTGTCAGTGACAAACAGGACAGAGGACAGACCAGTACACATAATAAACTAGATTAGATAACATGGTTTATCTACTAGTAGCTATTCTGATGTGTCTGCAGAACATCATTATTCACATAAAAATGATAGTTATGAAGATGGTGTACTGTCTTCAAAACATACTTTCTTTGATGGACAGACCTCCATAATATTCTATTTATCCACATGTCTACGGTTTTTCTTTTTTTGGCATTCTAAACCTGAGTTCAGCTTGCATGTCCTTGTTTTCTGTCTCTGTTTTGAAAAACATTAAGTCTCAGGAACACAGCGTGAGTCCTGATGTTAGCTCAAGGTGTGCTTGGCTGCCCTCTGTGTCTTCTCTGACCTGTCGTGACCTTTTGCTCGTCACCCCTGCAAGCCTGGTTGGTGCATAGACTGGAACATTTGGAAAGCCACCAAAATAAAAAGGGCAAGGGCTACACGATGCGTGCGTGAGATTCAGGAACTAGCAGCCATGTACCGTTCCACCGACTGATCTGGACCTTAACCTCAACCTGAACTCTCCGACCGCTCATCTCCTTTGCTCAGGAACCTGCAGATAACTGGCAGATCCATTTATGCTGTGTTTCTGCAAAAAGAGAATAATCTGTTAAAAAAGTCCAAATTTGGTCCACAATTATAATCTTTCTTCTTGAATATAATAAATGAGCGTGTGGCATGTTGACAAACATGTTTATTTATTTTATGATGTCTTTCCACAGTTGTGTTTAATGAGGAAGCCAAATCTGAGCTGTTGCATAAAACATTTTCTCCTACACATTTATTTGCAGAACAAGCAAAAAAAATTTTAATTCGTAATGTTTTTGTTTTTATTTAGCTTTTTTTTTTATTACCGTACAACCTGCCTTATAAAGAGGAGAGTGTCTATTGTTATTAGAGTTTAGTGTAGGGGCCTAACAGAAAGTGTTCATACTACACAAACCTGCCCCATTAGAAATAATAAGATATGTAAAAACCTCATAATGATGCACACACTTGTATAAACTCACATAAACACAAGAACTAATTTATCAACCCTGTCATAAATGTAAATGTCATGTTTTGTGTCCTCAATTAGGAAGTTTGCTAAATAAGAGAACAAACTTTTAAATCAGGAGTCAATTATTAATTTACTGTAACACTGGAATTAATTATACTGACAAAATATCTGACAAAATGTAAATGACGGTGATTGTTGCAGGAAAAAGTTTCAGTTGACTTGAACAGGAAATGACAACAAGAAAAATTATCCAAGCAGAGCCTGAGATAAGGGTCTTAGGGTCTTGTTCATGTCCCACACGAAACCTCATTAATCATGCAAATCCTCTGCCTGGATCATGATAATCGCCGGCTGTTTTAATGTTGTTCTTTACACAGCAAGCTGCCATAAATCCATCAGTGATCACACTTTTCCACAGGGGCTTTGATTGCGTCACAGTTTCTCTTCATTGGGCAGAGCAGCAGCTTTGATCTCTATCAGTGCAATAAGATTTCATCACCCCACTCCAGAATGATGGGAATATGGCCAACCTAAAGGACCGAGACAGGGAGAAATACTTTTGTAGTTGAATGATGGTAAATGGGCTGCACTTGTATAGCGCTTTGCTACCAATTGTTACTCAAAGCGCTTCGCTACTGCATTTTGTTCACACACACATTTACACACTGGTGGCAGCTTAGGCTGATAGACCGGGGGCAGCTTGGGGTTCGGTGTCTTGCCCAAGGACTTTGGCACATTATTGGGGAAGCCCGGAATCGAACCACCGATTGGTGGACAGCAGCTCTACCTCTGAGCCACTGGGATATAAGTGTAGACAAAGAAAGAGGAAAGGTGATGGAAGGCGATGGCATCCGTCTGTTCCTCCCGATTCATAAACATGACCTGTAGACATCGGTGACTCTGTCATCTTTCAGTGCTGCAGGGTGTCTCTGCACAAAGTAAACAGGGCAAAAGACTTGAAACGTTTCTCTGCTGTGTTTGCTCGCCATGGTCAAGGTGTGTGCGTGTCTGTGTGCACACGTGATTGAGCTTTTCCTCCTTCTTTTCTTTTGTTGGATCATGTCAGCTTACAGCAGCTTTGAGGTTTGGCTGTTAGTCAATGCAAACTTGTGTCTGTACTCACCATGTTTGGTTAAGTCTTAACGGCTCTTGTGCTTGTACAGTATATGTTGCATTTTCTTTGCTTGGTTTTTATTTCCTTGCAATGACAAAAGCAGCCAATAGAAGATTTTTCCATCCTGTGAAGTTTCTGTTTTAGTTTAAGTCACAAAGGCTCCGACATGAAGACAATAACTGATGCATTTAGTCTGTCGGGGCAGGACGACCCCTTGCGTCATATACGCCCCTCAACAGCCAACTCTCTTATACTCCCACACTTCCACTTGAGCCAAGACAGCCGGATAATCTTTCTATATTTATTCCAGATGTGTCCTACCACTCCTGTAATCTGGGAACATTACCCCTCAGAACCTGAGCAAGAATGACAATCACAGTTACACAAACATGTCTCAGGGTAAAGTATTATCTGTTTATCGGGTATTATCAGGTTGGTAAAATGCTTGTTTATATATTCATCTCAGTTTCCTCCAACTATCTAAACTGGCCAATTGGCCTGAAAAATAACACAACCTGACAATTGCACATTTAACTTGCTAACTTTTTTGGACTCATTAAACTTTTGAAACTGACTAGGTGGGATCTTGACTAGATTAGTTCCCTAGTGAGTGTATGGTTGATGGACATAGTGAAAGTAGGTAGTAGAAGTAGTTATACTGAAGCAAAGTTACAGAGTCACAAATCCCAATAGATCAAAAATAAATAAATAAATAATTGTCTTTGACATATAATCTAAAATCCTCTTCAATTTATGTGAGGATAGGACCTAATAAGCCTATGACCTTGCAACGAAAACAAAATTTAGAATGATACCAATATTAAAAAATAAAATGTAATAATTAACTCATTAAAATAAATTGATCTAATCTAATGTAGCCACATTAGATTAGATCAATTTATTTATTTTTGATCTAGTGCTATCTCTGTGTACTGCCAGACTGCATCCAGCCAGACCAGGTAATCATCTGGTTATCTTAATACTGAATAAACAATATTTTGAGACTGAAAAAGAACTTACATGTTTTTTCTACCTATTAAATATATGCGGTTCACATAAAACTTCATTTGGAAGTTAGATGTTAGTCAAGCTCATGTCCAGTCAGTGAAACCAGAACAGAGTTACAGTTCACAGCTATCTTGATTTTTGTGTTACATGTTTATTCACACAAAAGCTGCAGATGGACAGCACCTAGATGCATAGGTGTCACTGTACAAACTCAAACCTGAAGAAACCTCTAAGAAAATCTTCTCGTAATAATATTACAACGAATAATCATGATAAATGTGCATAAAAATAAAGAAAAATAATCAAAACTGTAAAATAGTTAAGAACATGATGTATGAACATAACAGTCAACAACCTTCGAGATGTCATTATGGTCATGTTTGTAACTTCTCCTGCTGTTGCTTATAAGGATGAGAGCATCCCAGCTGTTTTCCTCCATGCTGCTGGCTTCCCTGTCCTGCTGGCCAGTCGTCAATATTTACTCAGCAACAGCCACTTTGTGCAGCATATGGGGGGCAGGCATGCTATCTCTATGGCATCAGGTGAAAACACAAAAAGGCTGCTCACTTTCGTCGTCCAGGCTAAAGAAACCTACAATGAGTCTGAATGGCATTTCAGAAAAACGCGGGCACACTAATGACACCAATAGACATTAAGTTAAACATATAAAAAGTATAAAACCTGACTGTCTCCCCCATAGTGTGTCACACATACACATCTCCATCTGTGCTGTATTTTATGAAATATTACAATAATATATCAAATATTTCAAAATGTGTACATATATGTAATGTTCAGATATAAATGCCTTGTTTTGTATTACATTTAAACTTCTTTTACTTGTTTTAACTTGTTTTTTTATGTGATGTACGTTCAGTGATACAAATTGACTCTGTAGAAGTAAATGAGCCAAAAAGCTCACGCGCACACACCGAGGCATGGAAGGAACTGCACTCCAATGGCAAGACACACACGTTTCTGAAGGCTGACTAGATGGGGTGTGACATCTTAGTAAACATTTTGATGATGCTGATTAAACATTTATTTAATCTGAAATGTCTATGATTAACTGCTGGCGCTTTCACAGCAACATGGACTGATTTCATACAGTTATAGTGACGCCTCAGTCAAAAGGACAGAAGTCTCCCAAGCCTGGCACGTCTTCACACACGAAAAGTGGAGAGGTACGTCCGGCGTCCTGCATAACTGCTGGAAACCCCTACTGTACCCAGTTGTTTCTAACAGTGTGCAAAGTATGACGATATTCAACTTACCTGATACCGACAGACCACATTTATTCCCAAGTTATCTATTAGTGTCAGTTAAACAGGTTAACTCTGAGGACATTTGCATGGCTTATGTGCTCCATAACTCTTTGATTCTGGCACACAGTAGTTCCATACCAGTGGTTCATTTTGCATAGCCGAAGGCTTAGACAAATAGGAGTCCTTTTGTCTCGGGGTTAAGATCGCCTCTTGTTGAACTCACCGCTGTCACCTAGTGAAGGATGAGACACAGATAAGAGTACTGTACATTAAGTACACACACACACACCAAGTCTCATACACACACTTGCAGAAATTGCAGTTTCTATTGTCGTATTCTTCTCAACCTAAACGTACCATGCTCGTATTGCAGTGCGCGCAAACATACACCGACAATTGTGCAAAAACTCACCCCTGACCTTATTTTGATCAGACAAACTGTGCCAGGTGCATGTAAGGTGTGTCGCTGTGCAATAAACCGCCTGAGAAATTAACATGAGTCATCCAGATCCAAGCCGCAAGCCGCTGTACTCAGCAGGAAGTCAAACACACGCCTACAGGGAAGAGTTTGTGACAAATTACGGCAAGATAGCAAGATTAGGACGTGCATTTGGAAACTGGAATGTAGTCTGTAGCTATCGCATATTTGCTTTGTTCTTGTAAACATTTATATATGTACAGTATAGTCTGTATGAACAGTATGAACTTTACTGTGAGAATAAAACAATATGATACCAAAGCAGATGTTTTCCACATGCGGCTGTGTTTATATTGGCTTATTCTTGCATGACAAATATAACAGTTTTGTAATATTAAAACAGAAATTAATAAGATGCTGTACAAATTCATTAGTTATTCATATATATTAATAAATGTGTGCAACAATCTCTTCATACATGACATGTTAATTCTAATGTGACATCCTCAAACCTTTCTCTAACCTTCCAACCACACTATTGTTTGTGCCTAAACCCAACCACACGCTGGACTCTGGAGTCAAAGTGGGATGTTTGTTTTAATCGGTCCAAGAAGTGTGAGAATTCCCAAACATTTTACATATAATTTTAAATTTAGGAGCTTCTCAGACGTTGATGTAATTTGACTAGCTGAAGCCCAGAGGCACAGCAGAGCAAACAGATGGATGGTTAGGAAGAGCAAAGTGGACTGATTACTCATTCTAGTGCTACCTTATACTGTAGCCTGAAATACACACAATCTAGTTCTGGTCCATAACATTTGTAATGTAATAATCAATTTAAATAAACTGAGTGATATATGTATATTTAATTAAGCCTGAAGCTCTAACTTTGCTTATGAGTTTGAATTGTATGTCAACTAGTCACTACCAAGCGATCAGGTGTCACTAAGTAAAAAAAGTCTGTTTCTATAAAAAGTTAAGCTAAATAAAATAACTGTTATGACTAACATCAACCTGATGATGATATCCTTAGATGGAGGATCAGAAGAGCTCATATTTTGACTGGGAAGCATTTATTACAGATACAATTTTCGATTTATAGAAACTTATTAGCCAGAATATTTCCTTAAGTCTTAATGCTCCAACCATTGCTACTACTTACAATACTAAATTCAAATTACGAAGGCATAAAGCTGGGTCCACCAACATTGAATCCAGAAGTTCCAAACCCGATCACCGGGATAAAGTGAAAAGCAGCAACATGTGATTTTGAGAGCTGGTGTTTTTCTTTCTCCTTTCTGTGCAATTAGAGTTTCAAAAGTAATTACCTGCTTGGCTTCCTTTGCCAATAAACGGCAGGTTCACAGCACCCTAATTAATGCAAAGGCATGCACACCTGCCATTAGCTGCCATGAGAGGTGGAACGGACGAACTGGAACCCTGCAGAATAAACACGTGGCTGTGGACACCTGCATGACACTGAATTACACAACATGAGCACAGAAAAGTGAAATCGTTCACATACAGGCGCCTGCGATTTCATTCTCATTTATTTGCACATATTTTGCTTGTCTAAAAAGGTTTTACTTTTTAATATGTTGATTTTGCGCATGTTCTAAGGTCATTTCTAAATTTTCGTATTGTAAAATACATAAAGGCGGTGTGTGGCAGTGACAGGGATTAGTATTTATCCTTGAGGGTCACATCGCATTTGACGCTGGGCAAAAGTGGTCAGTCTGTCATGGGTAATTTGGAGTCGCCAGTTAATGCCAACCTGCATGCATCTGGGCGGTGAGAGGAAATGAGAGGACCCACGGAAAACATGTAGCTACATTAATAAGGTCGGATAAACGAATACACCATTAAAAACTAAACGTCTTATTTACTGTTTTTTCATACTATACACTACTACAAATGCTTAAATTAAAGGTTAAAGGTTTTAACCAGTGGTTGTTATACATTTTATAACACAATTCATGTAATAAATAAACATTATGTCGATGTTGCAAGTGTGTTTGTGTTTGATTTATTTGTCCTGATAGAACTTTTACGTGTAATAATGTATTTGTACACTGTGGTGGTGCTATTTATACTAACAGATAAGACTACCTATTATAAAACCATCTCAGTCACTATAAATAAACCTCTAAACTGCCCCCTCCATTCCACCTCACCATGCTGTGAGTTAAATGTGCGCTGCCTTCCTCCGCGAAAATTGTATTAGTCTCTGACTGCTGTACAAGTGAGATTTTTATTTTGGTCGTAAAAACACCAAGAACACAAAAGCGTGACAGTAGCAACAATGACCTTTAGTGTCAAGAATATTTCTGTCAGCAATTTACTTGTCTGTTCTGACAGATCCAGTAGCAGGTTATCTGTTCAAGTCTATAAGCTCTTTTTATTTCTTTTTCTTTTTTTCTTTTTGACAGTTAATGTGTAACCGAATGTAAAAGAATCAGCACATTTCCCTTTACTTCACGCACAGATCGATGCTCGTGCGGCTTCGCTGCGATGGAGCTAAATAGGCTCATTGTCCAGAGAGATACAGAACCTCAGTACCTCATCCTCTGAGAGTTTATTACTCAGTACTGGGTATTTAACAGTGAAAACCAAACACTTTGCACAATCCTCCACTATTGATACTTCTCCAATTCAGCTGCAGTTCTTTTTTCCAGCTATAAGCTTATACTGTAAGCGTGAACTTTGATAGATGAGGCCTCACAGAAGCTTTTCTGAATCTACTTTGTGCACTTAAGTCGTGTTCTGCGCAATTAAGTTTCTGGCTCTGTGACACCTAATGTGCAACTCAAGTTATCTATTTTTTCATGAGTAAAGACAAACGCTTCACACTCAGTCAACCGTGGTGTCTGTCTGGTCTTCAAGTGATTCCTTAAAGAATCTACAATTAGTATCTATGCTCACCGGACACTTCACTACATGTCATGCTATAAAATAAGATTTGCCATGATATGACTAGAGTTGGTGTGAAGTAATGAGAGAACACTCCTGAAATCAATTTATATGAAGTCATGTTGACGGTTTTCCATTGTGTTAACATTGCATCAGTATTACAATAACCATAAAGTATATTCTCATCTCCAGATGTATCCAGAAACGTGTTTAAAATAGATATTGGTAGTGATTTACTGTTCACATTAAGGTTAACTATACATTTTAGTGAAGATGGAGGAAGTATCAACAGATCAGCAGTAAAGAAACTATTTTCCAAATCGGCCCCCCTGCTGCACCTCCAGTGGACTCTGGCCGATTGTCTCCACGCTCCTCTGCTCATCCTTAAAATTAATTCATCCGCACATCTCTGTCCTTCCAACACCACATTAACCCTGACCACAGGAGGCATCCTGTTGGGAAAAAAAATGTCCCTCTCTGGCTTTACAGTGAAACATCAGTTTGACCTTTCCACTCTCATACCGTGTCTCTGCTGTTTTCTCATCCTCGTGTTCAGTTCCTTGCTGTTTGTTTTCACACATTCGATATTATAAACAATTAGAATATGAAAAGTAGCATAAAAGGGCTCTCTCTCGTGCTCTGAGCGTGTTTGCGGTTGCCATGCAGTGGTGAGGACAACTCATTTCAGAGTGTCACGCCACACTGGCTGCTTTCTGGAGGACAGAGAAACTATAATTGGGGGTCATTAGATGTTGCCTAAGACCAGTCATGCAGTGTTGGTTTGTAGATTGAGACATGGTGACTGCACAGTCCCACCGCCTCTATCAGTGTCCCCCTACCTGTGTGACTTCCCCAGCCCTCTGACCCCACTCAACAAACCTCTTGCATGACCCGCTCAGTTCCTATACACTCGTATACATCTCCGACGTCCATAGCCGTCTGTGTGGTCTTCAAATGAACCTAAAGCTTGACCGTGGACAAAAAGAGCAGTCAGAAACTAAATAAACCTTGGTTTTCCAAGGTTTACTTGAAAGTATACATTCAAATATTGGGTCATGGTCATTTTATCTTTTATATGATACTACATAACAGATTACAAGACCTAAAAGAAATACAATGTAAAGAAATACAATGTTCTAAAATATATATATCCTAAACTGGTATAAACTATAGCGAACTAAGCAAACTAAATTAACAAAGCTAAATGAACTGATGAACTAGACTAAATGAAGTTAAACTGAACTAAACTAATCTCAGATGTACTAAACTGTTACATAACAAACTATGGTATAGTAAGGGAAGCATATGAAGCCAACTTAAACTAAACTGCTAAGCAAAACTTAACTATACTAGAATGATATAAACTAATAGCAGCCTAGATTAACAATCAACAATAATCTAAAAAAACTAATTTGTTTTAAACTTTTCAAAACTATAATATTTTTTAACTATAGTAGTAGTAGTAGTAAGTACTATTACTAGTACTGTACTATAAAAAAGAATTAAGAATAAATACTTACGTTTACTA
Source organism: Macropodus opercularis (assembly GCA_030770545.1). Lineage (NCBI taxonomy): Eukaryota > Metazoa > Chordata > Actinopteri > Anabantiformes > Osphronemidae > Macropodus > Macropodus opercularis. Next base: position 3,848,450 of record CM061110.1, read on the forward strand.
TTTTTTACTTGGGTCAGTTAATTAATAACAAGACAACCAACACAACCATATACAATCTATTTAAATATTACCCACTAAACGTATGGATCTCACACAAACCACGAGACACATCTTGTTTATCACGCTTTAACAAGGGCAAGTGTGAAAGAGAAATATCCTGAAGGATAGCGTCCATGTGGTTTTCTATTTACGTTGGATACCTCCACCCCAATAGCAAACAATGAAAACCCATCTTGACGTCCAAACCTCTTTAACTTAATGGTAAGTGTTAGATATGGAAACTGGTTAGAGGAGGTTACTTCACTTTTGATCACAGTTTTGTTTTTCGAATCTATTTTTAATATTCCTTCATTCCTTTTTCCAAAAAGTACAAACGTTTGCTACAACGGTGGCAGAATGTCCCACTTCAAGGCTTTGAGCTTGGATATAAGTTAACCTTTTCGCAGGGAGGCGTTGCAGGAGCCCCCTGCAGCGATAGAGCCAGTCAGCGAAGCCGAAGTTTCACAGTCCCTCTCATAAAACGCTGCCCTGCTTTATGGCCCTGTTGCCCAACATCACATGCCTCCGACGCTAAGATATGATCTGAGATAAGGCAAGAAGTTCCGAAACAAGTTCTACTCTCCTCCTTCCTTATGATGCTCGTTTAGGTATATGAACAAACCGTACACGTCAAAGTTATGCTCCCAAACTGGAATTATTCTAGTAAATAAAGAAGGTCTTGTACAACCTTGCGTTATTTCTGTAGTTTTCCATGATGACTTTGATATCGAGAGATATCAAAGAAAGTCTGAATCACTGAGATGCACTTTTTTTACAAACAAGTTTTATAAATCATGTCTTTATGACAAGCTGATTGCCTTAGCCTTGACAGCAGCGCACACCGAGGGCAGTAAAGGCGCAGGATTACAAGGTGATGGTCCATAAAGGGTTTGGCTCAGATAAGATGGTTTGTGGGAGTAAGCCAGTATTGGTCAGGACCTTAGGTCAAGAGAAATGAGACTTTCTTACTGACAATCGGGCCAAACTTGTCCACGTATTACACCAGGTTTGTGGTGACATTCTTTGATTCATGGACCATCTGTAAACATCCGTTTCAGTTACTGCGCCTCACTTGCGACGTGCAGGGGATTTGCTGTAATCTAGACTGACTCTGCTGTTTTTATGCACGTGACATCTGATGCTATGTCAGTCCGTCTATTTACCTTTAGGTCTAACATTGTTCTGCCGCCAGTCACGATGCAGTTCCTCGAAGTTCTACCTTCGTGTTCTTCAGAATGAACCTAATGAGCCCAACGGCACATGAGCGAAACCCCACCTGAGTGAAACTGCATGGGGTGACTGCTCCCAGCAACGTCCCGCATAGCGATGCAAGCCGTCATGGCTGTAGTCCATTCAGAGCAAACCATTAGAACAAACTGCTCTCAGGTGCAGCAAAGCAGACCGGGCACGACCATTTATGAACCAAATCACCTCTGGGTGCCCTGTGCAAGGACAAAGCCCAGACTGTCCACATGCAAACTCTCACACCCTTCACCCACAGAGCAGTGCTCATGTTCTGAAGACACGAGGAAACAAAAATGTAGATTTCTATATGGTCTAATACTCCATTTAATAAGTAACTAATAGTAGGATGTCATAACAGAAGCCCATGTTGTGCCTTGGTCATGGGAAATTCCACATTTTCTGCAAAACTTCCTGTTGTTTTTACTAGCAAATAATGTGAATAAAACCTTGAGTCTGCAATGTAACACCCAACAAAACCTACTCAAAAGTTAAAGAACTCGCTCCTTATAATTTTTGACACAGAAGATCTCAGTGACACGACAAAAACACATCAGATCAAACAAATCCTGCTCCGTTAACTTCAGCTACAACTAAAGACTGTGATTGTTTTCATGTTGCTTTCGGCTACTTTAAAACTTTACACCAGAGTGTAAACCAGCAAAGAAAGAGACTGGAAGAATGAAAGAGGTCTGTTTCCCTCTTGTGGCCAAAACAAGAGTGTGCATATCAGTATATGGTCACACATCAGGGTTTATTAATTAAAACTCAATGCAAACTCTAGGGCACTGTATGTCAGACATGGATGCTGGTCGTAACGTTACATTTTTGTGTGCTTTTTAAAAGTGTTTTCATAACTGTGTATTTTTGCTTAGATTTCCTTATAACCCAGTGATAAAAAAACAACTTGACAAATGAAAAATTGCAAAGGTTTTTGTGGAAGCTCCTTTGGCAGTGATTACAGCCTTGAGCCTTCTTCTTTGAGTCTGGGTGTGTGCATTTCATGACATCCATCCAGGGAGATGTGTGTGTCTGTCTTTTTACGACTTTTTCCTTCTGCCTGCCCTATAGCATAATGTAGCACTGTATGAAGGGATGGTTTTACATAACATCATACTGTACTTCAACCTACACACCATGTGATACTGGCCGTGTCCAGCTGCTGCTATTAACATGTAAATGTGTTTCTTTTCTCCTCTCTTTTCTCTTGACGCTCCTGATATTCACATTTGAGTCATTTGCCTCCTTGTTATGCCAGTGTTAAGTCCGCCCACTGGTCACCTCACAGTCTATGAGGCATCTGCACAGCACATTCAACCCCATCGACGAGACCTACGTACCAAACGAAATGGAAGGGTGTTTTGAGCCTGTCTGTTTACTGAGGTTCAGGTTATTGAAATGGTTTTCTTTTTTTTAGACTAAACCTGTGAGGAGCTGGGAAAATAAACATAACAGAGCAACATTCTTTTTAGGAAAGAAAGCGATCGATGGGAAATGAATGACAAGATAATTTGATTCATTTATGAATCTGGTTCATATGTCCTTATGTCAAGCAACGGTTGTTAGGTGCTTCATGCAGGCAATTATCAACGTGGTCTAAATGTGAAGGTGCAAAGACCATGAATTACAGGTCTGAGTGGGAAGGTGCATGAAGGCAGCCAGAGGCTTGGAGAGCGATAGCATGGTCGTGTGTGTGTGTGTGTGTGTGTGTCGGAAGGGGAGCTGATGGGAAAAACAAGTTTCAAAGCATCAGTGAAGGTTTGGTGAAAGTCCAGACAAGCCTCTGACGCACTTGACATGTGAGTGAAAACCACATGAGAATGATACAGCTCTCTCTCTCTGTTTTTACATTATTCATGATGTATATAAAACAGCCAATTTATAATGTGCTGGCTGTTCATGTGGCAGGAGAACTTCAAGTGAAATCAGACACATTAAAGGGGGTTTGATAACCGTTTAAGTTTAAAGGTCTTAAAAAATCAGAACAATCAAAAAGTGTTTTTTTCCTAACATATGTCCAGAAAGGATCTAATTTCACTAAATCTGACCTCGGTCTGTTTTGAGAAATTATTCATTAGTCAGTTGTCCTTTAATGTCTCAGCTCTACTGACTCTGCCGGCTCTCGATTCAACAGAGCCGCTTCACACAAGGGACACTTTTATCAATAGGGACAACCCGAAACAAAGAAAAACAAAGAAAATGCTGGATAACTAACCAGCTGTTAAAACTGGTAAAACACTTAAACCTAAACTCTTTAACTTGTGACTAATATGTGACAGGTCATATTTTTTATAATGATGTTGCATGTTCTCTAAACAGGTTTAGCCTACTGCAAATACGCTGAAACAGAATATACTACATTTTTGACATTTTATGGTTCAGTTGAGAGTCTTTTCATCATTAGGGAGCTCCAAGAATTTAATTTATATTTCTGTGGAACATCTTGAGGGTCACTGAGGTCACCCTAGAGTCATTTCCCACCTGTATATGATCACATGGAAACAACTGCAAACTAACTTGGTCGTGCAGTATAATGACAAAAGCATTAAGTGCAATAATTATATCAACACAGAACCTCTTAAAGATATGATAAGTAAGAACTAAGACAAGATTGAAGGCCACAGTGTAATAAGTCCACAGTTAAGTTTTATTTCATCGCGTTACGATTTTGGTTCTGTAGCAACCTACCGGATAATTCTAATGAAGTGCAATTGTAATCAAGCCGGTTACAGTTGAGAGCAATGACAGGCACACGTTTTGTGTAAATTGAACAGCATAAGAACGGCTCCTACACATACACAGCGAAAATACATGCCAGAGGAAAAACAATACTAAAATCAGTTCACATTGACAATAGTTAGGAAGACATCCCTCAAACACGATCTAAACTAACACTTGAGAGATACACGTTTTACCCACAGCTGGAATATGGGGCAGAATAACTTAGCGAACATTCAGCCTTAAAACACAGCAAGAAATGGGTGGTGCTATCTAAGTCTGGGACTAACTCTCTCAAATCGGCCCTTAAACATCACACGTGGGCAGAATTCAAACACGGCATTTTCATTTTAAACTAATTATATTGACGTGACAAAATGAAAACGCGAAACTCGGTGTGCTTGACGAGAGAAACACCTCCTTGCGATTGCTGTGCGAAGTCTCAACTTCAAAATGTGTTGAATTTCCTGCACATTGAGAAGGAAAAAGGTTTGGAGATACTGCCCAACACAACACAAGAATGCTTTTAGTCTTGGTGGGGTTGACTGCTCGAAAAAAAAACAAAAAAAACATAAATCAACTTCATAACGTTGCTTTTTAATGGGACAAGACAATTTGGCTTGGTCCAATGTCTAAATTGAACATTCAGTGTCAAATAATATAAATAATTCAGCTTCGAGACAAGCATTTCTGTTGTCTAGTTAAAGTTTGTGTAGTTATTATCCTCCAAACATGTAGAAACACAAGATTATAAAAGCTGGGAGATTTTGGTAACTAGTCTGTGGTCTGACATTACAGGTTAAGGTCCGTGTGTGCGAGTTTAATTCACTCTTTGTCAAGCTTCACAGTGAAAATGTAAGCACTGACAAACTAAACATCCCTTGGAAATGCTTACACTGGCTTGTGTTGGTTGCAAATGTAGAGTATCATCCTTCTGAAAGCGACTGCCTAAATATATCATATATCAGGACTAAAAAAATAAAATAAAATAAAATGAAATAAAATAAAGATGTTATATATACACATAAATGTCCAGACAACACAATTCCTTTAAATCAGTAAGATAGGAGTACTAAACTAAACTCATGCTATCAAGTTACAGTTTGTTTTCCGATAAACATAACAAGTCTGACGATTTAACCCTTAACCAAATTTGTTTCATGCTCACGCATTAAAATCTCCATAATTGCAAAACTGGTACACTGGTGTGATTTGACCACCTAAACCGACAGATGGAATCTCATAGCAGAGATCTGGCAATGCCGCTTGTGAAAGAAAGCAGATGCTCCACTACATTCTACAGCTTTCCTCTATCATACAATCGAGGGCCATGTCGAAAATTCTTTGACAACCTAAAATTTAACAGTATCAACAAAAACTGTATTTCAGTTGCAGTCAAATGGCAACTATCAAAAAGTAAACTTATTTTAGTGTACGTATTAAGTAGTCTATAGTCCATGCAATTGCGCACGGCCAGGTTTGCATCTTTATGGTATGTTGTTATTAGTGTATGAGAGACGTGAGCCACCAGTGCATTTTCCAGTAGAAGAACTTCTCAACCGCCCATCAGAAACATCTCAGCCAGACTTGAAGAGCAAAATGGCCACTTGGCCCAAATAGAAGTAAATGAAATGCTTTGTCTCGTGGGTGACATAGCTGCCGAAGTTCCTACCAACGATGCAGTGCCAGGTAGGGTTGTACTTCTTGTCGAACTCCTGAAAAACATCAAAACGTAAAAAAAAACCCACCTTATTAAGTATGTTTTTAAAATAAACAGACAGGTCACCAGTCCCTGATGTGATTTGTTTATTTTATGATGTTTGAAATTATTTTAGATGTTGGTTTGCAGCTATCTGATGTAATTGACAATACAAAATGTAAGCAAATTACACTGCACTAAGAAATAAATTTACTTTCTCACATGATTATGTAACCTACAATTATACATTAACTGAGTAAATGCGTATGTTTTTATTTTTCATTTTAATTGATCTTACTTTTGAAAACTTTAATTGTACTTTTTTTGTTGTTGGGTTGTCACTAATAAAGGAAAATAATCCTATACTTTTTTTTGTGCGTGAGCAAAGTGTAAACAATGTGACAGGGAGGAGGGGGACGTGTGGACTCATGAGTCCTCAAAAATCTAAAATAAAATAAAAAATATGTACGGCCCTGATCATCAGAGTCTTATCTTCACATCGACCAAAAATAGATGCGAGGATAAAAGGAAGCTGTGAATTCGCGTCTCGTGTGCCACTGATGAAAGCTCGCGAGTGGCAAAAATCGAGCTCGGCCCTGCTGCTGGAACTCGCAGCAACTCTGCTCGGGTTCGTCCACGTATCCGTCCTGTCTCACCTTCTTGATGTAGGCTGCGATGTCCTTCTCTATGTTGTACTTCTCCATGGCCTGCGTGGCACAGTCCACGGCGTCCTGCTGCATGTCCTCGGACATGTCTGCGTTTTTGATCACCGCTTTCCTGTCAGTCATGGCTGAGAAAGGATGAGGGTCGGATTGAAGAAGCCTGCTGAAAGTAGAGAGCGCGTTCACTCACATCGCAGACGTACCGCACTGAAAAAAAAAAAAAACGAACACCGCACGTGGTGATGGGACTGGTTTTAGGCCAAGCACACCGCTGGAAGACGTACGCAGGAAACTGTCCACCTCACATAACGTTGATCGTCATTTGCTCTGATTCTTAACGACATCTAAGCCCTTGCGTACGTCTAGAGGCATTCTGAACTGGACGATTACTAGCGTTGCATAGATTGGCTGTGAAACTTGATACAGGTGGAGTTAAATTACTTGGCGAAATCAAGTTTACGATAATAACACCTTCTGCAACGGAGGACCAAAAGTATCAAAATGGATCTGATCAAACGTGTGCACGGGAAACAAGTGCAGTTAGTACCTGCACAATACAGGCGTCTAATCAGCCTGGAAGGATTACAGTCATTTACAGTAATAAAGCACATCATCATATGTGAACCCGCACAAATATGTCGGTGCGTGCGAGACGAGACGAAATCCTACGACTCACCTGACGCTGAACGGCCTGCAAACAAAATAATACGTCTTTCACTCGGCCACGGGGGGAAAGGTTTCGATGATGCTGCGGCTAATTGCTTTTTAAAGATTTACACAATAAGCATGTAGGCAGGTTGGCTCCGCGCTGGTCTCTCTCCGGCAGCTGCCCGCCCCCCTGCCGCATGCTGCTCCCTGTCATTGGCTGGGCTGCAGCTTCCCCCGTGTGGTGCAAGCGTTTTTCTCCAGCTTCTGTCTGCCGGCATCTTATTTCATCCCACAATGCATCATTCGCGGCACAAGCTTGACTATGGCCTGAGCGGAGACCTTGGCCGCCCCTCCATCTGTCGGGACGTGTACGCGACACTTGCGCTGCTATTGCGCCCTTTCTGTATGCGTGTTATTTCCACAACCACAATATGGATATTACACATATCATGTGTGCTTCCTCACATGAACTGGTGCATTTTACTTCCACCCATTTTCATAACTTGAATTGCTTTAGAAATGTCTTTGTGCATGCCCAGGAATGTCACAAATAAACAAACCAAAGATTTCTTGTTGGAAAGAAAGTGTTTTATTGAAAACGCTAAAAAGTAAGATTAAGCAAAATTAAAAACATACAAACTCCCAAATAACTCCCCACTCCCCTCCCAAATTTTTAATTTCCTTCATACCAGTCATCTACGATTCCATCCTTTGATCCAACTTCCTGGTCCTCAGTTTCCTTTTCTTGTAAAATAAATGCCATTACCACTGAAAGACTTTGGACAGGGTGAGGGGCCTACTAGGGGAAAGTTGCTCTAGGACTCCCCCTTTAATTACTTCTGTAATCAACTCATCTGAATCCTGATCCCGTTCCGAGCATCCATCCTTGCCTATCCCTTTCCTAATCGATCCACCCATCCAGCTCCAAGGACTGGGATCCATTGAGCCACTCCTCCAATCAAAACCTTGAAATACCAGGAAGAAAATCAGAGGCAGACTGTTAGAATAAAATGTCAGCGGTTTGGGGCCTAACTTTTTTTCCATGTTGAGCACTCATGTCAGATCAAGAAAAAAATGCCAGAGCACAACTATCACTCCCTGAAGTTAAAAACACTTGAGGACTTAAGTTAGAAGTGGATACTTTTGCAGCAAAGTAGTGATTCAGATTTTACATTTGACAGCAAAGGTGATACACTTACATCACAACACTTTATCTAGGACTGCTTAGTCTGTGACAGGCCAGAATAGCATGTTAAAAACTGTATACATAACAATTTACAGCACATATGGCTTTGTTAAATATGACATGCATGATATGGCAACGGATCAAAACTTTCAATTTATGGAATATGAAGCGTACCATTGCCTCGACCTGATTGCTCCTCAATTAGATGTCCTATCCTGACCATACAAATGAAATGTGATCCACAACGGTTTTAATCCAAATCACTTTAATCCTTCTCTTCAGATGTCTAAAGGAAGACACAAGGGTAAAATACAGTTTAGCACCGGGCTCCAATCCAAACAGCCAACCCCACACACCCAATGAGAAACGCTATATAAAAAAAATGAAATAAGGGGAGGAAAATACTTGCAAAAACATTGAGTGCAATTAATATCTCAACGTTTTTGAAGTCAACACAGCACAATTTCTGAAGTCGCAAAACTTGAGGACAGAGGAGGAGAGAAAGGGACAAAAACAAAAGGACAAAGCAGCTGAAGGAGTGGGGGAGGAGTTGGGAGGGGACATCTACATACCAAAATCATCCACAAGGACATCGGGACATGAAATGCAAAAATTAAAAATCAATAGCTGACACCTGGAGAAACTCATAAGAGGTAAAATCAGGAGGGCATTACATCAAAAAAGGGCAAAACATTGGTGGTGGGAAGGTTTAAGAACGGGAACGAGAGCGGCTGTGACGAGGCGAGTAGCGGGGCGATCCTCTGCCGCGGCCACGGGAATTGCTCCGACTGCGGCTGGCACTGCGACTGCGGCTCCTGCTGCGGCTGCCACGGCTACGGGAGCGTGATCTTCCATAACTCGGGCTGCGAGGACCATCTAATTTCACACGAATGTAAGCAGTCTCTCCCTGGCAGACACAAGAAAACTTGACATTTAAAAGACAACATTCCCGCCTGCGATGGCAATTCCATAGAAGGACACGAGGGCTCAGGTGCACTCTCACACAGGTCGCATGTCCTAAACTACTCACCTCAACACAGAAAATTAATACTATCCATGAAAGTAAAATCAAATCAGCACACATACCTCATGGGAGCGGAATTTGGTGTTGTCCAGCTTTCGAACCGCATAGGTCATGTCCTCTTTGCGCACAAATTCTACAACCCCGGTTCCATCTCTGTAAACGTCAGCATAGCACACGTCACCTGCCTCACGCATGTGGTCCTTCAGGTCCTGCCAGCTGCCACTCTGAGGAAGCCCTGGAATATGAAAGATGGGTCAGTTCCTTTGCTGTAACCCTCCCCACACACACATTGATGCACTTTAAGACCGTGATGTTAAGGTAAGGCAGCGTTGTGGGAGGCTGTTCTCTGGCTGAGCCTCACTGAGCGCAGGATTCATCTTCTCGCTTTTCTATCGAGACAAAAGTGTGCCGACACACACTTTTGTCTGTGTCGGCACAAAACTACATGAGGAGTATTGCTGACCGAGCTTTAGTTTGTACAGGTACTTTGTGTTGTACATAAAGAAGATGTTTAAATCAAAGTAAAGCATGGAAAAGAAAGTCTGATTGCCCATGACCAACAGTGTTCAATTTCATTTCTGGGTGAAATTAAGACAGATCAATTCAAAATAGAAGTAAATGACGTATAGTGTGTTATATTAACGTCGCACCAGATGATCTGATCGTTATTCGCGCTTACCGGACACAACAACCCTGTACTCCGAGCGCCTGGATGGAGGTCCGTATCTGCCTCTGGGAGCTCCACCGATCCCGCCAAACCCGCCTCTGGAGCCTCTGCCACTTCGAGGGAACTCCACACGCAGTCTGTAGCCGTCGTAGTCATAGCCGTCGCGTCCATACACGGCATCGTCAGCGTCCCTGTTAACAAATCGAAACGGCTTCAAACATTTAAAATGATCGCGGAGGGGGCAAGCGGGGTCCGTCGGACACGAGACGGCGTCGGCCATGTTGGCGTCTGGATGGCCCCGGGTAGCGCTCAGCCACCTTGCAGACGTGCATGCGCGTCGTCAAGTATTTCGGTTTCACTTTGTTTAGTCAAGCAGACGCGGTTCATCTGCGGGCTTTGCAAAAAAAAAAGTAATTACGACTAAGAAATCAAATGTGAAGTCATCGATGCAACTACGTCCGTCATTCAACCGTAACTCAAAGCCCCAAACAAAGCAAAGTGAGTGTTTCGCCGAACCTCGCGAAATAGCCAGTTAGCGTAAACGCGTTGTTTACTAGAAACCTACAAGAAAGCAAACCGAGTCCAACCTGAAGTCAAACCACGTGTCGTTGGAGGAACATCGCTAAGCGGCTCAGTGAACAACCGGACTCGGGGAGTTTAGGAGCCAACACGCATGTTGGTAGCCACACAATGGCGCTGCCTCGGGCCTAACATGCTAACCGTCCTTTCGCGCCTTACCTCGGGTCCTCGAACTCAATAAAGGCGAAAGGAGGCCCCCCTCTCCTGTTCTTCAGGTCGATATCTCGGATCGTTCCGTATTTGTAGAACACGTCTTCCACGTCTTTCGTGCGAATATCTGGGGGAAGGTTTCCCACGTAGATTCGGCAGTCGTTGTTCCCAGCAGGGCCTCGCACAACACCCGACATCGCTGCTACTCCCGGATCGCTCACTACTTGAACTAACGGCTTGCGGTTTGCAGGGTTATAAACGGCCGAATGAAGCAGCTCCCAGTCGAATACGATACAGGAGAATCAAGCCAGACACCAGCGGTTTATCTGCAAAGCAGCGTTGCATATAACGCTACGAGAAGCCTCTCAAGTAAGCTTCTCCCCCCCCTGCCGCTGTTTTCTTCAGGAACCACGCTCCTTTACCGAGGTGTTCGTCAACACCGGAAATGCTGCAGCCAGAGCGGACACATCCGCCTCACAAAGTAGTCCGCTAATTAGCCCTCAAAGAATTCTCCAATCGTTTCACCAACCACATTAAGTCTTAATTTAATGTAAGTAATTTAATGGTGTATGGAGCAGCTCAGCGAAAAACTGATGATAAGTCTAATAACTACCTGGTAACGTTTTGAATCAGCCCTGGTGACTTGTGTGTTTTGAGAACTGTGGTCCACAGTTGATTTGCATTAAATCAACCCATCATTTATTTTTTATGTTTATTGTTTTAACAGTTCAGATAACCCTATGTTTCCGTGATTGAAAATGATAATAATTTGCGCCACCAAGTGTTCCACCAATATTGGGATATGTATTGGTTGTGGGAAATATGAGAAATAAACTTACAGACTCTCTTTGTTGCAATTTATAGGCAATGGCAATTTTACATTTAGGGGGAAGAAGCTTTGATTTGCAACATTTACAAACTTGCATAATTACATACATATACATACACAGACAGATTTTACCAGAGCCTAGTTTATTGCTTAAATGTTTACAGTTGAACAGTTTCTCATACTATCAAGCAGCAACTATTGCTAACACACATAATATAATATTATACTTTATAAATATGCTAATTCTGCACAGTATCAGCTACTCCAAATGATCTTGTATCTTATGCAAGGTTACTACTAAATAAACTAAACTACACAAATGCTCACAATCACAACAAAATTGTGCAATAACTACATATTAGGAAATCTGATATTTATGTTTTCACAATTTTAATGACTTATGTTGTGATCCAAAGTGATGCCACTGGTCTGCAGCTGAAATGAAATGTACTGACAGCATATGGGAGGTCAATATAGTATCAGTGATGTGGTGAATGTATGCTTTTAATGCTTTTTGTTTCCTTTTAATTATGATACTGTTAGAAGACTCTTCTAGACACACATGAACATCTTCAATTCAGTGCATGCATCAGATTAGAAATACTCAAGGCCATGTTCTGATTGTCCTCAACTGTCAAGGCAAGAAAACACCATATCCATAATTATTTCACATAAGATCATTATTCTGAAATAATCTAAATGACATGTGACAATGTCTTTTTCTAACATAAGTGGACATTGAAGAGAACAATGCTAATTCAAATGTTACTCTTGCTAATATTCAGTAAGCGTGACAGGATCCATACATGCGCTGGCCAGAATCGCCATAGTTATCACCACCGGTGTACTTCCCTTGGCACGCCAGATTGTTCACCTACACACACACACACAGAGGAGATATTAAAGAAGACACAAAATCAGAAACAAAGGGTTGTGCATCGTGGGTCAAGAATACCTCAGCTCTCTTGATGAAGTGCTCAGTGGCAGTTTTCTCATTCTCTTTATGTCCTCTCCAGGCTCTGAGTGCAGATGCCTGCAGGGCTCGGCCAAAGGAGAACGTCATGATCCAGGGTTTGGCCAGAGGACAGTTGTTGATGGCATTGAGGTGGACAGAGGCCTCCTCTTCGCTCTGGCCCCCAGAGAGAAAGGCCACTCCTGCAGGGAACATACGGACATGCTTTCATTTGACCTCTTTAAGTCTCGTTACTTCTCCAGGTGAAACAGGGTCCTGACTCACCTGGGACAGCAGGAGGAACGGTGCGACGCAAGGCAGTGACGGTTGCCATAGCAACCTCTTCTGGGCTATATTTGGTGGGACAGCTGTGTCCAGGAGTGACCATGTTGGGTTTGAGAAGCGTGCCTTCCAGGTACACGTGGTGGTCTGACATGGCTTTGTACACTGCTGCCAGAACCTGGAAACCAACCACAAAGAAAACTATCAGCCAGAGACAGATCTACATGTTGCGTCCTTACAGCTGTAATTGGACAATGGGATGAGAAATGTATCCATAATAAAAATAATCAATATTCTAGATCTGCATGTTACAAACCCACCTTCTCTGTGACATACTGGCAGCGTTTTAGGTCATGATCTCCATCAGACAAAACCTCTGGCTCTATAATGGGCACAATGCCATACTGCATGACAGAAGAGTCAATATTGTCAAAATAAAAAACACGTCACCATCACACAGAAGTATAGATAAGATATGTAACATTGGAGTCTGACCTGCTGGCAGATGCTAGAGTAGCGGGCGAGAACATTTGCATTCTCTGAGATCGCCAGATGAGATGGATTGGTGTCACTGATTTTGAGGACGCAGCGCCACTTTGCGAAGGTGGCTCCATCCTTTTTATACTGCATACAGCGCTCTGACAAACCATCCAGACCTATGGAAGAGGTTTAAAAGCACCTTTAAGGAGACTTTGTATAATGTGTAGTTGAAATAGGTAACATGAGCAGTTATGGTTTTGTCTGACCCTGGGTAGTGGTTTCTCCATGAGTTCCTGGCAGGGGCACAACACCTTTGTCAACCTGAGGAAGGAGAGGAAAGTTGCAGTCACGTTGAATTATAGTAAAAATAACAAAAATAAATAAGTCATCAGCCCAAAATGCATTGCACCTATAATTCCCGACTGGCATTTAAATACAGTAATTGGGATCAGAAGCGCCACACCTTGATGCCAACTAGGATGCCCCTGTCTCTGATCATTTTGACAAAGGGCACGCCGTTATCAGAGTGCTGGTACAGTGTCTCATGGAAGAAGATGACCCCTCCGATGCAGCAGTTAATGCGATCATCTGCACTGAAAAGGATCTGCCGGTACTGTCTGCGGTTCTCTTCTGCGTTCTCCACTCCGACCTGAGCCAGCCTTTTGGCCATGCTACCTGCAGGTAACACAGACGTTTGGGCTGGACTCTATGTTTTCTCCATTCACATTGAGCGCGATTGTTTCAGAAGCAGAATGAGAAATGAAGAAGGAAAAGATGTGTACACACCCACAGACTCATCTGCAGCTAGGATGCCCTTCCCTTTAGAAACGATGCGAAGAGCAGTTTCATGTAGCTCTCTCTTCTGCGCCTCGGAGAGTGAAGGGAACTGGTGTGTCATCTGTGCGGCCGTTGTCCTACAGGCTTTGAAAAAAATCTGTGATCATGACTGGATCTTTCACACATCATTGACAGTAAGTAAGACAGAGACTGGTCAAGGTATACAAGTCTAGTTGAAGAGCTTCTAAAAATAGTTGCTCCAAAGAATTCAGAATTCCCCAAAAGTGTGTGATACTGGATTATTTGATTATTAAAAGAAATCCACAATTGCCAGCGCAAATAAGCCATTTCATATTCATTGATGCGTGACCTTCACCATAACCAGAATAAAAAGGCTAGGTAATCGATACAGCCGAGACACGAAAAGTTACTGACGTTAACGAATTCATTAAACACTAATGAAACATTTTAAAATATCATTATTAAACTTACGTCTCAGAGCTGCTGCTGGCAAAGTCATGTCACTGTGAAACCGAACCTGTTGGCTGTAAGTTGCTCATCAAATCCCTTTGATGTTCCCATTGTCGCTCTGTGTACTTCAACTTGCTACATGTTGCAATAAAAATCTCCAGCAGTAAGATCTCTTACCTGACAGAAAGCGAAATCCGAAGTGTCTGTTTCGTCTGACGGGTGAACATCGACAGAGTCTCTCAGTCGGCTCCAGTTTGTATCCCCTTCAAGTGTGTCACACCTCATCTGCCTCCACCTCTGGGCGGAGCGTGAACGCCCACATCTGCCCCATATAAACTAGAAAACCTTGATGTTTCATTTTTCCGTCTGAATTAGTTTATTATTTTTGTTATATGCAGCTATTTTGTATTTCTCAATGATATGATCATTTTAACATTACAAGTTAAGGTATTATGCAGCAACAGCAACCATCATTATATTGTGTTATAACTCATAGTATTGTAAATCTTATGTTAAACTAACATTGCAAGTTACCTAAATATTGTGGAACCCACTCCATATTTAAGTTAATTGGGGAGATGTAGTCAGAAATAGTAATTAGTCTGAACTCTATCTGTATAGCAGCCTCATTTAAACATTTAGCCATAGCCCATGTGCTATTTTTATTTTAATTAGTAAAAAAAAGTGCCCTGAGGGATGTTTTAGGTCTCCTGATAATTTGGTCTTCACCCTCGAATTCACAGGGGTGTTTAAGTCTCAGAGCAATTCGTGCACTCAGTGGCTTCGTTCAGGAGCTTTAAACTGTAAAGAAAGCCATGGAACAATTCCGAAATAGAAATCATTTCTAGGTTCTAGACCACAAACCAGGTCATCTAAATGCCTTTTTATTCTCAAGTACGAGACCCTTTTTCTTAAAAAACAAAACAAAAAAACAGAATGTACGAATTTAAAGTTTCTTCATGATGAGTTCTATGGCTGCAGCACCAACTTTTACCAGAAAACTCTTTGTTGGATTAGTGAAGTAGTTGCACTTTAAGGGACCCTAAACGTCTAGAGGTTCCAGGGCCAAAGCCAGAAAGTCAGAGAGTCATCAAGAGACAACACAAATACAGAGACTCAAAACTGCAAATAACATGAAAAACGTTGTATTTTGAATTTTCTTCTGTCTTGAATAGGAGACGAGAGACCTTTTAGCTACTTGTTGTTTTGTGATAGTCTGCTGTCATGTAATGTTACTGCTTCATTCAGCTTCCAGAGGCGGATCTCCTAAATTTCAGGGGGGGACTCCTCTCTTTGCGGTTGTGGGTCAGTGTGCCTCTGAAACTAGATATGGGTCAGTCGACTGCCTGCCACTACAGAGCCTCAACCCAGACATGGTGGACCTGCCTAAGACAAGGGCCTGAGAGGGAATACAGTGTCAGACAGCAATGAGAGGGGGGGCTGGAGCTCTCCCATTCAGGAAATACAGTTTTAAATAGGTATGTGGCTTCAAGAAGAGCAGCAATTAAATGTGGCTGCTTCTGCTGGGACACTCTTTTTTTCCTCTGTATTACCTAATTAAAAACATTTAATAACGATACTTTTTCTGGTCCTCAATTTTCTGTTCTATTAAGGTTGTCCTCAATGAGTCTGTGAGTGCTCCTGAAATAGGTCAACCCATGACTGAAAGTCGGCCGCAATGTGCAGGTGCAATTAAAACATGGAGTCGCTGGCCATTTAGCATTAGAGTCAGATAATGCTGATCTGTGGACGTCCCTGTTGTTTGAGATATTATATGGGGCATTTTGAATCCAGTAAGTTTCACCTTAAAACTGTACCACATTCATGTTGCTTCAGTATCCACCAAAATGAAATGAAGAGAAATCCCAGGTGAACTGTATTTGTCATGTGTCTCTGTTCACAGAAAATTTATAATAATAATAATAATAATTTACATCATTTGTAACATTTAACACAAGCTGCAGAGAAATATCAACATGTCGTCTACATAGAAAATCAAACTGTAGTAAGTAACTAATACTAAACATGGCTACATTCCCTTCCTCTACCTCCTGCTGAAAATTTTGATAGAGGTGGTGAGATGAATATGTATTAAGTCTCATCGTTAATAAATAATAAGTCACTGCTGTTTAAATACTGTGGGTGAAAAAGGAGCTAAGAAAGATGAGTCAAGTTATTCAATTCAAACATTCAGAAACATGTCATCAGGTCTTATTATTATCAAACTTTTTGAAATAAGCACACACCCTCTTTCACGACATAAGAGGTAAATCTCAGGACAACAAATTGCACAAATTTGCACAAAGTGCCAATAAAGACAAGATAATAAAACACAAGATGTCAAATCTGCAGCACTAAGAACAGAAATACATGCACTGCATTAAAAGCACATGGGCAGTGAAGTGATGTAGCGGGGGATCAGTGAGAGCAACACATTTCATTCATTTGTCACTCATGTGTTGGATCGTCCCACATGTCGTACTGTAAACTTGTCCTCCTTGATTCAGTCGACAACTGCGACCACTAAATGTAGCAACTACTAAAATGTACTATGAAATACTGTATGTCTTAGAGCTGCTGCTTTGTACTAAATATAATCATTATCCTAATCACTTAAAATGATGTTAGCTCATAAAAAGGAAAACTGTCCTCCGTAAAATACGTGTAACATCATTATATCTGGGTCTGGGTCGATCCTTTAGTCACTAAATTGAATGAAATTCGCAGAGTATCAGTATGATGGGTGTCACACCTTCAATCTATGGTAAAAACTTTCAAGCGCTAGCTGTGTATTAAGCTTCTTTGTTGTGACCTGTTGTGTTTACAATCCCTCTGCTTAGAACAGCTATAAACAAGGGACTTAATTATTTATAAAATCGAATTCTTCTCTACAAAACAACGGTTGAATCAGTTAAGTGTACAGTATATGTTTTTTGGTCTGCTGTTTGTAGGCTCGAGGTAGAGGCCTAATACAACATTAATACCACCTGCTGCTTTAGATGTAAAAACTCCCTCTCTAGAGAGGAAGAAACCTCCAGCTGACCCAGGTTCAGTGTGGGCGGCCACAAAAGGGACAAAGTTAGTCACACGTGGACATGGATAAGGGATACTAGAAATGGAAAAGTAGAGGAGCTCAGTGAATGAAGGACATCTATAGCAGCTTAACTAAGAGATGGTTCAGGGTGACCAGAACCATCTCTAACTATACACTTCGTCAAAAAGGAAGGTTTTAAGCCTAGTTTTAAAACTAGAGACGGTGTCTGCTTCTCGAACCTGAACTGGAAGCTGGTTCCACGGGAGAGGAGCTCGGTAGCTAAAGGCTCTGCCTCCCGTTCTACATTTAGAAACTGTAGGAACCACAAGTAGACCAGCGCTCTGAGAATGAAGCATTCTGTTGGGAGAATAAGGAGCCATGAGGTCTTTAAGATAAGATGGAGCTTTATTATGAAGAGCTTTGTAAGTGAGGAGAAGAATTTTGAATTCTATCCTAGATTTGACAGGAAGCCAATGCAGAGAAGCTAATGTAGGAGAAATGTGATCTCTCTTCCCAAGTCCAGTCAGACACTGGCTGCAGCATTTTGAATTAACTGGAGGCTTTTTAGAGAGTTATTGGGACAAACTATGAGTAGGGAATTACAGTCGTCCAGCCTAAAGGTAACGAATGCAAGGATTAACTTTTCAGCGTCACTCTGTGAGAAGATGCTCCTAATTTTAGCAATATTCCTAAGGTGGAACTATGCAGTTCTAGAGATTTCTTTAATATATGATGTAAAGGAGAGGTCTTGGTCAAAAATTTAATTTTTAGCACCAATTATAATAACCTCAGTTTTATCTGAATTTAGTTGTAAAACTGGATGACCTCTGTTATGGGACATCCAGGATTTGATATCATTTAAACAAGTTTGAAGTTTGACTAATTGGTTTGTTTCCTCTGGTTTCATGGACAAATATAACTGAGTGTAATCTGCATAGCAGTGGAAATTTACTGAGTGTTTTCTAATAATATTACAAAGAGGAGGCATGTAAAGACTGAAAAGTATTGGACCAAGCACAGAACCCTGTGGAACTCAAAGCTAATTTTCATGGGGATGGAAAATTGATCAAATTCAAATCATTGAACAAATTGCAATCTGTTCAATAGATAAGACTTAAACCATCCCAGTGCTTTTCCTTTAATCCCAATGCTATGTTCCAGCCTCTGCAATAGAATCTTGTGATCTATCGTATCAAATGCTGCACTAAGATCTAACAGGACAAGTACAGAAACTAGACCATTGTCTGAAGCTGTGAGAAGATCATTAGTGACTCTAATCAGAGCTGTTTCTGTGCTATGATGTCATGTGAATCCTGATTGGAAATCTTCATTTAGGTTATTTCTACGCAATTCTTTCAAGAACTAAATAAAGGGCAGATTAAATATCGGCCTATATAGTTCTCTAGGTTCAAGAGTAGTTTTTTTCAATAAAGGTTTGACCACAGCAACTTTAAAAGCCTGTGGTATGTAGCCTGTAAACAGAGATTGGTTGATTTGATTTAATATGGACGTGCTGATTAATGGAAGAATTTCTTTGAGTAATCTAGTTGGGATTGGGTCTAAGAGACAAGTAGCTGATTTAGCAGAGTTAATTATTGAAGTTAACTCAGTGTGATCTATGGGGGAAAAGCAGTTTAAGGAAGACATAGGTCTAACCAATAAATCTAAGGTTGTTGGATCTGCAGATTGTTTTACGACATTTGTTGAGAGATTCAGACAGATTTTTTCTCTAATGGTTATGATTTTATTAGTAAAGAAAGTCATAAAGTCATTGCTGCTGAGATTTAAAGGGACACTAGGCTTAACACAGCTATGATTCTTAGTCAGCCTGGCTACAGTGCTGAACAAAAACCTGGGGTTGTTTTTATTTTCCTCAACTATTGATGAATAATATGGAACGTCTGGACAGATGCATTATGCAAGTTTTACCCAGGATTCTCAGTAGATGGCACTAATGCTCTTTATCTTGTCCTGCAGTGAGCTCGGTAATCAGACTTCTCACACCATCAGATGAGATGGTTTGAACTTTATAATGTATAACATGTTACTAGAGGAAGGGAGCGGCTGTAAAAAGTGTGAAAAAAAGTGGCAACCAAAAACTATGTTGCAAATCTAATTTTGCTTGTTTGATTGCAACACTTTCAAATGTAAACCCCACAGATACATGCAATAGATTAATATCTCAAGTCTGCCTTTTACCATTTTACAAATAAAGAGAAATAATTGGTCTCTGTCATTATTTTACTGTCTAGTGTAAAATTTCCCATTATGCCTCCTATTGGGAATCAAGCCAAAACTAGCATGAGGCTTGAACTCAATCCACTCCTCTCTGTTTAGCCCTAATGAACATCTACACTACAGTTGATTTACTCTCATTATAAATCAACTTTACTGTTTTTTATTGCACAGACTGTAAAGAACCCAAATGACCCTTAAGTAATGAATCGGGATCTAGAAGGACCTTAATGTTAGTGTCAGTCTCCAAGTAAACTGTACTGTGGTCTATTATACCTGAATATGGTCCTGCTCAGGAAATGTACACTGTGGGAATTCAGGAAGAAAGACTAGAGATGCAAACTGGACAGGTCCCAGCGCTGTCCTCTAGTTGCAGTAGGAGTCTGGGGAAAGGCTGACGTCCAGTGACATGGACTGAGAAAAACGTAGAGTAGCTGGTCATAAATAAACTACAAACACAAGTTTAAGTAAGTAGGTTTGGTTGAGTAGTTTTTTTGGACTAAACTAAGCTCTTACAGTTTTTATTCAAAGTTGTTACCCATCACAGGAACCAATGATCAGAAAGCAGTGGCCCTGTTTGGGACCACCACAGTGCCCTAGATTCACGTTTGCGTTGCATTTTGTATCTGCAGACAGAATCATTTGGAACGTGGTCAGCGAGCGGGGAGAGGTTGGTTCCGCTCCAGTTAAAGCTGTCAGACTAGTTATAAATCCTCCCTCTGCTCATACATCTACAGATGCATCTCATTAAATTAGAATGTAATCAAAATGGCTTACAGCTAATAAAAAACCCAAATTCCCCATGACAAATTGAATTCTGTACCTTAGAGTCTCTTTGAAAACAGAGAAAACCCTGGCAATCAGATTTACTGAGATGCACCTGAATGGCTGTGACAATAATCCAAACACAAACAAACCACAGACAGACTGCAACACTTTTATTGACAGATAAACAATAAGTTACAGAGATGAGAGAAATGTGAATACATCTGCTTTTGTGATATAATCTGTGTGATTGAAATGTTCAGGCCGATTTGTTCTTCTTATTATTAATAGAGATGTGACTGAAATAACACGTTGAATCAGCAGTTAATTAACGGAAAACAACTGTTATAAAAATATCAAAATACTTTGGATAAAAGTGCATTAGTGTTAAAATTACAACATCCACACACCCCAATAACACCAAACCAAGTGCCGCATTACACAACATTAAAATGATTCCCTGCTCATTGCACTGAGGTACAGTTAAATGGCTGGCTGAAGGATGCAGCCTATCATTTACAGGTAAAATACAAAATATCACCTTTAGTGGGATCAGGCCTTCCTGTCAGTGACAGACATACAGCCCTGGCCAACTTTTAGAAGCTTTAATTAATAAAACATACTTTAATTTAGGGCATTTCAGAAATGTTTAACAGCTGACGGTGTTTGAAGGTGCTTTGAATGTAGCTCTATTTACTGTGGCAGACTTACAGTGTGTTCCCGAGCCAGCAGGACAAACTGGTTCTCTCGGCCTTGAAGCAGGAGCAGACGAAACTGTTAACAGTGAAATCTCAGCTACGTGCTGTAACTCTTTATCGCTACATTCAATGCATCTTAAGTAGTTGTGATTTTCAAAGATGCACTGTAAAATTTTTTAGATGGCACAAGGAAAAGACTATAAACATATATTTGGTCTAAAGTCTGCTGGATCCTGCAACAGTTGCGAGAATCCGAGACTCTCCATGTTCAGCAGGCTCGTATGACACAGTATTTCAAAATGACCTGAAATGCTCCACCATCTCCCTTTTTTACCACGATAGACAAAGTCAGACTGATACTTTGATCCCCTCACACAGGTGTTCCCTAATACCTTTACTAACCCCGTGTTAGTAAAGGAGGACTAACACAGCAGCACATGGATGACCCGTGCTGCTGAAAAACGCCTTCCGAGTTTCACTTGCGTCGACTGAAGATGCTCTTCTTGCTGGAGGTCTTGTCTGCTGTGCTGAGCCCGATGAGAAGCCGCGCTTTCTCATCTTCCTCCTGCTGCTGCAGGTTGTTCCCCTCGCACTTCCCCTCAGACACCTTCCCCCGCAGGTCCGAGCCCGACGCTGGTTTCAGCCGCAGTTTCTCTTTTATCATCTGGACCACAGAAAGAAACACAACAACTTTTCAGGATAATTTTGGCTCAGTCGGCAATGAAAAGGCTCATCAGGTGTCCAGTCAATCAGAAGCACTCTAGATAAAGAGTTTTAAATAGTTAAAGCCATATTTCCTGTACCTGTGCTACAAGAGCTTTCCTACTGTCCCTTTTAACAGCCATGGCAAAGTCCAGCCAAGTCCAGGTATTGTTATGGTACTCCAGACAAGGCAGAACAAGGTTCAGGTCCTTCCAGTCCACACTGCTTTTTTCTCCCTGTGGGACATGGACATTTCACTTTGAAACACAACTGAGGAACCTTAAATATGAATCAAGCAACTTACTGTGAACGCACAAGTGTGTGAATGGGTGAATGTGACGCAGTGTCAAAGCGCTTTGAGTACCGATAGGTAGAAAAGCGCTATACAAATGCAGACCATTTACCATTTACAAGTTGAGTTTATCATTAACACAATGGGTTTATAATTAGTTGCTCTGCTGTTCTTTCTATTCAAGCTTACTACATGTCATGAAGAACAGGGACTCATAAGGAGGGTTCTATGCCTAGTAAGAGTAACAACTGCAGTTCACAGGAGCTCACCTTATAGCTGACACACAGGGGGACTTGGGGAATCTTGATGTAGATGAAGGAATTGTTCATGGCAGCTCGCTCCTTCATTTTATCTATGTCATCAACAGGATGCTGGTGTGAGGAAAACATAAAGGAAAATATATATAAATGTATGTTTATTAGACCATATTACATTTTAGAAGTCCAAATGATTCTAAATGAAACCATTATGATACTATGGCTTTAATCTACTGTTAATTTAAAACATGATTACCTCTGGAGGTTTCCTGAATGACCTTCGGACACCAGCAGTGCGGTTCAATCCCTGAGCGACACCTTTGCCGGAGCCCATAGCACCCAAGGTGTCCTCTGACAACTGCCGAGGTTTGACGGGGATACCTGTAGCAAACAGCACACAGTCACAGTATCAGCGCTGCAACACTTTATAGTGCCACTGAGTCCCTCGCCCACAGAGACCTCAAGGTCATGTAGAAAGTGACAGAGCCTTTTAGTATCTCAGAGAGAGAATCCAATTCAGTAATGGGCAATCTAGAAAGCCAAACACACATCTGGCAGAGCCAATGGAAACTAGCACTGATTGGTTATTCAGCATGGATTTCAAGATGGTGATAATGCGATGAGATTGTGCTTCTCATCCCGCTACCATCATATTTCCTGACAAATATCGCTGACAGACACACACCAGTAGTAACCAATCTGAATTTGTCCTCCTCATCAGTCACTTCCTCCTCCTCAACATTTCTCCCCGGAAAGAAAAATCCCATCATCCGTTTGAAAAACTGGTACATCAGTTGGATGGTTAGAGGCACAACGTTCACCTAATGATTCAAAACAAGCCAACCATTAGAAAACAATCTTTCATAAAAAACAAAAACAAACAAACAAACAATCTGTATGAGTCAGAGTAGCTTTTCACCTCAAAGTGTTCCTTTACAGAAATTCCTCCCACAGGAGGACGCACTTTGCTGAAAATGCGCAAAGCAAACTGACGTCCAGACTGACAGACGCTCTGAGGACGAAGTACAACCTAGAGACAATTTCATTTTATTAGCACCACACAACATCACAAGCTCTGCTTATATTGAACAGCACAAACGACTGATATGTGAAGATAATGACCAATGAATGAAGTCTCAACGACAACTTGCGCAACACATGCATCAATAAACTTAATTGCTGCATGCAATACTGATCAGGACACTCATGAAGACCACCGATTTATCTTGTCTGACAAACAAGATGGAGTAAACACAGAGGTCAATGTTTTGTTGCTGTACATACCCTCACACGCTGCAGAGGAAACCAGGCACAAAATCATAAACATGAGTAAACGCTGAACTTTAAGCTGATACTGCTGTTCTTGTTGGCTCATTGGAACAATTCAGGCACATAATATCTTAGTTTAGACTGACTATGTCATGCTGGTTGTAACTTGTATGTCACATTTAGTTCAGCTGAAAGTAAAATCTAATGTGAGTGAGTGGGGGCACAGTAACTCTACCTTGTACACTGCATTTGGCAGGAGATTGTTCATTGTGAACCACCCTAGTTCCAAGAGGTGCTCTGCTGTGTCGTCGGACTTGTTCAGCTGTGTTGAGAAAATATTCATGTTATCATATACGGACCAATCTGCAATTTGTCTTATTGTCCAAATTCCAGATTGTTGCAGTTTCTAGTGCACACCTTACTGTACATGAACCGTTGCAGCTCCAGCTCAGCAATACCAAGCTGTCCATCCTCTTCAGTCAAGCACCAGCGGGCCTGGGCAAAATAGATCTCTGTTCTTCTTACGACACTCACATCTTCTGGTGGCTTACGCAGCTCCAGCTTGTTTGCCCGTTGCAGCTGGAAGTCCTTAAAACACCTGGGAGATAGAGTAAAGATACAGTTTATCTTTACTTACAGTCTGTGCCATATTTTCACTGCACTGAAGTTGTAAGGTAGCTGGTGGGACACCTGATGAGAATGTTGAGTTCTTCGCTCTTCATCTGCATGTCATTCTTCTCCTGGTTTAGCTGGTTCTGTAGTCTTGTGTTGATCTCTGTCAGTTCCTTAATGCTCAGTTCCTCAGGCTGGGCCTGTGAGATGATTAAAGTAGATTAGATTAATAAGATAAGTTCTGATCAAAACGCGTTACTAATACATGTTCTTTGTCTGCCTTTACCTGCATTTTATTAAAATGTCTCAGTTACAGATGTGCAAGTCACTGTGTGTCTCACCCTGCTGTTGGAGTAAATCTGTTTCTCGAGGCGTCTTATCTGAGCCAGATGCTGCCTGACTGCCTCCTGGAGATGTAAGATACTGCTGCGCTGCTCCTCTGGGTTACTCGAAATTTCCAGTTGGAAACGCACTCTCTGCTTTTTCTCACTGTGCTCCTGAAAATAAACATTTCGGACAACACAGATAAGCAAAGAGGAAAATCAAATAAGAACATGGAAATATTTTGTACAATGGGACCAGGAGCCAGCTGGTGATCCAGCATTACCTTGCGCCTGGGCTCCACATGTAACAACAGGTTATTGACAATATCCAGGATCATAGCATACTGGACAGGGTTGGTAGAAATCTCAAGATCATGGTGGATAAGAGTAAATGTATCCACAGCCCCTGAAAAAAAAAAGAGGAAAAAGCAATGTCTCGGTTTACATTTACTGCCCCATCTATAGATACACAATATAATGTATAGCTAAGCAGACATACCAGCCTGTTTTTTCAGTAGATCCTCTTTTTCATGGTTATTCCTCAACTCTGGTGGTTTGATTTGTGTTGCCAGCTCTGGGTTGATGTCATGACTGTAACTAATGTAATGCATTCGGCAGCTGCAGCGTGAGATGATGCGCTGAACTTGCTGTGCTTCGTTCACCTGGGCGGGCTGGTTCCAGTCTGGAGTTGTTAATAAAAGGAAAATAAAAAGCTCTACCATAAGTCACAGTGTATTAGAGTCTTGGAATTTACTAAAAAATCTTTTATATTAGTCTAATGTGATGAGTCTGTGCTGTATTTTTGCAGCTACAGTATAGAGAGTGTTTGGTAGCATAATACTCCAACAACTATGCATAAAAAAGGAGTTAATTGCGTCATTTGTACCTGTGGTAGTGCTAACCATTCCTCCCACAGCCTGGCCACTCTCCATCAGCTCCAGCACAGAGTCCACATTACGCTGCCTGTGTTCCTCTATATTTTTCACCTGAATGTGGCATAATACAATCAGATGCAAATTGAAAAAGTACACTGTACAATCAATAGCTTGTTTGCTATGTCATACCCAGAGAAACGAATTCTTCATATCGCTGGTATAGCTTAAAATTGATCATCAGATAGAGTTCTGTCTACTGTACCTCCAGCCACAGCTGCCTGTCCTCCTGCTCCGATGGGTTGGGTTCCATTGTGGCAAAGTACTGCATGCCATCCAGCACACACATCCAGGTGGTTTTCTGCTTCAGGGTGTCATTGTACCAGGCCGGGTGGTACTCACACTGCAGCAGCTGAGCCTTCGCTGCAGATACCAACACACAGCCCGCTGTCTCTGTGCCACGCAACATCATCTGGGATAGAAAACAGAACAAAAGGGTTTATTCAGGGTGTGACATGGTTTCTTGAGGTCTTACTAGATATTATGGGGTTTTACTGTATAGTACCTGACAGTTGACCAACTCAATAAACCAGTTGCGATTATAGACATCATCTGTCTGACAGGCTGCAATGCCACACAGCTGGTCACTGACGCCGGAGTCCTCCTCTGAAAACACTACAAACTTGTCCGTTTCCTCAATCAGTTTCTGGAGCATTGATGTTCCTACAGGACAAAATGGAAAAAAAAATAATAATAATAACGACTTAAGGGTTTCAGAGCCTTTTGAGAAAAGTTTTACCCTTCCTCACCTTCATTTGGACTTTTTTCTGCCCAACTGACAGTGGGCGTAACAGGGGTGGCAGGGGTTGTGATGCAAGAGTGGTTGGAAGGAGAGCGCTTGAGCTTCTTGGCCTGGAGCTGTGTGTCAATCTTTAGACCTTTCAAAGCTTCAGTGGAGAGATTTCTTTTCAGTACAGAAGCCTTTTTGTAACCATCATACAGACCAAAGGCTATGTTCCTGTTAGTGGTGGTCCAGGAAGCACGCAGGTCCACCAGATGCAGTTTGTGAGTGTAAGAGGCATTTGTTTCATCCTTTGGATTCACCTCCTGTCAGAATGTTTTAAAACAGTCAAATAGTTTAAAGACGAAGGTTGATGCATTTAACAGCGAAAGACAGATTCTTCGATTTTACCTCCTCTATGTGGTTGCTCTGCCGCTGGTAGCTCAGCAGTGACAAGCTGAGCAGGTGGGTCTTCTTCACCTGAGGTGTAGAAGGATGCATTGGATGGTCAGTAGTTTCATCCCAGGTTGAGGCCGTCAGGTGAACCGTCACTTCAGACAGCTCACTAACCATCTGGGTCACGTTCCATTCAGAGATCAGTCTCCTCATCACTGTACCAGCTGAAAAAACATTTTAAAAAATTAACATAAAAACAACGTCGGCTGTTGGTAAATTAAGTAATATGTATGAACTTTGTTTTATATTAATGGTCCTGTGCTAATGTCTGTACCCTGTGGTATGAGTCTCTGTGTCCCACGGGTGAAGACATGGCCTTTGCTGCACTCCACTTGGATGCCTCTCTGCTCAGCAAAAGAGGCCCAGTAATGCACCTAAACGATCGGCAATATAACAGTTAAAGGAATTAAACCTGATTTGTCACAACATAAGATGCATACTTTTCTGTTTTAATGACAGACATGGTGAGAAGCACATTTTTACTGGATAACTGCTGGAGGGCTGCTTAAAATCGCTTACTTGTAATTGTGGAAAGGCAGCTGTGTAGGACATCTGCTTGTAGTGCTGACCCAGCTTCTTGCGGACCGGCCGGAGGATGTGGAAGAGCTTGCCTCTGCAGATTGGTCGAGAGACACTTGTCCAGGTGGCCCAGAAGTTCTGCATCCAGCGCAGGGTACTGCTGTACAGCAGGATTCTGGGCTGGAATGGTTCTACAAAGAACATGTTATACTTAAAACTTCTAATGGTCGAACAAGTCAGCATGATCCAACTAGAAGGGACAAAAATAGGTTGTATATACCTGTGCAGCAATTCTGGTTAAGGTCCATGGTGATGGAGAGATTAAGATTCTCAGAGCGAAAGGCTCTGTAGGAGTCATGAGATTGTCCTGAGGTTATGTCTGCAATGTTCTCTGCACTGCAGAGCATTACAGCATGATGGTCATGGGGGTTGCCATGGCAGAGCCATTGGAGGTCAAGGGTCATACAAAGGTTGGGTAGATATAAAAAACGGATATCATCGTACCTGGCATGGGGAAAAATGTATCATAAATACAGTTACCGTTACTACTACTACAAATTTTACCTGTGATGTTTTCACTTACTTTGATGCAGTTCTGACATTTACATCCAGGTTGCCTTTAAAAACAAACTGCCCAGCGTTCCAGTGAAAGTTCAGTTTATTCCACTCCCAGTGCAGATTTTCTGTAGTGTTGTAAGGGTCCTGTAATAAATACAAGCATGATCTGTTAACGGCTACATGACAACATAAATTATATCAATGTTAATTTGACGATTTTGACAGTAAGAAAGAAAAATTTGTAAATGCCATAAAACCACAAACATGTTATACTGAACTGTAACAGCATAGATGTGTTTTGTTTCACCTCTGTAGCCAGCTGATGAAGATTGGCTTGATCGATGTCCATGACCCAGTGCCCATGCAGCAAAAGACGACTTTTGTCCCACCAGGCCAGAAGAGGTGAAGGATCAACTGTGGGTTTGGTCAGCAGGTCAACTGACTGCCCAATCAAAGTCCAGGCAGGATCCCAACACGGCCCCCACACGATCGTGTAGACAGAGATGTTGGCTGTAAAAAACAATTTTGTTGCGAGACTTTCAATTCAGATGTTGAACTTTATTCAACAGTAAGGTTAACATAACCCGTTGTTCAGTTTCATAACAGTCACTCGTTCAAACTTTGCAGCTCCTAAAAAGGTTATTTTTACTTAGTATTGAAATAAATCTCACATCAAACTGTTTTTAAATTTATTAAAATATTATGGTTCCTGTCTTCCTCTACCTCTCCATATACAAAAGCTGTGATCAATCAGACATAATAAAGTGTTAAACATAATTTATGCAACTTTTAGTTAACCTCCACATATCCAGACAGAACAGTGAAGGATTGCACTGGTTTAATATCAATTATAGCAACTCACATTTAAAATCATAGTAGAATTTGAGTGGTGGCATATTCCTGTGGACTGTCACATCTCCCCAAGGTGGACCGAGTGAGATAATTTCTTTGCGACAAGCTCTTGTCTGTCCATCCTGCTCTGTCCCAATCAGACGCCCTGACAACTCCCAGTCCCGGAGCTCAAACAGGTAGCGAGGGTAGTCCCGAATTCTCACTGACAGAAGGAAAAAAAAAACAGTAGAAAAGGGTTTCTTTTTTTTGTAGGATGCTTTAAGCCTGAACTAAACGCCTACATTTCCTATTTAACTTACCCAAAAACGAAGTCAGTTTAAACTTGACTGCACGGCACCACTGGACCACCAGCGGGAGTCCATCTCTGGGGAAGGGACTGATCCTATCAATGTCCCTCAGCTGCTCTCTAACCTTCTCAGGACCATGAAGAGACTGATCTGCCAGAGATACTAGCTCCAAGTCTGACACGGTCCATGTCAGCAGGGACTTTCTCATGGGTGTATTTGCATAGAGGCGACGTGAGCGCTGGATGTAGATCTCTATATGCTTTTTCTCCAGGGAAGTGTACAGCTCTTCTATCTTCCTAGCTGGCAGGAGTTCTCCGTGTTGCTTGCGAAGATCTCCCACCTTTTTATCCAGAAGCTGCAGACGCTTGGCACTTTCTTTACTTTCGTCCTTCATCAGTTCGTAGTTGTCTCGCAGCTTGATTTCAAATATATCATCCAGGAAAACAAATGAAAACTGCTTGATTTTGAACAGGAAGTCAGGAGGAAGACGTTGGACAACAGAGGACTGCGTTGGGGAACGATGCAGAGTCTTCAGCCACTTTTGCACACTAATGGCCATGTCAAAGGTATTTGAGAAGTTGTACTGGTAAGGAAATTCAAATGCCAAGGAAGGGCAGGTGAGAACCCAGACACGGTTGTGAGGGGTTGTAAGAAAGGGAAAGGTCTCTCTGTGCATATGCATCTCAGCCAGCTCTGCATGTGTCTCCACATCCAAATCTTTAAAGGTGACAATGTTGTTGCCATCAAAGTTTACTACCAGAGAAGGGGAGTGTATGTGCATAGAACCAGCATGTTTAGAGAGCAGGAGGGCATCTGTGTGCAGGAGGACATAATTCTGCTCGCCAACATGGGCTGTTAAACAAGTGCTGCTGAGTTCAACGCGCAAACACAACCCCCTACTCTGACCTGAAACACTCTCTGCAGGTCTGATTTGATGATCCTCGCCACAAAGCATCCGCCAGCAAGCTTGCGCTTCAGTTGTGTGCTGATATAAGAGCATATGATCTGCTGGTGTCCACTCAACAGAGATCTCCTCTTCACACTGAACCTGACAAGACAACACAACACAATCATCCATTGAGAAATTCATTCGGTTAGAAAAAAAACCAACCAAATGATCAAAATGTAATTACTTCTAATGTGCAGGTGGTGACATGGTAACAAAAGGCTATCGCAATGAGTTTGAGTATGGAGTTAGGAGTTTGGGAAGCGGGACAACATGTTTCCATGTTCTCTGTGATCATCTTAACCACAGACAAACTAACACCCTGCAGAGACACCCTAGTGTTTTCAGCAGAGCAGAGGACTCCCACGGTGTCCATCCGCAATGACACAGCCCCTATAGAGAACGCAGACAAAATACGATCATGAGAGGAGAACTATGGCAATTTCTACAAAGCTGGTAATGGTTATTTGTCATTGCTTCCTACTGAATTACACACTACACTACTACTGGGTATTTTTGCTAGAAACAATTTATTATAGTAAATAATGAATGTGCTTTGCCTGTATTTTCATTCTACAGAATTAAACAAAATAAATCTCATTCATCACATGTTCTTACCTGCAAGATTAGACAGTGTGAACACGTTAACATCCTCCAGGCGACAGTCCAGTTTAAACAGCAGCTGCTGTGAGGTGGGGACATGGTGTACAGTGTCCTCGCTAGAAGGAACCACATCTGAAGGCTGTAGCCCATTGTCACGGGGAATACGGATAAGAGAGAGCAGGCGAGACAAACAGAGCGCACAAGTCTCTGAAAGCTCCACTTGAAGTCCTTTCAGTCTGGACTCCAAGCTTAGATTTGAAGACTGACTGCTCAACTCTGTGTTGGGTCGATTGAAACTCCCCTGGAGTAGAGCATAAAAGAACTGTAAAGTCACATTTGCCATCACAGATGTTACAAAAGGATAAGACACGAGTCACCCATATTTGGGTGAGCAGAAGGTTTTCTTTAATTACAGATGCTTAAAGTGTACAACTAAGTGAAAAAATATTTTAAACGGACAAAAATCACATTCTTAAACAAGATTCGTCTTCCTACCTGAAGGCTGAGGGAATCAAGAATTAGTGCTTCTCCCCACACATGTTTACCAGGAGGATGGGGTGCTTGCTGGATGTGAGACCCTTGACCTACTCTCCACCAGAAGTTGTCCAGGGACAGCAAGGCACGCTGGTGCATGTTTTGAGACTCTTGGCTGCCTTTATCAACCTTAATGTCAAGAATATGCTGCAGTTCTAAAGGCATGGAAGAGATTATTGAAATATTTAAATTAGCTGCAGTATATTAATCATATGTTAAAATATCTAAAGAAGTCAGCAATGGAAAACAAGGGGAATAATCAACAGGGAACAACTAACTGTTCCCTTCTAGGTTAGATGCTTCCTTATCTAATCAAATGTACATTGTTTGCAAAATCTTCACCTCAGAGTTGCCTGATAAAAAGGAGGGCATAAGGATTAACTGAGCATAAATACCAATGGACTGCACATGCTTTATTTACTTAACACTTTCCAAATTCTGTAACTATGCACAAATGAATGATGAGAAAGATCTGCAGTACCTGCAGTGGCAGACAGAAAGCCAAGGGCAAAAGGTGTGGTGTCTCCAAGCTGAACAGACACGTTGACGTTTGAGACAGAGGTGGTGATCATTAGAGGAGCATCCAGGTGAGGGATGCGCCTAAAGAAACAGAGGGTGGGATAATAATTTACTGGACTGCACAGCACAATAACGCCATGGAAAAACAATACAGAATGAGTGAAGCACAAACACAGATGAGAAAGAAGACAGCAAAAGAGAGATTATTATTATCATCATTACCACAGTGGGATGTTTGTTGACTTGTCACCCAGGACATAGATCAAATAACTTCTAAAGATATAAAATACTACTAAAGATATAATCTATCCACCCATAATATTAAATTTCCTGCAACAGACATTTCCCAGAAAAAATGGCTTTCGCAACTTGCCTTTTTCTATGTGCTGCCTTCCTGTGGATCAGCTGTTCCCAAGGAACTAGATTCAGCCAATGGGAGAACTCCTGGTGACGGTAGTGAATGATACAAGTGTTGACTGCAAATGATCCAGAGATGTCAACTGATGTAACCTATAATTACAAAAAGAACAAAAACAAGTCAGAATTTAAGAAAACCATTCCAGAACAAATAATGAAATGTGACCATTAAGTAGCTTCCTTACTTGCAGGGCTGTCTTGAGAGTGTTCACACACAGAATCCTTTGCCTGCTCTGAGAGAGGAGAAGTCCATCTGTCAAAAAAATAATTCAAACAAACTTGTTATTCATAAGTCTTTTATCCAAATTTGTTTTCATTGTGTCTGTCGTCCAGCTGTCCACTAACCCTCTAGAAGGAGCTCGAGGCTGCTGTGGGGAAAGCTCAACTCGGGAGAGAAGCTTTTAAGAGGAAGTTGCTCATCATCACGCTCGTAGGAGATCTTTAAAGACTTTAAAGTCCAGTTCAAGTGTCTGTGGGAAGCAAAAATATCTTGTGTAAATTGATGCAATATCAAATTGCTAAGTAAGAAGAGCATCAGCAGCTTGCGATGACTCACCTTTTCTGGCTGTGCATGGACAAGGTTACATTTGTATTATCAAATTCCACATTGACCTTGTGGGGAATCAGCTGATGAAATTGTTCCACAGTCTCAGTCTGGATAAACTTGGTGTTTTCACATTCTAAAACAAAAGAGGATAAATACTATTATGATTAAAAATGATCAGGTAAAGAATTGTATTATTAGAATATAACACATTATATACATATATATATATACACATACATACCCAGGACATTTTTTATATATATATATATATATATATATATATATATATATATATATATATATATATATATATATATATATATATATATATATATATGTTATATTCTAATAATACAATTATATATAATTGTTCTAATAATACAATTATATATATATAATGTCTGTGCTACTGGTGTCCTGATATTAACAGACACTTGTTTATAAATATACAAAAGATTAGATCAAATTCTAGTTGAAAACATTAGTGCTGCATGAGTTGAATACTGGTTTTACAGGCTCACTTGCATCTCCATCTACACAATCTGCATGTGTTGATGGGGGCGTTGGCCACCTGACCATCTTAGGTCTTAGTGTGTTGAGCTCAGTTGGTTGACAACAGCAAAAGGTGATACTATCACTTTCTTAACTGTCTCATTGTCTCAACTAGTAGTCTTTACCAGCACCTTATAAAAGACTGCTGCAATATATCCTGTATGGACTTTAGATATGAACTTAGCAAAATAAGGAGGTTCAGGAAAACAATTGGGAAAAATAATTAAAAGATGAATTAAATATAGACGACAGTGAAATCAGTAGTTATGCAGGACTGACTTCTAATTATCAGGCAAACATTACTGAGATTTTACCTTGTACTTCCTCTAGAGAAGCTTGATGACAGCCTTTTGGTGGAGACATAGGGAACAGGAACTGGCTGTGAAACAGTCCTTCATGCAGCTCTGCTATAAGCGTCCTCACACTCAGGGACAGAAAACCTGGCTTCATATCTGGTAGGCTCATATCTCCAGACAGCAGAAGGCTCAGGGCCATTTCAGCCAAACATATGTCCTACAGTAGAGAACACATAAGTCACAAGCATTAAATCAATACTACTACTACTACTACTACTACTGCCAATGGGAAAAAAAGATCAGCATAAAAACTCACCAACTGACTGCTTTTAAGCACTTTACTGCTGAGTTGTCCAACTGACAGGTCCCACGCCAACCTATAAAAAAGTGTCAGGTTAGAATAAATAGTCGTAGTAGTAAAAATACACAACAAGCACAAAGATATAGTTACCTTTTATTTTGGTGGTCAAGTAACAAGGTGATGCCTGCAATAGTCATGTGCCATAGAGACTCTGACAGTCCTAGGTTGAGCACCATCACGTTGATAGAGCTTACGTGGAATGACAGCAGCTAACATCAGAAGACAGGAAATGAATCATTGCATTAAAGAACTTCAGCTAAACACTGAACAACAGTAAGGCTCCATACTTGCGACAGAAAGCGTAGAGTTGTGGGGCTGACTGAAATTCCCCCTGATGTTTTTCCATGGCTCCTCTTGACCAAAGGCTTCAGTGGCGCATTCAAATTAAATCTAATTCTTGTTTCACCAACACATAATGCCAGATATTTCCTAAAACAAAAACATACAGTTACCTATCCCAGGAAGACATTTTTATTTCAGGTTATCCTACTGACAAATAAACGACAACTTACGGCAAATCCTGGTTTAGAAGTTTACTTGAAATCCATATTCTGTCAATTTCCTGCCACAAAGGGAGTTACTGTTATGGTATAGTTATGATACAGTAAGTCAAAGAATCCAATATAACATTTTATAATAAAGTTCCATAATATATTATGGAACAGTGGACAAAAGGAGTTGCATGGGAGTGACTACAATGCATGGGCTCACTAATTAAATGTCGTGTCAACACAGTGTCATACCAGAGTATGCTGTGGGTGAAACTGGATGCTAATTCCTTGGACAGAAAACAGTCCTACTGATTTGATCTTCAGATCAGCATTCAAGACCGTTTGGAAGAATCGCACAGCTAGAGTGCAAATAAGCCACCTGGAACATCAGGACAAGAGGAGAAATCATAGATCTTACGCATCACATGTTCTGGAACTGTTAACTAACTTGACCAAGGCAGCAGATTGTGGAAGGAGTTTAAGTTTCTGTTGTCTACAAATGATTAGTATCTCACAGATGCTGTAACCATTCAATTTCCTACCTGAAAATGATACACAACACAATTCCAAGCAGGAGACTGAGAAGGAAGAACATCAGTAAGAGAGACATTGTGTTTCATGCTGTTCACACCCAAATGTTGAACATGGGGTTGGCTCCTCTATCTGCTATCAGCTGCTGTCAAAGAGGAAGAGATGTTATTAGCAAACGACACCGGCTGATTGCAAACACAGATCATTATCAATAAACCCTCTGAGAGAGGGCGCGTTCGTAAACATTCGCGTTAATTTCAGCTAACGGAAATAGACAAGCCTCGCAATGCTAACACTGCTAATTGACTGAATACAGTGTTAGTTAGTTCCAAATAGATCATGTAGTAGCACATAACGTTAGCTAAACTTCACCAGCTGTGCAGAGCCTTTTCCAAACAGGTACTCTCTGCTTAAACGGCGACTCGTTTACAGCTGGTCGCAGCGTCGGTCCAAACTAACCAAACACGAAATAGTTTTAAATATATATATTTGTGCCGTCGCGTCATCCGACAAATCAGCAGCAAATCGGTGCTAGCATTGCAGCATGCTAACGCTACGGCTAACTTAGTAAGACTCCAACACAACTTAGCATTCTCCCAAGTAACTGGCGTTAGCTGGTCCACGTAGCGCTCTTCGCTTCCGTTAGCTCCGGCTACTTACTGTATCGCCTTCGCTCACCCCTCACATAGTCGATGCATGTGGCTGTCGCTACACACCACAGTACTGCGAGGAGCAGTGAGTTCCACCGTGTGCTCCGTGTAGACGGTGTTCTGGTTCGGTCCGGTCCGGTCCGCCCTGCTCGGTTGGCAGTTTGTTTGACTCCAAGCTGAGAGCTGCGACTCATGACTGAGGAGCTGGACCTCCGCCAACTCCGCTGCTGCCGTTAAGGCAAAGATTAATTTTTAACTAAACCAGTCACACGCTGACTTCTTCGGCTGTTTGTTTACAGTTCACATACAAGCGATCCAGAAAAAAAAAACAATCAAAAGGACTGTTGAAAGACTTTTGTTTTTAATTTTCAGTCATGTAAATTTTTTACTTGGAATGAAAATTTGACTACATAACTAACTACTAACACTAATCTCTCACATGGTGCTTTATATTGCAATATACTCTCACAGACCTCTGTGTAGACGTGTGCAATCTAATTCTAGTTCTACAAGGTTAGAATGTATCACTCCATAAACTAAAACTGTCAGAAAAGTGATGTCTTTATTATTTTAAAGATGATGCTGGAGTGTTATTGCAGTGCATTATATAATTATAGTTCTAATGTGTTGGCCCTTGCATTAATTTTAAATGTGGTGGTTATGAGTAGTAATTAGTAGACAGTGCATAAATAAGATTTTCAGATATGACATTTATTTGAAAAATCTATTCATTAAGTTGAATAAGTAAGCTTTTTACATTGTCACTGTAAATATATACAAGCACACCTCAAAATGGCAAATTATTCTGTAGCTCTCAGGTGAAGAATGACTGGACATGACAGCACATCATCATCATCATATGATATTGGAAAGACGCAGGCGTTCCAGGCGTTGGATCTCACGCAATAGCCTTTTGTCTGTTATGTTTGGCAAACCACTCATTGCTCTTATCTTCAGCCATAGCCTGGAAATAAGAGCACAGGCACAGTGAATATCAAACACAAGTTGTATTCATAATGTAGAAAACAGAATGTTTGAGAAATACCAACCTTATCCAGTAGGTCATTTCCCTTAGGGTCCATCGCAGACAGTTCCCTGAATGCCTCATTCCCCACAAAGCAAATCTCATGTCCATCCTAAAACAAATATTAAACCGTTAATACAATTACTCTTTTTATAAGGTTACAATATTTGTTAGGCAATAACCTTACCGGGTCAGCCAAAATAACCACTTCTACTGTAGCCTTTCCAGGAGTCTCAAGGCTGACTAGAGGGGTGAGGATTTTCTGGTTTTCCTTTTTCATCAAAGCTTCTAGGTCAGGTAGCTGAGGAATGAAAATGATACTGGATTAAGGGAGATGATTATGTAATTCTACCAACACTAACAAAACAATTTGAAAGGACTTATATTTTAATATATTATATTTTACTTGCTCCCGTGGGCACGAAAATGCTATTCTCCCAAATGCTGTTCCATGGTTTATAGCTCCGACTTCACAAAGCTCCAGCCTGCACTGTACAAATATCGAAATTCAGTATGTTTATAATGAACACAAGCAAACTAAAATACATTATTTATTAGCACAAAATACACAGTATAAAGCTAAAAATATATATTTTAAACACATTATGACTTGTCGCTCACTTGTGTGTCTCCAAAGCCCATTATCACAGATTTCTTCTCCTCATTCTTGTCCATCACCTTCATTCCCAAGAGTGCACTCCAGTAATGGGTAGATCTCTGGAGGTCTGATACTCCCAGGCAAACTTTTTGCACAGGATCTGAGAACAATTCATTAAAGATTACGAGTTCCATGTGACCACTGAAAGAGTGTTTGACTTGTAATGGCTTCACTAAAGGCTCCTGAAGCTGCCCCTTGCTGCTGCACTCTTTGTGTTTATGATTTAATAATCACCATTTGGAGGCTGCTCTTTGTCCACCAGGTAGAAAGGATATCCTCCTGGAGCCTGGGTCAGATACAGAGCGTCTCCTACCTCAGTAAGGGGCCATCCCAGACGTTTAGCATTGCTGACAGCTTTGCTTGACTGAAGCGTGAGCCCCTAAACACATGGATGAGAAGGCTCCTGTAACCTACGTACACTCGTATATGTACAGTAGTTGTCATCTCAGCGTCTTAATGAACTCTCACCTACCAAGAAGTCATTGCCAAGTTGATACTCCCCCACCCCATAATTGTATGTCAGCTCAGCTACAAAGTGGTCTTCCTCTGGCCCAAAGCCAACCATTGTCTTACTCCATTTTCCATCATAGGGGCTGTTTGGATACAGCATGAGTGCAGTGGTCAGTATTAGGATATTACAACGTTTCATATAACAGGGTGAGTACAAAGTTCAGTCAGTGTGGCATATCTACCCATTACAGGTTGCCTTGCAGCCTTCCTCGAACTCTTCGTGGCGTAAAATCTGAAAATAAGTAATTCAATTTTGTGAAATTAAGCATTTAAACAAAATACACAAATTTCACTTGTAGGACACAAGCTGCACAAGGTTGTGTGGCTGATATTAGCTGGTCAAACGTCAACTTAAGTTCATCAATAGCTACAGTATCTCACCTTAAGACGGAACAGCAATATTTACCTTCATGCCAAGAACATCTCGGTAAAACGTGGCAGTTTTGGCCCTGTCGCCAACTTTGAAAACAAAATGCAGCGCTCGTCTCAAAGCCATGTTTCTTGTCAGATTTGACGCGTAGAGCAAGTCGGCGATCAGGGCGCGATTAAGCTTCCTGGATAATCGATGTTTCTGGAGTCGATTGGTGACCACAGGTTTTACATAGCATAACAACAAAAAACAAATCGCCTTTATTTATATAATATCAGCTGTGTTTCCTGCATATTAGATCACATGTTCTTTCACCTGATGTATGTCATTTTACAATACACACACGTAAAGGGTAATAAGACGAACCATCACAATCAGGTTAATGGTATGAGCCACTTTCTACCTCTGCTACTGTAGTATAGTATGTTCCTCTGTGGCGCGTCACGTTATTTCGCAACGTTATACTATTAGGCCTAACATTAAGGGAATTAAAAGAAGAACAGATGTTGCTGGAGTGCATTTATTTGCAGGTGGTCTTAACCGATTCGACGCTATAAATTCGTATGTAGTGATAAGCAATTCGTTTTTAGACGCGTACTTGCAATGACCACAACGCTACTAATGGTGGCGCTACAGAAAATTAGGTTCCCTTGCTGTCGTCGCGTCGTTGTTTGCCAATCGCCAATGAAAACTAAGGAGAAGAAGAAACAACACTGTCAATCCGCGAAGAAGAAACGGTGGTTAAAAAAATGGCGGCGTGCATGAGAGGCGTGATGCATTTTGTTTCCATTGAACGAAATGCGCTTTTGACGAGAGGAAGCGGTGTTGTCGTTGAATCGAAGCGGTATGTTCGCGGACTGAGGAGGAAGCCTGTCAGGGTGTTTTTTCCCGAGGCGGACGAGGAATTCGAGACTACGCCAAAGCCAAGTCAACCAGCGGAGCGAAATGTCGCGAGAGAGAGGAAGGTGGAAAACTTGAAGTCGATAGCAGAACGGGTTGAAGACGGCGTCTCTGTCAAAGCGAGGCTCAACGAGCGGTCAGCTTCCAAACAATCTGCTGCTTTAAAGGATCACGTTGACGGACTGCGTTTCGAGAGAGCTTTTCCTGGAGATAAAAGACTGGCGTAAGTGCTGTTGCATGGGGGTTGTATTCGTTATGGCCAGAATTGGCACGGGACTGATTAGTCTCTTCTAACGAAAGAGTGCGTAATTTAAATTAAAACACACGTAGTTTGTGTAGATCGTGCTCACATTGTCTACACTGCCCCCCCCCCCCCCACACCTGTTTTGCAGGAGGTTAGCGAGTGTTGCCCGTTCCAGGACGTTTCGGGAACACCAGGGTAAGATCCTCCTGGAGGGAAGGCGTTTGATTTGTGATGCCCTGGATGCTGGGGCCAACCCACAGATGGTGTTCTTCAGCACAGTTGAACGCCTCAGAGAACTGCCTTTGGACAAGCTGAAAAGGGCCACGCTGGTTAAAGTCAAGTTTGAGGATATCAAGATCTGGTCTGACCTTGTGACACCTCAAGGCGTCTTGGGTAAGAATCACCTATTTTGTTTTGGTAATTCTGAAGTACTCGAAGCCAGTGATGTCGCTGAATTCAACTTCTTCTGCAGCCGTATTTGCTCGCCCAGACCCGTCACGGCTAAACTTTGCAAACAGAGGTCATTCAGTGCCGTTGTCCCTCATTTGTGATAACGTCCGAGACCCTGGTAACCTCGGGACAATCCTGCGATGTGCTGCTGCCGCTGGGTGCCACAATGTTCTGCTCACCAAGGGTAAGTGTGAGTTCTCGGTTGAAACTACAGCCATTTAAAACTGCATAATTAAGTTGTGGGTTTTAAATAATGTTTTCCTTACAACAGGTTGCGTTGATGCCTGGGAACCAAAAGTTGTACGTGCAGGAATGGGCGCCCATTTCCGCCTTCCCGTCCTTCACAACCTGGAATGGGATGATGTTGAAAACCATCTCTCAAAATCTGTCACTGTCCATGTAGCTGACAGCAGCTGTGGCGCTGACAGAAGTCAAGAAGCAGAAGATTCACATGTTCCAGCTTTCCAGAAACCAGTAGGCTATGGTTGGATCAGCGCAAGGTCTAAGCGCTTTGAGGAATATGACTCGGAGGATGAGGGACAGTCACTCCCCAGAGTGGATTCCAAGTTATACCATGAGAGCTGGGCTCAGGCTCCTACAGCTATCGTGATTGGTGGAGAGACGCACGGCCTGAGTCTAGAAGCCATCCAGTTGTCTGAGAAAACTGCAGGACACAGGCTCTTCATTCCTGTTGTTCCTGGCGTGGACAGCTTGAATTCGGCCATGGCAGCCAGCATCCTTCTGTTTGAGGGCAGGAGGCAGCTGTTGAAAATGATGGACGTCAGAGAGAAAATCAAAATCTAAAACTGAGACAAGGTTTTCATGAACGTTCATCTAAATAGAAGACCTGTACATTAGGCCTGATTAGACTGAAATAACTTATTGATACAATTACATTTTATTGTGCTCGTAATAAACTGAGGCAGAGATTTGTGATAACTTTGAAAATTGTATTCCTTGTGTGCACTTTAATATTTCAGACTGAGCTCTTTGTTTGCGTGCACCATTAAAAGCTGTGAATATGTCTTTGTCTATCCAATTATGCACATTTTTACTAATTCAAACAGCACATTTACCAAAAGGTAAAATACAGGAAGTGACTGTGGGTCACAAGCGTCACTGTGCATATAATTAAGTCCTCCTGTCGAGCTGCAAAGCTTAAAATTAGACTGTTTTGTTAGTTTTACAAGGTAGACAATTTGCTTTGCATATTTTTCAGCTGTGTTGAGTGACCTAGAAATGCTATTCTCTGCATTCTATTGACAT
Organism: Macropodus opercularis; assembly: GCA_030770545.1. Taxonomy (NCBI): domain Eukaryota; kingdom Metazoa; phylum Chordata; class Actinopteri; order Anabantiformes; family Osphronemidae; genus Macropodus; species Macropodus opercularis. The sequence continues at coordinate 3,889,236 of CM061110.1, forward strand.
ACATTATTCAATTAGGACTAAACTCGGTGTGAAGGTCATGTCCAAATATTACTCCCCATCTGCATCTGTAATTTCTTTGCAAATAGCCACAATTATGCAGAAAAGTGTCAGATCAAATGTTTTGAAAGTGCAGTTTGCATTTTAACGAAACTGGTATCTACATAGGTTCTCTCATAGTAAATGCAACATTCCATTTTATTTTAGCCCCCCCATGAGTCTCAAGTTTTCTCAACAAGTTTTAGCCCCTCCAAAAACATGCCTTATGTGTTCTACATATCCAGGAGCTACATTTATTAATAAAACTTAACAGGAACAGAACTTTGTGCTTGCCAGTGAATTTTAATTGGTGTCATGACTGAATTAACAGGGCGGGCATTGTAACACTTTCCCAACATCATTTTTGTGCTGTCGGTTTCTGCCTTTAATGTCGAGAGATCTTCACAGAAAATCCCCATGCCGACTTTGAGATGAGAACCACCATTAACAGCTGGAGATGACTTTCATTCACATCATAACACACGCACACAATACACAACATCATTCTGTTACAAGTATAATGTGGTTTGGCTGCATGTGCACGTGTCATCGCATTTCTTTTTTTCCTTTAAATAGAGCAATAATGCATACAGCTACACCCAACTGAGATCCAGCACATTTTTAAGTGTAAATGTGAATTGCCGCTGTAAAAATGCATTTTATTAATTTACATCCATGTCCAGAAATCAAAATGCAAGATGCAAAGATAACTTGTTTTTCAGCTGAATAAGTAGGTCCACTGGGTATTTCTCTGGTTTTCTCTAGTATTCAGAAATGCTATTGTGTGAAAAACATACAAATTAATTTTCTTGAGGCCAAAGAAAAAAAAAAAAAAAAAAACTAAGACAAAAATCTTTATATATATTAGTGTAGGAACTATAGTCAATGCAAGGCACCACAGGAGAAAGAGAGGACTCCATGAAAAGAGGAACAACAAAAATGTTAAAATGTCAGTAAAAAGTGAGACGTCTCGCTAACAGTCAAGAGGAGAGTTGGAGAAGGAGCAGGGGGCTGGGAGAGGTGAGGCGAGTAGCAACAAGTTTGTTGCGTTTGATGATGAGTGAGTCCCGTATAGCGTGTTCAATTTCTGACTGGACTTCCTTAGATTGGGTCCGGTTTGAGTTTTTCGGCAAGGAAATCGTTGACAAACTGCTCCACTACGGCTGGCGTGATCTCCTCCACATCGCGTACATATTTGGCACGAGCAGACATGTCCAGGATAGTGAGTAGAGGTGCTGCTTCTGGAAGATTGGTGTAGTCTCGCAGCGAGTCGCTCATGTCATCCTGTGGTTAAAAGAGACAAGGTGCAGTGATTAGTGATCGTCTTTAGGTCAGTTGGCTATATCGTAGTTGAGTGTACTAGAGATGAAAACACAATTCAGGAATGAGTCCCCAACACTTTACTTCGGTGCCAGAGTCGCATCAAAAGTGATGCTGACATTTCTAACAGAGGCCTTTAAAGATGAACAGGCAGAGTTAAGCCTTTTTAACCTTTTATTTCATCTATGTAGTTCTCGTGAACCGACGGTTCAGTGACTTTGGTACAGTTCTGGCTCCTATGTTCATTTGGAATATCATTTATCAAACCACGCTGGCTACGTGATGTGGTAGCTTAGAGTTGGAATTTATGAGCAGGAAAGCATCCAGATTTATTTGTCTTACAAGCGTAATTACAATAACTGGAAAAAATATCACATGTGTACAAGAAGACGTAACCTTTAACTCAGGCTTCCTTTTGAAGTTTGTCTACTGTGGTTGTGCAAATCGCATGTAAACCCGAGGGGTAGAAGAGGTGGTGGGGGTGGGGGGGGCTCTTTGTTTCACATAAATTTAAACACTATTCATCCCAATCAATCATGATATTATTTGATGCAGCAATAAACTGCTAAAGTTCAGAGCTATAATATATGTTCATTTATCTTGACGAACATTCAAATTAGGCAACAGGTAGGTTTCAGCGGAGATGGGGTTTTCATTTTGTTTCTGACAAATTAAGATTATGAAACCTCAATCTACCTGGTACAGACTTCATTAATGCATACTACACAAATGAGGATATGATACAGTCTATATTCCTCCTCCTTCGTGCAGGGCAGTCTGCCCAGGGAGACCAGAAAAGTGGTACTTAGTCACACATCCTGCTGCGCACAAAGAAAGGAAACCAGGTGGGCCGGCAACAACATCCCAGCTTTCTCAAATGGCTTGTTCAGATCACATTTAAGTGGAGCTGCAGTAGAAATATGAATAAATGAAAGAGCAGTGAATCAACATGTTTTATGGGAAAACCAGTTTTTGTATTTGCACACGTTGTGCCTGAGGGATGAAGTCACCTTTCACCCTTTCACATGGCGGCATTCTAACTCCAGTACGTATAGCTCACAGAAGTGAATCCCTTCCCAGACAGGCAGGCATTCAGCTGCTTTCAAACCAGCTTAGGGAGGCTATTAATTATTTAAGTGGAATGAGAAATCGCAGTTTTGTAATTCTGCTGAATTGACACCTGGGAGTGCTCTTGGATACTGGCATTCCTGCCTTGAAAGAGATCTATTATTCTTGTCGCATATTTTCTCTAAGTCGAATGGATTTCATGTGTTGTTGCTTTTTCAGGTCGCACAGTTCACTTATTACATGCACGCAGCTACAATCATTTGAGACGTCTTCTGCTTCCTCGCGACAGCACGACCTGATTTCCCCTCAGCTTAGTCTGCTCGCTCAAAGGGAGACTTGAAAAGATTTAGAGATCAGTTTCATATGGAAAAGATTAGGTTGAGGAGGCAGAGGTAACAGTTAATGGCCAGAGGGGGGCGCTGCAACAAAGAGACGGGTCTTCTCAAAAGGAGCAGTGACTCTGCTGTAACTGATGCAGTCGCAGATTTATGTGAGTTTTGTCAAAACAAAGCCAAAGATGCAGCGATTTTGGATGGATTCCCTGGCCAATGTAACAGTCCAGCTTTTCTTTCTTTCAAGCCTCTCTTGCGTCTTCTCCGTTATCAGAAAATCCACAGCTATTGCTGCAAAATAGATCAAACCGCACAATCAGCTCTCAGCCTCTTCAATGAATAGCTTGGCTCCACCGCTACCTAAAAAGGATAAGTATGCTAAGATGTAGACCTCGACTTTGAGGAGCTGCTAACAGATGGAACAGATGAGCGGCAGTGTGGTATTTTTATTGTAAGCAGCTAACTTCCCCTGAATGAAAACATGTATTTCATTACACCACAAATCAACACACAGCGTCCACACAATGCTGACACATGTAAGCAGCCATTAATGACAGAGCTTTTAGAAGTGAAATACTGTCCATTTGGCCGGCTACACATAAAACCGTTTTCATCGCACAGTCCCTTGCAGCTATACCGTCTCTAGAATATACTGCACATCATCATTATCCGTCTGTCGCTGCGGCCTTCCCAGCCTCTCCAATCCACGGAGAAGCGATCTCTACACCGGTCTTCGGCTCCGTAGCGAGGTCGTGCATCCTTTTTTTTTTTTTTTAAGTGTGTGTCTTCTCAGCTTGTGTGACCCGCTTCTCGTGACATTTACCCGTTCCAAAGCCCCCCCATAACACCCACCATGACCCCCTTGGCCTCTGCAGCTCAGCTTAGAATAATAAGAAAAATATAGAAAAATAAGAAAAAGGACCTCTCCACTGTAGCCTGTGCTCACAGCTGTGATAAGACTCAGTGTGTTTACCATGTGGAACCTGCTGGACCACGTCGGGCTTATTCTGATTATTGATGCACTGGGGTTATTTCACAGACGATGGCCATACGATAAGGCCTGAGCCGATGGTGATAACAACCCTCCCCACTGGACAATGAACTAGAGCTGCAGCCATCTGGCGTCTTGGGGAAATTCATCATTGTGAATCTTTCAAGAAAGAGCTGCATAAAGTAAATAAATTAACCATTTTATGTGCATGTGCAAGTGCATGCAAAAAACATATTTGTTGCCATTAAATGTTTATTCGCAAATGTTTTGTTTTATTTCACCATAGTTTTGTGGTGAAGAAGAGGCTCGAATCAGCAATCAATCTACGTTCCTACGCTCACCTATGGTCATCACCAACAAGGGCTTCCCCAGCAGAGTGGCAGGCCAACACATGTACAGCACTTGGGAGGAGCTCGTAATGCAGCTGTGATGTCTCGGGCATCTGTTTTTAGATGCCTACTGGATCCTGGTGAGACATTCCTTGTACTTGAAGAATACCTTGAAAGAGTGTCCAGGTCTGGTGTTCTCTGCTATGACTGCAACAAATTCTTTACTTTGTTAACTAAATGATTTAGCTCTTAACGTGAGTCGATAATTGGACATTTTCAGCTGACCTGAAGCTGAAGGGGTTTTCCAATAATTAATTTGCTTTCAAAAGTAAAAACTGCTCATTGGAAAACCGGAGTATAATTATTATATTACAAAATTATTGTTAATATTACTACATTTGTTGATTATGATCTCAGTACGACTGCCTTAATAAAGGGTTGTATTAATCTATATTTTTTAAAATAAATTATGGTTAGTGTTGACATTGCCAACTTTCAATGTACATCTCTATCACTAGACTAGAAGATTTTTCTTATATTCCCCATGTGAGAAACATAACAAGTTTTATAGGCCTTATAACAATAAAATCGCTAGACAGTTGCAGACAAAACTAGGTTGACTGTTGCAGAATTTAAAAAAGAAAATAACTTTGTGACGATTACGTTTATCAAAGTAAAATCCATTTTCCAGTTCCATAAATCAAGAACTACAAAAAGCTTTGAAGAGTAGAATCACAGAAAATGGTGTCTGTCACAAAAATCTGTCCAATTCCTGTGACCAATTCATGCAAAAGGAACTTGGGTGCCATCTTCCACACGCTACACAGCAACAACCCCAAATAAAAAGATATTTTAACGCAATATCTATGGCGTGTTTATGAACCAGTCTGTTCCTCTGTGGCGTTGAGTTTTCTTAGTAGGGTAAGAAGACCCTGTGTCATTTCTGTTAGCCCGCTCCCCCGAGGCACTGCCAACATAGTGCTGCCTCATGGACACAGAAAACCCAGCAGCTGGCCTGGCAAGCAGCATGCAGCTATCAGGACAACCCCAGGCCAAGACGCAGGAAGTCTGACCCCAGAGACAGAAAAGGGTAATCTAACCCTGAACCCAATCTGTCAATAAAATCTACTGGTTTCAGAGCCATCTGAGCTACAGAGAGGAAATTACACCTGTGCGACATTGGATGTAAAAATATCTGGCTTAATATGTGAGCCAGAAGGGAAACAAAGCAGCTGTATAGCAGCAGTCTACAGCTGCTATAACACCAGAAACTTCAGAATCACTTAAAAGTTCCAGTACAACAATGTGTCTTTGTTGTTAGGTCACATAAATCTTGGCACGCAAACAATGAAACGGTATCATGTCAAGGGTGACAGGGTTGAGTGGCCTTAGACTCACACACACACACACGGTCAGACAGTAAAGTTAAGCACATGTGCAAGCTCCACAGCTGAAACCTAAACCAAGCCTTTGAGCGACACGAGAACCCGGTGCTGTCCTCTCAGGCTGAGAACAAGAAACAGTAGCGGTAGCTAATCAGCTGCTGCTCAATACTTCTGAAAAGTTTTAAACACAGCACCATGAAGAGTTATGAAAACCAAGAGGTTCCATGAAACACGCAGGAGGCAGGAGATTAGGGGAGGAAAATGGAGTGACATGTTTGTGTGAGGGACAGGAGAACGTCTGATGGCCCGTTCTGTGTGTGTAGAGATTCCTGAAGTCAGATTCCCCAATGTCATTTGTAGGAAGTCTTAAATAAGAACATAGAGACATTAGATTTACAGGAAACGTGTAGATTTGTTATGTCAGTGATGGTATTGGGCTTCAAAAAGCTTTACGCAGGGCCACAGACCATGTGTAGCAACTAAAGCAGATTGTCAAGCACAGCAGCACATACTCTCGGAGATGAATAACTGTCTACCTTACACGGACAGACCTCAACGTAAGCCATGCGAGCGTGAAACAACATATTAGGCTCTCGAGTGGCTTATCTCACCTCTCCAGCCACAAAGAACAGCAGCGGCGTCTCCTCCTCCTTGGCTTTGTACTTGGCCATGAGCTTCTCAGCTATTGGTTGAATCAGCTCCTTGGCGGGCTCCAACTCTCCTTCGTCTTCGGCATCTGGTTAAAAAGGGGAAAAAAAGATGAAAAATGCAATGAGTGAAAGGTCAGATTTTTTGTTTGGTTTCGTTTTCATTCTCGTTTTGTCTTTTTAGGAACCTACAGCAACTATGCAACATATTTTCTGACACTATGTCGTTTTATAATGTCCAACTGTGACACCTAGTTCCTCTCCATCCTCACAACTAGCCTGCATTCATGTCCAAAACCTTTTTCCATGTTATTCACAAGCCTGCTGCACTTTGCTTCTTTGCATCTTTGGTATTAGCATATAAATAGATTCCATTTCCTTCAGACCTTTTGACACTAGATGAATTTTCCAGAGCCTGACATTCAATATGCTCCGTATAAATGCCACTTAAAAATCACACACAAGCAGCACTAGGCTGAAGCCTAAGTGTGGAACTGCGGGGCCTTGCGTCATAAATGCCCATTCACTCCACTCACCCACAAACAGCACGAGGCAGGGTCCCTCGTGGAGCTGCACGGCGTTGGACTCGCTTAGCTCGAGCACGGGCCGGGGGTGCCATGGGAAGAGGCGGCACTCTGGGTCATTCAGCGCCTCCACGCGGCCCTGTCGCGTTATCACGTGACCCTCCGTGTCCAGCAAAATCAGCGTGGGAATACCTGTAGTTGAAGAAAAAGGAGGGGAAATGAAGCGCTCGGGAGGTGGTTTGGATCCTTTGTGGTGCGGTTTCCTTGTCCAGTTTTGGCAATTCTGTCCCTCTACGATTCCACCCATCCTCACTTTGTTGCCCTCTTGCATCAGCCTTACCAAAGACAGACTCCATCTGCCAGCAAGCAAAACCTATGACTCAGTGTGTTCCTGCCTGCGCATGTGAACTGAAGCTGAGATGAGGGAGCCGTTGCGAACGGCAGGACTTGGGCAGTGTCGTCTCCACCGTGCATTCCTCACATTCAGGAGAGGAATTCAGCAGAACAGGGCCAAGCGCCAGCTCTCCCTAACTTCATCCGCAGCCCTCTGCGTGCACACGTAGCGAGGGAGTGGTGAGGCGCGCTTCCGTAGTAAACGAGACAGAAAACTTGATTATCAGACCACATTCCTCCGGCTGCGAGGTGGTCTGTGTCCCTGTTTGCTGGCCCGGCACCGAGAGCTGGCGGCCATTGTGCAACTGTTTGCGTGTAGAAGACGTAAAATCTCTTCTGTCAGCTGGAAGATGTGAACTTTATTAGGAGGAGGAGGCTGCGACAAACCTTGTATTCCATAGAGCCTGTTGAGTCGTGATCGTCGAGCCTCGTCTGAATATGGCACCGCCAACCACGGCATCTCGCTGAAATACTGCTTGAAGGACTCCTCTGACCTGGAGGGGTTGGAGAAATACCAGACGTCAGCACAACAGATTGCAACCGGTGACCTTTGGCGATGAAGATGAACAAATATTCTTTGCCTTTCTTCTAGCGCTGTGACTCACCGATCTGCGCTCACAAACACAATCTCAAACTTGTGACCCGACTCTTTGACGATTCGATACGATTCCACCAAGACACGGGTCAAACTGCGGCACGGCGGGCACTAGCGAACACAGAGAAAGAGACAGTTCTCAACTCCCACCAAAACACCTTTTCACCAACTAGTAATTGTCCGTTGTTTGGCATCAAACACCATCCAAACATATTGCAGACATCTGAAAACACTAATCCTAAAGTAATGCTCTAGCTTTAGAATTATTGGGGGTGGGGTGGGGGGGGGGGGGGGGGTTGTGCTTCCTCACTAGCAAATAGTTTTATATACAAATACACATGCTTAAAATAACACAAAGGGGAAATGTATGTAATTATTGTTGATATAGTTTAAAACTATCATCTGTCATCTGTATCTAACTGTGCGCTAATGTAATTCTGTTTGAGGGCTTTTACAATAAATATCTAATTTATTATGAAATTACAAATATTGCTAAACTGTCAAGGAGTAGGTCATTTTGACTTTTTTTTTTTTCATGGGAGCAGCAGAAACACACTGTGCTATATGAGACACTATTGCCACTCAAATGACTTACTTGTGTGTGAAAAGTCGATGTCTAATCTCCAATCCACTGTACTCTACACTACATGCTAAGGAACCATGAAACCATCATATTTTATTTTATATTTGATTTATTTTACATTTTATTCTGAAAGAAACGCACCCCTTATGCTGCAAGGGGAACAAAAATTAACGCACAGTGAAATATAGGTCAAGCATCTTCGCCACGGACCATTCTACGGTACATTTGGGGGGGGGGAAAGTGGATGCTGGTGCCAGGTTGTGTTTGTACTACTAGATTTAGATGATTAACTAGGGTAAGTGTATAACGGCTTTGGTGACTTTTCAGTTTGGTTGCTGGTTTGGGATTCGAGCCAGCCTTCAGGCGTCACCGTTCTGAAGAGCCAGTCTCTGAGGCTGTGGCTCTGGCAGCTGCTATGCTGACTAAGCCTGAACTGCACCTCATTCAGAGGACTCCACAGATGATCTGCTGCCTTTCACGCATCGGTGAGTCACGACCGTTGGTGACCATCAAGCACGTCCAGCAGAGGAGAGACCATGGCGATGATGTCAGTGGGGTGTGGTGACCGATGCCGACTTCAATGAGGTCATTAGGTGATGGTAAAAGGACGGTTAATGTAAACGCACAGACACAATACAGTTGCCTCCACCCACCTGCTTCTCTCTCTCTCTCTTATCTGCCTTGACTAACTGCCCTACTTGTTCTTGCTCCTGTCCCCGTTTTCTACAGCGATAGAGGGCATAAAAATAAAACGGTCTACTCTTTGTCCTCCATCTCTGCACTCACCCAGTGTGCCGAGAAGTACACTCCCACGTAGTGTCCCTCCAGAGAGCTGCTGTCTGTTGTCTGCCTGTTATTCCTGAGCAGGGGCCCTGCCACCACCTCTGCAAATGGCTTTGGCCCCCAGGGGAACTCCAGGCCTGTGCAGGAGAGTGGAGGGGGTGGCGAAAAAGGAAAGATGGGAGGAGAAACCAAATCAAGAAAGGCAGATAAAGAGACACGTGTCTACAGCCTTGACCTAAATGCCAACATGGGAAGGCCGACATGGTTACAAATAAAACGCCAATACGCCAATTCTTTATGTATAATAGGTATAATGCAAGTTAGCCCACTAACATTCAGTCCATTCCAAAAGGTATTTTAGAACTTAAAATAAGTAACTGGATTAAAACTACTGTAATTCACCTATTTGAATCACATAAATGATTAGAACTAAATAAGCAGGTGTGAAACCGCTTTTCTGTGACCAGGTGCTAAATACGGTTGGATATGAAGCCTGAAAGCCAAGCCGCTAAAAAGGCCACGAATACTAGTAGAATACTTCGCTCCTGCTCTCTTTCACACTTTTCACTCCCCTTTCAAGATGTCTCCATTGTTCGCGTTAAAGCTATAGACCCGTATGTGGTGCAGTTGAAGGGGGGTAATCATAAATAAAACCTTGTATGGATGGTTTATAATAGACTCTTTATGCGAGAGGGGTTGTCTAGGGCTTCATTAGGCAGGAATGAGACGTCTGCGCTGCATCGGCGTTGCCTTTTATAGTTGCCCGTTGTAAAAGTGCACTCCATCTTTATGCTGCAGGCTGGTGCGCTGCCACTCAAGTCAGACCTTTCATCACCAGTGAAAGGCGCGGGGTCCTGAATCCTTCGCCCCGTTCCTCTCAGGATCGGTGGATTCCAAACTTTTACGGCCCGTTCCCTCTCCCCAGAACAGTCTCTGTAGGCTGAACGTATCCGTTAAGAAACTGCACACCCTTGGATTTAAAGTTGACGTGAGAAAATCCTGGCCCCATCAAACGCTCCCTGTTACTCGTCTCCCGTCACATCTAGTTCTGCAGAACATTTAGTGGGACATGGAAATAAAATTGCAGGCGTCGACTGTCTTTCATTAACCAGTGAAATCTGCCACATCCCTCCTATGAAATCCATTCCTACTGGCACCGTGCCCCACCCCCATCACATGACTAATGGCTGACCACACAGGGGTTACGAAGAGGCAGCATTTGAAATACTGACATCTTCTCAGCCGCAGGAGACGTCCTCCACACCGGAGAGGAATGCAAGGCCCCTCTTGTTAATTCCACTTCAAAGTTCCGAAATGACAGGGTTTGTACATGAGAGAGTGCGACACGAACATGCTATAATATTCATGTAACACCATAATTACAGCAGCATCCACACAAATGAGGAGGGTGGGGGGTGGATACGAACACTCGACAGGAAACGGTGCCGCCGACTTGTAAACGCGCAAACGCAGCTTGGTTACTGCAACCATTAGAGTACGTCATGGTGTAAATACATTCATCGTGTAAATTACTATGGTATATCGTGTACGCTGAACAATAAAAGTAAATTTGATACATATGCATAACTCGCTCATGGCAATAAATGTACACTAACTGTGCCCCCTCCACTGAGGAGATGAGATCAAATCTTTACAGTGTGATTAACAGACGAGGAACAAACATCAAGGCCGGTTTTCTTTGGGTGGCCACAGCTTTCCCATCATTTAGCGGCTTCTTGTAATGAGAGGCCTCACTGTACTTTGCGATGATCAGAGCATGGGTTTGAGTTGGAGACACAGGAAGAGGAGACAGGAAAAATGGATGATCTGTACATTTTTTCTGTAGATTTTCGGAAAACTTTATTAAGCATAACGCTAATTGTGGATCCTTGCTTCAGGGAAGTGTTTCCTTCCTGTTGCGACAGGTGTACTGTGTGCATTACAGTGTGAATTCTCCTGCTGGTATTAAGTTAAGATTACTGACAGAAAAACAGCAGCCTGCCCTTTATTCATTCTGTTGTAAAGGAGAGATTTCTATAGGCTTTGAGTTGTAAATCATTAGTCATTTGTAAATAATTTGGCAGACATCAAAGATATAAAGCTATAACGTTTTCATGACTATGAGAAACTAACTGTGGGAGAAATTGATATACAATGTTTTCCTATCCTTCTGACCCCAAATGTCTTCCGATTGATTCAAATAAACATAATATAATTAAAGTGGTTGGGTTTTAGGGTTAAGGTTAACCCTTCAGTAAAGCGGATTAAGGTTGGGGAAACAAATATAAAAAAATCACTGGGATCACTTGCCATGAGCGCGTGGACGTGTGTGTGCAGATGTGGATACTTGATCTCACCTTTAGGGTCATCCCTGACCACCAGTAGACCATTTCGACACACCACCTTCCCTGTAGCCGCATCCACAAACACCAGAGACGGGATACTCGTGACCTTGTACTTGTTCCATAGCTTCATCTGCAGAGAGAACGAGGCAACAGGAGATGTTAGAATAAGCAGCTTCAGTAGAGTACTACAATTCTTTTAGGAAGAACGAGGAATCTCCTTTGGTAAAGAAATATCCGAGCGTTGACATTTATTGGCATTTTTGAACGCCTGCCGGCCTTAAATTTTATCACTGTTCCTTCTATAGGAGGCATTGATATTAATAAGCTTGTAGAGTCGCTTCAGAGCGAGACATCTGCTCACGAATGAGTTCAGTGATCATCCAGAAGCGGATCAAACATTTCGCAATGCTGTTTCTGAGATTTACTTTCCATATCAGAGGGAAGAAGCTTGCACTGTGGACAAAAATTAGCCAAGAGGAGCAATCGGCACAGCGCAGTACTGCTGCGTCAGCAACTACAGGAGGAGGAGGAGGAGGGAGGGATTCCTCACAATCAATCTCCAAGCTTGCTCAGAAAATTTACAGGAAGGAGGAAAAAAAAAAAATTAAAAAATCGAACAGTATATTTAAACCTTTACCTGGATCAAAATGTCAAATGTCATCTCCCACCCAATACATTTCCTGCCACCAATAGTATATATATATATATATATATACATATATATATATATATATATATATATATATATACACATATATATATACACATATATATATATATAGAATATAAAGATTCGTTAGAGGGTTTGAGCCAAACGAGCACTACTGTCCTGTACATAAAGTACGTAAGAACAGTGACTCTAAAGATACTTACACATGTTTTCGTTATGTCATATTTTATTCATATTCATGTCTTTTCATGTGACTGCAGAGGTCAACTACCATCCCATTTTCTGACCACAAAGGTCAGAAAGTCTGTCCCATTGACAAGACGACTCGGAGCCCGCTGACATCCCACAAAAACTAACCTCAGCGTTTGCCACGGTCGACAGCTTCACCACACGCTGCTGTGGAAACTCGATCTCTGCTCGCAAATTGGTGGGGTTAGAGGCATTAAACTGTGAACGTCTCAGAAAGCTGAAACGTGCCCGACATCGCATCCGTGTAACTGTGCAACCGTTTCACTCAGCCGCCTGCCATTGCCCCTGCTGAGCATGTTTAGGATTAGGAGAGAATGTAAAATAAATACAACCTATTCGATGTCTGGGTCCAGGGTTGTGTGGCAGCTATATCAGATGGCAGATATGATTGTGAGGACAGGCAGCTGTTCGAAATACGACAGAGCAACAATAAAATACACCGCAAGGGTGTTATATCAAGCGCTCAAGTTCTCTTAGGCACGCAGGGACGCTTGTAAAGCTCTTTGAGGTAATGTTACAATTTTTACACAATGTTCTACAACTGTAGAAATAAACCTTTCTAAAAATAATTTATTTGAAAAAAAAAAAAGGTACAATGGCTATCCTATACCAAGGGCATCAGTCATCCCTTAGTCACCCCTTCCCTCAGTTAAGATAAGTGGCCCGACTGTAGGTTTGTCCTTATTTGACCGTTCGTGAAATTCAGGGTTTGGTATCTTTGTTTTCCAAAGGCTTCAGCTTTTGTCTCATCAGTCCATAAAAGGTTTGAGGCTTATCTCATTGCGATTTTGGACGAGCGCTAATGTAATTCTTAGTTAGCGGTTTGTTTTTACCTCACCCCCCGTTCCTATGGATACCATTCCTCCCAAGTGTCCATCACATAGTGGACTCATGATAACGGGCCTTCATTGCGGGGGGATACAGTAGGTCTACAGGGTTTTTTTTACCGAATGCGTTCCATGAGCTTTTTGTGACTTCCTTAAGTCAACACGTCTGCTTGGTGAACTGGCTGCAGATTAGAGACCTTTAGCAGTAACTTCCCACATGAGAGAAACTTGCAGTAAAACATGAGCCCCACATACCACAGCAATCCATTTGGCTCAAAACACAGCTTCATTGTCGATGGCTGCAGGGTGTCTTTAATAGCCCAGACAATAAATATAGAACGTGACATGATAGGTTGCACTGAAATACCAGCATAAATCATCCTGTCAAGTCTGCCACCATTCTTTGTGTAAGGAAAAACACTTCAGCCTTATTGAAGTGGTGTCAAACACAATTCAGAATAAATTCAACATATATAAATATTGTATTAGGGATAATTTGAGTCACTTTTTTGCATTCAAAGCTGACAAAATTAAAGAAATTGTCTGACAGTTCTTTTTTGTATTCTTGCCAAGAGTTAGATTTGAAAAGTGATACTACACTCTAAATATGTGTGACCTAAATATGAGGCAAGACTCTGACTCCGTCCCTAAGGTACAGTAGGTCTCGAAACGCAGCGCTAGAACAAAACTAAAGGAAGATCACTGTATAACATCAAACCCCGAATGAGAATTTTGCATGTGGTGGCAGCAAACAAGTGAATAAAGCACAAATGATGACAAAATAAAACAGAGTCACTGATTTCGCCTTTATTCAGGCTGCCGTGCTGCACAATCCGCATCACGGTTTCTGACCTTGTCGCAGCCAGTGGTACCTCAACTGCTGTGAGGCACCATAATGAAATGCTTAGAGGAAGCGATCCGACGATTTAACTGTCCCACTTGTCTTTTACCACAGTTTAAAACCACATGTCCAGGAGCTGTATGCATGTATGATCACAGCCGAGCCGAAAGCATTGAAGACCAGAGGGCTTCTTTTTTTTAATTTTTTTTAAGTTTGTTTAGTCACTTTTTACTTTTAACTTGAACCAATGGAGCCAAGTTTTTTTATACAGACTACAAGAACGAGATTCTTCTTATTTACAATAAACATGAAATTAGACACAGCAATTATGAAAATGTATGTTATGTCATTAATTAAAACAATATCGGTTTGTTACAATCTTGGCTGAAATCAGTCTAATTATCATATAGTCATTTGCAACTTGTAGCTGCTACAGCACTGAATGTTGTCACCATTTAGTTTTTTCCTTCTAAGAGGCTTCTATTCATTATGAATCTCAACTATGTGTAACAATAAAGCAAAGCTAGTGTTACACGCTGGTTTAGGTACAACACTAATCCCCATAGACCCCCATCGTAACTCCCATCAGCTGCTCAGACTCCAGGGAGAGCTGACAATCCATACTAACAATCCATTAACTCTCCTGGACATGCAGCCATTAGCCTCAAGCCAGGACCGGTGCTCGTCATGCTAATTGGATCATGCATGATTGCGGAGCTGTATCTAGGAGAGAAAGTCAGCCCCACTGTGGGGGCCTGGGAATCAGTGTGCGTGTCCACACTAAATTCAAGAAAAGAACAGATGAAGCCACATTAATTTGATGGGATCAATAACTGAATGGGTTTGTTACCTGGAACCATTTCAGAACGACGAAGCTGCCAAGGTATCCACGTGTGTCGATCGCTTTCACCTCCTTTCACTCAGAGCACGTTGTGTGCTTTATAAAAGGAGAATCACAACCCCCCCCCCTCCAATCCACACGCAGCTGCTTCAGTTTTAGCTTTTCAAGTCCTTGTAACGTTGCTCTGCAGTGAGATTTTGGCCTCCCGTGAGTAACCGGTGGGGGCTGCAGGGGAGCCGAGCTAGAGGGGAAGAAATTTCGTCACCTACGACGGTCTGAGCACCGTCTCCCTCACAGATCTGCTTTCCCTGGGCCGGTCAAGCCTGGGGCATCTGCCAGACGCTCACACTGCCCGTCTCTGTGGTGTCACTACAAAAGACTCAGCACATGAGGGGGCACCCTGCTGAGATGCTGATAGCAGCTCAGTCCCAAGCAGGACAAACGCTAATAAAACTGTTCCCAGTCCATGCAGAGAAAATTTCAATAGCAATTTTATCAGTTAGTGTTTTTTTTTTTTATGTCTAACTAATTTATTTTCAAGGGAAGTTTATGTGCACACTCAACAGCGCATCCTGGGGATGAACACAGAGGAAAACATGTTCCAGTTTAATGCTATATGAATCTTGAAAAGACGAGCGATCCAACATGAAAGTAAGGTGAGTCTCGCCCAGAAGAGATAACAATCGAGTGATGAATGGCTTTACGTCCTCCCATACAGCTCGGCTGTTGGGTATGTGAAGTTGTTTGTTACAGAATGCCAGGACGTCTGTCTGATGTCTCATAAAGTGCCTGCAGGCGCTGTGATCTCTGGCCCTTAAACGTTCACTGTAGCGGGTGAATGGGTCGACTGGACTGGACTCTTCCTTTGCCTCTGGACGACGTCAACACAAGCTTCTTCTGTGCTCGACGTCTCCCGTGTGACATCGGCGGCTTCATCTGCTGTGTTGGAGCGCGGTGGAACGGACGGTTCATTTATCACGTGTCAGACGTGATGGATGAACTGACGGTTTTAAATTCTGCGTTCTCTTGTCTGTATTCAGGTCGAAGACGGAGGAGAAATAACGTTCCCCTGTCTGCTCCGTGCTTTCTGTGCACATCTGCGTCGCTGTACCTTCTTTTGGCTCGGCCCCCACCGCCGGCTCCGACTTGCATTCCTCCACGCTGCACCCCGCCTCTGCTCAATCTGCTGCCGAGCCTCTCAGTGACCGCCTCTATCCACTTCAAAACCCTGTTGCTGCTCTTCACAGCTACAAAGAGAGGCCTCTCCTCCCACCTTCAGCCCACACTATGCCAGCTTGTGTGTTGTGTGTGTGTGTGTGTGCACGCTTCCCATATGTGCTGCTCTGACCCAACTATCACTTTACACGGTCAAGAGTCATCAACACTGCGGCTTCTCCTGGTGGTGACACAAACCCCTGTGACAGCTGCACAGCCGCTGCTCTTTTTTCAACGTGAAGACATCGCTCTTGATATGCTTCATCATCATCATCATCTCACTTTGCATGTGCCTTTTGCCTTACATAACCCACCACAACAGCTATGCTTTCATCTTCCATTTCTTTCTGTTTGTCCATTTGCCAACCACCTCCACATTTCAGCGATGTTCCTCAAATATAAAGAGTACCGGCCGCTCACTCCAGCTGACTCCGCTATGATGGGCAGTCGCGTTTCCCGGAAAAGTGAACGCACACAGCAGCTTCACTTCGTCGCTGCTTATGCTTCTGGGTTTTCAATAACTGTAGAACACTCTCTGGACGAGTCACTTTGGCAGAGGATCCTCCAGACATGGACGCTGCCCCCTCCCGAATTCGCATCTTGTTGCCACAGCAACTGAACCCCCCCCCTCCTCCAAAGTCAGGATACGTCACAGAGCGCCAGACACATTGTGGGCTCCTAGTTAATAATTCAGTTATAAATTAGCAGTTTGTGGGGAAACAGGTGCCAGAATGGCAGAGGGCTTGGGGGAAATAACCTGGCAGAAAAAGGGGGGGTTGGGGGGGTTGGGCAGAAAACGCCCTATGTAGGGAAACAAAGGCGACCCCCTGAATACAGGCTCAAAATGCAAACTTGGACCCTGCGGAGAAACGTTTTAGTACGTGGCATAAAAAGCAGGGAGGGAATTGTAAAGAAAAAAAAAAAGAAGCAAAAACTCAATAGGTATCTGCTGCATTGTCTCTCAACAGGCATAGGCTACCCCTGAGGCCTACATTCTGTGAGGTCAAAGGTCAGGATGGCAGGGGGTGCATTCTTCCCCAGTCGTATTTAGCACCCACCCCTGCCAGACACCCAATGCTTTGCATTTCTGTTTATGTTGATTGTTTAATGAAATAGAAAACAGCAAAATAACAGATAAAAGGCATAATTTCAAACTATTTACGTCACATGAATGAAACTTGCAGAGTGAATTACAGATTAACCACATGAATGATGCCATTAAAGAAGCATTTAACCTTTAAATAGATGTTGTACTGTTACCTGGATGGTCAAATTAGTCCAGGTATCAATGATTGATTTTTTTTAGCAAAGATAGGGCTGGAGTCTACCTTAGTTGGCCCAGTTTAAAAACATAACCCTTTAAAGAGATTGTTGCACAGTATGTAAAGAAAAAAACAAAACAGGCAGGATATTATATGAGAGCAATAATATGAATTCAAGGTCACTTAGAGTTGAAGTCAATCATTAGATTTCTCTCCAGTCAAGTGAACAGTAATGATTTACCCACACACAGGACGACAGAAGGCTGAAGTAGCTGCAAATGACACATTCTACCACCAGCCTGCATTTCATCGATTCGAGTTCTGCAGGTTTTACCGGCCACACACAGATGATATAAAGACTCGGCACCATATGGACCCACTTGTGTCCGTGTTCTTAGCGTTGCCCCCCTTGGAGACTGGCGTCGGACTTGGACGGTCTTGGTCATTTCTGGGGGACCTTTTTGTGTTTTTTTGACGTCGTGTGCCAAAAGCTAATACAGTACGACACATGGTCTCAGATGTAATCCAATTACATTACATTACGGAACGACTCTGGCACACAAATGCACAATAGCCGTAAACAAGGGAAAATCTTTTGGAGCGGCCTCATTAAGTCTGCTCCTGTGCATTAGGGGAATCTCAGGGCAGTGCATATTAATAATCAGACAAAAACCAATTTTAGAGTAAGCCTTTCAGCTCTGCTTGGTTTTTAGGCATGCGCTTTTCACACTTAGTGCTTAATTAGCTTCACTCAGCAAACAGGGCCACAGCAAGTCAACGTTATTCTACCCACGAGCTTTCATTTCACTGTTCCCCTGGTTCCCCTGTTTCCTTGCGGGCTGGCAGAGGGGCGGGGGAGCTGGGTTTTGGATTCAGACGGCTTCCCCCGTGTGGCCTCTGTTTGACCCCTGCATCTAACGCAGACTACTCCTCCTCCTCATTCTGGAGCCTGCTGGAGCTGGACCTCGATATTCAAATCCATGTTGTTGGAAAGAAACTGAAGGAAATAGACATTTTAAATAAACACATAATGTATTCATTCTAAATGGTTTCGTCTAGATATTTATTTGGCACATGATTAGATATTTTGTCTATATTGAGAAACAAATTGCAACATCGAATTCATACTTCATAGTGAGTATAGAACATATACTGTATTTAAATAGTGATGACGCCATTTCTCAGTGGGGCTGCTTTGTGAATGATCAGACTTTCTGAATATTCAGTTATTTAGTTTTTCGGCTACAATCCTTAAAAATCTGACAGATTCGTATCCTGAATTGCACATTTGATTGGATTTCATATGCACAACGTGCCAGAGCTGTATATTCTTCTTGTAGCCGGGTTCTCAAATCACATCGACACCCTGCTTCTGCCTCAAAACAAAGATTTCTGGTGGAGAAGAGAGACAAGGTCAGAAACCGTGATGCGGATTGTGCAGCACACCAGCTTGAATAAAGTCTATATATTATATTTTATATACATACACACACACACACACACACACACACACATCCCTGTGTCTGCTAACCACCTTCTGTCCCTGGAATTTGAGAACTCCCATCTTCAAATATCACTATGTCCTGCTGCTATGGGCTACGATGGCACAGTGATGACCTGCCACGTTAACAATGGCTCCATGTTTCTGGGATGAGATGATGTTCTTGCTTCTCCTACCCATTACCTGCTACACTCTACGTTACACAGGGACACTTTACAATCGACCCAATAAACCGTTTCCTTATCTAGTTTTACGCTCATTAAAAGTCACACCTGGTTGACTGCCACTGCAGACCAGCCCCTGTGAGTTTTATAGCCAAGCCGTACATCTGGACCCATGTGCCTGAATGCCTCACTCCTTTTTGGCTTATCCCTCTCCCACACCCCAACCACCAGACATCCTGCCCCTAAAGCAGCAGGGACAGGTTTAGACTCATATAAGCTCCATCTTCAACAGAATCAGAGCATATAGGCCAGTTAAGGAGACTCACAGTCGCAGATTTTATCCTCATTAGGTGTAAAATTGTCCTTTAAAGTTTTAAATTTATTTAAAATATATCCAAAATAAACTTATATCAGTATGTACATTTACACTCAATAAATATAGTTTACAACAGTTTGACAGCTGAATAATTAACCTTCTTTTCTACTCCATTACATTAAGGATACGATTTCACTTTGCTTACATCAACCACAGAGTGCCTCACAAAAAAGGGTTTCAAAGAGTGGTGATGAAAATGAGGGACATTAAAGTGCACAACTAAAATGCCTCCCTGTACAACTAAGATTTGAGATGTGGTTTTAGAAGATGCTGCTGATCTGACTGGCCTTCGCTCTGGTGAAGTGCTGCAGACGCCACGAGCCTCTGCAGCAAAGACCGAAAGTCACCGTTTAAGCAGAGACCCTGAAACAACCTGTGTTACTCAAGACAGGCAAGTTCAGTCTTCACATCAATAATGATATTGGAGGAATAAAAAAAGATTTGTATTTAATCACATTACTACACGACAATGTCTTTCCATGTACACTAAACTGCTTAGTGAGGCTTTCAATCATATCGCATGCTCCTCATCAGCAGATAGCTGTAGGATGTTTTTGTGTTTTTAGAGTAACAAAAAGTGTGCTGTTGAAAGAAAGGGCTCTCTCTGGATAATATAGAGCTATCTCCTAAAATATGATATGATCAAGGTCCACAATAAACTAAAGTTGAGGTGAGGGCCACTGCAGAACAAACGGTAAACAAGATGATGTTTGATGTTTAAAGCTGGGCTTTGATTTTCATGTAAGGGCTGTGTGTAAAATCCCATGTGTAAAATAAACACTACATTTAAAAAAGCAGAGTATGTTTATCTATTATCACAGTGATTGGTATGAGGCTTCTTCCAACCCTTAAGTCGTTAAAACACAACCAAACAATCAACACATCCAAAATGTAAAAAGCTAATTAGTTAGATGCAATTCAAGAAGAGCTTTTTTGATTTCATTGTGTGAGTCTGAATTATTTACATTCAGAAATGGACTGAAACCTGAAGAAAAACACGTCATTGAGCATCCTTTACACGAATTACGTTTCCCAAAACAATTCCTGCTTGCGACTAAATTACCATAAACAATATATGTAGCGTGAGAAAAGGTACACGATGAAATGGTGATAATTATAGATGTTGTATCTCAAACACGATTCATGTCTCTGCATGTCGGAGTCCAGTGAATGAGAGCTTCATCGCACATCGAAAAGCATCTGCAGCCGAGGAGGCTGGTCAGGAACAAACCAAAAAACAAAAACATATGTTCGATCAAGCTGCATCTAATTTATTCTTCAAAAACAAAGCAGCAAACCCACAAGTAATGAATGTCCCCAAAGCTTCTTTTATAGTATGGTCACTGTATCTTTGGTTGAGTCACTGCGATTCCTGTAAGAACAGTCACCATCTGAAGTGGTAAAACCCAAGACACGTCTATAAAAACGGAGACAGTCTAGGATGAAGGCATTCTACTGCTTTTCACACGTTAAAAATCTCATAATCACCTAAACGGCCATTTACTGTTTATGTGCCATTTATATTGTGTCCAAAGGCAGCACGAGGAGGTTTGTGACAGTGAAAAGGAGGGTAAGACGGGCAGGAAAGGGAAATAGACCTGAGTGACGTTTTCAGGACCACATGACGCAGATGCAGGGATGATTGACGGGGGCGAGCACAGGTTCAGAGTTTAGGCCTTTATTAACTGAGCTGAAACAGCTCAGCCATCCATGCTTAACCTGAAGCCCCTGAAGCACCCCCTCTACTTTTTAAGCCTTACAATAAACAAACAAACAAACAAACAAACAAACCCCTCCCTTCTACACCACAGGGCCTTTTCCCTTTTCCTCTCAAAAGGAAACAAACCAAGGCATTAAAAAAAAGAGAGAGAGAGAGAGAGAAAAGCTGCAATGATTTCCCCACTCTGCGGTGGAACGAGCACCTGCACTTGAAAATGAAAACTAAGCGGCATCAGAAAGATGTACGGGCTCAGTGGCGAGTTTAGAATTCGGCTCTACACGTCACGACAGCGCAGATCTGACGCCTCCCGTGGTCCAGAGGTCACCGGGCCTCGCTAAGCCCCCGCTTCCTACACACGTCTTTCGTATCACATTTCAGCAGATGAAGAGATGAGACAAGATGATGTAATCCTTCTCTCGATCCAATACAGATCCGGTCTTCATATTACGTGCACCGTTTAAACCATGGGAAGGAGTCGGTGGCAATTAAACTGGTTAAGACAGCTGCAGAAAATACATTAAAATAGATTAGACTGACCAAATAAAATGAAGTAATTTTTACTTGAGAAACAAACATAAAAAAAACACCTCCACCACACACACATAAACCTTGGTCCCAGACTGCTTTGCAGTGACTCTTAGGTAGGGAAAACTCTTAAAAGCCTGCCAATAACGAGGAAGGTCGACGCCAAAAACACAAGGCAGCTTTCTGTTCAATCATTTAGAGACACACACACACACACACACACACACACACACACACACACACACACACACACACACACCCCCACACACACACACACACACAGAAAAAGGAGACAACAGAAGACTGGATCAACAGATGTACGTCCATTGTCCGTGTCGGACCACAACACATTACTAGCCAAAGAAAGCTGGGACAGAATTTAAAGCCTACTGGATCAAAACCGTACACCTGGGACTATTAGTTCACGTAACAAAATGGAGTCTGGTTCACTAGTTCAAAGGGGAGGTAAGGGCTGCTGTTGAATTGTTGGACTTTCTCCAACAGTTCTCCAGGCTCATCTACAGGAAACTGCAGCAAGAACGGGAAATCCTTCAGCAACACTAAATGCTGCACATACACAGACAATTAGCTTATAGTATACTTTACGTTTATCGTCTTAATGAAAAATAAGTTGAAGAGATTTTCTGAGAGTAATGTGTCCTCTGTAAAAAAGCTTAACCACTAAACCCCAGAATGCATTATTGTCCCACGCCTGCTTTTGAAAAGCTGTCCAGGGAAACGTGATTAATGTTTTCCACATATTCAGAAGAGGACGTCCCGGGAAGATTTGGACAGAGACAGAGAAAGAGAGAGAGAGAGACACGGAGAGAGACAGTTGCACTGAAGCAGCAATACTCTTTAAAGTTCAGTGATATGCCAACATTAAACCGACAAATCAATTGGAAGGAAGTGAGTCATGGCATGACCACAAGCACTCAAGCAGCTGTCATTAAAATGTGACAGGCAGGCGAAAATGAAAAAAAAAACAAAGACAATAATAATCTCGCTGAACTGGTATTGCATTAAAGACACCGGCCATCACAAGCTCTCTGTTTTGTTACGCGGGCCAGATGAAAAACAGCCCTGTGCAATATCATCCCTGATCCAGACGCGTTTGGGGACACAAAGAGGACACACATAGGGGCGCAGCTCTCCTTGCGTCGGAGGCCGGCCTGGAATGTGCTACGAGTTTACCGGGTTTATAAATAACAGTCGGAAACAAAAGGCGCTGCTGTTCTCGGCCGCACCGCTCAGGCACAGAGCCCTCTCCACCCCGCTGGTGACTATCGACCTCTCACTGAAGCACTCAGCGACCGTGCCGGCCCGAACCCCTGCCAGCAAGATCCCTGCAGCTCCCGCGTCGACACAGAGGCGCATGGTCAAAGCCACCTTGGGTGTGTGTAAACTGTTGAGTCAAGAGGTTTTAAAGCTGATTTAATATTTCATCCATTGCTTTATTAGAAACTATTTTAGTGGTATTGTCCAAGTATTTAAAACATATTTTACCAATTCTTACTCACTAATAAATTAGTCTCCAGTCCCTGCACCTTCAGGAGTTTCCTTCTTGTTAAAGCTATTCTAATATGTGAATTTATTTTTTTAAACAACTGTAATTTATATTAATCACCTTTACAATAGTTTACATAATTAATAGAGGTACAGCTCATATGACCAAACTGTAAGACATTTCTGCTCAAACCGTTTCAGAAATAATGAGAGAGTGGAGCTGTGAGGATGTGGATGCATGATATAATGGCATGAAAAGTGTCAGGCAGTCTTTTTTTTTTTTTTTTTTGAGAAGCGGCGAGTTCCTCTGTGCACATGCATGCGCTGGACCAGAGCTGATGGGAGCAGATTATGATGAGAATCCTCGCTGCTGCCTGGAGCTCGACCAAGATAGAAATCAGGCTGGGTTTTATCTCTCGGTCCTCTCATCACCTGTCCGGTCCTCCATCTCTCCCTCCTCTTCCCCTTCCCTCTAACTAGGGCGCTGTAATGGCAAGCATCGAGCCCACAAGGGAGATAGGGAATGTGTGTGTGTGTTGTGTGTGTGTTGTGTGTGGTTGGGGGGGGGTAAAGGTGAGGAGCTGCACAATAGTCAGTCACACCACATTTAAATGCTTTTCTCCAATGGAAAGCGAGGCGGGCTGGACAGTACGCACGTCCTGTTCTTCCTCTATGTGGAAAATTGGATTGTGATGCCAATTCTGCTGTCCAGTGTGATTTGTCAGCGACAGCGAGTTCTCCTGAAATCACCTGCACCAGCCAAACTCCAAGACTCCCTCGTCAACAGTATGATGGGAGGGGGGGGTACAAAAAAAAAAACAAGCGAGACTGAAAATAGAAGTGTCAATGGCTAAATCTTTACAACTATTAACACCCGAGAGGAACATTTTCAATCACAATGACTCAATGAAATGAACAAAACTAGAAAAAAAGAATAATCATCTACATAAAACAAACTTCTGAAATTTGTATTTCCACTGGCCTGGTGTGACAACAATGTGTAATGGAACTTTTACTTCACGTAGCCAAAATCATGGTTCCTGCTGCTGCTGGAGTAAAGGTTTCCGCAGTTCCCTGAAGCCATCTGCACCTTAACCTCCGCGTTTAGTGACACGCAGAGCGCCGTTACTTTGCAGACCCCGATACGGACGCTCGATGCAGAGCGGATCTAATTAAATACTGTTCCACGCTAACAGGATTGTGGGAACCTACAGATTCCCGCCTGTGAGTGGCACACGGTGTAATGCATACAAGCAGGAACCGGACAAAGTGCTTCCTAGAATATACACGCATCCTGTCAGACGCAAGCGAATCCGACATCCGTATACACCGATGGCCAGCGCGCGTATTGTGCCTTGAGGTGGCGGAACATGGCGGCGTGGAGGCGGTGTTAAAGTCATACAATAGGAATGAGGAAAAAATCCCCAAGATGAAGCTTTTTTTTTTTTTTTTTTTTTTTTTTAAACACAGCTTGGGGTCTTTATGTAGCCCCAAGCAATATGTAGAGGTGTAACGTAATGTCAATCTCACGGTCATTAAAAGTTAAGCGTAATGTATTCCATCTTCGCCTGCAGCCATTTTGTTGACACTGGGCTTTAGGGCTTTGGATAAATAAGAAAAACAACATGTAGCTCATACGTTGTGCTCTACATGCTGCCAAATACCAACCATGTGGTCATGTCGCACACAGACTACATGTGGCCTGGAGAGCGCACAGATGAGAAGCGGTTTAATTCCCCAATGTGGACTGCGTGTAGCTCCTATTCACAGTCATGTGCAGTGCAAAAATGAGGACGGGCGGCTGAGAGCTCCAACGTATAAACAGAAGGGCTGTGATCTTACAAACAGGGACTCCATCTGGAAGACTGTTCCACAACGGGCTCTCTTTGCCGTGTGTTTATGTTCACTCACATTTGTTGAGACAACAGGACAACTGGGCAAGATCTCGCCGCTTGCTCCCTCACATGAATGACTACAATGAGCAGACGAGAAATGCGCTTGCTCAAATAATATTAAGATTTTCTGACAGAGAAACCACCACCAGCAGACCGCACAGCTTGCCGTATGACAACCCCCCTCCCCATCCGCACCTTTAAAAAGCTTGAGCCCAATCCAATGTTCCTCAGTTCCGAATATAAGGAGTAGTAACTGTTTAACTGCAACAAGCATGTCAAATGCAGAGATTTATACACGTGACATCAGGTTGACACTGCAAGAAAACAACACTAGCCCTGGCCTGCGCCTCTCACTACTATACACTGCACATTCATGTCGCTCTGATGACCTGCCGCCGACCTAAATCGCTTCATAATGACCCGTTTTAAACGTAGCCTTTTCAGAACACTCTCAAAAGTTCAAGATATTTTAAGCAGTCAGACCAGGATCAGAAACTACAAGTTTCAAAGGTCAATAATTAGACAAAGGTGGTCAAAGGTCAAGGCCAATGTGACCTCATGCGCCTCCCATTCTCATCTACTCAGTATCTCCTTTCACATGCAAATTGGAAATGAGATGTTTAAACCCTATTTTTTTGTGTCATTATTTTTCTTTTATTACAAATGTTAGTACATCACGTGTCTTTTTTTAAGTTGGCCAAAGCATTTTGAAAATATAGATTTATATAATATATTGAAAATAATTCTCTGAGAAACTCTTACATGAAGTATGACCCATATGGCATGAAAAGGTTAGTCTCACGTCTGTACCACTGTCGTCGACACAATTCTCTCTTGAATAATTTCAATTCTATCTGACGCAAAACATGTACTTTTGGGTACATGATTCATGGATGAACATGGAGTACGTGCATGTGAACTGGATGAGGCTTGGCGGCCACCCAACTCAACAACAAGTGAATATCCACAATAGTTGGTTGTGATCATTTGACATGACAGGAAATTAGATCTCAACACTGTCTTGACCCCTTTGTTGATTAGACCTATTGTCTCTGGCATGACATTAATCAGGAAAGCAGTTCTGCTACATGATCTCTGTCCCACAGGAGTACAATGTTCGCTTGTGTAGGCTCCCAGATCAGTCTGGGTGGTCCAGCCGAGTGAGTGGCCCCGAACGGGTTCAGCCCAGATTGGACTTCTGTACGCAACTTCCCCCCCCCCCCCCCCCCCCTCCCCAACTCGTTCCTCCTTAGCGAAATGACAGATCTAAACAATGCCCCCCCCCCATGTTTAATGAATTGCTTTACTGTTTTTACAGGGCAACATAGTCAGCAATTTTCATGCATCACCCCCTACACACACACACACCTAAACGGAAAGCATGGAATATGTGGACAAAAGAGATGATGCAAAGTTGCTTTTCTAATTGATTTTCCTCCACAGTCCATCCCACAATGCTCCTCAGAAATCCAATAACCACTAATTGCTCCTCCAAACATAAGCGCTTGGCTTGTAAGGACTCCATGTCTTTTGCGCTGTCATTTTCTTTCCACTCTCCCTGTAACTACAGCTTATCTCGCACTTTAACCACATAATGAATACAGTGCTGCCCCTCCTCCTCTTTACTGTTCATCTTAATGATTAAGCAAAGTAATTGCCTAAGATTGCCCAGGGTCCGCTCGCCCATTAGAGGCCCACCAGCCCGGTCCCTTAGCAACCAGATTGAAGACGATTCCCTGCGTCAGTCCAATTGCAAGGAAGTGCTTGTGCCTAATGTCCTATCCTCTGGAATTGAGGCTCCGGAGAGTGAAAGAATAAAATGCTACTCGGGTTTATAGATTTTAAAACGCTGTCCCTCCGATGTCCTTCTCACAGCTACAGGAAAGCAGGAAAGAGGGATGTGCTGCAGGCAGTCAGTGATTTACAACAACATATTTGCCTAATTGGCAAGACCTAAAAACAGTACAAAAAAAAAAAAAAGGCACTAGGAGGTTTATGTGATTAATTGCAAACAGCTGCTTAATTCCTGCAGCGTTGTCTACCATTAGGCAAGGATGAGCAGTACAGAGCCAGTCTGTAAATGGTTAGAAATCCTTTCATTGTACTAATGATATCTCAGTGAGGGCAAAATACTTTGAAAAGATCTGTAGACAGAGATGACTGTTTTGTGCTACTGGTACTGCACACCACCAATTTTGATCATGCCTACATCTTATTCATTTTATTTACCTAGTGCATCTCGAGCATATCAACGTCCGTGGTGATCGTGGCGTCATTATTATGAATACGCAGAAGACAAATGGGAGCGCCACGCACCTGTGCAGCTGGATAACGTGGCTCTGTTAAGGAGAGTGAAGTCACAAAGGGAGCGAGCAGTCGGCTGAGCGGGGACTTTATCAGCGATAATGGCCCATATTGAAATAAATCTCTGGAGAAGGAGTGTAGTATTGATGCTTAACAAGCCCTGTCAAGAGACGGCTTTGCATATATTGAGCAGCGGGTTGTGGGAGCTGATGAGGTACCGCTCCAGCACTCCAGGAAAAACAGGGCACCCATTCCTCCACTACAAAGTCACACATTCAGACATCTCCTCACACATCTGAAAAAGCCAACTAGCAGCTCCTTTAACCCCGCTAATAATTAATAACCATCTCAACAGCGAGGCGGTGCCTAAGTACACTCATAAAAGCCTGTTGGTCCCATGTATCAGCGTGCTCTAATTATTTATTTGAAGAGGATTTATGGAGTGTCACTGCTTTTCAGGACCCGCTTTCCAACGCTCGCGCTCACTCAGCTTGAATGACAACAGTGCTCGCTGCAGCCTGAGGCAGAGGGCAGGAGCCACTCACTGAGGGCCGAAATGAAAAGAGCAGCTCTTGTATGGTTGGCATGAGGCATAACGCCAGAGGAACTGCAAGCAGGGGCTGAGCTTATAAGCAGCAAATGCTTTTTGGTCCCACCCCATGAGCAACACATCAGATGTCCAGGGCCTGTCCTTGATCTATAATTACCACTTGTCACTCTTCATTCCATAAAAAATAAATAAAAGAAAAATGGGGGAATAATTGCATTTTCAATCAAGAATAAATCAGTCCAAGAATAAAGTTACGGCTACATTGTACACAGAAGACACTGTGATAAGAAGCTTCAATTTATTATTTAACCAGAGGAAGGAAACAAACAAACAAACAAGCAAACTATTTATACTCTGCATCCTCCAAATTGTCAAAGATTCAATTCAAGTTCAATATTCAAATCCATTTGCAATCTCAAAGTCAAAGCATTTAACTTCCAGATAAGCAGCTTTGTCGTATTTCCAAACATTCAAATTTGCGGCAGCTCTTGGCACGATGGGTCGATGTTGACAACACAGCGGGGTGCCTCGACTAAGGAAGGAGGCTGGAGGGGGGGAGGGGAAGGGGGCAAAGAGGATTACGAGGGGCCAGCGACGAGGTGGCTATTGTTAAAGCCTGAGAAAGTGTGCAGGAAGAGTGGCACACACTGGAAACTGGAGCCTTCCTGAACAACAGGAAACTCAGTACTGCTCATAAAGTTTGCTTCCCAGGTCTGTGCGTACGCGCGTATCTGAAGATATGCAACCCACTATTTGGTCTAAATGATTAGGAACAGGCAGTTTTTTTTTGTGTGTTTTGTTTTTTTAGTGATTGCCTTCTGGAGGGGTTCCATTTTCCAGAGGCTGTGTTTGGCAGCCTGAGATGACAGAGTGCTGCTCATCTGGGAAATAGCTGGGCGGGATGTTGCTGAGAGGCAAAACCCAGCGTGTCAGTAAATGCAATTATTATTATAAAAAAAAAAAAAAAAAAAAAAAAAAAAAAAAAAAAGACCTTTAGGCCACAGAGCATGAATACATGCTGCTATGAAAGCACTAGAAATTGGTGACAAAACAGAACCTAGTTCTGCTGTTATACAACATAATAAATCAATGCAAGTCTGATTATGAGTGAGCTACATTTATAAAAAAGGTTTTCATGCGTCTGTGCCAGTACCATTAAATCACATTGTTAACAGTGGTTGTGGGGTTGACTACAGGGTGTATAAAAAGTCTCCGACCCCCCCAAATTTTGACACGACAAAGTCAGGCAGGCAGAAAATATGATTCCCATAGTGGTGGAGGCTTGTAGACAGGTTTGCTGCACTACTGTAAATAGCAGAATATTAATTGCATGGCATTTTATTGATTTAACACATTGGCCCACAGCTGACAAATATATTCCTTTTTTAGTTGACCTGCATTATAATCTGGCAGTTAAACTTGTGGCAACAGGACAAACAGGCGCTCAAGCAACACAATGACAGGAAATTGTCCTCTAGTGACATTTGATGCAACTGCCTTGGATGACGTGCAAATGAGGGGTCATATTAACCTGGGCAGGTGCCCAGTGTACGTGAGGGAAACACAAGGAGTCAAATCATCAGCGGTTTTCAGGCTCCCTGTGAGATGTTTAAATCAAGTGGCACCCAATTTGTCCCGATGAAACAGTTTGGGGTTTTTAATAATAATTAAGATGAGACTGAAGATGCAAAAAGAACTTATTCAAACATGGCTTAATGAGAAGGTTCCTGACCCAAACGGGAGCTTGGTGGGAAGAATACGCTGCCGAGTAAAAACCAACATCACGAAAAGGTGTGAGCTGGGGGACCACTCGGGTTGAGAATAAATCTTCAGTGTGGCCCTGTCAACACTTATGTGTCTGTCCTCACTCTGCGTCAAAGCGTCTGACCATTAAACTTTATCTGTATTTACTTTTCAAAGTGGTACCGTGATCTGGCATGTCTGAGCCCCCGCCAGCTACTTGTAGGTGTACTTTAAAAACAAACCTGGAGCTACGTTACATCTTTTGGAACTCTCTCAACAGCTGCAGCTGAACGGCGTTGACAAAGGTAGCATGCTGCAGTAATTATTTCAGTCCTCGTGCTGGCAGACTCCCTACAGCTGTTCACACTTCACCATTGGGAAGCACAAAAAGCAAGCGCCGGATCGTGGCTGAAGCCTCGCTCTCGTCGTTCAGCCTTGTTCACTTTGTGCCAAGTGCACAAAACGCTGCTCGCCGTCGCCTTCCGCCAAATCCCAAAGCCACCGGCTTTTTATTTCCCCACTGGCATCTATATAAACAGGTTGGGTGCTGGGGAGCATTCCACCCCCGATTCAGATAAAGGAACGTTATCGGCGCATTTGCATAAACAAGGAGCAGTAAGTGTTGGTGAGTGGCGTAAATGCAGCACAAAATCGGAAGTTATGTTCGCAAATCACAGCATGGGGATATCAAAGCTGAATGAACATCAAAAGTATGGTAATCTGAGGAATTTTACATGGAATATTATGACACGTAATGGCAGCAATTTGAAGATCAAAGGCACAGATCATTGAAAATGCACTATTTCCTTCTTTTCATCACAGCCTAACAGCAAAAAAAAATTGCCTGGATTGCCTGTGGCTGCCAATTCTATTCTGTGGATAATAATGAAACATCAAGGAAGAATTGCCACTCTGATTAAAAAAAAAATACCCCAAAACTGATTGTAGAGCAGCAGGTCTGGCTCTCAACGCCAAACTAACTCCAGGGTCACATAATGGAGACTGAAAGGACAAAGGAAGAATAAAACCGAGCACTTTCAGCATGAAGCTGAAACGCAAGAGTCGGAGCGACAACCGCAAACCCCACACAATCTGTTATCTCCGTCCATGGACTTACATAAACGGCTCTGCTATGCGCAGAAATATTCAGAGCTTTGAGACCGAGCCAGATATTTAACTTGGCTCTGGTTTTGGTTTCTGAGAATGGATAAAGGAAGAACGTGTTAGAGGCCTGGAAAGCAAGAAAATATGGGTCTACCTTTATTTCCACGGCCGCAGACTTAGCTGTCAAGACGTAACATAGGAAAATTAAGAAAAAACATAAAGCACCTGTGAGAGTTTAGTCATAAAACTAATGAGGATTACTTTGCTGCACAATGTTTCTCTCTGCTGTTCAGACGGCAAACATCTGGAGCAACAAAACAGAGATGAAGATGCTCTTGTTCCTTCAGGGCTGTGGCCACACGACGAACTCTGTGGACAGGACAGACATTCTCGCACATGTGAGATACAAGGAGCTATTCTCAAAAGAAACACTGCGTCTTTTGGCCCGAATCGCACCTTTCTTTTTGGGCCCGGTTCCACTCATGTAGGGAAAACTCTAAATCAGTCGTATTTTCATTTGCAACAATAATCCTATGGTTATCTTCTCCGATTTTTGGTCTTTTAAAAACATCGTGCATACTGTTGGCTCTTGCTGCGCACTATAATTATGATGAAAAGCGAGAAGGGCACTAGGTATAAAGACTTGGCACAAACGCTGACATTCCTTATGTGTGACCTTCATTTCTGCTTCAGTTCATCAGCTTTGTGGGTCTGTAAGCAGTTGGCTGTTCATGCGACGGCTTTAAAGATATTTTATGATATTTCGAAGTCTACTACACCTATAGAAAGTGCCGGATGACCGACCATCGCTCATGCCGGACTTGTTTGAGCAGAACCAGCCGCCTTTGGACTTGAAAAGCACACCTGCTGCTCCCAAAATACCAAAAACAAACCAGAAGCGCTGTCAAATGAGCAGGTGAAGAGTGACGTGCTGGGGAGCTGTGGGGCGGTGAAGTATTTTTCCAGCGTCCGTCCACTCGGCCTCCTGACTCAACTTAACGCTTCACGACCTACAAGTCACACCTACAAGACGCTTTCATGCTCGGGTGCTTTCTGCAAGTCCATTTCCTACCGAGCATCAAACTGTACCACTGTCACAATTTCTATAATTATCCACTTTTTGCTGAACTGGTAACTAACGTAAATATTGTGAATCCTGGATGCAATAATCATTCTTAATACAGATAGACACTCCAACTGAGCAG
The DNA here is from genome assembly GCA_030770545.1 of Macropodus opercularis. NCBI lineage: Eukaryota > Metazoa > Chordata > Actinopteri > Anabantiformes > Osphronemidae > Macropodus > Macropodus opercularis. The sequence continues at coordinate 3,921,065 of CM061110.1, forward strand.
GACTTGTGGGTGTTCTCTTCTCCTTTCCTTCCCTCCACTTTGACAAAGTGGCATCAATCGTCATCTAGCACAACAACGAGTGAACAATGTGCCGGACAAGAAAAAAAAATGCCGGCCACGACTCTTAGTGTCAGTAATCTCTCTTTGAGGCTGCGGCGACTCTAATTGCCTGGACACTTGTGTCCCATGGGCCGCGCTCGTTCCTCACTGAAAAGATGAGACCTTTCGTGCTCCTTACAACAGGCTTAAGCTGATAAACCCTTTCATTCAACGTGGCCGTGGGATCGGTGGACAGGAAAAAGAAAAAAAGACTAATAACACAAGTGATTAGCCCCCAACACAGAGGCAGACCTCAGCCACAGGGCAGCCTCAGCAGGGGGTCCACTCTCTCACCCACTAAAAATGTTCGCAGATCGCTGTGGAACGTCTTTTTTTTTTTGACAACTTATAATACCTGGACTATATGACGGTGTTTCTAACAAAACAAAGACATGGCTCGTCCGATTTCAAAACGTGATGGGAGTAGAAGACGGCGGGCGTTCGGTAGCCTAATTTGAGCAGGAATCTGAAGCCTGCGCTTCACTCGGAGGGTGTTTAATGTGAACTCCCCTCACTCACATACTCCAGATCTCACGTGGCACCCTTGTTTCCTGTTAGTGTTACCCTGCCTTCCCTCTAATTTCTCTTTCGCTGCAGCTAGCAACGTTGCCAATACATCCATATGGGCTCTCAACGGTGCATCATCTGGGCCACTGTTGAAACACATTATACATAATCCATGTGTTTCTCAGCAGCAAGGTCAGGGCCCCCGTGCTTGTTTACTTTACTTGGAGCTGAAGTGAACAAACACGATGTAAACATTAACCCTATTCTGTCCTATTACGTAGTTATATTGTAACTACTAACATAAAACGCATTCTCTGTTGAGCTGACTTTAGCCTCGAGGATATTTGGTTTCTGAAAACAGGCAAGTACTATCACTTCCATCGTTACGATCACTTTAGCTAAGAACGAGCCTTTTGTGCAGTATTTGCACACAGAGCGGGTAAGGCTGCCATGTTTACACCGCAGTCCAGATAAGACGCTGGCTACCACAGTTGCCCCTCTCTCGCTTGGAACAGGGTGGTTGGTTGTGGGTACAGAACGGAGACTTCGCGGCTGCATTGTCTACATCAGCGGTGGGCAACTCTGGTCGTTTCGCCTGAGTTGCACTGCACTTGTAGCTCAGCTTGTGATTGGCTAAACACACTTCATCGGAAATCCAGCGGGAGGATGGACAGAATAACCAGGACAGGAACTCGAGGACGAGAGCTCGATCTGATCCCAGCTTCTCAAACGTGGATGTTTACGGACTCCCTCTGATCCGTGTCTGTGATCTGACTAGTGTTGCAGTTTGGATGCATCAGTAGGCTAAACTTTCCATTTGAAGACATTGTTTATGCCAAACTAAATGATCAGCTGCAGCTAAAAACCAGTAATCATCACACTGGCATGAACAGGTAACACATTCTACACATGTGTAAACACACAAGCTCTCTATTCACAGTAAGTAAACATTTTGCAGGAAGTAGAAAAAGACCCCTGTGTTAATGTAATGTTACGGCTGACTCATTATGGGAGATGCGGCAGAGCCATACGCTCCCAGATTAGCTTGCCCACTGGTGACCTTGAGTTATAGCTCACAATTGCATTGCAGAAAATCGTATCGCTTGGACATACACACACACCTAGTGGGAATATCAACATATCCATTTGTCCGGACAGATATGATGTGTAATTATGTGGGGGAGCGAATTGCTGCAGCGGTGCCAAATAACACAGGCACAATAAACTCAGTGAACCTTCGCTGCAGAGCCTTTGGAATATTTAAATTAATTAATCAAAATAGGGAAAACGTTAAACGATCCAAGTTCAAGTATGCATAATGTGCATTCTCCTGGAAGAGCAGGAGTCGGGTCTGCCAGAAAAGCATTCCAAGTAACTCTCTTGTTATTGCAAAAAATAATGAGCAAACTACAGGCCATAAGATCTGCTTCCCCTTAAATTTTCTCCACTTTTCCTTAACACGATGCACCAACCTTGCAAGGACGGCATTCAAATTAGCCACATAATTCTTAAGCTGCTGAGCTCTGACAAAAAAAAAACTGTATGTTTGAGGATTCTTACGTATAGACTACTTCATTCTTTCTGCAACTGTTAAAACTCTTAACCCGCTACTGAACTGTGCCATGAAGCGGAAGGAGCTGATTCACTAACGTGGAAGACTCTTGTGGTAAGCAATCTGCAGTGGCATCTGCCCTTATTAAACATAGGGTATATCCTCAGCCGCCTCATTATCCTGTAGGAGATTAAGCATGCTCTATAAATGCAGCATCTGCCAGGAGCAAAGTGAGGATCAGCCATCAGAACCACTCAATATGTGAGGTCAAGTTTCAAAGCAGAACATCCTTCTTTAAAAAAAAAAAAAAAAAGTACATGAACTCTTTGAATAAAGCTTCTTTCGTCTGTCATAAAGAACGTGACGGTGCTATTTTTGAATTTTAATGTTCACTTTGCTCTGGCGCTCACTGGCTGTAACTGGCATTGGCGGGTGTGTGGGTGCACATGGATGCTGACAGGTTGTCATAGGATGCTACTAATCACCCTTGGGATACGGCATACTGGGAATACAGTGTTGTCCAGTACCACTGCCAAAAGTAAGATGATTGACATTTCTCATGTATGTTAGATAAGCCTATACTAAATATATGCTTTTATGTTTTTTTTTGTTTTAATGACACCTACAAAGGCAGAACATCCATTACAAGATGTGCTGTGATCTGTTCCGTCTCCATCTGAGACCAACACAATAGATCAGAGTAATTAGCTTTTTGTTCACACCATTAGTAAGAACGACGATTTCTCACTTCTTAGTGCACACACACACACGCACATGCACACGCACACACACACAAGAGCTAGATTAAAAAAAAAATCCATTTGCCACGTGTAACAACTAGACAGTGGGCAGTCTCTTTGTGTGGTGAGCCTCTTTTCTGAGAGGAGAAAGAGCTGCCTACACCTGGATGAAGACACGAGACACAGGCTGTACATACACAACTGTGCTGCGACACCGTATGTGTGTGTAGATGGGTGGTGGTCACATGGAAGGGAAAGGGGTTATCATCTGAGGGGAAACTTGTCATGCCACAAATTTTCACACTATGAATACATTTACATCAAATCAATGCCACGATTTACTGATAGTTAATGACTCACATCTCCTCTATCAGTGATAAAAATTTTAATTCTGTTCTGTGTAGATATGATACAAACTGTGTATCTATCACTGTGGTTTTCCCCATTTACTTAGGGAATATGATCAGTGGTGATGATGAGGGGGAAACTGGGCAGATACTAAGAGCCAACATTCAATCTAGGAGACGTAACAAAAGGAAAACGAAAGACAGCTCTGGATGGCAGGATGCCCCTGGGGCGCCTATGCTATTATGTTGGAAGGGGCTGCTGAGCTGCGGTGTGGGGGCAATTAGAGACTGGACTATTGACTGGGGGAGGGTCCAGGCACCACAACCCATCCATGAAGTGTTCTCAGCACAGAGAAAAAAAAAAAAAATGAGGCACACACTTGGATACAGCGACAAGGGCATAAAAAAAAAAAGAAAGCGCTGCAAATGATGGTGTTGTTAATAACTGAAATAACCATCTGCTCCCCCCACCATGCTCTAAACTGCTTTCCATTCATTAGCAGAATCCAAACCTATGTTGCAGCGGCGCTACACTGGTTTGGATGATATGACTGGCAAGTACGGGATAACTGGACTGGTTTGGGATGAATTGTCTGTTGTTCTCATCGAGAGCTACTGCAGACGCCGCGGTGAGTCCATTTGCTATGTGCATTATCTTTAACGTCACTTCGGTCCGCAGTCCAGGAGCAGTCCAGCTGGAAAACACCAGGACAAAGAGGAAAATCCAGTCCCAGAGTATCATTTCGGCGGTTTGTGGACCGCAGATAGAGGTTGCAGCATTACAGCTATTGTGTGTCGTCGTTTTAACGGGCAGATAACGGAAGTGGAAACGGATCGAGTTACAAGAAGGAATTGGTTTTACAAGACACAGTCGGACTGTTCCCTGGACTCTCACTTAGGTAACTTAAGCTCCTGAACTTCACCTCTGATGAGATCTTCATTGTTGCCTCTCATAACATTACAGGTCTACCAGTAAAAGGGAACTCAACGGCCTATGAAAGAAGACAGTAACACAAGCCTGGCAGTGTGTGAGATGTAACAGTTGGCAGTGCCAAATATCCCGAGCTCTCACAAACGCACCGTTTCCATGCCCTCTGGGGGCTGAGCGGCTTCGGTGGAGCAGGTGTCTGTAAACATTCTTTACGTAAGCTCTTGTCAAACGTGGTGCACAGCAACAAGGCCTCACAGCTGCAAGACAATGGAGTCATATGAAACTACAAAGCTGCGGCCAGGCAGACTGAAGGCCACGGTTCTCCAAGGTTATCTTACCAAGACCTAAAAGGAAGTGCAACTCAAATCCCAATGGTGATCTGTCACATGCACATTAATAGTAATCATAGTTGGAAGTATAAGAATTTATGTAACATATCTCGTCTCATCACACACACACACACACTGATGATGTGAAGTGATTTATATCGCACCGTGCTGCATGTTGGGGAACATAAGGTTTACCAAAATCCTGAATAGAAGTTTGATTATGTAGAAGATAAAATGAGAAGCAGAGAGAACCTACTGAAGAAAAACGGCAAACAAAGTAGCAGTTTTTTTTTTTTTTTTTAAACACACCCTTAAAATAGCACTTTACGACTTGGGAGCTTAAAACTGGATTAAGACCCTCACGTGGAAACTCCACTACATGGTTCCTGTAAGTTCTCTCTTTGGACAGAGGGATTTATGACTTTGCACTCAGACAAAGTGAGACTTTAAATTTAGAAATCCCTAGAAGCTCATGAACAGTTTTCTAGTGGTTAGATGCAAATTCACCAGCTGGCAAAACAATACTGTCATTAAATTAAAATAAATAAAAACAACATTTTGTTGTCTGATTTAAAATTAGGCTACTTTCTGAACCCCGTTCATCAGTTAGTACGTCTCTGTCCAAGCTGTCCTAGTTTTCATGTCTTTCTTCTGATTTATCTGAATGGGTATTTGTTTCAATCTTCAAGAGTGAAGTTTGACTGTAAGGTAACACCCCACGTGACGTTTAATCGCTCTGTGATGCTGGTGAGGCGTGCTTAGAAGAGCACCATATTGATGAAAAGTATCCTTAACCCCTCTTTGACGTCCCTTCCACCCTTAGCCAGTGGCTGCTGGCTGGGAGAGTGAGCGTCGTGCCTCTGGGGACCAGCAACAGAGCAGCACGTCTGACCAAGTGATCCCACCTTGTTCTCCTCCTTTGGTCAAGTTGGACTTTCATCACGGTGGCCAACACTTTAACAGATTCACATTAAACTCTGTCACTCCTGCTGCACAAGTCCATAAAAGACGGTGCCAGTAAGCCACAAAAGCCAGACGGCTGTGTGGCCTGCTCCTGAGCCACAAGCAGAACAGAGGTGAGTAAAGTTTGGCCTCCACTTCTCTATATTCCCTTTCATCCAGAGTATGACCCCCTCTGTGATTAAATAACGAGCATTTCCTGCCACGGAAAGGTTTGGATCACTCCCGAGTTAAAAGAACAGCATCCAGTGGGAGATAAATATGGCTAAGTGAGTACAGGGGATTCTGTAGGTGAAGCTCTGAGAGAATGAACTGAAGGACAATTGCATCCTTTCTTGCATCTCTCTTAATCAGGTCAACATTACTCACTAAATTTGTCTTTAGTAAACTAAGGATCCTCTTCAAACTCTGTAATGGCCACGTCCCAGCAGCGGCTTTTCCTCAGATATTTAGATTAGATTCTGATCATCAGCTATTAATTCATTAACTGCATCTCATACAATCACAAAGATTCAAATTTGAGCATTTCTATCCTGAATTAACAACTTGAGTGTTTGTCCAGAACTATTAAATCAACAAATTAGACCAACAGTACACAGAGGGGCAAAGGCATCTGCTACTTAAATTATGAGGGTAAAAATAAATAAACAAACATTTTAAAAAGGAAGAATCTTGTTTGCAGTATTGCACACCATTTGGTTACAGCATACGGAGCCAGACAGTTGTAAAAGCCAGCGTATAAATCACGTGTTAACTAGTGGAGGAAGACAAGGAATGAGCCGCTCTGCTTGCTTCTCAAGATGTCACATTTGCTGCATAAACGTCCTGACCGAAACATGAGCTTCCACCACGTCAGTGACACAGAGAAAGCCAGACGCTGAACAGAAGCTTGGGCCAAAACAAAAACCACACGCCTGTGCAAAACACAGATCCACAACTGGGTTTTTCCTCACAAGGCCACAACAGCAGAGAGCCCACACAATGGTCATGTCCATGCATCAGATAGTCCCCACATAGGACACAATAACACAGAGCTACGGTGGAGGCTGTGCTCCACCTCTTCCCCCACCACCACCACCACCACAAGGCAACCCCCCACTACTCCGTCATCCGCCTTTATTCATGTCTGGACTTCATTATGAAGTGGAACGGAAATCATCATTGGCAATCTAAAAGAATTTACAAGACAATGACTCAATCTAAGTCACGCCTCACCTACACAGACAACAGCTAAGGTCAGACTGATGTAATGCAGACATGATGTGAGCTTCAAATCATTTTAGGCCACAATGCAGTTATACAAAAAAAATATATATATATTTTTTAATTTACCTATGGTCCTCTCGTAATATTTTATGAGAACATTTTTTCCCTAAATATAAGCATTAGATTAAAAATCTAAATGGTGTCTAAACAAAAAAAACAACAACACCCCACACCCAAATGATACAGTACAGCTAGAATTTACCTTCAAACAAAGTTTGTCTCTACAGTTACACACAGATTTATAAAACAGAAAGAGAGACATACTGCATCACGCTGAGATGGCCCACAGACACACAATGCACACAACAGTGTGTTCCTCTCAATAATATAATCATCTAATCCAGTAACCACTAATGTTACTGAATGTGGGTCCATGTGATTTAGATTTCTCATTAAGATTAAATTTTTTTGCAAGAGACCTATTTTCTCTTGCGTTGACATAGTTTCTTTAATGTTGTGTTCATTTACCACTATGTTGTTGTACGCTGAAATTCATATGGAGACAAATTATGCAATTTTATAATATGAATCCGTTATCTCAGTAAGATTCTGGTAACAGAAAAGAAGAGTACTTGCACTAAAATTCCCTAAAACCTGTATAGACAGAGTTAAAATTATACAAATGCAGAAAAATCCGAACAATGAAGTCTAAATTGTCCAAATGCTAAACTGCTGTCAATAAGAAAATCAGAAGAAACAACAAATAAGATTATACAAGGCCTCCACTGCACAGGCTACACACGAAGCCCTGAGGAGCTGCGAGTATGTAATAAAAAAAGGTACAGTATGTTTCTAGAAGTATTAAAAAATTAAAGAATTATTCTACTACCGTAAGTGGAAAGGAAAATGTGTTTGTGTCCACCCCTGCTATAACTTATCAGTCTTCCAGATTTACAAATAATTCCATTAAGCTCAAAGACAAATGATTCTCTCTCTGTCTACAAAGATGTTAAAGTGATGATTTTCAAAGTAAATTTTGCACTTAAATCAGTGTGGCTGTTCACAGCTGCATATTTACTGCCCAGACAAATACCTGTGAAATTAAATGTCTGTTTTTGACTAGATTCAAACCTAAAAATGTATTATTATATTGATTTTAGATGGACGGTGTGTGCTGTCAACACACATTTAGCCTTAGTTTCCCCAAATCAATAAATATGAAGATGAGACCCATCCAGCTGACTTGAGGAGACTTTACTAGAAAGAGGTGAACGATGAAAATAAGGAAACTAGTCGGATTTTTATTTAAACCACATACACCTGTGCACTGAGGGAAGCGAGGCAGACGTGGCCTTTAGAGGGTTTCCACCGGCTTGCTGTCCACCACACAGTAAACCTCTTCAGAGAACGGGCATCGCTCAACAGCACAGCCCATCTTACCTTTTTGTGTCTGTCTTTGAAAGGTAGCGCAGGCCATGGCATCTCCTGCAAAAAGTCTTGCCAGTGTTTCTGGTCCTGATCCGACGAGACGAAGACGATTTCCAACGCGTCCTTGTGCTCGGATGTCTTTTTGAACCTGTTGTAGAACTCGCACAGGCTGCCGTTGAACTGCTTGCACGGGGCGTTCAGGCTGCATCCGAAAAAGAGCCCGACCAGGGACAGCCTGGCGCCCAGCGACTGCACGTCCACCTCGGCTTTCTCGCTGTTGACGAGCCGCTCCCCGAGTAGACTCGCCAGAAACTCCGACATCGCGGCGTTTAGTCCTCAAAACACACAACGTTCTCCTCGGCCGAGGCTGATGTAGATGTAGATGTAAACCTTGCTCCGCTCGGGCGACACCCAGCTACTTCCTTCACCTCCCAGCGTGAGGTTTTAGGTGAGCTCCCAGCCCCTGTGGTGCGGTGCGGTGCGGTGCGGTGCGGTGCGGTGCGTTGTGTTGCCTCGGCGCTGCTGGTTCTCCGGTGTGAGCGCTGTGCAGGAATGCGCCCCGCTTAAACGGCCCTGACTGCAACAGCGGCTGCGCTCTTTGCCCCCCCCCCCTTCAAGCTCACGCTTTTATCATGACACGCGGTTTGCGTGATTACTAAGAGCAAGCCGCAGCATCCGATTCTGCGCATTTTCCACGAAATTAAGCAGCAAGTAAAGCAAAAAATTATTTCAATGTGTAAGTTTTGAATATGTAAATGAACACGTGTCTGATTTAACATATGTCCACGTGAAGAATATGTTTTTTAGCCTACCTTGAAACGATTGTGTACGTTTAAGTTAAGACTCATTAAACAACTCAACATTACATTTTCACGTTTCCTAAATAGGGCTGGAGTAAAATCACACCATTCCTACAGACATGCTGCCCCCTATAGGCTTCACATGAGATGACTGATGACTAAGAACGATGGGGTATTAATGTCCAGTGTATTTTCATTTTAATCCCACTACACAGCACTTTGAAAGTATATGTTATGTTGTTATGGTATCTAGGAGTTACTTCTATTACACTACGGTACAATACAACAGACAATTTACAAAACATTTCTTAGTTGTTAAAAGGTTTGTTTAAAAGCTCCTTTACGGTAATTAATGCAGCTATAAATATTGTGTAATTGTCTATATCCTGCTTCCTTTTAAATCACTTAGCAGTAGTAGCAGAAATTACTATAAAGGAAAGTAGACCAAAATATGAATAAATATATGCTGAAATTAAAGAATACATGCAGGAATATATAGAAAATTCAGATATAAATACAACTATAAAAGATAGATAAATAGATCAATCTTAATCGATTTATATGTTGCTAATCATATATATGTATTTCTTCTTTCATTTATTTAATTCTGTATTTCTGTCTGTATTGTACCTTGATATTAGGTGGCTGGTTCTGATCCCAGTCTAAATGGTGATTAGTTACAAGACGTTCCAAACTAAATAATGCTTCCTGGTCCACTGGGAGCATTTTTCAGTGTGTGTGTGTGTGTGTGTATGTATATCAGTATATCAGTATACTGTATATTTCAGGGAGACAGTTCTCCTCACCTCTCAACCACAACTGTTACTTTATTCATACATTGATACAAAGCAATAAAAATCAAATACACAAATGATCAAAACCAAATTCTTTTCAGGTTACAAAACATGGATTTCATCGATGCTGTTTATCTTGCAGATAATCCAGCAGAAAATGATCCGACTTGGTGAGTATAAGGTAATTACATGCTTGGTTGCCATAGGTGATTTGCATCAAATTACAATGGCAGTTGAATTTTGTAAATGGTATGAATACAGTATTGCTGAAATCAGACACTAGTAAATGGGCAAAGACATCACAGATGCTTTTTAGTTGATGTAAGCAGCAGAGGAAACCTCAGTCCTCAGTAAACATCATTCTCACCAGCTCCGCTTTTAGGCATTCCTCCTCCACCAGCTTCTGAGGCTGAAACAAAACAGCTTTGTCTTAACAACAGTGTGTCTTATTATGTTAACCTGCTAAATCTCTCCACATCATATTCAAAGTTAAAATTATAATCTTTATGCTGGACAAAAAAGGCATTTGTTCTTACCGTGCCATATCTCAGGAGGGTTGGAACTCCAGTCAACTTCAGAGTCTTCTTAAAGTCATTGTTGGGATCCTTCCAGCTGAACCATGAAAAGACATTTACAGGCAGCTGGTACAATGTGGTGCAAACATAATAAATATTAAATGTACAGTATACAAATAAAATAATTTAAACATATTATATTTATGATAGTCTATGAATATAAAGATGTAGTTGCTCTGAAATATTTAGAAAATCAACTCAAACTGCTGCAGCTGCAAGTGCATAATCATTCTTTTGGCTTCAAAATAATTACATATTATTTATACCATAAACTATTGTTATGTTGGAACGAAAGGTAATTACACCTTTTGTCTGTTAATGTCTGTTAAATGAGTAGTTGTATACCGTGTATAAAGTAGAACCTTTGCCTTTTGGTCATTTTTCATCAGTGCACATATTGTAGATCATTAACCCCAAGTAACCACTGTCTGCTCTGTAATGGAAATAACTGTTCAGTCTATTGAGCTGAATGGCAGCAGCTTTCACCTGGGTTACTTCGTCTTTTGATGATAGAATAAAGAAGAGCAAAATACTGACTAGGCTCTTTCTCCAACTTGACAGTAGATGAAGACAGAGCCTCCTGGAAGATGAGTCAGCTCTCCTTTTACAACAGGCTCAGCTGAAAGGGAAGAGGAAAGCTGTTAGACGTGAAAACGACGCTTGTTAGAACATGTTGCGTGATCAGCGTTGCGTTATATACTGTATGACGTTACCTTTCACACAATCTGGACACCAACTCTTTCCTTGCGCGTCTTTGTCGCCAGAGAAATAGGCAAAAATGTCCTTTCCCTTTCTCTCAGACACAGCTTTACAGAATTCATCATAGCCACGCACGTTTACTTGCTCGTACTGCGCCATCGTTTAGACCGAAGTGAGGTCAAAATGCACTGGTTGCAACTAAACTGTTAGTTTCTGACAAATGTTAACAGTAATGCAGCTGCTCTGAACAGACTGGACCTAGTACAAGTACTCACGCTACATTGCTCCACTTCCGGTCCATGCTAAGTTTCTTAAAGTGACAGCGGCTGTTTAAATTTTGTTGTCAGAATAAAGCTATTTATTTTTTAAAATAAACTCGTACGTTGTATTTATAAATGCTTTAACAAATGCCACAAAATCAATTTGCTCACGCGCTGTAGACTAGTTTGGATGGCATTTATTACTCAGCATCATAAATCAAAGTCAGAATGTACATCTTCAATTCCTTTATGGATTAAGGAAATGCAGCTACTTCTCTCCTTTAACTCACACTTTGATTGTTATTGAGACGTTTACGTCGCGACAATGTTTGTCTGCTTTAACGACCCGTAGTTGATCCGTTCACGAAAAATTCATACAACTTAAAATGAAAGGACACAACGTTTTGAGACTGTTTAGACAACAACACTGACTTATTGTCCCAGCGCTAACACCGTGGTCACTCCGGTAAAAAAAAATACATAGGACAATCCTAAATTACGACATGTTTTTGTAGCTGATTTTACTATTTTGCAATAGAAACACTAACAGAAAAAAAATCCGATGGCTCATGAAGGCAACATAGTCAGGTCTTCCGTTTAGCGGCGGTCTGTTGTTGTCATGGCGGCGTTTCAAACTGTGGACAAGCTTAGAGTAAAATTTAAAAAGTTAACCATGTATTATATTATTACATAACCCCGCTTAGTGACTCTATGTGCATAGTTTCACAACATCTATATGGACTGAAAAAGTAGTTACGAACGAGGGCGAATTTTGGTATCAGCTTGGTGCCAGCAAACCAGTTCAATAGGTATCTGGTTAGCTGTTGCTAACCCACTAGCCTTGACGGCACAGCTGGTGTTTTTGTAATGGCTGCACGGTCTTTGCAGAATTGTCCACAACCTTGCGCAGAGCAACAAAATCAAGAAAATGCCTGGATCGTAACGAGTTCAAGAACAAAAGCCCACACCCGCAGCGACCCGTATACTGGGATGTTACAAACCAAGGTAACTTGGGTTTTCTGAACATCAGTGGAGGAACGACTCAACGTTAAAAACATTAAATGTGTTTTATTCTTGCTAGCTCTTGCTCCATGCTCCGTGTGACGAACGCGTGTTTACTCAGCTGCCTGTTTACAGACACAGCTACATTCATTTGAATCTAACCTAAATCCGTGTAACACAGCAAAACGGCGCAACAAGAAAGCATTTACGATAACAGTCACGGTCCATCTTAACTTGTTACTTAGGGCTGTCGCGTTAGCTTAGTTATTTAACTGTGTTGCAGTCACAGGTGCTTCCTAACTCCCCACAGACAGTGTAATGCTGTATAACAGCAATGCTAATAATTAAAAATACTTCAAATGCACGACTACATTTGTATTGTCAGATACAGCTACGCCAATTAAATACAAGCAGAAATCAAAAGGAATTTGTCTGCAGTACATAGAGTGCAAAATAAGTGTCATTCTCACCTGGGAGGATTTAATTAGTCATCAGAAACAAAGGCTGGCATACAAAAACTCCCAAATTGCGATCTTCATTTCATTTGGTTATAGATTTTTCCACTGAAAAAGTTAATGAATACACTGTATACACTTTATTTATGATTTGAAAAGTGTGATGGTATTACAGTGATCATGACGCAGACGACACTGGTAACAACAATGATATCTTGCACACCACAGTTGCTCTTCAATGAAGCCATCCCTGCAAGCGCCAGCAACCGTGCCACCCACGTAGGCCCACCAGCTCCTATTGTGATAGAGAGGCTTCTACCTTTGTCAGAGCAGCGTGACAATGCGAACAGCACCCAGAGCTCGATCAGCTTCACCACTCTCTCTGAGGAGAGGCTTCAGGCAGCCGTCAAGCTGGCGAAAAGAGATATGAGACGAAGGCGCCTTGAGTCACTGACAAAGCCTCCTGCCAGACCTTCTCACCAAGCCTCATTCTTTGAAACAAGTGATGCAGAGCTGCTTGAGGTATTATGATGTACATTTTTTAATACATTATTTGTAACCAGGATGTGTACATAATAGGTTATTCCCCTCCTACTCAAGGAGCGAGCTCTGCTTTGTTTGTATGGTGACTGAGTCTTTTTTTTTTTTCATATAGGAGCTAGCAGCCACTCCAAGCAAAGCCAAGTTAAAGGCCTCAAGTCCAAAAGAGAAACCTGTCTGGCCTAGAGACAAAGTACTAGTAGACACATCCCAAAGACATCACATTTCTCGAATGCCTAGGACTGGCCAGTCACCCCCTACCAGAGACCCTGGTCCTAAGCAGCTAGAAAGAGGCCAACAGTCTTCTTTAAGTCAGGATATCTGCAAACTACAAAATGAGCTGGAAGTGTATATTCAGAAGGTAGAGGAGCTGGCCAGCAGAGGTAAAACCACAGTTTAATACAGTGGGTGTTGTTCTGCTTAAGTGGTGCTTCATGTTGACACTCACCACAACTGTCATTGTCCTGATGTGATAATACTGAATATGACTGAATAAGGATTATTAAACAACAGGGGAGAAAATGGAGGAGACACTGGAGCCTGAGGAACAAAATAAGTTGGAGCTGCGCAGACAGAAGCAGGCGGCTCGTTCAGCTCGTGTCATCTATGGTCTCCAGCAACAGGTATTTTTAACATCTGCCATATGTAACTGAAAAACAGATCTCTGTTTTAATGTGCTCCGTTTTGATGAAAACACATTTTCTAAATTGCTTCTGAATAGGTGAAGGAAATTCAAGATGATATAGAGAAACTGCGAAGCCAGAAAATGTGGGTAAACAAAAAGGTATGTCTGACATTATGCATTCATGTGTTGATAACTATTGACAAGTGATTGAAACTGATGAGACACTGTGTATAGTAAACCCCAGTGTTTGTTCTGCTTGAAGACAACAACGATAAACCGGCTTGCAGCTGCCCACCGTGGGACTCTCAGGGCACTACAAGTTGTTATCAACCAGCTGTCAGATCTGTCTGTCAGTAAGGTACCCCCTTATTACAAAGAACTGGGTCAGCTGATTCGCCAGCTCTCCTTGTGCTCAGCTAAGGTGGAAGTGGCCCAAGGATCAGCAGTGCCTGAAACAGCCCTCAACATCCTGGAGAAACTAGGGGTGAGCCTGAATTACATTGAGAAAGTATTTAGTCAAAGCTTCATGTTGTATTTGTAGTTGTTTTTCATCATTTTAGTGTATTAGTGAGTGTGGTATATGAAAATAATATGACGTTCAATGTTTTACATATTTAATGTTATTTGTTGTTTAAATTCAGTTAATATAGGAATTCTGACAGTAATTTCATTATTTCTGTCACTGTGTTAGACTTTGGATTCTGCCCTCAGTAAACAAGAGATGCTGGAAAAGATTCAGGCCCAAGCATATCCTCCACGCACAAGGTCTTCTCATCCTAGCATGTTACCTAAGAGTGCACCCCAGGGTGCCAGCACCTCAACTGCTTGTGGACCTCGGAAATCTTCAAATCCCAGAAGAGATGTTCGTGGTGAGTGTTCCCTGGCTTAGTGCGTGAGCTTAAAAGCTTTTTTTCCCCTGCATTTCTAGCAGCAGGGTCTATTAGAACTGCTAATTGTAAAAATTTAATATCAAGGCTGAATTTCCTATGGAAAGTTCTAGCTACTAAGTCTGAACTGCATATAGATTAAACTATGCATGAATTTGACCAGGCACTTTTGTGCTGTTGTGTTTGGGCCTCTCACTGTGTCTAAGTGGCTGCATCCAAGCTGAAAATTGGATGCCATGAAGTAGGACTCAGTATTAGGTTAACAGGAACTGAAGTGTAGAACTCTGGCCTTCAGCTCCTGCTGCTTAGTCTTATGAGCACTTGACTCCTGCTGGTTCCTATGGGGCTGACAGACATCCTGTGGATGACACAAACACCTACAATGAGCTTTTCACTGCAATCGAGATCTCCCAGGAAATCTATCTAACTATTAGTAGGGATCCAGCTGGTTGTTGAGACGTTGCTAGCTAATTGTCTTAATTACTTGGTGCCTTGTCAGCGTGTAAGTCCTTAGACCCCCAGGTTCCAAACTGATTCACTTGTGTGTAATAAAGCTTATGAGGAAAAGTGTGGTTGTTTATTGCTGGAGATATTACCTAATTTCAATTAAGCAGGATTTAATCTGCTCAATCAGAACATATTAAAGCTTTATTATTTCTGTGTTTGCAGGCTGCAGATTGACCCCACATAAGCCCAAAACTACCCACCGTCCCATAAACAGAAAAGAGATACCAAGGACCAACCTGGAGAGCCTCGTCCAGCAGAGGGAGCTAAGAGAACAGCAAACACGATCTCATATAAAAACCACCTGTAGAAAAGGACAACACTTTGGAAGGAAAAAGGCTGATATCATCACAAAGGTGCGGGCTTATTGGTTTCACAAGATATGGTTTATTTTCTGTCAGCAGAAGTTTTGACTATACAGTGTCAAAAAGCACGTACTGTGCACCACTGTGTGTCAGAGATAAAAGCCAAGTAACATTATGAAACATCAAAAAACCTATTACACATATATTCTTATTTTTTATTTCACAGCATAAAGATGCGGGCTTCCGTCAGCCTACAGTCTCCTCTCAGCTCAGAGTGAATCAACTCCCTCAAAAAGAGCACTCTGTGCCCTGGATGCCTACCTCCCCTCACTCTCCGCCTCTGCAACGGTGAGCTTTTTATCTCCCCATACAGCTGTTGTATTAAAATAATAACAGATCATCTTTCTCCAACACTTCTACTCTCACTCCTGCCAGATGATTAATGTCTTTACATAACAATGGTTATTCTTATGTAATGGCTGAAACTCTAATCTTAAGGTAATGCAAGGTAAGTGGCATCAAATGTGAACCAGTGTAATTACTCAATAATTCATTGTGAATTAATTTGTTCTCGACACAGTGAAATGTAAAACCTGAGAACCGTGCCAGTTGTCTTAGCAAAGGACGCTCTCACAGATGTGGTGATGTTGTGATTTAAGTAGAGGCACTAAATCAATTATCTGAGTGCTGTATATGGGAAGTGGATAACTATAAGGAGAACATTTTAAATTCACTAGGCTGGAGAAAGATGCAGAGAAACCAAGATTTTATATTAAGCAATGTAAGCACATACGGCAGAAAGGTGGAGCAACACAATCGGACTGGACATTTTTTGTAGGCCACTTGGAAGTTAGGGGGAGGTTGGGGCCTGTATTTTGGATTCAGGAACTTGGCTCGTGGGACATGTAATGCCACCTCACTGTGGAGGAAGGAGTCTGAGGTTGTGTGGGAGGTTGAGTGGACTCTGGACTCTCTTCTACGCTGGAGTTGTACTTATACAGTAGCTTCCCAGCTCCACTGCTATGTGGTGGAGTTTTCCCCGGTGAATGAGAGGATTTTTTTTCTATGCTACTTTGGGTCAGGTGCATTACCCAGGTCGATGGAGAGGGGGCTGGAAGCTGCTCCAGCTGCTAAATCATAGTGCAACTGGAGGGATGCTCACATGGTACCTTTCAGAAATGTGATCAACTTCCCTGATCTAGACTTGTGTGGTGTTCTGTTATTGGACTTAGCATATTTTAGAGCTTACTAGTGCATTTGGCAGAGGTCAATGATTGACTTTGTGGTCATAGCACTTGCCCTAGTCTGATGAGGAATCAGAAGCAATGGACTTGAAGGTGGACTCATCCTTTACCCAAGATGAGGTCACCATGGATATTTTGTAAGCTTCCCTGTGGCAAGGCACCGGGTGTGAATAAGATCCACCCTGAGTACCTCAAGTCTCTGGGTGTTGCATTATTGTCTAGGTTGACACACCTTTGCAACATCACACAGAGGCAGGGGGCCATGTCCTAGTTTTAGGACTCGCACTCTGTGTAAGGTCTGCGTAACGTGCCATGAAAAATGTATTCGTGGAAGACCAGTCAACCATTATATTAAATGGCTTTCCTTAAGTGCTGCAGGGGGACTTGAAGCCAGTCTCACCCTGGGTAGATCGCCAGGTCATCGCAAGGGCCTGTATTGAGGACTCAAGGGTTTATACAATGCAGTGTTGTTTTCCACAAGGAAAACCTGCCTTAATATAGCAAATATTTCTATTCGTGTCTAATTCTGCTGCTATGCATCTCAACAGATCCCCTCAGAGGGTACAATCGCAGCCTCGTTGTCTCTTCTCGCCAGAGAAGCCCTCACTGAGCCTTTCAAAGCAGAGAGGTTACAGCGGTGAAGAAGCAGAGCTAGCACTGAGCCCTGAAAAGAAGAAACAAGCTCAGAATGAAGCAGTAAGGTGAAGCCACCCTCATACAATGATTTGTATTTTTTATACTTGCACATCTTTTCGGATGCAATGAGAGAAGTCATTGAATTTCATACATGCATTAGAAAATCTGTTGTACTGAGAGAAAAAAGGCCATTTAGATGAAATATTGGCAGGAGCAATATTAATGAGCCCTCCCTCTGTATTCATTGAGTTATTTCTAACCTCTGTGTCAGGACCCCAATTGCAGATAGCCACAGGCAATACTATGATTGTACTTCAAACTTAATTCTCTGCAATAAATGAATATATGTGCCTGCTAGGCTGAGGGCATTTACTTTCGACCCATTTTTACAGGTTTTACAGCTAAGCACCTCATTGATTGAGTGTTCTACATTTGTCACTGTTTAATCAGATCCTAATTACTACAGTTGTGCTTTGCAATTAATCAGCTAGCAGCCTTTTTGAATTTTGGAGACGAGGATTAGAAGTTATTTATGTGAAATGCTTAAGTGACCTTGCATTTTGCTTCATTTGATGATTATCGGCTTGGCACAGGAAAGCCTGGTTGGATAAGATGACGATGCAGAGACTGAAAGCGCTTAATCAGCTGAGTAGAGAAGAGACGGAGCGAATTCAGAGATTAAGGTACAGTGGTCTGAATAATTAGTCTCAGGTGTTAAAAGTTGAAGGTCATAATGTTTAAACAGTTGTTGGATTGTGCCAGCAAATAAATAGATGTTTTTCCACTTAATTTAAATACAAAAGGTATAGACACTGATGATAAATACCAAGGTACAGTAACATCTGAATGAAAAGCTCCTGCATAACAAAGCCACCCTAAGTAGCATGTCAGGCTTGACTGGCTTATGGATAATCACGGCTTGAACTATTCTGGACATTTTTTTAATATTGAGGTTGTGTTAAAATAAAATGTCAAATTTAGCCTGTTGTGGGTGTGTGTTGGTTTACAGGTCTGAGATTGTCTCGCCAACTCAGTGGGCTGAGACAGCTGAGCAGAAGGCCAGAGAGAAAATTCAGCCTCTTCTGGAAGAAGCGCAGGTAGGAAGACGCTGTATGCTGCAAGGGATGGATTAGTTTCTCCGGCCTTTTTTGTCGCCTTTTGTCTGTTGCTAACAATGCAGGTGCAGTATGTGGACTCGGACGCAAGTTTGCGTAAATTATGTTTACCTTGTATTGGTCAGAATGTGAGGTTTTTTTGTGTGCATACCACAGCAGATTGGTCAGTCAAGGAACAGGATCAGAGCCTCATTGAAGAATCATCTCTTCGAGCAGGCTGCAGAGAGTGTGAGTTGTGCTGCTGGCAAGTTTGAATTCGGTAACATAACCAATGTTCTATGAGTTTTTGTGAATGTAGGCCTAATTTTGTCCTACACAGGCAGCAGAGAGTGCCGAGCAGCTTAGTGAGGCGCTTCTGGAGGATCTGTTGGAGGACACTGCACGGGCAGCGTGGGCA
This sequence comes from Macropodus opercularis, assembly GCA_030770545.1. NCBI lineage: Eukaryota > Metazoa > Chordata > Actinopteri > Anabantiformes > Osphronemidae > Macropodus > Macropodus opercularis. The sequence continues at coordinate 3,940,002 of CM061110.1, forward strand.
GTTAAGACAGACAGACAGTTGGAGGACATCGCTCAGTGTAGGCTACAGGCTCCCACCCTGGAGAGTATGCTGCTTCGTATGGATGAAATACAGGTGAGTAGAGTCCAGAAGACAGGGCCCACCAGCAAAAGGTCACTGTGGAGCCCGAAAGGTCACCAGCAATGAGTTTGTTATTTATAGTGAGCTGTTATGACAGCTCCTCTCTGGGGCTGCTTATTGATGCAGCGTCCATACTTGTTTGTGTTCGTGTCTGGGCAGAGGGATCAGGAGGAAGTTCGAAGACGGTTTGCTTCCATCACCTATTCAGATCCTCTTTACTGGAAGCGACCAGAAGCAGCAGGTGAAGAAATGAAAAAATCTCCTCCTGTCTTTAATCAAAAACTGTTTTGACCTTTCATCTGTAACTGCAGTTTCTGCAATGTCTCCTCTAGGTGGAGACAGTTCCCCAAATGAAAAGCTGCGGCAAATACTTGTTTTACAGTTTTCGCTTTGTCTTCATCTGTCCCTCTGGTCGTTCCCTCTTACCACTGCTTCCTCTCCTTCATCCTCTTTCTAGGACCACAGACCTATCCTCAGGGCTTTAGGCCAGCCTCTCCTCAGCCAATTAGGCTCACACGGCCAGTGATGAAGCAGACCTCTGCAGCTGATATTGTCCTAGAAAACCCAGTGGAGACTGGGTAAGTTATTATGTCATTTACCCTGTTTTTTCCATTTCTAATCTTTTGACCAGCGCTGTCTTCTGTTACTGTTTTATTAATTTTAAACAGGCAGTAGGGAGATTTAAAGTGTTCACATAATATAAAATGAGGTACCGAATCAGTTTGACTTACTGAACTTTCTTCCCAGTCTTTTGAGATGAAATTGTAGCTTTTAACCCACAATATAAGGTCATGGTTTTGGCAGAATAATGAGAGCTGCAAAATAATCACATAACATATGAAAATTGGATTAGTTAGGTAACGTCTGGTCATTCTGCATGCTCTAAATGTATTGGACTGCAGTTAAATCTGTAAAACAAGACTGTAGCAGTGTATGAAAACTAAGACCAACAACATCCAGATGAAGTCATTTATTTGTCTACTAATTAGACCTCAAAACTTGAAAAGTAAAATGGTTAACAAGGCATTGTTGGAAAGGTGGCAGTTTTTCCCCCACTGCCCTCTAGTCACTCTCCCACTGGGAGGCCTTACTCTTCCCACAAAGCTCACTTGGTGGTTACCGTACCCAGGGCAGGATCTATTCCTGACTCTGGCGGCGGACTCCACAGAGAGACCTTCCGCTGCCCAGGGCTTTGGCTGCAGCTGCTGTTCTGCTTAAATTAATAAGGGAATTGGAAGGATGGAAAAAGAGAGTGGAAGGACTGGAAGGTATTGACACAGCCATGCCAGCAAGACGCTGCTTCTAACGGTTCCAAGCAGTGGCCATTAGTAAATTAAAGTAGCCTCAGGTTCAGTTTCCCCCTATTGATAACTTTGCCTGTGGCACATCTTAATCTCAGTCTTTTTAACATGTCCATCTTGTCTTTTTTTTGTCACACATAATGTAGGCACCTGGAAATTAACTATTCAGTATCTTTTCTTTTTAAAGAGGTATTATAAATTTTCTATCACTTGTTCTTTCCTTAGGAGCTTCCACCCTGGAATTTTAATAGAGACAAACCATTTCAGAAATGCCAGCTCATTTGTTCTGAAACTGAGTCTGTGCAGCTTAAGCCTGCATCGCATTTATCCACAGGCCAAGTCACAGCAGCTTTACAGTATATTGGCATCCTGCTGGGATGTCAACACATTCAGTCAGTGAATGTAATTAGGGTCTGTTGACAAGGATCATTGGTCTTTATTTGAGATTACAAACTTAAATCTCTGCAAGTTTACCCAAAGTAATCACAGGACTGTGTACGTTTTGCACATTTAACTGCAACTGAAACATGCACATAAAAATCAAAAGCTTAAATCTGTTAATTAAAGAAGTATTATTCAGGACTTGATGCCTCTGTGGGGGTGAGTACAGTCTTGAAGCTTTCTGGGGTAGTATAAGCTTCTAAAACTGGGTTTTGGCAGTTTATAGACATTGTTCCTGGTAAAGAAGGTTTACGAAGTCTGGACTTGCACTGAACCCCAATCTAGGCCCTAAAGCCACTTCAGCATCATTGGCAAATATAAGGAGCAGGTTTCCTTGAAGAACATTTCTATTTGGCTCCATTCATTGTTCTTTCAATTCCCAAAGTGTTTCCCATTCCCTGCTACCATAGCAGGGTTTTTCTGGCTGGGCGGGTAACAATACATCTTCGCAACTACATTTAATTTCTGGTTTCTCTTCTGGAAATACAATTAGAGAAATAAGCCTGTTAAAAGGTTTACCATCCTAAGGGAACCATCGTGAGACAGAAAGGGCATTTAGAATGACTTTTGGGTTCCTGCTCACCACTTTGACCTAGAGCTGTTTACTTACAATAATTTGGCCTGTCAGACAGTGATTTACAAACCATTTGGTCTCACAGTCTTGTTTACTAGATACCAAGCTAAGTTGTTCAACTGTTTCACTGAAATCGTGAGCATAACTGTATTGATGACTGGTATGTAAATGAGATGCTGCACAATATTTTAGAGTGATAATACAATAATAATACTCATTTTGTATTGGAAAGTAATTTCTATTGATTCTGGCACAGAAGCCACTGTAGCAATTTGGTGGCAGCTGCTTGAACAGTTAAGTTCCTTTACGTCCATAAAATAATTTCATTTTCACATTTAGTAAAAATTTTGTAGTCAAATTCAGGAGCAAAGACAGTTGTTTACCATCAAAAACAGCCATTGAAAATCACTGCCATAAAAGTTACTGAATCGTATTCTCAAACAGAAGGTCTTCAGGTGCGTTACTTTTGCCTCATGATGGCATTGCTTGTTCTTATGACAAAGAGCAAGTTGCAAGCAGAAACATGCTGCAAATCTTGGACAAGACAACAGCTACTGTAGACTCCAGCGCTCTCAGTCCCATGAGAAATAACGGAGCAGGAAGAAGAGGAGTTATGTGACGCAAGATAGAAATAGAATAGCGGATATGAGGCATGTTGTTTTATAGAGGCGTCTTTGGGGGCTAAGAAGTTGTTTTGTGAACTGACCTGAGCTGTAGCCATCTTGTAGGCTAAAGAGACCCAGGTGACAGATTTTACAGCAAACAACAGAGCTGTTTCATTATAGAATCCCAAAGCTTGCAGCATTGCAACTCTCTACACATAAAAATATATAATAGGCTGAGAATTTCATTAACACAACCAGCTTAACCCAAAGTTGTTGCAATTCAGCGGAAAATTCTCTTGAGTCTGAATATCGGTATACTTGCTAACAGTAGTTAGCTTATATTACAAATATATTAATATTTGGAGTAATCAGTGTTTAGCACCCTGCCTCTGCAAGGCAGCAGCTGATTAATAACAGACAAAATTCGCCTGGATAAAAGCTTGAAAATGCAGTTTGTTTTTCGCATCGCATCATTGCGTTAATCGTCTGTCGATCCACTCTGCGTCTCAAAATATGCAAGGAGCAGCATCTGTGTTGTTTCATCCTCCACTTGTTGTCTCTTTTCTCTGCCCAGAGACTCATCCGCCTCTATCGTCTGCAGGAAAACCACTGTCAACAGAGCGAAGAATAAAACCAACACTGGCTTTAAGAGGCCGATATTTCTTTGTGTGGCTGTCACTAAGGGCTTGTTTGACTGCGCTGCTTGTCTGAGAGGAGTTGCCATTTTAATTTATATGCTGGTATTAAGGCTTGGAGAAATTATTTGGGTAAAAATGAAATGGAACCAACCTTGTATTGTTGTTTACAGGCACTCAGGCTATTCTTTTAGTCTTTGCTGCGATTAGTTATGGTTACCTTTTGCTTCAGTAATTACAATATCAGATCACCTACAGTTATTTTCATTATGGTAATATTTTACATTTAATTTATCCATAATATCAGATTTTTCCAAAGCAGCGTCTGTTCTCCTTTACCTTCTTCTTGCCTTTGTGCTTGCACAGCGACCACTGTGACAATGGCGTGAGAGATTTTATCGTTGAAAGCATCAGCGGAGCGACAGATAAGATTTATGTATCCATGGTGAGCAGCCGAGACACAGGCCCCTATTGCTTCGTCTAATGATGACTGACCCACCACGGCTCCATCAGCAGGTCAAACAAATCAATGAAAAGATCAACACCCCATTCAGCAATATTCTAAACCGTTCATGTCTGCCTTCTTTTTAGGTTTCATCTCTGAAACTTTGCCACAATAAACATCAGCTGCTGGGTAAACTAGAACAGTTTGACCACCCGCCCTGCTCGTGCATTGCATGTATTGCCTCTTTGGCCTAGCCCTCTGTTTCGCAGTAGATGGATGCATGGCGGATGCTTTAGTAAGGAAATGAGACAAAATTTTAAGTCACTTAACAAGATTGTATGAGCACCTTTTTGTTTTTGTAAACCTTTTGTTGAACAGGTTGTTTGTGGCTGAACATGAAGGGTAGACGATGTGTTTTAAAAGGTCTTGTCAGCAGACAAAAACTACACTGACCAATGAAGGGGTTCTGTAATTATTCATACATCATCCTTTTACTTTGATTAAAACACACGTTTGCTGGGATTATTTGTTTCCACCTCAGTGACATTAATTTCTCACCCTGGTGCTGCATCAATGATGGGATTACACCTTTGCCTAAAGTCTTCACCAGCACATCCTAAAAATTCTCAGTGGGGTTATTGTCTGGGCTTTGCGATTGCCAATTTATGAGGGAAAATAGTGTCTAATGATCCCTGAACTACTTTTTCACACATTGCGATCTTAGACAACCACCAACAACAGTAGTTTAAACAGGCCAGTTAATTCCACCAGACAGCTCATCTATTTTTTTTTTTTTGTCAAATCCGTGTTTTTAGGCCAGGTCGCGTGCGTACGTGTTAAAAAAAAACAAAGATTATCATGCATAACACTATTCTCTGGTGTCTAGATTCTGATGTAGCAATGCACTGGTTTTGTTTTAGCATCGGCACAGACTGATCTACATACGTAGATGTTTTTTGTTCTGTCCTGTTTGCACTAAGCACCTGCTGCACTCTCTGCGTAGGACATGGCAATCACGATTAGTGTAGTTTTCACTTGTCGTGCTGCTAAAGTGAAAAATGAGAATTGTCTGTTGACAGAAAAAGACGAGACTAGTCCATGTTCGTTTCTGAATATGACACCATAGGGGATAGTGCGTTTCACATTTTCTGTAAACGCAGTGAGTTTTGCAGGATACTTTCGCGACAATGGCCCTCAGATACCTTATCACACAGTAAATCGACCCATTTTCGACTGGAAGTGGAGCTGAATTTGCTGGCGCTTTGATATTTACGGCCTCCCGATGGTTTTCAGCCCAAACACAAACAAGTTCAACTGACACCGAGGGGGTACAATAGAGAAGCACTTTGCAGTGGGAAATGCTGCGATGCTAAAAATAGCCCAAAGAGCACCGTCGCCAGCCTGATTTGACCAAGCAGAAGAGATTATAAAGCCAGAGCAGGGCCATGCCCAGCTGAGCCCCAACTCACTTTGAGAAAGGTGAAGGCGAGGGAGCCGGCCTGCTCTTGACACCTCTCCTCAATCCTTTGCCCCTGGACTAATATCATGCACAGCACGCATTCCTGGCCACTCCATTCCGACTCCCCTGGTCAATAAATGAGTTTGCCTCCTCTCCACAGCAGCAGCCCTCAGAAGCCATTTGCCCATTTCAGACGCTGCGAGTTGTCAGGGTAATGAAAAGGTGCCGTCTCACGCTCTACATGAGCATCCTCTTGCGTTTCCTCACACACAGGGTACTTTCTGAGAGCAGCCTGGCAGAAGACACATCCCAAGAGGAGCAGCAGCGGCAGCAGCCCAAGAATAGCAGCATGTTTCCACAGCCAGCAGAGACAAGCAGAGGGACACTGATCTCCGTTCCAGGCGGCATGCTGAGAAACATCCGGCGATACCGGGAAAACTACGAGATCTACCTGCGCACAGTGGCTCACGAGGCTGTTGGCAGCTTCAACCCCTGGGTCATCGCTGAAAGGTAGAACAGCAGCAAAATCAGTACCTTCCTAATTCCTCTGTTACTGGCTGTGTGTGTAGTGTTTTTCTTTATATCAGAAGCATCACATTCCCAGTGGTACATTGAAAAGGTTTCTTCCTCACAACATCCTTGGATGTGTTTGATGAATTGAGTTGTTCAGACTTTCTGAAAGGGTCTTGCAGAGTTCACATAATGCATCTGTGTTTTCCGTCTCGCCCACTCTCTCTCCCACACAAATTTGCATCCTCAACAGAATTCTTAAATTGGTGCAGTGCAGAAATCAGCTCACCAACTTTATCTAGGTCTTAAATACATCAGTTCTAAAAGTCATAGATGTTTAAGCCTATCTTTGCAAAGTTTCTTTTCCTCTCTGTGTCACAGCCATGCGTGGGACTGCGAGAGCTCAGTAAATAGATTTTTCTTTCTTTCTTTTACTGAGATGATAAAACTGTTACCAAGTCCCACCCATGGGGTTTGACTGCATGTGTCACTTGCTCATTATAAGTTCCACATCGATGAAGTTCCCACTAGATGGATTTGTACTTTTCTGAGTTTCCTTTCTTTTTCTTCTGAGCGGTATAAGGAAAATGTTCGAAAAAACAGCCGTTCAATTATGGCTGTGTTTTTTGAGAGAGAACACATGGTGTGGTACAGTCATGTACACCCCCTCATATTCTGACGCAGCGCAGCAATCTGTCTGTGTGGTGAGATGGTAATGAGCGGGCCCGGTGTTGGTCTAGAGCCACATCACCTGGCGGGTGTAATTCATTCTGTATGCTAATAGACCGAGTGCCAAAGAAAACATACAGCCAGCTTTGTTTTAATTGTTTTAATAAACATTTTTGTGAACATGCATAGGATGCTTGAGTGGCTGGATAATGTTGCAGTTTTTCTACTTTCTACCATTACTTCTACATATTAGCAGTGCTTGTGTGGTAAGATTTCACTGTATTTTGAGCATTAAAAATTAATGAAACTCTTTAAAAGCACAGCTGATTTAACACCACTGTTACTCTCACTTTAATAATTTGACATTTAGGGGGATGTGTAAGACTGTGTGCCACTTATTTACCATTTTCTTACCACTGTGTGTATGTGTGTGTTCACTGTTTTCACAGTTCACTCAATTGATAAAACAAAAAACGAAATATGTTGAAAACAAATGGAAGTTAACGTTGCTTTTGTGTTTACTAGTATTTTATGCGATCTACATAGCATACCGTCTTTTTAGACCATAGGTTTATGTATGTATGTATGATAACATTAACACTAACACTAGTTTTTCGACCTAAAATACGTGTGTTCTCCTTGTTCTCTTCCAGCCTGGCAGAGGACTTGCTGTCAGAGGCTCTGGCGGACGTGGCAGCAGAGTTTCAGGACGTGGTGGAAGAGTACGCAGAGGCCGTCTTCACCTCAGAGTTTCTGCAGCCCGTCCAGTCGCCTCCTGCTCCAGCTGCAGCTTTGGTCATTCAGTAGGTGTTACTGCAGCACGAATGTTGCAGCTCCAGCCGCATCGGTATTTATTTTAAAATGCATTTTCATAACGGGTTTATTGTATTGTCCATGATTGTATGTGTTAATCTGAAAACGATTTTCATAGATCACAGATGTGCTGTTGCATCAAATTACTAATTATTCAGGGGTGTAGATCATTTTAATTAAGCCACAGCAGATAAGGTTGTTGGACCATACAGGGATTGTTGGTGGCGTTAGTCTTTATGGACCATATGTATCTGTGATTGAATTCCTCTGGCAACGTTAATGCTGATAAGCTTGAAGAGACCATTACAGAGGATTATAAGATTACCTCTCACCCCTGTGTACTTCTGGATTTCTCACATTTTCATATTTTCACCTTGGAAAATGAAAATACAGTAAATGAACTGCATGATCTCCCTAATAATACAGGATAAGACAAGGGCATTGTGTGTTTAGTCTGTCGCAATTCGATTTTTATCCTCTTAATGTTTGAATAAAGCATCTATATTTCCACTCACTAGGTACAGTGTTATGTTTGGACTTGACTTTTGAATTGATTTAATCATCTTCCCTTCCAATGAAAGCCCCGAACACACAGTAACCAGCAGCGTCCTTCAGAGAAAACCATGTGGACACATCCAGATGTTGAGCTGGGCCAGTGGAGACCAGCCCTTGACAACAACCAGTGACTGAGCGAATTGGCTTCCCACTTTCCCTCAGGCTGAGTTCTGTGTGGGTGTCTCGATATGCACAGGCTTCCACAAGCTTGGCCGCGTTGAAAATTTCATAGTTTCCTTCTAGCACAAATTGGTAGAGTCATGAGAGAGAGAGAGAGAGAGAAACACCTGTGCCCAGAGAGCAAACCGCGAACAACCCATGTCCCTGTTCTGACATTGGAAATATAATGAAGGATTCAGTTTCCCACTGAACGTTAACTTTTGTTGTTATGACTCAACATTTCAAATGTTTCAGCTAAGAGACGTTTAAATGAAGGACAATATATTTCCTTAGGTGCCTTCTCAGCAGAAAACTGCTGTAATGCTCTGCTGCATGAGTAGATCAGTTCTGCACATTATTATCAATTCCAATACTCAGAAAACTTGGACCTTTGCTGCTAGCTAGCAATAACTCATTATCAGCGCTGAATTCAGCGTCAGTGAGGACACGGATGAATGAAATACATTATAGTACATGTAGAACCAGCCTGTTTTCAAAACATTTCCACCCAATGTTCCATACAGTTGGAAATATAGTCAAATTGCTGCATTTTTCATTCATTTATTCATATATATCTTGGTACCTTAGCATAAATTGGTGAAATACAGTGCATGTGTTTTTAAAAACTTTTAAACTTTAAAAAGACCAATGCAATCATACCTGAAATGCTATTCTGTCTAAGAGCCCTGTGTGACGCTTCAGAATATTTCAGTATAAATTCTCAAGTTTTAAAGAGCAGAAATCATAGAGCTTTCTGTTCACCACTATCCACTCAGCTAAGCTGTGGAGCTGTAAATGGTGCTTTTCCACCCACAAGGTCACTAAATTGTTTTCTCAGACAGGAAACAACAACTAATCTACACCTCAGGTGCTAAAATATGTGCTCAGTGCCAAGCGTGTTTGGTGACTGTGTGATAGCTCCTACAAAGTCTCGCATTGCTCTTACCTTTATTTACCAGAATCCCAACTGTGGTTGAACGACTATAAACACATTTACACATGACAGGGTCTCTGTGTGTCTGCTCTGTAACATCAACGTACAGTCAATTTTTACCTGGATTTCATTGATCTCTATCACAAAAATAATCTGGACTCTGATTTATTGACTCAACTGATGTGTTCAGTATTTTCAAAGTTTATCAGAAGATCTTTTATCTTTGGAAAATATCACATGTATACCAGATTTTGGCATCATGGTTAAGGCCAGTCTTTGATGTAGGGAAGTACAAATTGCATTTCTTATTGCTGAAAATGAAATGAAACGTGTTGTCTTTGTCTAATATATGTTGCTGTGCTATGGAGTCCACAGTTTCATGTATTAAAGAGTAGATTGTAGATTTTTTTAGTAGAAATGTTGTTCAAATAAATGCTTTGTGGTAACATACATACAGTACATGCAGGTATCCGTCTCAGTTGTATTTTTGGCAAACACTCGCTCACTCATGTTTGTTTTAATGGCCATGGAGAGAATCTCTCTTACAAAAGAAATTCCCTTAATTCAATTAGCATTTTTTCCACTTGGATTCAGTCAGTGCAGCCATTTGGTGTAATCAGCGTAATCCATCTTGCTGCCTTCCTGCCTTAAGGCTTTTTTTTTCTATTCGTGGGGATCTCATCTAAGTGTTCGAAGCCAGAAGTGTGTTGTCACTGGCTTTCGTGATAAATACAAATTGGCAGCGTGTATTCCCAGTGGAGTTCTGTAACGTGTCCACCTCTCTGATGCCACAGCGACATTTCAGCCACCGGCGTTTTCCCTCTATCAATATTCGTTTGTGTGGATGAGGCTGTTGAGTGACACTGCCACCACACCATCCTCACAAGGACTGTGTGATTTTATGTGTGGTCACATGCGGCCGAGAGAGACACTGAGGGACACTGAAAAGTGTAACGTGCAACACAAGGGTGTGGTGAAAACCTATTTTACAGCAATTCACCTAACAGAGCAGGTCAAGATGAGTTTATTCAAATTAGAGGCGCCATTAATTAAAGCATCTGTCAGATTAGACACGATCTGGAAGTGGATTTGAAGGATTTAGAGGGAACGTGATGCATATTTGTACTTCTTCATTTTACACAGCTTGTGCACAGTTTTGTTTTGATGGTGTTGTTTTAAATTTGAGCGCCCAAACATTTTGTGCCCATGTCACTGTCCCTCTGACACCTGCTGCCTGACTGACATGGATGAATGACAGGGGTGGTGGCTTCTGTCCCACTCATAATAATACCTCCATGAAGAGGGAATATGCAACGATGGTTTCTTTTGTGACATTTTAATTTTGTAATAATCAACTTCATTCAGAAAACAGCAATAATTATGATCTTAACGTCCTCTTTATCTTCTCCAGATCTCCAGAGAATCTATGTTGCGTTTGCTGCTTAATTCTGAATATTATTTCCTCTTTTTCCTGCTGTAGATCCAACGAAATTGGATCAGCTGTTCAATCAAACAAGTCGTGCCGATGATAATTCATGGCTGGTGAAGTAGATTCCAAGCGCACAGTCAGTGTCCACGTAGGATTTGCTTCTTGAGCATTTCGTAAAAGTGAGAAAACGTTCGTTTAGGAAGAGGACGGACGCGGACGTGCGCGCACCGCTGGAGGCAGTCGAGCTGCAGACCAGGGGGCTTGTTTTGAGGAACTCTGGCTCGTGTTAGAGACAAGACAGCGGAGCTGGGTGGGCATCACACGTGAGTCAAGTCTGCACAGATACGACACTCAAGAGCCCAAAGTGTAGGGTATGTCTGCGTCGGGGGCGGCTCGGCGCGCAGGGGGGACCCGACACAGGTGAACGACAGAGATCGCAGGCGCGCATTCTCCTCTTTACGTTCCAGCCCCCCCCCCCACACACACACACCTCTGAGAAGACAGCGATCCGGCAGCTGGTAGTCTTCCTCCCGTCTGACACGCGTCAAGGTGCGGGAAGAGCCGCCGCTGTTTAATGAAGTGTCCGACAAAACGCTGACGAACGTGACGGGCTCCGCGCCGAGCGACCGCAGGGGCAGAGACAACACGCGGGAGAGGACATCATGTCAAAAGAGACGTGGGGAAAAGGTAAGAAGGTGGTGATGGGGGGGGGGGGGGCACTCACACTACGTGCACGCGCGCTCTCACGCTAACAGGTAGAAACCATGCGGCGTTATGGGATGGAGACGCGGTCTGTAGGAATGCGCGACGGTCCAAAGCCGGACACGGGTATGGTCACATCACGCAGCCCGGTCTGTCTGCACATCTACCCCACTGTTTGACTGTGATGCTGCCGGCTTATGGTTTGTTTTTTTTAACAAAGAGACGCTGACCAGATGTTCAGGCGATGCGTCGGTGACCTACAGACTGAGCCAAAGGTCGGTGGTCACGCATATCTATCGCAACGTGCGTCCCCATCCAAATGCGGGGGCGGAACTATTTTTGGCAGCTGCTCTTTAAATTCAGGATGTGACCGGCAGTGTCATGAAATCGGCTACTTTAGCGGAAATCCCCACTGAGATCCCAGAATCTACAGAAGCACAAAACTATTCTCAGCATCTGATCATAAAACAGAACACAAGCAGCTACGACTGAGCTAAACCTTTACAAAACGGTGCATTTCTATTAATAGCGCTCAGTTTTAATGCAGTTGGGCTGATGGCTAAACTGTGAATGTGTAGGCTACGTGATAGAAGCCTGGCCTCTGAAATCGTGACGCTTTCAGGCATAAAGACATTATTGTTGCACATTCCAAAGATTCTGCTGTAGCTCAAACACACAACCTGTTTGTTTTGTGTCTTTTTATCTCATTTCAGAGAAAGTGTTGTTCTTCACATTTTCTGTTTTTGCTCATCCTGTTGGAACTTGGTTTCTACAAAGATGGAGCTGAATGCGAACTTGTAGTTGGTGTAAAAGCTTCCTAATCGTTTATCAGCAACAGCAGCGTGTTGCCGTGATGTTGCAGCCAGGGGATTTCTTAAGCAGGAGGTGCTGGCTTGGTTTCCCCTGTGCCGTCACGCGTGCACCCAGCTGACGGGCCTCTGAGCAAGTTGCTGAATCAATCTGAGCTTCAGGATTGCCGCTCTGTGTGTGGCCTTTGTGCGCTAACCTTTTCCACAAAGCGTGCACGGATAGAGAATTTCCCTGAAGGGATCAATGAAATATCAGATCTTCAACGCGTCTCAGTAGTGTCACAACAGACTGGAGGATTTTATTCTCTGCGCTTCCAGCTTTAATTTTGCTGCCCCAGATTTCAAGTAACATCCTCGCTAGATAAGAGGGTCCAGCTCCAAACAACGTGGAAAGCCTCTAAAGCAGTATGAATTAAAACAGGCGCCAAGCTGATTCGCTGTTTCCGAATCTTCTAAGTACCTTAAACATGTGGAAACAGGGTTTGTTTGAAGCTGAAACAATGAAGTCAGCAGTGACGTGTTGCTGCTTTTCAACTGGATAAATGCCAGTGTATTATGGGAAACGCTAACTGTGTCTGTCTGCCATGTGCTGCTGGGAAGGAAGTGCGCAGCTTTCATCATCAACAAACCTTGCAAAAGTGGTGAAAACAAAACTAAGTACATTTATGTTTCAGCACTTCTGACAGTGCAACTGTGCGGCTTCCTCTTTGGTGGCAGAGTTGTACTGTATAGCTTTATATGCAGACGGTGTCAGGTAACAATGGTTTATCCAAGTGTTACTGAGCTCACGCTGTTACATTTCTTACTGCTTTGTAGCAGGGAGGCTTCTCATTTGCCACCTGGAGGCACGAAGGTCGCACACATTCAAGAGTCAGGGAATCTTTTCAAATCACGGGTTGTCGATGGTGAAAGAACTTACTTACGTCATTTTTTTTGGTAATGTTTGCTCTTTGAACTAATTCCTGCGAATTTCCTCATGACACGAGGGGTCAAATTCGTGAAGCATGACTGACAATTAAAGGTACAGCTAACTTGCAATATCTTAGTGTAGCGAGAAGCATTTCTTCAGATTCTAATCTAATCCAGCTCATTCACTGTTGTTTCTGGAAATGTACTGCTCACTCACCGTGGCCACGCCCCTTCTGCCATCCTTCATTGCCACCTTCTGGTTTTTCCCCCTCTGCTGCCCTTAGTCTGGTTGATGACAGCAAATCACTGGTACTTGTGTCTCTCTGTCAGTATAAATAACACTAGCGTGCCACAGATACGCTGTCAGATCATCCGTAATCAACTGTGGTCATTGTGCTGTGACCCATGGCTGCTGAGCATGATTACCCGTTTCTTGAAACACTGTCATGTGAGTCTGATCACGGCTATGTTTGAATGTTGAGTTTTTCACTAGAGAGGAGTTAGCGATTCAAGACTTGTTCGTGAAGTATTCTTGTCGTGTTTGTGAAGGAGGGTTGTGATGGTGTTTTGTTTAGACTTCAATGTTGGCTGTGTTTAGGAGAATTCGTTACCTGAACCATGTGCTTCCGAAATGTTTGTTCCCATGGTGCCTTGCGCTCCAGGCTTGTTGTGACATTGTTTGTTCCTGCGATACCTGGAACCTTTGCCCAGAGTGCTTACCTGCCGTTATTCAGCCTCTTTTAGATTTTTATGTTTGGAAGCATTGGTGTTTGTTTTTTAGATTTGCTCGTTTTTGTTTGTTTGTTTCTCTCAAGTTGTCAAGATCTACAAGTCTCACTCTTTGATAGGATTATAGGATCAGCCCATAGTTATTTTTATTTTTAATTTTAGACATTGGCTCCTGCTCTTTGGGCCCAGAGAGCCGGATCCAATAAGACCCCAATTCATCAATCCAATGGAGATGAGCAAAAATATTCAAGATGCACTTTTAGGTGTTGAAGCTGGGAATTACAGTGGCAGCTCTATAATGTGGAATGTTTGCTTATAGCCAATATTATTTAATTATACTTGTGCTTAACATATATCTACGATGCAGTGTGTGGCCATTTTTTATGTACCTATGTAGTTCAAATGCTATTAATTCAATTTCTAGGCCACAAAGTTATAAAAGGTTTTAAATTGAGCTGTGATTGGATAAGATGCAACTGAACTTCAATGATGTCACGTTCCTTATAAATTCACCAGCTTGTCCTACTTTATCGTTACCCTATTTCTCATAACCAAATCAGACCACAATTCATCCTGGGTGTCCACAAGGCGAACAGCAGGCCATAAATATAAACATCCGCTCATTTATTAAAAGCTGTATTCAGTGTTTCAAATGGGTTAAATGACAAATGTTTATTTCTTGAATTACATTTAAGAACTGTTGTACCATCAATTATTTATTAATCCATCTAATCCGCAATATGATTATATGGATTTGCAGAGAAGCATTATTGGATAAATTATTTAAACAAATATCAAAATGACAAAATAGTGAGATACTGTACGGTATATTGTAAAATAAATTTTTTAAAATGTAATTTTTTTATTGTAGGACACATGTTATAGAATAGAAACACAGTAAACTGTTGAGATAACTGATGTTGTGAATTGGCGCTTAGGTGCAAATAAAACTGAACTGTAACACTAGTAAACTAGTGTGTAACAAAAGTTTTTTGGTTTTTTTTTCTTGTCTTTTGTCACGAAGACCAAAAGATCCCACATCCACATGTTTCAGATCAGTCTGCAGTGTCCAATCTCCAACATGATCATATAAAAATGTGTCTGGTAAAGCACTTTAGCACTTTGGAGGATGGTTTTTGTGTGGGTTTTTTTCCTCCTCACTGCTCAGAGAAATAAGGGGTTCCTCCTTTGGACTGGATGACAGTAGCACAGTCTAACGCTTACAGGGTAAACCCCAACATTTTGAGGTTGCTGAATATTCAATTTCAATTCAGTTTTTTTTATATAGCACCAATTCACAACAGCAGTTATTTCAAGGCACTTTTTAAGTAAGGTGAAACCCAACAAATATCACATAGAGCAAGCTTTTAAGCTCTTTTTGTAGCCAATTGGTAAATTGTAAATATAGACTCAAACATGTGTATTATATAATATTAGTAATGATGAAGACACAGAGAGAGAGAGACAGAAAGGGAGAAGCACAACTATGGGAGAGAAAGAGACAAAGTTAGTCACATGTGGACATGGTGGCATGTTAGTGGATACAAGAAATAGAAAAACTGAGAAGTTCAGTGTATGAAGGACGTCGCCCAGCATCTGAGTCTATAGCAGTTGAACTAAGAGATGGTTCAGAGTGACCAGAACCATCTCTAACTATATGCTTTGTCAAAAAGGAAGGTTTTAAGCCTAGTTTTAAAACTAGAGAGGGTGTCTGCTCCTCAAACTTGAACTTGAAGCTGGTTCCACAGGAGAGGAGCTTGGTAGCTAAAGGCTCTGCCTCCTGTTCTACATCTAGAAACTGTAGGAACCACAAGTAGACCAGCGCTCTGAGAACGAAGCGTTCTGTTGGGAGAATAAGGAGCGATGAGGACTTTAAGATAAGATGGAGCTTTATTATGAAGAGCTTTGTAAGTGAGGAGAAGAATTTTGAATTCGATCCTAGATTTTGCAGGAAGCCAACGCAGAGAAGCTATTGTAGGAGAAATGTGATCTCTCTTCCTAAGTCCAGTCAGACTCTGGCTGCAGCATTTTGAATTAACTGGAGTCTTTTTAAAGAGTTATTGGGACAAACTATAAGTAGGGAGTTACAGTCATCCAGCCTAGAGGTAACAAAAGCATGGATTAATGTTTCAGAATCACTCTGTGAGAGGATGCTCCTAATTTGAGCAATATTACTAAAGTGGAAGTAATGTAAAGATGTAGTTATAAAACTAGAAATCAAGCACATTTTATATATATATATATATTTTAGTAAATGCAAAGACATTAGTTTCTCTGAATTCGTGGGAAAAAACACTTTTGTAATACTTGTCTTCTTCACTTAACCCTAATTATATAGATTTGACCCTCACTATAAAATTCACTTGCTAGTGAAAGCTGCACTGTGAGGTTTCAACTAAGCGCTATAAAATTCTGATGCTTGCAGTGATGCAGATTGATGGCAACGTGTGAGCTTACGGTTAGTATGGTCATATATCAAACATGCAGCATATCTGTTAACATTAAACAGAACAGAAGAGCAATACGTCAAACGCTGACAAACATGGACAGGGCAAACGTTATTTTTAGCTTTCCTTATATGATTCTAGAAGAGAAATGAAGAGAAAAAAAGATATTTATTGAATCGCTCACAACAATTTCCGATCATAGCATAGTTCTATAGCAGCTTTCATCCATGGCATGCATGCAAGAATAGATCTTTAAGATCCAGACAAGATTGCTAACAACCTACACCTTCTTCAAGCACCAGGCTTTATGAGATGTCATTTACTTGTAGACGTAGCATTTCTTTCTCTGTGACTTGGTACAAATTTTACAGAGATAGTTGTGGTCCCCAGATGTTGTAAATTCTTCCTTCTGTCTCCACCCTGAGATGTTTTATATGAGTTTAAAAAAAAAAAAGCTTCCCCATCTGTACTTAGTGCCTTCTGCTGCCTTGCTTAATAAACATGGTGAGCATGGCCAGCAACTTACAGGTCCATCCTGAACAGCATTGTCATTGTAAGCACGTCGCAAGGCTAATATTACAGCTCTACAAGCTTCAGAAAGATAAACCGTTTCCATGACCGTCCTACTGCCTGACCTTTCGTCCTGAAGCTAGATGCGTATTGTTTTGCCAGACTTTAACTCTAATCACCCCTCAACCATCTTCGTCATTCCTCCTCCTCGAGTGTAACCCTACCATGTGTCTACAATAAGACTCTGCGAACTAGGGCAGTCCAGCGCTCGGTGTGAGGTCCACCACGTCTGAGCGTTTATATTTGATGAAATTGGATCAGTCACAGTTTATTTGCTGTCCAAATACGATAAATAGAAAGTCTCCTGTTCCACTGAGATTCTGCCTCTATAGCTAAAAATGATAGACGCAGATCAACAGCCTCTTTGTCTTTCTTTGTTAAAGGTTAAAGTCGAATGTAAACCATTTGCTTATGTTTCAAGCAAATTTTCTTTTTGTTGTGACGTATCTATAATAGAGAACAGAGTGCAGGGACATTTTCTCATTAAAAGTGTTGGGGTTCTTATCTCTCTGTTTAAAACATGATAAATGAGTCAGTGTGCAGTGTGGCAACCAGTCTCCAAATGGCCTGTTCAACAAACAGCACCACCATGTTGAGTGAATTCAGAAGAGATCTGTGCTCATGCATTTAGCCTGTGACCTTCTGCTGCGTTATTCCATCATACAAAACGGCGTTAATGTAAATCTAATAGCTGTTTGTCATGGGGGGAAGCAGCACCGGGCTTATGTCGGGGACCAGAAGTCTTGACGTCACACCGGTGTCTGAATATAGAAACTGCGTTTTGTGTTGCGGCTTTTGGTGACTTCTTTCAAAGGAAGCTTTTTAGACTCTTGAAATGGACTTGTTGAAAGCTCAATTGCTCTCTAATGACGGACTATTAGCAACGGCACTCGCTTTCAAATCAATCTCTTGCCATTAGGGAGCACGTGCTTTAGAGAAGTATTTAGCATGTTGGGCTAATTTCTGTTGCTAATTGATTGGAAGCACCTGTCGGATGTGTTCATCTTCAGTCATCAAAAAAATGAACCACTTGAATTTTAAAATGTAGTCTAGACTTTAAGAAAAACCCAAATAATAATCATTTCACAAACGGAAATTATGTGTTTTTTAATGAACACACCACTTTGTTTGTTAGGCTGATTTATGATTTGACTCGTACAGATACAAAGTTTGATAATCACGTTAAGGTTTTGGCGCAGGGCACTATTTGTTTTAATGTAGTTCAAATTAAATGAGTGTATCAAAAAAACAACCATACACAGCTTTTATTTCGATTATTAGGCAGCTGTTGGCTCGGTGTATTCTCACCATGTGCTTGTACAGCTTAAAAGACTGTGAAGTGTGGTTTATATCATTTAATTCCCTTCACTTGCGATCGTCCTGAAGCTGGACCGACGGGGAGGCAGAGCTGGCTCGGTAATAATACTAATCACCCAGTCATAGCACAGCAGTCCATTATCAGTCGATGTAAGCGTCGATCAGCGTTGCTGCAGTGCAGATGAATCGCATCCAGGAGGATAATTTCTCCAAGATGAAACTAACTGATTCACCGTTTTCTGAGGAGACGTCTTCTCTGTGTCTCTCATTGGCTGTGGAGTTGGATTTTAATTGTGCACTCAAATGAGGTTTAATTAAATTAGAGTACGGGCTATTAATAGCGTTCTAGTGACCAGGCAAACATTTGGTCAGCGTTTAGTGAAGCAGAGCTGTTTTCTCTGTGGCAGCACATAACAGTCTGTTGACACATTATCCCAGGGTGTTTATCTCCCTTTGTGGGTGTCTGGGCAGCTTCCATGTGATGTTCATCTTTCCCGGAGCATGTTGTATGTTGACACGTGAGGCAGACACACTCAGAACATTGTATTTGTTCCCAAATGTGTTCGTTATCACAGTGGCGCTGATTTGGAAGTGTTTGCAGTGGTTGCCATCACACATACTGATGAAGCCAATCACAAATAACACGGTAGCTCTTCGGGGTGCCGTTACTGGTTTATTGTTCCTTCTGATGTTAAACATGGCTAATTACAAAATAGAGAGGTTGGCACTTGAGTAGCTTATAGACTGTCTGCGTTGGAGAGAAGTAAAGGCAACGAGATATACTGTAAAAGTCAAGGGAAAAGAAATTCCTTTAGGACTGTATTGGCTGATCAAAATCAGATTAGGTCTCTGGCTCCTTTTAGGTGGCCTCAATACTATTATCAAAACCCCAAGACGACTTCAGTTCATAACGAATGAAATACAAAGTGCATGCATACTGTACATATTCCATGCACACCGGCTGAATTTGGCTAGTGCAAAAGGCTTGTGCATGCATCTTGTGAGACTTGTGGGAATGATGCCCTTGTGTGAAAGCCATCTGCACGATGAATTCAGCTGCAATTAAAGCCAGCTGCACGTTGAATCCCCCAGGCGATCAGACCTGGTATCAGTGAAACACAGTTCCTTCTGGAAACTTTACGTAGTTGAAAATACACTTGGAACTATATGATTGCTGTATAATGCATCCTTCAAGCCTGTCGGTGTTTGAGGTCTTCACTTTAGCTTAATTCCCGACACAACACGTCTTCTAAAAGGCAAACTGGCCTCACAGCGTAATACATTCCTTGGCCTTTAGCTGTAGTCACTTTTCTATTTTGCTTTATACTAAACACGTGCTGGAGGCACATTATGTAACTTTCGTCTAGATAGCTGGAGGCTGTGGTGCACGCCAAGGTCTAAGGTATAGACAGTGTGTGTGATAAGGGAGATAGAAAGATGAATGAGATCAGTAATAAATCTTTCAGGAGCTGCACTCATGCTATTTCTTACTTCACTCCCAGACTTACCCTCCCGAATTCATAATTTTAACACATCTTCTGTAGCTGCCTTCCACAAGATAATGTCCCCATTAGTTTGCCGCACTGCAGATTATCATGTCTGCCTTGTGTGTCCATGTGATCGTGTGTGTGTGTGTGTGTGTAACGTGCTAGTTGTAAATGAAAACATACAGATTCATAAATCATAGGTGTTGTTCAGGAGAAACTGACTGAGTCACAGAAAAATTGTCCCTGATCTATATACATGTATACGAAATAAGCACATCTGCAGCAAATCATTGAGGTTAACCTCAATATTTTCGACTCACTTCCCTCCTGAACCGCTTTATTCTCGTAAGGGTTGCCGGTACAGTATGCTGGAGCCTGTCCCATCTGTCCTTTTGGGCGAGAGGCGTGCTACGGCACATCCCGGACAGGTTGCCATCGCAGACACACACACACACACACACACACACACACACACACACACACATACACAATCAAACGTTGTGAGGTGACAGGGCCTGATGGTGTAGTGATCTGTTACATTTCATTAATCTCCATTGCAATCTAGTTTATTCATTTGACTAATTAATTTTGGTTTTAGTGTGTTTCCACTTGGTAGTTTTCTTAGATGGCACCTAAAACTTCATAGTTATGCAAATAACGCTCAGTTATGCAGTATATTTTATTCATCTCTGGCTTCTCGGATGGCTGTGGCCCCACTGACAGCTTGATTGCGTGTTCAGGCATAATTCTTTTGCTGAACGCCAAATTCAATACTGTAACAACAACAGTAAAACTGAAATTGTATTTACTTGAGCAACGACTGCTCATCTCCACCAACTCTGACAGCAGAGACATTGTCTATTAAGAGTGTAATGATTATGAAACAACATACAGTAGTTGTCATTGTTGATAAAAGTCACGTGTGAAGAGCTTTTAAAATTTGCTTTTCATTAATGGTAATTGGTAATAATATTCATAATCACATAATTGTTTCCTTGACACATTTCACCAACAAGTCTGTTTTTTTGAATTCAATTCAGCTTTATTTATATAGCGCCAATTCACAACATCAGTTATCTCCAGGCACAATTTCTGTATTTAAATTATAGATAAACTTTAATTTCCAATTAACCTCCTACAGGAATCATAAAATTGTTTGCATTATACACAATCAGCAATTATTGCTGGAGCAGCGGTTATGAGTCGTGTTTCTGACACATGATATACTGAATGTAAGTATAATAGTCTGTTTTGGTCTCCTCCAACATTTTTTTGGGGGGGGCTAAAATAATGAACTGCATGCCTTTTTAATGGCGTTCATTGGGTTACTGCATCCATCCATGTTCAAAGCTGAGGAATCCTACCAGAAAGGGTTGTAACCTGATTGGAGTGGGGCTGTAATAATGCTGGGGTAATAATGCTGTCAGACCGCTGATTCACCTGGCTGCAGGCCTCTGTGTTAAGGCCGCTGGAAGTGGATAATGGAAAGAAAGAGAGATAAAGGAAGGATGAGATGAAACACAAGCAAGACTGTGTTGTGTTGCTCTGAAGTAAAGCTTTTTAGATGGTTACACAATGCGTGTGTGTGGTTTTTTTTTTTTTTTTTTTTAAGAGTCCAGCTTCCTTCCTCTTTCTCTTTGTTATTCTCTGTAAGTTGAGCATCCATTTATGAAGGGAAACTGAAAAATGTTTGTTCAATTTGTTTCCAGCAAAGCAATTAGAACAAAGTAACCATCGATTTGCCATTTTAAAGAGGATTTTCTTGCACTATGAGGAGAATCTGCTCATTAATGTTACTGAGGAGTGGAACTATACATTAGTGATGTTCTTGCTAATGAAGGACAAATATAACTGCAACAGGACTGTTGTATAATTATTAGTATTCGAACTCCATTAAGTTTGACTTTTGAGTAGGATTCACAACTCAACAATGTTCACTATGCTCCATTATCTGTCTTTACCCATAATGCCAATAAAGCCACGTGAAAGACAGAAAGTGGTGGATGCTCATCCTTTCATCTCATCGGTGAAGGATTAAGTGTGAACCAGCTGTGTGTTGCATCAGTGCGAAGTGCATGGAAACAATTTGCGTGGTTGAAAGTGCAAGATTGTGCAACGTTAGAGAAAGTAATGGTCAGAAATGTCAATAGGAATCTGCATATCAACAGCCAGATGACAGTTTTATCTTCATTTGAGAATTAGTAGCAGAAGCTCCAGGTTAATGCCCACGTTCGTAAACCAAACCTGGAACAAGCTGCCATTAAAGACTGGACTAAGATCCCTCAAGAGACGGGTGCCTTAGTTAGTTGACGACTGAAGCTAGGGGCTGTACAAGGCTGCCAGCCCTTATGAAAGAAAGTTCAAAACTAAACATTTTGGTATAGTTAAAAAATAGGGAAGGATTGTCCTAAACCAATAATGACTGCTTGGTAAAACACCTACAGTATAGGCTCAGTGGTTTTAAGGACATGCAGTAGCTAGATGATGGTCCCTTCTCTTGGTTCAGTGCTTTTTAACTTGTCTTGATTGACAGACTGTGAAGCGCACTTCATAGATTAAGTCTTTCCAATAGAATATCCGCAATACTCCCTTGCTCCCAGGTACTGGACACGTGGGTCTCCACAGATTTGCTGGTTTTGTGATAATAATCTGCAGGTCTTTGCAGCATTCAGTCAGTATCTGTGGGGATATGCTGAGTCCTGTAAATGCCCTGCAGGGAGCTACAGCAATCGCCTCTATTACCCAGTGGGAGAAGGACCACTTGGTGATGAGCGCTACGGCGATAAGCAGTGCGGCATCAGCCACATAATCAGGTGGTTAGACATTAAGACAGCTGATGTGCGCGTACAGCTCCAGGAGCAAACTGAACGCACTGCCATCCAAAGAATATAAAGTGTCTGGGTATCTGTACCTACCGAAAGGCTCAACCAATCAAATCCCGTCACCAACAGAGCAGTTTGGTCGTTTGCTTTCACCTGTTTGAGTGGCAGCAGGCATGTGATGGAGGTAGAGAAGTTTCTTTGCTCGTGCTGCGCAGCCCAACAGCTTGTCTTCACACTCCTTGTGTGCTCACAGGAGCCGTCGGCACCGTGGCGCATCAGAACAGCTCTGCCCCGTAGACATGCCTCTTCGTGATGGCCCTTTCAAAAAAAAAACAACAAAAAAACCTGGGGCGTCAAGTAGAAAGTTAAAGGGATGCATTGAACATAGAATTCAGTTTTGCACATAATACTCCAAGCTCCAAGCAAGCACACCCACCACTAACTGTAGAAGCAAAATAACCAAATGTTGTCCCACTCAGTAAAGCGATTACTGAGGTTTGTGGCGATTCTCTTCCATCTCGTCTGCTTCATGCTGCCTGTGTGTTAGTGTCCGTGCTGCTGCCAGGGAGGAAGTCTGACGCAGCATGAAACATAAATGAGCAACCGCGCAAAGACAGGCTGCGCCAACTATCTATTGTTTGATAGCTCTCTAAACGCTGCTGACACACTGCAACACTTGGCAGGTCCATGTTGCAGTCAGAACTGCAGAGTTGTTTTCAGGTCACGAGGCTTTCTGTATCCTTGAAATGGCTTCTGTTCCCGTAGAAAACAGGTTATTGTTTTGTTTATTGTTATGTTATCATTGTGTAGTTTTGTGTGTGTTCGTGGTGAAGCTCCCTCTGCTACAGCGGTTTTGTTTACTGACGTTCAAATGGGATTTCTGGGCTTTTACACAAGGATAATTGTGTGTCGTGCTGGAAAGTTTTTGTTTTTTGTCCCCCACGACATTGGTTGCAAGCAGCAGCTACCGTAACTAATGCACCGGCTAATGAGGGTGACATGTAATCACAGGAAGTACCGGATGATGCCTGGACGTCCACACTGGTCACCGAGAACGGCATCAATGATATACATGCATTTCTACTGGTACTCAAATATTGGGATAATGTCATGATAACAAGTAATAAATCACGTTTTGTTGGCACAGCGGGAAATTCTTGTTGCCACGGGTCACCCTGCTCTCCCCCTGCCAAGCTGTCACTCTGGGAAATTGGCTAGTTTGCCCGTAGACATGCTGGCAATTGTTCAGACGGCTTTTTTTTTTTTGGGGGGGGGGGGGGGGGGGGGGGGGTCATGTGTACCAAGAAGCGAATAGTGAAATACTTTTAAAGTGACATATTAATAGTGGCCCCAAATGTAGGAGGAGGGTCTGACTGTTCTTTTGAGATTGTAAATGGCTTCCTGACGGTAATGTAAAATGTTTCTGCTTGTTGGTAAAGGACTAAAGTGCTGAAATCTAAAAGCGCATGCGGTAAAGTGGCTATTAGATAACGCTTCGCATTGTTGGGAGAGAAAACGCATATACTTCCTTGTAAAACCTCTTGGGATGCATTTGGACACGAGCTGTGAACAGTGATGGGAGGAAAATTGTTCATTGTGTGCCTGAAAGATTTCCCTCCAGGAAAGTGTAAATAATCACATTATGCATTTATTATGTACATTACTTAGACCTGTCTACTCTGTCCCTACAGTATATATGATGTATCAAGCATGTGTAGTGCTGGAGCTTCCACCGTGTCCCTGTTGGTCACGTGTCAACACTTTGACAGTGACATATTTGCTAAACTAACATCCTGTATGGCTGCGACATTTAGAAGAGTGTGATGAACTCCAGCTCTGGAAAAATGAGGCTTCTGGATTTGACCCTGGGCCGAGAGGTGAACTCATGCTGAGAGAAGAAAGCTTATTGAGATCACATCACACGGACCCTGACCAGTTTAAAAGGGGGCTACAAGCTGTATTGGATCCTATTTTCTTATTTACGACATCGTCTCTTCATGCAGTTATAATCAGTCTTACCAGACGCAGTGTGTTTTCAGTTGTTGCAAGCAGCTTCAGCCTCCGTGATTCCTAGGAAATGATTTGCCGCAGTCTGTTGTTTGAAGGGTTTCATATCACTTGAGTGAATATTGTCAACAAATGAAAAGTGCTCCAAATCCTTTTTCATCCCTCCTCTTGTATCAGAGGGTCATAAATAACACTACGTAGCGTTCTTGCTGAGACACTTGTGGGCTATAACACAGCTCAAAGAAAAAATCCATTTGAGCCTTTTCACCTGCTGTGACTCTCAAAAGGTCATCTATCCCCACCTGGGGCATTGTTGCTTTGCTTTACCTCGGTCCTTACGCTCTGTAATCATTGACATGACTATGTCTCGTTCTACTGTTGGATTTCATGTCTTGTTTTTGTTTTTTTACTTATTTACAGGTTCGTCACGAAAGCATAGCGCCACGCATTGGTGTCTGCAAAATATCGCACAGGAATCTGTGGACAGTTCTGATGAGGAGTTCTTCGACGCTAGAGGTTAGTATAGTTTTTTTTAAATTTACTTTATTTTATCTTGTCTTAGCCTAACTGTAATAGTCCCAGAGATGATTTGCGCTTGAAAATAGAGCCATCTACTACGGCTACTGAACTTGTTACTTAAACATTTCGAGTCTGCTCAGGAGGGTTGATTTTTATTTTAATTCAAATTCTACTGTAGCTAGTGCCGGAGGTATTGTAGCAGCTTGTCAAACAAACACAACAATAATTCACCTTCTCAGCTTTCAGTAATTCTCAGCTTCCTGTACAGCTTGACTAGAAAAATAATAGAGACATAGAGAACAAGCTAACGTTTCTGATAAGAATCTGGGATGAGGAGGCAAAGCGGAGCTGGAGTCTGTGGCTGCAAACAAGCAAGAGAAAAAACAAATACGATTGTCTTCTTATTTTGTCTGTGAAAACATTAGTGCCATTGTAACTGTATAGAGGTCCATCCTTCCATATTTTCATATGTAACCTCGTTTGTTTTTTTAGCTGTACATCTTAAAAGTTATGATAATGTGAGTCTGACCCAGAATAGAAACAGAACTTGAGAACATGCCTTTTCACTGTCCCGGAAGAAGTTCATCAGTAAATAAGCGGAATGCCTATCCCAGCAATTATCCACTCCAAGTGTGTATTCCCCAAGAGGCCGATGATACAGATACTAATCAATTATGTGTTTCCAGCCCACCATTCTCCTGTTCCATTAAATTGGCCAGTAGCTTGAGAGTTTTTGGTGTCCAACAGTCCTTCACGTAAAATGAAAACCTGCTGAAAAGCAGACTCAGCCAGTAACAGATTAGAGGCCGCCTGGAACGTGCTCCGCTCCGTTTCATTTAATTCTGCCTTTCCTCACATATTCTGTTTTCTAAAAAAAGGCACGTTCACCGCACTCAATCCCAGAAAACATGAAATATTTACCTTATCGCAGCTGTCGCGCAGCAAAGCTGTGCATTGCTTGAACTGCATTTTGTGAGACCCGTGTCGGAGCTGGGGGATAAGATAACGTGCGTGTGTTATATGTGAACAGACGTACCAGCGTCACCATCACGCTTTTCATCTGTAGAATGTTTGATTTGGGGTGAGGACAAAGAGAAACACAGAAATATCTTTAACATGAAATGAGGTCGAGTGTGTTGCAGTAATTCCACACTTAATATCGGCTTCCTTGCTACGATTTGTGTTTATGTGTATTATGGTCCAGAATGAAGACCAGGAAAAGAGAGTGAAAGGATGCTGTGGGGGTCAAAGGTGACAGAGAGAGAGAGAGACACACACACACACACACACACACACACACATACACATACTGTAGTCTTACAGACTACACGCTAAGCAAAGCAAACCAGCTGCTGGCTGTAGTTTTCTATTTAACAAACAGAATTAAACATACATTTATATCCACATATTTTCTCTTATAAGCAACATAATGATTATTACAAATGGGGGAGTACAGAGTAGATGCTGTCAAACTGAGCCCCTCAGTCATTGTGCAGATGCTGTATTTCAGTCGGCAGAATAAACGAGAAAACTGCCCTTGTGCTCAGCAGGAGACCTGAGTATGTCTCTTCATGCGTTCGCTTTAGATGCAACTCACGCCCCTCCCCCATCTTATTCAGAGACCACAAGGACACTGTAATATGAAGAGGTTTTCGTGTAACTTTATAGTTTGACGCCGGTGGAAACATAGAGCAGCGTCCTGTGAGTGAGGTATTCAAAACAAAAACTTATGCTCAACAGAACGCCTCCCTTGAAAGAGGAATCCAGGACGAGGCCATAAAAGGTTAAGGACCACTGCAGTCGCATGCTTACGTTGGGTCTCAGCTGCCTTGAACTCTTCTGGTAGTTTTTTTTTATAGCTAAACAGTTTACATTATGCTGTTTATAGAACAGCAGAGAGAGAGAAGCTAAAAGAATTTGATTCGATTGTGATCGATGATGATGATATGAGTATGCACAGTGAACGGTGTCTTCTTTCGCAGTTCGCAGTTGACGGTTCAGCCATATTTGTCATGTTCTTGCTCCCAGTGTAGACGATTAAACCTAGCACAATGTGATTTTGTAAACATGCCAGTCGAACATCATTTTCATCCTTTTCATATCCACAACAGTAAGTCAAGCAGGAACAGAGGAGAGAAATATGGCTTCCAAATCGACACCCAGCCTGAGGGGCGACTGATAATTACTTTCAGTTCCTGAAGATTAGTCTGAGAGTGAAAATGACACCAGTTTTAAACGTCGTACATACGTACAACCGTACTGCACCGTCTAGTTTGACTCACAACAAACCGCTTGGTGTTGTTTGACAGTCCTTGCACATCATTTAACGGTCTGACATGACTCCTAAAATTTTTTTCTGATTTATATGTTAATAATGGCGACTTTTGCCCCTGTCATTTTATAAAGGACCAGAAAAGGTAACCTAATGATAATGTGTTAATATGACCTATGCACCTTCCTTCCTCATACAATTTGCTACAAAGGATCTTACATATAGGCATTATGTTATGATATTGGCTATTTGAAAAGGCAATTAATAGTAATATAAATGACAAAAAGGTCTTTCGTAAAGCACAACACAATTGAACAAGCTGTGATCCTGAGTAAGTAACACAATAACTTAAGACAAACTGAGATAAGTAAGTAATCTGTCCATTTGTGTGTGTTCTGTCGAGTGATGTTGAGCGTCATTCAGTGCTTGTGTGACACTGTGCCGCGGCAACACAGCTGTTGGCCGGGTGGTTTGAAGCCGTCACTTCTGTTGATCAATTCGTCTGACATCCGCACATCTGTGCATGCACGGAGGAAACACCCAGGGATCAGGCTCTGCCACATCATCTTAGCCATCTTGAGCCAGCCCGCAGTGGCGATGAAAGCAGAAGCGTAGCGCAGACCGCTGTCACGGCAGAGGGTCTCAGGCCGATGTGCACACGTGCAGAAAGATCGAAAGGGAGATACTGAGTGGCTTCGTGACCCAGCCACCTCCAAAGTCACATCCAGTGTCAAGTAGAAAATGGTCAGTTTCCAGCAGTGGCAGAAGCTTTCAAATGAAAGAAAACAGATAAGACATTTGAAGCTTGCTGTGAGAAAGAGAAAAGCTAAATCCAAATCGCTCTTCTTAGAAGATTAAATTTGATGTTGAAGTACTTGTACTTTTGTGCTCCTGAACTGTTTAAAGCCTTGTTTCTGCATGTGGAAACACAGAGTCATTACTTTGAACAAGCCTT
This sequence comes from Macropodus opercularis, assembly GCA_030770545.1. Lineage (NCBI taxonomy): Eukaryota > Metazoa > Chordata > Actinopteri > Anabantiformes > Osphronemidae > Macropodus > Macropodus opercularis. The sequence continues at coordinate 3,968,175 of CM061110.1, forward strand.
CAGAATAAAGGCTTTTAACCACTGGCGGTGAAGAGTTCCAAGGATTTATTATTTATAATGTTTGGTGTTTGTGCACAAACGTACCTTATACTGAATAATGTGACCAGGGCTAAATGTTCCAAGGTCTTTCAAGTGTTTAAAATGTTACAGCGATTACATTCTCACTTGGAAAAAGCTTAGGTTGATTGAAATTTTTTTTTATCAAGCTACTTCATCAGAAAATTAAGATTTATTTTGGTTTGAGGATTCAACAGTGCCAGTCTTCTCTTTGGCATTTGAAGGCAACATTTTGATTTTGACATCTTCATCTGATCTATCTTTAAAAAAAAACAAAAAATGTTTTTCTTTTTTTTTTTTTTGTTTAACCCTCATAATGAAATCTATTCTGTAAGAATGTTTCAGGTGAAGTGAGGTGTTTGCTTTTTACTCCCTCGTTCCTCCATTTGAAAATCATGTTAATGCCAGTGGCTCTCCACTTACCGCTGGTGATAAAAACAGAGTTATGCATACCTTCCATCTCTTTTCCATATTGCTGGAAAGCCCCTCTCGCATCGCTCCACCTCTGTTATGCATTTAAATCACCACGGGTCCAGACACTTCAGGCTGCTCAAGTGAACTCGGTTGCCACGCTGTGTATTGATTTGCTGCGTGTTAATCCAGATTAGTTGTTTGATTACATGAATTTATATAGTCCAATGTAAGTAACAGATTGGGCCTGAAAGGAAATTCATGGTGCTGGCTGCTCCAACAGTGCAAAGCTGTAATAAATTGCCACTGGACATAAACACTGTCTGCCTGCAAGTAGGACATCTTTTCCTGATAAGGCTGCTAGCTCATTATGCTGTTGTGTTGCACGCTGGACTATAATTATGGGTGGAAACTGTTACTTCAGATTAGAAAATAATGTACAAAAGTTGCTTAGGTTGTAAAAATGATAAAATGCCAAAATGTTAACAATGCAGTTAAACAAAAATGACAACATTTTATCTCACCTGCCACTTCATTTGATGGGCCATTTTACCCCTTGCAATAGATCGATTGGAAAAAAAAGAAAGATATCTCTATTTACAATTAATCTTTAGTAGATTAGCATAGCTAAGACTTGCCAGCAAATACTGTGCAAAGATGCCAAAATCTGCCTGACAGCACGTAATCCAAAAGAGGAAGTTGGAAAAAAATGTAGCCTCTGTGGTGGGAGATATGTGCTGCAAAACTACTCACTATATTTCAGACCAGTGTCTAGTTAATAAGAGGTTGTGTAGCAATTTTACAGTGACAGCAGTCAGGTTCGCTGTATTTCTTTGAATTCAGCCTTCACAGTAAAATAAGCTTAACTGGCCCAAATTCTGCTTCATACTGAAGTCAGACCTTGAGCAATAAGGCAAAACGAATATAAAAAGAATATTCTCTTAACTAAAGCTTGAATGAGAACCTTAGACAAAATGAGTGATTTTACTAAAACGCAGGGATTTGCTTCATTATTTTACTTGCTCCCATGCTATATATTTTTGTTAATCAGGATTCACTAGACAGATTTCTATGTTGAATTTACTTACAATTTACATGTGAACATGTGAATTAACATGTAATTATTTCCCTTCAGTAGTTCCCTAAACTTATCCTCAGTATTAATGTTTACTCACTTAATTTTCATCTTTTCATGGGAGCTGTCTCCAATTAACAAATATTTATTGGTATGATATTTATTTCTAACTTCCACACAAAAACACTACCCTGCAAACCTAACGCATTATATTTAGTGTATTATATAGAGTAAGGTTTGTTAATTAAATGTAGTTTTTCTTCTTATTTTCGGGTACAGTCATCCCTGGATTAATGGTTCAGCCTCTTTAACCCCATGCTCAAAGGCATAGAAGTTTATCTAAAGAGCTCTATTATTAGCTCTTCTATTAAAATCCCTCAAGTGCATCTAAGTTGTCACTCTCAAAGTTTTTGTCTCAATAGGTATGAGCTGTGCGCTTCTCCTCCATTTCTGCCATTCTCCATCCTCAGAGGTAATTTCTCTCAAATTGATATAAGCTGCTGCTCCATTTTTCTCCTAAGGCAGGAGAAAAGGTTCAGACTTCAGTAAGTACAAAATAAGAAGTTGATTTACTCCTCAGGAGACAAAGGGAAGACAAGTGTGTGAGCAAGACAGTTTTCCTCTGGGCTGTTTTGACTCACTTTAGTCTGACATCTTGTGTCGTGTGTGACATGGACTGTGTGGGACTGAGGACGTGAACCTCCACAGAACCTGTTTTATTCTCTGTTGTACATTTTAGCAAGTTATCTCTGAAACCTTCAAGTGAATGTGAAATGAAATGTGTGAACTGTTAGACCTTGGACAGTTCACATCCTGGCAGAGACCCAGATTGTAGAGCTCATGGAAAACTGTTGCTTTCGTGCAGTATAAAACACGCTAATTTCCCAGTCTCGGGTTAAAGTCCACAACTGTAGGTTTTGCAAAGCTTAACAGTTATTGATTTATGCAGAATATTACTAAAACGGGCGCGTGATAAAAATACACGATGCTGTTCATCTGCAAAAACACCTGCTGCTGTGGATCAAATCGACGTTTTTCCTTTCAAACCAGATCCCTGCAGGTGGTGATTTCACTGATTATCTTCTTTCTGTGTCATGGAAGATGTTGTGATCAGTAAAATCACCTGCTGCTGTGTAAAATTGAACAAACCTGTTACTGCAAATCAACCGTTTCATGTGATCAGCTACTGAAAACACTGCAACATAATTTTTAAGAGAAGACATTTTTTTGATCTGTGTATAGGGTTCTAACAGAACTATATTACTAACAATAGTTAGGTTAACAGACACTGAAAGTAACCTTATTCAGAAAAGCTTACCACTTAAATATGACATCTAAATCAAGCGCTGATACTGGACAGTTGTTATTCACTGCAGTAAAAGCTTTCATTGCTGGGTGCATGATCAGGGTGCAGCCTTTGTGACTATTTCCACGTGGATGACCTACACTCTGTCCTGTCCCTGAACACATCAAAACACACAGCAGTAAGGGAGCACTGACGGCGACTAACTAACATGGTTAGTGCTGACTGGAATCGGACACATCTGCAGTTGTTCAGCACACCATCACATAGTGTAATAATACAGTGACTCAAATCGTCCGGCTACAATATTACTGTAGAAAAAGAAGCATTGTATCATTTCTAATTTCAACCTTGTGTGGTACTAGATGCAAGTTATGATATTGGGAGAGCGATTACAAATTTCAAGGGGATTATGAATGTTTGAACCAAATGTATATGTCATATGTGTACAAATTTTTCATTATAGCATGTAAACATACTATTATTTAACAATCATGACCTCACCTCTGACATATTTTGATGGTATCACATACAGTACAGCAGGTAAACTATTCTTACTGTGGCATGTCACAGTGAATTCTAACTCTTTCATTCATTTCCGCTTTTGTATCTGATGCATGGTAATAGTTTTGAGAAATGGAGAAATGTTCGGAAAAGGGGACTAATGGAGGGCAGCCAAGGCTGCCTCCTCACCGTTTAACAACCACAGCATCTATTTCTTTCTTTTCCACTCTGGCACTTACTCACTGTGAGCTGACAGGTTGAAGGATGTTTTGAATTCTCTTTTCTCTCCCCTCAGGCCTGACGACTGCAGGCGAGCCTCACCCTTCTACTTCCCTCTTTGCCTTTTATATATATATAAATCCGATTTAGCATTTGTTACCGCACATTCCCAACGCGGGAGATATGCTACAGTATCTCCACTAGAAGGGATTTGTTTCAGTGATTGTGCATTATTTGTTTGTATCCCACCTGATTCCCATGGATTCAGACTTTTTAGTGCAAATCTGTTCAGCTCAAACACATTTTGGCTTCTCCAGAGGAGATTTTGTTTTTGGCCGGAAGCATTTCTCGATCAGTCTTTTTAGGGTTTGGTGTGAAACCTGCTTTGCATTCTTCTCCTGTCCGAACACAGGCCGTCTTGCATCCTGCCACGCTCTGTAGACATCCAGTATGCACCTCCCTGTGTCTCTTCCTCCCTCCTATCCATTTCCTCTGTGCTTGTCTAAGTACGTTTGAGTCTGCAAGCGTGTGCGTACGTTCAGCTGGGTACTGTCGAGCCACAATTGAACCAATGGGAGAGTAGTTCGAGCAAATAGTGAAAGACAATCCGTGACCAGTAGACTGACCGCAGTTTGATTCAAATGGACAGAGCGCGTAGACGCATGTCAGAGTCTCTCAGAGCTACCGGCTCTCTGTAAGAGAGGAGAGGAGACTGTCTGGTAGAAGGGTTTCTGCCTGCATGACTCATCCTGGCTCAGATTGTCCTGGGTGTCAGTGGACAAGCGTTTTGGTCATTCTGAACCACACGGCACACCTGGCTTCTCTTTCTGCTTGAATCGAGGAAATGTCCATGTACAGTAGATTGTGTTTTAAAGACTTTTGACACCTCTGCTCAGAAGATCATCAAGTTCTGCGTAATCCAATTATTGCCCTAGTCTACTCCTCTAATGTGGTATAAACCAGTTGGCCTCTGAGTGCAGGACCAAAATGTTCAGGGAGGCTGGTTTCGGTTCTTTATGCTCTGGGTCATTGGATCTGTGCCCGCTGATCTGAGCACCACTGAGCTCCACTCGTACAGCGCTCTCTTTTATTCTCCTTCCTTTTTCACTCAGCGTTTTGGCTCTAGAACATTTAACAAGCCCTACTGTGGTGTTTTTCTTTATTAAATCATCTTTCTGACGAACGAGTGTTCCTAGATTATTTTCTTTCTTCTTTTTTTTATGCCTCACAATAAGCTCAGCCTCGTTTTGCTCACTTAGTTCAGGCAATTCCTCTCCTGCAATGTCCCTTTGTCCTTTTTACAACTTGTGCATTTGTATTTTTTTTTTTTTTTTTGTGAGGCTTGTTCAGGTGTTTGCATTGTCTGAGCTGATACAAAAACAAACAATGTAGGACATTACCCAGAATGCACTGGGATAAAAAATTGCAATCAATAGCCTAACTAAGACATATCCTCTGATTTGTGTATGGCATTCGCGTACCCTAGCCTTCGGAGCGCTGTAATAATAGGTACAAATCTTAATAGCTCGGGTCTGACACAGCCTGTGGATTTGCATTTGTGTCAGGCGGGCAGCATCCAGTATGATGCAGCATGTGTCAGTATGACACTGAATCTTTATCAGCAGCGAACAGTGTTGTTGAAGGAGGAATTGTTCTAACAGGGCTGGATGCTGGAACAGTAATAAAAACCGATAAATAACTGCGAGGCTTTATAAATATGTTAAACTGCTGACGTAAGGTAATTAATCTGTGAGGCCAAATGATCATATTTTCACTGGAAAGCTTGCAAGTGTTGGCAAAGCTTGCACATTATTTTCTTTTATGGCATATCGCGTGAAAATACACCTTCACCGTCCTGCAGCGCGTAGTTTCGTTTGCTTCCTCCACACGAACCCGTCTTTTCAGATTGATTGTGCTGTTTGATGAGGCAAATCGAAATAGTCCGGAAACCCTGTCCAGCTGAACACAAACATGAGTCACGTTGGTTAGGGTCTGGGGCCAAGCTCTGCTAAGACACGAGGGAGGAGTGTGGGCTCCATGTGCTGCATCATTTAGAGCTTTAAGAACAAGCGAGTGGCCAATATCATTGGTATTCAGATAGAACACCGGGATTTGTGTCTTTGCTGCACTGTCTTACTCCTCTTTCTGTATGTTCTTGTACTTGTGTGTCTGGATGTGTCCCAGCAGATGTTATGGAGGGGAAGAGCGCGATTCTGTTGGGCATGAGTCAGTGGAACTCAAATGACCTGGTGGAGCAGATCGAAACTCTGGGACACATGGAGGACCAGTCACATGGTACACTTTGCCCCCCCCCCACACACACATACACACACATGCTGTAGTTACTGCACTGCCATTTTGTAGATGTTCATGTGAATAGTTCATGACACATTAGGAATCATTGTGCAAACGGTTGCAGAAGATTTTCATCCACAGTCATATAATACACTTTTTAAAATGATTTTAGATTGAATGTATGGATAATAATGATAATAATGTACATATATATTCTTCTCCTGTGTGGAGTGGGCGGCAAACCCAAGCTCACCAGTGTCTGGCCCCTCACTCACTGGCTTTTTAAGACCTATTCACTCCAACTCCTTAAAAGCTGCTTGACTTCCCTCAGGGCCTCAGCTTGTTTCCAGGAATCAGTGTGCAGCTTTATGAAAGAGTTAATGAGAGCTGTGTCACTTAATCATGTTGTAAATGTGTGGGCTGAAAAAAACAAAACAAGAACATAACACTGAGCTACGCAAGGTCAAAAATCCAGAGTGGGAGTCACCAGTGTTGTGGAGTTTTGAGTGAGCCTTTCATGTTACACCGGGAGTTTTAAAAGCACAGTAATATCGAAAAAAGTTAGAAAAAGATTCGATCCTTGCTTGCAAAGGATCAATTTCTCCATTGATGTTTTCTGTGATCATGAATTATCAGAAGCACGTAGTGAGCGGAAGATAAACACAATAGCGGTTGAGGTCTAACATGGAGATATGCGTCTGTGGCCCAGTGCTGCTGATGCCTGAGGAAAAAAACTGAGCTTGGAATTCTCGCATGGCCATGTTCTGTCTCGGCTCTTCGTTTGGTTTATTTACGTGTGTCTGAAGCGCCAGCTAAGGCAAAATGCACTTTTAGCGAGAGGTTTCAATCATTTTACTCTTTTACAATCATAAGAGTAACATCACATGTAAAATGAAACCTGACAAGACTACAACTGTGTTGAGCAGAGTGGGTCCTGCTCCTTTGTATTTCAACTTGTTCAGTTATTTGCTCAGATTATTATTATTATTTTTTTTATTCATTCCAATCATTACTCACTCTCATTTTCTATTGCTTTCTCCTGGGCACATGGGAATCGAACCCAGAACCTTCTTGCTGTGACACAACAGCGCAAACTAAACAAATCTATGATTTAATATGTTTCCTGCAGTGTTTTTTCCCTCTTGAGCTGTACTACACTCTGCAGCTTTTTAATTTGCCCTCTTTTGGGCTCTAAAAATGTATGTGGCAACTGCTGTTCTTTATCTTCGCTTCACCCCCAGACTGAAAGACTTTTCTTTATTAGATTATAATCTTTGTAATAAAAAAAGTCTGTTTTGCGCGTTGTAAAGTACATTAATTGAAAAGGATAGAATAGGAATGAGTGGGGGAAAGAATCCATGTCATGTTGCAGCAGATTTAGTTTCTTCTAATAAATTTGTCTAAAATTGGTAAATTAGATTTATTCTACAGGTTTTCAATGTTTTTTTTAACCAAAGTAACTGAATTACACATTACAGGACCATATTTTTTGTGTCTCAAATGACAGACAGACGACCAGTGTTGGGATTTATGCATTTAATAGTATAATCTAACAGAGCAGAAGGTTTCCGTTTGAGAAAATTGGATTAAACAGCCATTTTGTGGTGCTTTTAGAAGTTATTTGATGTATACTGGAAATAGATCCATAGATAACATGTTATTATTTAGTTCTTAACGCCCTGAAGATAAAAATCCACTTAACTACTGGACTAAACACGCGATAAGTAAAATGGCAGCAGTAAACAATCAGAGACAATTTTAGCATATACGACAAAATCACCGGTAATTGCATCTTTTCATTACCAGCTGTGTTTTTACGTGTCCGTCCGGTGCTGGCAGCGTCGCTCTTGTTTATTAATAAATGGACCGACTCGTGTTGCAAAGGTCAGCTGTGAAGTTTTACAAACTGGAGTGGATGCTTTTAATCACCGCGCTTCAGTGGGAGTGTAGTCTGGCCCTGCAGAGATGAAAGGAGCCACTCATGCAGGGATGCTGCTGCATCGTCCTGAGGTGGTAACTATACAGTATGTACTGTGTTCTACTTGTTGTAGTACTCCAACACTGATACAGTAACTCAAATGCCAACACAAGAGCTGGACTGTTAATTAAACTAGTTCTTATACTATAAATGTTTTGAGTGAGAGCATTATTGTTGTCACTCCACCTGCTGTAGTTTCACATTTTCCTCTTGAATTGCATATAATTCCAAAACACCCACTATGTGTTTCTGTGTGAGATGGTAACAGAGACGATGTCTAATTTACATCTGCATCTGTAACATCAATTGATAGAAACGGAAACGGAAAACATCCGGCTTGTTTTGTGTAATTACAGTTCATTCCTCGTTCATTATTTATTTCTCTGTCCTTATTGATTATTGGATTTGATTATTGTCATCCAACAAAAATGTGGTTTTGCAGTTAAAGCCTCGGTGAGCAATAATGAATAAATCAAATAAATCACTGTCATCTATTAGTTGCATGCAAGTATTTGTCATGAAATAACCACGTGTGTTTTTAATACTGTAAAATGAGGAAAACAAGCCAATTTTAATATATGTCACACATAAAACCTGTCACATATTAAAGCCAAGCCCCCAGCAACACAACTACAGGGAAGAGTTGATTGATTAGAACGTAGGTGGGTTGTAATTTCTAGCTTCCTGTTGTAACTGTCATCACTTACTGTACATATGAGCTCATGGCTTCTTCATTAAAAGTTGCCCGCGGATAAACGACAAACCTTCTTTTCATTTCTCAATTAATAATAGAGACAAGTAGAATAAGTAAAGGTGTTCATGAAGTTACTGTATGTGTAGTAAAACCGCACTAAAATATAACAGCTTCACCTATTTTTAATTGTTGCCTTATGGTGAGCAAATGTCTACGCACATAAATTTATAAAACTTCTCTTTGCCTTCACTTTATTGATTTCTAGCTCTTACAGATGACATCATCTGAAGATCTCAGGTGCTCAGAACCGAGAGCAATAAAAACTGCGACCTACACGCAGCTCTCAAAGCCTGAAAACTTGTTAAGAGCAAAGGGTCACAAAACCTGCGGCTTATATGGCAAAACCCTCATAAAGTCACAGCAAGATGTATTATCTCACACTGGAATACTGGCATTAGATGGGACACAGATGAACTTTTTCAAGTCCGAATCAGAAAGAAGTCAAGTTAGAAATTCACGGATTACTGTAAAATGTTTACTACAGAGTGACACTCTGCTCAAAGACCTACAGTAGTCACACACACACACACACACACACACACACACACGCACACACACACACACACACACACACACAATAATACAGTAGTAGTAGCTGGTCTGTAATTTTTTAATATTGTAATGAGTCTGGAAGTATTGAGACAGGTTTCATTAAGGTCCATATTGAATCAGATATTAAGGTTGTTATTATTGAACCAGGAATGTGATTTTAAAAGGACATACTCCTCAGTTTAGAGTTTTAAAATGGAAGTCACCCCTTAATTATATGTAAATTATATGTATCGTAGGTTGTAAACTAAGACATGACAGAGTCCAGTACATTTACGTGTTCTGTAAAACTGCATGTGAGCTCATTACCTTAGGGCTGACTGACTCGTTATCTTTTTATAATGCATGAAAACATAATGAGCCCGTTGGCCAACATTTCTTTGAACATGAAAATGGGAAGGGTGGCACAGATCAGATGCTCCGTGTGTAATGCAATCACGGCGAAGCTGTGTCTTATCCAGCAGGTGGTTTTCACTGCAATCGCACCACGTGACCGAGTCGTAATACAACATACATTTGCTTTCTAGGAAGCCCATCAATCACAGCCCGAATCAAGCTCTGCCATATCTTGTTCCAATCACGACTCTGTGAGAAATAAAAAAAGAAAAGAAAAGAATCACAGGTGGGCTGGTTCCACCACACTTCTAATTACAGAAAGTTTAAATTGGAACGTGGTGTTGACAATGTACCAAAGATGTTACTCTACTGTATAACATCATCAATTTCCTCAGTTTGTTTAGCATAATTATTGTCTGACACGGGATCAGCAGCAAAGCTGAAGTGATTCAAATTCAAGTGCAGAGTTTTTAATGGGGTGTATGAACAGGTGGAAGCAATGAGCTGTGGTGAAATTGTGGGTATGTGAAATGGAACCTGATTGTTTCATTAGGATTTTGTTGGCTGAAAATGCTAAACAAATGTAGTTTAGCGTACGCAGCTGAATGAGTTGAATTGTTAAATTGAGCTGAATTGAGTATATTATTCTGTGTATTACAATATTAACAGTATGAACTACAGTATAATGTGCTGTAGGACTGGTTGTGTGTTGAAATGGTGGTTAGAGAAGCCAAGAATAACAATCCCGTGGTAAATAACAGGGATTCTTCCGCAGAGAGCAACAGACCGACCAGACTGTTTGTAGCAGTCTCTTCTCTTTCCCTCCCTCTTTCTGTTGCACCAAAGTCGAACCTCCCCAAAATAGAAATACTCCCCCAAGAGGGTGCTGCATACAAATGTGCATTTGCTTGCTAAGATTCTGAATTGTTGTCTGTTAACTTGGTGGAACCAGGGTGTAGCAATAACATACGACCTCAAAGCAGCACCTTTAACATCTGCTGCGATCAAAAAGTCATGTGAGAACCTAGAAACCGAAGAAGACAAAAATATGTGTCGTTATGCATCTTCACCATTAAAAGGGTCGTCTGTCTGTCCCATTTTTGGGAATGCGATATTCAACACCTTGACGTCAGTTCATCTTTTGATTTTTCCACAATTGGCACAAAAATGCTCCAGTACTCAGGATGAACTGGTATTTCATTACATCTGGCACAATCACTTGCTGTGACTCAGTGATGAACTGGCTAAAAAGACTGTCCGCCTGTAACATATGCCACCTAAATTTGACTGGAACAATCGCCAAAAAGGATGAAGTCACTCTACCAGAGCCCTGCAGGAGTTCTATGACTGTTAGCTGGAGATCTTGTAAGTCCTATAAGTCACGAAGCTTTGTCCAATGAGCTTGTTTGCCCGGTACATCTCTTGGATGCTTGATCAGATTGAGATCTGGGGAATCAACACCTCCATCCTGTTGCCCCTCTTTGTGCCAGGCTGCATTGTGCTGCTGAAGTTAGGCCACAGCCATCAACCACCTTTCTTCCATTGCTTTGTGGTCCACTTTTCTGGTCACGTGCCCGTTGTTGGTGCTTTCGGCAGAGGATATGAGTCAGACCTAGCAGGTTCTGCGGCTTTACAGCCACACACGCAAGCAGCTAAAATGGACTGTGTTTTCTGACCTTTCTGCCTTTCCCTCAGAATCAGCATGAACTTAATGTTAACTATAGTAACTCATGTGTTGTGCTTCAGTGAGCCCAGTTTTTCCTGCTTCTAACACATCAGTGTTGAACTAAATTCTTGCACTACCTTTGTTCATTATTTAGGAAAAGAATTACACCATACATGCACATATATTATACTGAGATGTTTAATAATCAACTCTGTCTAGACCGAACGAATACCATTAGTACTTCCGTGGCCTATTTGTATAATTGCTTTGCAGAATATAATCGTATGTGAATGGACTGTAATCAAAAGTGATAAAAGGTGTCAGTCCCAAGTTTCCCTGGGAAAAGCTTTGTGTCATGAAAGTGTCTGATCATCAGCAGACCTTGATGGTGTGGCGGGACTATTGTTTGTCAGAAGGCTGTGTAGCAGTGAATCTGTGACATCCACTACCCTTTGATCATCATCTATTTGTCGGTCCCTCAAAAGCATCTCTGGGTTTGTAACCTCTCCTCCGTCTCGTCTCCATTATTCCTCAGCCTCTCTTTTCTTCCCCTCTGCTTCTCTGAGCGTCCATTTGCCCCTGGCTCCTCCATTCATATACTCTCTTCCCATCATGTCACCCTACTTATTTCCCCTGCTCTAGCTTCCTTTATCCATCACTCCATGCCGCACGGGGGATTGTAAACACTTTCCTTTCCAATAAAGATGATTTACAGTGATGGGCAAAAGTTCCCCATGTTCTCTTCTTCTGATCTGCTCAGTGACTGGCTGGGCTTCTCCATCTGTTCACTATGCAAACACTCATCCTTATGTTGATGTTGTGGTCTTTCCATTGCCATCATTCATCCTCTTTATTCATAGATGGATGCCACATACATCTCTCAATGGAGAATTGAACCTAAAATGGACACATTGCATAACTGATCTTTTTCAAAAATGACAGACTCCATCATATACAAAAAAGTTGTGACGTTGACTTGGCTCCTTCTTCGCCGTGTGCTGCCAAGCTGGGATAGCATTAGCTAAAATGGCTTCGTCAGTGGAGGCAGACAGTTTGGCGGAGATGACTAACCGATCGGGCCATGCCAAGCAACATGGACTATTTATCCTCAGAAATATAGTGCATGATGAAAATATAATTCCGCACTAAGTGACCCACAGAGAAATATATTCAATGGGAGAATGATTTTCCATTTTCTGTGAAGCATCACAGCTCATTTTTTCCTGCATGCACCCTGTAGCTCAATTCAAAAACACACGCAGAGACAGAGGAACACAAAACATAAATCTGAGGCTTAAATCTCATCTGTATTCTTCTCACTGTCTCTCGTCGGTTACGCCAGCCCAGGGTCCCTTTAATTCTCAGAAAATGTTTTGTTTTTTACTTTAAAGCAGATCAATTTTTAAAAACATACAATATTTCTCTGCAGAATCATGTGAATGCGATAGCGATCAAGGCAAAGGAGGTGAGATAAATATCCCCTTCATGTCTGGAGTATTGTTCATCTCATCCTTTTATGCACAGACCCTAAAATTGGATAGAAGGTCTGTTGATGCATAAGTACATGAGCGTCATCTTTCTGTGACTGTGCGGTTACGTGTTCGTGCACCTTTGTGGATGGAATGATAAAAAAAACAAAAAAAAACAAGAAGTGCTTTGTGGACCTATTGAGAACAGATAATCACGCTCGCTGTCGTCGCCTGTAGCTCCAGAGGGCGGGGAAGGGGGGAGAAAAGGGGGGGGGGGGGGGGGAATGCTTAATGAGATGAAACGCAACAAACCGGGAGAGTGAGCGACGCCTCTCAGCTCCCTGCTGTGTTCTCCTGCTCCTGTTTAACACTTCCTTGACCCTTTTGCAACGTTGATTAAGTGTTTGTTGTTAGTGTTTGTTTGTGCTGCACAAGTGGCAGCAATTGTGGTCACACTGTCAATACTCAGGCTAGAAATGGGTCACTGCCACTTAAAATATTATTCATCGGGCTTAACAGTTTAATAATACTGTTCATGTACTGTACACTTATCATCTCATCATTTCTGATTCCTAAAGCTAAACACATTTTGGAATGATGAATTATTCATTCTCTGCACCTTTGTGGAATTTTTCCCATATAAAGGTTAAGATATGCTGGGTCATATGTTTTAGCATCACACCATCACAGACTTATTCATTTGGATCCAGATAAAATTGAGCATTTGTCTTGTAGGCTTTCCCAAAACATTTGTATGAAACCTTTGCTTACGCGAGCTCTACGGGTGCATTCTGGGACAAGAATAGATTCACGATGTGACGCACAAATTTACCTGGGGAGGTTCGGAGTTCTCTAATCACCTTGACCTCACTGGGGGAACCAGGTTTCCCATTTACATGACTCTTCTGTAATCAGCTTGAGAACATGTAAACGCACTGACTGGCTTCTGAGGCTGAAACCTTTTCATTCTAGTCTTTTGGTTTTCTCATAGATTACATCAGGGCTTCAGGTTGATCTCAGGCTCAGTTACTACCAATAGAAATAAAGCTACATTGTTTAAAACGTAAAACATCGCAATAGCTTCCTTGTCATTCCTTTTACTCTAAAGATTAGATTAGTTGACATTGGATTATGAAAATACCCATTATGAATACAAGTTTATAAATACAAATACAAGCACAGAATGACATAAAAACACCAGAAAAGGAGAAAGGAGTGGAGACGTCTGCAGCTGTTTTTTGAACTTTTAGTTCTCGATGTGTTAACATGTCTGAAAAAAGGCGCACAGTTTTTTTTAACAGGCTAACGGGTATGTTTAATGGTTTAAAAATACTCAGTGAACAATTTCTCTCATAAAACCTTGAGATAATGAAGGAAAAATAATAACAATGCTAATAAAATCCTAATAAAGCCACTCTAATGGACAGATTGCATGTGTTTTTATGAATATGTACCTTTGTGTGTGCTTGCATGGGCTTGTGGAGTGAGGTCAGCAGGTTTGCTGCGCGGGTTAGATGGTGGGATCTCCTGAGGTCTTTTCACAGCAGGGCAGCATGAAACACCCTAATGCCAGCAGCAGTGAGCAGATGGCTGAGTGTGTTAGCAGGCCTCTGCCGTGCCAGGGGTCAGAGATGGCTGTTAACCCAGTCGGCAGACGGCGTCCTCCGCTAGCTGCTTAACAGAACACGCTGTTGTGTCACGGTGTGATGAGACATACCCCACGCTCATAACCCCAAATCTGCGTTTACTTCTCTGAATATAAAAACAAATGATCACCACTCCTCCAGTTTCTTCCAGTCAGCAAAAAGTGTTAATAAGAATGGAGATACAGATGTTGTCACTATTATGAATGACATCTGTGCTTTTCTTTATTCCTGAGAAAACTTTTTTGTTAAGCAATGAAAAGCACAATTGGTGTCAAACCTTTGAGATTTGCATTGATCATGTGGATTTTGATTAATCAATCACTGATCTTGGTGAACAAGCCTTAAGACACGTGGCATGAATCATGTCCTTTAGACATGTGGTGGAAAGTTACTTCTAGAATGGATGAGCCTCTTCATGAAATGGGAAGTCGGCACCGTTGGGATGGTGTCATGTGATTGGAGACACAGTTCATGAGGTCATTTTAGGCCCTTAGACTTAGGAAGCTTTTTAAATTCAATATGCCCAGTGCCTTTCAGTGTCTGTTGTTCTAGTTATGTTGACTCCTCCTGCACCATCACGTCTGTGGGGAGAGTAATTCTGACGTGTGCCTACTGGACATGTGATGGTCTGGCTTCCATTTTTTTCTAGTTATTTCAACTCCTCCTCCCCCATCGCGTCCACAGGAAAAATAACACATCATACGTCTTTGTTCTCATGTTAAGACAACATGTCCTCTACATTTCTGTAGAATGTGAACTGATGACACACGGTCATTTCAGATTGTTGCACATAATTTCATCGAATTGAGTTGTAAATATCTCAGCACCCTGTGATGAAGTGTTGAACTTTGGTTTCTCTAATCTTGGTTCTCCTGGTTCTTAGAAGAGGCATTTGTCGCACCTGGGCATGTGTTACTAAAATATGTTGTCTTCTCAGGGACACAAATAATTCACACACTGTTGTTGTCTAATTAGTTGATTCCAGCTCAAGCAGGAAGGGAACGTTGACAGAACGTTGGGGGCAAGTTCAGGGAATGATGCCATTGCTCCCTGGGAAGTTAGAAATCCTCTTTTGGAGACTGTCGCCTGGTGATGAATGTCTTTTTCTTCCTCTTACTTCCTCTTCTCTTGTCTTTCTCCCATCTGCTCATTCACATGCGATAAATGTGTGATTGTGATAGAAACGGTCAAGACCTGCGAGGGCCGAGATTCAGACATAGCTTCAGGCACATAGAGTCAGAAACAACTCTGCAAGCTGAAGTAAGAGACAACCAAGAAAATTCAGTTTTGAATCATAGTTATGCTGACTTACTGTTACAGGAATGGGATCCAAACCAGGATCAACATATCATCCGTCCACATTCAGCTGTATTCCAGTTTCCGTAAGGCCCTTTCATCCTCACAACCCGCTGGCTGGGGCCAATTTTCTTTTCATCTCACTTGTAGATTAGTCAAGAAATATCTCAGGTGGCTGTATTATAATATGTTCATTGTGCCGACCTGCTGTGAATGTGTGTCTGTCTGGGCTGTTAGCCACTGGAAACGGCCTCGGGGCTGCTGAACTGTAGCATTGTCAGCTTTCTACGGGGGCCCTTTCCAGGTAAGGTCATTCGTCAGGAGAAAGCTGTGAGTACAGAGAAGAGCTGCTAAATATAGCTAAGCACATGTCGACTGGCATGGCTCACACCTCTCACAAAAAAACAGACGCATTGTTAAAAATTCTCCTCACCTCAGGATGTGCTGGTTCATATCGCTGAGTTGAGCCAACAGAAAGATTTTCTTCGTCAGCTTGCTCCAATATCAGACAAATGTCTTATGCACCTATGAAATCAGGAGCATCCAAGCATGTGTGCTTCACTCTGAGCGTATTCATGCTGTATGTGTAGGAGGCTTCGTGTACGAGTATATGTTATCTATTTCGTCGAGTTATGTATAATTGCAGCTAGGAGGGTGTGTCTTACCTAAGGCAATAAACGCTTTGTCTGATGACAACAGGCTGACAGATCTTGACCTTCAGTCCCGCTCACTCAGGGCGCGGCGCACGGTGATAAACATCCCCCTATTTGTCCATCAGAGAATATCTGGAGGAGGTTATCTGCTCCTGTTAAGAACAGATCACTCAATATACAGCCTTCTTATTAGAAAGCAACATGAATTGTCCTGAATTGGAAAAAAAAACCTAATACCACTCTACTCTAACCTGCCTGTGAATTGGTTTGGACTCTCAATAGGGAAACTATTAAGATTGTAGTTTCATAATGTGAAATAAATATTTCTTTATTTCAGAGGTGTGGAAAATATGCAACTTTATCAACCTTTACAATGAGACTACATTTTGGAGGATTATGTGAAAATAATGGTCGCTAATCTGATGATGCTTAGGGTAATAAACAATGACACAGGATGACAAAGGTTTCCAGAATCTAAACCCTATAGACCTTGAAAATCTAGATCTAAGATTCATAAGCATTCATCCAACGTCAATACTTGTAAAGACATTTCATTCAAATCCCATCAAATGACCACTTTTGACAGTTATAGACAAATCATAAGAAAATGACCAGACTCTTTATTTCATATTTAAATTCAGATAGTGATAACAGGTCTTGAACCTTCCGGACCTTTTAGGGAAAGAAATGGTCTCGTGACCCAGTTTTTCATCTGTGACACTGATGAAAATGTTTCAATTCATCTGGCAGCAGCTAATCACAAGTAGCAGTGCAGAGAAACCGACAAACCTAAACTTGAAAAAAAGAAAATAATGATAATAATATATAATATATATAATATGTGTGTGTATGTATAATAAATATTTCAGTTAAGGGTTTGCATTGAAAATGACTAAATTAAACAAGACAGAGTTCTGCTTGCTGTCAGATCCCGCTGTGTTTTCCCTCTCTGACGTTATGTGCAATCTTAAAAATCCCGTACAAGTAGGAAATTTTATGCCGTACTCGTTTTTGTTCAGATAAAAGAAAACCTCCCGTCATTGATTTCCCGTTACTTTGTGACTAAAATAGTGCAGTGCGCCAAATCCCCTGTGTCTGCTGGAGCAGCTCTGGATAAGCAGGCAGTTGGAGGCAGGCTCTGGGCTGGGAACGGAGTAGAAGGGAGTTTGACAGTGCGTGAGTGTGAGAGAGCCTCCCTTGACAAGTCGGTCCCAGACGAGGACGCCATATAAACAAAGCACGAGCCGGAGGAGGAAGCAAATAGAAAAAGGGAGCCAGACGAGGGCTCGGGAACAAGATGACACAGCATGCTGGGGCTTCCGGTGAGGCTAATGAGTTTGGCCAGGTTCCTGTGGTACACTGCACCTCACATAGCGAAGAAGTGATGCTTCTAGTTATTAGAGCATGGATTGGAAAATGTCCCCATTCCTTCATCTGTTGTTACTAGGAAAGAAATCCAGTAACATGGGGGTGGCTGTAGATGCTGTAGCCCTCCTGCTGTTTACGGTCACTATTGACTTTGGCATTTCATGGTTATGGCATTAGAGCCTATGGTTATACCCATCATGCAGTCTGGAGTGGAATGAGGAAAGATGAAAAGGTGTTAGTAATAATCATATTTACAGATCAATATCCATCTATGCTTCTGTTGTCTGTGCATCGGGCTCAAGTGCCTCCTGCAGTGACCGTGTCATACCTCTCTTTTCTCTCTTTATGATTTCCTGCCCTTCGCTCACCCAATACAGAGGGTCTCTACCAGCTAGGAGGACCACGTTGTGCCCCTCAGAGCAGCATCGAAGGACTGGAAGATACAGAGGTAGGATTTTTATTTTATTTTCCCTCGGGTTTTCTCTTTCTGAATATCAATTTTTCACCTCCACCTCAACCCTTTCTTGCAGAGCAAATGCAAGACTCATGTGCTGCTGCTGGTGGTGCACGGTGGAAACATCTTAGACACGGTGGGGGGAGACCCTGGCGCTAAGGCGGGCGACGTGGCCACCCTGGCCTCGGTGCTGGAGAAGGTGACGAGGGCTCATTTCCAGGCTGCTGCAGAACACGTGGTCATCAAACTGGTGCCGTGTCCGGCTGTGTGCGCCGAAGCCTTCTCGCTGGTGTCCAAGTGAGTGCAGCGGCCTGAGCAGGAAGCCTGACTGGCCTCATTTACGACTATCAAGTGTCGACTTCACGAATAAACGTGGCAGTGGTTGGTAATTTCACGTTGTTGCTGTACTGTGAAATGCATTTCAATAATATTCAAAAACACTGCGCTTTCTCTGACATGATTTAAAAATGTGGAACCTGTTGACCTGATACATAAGGAGACAGACCTGAGCTCAGTCAGAACAGTATGTATCATCTGTTGTGGCAGAATTGCATAATTGTGGATGGCGCTCAGCCATCAGAATGAAGTAACCTGGAAGCTGCGTCATGGCAACCGAAGAAGATAAAAGTGCAGCTGGCGTGACTCAACTTCCAGATTCCTGGCTTTTTACATATCAGGCAACTGTCTAGTAAATGCAAACTAAATCTTGTTTTTTCGTTTATGTCTCTCTATCTTATACAACCCATCCTTTTTGCGGTTGTTTAACCAGTCGTACAGTTTATTAAAAAACAGAGTAGAACAGTCTCTGTTAACGAGCCTTAAAACTAATCTGACGTGCACCGTATAAGTCGGAAGCTTTATCCACCACGTTTTTGTTTGAAAGGTCAGAAAAAGAACAAAAACAAACAAACAAATATTCCCACTGGACTCAATCTATTTATAGAAACTTTTATTTGGCGTGCAGGCATTCATCGTCGCTCGATGAAATGTCAAATGTAAAAAAATGTCATCATGTTTTGTAAATCAAACCGTTTGGATGGACCGAACTAATTAACATAAAAGAGTAAAAGGCTACGCGGTACATTAGTGGTCAAAAAAAAAAACAAACCTGAGCCTGGTACTATGGCGCACCCGCAGGAATGAATGCAGAAGGCAAAGCTTAGCCAAAGGTGCTGAAGGTTAAAAGAAAGTAATGAGGAAATATATTGACCAAAGACCCCAAAACAGATGTGATGTTAATTAGTATGCCGAGAACATTTCTCAGCCCCTGCGAGCTTGTGGCCGTGGGGAAAGCTTATCTGCTAACCTTTTAAAATGCTGTTGTGTTTAATTGTTAGTCCTGGAGGCCTTTCTGCACAAACTGAACGGGTGACATAGTTTCTATTGGCCCAAGCAAGGAATGCGTGCAATGATCTGTTTGTGTAATTAGCAGCAGTTGCTCATCAGAGGTTTCATCTGTGCTATTGCTTTCAGAGAAGAGCTTCATCGTCGGACGTCGGGGTGGTAGGTAATTGATAACCAGCAGTTAGTGGACTTGTTATTATGACCACTACACGGTGAAAACAGGCCTCGGTTCATGCGTTGCTGTCTTGAGTCTTCTTTTGCTGCCTATGCACAGAGCTGCTTAAGCATAACAAATTATTTAATTTCACATTTTGTCTTGCATCCCAGCAGTCAGCATTTTTTTTTTTTTAAACTCTTATCTCCGACAGTGTCGCTCAGCTTCCAATTATGCGCTGAGGACGGTTTTGTGTGAGCTGTCGCTAATCGCGGCGGCTGGGAGAACGCTGCTTCTGGTAGCCAGGTTGAGGTTTTTTGGGTTTGTGACTGACGCGAAGCGAGAGATCTGAGAGCCTGCCCGCTTCGCTTTCGCCGCAGCCAGGCGGAAATGATTAAAAGCAGCAAAATAAAACGGAGCAGAACGTCTCCTGTTTAAGTGGACACACCCATAGCCACGCTCAGCATTTTTGCCTTTATTAAAACCCAGAATAGAGTTCACACATATGAATGAAAGTGTGAAGGAAGAAAGCATCGACCTAGGGTGATAGTGCATTTACGACTTGACTTGTGGTTACTGTAAGAGGCTTGATACAAATGAACCAGCCTGAGGGGACTGTGAGACCATAACACTGCAACACAGAGCTTACTCTGAATGGTAAAGTTTATACTTTATACGAAGGTTGGCTACTGAAAATGACTTCAAATCCAGTTTGAAGTTAACCAAGCTCTAATTCCTACTGGTCAAATTTAAAATATTTTAATTTAATCACATTTCATCCTTACTAAAAAGTGAATGTGCATTTGTGTGTGCTCCAACTCATGCCCAGATTGTTCCAGGTTCCCAGTGCAGTCAGTGGACATTAGTCGCCCACGCGTCAGCAAACGCGACACAGCTCGACGTTTGTAAGTTAGCGGCGTTCGCTCTAATCACTTGTTGCACTTGTGGGTGTGTGGAGCCTCGTTTATTTGCAGGCCAACATAAGCCGGCGAACAGGCAGCTAGACAGGAAGAAATTGCTGCTGTGTGGTTAATTTAGTCTCGTTCTGGGCAACAGCTTGACTGAAAATCGCACCGCAGAGTGAAGGTGGCGAAACCTCTTAGCGCCTCAAATACCAACTTTCACACAAACAAACCACTTTGGACTCAGCACTTGAGGATTCCTTATGTACTGGCGGATGTCCTCGCGATGAATCAACGTTTCTTTTTAGCCGGTGTCGTCCGTGTTCTAGCCTGGCGTGGAAGTCGTGCTGTGTGCTCATTATTAGCTCGGCTGATAATGGCTGTACCTGCCTGTGCTGGCTGGATGTCGGGTGTCAAGACAACAAATACTGCGCAGTCCGTAAACTACATCCCACACACACACAAATAAAAAAAAACAAAACAAAACACTGCTAAATCTGTTATTTAACACCATCACACATCCCATTAACAGCAACAGCAAAAAAATAAACACTTTAACTGTTCTAAACCTCACCTGAGCTGCCGGAGAGAAAAATGTGAACGGAGGAGGAGAAAGTCCACTGGTCTGTGTGGACGGTGAGTGACCTCAGCTCAGGGACATGGAGACTCATTACTGTAACCATTAGTGGCTGGTGACAAGCCGCTACTATTTCTGGACCCTCTCCCTAATTAAGAAAACTCTGCAGAGGGCCGTTTGTGTTAATTGTGCACATTTTGTGCGATGCCGAACTGGCCGTTAGGAAACAGAAGAGCAATTAAGCAGGAACCTCCCGGAGTTCTGAGTTTTCAGTTTGACATTCTCAGACGGCGGAAGGCGATGGGGCAGCGCGATGGGGCAGCGCCTCTCAAGGTTATGGTGTGTGAGATGAGGATGATTCAGAGTTTAATTGGCTCACTCAGGCCTGTCTTCCTGTCGGATCTCTCCGTCGTGGCATAAACATGAAAGTTGGATGAAGATTTCTGTGCATCTGGTAGAAAGTGGCGCTGGCCTTAAGGTGTCACTGAGGGTCTGCCAGTGAGTAATGAATATGGTAATCAGAACCAGTGATAAAAGCCTGCGGCTCACACATGAAAGATAACCTTACAGCCAGCTTATGGCCGTAACAAGGCAGCAATCAGACGCTTTCTGTTATGTAACCAAGTGTTCAAAGATGCACATTACAGTGACGCTGCAGTATGACCTCAGCGCGTTCCCACTGCTTGCATTTACTGACGAGAGACGTTCCAATGGGGTAAATCGTTGCCATTCATGAGCAAATGACTCACATCCTTAAATAACGGGCACGTATTTAAAAAAACCTCCCGAGCTGCATGTTTTTGAATGATCTTCTTTCTCTGCACTGGTTGCGTGTTGTGGGGTTTTTGCTACGTGCTAGATGACATCTTTAAATACGGATGTGAAGAAACGTGCACCTACAGCCAGACTGGAGGGGACCAGCTGCCTTCCAACAGAACATACAGCGCAGTGTGATCCATCAAATATCGTGTGCCCGGCATTTATGGGGAAATTGTAGTTCGGTTTATTAAGATTAATTATAGCTATTACTATTTGGCGGAGCAGACTTTCTAAGCACATGTTTGTACATTCAAAGATGCTAATGACGCTGCTCGGATGAATTAGAATCATTAATTGTGAACGGAGAATATCCTGCAAGCCTGATGGATGGCATACCTTTGAAATGCCATTCTGCCTTTAAGTGGAAACATCGTCTGCTCCGTGGTAATGCAAACAAGTGTTCGCATAATCAACTCATTACGCAACGCAAATAATGAGTCTCACCTGACATTTGTTGAGCGTTGCAGCAGGTGTTGAACCTCTGTTCCCGTCTTCTGACTTGTGAACCCCGCTCGGATCAGAGCTGTGATCGGAATAATAAGTCAGCCTTTCTTTCTTTTTCTTTTTTTTTTGGTTTATTGTTAATAAGTGTGGGGTTTCTGGGGACTGTGTGTCAGCAGCAGCTGTTAACAAGGTCCTAATAAGATCAAGTCTGGACAACAATAAAGGCTTCTTCAAACCTCCAGTAGTATTTAGAGGAGCTGCTGGGATTTTATCGTTTCAGTTCCAAAAGTCAATACACCTAAACAAATTACCGTGGTTTAAATTATGAGAAGCCTGGAACCACATATCGCCTTCTGTGTGCTTGAACGTCCTGAGCTGAGTATCTCACATAGCTCCAGTAGAAGCTGACTTCATGCAAATAACTGCACCACAGGTCCACAGAAAATTACAATTTACATATTACTGACACATTTAAACTGTTCTGTGAGCTGTTTTTCTATATGTGTATATATAGAAACACATAGTCACTCATCTTAGTAGTATTAGTAGATATTTTAAGAGGAGGTACTATGTAATCAAACAGAATTAGGATAAATACTGCAACAGTCCATCCGTCCTTCCTCCTGCCTGTTCAAAGGGACTTTTCAGCTGTGGCTGACGAGATCGCACCGTCGCTGGTTTGTCGCACATTATTTTTCACACCCGCGTTGACATTTTCCCGACTGACCTGACCCCAGCTGGGATAAGAGGCGCAGCGGGGGGGGGGGGGGGGGGGTCAGCAGCAATCAAGTGCACAGTGCAACATCTGTTTCAACTATCACTTATGTTACTTCTCAGAGCAGGTCAAAAGTACAAACCACAGTCATGTCTGATGTGGGCAAACACAAAAACCCCGTTGTGGATACAAAGCCTGCTACTTGGACTTTTCTTTTACAGTAAGCACTTTTCTATTTACACTTCGGCTGATGTAAATGATTGTCCGTTGTCTCGATCAATCCCTGTTTGCTCTGACGCGTGAGAGATTGTGGAACGTGCTTTATCTACTCTAGATGTCAGACACTGAATGATGAACACTGTGTCGTTGAGAGCACGACAACTAACATCTGTTGCCTTCCTTTGTCCCAATAGGCTTCCAAAAGCATTAGATGATGCAGTTTAGAATTGTTACATAAATTGTTCTTGGCTGCTCTAAACACATTGTGGCGCATAATCACTGTTAGAAACCAAGGCGTGATAATGAAACTGGATTGGTATGAAGTTTAGTCTGCATAATTAAAAAAAAAAATGTCATGAGCAATCTGAACAGACATGAAGCTAGTTTAGTCAATCGGGGAAATGGCTTAATGCCACTAATAAACAGCAGAACATTCACAGTCAGCGAAAGGACATTAAGCTACTCTGGCCCCAATCTGACTACATGTACTTTTTTCATATGGGGCATCACAGCCATGGCAGCACAACGTTTACTCTAATTAAACAAAGTCTTTAAACCCCCCTGAGATGCAAAACTCCCACTTGGTGTTTCCAGACTCGCGTATAAACCCATCTACCTTTTAGACACATTGCTGACTTAATGTTTGAAGATAGACATTCATTTAAACGCGTGTGTGGTCCAGAAGACGACCATTTAAGAGGCAGGAGTGCACTTAAAAAAAAAAAAAACATCATTAGGGAGAAAGACAGTTAGTAATAATACATAGCGAAAGACTTATTTGACACATCTTGTAGTCAAATACCCCACCCCCGGCATAACCTGGCTTCAAATCAGATAGCGAGCATTATGAGCATGTTGGATGAGACATTAATAGATGTTCAATAGTCAAAGGGAAGCATATCACAAAGGAACATTATGAATTCTCTCTATCCTTCATCTCTTTTTACAAAACTGCGTAAATAAAACCGGTGCCATGAAAACACCAGCGACGGATGTTGAAAGAGGACTGATGGGAGACTGTTGTATCTCCAGCGTTCCTCTTACATCTGCTCTATCTATCCGTCACTCTTCCCTTCCTCCCTACCATCGCGCTCTTCTAGTCTGAACCCGTACAGCTATGACGAGAGCTGCGTGTCCAGCAGCGTGGACCACCTGCCGCTGGCTGCCCTCCCCCTCCTGGCCATCGTCTCGCCGCGGTACCAGGACGCCGTGGCGACCGTGATCGCCCGAGCCAACCAGGTCTACCACAGCTTCCTTCAGTCTGAGGACGGCCAGGGATTCGCCGGTCAGGTCAGCTGCGAGGTTTTGATGGCGCGAGATTATTGTAAGAGCTACTCATCAATAGCATTTTGATTAGCCATCATTATATCCCAGGGCATCGGTTAATAGAACAGCAAAGGATACTTTTTAAATGAGAGCTTTGATTTTATTCTAGCTGTATTGCCTGCAGTTTTATTAGCTTGGTGAAAATGATCTGATTTCCGCTCTCCAGATTGGTGTACATCATGCAAGTTTTTTTTATCACTGCTTTGTGATAATGAAGATTGATTGGCACTTACAATATGCACTTTAGGTTTAGGCTAGAGGATGCATGAGAGTAATAATCAATTCGCCCAACCCAACCTTTCCCTGCTCCCCTGCACACCAGCAGGCAGAGCCTTGCTCCGAAGGTACGGTAGATATCAATAAATAATTTTTTGTTTGTTGTGTTCATACAGTATTCCAGCTGTTTGAACTGCCCTAAAATCACAATGTAACCTTGTAAACGCCTCCTAAAGCGTTTGGGGTTACTTAGAAATGCGTATGTTGTTGTTTTTTTTTTGAAGACTAGCCGATTCGATCCACAACGATGTGTGAACATTATTGCGCAGAGGCCCTTGTTCCGCTGATGCACATTGTTGAGGGGGGCCCCCGTATGCGGAGAGCGTCTAAATCCTTGATTTTTCCGAGCAGGTATGCCTGATGGGCGACTGCGTGGGAGGCGTGCTGTGCTTTGACGCTTTGTGCTTCAGCAACCACCAGAGGCCCGGCAGCCCTAACAACAGCAGCAGGAACAACAGCACAGAGAGCCTGAAGGTAAGCGCTCAGTGCGGATCACACGACGATGATCGCGGGCGGTTTGGGATTCAATAAATGCACAGTTAAAGTCATACCGGTTAATTGGATGTGAGTGTGGATCATCATTAGTTTTCAGTGAATGACCTGGTGCGTTTTAAAAATAATGTTCTGTGCAGGACATCAAGGGATTTCTGTGGTGTCTGTAGTACAAGTGCTCCATTAAATCTCCCTATGATGCAGCTTGTTATTTTATTTTCTGCCCTTGTCCCCTGGTAGTTGCACAATCTTCCGCCTGTTACTACCCCTCTCTCTTCTTCTCCCCTTTTGCTATTCACATCTAAGAGATTCGCTCTTTCCCAGGCACAGTCATTCCTCTCGCATTTAACTGCACACCTGGGAAAACGCATCAACTCCCATCTGGTTACTGTATGTGCCAGTTCCTGGCGCCGCAGCTGCTTGTGAGTGGATGAGGCTTCCGTGTACTTGTGTGGTTGCACATTCTTCCTCCCTGCTTTTCAGGACAGCTCAGGTCTGCTGGGAGAATCCAGCCCCGGTCTGAGCTCCAGCAAGAGGCTGAGTAAGAGTAACATTGACATCTCCGCCCCCAACGAGGGCCACGGTCCGGGCGGCCCGTCGCTCAGCCGTAAGCAGAGCGACTCGTACGATGGAGACACCTCGTCCACTGGCCAGCACAGCTTTTTTTCCAGGTGAGGCTTATACTGTAATACTGAGACTTTTCATCTACATTCTTTGACTTGTATATGGGCATGGTGAGAAATATTAAGTAAATGACTAAATGAAATATTTCATTTTTTGTATATTTTATTAACTGACTTCATCCCTGTCTGCAACATTATCTCATCACAAAGAAACAACACTAATGTTTCAAAAGAGCAAGTGGGATACCTGTGGATATTTTTCATTTTCTATCCCCTCTGTTCCTCATTTCGCGAGGGCTCGACTTTAAAAGTAAAGTCTACTCTCAATGTAGAGCTATGATATTTCTATGTAGAAATGACTAAATATCCATGAAATGCACCAAATGCACTATTTTGACAGCGAGACGGCACCAACACCATTTTATTTGTGCAGGATACATTCTCAGACTGACACAAACTGACCTTTCCACTACACCAGGGAGTTTGCTGTGATAACTGAATAAAACGTTGTCAAATGTTTACATACCAAGAGGTCTGAGGCATGTGTAAGAGGGCTAAGAATGAATTACTGGTGAGAGGACGCCTTGTTCCCTGAACCCCCGCGTTTTACATGCGGCTTTCCTGTAGCATTAGATAAGTGCTAAAAACACGAATGAGCAACCGATCCATCTGCAAACAAATCGTACTCACCCAAGCTTTACTGTATATTTATACTGAAGCAAAACAACAGTATTTTAAAATGCATTCAAAGGCAACGCACAAGCTGCTTCTGTTTGTTTTTAAGCATGGTCTGACCCTGCGTGACGCACACACACGCAGACATACACACAAACATTTCCAGGGGGTAAAGTCTGCCATTTCAATCCGACTGCATCCTACTCATAAAAATGGTTGGTGCACAAAGAGGGAGGGTTGAAAATAAGTTGTAAATGTCCAGCCACATATTGATGTCATATAAAACCACTGGTGGCAAAGAAAACACTGCATATTCTTATTTTTAATAGCTTTTGAATTTTTAGAATTGTGGCTGTTAAATTGGCAACTCTGAACTGCCCAAAGATTTGTTGATCACTGATGGATGTGTTCTGGGTTTACGCGACGACCCAGATGGTGCACGTCGCCTCTTACCCTGTCTCGCCCCTGCTCGTCATCAATATTTGCAGCTTGGCTGCCCTGCTTGTCTACCTGGCTCTGCTGAGCTATAAATAGTCTGACTGAGCCTGTGCCAGCCAGCGTGTGTGGGAAACCCAGTGTCTGACTGGTAATTGTGCGAGACAACGTGTGCAAATAGCCATAACACAGTAAACAGTTTGCCCATTAAACTGTAAGTTTGGTGGCTTACATATTTTCAAACAGACAAAGTTGAAACTAACTCATATCTTAAATCATGTAAACATAATTAACATATAGAAGTCTATTGAGTGTGATATCTAAAAAATACAAGAGACTCCAAATGCTTAAGATCAATCAGCACTAGACTCCTGCTGCTGAACAAGAAACCGTTTTGGGGCATGTCATATGTTTATATGATAATCATATTGTCATAAAAACATGTCAACCATTGTTAAAGAACAGCAAAAACATGTAACATTTGTCACGTTTTAGCAACAAAAGGGGAATCTAGCCAGGCAGAAAATATACGGGAACAGCACTCCTCCAGTTTCTGGAGGTTGACACAAATTCTGTTATGTGCCTGAGCATAAAAAGTACACTTTTCTCAGAGCTTGTATCGGTGCTGAAATAAATGTTAACATCTCAAGATGGAACAGCGAGAATGTTTACACACGCATGTGCGCGTGCGTATGAACAATACAGACGTCACTACTTTCCTCAATGTAGAAGAGCCAGACAGGCTCGGGCTGAGTCATGAAAGCTGGATGCTGACAATGACCCCAGAATGGTAAACCAAACCAGCGCAGTGACTTATAAGATAAGATAAGATAATACTTTATTTGTCCCGCAGAGGGGAAATTCTGGTGACCCAGCAGCAGCAAAGAACAGTTGGAAAATAAGAAAATACAAAAAGTTCCAATAGTTACAAAAAAAAAAGAGTAAAATATGTTACACATTATATACAAAAAAGAAAATGTACATATCTAAAACATAAACATAAAAAGTGCAAAGTGCCAAGTGAAAAAAAAACATACATGCAACATGGACACCGCACGGCACACATCACACTATGAAAGCATGCGTTACAGTCATGTTGATGTGTTGTAGAGTCTTATTGCCGTGGGTATGAAGGCGCTTATCGGTATAAAGGCAAAACATCTGGATCCAGCATACTTACTGTACGACTGGATTCATTTATGGATCCATACAGACGTGGGTGGTAGTTCAATTGATAATAATCAGTCAACATTAAAATAGAGAGCTAATTACAAATGTTTTTTTTTTTTTTTCAATGTCTGCTCCCCAGTTTGATGAAAGAAAGCGGGGAGGTGCGCGGCGGCAGTAGCACCAGCCTGGTGTTGAACCCGGGCCGATTCGACTTTGAGGTGTCAGACTGCTTCCTGCTGGGTTGTCCACTGGGCCTCGTCCTGGCCATGCGACGCACCGTGCTGCCTGCCATTCAGGGTAAGAATTACACGTACGTAAAACAAATCCAAGAACTTAGGATGGACACACTTGTGTCCACGTGTTCCAACAAATATTTGCGCGTGTGTGTACGCATCTGATTAATTTCCCACCACGTCCCTTTTTTTGTTGTTTTGCTGTTGTTAAAACTGCACTAAATCGGATGAATATGCTACAATTTAAAGTAAGTAATTATAGAAGGATTACAGCAGTGTAATGATGTTCACCCACATTTTACCTTTGCTGTTTTCCTTAGTATAGTTAACTCTAAAAATAGTCCCTTGAAGGCAATCGCAGCTCAGATTAGGCTTCCCATCTTATAAATGAGCCCAGAATTTTTGTAGCCCACGATATACTGGTGAATACTCTCCGTCCTTCTGCCTTTTGCTAATTTCTGTTTGCTCGTTGTGTTTTCTAAACCTCAGTTTGCCAACTCCATCCAGCCTGCTCTCAAATTTTCAACCTCTTCTATCCTTCGGACCCTTCCGCATCCAGGCTGGAGCCGCTGCTGCAGCCTCTCTTTCACAAACTGCCACCGTTTGCTGTTCCGCGATACCAGCGTTACCCTCTTGGAGACGGACGCACAGTGCTCATAGGTAAGACGGGGATTTGACCCTCAAAAAATCAATTTACCGGTACAGTGTGGGGCACATGCAACAGCAGCTTCTGCTGAATATTTCATTGGTTCATCTGTTTTGTCGCGTATTCATAACCTTTTGGGGTTTGCATTTGCAAGCTGGTGTGAAACCTCTGACGAATGCTGTTAGTCGAGATTCTTGGCATTGAGTAATATTCACATATAGTGAGCTCGTGCAGGCTGCACATCCTCAAACCAGGTGACGTTGAGCTAAATCCTGCTTCCAAAAGCCAAAGTCGTTAAAGTAATCACACTACATCTTCCTGCAGTGCAGTACCTTTAGCTTGCCACAGCTTTCTCTGAGGATGAGGCACCGTATGTGAGCTATTAGTCTGCTAGATGTGGCACAGTGCTGCTGTAATCCCCCTGGAGGGCTGGCCGTAGACACTGAGTTCTTAATGAGCTGCTGATATATTTGAAGCATGTTTTAGCCCACTTTTGGGACACAGAGGCTCACTCTAAACAGCAGTTATGACGCATTGTCTGGATCCCCTGCCTCTCTATCCACCTACCTCGCTGACAGAAAGTAGGACAAGGACTGATCATTTGTGTTAACAGCCTGCAAGCATGAGCCCAGAAATGGCTCTGTAGTTCACATGCAGTCTTTAGGGGGCTGTGTAACTCAAGGCAGATATGTCCACTATGCTGCTCTCATGGTCTGGAACATTTCAGTTCAGCATTCAGTTATCTTTTATCTGCAGAACAACAGAGTCTTTAAGAAACTAAGAACAGAAGCAGCACACAAAGCAGCAATATTAGCTCTTCATACAATACTTATGCCAAATATATGCCACATAACAGTAAGATGCAAGAGTGAGTATGAGGACATGGTCACAATGATTATAAATACAAAATAAATGAGTGATGCAGCCTGTACCAGAAGAAACACTGGGCCTCATTCATTAAATGCTCGTAAATCTGTCCCCATGAAAGGTCATAATAAAACAATATGTCAGATTAATGACCTATGTGTTCATACTGTACTTTTGTCCCATATTTATTACAGCCGTTTTATCAAAGTGACGTGGTTTCCGAGTAAACATCTTGGTTTACACAGTACATCAGACGAAGTCAGCGTCTTTATTGCTGCTGGCCTGTTTGAATTAAGCACATTTATTATACATAATGGAAATTGAGTAGAAAACACAAGTAATCTTAAATATGTCATACAAATCTGTACTCAAATGCAAGCATTTGTTTATTAAAATACCACAAGGAGTAAAGTAGTAAAAGTATTAAAACAGAAGCTCTGAATTAATTTACAAAAGTGAAAGTCCTCAATGTGGAATTTGATGCTTAAATCATAACATAAATCTATAATAGTGGGTGCGATAGTAAATAAATACATCAATGCGTGTGCAGTTTATTTTTCCAGTTGGTTTACAAAGGGTGCCCAGCATTAAACCTTATATTTTATGTGTGTTCAAGCCGTGTCCAGTCTCAAAGTAGGATACTTGACACCTCTTAGCCTCAGTAGTACTGAGAAAAGGAGATGGAGTGTGCAGTAATAGCAGACACATCAAGCATAAAGCTTGCAGCTATACCAGGTTGTAATTACTGGTCTGCACATATGTTCAATAGATCGGGCCGTGACAAAAAACATGGAGGCCGACGCGCAAACGCCGACTTACACAAATGCATCAGCGAAACGGTGGCACGCGTCGCCCCATTTCCTGCTCTGTAATATGGTAATTAGTTTTTCTGAAGGCAGGGACAGCCAATCAAATCATGCTCCTGCGTGGATGACTTTGACATCAACACCCATCATTAGTGGAGCTTTTATTATGACGAATGCTGCTAATATAGAGACAACGAGGCCTCCTCCTATTGATTTCTAGCAGTGGCCCAGTGCAAAATATGATCATTCAAGCAAATGTACAGCCCATGGAATTAGAATCGAGTTCTGATCTCATGGCTGCCAGTGTTTCAGTGTAAAGATGGTGGTTATTAATTTAAAAATTAGCTAATTGGGTGCTAGTGTGCATCCAGTGTGTGTAGAGAGGACTGGATGGGAGGTTGCTGAGTTGAAAGGCTTTTTGTTGCAAGGATGTTTCAAGGCCACTGTGCAATCATGTCTCTCACCTTGTGAATTCACGGCTCTTCCTTCTATTTCTCCCCCGTCATCGTCCGTTTGGTGCTTAAATCATATTCCTACTGTCTGGATGCTGCTCCTCTAATGGGAAATGTTACCTTTTTGAATTGTCTACATCTTTTCTTATTTTTTATTTTACCCCGCGTATGTTACCTGCCGCTTTCTCTTCATCTACAGCGGATGCAGTGAAGTCCCGTCTGTCCTGCCAGCCCAGTTTTTGTTTAAGGCTGCTCTCCTTTGCTTCGTTGATCTTTTTGAAAATGTATGTGTTTGGGTATTTTATCGCTGTCTATCTGCTCATTGTGCTGCGTGAAAGCAAAGGCGGAACCACGCCAGTGTTCCAGAGGGCGAAAAAAAACAGGGCTCAATAATGATAACCGATCACAGTATGCATGTCTGTATTTGTGTATGGGTACATTCATGTCGGTGCACATGTGCAATTTCTGAAAAACCTCTGAAAAGTTATAATTTCACAAGTTTTGTTTAGACTCTGCAGTTCAGAGATCAGAGATTTGTCTCGCTCAGTCGTCATGATAGTAAGTCAAAGCTCAATCAGACCAGATTCTGTGAAATGCCAGGGAGAGAGGGTAACGCGCCACCTCTGTTCTGTTGTGTGAGTCAGTCTTTACTGTAAGTGTTGTTTCTGAAGTCCTGCCTCATCTTGTCCCAGATTTTACACAGACGATGAACACGTAAAAGATTCATAGATTTAGCCACTTAGCCACTACAATATACTGTAGCTACAAGAGTTTGCACAAGACGCTCATTTAATAAATATGCATCACAATGATCAAGGGCATGGGCAAAGTTCTACAACCATAGTAACAGTCTGTCTCTAGGTTTTTATTTTTTATCTTAAAGAAGCTAAGAAATATTTTTCAGTAATGTAAAAGTTAAAGCTGCAGTACAATCATAAAATCCTCTCAAAAGCCTCAATTTTCTGTTTTCAGTAGTTAACAAGTCCTCCAACTGCATAGACTGGAATATTTCTAATTATCCTGATAAAAATCAGATTTTAAAACAAATCCATTGCACAGAAAGCCTCTGACTGTAGCGTTAACGACACGCACACGGCACGTACCTCATTTTGGCAACTTCATCTTCAGTTAAATCCAGGCCCTGGTTATTCTTTTCCCCAACTGTGCGGAATTTATTAGGCGCCGCAGATTTACCCTCACGTCTGAGAGAGCGGCTGTTAATCTGTATTCCGCTGCCGACTCTGATCTTCGCATGCAAAACACCCAACATGTGGCTGCATCTGATGGTCTATTTATAGCCGCGCCGGCGTTAAGCGGAGAATGGGCTAATACTGTGGATACCTGGTCGCCTCATGAAGCAAAACCCACTGTTTTGGGTGTGAACACACAAAATCATGTCCTACAAAACTCTGAGAATAAGGGAATATGCTCTTTTATGAGCGGCAGCAACCCATAAAACAACGTGTTCAGGTTGGTGACAAATCTATAGATCACATCCTTCTCAGCAAAACGACTAACTGCTTTAGATAGTAGGTCACGTCTGAAGTAAACATTTTATCTGTAGTGCTGCTGTAGTTTAGAGGCTCATTCAGACCTGAGTCACGCCATATCCAGTGCCATAATAGACCTGACATGCAAGGCTTAGGTAAGAGCATAATAGTGTAAGTACTCTCCAGAGGATGAACGGGAAAAAAAAAAAACATTTCGAGTCTGGTAATAGAGGTAAGGGAGGTAAAACTGTGAGGAAGTGTTCCCAGGACTTAGACGCCGTGTTGTTTAGTGTTACTCAGTTGTGTTAAGCAGGAGCTATATTACATTCAACAATTATCTCTTTTAGTCGCTAGGACGATAGGACTGAACACAAACATGCTTGGCTACATCTTGCAGAACAACTGTGTGGTGATGACCCAACTCATAAATGATTCTAATTTTCAGCTGAAACGAGACCGAGATGCTTTTTTTTTTGGGACTTTCAAAGCCAGTGCAATTGAATACAGCAGCGTAAAGAGCCGAAGCAGCCTCTGTTATTGAACTCGTACCAAGTGCTTAGTGTTTGGTTTTCATTAATAGAGCAAAAGAAGTCGATACACAGCAAAAAGGCTGCGAAATCGTATTAAACCAGATGACCGCTTCGATTTAAAGGCTGAGACTAGTCAGTTGTTGTGTTATTGAAGAAGTCCCCCTTCCATCCCTTTCCTTTCCTCTTCTTCTCCTGCCTCCTTAGCGGAAAGCATCCAAAGCCATCCCAACGTGTTTTTGGAAAGCGAGCAAGCTCTCAAAAGTCCAGCTTCACAGCAGCCCACCGAGACCCAGACCGATGGAGGAGGAAAAGACGAGAGAGGTCGCAGAGCCAGCGTGACCAGTGCGGAAAGTGAAACGTCCATTTGCTCCTTGGGCCAGCTGGGCAACACCATCACCAACAGTGAGTGGGAGGGGAGGAAAGTTGCCCAACGGCTGTCTTCTCTTCTATGTTCGCATGGACAGATTATACACTATGACCGCATGCCGTGTGTGTGTGTGTGTTTTAGTTTCTAGTACGTGGTGGGGCTCCAAGAGGCTGGACTACGCCCTGTACTGCCCGGATGTGCTGACTGCCTTCCCAACGATTGCGCTGCCTCACCTGTTCCATGCCTCCTACTGGGAGTCCACTGACGTAGCAGCCTTTGTTCTACGACAGGTACAGCAGTAGAAAGTGACAGCTTTACTGGTTCCAGCACCGCGTCCGACACTTCGCTATTAACATGTATCTGCTTTGGGTGATTTCATTTACTACTCGATGCAAATGATAAATGTACTGTAAACACAAACACAAGGTAAAGTGTCAGTGTTACCTGTTACTTTATTCAATATCTTCATTATATTATTTTTAGTATATTAAAATGTTTTAGTGATTTATTTACACAACAAACAAAACCAGCAACTCTAAAGTTGTGGGACAAAGAAAGTGGAGAGACTGGACAAAAGCATTCAGATGCCATTCAAATCACCAATTCTGTAAATATTTACTGGCCATGAAGGAAAAAGAGCTGAGCAACAAATGCCATAGTTCTTGCACAAGGTACAGTACGTGCTTAAAATGAGACGTGAAAAAAATAAATGCTAGGCAAAATTTTAAGCTTGGAAAAGTAAATAAATAAACTAAAGCAACTTAAATGTTGAATCATCCCATGTTTGATTATCTGACACAAATCAGTCCTTGTCTTGATGGTAAGACTTCTCACAAGGCATTTCACATTTGTCTCTTTTGTCATTTCCATGGGCCCAGCGCTGATGCTTGGAGAACAGCTGCTTGCATTTACTGTAATATTGTCGCTTTGCTTCACAAACAACACAAAAGATGCTCCTCTGCTATTCAGACGTTCTGCCTGTGCACACAACACCCTGAATGTGTTAGAATCCCAGGTCTGGCAGCAAGCTGGCAATGCTATCAGCAGGCATGATTGTGGACAGACATTTACAAAACAAAAGGCACAACAACATACTCAGTCGTACCTTGCAGCTCGTCCTTGTACCTGTGTTCATGACCTAAGAACAGGTTGTTCACTATTCCTCTATTAACTAGGAGGAACATTACAGTAAATAAAATAGTTGTAATACAAATTAAAATGTTTCATCTTTGTCAGACAATTGTTATCTATGCATTGTGAACATAAGTTCATTCCTGTGTGTTTCCATTTTTACACCACACTGACAACATGCAGCAGATTTGGAAAAGTAAAAACTAGAAAACAAATTTCCCGCACTATGATTAGATCATAATCAGATCAGACAAATCAAATAATCAGATCAGATTCCACTTTGTCATTTTAAGATGTTTGGCCACAATCTGTTGCTGAAACGTGACGGCTTTAATTACATGTGAGATTATATTGCAGGATATGAAAACCAAACATCCAAACATGTAGGGGAATGCACCGTGGATTACGCCACAGGAGAATATCAGTCACTAAATCTTGTGGGACCGTGTTGAGTATTAATTTCACTCCTCAGAGCTCAATGTCATTAAACGTGTATGGTTTTATAACTGGAATTTTAACAAATCTAGCCTGTTGAGCTTTTATACATTGCAGTATTTGAAAGTACATGACCATAACTTTTAAAGTCAAAAATGAAATGTGTGCTCCCAACATTTATGGGTGCTTAGGCTTGTGAAGGTCTGCTTGTGTGTTTTCAGCTTAGTTCTCTAGTTGTTGCCATATTTCTGTTGTTTTCCTTAAGTCATAAAGACCCAGAAGATCAGTTTAGACTTAACGTGGTACATGGGCATATATTTCTGGAACTGGATGGGAATTAATACTATATCACGTTATTTAACAGTGATGAATGAAACAGTGCAATTCCTCTCCCCTGCCGCTGTCTGCTCCTTCCTTTCCTCATTGCGAGCAAACGTGAGCAGAATAAGGAGACAACGGCAGAAGATCACAAGAGCTAGAGATGCTGCCAGAAAGCTAATAAACCTGAAGATCATTATTACGGTTCAGTGGTTTCAATCTCTACTGGATGCAGCATCACGTTAAGACGCTGTTAAGGGAGTTAAGTGATGCGCAGACTGGTAATTTGCTAAGATCAAACTTTCTCAGTCCGATTTAATAATTACGAGAATGTGTTCAACTTCAGAACCGTTAAGTGTCTTGAGGTCCACAGCCACGTAGTATTTGAGCCAGGAGAAATGTGCTTGGCTCTTTCAAGTAGCGAGTAGTAATTTTCTTCAAACACTATTTTTACCCCTAATCTCTGTCGCTGCTTTTTCTCGTCACAGGTGCTTTTCATTTCAGTGATGAGTTTTAATCCCCGGACCTTAAATGCTGATCTCATTTCAGCATAAGTCTTATCTTACATATGGATGTGTTCATCGACAGCTCATGCGATGTGACTGTTTGAAGACCCAGGAAGCGGACAATCTGGACTCGGCTCCATTCTCCCCTTCCAGCCCACGAGAAAAGTGGCTCAGGAGGAGGACGCACGTTAAACTGAGGGTAACGAATCACCTACCGGCTTTATTTTGTGTAAACGTAGTTTTCTTTTAGGTCTCACATTTCATTTTAGACGATTGTTGGGTATTTAAACCATATGTGAACACACACACACACACTGCTAAGGTTAGAGAGAGAGAGAATACTTTCTGCCACATTTTCACCTTGGAGCAGTGAAGCAGGCAGAGGCACAATTACTGGATGTTTCATGAACAGTCAATGTCAAATCTCTAAAGCTCCTTTCATCTGCTACTTTTTAAAGGCAAGGATTTAGTGTCTGCTTGCTTTTCATGAGCCTATAAATAGAACTGTACCATGGAAACCTATCGGTATTGAAGGCTGTGAGGGGTTTTTTAGTGTGATTTTGTTCATGGCTGTGTCATTTTGTTTAGTAATGCGTTTCTGATGTGCGTGCTTAAAGAAAAGCAGCTCTGACAAGTTGCTGCATCCTGAATATGAATCAGCGCGTGGTAGTTTAGAGCTAATACTATTGGCTCCAATTCTGGTCTCGGTAAGAGATTTTGGTTTGAGCTGGAGGGAGATGAATATTGTAGCTTTTTTTTTTTTTTTTCTGTACACACTGCTCTTTTTGAAGATGGGAGCCTGCGTCTCCAGGTTATTTCTTTCACTAAATCACTTGTTGATACCAAGGCACCTATTGCTACATATGAATGAACAGAGACTTTTAGTGCACATGGCAAATCTAATCTAAGTAGACATCCAAACACAGCTTTGGGCCGTCTCATGCCCCTCGGATGCTGGGATGTGTACTGTGCCTCTGGAGTCTGTGTTTGGGCAATTCAGCCTTATAATAATCTTTAATTCTTCTTTGCTTTGAAGCCTGAAACTCACAGAAATCATCAGGCTTCTGTGTTAATGTTCTGCTAGGTTGTTACCACAGCTGCCTTTAGTTCTTGCTTTTTCTCCGGTTATGCTGTCGTCAGCACATAAATTGACCAGAATATTCTGAAAATGATAATATGACATGAATTACCAAAATACCAGATAATCATTATCTTTTAGGAGGAATAAATGCCCAAATTGTACTATAACCTCCTCAATGCTTCACAAGTAAGATGGTGTAGCTCGCTGATCTGTACCCAGTTTGACTGAATACTGTATTTATATCATCTTACTTCGCAGCTGTTTTCCCCCTCTTGAAGTTTCTTGGAGAATGTACAGTGTAAAGAACAGTTATGTGGTCACACAAAACCAAAATCATGAAAACTGGGCTCAAATATTTGTGGACCTGACTGAATGTTTGTTATTCTGTGTGTTTGCTACCGAGGGATCAGTAAGTAGGCCCCAGCGCTGGCAAGCAATTACCCGGCGGCAAAGCAAATACCGGACAACAGCTGGAAATGTTCAACTTGATTTTTGGATGTCACATCCTTTAAAATAGTTGTCATTGGGCTGTGGTGGCCAAACATGAAAACAAAAGATACAAAAGATCTCAATCAAGAGTTAACATTTTTCTCTTTAGCGTCCTACGTTGAATCTGAATAATTAAAGGACATTTCCATTGTTGTGTGGCCTTGTAAACCTCAGGTCATTCGTCTGAGGGGTTTATATAAATATAGATTGTTATAGCATGTAGCTCGTCTTTGTTATCCCACACCTGACTCCTGGTTTTGGCGGGTTATATCTTGCTCTTGCTTTCAACTGTGTTCAGTTGAAGACAGACGTCTCTCTCGCTCTCTTGGTCCAGTGTCTATCGCTTAATTGCAGTTTAAAGATGATACATTTTAGATGTGACTGTAAATCCTGAAAAAAGATTAACTGAACCCTGTCTTTGTTTTGAATTTCTGACTTGAGGACTGTTTTTTCTGTTTAACAGCTGAGGGGTGGGGTTCACAGAGTGATGTTGGCGTGTGCCCTGTGATGGACAGTATGTTCAAATTGTACCCTACCTCTCACCCAGTGACATCTAGGATTAGCCCCCACACTCCTTTACAGGAAACGCAGTTAAGATATGGATGAATGGATGGACTCTGGTGACACATGTTTGGAGCCCAGGTTGAGGGGCCTCTGTCTAGACATGAGACCAACCTCCATCATATCATTTTAAAAATTCAAAAAGATAAATCGCTTTCTCTCCCTTATAATCCTAACTCACAACCTCCCTGTATAGAGAACTGGAGCTGAAGATATCTCTGTTAGGTATTTTTGACCATGTGCTCCGCTGAACTCCAACGATTTTCATTACCCTCCCAACATTCCAGAGTTTGGTACAATATCGCGTGTCTGGACGTGATGGGTCGTGGGGGTACAATGTTTGTGGGGAACGACAGAGTGGAAGCCACATCCTAAAATATTAGAGAATCTCTTGAGAAGGATCGAGAGCGATCGTCACCATTGAAGCAGACGAGCCCTCGAATGAGAAAGCCTATGATGACAAACTATCACTTATGATCTTTTTGAGTCACTGGATGATGTGATGGATATACAGTATCAAAGAGAGGAACAAAGAAAGAAGCTCTCTGTGCTGCCCCAGCCAAAGTTTTGCTCTGCCTATTCTTTCAAGACTCATTGCTGAAATCTTCTTTTTTCATTGCCCGCCAGCAGGCAACCTGCCTAACCCATACAACTGGGACGAACTCGTACTCGATCACGCTGAGAGAATGAGACAGCTGAATTCGTCTTAATTTCTGCTTGTACTGTGGTGGTGTCAGCTGGCCGTTAAAAGCGCTCATCTATCTTTTGCCTCGCTTGATGTTCAGGACAAGCTTTCATATGTTTAGTGGTAACCAAGACTGCTTTTTGTTTCACATCATTCTGTCTCTTCAACAAGAGACATACTAATGCCCGCATTAAGGCCCATGCAGGCAAGACTTCTTTGCTACTGTACCACATCTCAGATTTTTAATAATCCCAAGAAGATCCTGTAGTTCACTGACCTGTTCAAGTTCTGGAATATCTTGATTTGTGTCCATAAAAATATATCAGACCCCTTGAATGTTGATCAGACCATCATCATTTCTCTTAGGGACTGGTTTATTTTATGTATGTTAAAGGATATCAAGCTAGATACGGTGGCTTTAGTAACTCAGTGGAGTACAGCAGTTAATAATGTGCTATTTCACACAGAGGCTGAGTATAATATGTATTATGTTGCAAAGTGTTTTGATGTAATGCGTCTTCTTGTCATTAATAGAATGTCACAGCCAACCATAGGGTAAACGACGTCATTGCCACTGAGGATGGACTCCAGACTCTGGTCGGTCGCTTCATGTACGGACCCTTGGACATGGTCACGCTGACGGGAGAAAAGGTCAAAAACAGCAGTTTCTCACTTCCTGCTCGAATATGTTTGTAAAAGACATGCGGTGAATCTCTGCCCGCTGAACCTCACCCCTCTTAGGTGGACATCCTGTTGATGACTCAACCTCAGTCTGGCCGTTGGGTGCACTTTGACACAGAGGTAACCAACAGCAGCGGCAGAGTCACGTACACCATACCCAAGAGCAAGAAACTTGGACTGGGAGTCTATCCGATTAAAATGGTAGTCAAGTAAGCATCCATGCAGTGTACTGCGTCTCTATTTATTTCTATTATCAAAACAGATGTAAACCATGTAAAAAGAACTTATTATTGAATTACAGTATTGTCTTGTCAAAGTTGCAAACAAAAAAACTACTTGAAACTGGAAGTTGAAATACAATTATTTATGATGTGTATGATTTTTGTACATGATGTATTTTCTCAATTCAAATAGAAATATATCTTTAATAAAAATTATTTTTATTTTCAAAATGTTTACAAACACCTCTTCTCCCTTGTCATTTTTCACTTTCATGGGTTTTTTGCAGTTACAAATATTTTGTCTTTACTCTCTCTTTTAATTTACTTCTTCAGTTTCAGACTTTTGGCCCCTTTCTAGTGTAGGAGGCGGGACTAACATGAAGGACCTATTAAAATTGTGTTACAGTCATGTTGAGAGATTTGTACTGAGATTTTGTACCAAAAATGGTTGCTGTGAACAAAATGAGCATCAAAAACAAAAGTTACATTATTCCATCACTTAAATAAAATAAGTAAATCATGTATCGCTATCATGAAAGATAGCCAATGATACTCCAGCATACACTGTAGCATTAATTATCATACACACATCTTCATAGTTTGTTTTATCCCCCCCCCCCCCCCCCCCCCCAAGTAATTCAGCTTTCAGTTTCAAATAGTTTGACAAGACTTGCAGTATGGCTGTAATTTGGCTCCATAGAGCTTAGCAAGAGTGCGTGAACCTACTGTATGTGAATCAACTATACTTTCTCTTTCCGTTTTCACATTCCAAGGGGGGATCAAACAAGTGCAGAGGCCTACCTGACTGTGTTGCCACGGGGCATGGAGTGTGTGGTCTTCAGCATTGATGGCTCCTTTGCTGCCAGCGTGTCGATTATGGGCAGTGACCCAAAAGTCCGCCCTGGAGCTGTTGACGTCGTCAGGTAGCAGCCTCTGACTTTTTCTCAGGGCGGAGTGGGCGTTTATGAGGTTGACGGCCATGTTCTCTCTGTTACTGTGGCACAGCTGATCAAATGTATTACTTGAGAAGTTTTTGATGTTGTGTGTGTCTGACAGACACTGGCAGGACCTGGGATATTTGATCATCTACATCACGGGTCGTCCTGATATGCAGAAACAGCGTGTGGTATCTTGGCTGTCTCAGCACAACTTTCCCCATGGGATGATCTTCTTTTCTGAGGGCCTGGTTCACGATCCCCTGAGACAAAAGACCATCTTCCTTAGAAACCTGATACAGGAGGTATGGCTCATTTGTGCCAATCTTGCATGTTAGTACTGGTTTGCCACATTTACCACTGACTGGTTCCTTTTTCTCTCCAGTGTCACATTAAGATTAATTCTGCTTATGGCTCAATGAAGGACATCTCTGTTTACAACATGCTTGGCCTGAGCCCCCCACAGATCTATATTGTTGGCAGACCGTCTAAGAAGTATCAAAATCAGTGCCAGGTAGTTCATCATAGTTCACCAACTGTTCATTGCTTCTGTCTATCTGTTTCAGTTTTTTCTTGTTTTTTCTTACCTCTCTGAGTTTGTATCCCTTTCTCTTTGGGGCATGTGTAGTTTCTGAGCGAGGGCTACGCAGCCCACCTCTCCACCCTTCAGTTTGGGAACAGAGCCAGACCAAAGAAATCCCCTTCAGTTCGGATGGTCCTAAGAAAAGGCTCATTTGGTCTCTCAGCAAAGCCTGATTTCCTGTGTAAGCGCACCCACCTTCGCAGGACCATGTCAGTGCAACAACCCGACCCGCCGTGCACCCCCAACCCAAAGCCTGAGCGAGCCCAGAGCCAACCGGAGTCGGATAAAGACCACGGTGGAGGAAGTGGAGGCGGTGGAGGCGGACAAGGTGCATGGGGACGGGCCTCCATACATCGTGGAGACACAACTCCTTGAAGTTAGAGATGACATAGAAGAATTGAAAGAGGACATGAGTGGACATTAAAGCAGAATTAGTGTCCAGGACCAAGGTGAGGCTTTTTAAACGGGTGATTTAAAGTGGGTCAAGGTTAGACTCAGGTGGTTTTTATCGTCTTACTTTGCAAATTACTGTGAAATTGGCTCATGCAAAGGAAGAAAGAGAATATGAATAATCTCCAAGAAGCTTGAATACGTCAGACAGAGACGTTCATCAAATGTGAATAACATCGTTGAGCATCAAGTGAGGAGGAAGTGGATGTGAGGAATTGGTGTCGCATCCCTCTGTTGTTCCAGAAATTATAATTGATGGAAAGGTTAAGCCTGCCATGATATAAGTAATCTAGAAGTTTCACATCCCAGTAATTACAGACCATTGTCCAACCTGCCATTGGTTTATTAATAATTATTAATTAATTATAAATATTATTACCCTTAGAAACATGCCAGTCTGGCTTTTGTGTCAGTCTAAATTAAAATTTGGACTTGATTGATTTACCTGTTTTAAATCATATCTTACTGACTAACAAACATTCATTTTATATCTATTATTTATTTATTTATTATCTATATAACAGTATATTATGACTTTAGCCATAGTCTGGTCTCTGAGTTACAGCTGTTACGAAATGCAGGATCAGGAATAGTTTGGATGACAGCGGTTGGAGAGCAAACCACCACCAATCTGTCTAACAGTGTTTCTGCCAACATGAGATCCTTTACTAATTCTCTTGTTCCTTCTGTCTTTGACAGTTTCACTTCTTCCTACTGTACCTGTACATTGGATCCTCTGCTGGCGTCCCTCACACCTTGGCTTTACGTCCCGCTTGACCCTCTACACTTTGCTACAGCACCTGTTAGGCCCTTTTTTTCTCGAGCTGCTCGGTGAATAATGTCTTTGTGCCTGAAATTGTAAGCGGATACCAGAGATGGTTATGTTTTTTTGTGAATGTCTGTGTCAAGTTGAACTAGTCTAACAGTAACATTTTGAAGAATGTATGATCGTAAATATGCACTTGTCTTCACAAACAGACACACATACACATGCTTTACTGGACTAAAGGACTGTGATGATTTGGAACAGGCTGAGGCTCGTGCAGCAGACACCGCATCGCACTGCTGAGCTGACAGGTGGTCATTTCGACATGTAAATACGCATCGCACCTCTCAGTATGGGCCTCTGGACACAGAAGCAATTGCAACATTTGTAGTCCGTACACAAGCTCTGTGATCTGGAGCCCAAATCAGCCAACCCCGCTGATCGCCAGCCTCTCCCGCTGCTGGATGCCTCCTTCAGATTGTAGTTGGCTTCCTTTCCATGCCCCCATTCCCTTGCCCTCAACAAGTCAGGCAGAACATGCCTTTCGACAGCCGCCTCAGCCGGGTTCAGACCCAGAGGTCGCATTTTGCACTACTGAAGTACACACAGAGGGGCTCGACTTAGCTGCAGAGCCTGCTTCGGAGAACAAAGTGTTTGTGTATTTGTATCTTACTGTATTTTTAGTCTTTGTTTTACCTGCAGATTGTGATTGTTACTGCCTGTTGGTTAATTAAACTGCTGGAGGAAAAAAAAAAAAAGTCAAGATCCAAGCTTTGAGAAGCTTTATTAACCCCACGTG
This sequence comes from Macropodus opercularis, assembly GCA_030770545.1. Lineage (NCBI taxonomy): Eukaryota > Metazoa > Chordata > Actinopteri > Anabantiformes > Osphronemidae > Macropodus > Macropodus opercularis. The sequence goes on from CM061110.1 coordinate 4,011,411, forward strand.
GAACTGAATTTGTTGAAAAGTGTTCATTTGACCAAAAAGATGTTTACAAATTGAAGGACACGGCTGATAAATGTGATTACATTAGTTGTAACATGTTCATCTGAATAATTATAGTGACTGTGTAATTAGCATTACTAGTTTAGCTGCTCTTTAGCTGCAGTAGGTTGCAGAATGCTGTACAATAGACTCCATGACGACGCTGATGCTGTCCTGTGCACGTGAGGCCAAAATGAGTTTAAAACTGTGCAAGTCAGACATATTTTTCTATGAGGAAATATTGTAAATAGGGATATTTTCTGTGTAGGTTTTTGAACCTTTTGTTGTTTGACTTGTCGGATGGCCTTAAATCGTACTTGATGAATTGTAGAGACAAAAATCAATTGACCAAAGTACTACTGGTAATTCATGACACAGTACATTTCTGTCAGTTGGTATTTTGGTTTGACATGTCTTAGGTGCTGTATATACACATGTGCGTGCGTGTGTGTGTGTGTGAACATTTAGGTATTTGTTGTTCTCGTATATTTACTGTGAACACGAGGACAGTGATTATAAGGCCGGCATTAACACACCTGCATGTTCAAACTGCGTGTGTTTGTTCAAGGGTTTTCTAGCTGTATGAAAGAAGAGGATTGTTTTTAGGGTGCCTTGGTTTGAGTGAACCTCTGCTTATCAGAGTAGAACGTGTGAGCCGGTAGGGAGCTATGTATCTTCGCCTCCTGTACATGGTCCAGTAATTAGCTGTCTGACTAGTGCTACATGTGTATGACTCCCTGTAGTGCGGCCCCTAGAGTTGCAGTGAGCCAATTATAGCATCTCATTGTACTTGTATAATATTGTAGAAACAATACCAAAATACTTCAATCTATTTTGTTTTGCTGCTATGGGAAAACATTTGTTTCCAAGCTATGAACTGATCATTAATGCCGAAACAAAAACCCAAGTAACTCCATCCGACTGTATAATACGCGCCATGATGATACACAGATGGATTGAAAAACTGATGCTCAGCAGCATATTAGTTATAATAGTGTTAGTAAATGGCAAAAAAATCATCTGATGGTTAAATGGTGATTGCTCTGTGCATGTTAATTGTTTCATATTAATAATAAATGCCATGTTTGTGGAACTCCTTAACAAAGAATTATTGATATTAATAAAATTCTACTACAGAACTACTATAGAACAAAATGAAATGTAGAATGTCAAATGATATATATGGTATTTATAAATAAGTGTCACAATTAACTCCAATGTGCAGCTTTTCTCCTCGTCTTTAATATGTTGTGAAATTATTAATATTCAATAAATCTTGACTTAACTGTTGCCATTTATTTATTGCCAACTAATTTGCCATTTATTAACAATTCTTCTGACTTATAAAGTCAGCTTCAGTAAGTTTAACTCACACGGTGTGATTTTCAAATTTACTGAATTGTGTTTTTTTTCTGTGCACTAATATTTCACTTTTTGTCCGATGAGACAAAAAACATCCAAACACTCCTGCAAAGGTAATTGTTTTGTACAGATCTCCTATGATGATGAAAATGTTATTGTGTATATTGGTCTCAATCTGTCTTTGACTATTCAGTAAATAAAAGCGAATTACTATTACTGCTTTAGGAGTGACTTTTCTCCCGTTCTGTTTAAACACCTACTCCTCATCTTCTAAGGTGGCAGCTGAATCATGCCTGATAAGTTTTTGATGAACTTCAAGTCCACGATTTATGGTCACTTTTAGAATTTGTGTGAAAAGTATCACAGACGTTACCATAGAAACCGCCCTCTCATTCCTTTTCAATATTTACTTACGACAAATCTGTCTGCTTGACTTAGCACTGATGGATCGGAGACAGTTCAATTCAATTCAATTCAACTTTATTTATATAGCGCCAATTCACAACATCAGTTATCTCAAGGCACTTTACAAGTAAGGTTTTAAGACCTTACACAACTAAACCCAACAAAAGACAGTTGTGTACTACTGTTGCAGTACAATAAGCGTCTCAGCTGTAGGCCCTCACAACAATAATCAGAGCAGCTCTTCCGCTTAACCACCAAATTGCTACAAGCCTGTGCTGATTGCTGGAAATGTAAAGAGTCATCCATTCACTGCTCAGCGCTCTGTGTGTGTTAAAATGTGAAGGGTTTCAGTCATGTACAAATGTACCTTATTGCAGTTTATTTCAGTTTTGTTGAGCTTTTTATTTCTTGAGATTTTCCTTTACTGCTAACACTTACACTAACATGAAAAAGAAAACTGCTTGGAAACAATATACGGCTAAAATGTTAGTGTTAGTACAGTTCCTAAAATTTGCGTTTTGCATTTTGAACTATGACGAGTTTTCTGTTTGTTTCATTATCATTAATGAAAGACTTCACTAAATTCAGCCGACATCCTGCCTCTTCATCTGCGTTTGAGTCCTCACCATCAGGCCCGTTAGTCAGTTCGTAACAGATACTGTCTTAGTATTTACTTGGTGCGATATCTGCTTCGTTCAATTTAATAAACATGCTCAATTAAGTACATTTCATTAAAAAAAACAACGTTTTGTTAGTGTGTAGTGAGGGTTATGGGTTATTAAGTTTTGTATGGATTTAGTGATAATAATCATAACTTTATTGTAGATGGCAGCACTATTATATGGTACCGTGATTCACCCCAGTCCATAGTGGAAGAAAAGATAATAATGAGCAGAGACAATGTCTGCAAAATATTTAAGTAAATAAGTAAAACTATTCTGCTAATTAAAACTTCTCAGCACCCACCCAATAAAGTTCACAGTATCTGATGTATTTAACAATCCACTCAACATCCTGAAAAAGATTATTTACATCAAATTACCTTAACCACAATCAAAGTAAAGTGGACAATGATTTCTATGTTCTATCTGTGTAGTGTTTTGTGTTATGCCGTGTATCTGGGGTAATAAAGTGAAGCTGTTATTTTCCAGGACACATTTATGCCAAGCATCATTACTAACATATGGTCTGGGAAGAATATGCTCCCTTATCCTGCAACTACACATGAAAGATAGTCAAAGTCAGCCACGGTGAAAGCTGTGATTTAAGTGATTAAAACCCTGCAGCTGTTTCTGGTTCACAGCCTTCTTCATCTGGATCCCTCTCTTCCCTGCTATGCGTTTGTTTGCAGTGAAAAATTCGGAGTTAAAAATCCTGCTCCTGTCTTTTTTTTCCTCTACTTGTTGGTTTTTCATCTAATCAGTGTTTGGCAAAAGGCCTGATTTAAAAACTCATTGTGACTTCATTCATTCATCTTCCACCTTCTTCATCCCCGTAGGATTCGCGGGTGTGCTGGAGCCTATCCCAGCTGTATAGGGGCGAGACGCAGGGTTCACCCTGGACAGATCGTCTGTCGCAGGGCCACACATATAGACGCACAACCACGAGCACACTCACACCTATTGGTTTAAATTCCTACTATTATACCACACAGTGTTTTGATGCTGCTTCTCATTCACCCATCAGTGGACGAGCTTCTAGTGTATGCACCTTGACCCAAATCACCAGGGCAACTCAGGGTTCGGTGTCTTTCTCAAAGTCAACTTTATAATGAATTAAGTTTTGTTTTCAAATGCTAAATGGCCCAAACGCTTGCGTCCTGTATGTGCTGACAGCTGTCTAACACTGCAAACATCTGTGAAACCACGTGTCCAAAATATGATGTCATAATGAAAGGCGCAGCAAAGACTGCGAGGGTTTTCATATACAGTACATGCATTTGCTAAACCTGTGAATCGCTGTAATTGTTGTGTCTCTAACTGACGCTTTTACAGTGAGGCTTCCTCAGTGTCTTGCAGCTGCAGGCTACAATCATTCAAACTACAGCAAACTGGAGATATCCAATTTTCACTGAGAATATTCCAAATGTCCATGATAACGCTTCGCTCCTGGCACGCTGCAGTAATCACGGCGCAGTAATTCCTCTCAACACAGCACATTTCATATAACACGTGAATACACAATAATGGAATGCTTGTATAAAATATCATTTTGTTGTCCAAGTTAATGCAGTTCATGCTTCGCTGTACAAAACAAGGCGGTTACCAAGCAGCAACTTAACACTTGCCATGACCTTGACTTCAGCACGTCTGAATCAGCCTTATTGTTATTCTAAAACAGTACAGCGAGTTTAATTTGTACGACGATCTTGCAGGTGATTTACGGATGCCACAGCACAGTAATGATGAACGCATTCAAATGTGAAGAGCAGTCCAGAGCTGCCAAGACACAGAGAAGAGAAACATGCCTGAACAGCAGCGTGGTTTCTACGGTACAGAATTCACCAAAGTACGTGACGATGTAGACCTTCAAAATAAAAAAATGACAAAAAAAAAAAAGTTTTTCTGTGACATGATTCACTGCCGGGCTCGATATTGATCATTTATGAATAGCATCTTGTTCTCTGCAGCCAGGGTGTCACTTGAATAAATGGCTCGGGTGTTTGGTGAAATGACCAAAGGATGCACTGCAGCAGAATTTAATAATAGGTCTACAAATATTCCACAGGGCACAGCACCTGCTAGAAGCTGGGTTTCTTGGCTCCTTATATGCCTACAAAATCCTTTTATATCAGGCTCCCTATGACATCAAAGATACCAGAATTTGGAAACTCATTACTTTTAAGGGGCAAACAAACAATCTGTAGATTGCATTTTGAGAAAGCAATTATCCCAAATGCCAGCAGGAAGAGAGGGTCAGATGCCAGAGCCACATGTCACTGTTCACAGTGGCATTAGATGTGACGCACCGTGTCCCTTCATAGAAGAGCGCACATCTTTCACTGTCATCATCAACCCAAGACATCAATATTTAACCGAACTTAATGGTCTGACCGGATGCGTCTGAGTCTTTTATGCTCTTTGCGGTTAGGGGCTATTATGTAATTCGCTAGTCTCCTTCATTTAAACAAGTAACCTTGCTGGAACAAATTCATCCATTTCATCCTCTTGTAAAGATACAAAGATTAAAAGGAGACTTTGGCTCACGTGTGGCTAAGAAAACCTTGTATAAATAATGTGTGACTTTTTAACTTTTAGTACTGTATAACTTTGTTCAGCTTTTGTCATTTATGTTTGTTGTTTTTTGTTTGTGTTTGTTGGGACACTATGCAGCATGTTCAATTCAATCTGCTTCTCTCTGTGATATCGGGGAATCACTGAGCCTAACTTCACCGCCCCAGGGCAAACTGGACCACAAAGCTGCTTGTCAGCTGTCTGTTTAGTTACTTTTTCTTCTGTCTGCTACAAGCATCTGATGATCAGTTTCGTCACGTCAGACTATGGCTCTGGATGATATTTTATAGAAATTACGTCACCAGATCTAGCGTTTATTACCAAGTCCTTTGACAGCATCACCCCAGTTATTTTCAGCTACAGTAGAGGCTCCATTGAAAATGAAATTAACTTTGCCCAGGTCAGATGCAGCTGCGATCATAATTAGCATGTAGTTTTCAGATAACTGCTCTTTATTATGTCATTTTATTCTCCAATCTTTTCTTTACTTCTAAAGATATGGACAACGTGACCTGACTGACATCACATTTTAAATATTTCTGCCAAACCATCATTAGATCATTATTATTATTAACCTGACATATATATTAAAGACAGAAATTGACACTAAAATAATCATGGATCAATAGTCTTGATAATAGGTAATTATTGTCCTTGACCTCCAAAGCAGCATAAATAAACCATTCCTATCCAAAATACACATACTGTAGCCATACATTGTAAGTATGGCTATGAAATCTATAAATAGACTCATTTAGATTTATCTGCCAAGTCTGTCGCACCAATCCCAGAAAACCTAGATTACATGCAATAATTGATGTTACTAGCAAACAGCAAAATGCAAATACATACATCTTATTCAGCAAATTCAGTCAAATCGTGACACGTGCAGAAACAACGAGGAGCGAGACAAAAGGCAACAAAGCAAGACGGCAGGGAGTCAGAGAGGCTGAGATGGAAACGCAGACACACGAGGAGCCATCTGATGGACTCAAATGGAACACAAAGGCAACAGCCGCGTTAGGGAAAATAACAAGTGACAGATACAAATCACTGCTGCCGCACCACATGGTGTCGGCGACCTCCATTCCAACAACCTGATTGATTTAGCCGACATAAAGCCTAAAGGGCTTTGGGTTGTCACACTAAGGGGCAATCACTGGCTCTTAAACTGAAAGCAAAAGCAACTAAGAAGAAACGGAGAACAAGCATTTCACTTATCCTTCCCTGTTCAAACACATGTGATTGGAAAAGCAATCCTGCCTCCTGCACATAGAGATATAGAGAAATATACTTCATATACTGCTGGTAACTGAAGATGCAAAACAAATGGCATCAATTTAATTAATTGGGGAAACGGTAGAGAAACCCTTTTTTTAAGATGACTGACAGAGCTGTGACAAAGACAAATAGACATATAGATACAATACATTCTTATGTTAAGCTACTGTATAATCTCAGGGCAATCCTCAACTTTCTGCTTCCATTTGTGGCCACAATGTTCAAATTACAGCCTAATACATTTACTCTTATGACTAGAAACATTACAGGGTCATCTGTCTCAGTGTTCATCACAGTCACAGTTCATATTTGTTGCCTTCCAGACCATTAGTGTGACCACTGCAGCAACAGGGTGTGGTTTAGCTCCAGGTTTCCGAAAACCGTTCTCCTTGATTCTCACTTTCACTGGTAACGACTGTCGGCTGCTGTGCTGACAATTGGTGGTAAGAACCTGGGAGCAACATCATCCTGATTGTTGTTCCGTCTACCCTGCTCTCTTACACATCAGTATCTTTTTTTAATTGTCCATCTGTACGTTTCTATTCGTTCTACATGTGGTGGAAGAAGCTCCACATAACGACAAGGTGGCAGTGGCCCAGGGTAGGTAGAAAAACGCTACACAAGTGCAGACCATTTATCATTCATGGTGTCACGTTTACATATCTCACGGCTCTCATTCATTTCTCATCCATTCTCCATAAATAAGCATCTCTCTCCCCCTGCAGGCTGTACCCACACAGTACTCTGTAGTACCCACAAACCATCCAATCACACATTATGTAAAGCAGAACAATTCAAAATCTTCCAAATATTGTTGCCCTTATTTTTGGTTTTGAACACTTCAGTTTCACAAGAGATTTCACAAGCAGTTGCTTTGTTGTCAGTCTTGTCCTAAAACTTAAAAAGTGATAGGTTGAAAACAGTAACAACCATTCGTGTGTGCAGTGCTTCGTATCTTGTTGGAAATCATGGACACCGTGTCCCGAGCTAAAGGCAAGGGAGAGCGTGTCATCAGCAGTCAGTTCAAGACCCAGCATCTCTGCTGGCATGGGGGTGCGTAAATGCATACGGTACGGTCGGCTTGCATGTTTTGAAAGGCACTATGTACGCTGAAAGGCATTTAAACATTCTAGAGCAACATATGCTCCCCTCCAGATGACGTCTATTTCAGGGAAGGCCTCGCGTATTTCAGCAGGACAATGCAAAACCACATACTGCAAAAATACATCAAAGACGACCACAGACTGCTGGAAAGTATCAGGCAAGAACGGGACCACATTCCAACACCAAAACTCATAACCTCAATACCCAGACGTCTGTTTTGAAAACGGAGATGCTACTGTACTGACTGACATCATGCCCACAACCCAACTATTTAGAGACCTGTAGCAGGCATCAAACTTAAATTTAGACAAAAGTTCAAACATTTGTTATGTTATCTATGTTCTGTTGTGAATAAAATATTGGCTTGTGTGATTTGAAAGTCTTTTAGTTTTCATTTAGTTATAAAGAATTTATTAAAAATCTTGTATGTGCACAATAATTGGGAACCTATCAAACCCTCATCTGTTAAAAGATGTGAAAAGAAGTGAAAAGTAAAAAGAATAAACAAGTCAAAATATACAAATAAACATTTCTGACATTTAAAAAAAGCAACAACTCTGTGACCAGTATCAAAAATTCTTTTCAATAACACAATATAAGCTTCCATTCATACAATCTGAGGGTTTCATAATCTTCTTCTCCTTTTTGTCCAGTAAACTACACGTACAGTCTCCCAGACACTGTTCTGTTTACTTTAATAATGAATCTCCCATTTAAAAAGGGCCTTAATAGTGTTTGGATCAGGTGAGAGAATGGGCCATGATCTCATTCCTTCTTCTTTAATAATACCAGCATATACTGTACCACTACCCCACCTTCACCTTGCTAACGACTGAGTTAAAGTAGAGTTTGGTGCCGATTGCTGATCCAGCCACGGTCTCGACCATCTGGACCATCTAGAGTCTCTCTCATCTCTTCAGTCCATAAAACCTTTGCACATTTCTTGGCACAGTTTTGATCTTTCAACTTAACATGTCTTGTTTAGCTTTCTTTACCCCTTGGCCATGTCTCTGGGGTACTGTACACTCTCAACTGGTCACCAGCCCATCACAGGGCACAAACCTTTTTACTGCAAAGACTTTCTTAATTCCTGTTTTATTTTATTTTTTTATTTTTTATTTTGCAGAGTCCATTCAATTTCTATTTGGCTTTTGCGTGAGGAAAAGAAGCTGCTTAACAGTTGTGCACACATTGTAGTTTCTACAGCTTGGAGTTGGAGTAAGAAAGACGAATGGTTCAGAATACTCACAGTGCTGCGGACAGTTTAGGCTATCCGTTGTGAATTTGACTTTGTAAAAAAATATGTGAATTAACTCATCATTTCTACAAAGTTGTTATATAAGACGCTAAACAAAAAAAAAAAAAAAAACACATCATGGATAAGTTACATAGTCCCAGAAAATAGTTTACTATTAGATTCTATCTAGCATGCACTTGAAGCCAGATTAATGGTTAACACACACACACACACACACAAAGTTTTCTATTTAAGAACAATTCATTTAGTACTGAAATGTAACAGCTACAAACATATTTGGTATAATTTAAGTACGACACTGGCTGTACAAGATACAGTAGTTATGATAGTTATGATTATGACTGACGTGTGTAAACCAGAGGCTTGTCTGCTTTGTCTTGTCCACTTTAGAAACCCTAAGAAGACCTTAGCACAGACAATGTCTAATTGTATCAATATAGTAAAAAATTAAATGAAGAAATAAGATCTCCCATATGATCTTCCCACCATACATTCACCTGCATAGGCAGTCCATGGCATGATCAGTAGATCACATCAACTTTATTATAACAGATGATTACAAAAACCTGTTGAGCATAATTGATACAGTGGTTTGAAACACAAATTGTAATTTTCACCCGACCGGATCAATGACACTGAAGGACTTCATCAGGCGAAATTGTTGGTGTCAAATGTGAATTGTGTAAAATAAGATTTAATGTACGGTGTCTAAAACATCAATAAACTCAGTTCTGATCCAAGCCAACTGATTCTTTAAAGCCATGTGGCTGTGGCCTTAACACAGCAGAATATTCAATTCAATTCAATGCAATCTTCAATTAAATCTCACCTAGGGGAAACACATAAAATGAAAATAAAAGTGGTCCTAAAACTGAGCCCTGGGGCACACCAGACGTAAAAGAAACAGGGTCGGAGGAGCACCCACCCCAAACTACGCTATAAGACCTATTAGTAAAATAGGAACAAAACCAATCTAAAACAGAGCCACCAAGACCACCAACATGTTTTAGTTGATGTAAAAGTATTGAATGATCAGCTGTGTCAAAAGCTGCTGTTAGGTCCAGCAGCAGCAGAACAACAGGCCTGTGTTTGTCAAGTGCCAGTCATATTGTGGACTTTCAGGAGAGCAGACTAAAATCTGTCAAAAAACTAATTTTGCTGAAAATGAGTTAGAAGTTGATCGTGGACACATTTTTCCAGAATCTTTGCAAAGAAAGGAAGTTGAGAGACTGGTCTGTAATTCTCTAAGGAAGCAGCCTCCAGGTGAGGCTTCATTTTTTAAAAAGGGGATGCTATGGCCCTTCTAAAGGAAGCAGGACTACCCCCTGAGACAGGCAAAGATCTAAAACCATCACATACCATCCATCCATCCATCCATCTTCTTCCGCTTTTTCCCCGAAGGGGTCGCGGGCGTGCTGGAGCCTATCCCAGCTGGCTTTGGGCGAGAGGCAGGGTACACCCTGGACAGATCGCCAGTCCATCGCAGGGCCACATATATAGACACACAATCACAGTCATACACACACTCACACCTATGGGCAATTTACGCATCCAACCAATTGACCTAACTGCATGTCTTTTGACTGTGGGAGGAAACCGGAGACCCCGGAGTAAACCCACGCAGACACGGGGAGAACATGCAAACTCCACACAGAAAGGCCCCCGGTCGCCTCCGGGAATCGAACCCGGGACCTTCTTGCTGTGAGGCGACAGCGCTAACCACCACACCACCGTGCCGCCCATCACATACCATACATTTATTATTATAGTCATTATTACTTATATGCTATATGCTGCTGAATGGGTTTTCTGCCTGACAGCAGGAGAGGGGCTGCATCTCAGTCTGCATGTTGGTGAATCACTGACAGGTTAACCAAAGCATATGACGTGTTAATGTTTTATAGAAATACCAAACATTTAAATGAACCTGTCAACTTGTGTTGAGGGAGTTATTCATCTTCTTCAACTGAAAAGCTGTGCAGTTATTAAAATGTTCATGAATACTCTTTCTGTCCGCTCACACATCACATCTGACAACGCGTAGGTTGAACGATTGCATGTTCAGTGGGTTTCTAATGGTGGACTAACATCAATCCATGAATGCAGTCAAATTCAACCATTTATCATTTTATCTGTTTTTATTTCATCTACTCACACTGTGTGTATTTGGTCCCATGTTACAGTGGTTTTACTTGTAATTAATTTTTTTATCGTGAATGTTTTGCCAAGTGTCAAATCTCTAAAGAAGTTTGCCAAACCACTGTTGCGTAAATATTAATTAGTAACCTCTAAAATGATGAAATGCTTTACACAACAGTGGTGAATGTTGTCCCTGGACAGTGCCAACGCTGTGACAGTCCAGTACACGACGGAGGGCAGATTCTTCAGTGGACGGAAACCTACAACAGCGACTAATTCTGCAGACATGAAGGAGCCCAGTGACAAGCTTTTCTGCTGCACGTGGGTGCGCAAGAAGGTTCCCCTCACCTACAGAGATGAGCTGTACCACCTGCTGAGGATGACGGGGCCTCTGGTAAGAACTGCCCTTAACGAACAGCTGATTTGCTCGATAGGGGACAGATGAACGACTTTAGGATGATTTGTCTTTTCAGCTGCTCTCTCGAATCCTCCACTTCCTGCTTCCATTCGTGGTCACAATGTTCTGCGGGCGTCTGGGGAATGACGTGATGGCCGGCTATGGCTTAGCTTCTGCTGTGAGTGAGTCACGCTACATAGAGTTATGGAAGCTAATATGACAAAATGACAGGTGGAGACTTATTCTCTTACATAGCTGATGATTTAATCAATATTTAGCCTGTTACATTTACTCTTATGACTTCTAGAAACATTACAGGGTCATGTGTCTCAGTGTTCATCACAGTCACTCATTCCGTTTCATATTTGTTGCCGTCCAGACCATCAATGTGACCACTGCAGCGACAGGGTGTGGTTTAGCCCTGGCATGTGATACTCTGGTGTCTCAGGTTTGAGAAAACCCTTCTCCCCGATTCTCAGTTTCACTGGCAACGACCGGTTATTCCTCGCTTTTATAACTCTATTAACGCAGACTGTCCACTGCTGTGCAGACGTTCGGTGGTAAGAACCTGCTGCGCGTGGGAGTGATCCTCCAGCGGGGCATCATCATCCTGCTGTTGTTCTGTCTGCCCTGCTGGGGTCTGCTCATAAATGCTGAGGCCGTGCTGTTATGCCTGGGCCAGGAACCCACCGTAGCCAGGTGACCCACCTACACCTGAGTCTGCATTCACATGTGTTCTGCATCACCACAGAGACAAAATCCTGATATTATTTATACATATTTCTCTCAAAATGCAAATATTTTTTGTCATTGATTAAATTTTAACAAGGTTAATGACTTCTTGATTTCAGAATAGCCCAGATGTACATTATAGCCTTCCTTCCTGCAGTACCAGTAAGTTGTGACTCTTCACTTACTTTCATTTGCAATAAAAATAATTATATTGGTATGTTGAGAAACAACTTTTTCTTTTTATTTGGTTCTCATTCAAACGTTTGTCCATCAGGCAATGTTTCTGCATCATCTTCAGGCGTCTTATCTACAAAACCAGGTGCAGTAACATCTTAGTACATATACTCTACAGTACACATCTAAATATGGTGCTATAAGGGATATAATTAGTTTTTGAGAGAGAAATGCAGGAGTGGTCCTTGTGGCATCATCTGGTGTTTGTCTGCTCAGGAAATCATCCTCCCACAGATGTACACTGCTGCTTTGGCAAACATAGCAAATGTGGTGACGAACTACATATTCCTTTATTGGCTGGATCTGGGAGTTTAGTATGTGCACTCTTACACATCAGTATCTCTTTTAATTGAATAAAAATCTGTCCCCACTAATACAAATGTGTCTGTTTGCTTGTCTTCCAGTGGATCTGCCGCAGCCAATACTCTGTCTCATATTTACATCTGTGCCTTTCTGTTCGCCTACATATGGTGGAAGAAGCTCCACGTAGCGACGTGGGGAGGTGAGGGGGTGGGGGGGGGGGGGGGTGGGGGGGGGGGGGGTTAAACGTTCATGGTGTCACACTGCTCCATCATCCGTTTTCCAGCCGTGCTACTGTACATAAATGAGCCTCTCACTCCCCCTCCAGGCTGGTCTCTAGAATCACTACAAGAGTGGGGCTCCTATATGAAACTAGCCATTCCCAGCACACTGATGACGTGTTTCGAATGGTGGGTTTATGAGTTTGGGGGATTCTTTGCAGGTAGTTATTATATTTACTATTAATAACTTTCGTAATTATTTGCCACAATCCATTCCATCATTCATATACTTAATGCAACATGTGTACTACAGCCATTAAGCTCAAATGAGCATTGAATCATGACTGTGGGCTCTTGTTTTGCCCCTTATCACCAGGAATGCTGAGTGAAAATGAGCTGGCAGCTCAACATGCTGTGGTAATGGTGGCGTTTATAACCTACATGGTACTGTGTCCTACCCACACGTCATTCATTCATCATTTGTAGATTTTGTTGTTTGTGGTTCAGCTCTACATGACAAAAGTTGCTCTGTATGCATATTATGTATTTATTTAAAGCATTTCTTCATTTACACAATGATGACTCCTTAGTTCCCGTATGGCGTTCAAGCTGCAGCGTGCGCCCGTGTGGGCAACGCCCTCGGAGCAGGGGACACCGCCAGGGCCATTCTCGCCTGTAAGATGTCCCTCGCTCTTGCAGGTCAGGTTCACATATCGCTAAAAACTTGAATTAAAACCTTTTGATTTGGTTGCTTGAACGTTTGTCACAATTTTCCAGCAAGCTTTGCGGTTGTTGAAGGTCTCGTGCTTGGCTCTACTAAAACAGTGATTGGCTTCATCTTCACCTCTGACGAGTGAGTCTCTGTTCTGTCGCTTTGTTTACATGTCACCAGCTGATGGCAAGAATTCAGCTGCACCTCAGAATTCTTCTCATAATCTAAACGACCTTTTCAGGGAAATTATAGGTCTCATTTCCCATTTGATGACCGCTTATTGCTTTCTTCAGTTCTTCGATGGACTTGTGGTGAGTCCAACAGCTGCAGTAAATTAAAAAACAAAAAATATGTCCCGTAAGTCAAAAATGGCGTTTGTCTTCCGCCTCCCTAGTGCGTGTGCACAGGCATCTTTTTGGGCACAGGAAAACAGAAAATCCCGGCCGTGGCTAATCTCGTTGGATACTATGGCATTGGACTTTCACTGAGCATCGTGCTGATGTTTGTTGCAAACCTGAGAGTTTTGGGTAAGTACATGAAGGGACGGTGGTTAAATTAGCAGGCAGATTATTAAGCCGTAAGTAGAACTCGCTTCGCCCTTGACTGATGACTGTCTTCTACAGGTTACTGGCTGGGTCTGCTTATTTGTGTCGTCTTACAATCCACCTTCTACATCATTGTCATCTTTCGTTTAAAATGGAAGGAAATGACAGAAGAGGTGAACCACTGGTTCATTTAGCGACGTACTGACAGAATGGATTCAATTTCTCAGGCTTTAGTTTCTGGCGCGTTTAAGTTTGTTCGTTTTTAGATATGTTTTCGTAATGTTTGTTTGCAGGCTGTGAAACGAGCCCTGAAAAAGACATATTCAGCTGTTTCCGACGCTGGCGGCCAGGAAGCAAGCAACGTGAAAGTAAGTTGACAGCCATTCAACATAAGACAACCTTTCAACCTTTTTTTGTTTCTATACTATATTCTAACAACCTGATTATGAAGAGAATGACGATATTTCCTTTCTTTCAAGCCGGTAGATGACTGCACATCTGAGAGCACAAAATACCACAATGAGGATATCCAAACACAGGACAGACACAAGTTACCTCAGCCTAAACATCGACTCTCCACTACCCAGCTGATCCTCAGACGAGGCCTCACTACGTTTACAGCACTCGCTCTTTTGGCTGTGGGAGCAAGTGTTCACCTCCTTGTGCCGCTGCCAAATCCTCAGCATCCAGAAGTCAACAATACTATGGACTGGATTAATGCTACCAATACTCCTGATCAAAATCCTTCCACCGTGCTTGTCTCATTAGCACAGTAACCTCTGACCTACAGTGTACGGCATTAAATGTACAGTATAATGTTACTGTACTTGTGCACAACACTGAACTGAACCTGTTGTGTAGATTAGCAAAGCACTTAACTGTGGCAAGTAAATTTCTTGACAAAGATTTGTCGTATTCATTGTTTAATTGCATTCATTGAGTTACGGTATGGTAGATAAAGTACAGTAAAGTACTGTAAATATGTAGTTAATAGTAAGTAGGTACATTTACTTGAGTGTAACTTGTAGCTTGTTCTTTTCTGGATTATGTCCATTTTATCTTGCTTGTACATTTAGTCAACTAGAATTTATTGACACTGGCCCTTTCTGAATTTCCTCAGTTCACCTGTTCCACTAAATCGCGTTGTTATCTTTGCTCACACAAGCTTCAGGACTTCATTTCCCAGCAACCCTGGAACAATTAGGGTTTGTTTCTCCTGCTAGATCTCCACCGCACATCTACTCCTGTCATCACTCCCCACCACATTTATTTGGTTCTTTGTATAAATTAAAAGGATTTATCTTGATGAGCGTCTTGGAGTTTGGCTTTTTAATTGAGTTGGGTTGTTGAATATACACTGATTTCCATTTTTTTTTTGCATAACTTGATCATCATATGCCATCTGGTCTTAACATAAATCCCAAATATCATATATATCTTGATAAAATGCAGAAGCTTCAGCTTCCAACCTCAGATGTTTTCATGGTGGGTCGTCTTTTGTCAAATGTAGTTTTATGTGTTGCCTTCTGTATGGGAAAAGCAATATTGTGTGTAGTTGTTGTTCTGTAAATACATGATATACTCAGTAAACAGACTAATATAGTTTTGTTGGTTACCCTCCCGCACTATACAGTAGTTGTTTACTCTTGCGTATGAAAGAATACATTACACACTTGAGTACATGAGATCAAAACATTCTTGCTTTCATGTCCTTGCACTTTGTTGTGATTGCAGGCCTTTTTCTTCTCTTTCTCTCAATCTATGTTGTTTCAGCTGCTCTTGGCTTTGTTCCAAGGAAGCTGAGACAACAGCGAGATTTCCATCCTGTAGCGCGACTAAGTTAAGTACATGGGAGAAAAGCCCGATTCTTCAGCAGAAGGACCTGCTCTGGATTTCTCAGCCTGACGATATGGAGTCCGGTGGCAAGCTTCTCTGCTGCAGGTGGATGTGGCACAAGGTTCCCTTGGCCTATAGACAGGAGCTGCACCACATCTTGACCATGACGGGGCCGCTGGTAAGGACAGCACTAAATTATCAGCCTCATCTGTCCTTGGCTGTGGAAAATGTGTTTGACACGTTTCAAACTGTTGCTGTAACTCACTTTGTCCATTGTAGTTCATTTTACCAAAACAAAATCTACATTGACGCTGATAATTATTTCCCCTGTTGTCTGTCTAAATGCTGATGTCTGTCTTTCTAGCTGCTTTCTCGAATCTTAAATTACCTGCTTCCCTTTGTGGTCACAATGTTCTGTGGACGTTTGGGAAATGAAGTGATGGCTGGCTATGGATTAGCTTGTGCAGTAAGTGGTCACCTGTATCCTCCATGCACATGTGGAGACTTAATGGACCTTACATGATCTTAATAATTATTTGACCAAAGACTCCTGATGATTTGATCTTCTATCCAAAATAGCTTATATTTAGTCTAGTGAAGTGTGTAAATCTGATATATCAAAGCTTTCAAGTGGCTCATTTAAGTTTTGTATCTATTTCAGACCATCAATGTGACCACAGCAGCAACAGGATATGGTCTGGGCTTAGCATGCGACACTTTGGTGTCTCAGGTTTGGAAAAGCCTTTAAATATGATAGAACACAATGAATTTTAGCAACTGTTTATCACTAACCTCTTTTCTGAAATGTCTGCTGTGCAGACGTTTGGTGGTAAGAACCTGCTGCGGGTGGGAGTGATCCTCCAGCGGGGCATCATCATCCTGCTGTTGTTCTGTCTCCCCTGCTGGGGTCTGCTCATAAATGCTGAGGCTGTCCTGCTATGCGTGCGCCAGGATCCTGAGGTGGTTCGGTAATGAACAGCCTGCTATTAATATCTGGCTCTTAATATTTCCTTTCAATACATGGACACATTATGAGAAAATTAGCCTTTAGACACAAACAAGTAATTCAAGCACTAATTTCAAGAGGAGCAGGTAAAAGCTATTGTATCAGGAGGTGATATGTTAATTTAATCTCCCATTATTTTATAGGGTTGTGTTGTGCTGTTTAATTTTTTTAGATGCAGGTCTACCTTTATTGTTCTGGTGATGGATTTGCATGAGGTGGATGCAAATATCCTCACATTTGTAAAGCAAATGCTGGGTGCATCCAGACAAAATCATGCGAAGGCAATTGTAAACAATGAATCTTTTAAATTAATTCTGTGGTGCATAGCGATTTGTCATAGTGTTTATTAGCATGAATGAATGAATGCTTGTTTGTGTTTACTTAATCTGTGTTTCTTGATTTCAGAATAGCCCAGCTTTATATCACAGCCTTCATCCCAGCAGTGCCAGTAAGTCATGACTTCTCTCAATTTTATTAGTATACACATATGAAAACAAAATGCATTTTGGTTTTATTTAAATATATAAAACACCTGCGTGCATGAAATCTTCTGTCTGCTATAATTTTCTAATTGTTATTGTAATTGATCAGTGTCTGTTTTTCAGGCAATGTTTTTACATCATCTCCAGGTGTCCTACTTGCAAAACCAGGTGCACCAGTGTCCTCCACTAAACTTTTACTGAAGATGTTACATTATATCCAATCCAACAGAGAAACAATATTTATAGCATATATTTATATATATATAATATTTATGTGGCGTGATCACATCAGTCTGTGTTTCTGTATTCAGGGTTTAATACTGCCTCAGATGTACACTGCTGCCATTGCAAACGTAGCAAACGTGATGACCAACTACTTTTTCCTTTACTGGCTGAACCTGGGGGTTAGGTTGGTGTTTTAATACAGTATCGTAAACACAAATAAATAAAAATGAAGACACGAGCGCAAATTCCTCCCTTATCTTCCAGCGGATCTGCAGCAGCCAATGCTCTGTCTCATGTTTACAACTGTACATTTCTGTTTGCCTACATCTGGTGGAAAAAGCTTCACGTAGCAACTTGGGGAGGTGAGTTGCTTCTCATTCATGGTGTCATGGTTACATATCTGACTGTCCATCAATCTTCTTTTTTTTTTTTTTAAATCCTACATAACTTAGTCTCTCGCTCCCCCTGCAGGCTGGTCTCTAGAATCAGTACAGGAGTGGGGCTCCTACATGAAACTAGCCATTCCCAGCACATTGATGAAGTGCTTTGAATGGTGGGTTTATGAATTTGGGGGGTTCTTTGCAGGTAATACAAGCACGAGGTCTGATTATTATTTAGTGTTTTTCATCCAACTGATTGTTTGTTTGCCTCTAATGATCAGGGATGCTTGGTGAAGATGAGCTGGCAGCTCAACATGCTGTGATGATGGTGGCGTTCATAACCTACATGGTACCGTCAAAATAAAATGTTACATGCTCATTTTTATATTTATATATATATATATTTTCTCATGCTTTCTAAAACGTAAATCTACAGTTCCCTCTCGGTGTTCAAGCTGCGACGTGTGCTCGTGTGGGCAACGCTCTGGGTGCAGGAGACAGTGCCAGGGCAATCCTCACCAGCAAGGTTTCCTTCGCTCTAGCAGGTTTGTGCTGGAGGTATTTGGTGTTAACTCATATCAACCCCTCCCGTTTTTTCTAGTGTAGTGACTAGTGAATTCAACGGCTTCCCTTTTCAGGTAGCTTTGCCGTTGCCGAAGGTCTTGTGCTCGGCTCTACCAAAACAATAATTGGCTTCATATTTACCTCTGATGAGTGAGTCTCTATGGTTAAACTGTGCCTGCCAAGGTCTTAATTAACACAGAACAGCCAACTTTTAGATCTGGATCTTTTTTTTTTCAGGAAAATTGTAGGTCTGGTCTCCCGCTTGATGAATGCCTACTGTTTCCTTCAGTTCTTTGATGGTCTTGTGGTGAGTTTTGTTATGAAAAACATAATAAAATAGCAAATATATTCACGTTCAGGAGTCCAGATATTGACTGTGGGACTGAGAGTCATCCTTTCTCTGTTTCCACCTCAGTGTGTGTGCACAGGCATCTTCTTAGGCACCGGCAAACAGAAGATACCGGCTGTGGCTAATTTCATTGGCTACTACTGCATTGGACTGTCGCTGAGTATTACTTTAATGTTTGTTGCAAAGCTGGGAGTTTTAGGTATCTGCACGCATTTACTTGCATTTTAAAGAGAGTCCTACTATGCGCCTGTGTAACTGCGATATCTGTTCTGCAGGCTTTTGGCTTGGACTTCTTGTCTGCGTCATTTTACAATCCACCTTCTACATCACTGTCATCTTCCAGCTGAACTGGGGAAGCATGGCAGAAGAGGTATGACCTACTGGGCTTTAAAGCATCACGTGCTATCACTTACTGTATTGGCCATTGCTGGCATCTGAAAGTGAAAGAGAATTTGTCGTATTCATTGTTTCTCTTGCTCGAAGGCTGTAAAACGAGCTCAGAAAAACACTCATGTAACATTAAGCACAGCTGACGTGTCAAACGCTGAGGAAAGCAACACCACTGGCCAGTCAGCAGCTAAGGTGAGTGTACATCACAACCTAACACCTGCTACTGTAAATTGCATTTTGTTTATGGCTTGTTTCCTCTTTTTGGTTTTGTTTTGCTGCCCAGCCTGGGTTTAATTCTACTTGATTTACATTTAATGTAACAAAAGAGACTAACTGGGAATGTGGCGCTTTCTCCCAAGTCAGTGGATGGCTACATGTCTGTGAGCACACACTACCATAATGGGAACATGGAGACACAGGATGGAAACACGCAGCTTAAAGATCATCGCCTCTCAGCTGCTCAGCTGATCCTCAGGCGAGGCCTCACTGCGTTTGTGGCGGTCGCCCTGCTGGCTGCGGGAGCAAGCGTCCATTTCCTCGTGCCCCTGCCGAAGCCTCATTCTTCAGAGGCCAACTTCACTCTGAACTGGATCAATGCTACGACGGCCACTCCTGATCAAATTTTCTCCACTGCTCTGGCGCCAAATGAAGAGTCAGAATGACTCTGATGTTTAACAACCGGAGTGTATTTTGTTTAATTGCCTCGTTGCCTTTGGAACACCAAACTCCAGCAGATTCCCTGAATCATTTTGTGAGAAGATTCTGCAGTCAGGTAAAATCATTGATCATGTACGTTTACGGGGCCATTTCGCTTTCCGTGCTGTCTCTGTTCTCTGCTCATCTGCAGTGAAATGCGTGGAGTTGCTCCACTCAATACAACAGATTTCGCTCAAGTTAAAATCACCAAATTAGTGAGTAGCAGGTTTAGAATGATTCCAGCAGCCAGGATGAACAGCATGAAAGCCAGGGCCAGGCCTCTATGCAGAACCAGAGTCCTGTGGGAGAGCTCGCCCTCCACTGAGGGTCCCACCTCAGTCTTCACCAGCTCCACGGTGTCTGACTGCTCTTGTGAGTTCCTTTGATCATCTGACTGTGGACCTGATCACACATATGCACACATCACATGTCAATGTATTGTAATTATACTGTACAATTCTGGGTTTCTTTATTATGTTTTAGTGAAAAACTTGTTGCTTGTGTGAAACATTGTTTAGGCAAATCATACTAGATTATGTTTATTTTCATTGGGAGATTATTAAACACTTGAAATGATAAGTAAACGCTAACTCTCTCTTGCCATATAAAATGTTTCAGCTGCTTCAGTTGTAGTTTCTCTTACTTGTGTCTGTTGCGCTCTCGCACACTCCTGCTCTGATCTGGGCCTAGAAGAAACAAACATCCCATATGAACATAAGGAGGCGGCCTTCTGCTATACAACGAAAACGCTCGTCTCCGAATACTGACCTCAACTGTAGCTTTTTTCCAGTTCATCCTTACCAAGTAGAAACCCAGGAATGAGCATTGTAGAAACACACAAGTACATAAGCCCGACCACAGACCTGTAAAACAATCCACCTGCTTTGAATAAAGTGACAAACGCGTGACGCTGATGCTGTTGCGGGTAAACTCTTTCTAAAAACGGACGCTTAGATTACAAGTCAGGCAACAGCGCGGTAAAAAGCATCTGAGATCTGAAAAACATCTGCTGTAAATCTTACCCTTGATGCCTAATTTGGCTGCAAACATCAGCGGCACTCCGATCGGGAACCCAACACCATAATAACCCACAATGTTGCAAACAGCCCCAACTTTCTGTTTACCTGCACCTCGTATGATGCCACCCAACGCAGCCTAGTCACACAAATAAGCATAAAAACAAAGTAATCAGACTCATTCATCACAACATACAATAAGTGGTGAGATCTTGACACAAATGAGGACCCACTGAGAATGCATCTAGGAGGACAAATGGAGCATAGAGCGCTGTAACATCAGCTACTCGTTTCCTGATTTGTCTGTTGGCAATAAAAGAAACGTAAACATACCATCGCAGAGGAGAAAAATGATAAGAATATACAAATGTGTCTCTACTATATTAGGCCAGTAATGCTACACAACTATGTGCCAGCTGTCAAGAATCTTTACTTCAGGTTAATATGTACAAGAATATGAGGTTAAAGTTCAGTAGGTAACAATAAAGGTTATGTCAGACACCTGGCTGACATACTGTAGTCATAGATCTATTATTATCATAATAAGAGATATAAATGTACTTACTCATCGTATGTGAAAATGTAGGAAATATAGTTCTTCAGGCTTCCAATGAGAACTGACAAACATATGGACACCAAGCCTGTGATAAAGTGTTGTGTTACTACTTTAACATCAGTGACACTTTACACTAGGCTGTCCAACATATTTTGTACTTTGTAGCTCACTGACTTGCACAGAACACTGTCAGTTTAGCAGACAGCTTGGCCTGCTCCGTGTTTCCGGCTCCCAAGGCGTTTCCAACTCTCACGTTGCCTGCTATACCAAAGCCAATAGGGAACTACTAACAGAAATAGTTGTATTAACATGTTACCCTGCATACTGCCTGTAAACAGGTGAGTCATTTTACAAAATAACAGTCTGAAATCACCATGTACGCAATGTTTGACAGCTCGTATACAATGGACTGAGCTCCGAGTTCCACCTCGCTTATTAGACCTATGAACACGCGACAAAGCCAAAGGTTTCAGACCAACTTCAGTTCGCACAGATGCTTTGAAAGCACAAAGTCAAAGTGTAACATTACCTGCTAGGAAACCTCCGATCTCATAGGTCCACCACTCAACACATAGCATGACCATGCTGGGAATGGCCAGGTGGATGAAGGACCCCCAGTCCTTTAAGCATTCTTTAGACCAGCCTGTAACACAGCATCGGTCACCAATGTGTCTGTCTATCAACAACATAAAAGCATCTTTATTAATACCAAGATGCTGGTTGTGCTCTCTGATGCTGCATCTTCAGTTTCTGATTGTATTTGGGGTGATTTGCCTTCAGTTTCAGGTAGAAAGTTTCAGCTAAATTCTGTTGAGGCTGACTGACTGACTGACTTAGCAGAAAATTTTATTTTGTCTTCAAAAACCATTGGATTGTTTTTACAGTTGAGCCAGTTTCTGTTTGAAGCAGCTGACTGAATTTGAGCTCAGTAACATCATCAATAATGCAAGAAAACCAGGTCATTTGACAGACACACCAGCTTTGCCATGCTACAAAGCTGCACAATCATACGCTCCTGGTAGCCAGTAGTTCCTTCTTTTCTCCAGCCTCATTTGTCCTAGTGCAAACTTGTGGCTACAGGTATTATTTGCCCGTGTTGTTGTTGTTCTTTTGACCAACTACAATCTTGTTGCACTGTTTTTGAGGCTGACCTGTAAATGTTGACCAACTGTTTGTGTCATCCACTGCAGTTTCATTCCCTGAGGCTAAAGGTTAAACATCCAAAACAAGCAGCAACAGAAGCTCCAATAAAGACCTAGAAGATTATCGCCAACATCTGCTGATCTAAAGCTGACAGTGTCAGATATGTGGATAATGAACTGGTCTCCATGGACACAACACAATGCCTCTGATTGGAACCATCCTTGCCACATCACCTAAAACTGTGGCCCTACGGTAAACGCTCCATTAAAATTCTCATGCATTTAAGGTAATCGTGTTAATCGTTGTGCAATCTCTTCAAAATGACACTGCTATCGTGAACTCATTCTAAACAGGTGCCGAGGGAAATAAACTAATTGTTGTGTTTCGATGCAAATGTTGCACTTACCTCCCCAGGTGGCTTTATGAAGGCCTTTCCACATGATATAAGCGTAAAGAGTTCCAGCCATGGCGAACTGGGAAATGGTGTTGGCAACAGCAGAACCACTACAAACAGTATTTTACAGTATGTACAGAATGTTTTAATGGTAGTATTTAGTTCTGGTTAAGACGATGTGCTGTCCAAAAACAATACTCACGCCACTCCCAGATTCAATACGTAGAGAACAACGTAGTTTATAAGAGCATTAAGAAGATTGACTACGATGCCTGTGATTACCTCTGGCCATATGATGCCCTAAAACAAACCACAAATGTTATTTACACTGACGTGTTGAGAGCAAAGCACACGCCAATATAGAGCTCACCTGATTTCTCACACTCATCTATTATGTGTTAGTGACATTTATTTATTTGCTTTTAACACCTATTATATATTTTTTTGTATTTATATTTCTTTAAAAATGTGAGGGTCCTATTTATTTGGTTTAAGGAATAAAACCAGTCCCTAACAAGGTCAATGTCATGTACTTACCTGATTTTGCAGATATCTTGTCTGTAGAGAATACATGAAAGTAGCCTGCAAAGATAATGCAAACAACCGTTCAACTCTCTAAGTGGCTGTAGTTTCACACAAAAGCCAGGTTTGAATTTTCTCAGGGTTAAGGGCAGGTGACCCTCTCACTTATTCCCCATACTCACAGGAAGCGCTGGCATAAAAACCTTCACGTACGTCTGAGCCAGCCTAGAGAGGGGCATTCAGAATCAAGACCTAATCCACACAGCAGAGTGAGCGTGAGGGCAGCTCACAGCAGCTCACCTGGCCACCTCTGGCTCCTGTCTGACAGCCAGCAGAAGAGGCTCTGTGTTAATGAGGATCGCCCAGCAGGGGAAACACGCCAGCAGCAAAATCAGAATACCCCGCTGGAGAATCACCCCGACTTTCAGTAGGTTTCCGCTCCCAAAGGTCTGAAATCAGAGAGTTGAGTATTAATAGCTATCTTTGCACAACTTGTCAGCCCCGATTAAACTGTATATAAACCGTCCAAGGCTCATACCTGGGAAATCAGAGTGTCACACGCTGATGACAAGCCAGAGCCAATAGATACACCTGTAACATTAATAACCTGAGGAGAGAACAAGAGACTCTGGTGGATGACGTTGTTACTCCACGGGTTTAACTTGTATTTTCGGGAAATCCTTATAATGTGCTTACAGCTATGGCTAAAGACACTCCTGCCAGCTCGGTCCTCCCCAGATGACCACAGAAAATAGTACTAACAAAACTCACAGCAAAAACCATAGTCTGGGCCACAACCTGAAGAGAAAGGGTTTCAGTATAAGGGTCGGTTATGTATCCAGTGGATTTATGTGTGCGTTATGTATATATGACACCAGATATGATGATTAAACGTCTTTCACTCTGATCATCGATCAGCTGATTGAACGACCGCGCGCTGAAACGGACGCTACTCACCACTGGTGCGGCCAGTTTCGACAACTCTTTGATTTCCGTCTTGAACCCAACGGGGGTCAACATGCGGATCCGCCTTATTACAAAGCATTCACCCCACGATGAAACAGCTGAGCTCCGTTCGCGGGTCTCCATGACCCAGTCGGTGCGGTACAAGCTCCCCCTTGCTGTTCCGTTACGCACCCGTTTCCTGCCGTCCAGCAGAAGTTCTCAGTCTGTGTCCAGGATGATGGAAGCTGTCGTTCAGTGTCGTAAACTTAGTAAATCAACGGGTCAGGGCAACGGACAGATATCTAGATATCTGCTGACTGACCGCGCAAGCGAAAGTGAGGGACACCTGAGCGCTCCGCAGTTAGGGACTATCTCTAAATTACCGACTGCATATTTACAGAACATCGTTTTCGTCAGTAAGTGCAGTCCTTTAGGATTTTTGTGTATAGAAAATACATATCAAATACACATCAAAGCGTATTTTATTTCTAAAATATCAGTTTATTTACACACAGTAAATCTTAAATCTGGAAAGTAAGACAATACTATGTAGCTTGAAGCATGGTGTACAAAGGTCAGATCACAGTAAAACCATGGTGTACAGTAGGTCAGATCACAGTAAAAGCCTACTTTGGCCTGTTATGCCCAGCATGTTCCTGCCTGGTTATGAAACAACTTTATCGAAACC
This sequence comes from Macropodus opercularis, assembly GCA_030770545.1. NCBI lineage: Eukaryota > Metazoa > Chordata > Actinopteri > Anabantiformes > Osphronemidae > Macropodus > Macropodus opercularis. The sequence goes on from CM061110.1 coordinate 4,036,562, forward strand.
CCGGAAATACATAGACTTTCTTTTAAGATGTTTTAATGTTTTAGTTTTAATGCAATGACAGACAGACAGAGAGACAGAGTGATTACTCTCATGAGTAATGGCCAAATGAAACAAGAACAAAGAATCTGTTACATAGTTATCTATCAGCCTGTTGTGGGAACACAGAAATTGTTTTGCTATCTGCTGTCTCTACACTCAAGGATGCTGTTTGACACACATTATCTTCTCTGGAAAAAAGAGCTATAATAAGAAACTATAGTAAGCACATAATACTGTAAGTAAAATATATTTTTACCTTTAACAGAACTGACAAGCCAATAAACTAACTAACTAACCAGGACTGGACCCAATTGCACAGACTCAAACTAGGTATATATGGAATAATGAAATAAATATGGGAGATACGTACAGTATATATATAAGTATCAAAATAACTCTAAACACTAAATCACTGCAGGGCAGGAGAATAGTTGTAAACACAAAAGTATGAAGTAAAAATCACTGCACATGTGGGCACGAACAACCAACTTGCTAAATAACAAACAAAATGCCAAATTACAGGGTGATGGAAAAACGAAAGACAAACTACGGCACGAACTGGAAACAACAACTGACAAGACGAACGCAAGGACGGGCCGACAAACAAGCGTGTGTACGAAAAGTCCTTATATAGAAAATACGGAAGGCAAATGTGAGTGATTGACAAAGTTTAGTAAATCTCAGAAAATAATTGCAGAAGAAGACGACAGAAACCAACAAGAACAAAGCCTCCAGACTATACAGTACCTAGATGTAACAGTGATGGAAGGAAACTTAACCATGTAACAGGTGAGGGGTACTGTACTGCATCTGCTTTATGTTGAGAAATCTGTCCGCACATGACTAAATGTCTCTAACAGTCAAAGACTTTAGCCATGTGTTCTCTTAGGGTTAGGGTTAGGGTTAGGCCTCTATGCTTAATGCTGTTGTTACCTGGTTGAGGGTAGAACAAACAACACTGTCAACAAAATCAACAGTAAAAAAAAATAAATAAATCTGTAAGTCATAAAATGCGACCTTTGTCAGAGAATATCTACATTAACGAAGAGACTAACCAATAACCATTATGCAACGTACAGTACTGTTATGAAAACACTGAACTCGGGCAATCGTTTACAGATTGGCCATAAATTGCAATACCAATGTGTAGAACAGGAGAGATTGTGTGGTTGTAAGACCATCAGACACGCCTGGAATCAATTATTAACTTTTCTTGCATGTACTGTATATTTTATTTTTAATGAAGATTGTACCAACAGATGGAGCCATTTCTAAAATAACACATGCTTCTCTTGATGTGAGACGCCCCCCCAAAAAAAACCTAAACAAACAAACAAACAAAAACAACCCCAAAACAATTATACAAACAAAACATATATGTTTTTTTTTTTTATTTAACATTTAAATGTAACTTCCTGACTTGATATTTATCCCTTAATGGTATTACTGTGCCACCAAGAAGCTCAAAGGGTAAAAACTGCTCCTGGTGTTTGTTTGAACAACCTCCTGTGATCTGAAGGTTAAGACATCATCCAGTCGGGCCACCTTGGGCCCTTTTTATGCCCTTTGGCCACAGAGACGCATGCGCTTTGTTTTGACACGCAAGCTTGAAGCACGCAGGCCACTTTGAATCAGCTGGCTATAAATGTCAATCTAGTCCTGACCCGGCAATTTCGTCAAAACTGTCTATTGGAGGAAAAAAAAAACCCGGAGAGAGGGATGCAATAGTAGGGTTGCACTGGCTCAACCTCTTATTAGACCTAAAAATGCCATTTTTGCGAGTGAAGCGGCGCAAAGAACACAAGACCTGTGGTCCACGCAGTCAGGCGAGTCATCGCTCACCGTGTTTTGCAGCACGTGTGGTACACGCAACAGAAACGTCTAAAAGAGGACTGTGTCGCAAGGTGAAGACTCCTGGCTGCCTTTCCTGTGAAAAGCTCCGCAAGCATCCAGCGTCTCTCTGAAGACGCAGAGTCACAGATTGTTGTTTCTGGAAAGCGGGAGATGGACAGATGGACACTATATAAAAACAACCATCAATAGAAAGATATGTAGTTTTGATTTACGCATGGACAAGTAGCAACTGTTTAGGTGTCACTGGCCCACTGTATAATATTAATTGTATGATTTTATATCAATTGCCAAAATCATTTTTAACCTAGAGGAGTTTGAATATGTTTAGTTAACCTGCAAATATTTCTCTATCTCTGAAGATGTCAGATGATTACAGAAATAAGTGTTAATAGCATTGTGAGCTTTTTTATGAATCAGCTTTTCTAGGTGACGCACATGTGAATCAGAAACAACCACCTGATTTCCAAGAACCCGTATTGCATCACAGTAAAAAAAAAAAAAAAAAAAAAAAAAAAAAACCTTTACGTTGAATATATCTGGTCTTACATCCAAATGAATTCCCAATTTCCAGACTCCACCTGGACTCACCGAATGCTTATGGTGTAATGCATCGACTACTCCTACGTCATAGAAGCTCATCGAGGTTGGGCCCTGTGTGGCCGCTGAGAGAACAGTGTCAACAATCTTTGCTGATTACACAAGTTGTAAATGCCTGGTTTAGTTTATTAAAAAGCAACCAACAATTCAGTCATGTTGGTGAGTCGCATGTTAAATACAGTTATTTTAAAACAAGCAACCTGCAACCAAATAAATTAATACATTTATTTTCTTATCTCAAATTTGGGTCATCATTATCGTTCTAAAGAATATTATATTTTGGTGCTTCCAGATTAAAAAAAAAGATAAAAGTGCATTGAATTACATCTAATCCCAGCAGGAAAATGATTTTGAGAAAACTATTGACTCAGCCTGATCAGTGTCGATGGTCCTTGGCCTCCAGAGAGCACAGAAAGGCCCTCTGTCCTCTTGTGGATCGCTTAAGTCTTGGCTTAACTCATGTTTGCAGCCTAATTGGATTCTCAGATTGCTAACTGAAACCATCTCCACACACAGGTCTTTTTATGCGCAAGGGAAGATCGATTGTATCAGACAAACATCATATTGTTCTCAGGTGTAATTGATACATAAAACGCAGAGGGAAAGAGCCTTCCCATCTACAAAATCCCCTTACGGATGAAGACACGAAATGTGCTTTTTGACCCCTTGTGAATGTATAATGGGTTTATACCTGTCTAGAAGTCACTCATTAAGCTCGCTACTTGCTTACTCTGCAACCAGAAGGCCTTGTTTATCATGAGGAGCGTTTTGGAGCTTGCATGGGCAGTCAGTGAAGTAAAACCCCTGCACAAAACACAAGTTTCGAGTTCAATTTCCTGCTGAAGCCTTACATGTATATATAGTCAATAATGGTGGTTAGAATACATGAGGACCTTTTTTTCAATTGGATAATGAGTGGGTGGCTGAAAGGCAGCAGCGAGAGAAAGGCACTGTAATTACATAAGCTTTTTCCCCAGCGGGACCCAGGATCCTAGTGATGCGAAGTGCTCCGTGCACTCAACTGCTGGTTAACCACTCCTTCGTGAGCTAAGATTTTAATTGTCCAACAGAGCCGAAGTCAGCACTTTGATGGGATTCTTTGATGTCTTTCACGCCACTACCTTTGCTGCCGTGTGACATTTGCTGCTCCGTGCCAGCCAACGTGCGGTTTCCAGCCATTCGCATACCTATTCGACAATGAACTTTAATCTGCTTGAAACACTGCGAAGGAGATCGGTACAGACGAGGTGGCGCAACACGACGCAGGACAACATACTGTAACTGTCCTGGCCTTCGGCTTGTGCAACATCCCGGCAAAAGGACAATGACACAGAGTGTTGCCTAAAGACGTGAGGTGTGTCCTTTAAATCATAGATTACTGTGGCGTTCTGCTCTGTGTTTACAGGATTAGATCAGATTTAGGCATAAGACAAGAGGTCATTAACAAACACGTGTGCACTTTAAAACACAAGTAACAGTCATATGAAATTGAGAAAGCGCCGGGATTGTATTTGTTTTTGGATGACGGTGACAGATGACGACACTATTAAATCCCTCTCATTGTTTAGCGATAATAGCTCACTGGTGGAATCAGCTAAGCTCTTGATGTTATGTGAGTAACAGTAAATTGTTTTGTTTTTGTAGAATCTGAAGAACAATTGAAGACCTTTTTTTCTACACTTTGTGTTAAACGAATGATTAGTCAGCACACGGTTTCATGTATGTAAATAAAAAAATAAAGAGGATTTATTGTAATAAAACAGTTTTTATTTTTATCATTTGTTGCAAATGAATGTAAAATGTTGACTTGTTGATCATTTGGGAAGAGAAACAAAACTTTATTCAATAATTCACAAGATTAAAATATTCAAGGATATAAAATACAGTATATACAGTGACTATTAAATACCACTTTGACTCTGATCAGATAGAATTCTTTGTTTACAGTGAGGCATTGCACAATGTCGGCATATCGACTGAAATACTGAGAATGTACTTACAGTACAATAAATCAATATGTTTGTACAAGGCACAGGAAGGTTGCTTGGTTTAGAAGTGATGATACATTTCAAAGGTCGGCTAGTAATTTCTCCTCATACCTAGTCCACAAAGCGACTGATTTGGATGCAAGGGGCCACAAGTTGATTTCTGCTTGTGCTCAAGTCTCTGCTACACTTTACACACTGTCATTAATAACAAAATTGTTCAGATCACATCTTCAGAGATAGAGAAAAAGTTTCCTGTTTAAGTAAAAAATTGTTAAGGTAGAACATAAAGAACTCATTGCAATTAAACGTTTTGCCTCAGTGAAAGGACAGAAACAAAGACAAATGCATCAGAAGTATTAAAGTAGGCAACAGGGTTATGGGAATACATGGAATCTCATTAACGTAAGCAAAACATTATTGCTGTTTAGTATCAAACTCTATGCTACAGAACATTTAATATTTCAAAAGCATGATTTTCTTGTGTGACAAATAGAAACGGAACTAAATGTAGTGGAATAAAACCTGAAGTGGCACAAAATGTAGATTCCTGTCATACAAATACCTCAAAATCGTATTTAAGTGCTGCACTTTAGGGAACGCGTTAAGGTACATTCGTAAGATTCTGCGATTACAGTATATAAAACATAATTGAGCTCAAGCTTTTATTTTTAGGAGCATGGACCTAAGAGATGTCTCATAAACTGGTTGTGTCTCTGTCTTTCTTTGAGTATATAAAAGCTAACAACGTATGATTCATCGGGACTTTAAAGTGTACTTTTATTATGATACAATATAAATTAAACTGCCTTTTATTTCTACCACGTTCTTTTACAAGGAGTGTCAAAGAAAACAGTCCTTGTGGAGAAAAAGTCCCAACGGCTGTTGGATTCATGGAGGCCACTGTATGGTCCTGTGTTGTCGCCCTGACCAGAGGTTCGTCGTCCGTCAGGAGGGGCTGCTTGTGAGCGGATCATTTCCCAAGGCAGGACCCTGGTCACACGCCTGTCACATTGGCCCAAGTTGGGACGGTGTCCAGGTGAAACATGGCCCTGCCCCAGCTGTTAATGGCCAGCGTGATGCAAAGGATGCCAATGATGTTCATGACTATCCCTGTTCGGGCCTGAAACATAAGAAAATATAAACAACGTTTAAAAAAAAATACACAGATGTTGTTAAATGTTAAATAGGAACATAGTTGGTTTTGTGTAAATACAGACATGATTAAAGACAAAACAAAAATGTGATTGCTAAATATTATTGCAGTTCTTCCATGATGTTGTGATCCTCCTCAATGTGATCTTCTATTCCATGATATTTGAATTTCTTTTATTTTCCTGTCATAGGTTTGTGGATTGGCTTTATATGCTAATCTGGTAGCACTAGGACTCTAGGAAACTCTGCTGAAAGGCAGATTATTGTTCACTGTGGATGGGACCAAGGCCAGCTGTTTAAACTACATGACATCAGTGGTACAGTAGCTGTACTTCATGAAGACATGAAGGTGTGTCCAGGCAGGCGGCCAAATGAATTTTGACAAACACAATTAGACAGAGAACATTGTGAATGGATTTAAGCCATGTCAACAATGGAGTTGTAATTCCTCATCAATTGACTCATCTTGTTTTATAAACAAAAGGACCAGACAGAAATCATAGGAAGAACTGGAGGTTCTGGTGAAGCAGTTGAGTCACCACACTGACACGCAGACCTATTCCAATATGTATTAATGTATTCAGTAGTGTATGAGCGTTTAAAATCAGTCAATTCCAAACTTAAAGCCTATTTAGTGTGAAATTCTCCATAATACAGTTGCCTGTTAATCTGCTGTGGAAATTGAATTATATACTAAGAGTACAGTAACATTTGAAAACATATCCTTAGATACACCTTTCAATTAATGCTTGTATGTTTTCACAAGGCAGCAACTTTGCTTAAACCAACATAGTCATATGAAGACTTTTGTTGCAAATTTGAAAAGCATGAAACATTCAAATATGTAGAAAAAGTCTTCGAAGAACTTCAGCTCTTAAGTCAAATGAATATGTCAATGAACACATTTAACAGTAGCCTTGACGAGGTTGATGTAACATGTTCAACACATCATTTACTGGAGAAACACAACAAACCACAGCTGTACTCACCATGTCAGCAACCTTGAGGTAGCCGTAAGAGAAGACTATGGCATTTGGAGGCGTCGCAACAGGGAGCATGAAGGCAAATGAGGCGCTCAAGGTACAAGGCACCATGACGTACAGCGGATTGATGCCGATGGACTGAGACTGCGATAATCACACAGAAAGCCGAAGGTGAACGCAAAATCACACGTTCCTCAATCTGGCTATTTTCCTGCGACTGTAATCACTGACTCATAACTCAAGAGTGAAATGTGTGCAGTTCTGCGCAGTGGGAAAACTCTCATTAGATGGGTTGTAATTAAGATGTAGTTCCTGCTAGCCCGGGGCTGAGTCATCACATTTAAAATAGAAAAGCACTACATATGTAGTGATAATGGCAGACTACAAGGATGCAGAAAACATTACTCTGTGGAATTTGCTCGTGAATTACATATCCTGCTGCACAGTAGCTTACAAGAGCATAGTAATTTCTAGTTCTCAAAATAAACAAAGGGTGAAAGACTTAAACTTTATACTTAGTCTTCTTTAAACTGTGGGCCATAAATCAGGCCACCACAATGACAGTGTTCTATCAGTTTAGATGTTCTTTGTTTAAATCAGACTGTGAAGATCGTCTTGACAGCGTGACACATAAAGTGACATTCCAGAAGCCGTGCCTGCCGCAAAATGTCATCTTTCAGCTGACCACATACCCTTTTCTTTTCTTTTTTGTTTCTGCATGAGGTCTGTTCATCCTCGTGCATCCGATTGGCTGATTGCTCAGTAAATATCTACGTGACTATTCCTGCTCCTGGTCACAGTCTTTTGCAGCTCTGGCCTTCTCTGGAGTGCTCAGCTAGCAGGCACAGTAATGCTATTCTTCCACCAGCAGTGGGGTGGGCAGCATTACAAGGCGCTGGGCTGAATGGGGTGTGTTTGGCAGGTTATTAATGGAAGGAGGGGCCCCGGGAAGGGGACCAAACATATCCAGCCTGAATGGCCGACTAGTTGGGTAACCAAACAAGGGGGAAAATAGGCCAGTTCCCACTGGGAGCAGTTTCAATGCTGAACTCCAGTCGAGGCAATTGGTCCAAAAGAAAATTACGCTAGGAAGCACTTCACCTCACTCGCTCTCTGCTGCCAAACGGCGCTGTCTGTCTCACGCACTCTGAGATCCTGACTCTGCTGCGGCTTTGTTCGACGAACACATTTCACTCAGCGTCTCAGAACTTACCATTGAGGCCAGGATAGGTAGGAAGAGCGTCGCTGTGGCCACATTACTAGTGCACTCAGTGAAGGTAGCAATCAGAAGGCATAAAATGATAGCAATTGCCCAGGGAGGGATGGTTTGCAGGGGAGTCATCTGATTTCCCAGCCACTTTGAAAGTCCCGATTCCTAAAGGGATATACAAGACATGTTTACACACATTTAACATAATGTAAACAATCTCACTCTCTCGCGATATATATATTTATATGCAGCAATTTTAAACACAGCTTTTACACACAGCTGACCCACGCATGTCTACCTTCACAAATAATACTCTTACCAAAATGATTGTGGGCTCTTCCCTAACCTATTTACATTAGAACTGTCACTGCTACTTACATCGCTGCCTTTGGCGAGAGCAAATCCTCCTCCGAGAAGAAGCACGATGCCCCACGGTAACTTCTTTTGGGCAACTTTCCAGGTCAGCAGAGCCGGAGCTGGGCCCACGTTCTGATGGGGTGCTATCGATTGAAACAGTTCCACGTCACATTGTACACTCTCACAGCTTGGATGACAGTGTGAGACCTAGTCTATATTTTTTATAGAATGATGTCTCACCTATGCCATAACTTTGCCTGCTCCTTGAACAAAAACTCGGGGGTTTGGATGGGAGAACAAAGAGAAGGACAGCTATGAAAACTGCAACGGTGGCATCTGTCACATATCTGAGACACAGAGAGAGAACAGCGTCAAGGTTTAATCAACAAGTTCAAGAATATGAAGACTTATATATAAAACAAAATCGGTGTACAAACTCTGAGTTTGAATTGAAGATATTTGTCGCCCAACCCTGTACAAAGCCTGGATCCCTTGTGAACCACAACACCACCAACAGAGAGAAGAGCCCCAGGACACTGATCTCTCCAAAGGACATGGACCCGAGCAGGCGGTGCTGCTCACGGATCACATTATACGCTGCAATCTCCTTCTCTGTCTTCACAGACCCACAGCCCCAGGTCTTTTTAAAGCTGCAGGGATCACACGGAGAGTAAAAACTGGGTCACTTCTACACTCAATTACACTTCTGACGCGGTGGAAGTTTCTTAATGTTGAGTCAAGCCTCTGTCACTATAATTAGGCTTTAACCATCATCAAACTCACTTGAATCCCATGAAGACAAACTGCAGCCAAAGCCAGGCCAGTGTGAGCATGAGGATCATGTTAGGGAAAGCAAAGCCGAACCAGGAGGCAAAGTTGATCACGTCTCCGTTTTCAGGAAACAGTCTAAGGAGAATGATTAAACAGATGAAATTTAGCTTTATACACTAATTCCAAAACAATCTAGGACTGATCGTTTAATAAAAATAAAGCTGTAAAAATGTTATTGTTTATTTTGGTCTTTAAACCAGGTTATCTTACATAAAGCTAACCACTTCCCAGAGCTAGCCTCATATTTACCGCAAGGACATGAAGGTGTGTCCAGGCTGGTAGCCAAATGAAATTTGGAAAAAAAAAACATAATTACACGTTGGATTTGCAGACACGTCAACACTTAATCACAAATCAACAGCGGAACTAGAATAGTTTCATTCCAAATTGACTCATCCTGATCTTTAGGAATTTGGATTATAAAGACAAAGACCAGACTGAAATCACAGAAAGAACTGGAGTTTCTGATGACACACCACAAAAAAGTTCACTCCCATGTGCCAGTTTTAGCTGTCACACACTTACAATAATGGATGGATGGCACACTCGCCACACAGTAGTATCTGTGATACTGATGTCCTTTAAGTGGAACTGGGGAGCTAAAATACTTGGTTCCTTTTCTGGCAAAAACCTATTACAATATGTATGTAATGCTAATTGAGGTCTTCAGCAATGTATGAGGTTATTAGTGGGACGTCTCCCACTGTTAAAGTCTCTTTAAAGTGAAACTCCCTTTGAATTTCCAGGATCAGGGATTCCTGTTAAGCTGCAGCAGAAGGAAAACTAACAAAAAAAACTGTAGTAGGTACTAAAGGAGCACAAGCTTTGAAAATATGCACATGAGTGTAATTGGTCACATGCACGGTTTAAATAATGGACCACTACTTACTACTGAAAAGAAAGAAAAACTCACTGGCTCATCTGGCCACTGAGCACCAGATTGGGACCGGTTCCTGTCAGTGTGGCGGTGCCTCCGATGCTGGCAGCGTAGCAAACACACAACGTCATCCCTTTACACATTCGCCGCTTTTCTGCTGCCTCCTTAAGCCTGGCAGCCTCCACTGCAGCGTCTAAGAAAGTCACTACCACGGGGCCTTTGAGGGCAAAGAATGAAATGTCACTCGCGCCGTAGTGACACGATACTGCGCGTTTCCTGAAACGAAAGGTGGGTGTGACTCACCTTGCCGCTCGCTGTGTTTCTCTGACTGCAGAGGCCGTTTGTTGTCGGTCTCTGTCGCCTGCAGCGGCTCGTCTGAACTGAGAATCTGAGGCATTTCTGCTTCGCTGGTGTTGAGCTGCTCCAGTACTGCTTGGACAATAGGCACCATCATGGCCGTGGTGGCTGTGTTACTGATCCACATGGACAAGAAGGCCGTCACGCCCATGAAGCCCAACATCAAACTGTCAGCAAAATAGCGCCAGAAAAATATATGTTAATAATCCTGGGTAACAGAAATGATGTCTATGTTTTCTACATCTGTGTCTACTGTGTGTTTTTTACATCAAAGATGAATAGATATGATCCTGATATTAGAAGAATTACACACTGAAGACAACATGCGCTTCGAAGGGACAAAAGTGTGTAACTCACAGAGCTGGTCGCACACCGACTACAAGCAGCACCCTCAAGGCGATGCGCTTGTGCAGATTCCAGTGTTCCACAGCAACCGCAACCATCAGTCCCCCCACAAACAACATGTTTGTGTCCTTCAGGTACTGCACACACACCTGAGAAGGCAGGGCTCACTCACTCAGAGAGTAAAATGTGTGTGTGTGTGTGTGTGTGTGTGTGTGTGTGTGTGTGTGTGTGTGTGTGTGTGTGTGTATGTTTTTGAACAGATATTCATCCTTGCTAAGCACATTCTGGACACTGATGCAGTTACTTTACTCACGTCTTTGGACTGCATGATTCCAAACAAAGGGAAAAGCAGCGCAGGGAGCAGAGCTGTCACAGCCAGGGGTAGGACCTCTGTGCACCAGAACACTGCCATCAACACTATCACATAAGCACATTTTGCCTCCTGTATGAAAACATGGAGGAAAACAGTGAAATGAAAGCATATGACACAGCACGCAGACACAAATACCTTATACTACTGGTGTGGAGCCCTTAAGGTCTAAACAAATTGTTTTATGGGATGCTATGAGGGTTCAAAGGTAAGTGTTCTTGTCTTCATCGGGTCTGGTCCCAGCTTTACATCGCATTCTGGGCTTATCATAACACGCTTGCATGGGTGCATGTGTGTTTCCAATGTCCCATTTCATGCATAGCCCCTTTGACTCCGCGTTCCCACGCCGGACGTGACCCCTCACGTCCACACAAAGAGCAGAAATAACAGGACTTCGGAGTTGACGGGCTTCGGGCAACGCGCGACAGCTCACACGCGCTTTGCTCTGTGCGCTGGACTGTGCACTTGTGAGGCGCATCAACAGGTGCAAAACAGAACCAGCGCGCACTCGTTTGCGTAAAGAGCATAAAAACAAACGGTAGGTGAATTCCATGAAAAGTGTTTTTTTTTTCTTGGTAAATCTATGATATACGAAAACCATCCGTTAAACACCACGATACCACGCATTTTGCTCCAAGTGCAATTTGGCAAAATCTACGTTCTAAGTGAATCTAAATGAGAGCTTTTTACATACCGACGTCCCGATCAATAAAGGTAGTGGAAGAAGGAGACACGGCGCTGAAAAGAGGATAAGTTCATTCTTAAGAGAGCGAAGATATCTGAGGAATGCCATCCTAAAACAAAACGGAGGACAGAGAATAGGAGGCTTTCGCACCATGGATCGCGCTTTTGAGGCGCAGGGGGCAAGGGGGGGGGGGGGGGCCCTCGGCAAATAAAAGCGAAGAGAGAGCGCGAGAAAGAGTTTGTGTGTGAGAGAGAGAGAGAGAATTTGTGTGTGTGTGTGGGGGGTGTGTGGGTGTGAGAGAGAGAGAGAAAGAGAGAGAGAAGTCTGTGTGTGTGTGTGTGTGGGGGGGGGGGGGGGTGAGAGAGAGAGAAAGAGAGAGAGAAAAAAAATGACTTTTCTTGTCGCTGGACAGATGCTATGACTCAACTCCCAGACGACAGACTTGGTAACTTTCGAAGTGCCCTAGAGTCGAATTCACATTTTGTCCCATTGAGAGGTTTATTCATGTTTTTATTCTCATTTGAATGATGATTAATTATTTCCTCAGCAATGTGTCGCCTGTAATATGTCAAAGTGGGAAGTGATAATCAAACCACAAATAGCGGCACACTCAGCGAGTCAGGGTCACGTCAGGGTTAGTTGTTTCACAGTCAGTAAAAGGTGGTTTTATCTAGACGCAATTCTGTGCAATAGCTTATTTACAGGTGTGTAACTGTTTCATCAGAATCATTACTATCTTTTAAAGAGCAGTAAAACAGGCTGTAAACGCTGTTTCCATTTCACAACTGTGAAAAAGTGCCTTCCTTAAATTAAACAAAAAAAAAAAAATACAAGCAAGCTTACAAGACTTTTGTGCAAACCACTACTTCAAATTACTTGCACTGTGTGCACTAATTTAAAGAATTGCATGTCTCGATTATTTCAATGAATGGTTTACTCTGCATTTTTGTTTTTCTGTTTGTACTGACCTGAATACTTCAGACCTTTCATCAAAAAACTCTCTGCCTCCACAGTCTTTGTCCAGTATCTGCATCACCCACAACAATCAGCGTGAAATTGTCTGTTTCAATTACATTCAAGACCAGGTCATTAAACTGCTAAAGGGATTTTCATTTGGTAACAATGCACTCACATAGGTGGACTTGCTGTAATTAAAAGGAAATTGTGAGAACTATTTTGGGCATGTGGGTTATGCAAGTTATGGGCCAGATGTGTTTTGCTATAACTACAGTAGTAAGTAATAAAATTGTTTTGAGATTGTGTGGTTGGTGCTGGAAGTATGAATATGTGATCTTGTGCCATGTCAGATTTACTGTTTTCTTTATTTTTCCAAAAGCCCTTAGAACCTGTTTGTGCAAAATTTTAACTTCAGTTTGTATTTATTTAATGCTAAATATTTGCTTCCAAGTGACATATACAGCTAGGTCTCACTTTTACATTTACATTTGGAAGTTGTTCAGAGGATATTTGCTCACAAGGTCCTTATGGAAGGAAACCATGGTTCAGCAAGTCAACAAAAGTAGATGAGGACACAATCCTGTCCATGGTGAAGAACCACATCTTCTGATCTGACAGACATGGTGGAGGCAGTGTTATGACATGTGGCAGCTGGCTGTCTATCAATCTGTGTCACTGGTTTTATTGACCAACTCATGTCTGGTTTAAGTGATAAATAGTGTACCTGGCTATAGTTTGCTCAGATGCAGTGGATTCAGTACATTGTGACCTTCTGAAGCCAGAAAGACCCACAAACAAAAAGCAGGTAAAGGCAGCTGCCTTAAAGGTCCCAGCATCTGAGGGAAGGTAAGTCAGCATCTGTTCATGTTCAAGTTTCAGACTGCAAAGGATTTCCATCAGACGAACCTGACAGTTCTTCACTTTGCTCTCATCATACGTTCTCACTTGCAGAGGGGTAAAAAAGTATAGATGCAAAATATTTTAAAAATAATATATTTAATGTTGTATTACATTTATGATTACTTTGACTACAGGATGTGGGTCTCTGAACCGAAAACAAATCCCTCCCTTAGTCTATGGCCTCACTTACCACCAAATTGAACTAAAAAGACAAAAAAATAAAAATAAATAAAGCCAAAGGATAGATGAATGATTTATTAAAAAGTGATGTGGGATGTGGGCCCCAGGATTTCCACAGAATTCAGAAAGCTCTTAGTGAATGTGTAAGTTTTACATTAGCATTAGAGTGATGTGAGACAGTCCAAAAGGTGGGCAGTACAGTATGCATCACCGTGTCACTCACAGTGAATGATACTGATACTGTACTCTGGGACATAAAACACATTTTGGCAGTCCTGCTAACTCACTGCTAAGAGCACAGCTACAAGGAGAACATGAAATGCTGAGCCAAGGAATGTCATGTTCTTTGGCTGTGTGTTTTCTGCACAAGTGCTGACAGTAATTCCGCTGCATTGGTGGTATGCTAAGATGAGAGAAGCTTTTAATTTGCGTTCCTATAATTATGAGTCTACAACCCACTGTGGGATCTCGACATTCATGCCTATAAATTCTTTTTTCTTTTAAATCAGATTGGAACACATGCACAATTTCACAGCTTGTGAATCTTGAGAATGAATACCTTAACTGAGTTTTATCAGTTTTGGCGTTACCTCCTTTCAAAGTATCAGCATATAAAAGTTTACATACTAAAATAATGAATATATATAATTTAAAAAATTTTTTATAAAGGGACTTTTAGCAACCATTCTCTGACAACAGCAGAATTCACAATAAAAAAACAAACAACCCACTGCTGTCCATAAAGAAACGTATGTTAATAGTCTCCTCAGTTTATATGATATGATTATAATGTCAAATCTATGTTAAACATCTACATATTCTAAAACTGTTTATGTCACAACCGTCATAATAAACAGAGCATGCAAATGCTTTTCTTTTCTTTTAAGGCCTAATTTAAATCTTCTTTTAAAGATGTGTCTTAGCAAAGGGCCAGATATGTTACAGTTTATGAGAAGATTCATTCACGTGAGATTACTGTCAAAGAGAAATCAGACATGCTCAAAGTCTGGTGCTGTTGTGCCAGTACACCAGTGATCACATTTGACTATCAAGCACCTGTTAATAACATTATGGCATTATGACAGTCCATTGTATCAAAGTACACCTATAGCAGACATGGGTGCTGTTGCAATAATCTTTTCTGAGGCATGATAACAGACTGAGTCAAAGTTAGAGCCAGTAAAACAAAACAAAAGATCAGATCACGTCAAATGTACACAGTATTTACTGGGTCTCTTAGTGCTGAAGGATTATTCTGTGAAAACACAGAGACGGTGCCACCTTGGGGAGATAACTCTCATTGCGTCCCATTCAGCAATCCACAGTATTGTGTCTATAGCATCCATATCGGATTCTGTCTCTTAATATAATGTGGACGCAATTTCATCTGTATGACTGAAAAAAAACCGTTTCTTATCAGCATCCAGAGCAGTTGCACTTCACAACGCAGGCACGTGTGAATTTGTAAAGTGAATCTTTTTATCAAGGTTTTTGTAAAATAAAAACATCCCAGTTATTCACAACTGAAATCACTCACGAGCCTGATTTATTTTCAGATTTTATTTTAGTCGGATTCTGAGTAAATACAAGCGATTGTTGCAGTTTAGCGAATGTTGTGCGCAGCTGAGTGAAGAGGAAGCGTCTTCGTTCTGCAGCTGTGCGGGGCAGCAGAAGCAGGGATCACATGAGACGAAGCTGCTGTTGTTGTCACGTGAGGCGTCGCATCTGAAACATGGCTCCAACTAGCCCGGAACAAAACACCGTCGGCTGACTTGGCTGCTGACGCGTACGTGGAAACACCGGGACGCGGAGCGAGCACATTTCATCTCGCAGCACTGTATCGGGTTTTTTTTTTTAAATAAACAACAACAGCTTAATGCCTTGCAAACTCGTCGCGCGTGTGAGAGCGGCGGTGCAGCCTTAGCTTAGCGCTAGCTAGCTGTCAACCTCTACAAGTGGCCAGAGGTAAGCTAAACGTGGAACAGTAGCCAAGCATTGTTGTTGTTGTTGCTGCTGCTTCTCTTTAGTTCTGTAATTACGGCGGCGTTACATTTAACAACAGTCGCTGCTTTTGTTTAGCTGACACTTATGTTCAGGTTGTTTTTTTTCCCCCAGTGAGACACTTAACATTATTTTATGTTAGCTTCCTCATCAAGCTAGCTGTTAGCTTTAAGTTGGTTTTGACGCTACTTCCCTAATCGTAGATCCTCTCAAAGATATGACCATTAGTTATGCTAATTCTCAACTTATTTGCCTTTATAATATTATATATATATATATATATGTGTGTGTGTGTGTGTGTGTGTGTGTGTAATATATAATAATACGCTGGGTATTAGTTAATTGTAGTTATAGCCGTAGTTTAAGTTAGCCTTTATTACGATGGCGTATTAGGGGAAGACAGTTCTCATTTCAAGGCAAAAAAAGTCATGTGAGAGACTTCTCAGGCTTTTGGAGAAGGAAAAGTAGTCCAGCATTCAGCATTTTCAATATTCAATATCAATATTGTTTCAAAGTGTTTCTCTTACTGCTGCTACCCATGAAACTCTTTTAATTGAAGTGTCTATTTTTTTTATAGAATTATGCAGTGGCATTCGCAATAGAGGAGAATCTGTCTCTCTTCAATGACCTTGACTTATTCCTCCATGTATCTCTGAACATTGTCCTTGGTGGATGACAGTGAAGTGAACACAGCTGATCGGGGGGAGGGGGTGCAACTCTTAGCGAGCACTGGAGATTTGCCATGGATTGGCTGATGCGCGCAGTTGAAAAAGACTTGGGGGTTGACCGGCGACAGCAGGGCGCAGGTCCACGGCCCCTGGAGCTTGTTGCACTTGTTCCCACGCGCTGGCTGATGGGCTTGAGGGAGAGGAGGGTCATGCGCTGTGCTCGCTTTGACAGCGTCAGCGAGACAGAAATTCGGACGCACCTTCACTGTTGCCAGACAAAGCCGCCTCCTGGCTGGACACGAGTGTGTATCCAGGGTCTGAGGAAAAGCAAGCTGAACTACAGATTAGCTAGAGACCCGTGCCATCACCAAATGGAATTCACTTCACTGGAGTCTTATGTTAAAACCATGCAGTGTGTGTCACAACAGAATGTCAGGTACTGTATATACTATTATGTTATACTTGCTATTTACATTTAGGTTAAGACTTCAAGTAAAGAATGATCTGTTACTCTTATGAGAACAGAATGTTAAATTAATTCTTGTTAAGTCCACATTTAATCTGCTCATAATTTTGGTGATAAATTGGCTTTTTGTACATTTTCTCTTTTATTACAGGAACTTATGGCACGAAGCACATTACAACCTTGTGCAACCATATGCAGGGGCCACGGAGCAGATGCATGTTGCAGCGGTAGATGCTGTACGTCATGCACTACAGAAACTCTTCAATTCCACATTCATCTCATCTGACAGAGTGTCCCCCTCTCTTTCTCCAGCTAGAGAGAAAGAAAAAGAAAACTGCTTGCCGTTCAGTTCGTCTTTTTTTTCTAAGTCCCAGTCAGAGCAGCTGTGTCCTAATGTTCTGCCGGCTGAGTGTCTGTTAGAGACTGCGGATATGTTGTATGTGATTCTACCTTATACTCAGTATTCACTCCTTGATATTGTCTCCTTTAGCCCGGCCAAGCTTGCTAATAGTCATGCCAAAGTGTTGTTCATTCTTTACCAGTTACTAATTGCTCTGCAGGCATGTCATGTAGCAGGTTTGTCTTGTGGTGAGCTCTCTCTGCAAGACATAGCAGTGGATGAGCAGCTCTGCGTCCACCTTAAGCTCAACCTAGCCCACTATGAGAAACTGGGAACAGAAGGGGATGCAAACAGTGATGTTGATAGCAGACAAGTACCAAAAAGTATCCTGCCAAAGCACAGTGCATGTGTGAGCCAAGAGAACAAAAGACTTTGCAGAGACTGCTTTGATGAGCTCAAGACACTTGTTCTGGACTGGGTTCATGGCCGACTTAGTAACTTTGATTACTTGATGGAACTGAACAGGTTAGCAGGACGTCGTGAAGGAGACCCGAATTACCATCCAGTTTTGCCGTGGGTGGTGGATTTCACTGTGCCGTTTGGAAAATTCCGGGACCTCAGGAGGTCAAAGTTCAGGCTCAACAAGGGGGACAAACAGCTAGACTTTACATATGAGATGACCAAACAGGCCTTGGCAGCAGCAGCCAGTAATGGTGTTGAAGTAGGGGGTGTGAGTGGAGATCTCAGTGGGTCTGGTGGTGCTGGGCAATCTGAGCATCTCCATGTACCTCATCACATATCTGATGTACTTTCAGACATTACCTACTATGTCTACAAAGCTCGGCAGACACCCAAGTCCGTGCTATGCAGCCATGTTAGATCCCAGTGGGAGCCAAATGAATACCCAGCCAGTATGGAGCGCATGCAAAGTTGGACCCCTGATGAATGCATTCCAGAGTTTTACACAGACCCATCAATATTCCACTCTATACACCCTGACATGCCAGACCTGGATGTGCCTTCCTGGTGCAAATCGTGTGAGGAGTTCATTGAGGTCCACCGGCGCCTTCTGGAAAGCAGAGAGGTGTCCCAGCATTTGCATTACTGGATAGACCTTACATTTGGTTATAAGCTGTCTGGCAAAGAAGCTGTCAAAGCTAAGAATGTGTGCCTGCATCTAGTGGACAATCACACCAATCTGACTACATATGGTGTAGTTCAGCTATTTGACCAGCCCCATCCTCCCCGCTTATCTCCTTTTCAGTATGCTCCGACAGAACCTCCTTTTCTTGGTCTTGCTGCTCTTAATGTGCCTTTACATGTTCCTCAAATTGACCCCATGGCTGACACTGTGGATGGAATGGTGCCAGAGTCCACAGGGTGCGAGTCCACTGCCTGGACAATGGTAGACAGAGATGAAGAGCTTGAACAAGGAATGGAGGCTTTGGACTCATTAGCTTCCAGTGGCACGTCCAACTCTATGTCCAGCTCTGTGCCACTTCCAACCACCAGTACGGGTGGAGGAAAGATGGGAGGAGAACAGACAGTAGTTACTATATCTCAGTCCCCAAGTTCATTCACAGGCGACTTCACAAGCGGTATAGGCCCAGGTTTACGCAGTGCCATGTTACAAAAAAGTGGGCCAACAAACAAAAAACATGGAGAGGGAAGTGTGACCACCACCAATGTGGAGGAGTTTAAGATCATCCTACCTGAAGGTTTCAATCCATTGCAGCCTTTGGAAGAGCTGGAAAAGTTGAACAATTTCCTTGTGAAGAGTCTACATGCTGAGGTGTGGCACCCTGGAGAATCTAGTGACGGCATTAGAGGTGGCATGACAGCTGAATCTCTACCTTCTCTTACTCAGCTCTACCAAAGAGATATGCAGGCTTTTGGTGTCCTCATTGCTGAGATATTCTTCTCATCTAAATTGAGAGGACTGAAACCAGGCACCCCTCTCATTCAGCGTTTCCAAGCTGTAATGAAATTATGTACTGCTGGCCTTCGTGACGTGCCACTGTCTTTGCATCATGCCCTGGAGGCATTGCTGCTGATAGAGAAGCACTCTGGAATAGCATACAGGCAAATGCCAGATTGCCCAACCCCACTTCTTTTCCAGTATGACCCTATTTGCGATGGTCTCCCTCCCCCAAACCCTTCCCAGTTTTTGAACTCAATCATCACACCCCTTCCATTTCCTTCCTATTTTGCAGCACTTCATAATTTTATCTTTTCCTACCATACCACAATTGAGAATCCATGCAGCCTTCAAGGAAGAGATGTTGTGTTTCACCTGTGGCAGGAACTTGAGACACTGCTACGCAGTAATATCACAGCTGAAGGTCTTGAGATTCTCCTGCCCTTCATTCTGGCCCTCATGCTTGAGGAGTCTACTGCTGTCTATGCTGCTTGGTACTTTTTTGAGCCCATCTCAAGGGTACTTGGTCCCAGAAATGCAAACAAGTATTTATTGAAGCCACTGATCAATGTATACGAAAACCCTCGCTGCCTTCGAGGGCGTTTCTATCTGTACACTGACTGCTTTATTTTGCAGCTCATAGTGAGGCTTGGCTTGCAAGCATTTTTATCCAGCCTACTCCCCCATGTGCTGCAGGTCATCACTGGCTTTGAACGCTCAGGTTCTGGAGGGGAAGCATGTAAAGGGATAAGGGGAGGGACATGTAATCTAGGAGAGGAAGAGGAAGATGACTTCCACTGTGGGGATGTGCGGTCATCATCTGGATCTGTGAGTGGGAATATGGGAGGTAGTGGTGGAGCCAGTGGAGGGGTTGTGGGGGATGCAGGGTTGGTCGATTACTCCTCTGGCATAAGTCTCAATGACCAAGTGTTTCTGTCAGACTCTGAGTACTTTCAGAATGGGTTTTATGGCAACAGTGGAGCAGGGTTGGCTTCTGGGAAGCAGCAGAACCAGAACTCTGCATCCAAGGATGAAGACCAGGAATCACTAAGTGTGGGCAAGCTAAGTGACAAAAGCAGCACGAGTGAACTCTCTCTGGGTGATGGGGACTCAATGCGGGACAGAGCTAGTCTTAAATCTGCTGATAGCAGTCAAGACATAAAACACGCCAGTGAGGGTGAGGAGGGAAGAGAGTGTGAGGAAGATGAGGCGACTGAGACAAATGATGGTAAAGCACATGACTGTAACTTGCCCAACATGGAACTCACTCTTTCCGGCTGCACGGAAGCTTCAGGAGCCACTCTTGCCACTCTGAAGGGTGACTTTGTGAATGGAATGACAATGGAGGACAGCAAGAATGGAATAGAAGGAGAGCAGGAGGAGGAAGATAACAGTGATCCAATGGAGGACTCTGAAGAAAAAGAGCAAAAGATTCTTTTAGGTGAGTGTATGTTGTAGATTTATGCTAATGATTTATTAATTATTAATGACATTATTATATTTTGAACCACCTCTATCACCGCTATCTCTCAGATACAGTCTGCAAAACAGTTAGATGGCTCTCGGCAAAGCTCGGGCCAACAGTGACGTCTCGACATGTAGCCAGAAATTTGCTGCGATTGCTTACAAATTGTTACATTGGTAAGTAGATTTACAACATTTTGCTGACTAATTCAGTTTTGTATTTTCTCACCAACGTTACTGTGTTACTGTTTTGTGTCTTCTTCACCCTGAATCCTCATCGTCTCTCTCGGCAGGACCTCATAACCACTGCTTTGTGATCCCTTCTTCTGAGGAGAGCAATATAGAGAGTGTGGGACTGGGCAGTGTGTATGAGAAGAAACCTGTGGTCGGTGACCAAACAGCTGGGCCTGTGTTGGACTGTCTAATCTATATAGCACAACTTTATGGCGAGCCTGTACTCACGTACCAGTACCTACCTTATATAGGCTATCTGGTAAGAGAATGTATACCTTGACACATAAATCCAGGTTAGGCCTATTAAAGTGTCCATAAATTCTTCCATTCATCAAGCTCGAGTTAAGTATCCCAAACTGTTTGTCAAGGTAAGCTTAGCCCATCCCCATCCACCCCCCTCCTGAACAACCCAGTGAGGTTCCAAGTCCCAAGGTTGCCTTTAATTGTTGTCTGATCTGTGTTGTACTGGCCCTGGGTGGTGGGCCCAAATGAGGAGCATCTGTTGCACAAAAGAAAAATGAATCCCCCCCCCAATAAATTGTGTAGAAACACTAATCAGATCACATCAGTGTAGAAACACTAATCAGAATGATTGATTTCACCATTGGTTTTGTTTTTAGGTTTCTCCACCTTCTTCGCAGCGTCTTAATACACGTAAAGAAGCAAGTCTCCTTGGAGCTGTTGCACTTACACAGAAGATAATAGTCTTTCTCTCTGATACCACTCTAATGGACATGCTTATGAAGATCAATCAGGATGTGCTGCTTCCACTTCTGGACCTGCTGACCACCCCTCGTATGGGGTAAATAACACTCTTTTCTCAACTTCCATTGAAAGTGTGGTGTCACTGAGGTTGATGTCAATGTACAGTACTGTGCAAAAGTATTAGGCAGGTGTGAAAAATGCTGTAAACAAAGAATGCTTTCAAAAATGGAAGTGTTAGACATTTAGTGTGATCACCCTTTGCCTTCAAAACAGCAGCAATTCTTCTAGGTACACTTGCACACAGTTTTCGAAGGAACTGGGCTGGTAGGTTGTTCCAAACATCTTGGAAAACTAACCACAGATCTTCTGTGGATGTAGGGTTTCTCACATCCTTCTGTCTCTTCATTTAATCCCAGACACACTCAGTGATGTTGAGATCAGGGCTCTTTGGGGGCTATGTCATCACTTACAGTACTTACATTACTGACGTAGTAACACGAAATATTGATTGATTGATTTTTCTTTTGTTCACTCACTTTGCATTTTGTAAATTGACAAAAATAAACAATCATTATTCATATTTCTGAAAGCATTCTTTGTTTACAGCGTTATTTCACACCTGCCTTAAACTTTTGCACAGTATCGTACATATTTCATAGAGTGAAGTATTTCTATGACAGACATTTAAGTAAAGTCAGTATCAACATCTTTCATTGTATTGATGGGATAAAAACTGAATTTTTAGCTTAATTTTGAGGTTTTCTAAGTGACCCAAACTTTCCAACGTTACTCTATATATCCATAATGCTGTATACAAATCCATGTGGCTTCACAGAATAACAGTGCCTGAGGACTCCATAATGCAATCACAGCATGTCACAACAACTATCAAGATTGTTTTCTTTGTTGCTTTGCTATGCTTTGAACTGTTCATATATATTTGAAGTATACAGTTTTATTTTGAAAGACTCTAATGAAAAAATGTGCTTCAATAGATGTAGATGTGTGGTTTTACCCATTCTGCTGTACTCAGGTTCCCCAGCGGGGTGCAGACACGCGCTGCCGTCTGTATCAAGACACTCAGCCTGATTGCTCTCATCTGTCTGCGCATCGGGAGGGAAATGGTGCAACAACATATGGCTGACACGTTGCATCGCTTCTTTGCTGTTTTCTCTCTGTTGCATTCTCTGCAGCTCCAGGTACAATCTCTTTATACACACACACACACAGTGCTTAAAGACTGACAGGTGTCATGTCAAGAATATTTCTAAAATTGATTACAGAGAGCAGATCTGTCACAGAGCTCGATGAAAAACAAATACCATCAAGGCAGAAAAAACTGATGTCAATGAAAATAGGACAAACTTGGCATCTGATCATTTTGTGAAATTTAGTTGTGAGCGTTGAAATGACGGATGTTTGCACCTTTGTCTCTGTTGTAGCTGGAGAGTGCCCCTCGCAGAGTTGTAGGAGAAGTCACAATGGTGGATGTTTGTACAACCGAGGAGTCGAATGTGACATACGAGTTGGGTGTGTTGGAGGAGCTGCAAACTGTATTTAACTCTGAGATGGCCCATGCGTCCTACATCCCGTTCTACTGTCTCATAGGTAGGATGCCCTGTTCATCAGGAAGACAGAAGTATACTCTGTGCTGACAGCTAACATATGTTAGTACTACTGTGGTATGAATGATGTTGGATGTATATGTGTAGGTGACGTGGCAATTCGGAAGCTGGTTCCCAACCATGACCTGGTCTGGCAGTTGGTCCAGTCCTACCATCAGAATGTGAGCCAAGGGAGTCAAAAGGCAAAGCTACCTCCATCTTCCATGGGTCTATCATCTGGTTTTGGCAGAACATTCGGTGGTAGCCCTCTACCTACACCCTCAAGTAGCTCCACGCTGCTGGTAGACTCCCTTCCTGAATCAGGCACATTTGGAAGCCACCTGGTAGGAAACCGTATCCAAGTGTCCCGAGACACAAATTATGAAGGACGCCATACCGCCGCCATAATGACCACCATCTCCACATACACCACTCCTTCTACGGGCATAGCTTCTTGTTCCTCCTCCTGGGTGACTGGTCCCACCCCAGAGGACAGTGCACTGAAGCAGGAGCTCCCTCGCAGTAGCCGCTCGCTGCAGGGAAACTGGCTGGCCTACTGGCAGTATGAAATTGGTCTCAACCAACAAGATCCACATTTTCACTTTCACCAGATCCGCCTGCAGAGTTTCCTGGGTCACTCAGGTACCACAAAGTGTTTGGCACCACTGGCAGGAGAGGATTACTTCCTTTCTGGTAGTAAAGACAAGACGGTGAAGCTATGGCCCCTGTATAATCATGGTGATGGGACCCAGGAGGTGGAGCCCAGACTGACATATAGTGACCATAGAAAGTCAATCTTTTATGTTGGACAGCTTGAAGCTTCACTGGAGGTAGTGAGCTGTGATGGGACTGTGCACCTGTGGAACCAGTGTACAGGTATAGAAGATCAAGCACACCCCATTTCTGCTTATGATTATGTATGTGGTGTGGAATGTCTGTGGATCTTATAATTTCACTTGGGATTCTTCTATGTAACATTCCACTTTCTGTCCGATGGGCTTAGGCAAGCAGATCCGCTCTTACGAAGCTGTGGATGGAAGGAATCCCATTACAGCCGTCGCCACCATGCCAGCTCCACACTGCAGTGTCTTATTTGGCAGTGCAGATTCTGTTCTCCGCTTCATTGACCCTCGCAAACCAGGATTGCAGGTACGGTAGCAATTTGACTTCTTCATCTTAATCTTAAAAAACACTTTTTGCCACTTCTGTCATATAGAGCTATATCTGAAAGTGATACATTTTCCTGTGTCCCCAGCATGAGTTTCGTCTGGCATATAACAATTTGAGTGCTGGCCTCATCCGGTACCTGGCAGTGAGCCCTTCAGGGCGCACAGTGGCTGTTGGTTTCTCATCTGGCTTCATTGTTCTGCTAGATGTACGGACAGGACTTATTCTCAAGGGTTGGCCAGCTCATGAAGGCGATATCCTCCAAATGAAGGTATACTTATATGTGAGTGCGTGTGTATGCAGTTTTCTTAACAAACTGTCCTAGAAATGAATCTACCAAAAAGTAAAGCAGATTTGATGAAAATTTATTTCATTTATGTTCAGTTGTTGAGTATAAATTGTCTCAACATGCACATGACTCACCTGGTCAAGTCATGCATTAATAAAGTCAGCCAAACACAACATCCAAATTTCCTCATGCAGCGTGTATCCTTCCGATAGGAAGTATGTCTGGTTGATTCAGAGTGAGAAATCTTGAGGAGTGTACTGCTGTCCAAGCTTAACATTATGCCAAGTCCATTTTATATTAATAATTAGTTATTAGAGGCAGGCTTGTTGTTCACCTGAGGATTGTTCTTTTCCATTTTTGATTACACCTTCTGGTGAAACCATGGCCAATACTCTTTTACCTGAAACCAATGAACAAGTTGACAGATGCTAGGCTTTTATTTTTTATTTATTTTTTTAATTTTATAACCAGCTGTAATGAACTGAACGGACTGGGGCTGAGGGAAAACCTAATCTGTATTACATTGAACTGTTCCTACCCCCAACATTAATTTCAATACTTTTTGATACAATAGTATTATACTTTACAATACATATAGGAAAACCGAATTTAATTCTTTGGTTGACTTTTGCTGTGCTAGATTTGTGTTATTGCTCATTGGTTGTTTAAAATGTTGTTGTTTGTGTGGAGCAGTACAGAATTTAATGAAGGAAAGGGAAAGAAAAAGAAAAAATTCCCAGCAGAATCAGGTCCAACGTTGGTCGGCCAGTCACTCATAAAGCAGTTTTAGAAACACTGATTAAATGGTTGATTCACGCTAACTTGCTAACTGTTTTTGCACTAAATACGTCTGTTCTCCTCTCGTGTTTCCCAACATTTAGCTCACGTGTGGGATTCATAAATGTTCAGGTTGTTTGCAGAAGACGTGGGCCTGGGAATACAAACCGTGCAGTCTGTCACATAAATGGGCTCTTTGCTGTTGGTCAAACTTTGCACTGTGCGTGATAAACTTGTTCCCAAACACAGTCACAATTTCTCTTTTCAATAGGTCAAATATAGTCATTACTATCAAAACTATTAGGTCATATTACCTAAACTATTTAGGTCACATTTAACATTTAAGGTCACAAATTTAACCAGACTGAACAGTGTTTGTGTTCACGTAGTAATAAGAGCTGATTTTGACATTTTGGCACATAAATAGTCACCATTGTCAGGATGAAGAAGAAATATGTTGTTTAATGCACCTTTAACATATAAATGAATGTCTAGTGCAGGTTTAATCATAATTTAACAAGATGTTATGTTCAGATACCAGGCCTGTAGTGTGGCTGCATCTACCAGACACATGTTGACACTTATCTTACTGTATGTTGAATCCATATCATATATTGTAGATAAGCCTGTAGTTGTTGTTTTTCAGTACTTAACTGATAGTAATGGTAGTTAAGATAATCCGCCAAGTTTTATTCTGACAGTCCTGGTAGGTAGTGGTGCAGAGATGGTGAAAGATGTACTGAGTACATGTGTTGTCAACAGAACGCAAGGATGAGCAAACTTTATTTAACCCCAATTTAGGTCAAGGATTGTGTCTCTAGTTTTAAAAGCAAACATGGACACAGGTTACTCATTAGAAAGACCACCAGGATTCTCATTGGCTCATTCACATTACTCAGACTTCCCCTCAATTACTACGTGTATCAGTTTTCTAGTTAGGAAACTAAAGAAATAGACTCTGTTAAAAAAAAAAAAAAAAATAGAACTGTCAATACATATGAGAAAGTAAATTCACTAGCTAAAAGAGCACAACTAGGCAAACATTTCTTGTTTTTCATATTGTTTGGGACCTAGTTTGTATGTGGCTGACAGAAACTAGACAGAATAAGTAAGAAATAGGACCCTACACTTTTAACACATGTTTATTATGACCCCTCACAAATAAAGCCAATAAAGGTAACTTTATATTTTCACAACAATGCATGTATGGATGACTTGGACAAGGCTTTTATGAGCAAAAGACAATGCAACACATCAGCAGGGGTAGGACCAACTTCTTGTACTGATAGAAAGTCTCAGCCATTGTAACTTAGAACTTTCAGGCCTATAGTATTGCGTCTTTAGTACATTTCCAAAGTCCATGCTTTGGGTCAGGTCAGGGTTGGTTTTGTGTCATGTGAGGGACTGATAATGTGAAAGGTGAGAGCAGCCACTGTTTTTTGACTTATTAGTGTATTTCCATCCCATGTGTCTTACACAGAGACATTCTAACTGATGGTACTGGTAATATTATCGGATGTTAAATCAAAAACATGTGGATGTATTACTTTTAAACATTCTACTAATTTTACCTTTGATGTCAGCAACACATTTTAAATGAATGGGCAGACACTGACTTCTGTTCTTCTTTTCTGCTTTTTTAGGCTGCAGAGGGAAACTTGGTCATTAGCTCCTCAACTGACTACACACTCACTGTGTGGAAAGATCTGGAAAACAAGTTTGTACGCCAGTACAAGTCGCAGTCGGACCCCATCCATGCCTTTGACCTTTACGGTTCAGAGATTGTGACTGGAACAGTGGCTAACAAGATCGGGGTGTACTCCATGGCAGATATCTCACTGAGCCCCATCAGCAGCACAAAGCTGAGCTCAGAGAATTTCCGCGGGACTCTCACCAGCCTGGCCGTCCTGCCCACTAAAAGGCTTCTGCTGCTGGGCTCCGAAAACGGTGCCATTAGGTTATTAGCTTGAATCTCACTGCATTACTAAACAGTCTTACTTACAGCTGTAAGCATGTCTAATTTTAAAGGCACATGGTATCTTTTTTTTCTGTCTCTTCTCCTGTGCTTAAGGTCACTTGGTAGGTCAGATTGTTCACTTTTCTAAATTGTTCTTTTTAAAAAGCAGCACAAAAAGAGGCAGTGAAGAAGCTTCATATTTACTGAGACATGAATCTGATGGACAGGAGATGTGTGCTATGCTACTTACATATACCATGCACTGCAAATTTGTATTTTTTTTAAAGCTTATACATGTATCGATGGTATATAGTGGGAACTTCTTTTCTTGACTAGGTCAGTTATGCTCTTAACAAGGATGAATAAGAAGATGTGCTCAGGTAGGTGGAGCCAAACCTGGTTCTCATGTAGTGTTTACACTTTCCAAATAGATACATAACACCAAATATACATTGACCTCACCTTTTATTTCCCTTGATGGTAGAATACACATGTATCCAAATGCACTGATTAAACTATGCAGTATTTGTAACTCAAATCGTTTATTTGGGTTAGCATTACTTATTTTTCATTCGTTGTCTATACATATTAAATAAAAATACACTCGCTGTTTTGACAACCGTCTTGGTGCATCTTCACACACTGAAGGCGTGACATGCAAGTTGTCGTCACTTTTAGAGATTTTAGTTAATGACGCACAGCCTTTATTCTACTTTCCAAAAAATGGCCTGAATTGTATCATTTGGATTCTCAAAGATTTTTATAAGTGAATGTGTTTATTCACTAATGAATTACTTGAAGTTGCTTTGGGCTTTTCTAAAACTGTGATCGGGGAGTCTTGATTTACCCGCCGGAACTTGTAGCAAAATCATCCTGGGGGATTACTTTAGCAGATGCCACCTGTTAAGCTCATCATTTTCAAACTTCTGACCACAAAATATAAGAACAGTCAATGCCAAGGTTAAGAGTTTTGTATTTTAACATTTATATGTAATTGTATTTAAAGATGTTGAGAAAATGCCAAGATACGTTTAAAAAAAAAAAGTAATGCACATGAATACAGGTACACATTTTTGTTGTGTAACTTCAGCACAATTTTGATTAAAATAAAATCTGAGGACAAAGCCCATTTGCATTCATACTATTAAAGTGTTTCCCTTTATTTAATTTGACTTCTGTCATATCTGCCTGCTTCTTCTCTTTTTCAGTAAAGGTTCCATAACATAATGACCAACCTTGTTTTAAACAGAGCGATTTATTGCACTTTAGTTATTTGAGTTTCTTTGAAAAGAGGTTTATTAAAATGCTTATTTTTTAACTGAATAAAAAAAAACTTCAAAAACAAACATAATTTGCTGTTCTCCGGTTACGATTCACCTGGATTCATAATGACTCCCCGGCTTCCCATCCAATCTTGGCTGAGTCACTATAGAACGCTTTGCATTGCTCAAAGTCCCCTCTTGTGTTTGTAGATGGCTGTCGTGTGACCTAGAAGATATTACGGTTGCTTAGTGCTGAAAGGTGACCCAAATAACTGAATGTTTATTTTCCCTCAGTTTCTTTCAGACTCTTAATATATTCTTGGTCGTGATATTATAACGCTTTGTGAACATAGAAATCAATTGTGTTTGGTTTTGCTAAAATGGCAGCTTAGGCAAACCAGGGGTTTGAGGGAAATGTGGACTTCTGCTCTTTGACAACAAATGCGTAATTCAGGAGTCATTAAGCTGTCATGTTTTCTTAGAGTAGATGTACTGTAGCTGTGTCACAGTGTTATCAACTGCCTGTTAACATGCAAATTAGCTTAGTCTGAGTATTTTACCCTAGAGCCTCAGTAGCTACATTTTCAAATAAATAGTGGTGTAAACGGGGCCCCAATCAATGTAAGTTGATATTTAACTCTTTGCTGAGTAAGTGCCAATCTTTGACTCTCAGGAATTCTGTCATCCACGGTCACTTAGTCGTTCTTTTTTTAGGACAAGGCAGCCAGTTTTTTTTTCAGATTTTAAGGTAAGATCTTATATAATTTCATATGTTTAATTACTGAGTATTGTGCATTTATGCAATTAGAAGATTTGAAACAGATTTCTCAAGTATTGATTGATTACTTTGTGGTCTGTAACATGCGTTAAGCTACTTCATATTTATTTATTTTGTTTTACATTTGGCTGTTGATTGTTTGCAACATGTATCAGTGCTACAATAGACTTAGTTAACATGTTCTAAGCTCTCGGTTCTAGGCTTTTCTGTCTATTAAACGGTTTATCTCTTTCAGTATAACATTTTATTGGGCAACGAATCTGTATGTAGGCTGCTCGCTGAGAGTACTTGGTTTGCACTATGTTGCTGTGTTTCAGGTCCATTTCCAGATGATCTGGGCGAGTGACTGTGTTTGTATATTATATATTATGGTGTTTTATTTTTGCTAGATTGTTAAAGCTAGGAGCTATATTGTTCTCTTTGGAGAGAGATTGATCTATGGCACAATATACTCAAGCTTTAGATGTATCAGGCCACAAGTTTCAGCCAACATCATTCTTTTTTTTCACAGTTACAAAAGGACATGGACCCCTGTCTGACACTCCTGTTGATCTATCTCTGCAGCCAAGGAATTGCCGTAAAGCACCACTATTACGAAATCACATTTTAGATTAGGCTACATGATTACGATCTGTGCTTATTTATCATATCTTTCTGCTTGACAGAGTACTGCGGTTGCAGATGAGTCAATTCCCTTGGTTTCTTTGATTCCCAGCCACCCCAGAGAGGTTAGAGGGAAATTCATTTAATGATGTTTTAATTCTCTCCTTGGGACTCATGTTGTTGCAGCACGATTCTGATCACCCGAATTCCTGATTCAACATTTAGCTTCTTGATGTTGTCCACATTTCTGCCTTTAGAACTTAGAAAATGAAATTACACCACCACCACAACCAGATATCCCAGAAGCAACTGCCACGACTAGTAGACCCATTGGGGGCTCGTCCGATGAAGAACAACAAGAAGAGGGTTGTCTGTCTGCTGGCCGAAGCCGACGGTCAAGGAACGCCGTTGCTGCTGCCATTCAGAAACTGGGTGTGCAGTTGCTGCAAAACCTGAACAGAACAGAAGAGCAACCAAATATCATCATATCTCCTGTTAGCATATCACTAGCCCTCTCCCAACTGGCTCTAGGTACGTGTGTTCTACCAAGCAGCTAACGTTTTATTTTTATCACTTTTCATTCATGCAATTGCTGCACTGCTCTTCTCTTCTCTATCTTTTTTTTTTTTTTACAGGTGCAGTAAATGAGACAGAGGAGTTACTCATGCATTACCTCCAAGACAAGTCTCTCCCCTGTTACCATGAGTCTCTACATAATATCTTGGAGCATCTCAGAAACGACAACTTGCAAATTGCCACTCGTATCTTCCTGCACCGAGGTTACTTCCTAGAAATACTGAAACTGCACAGCTCTTGCTTGCACATAAATTTCATTATTTTAAAACCTTGTCTTTCTTACCTGGCGGTGCTTCAGCGAAACCTTTTTTTTGTGTGTCAGGTTTTGAGCCAAAGCAAGGCTTTGTCCATGAATCCCAGCGGTTGTATGATTCAGAACCAGCTGTGTTGGAGAGCCTGCAGCAGATAAACGACTGGATCGAGAAGACGACACAAGGAAAGATAACTGAGATCCTGCCTACTTTGCCTACCAATTTGCTCCTCATGCTCATTAACGCTGTTCATTTCAAAGGTGACTGGAGCAAAACGTCATCATTTATCAAATGTTGTTACTGACAAATGTATTAGAATCCGATAAAATGTTAAAGGCCAAATGTCTTTACTGAAAGTTCAGGGTATATATTTTTTAGCGCATAGCTCTGCATCAGCTCAAAAGACCTGCAATAACTATGAGTGAACACAGTTTGTCCCTGCAGCCACAAATGCAAGTTAAGTGGGTTAATCAATGCACACATCGCACGCCTGTGAAGGCCACATTAATGCTCCGTAGTATATGTAGGTGGTGCCTGACTTTGGAATATCAAGAAATTCAGAAGCATCCTTTCTCAAAGTGGTGCTGAAAAATTAATTCATGCATTTGTTATTTTTCAGCTAGACTACTGTACCTCCTTACTAATAGGATGTCCAAGTAACTCATTAAAGTATTTTAATTCAAGTGCTGCAGCCAGACTTCTGAGTGGAACTAGCAAGAGACTAGCAATATTCCTTCTCTTCTCTGGCTCCCCATGAAATCTAGGATAGAATTTTAAAATAATTCTTCTTATTTACAAAGCATTTAATGATCAAGCTCCATCTTATGATCTCATAGCTCCATATCCTCGCAACACAACGCTTTGCTCTCAGAGCGCTGGTCTACTTGTGGTTGCTTGAGTTTCCAAATGTTGTGAACTGCCGTTATATAAATACGCTTGAACTGAATTTCAATTGATAGGACCCCAGTAAAAAGAACTTTATTACCTCAGCGATTAGTTTCTGGTTCCCAGTTACCTAAAGTGTTGTTAAGCACGACCGTACACGACCCTAAATATTTTTTGGCATGAAATTTATTTATTTATATATATATATATGAAATCTACGTACTACTTTCGTTTCATTTAATTCATTCTTCATTCATTCATTTTACCAATATATTTAAATGGTTGGTGACACAAGTTTTCCAAGCATTTTCTGCTTTTCTTAATTTGTTATTTACTTCATGTTCCCCACAGGAGAATGGAAAGCTCGTTTTGACCAGCGTTTTACCTCCAGAGGTGTGTTTTACCTTGACGATAAGCACATGGTTGATGTCGATGTGATGGAAGATGCCAAACATCCATTAAGTTTATTTATTGATCATGAACTGGAGGCTCAGGTAAAATACAGTTTTTCCTTTGTCAAAGACACAGTTATAACCTGACATAAAAGCTGCATTCCTCCGCTATGCAGGTTGCAAGCTTCCCATTTCAGAAGTCTATGAGCTTGTTGGTGGTCTTACCTGCTTCTGGCCAGGTTAATGCGTCTTCGCTGTTTGCAAAGCTAAACATCTCAGATTTGTACAATCGTCTACCCAAGGAGAGGACGGTTCAAGTCAAAGTCCCCAAATTCAAACTGGAGTATTCGCAAGACCTAAAAGAAGTTTTTACCAAGTTGGGTAAGAAATTGATATTTGCTTGTCTATGGTCTCACAATTGTTTTGACCAAATGTAATAATTTGAACACGCTAAAGACAGGAGATTTAACCTGTTGAAACCTGCTGACTCCTTCGCCTATGCTCTATGTTAGGCCTCGGAGAGGTGTTTTCCAGTCCCAACTTGGCTGAGATAGCAGATGGCCCTCTGCTGGTGTCTAGCGTGGTTCATAAATCCAGCATGGAAATAAATGAGGAAGGTGCAGAGGCTGCAGCATCCACTGCTGTGATCATTTCACGCGCATCTAACCCAGTCTTCCACCTCAGCCATCCCTTCTTCTTTGCCCTTGTGGATGATAAGACTCTGGTACCGATCTTCATGGGAATCATCAACAACCCTAACCCTGGCGCTCCGATCTTGGAAAGAGAAGAACATGGAAGCAATGATAAAATGGGATTCCCAGTTGACAAGAATCATGTTGGCTCATTTGGAGTCCCACCTAAATAGGGACTGACAACTTGCCCAGTAAACCCAGAGAAACTCAGTACAAGACCTTTTTGATTGTACAGATTAGATGCCGTATCAATCAACTGGATCAAAATCTTTCTTGGTTTAGCTACAAAATACAAAAGCCCAAAATCCCCCTTATTTGTCAATTATTATATCAAAAATAATTAAGAGTTTTTCTACATTGCACTTGCTCAAGAGGCTCTCAAGTAATGTGTCAACTCTGTTCAACTTTTATTTGATTGTATATATTTCTACACAATTTATCTACATGTAAAATTTTGTCGGTATAATGCCAGGTGCATGACAGCATCAGTGTGTTTGTCGTCGCAATTTTTAATTTTTTTTCTAATGGGCTAATAAATTCAGTTGGTCATATTCAAGTCAAGTCTATAAGTTTTGCTTCTGTATCTTAAAGATACGTTGTACTAAAAAGCGCATGAACGCTGCTGCATTGAGGAAATTCGGAAAAGAGAGAGACCCGCACAGCAGCTGCATGAAATCGGCCGTGACCTTTACTTTTTACAGGATAAGTCTCAGTCATTTGTGGTTGCAGCTAATCCCTTATTAATCAAATATTTAAGAGGTTAATGAAATTCCTCCTCTAAGATTAGTTAAAAGGTCATTTTAATAGCAGTAACTTAATCTCCCGAATGTAGTACGCAGGTCCAGTTGCACCGTCACAGAGAAACACTTAATATTATATTTTCCACGTTTCATTGAACGCATCATAGTGTGCGCCTGCGCCGGACTTACGTCAGGTTTGGCGCTGCCTTTCCGCTGCTGGTCTCCGGTCAGTTTGCAAGCATTTACCAGGCTAATGATTGACTTTAATGACGGCCTGTGAGCTGAACCCAGATCTGTAAGCGGAAACTGCTAGGCTACACTCTTCGCGCGTTTGTCTAAATTGTTGGCGCCACCGACACATTCTACCAACGACTGTCAGTGGGCGCATCCTGCAGTACATCGTGAAGAGATTTTTCTTTAAATTTGTCTCATTTGTGCCTCAGTCGCTTATATACAGACATGACAAAGCTCACAGAAGGTGCGATAGAGGTAAGGGTACTCGTTTCCGTGCAATTAATCAGCTAAAACACAGTTTGTAAAGGGAAAACTGAAACTTTACGGTGAACTGAAGCGGGTTGTGAGCTCTTTGTTTAGTAGATGCTAGCATCAACGTAACCAGTTAGCTAGCGTGAATATGTTTGCATTCACATATACGTTAATCATACACATTTGTCAGACTAAAAACGGGCGTTTGGTGACTGGGGGAAAGTTGGTATGAGTTACCTAAGTAACTAATGTTAGCCAGAGCCTAATGCAAACCTTCAAGCAACACTTGTCAGGCATAAAGTTATACTCTAGTTAAGTGTTCAATAAGTTTGCAGAGGATTAGTAAACTGTTTACGGGTGAAACGGTGCAGGTAGGTTCAAGCTAACTAAACGTTTTTGCTTACAGGCCCTGTCAAATGGCTCAGGTGGTAACGATCCAGTGCTCCAGTTAGTGGTGAGTAAGAAAACTCCAAGCTTGTGAAACGTGGAACTGGCAACGTTATATCATAATCACTGCATAGAAAAATCTCTGTGTTAAACCTAATGCAGTCGTCGTTTGTGTCTTCAATTCAATGTGATATTGTTAAATAAGAACCCCCCCACCACCCCCCCCCTCTGTATTTTACCTTTCAGAACATTCGCAAGATTGATGGGGGAAATGGTCCAGCTCGCTTCCGGGTGATGATGAGTGATGGGCGACACACGCTGTCGTGTAAATGTCTTTTATCCTTTATATTAAAAAGTGATTGTAGGATGTGTATGGGTCCAAAGACAGTACAGTTATTTTCAGCTCACCTTTTTCTTTCCTTGAACCTCGGCTGCCACTCACTCATTTACATCCACTGTCTCTTTTGCACTTTTGCAGCTTTCATGCTCTCCACCCAGCTGAACAGCCTGGCAGAAGAGAACAGACTGGCCCCAAATTGCATCTGCGTTTTGAAAAAGCATGTGACCAACATACTGAAGGATGGTCGGTATGTGGTTTTTGTTTGTTAACTTTTAACTTAGGGAGACCTAAGGAAAGGTTAATGTAATAAGAGAAGGCTGAACAACTAAAAGCACATGCATCCATATAGTGCACAGGTAGATTTACTTTATGCTATAAACATTGATGTTCTCTTTACAGACGGGTGGTAATTATTTTGGAAATTGATGTAATCAAGGCCGCTCAAGATGTTGCTGGGAGAATTGGTGAACCTGTTCCTTACGTTGATGGTAAGGCTTCAAAATGTATTTCATAAATCTTTGCAATTACTGAATATTTATTTTATAGTTGGTCTGTAAACTGAGGTAAATATTTGGGAATTGATTGGTTATACAGAATTGTGTTCAAGGGTTAATAATATTGTGTTGTTCAAGTAGGTCAGACCAAAGGACCACAGTCAGCATCAAACCCTGAAAGCCGCCCCCCTCTACAGGCTCAAAATAGAAATGAAGGTGAGTGCAAGCCTTTGCAGTCTTTGAAATTATAAGTGTGAATTCAAGTATTGAGAATTCTATAGATAGCAAACATCCCTCAAGTTTTTTTTTATTGAAAAGATCTAAATGGATCACAACTCACCACCAGATGGCATCATTATTCTTTTCCTTTTTGTAATTTTGTTGACCCACACATTTGCAGGACAGATGAAATTTTCATAGCTGCTTTGAGAGGTTTTCACTTTTGGCCTTCCTCGAACCTTTCTCAGGAGTGTTTGAATGTCAGCCACTGAGTTTTGTTTTATTACATTTTTCATGCACCGTAGAATACACAACTGAGCAGATTAGCAGCACAGGATACCATTAGAGTGTGTATTAGCCCCATGAACAAACATTTATTTTTGAAACACTGGCAGCTGTTCATATCAAAGATAAGCAGTGCATCACAGCATATAATAAATATAGCAAATAACTTGGACGAGAAGAGAGGTGCCATCCAGCTGTCAAGGCTTTTGCTGTCTTCTACTGTGTCATAGCAGGTATTCATCCCTCTAATCTTCCATGTGGGAATTTAGGTTGTAGCAGGCACCCTCCTCATCAGCACAGTCATTGTTCATTTCTCTATGTGTGCTGCTTGATCTGGTGGCTTAATTACCAGAAGTGCAGTGGTTGGCAAAGTGGGAGGACTTAAGTGGACACTTTGAACTCTAATCCTCTGCGTGAGATGCACACAAATCAAATGTGCAGCGCTTGTTCAAATGGAAAATCTTAAAGTCATGCAGCACCGTTCTCTGGGGGAAAAGCAGCTCCAGTTTGTTATAACATTTCACACTGTGCCCTGATTCTGTGAAATGTGAATCATCCTTCTCACCAAAATGCTGGATCACACATCTCTAACAACTTGGTTTGACAAGATTTATATTTCCTGTTACAGTCTTTCCCCTTGCTTGAGTTCGGAGTCAATGGTGCTAAAATGCATTTTAAGTCATTAAAGGTTTTTTTGATGATACTTCCTTATGACATAAGATAATTACAGCAAACACCGTTCAGTTCAGTCCAAATAATTGGATTTCTATAATTAGTCTCTGTTGCATAATGTATGGTTTTCTCTTTTGACACCTCTTCATGGATCATTTATTTGTTTTCGTTCCTCCATTAGTGAACAGAGGTTTCAATAAAGACTTCGGAAAAAAGGCCCCATCTACTATGCCCAGTACACCGGGGGGCAGCTCCAAGGTTGTGCCCATCGCTAGCCTCAACCCCTACCAGTCAAAGTGAGTCTTTCATTCGTTTCATGTCAACATCCCATATTTAAACTATTTGGGACAAAAGCTTTCAAAATAACAGCTTGGTGCTTGGAAACATTCTGCACAGTAACAAGGATGTTGAGAAGTAGAATTTCTGCCTGGTGAAGCGTTGATAAAACTTCAGGTCATATTTTTATCTGCTGTCTTAAATTTACATTTGAATAATGTCCGTATGACATTAAAATGACAACTAGAGTAATACCCTAATGATTATCAAAATAATATTTGACACACGAAAGTAATGAAAATTTCCCTTAGAAGCCTTTTCCAGCAGTGGTATCCAGCTCTACCAAATTTTGTTGGTTTGTTAGTTTTTCACCAGCTATGTCAGCCGACTTAAGGCAACAGGCGCTATCAGTCACGTCCATACATTTCAGTGATGGTTTTGTTATGTACGTAACTGCTGATTTGAGATGAAGCAGTCCAGAAGTAAATTCAGATTTGGTTAAATGAGGATAAAGGATAAAGTAAATGTCAATGTAAGTAGATCTTCCACTGATTTACAGCCATTCCAATCAAACATTTCATCATAATTTACCTTATCACACTAACGTCTAGCAAAGCCTGCTGTGTCATTTTTAGTACCTTCTCACACTTGCATATATTTCAGCATTTGAGATTACAATCAGACACCTGGAAAATATTGAAAGGCTTGCTAGTCGGGGTCGATGTTAAAACTGGTCATTGAATAAATAAACAAACCAACTTCAAGCATCACTGGTAACACATTCAGTTAAAATAAGAAAAGCAAACTACTTCATAACATTGACAGCGAGACCCACATCAATACAGAGTGTTGATTGCTCCCAGTACCCAGGAAAATTTTCCAGAGTAAAAGCCCCACAGCATTCTGTGTTTTACCCTTCCACAGTAGCCTTGCACCATAGTCTTTACAGATGTATAATAGCTGTAGTGAAGGCAAGGTCAAATCCTGCAGGGCCTCCTGAATTCAGTAGGTTTCTGAAAATGCAAACAAAGCAATATCTAAACAAAATATAACATTAAAGGCTTATGTAGACCTGGAAAGTAGAATTATGAATTCCTCTTACATTAACTCATGCAATTTAGTGAATTCTATTTATGGAGCTTCTTGATGATTAAACAGTGAAGATTGGATGTACTGCACATCACAAAAAACATTGTTACAGCTACACTAACAGGTAGCAGACAGGAAGCATTGGTTTTTATTTAAATTAAAGCCAGAAAAAAAATCTATAAATTATATAGATCGGTTTGTTGCTGTTGTGTTTTATAATTGCATGAAGAAAAGAGCTCTTGCTATATGTTAAAATCAAACCACTACACAACTCTGTTTACAATACCATAACATCTTGTTATCAAACCTCTCACGTTGTTAGTGAAGTACAAGAAAGGGGAGGCAGGTGATCCTTCCACTGTCTTCTGTTCTGCAGATGGGCTCTTCTCTTTTCCAGAGAAGTCCAAAGAAATGATCGAGCCTCAGGGTTGTTCTTGCACTTTGTCATTAGTACAAATGGCCTCCAGAGGACAAACTATTAAATGGTGGAGTTGGTGAATTAATAAACACTCGGGTTTACACTCTGGGGCCTTGCGGTCTTCTAAAAATAAACAGTATTGACAGGAATAACCTCAGGCTTGTCATCTTGTCATTGCCAGGTGGACCATCCGGGCTCGTGTAACCAACAAAAGCACGATCCGTACATGGAGTAACTCTCGCGGTGATGGGAAACTCTTCTCCATGGAGCTTGTGGATGAGAGTGTAAGTATTCATTTGATTCCCACTGCCTTTTTTTCTTGTGCTAATGAAGCAAAAGAAGGGCCTCTGCTGTGCTTGACCTACTTTTAAATAAGCCAAATGCTATGTTTATTCACAGGGAGAGATACGAGTGACTGGTTTCAACCAAGAAGTGGACAAGTTTTACAGCCTGGTTGAGGTTGGCAAGGTGAGGTGTTCTTCCACATGATGATAAAGTTTGGCCTTTGCCAACACTGCAGTTTGATTTTGCTCTATCAACAGCTGCCAGTATCTCATGAGTTAGAACCATAGAGACCATGAATGAGTCATCTGCCTGCACCGTAGCCATACAATAAGCAGCTTATGATCATCTGCCAGCCTTTGCTGAATCCCCTTGACTGTCTGAAGTCATATGTTGTTTGCACCATTCAATCAGGTGAAATTCTCCTTGGATCTTTGATGTACAGGTGGTTCATGCGTGTGTGTGTGTGTGTGTGTATATGTCAGGTTTATTATGTCACCAAGGGCTCCTTGAAGATCGCCAATAAGCAATACACCTCTGTGAAGAATGATTATGAGATGACACTCAATGGAGAGTCCACAGTCATCCCCTGTGAGGACAGCTGTGATGTTCCCATGGTGCAGTGTGACTTTGTCTCTATTGGTGATTTGGAGAACAAAGACAAAGATGCGATTGTCGGTAAGAAGCTCAACTAATGACAGTCTCTAGGTAGTTATTTATATGTTCCCTGTATTCCCAGATGGTTTTTCAAAGGCAATTTCCAAATAGAATATATCCGCTATATGCATGGTTTATACTATAAAGTTGTATTTTATACATGTTCTTAGTTGTTAATGTTGTAAAACTATCAACTTTAATCAATTTTAACTTTGAAGTGTAATGACTGTTCAAAATTTAAAGGTTGCTAGGTGGAAACATGGGATATTTTTAGTCTTTAGCATGTTGCCTCAAAGTATTTATTTAATGTGTACTTTCCCTCTCGTTATCATTTTTATTTCTTATTTCCAAACTTCACCTCTTACACACAGTGTTAAGTGTAGTAGAAGCAGACATTTAAAGAAAGAAAA
This sequence comes from Macropodus opercularis, assembly GCA_030770545.1. Classification (NCBI taxonomy): domain Eukaryota; kingdom Metazoa; phylum Chordata; class Actinopteri; order Anabantiformes; family Osphronemidae; genus Macropodus; species Macropodus opercularis. Next base: position 4,076,028 of record CM061110.1, read on the forward strand.
ATGTGGACAGTAACTGCATTGTTTTTTTTTATGGAGGTGTTTATTTCGGAGTCCTGAACCTGCATAATTCTCCTAAACGCTATAGATTATGAATAGCAAAAAATTTACCAACTGATATACCTGGTTCCCGCTAAGGTGTTCCCAGGCATCCAGTAACAAGCTATCACAAGCAGAGGGTGTAGTTTGTAGTTTAAAGGAGCACTGAATTTGCTGGGAGGTTGAGGTAATTATAGTATACGGGCAGAAAGCTAAAAGTGGCATTAATAATACTGATGACTTTAATCGCCTGTGGTGTGGATTGACTTCAGACCCTATGACAGGGTTGGTGAGAAAATGGGAACATTCTCTCACAGGTAAAATGCAGTCATAGTAAGGACCCTGCTTGTAATTCTTTTAATGAAGACTGCAGCTTGTACTGCGGTTTGAATCCTTTCCTCGCTATTCATCTGTGTATTCACCACCATTACATGCTCTTAAAGTTTCTGTTTACTCAGAGGAGGTTGGGTTTCTAGTTCTGCTCTATTTGATTACATTGGTTAACAAAAGGATGCAAGATGAAGTGCAACTGTAGAAAAATTCAAGTTTCTTTAACTAGTTACTGCATTATAGCTGGAAGTACTGCTGTATAGGCCAGTGCCCTCACACCTGATGGGGAAATAAATGAATGTCTGATTTCCCAGGTGACAATTTGCACCAGAAAGCATAGACATAGCGGGACCTTTGGGCATAAACGCCACCATTAATATTTATATTATGTATATATAGGATCTGTTTGGCATATATGCTTATTATATTTAATTATGTCATGTAGGCAGTAAATAGTCTGAATCAATCTGTACATTGTTATTCAGATACAGTAACGCTGATTTGCTTTTTATTAGATGTGATTGGAGTGTGCAAGAGTGTGGACGACATCACCCGCCTCACAACAAAGTCGAACAGAGAGGTCTCCAAGAGAACACTTCATCTGATGGACATGTCTGGGAAGTTGGTGACTGTCACCCTTTGGGGAGAGGAAGTGAGTACAGACATTAGACGGAGAGTAACGCAAATAATGAGCCAAATCATCTTTGCAGTGCTTGGTGGAAATCTATCACAGCCTCATAATGCAGGAACCTGTTTATGGTAATCGTGAGACTTTTTTCTGAAAACATTAGTTCTTTCAAATATTATTATAATTTGTTAACTGTCTTTGATAGGGTAGTAATTGTCCAGCCCTCTTTAATTTGCTTTTTGAGGAGACTGTTTAGGTTTAAATGAATGAACAGTGATGAATGAACCAAAGTTATGTGCACTCAGGCATGACGAGGATGACATGAGCACCTGCAATCAGTGCTTTCATTTTTGGTTACAGTGTTTAAAAGTGTGTTACATTAAAAAGGCTGTTTAATGCATTCACTGAGCAGCGCTCAGCATTTGGCGTGTCCAGTACATTTAACAGTGTGTACCGAGTGTAATGGAGGTGGAAATCGTTGACTAAATTCCCTGTCATGGGGTGATGAAGTAACTGTGCTCCTGCAGTGGATTTTTACCTGTGGCTTAGAGGGACTGTGCTTGGTTCACCACCATTTCTTTCTTTCTGACAGGAAGCACAGTTTTTCCTGTTCGTTTGTTTGACATATACCCCTTTTCCAGAGTGACTTGCCGAAGTACACAAGATGTATAGTTTATGAAGAACAATGGCAGTGCCAAAGAAGCAAGTGTTTCTGATGGCTTTATCTTTGCCCCCTCCTGTGTTATTGTTAATCCCTTGCTTGATGTCTTTTTATAGTAAAGCCTATAAAAACAACAAAAATCAAAGTATTTTAAATCCATTCAGTAATGTTGCAGCCAAACTACTTAAAGTCTATTTATAGTTTCATCTTGTAGGAAAGAAAAATTAAATTCAGATATTTAGCCATCTATCAGCATGGCCCTAGGGATGAACTTGTCTGCCTATATTCATTTTGGGCTGTCAATCACCCTTACACTATGCTTCAGCTTGAAATATCATAGCTACCAGAAGGATTAGGTAACATTTTGCACAGACGTGTTCATTAGATGTTAAACACTCAAGATCTTTGGCCAACCTGTCTTTCTTTTTAGTTTAATTAAAGGTTCAGTGAGGTCAATATCAGTTGGTTTCATGCTAGTTTGTTAGTTTAAATATGATAAACATATAGCATGTTTACATTTAAAATGTCAGTCATTTTCAGTGGTTTTAGTAGTGTTTACATTAAACGTTCTTCTTGCTTTTGTCCATATTTGATTTTTGAATAGGCAGAGAAGTTTGATGGTTCAGGCCAGCCCATTGTGGCCATTAAGGGAGCGAAGCTTTCAGACTTTGGAGGCCGGTCCCTCTCCGCTTCATTCACAAGTACCCTGATGGTCAACCCAGACATCCCTGAGGCATATAAGCTTAGAGGCTGGTAAGTGAGCTTGAGGTTCTCAGGTTATGCAGTTACAAAAAATTGCTTATGTCCACGCAGTTATGTGTACATGACAAAGTGCCGTTACAGCAGGTATGAAACATGGGATACATTTGATGCTGAAGGGCTTTTCTTATTTACTTCCCCATAAGGAAGCTAAACTTGTTACATGCAAATATTACTGTTACAATTGAAGAACTCAAAGGATTTAAACAGCACATTTCAGTTTCCCCATGATGAGAGAGTGCATGCTTGGATTCTCATTATCAAGATTAGCTTTCCCTCATTAGCCATGATGTGGGGATTGTTTCAGTGAAGCATTACATATAAATGGAAATCATACTTAATCTGTGGAATTGCTTTGGTGTGTGTGCGTGAGTGTTTACATCTCATCTTCTCTCCAGATGGAATGAAATCGAGACATTCTGTGTGATTGAGTTGAATGTATTTTGTAAAGTTTACATACTGTGCTGTGTTATGTGTTTTTAATCATGCTTTTGTCTTGAGCATATAAAGATAAACTGAAAATGAGACTAGCTATTTTTAGCTAAAAAACTGTTTATCTATTGTACATTCAGTTCAGTTAGATTTGTATAGCGCCAGTTCACAACAGCAGTTATCTCAAGGCACTTTACAAGTACGTTTACACAACTAAACCCAACAAATCCCACACAGGGCAAGCTTTTAATTGTAGCCAGTCAATAAATTGTAACCTAAATACTTTTACTTTTGTACATGTATGTCATCTTCAGTGCACTGTGCAATCCTGTACATTTTTCACTACAGGGTTTCCCATGATTATAAATGGTCTCAAATACAGTAGAATAGTTCTTAAAACTTAAACTTGTAAAAACTTTCAAGGTTCCCTGTCAAATTGAACAGGAAGCATCTGTTGACTGGGGAGCCTATGTCTCTTGATGGAATGATTTAAACAGTGACGTAACTGAGTGACTACTTTCTGTAGGTGGATTTATTAGTTGTCTTACAGTAAATTGCAGAAATCAATTGCATCCCACAAGCACAGTTTAGTAAAAAATAATAGACTGTTTATTCTAAAATTTAAGAAGAATTTTTGCACTTCGCAAAGGATTCGCATGGCAGTTCTATTATAAATATTTTTTTTTCCTTCCTGAGGCCAGAAATATTTTGCTCTATATGACTGATATAAAATGTCTATATGACATTTTAACCTTAATTTTTTTTCAAGCTATAATCACAATGTGTTTGTGGTGTTCATGTTTATTGAGGCACAGTGTAACTGCATAGTAGCATGAAGTGGTACAAGTTGGCACCTGGTTGACCCAGGACTAGAGGTGGTACTTAACCTGACTGCAACGCTGTGGCACACTGATTGATCTGGTCTCCTTATAGATCCCATTGAAGCAGCCTGTGTCTGTCCCTCCTCTCTGACATAAAGGCAAATGACTATTTGTGAGTGGAGAGCCAATCAATGTTGTCCAAAGGGTTTCATCTATTCACCCCTCAGTAACTCACTGAGAAATAAGACAGAAAACATCAGAATTTTTGTTGACAAAGTATTTTTTTATTTATTTATTTGTTTTTTACCTCCTGTCTAGAGAAAAGGGTTTTGACTTAAACAGAGGACGTCATCTACGATCTCAGAGAGGGGAAATGTGACTTTGCTTTGCTACTATGAAAGGACCAAATCACAATGTGCCTAAACAGTTATCTTTATTCACATTTCTTTGTTCTGTTTTTGGTAGTTTTAGTACCAAAATTCTGGTTAAAATTACTGTGAGTTAGTTTGTGGTAATGAGAGATTTTATAAATGTCTTATACGTTTACCTTTACATCTTTATTGCTCAGGTATAATACTGGATTTTCATATTTCCTTTGCTCTGTCAATCCAGTCACCAGTGTTTGTTTATCCATTGCAGTGTAGACTCACGCTGTCCGTCTCAGGAAGATATGGTCCTAATTCATCCTTCTTGATCAAAATGAATCAAGTTTAGAACCAAGGTGAACCCAAGATCATAAAACTGCGTATATAGTACAGCTATATTGCTGTGGATAGAATGAGGAGGATGGAGTCCGTAGTTTAGTTCAAGAATATGTTACAGAGACGATAGATAGAGATGACAATTAAATTGTTATTGTGTGTAGTCGTTGGAAGACGACCAGCTGTTGAATACATGTTTTCATTGTGTTGGTGCAAGTCTGAGTCCAAGTCTCAGGATGGTAGCAGTCTACAAAATGCGTCCCTTAATTGTTCCGTAAGCCCAGTATGTAAATATGGGAAACACAACTAGGAAGCAGATCAATTAAACTTGAAATGAATCTTTTGATGACCATTTTTAATCTTGCACAAAAGAACCCCAGGCTTTTTACTCTCTCAGCCAAACAAAGTGCCTTTGCAGTGCAGCCAAGGCTGCTGAAACATCATTGTTTTGCTCATGTGGGGGCCATCTTAATTTGATTGTGTTTTGGTGCAGACCTTTGGGACTTCCTCAAATGAATAGTCTGTCCTTGGTGGGCTGTTGACTCAAACTCATGCAGCATTAGTAGGTGCCACTCTGCGCTTTTTAGTGTAGTTACATGGAAAGCAGAGTAGTGTCTTTTTGATGCCACACAAATTATTCTTGCGCAAGTGTAAATGGGTTTTACGTGCAATTTATTTAGTATATTTCTTAATATATTAATAGCATGTTTTTAGTCTGTGCAGAAGCAGTTGGAATGTACTGCACATTTCGAGCTGGTCATACTGTCAATTCCCATACGGTCTCACAAGGCTGTCACCTTTCTGTTAAGGTAACAGACAAACCTATGCTTTGTATGCTTTGTTATGCTCTCCATTCTTGATAGTGTCAGTCTCAGAAACTCAGCATTAACTTGTGTAATCACACAAAACCAGTCACAGCTTTTGTCTTAGAAACGAGCAAGGTGGTATGTCTGACAGTTTTGCTTTTAAGTTACTGAATTAATTTAAATAAACATTTGCTTGTTACAGTTTCTTAAATGTAAGAATTGCTGTGTTTTAGCGCTCTAAATAGTTGTGCTTTGGTTTCCTCTATCATGTCATTAAGGGAATGCACAATTACGCTTTAAAAACTGTCAGTCTGTTTTAAATATTAGTAACTATTTCAGTACTATAGCCTAAGTAATGCAAACATAAAAATAACGCTAAAGTAATGGGTTAACAGGAAGTTGTTTGCATAATTAAAATCAGATTTTTAGGGTATTATTGTATTTGATGTTTCCCATCAGACATGCAACAGCACAGAGGCCAGTTCATAAGTTGTTGCTCTCTCAAGTGGTCACATTTGTTGTGTGTTGGCTTCTATCAGCTCATGCATTAGTCTCCTCTTTAAAGTGAGGACACTGCCTGCTGTGTGTCTGTCGTCATTGGATCAGAACAGTCTTTGGTCAGGTCTTGTCTTTGTATATTGACAGCCACGTTTGACGTGTCCATCGTGTGCACTTGCTTGTCTGCCAACCTTCAGTCATCTGTCTTGATGCTCTTGCCCTAAATGTTTCACTAAAGCCTCAGTGGGATCTGCATCAGCATCGCAGCCCCATGTTTTCACTTGATGCATTTGTTTTTGCCTCCTAGTACAACTTTGGTAGAGCAATGTCAGCGATGTGTTGCAGTCACTGGAAGGGTGTGGTATAACAAGCCTCTAGTATAATCACCATACATAACAAATTCCTTCATATTTGATGAGAAGTCACACAAAATCATGTAGCATTAGCCACAGATGTTACAGTACATCTGTCCTTTGACCTTGTCAAGTGAGCTCTCAGTTTTGTGTTACTTCCTAAAAAATGTGATTGATTTTTTTTTTCCCATTGTATATTCTGTGATTTTAATTTCCGTTTGCCAATATTATTGTGCAAACCAATGTTATACAGACACTAAGCAGTGGGGTTGAGCTAGCGCTTACGGATTCTTACAGGTCACCTGAGTTTATTTATTTTTTTTTTACCCCAATTAGTCATGTCTCCAGGAGCAATGCAGGTTTCATGTGTTTACAACTTGACACCTCCATTACGCATCAGTCTGCCTTTTGGCAGAAATTACAACTGATTATCAATCTTCTTAATTGTAAACTGTTTAAAATAAGTTGATGTCCCTTCAACTTCCTTTTTAGTTCCAGCTTCCTTTAGTTCCTCTTCTTCTTATTGTCTTGTGGGAATATGAGTTACTGATATGACTGTAAAAGCCAAGACCAAGATAAAGCTAATTTTACCCTTTAGTATGTTGACAGCCATGTGAACAGCAGCATGTTCTGCCCTCTGTTTGGAATGTGTTAAAATGAAAATTGCTGCAAACCAAGAGCGATCTCTGCATACCAACAGTATGAATGTCTTTAGTGTTGGTGTGAGAGTTTGACTGCATAAATCATTTTGTTGCTCCACAGAGAGATGCACATATTCAGATAAATTACTTGAAATTATGTCACTAGAACCTTGTACTAAATTGGTGAATATTGTCTGTTATTAAACTTCTCTCATGTGTACTTTTGGCATTGCTTTGGACAAAGTATGAATCTGCCATTTAAAGCAAAGAAATAGTTGAGTAATTATTCAATGTTAAATGTTTTCACTATTATTTCTTTACATGGAACATAACACAACACTGACCAGAATTTATTTTATTTTCTATAGGTATGACAAGGAGGGCCACGCCATGGACGGGCAGTCTCTGACGGAGATGAAAGGTGGCGGAGGGGGAGGAAACACCAACTGGAAGACTTTGTCTGACGTTAAGAATGAGCACCTGGGACATGGAGACAAGGTACCCACATGCTGACTTTATTTATATGGGATATGGGAACTTCAGACGTATTGTTATTCATGGGTGACTCTGAAGACATTCAAGGACACATTGGACTGATGTTGAATCCCAAACAACAAATATGAAAGTGCTCAGCGTTGAGCTGTATTCACACTACGCATTGCAGGTTTATATAGTCTCACTATAGGGTACCTGTATTACTCTAACCGAAATGTTCTTTTAGGAACTTTCTTTATAATCACTAACTCACTGACTGCACTATCGGGCATGTATGCTTAAAACATGCCTATTAGTCACTATGCATTGTGGGTGTCCTCTCACTATCTGTGTATGCTCTTCCTGAAAGTCACATTTACCTTTGGCATTGATTGTAGGTTGTGTTTGCCCTCCATATTTAACTGACTACCTTCAGATAAGTAATGTGTGTTTTTAATTTCCGCCTTTTTATTTATACCGTTCAGGGAAATTGTGCTCACACAAGTGTATAAATAGTCTAGAGTGGATAATATGACCTGTGCTGAAATCTTAACTTGTGTAAATTAACACTCCGTGCACTGTAGTAATCATCACAGTAGGATTAAAATATTCCATTAGGACTGGGACAATTAATGGACTCAAGTGATTATGATAGGGCACAAACAGGCAAAAGTGCTAAAATGTTGTGTGAGTTGCCTTTGTAGAACTTCTACTTATGATGTTCTTATATTACTGCCTCTGACAGCTGCTTGATGCTGCGACTGAACTCCCGCCCTGCCGCAGTCATGTCCTGTGGCATTAAATACCCATTGTTGGGGAGGCACAGGTTTGACTTGGGGCTATAGAGGTTGTTGCGCCTCCTCAGCATGTGATGTGGCCTAGTGATGACAAAAAGAAAATGAGCCCATGATGTCCTTAAACCTTCTGAGACATGCAATACACAATGACATGTAGGTCAGGCCTCTGAAGTCCACCCCTTCAACTAAAGTCTGTTGCAATTAATTGTCCCTGTCATAAACTCTTTGTGTCACAATCTCAAGTTTCCACATGGCTCCTGTGCCCTCTCTGTCAGGAAACGGTCACCCTCCTCTTGTTGGCTTGACACCGCATTTGTAAAGGGCTATGACAGAGACGAGAGACAAATTTCTTTTTCCCTCTTGCAGCGCTGGTCAGTCACATGCTAATTAAAGAGGTATTTGCTTGATTAATTGGACCTCTGGAAAAGCAGCTGAGGCTGATGCGTGGGTTGTTTTCGGTAAATCAAAACAGTCATAAAAGAAAGAATAGCCAGCAGCTCTGTTCACTGGAACACAACAAATATTCATTTTGTTGCTGTCATTTATCACACTCTTAAGGGCCTTTTATTTATCTAAGTGACGCTAAATATCATATGTCCAATTTGGGAAGCTAATTGGTATCTGAAGCCTTTGTCATATTATTGTACTAGAAGAAAAAACAGAAAATAACTGTAATTTATAGAATTAGTGTTTGAAATCATCGTTTGCTTAGTTATTGTTTAATCAAATGTTCTTTAAGCAGGTGTAGCATTATTTCTTGATGGTGTACTTTTTTTTTTTTTTTTTTTCTTCATCAGGGCCTATTATCATGACTGCATTACTGAAACATTTTTTAAAAATACATGTAAATTTTTCAAAATATACCAGCCTCTGTAATTACAGTTCTCTCTAAGATTAAATATACATGCTTAATTACATATACATTGAGCCATTAATAACTGGGTAATGTGCTTGCTTGTTATGACTACAGAATTGCAAGCAGTTTTGCTCCCTTTTTCCAGAGCAGGATCGGTGATGCGACTCACCTGCGAATATTCCGAAATGTTTGATCTCTTCATTACAGCTTCTTTTTTTATTCAGCTATTTCTGCCCATTGTGAAATTCGACTAGGAATGTTTCACGAAGGCTGTTTCCTCTTCCCCATAAAAGCAGCCGATACTGCACAGCCATTTGGCGTTTGCTTGGGGCTGTAACTTTCGCGTCTACTGCACTAATGTTGCTTTGGGTTCGCTCAACATATGTAGTGTTTTGACAGTGACTTGAGCTTTGACTTTTTTCTATTTCAGGCAGATTACTATACCTGCATAGCTACCATTGTGTACCTCCGCAAGGAAAACTGCCTTTACCAGGCCTGCCCCAGTCAGGACTGCAACAAAAAAGTGGTAGACCAACAGAATGGCATGTTCCGCTGTGAAAAGTGTGACAAAGAGTTCCCGAACTTCAAGTACCGCCTCATCCTTTCTGTAAGTCACTCAGCACTAGGTTGTCTAAAACACACACTTGTGCATTCTAGCATATATGCTAATGCACATAGCCTACATGCCTGTTCTTCCTAAATTCTTGTCATTGTTCCGTCATCCTGTTCTCCAGACTCAAGTCATTCTCTCTAACTGCCCCACTCCCTTTAGTTTAACGTTGTCTTAATATGCTCTTTGGTGTTAAATTTAGAGACATCTAAAGCTAGTTGGGCTGTTTATGTGGCGCAGCATAATAAGGACTTCATTCATCACTAGTGTTAATGCTCTGTTGGGTTAATTCTTTCAGCTTTAGATACTGTGCCGTTAGTCATTTTACATAAAGTGCAACAATGAGCATAAATAAAAAGCTTCTTCTCGTTTATTATTTGCAAACAAACATTGTAAGAAAAACAAAAAGGGGGGGAAACTCGGTGTCAGCGTGATTGCAGCCAGGCATCTGAAATAAGCTGCTTTTTGTTTTGTACAACTCACGAGTTGACACATTGTAATTCTTCACAAGCTATACCACAAACTGTGAAATAGCTTTCTCTGTATGTATAACACGTGCATCGTGTCTCTTCATGCTTTGCCAAGCTCTGACAGCAGGATAAAGTATAGGCTAATTAGAGAATGTAATGATTTAACGGCTAATACATGGAATCATCCAGCAACTTCTCACACAATAAGCAGATCATGAAACTCAATCACAAATACTTAATTGGAGTACATTGATCTGTTTTGTATGGGCTTAATATTTCTTGCCATATGTTTTGTTGTTGCTTTTTCTGCCCGCAGGCCAATATTGCCGATCACGGGGACAACCAATGGGTGACTTGCTTCCAGGAGAGTGCAGAGGCCATCCTGGGCCAGAATGCAGCTTACCTGGGCCAGCTGAAAGACTCGGTGAGACCTTTCTTACTCAACCGTCCAGGAAATTTTAACAAGCGCACAGGTTTTGCAGAAGTGCTGAGACTTCTAATGTTCTTTGTTGATTCCAGACAATTATTCAGAAAATCACAGAAGGGCTTTGTTTTGTCTTCATCTTTGTCTTCTTTTGTTTTGTCTTTTTTTTTTTTTTTTTTTTTGAGTGTTTAGGTATCAGACACCTACTTTGTTTTGCACTTTAGACCACAATGAAACCGACTTGCTAAAAAGAATGTGTACTACTTGCATTGAATTCGAGCCAATGTATGTTTTTCAATTTCAGAACGAGGCTGTCTTTGATGAAGTCTTCCAACAAGCCAACTTCAACACTTTTGTCTTCCGCAACAGAGTGAAGCTAGAAACATACAATGTAAGTAAAATACAATTAGTGTGGAAAAAGTACTGGCAGCTTGTCGTCCCAGGCAGCAAGGTTTCAGCATAGACCTTTGTGATGATCTATACAACCACCATCAATCTGTGATGTAAAAATGCATAGAACATAAATGGATATTTATGTTTTCTGTTGTATTTTTCCATTTTGATAGTTTTTCTTTTCATAAACGAAGCTGTCTAGCTTTCATTCTGACTGATGGCACAATCTGTACAAAAAAAACAGTTTGCCTTTAAAATGCTGCTTATTTTCAGTGGCTTTGTGAAAAGTGCACACACAGATTAGTCGTAGTCACTATTTCCTGTAGGCCACACATTTTTTTTTTTTTTTTTAGGAAAGCACATAAAAGAATTGATTGGGCTGGGACTCTGAGCAGGAAGTCTGGAGCCAAGCCAGAGGCTGCATCCGGCTTCAGCACACAAAAGAGGCCACTGTGTCTGTCACATTCAGCTTAGCATCCTAACTGCCAGTGGCATCGCTGCAAGCATGTATTGGCTGTTGCCTCCAAACTGCATTCTTTTTCAGAAGAGACACCTGCAAACTCCTCTTTCTGTATTTCTCCTTCTTGGTGCTACAAGCCAGTCATTATGCTTCGCTGCCATTTTCTCGTGCATCATGTTGTAGAGCATTGATGCGGGACAACAATTAATGACAGCCTCCAATTCTTCATCATAGTGAGATTAACAAGAAGGAGCAGAACAGCTGAGGAACCTTTCATCATTCATAAGAACAGCAAAACATCTTTATGAAGCTAATTCTTATGCAAAGTGAGAGTTAACATGTGGGAATTATAATATTTGTTTAAAAACACAAGGTCCTATCAGTGTTAGTGACTGACAGGTGTACACTACAAAGGAAAGCCAGTATTTAAGAGTTGCAAATTCTCTAACCGTTCAAATTGTTACAACCTTGTCTAATTCAGGTTGTGTGGAGACAAGGACACAGCATCAGTGTTGTGTATTCTGAAAAGAGCCTTGCAGCTTATATACAGTACATAACTGTAGACGCAATAGTAAATGCATATAGACTAGTGGTTAACCTTGGATGGTTTTCCTGTGCTGTGGTACCTCAGAGCCTTCTACTGTACAATAATGCATTCAGCTTAAAATCTGCCATCTCTCTTACTAATAAATATTAGATCTCTTCGTTTTCCTTCCCTCTCATTCTACCACTGACCAGGCAGGGACAGTCACATTCCTTTTTAAAGAAGGCATCATTTCTAAAATGAGCACAGACAGATCCGTATCTCTAGCAGGTCTAAATTCTACCATATGTAACCCTCGAATGAACACGTCAGAGCCTGATAGAGTGGGCACAAAGTGTTAATTTCCCTAAGATCCTCATAGCTCAGAATGAAAATTCTTAAATTTATAAAACAAAAATTTCCAAGGATAAATATGTGGTGTCACTGAGAACCAAAAGCCGCGTCACTTAATGTGCTTGACTGGTTGCTGCTAAATCATAGCACTCTGTGGGTAATTACAGTTCATTTATCAAATCAAGTGTGATGTGCGGTTGGTGGATGTGGGCGTGATGCATATTATTGCTTTGATACAAATGAAAGTCAAAGTTGAGGCGTTTAAAACGATGTGTAGTCAGTTGTGTGTTAAGAATGAAATGTCACGGTTGAAACCTTATTATCACTTACTGTAAAAGCTGTTATTCAGATATTACCTTTCTGTGAAACCTTTAACTTGTGTGGAACCAGGAATGTCTGCTCTTCCCTCTAAGGCTGTGTCTAGACACTGTAACTGATTTTAAATGTTTGAAAAGTGTTTCTGACGAAGAAGGCGATAAAGTGCGTGATTAATTAGTGGCTTCCTTTTATAAGACATTGTGGCGATCATTCAATTCAACTTTATTTATATAGCGCCAATTCACAACATCAGTTATCTCAAGGCACTTTACAAGTAAGGTCTAAGACCTTACAAAACTAGACCCAACAAATCCCACAGCAACAGCAAAGACCAGCTGGTTGGACCAGCAACCAGCTAAGCCTATAGCAGCAGCTTAATTAAGAGATGGTTCATCAGAATGACCAGAACCATCTTTAACGACAGTATACGCTTTGTCAAAAAGAAAGGTCTTAAAACTAGAGAGGGTGTCTGCTTCTCAGACCCGAACTGGAAGCTGGTTCCACAGGAGAGGAGCTTGGTAGCTGAAGGCTCTGCCTCCCGTTCTACATTTAGAAACTGTAGGAACCACAAGTCGACCAGCGCTCTGAGAACGAAGCGTTCTGTTGGGAGAATAAGGAGCTATGAGGACTTTAAGATAAGATGGAGCTTTATTATGAAGAGCTTTGTTAGTGAGAAGAAGAATTTTGAATTCAAGCCTAGATTTGACAGGAAGCCAATGCAGAGAAGCTATTGTAGCTTGTGATCTCTCTTCCCAAGTCCAGTCAGACACTGGCTGCAGCTTTTTGAATTAACTGGAGGCTTTTTAAAGAGTTATTGGGACAAGCTATAAGTAGGGAGTTACAGTCGTCCAGCCTAGAGGTAACAAAAGGATGGATACATTTTTCAGCTTTTAGTTGTAGGAATTTATGGGACATCCAGGATTTGATATAATTTAAACAAGTTTGAAGTTTCTAATAGAAAAGTTTGTTTTTCACGTGTTTAGTTTAATGCATATTAATTTGTTTGCGGTACTTTGATTTGATTCCTAATATACCTGGAGGTAATGTTGTAGGAGCCTCTGACTTTGACTCTGAGACATCTTGATGGTTCCCATGACTCTCGTTTCCTATAAGTGTTCCTGACAGGTGTGACGTTTTTAGAAAAAGGTCACAGAACGCCATGAGTGTGGTGTTCTTCAGTCTTCAGTCTTGTGTCCAGTAAGAATGCTGTCCCTGCAAAAGATAAATAAGACAATTAAACTAATAAAATAATAACAGACAAAAATAACAATAATAACAGCAGAGTTACAAAATAAATTGTTTAATATAATGAATACAGTTGATGAATGTCAAAAATTCCCAACCTTTTCAGAAATATAGTTTGGTTTGCACATGTGAAAGTTCTTGGAGTGGGATATAATTTTTTTTGGGGGGGGGGGGGGGGGGCATAAATGCTCATTTATTTTGCGTTTTAGAAAACCAGATGGTCATTTAGCACTCAATAGTGCCCGGTGGAGTTTGGTTATGAATAGTTTCTGTTTGCATTCAGAGTTACTCACCGGAACAGATGGTGTGTATTCTTGAGGCCTGACGAACGTGTTAAATGAATTTTAAATGAATCATGCATTGTTTATAACCTCGTTTGATAGCTCAATGTCCTCTCCTCGCCTTTGATACATTACTGTATTTGATGGCATATTACTTCTAGCAACTGCCAGTGAGACTGGAGGCAAGAGTTTGCATTGCCTTTGCAACAAACGCTTCTGTTTAGGATTACTTACTTATTTGTTGTCTATTATATTAGTCCATTATATATTATGTTGTTTTGTTTTTGTTTTTTGTTTGTTTTGCATTATACAAAACAAATGAGGCATGGGATTGGATTGGTAAGACCGGCCTGTTCTTCAATCCAAATGATGGCAATGCACACTTCACCCATACCGGCAGCAGAGGATTAATGGAGGCAAAATGAATGTAACCTCTGTTTAAATGCAGAGAATAATTGCCCTGGTGGAAATGACCTTCCCCGTCTAGACAGTTGTGGAGGTGGTTACGGCTTCAAAAGCTGTCTGTCCTTTTTTTTTTTTTTTTTTTTTCATTCAAATGTCAGCATAATTCAGATCCTTAGCCCAAATGTCTTGCATAAACCCACTCTGAAATAAGAGAGATGTGTTTATATTATGTTTCTATAATATAATAATATTTTGAATTTGCCGCAACATAATAAATGCCTGAATCTATTTACATTTAAATTTAATTTTGCTGCTTGGGGTAATGGGGTAGTTTTAGTTGAGTGGTTGCAAAAGCCTAGTTACTTTTATCTGCTGTCGATCTTTCTATGCGTCAATGTTGAACAAAGACTCATGTCTTCATGTCGTGACCCCAGCTTTTATCATCTGAATGCTTTTATTATTGTTTCTCTGACAGGATGAGTCCCGGATCAAGGCCACAGTGACTGACGTGAAGCCTGTTGACCATAAGGACTACAGCAAAAGGTTGATCATGAACATAAGGAAGATGGCTTCCCAGTAGGAAGCTCGGCTCTGGGCTTGCTTTATTTCTGTACAGCCAACAGTCCTATGGGTTATAGCTTTGGGGGTTTTTTGCCTTTGAGGCATGTATTTAGTTGTTTTTTTTTACTTTGCCTTCCTGTGAATGAGTAATGCTACTAATGGCATCCTAATGGAGTGACTGCTCACCTGTCCTTTTGTCAGTGATTCTGAAAACTGGCTCTTTTTTTTGCAGCAAGCATGAAAGATTTTTTTGTTCCCCCCACGATTATTTGCATGAAGCAGAACAGAGTAGGTCAGTCACACAAGAAATGATCATTGTGTCTTTAAGTCAGCCACTTGGTCCTGTATGTCCTGTGATCATATGGGGGGGGTGCTGGTTGCATTAAGCAGAAGACCAGCACAGTAGCTCACTCTTTTCACCCTCTGACGCACACTCAAAATGACTGGGCCGGACCTGCACATCCCTGATAAGGCAGTTTACTTTCCCCACTCTCATTTCCTACTTCTCTCACATACTTGCATGTATAAGCGCATGCACAGTGCAGGTCAAACGGGAAATGTACTGCATTCTATTTAAACTACATACAAGGAGTTGTCCATATTTCTCAATTCTCTTGTGTGTAGTTGCTTTTTTTGTTATAAATACAAGAATAAAGATTTGTGATTGTGATGATTGTATTTGTGTTAAATAAAGTTCTAGTATTGTGAGATGCCTACAGCTCATTTAGAATGCGTGTAAATGTGACATTCAAAAAAAGCAGAGTGTTAGAGAGGCTCCATGTTGTGGGTAATGTCAAAGGTTCGTCATGACACTGATCACATTTAGTTGTTTAATCAGTAATGCACATAACACTGCTGGAAAATAAAGGTTAATACTACTTCTGGGTTAAATGTACTGTGGCAGTGTCCTCCGGGGATTTTCTGCATTTAATACAAGGGATCCTATAATCTTGAATTGAAGTGATGTTTTGATTAGGCTGATTACACAGTTTGATTGGAATGGTATTTCTTTATTATTATTATTATTTTTGGAATGCAGTTGTCAAACAAACAGAACTGAATTGCATTCGTTACCCGGTGGCAGTTTTCTGCTGCTGTTTTATTAGCAGTAAATCGGCGTGAATTTGAAATTGTCACACATGGTGAAAAATGGTCATGCTTCCGTTCTGTTTATTTATAAAGCGCCAGCTCGCAACAAAAGTCAACTCAAGGCACCTTATACAACACAGAAAAACAATTTTTTAGAAACCCCACTTGAGCAAGCATCAGAACAACGGTGGAGAACTTGGCTGTGTGGCCATCTGCCTCGACCCATCCATGTATAGGGAAGAGAAGAGGGGGGACAAAAAGGAACCTGAAGGCAGCATCTGACTTGATAACATATCAAGGATTCAAGGAAAGCAACTGTCTTAAATAACACAGCATATTACAATGTGATGGTCACATGATGGCGTACACATATTACCATACAGCTCAAGCAGTGTGTTGCATGCTTAAATTTTCTGTCATGACTTGTAAATTGTTTTACTTTGCTAATTTACAATTTCTTTCTTGAAGAAAGCTTTGGGTAAACTCTCCCACCTTAAATAATAGGGAGGGAGAATCGTCAAAATGTCTGCAAACAGGAGAAAATATAAGGTTGATTAATACAGATAATAACTGTAAAAGGCAGTTATTGCAGGTGTTTTATCAGGATCTATGCCTAAAGTACAGAGTAAAGGTTACTGGCGTGATTCACACCTTTACCACTGTCCTGTATTCAGTTAATCAGTCCAGTGTTGCCGCTTCCTAGTGTTGTTCTGCATGCGGGGCACTCGCTAAAGCACCTGCATTACCCAACAGATGTACCGCTGTTGGCTATTGAACACTAAAATTCTATGTTCAGCTGTTACTGAGGTGTTTATGGGTTTGACATTTTCGGTCTCAGCATGGAAAAATGTCATCTGTAAGTTTACACATGTGCCTTTAAGACATAAAGGTTTTCACACGTGGGCTATAAGTTTGACCACCTGAGGCTACGCTGTCATTTTAGGCTCCTGCTCAACAGACGTGTTTGACTTTCTGTTTCTCTGCGGCGCGACGCAGATGCTTCGGGATCGTGTTCCAAGAGAAGCGGGATGCAGAGAAATGGGATAGTCAATCAGTACAGTGCTAACGTGAACTATGTTCCCAAATTATAGTTATTAGTACTGAATACAAAGACCCACCGTTCGCATTTAAGGCCTAGCAAGTCAGAAATTCAGAAGGTTAGCGGCCCCCTATTGTCCGTTTGTCATGTGGGTTAATTAAACTTGTCACAGCGGGGGCCGTTGGTCTAGATTGTGAGCTGGGCAGGTATTGTCTCGGAAGGTCTAGCATTCAGGACTATGAGGAACTCAGTCTCCAACGAGATAAATACAGGATGGAGCCCTCTTTGCTTCTGGACGTTGTCGTTCAGTCACCGTGTTTCTAAGCTGAGGCTTAGCATTAAATCCTACTGTACCTGAGGTTCACCAGGTAACATCATCTATAGGCTTTGTTGTCATTTGTAGCAAATATGCAAATGCAGGTTCGATTTTTTTTTTTATTATAATGGCCTCAAGGAAAACAAGAAATTTCCAACTCTTCTTTTTACTCTTGAGTTTTAGATCAATCGGCTAAACGACGCAACAAAGAAAATTGAAAAGCTAAAACGAATCAAACTGAAGCAAAACTCATAAAAACGTAAATGAATGAAAAGTGGGAATCACTGAAACTAATTGTCACACGTTTAAATGGTTTTTATTTTAATCGCTTATTCCAGGGACTGCATGCACAAGCTGGATATCTGCAAATCATTATGAGTTATTGTGGTCATTGTCAGTCAGCCGTGGGCTGAGGCCTTGCCCAGCCCGCTGGTTGTTCAGCTTTATTGCCCGTGGACTCTATGCCGGGAAGGATCGCTCAAGGCCCCTGACACTGCGGAGACAAATCGGCAGGATGAGGACCCCTGGGTGCTGCTGTAATGAATGGGAGAGAGCAGTGTGTGCATTTCTCAAGATTCATTGGCCTCGTCCCTCCGCTGTGCCGGGGGTGTATGCTTAACGTGCACAAGAAGAGGAAGGTGCAGGACTTTGTGTGCATGAGAAAGCGAGCAGTGGCCACCTCCAGTCGAGGGACGCGTTGACTGAACGCTACTCATGCTGATAAAGCATAGGCTTTATTGTTTGTTTGACTTGACCTCCCCGACACCGGTGAGTGTGTAAGTGTTTCTCTGGCGGGTTTCTGTGCTTTGTTTTCTAATGGGGTGTGTAAAATTGCAGTCGTGATGCCTGGCAGGTGGAAAGCTGATTGATTATGACTTTATTTGAGTGCCACAATTAGAGAAACGGTTGCTTTTGAAAAGGGAGCGCTGATTGATCGACTCTGTGGATATAAATGCATTTTGCTGTTTTTGGCTTTAATTTGTTTGTCTTCTTATGCACTCGATTAAAAAAATGTTATAACATCATACATAGGCTTGCAACATGTCCTCAGTAAACAGGTAAATGGTCTGGAGTTCAAGCATCATTAACAGTATTCACACACAAGACTTTTCCTGCCTGTGAAGAAGGACTTCAGAGAACAAACGCGCCAAAGAGATTAGGTTCGACCGATTAACTGAGCTCAGTCTTTGTAAGAAAAAATGCTTTCAATCGTGAAGAAAACATTAATTGTCCATCTGTTCGAGAACAGAGCCCCGGGTGGTGTCAGATCTGTGTCAGAGTTGACAATCAAGAGATGGGAAGGTCCAGAAGGTTTGGAGAAAGAAAGGAACTGTGCGTCAAATCACGGAGGAGGTCGAATTGTGGTCTGGGCCAAAGATGCCGGATCCTTCATTATCGATGACGTAAGGTGAAAGAATCCGCAGTGGTCAAGGGAATCGCCTCTCTAAATTATGATGCAGTACACTCCCTCAGGGCTAAACAAGCCGGAAACGAACAGACACCGCAGACAAGCTGTGGAAGGACTGACGGGGTGTCATCAGAGAAGAAACGTGGCATCTGGAATCCGGGTCGCTGCCTGTGAAATCACACAGCTCAGGCACATCTTGATGGGGAACTTTATTTGATTATGGTGCCAAAATGATGAAAACATGCCACTATCTATACTCTGACTGTATGACAGCTTAAGAGGACATCACATTCTCCAGCACACAGCATTAAGTGAGTATTAGCAGGGTCTGATGTCACTACATAAATATGAACCTTTATTTGGTCAATTATTGACTTGAAACCCCAGCTAAGTTATTTGCCACATGCTGTGGGAAATAACCCCCCTGCTGTTCAGCTTAATAGCTTTGTGCGTTCAGCCCGACCTACAATGTGAATGAACTCTGACAGAAATGAAGTATTAGAGCAACAAGCCCAATGTTCTGCAACAGTGAAGCCGCGCGTTGATTTCACAAAATCAAAATCACTTCCTGGACGCTGCAGTCACCCAGAACGTCGACTGATTCAGAAGCAACGCCCGCCAGAGCTGAGCCCATCCTGTCCCACCGCATCCACAACTGACCCTCACAGAGGATCCCAAAACTGTTTAAAGACGCATTTTTGACATCGCCTCAAAAACTGATGATGAAATGATTCGACGGTTAAGCTGCCATAAATCAACCAAAACAACTCAACAACTGAATTTGGGCCTGGAATCTTAATAAACACGTACAGTTAATCAAGGAAAATTAGCTTTCTGTGATTTCATATAAAGATTGTCTATCGGCGTAAGAGCTACAGGAGAACTCAGTTGATTACAGATGTTCCTTAAAGCTGTTTATCATAGCAACACTTTCCGTGCATCTCTATTTATAGGTTCTGTCAGTAACATCTGCATCTGCTCTTCTTCTTCCTCTTCTTTTTTTTTTTTCCCCCATTAAATCTCTGTCAGTCCTCGACTCCCTTGCCGAGAAACTGACTTCCTTGGCTGCTGTTTAAAGATCCTCCAAGGAGGTTTTTTTTGTGTTGAGTGTGCAGTCTCTTGGCATAATTACTGCATATATAAATCTTCTCAGCAAAAAAAAAACAAAAATCAAAAAAAACTCCTGAGTGCATGCGTTTAAAGCATAATTTTAATATAATTCGATTTAAATGAATTCATACACAATTGGATTTGGCCAAGCTGAGTCATTTGCTCATCACACCACAGGGCTATTGGCACATTTTACCTCTTAACCACCATTTGTGGCCTTTTTTTTTTTTTTTTTGAATTTGCTTGATTACCATATGCATTAAGAAATATGATAGTGGGTGTTTGTCTTGTAGCTGTCAGGGGTTTTCTCTTTTTATTTATTTATTATTGAGGGGGAAAAAAGGACCAGAATCAGCACCACAGGGGCGTTTTTGGATGGCGCTGGTAGAATATTTTTCACATACTCATTACACTGAAGGGGGAAAGAAAAAAAAAAGAAAAAGGGGGAAACATCAAAGGTTCAGCACATCACTGAAATTACTATTCCTCGTGTGGTTTCCAATATCAAAATAACTTTGAAGTTTCATGTTGCTCTTTTGTAAACCTCACAAAGGAACCGACACCCCGTGCTTTGAGACGGGCTGTTCTTCATTCTGCATGTACAGGTGCAGCTGACCTTGTCTAGGTTCTCTTTAATTGGATGACCCGTTGCTTTGAATAAGGGCCGCTCATCAGCGATCGCTGAGGAGCGGTATCATCTCCGAGTTCATTGAAGTGTCAGGATAACAAGCGATTAGACAGTGCGAGGAGACGCGGGACGATCCTGTCAGAGCCCATCGCATGTGTCTCTTCCCCTCTGGAAACGTCTGTGTCTCTTCAGATGAACTGCGGCTGCCTCACGGACAGTCACTGTCTGTGATGCTTGTTCTGTACGTTTCCGGTGCAGCATCGCTCCATTTACATCCCCTCTGCCTGTGCCCTTTGACCCCTCTTTGCTTCCCTCTCAACCACATCCATACCCCCCTTTGGTGTGGGAGAGGTGTTTTGCTTCTGAAGCTGGGACCCGCCCTCAATCTCATCTTTCAGCTGGTTAGAAGTGCTAGCAGGGGTTCCTCTCAGGCTCGAGTGTGTAAGCTTCCGTCTGTGTGTACAGAAAAGCCGTATTAGCTCAGACTCACTCACTCCCTTCCTCTGTTCCCTGTCTCTACACTCAGCTCAGGTTCTAGTGTTCATCAGCGCGGAGACTAACGCCATTTTTCTTTTGCGTTGTTATCCAACGTTTCCTCAGTATCTATCTTCGCCGAGCGTCTCCACATTATCTCCTCGGTGCAATGGGAGTCCGTGCGGAGCTCATGCATTCAAACATGTTTGTCAGAGATTATGCCAAGGTCTTGTTGGTATATATATAAAAAAAAATATGCTTGCTCCTCTGTTTCTCCCCAGGATACAGATTACATCTCCATGTCAAGTAGGCCAGGGTAAGAGTCAGCCCTTGAGGGGAGGCCGAAGCCTCAGGCTGAGCTACAATACGTCTCAGCAGTCTAGATCTCTTGATGCCCTGTCACCGTAGTGACAGAGTCATTTTTTCCTGCATTTGCGCGGTGCTCAGTTTACACAAACCCTTTTCCGAGTCCACCCCCCTTCCAAAGTGAAAGGCAATTGGCTTATTTACTTACTGTCAGCAAAACCTTCTCCAGTTTTTGGAACAAGATGAAAAAGGGTAAAGTCGGGAAGAGCGGCTGCACTGTCTCAGGAGTTGACAGCTTTACACACTTCCTCCTAGAGATTATATTTTGACATCTTTTAACAGACCCCTTAAAAGACAGGGATAAATCTGGAAGAACCCTTTAGTCAGTCATGTGAATGCAGCGGAAAAGGATAAAAAAAAAAAACGTAAAGCTTCTGTGGAATAATGAATTTTTTTTTCACCTTCTTTGTTCTTCTTCTTGAAAAGCTTTGCTTGATTCATATCATCACTGTCTCATTTACAGTATTCCCACTGAAATGCAGTGTCTGGAGCTTATTACATAGAGGATCAATGTATTTGCAGGTAGCGGAGTGAAACTGCGGACCACGCGCTCCAAACTTCAAACTTCAGACAATTACAGCTCCGCAAGAGAGATACTGGAAAACTCCAGCGTTTGGCTGGAAACCGATCCAAACTGTCGGATTGGGCTGTCGCTCAAATAATGAAGAGCACAATAAAAGGATAAACCTCTGTCAGACGACGTGCTGTCACCTGCACGGCATCTGGGAACGCGCGCACGTGTGTGACACTTTGAGAGATCAACGCTGTCTCACACAACAGGGGTGAAGTATTAAAGCTGTAGGGACCCGAGTGGCTCCTGCTTGTTGTCTTCTTCTTCTACTTCTTCTTCTTCTTCTTCTTCTTCTTCTTCTTCTTCGCTGAACTGACTCTCTCGTCTGAAATGAAACAAAAAAAGAGTCAACTGCACTACAGACACACTAACCAGCTGTCAAGGTGCTTCAGCTTCCGTCCTGCCAGCTTCCTGGCTTTAATTCAGCAGATGCCCCGCAGCTATCATTTCACATCGTTACTTATAAGCCGTTGTGCCGCGTATTTGACTAATAAAAATCAACAAACTGAAAATAGGGGAGGAGGCAGCAGCGAAGGGATGTTTTCTAACAGCCATTAATAAGGAAGAATTAGCGTAATATGCAGCATTACTCTGAAGAGCTATATTCAAGTGGGGGGGGGTCTGGTGCCAACTGGGTGTCTTCTGAGGAGCTGCGGGCGATGCATGCGTGTCTGTCCCCAACTAGCCGCCATTGTTGTTGCCTAATTGAAGCCCTGCTTGGCCAAACGGTGACCCGCGTGTTCGCCTGTCTGTGTGTGCGCCGTCCACCGCGGTGACGTACCCGCAGGGGAGAATTTAATGGTCTGCGTGTGTGTGCCTTTGTGCAGCGGGTGAACGGGGCGGGAAACGTGTCACATTCGAACGCGAAGGATGTGTCTTGTACTCTACGCTGGAGGCTTTACAGCGGTGGACCCAGCGTGGAGCAGGGGCCTCGCTGGCCGCCTTTTTGAAAGCCAGGTGGAGAGATGTTTGGGACGACATCTAAATCCCTTCTTTTCATGCCTGTCAGTTCTGGAATCGACAACAACCCCTTAAGACTGGAGTCTACGCTGAGCACAAAGACAGTGAGCCGGTTATTGTCCCCTGCCATGTTGTCTACCCTGAGTTATCCTGATAGAGAAATAAGCCCCATGATCTGGTGTCACCGGGAGCAGTGCTTCCATCACTGGGGATTCTGGAAGATTGTTTTTTTTGAATGAGTAAACAGTATAGTAGAGGAGCTTACTGTATGTTAGCAGATGGAGGGAGAGAAAGACCTACTGTAATAGATTTTCTTCTCTAGGATGTGATACATTGTATTATTTAGCAATTTATTATAAACAATGAACAAAAAGATTTTTAAACCTAAAACGGTTTGGATTTTGCAAGTCATCCATGTGTCATCCAATATTTCCTCACTAAACTGGATCTGGAATGCCCCTCTCTGTGGAGGCAACACAGGAGGCTACAGGAAACCCATACAGAGGATCGATGTTTATTCTTTGACTCTCTAGACTCTCCGAAACGCAAACTGGGAGTAATCACAACCCTACAGCAACAGGTGGAGAACGTGCCTGGCAGGACAGAGGGAAAGGTGAAAAACAAGAACGCATGCAGGAGGCACTCGAAACATGCTGTTTTCTAAACGGAGTCTTTGTCCAAAGCAGGGGAAGGATGCTTTGTGTCCAGCTTGACAGCAGGAACACTTTTCAGTGTTGTTTGTACACCCGACAGTTGTTCAGACAGAATTGTTTGACAGAAAAGTTTTACTTGTCCATTTAATGTTCCATAGATGCTAAATTAACTTATGAATATTACAGCTTGAGACGTCGCCTGTATTTCTACTGAATGTATTCAGGCCTCCAAGCGAATTCTGCGCTGAATCTGCAGATTTTTGGGGTCCACCAAAGCGAGGGAACTGCAGCCGACAGCAAAGTTAGGTTTAAGTCTTAGGTTCGAAACCTAAAACCTACTAAGATGCCCAGAACAGTATGGTAACCTTTAACTCTGTTCCTGCTGGTCAAACGTGGCATTTATGGCGCAATAATAGGAACATCTGGAAAAAGAGCTAGTTCCAGAAATAAATGTTCTATTTCTGCAACCCAATTTCAATATAAGGTTTCTTTAAAGAGTATCCCAACTGTCAACTGACTCAGGATTCAAAAGTGATCCAATTTAAGTTGCCAGTCGAGTTTCTGCTTGTTAGCGGCAGGCATAACAAAACTTTAAACTCTCCACCGTGGATAGTTCTCACTATAAAGCTGTTCACACTGTACCTTCATCGTTTGCACTAATGACTCAGCAGTAGCGAAACGCTCCGACTGTGAGTCGTGTAACGTTTTATGGGGTAGAAAAAATGAACGGGAAACAAGGAATTGAAATTGTTCCACTTTGCAAAGTTTCTAAGGTTGGAGTGTTACACAAAATCTCTGATCTAGAACGAGAGGGGTGTTAGGGGTCACTGCGGGTCATAGAGGCTTGTGATGTCCACAAGGCTCAAATCTCAGTAATGTTTTATATGGACATAATTGGTCAATGTCATATAGTTGGGATGTGGGATCAAACAAGAGAGGAAAAACGAGGAGAAGTGGAAGGAAGATGGAGCAGCTAGTAAATCTCCTCCGCTTCAATAAATAGTTGGTGTGTAATGATTTGTTTACACCCAGGTAACAGGGTAACATTCATTTTATTTTCCACTTATTTCATACTATTTAGAAAATGTTTGCTGAATGTGACAACACAACAACAACACACACAGCAAAGAAATGTCCCCACACATATGTAACTTGCTCACATTTGCTTATTTTCAGCAGATTCAGGAGTAAACCAGTCCGTTAAACTGGATCCAGCGTGTAGCCAGTTCGGGTGTAGAACCAATCGCCATCCGGTTCTATGTCTTTGTGCTGATGTCTAGTCTACTCTAGTACAGCACTATACCGGCTCACTGTTTCATGGGGAAATAAAAACAGTTCACTGCGAGGTCTGTATAGAAACCAAAATAACCCGAGAGATTGTTTTTGGAAAAACAAGTTGCTGCCGAATGTTTTAAATTTCATTATCAGTGTTTGGAGCACCACAAACACAGTTCACCCCGGTCATGCTGAGGGGAGCCATTAATCTGAGCAGTAAACCTTGACAAAAAAAAAAAAAAAACATAACATAAAAATGTGTATGATTGGATACGTCAGAAAAGATTTTTTTAATGAAACCGTTTTAAACAAGGTCCAGGTTATTAGCCTTATTGTTTGGTTTATTATACATATGCTGTATTCATTAATCACGTTTGAAACATTAGGTGTTTTTGACAAATTTAACAATGTTCATTTTACATATGATCATTTTTTCTTTCACAATATTTACATTGTAGGAAACGTTTCTCTGAGATACTTGTGCACCAAATATGATATTGGCTTTAAATCTTTTAATTGTAGTTACTGCACATGCAGAGATGAACGGGAGACGTCATACTGTGTGTGCAAGAAAAGTAACTGTTCAGGAAGGTTTGCTGTTTGGTCCAGTCACCGTGAATCAAACATTAAACACACACGCACACACACGCACACACACACACACACCTGTAACAGTAGTCAAACACAACACAAACAACCAACAAAAAGATAGTTTGTTGAAATACAGCAGGACTGTGTGAACACCCTCGTTACCCAATTGCATGGTTACCTGCTATAAAAATACTCTAAATGTGATTTAACAAATCTGTAGTAGCATCCTTCAGACTTCAGTGTCTTCTGGGGTGGATGTTGCCTTTTCCAGGATAAATAGAAACGCCTCACGTCCTCACAAATATTGACCTAACCTGTCAACTTGTCAGATCTTGATGACGGCCCTTTGAACCTGTAGGGACGTCGTGTCTTCACACAGAATGTTCCTTTCTTTTGGAAAATGCACTCAGAGCGATCAGGTGCTGAGGCTTTAGGTTTCTTTTGCTGATGAATGAACAATCTAATAGTTAATACACCCTTAATGATGAGTTCCTGAGTAATTAAGAACCCTATGCAGTGAATGATGGGGATTTCATTTCATCATTACATAACCATTAGTTACTCTTACTCTTTGATGGCATGGTTATTTTTTGCATCCTCTGAATTCAGTTGCCATAATGACTTGGAACACCTTTAGTTAGTCCGCTGGCTACGTTGTTGGTTCCAAGTGGGATAAAACCTAAACACAGCACAGCGGATCAGAGTATGACAGCAACCTCAGTCATCTTCTTTGAAATCTTTCAATCTGGCTGTTTTTAGTCTCTTCTCCCCTGAAACAACAACAAAAAAAAACTGTTGCTGTGACAGTGACCTCAAATTCCACCTCCTTTCAGTGGCATCCAAGTTCAATGTGTGTCAAAGTTGTACTGTTGACTTGAGCCAGAGGTGTGAGGTGGAATACCTCAGACATATTTGTCACTATTTGACTATGATAAATTTATTGCCACATAGACTCAACAGCATTCTCCCGTGTTTATAATCACTACATTCACAGAAAATGCAAACACATCCAAAGGCTGTATACTGCATAGTGAAACTAAACAAACTTCATGTATTACAATACAAATATTGCTCATTTATTTGGCTGCACAAAAAAGGAGAAGCAATAGTGAGATAATCATAAATTCATGAAGGACTAATTAATAACTGTTCAGTATGGTGGATCACGTTAGTGTACACACTGCTCTGTTTTTAATGCTTATGTAATGACTAATTAATTTGTCACGTCTTTGTGAGAAAGTCTAATAAATCGTAATTTTCTGTACGATTAAGGAAACATGAATTATCAGGTACTGTCGCCCCTGGGCATCTACTGGCATTATGGTGTACAGTATTTCTATGCCTCACTTTAAATAAGTCTGACGCTTATCTCACCTAGTGCAACATTTCAGGTATTAGCATAATTCAATGATGACATAATTAGATGTTACCGTCACGGTACTCGTTTTGCACTTTTGTTTCAAAAAACATGAATAATTTCACGGCTGAAGACGAAGGCGCATTTGTGTGTCCCCACCGGAGGCAGTGTACATTCTCTGTCTTATAAAACACTATTAGATTTGTTCAGCAGCTTCATGCATACACAGGCAAAAAAAAAAAAAGCAATTATTTCCACGAGCCACTCAGAGCCTCCATTAACTCATACATCACACTGTCCAAAATCCACATTATCGCTCACCGAAACACTACAACAGACAAACAAATATCAAAATTGTTTAATGACACAATTTCAATTATCTTCTGCACTTTTTCAAGCCCGGCAGCCTGAGCCTCGGCAGCAAATGAAATGAGAAGCTAAAGCCCCAGCTGTGGTAAAAGGCAAATGCATTTACTATTTGCCACTATAACGCAATTGTAACAACAAATGTTAACATGAGCAGTAGTGATTAAATCATATTAAATAATGGGGGGGGGGGTATTTTAGAAAAGGATATCTTGTGTGCGGTGGAGCTGTGAGGTGAGAGGTAACAGAAATGCGAGCAGCGTTCAAGTCGGCTGGTAATTTAAATCAAC
This sequence comes from Macropodus opercularis, assembly GCA_030770545.1. Lineage (NCBI taxonomy): Eukaryota > Metazoa > Chordata > Actinopteri > Anabantiformes > Osphronemidae > Macropodus > Macropodus opercularis. The sequence continues at coordinate 4,103,358 of CM061110.1, forward strand.
ACGCTCAGGGAGACTTTGGCTCAGAGAGGCTGGTGCGACAGAGCCGTGAGCCGTGTGTCGGCCAGATAGCATCAAACAGCAGCGGCAGACAATTGAGCCGAGGCAGATAACAGACAGCAGAGACAGATAGAGTAAACTGTCTGAATGACAACTGAGCGGGTTGTTCTCGCTTCTGCTAAGGAGTTATTGATTTAGCTAAAATTGATTATGACTCCAAATGGCTTTTCAGTGGACTATGGGCTCAGTAGAAATGGAGCGATTGGGCTGAGATGTATTATGGGGCTTTAGTTTGAATAAAGAGACGTTCCTGTCAGGACGGCAGGCAGCAGGCGGAGACCATTCTGGCTCATTCAGGCTGCCGCTGAGTGATGAGGGCGAGACGGGACCTGACAGAGGTCGTTCGTTACAAACACGGATCAGTTTCCTTTTATACAAACACCAGAAAAGCCTTCAGAGAACACCACCACATATACGTCTGTGTGTGCCTTCACTTGGTCGGAGCTACTATGCTGTAATTGAACTGTGCTCTGTAATCCTTCCAGCTGGGTGCTTATGCTAATCACCCCCCTTCTAAAGCCAATATAAAAGGCCACCTCTTGTTACGATGACGCTCACACGCAGTGACCCCGACCAAGCGCCGCTGATCGATGGGCGACTTGGCGCCAGACTGTGTTTATTGGCAGCCACTGGACTGGCTGCGTCTGTATTGTTACTGTAAACACTAATTAACCCAAATCATTTATGCACGAGAAGCTCTGCCAAAGCTTCCTATTAACTGTTTAGAATAATCCCACATTTTACAGAAGAGCCCCTGCACAGAGACACCTTCTGCGACAGGATTGAACTCAGTGCGGTTTTATTTATGTAGCACCGTCTCACAAAGCACAAAGAAAGTCATCTCCAGACGCTTTTCAAGGGTTTAAGGGTTTAGGACCTTACAGAAAACTATATATAAAACCACAATCAAAAGGAGTACATTATATTTATATGCTCTACCTGAAAAACTGTCAAACTGTCCATAGACAGTCACAATGATAACAGACTTTTTTCTCTGAGGGAAAAAAATGCGTAAATAAAAGCTTAATAACTCTGATATTGCTCTAAATGATCTAACTGGCTCTCCTTCGCTCGTCTCACTGATGAAGAAACTTCGGATTTAATTTAACATGAAACTAAGCCAAGGTGCTTGCGTGTCTGACATGGAGTCTGAAAGATACCCCACCTTCTGCTGCAGAACTCCCAGTTAATAAGCCGGTGCCTCATTTCACTGATGCGTTACAGGATAAGATAATGGTTGTTCTTCATCACGCTCAAAACTCATTGTAGTTATTTGTGAGGAAAGCATGTGAGTGGATGATATTTTTTGCCAAGTCAATCTCTCATATAGAATTCTTGAAATGGCTGTGGGTGATGGAGATGTCTTGAGGGCCGTCGGTTTCGGAACGATTTTATTAGCAGTGCACTGTGGGAAATGGCTTGAAGGTGCGATACCACATCACGAGTTTGACAAGAAAAGATTGGCAATGCGTAGGCTTAATAATTACGTTTAGGTGCCTGACTGTAAACATTGCATCTTGTCCTTGGGTTTTTTAGACGACATCTTTGAATATGTATCAGAGCGAGGGATGTTTGAATCCTGCTGTTCAGATTTAGGCTAAATTAGCGTTTATCAATGATAATTGACTATAATAGTAATTAAATTCATAATTAAAATAATCACAGGGCACCAAAATAAGTCTCCAAACTTAGTTTTTACTAATTACATACATTTTGTGGGTTGAAATCTTAAAGAACAAAGGAATGAGTTTGACCCTAGCATCTGAAATCAGCCTATTTTGGAAAAAATACCAAACAATGTCCAGTTGAGCAATAAGACACTTGAACTGTACAACTATTGTATGGTTGGGTCCAGTGTGTGTCTGTGTGTGTATACAGAGGAAAGATAGCAGACGAGAGGACGATCTACAACAAACAACATTCTGTCCCTCAGAGTTTCTCTTTATTGATTCTGTCTTTGGCACAAGAGGAGACATTAGCCAGGATTTCAAGCACTGCAGTGCCCTGATGTGAAGGAGAACACTTTTTGTATTCTGACAATGTTTTTTTCCTTTTTCTTTTGACTATATGCTCTTGACCTTTAACCTGCATTTAGTTTTTTACCTGTGAGTGGTTTTATGTTAACCGTCCAATAATTTCTTTTTTAACAAAATAAAACAAAACCCGCAAACAAACACAGGACCCAACTGCAGGAAAAACCAAATGCGGCAACTCAGTTGACAAAGTAAATAACATTAAATAAGAGAAATTCACAACAGCAAATATTTAGTTTTTTCTCCCCCATTCTTAGGTTGTGTGTTTACTCATCTACAATAAATATTTCTTCGGAGGTTGTTTTAGGTTTGCGTGTTTATTCATCATCAGTTAATCACTATACCTGGTTTAACATGCCACGTTTACTGTAGCACTGGATCTGACTTATTCACAGCAAAGAGCTTTACTGTCAACCTGTCAAATGCAGGGATTTTAAAGAAGACCTATTGCTCATACATGTGGCTGTTACTTGGAGATGCCAGTCACCTATGATAACTACTCAGTTTTCAGCAAAGACATGTGTGAGGGACACTGTAGGAACTATGAGTCATCATTTCACTTCCAGTAGTTCACTCTGTAGGTTCTAGAAAGCTTTATTTTATTGCTCCACTCTCACCAGATATTGTTTCAAATGACATCCACCGCTCTCCTTTAAAACCAACAGCTTCTGACATTTATAGTCTGCACAGAATCACATGAGCTGAAGAAATAAGCAGGGACTCAGTGCACATTAAGATAACTCACAGTCTGGTGACCTCTCAATCTTCACATAGATGGTGTAGGTATATTTGTTTTACAAGTGACTCTATTTGAATATTAAATCAGCGAAAAGAACATTCAGTTCACTATTATAAATATTAGAATTTCAGTCCAACACTGGCTCCACTTTTAATGTAGACATTGCACATCACAAAACTATTTGTTCTTCTATCCATTAAGTGTTTTTTTTATTGAAATATGTTTGACTATTTTTGAATATTTGTATCTCTGAATATACTTTGATCGTTTACTTTATATACTTTGCTTGCCTGTAAGCAGCCACAATGTAAATCCTTTAGACATCCTTCAGACGGTTCCTGCCGTGTCCGTTGCAATAGCTGTGATTAATTATAAAAACATAAACAGAAATGTTTATGTGCATTTAGAAATGTTACATTCATACATAAAATGCATACAAAGTTTTTTTTGTTTATCAGTGATTCACGTATGTTTGATGCAGAAAAGTTCTCAAGCAGATTAGAATGAATTGTTAGAATGTAAATCAAATTAGTACTGTTGATTTTCTATGTTATATTAGTATATGTGCAAGACTGTAATTTACAAATAATTCAGTCATAATTATAATATTTGTGAGATGTTTAGCATTGAAAGCATCATTACCATGAGTACAGGAGTGCATACGCCCGCTGTACAGCACGTGAACGTTGCGTTGCCGCCGTGTGCGTAGTAGTACTGTGTGCTCACAGTATGTGTCTGTGTATGTGACAAATGTTGAGCCGCATCTGCAGCATGTGAAAGCAGATCAAAGGCTCTCACAGATCATGTTGTTGATTGAGTGCACTGGACAGTGTGCGAGTGCGTCACAGAGCCGACGCCGGACCGCAAATGTCAGCTTTCTTCTTCTTTACCGTGAATTAAAGGCATCAGTGATTTGGCTTGTGTACCTGTCGGGGGGGCTCTTATGTGAAGGAGAAGAGTGAGCCTGTTTGATCTGACGAGCATCGATTTAATTGACTGTGATGGGGGTGAGGGGGGGGGGGGCAACAGAGGACACACAAGAAGAAGGCTGGACAAAGAGCAGAGGTGGCTTCTATTTTTGCTCAGGCTAGGTTTGGCATGCGTGTCTTTGAACCTCAGCAACACTCTGTGGACTGAATGTCTGGGTTATTAAAATTTGGAATGAAGTTCATGTGTTACCACAGAGCCTGTATGTGGGGACAGATATGTTTTGTTTCCAATCAGACAAAGCTGAACTTGTTTCTTGCTGGAATTTCTACATCGTTATAAGTTTGGACTTCCAAACTCCTGGCATCGCAGCCATCCTGAAACATTTTGAATTCTTTGATCGGAAGCATACGTTCATGAAAAGATCTTAACAACATGTATCTCCAGCACACCACCTTCCACAGCGACTGATGTGAAGTCACACAGAGCCAATCATTTCAATGTGTAGCTCATGCTTTTTAGATTTGTTTGTGGGATGAAGAGCTGTTGCATTGGAGCCGTTGGGATAGATGGAATCTCTTACACTCTGTCTTTTGAGTCGACTTAGCAAACGAAACGAGGCGGCGGGCGTTTCGAAGGTTTTAACATCTTATTTTTAACAGTGAGGAGGGAAAGGCGTGCTGACACAAGTAGGGTTACCACTGGTCCCTTCACATCACTGCCTCGTCGTCTGTGACGCGGGAGCTTTATTCTGCTGCTCTAACCCCCAGAGAGACAGCAAAAAAATCTGTTATGGCTGTGAAAATGCAGACTTGTGGAGGTAACACGCCTTTGAATTAACTTTGTGGAGGATCTTTTCTCTCTTCAGGTAATGGTAACACACCCTTGCATCCAACACTGAGATTCAAACTATACTGTTTACAGTTTATATAATCTAATATAGCCAATACTAAAACTATGAAGGTGAATCAAAGTGACGTTACCTTAATATCTGTCAAAAAGCTCCATAAATAGAATTGATCAAATAAGGCTGCTTGAGTGAAGGTACAAGAAATGTGTAATAATTATTGTCACTGTTGTGATTACTGTAGTTATTGCTATAATTCTTGTAGGCAGCGATGAGCCTGAAGTTAGCGTTCAACTCCTGTCGTTGAATAAATGGCATCTCTTGGTGTGCATATGACATTTGTATATTGTTGTTCACATATCAAAATTGTGACTATTTAATATTCAGATGTTCCACGTCTGTGAGAGGGATTTCAGGGAAGCCTACAAAATGTCCTCTTGCCTTCATTGCAACAATCTCTATAAAGACTGTGGGGCAGGATAATGAGGAAGAGGAAAACGAGGCATCCTGTGGATTTTTATTCAATTTCCTGGGTGCCCTACATGTGTCTGTTATTATCTTATGGATGGCTGGGAGCATAAGAAAGATCCAAATCATTTTTTTGCTGCCCTACAGTGCTACAGTATGCAGCTGTTTTGTAACTGAACGCTAATGTGTGACCAGTGGTGATTAAAAGAAAATACTGAAGTGGGTTTTAGTGACAATTATTATTTACGTTAACCCCATTTGGCTAAAACTGAATTTACTTTGATGACTTCTTGCCTTTTGTTTCCTCTCTAGACACTCCAGCTTCCTTCCACGGTTTAAAGACATGCAGTCAGTTAGGTTGTCCATGCAATAGGTGCGTGTGTCTGCGTTAGTGAGTGGTTGTCCGTCAATATCAGCTTGTCCAGGGTGAAGCCCACCTCTTGCCCCCAAATGAAAGGTAGGATAGGCTCCAGTACAACCTGACCTTTATGAGGATGAAGCCAATGAGTAAACATCTCAGTTAAATCAATCAAATTAACAGTGGTCATATTATAAAAATCACCATCCCATCAACAAATGTCTAAGTCTGACTTCAAGCACTAAATCCCCAGGTTATGTTATCATTATGGGTAAATTAAAGTTTGAAATCTTGACTTGTGAGACAGATACATAGTGTTAATTAACACTGTCACACTTAAAGAAAAGCAAAAGCGGAAAGTCCCCATGTCTAATATCCTTGGTTTGACGGTTTGGATTTTATCACCTGTTTGTAGATTTTATCACCTGTAGCCATTCCCAGTAGTGATGTTATGGTGTGCTGACAGACCCTAGTGTGCAATTATACACCACTGCAGCTCAGTGTGGGACAGCAGTGAACTTGGTTTTCACCTGCTGTTCATTTGTAGAGTATATAGGGTTGTATGTTTCTGTTTTTACACTGGGTTGAGAATTTGAACCTGAAGCTCCGTTTTTCCACATCAGCCCACTATTTACTCTAACAAGGATGTTATTTCTGACTTCACACATCAGCTATTGACCAAAACACTTGCCTCCCTGGACGATATCGCCGTTACAACGTTGTCACACTGGAGACGTATCAGTGATAAAACCTTGTCCTCTCCCACGGACCTGAAGTGATTATCCTGTGCAGAGCTGCAGACACTAGTGACCTTAAAAACCATCCAGAGGCTGCATCACATTGCTCCCGTCCCTGTCTGCCTTGAGTTGCCATTGCGTTGTGCAATTAGCTTGGCGGACTGCAAATGCATAAGTCCAATTAAAACCAAGGCTGATTCGCTTGTCACAAAATCAATGCAGATGTGTCTCCTAATGTGAGGGATGGCAGTGAAGGAGACATTGGGAATAATGTGACATTTTCCCACTTTTCCATTATTTTGCTTGCTTCTGCTCAGTATTGAAATATTCCACAAAATCCACAAAAAACAAAAAGACAAAACTTTTTTATTATAGTACTCCATTCAGTCACAATGTTTTCCATATTTTCTGGTGATTTTGTTGAGATAAATGTTCTTCAGGCAGCCAGCCATCTTGATTTTTCAAGTGTGGCACATTTCAAGACTAATGAAAAGGAACTAACAAACCCGTCAAAGCACTATTTCTCTTTGATATCACATTTTGTTTTAAATACACGCTTATTTAACTTTTGGCGTTAGTTCCCCTGTAAGCATATTTAGCTTTTTCTGCTTGCTCAGCAAAAGCCTTTATTGATAATAAACCAAATATTTTTTTATTCCCCTGCATAATGGATGACTTTATATAAAAAAAACAAAAGATACAAGTTATACCCTGAGCCACGTAACTTCACGTCCTGTTTTTGATTCTTTAAAAAAACTATATTTTGTTTGTTTGTGTCGTGCAGAGTCTTGACCGCAGAAAAGAATAATAAAACATATACAAGACAAATCCCCATTAGTGCGCTAATCTGTCAAAGCCAAAAAGCTACACTGGAAAATATAAAACAAGTAAATAAATATATGCATACAATGCAAATAATGAATTCCTCCCACATGCAGTCATGTCAGTTGGAGAGACTGTAGGTGTGAGACTGAGTGGCTGTTTGCCTGTTGGCATGGCCCTGTGATGAACTGGGATACCAACCATGGGATAGGCTCCACAACCCCCACGTATCATACAAGGATAATGTGGTTGAAGGTGAGACTTTCACATAACATCTGAAACGTCAGATTAAATTCTGTTTTAAATCCTGTGTACAATGTGAAAATACACCCCAATATACGCTCACACACACAGGCCTGGTTGCTGGCCAGTCTTTGAGTTCATCAGCAGGGTTTGTTTTCAGTAAACACAGCTGGGGTCTGGCGCTCGTGTGGGTGGCACAATCCTACTTGGAAGCCATACAGGCGCATGCCCACACCCATGTACTGTATGCTGGTGCATGTGTGTCTCACAGAGAAACCAGCCATGAGCATCGCGTGTGGAGAAAAGTGCTTCTAAGAACGTTTGTTTGCGTATGTTTGTGCGCGTAAGTGTTTTTTATTGGTCGTCAGTGTGGGTGTGTGTTTATCTGAGTGTTTATCCTACGCCTGTGGGCAAACAACACAAAGCAAAGGAGTAAGACAAGCGCCGAACGGGACCTCGCAACCCAGGGTGTGTGTGCAATAGCTCACTGTGCTGTAGGTTGGTGGTGTCTTCTTCTGGTGAGGTGGTAAAACGTTTTTCAAACCCATTGGATCTAGAAATGGCCTTGTCACGGACCAAGCAGTAAGGCTAAGGAACTCAGGTTTAGCAAAAAGAAATTATAATTTATTCACACCTAAATAACAATTAGCAATGCTACAAATCAAATATGAATCCTAAAAAAACCTAAACCCACATACATACATAATCTGAGGTCAACAAAAGAGACATTAACCTAAGCCTAACAAAACATAACTGACCTGCCAATTAACATACAGAGAGGGTATATAAAGACCAAGGCCAACCTATCCTGACAAACAGGGGGGTTAAAGAAATACATTTAAACTAAATCCAGACTTCAAACTGAATACAAATACAAAATTAAATAAAGCAAATATTCACAAATCCAACATAATATAAATGCCATACTACCTATACACAGAACCTTTAAATAAGCTTAAATCATATCATAACTGATGAACCTGCCCCCCTCCTGGGCACACTTCATTGGCCTCCTCCATATCCTGCCTGTCTGTATAAGAACCACCCTCCACAGGCGCCCGGTCTCTTACCAGAGGGAACAGAAGAGAAAGGTAAAACAAACAAACCATCAAGACAGAATGTTAACTAAAATGCGTGCACTCATATTAGAAAACAATCTGCCAACAAAATAAAGTGTGTGCTGTCTGAAATTATAAGACTATGTGTAGTCATTAACTGATACCTATACAAAACAAAATGATATACTAACACTATGACGGGGTAACCGTCACAGGCCTCCTCACACGCTTCCATGTCATTGTATCTGTTTGCCTGATGTTACATCCTGATGCAATTCCCCAAATACACTATATTGTCTAAAGTATTGGCTCACCCATCCAAATAATGGGAATCAGTGCACAAAGCAAGGTCCATAAAGACACGGATGACAGAGTCTGGTGTGGATGAACTTGACTGGCCTGCACAGAGTCCTGACCTCAAACCGATAGATCACCTTTGGGATGAATTAGAGCGGAGACTGAGAGCCAGGCTTTTTCGTCCAACATCAGTGTGTGACCTCAGAAACGTGCTTCTGAAAGAATGGTCGACAATTCCCATAAACGCACCGTTACACATGTGGACAACCTTCCCAGAAGAGCTGAAGCTGTTATAGCTGCAAAGGGTGGATCCACATCATATTGAACCCTATGGATTAGGAATGAGATGTCATATGCGAGTCAGAGCAGGTGAGAGAATACTTCTGGCAATATTGTGTATGTGGTAAAACCAAAGAAGATTAAGGGTGTCGAATAATTTCAGAAATTTATTTTTTCTGTACGCTCCTAATTAGAAAATCATTTTGTGGCATTTAATAACAGTAACATACACGGTTGCATATTTAATAGTGAAATAGATACTGTATTGTAGTGCTACTACAGTACTGTTCATTCATCCTAGTTATGAATAGTCCCACTTCAAGAAGAGAGGGCATATTTATAGAATTTAATTCCATTTTATATGATTAGCAAGAGCCAAGATGTGTTTTTCAATAAGCTTATTTGTTTATTGTTCACTGTGACCACATGTATTCGGGGTGAAGCCGTGGCTCACATGGGCCCCATCCATTCCCTGACCCGCGGGGGGCGGGAGCTCCAGCCAGAGATGGGAAAATGAGAAATTTTGAACATTAATTTGTCAGTAATTTGTCTTTAATGGGGTGGTGGTTAACAGTGTCGGTTTTTACATGCCCCCCCGCCTCTGGTGAGTTTGATCACTGCAGATCTATGAGTTCAATGTTGCCGTGGGCAGTCTGTTTTGAGTGGGATTTCTACCGTGGCTCACTGGAACCCTTTGAAAACGTTCGTGTACTAGAGAAATGTTTATTTTCTGGTTTGACCTTTTGTGATTGCGTGATTTTCACAGCTGCATACTTGGAGCTCATTAAGTGCAAAGCCAGAAAGTAGTGTTCATGTTTTTGAACGACGAACAGTAAATGTAAGGTCTGCTATATGTGAGGAATCAGCTTTATAAATATGTGAAAAAATGTATGGTTTTGTTTTTATTTGACATTTCGTTTTGTGTCTGCGCTACAGTTATGATATTGAAATGTATGCATACATACATAGTGCATAACACACAATGACACATCTAATCAGCAGCTCTGATGAAGATAGAATGGAATGATGCTGTGAGGAGGAGATTTACTTTTGTCAAAACTGCCAGAAAAGTGATTCATTGCGTGTTTGTGTGTGTGTTGTTATTTAGCTAATTCCTTATGTAGAAAGTATTATAGTAGTATTATAAAGTAAAAAGTAAACTGCTGAAGATTGCTGCACATCAACCAGGATGCCTGTGTCTGCTGGATGAGGACATTTCCCCTGGAGCTCATATGTGGCTTTTCCCTCTGCTGATGTCCTCTGTGGACAGTAAATAAAAAACAAAACTATACCAATGACATGGTTGAAATACACAATGAAAATAATCTTGTATGGAAACATCACTAAGTGTGTTGCATAGCTTCAACTTTCTTTGTATAGGATGTTGCAGCTTCAGACAGCTCCCCTGTCTGTCCACTAAGGAATCGCTCCACACAGTAGAAACTTTAAAATTAGGTCTGGTTGTTCATTTTTTATTAAACCTGGTATGTTTTAGATTCATGATTTCACCTCAACAACGACATCAACAATGAACTGAGATGAGAAAGGTGAGTTAGAAATGTTATATCCTAAATTTATTCTTACCGTATATTTGTAGGAAAAAAATAAACAAAAAAAAATAAAAATAATAATTTAGCCCACATTTTTTGTTATGGAGAAGCATGCCACGCTGACTTTGTGTAATTTTTCTGCATATTCCGTCTGACTTGAGGACAAACACGAAAGGATTAGCAAGACTCTAATCCATGCAGGTAGTGGTGTGGCCTCACTCCGGTTAGAATGCAGCCTGGCAGGTTTGGAGAATTGGAGCACACCGCTGCTCTGGGGGGGATTTCAGGCTAAATAAATAGACAAAGTAAAAAAGCCGGAACAAGAAAGGTTCCACGGAAAAAGAGGTGACGGCTTAGTGATTGCGCAGGGAGAGTGGGACTCTGAGATGAAAAGCGAATGGAAAGTCACACTAGGTGCAAGTGTTTTAGCTTATTTTGTGGCATTTCTGCTCTTAATTATCGTGCGTCCCCCCTCATCCCACCCGACATCCGACTCTCTCTCTTCCCAGCTCTCCCACATCCTTCATCTCCTTTTCAATTTTCTAATTGCTTGGTTTTAATTAAAGCCACACAGCAGTGACTGTGAGTCAATTACGAGTCAGGAAATGGGCACAGATAGTGAAAGGCTGCAGTTTGTTTCAGGGGTGGGGGGGGGGGTCGCTGTCAGGGACTGTGGTCTCAACAGGGTTGTGCCTTAGGTTGGATCAACAGGTGGCTTCACTCTGCCCGTATGAATCAGTCACGTCAAACCTCATATGCTGCTGATTTATTTTTTTTCAGCGAACCGTGTCGTCAGCAAAGCTCCCTGACGCCGTTACACCTCCTCCATGCGTCACAATGGTGTCAGCGTAGTCAAGCGTGTTAATCACATGAACGTGTCAGTTCGCGTGGAATGCACCGAGCTTGACATTTCATTCATCTTTATCTCAAAACAGTGGAATCAAAAGACAGAACGTGGAGCTCTGAGCATTTCTCACAGAAGGTTTTATAGCCCTATCATGGTTCCAAATATTATTAATGTTCGGAATATTAATTTGACTTATCATATGAATAATCAATACATTAATTAACAAACACATAATCATTAAGCACATTTCATTCTCATTATATCTCATTATATTCTCATATCACATGTCTGGTTTTGTTCCCCTGTGTCATTTCCTCCCCGATGACTCCCTAACCGCTCAATTACTGATGTGCTGTGGCCCCCATCGCTCTCTCCCCATGCTTCTCTCATTTTCTTAATGATACCACGTTCCACATTTTAGAACATATTTCTCTTCTTACGTCTTGGGTTTTAATTATGCAGCAGCATTTTTGGCTCCGTCTTCTAACGACCGCAGTCGGGCGTCCTTACCTGTGTCCTACTAAATGAACTGGGTCTTGCTGATATGCTCTGCAGTGAGACAATTACAAATATGTCCCTACCTTTGATGTGCGTCTCGACTAAGTGGGTCAAGTCAGATGAGAGTATCTGTTAGTCAGATGCCTGAAAGTTGAGAAAAATCAAACAAGCCTGCATTTCTGGTAACTCTTACAGGAAAAATTATCACCCAGATACTTGAGTGTAACAATGAGTTGCAATACTACAAGACGAGGAAAGATGCACATGAAATTTTATTTATTCCTTGAGCCAGTGATTGCCTTAATGAAGTAGACTACATTATGATAAATATGAGCAGCTCAAGGTTGAATTTTGACCTTTTAGTTTATTTTATTGATGATTTACATTGGACCTGGCTCAATGCTATTGCTGTAAACCCAGTGTGGACTCAAATAATAACAGGTTATTTCTCCTTGGTTTTCTTGATGCCCGACTTCTTCTTCTTGACAAACCACCAGGTCCATCCCACAGTGTTCAAATTACAACGTATCAGAAACCATTCAGATCACATCACAACCACCATAACTATCTAGTTAGCAAAGCTTAGCTTAGTTTAAAGCGATGGCTGATGACCAGTGTTTTAAAAAGCCCGTCAATGCTAATAAAATCAGTCTGTAAACTGGGTGAGTCGTCAAATTAAACAAACAGATATGATGCACGCGTATTTTCCCCAAAAGCAGTCTCGCAACTACATGAGCCAACAAGAACACAGTATTCCTGCAAAAGCAGTCTGCAGCCACACTAGGCATTTCAGCGTGTTTCTGCAATTACCAATTACATCCACCTCCAGTAAAAGACCGAGAGGGAGCGATTCTCTTACGCACAGGGAACGGATGAGCCAGTAAGCCAACAAATACAAGCCAAGAAGAAATATTATACTTCTGTTTCCACTCCACGCTGTTTATCGAGAGCAAGCTGCAAGAAATGTTGCGTCATGTCTTTGTTTCTAAATCGGCCTGGAGTGATTTTGGAAAAGGCAGAATATTATGTGTCCTTAGAGTCTGTGGTTCTTTTATTTTTTAACATTCTATTTGCCACACACCTTTCACTGACAAACTGTTTCTCTAAAAGTGCAATTGTTAATGCGATAATTGTACTGGGGATATTAGTAGCGGTATACAATCTAATCTTTCAGTTCCACTTGCTGCTGACTACGCTGTTATTTTTCTCTCTTAGCATTTAATACATTTAAGAACCACAGTGCATCAGATGATGCGGCCATAATTACTTACCTTGCAAAATGTCCATCCATCCATCATCATAACCGCTCGCAGGGGGTGCTGGAGCTGATCCCAGCTGTCTTTAGACGGAAGGCAGGTTACACCCTGGACAGGTCTCCAGTCAACCACGCTCACTCAAACCTTTAGGGAAATTTAGAGTCTCAAATTAACCCGACTGCATGTGTTTGGACAGTTGAAGGAAGCCAGAGTATCCAAATAAAAACCCAGGTGAACATGCAAACTCCACTCAGCCAACTTTGAGGGGTTTAACCGCAGGTGCAAGTGGAAACAGTGCTGACACCCTACAAAATGTCATCGACATCATAGTTTAGCGCCACCATCTGTCGGGTTACTGATATAACAGCACTTATTGAAAGCTTCCCTGCCAAGCTGGTATCCTCATACTGTACTGTATTAATAGTGAGAAACATGCTGCAGTCCAGATGGAGACAAATGGAGAAAGAAAGATACATTTACAACGTTAGTCGGCTTGATGTAGACAGGACTGGTGCGCGACATCAATTCTTGAACCTGAGCCGATTCTGAATATTGACATCCCACCCGTCTTCATCGCTGAATACAAGTAGCACAGAATGTTTTGAATGCCCTTCATGTAAAGATAAATGCGTGACAGTTGCAAAACATAATTGCACTTATGTAAACTGACATTGTTCCAGTTTCTACATCCCATTCACAACGTATCCAAAATCAGCCCCCACTTTCCATTGCTGCGCGCACTGCAACAAGGCATTTTTACATTCTGATTTATAATATTCAGAGCACGTCAATTTAGTGATGGACGTTTATGTGCATGTGAGCAAGCTTATTAGAGAACCCACACCCCATCAGTTCCTGCAAATAGTTACAAATGGATGCAGGGATGCCTCAATTTTTTTTGCTGTTTATCATTTTACATCTCATTCAGCTCGTTCAAACATGAACGTGGGAAACAGAAAATCACCCTCTGCTGACTACGGACTTGATCATTATTGATGAAGTTCACTTGGATTCCGATACGCTGTATCTGGATGCACCCAGTTCCTTTAAAATTAAAACCATTTTTCACATAAGTGGTTGTTTTACCCTATATCATACAAATGTGGATTCAGTGTCACCATGTGCGAATTTTGTGTGATGAAATTGGATGGATTTTAGTTTTAATTTTCTTTCTTTTTTTCTTTTTTTTTTTTCATGTACAGCATCTACAAAATGACAGGAATAAAGTGCTTGAGCAACCAAAAGTAGGGATTTAGGAGAGTGATGTAAAAGTAAGCTAAAAAGCAAAAATCGTTGGGAGAGTCACTGAGTATGAGAGGGTCTATTTGAAGGATTTGGTGGAGCGTCAACCACCAGATGCCAGACCTGCTATTAATTTAAATATAATTACACAGCACTCTCATCCATGCATGTAACCACTTCTTCTGTGCTCGTTTATCATGAAACTAAATTTAAAAAAAAGAAAGTTAAATTGAACACTTGGATCTATTTCGATCATAGTGAGGTGAGTTTAGAGAAGAGGACACCAAAGTTATCGTTATAGTTCTAGTAATAATACTAGTCAGGGATATCCACAGATTTCATTTGACACTTTCATCAATATCTTTAATTCTTTGTTTTGTTCAGGAGTTTTTTTCTTTTTTCTTTTCAGGAACGTGTGCTGGTATAAAAAGCTCCAAAATTAGCCATTAAAAATCTACTTGTGTAATATACAGCCCATTGTATATTGAATGTACATACTGTAGCCTACTGTAATGCTCACTGGATGTGTCTCTGTTTGTAGGACCCAGCTATTGTTAAGACAATGAGCTCTAATTAAAAGAGACAGATTGCAGAGTACAGCAAAGACAAAAACAGGAAACAGAGAGGTAAAAGCTAAGTTCGCTGACAGAATCAATTTCTGGATCTTACGACTTAGATGGAAAGAAAGGCAACATCTTAACTTTCTTCACAGAAGCCAATAAAAGCTAAAAATGCGGCAATAAACAGAGGCACACTGCTATGGTAGACATAAGAAGATATAGATTTTAATATCTTTATAAACATTTTTATACGGTTGTTCTCTGATGATGACTTACTGACAAACTGCAGAAATAAAAAAAAAAAAAGTTGAATAGGCATACAGGTAGAACGAGAAAAAAAGAGAGGCGAAGAATTCTGCATCAAATAAGAATTTCTAAAAATATATCATGAAAAATATGCAAATAAACAGATGACCAGAAAATGAAAAGCTTGAAAGACTCCCCCATGACAGGAGGAGCACAAAACCCTGTTATCATCATCAATGTTACTGTTTTTTCTCATAGTAATACAGTAAATGATTAATATCAGCACTGCGAGAATGTCACGTCATTGATACAACACCATCTTATCAGTAGAGTTATAGGAGGCACAAAAGCTCCAGAAGCACAGCAAGATGTCCAGTAATTGTCCGTATTATATGGCATCCCCGCGATACTTCCCGACGCAGTTGCCTCAGTCGGAGATTCCCACATTCCTAGACAATCACATCAGATAATTAAGAGGCATTTTTTCTCTCTTCCGTGTTTTGTGAAATCTTTTAACGATCACAAGTCACTTTAGGTACACGCACAGTTTTTTTTCCTCTTGAGTCCTCTTGTACTTGTTTTACTTTTAAGTTAAGTCGTTATCAAAAGAAAAAAAAAAAAAAAAGGGAAGCGCGTTCCTCGTGTTCTCAGTGAGAGAGGGTACGCCCTCACTGCGGTGGGGTAAGTTCGGCACAACCTCGTCGAGAAACTGAGAAAGCCTCATTTGACCCTTGACCTCTAAGGCTCCTGTGGGGGATCAGGGATCCACCTGTAGGTCCGTTTTGTGTCTTAGAAAAAAAAAAGAAAGAAAAAAGAACAACATCGGACACAAGATACAGACAAACACTTCAATATTCACAGCTTGATCTCCCAGAGACACATATTGGTTCCTAAGCAAATCAAAGGAGCGCATGGCAGTCCTCGTTATCCCAAAACAATTAGCAGCTTAATATTTAGTTGCACAGAAGGAGAGAGGGGGTGTAAATGGAGCAGATTGTGTACTTTGATGTAATACCAACAAGAAATCTTGTGAAATGGGCAGAAGGTTGGTACAGTACCTGAAAAAAGCCAGCATTATGGAGGAAGTCGTTGTTACAATTGGTTACAGCTTCATACAGAGTAGGAGCCAACTGGTTGCTGTGTTTATGGCCTAGGTTTCCATTCTGTACGAACAGCACATTCCCATGTCTGATACAAGCTTATTATACCATATTCAAACCTCAGCTCTTCACTTACGAGAAACAAATACTGTACACACAACGGTTAGAACCTGCTTTTTTTTTTACCAAAGCGACGTTAAAAAGAGATTTGTTCCCGAAAGGATGAGCGCAAGATGCGTTAAGCAGAAAGGAAAATAAAAGCTGGATGGAGCGTCTGTCTGTCTCAGAGTTAACTAGCGTTACCCTGCTCGCTCTGTCACTTCTTAATCTTCCCTAAATGTGCTTGTCTGAGTAGCTGAGTGGAAACAGAAGTTAAAAAAGATATATCAAAAATACCAAGACACATGAAGATGAAACCGTACTGGCTTAAGTGGCAGTGCAAGCTAGGTCTCAATTCTCCACTCGTCATTCTCAGTCCCTCCGAACTTCGTACTGCCGTGTCGTTTGTGGGCTGTAGATGTTTGATGCTTAGATGCCTGTTGAACAGTAAAAGTCTGACCAGTAAAGCTCCTTACACAACATTTACACGTATAATCAAACTCACACGCACCCGCACGCACATAAAAGACACGCAGGCCTTGTAGTGCAGGAGCAAAAGAGGATCTGAGGACTGTGTTTTTGTGTGATTAGTGTTTGCTAAACCCTCTGAGGGTCAGCGGAGGATGTAGTCAACATTGGGTGTTATCAAGGCCACAAAGAGGGCGTAGACATGTAGTAAGGGCTGGGATAAGGGCGCCCTGTTGTTGGCTTGCTGAACCCCACTAGGGGGGCGAACAGTGGTCCGGGGAGTACACTTGTGCTTCCTCCGTGTGATGGTGCCATCTGGGGATGTGTGGTCATGTTTCCCACCGTCTGTGAAGTCTGGAGAGGAATCCTCCTTGTCTGCCATGACCTCCTTTGAGTGGTAAGCCTCATTGTCACCCTTGCCCTTGCTCACCCTATCGCGAGGCTTCGTGCAGTTTCGAGAGCGGCCAGGCCTCGAGGTGTGCACTACATGGGTCTGCCCTCCAGAGCCCACTGCTACACCGCGGTTCATGGACGGGTTCACCGTGCCAGACAAATTGTTAGTCTGAGCTCTGGACTCAGAGCTCGGAACCGTCGGCGAACAGTTTGGGAAGTTCTCCTTGCGCAGGTACTTCAGGTCTTTCCCAATCAAATCAGTTGGTGTCACGCAAAGCACTTCAGACGTGGATCCTCGGAAACGTTTCAACCACTCCCACAGTGATAGGGCCTTGCAGTCACACGACCACGGGTTGTCATTGAGACGCAGGTACTCCAGGGCGGGCAGCATGTCCAGGCACTGTCCAGACAGCTGGACCAAGGTGTTGTTGAACAAGTAGAGGGTGGTGAGACGTTTCAGATCATGGAAGGCCAGGGGGTCAACCCACTCAATCTGGTTTTGGTGCAACAGCAGTCGATCCAAGGCTCTAAGGCCTCTGAAGGTGTTTTGATTTAGACTCCACAGGCGGTTCCCATGCAGAAACAGGTGGCTCAGGTTGTGGAGGTCCATAAATGTGTCATCTTGCAAGAACTTCAGATGATTATCCTGAGGAGATACACAAAGCATGACATAACACGGTTACATAGAATGAAAATGATTCTGAAAAACATTTATATAATCAACAAATATCTGCTCTGTCTAGGTCCTCAGGTGATGCAGGGACCTGTATGTGCCAACGCCAAATGCAAAACAGCAATGGAAAGCATGGACAATTATGACATAATGCCATCACATCAATGGGTCTGCCTCTAACAGATTCACACCTGGCTCTGGCTACACTTGTGTTCGAATGAATGCTAGTGAATTACACTACGTGCAGTCCTACTAGGCCTCTGGAAGCAGTGTTTCATTACAAGTGCTTTTCTTACATGTTGTTTCAAGCCCTAATAGACTCTTTGTCAAGCCCTCTCGCCTAAATGACAGCTGGGATGGGCTACACAACCCCGTGACCCTCATGAGATTGGATGATTCAGTTGATGGATGGATGGATAATTCAAAAAATCAGTACACACAACAGTAGAAGAACCTTGTACTAGTCTACCTGTAAGTAAAGATACTGTAGGTTTCTGAGGCCTTGGAAGATGTTATTAGGAAGAGAACTGAGTCCACAGCGGTACAAGTGCAACGCATTGAGACGAGTCAGCCCGTGAAAGGTGTCTTCAGCCAGGGAGCGCAGGTGGCGGTTGTCCCCCAGGTCCAGCTCCTCCAGCAGAGTGAAGCCGTGGAAGGTGGAGGGCTCAATGTACGTGATGTTGTTGGAGTAGATCCAGAGGGTCACCGTGTTGGTGCTGAAGTGGCCCCGAAGCAAGCGATGGATCTTGTTGTTCTGTAAGAAGATGCGCTCGCTGTCGGGGGGAATGCCTTTCGGGACCGTCAGGAAGTTGTGCGCCTGGCAGGTTACGGTGCTGGGCGCAGTGTAGCAGATGCAGTCGTGAGGGCAGGACCAGGAGAACTCGAGCCCGCAGAGCACCAGCAGGAACTCCAGCCCACAGCCTGCAGTTAACACACACGCACATAGGTTGAGTTACATAGGAAGGATGAGAAAGATACAGTGATGGAACGTGTGGAGCAGTTGTAGTAACCTACTGGGAGGCACTATCTGATTGGTGACATGAGACGTGAAGCTGACTTAATCGAAGCCTCATCTAAACCGAGCACAACTCACGACCCATCATCAAACCGCTATCTGACGTCTCCCGTTTATTATTCGCATCATCGCAGGGGCACGCTTCTCTGACTCGAATCAATATGCCTCCGTTACCTCACCCTGCAGTCCTGCGTCTCTTGTGGTGGAAATTCGTTTATTCGCCAAACTGCGTTCTAAGCTTTGACATTCAGCGTCTGACTCCAGTGACCTTTAACTGTAATTCTTTGTGTCTAGTTGCAGAGCTGGTGTCACCTGAACGGGAACTGTGCTCTCTCAGGCACAGATCTAATCCTATTTGTTAAGCCCTGCCGCTGGGCGACAATGGGAACGCAGGCATCCTCCTAAACCACGAACGTGCCCACTAAACCAGGCGATTTTTCACGCTTGAACACTGTCAAAAGGTCGGATGCAAGCGTGTTTCCACGTGCGCAGGCGAGTGAGGCGTTATGCCGTGACGTGGCATAAGGGCACTTACGCAACAGGAGACCTTGGCTTTATTGAGCCTTTTCATTTTAATTTCCCGTCTTGTGTGAACCCATGGATTTTTATTTCTGACTATATTGAGATTTGTCACGCTGTCAAGACCAAACAAGACGGCGGTTTCACTATTTTGTCACTCTGTCGCTATTCTTATCTCAATCTTCCTCAGTCGCTCTACCCACCTTTTCTGTGAATCTGTATCAAACATGGAACCTAGTGACTGAGCAAATAGGTGAAAATGTTTTCCATTACTCCTGGGAAACAAACCGTTGTGCTATTTATCAAAGAAATAACCAAGACAACACGGTCGATTTTCCTGCCATTCTCCGAAGACAGTGTGCATCAGGAGCAAGGCAGCGTCTTCCTGAAACGCAACCTTGCAGCCATTTAATTTAACGTATGCTCAGGTAGCATTACAGTATTGACCCAAGTGAGCACATGCACACACACGTAAAAGATAATCTTTCCTTTGCAGTTCCATTCTTTTGGAGGTGAAACAATAGTTGTTTCAGTCACCTGCCTCAGCGGGAACTGATCCAAGAGATTCCATTATTCGTCGAACTGATCTCCCTCTCACTCCAGTAATTAAAATTTGTTTGAGGCCTTAAACTCTTTCCATTAACACTTTATGTCATGCGTCTCTTCAGTGGAATTTGCAACAGGAATATGATCTGAGCGGGTGAGAGAAAGATGGCGATAAGCCAGTGGAGATGCTGGCTAGATAGTGAGCTAGTTTAAATCAGTGATGAGCTAATTATGCTGAACACATAAGCATCTCGATCTCGTCAACTTCCCAGGACAAAGTAATGTATCATTTAATCTGAATAATTAGTCTTAAATGATTATTAAATTATTTTTGACGTAACTGTTTCAATGCTTTGCTAAAAAGTAAGATAAAAACAGAAACAACAACAAGAAAAAATCCACTGTAGATATAAACCACAATATCTTCATACTTGCTTCCCATGTGACCCAAATCTTTTAATTTAATCCCAAACGAGCTCTTTAGAAGATGTAAAACCATGATGTAGGTGATGTTTAGACGCTAGAAATATACCTTCCCTTGTGCACACACACACACTGAGTGACGGGGGAGAAGCACACACCCTTTTCTTTGTTCCCGCCACACCGGTGCCGCGTGTTCGCTCATTTGCAGCTGCGACGTTCTGGTTCCCTTGGAAGACTTTAACACCTGTCAGCTCACTGATCTCAGCACCACATATATTCTCACCCTCAAAACATCACCTCGAATGCAGCTGTTAAATCCCCGAGCGCATGCGTCCGCACAATGCTGCAGACGAACGCGCGTGTTCTGCGTTCCGTGGGCGCACAAAGACACGCGTGCGTAAAAAACATTCCTGCACGCGTCAGGTTTGCTAATGAATGAGGGAGATCATGTCAGTGTGACAAGCACAACTGGCTGAATGAGGCCTGTTTACAGAGCTTTGAATAGGGAGGCTGGTTTTCAGTACTAGAGATAAAATAAACAGCGTGTGAATGCTTTTCCTAAATGAAAACGCAAGACGGCAATGTGTGTCGCCGCAGCATTGTGCGCTCACACAATGAGCCATTCAGCTCTAATTGTACTATGAAAATAGCTCTGGACACTATGGAGCATATATATGCCAATAGAATCTAATGGAAGCTATTAAGCTGAATAAATAAGAGGCTCTGAAAGAACGATAATGCGTTTTGGGAAAGAAAAAAAAAACAAAAACGATGCAGCTATTTCTGGTCGAAGTCCCGACTGTTTATTAACACTTTCGTCATGTGTCTTTCACCTCCAAGTCTCTCCTCATGCGGCTTCTCATCAACCCCTTGGTTACTGTTAACAGACGCTATCGATAGCTTTTCAGAAAAAAAAAAAAAAGATAGATATTGATAGCTCTTCGCAACGGGAATCACAGTTGACACTATGACTCCATCCGAACCCGGGAGCCTTTTTTTTCTTCAGTGGCGTAGAAACGGAAATGGAACAAATATATGAATGAAACTGGAATGGTACAGGACCCCTGATAGACAATGAGAAGAGACTGTGTAGAATATCAATGAAAAATAGTTCACGCTAGATTTGCCCTCATGAATAACACATCTCTGCTAATAGGAGCAGAATGGTACGTCTGTAGAGCTGTGACTCTGCCCAACATTAGACTGGACAAACTCAATTTCCTGTGTCTCTCCAAAGACCTTGATAAGCACCGAGGTGTTTTCACCATTATTGGCTGCTCCTAAATAATGTCTCGCCTCACTCCGCGTGTTTACAGTCATGTCAGCGCACACTGTGGTTAATAATTAGATTATCCAGTGAATGGGTCCATTTTTATGAGGAGGATGACTTAAAATCAGGTTGACAACATTTGCGTAGTGTCTATCTATCACTGTGCGAACCTAAATGAGGTTCACTAGGCATTGTGCGAATGTAATACCAGATAATAACGCTTTGCACCAATTGTTATTTGATTTGACTCCATGGGAAATGTTGCGGAACTGTTTTGCACCAACACATGTGTCATATATGCTTCGTTGCAGTAGCATCAGGGTTTGGTTTGGGTTGAGTTCCAGCACAAAGACAAGTAGGTTAGAGTTAAAAGAGTTCAATGAAATATTCAGGATTGTGTTAATTGAAAACATTAAAAATTGAAGATATTCTTCCCACTGTCTCCGACATGTGTGATCTGTATGATCGTTGCGCTAATGTAGATCTACAAGTACCTACAACACATTATTGCGGTCGGCTCATTATCCCCTTCTTAAACTCCTCCCAAACAAATCACAATGCACATCTGAAGCAAATATACAGCTTCAGCAGTCTTAATCCAGTTAATGAAATCAACATACAGCATGCTGACTCAGGAGTCAGCAAGAGCATGAGGAGAAAGAAAAGACATTTTATTCTATACAGAGCTAACCTGCCAAGATACTGTATGCACTTAAATGAATGAATGATAAAGCCTTACAACACATTCTGATGAGATAAACACAGATGGACTTTTGGATTTTTTTCATCATTAAACACCATTTGAATTAATCTATTATAGGCTTGTGTGAAAAGTATGGATGGTTCCACCAAATTAAAACGAAAAAAAAAGGCAATGTATGTAATATATATGATTGATTTCACGGTGAAGTGAACAAAGCTCTCAACAGAACATTGACTTGTGACAAATCCGGTAAAAAAAAAAAGCCCATTTATTTTATTAAGGAGGTTGGAACAAACACACAAATGCTTCCTCAGGAAAAAGAAACAGCAGTAATGACACAAAACAAATGTATTCACTCAAACTGTTTCTCATTACCATGTTTAAAGAACATCTCTGACGAGTTGCTGATTACTGCCATTATTTGCTGACTGAACAGCAAACTCGCACATGAACGACCGTGCCAGCAGCGACGCTTCTCTCGGCCTGAGAATATTTATTTTGGTTTCATTTTACAGCCTTCTGCAGAAACTTATAGATACGGACTCATTTGCCATTCTCCAGCCTCACTGCAGGCAATATTGCCTCATAAAGTCGCCTGACTATTCTTCTAGTGAGTGAAAGGGCAATGAGAGCGAACAATCACGATGCTGAGATCTGAGAAAGGCAGCAGAATAGGAATATTTCAGAAATAGAAGGTTTTACGATGATATTGTTCCTCAGCAGACACATCAGCAAACTGAGAGATTGCAAACAACTGTGTGCGTTCCAGTTGTAATGCAGCTGCATCTCTTATTTCGTGGTGGCACCTTGCAAATAAATGAGGTCGTGCAGAGCGGATAGAGTAATTCTTAAATGTGGTGGCATTTCAACGCTGCATTTCTTCAAAACTTCTCTTGGTAATTTGTTCCTAATCTCATTAAACAGTTTTGAAGTATGTCACAGGCACTAAAACCACTGGAACCACTGACCTGAAGTGAATCCAGACCTCCCCACTGAGATTACAAGTCCAGCCGTGGAACAACTGTCGCTCATGAACTCTAGTCGTTCAAAGACTAAAGGTCATGGCCTGACAGAAAATGTGTAAATTAACCCGGTTCAGGGCAAAACGCAGAGAACTATGATGATGCCAAATAACAGCTTGAGCAATGAAGTTATAACAGCAGAGAAGAGAGAGAAAGAAGTTTTAAGAATATGAACAAAACTACGATCCAGCATTAGCTGTTATAGAGCAGACAGTTCACTTCATTCATCGCACGTCTGAAATTGTACTGTTGTCATTTAAACCATGTACTTTTACACAATGAATTACTCGCGTCTCATAAATCATTATTTGACTATCCCGTCAGTTCGGCTTCACGTCCAACATCCCAGCTGCGGCGGAAGGACAGGAAAGAGTACAGAGTGCAGAGGAGAACCGGAGCCCAGTTGTATAAGCAGGTTGGCATACTGAGTGCCAAGTTACGTCAGGGCTTAATGGACCAGCATGTTTCCCACATTATTGATGTTTATGTCTGCTAAGTGCTATTTGATGGCTGTTTGATATTGTGACCAGCAGTGGCTGGTCAATGAGCAGCCCTGTAGATAAATGTCTTTAGATTCTCTGTGAAAAAAACAAGAAGGAAATGAAACAAGACAAAAAAAAAAGCTGCAGAAAGAAAATAATAAAGTAGGACAAGGGGAATCCAGTGATTTTTAATATTTTATATTATTGGGCAAACAGCAATATTTCCCTGAATGAACTCAGAGAAAGTGATGGTATTTGTGAGATTCCATCTGCATAGTATTTCTGGTGACAGAGTGTATCCTGGATAGAGATGGTACCGTGCAAATTCATTCTATTTCTTAGGATCCCTGGTATGTTCTGCACTGCTCATCTGACTCCAGCCACGCCCCCTTGCATCAGGCCACTCCCACTTCCTGGTTTTCACCCTCTGCCACACATTTCCTGCCATAAACGGCAGATCATTTCCACCTGTGCCTTCCCTTCACTGACTAGAAATATCCTCCTCCAGTTACCTGCAAAATTATTGATGCTTCTTCTCTTCTTCATGTAATATGTCAAACTATTATGCACTAATTGGCTTCAATTTCGATTTTAAATTGTATGACAATAACTTTTTAATGATCATATCCTGCACTTACTAAGCTTACTTGCAGTTAGTAGATGTTGCACCGAAGTGTGCTCAGTTCTGTTGCAGATTTTCTATAAAAGCATCAAGCAAACGAGACGTTAAAGATAAAAAAAAGAAAAAGAAAAAGGCAGAGATGAGGTGAGTGGCAGCATCTCTCTCAGGGTGATGGATCAAACGACCTAAAAATAACTCTTCCGTACACGAGCAGCATCTTTATTTTGTGGGAAGTGCGCAGAAGATTAAAGCTCATTTATTGAAGCTGAGGCAGAGAGGTGGATGACTGAGAAGCCACAGATGTTTAATATCTACATTTTAATAAATGGGCTTCATGGATTTGTACTAGGTGCCAATTCCACCTTTTTACACTGGGAGGAAGATCCGTACCCATGTGGCCTTTTTACTCCTCGCACCATTTGGTTGCACATTGATGGATGGAAGTACACATACACACCTTCCAAGCAAAAATGTACACAGAAAACACTGCTGTTGGGGGCCGCGCTGCAGTATCAACCACCACCTCCAGTAATTCATCACGAACGCACGAAGCCAAATGATTCAAATATATTACACTCCCTGGTGTGATATTGCGCCGCATTGGCCAAAGTAAACTGATGGTTCTTCTAAACCTATATAAATCATCCAAAGTGTGTCCATATAGAGTAGCGCGTAGTTCATATACTGGAGTTTCAACAAAATGAAAGAAATCATTTATAATACAATTCCTCTCAGTGGAGTGTTGCATAATTTTCTCTTATGGTTGATGGTCTGCAGCTCTCGTGCGTTTGAAATAAGGCAGGGACGTTAACTCTTAAAATGCTGACAAATCTTTTTTCTTGGTAAACAAGCAAAAAATTTATTTAATTATGGTTTGTGTCTTAGATGAATTATGAGAAGATGGGCATTTTATAACTTCTCCTATCTGATCATTTTTCATTTCATTGTGGCCATGTTGCATCCTTTAATGAACCCTTATGGTCATTTTGGTAGAACAGTGAAGTTTGGGTCCCTGTAGTGGAAGTGAAGCAACAACACTCTCCATAAAATGGGTTGTGAGTTAAGTACACAACTTGCAACCTTACTAAATGTATAGATACTGTTTATTTTATTTACGGTCATGAAAATAAAATGTTGTTATTTGTACCATAGGTGCAACTTAATAGATAACCAAAACAAGATGCAACGAAAACAAAACTAAATACTTGAGAGTATTGAGGAGCTACGCTGAGTTTCTAACTTTCAGCAGCAGGCTGGACAGTTGCCAGTCTGCACGGGCTCATTCAGCCGCCGTGCCTTGTTCAATCACGTGCGTGTGTGTGCGTGTGTGGCAATGACAGGGTGCAGAGCAGCCAATCAGTGCGAGGCTCCGTCAGAGTGACAGCTGAGCTGAGGTGATGCCGCATGACAGCGAAGCGGACAGAAGGAGAGAAAGGCAGAGAACGGGTATGAATTATACTTTTATGAGGCCTGTACAAAGTCAGTTGGGAAGAAAACCAGAAACGGACAAAGATGAGTTCACTTACTGAAACATGGATGACTTCGATACTGTAGTTACTCTATGAACCATACGTGTGGGGCTCATGTCACCGAGCAAATCCAACCTCGAATTATTTGCACCTGCAGGGCTGGTGTTATTCAACTGACTTAGTGCTTTGATGGGCCCGAAACATTACTGAGATTTCCTAATGGAGTTATTAAATTAATAGTGTGTTTTAAAAGCGGAGCTCAATGACCAACGCACGGCTGCTACTAGAGTTATTCTCTCTTTTTAGATTTGCACTGCAGCACTAAACTATGAAAAGCTATTATACATAACGCTGCAATCAGTCTAATAACATGCTGATGCACACTCCAATTTGTCTTAATCTGCTCTGAATTCTTTATCTCGGTGTCCTTGATGTCAGATACCTGTCAGCTCAAACACTATAATTCCCCTGAGGATGGCCTGGGAGCAGCTCTCGGCACCACTTAATTTTTATGTTACGTACAAAAGAACCGGTGAGTTTGTTTTAGTGGCTGAATTTCACGTGCTGCTACATGGCTATCGTCAGGAAATGTTTAGTGCAAATCACAAATCACAAAATCATGTTTTTTTTCTTCTTTTTAAACTCGGGCCTTCGTTCCTTATTGTCAACATCCTCTTTTTCCACTCGATCCTGCTTTATTGACATCACGGTCGTGTGTCAATAACACACACGCTTGTATTAGGTCAATAGAGACCTATACCTGCACCTTTCTCAGAGATGTGACATTTTATTGTTTCAATGTTCTCCATCTTGAGCCCCTTTCGTTTTTATTTTTTCTCCCCTGTGAGCTCCCTTCCTGCTGTAGCAGCTGCCTCCCTGCATACAAACCTCATGCGTCCTAGATTCAACAGATCAATTATTCATTGCAGGTGAGAGTTTGGTGCTCCTTATACGTAACACACACACACGCCCACACCCACCCACACACACACAGAGTTTCAAGTGTCTCAACAAAGGGCTTCAAAGAGACAAAGAAAATTGCTAAATCATGTGTAAAGAGGTGTGTGGGGACAGAAAGACATTGTTGCTCATTAGTTTAGTGCTATGTGTGTTCACGTACTGTTACATACACAGTCCAGTACATGCTTCTCATGCCTTTCAATGATACGAGGCTTTGCCTGCTGGCAAAGGGAAATTCATACTTTCCAAGTCTGGGCGTTTCCAATGGAAACTGTTACATAAATACTCATTGTTCCAGTTCAGCTCCAAAATATGGAGAACAGGGATAAGTTGGAGGGCAAATGGAGAGCGAGGTGCTGTTTAGCCAGAAAAAATGATTTGGTCTACGTAAAGAAATTAAATAGTTGGGTTTAGTGAAAAGGCTTTGGCTTGGATTCAAGTTATGCCATTTACTAAGCGCTGAAAGATGCTAAACTAATTTCAAAAGTTAATTTCTTAGGTTGCAGAATATGGACAACTGGCACCTACAGGCCCACTGGTAAGTCTTTACTATTGCTATAGAATTCTGTGGAATAAATTGAACGTGGCCCTCCAATGAGAAGGATGTCTGAAGCTTTTCAAAACAAAATGTTCCAATAATGTCAACACCTATCTGGTGTTGCACTAAACTGTAGGAGTCTTTGTTTTCCTCCCATAGCTTCATTTGGAGAGAGAGAGAGAGAGAAGGGAGCAGCGACACAGTTATCTCGCTTAGTATCGAACAGATTTCCAGTTGTTACAATGACTTCAACCAGCGTTGCACACGTACCCTTCAAACTACCACAACAAACGCACACCCAACTGAAGCTTGTCAAACAATTACACATGTGGTGTGTGTGCAGTGGTTTCGGCGCCTTTAGCCTGAAGTGGGCCACAGGGGAACGTCATCGTGCAGACCTGTACAGTACGATGACAGTAACGCTCAAACATTCAAAGTAGTGTATATGAAGCGAAGGAACAGAAGTGAGACATTTTGACGTGTTTTGAGCTTTTGTTTTTGCCTTTGACTGGGTGTCAAACCCAAGTATCAAATATTAAAAACAGAGATTCTTGGAGTACTCATTCTACAGCACAGCCCTCTCAAATCACTTGATTGTAAAGTGTTCAATGTCACATATAAATGTATATATTAAAAAAAAAGTCACCATTTACATAGAGTTCTCTCACTCAGAGGCAGTTCAGCATCTCCAGCCAAACTCTGCATCGGAACCCGTCGACCGGGGAAGCCTCATCGGACTGTGGATAAAATTAGAACGCGTCTTCTTCAGAAAGGTTGGCGGCGCGAAGACGCAGCAGAATACAAGCGAAGCAGAAGACAAGCGGGGCAGTGGAAGGCCTTGATCTTAGTAAAGTAATCCCTTTTCATTAAGTGTAGTTTTCTCAGACCCTGAGAGCTTCACCATTGATCCCGGTGTAATGTCAATTCATTAATGTAGCTGGCCTCTACAGGGCTTATCACCTTGAAAGGCCTCCGAACACCCCTCCCCCCCTCCCCCACACACACCCCTCGATAAACGCTCCAAATTCTTCATTCTCACTAGTGTACATTCACATCTCATCAAATCCTATTTAGATCTGTTCTGCTCCTGATTGGATTCCATCTCGGTCTTTTCACGTTTTTTTGCCACCAGGTTGCTGCGTTTTGTCGTTTTTATTCGGCCCATCCTCAGCTTCATGGCCCTGTAGTCCGGCTCCAGCTGCGGGTAACTTATCGCCATTTCATTCCCGCAATTCTCTGCCGTGTATTAAAGTTGCCCTTGAGTCTCCGTCGAACAAACGCTCACATACCTGTGCCTGTTTATTGAGCCTACGCTCCTGAGAGATGTACCGGCATTCACTGTGAAATATCTTCAATTTAAAGCCTAAGCAGCAGTACTTCATGAACGCTGCCCGCTCCATTTTTACAAACAGATACAGTTAATGCTCGCTTGCTCATTCAATTTACGGTTCCTCTTTATGACCCGTCTCCACCGTTATTTACTCCCGTCTTCTCTCTCGCCTTGTCCCCCCATGCTGTTTAATTGATTCTGCCGTTGTTTTCCCAAACAACAAAGCAGGAGGCTTCGTAGGATAAAACACAGTCACTGTCTAGTTGTGATTAAAGAAACCCTGGTCTGGCTGTTAGAGATACTATAGCAGCTTATGGGATTTAGTGAGTCACTGAAAAAAAAAAGAAAAAGAAGAAGAAAAAAAAAGGGGGCACCAAAATTCTTCACTTCAAAGTGTTTCATCACCAAAACCTTCCATACGTACTGTGCAGCCCAATAATTAATTTCTCGCTCTTGTAAAATGACATGTGAGGATCATGATCACTGTAAGGTTTTATCGTGGTTGCTTTTTTTTTTCTTTTTGTGCGTTTTCGGCGTCAGATCTTGCTGTTTATTTGAAGTTTCTTCTTTGCCTCCCTACTCTCCATCGTAAACCTGAAGCCTCTGGAGGCAAACCGCACAAACTACTCAGCTTCGTGAGTGCTTTTCCCCTCCCTCTCAGCTGCTTGTCTGCATGCAACGACCACTCACTAGTGAGTGCTCCCAATCCCCACTCGCCTTATAAAGCCAAGTGCCTTGCTGCAAACGCTCCGCAGATAAGTGGTTTATTTTTATTTATTTTTTTCTCTTCCCTCCACAGCGTTGGCCTGAGACTAATTTTCGTTGCATGTAATGACTTGATCTCTTGAACGTCTTTCAACGTATGAACAAAAAAAAAAGAGCCTTCCAGTGAATATTCCACTGAGTCATAAACAACAATGATATTCAGACAAGCCGCTGCGAAAGAAAGACGTCAGGCGCCATCTCGGTTCATATGGCTGGATGATGAAACATGATCCCCCTCCAGCCACCCACCCTTCTCTCCTTGAAGACGGCTAACGAGACGCAAAGTCAAGGACGGAGACCGACAGAGAGAGATAGAGAGAGGGAACCAGTAAGGGGGTTGTTTACAAGAGAAATTGCGAATAAAGCGTTTGAAAGACAGAGAGACAAAAAAAGAAACTGACAGAAGGGGAGGAGAAGGAGAGTAAAAGTGTAGAAGTCATGTAGCCACTGTGAGAAAAAGAACAGGGGAACAATGAGGGCTGAGCTGAAGGAGGCCACATTATCACAATTTGGATCTAAAATAAAACAATAAATAAAATATTATAACCTGAACCAGAACTTGTTTTGGTATTTGTGGGTTTCCTCTAATGACTCCAGCTTTCTCCCACACCCAATGATGGTCTGTCTTTGTGTGTGATACACTGACAACATGTCCGGGGTGTTATCTGCCTCTTGCCCAGTGACAGCTGGGATTTGTTCCAGCAATAACAGTAGCAATATAGATAATGGATGGGTGCATAATAGAGCGTATGTATGAATGATATGACGCATGATACAGTGTGTAATTTGTCATAATGAAATTTACTTATAACTGAAAGATCCGTGCTCTCTGGGGCTTTCCTGGCTGGTGCATCCAATCATGGGGTTTTTCCAGATTATCTTAATATTTGCTTGCGGTATTTTTGATGTGCACATGATTTGGTTTACGCGCAAGTCAATCACGGACTATCTTTCTCCTTTTTAACAACTGCAATCCACATTTTAAAACGAAAGGGTTTCCAGTCACGTGTGATGTACCGGAGCTATGAGAGTTTTGCCTGGATGTGCCTCACCTAAAACAACACAGGCAAATAAAACTGTGCTTCAGCGGGTTGCAGACGGATTTCCATTTTATGGAAATGGAGCTTGGGTGGAAATCTGTAGTAAACAAGGATCCAGATTCATGTGTACTGTATGCACAGCTTTTAGTCATGAATCTTCGATCTTATGCATTTCCTCCCAGATGTTCTTTAAAGCTAATGGCACAGAGATTTACAGATTTCAGCTCCACTAGCACTGGTTTGGCTCTCACTCAATCTTGAACAACTGCATTATAGTCAAAGAAAAACAAACATCTGCACATCAGCAACTAGACAAAAAAGAAAAAGCTAAAAACATTATGATATTATACTCTAGATACCAATTTGCATGTAGACGGATACTGGCTGAGAGACCAGTCTGGCTACGAGAGTCTTGGATGAGGACAAACCTGGCAAACAAACGTAAATTTAAAGAACCACTGGCTGAACAACTATAAAAGCATAAGAACCACGTTCCTTACCACAGTAACGGTGAGATTCTCCGATCTCAAGTGAAGGGCTACTATCAAATAAAACTGTGCAAACCATTCATTGTGTTCTATAATAACATGTTTTGTGTGAAAATGTAAAACATAACTACTGTGTCATCGAGCTGATTAAGCAAAGCTGAGTTTTCCGAATAAAGCACAGAAAGAGAAAACAAAAGAAAAGAAAAAAAAACGAAACTAAACAAAACGAAACACTGAATAAGTTGAAGATTACTCTTTCACTTTCTATGTGCATTGTAGGAGTCCTTCACACCAGACTGACCAAGCCTCATAAAGCACCCCTGCCTTGCATATCTCCCCATCGGGGGCTATTATCTTCACACCTCTCTGCTCTCACCACCATGAAAGTTACCTCCTCACCGTGTCACCCTCTCTTACCCACCTATTCTGCTCTGCCCTAAGGCAGTTTTGTCGGCAGGGCCGTTTCAGAGGTTAAACTGGGCCCCAGTCAACCATGAGAAGCTGTAATGGTGAAAGCCCAAACTCAAACACACTAAGTTTGCCAAAGTGATTCTTTCTGTTGAGCTCATACTGTTGACTAAATAAAAATATATATATATATCAGGGATGTGGTCCAGCTCTTCTAAAAAGGGATGAAATGCACTTTGTAAAGAACAAACAGCGGAGAAAATCAATATTATGAAACCAAAAAAAAAGAAAAACGAAAATTGAATACATTAATCTTTTTAAACAAAATCATTACTCAAATGCCAGAACAGCTCATTTACGACCTATACTGTAGGTTGCTTCATAATTTTTGATGAGGTTTAGGAAAATAAAACCAATTGCTCACACCATCGGACTTTCTCCTTTTCTGCCACAACATAATACTTGACTATTTTGTTTGAATAATGCTTTCTGTTGTTTTTTTTTTTTTTAATCCTGTAAAAATCGTTAACTTTGCTGTTTAGCAAAAACTGAGGGGTCGGGAGGGACAAATGATAGAACAAACACTTAGAACTGCACAGTACTAAAATCATTTCAAATTGAATATGATGAGTGAAACGAGGCAGAGGTCAGTCATTAAAACATCTGAGGCCCATAATATAGTGTGATACAAACTTCTGGGGCCAATGAGCTCAAACGTGATGTTCTTGGCATCGGTTTTCGTCTTTGATTGTCCCTGGTGGAAATGCCCACAACTCTTAGAGAAATTTCCAGCGTGAAAAAAGTAAAAGTACATTTAACCGCTTTCAAAATGCAATTGTTTTTGTGTGGGTGGGTGTGTGGGCAGGTTGGCAGATAGAGAGGTGGGGGCTCTGTACAGTAGCTCTGCCTGAAGTGAAAGTGGGGCTGATTATCATACAGCAGGTTGTTATGTAGTCTAGAGCAACAAGAACTAGAGGAACACTAAAGACAATTAGAGGTAAACGAATGCGGGGATTTCATGGTCTGGTAATCTAACAGAAATATCACACGCAATGCTAATTATTGGGAACATAGATAGGATTCCTTACGATCGAGGCTTGAAATTAAATTTTACAGTTAATTTTAATACTCCTGATGTGATTTGTCGGCTGATGTGAAACACCTGCGTCGTGCATCTCGCATTTGTTCCAAGCGAGTAACTGAGTTTACGCGAAAGCAAAATGTGTGCAGTACAGTGTAATAATCTTTAGAGTTGCATTTATGTTATATGATATTTTATAATTACTGCATTCATTTTATTCCTCTATTACATCACACTAATTCCATCAGGCTGCATTCTCATCAGCACACTGCAAAGGCTTCACAGCCATAATATAATCTCCCTTCTCTGTTTGTCTCCGCTGCAGACACTCAGCAACCAGTTTATTAGACATGTGTATTTAGCGCTGTAGGTGGTCTGTGTGTGACCGATTGCAGCAAATTCAATGCACCGAAATGATGTTGCCCACTTTGGATATTTGTTCGGGGAGAGTAATACGTTCTTTTATCAATATACGCCACAGCACGTCAGATTCTTCGCCGTACATGACAGTATTGTGTCTCTAAGAGGAACTAATGTGCAAAAAAGTATGTGAAAACTTGCTTTTTTTAAATTACAAGATTCAAGGTATAGGACTAGACTGAGAAAACAAAAACAGTTTGAGAAAAACCACCTGTTTTTATTTATTAAAAATTTAACATTAGAAACACTTATACATACCTTCTCCATTTATGACTGCTTTTAGCAGGAAACTTGGATTTTCGTTTTGCATGACATGACGTTTACACCTCTACATACATTAACACGATAATGTTTGATGATGCTAAATGTTCTGTAGTGGACAGTGGGTAGCGTAGGAAAAATGAAACGCTGGCCATGATTGACAGGCGTCAGAGGACACCTCACAGCTTGTTGCGTGTGGAGTCAACTGGTCAAAGTGTCTATGCTGACACCCTTTCCATCACGTCTAAACCACCAGGTGGGTTCAGCGCCTGGTGATAACGTCTTTACAGCTTCTCCATCTTCTGTTTATCGCTGTGCGCTGCAGGGCGGGAGCTGTGCATGTTGGGTTTTTTTTCTCTAAGTCTCTCTGACAATCATCATTACCTCCAGCCTGTGGAGTCCTCTATATACTCTTATGCCTTTGGAAGCATATCTCTACCAAAACAAAATATTTTTAAAGAATCTTACGTTGTACTGCATGTTGTCAGACTCAACTCACAGACCTACTGTAGTAGGTGTGTTTTTTAGTAGTATACTGTAAAGTATAGGTATCATAAAATATGGTTTACACTGCTTTCCTTCCAGCTTTAACACTCCGAAAACATAGCTTGTGAATGTGAAGCTCAGCAAAAAAAAAAAAAAATCTGAAATCTGTTAGAACACACCAAAAAGTTTCCAAAGCCTTTCTCTGCTTAAACTGGATCACACTGAGATGCCGAAAAGTGGCCATAAGCGCGAAAATAATGTGCTCAACAGGCTTCACCATGAAATAATTTATGTGAATGACTTTAGAAATAGAAAAAAAAAATAATACATTTGTTGTTGTGATGATGCAAAATGATACATAGCCCAACATACAATTCTTTTCGCCTGTGGCTTCCACAAAGACCCATGAAGTGAATACAGAAGAGAGTGAGTGACGAGTGACACTAGTTTCATTACACTCACGACCCAAGTGTTATTATCCCCAGGCTGCTCCTCCACCAACCTACGTTTTTGAAAGTGTAAATCTGAGCAGCGATAATGCACTGAGCTCAGAGGGGAAAAGGAAAATGAAGCTTTTTTTTTTTTTTTTCTAACCCACAGTCTAATGACACCAGGGGAGTGTGAGAAATAGTGATGGAGGGGAAAAAAATGTGCTTCTCAGTCAAGAAGAATTATTTCCTGTTAAGTGTGCTGGAATTTTCTTTCTCCCTGACTCTTCCTTTCTGACATGTATTTGTACTTTGGGAATTCATTCGGTGAATTGCTCCAGTTAGAAATGACAAAACAGAAATTGGACGCGCATTTCTCATACCAAAATAAATGAGCCGGGGCTGTGAAGTGAGACGAAAACTGCTGATGTGCTGAGGGATGAAAAATACTGTATTGTGTAGCATTTAGACCTTTTTTTTTTTTTTTTTGCGGCGCACATGGCCCACAGGCAGAAAGGGATGATGTGTGTGAGAGTCGGAAGCCCGTATTCATTCGAACGCCTTAAAAGCGTCAGGACCCCCTTCGAGCTCAGTGTAGGTGGTGAAACGTAATCTCATCTGGTGCGTTTTTGTAAACGCGGAATCGTAAGGCTGATGCAATGTCTTGTTTCTGCGGCGCTCAATAAACAAACTCCACGTTGAACCGGTGAAGTAGGATGTGCAAATCAAATGATGTGATGGTTTGGTAGAATGACTAAAGCCTGTGGGAACCTCTGTAAGAGAGGAACACTCACTACTTCCCTCTATTCCCAGCTTTTGTGCTAAACTAATCAACTGTCAGGTTAGTATTTCCCCCCGTGCCACAGGTATCGACCTTCACTTCGAAGACTCACACAGAACTATACACACAGTAAACAATATTAGTCATTAGAAAAATGTTATAGAATATACTTTGGATGGTGTCCTCCATGATTGTTGACGTCCTAACAGGCCTTGTGTAAACTTTTGCAGGGTTGAGAGACCTGAATTGATTTGTGTCACATGAACCAGGTCAAATGAAGTCTCTGAGGAGCAAACTGATTATTTTCTCATTATTGTTCCAGTCAGTTTGCTTCTTCCCTTCATGCTCTCATAATAATACTATCAACCCCCCCCCCCCCCTGCATACAATGGTAGAGTACATCCCTGCTGCAGGCATTATTATATTTATACATTATAATCTAGACCAATACAAGTGCTTTGCAATCAATGTGTTCTGTAGAGATTTGCTCATTTTTGATTGTGATAAATTGCACTGTGCTAATGTTAGAGTATTTCAGTCGTGAACACTTTATAAAATTCCCTGACAGCTCAGCAAACTGGAGGTTAAAAATGATTGATTTTATGTGAAGTGGCACAACAAGTAATTCTGACGTCTTAAGACTACAATTTAAAAGCTGCATTCATGAATATAAATAGTCCTTTTGTGTTGCCCTCTTCAAATGGCTCAACAAATTCATTTTTCATTTTTCTAACCTGAACTGACCTGCACGAATAATTTCATTTCATTTTTAGTCTTATGTGTTTTGGCTGTGCTGCATTATGGGCCAGTAAAACTACTGCAGATTCAAACAATGTAGGTGTCACGATCCCACCTTTCCTGCCGTGTCGTCCTCGCCCTCCCCGACTCAGCCACACCCCCATACCTCTGACCACTCCCACTTCCTGTGCTTTCCCCTCAGCTTTAGTTCAGCTTCAGTTTCCTGCCACCTTGCCAGATTACCTGCTGTTGTTTCCCCACCCAGAGACATTTCACATCTAAGTATGTATCCTCACGTTTTCACGAAGCCAAGTCAAGTTCTAGATTGCTCGTGTGTATTTTTTTCCAAGTTGCTGTTCATGTATATTAAGTTACTTCAAGTATTTCTTTACATGTTCGCAAGTAGATACTGATTCAATTTACAAACTACTGTAGAACTAACAAGAGTTAGAGAAGACAATAAGAGTTAGAACCATGTCTTTAAGTTCTTGTTTTTGACCAAAATGCTAAACTTTCAATATTTTCAGAAAAACATGGGAAATGTTTATTCCCATGATGCCTTGTGACAAGCAGCCATTTTTGATTTTGTGTAGCTTGCTTCCAGTTCTTTGTTGTGGGGGTGTTTTAACTTGTGCTTAGCGTTTGAATTTTTAGATTATTATCACGTATGCAAACTATTGCTCTTGATTTTTGTATTCCGGACACTTATTTATGTAAACTTTCAGTTAGTACGCTAGGCCTCATGGTCATGGGCTTTTTTAACCATATTTCATCCGCATTGTGGATTACTACTGCTGCTGGACTGCTTTTTAGAAATAAGTTGTTAAATGATTTTACTCCACATACCTACAACTGTGGCTCCAGTCTGGGATGTCTGGCTATATCCGAGGGTCATGCTCATGTTAAGTGACTGCCTGCTCTTTGACCGAGTAAAGCTCCAGTATTTTACTCGTGGAAGCTGCGAATGCCAAGCTGGTTAAATGAAATCTGCCTCGTTCGCCCTGATAAATTCCTCGCGTCGCAGCTGCCCACTGCTGTTCTGTACTGTCTGTATTTGCTGTGTCCGTCTCAGCCTGAAACCACCGTCTGTGACTAAGTTGCCATCTGTCTGCGCCTCTGTCTTTTCAGTGACTGCTACATGTATTTGCCCGGCTGCGGTATTCACGTCTCGTCTCAAAGTCAGTCAGTCGTCTGATTATTTTCAGTGTTTGTGCAGAAGAGCTTACTCATGTGGCTTGTTAAGGCATTTTGATAAAATCCTTTAGCATTTTATTACAGTAATACATACATTATATGTTTACTTTGCGCTTTGTTTACATTTTAAATAGCTGCAATGAATAAATCACACATTTGTAGAGTTGGATGTTGGATCGGTGAGGCTGAAGGCGTAGGCACGTACTGAATATGGAAAAAAAAAAACTGCCTCCCACATTGAGGCCCTAGTAATACTCCCAATAAGATATTCTGAAATGAAATCAAAGACATCTAAAGCACACTCGCATGATCTTAACTTATAGTTTACTGTACAGAATTGAATTGAACTCTGAGCCCTGTAGTAGCTCCAGACACTGTATCTCATCTTTTTTAAGTGTTTACAAGGCTCCACCCGAAGGATCTCTCTGCCTTTTAGTCCTCATTTTATACCCACTCCACCTTTTTTCCTCGGCCCGTCCATTGTCATTCAGTCCAGCGTCACCTGTTGCAGAATGTCAGCAGTAACCGCCCCAGCATCACTAACAAGACCTTCCTGTAGAGGAAACATTGATTGATGACATTCTCACCAATTTGTCACTCACTATTCACGACAAGTAAAACTGTGTCAAACGTAGGGGACACTTACTAACTCGCAAAGATTACATCAGCTCGGCTCTGCTGACAGATGCCTCTTTGCTGTGCATAGTGCAACTCACCACTGGGTCTGTCAATCATGACCAGAGGTTCATGTTCGTAGGTTATCTGTATAAAACAAAACGTACGATACTATTCTGTAATCAAACATCATTGTGTCATAATAATGTGATTATAACTTTATTAATGCCGACCACAGGCCACAAGATACTGGTTTTTGTTGATGCTGGAGACGACGCCTGTATCCCTTTTCTTTCGTTTTCAAACAATAGGAGCTGACAACAGGAGGTTACTGATTTCTGAGTTTACAACAGAATAGATAAATATAAAATAGCATATATAAATTGATGTCAGGCTCATGTAGTCACAGTCAACCTTTAGCAGTGATGTTTCATGCTTGTGCCAAGGGAGGTTCTGTAACTGTGTCTCATTCGGTAAAGCAGCCACCTAAAAAAGTGGCAAAACAAGAGTGATGCTTATTGTTTTCCTCAAAATTCTCTCTTGTTGCTGTTGATATCAGTGCACATAACTTAGCTGACTGCATCAACCGAGGGTTGTTGAAAGACATTCTGGAAATCAGTCATTTAAGTGGGGGCAGACAGGGCAGGCCGAAAGAAACCTTCCTTTTTTTAGTTTTTCTTATTTTAGACTTGGTGAATACTTTTATTGCACAAACTTCCAGACGTGATGTGGAGGCTGAAAGCTGAAGCAGCCTAAGGAGGTCGAGTTCTGATAATCTGGTGAACTTGGCTGCATTAAAAAAACAGATATGCAGCCGGAGGAGACGTTGTGACTTTGAGTAGAGATCACACTGGGTGACCATGAAGTAATGAAACGTGTTTAACTGCACTGTACCATCTGGCGCAGTGCTAAGCATGCGCTAAAGCAGGTATTCATGATGGAGTCTAACCAGTTTATCTCTTTGTGTCCTTTACTGGTGTCACTGGAGCCATTTGGGTGATGCTGCGCCACGAGCTGCCAGTAAAAGAGTACCGAGGGAGGTACTGTCTGGCTAGTTTGAGGCAGAGTCTGTTACTCAATTAAAATTTTATTCTGTATTCAATTTCAAAAGAAGAAATCCACATAATTGCTGGCCTGAAATGTGCCCAGCCTTCATTATCTCCGGACAGCAGCTCACTTTGAGCACGATGTCGGTCAAAATGGAGTGGACCCATTTTCTGTTTTCAACCCTGCTGTGTCACACACTTTAACCCCCCCCCCCCCCAAAAAAAAAAAAAAAAAAAAAAAATTCACTGCTGCAGTAATTACAAACACAAACACGCTCTGATCATTTGCCAGAAGTTGGATGTTTAGTCTTATCAGAAGCTCTCGTCACAAGGAACAAACAACATGTGTCTGTTCAAATACTGTAAATGTTACTTTGCAAATCATTATAATTCTGTAATGAATTGCTTGAAGCCCTTCTGAGAAATGATATATACAAATACATAATTTTTTGAAACTCCACACTTCCGGAAAAAAACAAAAAAAGTATTCAAAGTATTTGATTCCATTATAGCAGCACAACAACAACAAGTGTAGGGGTGTAAAACTATATCCATACACCATAATATTGTGATGATATAATTAACGATACCCTATGAATTCTTCAGTTTTCAAACATTCTTATGACTTGTCTACACTCATTTATTATCAGTTTTCTGTTTCAGTTAAAACATTTGTGCTATATGTCACAAATACAACGTGTGTCAAGTGTGAGCAGCATCTGCTAAATCCTGATATGTTTAGCGAAGGTAAAGTTCCTGAGCTGGGCTCCCTCTGGAGTCAAACATCCAGAGGATCTAGTCCTCTTCTGCTCAGAGAGGAACATGTGAAACACGAGAGCAGGCTGCAATAATCACCTCCTGACATGCATCTCCACTCGCAGACGCTAAGTCGGATTACGGTCCTTCATGCCGGTTTAATAGCATCTTCACGGGACTGGAATCGCGTGTCGATTCGCGAAGTCAAAAGAGCTCTCCTCTCCAATTCTTTACGGACAGATTTGTCATCTCGCAGATGAATATTTAATAATGACCCGGAGAGTTTTGAAATCCAAAACTCGGAGGCGCGTGGAAACTAACTTCCTTGGCAATGCTACAGTGAGGAAGCGATATTCGCTCTAAGCTCTTCTGACGCGCAGTTTTCTCTTCGGGCATGGAAGGTTGATTGACTTCATCGTGGTGGAATCCCGCTCTATAATTACCAGTAATTACATGTTTCTCCTACCATGCCAGTGTTTACATGAGTTGTGCTTAATTTTAGATTGCACCATTAAACCATTACCAACACTTATTTGTGAGAGCAGTAATAATTATGGTGATTGTCAGTGCTGGATAGAGGCTTTCAGAGTGTATGAGAGGCTACATTTCCTGTTGAATTGGTTATTCTGATTGGAGGGTCTGTCTGTCTGTCTGGAAGCAAAGGACTGTGTCCTACCAAATATAGGCAAGCACCTGTCTCCCCGGCCTAAAGTCTTGTTGTTTTTAACAAACTCCAATTATCTTTCCCTTAATGAGCTCCCGTAGTGGTCGACGTGCTTCCCCCATCATCATTACTGTAGGGACAGCAGTTGCAGTGCTGGGCCTGACTGGCAGCTTACACAGACCTGTTCCCGCCGACTGACTGCGGGCTGCACTCCCTGACAGCTGGAAGCCAGCCTCCTGGAGCCCACAGCATACTCGTAAACACACACACACACACACACACACACACACACACACACACACACACACACACACACACACACACACACACACACACACCTGCATGAACATGTGTGTGGTCCAACAAAGTAGGTACTAGGTGAGGATTGGCTTCAATATGATGGTTACATCCCCATGTATATAAGTTTACTAGATAGCAGCACCTTGATAAAGTCCCAAAACTTTGGGAACTCTGCTATAATATTATGGGATGAAAAAAAAAATGATTAAGAGTTTGAAAAAAAGAACAAGCATTTCTGCTTTCAGGTTAAATGTAAGTGAAGATAGTTCAGTTGTGTGAAGAGCTAGAATCTGTTAAAGGTTCTCATTTGAATTGTTTAGCGTGCTTTACGGACACAAGGCCACGATACTGACACTGGCGTTGAGCTTCAGTTAATACCTTTGACAACAGTACTGAGTCTTTACTAGTGCATTCTGGTTCATCATTTTGGTTAATTCTAATTAATTCTCCACATGCGGAGTTAGAGTTAACTTGATTACTATATGTACAGGTGTCTGGAGGTTGTAACACGTTAAGCTTATGTTATTTTCCCATTTGATTTAAGCCGCAACATGCGTCCAGCGGTAAATTCTTTTCCAGAACGCTCCAAGAAACTGTGGTTAAAACCCCCTGTGCAATTGCTTCTTTCCATAATGTGTCATTCTGATGATTAATACAACTTGCATGGCTTCACAATAGCCTTCACATCACATTTCACAGTACTGACTCTGCCTGCCGGCGCTGCATGCAGAGAGGCCTAAAAGAGCCTGTAAAGAGCCAGAAAGAGAAGCTGAAAAGGAGAGTGATTGCACTGCAGCATGCTGTACTTACATCTTTACCTGACGGCCGAAAGGACTTGAATGCAGCACATAACATTTTTCCTCCTCATCATCTATCAGGCCAAGATGGGTGTGACTGGAGGTTGGTGAATGATGATGTTGCACTCAAACAGCGTCAGGAGGCAGAAAATAGCTGTCTGACACATTCACGTCGAGATAAACAGGCCAGGAGTTCTTCTCAGTGGTCTGCAGGCATCTTCGATAAGAGGTTTTATCGTTTGCTGTGGTGTATATTTGTTTAAAGTCAGGAGTGGATTCAACTGTCAAGGGACAAGAATGTTGGAAACATTTTCAAATAGTGGCAGTAAATGTGCTACTGCAGGTCATTTCTTCTTAATCCAGCTTTGTCCAGTAGCTAATAAGTAACCTAGTGCATTTCCTCAAGTACTGCACTTAGTAAGTACTTGAAATATATTAGCTATAATATTCATCGCATATTTTTATCAAACTGTTTTGTCGCTAAAATGCACAGCTTTCTCAGTCGCGCACCTTTTCTTTTCATTTTCAATAAACTTTGAAGTGCTGGTTCTTCAAGCTCTCTCAGGTAATTATTTGCACTTTTACTTGAGTACTGAGTTTTTGCACTGAGATCTGTCACCTCTGCGCAGACCTTCCTAAAGCATGATAAGATCCTTAGGATGAGATACGGCGTGGGAGAGTGCAACATGTTTGGGAACGTTTTGCATATTTCATACTGTATGTATGATGCAAACAACGCCTGCAGACATATTGGAGCTTGGATTTTGTCTATTATATTAAGTTGTCCATCATTCATACTGTAGTTGTCCTATTTTATTTTATTTTTTAGTTTTTGTTTTACCCTCCTCATTTCATTTACTGTAGTTTACCCGCAAGTCCCCATTTAGTTTTATCTGAAGGAACATCATTGCAAATTCACAAACTGTCCAATGTTTATTTGAGGTTCATCTCACAGTAACGGATAATGAACAGATTTATTTTTGCCTTTTCTGTGTGTAAAGCCAATTACGGTTGCTGTACTATCTGAACAATGTGAGAATAAATTGAAATGCCACATAAATAACACACAAACACTAATTCAAAGTGCAGCTATGCAACAACATTTCAGCACAGACTCGGTACAGCATTGCCGTTTAATCCTGTTTAACCATTTTATTAGTGGGGGTATTATTCAGGTTGTTTAGTAAATAAATGTGAGACAATATTAAAATGCGAGCATCTGTCTGACAGAGCTTTTACATCAAGGCGCTGCAGGTCAAGGCAATAAATGTATTAATCTTTTGTGTCACTTAGTGTGAATTATTAGTTTTAATCATCATATTCAAGAAATGCAGTATAGGACAGATTGTCTTACAGGAACAAAAACTCTGAGTTGTTTCCAAGTATTTCTGTGTGTTTGAGTGCCACTCCTGTTGGCCATTTGACTTTCAGCCTCAGAGTTGTGCGCCGCGCAAAAACCGGACGTGGTGACCTTGGTGGCAGGCTCAGAGTGGAAAAAGAATAAAGATTGACAGAAATGTAAGTGTTCTGGGAATATTAAGTGCCATTCTCATTGACGCTGGATTGCATTTTAGAGGAGATGTTATTCCAAGATTGCCCGCTGCAACTGTAGAGCGTTATCCGGGTCTCAAAGTCACCCCGTAAATGACGTAACAGAGAGGAAAAACAAATGGTTTGAGGTGATATTGCAACCTGTGAGCCAATTCCCTGTTTTACTTTGATTTAATATTGTGGAGAAACTGTTACTGGCCATCAAACCAGACTTTAATTTTGTCCCTGGGAGGACTGAAGTGTTGGTGTGTAATTGCCCAAGAGGTAAAAGACATTTGAATTGTACACAGGTAGGTTGTGTAGTGTTTTCTGTTTTCCCAAACAACTACCTGCCACCCACCCATTTTTCTATGGCCTAGATCCCCAGTCTATTGGACCGAGATTGCTTCTTGATAACACTGTTCTCACTGCTCAATCCCCACAACTCACAATTGCAGACACTTTGAAAAGATTCAAAATTGGGGAAAAAGAAGAAAAAGAAAATGGCTCCATTGTAGAAAGGTGTTCGAAGGATGAAGACAAAAGATTTGTGGTTACACTCTGATGTATCAGGTTTGCAGCAGCTGTTGAAAAAGTCGCATTTCCCATATTGGAAGTTTACAATGTTTTGTTTTATGATAATCCAACGCCCTTGATTCCACATAAGAGTAAAGATTGTTACTCCAGCACATGTGGAGTCTTTATTTTATGCTTAAGGTACAGCATTTTTGCAATACATTCAGCGTAGAGACTCTGTCCCACCTATTCCTGCTTGCTCTCAGGAACCTGTGTTGGTAATCAACTATTGGTGGATGAATCATTTTGATGCTCCTCCGGGAAATGTGCACCATCACAACAACCAACTAAAGGCACATAATTCTGTGTATGTGGGAATGTGAAGTGAACAGTAACAGTTTGTTTACCTCTTCCAGGTCAGATCTGCCTTCTTTTCTAATTGCAATCTTTTAACATTTTGAGAACTTGCTCCTATACTGTCACTCTTAGGACTATATACTGTACCATAGCTCTCTGCCCCTACCATCATCTTTGTGAACCTGCGTATTCCTCCAGGTTGATGTTAATCTACCATTTGCTGTTAACTCTGGCTTGATGTTCTGTTTTTTTGGTCTTACATGCATTAAAAAGAATATGTGAGAATTCTGGTGAGGGCCTTTTTTTATTTTTGTTTTTGGCAAGCAGGACTGATCACCTTAACCCAGAAACCTGAAATGAACTAGACTTACTCACAGACAACGCATCTCGTCCCATGTCTAGGTATTGCAGCTTTAAAGATTATTGCAGTGGTTAGGAGATATGACTGTCCTTTCCTTTCAGTGCTGGACATCAGTGGGGATACTGGCTCTTCAAAAAGCTGCCTGTCAGCATGCAGGCCGTTTTTGTCTCATAATGAGACTGTGATTGATTTAAGTAGCAGATAATTATACTTTAAATGTATAATCCCAACACTCCAAAGACAAGAAAAAGACATTTTGCCAGGTTAGTATTTCAGAGGAATGAGGATTTAGGGTTTTGCAGGTGGTGATAAGAGTTAAAGATGGAGACCTACACAGCTTGGACATGTGTATCATGTGTTTGATACACAGGAACCCCCATGAGAGCACATCTCCTACAGTGACACATCGTTTTGTACTTGTATAACTTCCACAGCGGGTATTTGGGAACAGCCACGTCTCTCTTAATCCCTGCTCTCAAAGTTACTTTTTTGTGACATGGCCCAGTTTACCAGAACAGCACAACACAGCTTACTGTACTTGATTCAGTATTTATACTAATACTAATCCACACAAACCATATTCCACTTTCCTAATTACTCCACCTGAAAATAAAACTGTTGCTCGCCCGCTACCATTCGACCCAACACACTGTGCTGATATTTCAACCGGCAAGAGTTCAGCCGCTGCGAATAATGCTCACCCACCTCCGGCTCCATTTATCTGTTGCTAATGCATTTTGCATTAATGCTAATATTTGTAAGTGGCGTGCTAAATGCAGCTCAGTGTTGTTTGCTGAAATGTCTTGTCTGTGTGGACGCACCGAGCGTAATGCAAGGTGGAGATAATGGGAAGGATCATGTTCGAGAAGAGTAAAGGGAGTAAAACCCGAGCTCACTCTGACTAATTATATGTGAGTGAGAGATGATAATGCAGACAGTTACAATACGTCACCTAGGAAAAAAAAAAAAAGCACAACAAGACAACAGAATGTAGTGAAATGTCAATGCTGTCTGTCGATGGGAAACTTAATTTTGCAGACGC
This sequence comes from Macropodus opercularis, assembly GCA_030770545.1. NCBI lineage: Eukaryota > Metazoa > Chordata > Actinopteri > Anabantiformes > Osphronemidae > Macropodus > Macropodus opercularis. The sequence goes on from CM061110.1 coordinate 4,148,128, forward strand.
TTCACTCCTCCGCTTTTCCGGATCCTATTGTCCGGACCGTGAAACCAAACCAATGTCTTAAACATCAAGTAAGTTTCTCAACGCAAATTCGAGTCCGATCGCTGGTTTCTAAGTCTCTTAGCTTTTGATACGGTAGTGTACTGTACCTCTGATGATTGAGATTGCCCATCGCAAGATTATAAAAATTAATTAACAGTTTTATTAATGTAAAGCCTGTAAAGCGTCTGTGCTCGTTCAGGAGATGTCACCTCTCATTTGCGTACAATTTTAACAAATTAACATGGGAGCAATGCTATGACGGAAGAGCAATTTGCTTTTCATTTGCTTTCACAATAAAACAGATTCATAATACAAATGGGAGCGCGTTCATAATTGTGAACATTCTTGAACTGAATGTTTCTGCAATTTGAACTCGATGGGGACATGTGATTGGTCTGAATCAAATATTTCTCATGGCTTTCTTTCTCTTGGAATTTCTTTATTTGCACAATGCAGTGCAAATGTGTGTGTGTGTGTGTGTTTTAAAGAATGGCCTTGTAATCAACCTCTTTTATTAGAGAGGTGTGCAGTGCATAGGCTTTTGGTATTACTGTGGGAGCAGGTGGTTTGTCATTTTGGCTGATCGATATTTGATCTTTTGGTTTGTTGCATGGTGCTGCAATAAAAGCATGAGGAGGCAAAATAACAGGGCGCTCCTCTGGGGCACCCTGTAACCTTGAGGGCAGGCAGCAAAGCCCTTTAAATTTCTGCCCAGGAGCAACAATGACCATGCAATTGTTTGGCACAGGGGTTGCCGAGTTGATGAACAGTGAAGAGATATGGGTTTAGAGAGGGGACAACAAAGCTGGGGCACTTTTTATTTTTTTTCAGCCAAAACAGTCTTGCCTTGGCCTTGCATGTAAAGTATTTGGTGAACCTGCACGTTTGAACGGTCAACGGTCGAATACATTAAGCAACATCTGCATTCTGCTTCTGGGGCTTATTCCAGGAGACTGTTGCTCACCGTAAATGTTTATTTGTAGTCCTGCTTGCCTTGATTGATTTTCTGGCAACTCCTTTCTGTGGAAAACAACAGCGCAGGGCCTGCGCAGCATTGACACGAGACAATAGCCGCAATCCTGCACAAATGCACGATGACACAGGGGTTTGTCTACTTAATTTAGGTTTTTTTTTTTTTTTTTACATGCTGCCTTCATTGTTCTCAAAATACAGCAAAGCCAGCATGAAATTGCAGATGCATTACTCTGGCTAAATTACAGCTTGCAGGCTCCACTGGCACTTCCTAAAATAGATGCGAGACACGGGGTTCAGTTACAGTTATGTCATCCACGGATAGGAGCTGTTCAGTCTGAGTCCGTCCCGCCTACTTGTGTCACCGCAGACGTTTCCGAAACAGTACGTGTGACTGGCAACAGAGCTGGTGCTTTGATTGATGAATTGTTTGAATGAATACAATGACGTTTACAGGAACCATCCACTTTATTTTCCCTCCTGTGTTCCTCAGAACTCTCCATCTTCACCTGCAGAAAAGTTGCTTTAACGTGTTTTGTCCTAAAAACAAAAAGAGGGTAAAAGTAGGAAAATACATATAAATATAAAGTTCACTTGCCAAGGTCTCCATATATTAACTTCCACTGCCCATAGACATAACACAAGGTCATGTGAATGTTTTAATATCTAAAGTTGTCATTAAATAAGATTACTTTAAATTTTAGATATAGTGTTTTTAGTCAGATTGGTGCCGAGAGACAATTTTGTTTCTGCCCAGAATAAGGGAGGAAAAGAAAATGGTTTTCATGAAGTTCTAATAACTTCATAACCATTTTTCAGTCTAATTTAATTTCATCTGTGTGCTTATATAGGTGGGTAATCTTTTATCTACAAATCCCAGTTCTCCAGATGTCCCACACAATATATCTTTCCTGCTTTCTCTCTTACTTTGTTCTCATTATAGCATCCACAGGGGGTACAATGCAGCCAGGAGCCGCCTTGGTTCTCGCTCCCTGGGATCCGCGCTACCACACCTCCTGTCGTATCATCGATCCCAATTCAGCAGTCTGTTCATCTCCTCGCGCTTGACCCCGTTTCATGCCGCCCCGCGATTCTCGTAATCCCTCCACCCCGCACCCTACATGCCACTGACGCAGTACGGTATTCAAGTCTGCCACTGGCTTACGTGTTTGGTGTGTGTGTGTGTTAACGGTTCTGCATTTGGTCAGAAACGATGACAAAACATGGAAGTGGTTCATGTTTGCCAGGAAGAAGGATGCTTGTTTGATTGAGACTTTCCTTTTGTCGCAGTGAATTGCTTTTGACAGGCTGTGCTAAGGGGCCTACGCCTCATCATTGACAGCTCTCGCTTTAGTCGGTGTTACTCTATAAGACATTTGCTATTTATCTGCAGCTTCAAATCCATCTTTACTGGACCTAGTCAAGCGGTTGAGCTAATGCCGTTTTGTTTGTTTTTTCCTTTTTAATGTTTAGCGCCAAAAGACATGCATCGTGCATTGTGCGCGCATATACGCACAATTTCTCCTATGCCAGTTTGATGAATCTTTTATATGTTTATCCATTGTAACTCTATGGCTGCTGTATTATTAAAGTGCTCGTGTGAAGCTTGCATTAACCCCCTCAGACAGGGCAGATAGAGAATAGGACAGAGTACTGCAGGTGCTCTCTTCTCTCTCTTGTATCTTGTTGTCTATCATCTATCATCATCTGTTCATCTGCCTCTGTCTGTTTACTAGTGTTGTCTCTATCCTTCTCCATCCTGCCTGTCATCCTCCATCGCAGCTGCCTCCTTGCTCCCTGCTGCACCTGTGCAGCGTCCGTCTCTCAGTCACCTCTACCTCCTTCAGTATGTGTATATACGCTGTTGGAAAGCCCCTGTGCCTTCTTTCTGTCTCTCAGGAGCTATCTATCAAAGTGAACTGGCCCTGTGTCTGTCTGTCTGTCTGTCTAAGTCAAGACCGCTCGTCCTCCTCATGGACAGCCTTTTGCATCTGACTGTGCTTTGGCCATGGAGCTCTGACAGAAACTTTAGAGGGCCTGTCTACAACACGACAGCGAGGGGAAATTGAGAGGGCATTGAAGAGGTTATGAATCCCTGTACCAAGTCCTCTGCTGACAGGCAGCTCATGCCTCCTGGCTCGCAGTCAGAGGCTGAGATGGATGTAGGGGATAGTCGGGATGGATGGGTCCCAGCTGGAGAGATGGATATGAGACACTGGCAAAACAGCACAACAATGGATAAACCGAGCGATGAAAGATTTGGAGCGACACTACAAGCATGAGCGTGCATATGTTTGTTTATGGCTGCGTGCTTGTGTTTATTTGTATCCATTCGGGGTCGGGCGAGGTGGTGGTGGTGTGGATTAGAAGAAGATGTGACTGGAGCTGAGGCTCTGCAGACGGTGGGGCAGATTATGTCTGGATTTCACTGCATACATGTGTCAGCATTATGGGTGTGTGGTCTGAGAGAGAGTACACACGCGAGACAGGACATAATGCGCAAAGCTGGGACTCGGCTTCTCTCATGCCTCGGTCCCAGCATGACTGTTGTGATCCGCTCTGCCTGGAACTGTGTTCTGGTTTCGACTTTGCCCCAATCCACCTGGACTTCAGAAGGAAAATAGTAAATCCTCCACAGACGAGACCAATTGATTGATGTGTCAGAGGCCACATGATACCACCCCCTTATTGGCTGATTTGGTCTCTCTCAGGCTGCGTGCAAAGCCAGCGGATGACATTTAACTATGGCTGGCGCACGCCTGCTGGACTGAAGGTGACAGCCTTACTAATAGCTACTTTAGATGGCATTTCACTCTTGACTTATTACCACTATTAAAACATGGCTTGTTCACACAAGGTGAAGGCCAGGCCCATTGTTTTTGTCTAGATACATTCTCAGGCAAGAGGGCGTAAATATCGCTCATCAAAAAACGAGCAAACGACCTTTTGTCGTTTTCCTTTCCGTCCTGTAGGCGATGCTGAAGCAACACGGAAAAAAAGCCTTTTCAGGATGTATAGACAAGAATGGAATTCATTTGATTTACTGGATTGGTTAGATCCTTCCTACACTTGATAAAAAGGTCACACTACTGCTCAGCAATGCATGCAGCGCCCTGTAGGATCACAAGTTTTACAACCAGTCCCCAAAACCCACCGAGCTGTGGTTTGCCCAGCGCCTGCTCCTTGCTGCAGATCAGCACCCAGGCACAACAGCACAGTTAAATTCCCTTCATCGTTATTGTCACCGTATTAGCCACCTTGACGCACACTGGAGCTCCAAAGCGCTTTAACATATGTCTAGATTCCACCATATTTGTGTCTCGGAGTAATTGGCTTTCTGCTCACGTCCACAGGCGGATGTTATGGTTACACAAGGGAAGAAAGGGCAGCCTTTGATTAGAATGGACACCTGATTATTAAATATCAACTGGCTGAAGTGATCATGGACAAATATGCACGGTTACAGGAAATAAGCGTGTAAATGTAGCAATGGAACACTTTGTTTTGGATACGCTGTCTGGTCAGGTAGTCTGTCTGTAAAGTGGTCAGTTTGAATTGTGCCTTTTCAAGCATGTCCCGATCCCGATGAAGTTTAATTCAGTAAATAATAATTAATGGTTTTATGTCAAACACGGTTTTCTTCAACATACAGTACGGCTATATCAACGCAATTTAGATCTTTTAATTATTTTGTCCTCACTCTGTCCCCTTTTTTGTTTTCCTTTTTATTAGTTTTCTTTTACATAATGTAAATATATCACGTGATCTGTTGGGGAAAAATGTTTGCTACAGACTCTTCTGTGTGTCTAGGTTAAGCAGCTAGAGCAGGTAAAAACCACCCAATAGTTTCTCTGCTGCTTTTCGAACGTTTGTGCTTATTGCTAATATGGCCCTGTTCCCAGTTTGTGTGTCCCTCGCACACATCCACATGAATAGCAAAAAAAAAACCAAAAGGAGCCAGTAAAAGTCCAATAATGACTTGTAGAATATTTCTTTTTACAAATTCTGAGACTATTTCTACTATATCAAACCATTACAGGCCATTGTACTGTTCGTGGAAGGAGTAAAAACGTATGGCTTGACCCAATGAGATGACCTAATATTACATTTTTATATAACACGAGCCTGAATTACATAAACGTTGGGATTGATCAGAGCAGCCCATTGGTTCCGTTAGTGATGTTTGTCATGTTTGTGTTCGCCTGGAGACACGGCGCTCACTTCACACCTCCCGTCTGCATTGACGCCTCTCTAAAGGTGTAGTAGGCCTATTTTCACCAGCAACACCTACCGTATGAGAAGCAGCGGCATAATTAGTACCGCATGTTACACGTAGAGACGTAGCATAATCTTGGTATTTATGAGGCGATAGCTGGTTATAATAGTTGCTGTCATGACGCAGCGGGGGGGGGGTGCTGTACAACGACGCCTGCGGGAGAAGAGGGGGGACAAACCAGAGAGGAGACAGAGGTGTGGAGGAAAGTGGAAGGAGACGTCAAGTTGTGGAGAGGGAAGTGGAATGTTGTCATTACCCCTGAGAGGACAGGTGTGGACTACGATTAAGACTGAGTTTCGCTGGCAGCCATCTGGAAAAAGCCCTCACATCACCCGCGAGGGACAGGACATTTGCAAGCATCCACACGTGAGGCCGCACACTGTAGCCACACACACACACACAGCAGCATCTTTATAAAACTAACTGCTCAGTGATGCTGTAGTTGAATTTTAGGCTAGAGGGAAGCTCAGTATGAATTATGAATACAATAATATTTGCCTCCATTTTAGATCTTCCTGCTCGGACTCAAAAACCAGACACAACCCCTGCTACAAGTCTCAGTCAGTGTCGGGTTTTTTTTCTACTGCTGGCTCATCCTAAATCACTTCCCTTCCTCTCTGAGCTGCAGGGTAATAAGGGACCAGGACATGGGAGGCAGAGAAAGGGGTAGAGTCTAAATGAAAACCCAGCCTCAGTTTAACATCTTCTCTTTCTGGGGCACAGCTAAGCTTTATTGGATTTTTTTTTTCCTCCTACTTTCGCCAAATCAGAAAAGAATTTCCTCATAACCTTTGGCACATGTGCAATGTCAAATTTAATCACTTTCCCTGTCGAAATACACTGTACATGAAATTAAAATGCAAAGACGAGGACAAATAATGATTTAGTGTCAGACAAGTATTGTATTTTATCAGGTTTCTCCACGCACTGCTACTCGTGAGACAAAGTGACACTGAAGTCTCTGCTCTATTTCCTATTTGGCGTTTTGATGATGATGTACAGTAGCATGGTGCATTTGTGGAACATTGTGGAACAATACAATAAACAATGATGGTTTGGATGCATGATGTTTGAAAAATTAGAAAAAACAAAATCAGTCCTCTACAGCATGAAGGTACGGTAAAAATTTTCCATTTCACCGTTTTTTTTTTTTTTAACGTTGCTTTTCCATTCATACAATCACACACCTACTCATTTGTCCAATTACACCCATCAGAAACAGCATCACAATATGGTCCAATATGGTAAAGGTTTAAGGTTCGTAATTGCCTTTAATGGCGCATAACTTGTTGCACATTCTAAACTACAGTGTTGCCCTCTTTACATTTTTATTGTGCTGCCTGTCTCATTAACTCTAGTCATGTTTTCGCATGTGAGTATATCAAGGAGCTCAACAAGGAAGGAGTTTAAACTGAAACGCCAAGAAATATACACATAAAATATCATTGTAATTGTAAAGTTTCTAATTTAAAGGTATTCATAGTGTTTATGATGTACAGTGTAATTGGACCTAATCTGTATCTGTATCACTATTTGAGGGTTTTTGGTATTGATGTTCAAAGTCCATCTGCAATAATAAATAATTAAGTATAACACAGTGTCGATATAAGACACCAAACAGTCTGACCAGTGCAGTAACTGAATGTCTGACATCTCGGAAGAAAGGATGGAAGGATCATCATCATCATCATCATCATCACCACCTCCTGAATGCTGTGTTTTGTAACGTGTAAAGCAAACTGCCTCAGATGTGAAACTGTGGTGAGTAGAAACCAACCAAGCCTCCATTATCTGACAGCGACAGTATAATCATGCCTGCAAAAATGTCATTGAACACCACCTACTATATCTAAACAACACTGAAAGCATCCTCACGCGCAAATGAATTTGGTTTAGTTTTTGGCTTTGCTTTTTCTTAGTAATGGGAAACGGAAAGCGCGGCATCGTGAGGTAAACTACTCTCTGTCACGCATGAACTCAGCCCTGCAGGAGAGTCGGAGACCTGAAATCTGCACTCGCTAAACGCTGCTCACATGGAAAGACCTCATTCGGATGCAGTTCGTAGAAGTTTGTTTGTGCACGGTTTGTAAAGTAGCCTTCACACGTCTCGTGACAAATATTATTCTCAGCAGACTCAGGGAGATTTGCTTATTTCAGTTAGTTTGTTAGATTTATAGATAACTGATCTACAGTAGGGTGTGAGCTGTACACAAATTTGTTTAGTTGTTTTTTTTTTTTTTAAAGCACATACTGCGCTTAAAATGTTCAGGCTACACGCTGATGCTAACATCATAGAATAAGACAACAACTCAAATATGTTCTCAATGAGATAACCACAGTCAACACATCCCGTTTATCAAGTGTTGGGTGAATATGGTCCCCACAAAACTGAAGGAATAGGTGTTCATCATCTGAAACTAAACAGATCATAGCTAAAGTTCTCCCTGTGCAGACACAGATATAATTCCCACTCATGGCTCAGAACTATAGATCAGTAGCATACAGTACCTCGCATCTGTCAGGAATCTCTCCTCCAGTGCTACCCTTGCCAGCAGAGTCCAGCTAATGGCCTGGTGCGGTTCATACCTAATGGCCCGTAACTGAGCAGCACCAGGTTGTACAGTAAGACCACTCTGGAGCCTTGTGAAATCTAACCCTGATCTCATTTCGTAACAGAATCTTCTGTAACGCCGCGTCACCAGAGGGGGCGAGTGATACTGGAGCGAGACAGGCTACGAGGATGCAGTCTGACAGCAGCCCCTCCTCTTCTTTTACTACGGTATCACACAGTATGAGCCTCTACCGGCTACTAACCAGCAGCTTTGGCTCTGGGTTTTGGTTCTAGCCCACAATTGCTGTATTGCTGGAGGGTGGGGCGAGGGTGAGAGAGAGAGAGAGTGAGAGAGAGTCTGCGCTGATGCTTCTAAGCTCCTAATCCTATTGGAAGCTAGACCTGCTGTTTGTTTCCCTGTGTTGGCCCTATCAGTCACACTTAGATGAAGCCTGAGGGGATGTAATATGTGTAGATTGGGCCTGAGTGGCACAGAGAAGTTGCCAGGGCAGATGGGGGACTGCGAAGTAGTACTGAGCCAGGGGTTCAGCTTGCTGTGGATGGATGTGTAATGGTAATAAAGAGAGATGAGATGAATCTGATACTCAGAGGAGGGAAATATCTCACTCTCTCTCTTTTGCTCACACACACACACACCACACACTCACACAATACTCTGTGGATTATGCGCTGAAACGCCTGCTTGTGATAAACATCATTCCGCCTGGTGCTATTTCTGCAGCGTCTCCACTTTTACATGTTTCAACAGAGATAGAGTGAAACTTAGAAGAAGAGTATTCACTGATATGCCGTACCGAGGGAATGTGCTGACGTGATACATCGTCAGTTCTCAAGTCATGGACGCCTGGAAATAATTTCTGCGATAGGCTACACAGCCACGCGCTGGATGAAGTCAGGTAATGGACTTCCTCTGGCACACGTTGAATAAGGAATTGGGGAAGATGGCAAAGGGAGATAGGTTGGCATTTTAAAACGCGAGCAATGTGTCGCTTTGTCAAACAACAGCGTCGATTCAGCCGGGCCTGTTTTTAAGCAGCTACCAGACACTTTTAATGCACGGCTTGCTCATTTTTACAAAACATACTATGATGGGTGTCACATGTTGCCCGCAAGTACATGCAAATACATAAATCATAGCTATGATCTACTTTTACAGCATTTTATCCTGAGTGCTTAAGTAAGCTGTTGCAAAATCAATAAGTGGACCTTTGACAATTTATTGTAAGAGCTAAACAAAAACACATCCAGTGCTATCACAAAGCGACTCTTGTCAAACCCAGTGAGCCAGATAATGCGAAATGAGAGGAAAATAAGAAATGATTTGGAGTCTCCTTTGCAACACCAGCCTGGTCGCTAATGAGCTCTGAGTGTCTTGGAGAGAATGAGTAGCAAAGGGGCTGGGATTGTACCTTTTATTCAAATGAAGGCAAAAGCCACCAGTAATACCCTGTAGTCGCTTGGAAGGCGCAGATTAGAGTTTGCACCGTGACTTCAACCTTTTCCCCTTCCTACACAACAGAACGGCTCCGAATCAGAAAGCAGCTTCCCGTCTCCTCCTCTCCCATCTAATGAAGATTTCTAGCTTGGTGGAGTTGGAATCGGAGGCGAGTTACATGGCGCAGCTGCCCCCCCGGTGAAAGGAGAGCGAAGCAGGGTGAGCCAATCAGGAGCTCGGAGGTCGTTAACATGCATACAGTCCACGTATGTTCCTGATCTGTCTGTCTGCCGTGAGCCGTGTTTCTAATTTTAGACGTTTACCTGTGACCTCTGACAGTTACAAAAATCAATGTGGTGAACATGACAATGCATATGTTAACGTTAAAGGCTTTGAATAGAGGCCAAGTACAGCTCCTCATAAAAAAAATAAAATAAAAAAAAAACCCTCATCTTTTTAAGAATCTCATTTCACTTCACCTTGAATAGATCCTATAGGAACAGGTGGGCATTCCAAAGCACCAATCTGGGAGTATCACAAACCGTTCTCTACCTTGCTATGCCCAGGTCGGCTTTAATCATCACTGATCCCTCACTGCTATTCAGAAGCTCGCAGCTCCTTCTCCGTGCCTGAAAGCCTTTGATATGGATAGGTGTGAAACCGGCTCTCATTGCTGATCCCTACCACCACCAGGCTCATCGTCCCAGTAATTCAGTTTGCAGTCTCCGGTTTGTGAATTGATTACTTTGCTTTGCCTCTTTAAATTGGTGTCTGGAGAGAGTCTCTCTCTCTCTCTCTCTCTACCCCCCCCCCCCCCCTCTCTCTAGTCCAAAAAAAAAAAAGCTCATATCAAATCAAATGGAAATCTAATTTAGGACAGTAATGGGAATGATGCTGGGAGACCTTTAGTTCAGAATGATGTGAGCAGGTGCTGACTGGACTTGTGCAGCGACGAGTCCACGGCTCTTAAGCTACAGAACTGCCTTGAGGACGAGCACATCAGCGTGATACACATCCAGCGTCAGATCGTCCATCTTGTTGGGCAAATGATTACAACAATACCTCCTTTGATTCTGACACCTCATTTCGGTCTTTTCCCTGATCGTTGTATCTGCCAGATCAGACCGATGCAGGGGCAGTCTGTCATATGTGGAAATTGCATGCTTCACGGCCTGTCGGGAATTTGCATGAGAAAAAAGGGGCCACATGGCAGAAGGCAAGGAGCTGAGGTGACCATGAATAATTAGGCAGGCATGTGTCAGTCAGCCAGTATGTGGAGCTGACTAAGTAATGCGTGTAGTTCACAGCACATTTGGACTGTCTAGACTCAAGTTCCACTTTAGCTGTGTTACCCTCTGCAGATTCATCACACCTGTCCCCTATTTCTTCGTCCCGTCTATCTCCCCAGCCTGTCTAGACAGTCACAGCCGAAGCAGCCTTTTCCTTATCACTAATCGATGAATTGCCCGGGGGTGAAACACACATTACAGCTGGGCAATGTCGTCTTTTCCTCGAAAACCACAGACGCACAAAAAAAAAGCAGCACGAGCGCAACAGAGATTTTGACGTTACGTGACTGCAGAGTAAACCGTCATGGATGGAGGCCATCCCAAAGTGTCACCACATGCAAACCGGTGGCGTTATTACTTGTCGTACGTGTGAAGAGCAACAGCGGGCTGAAATCTCGCAGAAGGGCATCTGAAGGACCCAGCAGGTTCAAACACAAACTATGAATTACTTAGCGACTGACACGCTCACGCACATTCTCCTGCTTAACCCATCCATCCCCAGCCTGAGCAGCATGTTGTTATAAAACATCACTAACCCCAAAACCGAACTCTGAAATGCTTCACTCCCTAACCTCACGGATTGTTGCTGGACAGGGCGATTAAAAGAAGAAGATGTTGATGTGACAAGACAATGGGAAATTGGAGTTTGAGGAAAGAAAGTGTAAATAGCACAAAACAATTGAGTGCTTTTGCTTTCTGACTCTGAAAATACGGCCGCTGTGTCTTAGCTTACACACACCTTGAAGGAATGATTTAAATAAAAGCACATAGACGGATCTGCTGAGCAGTGACTGTTCTCAGGGAACATGTTGCACCGTAATTTAGTCTCCAGTGAAAATTTTAGGAAGAATGTGTAGTGGAGTAATTGTACCAAGGACAAGGTGAAACCATCCAGCACAGAGAATTTGTTTACGGTCATTTTTCTTTAGCTTTCAGGGTTATTTTATTCCTGCTTCTTCCTTGATATCTAGGCTACAGTCTCTCCTCCTGAGTTGCACTTTATTTTCTGCGCAGTTCGTAGCCCGAGTCATTGCGTAATTAGATTTCGCTTTGAAAATGAGAATAAAACTGCCTCATTCAGAGTTACTTTATGTCCTCTCAACTATCGCATATTATATGAGCATGTTTTCGTCTTATTTCTTCTTCCAAGAAGAAGAAGAAAAAAGCCATAATTAATAACTGCCTAGACTCTCAGCTTTGAAAAGCCTCTTGAGATTGGCAAGGCAACTGTGGTGCTAGCAGAGGCTTGTATCGCTTGTTCTGTATGCAGCCTAGATTTCCCTCCTCCTGAGATCGGTGTCTCCCTGATGACTGTCTGGTCCAATTCAGCCCAGTGCTGATGGCCTGCAAAAATCCCAGATCCTGGACCTCTGGCTTGTAAAACATTCATCATTCGCTCACTTCCCTTCTTAGTGCAAGCGCAGCCTATGTCAGAAGATTTGACAGAGGCTTCTATCTTCAGTCCCAAACCAACACCACCCTTCGCTCAGAGCACTGGGTCAGATAGTGAAGAGCTCCCTAATCACAGGTCTTCTTCTTCTCTTAGTCAAGAACCGCACGCTCATCAAAACCCAGTCAGTTGTGCTGCTGTAAATCAATTCCGACAGTAATGCGTAAATAGATGCAATTTATATAATGCCCTGATAAACATATTGCAGCCTGTGAATGAGCGCGAGAGGCTTCAGGTGAGGTGAAGGTTAATCATTTCAAAGTGTAAGCCAGTCACAGCCGCACGATTACTTGTTGCCATTCAACACTGAGTCGCTCGGCTGCTTTACCTCCACCTGATGTAATTAGCTGTTGCTTTAAATCAGCCAAGGGTGACGAATGCGCACTTTTCCTCGCTTTGGCTCTTCACAGCATCTGGGCTATTTGTTGCTAAATAAAGATCAATGCAGAACAGGAGATCCATGCAGATACTAGCACTCAGGGAAATCTGATCATTTGTTCTGCACGTCTAACTCTTTTTTTTTCCGACACACCTTCGTGTCAACGTTTTGAACTGGAGAACACACACACATCACGAGATTAAGACACAGGTTTACAGCTGAGAAGACAAAATAAACACGCGTCAATGTTATTGTTGTTGCTTAGCCTGGCAATCGGCTCAGTATTACATCTTGTCTTGATTTTGGGGGTTACATCTAAGCATGTTGTCAGCGTTAAACTTAGATCAGTCAACCCTTCGCTCCAAAATCATTGGACAGATAATTGGTTGAGACAATCCCTGAAAGGCACCTCACAGTTGTGAGGAAGACACTGACTCAAAACATATTCTTTAACGAGACATTAACTGATTTTAGAGAAGCAGAGAAGATTATCAACACTCCGTGGTTTGAAATCGCACGGATAATCACCGCTGTGATTTTCATTTGCTCTGTGGAATAACAGCAGAAAGGGCGAGAGGAACAGACATACATGAAACTGACTGGAACAACTGAGGGAACTTACATCTAGTCCAATTTTCATCATTTCTTTGAAAAAGTGCAAAATATTAGTTTGTTATTGGGGCTTGTAACGCAACTGCTCTGTGTTTACATTCTATTCTTTCTTTTATTGTTGATTCTATCTAAATGTGATAAAATAGAGAGTTGGTTCAGGTTGTACTGTTGAGCTTGTACTGTTCAGTCAACCAAGTGTCTTGTTCCTGTTTCTGCTGACGTCGTTTGTCAGATCACTACGTGTTTGGCTTCAAACGCTGCTCGTCTGGGAAACTCCAGCTAATGGAATTAAATGCACTCAACGTTCTGCGTGTACTTTCAATTGTTCCATTTGTGTCCTTACATTCATTTCTCCCTGTGGTTGTTTCTATTAATATAAATGTCCCGCTTGACATTAAAGCACTGCACAACAAATGTCGTGGCTCTAGCGATCAATTCCTTGTCTCTCTCTCTCTCTCTCTGTGTTTGTGACCGCTGCTGCAAACATCAGTAAAGACAACGTCCTGCTGATCCGTTTCATCGAAACATGTTTTTTTTTCCCCGTTATGTCTTCACTGGGCACAGTCAGTCAGTCAACAGAACGATCTGATTGTGCACAACTCCAGCAAAGGCACTTTGTACAAGTGTGTATGTGAAAATGTCCTCTAACGTCTGGCAGCGGAGACTGTCCACTGACTGAGCAAAAATCTATCTCCAGAACACACTCACGCGCTTATTGTGTCGTAAACAGCACAGCCACCCTCTCAACTGAATATAAAACGATTTATAGTCTCGTGCTTGGGGGAAATTCACAGAACTATCAGTGATCTGCAGGGGACAGGAGCATTTGGTGGATGCTGTACCTGTGTATGAGTGTTTAGATATCATAATTAAACACCAGCTTTGTTAATCACTCTCAATCAGATGCTGTCACCAGCTTCCTTGCAGTCCCCTTCGCCGACCGAGCCGCCACAGCCGGGAGCTGCACTAAATAATATTGAACTACCAAACAGAATTAAGGCTGGAAGGCCTCAGCTTTTGCAAGGATCGCTTTGGGTCTGCAGCTGAGAAAGCCTAGAACCAACGAAACACAGGGATGATCTGATGTTATGCAATACGTTCCCGCGGAGCTCCAGCCGAGAAAGCGCACGCGTAGAGTCCCGGCAGTATTCAGCATTAAGATGAAACTTATCCAGTTACTTGAGCAGCAATAAAGACGTGCTGAAATCGGAATCCCAAAATGTGCATGAGTGCTTGGCGTAAAAGGCGTGAATTAAAACTGAACCAGAGCGAAAGAGGTCACAGGAACTATGGAGGCGTTCACTTAGCGCAGGACAAACCACAACCCTTTTTGTCAATAACAGGTCACACATACAGTGTTGGTGATAACCACCAAGCAGACACCTAGTTTCTCTTCCACAAGAACGCCTCGATGTCAGCGTCAGCAATGTAAAGTAAGCTAATTTGTGGCATTAGCCATCATCAGGTCTCCAGGGGGCAGTGCGTGTCATGCTTAAAACGCTTTGTTGCTCTATTTCCAAAGGATGAACAAACACAATATTTGCAGAGTGCGCCAAAAGTTGCTCCAGCTTTAGGAGTCATTTCACCAAGCACTTGCCAGGTTTCCTCCCATTTAGGACATGATGCATTTAATTACTGCTATCTACAAGGTGATATAAGTGGCTGAATGGCTCTAAACTCCTAAAAGAGCTACTGAAGGTGCAGATACACAGTGTTTAGCATTTACAGCACCTCAGCTTAGAAAGGAGATGATGCGCTCACTCTGCAGTGACTTATAAGTGATGTACACATTTAAACCCAAGCATTGATAGATTCAAACCATTCAGCTCACAGTATAGATCAGGAGCTAACAGCTTCGCAGATGCGCTCGGTATTTTTTCACCAATGACGAATAGAACACTTTTACTGATGGATACAAACGAGCTGCCTCGGAAAGCGAAGGCTCGTGGCAGCGAAAACGACTTTTCAACCGGGTAGGCTGCGACTTACAAGCCGAGGAAAACCCAAGCGTGGCCATTAAGTCCAATAAAATAAAAAAACATTGGGAGCCACCTGCTAAAAGCATTGACGGTGTTTGCTGGTAAATCTGGTGAAAACGCGTCAGTGTGCAGGAAACCCCAAGGTCACACATGCTACTGAACTTCCAGTATTCTCTCCTGTATTATTCAGCGAGCAGGCTACAGTCTTGCAGGGCCCTGCTGAAGTCTGCGCTCACCCAGAGGTGCAGAGTTTGAGAGCATGACACAGGCATTGAATAAGAAAATATAGAATAATTTTTTTTTTATTATACGTAATATGTGCTGCCTTGGTACGTCAAGTAGAACTGCAGCACTGCAGAACCTCAATGCCATTCAATCGGCAGCGAGGGGGCGTTTGTGTGAGAATACGCCGCCTGACTGACACTGCTAAAAGGGGTCAGGAAGTCCAAGGCTACTGATCAATACATGTGAGCAAGCATACACAGGAAACATGCTCGACGGGTGCACACACACACACACACACAAACACAAACACACTCTCTGTCTCCACAGGAAATACAGCTCACTCTAGACTGTTCATTAAAAGTCACTAGACCCTCCATTCATTCCCTCACACACTCAGTGCATAACAACAGTGTGACACCAAGCCCCTTGAACACAGCTTCCTGCGTATTTCCTACATCAGACCTACGATGAGCTTTCTCTTTCTTTCTACATTATTAAATGTGTTCCAGTGGAAATCAGAACTTCCTCGTTCAACAGCTGCCAGGCGCGAGGAGACAGACGCAAGATGACGGTGGCAGGGCTGGGTAAGAACACGTGTATTGCAGTGAGGGGTGGGGGTTGATCAAATGAGCCAATCCCCATGTTTGGTGCTAATGAGGAGCCTGGAGGAGCAGCTCACCAGATGCGTGTAAGGTGGTAGCTGATAAAGAGACGAGGAGAACACGGCCCATTATGGGTAACTGCCTGTACTAAAACTTTAAAGTGATGCACAGGAGAGGCTTTATATTACCATCAACTGACCGATTTCCAACCCTATGCTGTTCACATCAGCTTGAACTTGTTATAGAAATTCATCCAGTGGTCACTTGACTTAATATTTTCTTTGTAAAGATTTTTTTGTGTGTGTGTGTGTGTGTGTGACCATGCAGGAACTGTTTTTAACATTTACTGTTTATGTAATGAAATTAACATGTTTTGTAAAGTGTCGAGCAAAAAGTAAAAGGTTTCATATATCAAGAACTAATTGGGTTTGTCCTACAAAGACGTCATTTGTGCTGCTTTTCAGTAAATGCAATTCGAAAGGGATTGAAAGAATAAAAAGCAGAATAAATAATAAATGCATTATCTTATTGATAAACAGTGACATCACAGCTGAGATCTTTGAGCCAAACTGGGCTTGATGAGAATCTTTGGGTGATGTACTGCACATGTTTGAGGTCTCCTACATGGGGCAAAACATTTAAAATCAAACAAAACATAATCATCTTAATTCTTTATTTCTATTACACTGTATTTTCTTCATGACTTTAAACAATTTCTACGTTAATCGTGATACACACAACTCCGAACACAGTATAGTCTTTTACCGAAGTTCTCTTCAGTCCCGATAACACCTTCCATTTTTAATCCCTCCTATCTCCTGACTTGTCTCAACACTTGAGCAGCTGCTGATGTTCCACCTAATTCTACTATTTCTGGTGTATTATATGAAGATACGATCTAAACATGCTAACAGGAGACTCCTGATCTCCTGATCCTTGGCCCTGGCATTGCTTCCAGTTGTTTGTATTACCGATGGGTATCGCTCTGCCTTTCCGTTCTTCCCATGAGACGCTGCCTTTAAGGGGACCTATAGTGACTCAACAGTCCTCCCTAACAATAATCCACACACTGTCTCTTGACACCTGCCTATAAACAAGTGTGCAAACCCGCAATCAACCGCGCACGCTCCACCTCTGCCGTCTTCGGGCTCATGCGGAGGCCCGCACCGCGTTTACCTCATCTTTTCCCTACTCTGCCTTTTGCTCCTCTCATTTTCCACCAGTCTCTGATCCTCTGCCTCTTTTACATTTCAATCCGCTGCCTGTTCCTCCTTGTCCTGACCGAGGAGTGAGCAGTGAGAGAGAGAGAGAGAGAGAGAGAGAGAGCGAGAGCAGGAAAGAGGGAGTTGTCCCCTTTGGGTAGCTGAGCGATTATGGTTTAAAAGATCCAATCCCTTGCATCATACCTATCACAACCTCCTCTGCTCTCACATTACTCTGTGGGAACCCGTTTCCTCCTCCCCTGCATGTCTGGTGCCTCCGCTCCTCTTTTCTCCATCTATCCTTATCCGTTTATTCTTACTTCATTTATGACTCCCCTTGTTGTTTCTAATCCCACCCACAACTAAGCCATTTAGATCATGCTTATGAGTTTCTATCTTCGCATTGTCATTGTCCCCATGTGTCTCTGGGTATCTCATCCATTGCAACTGCAATCATGTGCACGCACGTAATTGCATGTTACCAGACGTGTGTTTGCAAGAGCACATCCTAGTGTGTGTGTGTGTGTGTGTGTGGTGCGGTGAGCTGCCTTAGGAGCCATTTCTGCATGCCTTATCTGGCTGAGTGAAGCTGGCTGCTCCAGCATCAGAACCAGAGCCCACTGCCTAAGTGGAAGAGGACTAATCCCTCTCCTCAAAGCCCACTCCTGTAAATACCACTTCACCAAAGCCACCCATGCACACCCAGCCTGTCCTTTGCAGCCACGGTCCTCGATACTCTGTGTAGGCTGTGCACAGTCCGGGGGTCCTTCACGAAAGAGGAAATTTCATTAAAGGGAAAGAGCTTTTTGAGCATGCCAGCAGTCTGCAGATATTTGTCACCTAAATCCTTCAGCACATGGCAGAGCATGCCCATGTGCACGTTCCTGCTCCTGCGTACCAACCTGCCTAAATTCATTACACTTCATCTCCACGATAAAGGGGAGCAGATATTGTTACAGTGTGTCAAACTTATCAGCTAAACTTACATCCTACTGAAGGAACCATCCAACAGCTGGAAACTGAACCAAGCCGCCAGTGAAATAATCCTCTGGGTTTTAATTTGAACCTTGGGGGGTTCGTTTTACAGATTTCTTTCACAACTCAGAAACGATCTTCCAGCTTGCTGTCCTCAGGGTATGATTTATACTAATGGAAAAATATTACTTCTTGAATTAAAAAGTGCTTAACACTGACCAATACTCCAGACAGGAATCTGCTCTGAGACAATCACAAGATCTCCATTTCCTCCTGCAGCTTTTAATAACTTACTACCCACTGCAGCATCTGTTTGAATATTAATCACATTCCAATCTCTATATTATGTGTAAGGACAGATAAAAAAAAGGACGATTATAAGAGTTTTCTTGCCCCAGCGGTACACGCGAAGGCCATTATCTGCTTACCTCGCTACTTCCAAACTAGGTATTTAGCACGAGAAGGTCAGATGCAAAACCGAGATCTGCCATACGCCGTGACGAGTCTTTGATGAGGAAATTCATCAAAATCACCTCCGTATCTGGCAGCCTTGTGATTTTTTTTTATTTCCACTGTAACACTTCCTTTAGCCATTTTAAAGGTGGGTGGGTGGTTGGAGGTACAGCACGGCAAATTGAAATTCATTAAAGTAAGCATTGCATACACGCTGCACTCTGCTCTGCATGGATGCTTTGGCGCTCTACTCAATCAAGTCGGGTAAAAAAACTGACCCGCAGCGTCCATTGCTCTGTGTCTCAGGAACGTGATGTAATGTTACTCGCTTTCCCTTTTTCTTTGTCAGAATGGCCTTGCTTTTGGAAGTGTTGTACAGCAATTATACTCAGATCATAAACAACAACATGTCTAAATCTGCTGTCGTATTACGGGTTTTTACATATTCTCTCCTTTTATTTGCAAATGTTGCAAATGTATTCTTGTTGTTTGTCAAAAATAATAAATAAATCAAAGTCGATAAATGCCCATATGCTAACAAAAATCACCATTCAGTCTCATCAATAATTCAAGTTTCCAGCTACTGATTATATAAAATGTATTTATTCAAGCTGATTGACACAACCTACAGAGCGACCTTTTGTGGCTGAATTAATCAAAGGTTAAGTCTGATCGAATCTGTAAAGAGGACACTGGGGAAATGAAGTAGATCGAAAGTGGACTAATCATTATGAAACACTAGGGCGTCACGTTCCACAGCTGCATGAGTGGACTACGGCAACAAATGAGGAGATGTTAGAGGTGGATGAGGAATCAGGATGACGATAAGGTTGTATCTGGAGTTCCCATTAGCAACTCCCTGCACCTGGAGACCGCTTCACACTCTGGCTGCTCATCTATCTTTTAGGACTTGGCCGTGAAGGAAAGGTGGTTCTGGAGATGGGTTCACTGCCAGATGTAGCGCAGCCAGATTCCCGAGCTGGTCCCCGAGAAGGAAAGACAAGACGCGGCAGCCAGCTGGACTTGGTCTGGTCTGCTTCAGTCTGGTGGACGGCCACACCAGCGGAGCTCAGTCTGGCTGTCCTCGCACGACAACAAAACAATTCGGCTCAGCACAGTCAGTGCCCCCCCAAAGTTTTGGCCCGCAGTCACGGCGTGCATGTGTGTCGGATGCTTCAGCAGCAGCGGGAAAGGTGGAGTGCTGACAGGACTCCAGGAAAACCAAGCAAGCTGAGTAAGGTGTGTTTCTCTTTGCCAGCGAAAAACCACACACCACTTTGATCCCTTTTTTTTTTTTTTTTACTCCTCCAACCCAATACACACAAAAACAGAGGCTACCTCAAACTGTCTTTCAACTGTCACCGAATACTCTTGGACTGAGCGCTGTCTTTCTTCTTTTGCAAAACCAGTCAGAGCAGGAAAAAAAAAAAGCACCGATGTTATTTTCTGTCAGAGAGCTGTTATAGGTGTAACCCTCCAATGTTACTGTCAGGAGAAACTAATGAGCGTCGGCTCTCGTTCATCACTCTTCACTTCGCGCAAGCTCACACTCGCAGGCACAGGCGCACACATCAAACCTTCGGCTCCGCCAGACGAGGACGTACTCTTCTACGCAGCGGGAGCAGGCACTCTGTTTGCCGCTGATTCTGTTTGTTTCTCCTGTTTCGAAGGAGTTGAGCGTCCCTAGGGCGCAGTCAGAACATCGTGCGGGCGGCCACAGACCATCAACGATTTGATTTGAGGTTTGATTTTTAAGATTGCCTCTACTTTGACGAAAGTTGACTTTTCAAAGTGGGGTGGTTGTTTCCTGGTCCACGGCACACAAAGCACCTGTTCTTGCTGTGTGTAGATTTGAACAAAACCGCAGCAGCATTCATAATGTTTTGCTTACATCACAATAACGCTGCCTGTGTTAGTGCGTTGAATTTTGCAAAGTTAAATGAGAATCTCATCATTGAGTGCTTCTCCGAGTGGCTTCAATTAACCTTTTTAGCGATTACACTAGAAGACATATTGGAATCCATTGCTAATCCAATAATTATTGTCTGGCGGATGTACTTGACTTCGCCCCATCAGCCAACTAATTCACTTGGCCCGTTTGTTTGCCAGGGTCAATAATTCTTCTGATTAGAATTGGATTTTGCCGTTTTTAAAAAGGGGATGTGTTCAGGTTGTTGTCCACCTTCCAGGTAACATGCCAGCAGTGCAGGGTCAAGTAACTTACCTATGAAAAACTTGTCAAACATACCACACGGATCAACCAAACGCTGGGGTCCAGACACACCAGCCACATGTCCACCAAGCAAAGGAATGAACTATTTGCCAAAAGCGTCTCATGTTTGGATACATGTGGGCCCACATCCAAATTCTGCTTTTAATGTTGTGGCAGACAGAAGTAAACATGAGCGCTTTGATCAGTTGGCGGCTGTGCAGGTCCGTACACAGCGAGGCTGCTATGCTGTTTGCCGTGACATGTCTGGCTCCTAGCCAAGAATACATTTTCCTTTCCTGACTGAGTCCACCACAGCATTGAACCGCTGGGCGGATTTAACATGCTAATGTCAAGCAATGCATATATACTGTACTAGTAAATTTTGTTTTTCACTATGCGCAAAAATCCATTTCCTGTAAAGAATCATTAGGTTTGAAACATCAAACATGAAAAAACTCCACGGTGATTGAATCGTGTTCAGATTTCTCAATAAATTGTTCTCATGGGTCAAGTGATTCGCTCCAGACGACCGCTATCGCCATCTGCAGTGCTCCGCCGCGTCATGCGAGCGCTATTCCCTGTGAACTGCAGAGCTGTCAGTGAGAGCACAACTTGAGTTACAGCGTATTGTCCATCTCGGAGGCTTTTCACAACCGCAGCAAGCCGCGCCCTGTCGGCCCCTACGCTGCTTGCACGGTGCGTCCTGATGCCTTTCTGCCTGCACGCTTTCGGAAAACCCGTGCAAAGAATCGGCCTCAACGAAAAAAAAAATCTGGAAGGCAGATTTCCCCTTTCAGTGACAACAGGCAGCCGTTGAGCTCGTCCCGCTTTCCCCACGCTATTTCTTCTCCTCTCCAAGAGACCCATCTGTTTGTTAGAAATCTATTTATCGGTAACTATTTGCTCCCACTCCCGCTTTGCTTTCGTGCTTCAATATGGCTGCAGAGAACATTCCAGCATTTCAATTGTTTGACTTGCAATTGCAAATTTCCTAGTATGAAAACATCACGGTGTACGCATACCAAGGAAACCTGGTTAAAATTCCCGCCAGCAAACTGAAGTTTGAGAGTAGAGTCTTGTTAGAATGGATCATTTGTCTTGCGCAGAGAAAGTCTGTCCACACTCTGACTTAGAGATCAGACGTTCAGGGGAAACTCGGGCTAACAGAGAAGCATAGAAAGGCCTTGGATGGTCATTCTCTAAACAAAACAAAAAAATGCAAATCGTTCCTCTTCCTCCATGAACTAGCAAATGAAAGTACTGTCCACTGCCATCTCAAAAAAGTCCCACAATGATTTTAAGCAAGTTATAAAATTGCAGCTCAGCTACAGACTGATGGGAGGTTAAAGCCACCATTTTGATCCAAAAGAAGCAGGAGAACGTGGTCATGAGACAGAACGGAAGTTGGGTTTTTATGGGTGACAGTAAAGGTCGAAATTAACAATGATTAAACACCCTGAGCAAATTAATATGAAATTTTCCACCAGTACAAACTTGCTCAAATGAAGTGAGACAATATCAATTAAAGAACGAAGGAGGATGCGTGGAGGGGAGGGTGGGAGGAAGGGCATGCACAGGGGTAGAGAGGGACCAGAAACAGAAGATAAAGAAGCTGAGCTCGTCAAGGAGATAATACGGAACGTAAATGTTTCTACTAAGATGGTTTACACTTCATTGCGTGGCTAAGGAGGTCAATTGGATGATGGCGACGAACGGCTGTGTTTAATGATTTATCTTCCTAATCTGACGCAGATCATTAGGCGGAAGCCCCTGTACAACGGAAACAAGGCGAGCATAAAAACATCAGTAAATCTATTTTCTCTAGCAAAAACAACACAATTCTCCCATCTGCAGCACGTACTAAGTGTCTTTGGCAGACTACTGTGACGCACATAATGGAAGGAATGGATCCAGAGTCTATCCTCTTTTCACTGACGTTTGCCAAAGCCTCGCTGTACAATGCTGAATATACATAAGTCGTGTTCATTTCCAACAGTTTTTTTTGCAGATGATAGCATGGTGGTGGTGACGCTCCACCACGTGGTGATTGAATTTTCTTATTAACATTGACTGATCAGGCAGCCAGTCCAGCTGAGACACTGCCTCGCTGCTGGGAACTCACCAGCAGGGAACTCACCAGAGGAGGAATGCATGCTTTCCTGGGGTGTGGCATTCATGTGTGACCTAGAGAGAGCGCGCGAGTGTGAGTACACAGCGAAGTGTGGTAATGCAGCAGTCTGTCACATAGGCTTTGTTATAAATGAGCGCGGCTCACTGGGGCAGCTGGACAAAGTATGGGGCAGCTGGGTAATTTGGAGAGCCGTGGAGAGCGGTATGTCGGCCCAGCTGTGTTAGCTGAGGTAGTAAAAATGGAAGCGGGTCGTCTAGTACAGTATATTAGCCCGTGCACATGCATGTCCTGTCCACTGCTGTGCGCGAGCTCTCCCATCTATCGGAAACACTGAAGGCATCTCAATCCCTTTATGTCACAAGAGGAATAAACAGGCCTGGAAGTGAAATGACACTTCAATGAAACATTGATCATCCTCCACGGCAAGGAGCGAATGCAGTACAAACGGGATAAACAAAGATAGACAGATGAAACGGAGCAATGCAGATGTGAGGGAATAGGTTTCTCAACAAAACCTTCTGGCAGCACAGCGTTACATAAACATGTTTGTTTTCCTATACTTTAAACCCCACGCTGATCATTTGCTGGGATGTCAAAAGGTGCTGCATAATTTATTCTTAATGATTCAGTGTTGACAACTTGTGCATGGACAGCTCTGATACATACTATGACTTTAAATACATTTACGCATAGGCAAACCACAGAGCTGCACATGGAAATGTAGTGGCTCGTCCGGCTACTCCAAACAAATAAATTATTCAGTTTCCAATCGTCTTACGGTCTCTGCTTCCTTGCAAACAAACACAGGTGTAGGCAGAACCAAAACATTGCGAAGATGCAGTGGCTTTCGCATGCTGCAGGTCTCATTTGGGTGCAAGAGAAAGTAGAAGGCTTGTCACAAATCAATTAGCAGCATCTCCTCGTGATCCGGCTGACTGAGGAGCAAGAGGGAGGGGAGAGAAAAAACTAGAGGAAGGAGGGAGAGGACATGTGGAGCTAAGCATAAAAAAGCAGGAGAGGCCTTTGTTTTTCTTTCTCTCTGCTTCATTCTAATTAGACAGGCCAGCGTGAACGGAATCTCAATGGCTGGATGCAGGGAGAAACAGATGGGGGGGGGGGGGGGGGGGGGGGGGGTTGTGCCATGACACTAACCTAAGCCCACACAATGAAGAAAGCTGGGAAGGTAAATACTGTAAAAAGTTAGCGTGTGTGAACCATCAGATGAGGAGAGAATAAAGCAAAAGCCCACTAACAAAACTGTGCTTTGTGTGTGTGTGTGTGTGTGTGGGGGTGTGTGTGTGTGTGTGTGTGTGTGTGCGTGTGTGGTATTGGTAGCAACGGGTAATTTAGGAGGGAAACTGCAGATGGCAGCAAGCGGAGTTTTCCTCATCCTGTCAACGTCAGAATCAGATATTTTGACCCTCTCTGCTGTTCCACTAAGAATTACACCCGGGCCTAATTGTTTTGGAAGAGATAAACATTTAGATCCATTTGCATAATTATCCCGAGATTAAGTTCTTCTCATTACTGCTCTCTGCCAGTCTTTTTCCAAGTTATATGGATAATTAGGATACAATGTGTAAAATGTTGTAGTGTGCAGATCTTAACTGGGCTTTTATTTGAAAAGTGGTGGCTAAGCTCAACTGTCTCTTCAACTTCAACGTTACTACACGTTGACTTTTATACGTCTTCTATAAGTCTTGCGCTTACTAGACTTTGAGAGTAATTAAATAACCCTGGATCAAATATATCCAATATAACAACGGACAATGAATCACAGATCGAAATAAATACACCTTTCTCACCGCAATATTAAAATGTTGGTCAAATTGGTCAAATATATCATTTGTTACAGCAGACAAGTAAAGAATCAAGCCCACCAATAAGTCAGCACAGGGCTGAGGAAGAACCAACCCAGTCAATTCAAACCCCAAATGCAGTCAAACATTATCAAATCAATTTTTCAATTTAAAGGATTTAACTCGTGTGCCAAATACGTTTACTGTGTGTGTCCTCGCATACGGAACGATTTAAAGCAGCGAAACGCAGGCAGGCGCGCTCCTTTTATTTATAATGACAGAAGAGAATCTCCAACAGATTTTGCGGCTTAGTACAATGGGAGTTTACTGAGATCTGAGGTGGCTTCATTAAATATTGAGCAGCATTTCAAACAGGGCTGTCAGGCTGTGATTGAGAACGGCACGGTTTGAAAGTGAGATAATCCATCAACACATTTGAACCTGCAAACACAGATGACCCATTTCATCTTGACACCTGTTTCAACACTCCAGTTGAAACATGCATTATTAACAGCATTTATCTTTCATTTCCTGACTCTGTGTGTGTGTGTGTGTGTGTGTGTGTGTGTGTGTGTCTTCTGGGGTTGTATAACAAGGAAAATTGCATGATATATGAAAACTGAACTCACTTTCCTGGAGTAGTTGTTTCTATCATAAAATAACATGTTAACAGGTTTAGTTTTTTGGGTTTTATTTAATTTTATTTTATTTTTTTACTTTATGCTTCTAGACACAAATAAGACCATTTGATTTTCATTCACAAATGTAATTATATTTCATTAATTTCAACCAACACAGAGTGTTCTGATTTTAATAAAGATTAATGATGCATTTTGTCTAAGTCCTGTCAATTGGTGTGAGCAAACCTCAGTGTTCTGAAAGTTTTCCTGGAAGCCCTAACCCCCACCCCCCCAACAACTCATGGTGACTGTGGATAATCTGTCTGCTTCAAGTTTTTTGGGGGAGCTGTGATTAAATTCCCTAACGATCGAAGGAATAAAACAGAGGGGGATTGAAGTTCGAAGGAGCCAAAACCTCTGTAATGAAGCTTATTCGTTTAAAGCCTACAGCACGGCACCGAGCTGTGCTGCCTTACAAGACGGGCGATAACCAAAAAGAACGATACACCATACTGCATGTGGCAGCGGCAGCAATAATCCAGTTTAATATGAAACCTGGTGCAGATCACAAAGACACAACACATGTTTTTTAATGAGGGAGGCAATTAGGCTGTAATTCTGAGGGTCCATGTGTGTAAGATTGTTAATTTCAATTACAGGATACATCAGTATCCACCTCAGCTTGCATTTTCATCTGTGGGGAAATCTAGCTCCACTATATTATGGAGCATAAGTGAGTTAAGAAAAGTTTGGTGAGCCTGCAATCAGCATCAGCAGCACATAGTTACACCAATTAAAAGAAGAGAAAATTCAGAAAAAGATCTGGGCTTTGAAGATGGGAAAACAACTTCTGCGACTGATTTTTGATTTGAGGAGCTGTGCCCTTGGCCCGTAGAAGAAGGGGAAATGTCGATTTTTATACAAAGGGAATGCGTTGTGTTTATGTATTTAGGCGTTTCGTCCACGTGTGAAGGAAAACTACAAGATGCCATCAAATGGATTAAGGACAGTCCACAATTCCTACAATGTATCCAACCAAGTTCAGGCTTCCGTTTACCCAATAATCTAGATTCTACCTCTTACCTAGTTCTGACTGGTGACTCAGAGGAAAAGTTTTATCCTTAAAGAGAAGGCGAGAGGCTCAAGTTGGAACCACTGGCCTTTAGTATTTGAAGAAGCAGTAATGGAGGTGATTCAAACATTGCAGCTATGTTTGTTTGTATGGGGGGAGCATCCTCAGGAGAATGGATCTGCTTATACGTTAACAGTCTTTCCGTATTCTGAAATTAGGTGAAACACGGGACACAACTCTTGTTGCAGCGTTCGTTTTTGTTTTGGCCGTTGGGCCATGGACACAAAAACAAAACAAATTCTAGTAAATAAACACTGTCCATACAGAAATGCACAAAAAAACCCGAAACTGCACACCAACCACACAAGACAGACACATTTAGTACACTCTCTCAGAACAAAAAGAATTACCAGATATCTTACAAGAATTTGCACGTCTTGCTCCAAAATTTTAAATGACTCAACTTCTCAGCTCTGACAAAAATCGAAACAATGAAACTCTTACCAAAAAAAAAGAACACTGATGAGTATTTCACCCTATAAGGAAAATGACATTGTCTGGTTTTTAATATGACTCTATATGAGAAAGCCTAAGGGTACATCAGAATGTCATGTAGAGTGAAGTGAAGTTCTGATACAGTCTGTTTGCAGATGATGCCATCTTTCATTTTCACAGTGCATTGCCCCACTTTGCTCTGAGAGTGATGACTTGTGATGAACGGTGGCACCAAATAAAAAATAAAATAAAATGGAGGTTTGGCACTTTTCACAAGCCACGGGCGAGAAATAAAATGTCTTCGGAGTCTTACCCGTGTGTGACAGTAAGAAGGATCATGAGATTAATGCAGAGCGTCATCTGAAGTTATTGCAGGTGTAGTGATAAAAGTGTGGGCCAAGGTCTACGCATACAGTATACACGTATTAAACCCACCGACATCCAACTACAGGAGCAACAGTGAGATACTAGACGTATTTCTCTGGCATATGAATGCATTATAAGATGAAGACCGGAAAGAAAGCACATTAGGAAGGACAGACGTTGTTGAATAAAAGAACATCTGCTCTGCTCCACAGTGGCAAGATGCCAACTCAATGGGTAGAAAGTGGATAAATTATTGGACACAAGAATGAAGTAAACAATTGTTCAGAAACCTTTTCAATAACCGCTGCAGCAAAATGGAGAAATGTGAAACATAGGAATGGCAACAACTGGCTTAACTCCCTAATCTTTAGTGTAATGCCATTATTATTGGTGACATGGTGTCAGCTCAAAAGCCATGATAGGGTACATCTCCCAGTTATTTTGTGTTCATCTTTCACAATTGGATGGGGATAGAGTTGCGTGCTTAAAAAAAGGAAAACGAAATTAATCTAACAAGCTTTCGCTTGTTAAGTACGTGCTCCGTCTCCGGCTGAATGACAATGACGGGCAAATAAATGAGTGTGTGAACACACAACAAAACAAAAGGCAAATTGAGGAATTAATTCAGCGAAATGAAAAGCCTGTATTGCCAGATAAGCCACGAGGCCCTCGCCGTCGGGGTATTAAGCGTGACAGGCGTTTGGTGGTGAGCTGCGTGGATGCGGCGGTCACGCCAACATGTGACGGTCTGTCCGCGCCGCGTCCGCCGTGGTAAGGCTAGGGTGGCTTTGGCCAGAGCTTCTTGCATCATTAATTCAGCGGCTTCCTGGCGCAGTGTTTTGGCTGCTCTCCCCCGCATACGGACAAAGTAAACGCCAGGGCTAACAGGTTAGACGACAACAGAAACGAGCACTTTTCACAAGAACTCTAACAAGCTCCCACATCGTGAAATTAACCTCTGTGCATTTGAACGCAAGCTGTTCTCCGCTGTACGTGTCTGTGTGCGTAGCCTCAACTACAGTGGTACAGATCAGAGAGGGATTCCATATCAAGATCCAGATCCAGCCAGACCTACAGCGGAGGATCAGAGCCAGCGGCTGCCCAGGGGGTGAGAGGCTGCGCGTCCAGCTGCAGCAAGGGCCATTCGGTTATCAGGGCAGCTAAAACAGGCACAGTGCTTGGCATGGAGCTACAAAGAGCCTGGGCCTGCAGGGGGGAGTCCTGTTTGATGGGGAGGCGATAAAGACAGACGGTCACCCTGCCAACTAACTCTGAGTCATAAAGCAGGGATGAGCGTTGGGGATGAGCATGGGAATAAATAACATTAACATGGAAGGAGCCGGGTGGTTTGTTCTGAACAAGGGGTGAGAAATGGAAGAGCCCTCAGTGAGAGGATCCTGCTCACAGCTATGGAAGACATCACCCTCATGCCACACATGTTACTTCCTACTGTACTGTACCCATCCAGCCTGGGCTGCTCTCTGAGCCGTTTGCCTGTACAACAAAATGTTGCGCTGAGGTCATTAGAGCAGCATCCAGCTTTATTTTAAGTCTTATTCCAAGTGCACAACAGAAGACAAGCGATTACAGCACGCGGCGCCCCCGCTGGACAGACGACACAGCTTGCTGCTTCATCCAAATGAGCTCATATGGCGACCGACATGGAAGAGATCCTTATCGCTCAGCGTAAACAAAGCCAGCTTGAGATGCGGCGTTTCTACGGAACAAAAGACGGAGCCTAAACACACATAGCCAGAGTGAGATTAACAGCATGACCTTGACATTTTTCTCCCACACATACTGAACGCTCAACAGTGAGTGAAGTGTAAATAAGTCGACTAGCAGCCGGTCAAGTATATAAGATTAAATACAAATACATAAATATGAGAAAACATTTTATGAGAAGAATGTTTTTTTAGGACTGATATAGGAAAAGCCAATGACTCAAACATATAGACATTCAAGAGGCCACATTAAAATGCAGACCAGCAAATACTTATTATTTTTACACTTGTACAGTCAAAGAGGATGTAAAAACTCTGCCTTATAAGAGGGCAACGCTTCAGATTAGTGTACTGAAAAGAAAAAGCCGTGAATTTGAATGTATTCCATCTACGGCTCTCTGTTCTTTCCTCTGAAGTGTTTCCAGAGTGAAGGGAAGGTACATGGAAAAGGTATTTAAGCATGACAGTAGAGCTGGAATTAGTTAAAGCTACAAAATGCTGCTGTCAGAATCCCTTCTGCTCAGTCACACAGCTTTAGCCAGGCCTGCAAGTGACCTTCAATCCATACATAAATGTATGAACATGTGGAGATGATGTAGAAATATTTACTTTCAGAGACAGTGGTGCTCCACTTGGTCTTGGTTCGCAAACGTTGCCATTAATTGAGCCGCGATCAAAACATTGTAAATAGCTGTAGGAAACGCGTTCGCATTCAAATCCAGTCATTTGAGCAGTTTATTACTTAATCTATAAACAAGGTCTGTCAAATATCTATAGTTTCTGTTTTGTAGGCCTACAACTTTCTGCACTGTGCTTCCAGTGCTTCAGGTCACCATCCACTGTATGTACTGTACTGCATAAACAATAAATCAGAATACTCAAATCTTCTGATTGCTTATACGAGTGAGTCTCACACAAACTCTGCTGCCCAAAACATCCTCCTCGTGTTCAAATCTGTGTCCGCGCATTCTTCTGCAGCTGGATGGACTTTGGCGAGCGTCCAGTTTACTTCACCCACGAGACTCGCGTCAGTCGTACACGTCTTATGCCGTCTGGACGTTTTGTGGCGTTCTGCCGCCTTCGGTCGCAAGCGCTTGTATTTGCAGAGTGACGAACGCGCAGTAGCCTTAGGGAATGTTCCGATTCAGAACAGGTCCAATTTATGGTTATTCTTGCAGACAGTAGATATCACTTAAAGTACTATTATGTGGAAATGTGTTTTATTTGATTTTGCATATGTCTCTTGGCCTCTTTCTCCGTCCTGCACGTCTTTACACCAGAGACGTCCATGTGCTTCTGCTGACCTAAACTATTAGTCGCGACGCCACTACGGGGCACTTATATGTTCATTTCCTGTTTCAAAGGATCATTAGCAGCAATTGTTAGGGCACTGTCGACATCCCTTTAGTATTTAATAGATTTCCTCACCTCCTCTGGGTCGCCACGCCTGGTCATGTACAGTGAATTTCATGTAATTTCTTTTTTTTTGTGTGTGTGTTTCCAGTCAGATGGGCCCTTCAGTTACTCTCTCTCTACTTTCGCATCTGACAAGTTTCATTCCGCTCTGGGTGACCTAAGGCATTAATCAGCTTTTTGCTATTTGTCTAATGCTTCTCATTAAGACTCACATCAACATGTATCATGCAGCCAAAACAATGGGAAGCATTAATGACTGTAGATATGACCTTTTACCATTTGTCCTCCATTTCTCTTCCACTCTGCTCTCTCTCTCTCTTTTTTTTTTCTGTTGGCTCTGGTTTCTGTCTCTTATCCCCATTCCATAACTATGTAAAATGTCATATCATGTATTCTCAGCCCTCAGTCCACCATTCACTGCATTAACCTTTGCACACTGCATAAGCGACAATCCATTAGACTCGTGAGGAGGTCTCGAGGGTTGAAAGGCCATTAAGCGGTCTACAAGGAGCCTCGAGTTCAATCCTTTGCCTCCTATGCTTTTCGAGTCCGCACGCGCTCCTGCAGTCCATTTCAGCAGGACAGGGGCATCATAGATACTACAGAGTTTTTTTTCATCAGCGTCCCAGAAGGGAGCTTTTGCACTTTCAAGATTTTTACAACCGACCGACTGCAGAGTCCACCGGTGCTTGTCCTGAAAAGACAGCACCTTTTGAACTATTTACCGCTGGAATGGAAAAGATGTTTTCACGATATGAATTGTTAGCTGCAAGAACAAAAAAACTTTTCTTTTGATTTGAGAATAATATCCATGTCGGGTTGTTTTGTTTTCTCTCTCTGGCTGATCGCTGTATTGTTTCCGCGCTGCCACGCTGCCATTCACAGGCCTCCACTGTTGTCAAAAATTAATTAGAAACAGCTCGCAGACACGCAGTGCAGCTCAGACCAATGTAACGGCTTGTGTGCTGCACTTCGACTCTAGCGGAATATGATCGGTTTCGTCACCGCCGTAGTGATTTGGTTGGAAGTTAGAAAATCAACCCGAGGAAAATATACCTTGCCTGTGTTTTTTTAGCATGACGGATTAGTTCAGGCTGCACTGAGCCGCTTTTAATGGGTTTCTGACAACAGCAGACTGTGATGCTGGTTGGTGGAGGAAAATGCGGTGAGTCGTATGAATTGGTACAGTATTATTAAACGGCTTCAATAGCGATGTCGGATGAAAACGTCATCGTTGAAGCTGCATGTACTGTAAGCCTCTAAATCACACAGGCACTTATGAAAACACCTGTAAGGACAGTTTACTGGACTATACCAGCGTTTACTACTACAGTAACTAACTCACTACTAATAATCCAATTTTTTCCCGTTATTGCAAATCAATTCTGTTCCTATTTCCACACACCTCCGCTCACGCTGGTGCAACAGAAGCAACCTCTGCAGTCACAGGGACAGTGAATAGCCTCCAGTACGAGGAGGAAAAACCAAACTTGATCCACCAGCCCCTGAGGCACTGGGTGTGTGTGTGTGTGCTACTCTCACCAACCAAAGAACTCTGCATGCTGTATTTAGTATTTAGCCCGTAGTGGTGTAGAGTGATACACGTCCTACTCGAGTTCTTTTAGGGCATTAAAGGTTTATTTAAGTCATCTATTATTTAATCTGACCATGGTCATCGGTTGGCGGTAGAGAGATGTTTTATTTATGCCAAAGTGCAGCAGTGTTTTAATCAGAATCAGTGGAGGTTAGTGGAAATAAAGTAGGAGAGTGGTGTCAGAGGGAGAATAGTTTTATTTTATCGACAAGGGCGCGCTCAGTTATCCCGTCTCCGTGCTTTTCATTACATTTACATTTTTACGGGAAAACAGCATCCTCAGATGTCTTTTCACTGTTAGACATCATCAATTTGCGATGTTCAATTTCTGATGAAATGCGGTACATTTTTTTGTCCTCACTTTGCTTCAGCCTCATCAACTTCTACTTCAGTGGGTGATTTCCCAGAATGACTAACCAGCTGCCAGACAATAGTGTGTGACAGGAAAAAAACTACTGATAAATCACTGAGCGGCGCCTTGTGTATTTCTCTCTGTACTGTCTACCATCTTTTGAATCTTTTATTACAGATACAACTTATTAGGATATAAAAAAAAATACTTTAAACAATAGCAGTTTGAAATAAAATAAAATAATTCACAAGTTACGTTCATAATAGATTTTCATTCATAGATTTTGGTCCTGCTTCCTCATTGTTTAAGTCTTCAAGAGAAACAGAATGAAATGTGTAACATCAATAGCAACCAGTCGTCAAATTAGTTAATTGTGCCGCTGTATATTGTAAATATTTCTCAAATTTGCTATATTAACAAATTAGATAATTGTGCTGTTACAGTGCAAGTATTTTTTAAACCAAGCCCAAAAAAGTGCCCATGCAGCACAAGACACTGTGGCTTATTTGTCATCAAATTCAGGAAATCCGATGCATAGTCACTTCTAAACAAACTAAGGCATGTCATACAGTATCCACCGTGGGCTCACTCTTGATAAAAGGTGGTATGATGCATTTTGCGCTGGCATTTAAAGAAAAGGAATACACTGATTGGCTTGATGAGTACGCCGAAAGGTCAACCTTTCACATTTTAAAAATTCACAGGATGAGGCATCTTTTTACTGATTGATCCGTGTGGGGATGGGGGCAGCAGCATTTGCCTACTGTTTGGAGTAAACACAATACCTGTCCAAGTCACGTCTCTCTCTCTCTCTCTCTCTCTCTCTGCGGCACTTTTCACAGCCCAAAGGACCCTACGCGTCGTCAGCACTTGCTGCATGCATACTGTCGTCATTAAACACCTTTACGATGGCGGTGAAAGAAAGAAAATGCCATTTAAGGAATACAAAGGGCCATAAATCAGAAAACATCTTTGCAAAAGCTACGGTGCATTACACAGGTGCCATGGCATCATTTATCACTCTCTGGATCTGTGGCCTTCTGATGACTTTAGGTTGCCCGACATCGCTTTCTCTTCGCGTTTCACCTCCAGCACAGTCAGCCATGTCATCTGTAACCACTTTATCTCCAGCCCAGGGCTGCGCCACCAGGACAGCGTGTTAACAATGCATATGCACGCTCCAAAATAACCACATCTTTTCCAGTGAATGCTAAGAGCCGGCACGGAAAAGAACCGTGGAACCTCTCGGACTCAGCGTGAACGCTGGAATCAAAAGTGATGTCGACAGCCTTGTGATTTCCGGGCGATCCATCTCTGAGATTATGCACTGGAAGATGAATTGTTCTGTGAGAAGAGTTTGACATGCTTCTGTTATTTTTTTTTTTTAAACCTCTCTACGTTGACACCCAAAAAAATACATGATGCACTATAAAAATGTGAGTTGAAGGCTTTCTTTTTCATTTTCACTTATACAGTCATTTATTACCGATGGCACCACAGTGGTTTGGATAAAGTAATTTTGACTGTATTATAATTTTATTTGTGTGATGATGATGAAAACCATGAATGTACATCTTAATAACCTTTACTTACACCCACTGGGGGGTCGGGTGAGCATTGGGGGTGATTGAAACGAATCCACATTAAGCAGAAATATGAAGGTCGGTAATCATTTGTAAATGTGTGTTCACTAACTTGCAATGTTTGGTCAGTGGAGCTTGAAGGGCCGAGCCAGCAGCATGCGGGGAGAAGAAAGCAGCCTACCAGCTGAGATCGCAGAGAGGAGGTCGAGGGTCGCTGAAGCCAGGTGAGGACGACATAGCTGAAAACAGCTGACCGGCGTCCAGGTCAAAACGCCAACCCTCAAAGTACTGAACGAGCACCACGATCATATTATCCCAACACCCAAAAGCAGTTCAGGCCAAATACAACAACCATCGGCAGAGTTGTGGCGAAGCAGGAGACGGTGGTTCACACAGACGGAGACAGATTGGAAAAACAACCACACTGTACATGTCCTGTAAATGTCAAAAACCCTCACAGACCTGCTTGACATTTGAAGCATTACCGTCTCTGTCATGTTCGTCATCGCGTTTATCCAGCATCACGCTGTCTATTAACTGTAACTATTTCCATGCGTTGTCTGCTGTATTCACAAAGGTCAGCAATTAGTTTAAAGAGTAAATGGATGTAAATGGATGTAAATGGATGTAAATGGCGGGTCTCCACAATAAATCACAGCAGTCATTCTATTCATGGTGCATTGTGTTTGTGACATCCATGAAATGAATAGATTTCTTTTGCAGCTGCGCTTCTCCATCCCTGTACTTTTCTACTGTCGGACAAGTTTTAAAGTATGTTCACAGGGTTTGCCGCATCCGGTCCAACCAGGTGGCCTGTGATCTGTTTGCTGCCTGTTGCTGATGCTACTCTTTTGTCATATTAAGAATTCTTTTCTCTCCGCTGTTGGCTGATGCTTGTTCGAGTGGAATTTGTCGCGATTCCTATGTAATTCCACATATTGTAGCTGTTTTTGTTTCTACTGTAACGTTTGCCTGTCAGTGGCTTTACATTTAACTATACTATGAACACTATAAAATCACGCTATACAGAATAAACAGCTAATAAAGCGTCCAGCGACGTTCTGCTACGATTGTGCTGTAACAGTCCCACAAAACAAAAGTGTTACTTGTTCCCCGTGTTGTTAGACTCACCTCTGTGTGCTTTAGAAAG
Organism: Macropodus opercularis; assembly: GCA_030770545.1. NCBI lineage: Eukaryota > Metazoa > Chordata > Actinopteri > Anabantiformes > Osphronemidae > Macropodus > Macropodus opercularis. The sequence goes on from CM061110.1 coordinate 4,183,102, forward strand.
AAAAGGCAGCCTTCTTTTGGTGATGGAGAAAGAGAGTGTGAGAGGGGCATGTCTCCATGACCCCTTCACACAACACTGCTTATTGATTGATTGCCAGCACCATGGCTAAAACCCTTTCCAAGGACAAGTTGCTTCACATAGCCATCCAGTACCCACACACACACACACACACACAGAAGTCTTCCCAGCTTTGGCTTTGAACAGCTCTCTAAAGTACACTGTGCTTCACCTTTGTGTTTGATGACAAATTCAGTACAGGAGCAGCTGCAAACACAGAGTCTCTCTATGTACAGAGAGGGCAGATTGACAAAGTCAGCGCAAACATCTTAATGTACGTTTTTTTTGGTGTGTCAACTACAAATGGAGCTGTTCAGTATATATACAGCACAGTAAAAAAAAACACAATCCAACGCTTGGTAAGGACGTGTGATTTATTAAGCAATGTGCCACAATATTAAACGCTGTGCTGTAGCCAGGTTCCAGAACCCTGGGCGAAGTGCATAGCAGCATAAAAAAGCAGTGGTTTCAGAATGAGTCGTCCGAGTGTTTGGGTCTAATACGCGTGGTCCCACTACTTTGTTCAAGTGTCCACCTAGATTTTTCAGTATGTGCTGTTACTCCTTATATTGTGGCGTATAGTTGTCAACAAAAGGAAGGAAACAAACTGCCTACAAGTGTTCTTCTGTTGTAAGTGTTGATGAATGTGCCTTTCTGTCCACGAGAGACTCAAGCACGTAATGCAGTGTAAATCAATGTTTCCCCAACGTAACCGTGTCAAAGCTACAGTAGATTTTACTTGGTCGGCAGACTTGAAACCTCTGCAAAAGTGCTGCAAGCCTGTAACTCACTTTTTTATCTGACGAGTGAAACAACACAGCCCCTACCAAACCCAACACTGTTAATATATTACTGTACATCAATCTTCGTATCACCAAGCAGCTTAAATTTCTGCTGAAAATACAATATGCATTCACGCAAGAAGACCTTCGCTTCTCTGTTCACTCATTATTTTTTCTCACCACCCCCCCGTTTTTCTTTTGCTCTCTAATGCGAACAGGATGATTTTTGCCAGTGCACCTGCGCCTCCATCCTCCATGTAAACATCTCCGTCAGCCATGGCTAAGCCCGCGCATATCACAGAGCGATCCCAAATACCCCACTGTCTGCTTAACCCCCATCCACTCACACGCCTGAAGGCATGTTTGGATTGTACACATAAGAAATACGCACACACACAAAAAGAAAACTGCACAGCTCTCCAGGGTGCATGAATATATGAGTGGCGGAAGTGATGGGTAGAGTTATGAGGTTATGGGTGGAGGCTGCGGGGCAGGTCGGCAACCAGGGATGGTGGTGGTGGTGGTGGGGGGGGGCAGTGGCGGGATAGACAGCCACTATACAGCTGTTAGACTCTGCTGGCCTGCCGTGTATTATTTATTGCCGCACTGGTTAGAATCTCAGCATGGTGCCAGCAAACTGGGTCAGCATATTATCCACTCCCCTCCTTTACTCCCTCCTTATTTGCTTCTTCCCTTCACTCACCATCTTCTTATCATGTTAGTCCTTCACTAACAAGGCCTCTCTGTGTGACATCCCCCCCCCCTTCACTGCCAAAAAAAATGCTCCAACATGCTCTGCACCCTCTCTCTTGACTTTGCGAGTCCTCCTCGGAGAACATGATCATCAGGCCATGAAGCTATAAGGATGTAGCCCGCTGAATCATCAAGGCTTCTTTTGAATCATTGCTGGATTTCAGGTTTTGGACCCCCAAGGGTCTCAAGCTGCCAGGTTCCCACAAGTCTGAAGAGCTGCACTGATGATTTGCAATCCCCTCTCCAACTGGCCTAAAGCCTTAATCAGAATTTAAATCCCAGCAACCCCTGGGGCATGGGCGGGGCGTCAGTCTATTCCCACAGCCATGTTGCTAGGATACAACACTTGGATCTAGTAAAAGTGAACACCTGTGTATGACTTGCACCTGCTACTATATGGGAGGAATTATTAAAATCTATGCCGACAGTGCTCCTCTAATCTTTCTTTTCTATTCATCCACGTTTCTTAAGAACAGCTCCAATCTTTGCCGTAATTCAAATAGTTTGCAAACACAGTCAATCCTTCCTCCTCCAACAACAACAAAAACAGTCCTATCAATCCCTGTGCTACCAAACAAGCTGCGTTTAAACTGTTTTTTTTTTTTCTGAACCTTTCATGTTTCTGGACTGACTTGAAAAAAACAGAAAAACATTAAATCTAGGCCATGCAAAGTCTGAATGTTTCATATTCTGCTTTTTGGAAAACACACATGCACAGGCATACCCAGCAGTGAGGTTGCGATAAAGAAAATTAAGAAACTCCAGCAACTCTTGCAGCTGTTTTTTTTGTTGTTGTTGTTGTTGTTCTTTTTGGCCAGAACCTCCTCTTTTGCTTTCCTTTCCACGGTTCCTCCTCCAGCTCCCTACCCCTCAGAACAATATGGAACGTGTGCTGGTCTTGCAGAGAGAATAGCTTTGGAGGAATTGCAACCAATTAAAGAGAGCAGTGGTCCACTTTGAGGAATTGCTGCACACAAGACAAAGCGGTGTGCTTGTAATCTAGCCCAGTGTCTTATCGCTGGCCCGTGCTCATCAATCCTGGTTACAGCAGGTGGCAGAGGGGCAGAAGTAGCGCCTTGCACCAGGGTCACTTCATCTCCACCCTGGGCTGAGCTTCCACTGCATCTTACCCCTCTATTGCCTCATCTGTAGGGCGCCACATATGTCAGCCGTGCCACCCGACTCTAGGGTCTAAGCCCCTAGAGTGCGAATCAACCCCCCCTGGGACTTGATACATGTTTCTGTCCTCTGATTGCCCCCTCTGCTACCCAAGACAGCACGAGGCTGCACTCATGCTGCTTAATGGCCATCAGTCACGGATGATCATTGCAGGAATTGCAGGTAGTGGGGATGATTCAAACAACGAATCAAAAAAAACCCTTTATTTGTCTTGATATGACTTATAGTGTCTGCTCCTGCTCCAGTGGATGACAACTACCCAAACAGTAGACCAGCCGGGCTGTGAAACGCACACAGCAATAGTGATAGAAGACTGTATCCGGTAAAGACCTACAAGCCATGTGCTACAGTACGTGTCCCATCGGGTCACTGCACATCTCCTCTGCTCCTCTCCTCTCTGACATTTACTTACTGCAAGGCTTTCCTAATATCTTTAAAAGAAATTGCTTGTCCATCTGTCCTTTTCTTTAATTCTCAAGGGCGCTGGGTATTTTTATCCTTTTGTTACTTGCCTGTGTCCTTTTTTTTCCCTTCTCTTTTCTGCTGAACATTGTGTTTTCTCATTCTGTATAACGAGCCCTTCTGTTCTTTTTTGGCCTTCGCTCACGTCCAAGTTTGTCCGAGTGCATTTTTGTTTTATTCTAGATTCATTATTTTAATTACATAACATACATAAACATAATTGTCTAATTGAGGGATGGAGTGATTTTACACTCAGCCCTGAAATCAAACTGGATTTGAAATGTTATTTTGTTATTGCTCTCGTTTTGTTGTACACTGAGGACATATGGTGGGAGGAAAACATTGAGAAAAGTTAGCCTCCCCCCTTTTATTTGATACTTTTGTGTTCTGTGTTGTCATCAATGACAACACAGAACACAAAAGCAACTTGGACTCAGCAGTACAACACGATAGCTGCAATTCTGCACTTTCATCTCATATTTCCATATTTTGATCTTAAACCTAAATGTCTTCTGTGGACAGCGAAAACAAATTAGCTTTGCGGCCCCATTGTTTTCCGGCGCGACGGTATTAACGTGTCTTGTTTATTCAACTGCGATTCCTCTCACCTGTTCTGCAGATAGACCGACTGAATAATAACATTGATTCCCCTGCATGCGTAATGTCTTTTCATATCTTGCTTGGCTAGGAGCGACTGCAAAAAACGTGCGCTTGTTCTAGCAAATGTAACGTTATAGGCCTATTGGCTTAATGTCATTACGACATGAGCTGCTGTGTGTGTGTGTGTGTGTGTGTATGTGTGTGGTATGCAAAGTCTGCTGACAGTCGGGGAAAGTCTTTGCTAACTGTGATAGGTACTGAGGGAGACAGAGAGGGGAAGGTGCCAGATCAGGACCCTGCCATCGCTTTCGTTATCACCCCCAGTATGTGCACGAGCCGTTTTGGAGCAGGGGAGACAATGAACGCAAAGGCATCCTGTTGATCGCAGAGGGCAGTAAACAACAACAACAACAACATCTTATTGTTTTTTTATGTCAGCACCGTGGAGGATTTGAGGACCTGTCCTTTCATAGTGCTGAATAAGAATTGCAGCGCTGAAGTCTTTATTTCAGTGAGTCAGTGTTTAAAAAAAAAATATGCGTGTGACAGAAATATGAGTGTATGAAAGCCTAAACCAGCTGTGGCCTGAATGTGTCAGGTTCAAACGTCACTTTGTGTGTCGAATGAGGAATACGGCAGAAGCAGGAAGAGCAGAGAGAAGCTTCATGGGGGCCCCATCAGCCTTAATGGAGTCTGAGAGGCGACTATGTACGCCACGTCCTCTCGGATTGTTCTACTGCTTTTGTCTCCTTCTATCTCTTGTGTTTTCTCCCCCATGCCTAAACACACATTTCAGAGTTATTAGAAAACGTCAGCTGGAGGAAGCGCACGGAATGAAACCATAAAGACTGAACTGACACCCGCGCCGAACGACACTTTACTACTGTTATCCTAGCTGCCACCTTTTAGCGTAATCTCATTCTTCGTCGTATCGCGTTTCCACTGTGGACCAAACGAAGCCTTAGTCAACGATTTGATGTCTGTTCACGTACGAACAAACGCGGCTCTTTTCTAGCATCGTGCCACCTTGTGTTTAGGGGCTAATGGCGCCACAGCACTGTCATAATCCGAGGCTGAATATTGTGAAATGACTCCACATTTCTTTTCCTTCACTCATCCAGAACCTTGAGTGTCACCTTCTATAGGTTTATCTGTCTGTCAAACACACATGATCAGTCCCCAGCTGCACATACCCTTATAGATGTCTCCTCCATCACCATGACTACCACACACATACACACAAACACACACAGTTTTTCTCCTAATGATGTTAAGAAAATGCACATTTTTAATAGGCCAGACAACAGCATACATCTTCATTTTGTATTTTTCATATCTCATTAGTATCTACGTTCCTCTGCCCACATGGAGGAAAGCAAAGAAGAATGCACACGGCGCATTGTTTGGTGCCCTTGATGATGCCTGCAGCTTTAAATGAAAAATAAACAGTGTCTGTCTGGCTTTCCTCATGCAAGGCTGACATCAACCACAAAAGCTCCATGAATAAGGAAAACGGAGAGAAGAAAATTTTGCCCCTCTTAACGTGATTGCAGGAATGGAACCGTGGATTGCCGTTCGCCGCCAGCCACACAAACATCGGTTGTCTGCGGCTCATGTATGGCCTTACTCAGCTCTGTCCTGTGAACCCAAACACGAAAGGATCGCGCGCGAAAAAGGCCACTGAGCTCAGCACAAACACGGATTACAAAGCAGGCTCTGTCCGCACTCCAGGTGTAGAACGTTCAAACATGCACTGGGAAGGCGAAGCACGAGCGCAAACTGTGAAATTAACAACAACAACAACAAAACCTCAAAACAAATCAAGAGGTTTTTACGTCTCATCTCTGCTCGTGCGTTGGCAGCAGTATATGCAGATGAGCCTGATCACGGCTGGTGCGGCTCGCTTGCCGTTAAGAGAAGCGGGATCGATGCTGAAAAACCACGAGGCTGTGGCTGCTGCAGACACAGACAGCTCTCGCTTTGATTTGCCAGAGTACAAGTTCATGTGAATAGCTTATTGGCCTACTGCTGTGCCATTCTTTGAAAAACATATAATATTATTTAATTGAAGGTCTGAAGCTCAGCAGTGCTTTTTTTTTTTGCTGGAGTCAGGCGAGTTCAGAGCAACACACTCTTTAGTGCTGCTTATTGCCTGCGTGTGCATTATATTAGGACACTTAAACAGTGAAATGATAGGCGTGTGGAAATGGAAGTTGCTGTATTGGACTGAATGAGACTGTGCAGGTGTATATACAGGTATGTCTACTGGCTTGTCAGCATCCAGTCAAAAAAAAAATAAAAAAATAGAATTCATGTGTAGGACATAGGAGTTTACAGCTTAGCTTTCATTTTTTTTCCCATATAGTGAAAATACTTTCGCCTGCAGCTGCGTCTGGGAAGCACAGACTGGTTAATCATAGCTCGGCTACAATAGGTCAGATAGTTTTCCCGTTTCTTTTGTGGTACTTCCGACCAGGTGCCCTAAACACGGCGGCATCAAAGCTGGTCTTGTGAAATAAAAGTGTGAGATATGCAGTAATTGTGTACAGCAGATTATAGGATGGAGATAGGAAGTATTTATATATCTCATCATCAGACCTATGTGATAGATGTGGCACCTACTGTAGAGTATTTGCATCTATATTCATAGCGTATCAACCCATGAGAGGACTGCAGAGGAAGCAGGGAAGGAGGAGCTGGGGTGTATGGCTGGCAGATGTGCTGTGCAGCAGGATCACAGGTGCAGTCTGGTTTAATGAGGCCATGTGGACTAAACTCCCTCATCTGTTGCCATCGCACCTATGATAAGTCCATTTTGGGGTCAGTTCCACTCCGTTTAGCCCCTCCAGGACAAACCAGGCTCCAAACCCAGCCCCCTGGCTCTAATCTGCCGGAAACAGAGCGCTGATGGACAGGACTTACCTTGCGCTTCCTAGGGGCGCTAACGATCGCATATCATTAGTGATCAAATCAGTTAAAAACCATGTCTGCAGCAGTGTTGGTACAGCATTACACAAGCAAGTAGATATGATACAGAGGGCAGTGTTTATTATGAATAGCATAGAATGTAGCAGCAGGTGAAATTACAGGATACTATCCTGTAATCTCCAATACACAGGCCAGTCCAGCCAAGCTCGGGCCTTTAAAAATTCTAGTCACCAAGGGTGAAAAAAAAAAAAAAACAACATTGCAGATCCAGTGTGATTTTTTTTATATTATAACGAATGATAATATCCTGGAGGGAACTTATTTGGACCCAAGGAAAGGTGTCATTTCCTGAGGCTAAGATTTCAAACTCCGAGCGAATCGAAAAGCTGTCCGAGGCTTACCTCAGGTTTCACTATCACATTGTGTTATGAGATTTTCTCCAGACCTCTGTCAGCCTCGCAAGACTGAGTTCTGGCTACTTGAGTTTAATAATATTGTAACACTAAGATACTTTGCTTCTCTGTGGGATATGAACAATGTTGCATGACAAAGAGGGCAGGCAGGAATGAAGGCGTACACGCACACACACACACACACACACACACACACACACACACACACACACTTCCCAACCAGCCTCTCAGAAGGCCCGGAAAGTAATTACAGAATTCAAAGTGGCAATGGGAAATATATATGTCAGACACTCAGACCAAGGTTTGAAATTTGCAATCAACCTGAGTTTCACATTAGTTCCAGACATGGCCTTTGTGCCATCAGGATGATGAAAATCTAAAAGGTACACGGGCACACGAGCTGATCTGGAGCCATCATTACACCTCATTCCTTGTCCTTCATTCTGGGCTTTGTTCTCGTTTTGTTTCCTGAGCAAAAAAAACACAAGGATGAAGGCAGTTTCTGTCGCGTCTCCACTGAGACGGATGCAGGATGAGGTTGAGGGCTAGAATTTGTTTTTGTTGGACGCGACTGTTACGGGTGGGTTGCACAGCAAAGAAGATTCAGCCACAGCAGGGCACGTGTGAGAGATCTTTTACATGGGCGCGAGCAAATGAAAGGTTTTCTTACTTACTTCTGACAACACCAGTCACACATATCTCTGCTTTGAAGACAGTGCCCTGTTATTTACCAGCTATTGCTGCGATACATACAGTACTGCAGCAAAGTGTCTGGTCCCAGGTAGGTTCATTATCATGAGCAATTACAGACATACGTGTACAGTATGAGGTTGTAGCACTAAAATACATCTGGAGAGAACATGCTCAGCATCAGCTGCAATGACATGAAACTGGAGAATTAATGGCTCTTGTTTATCACAGCCATTCATCAACATCCTGTCAAGTGTATGTTTACGTGTTCATGTATCAGTGTCCTTGGTCTACACATAAAATCTTGTTTGAGAGAAAGTAATTTGTATAAAGCTTTGTATCACATGGTGGGGTTTTTTTATGTTTTGTTTTTTTAAGAACAACTACAGCAGTTGATGTTAAGAACAGCAAAACTACAGTAGGTATCAAGTGGTTCCAGAAATACCAGTCAGATCAGTGTTTTTTTAATATATAATAATTTTAATTTAAATTGAATGCAGTGAACTTATGATGATTGATTTTACTTCATCTCTAAGACTTTAATTGTCCCCGTAAACACAGACTGATTTTTCTTATGAACACAGGTCAACATACTCTGGCCTTTGTCCACTAAAGCATCCAGCCCAGTACTCCATGAGGCGTGTTAAGTAGCTGGACATGAAGACAAAAAAAAGGAACACATCTTACAACAAACTACGAAATTCCCACGCCGCCAGTCTACACATACCACCCCACCGCTGCATACAACACAGCCACTCTGCAAAACATAAAGCAGCCTCCCCGGGGGCCACAGCAGCGCTCAGCTCGCTGTTTAACCCACGAGCATGACAAGAAAACGAACGACATTTAAAAGCAGAAACTTACAGCTTCAGGCATAGACTGTATCTCACCGATTTTGGGAATCGATCCCAGCTTCAGTCTCAAACGTGAGGAAAATCCAGCGTTGAATGAGCCTCATTTTGGGAGCAGTCCCAGGTGAAGTGATGTCCAAAAACTGAAGGATGTTGGGGGGACTTGTGTATTATAAATGAAAGTAACGGTGATAGCAACAGAGCAACAACGTTCACGTTATTATGAGGTGTTTCTCAGTTTGACCTTTTTTGAAGCTGGTTCCCAGAAAACTGGAAAATGTAAGCAATGGACTACATGCACTGTGTGTCACTACTTACACCCCCACAGCCATGTAACAGTACAAAAATGTCCAAAACAAGGATTTTCATAATATGGGCTCTTGGACAAATGGTCCTGGCCTCCATGGGAGATGGAGAAATATCTTTTCCTTTCAGAGATTGACCTCTGTGCGGTAGAAGAGTACTCACCGCAGATGGCCAGCATGCGCCGTGTTGCTCATTGCTCACCCAGGTACCGTCACCGTCACCTTGTCACCCTCGGCTCACACACACCAGTCACACAGCCAAACAGACAGGGCTAAGAGCTGGCGTCCGGCCAGCAGCCCTGAGCACGTCTCAGTGCAACAACAGGGGAGGCTCTTACGTAGCTCACTTGAGAAAGCTCCTGGTCAGTAACCTCACGAACGCGTTCGCATTCAAATCTAGTCTATGAAACCGTGGCCTGCAAATCGTGCGGATATGAAACGGTCCACTTCAAAATAAAGGAGATACGTGTGGAGGCAAGTCACGTTTATCTTCGAGTCAAGATCATTAGGTCTGTGCTTGATTTTGGTAATTATACGCGTCTGTCCCGCTACTTTAAAGCCTCTTAACTCTGCATATCTCAGTGCGCAGTGAGTCGCCATTGTATCTTATTAGATAAGGTCACATGATCCTATTTAACAGAGCCACATTGCACATTTTGCTCAAGATTCAATTAGAGAATGTACTCAGTGATTACGTCTACATCAACCGCTAGTAAATACAGTAATTATAACAACAGATCAGTCAACGTTTTACCTTCAGTTACAAATGAACAATTTTCCGCCTCTTGAAAAAAGTTGTTCCACGCTCACCGGGATTAACCATGTGCTATATTTTTAATAGTCTTTTCGCCAGCATGTATTTTTTATTGTTGTGGACATGAGAACAAGTGTGTTTTAATGCCTCCTATGTCTCTTCAATCAGCTTGAGCACGTTTCCCTTTACCTTTTGAGCCTCGACCCAGCCAAAAATCCTGCTGCAAACTAGGACAGGCTGTGAAAACAGCCTCCTGGAAGGGTAGTAAACAGATCGAAACGTTGCTCAAAGCCTGTTGCTGGCCGCTAACTGCCTCCATTGTTGTTTTGTGGATTCAGAATTGGGTAAAGTAAAGAGTGAATTTGCATGAAAACTCCAACTAGCACTAGGTGTTGAGGCTGTTGACCTGAAAGGGTGAGTGGGGGCACACAAAACAACATGAAATGGCCTCCGTTAGCATTTCATTCAGGTCGACAACGTTGTGTTTTCATGCGACACAAACCACAGAAGGTCCAAACCATGTCGTCGCCGACTCCCCTCCTGCCCTGCCCATCGCATCCTCGCTTCCTGTCTCCCCGTCAGTCGAGGTGAAACACCCGCTGAGAAGACGCAGCCACGCTTTTCAAACGTACGGATGCACAAATGCAACGCTCAACACTGCGGCGCGTTCCGCTGCAGATTCGCAGCAGAGGAGACGCGACCTGCAAACCCCCCCGAAAAGAGACAAAGACAGAGAGAAAGATGGAGATGCGTAGCTAGAAGACGTTTTGCTCGCAATAACAAGCACAGAGAACCCTGCAGCACAAATAAACACAAAATAAAACGATACATACACACATGCAGCCACTAGAAAAGAAAAACTGTTAACAATTGAATGTTTAGAAACCCTGTGAGCAACACAAACTACTCACTGATGCATAATTCATTACAGATATAGAATAGGAATTAATGAAACGCTGCAGATGTGTGGGCAGGTCACATTTGTATGTATGACGCAACATGTTTCCTTCCATATGTTGGGGCTGCAACTGGTCTGTTTCCAGCAAGGTTGTCCTGCGGCTCCAGATGTGATGATTAACTCAAAACCGTCACTAATGAAGTTTACATCTCAATCACAGCTCGCACAGAAGTGATGTTTTTACACTGAAGTAGATGAGTATATGCGCGGCGACGTGCGTGGTCCACGGTGTGGTACGCTCACCTCACTCGCTCACTGTGATTTGCCACTCTGTAATTGCGTCACGTTGGAAAAAAAAAATGGAATTGTCCATATGACAGCAAAGTCAAGAACCTTATGCGGTGATGTCTTAGTGCAAATAAAACTCTGAAAAACAACAATACAGCAGTTAAAAATCTTTTTTTTTTCTATCTGTCAAGTCATCTTCAAGCAGAATCCTGTGTTGCCTCCCGCCCACATCCTCTGTCTGCTTCAAAACATTTCCCCTTTTGATGTACTCAGTAAAGTCGGCAACAGCGTGACAGAGACGGAAACAGTACGTTTGCAATCCGCCGTCTTTTCTGGGCTTGTAAATACAACTCAGCCGCTCACGCGTTCGTGTGTAACCGAGGGCTGGGAGGGAAGCATCGCTACAAATTCCTTTTAGGTTATTAATAGTGTCCTCATTAAAATTCATCCACACGGAGGGGCATGTGGTGTGGTTGGCTCACGCGCGTGTGTGTCTGAACCTCGCAAGCGTGTCCGGTGTGTTAATGGCTGAGGCTCATTGTCTTTGAAGATGTCAGAAAAAGATGAAAGGGTTTAGTCTTACTGATGCCCCCCCACCCCTGTGACCCCTCTCTACTTTTTCTCTCTTCATAATCCAACGACTTTCCCATCTTTCTTTTCACACACATGTCCTATTTACATGCATGGGCCACACTGCTCTCTTCTTTGAAGGAAGATAGATTTTTCTTTTCTTTTTTTTGTTTATGGAACCGAGGCTGGAAGCGCTTTTTGCTATGTCGAATGTCCCACGGGGTTTGAGAACGCTTAGATCTTGCCCAGGAACAGGTATAAAGAAAAATCTCCTTTAACGCACACACACATACACCAATCTCCAATCTATTAGCTCTCTCTCCAGGCCCTTTGCTGCCACTAGCATCCCAACTGCCGTCAAAAGAGATGTTTACCACTTCTCCTTCTACTCATTCAGAAGTAAAGTAAAGGTTACCCAGCAAAGAGGTAAAAATGACATTTATACTGTATGACAGGTGGAAGAAAGTAAATAGTTAAAAGCTTAGATAGCAGGATGCAGGCAAAACAGAATAAGCTGAATGCATTAAAGTATAGTTTACAACATATCAAGTTCAGAGAGAGTGTAAGAGGTCAAATGAGGTCTTAAGCCAAAAAGAACTAGAATGGGGTCAGAATAGACGGATTAGTAGAAGCGGCGCACCAAAGGGACAGCTCATCCACAGTATGTGAAAAACAGGATGTGAACGGAGCAGATGAGTTGGACATGTGAGCGAAATGTGCCTGAAGAAGTGTGACTGGGTGAGTGTGTGGAGAAGGGAATGTGTTTAATCCACAGAATACGGGGGCCACCCAACAATGGAGCATCTGTGACCACCAAATAACGCGCCTAAGGGGAGATATAGCCAATCACGGAGAAGAGCAGCAAAACAACATCATCAGGATCCTGTCATCCTGTTGCATGACTGAAGGAGGGACCCTGTTTAGTATAAAAGTGTGGGTCGAGGGAAGCGCTTAGCCTGGTTTCAGCAAAACTATAATTGTACATCTGAATTAAATGACATCAGGAAGCAGCGCCGTGATATCAACCCCTGTGCGGCACATGTTCTTTGTTGCTGGTGCAAATGCTGTGGATGTGTTTTAACATGCCATGGTCTAGCACGTTTCAAGTATGATGACGATGACAGTCAATAAATATGCAAATTTAACCCATGTGTCTGGTTTAAACCCACAACTGGCAATTTAAGAATCATAAAATCAGTCCATTCTGCTCCCCCCAGGCCTCCTTGTCCCTGCTCCCCTATATTATTTTACTGCCTGCTCTCAGATATTATTATTATCAAAACACAATAAAAAAGAAGTTGCAGTATATTAATGATGCAGAAATCATTGAAATTCCTTGATAAAACACAAAATTAAACACATAATAAATACAGAAATGCATCTATGCAAGTTGCATATCCTGCGGCATCATGACTCCCATGCATACGCATGAAGGGACCAGAAATGATGCCACGGTAGGAAAACAACAGGGCGAGTTTATCGGTTGACGCTGACACTGCTTAATTTAGTGCTACCAAGTATTTCATCTGATCTGGGATCTGCCAACGACTCCTCTTTTTGTACGTATCGCGGCCCCAGGCATTCAGTTGGTCAGCGATAGCGATGGAGCGCGGGGCCGAGGACGGGACCCTCCTCTTCAATCTATGCCTGACTCCAAGCTGGGTGTCCTGTATTCATCAGCAGCAGCGTGAATGTCAGACAGGAGAAGATGTTAGCACAGTGTCAACCCTGACTGAGGTTAATGCAGGAGCAGGCCAACCATTTGTAACCCGAAAAGAGATTAATTACTTTGCAGGGCTTTGGCTTGAGCATGTGCAGACTTTTTGTTTTCACTGGCTTTCATGGGTTCAGACTCCAGCTTTCAGCTGTCCTTGCTCTGTGTCCCCTCAGAACTGATCTCCCTCATTCACAGAGTCAGGATCTCCTGCAAAGCACCACCTATAGATGAGACAGAGGCTCATCCGCACAAAAGACAGCAATACAGTAGCGTTCTCCACTAAACCAAACAGGACAGGGCCAGAAGCCGAAACGTGCCTTCATCTTCAAGAAAAAGGAAACTGCTTGGACAATACAGTCATCTGAGTTCAAGTGAAACAACCTTCAACCAGCAGAGGTAGAGGTGCCCACAAAAGATGAGACTGAGACAGAGACAACTTAAGACATGCAGGAAGAATCACTCGCTTACTTTCACGTCCACCTAAAGAGTCTGTTGGAGCGACTGAAGGATCTCGATTATTCAGGATATGTGACCGTTCACATATCCTGAATAATCGAGGATCGTTTCTGACAGCATCGCGTGCACCATTTTGTTTCCAGTGACAAATAGCCGTGCTTTTTATTTTAGTATTTCATCCTTTTAGCCAAAACGCACCCACAGCCTCACACTCTGCATGTACGTTTATTCTGTAACGTGTCCTCTGACGTACTGAATAATATTTCTTCACTGACTCTCTTTCAAGCTCACTAGACTCAAGGCTCGGCTGACTAACTGACTGACTAACAAAACATACTGCACACTGAGCACAGACTAATTACGCTCTTTATACGGAATAAACCCAGTGACAGCAACAAGCCAAGTAGATACCAACCAAAGCCCCAGTGAGACAACAGCTGGAATATGGACACACACACACACACACACACACACACACGCACACACAAGACGCCACAAAACATTATCCACTTGCTGACAGTGTGGCCTCCCATTTGGAGTCAGTTTTGGAAGCACGTGGCCTGGTGCTCAGTAAAAACAGTGCTTCAAATGATCAGCCAGCAATGCAAAGCACTTTAAGGCACACGGCTGAAATACTGAGAGATTTGCATATAAATGTTTTACATACTTTTCACATGCCATCGTTGCCATTTCATCTCCTCAGACTAGCTGGTCCACTCGTTTCTTAGCTATGCGAGTAATTTGCCTGCGACCCCAACTGATCAAGCACTGAGAGGAGAGAGGGAGGCGTTAGGAATCAGAACTGCCTTTTCACTTTTACCATACTTCTCAATGACAATAATCAATGGTCACTAGTTATGTTTAGTTTTGTATTATAGGATATTTAAATATATTTTTAACATGTTGCATTAGCTTTCTTTCTATTCTATTCTAATCTGATCCACTTTGCTCCTGTAGGCAGCAGGTCAACACCAGGATACTGCACCTGAATAAAAATTATATGATATTATATATATATATATATATTTTTTTTACTCTTAAATTCACTACTGCAGTGGCCTACAGTACTGCTATGTTCTCTTTTTTTTCATCTGCATAAAAAAATAAGCCCTTGGTTCACTGCAGAGGTGCTTTAGTGTGGATTCAAGAGGCCTTCAAGGTTATTTAAAAGACAAGGCTCTGAAACATGACAACAGAAAATGAGAAAACACTTACCGCAACTGGAATATATTATGTCTCTGGCTGCTACAATTTAAAAGCAAATTACGAATCGCAACCAGCCGACATGAGCTGGCGCTATTATGAAGGGAAATCAAGTGCCAGAGTAAATTACACATCACAGTAACCTCAAGGTGCAAAGCATGCCTCTAGCAGAGCAGCTCCGGAGCAGCAAAGATCGTGCTAAGCAATTTTTACTGCACTGCGTGCTGACGTTGTCCGCCTCATTTTCTTCAGAGCAGGATCTCTTTACCTGATCTGAGCTGAGTCATGTCGCACCATAGTGGGGGAGGTGGGGGGGGGGGGAGGGAGGTGAAGAGATGGAGGAAGCTTTCTATTAAAAGGTTCGGACGGAGACAGAGTTCAAGAGAAAAGGTATAACAAGGTAGGAAAAGAAAGAAGGGAGGTGCGATATGTCGGCCGCTGCCCCTGTGGTGACCCAGTCTGATCAGAACAACACTGCTAAATGGCCACAAACGTCCTCCCTTCCACCTCCCTGTCGGTACTTTATACCCACAGGCACAATCTGTATTATCCTCCTATGACCCATCCGTCATGTAACAGGTAATTGGTTAAGCTATTGTAGCAGCTACTGGAGCCATCCTGTCAGTCTCCAGTCCAGTCTACACATCCATTGTGAATATTTCTGTATTAAATTTTCTTAGCAGTCCACTAATCCCGGCTCATTTTCACAGAAAATTCTCATTTCTATTAAGTGTGTCAAAGCGGTTTAATCTAAAATCAGATATGGCCTCATGTGAGGGCCGTGCGTGGTTGTAATTAAGGCTCAGTGGGAGCCGTGACCCTGGAGGGAAGAAAGGTCTCTAAGGTTGGACTACAATCACTGACTTTGCATGTGGCCTCCCTCTGTACCAAAGACGAATCTGAGCTTCCACCCAGGTGACTTTATTATCCCCAGCCTAATTGGGAAAACATGCTTTTCATTGGCTGGGTAATGACTGTGAATGGTTTCATAGCTTGTCAAACAACAGGCTATTTTCAATTACCTGCAGACCTAAGTGTTCGAATGCCATGAAATTGAGCAATAGAGGAGTTTAGGAGGGAAAATACCAGCTGCTTAAATCTGCTCACTTGGAAAATGGGGTCTGTGCAACTGATGGCTGCTTATTCGCAGAAGCAACGTCTAGCGTCAAACGCTCGGCGATTCCCAACCGTACTGCGCGATGCCGACAACGTCAAGTTTCTTTCCACTTGGTTTTGTGCTCATTTTTAAAGTGAGAATAGAAAAATTCTGAAATGTCATAAATTTCAAAAGAATAAACCAAAACATTGGCAGAAAAGCTGTTGTGGAGATGTAATAAAAGCAAATCGGATCCAAATTCCATGATTTTTGTTTTGGCATCTTGACCAGTGCTGCAGATCAATATTGGAATATCGAGTTCTTTAGTTCTTTAAGACTGACAGGTTAAATTCACTTTATTGTATCCTCTTTCCACTGTTTCTTTGTTTTTGGTTTTGCTGTCTTCCTTGCTGCTATTCTTTCATCGTTCCAGCTCTCTGCCCCCTTCTTTCCTCCATCCCCATCAATCCCTGCCTCATTTCCTTTCTTGCTCTGCTCCCTTCGTCCACATCACTTCCACTCTCACATGCTGCCGCTCCTTCTATCAGCCACTCCCCAGTTTATGTCCTCCAGAGGATGAATTCTCTATTAATAGCACGGCGATGTATGGACAGAAAAAGAGAAAGACAAAGAAGGGAATAAAAAAGACCTTTCACTCAGTTTCTAAGACGCAGATGTGAATGCCTGGTGCGTGGTAGCCAGGTATTCACAGTCCACACACCACAGGTACTGTTATTACAAAGAGCTGAGCTTCAGTGTGGCTGTAACACCATGCACAATGGGGTTTAAAATCCGGGCACTCCCTCCGGACACTATAATTCCCTGACAGAAACAGCTCACATCACTGCTTCAATATCAGTCTTGTTCATGCACAGATTCAAAATTTCCCGAGGGTGATCTCCCAGTGATGGACCGACGACCTGCCCAGCGTCCCCTCGCCCGAACGGGAGCCTAGTCGTGACCCTAGAGAGGAGGAGAGCGAGTAAACGTGAACTAGTCTCCAACTTCCCGTTTGTAAAGGAAACGCAAAACCAGTAAGTGCAGACAGAGCAGTGGGGGAAGAGGCCACGGGGTGTCGTTTTTCTTCCACTTAGTGTCATGGGGGATACGCGGCTGAAAGAGAACAATGATAAATCCGGCAAAACGCGTGTAGCAACGAAAAAAAGCAAGACCGACTGGGGAATAAAGGGCCGTCTATCAGAGACTGTAATCACAGCACTGCAGTGCTTGAGGCATTACTGGATGCTTTATCTATCAAGGAAGGATAGCAGCGAAACGATTCTGTAAACCGAGATTTTTGACTGTGATGTGCACAGGCTGCGATTTCTACGTCTTAACCAGCCAGTTGGCCTCGGGATTACAGCTTAGCCCCTACTATTAGTCAGGAGGGACAACTATGCTGGTCATGTGTGCTGCAATAGCTGGATCTACCTCCACCTGTTGCACTGCGATCCCTTATGCTTCCGTCTTTATTCTGCAGTGCGTTTTGGGAATCAAGCAACTGTAGGTGAAATAAAAGGGGGTTAAAGAACAATAGCAGGGATGTGGTGGATAATGTTTGTTTTGGTAATGAAATACACATATTTATGTTTCGCATTCCTTTCAGCCAAAGAAAAACATAGATTATTATTAAAAATTCTCTTCCTTCTCAAAGTTGAAAACACTTTTCTATGTGGTCGAAACCTTCTGTGGTGCATTCGAGGAAGCTGTTATTTAGTTATTCCAATGTCAACCGTCAACATATTCATGAGCTCTGCCGACAAAATGAATTCAACCCCAAGAGCACAGAGCAAAGGGAGCGTGGACTGTGCAAACGTTAATGTGAACCTTCCTGAATTCAATATGTATGTCTTCCGCAAAACACTCAAATAGCTCAACGAGCGTCCTTGAATGCACCACTGAAGAGATTCCTGAAAACAGATTTTTGGAAGGAAGACAGTTTAAAAGTGTGACTGAAATAACAAACATGTTTTGACTAAGGTCTAAAAATCGATCCATTCCTTTTGATTAGATGTTGTTTGGGGTGTGTGTGTGTTTGTGTATGTGTGTGTGTAGGGGTGGGTGGGGGCTTTGGTTCGCCAGGAGCTGGCAATAAAAGGTATGTAAAAATGTCATGCTGTGCTGTGGGTCAAGTAGAGCAATGACAGTGAGCTTTTCTGTGTACTCCACCTGGCTGATTACCTGTGATTGCAGGGAAATTACCGTGCGGCGGCCATGCCATCGCAAAAAAAAAAAAAAAAAAAAAAAACCTTTTAGCAGTCGCAGGCTGCGTGTCATATCATCAGATTCCCGAAATGGGCTGCAAATTATATGTTAGAGTGTGGGGTGTGCGTTTGCTGAGACACTTAGAACCTGAGGCGCGTGAAAAGGTCAGAAGGGCGTTCGGATAAAGCACAGCAAAGGGAGACAAAAAAAGCGCGCGCAATAAGGAAGGCTGATGGTAATGGAGGCAAATTACATCCTGCTTGTCGGAACATGAGAATAAACGCACAAACACGAAAAGAGCTTTAGCTTGTTTAAAGTGTGGGATTTAACTGTAGTGCTTTTTGCGCTTTTTGTTTGCCACGCGTCCACGTTTTATGTGCGTCTTTGTTTGTTTTGGTTTTGTTGCCCCACTCTCACTGATTTCATACACATACGTTGTGCTGTGGTTCTGGCTTCACAGTGTGTCGATGTTGCCGCACTGCTGGCATTTTTTATTTATGTCAGTCACGATTGCTTTTGTTTACTTTCAACAACCCCGTGCTCTGACATCCCACCGCTCATAACCGCTCACAGCTTTGCTCTGTTTATACTTCAATACCTATTAGCCAGCTCAGAGCCACGAGAGGCTATTGCTCTCCCCACAGCACACCGAATCTGCTATCGCAAGTTTATTTCTGTCCGGGCCCTCTACCTCCACGGCCGGCACAGGCGCACCACGTCGATGCACGGACCAACGCGCGCACACACATGCAAACTCCAGGGAACGAGAATACGAGGCTGTAATGCATTACCCCCTGCTGGCATGGCCTTTTCACACAAGCTGTTGCGAGTCTCTTATCACCAACTCTTTCATGTGCAGTGGCACTATGTCTACACTGAACGGCTCGAATGTAACTATACATCAGCAAAAATAAAAAAAAAACACGGCGGTCTCTCTTGGGTTGTCGAAGAGGACAGAGAGGTAAACAAGTTAAGGGCTTGCTCTGTTATTGCTTCTCTTTCTGTGCTGACGTGCTGCAAAGGAAAAGGTGAATCAGCTTGAGAAGAGAAGATGGAGGGTATGAAAGTATTAACACACCTGACATGTCCGATTAAACAAGAGAACAACAGCAATTACTGGCATTGTATTTCAGCCTCTGCTCATAAAGTTCTTATCGGTGTCAAAAATAAATGTCGCACAACCTTCGTTGCAGATGTAGAAACAAAATAAAAGTAGAATGGCAAGATTAATGGATTAGTTGGAATAGCAGGTAACAGGTAACACAATTAAGGTGGGATCTTAACCTTGATGCCCTTGTGTTTCGTCGTTCATGCATTGTTGACTTTTCAGTTCAGTGTGATTGAACTGACCTGCAAATTGTGCAGCTCTCCAGTGTCCAGTTTATTTGAGATGCATCCAGCTCATAGACATCTAATTCAGGAAATATTGACTGTCTTACAGTACGGCCTGCTAAATAATCCAGGAGGAAGGATGTACAGCGGCGCGGCTGGCGCGATGGGTGCAAATAGAATGTTACAGTTTGGTTTAAGGTATGAATGTTGCCTGGCTTTACAGTGCTTTTCTGATGAGCAGGCCTAGTGCTTTTGGAGGCCTAATCCTCGGCCTTATAAACTTTGTGACATAGAAGACGATAGCAATTATTGTAGTAGGTGTTTCTAAAACTTCAGTGCCAGCTTCATCTAAACGTACATTTACTCTAAAATAACCTGCTCTAAATTCCAGTTTCCTTGCAGTTCCGTGTTTAAAAATACTCTTGTGACCAAGTGAGATTTATCAATTGTTACAGCCTGAAAAGAGCAACTGTTGTGCTCTAAGGCACAAGCTTGTGTGTAATGAATAACATCAATTAGCAGCGGTGGAGCGTCTCCTCTCCACTCCTGCACAGCCTGAATGAACATATATTCACCTTGCAGCTGTTGTATTCATCTTAACCTCTGTACAGAAAAATCTATACCCTTCGTAGGGTTTGATCTATTTATATCCACAGTACAGGCTGTTTGCATGACCTTATATTACATATGTCTTTATTATCTTGTTCAAATGACCCCAAGATTCTACTTAAAAGTAAGAGCCTAGAGAACAGTGCCATAGAAAAGAAGATGCCCTTTTCGTCGCCTGCCTCTCTTTTTTCTATCTTTATTGAATTTCTAGCTGCCTATAACCAGCTGCCATGCTTCATATCCTGCCGACCACACTTTTCCCTACCAGGTGAATTTCTTCATCAGGGTCAGCCAGGTAGTCCAATGGAGCCAAGTAATGCCAGGTTTTAATTTTCTTTTCATAAAAACTTAAACGGGTGACACTTTAAACCAGAAAATGTATGAAGATAGCTGTATTTATTGATAATTAACATGTAAGATTTGGACAGATGGATTGTGAACTACATATACTTGAACTTCATTATTGGAAGGCCAACACATAAGAGAGGAAATGCTTCAGGACGTGCTATGAATTCAGAGTGGCTGGTATTTATCCACACACGGTGCAGATTCCTCGCAGAGGCTATGACCTGGCAGAATTACAAGCACACAGCACTGTAAAGCTGTTGATCTGTGAAGCTCCTCAAGCAGCCGTTCCCTTTACAACCAAAGCAAGCGGAGGAAGCCTTGCTGACAAATATGTTGCAGGAGTTCCCGGAAAAATAAAAATACCATCAGGGGATGTTGTCCTATAGCAGACAGCGCATTTGATATTGTTGACACACTTGACTTTTACAAGACTCCCATCAAAATCTGGCCTTCGCAAGAGGGACATGCCTGCCAAAGATGCGGAGGACAAAAGAAAAGGCCTCACAGATGATCCAAACGCTGAAAAGAAACGCCTCTGAGGGGAGGCTGTCGCTTTTCACGCGGTACGTTTCAGAGGCCGTGGATCCACTGATGTTCACTACTAATAACGATTCTCACAATGAATACGCATTAGCTGTCGCAAAAGAACTGCAGAGAGAAGAGTACTTGGAAGATGTACCTCTGAATTCTAAGCCAGCAAATAGACACAGATGAAGAGTTTGTGTTTTAAAATCTAAATAAAATTTAAAAAATCTAATCTAAAACAAAGTAGCCCAGTACAGTAGTTATTAGCAACAGAAATAAAACAATTCTTAAACTGATTTTAAGTGAAAACAAAAGTACTTCACTTAAATCAATTTCTATTAAATCAAAAAGAAAAAAAAATATTGAAGAACCAGAAGCCATTTCAGTGTTGCACAGGATTTTAATTAAATGTTCAAGAAAATGCATTGCACCAAATGTTTCCTTCAACCAGTCAGTGAAAAAAAACAAAAAAACGTGTTGCTCCGGCAACAACATGATCCCAACACGCAGTGTCCTAGATGCTGTCACTGACAACATCTTGAAGACACTAAACTTTGAAGTGACACCTTTCACTCTCACTGAAGACATGCAACAGACTTTGCGCTTGATGGCAGTCGTCATGGTAACAGGCCAGTGCCAGACCTCCTTCATTCATCACTCCACTTGCTTTAGTTCTGGTATAGTCCTCATGTGTCATATCTTTGGCTGTAAAGGAGGTGCTTGATCTCGCATATCTCGCTACACTGACAGCTGACCAGCCTGTCTAGAGCGACTTGCGACATGGGGCCACTTGATGTTAACGTCTCTCGCATCACCCCTGCGTCGCTACCAACAGCTTTGGTAGCACATATTTTCGCCATTTTCCATTTTGCAGGCACACCTGGCATTTAAGCTACTGGGCAACCGTGCAGCCGTGTCCTTTAGCATTGCATCACGAATAACTACAGACCCTGGGTTTCAGGCCAAAAGTAAAAGATAAAGAGCTCAGATCAGTCATTTCTCTCAGAGCACGACAACGGGTTCAACTTTGACTCACAGCGATTGTTGGCAAAAAGCTGAAAGTCGTAGAAGATTAGTTGAACAGAGTTCTAACTCAACTTACACAGTTGAATGTTGTGAATGTCCTCACCCAGCGCTGCACCGGTGCTGATGATTGCTCTTGGTATCCCCTCTTCCCATCGTCGTTGAATCAACGTTCTTTTTCCGTCCGTTTTACAAAGATCTTAAAAATAGAAGTTGTCACCAGACTCACAATTAGACGTGTTTTAGCGCACTGATAATGTGACGTCACCTTGTTTAACACTTGTTAAAACCTGTGTGAATTTGGGGGAAAAGGCAAGTTCAATCAGGCAGCTGTCAACTATTTTTGCGTAATTGGTGGGGTTTTGTTTGTTTTCAGTGCTTTTCTGTATTTATATGTCTGACTTGTTTTTGCAGATGTCGTGAATGTTTTACTAATTTGTCTTTTTTGCATATTTGTGTGTAGTGTTTCGCTGAGATATGCTGAGCTCTTTCAATCATGCCCAGTTCACAAACTGTCAATTATAATATTACTGTTATGACATACAAAAGCCTTGTGTGCCTTGGTATGAAGATGTACAGGTACAATTTATGAATAAGCCTCCAAGGAATCATTGTATGCCAGTTCAGTGCACTAACTAGCAAGAAAAGTCTGGGTGCAGGGGTGGGGTGAGCAGCAAAGACCAGCTGTTTTATATTTCCTACAAAATCCCTCGATGCAACATCATTAAGGGATTTTGGATTAATATACCCATAAAATATAACCAACCGGTATCTGCACATTGTCAGTGAATCAAAACAAAACCTGGCACAGCAATTAACGCAGCGCTGAATGGATTTTCACCGCATCCCTGACCACCAACATGCCATTAACTATACATCAGGGAAGCCTTTTAAATGGACGTTAACGGCGGAGCTCCTTCCCCACGTTCTCGGCTGAGCCTGCGCAGAAGCGGCGTGAGGGTGATAATGCGAGAATTTTCTGATGCCAGGGTTCGGTTGTTGTTGTTTTTTTTTGAGACGTTCATTTATTCAGGGTAGTTTCAGAGGTTCACCTGTTTCTCATTCATGCCTAAAAGCTTCCCGGTACAACCGCTGGCTGACCTGCTGCTCACTGGGCACCTCCGCTGAAACAGCTGGGGCTCGAACAGGAGCACCGCTGTGGAGTTCACGAACTTCTTCACGCGCCCAACCTAGATTTTCATCCGCTGAGTATTGCACAAGCAAAACCTCCAGGCACATATTCGCCTCTCTAACCTCTGCCTCAGATAAAAGATGCCTGCTTAACACTCCATCCTTAGGTGCATGATAAATATTGGAACACATGCGTTTTAATATTTGAAAAGGTTAGTGCAACTCCAACACATATGCCACATTTTAAACTTAACATTAATGCAAGCGGATACTTTTCCCTGCAGAGTGATGACTGACTGTGGTTTTTAATATCAAGTAGGACATGTTTATATGCCATATAATTCTACATAAGTGATGTAATGTATTCATCAGTTGGCCTTTTCTATTAGGCCTGTCTCACATGAGACATCAAGGAGTGTGAATTTTAAACATCTATTATCCTGAGGTTTGATTGTATTATTTTGCAGAGAATCTCATATTTGCATGAGTTCACAAGTTGCCATTTATACTTGAGCTCCATGAACACACACACAGCTACCAATTCCAATGCGCACGTGATTTACAGTTGCAAGAAAAAGTATGTGAACCCTTTGGGGTTACATGAATTTCTGCAATTGGTCATAAACTGTGTTCCGATCTTCTTCAAAGTCACAACATTAAAAAACACAGTCTGCTTGAACTAATACTGCACAAACATTGTATGTTTTGTATAGTTTCATGTTTTTATTGAACATAATATGTAAACATTCACAGTACAGGGTGGAAAAAGTATGTCAACCTTTGGACTTAATAACTGGTTGAGCCTCCTCAGCAATAACCTCAACCAAGTTGAAGTTGCAGAACAGACCTGCATGACGAACTGAAGGAATTTTGAGCCAAAACTCTGTACAAAACAGTTTCAGTGCAGCAATATTTTTGGGATGTCTGATGTGAATCGCTCTCTTGAGGTCACGCCACAGCATCTCATTCGGCTGAGGTCCGGACTCTGACTGGGACACTCCAGAAAGCGGACTTTCTTCTGTTGAAGCCATTATGTCATGGTCCGGTTGCATCACCCATCCTCTGTGGAGCTTCAGTTGGCGGACAGATGGTCTTAAGGTTTCCTGGAAAATGTCTCGATAAACTTCGGAATTCATTTTTCCGTCAATGACAGCAATCTGTCCAAGCCCCGAGGCAGCAAAGCAGCCCCAAACCATGATGCCCCCTCCACCATGTTTTACAGTGAGGATGAGGTTTTGATGTTGCTTTTTTTAACCTTCTCCTCAATTTTGGTTCCATCTGTCCTCAGAACATTTTGCAGGAGTGCTATGGAACAGCCAGTTGCTCTTTTGCAAACTTCAAATGTGCTGCAATATATATATTTTTTGGACAGCTGTGGCTCCATTCTTGTTTAATGTTTTACTTATTGTAAATTTGTCAATAAAATATGCTAAACATGCTAAAATGTGCCAAATATTTCTTTATTAGTCTTTAGTTGACACTCTAGGATTCTTCTTCACCTCGTTGAGTGTTCTGCGCTGTGCTCTTGCAGTCATCTTTACAGGGCGGCCACGCCTTTCTCCATTTGTGGCCAGTCTGTCTTACCATGGACACATGAACATCAAGGCTTTTAGAGATACTTTTGTAACCCTTTCCAGCTTTATGCAAGTCAACAATGCTTGATCACAGGTCTTCTGAGAGCTCTTTTGTGCCAGGCATGGTTCACATCAGGGAATGGTTTTTGAGAACAGGAAACTCAAAACGTTTTTACAGGGCAGGACAGCTTTAACCAACACATCCAATCTCATCAAATTGACTGGACTCCAGGTTGGCCTGGCTCCTATTAGCTCTTGGAGAAGCCATTAGTCTAGGGGTTCACATACTTTTTTCCACCCAGCACTGTTCATGTTCTGTATGTTATGTTCAATAAAAACATGAAAACATATAATGTTGTGCAGTATTAGTTTAACCGGACTTTGTTTTTCTATTGTTGTGACTTAGATGAAGATCAGAACACATTTTATGTCCAATTTATGCAGCAATCCATGTTTTCCCAGATGGTTTATTTTTTTCCTGTCCGTGACGCGTACACACACATTTGGCTGTTCCAGCTGTGCAGGGCCAACCTCTGGTCGGGAGAACGCGGCAGAGGAAAGGGAGCAGGAGAGAAAGCAGGCGAGTGCAGTGAATGCCAATCCTGCGCTACTACACACCCCTTTCTTGCAGACACATGACATTTACTCAGTTATCAGAGCTGTCAAAACAAGTGTATTCTCCACTCTGCAAAAGTGCATCTGGGTTGAGACAAAGGAGGGAGTGTGTGTAAATGTTGAACGGGGAGACGCATTGAGCTCAGCGTGGTGGCTTTTAAAAAGCCTGAGCCAAATATTGGCCTATTTTAATCTGAGCTGAGTGGCATGATGCATTCACTTTACAGTACAGAAAACCGATGGTCCAGCCTCATCTTTCTATTCTAAACCACTCTCATCCCACGCCCATCTAAAATTACCCTAACTCCAGCCGTCGTTCCTCTCTGACCGCCTCGCTGTGGACACGTCCAGCCCCGGAGCCATGCCCTGGGGGGGGGGGAGAGGTCTTTTGGCTTTTGTTGCAGAGCTGGGCTTTCTCTGATGATTCTCAGCGCCCATCAGCGTGTGATTAGGTAGCGCGTAGACAGATTGTATTTACGTTAACATGCTTACGGCAGCCGGCACGGATAGATGCTATCTACTGTAAAAGTTGATTTGGAAGACGGCAGCCGAATGCAGTCATGCCTGTTGATGATCATCTGCAGATACAAAGCCACAGGGTATCCCCCAGAGCTCCTGTCCAGTAGGTGGGCGTGTTTAATGGCGCGACGCACCTCGTAAGGCCGTTTATCAGTTTCGGCTCCCATTCCCATACTGCAGGTGGACATACATACTCTGTTGCAACCTCCACAGCTCCGTCATTATCATCCCCTGATCGGAATAAAGGGCTCTGCTTTGGGCCGTACGGTCCTACGACATCCGCCCACTGCCTCATTAAACCACTCTTCACAATCCCTGTGGCCTTTAATGCTCAATTCATCCCTTTTGTGATTTCTCTTCTTTCTTTTTTTTTTTTTGCTAAATAGCTCCCATTAACAAGCACTTGAACATGTTAATACTTCAAGCAAATACGATTCCCATTACTAGATATGGATATAATGGCAGTACTTTTTGTGTCATTTACACTTCCTGTTTACAGCACATTGGGCGCTTAAAAGCCCATATTATAAATGTGGAGCTACTGGAATGTTGTAAGCTCTGCGCCATGTCTTACGTTCTCAGGTGCTCGTTTTTCTCTTTCAACTGATGACATCCATATAATAGAATGCATTATAATAAACCCAACATTTAAATACACAGCTATGAGGAGTTTTAGCCTTCACTTCAATCCAAAGACATGCAGTCAGGTTAATTGGTGACTCTAATTGCCCATATGAATGTGAGTGCGCCTGTCTCCGTCTGCTCAGGGTGTGCTCCACCTCTTGCCAAGTTGACAGCTAGAATTAATTCTTGTGTGGACGGGGGGAGGGGGACTCAGTAAATGGACTCAGTGCTAACCAGAATACAACCGACAACCCATCGTAACAGTAACAACACTAACAGTACAAAATTGGTGATGTCTTGAGAGAGACCGTTTATTTTTCTGAGAGCAACCAAGTTGTCTTTATGAATGAATCATTTCAAAGAAATATTATGTTATCAAGGTCCATGCACGAATGAAACTGGTGTGAGAGGACTGCAACACATTCACTGCACAGAGCAGCGTAGATCGTGCCAGCGCACACAGGGTTCATGAGCTTAAATAGGATCAAACTGCTCCCGTGTTTTTCTAAAGCAATTATTTAATTCTGATGCTTTTATCTGAGCTTTTTTGACTTGATTTGTTTCCCCTCAAAGTTCTACCCGAGCTCATTAAATGGTGAACATCCACTAGTGAGTGTTTAAAGCACAAAAGGGAAAAAAGCAAATCTGTTTGAGGATTAACATTTTGAACGATACTGTATGTGTGCAGTGGTTCAGCTACAGCTTCAGAAAAGGCATCCTAAGCATCTGCATCTCTCTACTGTCCCTCATCCCATGTCTCCCTCCGTCGTGCTCTCTGAGGATGCTTCTCATGTCGCCTGCACTGGCCTATTCAAATGCACATCCAGTCAGTGTCGCATTAAAATCCCTTACAACTCTGTGCTTGTGGACTGGATAAAGATTCTTCTTTTCACCCACCAGTCTGATCCATCCCAGACACCACACACTACATTAATATTCTCTCACAGATCAGAGACTAAAGAGCCGCAGACTCATGTGTTGTACCGACTGGTGTGTCATCTGTGCATCATCCATCAAGAAGCGGGGAAAAGAGATGGGGATGTGTGTTGAAGAATAAGCGGGGGAGTCAAATATCTGGTACTGTAACAATGCATTCATTTTTGATCTGCCAGGAACTGTTTCCATAACCTTTTCTCGTGGCAACCACTGAGGTCTTCTCTGTGCCAGAGAGAGTCACTGGCGCGTCAAGCTGAAGGAGGACAAAAAAAAAAAAAAGCAGAGGAAGTGGGGTCACTGGCCACGGTGGCAGGTCAGCTGCGACCGGACCGATGCGCACGCCTCTCGAGTCTTCGGTCATGTTTGAGAAGACAACGAACACGTGTTGCGGTGAATGGATGTCTCTGGCCGGTTTTCCTCGGAGGGAGACAGGCGGGAGACAGGATGCTTATCCCTGGAGAAACTGCCCTACCCTCTGTGCCAATTTGGGCCCTGCTGGCGGTGCATGATGGGAAAGAAAAATATCCCTCCCTTCTTTTTCCCTTCCCTTGTGAAAAGCACCCTGACCTGAATACAAATCCATTCGAATTATATGCGCTGTGTAGTTGAGGGCGGACAGGACTTTTTTTTTTAACATTCATCATCCAAATGCCTACCCCCCCCCACACTTGCCCCTTCAAGGTGAGATATTGGGCGTGAGCGCTGCGGAATCACGCTTGTGACTCGTGAACCGAGTGAGAAAGCACAAGAAAAGACGGGGCGAGCGCTGCGAAGAGAGAGAAAGAACGAGCAAATGTGATTGCACAGTTGAGAGCCGCAGCCCCAGATTCACAATCATACTGGGAATCACAACACTTTTTAATAATTCAGGATGAATGGAGGAGAAAAACTCTGCGGCAAATAAGGACGCTGAAGAAATGACAGCGCAGAAAAGAGTCCAACAACACGCTTACGTGCCAAATCACGCAGCGTGGACACATGTTGGTACGCCCGCTACAGTATAGGGTTACACAACGGTATATAGAGGACTCTCTTTAGCATGAAGGATTGCTTTGGATCAGCTATGACCTTGGCTCAGTGTTCATAGTCTCTAGCAACTGTCTGCTCCACTTTGATGTCTTCATTTCATGTACACGAGGGAAGTCGAACATTTACTATAAGTTTCAGAAACTCTCGTCCTGGGCACCTGAGCACACGCTGCGAATGCGAAACCAAAAAAAAAAATGTGCGTCAGTACAATTATTGCGGTTTCGATTTTGTCAATTTGACGAGGCACATACTTCCCTTTTCGGCACACAACTCTACTCTAATTGGATTTTGTCTCGAATGAATCAGTTCATTTGGTTGTTCTACTTCTCCCAACCAACATCTCATTAGGTTCCACTATTCTTAATTTCTTACCGCCGGCAACAAGGTAGTGAGCAAAAAAACATTTGCCAATTAGTCGGAGCCCTTGTGATTTTGCCACTCTTGCTAACAATTCCAATTTACATTAATTATTCATTTTGAGGCCGCACTCACAGTTGTCCCCGCCAGAAGGGCTTGAAAGTGCTGCGGTGAGATCGAATCATGTTTTGTTGCCGCTGTTTCGTTTCAAATACCATCACTTAGCGCGCCTGTTGTTTTTTTAATGTCTCGTTATTATTAACGCGGCGAATGCTGCGAAGGCGTCGTGTTCACATCTATTATTTATTGGCTTGCCAAATAAATTCGGTGCAGGGATGATCGTTGCCTGTGAGTAGAATGCGTGTGCTGCACGAGTTAATGTTTTCAAGTGACCTCCGTGACCTTTCTAGCATTTGCTCATTGATCAGCATACAAAATGAAAATGCCGATCATCCTGCAGTCTGAGCGAGAGGTGAGGGATCTGACGGAAAACCCTCACAGCTCTGCCTCCTTTCAACAATGTCTTGTTTATTACTACGACTAAGGATGCGTTGGATCTCGGGCGTGTTTACAGGGCTGCGGGTACTGAGTACGCTAAGCCGAGGGGGTCACAGGACTGATGTGGAGAGGTCATGGCCTTTGTCTTCAGACATACTCCTCATGGAAGACCAATTTTCTTTTGCCCAGCATAAGTCTAAACCAAAATGCAGACACACACACATATACACACACTGCACTCATCTGAGACATGTCTTATTAATCATAAACCAAAGAAAAGGGAGGGAGCAGAGGAGAGATGCAGCAGGGTGGAGCTTGACTACAGGCTATAAATCAACACCAACCCAGACAGATGTTGCACACTTGTTGCTCCTACATGCAGCCGTTGAGTTGGTTCAGATGGGGATGGAAGAAGCCCGTTGTTTAGCTGTACCGAGAGAAAACCTCAACCGCATTGATCTTTGTACCTCTTACCAGTCCGTGGCCAGTTGGGTAGACTCACACCCTCAATCAAACTATCAGCTTTCAACAAACAATCATCGCCCTAGCGCTGCTTAAAAGAAATCTGTTCTGATGTCATTTTGGAAGGTTTTCACCAGGGTTTGAGCTTGTTTTGGTTGTGATTCTGTGCTATATAATCCAAAGTAATATAGTAAGAACTGTTACATTTTACCACCAATTTACTAATAAATTTTATATTTAGGGTCCTGCGTTTGTTTGACACGTTTTCAATGATTGAAGCGTCCCCGCTGGTTGGAAATATTCAAGACTGCTTTTGAAAGATGTTTTTCATTTTTTCTTGTTTTACATTAGTTGAAGCTCAGTTAATGATGAAGACATGAGAGGTTACATGAGGTTTACCAGTGATGCCACACATCCAAGTATGTGTTATCATTTATTGTTTATTTATTTATTATGACTCTAGGTCAGGCCTGAAAACAAGACATTCTGTAGTACTGTGTCCACGTGTTCAATACATGAGTACATTCTACCTAACGTCTGGTGTGTTTCAGAGCAGAGTTTGCCATGTTTTCCTTTTTTCGGCCACTATTTTTATTTTACCATAGAAAGTAGTGGACTCGACTACACCTTCCAGGTCACCGACAGAAATAAACACGAATCCATGTTTTTAGGGGTCAAATATTTAAATAAGTGCAGTTGCGTCTTGGCCACCTGACTAACCAGCAGCGCAAACGGCTGCCGTCCAACGTTAATCATCAATTTCACTGTATTTTTTTCAGTTTGCGGTCGAAGACAAACAAAATGAAAGTTTATAGTACAAACAGTTTTGTTTCTCACATACAGTATGTGATCATAATATCATGTTCGTCGGGAGGACGACGTGGGCCACACTGAGTAGATGAGTAGTGTATGGAGAGACAAACCCGGGGCTTTTTAGTGAAGTTCTATAGAAGTGCTCGCACCTGCTAAGTGGGAGGTAAAGTGCTAAAGGGGCCTCATGCATACACGGATGTAACAACAATGGTGTGAATCTCCAACAGAGAGAGAGAGACAGCGCGTGCGTGTGATGTGTGTGTGTGTACACCTGCAGCCAGATCACCCCATCTGTACCCACACAGTGCCAAGAGCTATTCTTATCTGCAGGATAATATAGCCACCATCGCATGGTTTCATAAGCTGATCTGTGCTGAGATGAGAAACTAAATAAATGTATGCATTCTGTGTAATTTGTGTGTGTGTGTGTGCGTGCGTGTGGACTGCTGTGATTGGCCCTGACAGATGGGGCTGTGGGTGCGCCTTCTTCTCACTTCCACATCATGAAGCGTGGACCGTGTGGAGACTTCGGGACAGGGATGATGTTTACATCACAAACAAGGTGTGAAATTTGGAAATAAACACAGCTCGCTGGAAGGGGATAATCCTGTCAATGCAAGAACTGGAAGCACCATCCTGCACTTTTTTCTTTTTTTCATAAAGAAATCATTTGCAAATTCTAAATACATTATCCTTTCAGCCACTTGATAAAACCATTAAACGGCTTGGTTTGCTGAGTTTTTTTGCCCTTAAATACTGTGGGCTCACGCTCATAATAACTATCTTCTTGTAGCAAAAAAGAGTTGAATAGCCTCATCTGCACTGGTGCATGGAAAGAGCATCAGCCTTAGAGGTCAATGGGCTTTTCATGTCGACAACAACACGTCAGGAAGTCATATATCGGCCCAGACGTGATCAAAGGCCTTCTCCTTTTTCCGTCCTGCTTTTCCTCCTTGCTCCTTGTTCACGCTCTCCTTTAACCCATATCCATTTCAACGGCTCCTTTTACTTGTGGCTTTTCCTTCATTGTTGACAATGTCATTGAATCTATTAACTTCTTTTTGAGCAGTTTGGCACACACACACACACACATAGTGCCACAGCAGCACACCACCGCTATGCTGCTTGGCTTATTTTGTGGTCTGTGGAAGAGAATGTTAAATTCCCCAGACGGTGCAAAACGAATATGTAAAGCAGCAAATGAATGAATGCGCCTGTTCAATACAACCACACACAACACACTGCGCGTCAAAAAAAAGCAGACAGAACGGCGTTGCTGACTTCCAGTTCGTCATCGCAGTGGTTTGGGTTGGTAAGCTGAAGACGTCGACTTTAGAGGACGCTGCGCACCCGGCTACTTAACTTACAGCGACCGTTAACCTCCCCATCCATCAATGGACAGAGCAGCCACGACACAAAAAACCTGTTTCTTCCATTAGAGCCCGGACGGATCCTAACGCCAGTGCTTGCGCTCACTCCCCCCCTCTCGTTGGCTCTCTACAAAGTGTTCTGCCTCTTTCTGCTGCTATGAAGTGAGCAACTAAACAAGCCTTTAATAATACTTTTTTTTTTGTTACCTTCTTCTCAGTGCCTCTTTGTTTTCCCTTGATACCCTGGTATTTGAGGGACGGGGGAATTCATTTTGGCAATGGTGAGAATTAGCACACAGACACGCGGGGATGAAAAGACCAGCTCTTATTATGGCCTAAACACATGAGCACACTTGTGGGAATAGCGATGTGTAAATGAGCTCCACACACCCAGTGCTGTTCTTTCTGGGCTGTTGTTTTGCTCTTTTGAATAATTGACAAGGCTCTGCTGGAGAAGACAGGGACAAATCTGCTGAGTTAATGTCCCAGCCAGAGGAGTTTTCGCACCAAATGCTATCAATCCCTCCTACGTGGAATTGTTGCCACCGTGGCAGTTCATAAATCTTATGCAACCCCAGCCCAGCGACACAACAAGTCACTATTCCACCAGCGTGTTGTGTTTATTGTTTCACTGGAGAGCTGGCAGGAGATGACATCTGCTATATTTACCCTCTAGATTACGTTCCATTTCCAAACAACACCGGTTTCTGCTACGGGGGCTCGGGACGTATTAGCGTGATTGCTGAGGGCAAACCGCAGGCTGTTTCAGGCCAACTGGGGAATAAAGGGAGTTGTAGCTGTCTTAAGAGTTGGAGCTGTCAGGGGCGCAAACAATGATCTTACGCTACTGCCAGACTGTGGCTTGGCTATGTTTTCTGGATTCCCCCAGGACTTGAGCAAGGTGCGCTTGAAGCCATGCAGGATGAAGATGGCTGGAATGTAAATCAACCTGCTACTGCATTCTCCGCTCCTCACTACTGTCTCTGCGCTTGGGTCTCCCCGGCTGCACCTCTTGCCAAAAAAAAGAAAAAAGGACGGCCCAACATCATTTGTAAGTCGTGTCATTTGGGCTGAGCCAGCGCTTTGTACTCTTAACCAAGTACTCAAATAATTAACATGCTTATCTGTGACACACAAAACAGCACCTTGCACTTCTATTGTGAGTCTGATGCCCAGTGTTTGCGATTCAAGGTCTTAATGGCACGAATGGTTTCTGTGAGCCGGCGCTGGAGAGCGATGCTTGTTAGAGAAGGAAAACAGACAAATGTCAAGGACTTCACTCTCATTCAAAGCACAGGAAGGAGAGCGTGTAAGAGAGGTTCTTTCTGTGCCACAAATAGTATTCAATAGTATTTTAATGGAGTTAGGCTACAAATACAGAAGGACATTGTTCACATAGACTTAGGCAGATGTGAAAAAAAATACATGGGGGTGGGCCCTGAAACTGATAATTCCAGCCCATTCTTGTCCCGACTGTACAATAGTAAGGTCAAAACACGGTTCTGCTGCAGTAAATGGATGAATTTAACACGATTCTTAGACAATTGCGATAGATTTGCATATAAAAAGATGTGTGGTTGTGGAAAAGACCTTGGACTGTATTCTGTAATTACTACGACTGCCTGTCGTGCCTTCCAAGAATACCACTCATCCATTCTTCAAGAATACCACTCATCCATCGTTTGGATGCTATAGTAAATTCTTTAGTCTTCCTCAAGGCATTACATGCTACAACGTCTGAGGCCAGGACCCCCCCCCCCCCCCCCCCATGTGCTCAATTACCTCTAAAACGATTACAGAGAACAGGGAACGAAGTTGGGGAATCAGTGGTTTGAATTTCAGGTCAGCATAGTTGTTGCTTTGTAAGGAAAGATTATTCCTCAATTTAGAAACACTTACACTATTCATAATATAAATTCAGTGACATCTCATAAGGACCAGGCATGGAAAGCTTTGGTGTGCGACCTCCGAGGCCTAACTTGAGAATCCGTCATGCTGCTTACAGTACATATATATATATATATATATATATATATATATATATATATATATATATATATATATATATATATATATATATATATATATATATATATATATATATATATATATATATACTGTACATCCTGTTTGTGACAAATCTGTGTCTTTGTCGGCAATATTCCAACTAAGAATTCAATTACGGTAGATTCAAACAAATACACTCAGTGGTGGGAGGCAAACACCTTCTTCTTCCCTGCTGGGAGAATGCTCCAGGCCTGGTCACAGACAAACGGATTGTATCTCCAGGGCAGGCAAAGAACTCCCCTGCTTTCTGCTTTCGGGGGGGCAGGTTTTGAACCCTCAACCTGTGGCAGCCGAAAGCGAACGTCCCATCCGAATTTGGTCAAACTCGGCTGAACCTGAGAAGCGATGAATGACTTGTTTATCCAAAAGAATATTCTCTCTGGTTTCCTGGAGTGCTTCTACGTCCAAAAGCAATCAGATTTCCTAGAAATGAGCAAATAGCCTGTTTTTTGTCAAAACACGAGAGGTTGAGAAGAGGACAGGCAACCTCACTAACTTCAGAGCCCCATGTGCTTCAGAACAGAACAGAACAGTGACCCATACTAGGCTATACTTATAGATATAATATTATTATACAGTATTTACAGACATTATAACATATATTCCGTATAATCTCAGTCCAATAACTGCAATGTGAGAAAGACGTCATTAAAAATTTGATGCATATAAGGCAAATTTACGCAAGTTCTAAGATTAGTCTCATGAGCCAGCATCTGGTTCGAGGGGAAGCTTTATGTGGTTCTGGGGTGGCAATATAAAAGACCACAATGTGGATTAATATCACGGGGCAGAATTAATCCTAACGGGCCACGGCTATTACCCGAGCGCTGACCGTTCTTTACAATCAGACTGAGCCATGACAGAAGTACAAGCACAAATAACATTTATCAGAACACGCACACACAACGCGCGCGCACCAACCGGTACGACAACCGCTACGCTAAGATATGATTCTGGCGGTGGCCTGTCTCATTAAAGCCGCAGACAAGACAGCTGGCTTTAGTGAAGCTGGTGGTGCAGGAGGTGAGTGGAGTGGCAGAGCCAAAAGAGGAGCCTCCAAAAATGGACAGATAATTATTATTTATTAATCTATTTATAATACATCCACTGCCTGTGCTCATGAGCTCTCTTTACTTCGTCGTACGGAGTAGAACCAGCGTACGCGACAGGACATTTCCATCTCACCCCTGTCGTCGCCTCTGCCCCATCTTGCGGTGATGTGCCGCTCTATCTTGAGAACACGCTAACTCTCAATGCCAAAAGGGCGGATGTCCAGGTGCTGTGTGGCTGAATTGCTGTCCTCAGCACACAAAAGCAATGTCACCTGGGAAGAATGGCTCAGGAAGGGGAAGAGCTGTCAGAGTAACAGGAGGAGCACCTGGGATTACTGTCAACAGTCTCCCTTTGCCTTTCCCCCACCTCCCCCACCCCCGTGCCTCCTAAGATCCATGGCTTTCTCGATGACATTGACCTTTAAACTCCAATTAGCCACTTAATCAGAAATTAATTATTAATATTAGAAAAACCAACAGGGCTTACGCTGTTTGCCTCTTTCACCTCATTATCATCCGCTAATGACCATACTTGCATCTCATTTCCACAGCGACGTTTACGTGAGGTTCTAGTAATATTTTTGGAGGGTTGGGGCAAACAGAGATGGGCAGATGTGTTTCTCAAGCACATTTTCTGCCAGTAACTCCTCATCTGAGTCAGAATGCTCAGACTGGAGTCTCATCAGACTGCACTTCTAAGTAAGTCTTCAGTTGCATAAGAGCAACACAAAGCGCTTCTATGCTCAAAGCCTTTGTACCCTAATTTGACTTAAAATGGTTGATGGGGAAAGTGAAATGGCTCCAAAAATTAAAAAAACGGTTCTTTGCCCAAACAAAAAGTGACATGTACACCAGTCAGTGGAACAAACAAACAAACAAACAAACACGGCACATACACTTGCTGCTACTCTCAGGCGTTTAGGGGCTTCTGAGTGTTGGCCTCTAAATAAATAGCTTTTGAATTTGATCTACTTTGGCAAAATGAGACGCTTGGAATGCAGAGGTGCGTTGTGTGGCAGTTTAATAAATGTGCCTCAGCTATCCCGCTGTCAATTACCCTTGACACTGTGTTTTATAGGCTAGGCCTACAGACTATAAATCTATCAATTTGCTCAAGTTTTGGTCACCTTATTCTATTAGATCCGAAAAATAACAAGCCTTTGTTTGTGTGCTTCATTTTCCTGCATGAATATTAGTTTGATTGGCGCATTCTACCGTTTTAATCACAAACGGCACAGAAGGTTTTAACACTGACGTCCTCAGCTGCGTGTCAGGGGTAGAAGCGGTTCCCTGCTCTAAGACGTGCTTGCTATTTTTTTTTTTCACGTGACTTATGAAGATTTAGCGGATCACTTTGAGGTTTATATTTTTGCTCCTTTCCACATTATCCTCCTCACTTCTCCTCAGACCTCCTCTCTCCTCAGTTGGCAGTCCGCGGCTGTCTGTCGATGGCGCGGAACGCAACCCATGCCGATTGTACCACAATGCAGAGTTGACAAGGAGGCGATAGCAGAAGGCTTGACACTGTGCTGGGATTAAGAAGATGATTATTTGAGTGGGGAATCTTTTCTCTCTGAGCCTTGACGATGGCTGGACCTTTGCAACATATTACAGTGACAGATGGGCATGTACTGCTCTTGCGTACATTTGCGTTGTCATAGCTAATCAGTTGCATGAAGCTGACTTCAATGCAGTTGTCGCTTTTGTCTTTTTTTTCTTTTTTATCTTTACTTATTTTAGGAACATTTAGCGCATACAGGAGCAATATGTTGAGTCCTGCTTTGTTTAAAAATCATCTCCCTGACAAACGAGGAGAGAGGAGGAGCACATTCACATCTGTGTTGGCTGAAGAGCCGCTCTGACACCGCTGACACACCACAAACGGAGACCACAGGTGTTCGTGTTGCATTCTTTGCGTTAAATTCATTAGTAATTCATCCTTCCACCCCTGTCTGCAAATACTGACAAGAATATAAGCAATGTCAAACTTTAAAGTCAGTGTGTGTAATTGAAATTGATTTACTAAAGCAAATAGTCCAGCATTTCATATTTTATCCGAGTAATTGTCTCTGCATACTGTCAATAAATGAAAAAGAACCAGTTTGCAAGTAGGATTTGCCACTTTCTATATACTGTAGTTGCACCTTTAGATTCTTTAGGATCATAAAGTTTACGGGTAAAGTGTCTCCAGATGACTTTTGTGGTAAATTAGTGCTATGTAAATAAACGGAATTGAACCGATTACGGTTAGTGACATGTATTCCACTGTATTTGCACCTTGGCATCTGCAGTGCTGTTACAGCCTTCTTTGTTCACTCCACAGCTAAACGCCATTTAGAAAATGCTCATCACGTTAAATGAAGTCAATGCAAATGCGTTTCCCAATTAGTCTTATCTCACAAGTCTGACACTTACAAAATGAAACCTTACCCTGTGTGTGTGTGTGTGTGTGTGTGTGTGTGTGAGAGAAAGAGAGAGAGAGAGAGAGAGAGACAGTACATATACTCTGATGAGCCCCTCACTGTGCTATTTTAGGTTAAGAAGCTGGTTTTATGGTTGATGGTGGATTAGCTTAAAGTTCAGGTACAAGGGGTTGAGGTGCAACACGTTGTGATGATTCTTAAAGCGGCTTATCTGTGATTTTGCATGTTTTAGCCTGTTAAGTACATATTATGTATATCTTACATTTCACTCTCAAGCATGTTTGCAAATTGATTTTCGTGTTATGCTAAGATGAACAAAAACCCGGTGGTTGCTTCTGGAAATGATAAAACCTTTGACATCCAGGTCAGCAAAGCGTTTTCGGAAATGGGCATGAAAAAGTACGGCACAAAGGCCCATTGACGTATGTATGATAGATGCAATCAGGCAGGTATGTGTGAGTGTACTGTATGTTTTTCTTTGAGTTTGGCTCGATTCTTATTCGGCAAGTACGTGAATTGTGAAATGTTTCAGTCCGTGCACGTGGATTATTTGTTATGTGCCCGTGTACAGTGTAAAAGGTGCTTAATGCCTTAGCTGGGCCTCCTCAAGAAGAATCCTGAATAATGTAGTAGCTGCTGCTACACGTAAACAGTGCGGTATATTCGGCGGACAGCTCGTCCTTTCTGTCTGAGAGCTGCTCTGACAGATCATCCCTTGCGCACACTCTATGGCTGAACGGTCTGGATAAAAAGAGGGTTCCTGAAAAGCGAGACGGCGAGATCGACAGACAAGTCCGGACCGAGATGGAGCGACACGGCTACACAGATGTACATATTTCCCCAGACGCACTCTCACACATGTAGTCGTTACCAAATAAACGAACAGCAACATATGTCTCACTGTTCAAACAGAGATATGACAACTATGTTGCCGCATCTGATTGTTACAAGTCTAGACTTATTTGTGGATTATCTGGACATGACCGCATCTTGTTGCGGTATTGATCAACTTGTACCAATTCGTGGCTGCACAGAAGACGAGATCAGCGGCCTGTTAGATAAAGTGTGAACCAAAAAGACCGGGAACACAGATCAAAGGTGGCTCTGGGGACTCAAGACTCTTGCTGTTACAGAATTAACTTAAGGCTCTCCACTCACCATTAATTATCCCTTTGGGGATAATGGAGAACGAAGGAGAACGCTTCAGGCACCCTGTTTACTTTTATGTCTAGGCTTCAAACTTTTTTTTTGGCTGAAGCTTATGCTGTAGTTGGCCTCGGGTCACTCTGAACCATCTCTTAGTTAAGCTGCTATCAATTTAACCTGCTGGGAAGCCTTCTTCATACACTGAGCTCCCCTATTTTCCTCACCTTGCTGTCCTTCTGACATGCCATCATTGTACTGCATGTGACTCACTTTGTGTTTCTCTAACCCCAACCTGTCGAGGCAGACGGCCGCCCGTACTGAGCCTGGTTCTGGAGGTTTCTACCTCTAGAGGGCAGAGAGAGTTTTCCTCCCTTGCTATTAAAACTTATATTTTGACAGAACTAAGAAGCCTGCTCAAGTGGCAATTGTTGGGTTGTCTGTTTTAAACCTTCTTTTGTAAAATGACTTGAGATGCTTTTAGTTGAGAATATATAAATGTATAAAATATACAATATACATATGGCAAAATCCAATTAATCTCAGGACATCTCTGCAAAAGGTTATCATAAAATCAACACGCCCATGCTTTTCTAAAGGTAATTAGGTACAGCTGGCCTCAATATCAACTTGAGAGATGCTGCTGGTGGGTGTCAGTTAAGACACCTTCCTTCCTGTGTTTGTGAATGGTGGCTATGTCACAGTAAATGCTGTGCCTGATGCATCAGCCAGGCTCCCTGGAATGTGTTATTTTAGGTGCAAAAAAATTCTAATTCACTGGAGAACTTCTGCGTTGTTCCTGCCAACGCTGACACATCTCTGCCTCACTATTGTAGGCTCAGACATACTGGCATACTGAGCACTTTTGGCAGACTGGTGAAATCTGTACTTTGAAGTTGTTTGTCTTGAATTAAGTGATTTTCTGTCCGGCCCTGTGCGGCGGCGAGACAGCTGATTCACATACAAAAAAACCTTGGACAGAGCACGGCTAGAGCGTGCCCGGAGTACAAAACCCCCAGACGCCAATCGCACCCGGTTTCAGATCTTCACTGAACTCTCATCTTAAATGTAAAGATAAGATAAGAGAACAATTTTCACCTGGGGGATCGTCTCCTTGAGGATCCGTTGATGATAACAATACCTTATGAGAGCTATAAAATAAGCCTTTACCAGCATATCCATTAGTTTGACACAAAACAGAGACAGGCATGTTTGCTCAGACAGTCAATTCTAAATAGCTGTTACTGAAATGCACGTTGTGAGTCATGCCAAACCCGCCAGGAAAAACTCAACACATCTCATAAGATGCTAAGGATGAGCTGTTCACTTTTCCGAAGAGCCTAATCGGTTATGAGAAGCTGTCGGGACGCAGGTCTCGACAATAGCTCTTCCCTCTAAGCAGTTCCAGCTCCAGCGCTCATCACCGTGCTGTGTTTCATCTCAGATATTGGAACAGCAATAATCGATCTGGTGGCAGCAACAAAAGCACGTTGTTCCTCTCTGCCCCTGAGGCACACAGCAGAAACATGCGCAGGCACGGAACAGATGATTTTTCCACATGAAAATATAAATATAACACACGCAGAGAGTCTTGCACGGTGGCCCCCACCATGCAAGCATGTTTTTATTTTTTATAATTCCTTGTGTATGGGGTTTGTCTGTCTCCTAGTTTGCCTAAATGACACAAAAAAGCAAAAGTGCAAACCACAGTAGTGCCAACACATGACACAGTGATAAGCCATAATGCATTGGTTGCTAGAGTGGAGACTAGGGACCTACAGGACTCCCTGAGGGGCTCCACAGGCCCCAGGAAAATGAGAAACCATTTAGATTCACGATGATTTTCCTCCTTCCACGGCAGCTCAAAGGAAGAGTGCGTTACTGTAATCTATTCTCATTTGAGATTTTTCTCTGCCTGCTGTTGTCAGACGTCCGGAGCTGACAGTATTATGGCAAAAAAAAAAAAAAACCAAAGAGACAGAAAGAGTTCATTAGAACCAAAGGTTATCCAATAAGAGTCTGGGGCGTCTTGACATCAAAAGTTTGTGCACCCCTTGCGTCTCATATGAAGTGGGTAAAGGTCTGGAGTGTTCATATAACGTCGCCAGCGGGAAATAACCTCGTGAACTGCGGTTTGATCCGTCGCATCTCGACGTACTGACACGCAGCGGATAATAACGCTTTCAGCAGAGCGCACCGCTCGGAGAGATAGCCTTGTGACCCGGGTACAACTCATAAACTGCAGTGCGGCATCAGCCGTATTAATATCACATAGTCGTCCCCTCGTTTCCTTACACAGATGAATATTTAATTCTCAGCCTCGACGCGCGCGCCGGCGCTGGGCAAAAATGAGAGAGACGCGTTTCAAACGGCGCATGGTCTGCGATAACACACCTGCGGAGAAAAGCGGCGACGTGATTAGATGGCATGTAATTCAACATGCGTTTCGTAACTGTACAAAGTGTCAGCAATGGGGTCTGTATCGGCCCCACAGTAGGAGAAGGCAGAACTGGAGCCTAGGACGCTGCCTCGTAGCCTGCGCGCTATAGGCTTCCAAAATGGGCACAGCAGGCAAAAAAAACGCGTAATGACTTCGGGAGTAAAGTTAAGAATTACTCACCCCTTTTGAACATTTTGTTGGTCTAGGTGGATTCCGTCTCCCGTCCTGTGAGAATCATCTATTCTTATATTCCACCCTTAACTTGTGCGCTATTAGTTTTGGAGTTGCTCTCGCGTCTCGTCGTTGTTTAATGTCAGCCGTCACTCCTCGGAAATTTTCTTCCAATCCAGCGTATCGAGTTGCACCGCGGGCTGCGAAAGCTCCGATGAACACCGACAACAAAATAATAATCTCCTTCTCCAAAAAGTCTTTGACGAACCACGGGCGAACCTTGAAAACTAGGCGGCAATCGCTACAAACCAGACGCGCGGGCTTCATCCCCTCTGTCCAAAATCATGATGACTGCAGTGCGCGCGATGAGCACAGTAGTCCGATACAACCTCTGATAGCCAACTCCTTCAAACGCGAACGACCGTACAGGCTGCAAATCAGTTCTGGTGAGCACAGTCTCCAAGAACCACGTACAAGTGGCCAATCTCAAAAATTGTCTCTCGGTGCTTCAGAGTCGTTCAAATCGCATCATATTCGTTAAAATCTCTAATTACCATAAGTTATTTGGATCCACATTCCGCCTCTGATGTCGGATTATAAACGCGGTTTCCTCAAATCCTCCTTAATAATGTAGACTTTGATGCTGTCGGTTTGCTTAACCCCCCCCCCCACCCCCCGAGTTTTCCGCTCTCTTCTCCACTCGTGATTGTTACATTTCTGTGTTCTTGTCTGTGTAGACCTCTCCGCTTTCCACCTATGGATCAGAGCTGGCTGATGCG
This sequence comes from Macropodus opercularis, assembly GCA_030770545.1. Classification (NCBI taxonomy): domain Eukaryota; kingdom Metazoa; phylum Chordata; class Actinopteri; order Anabantiformes; family Osphronemidae; genus Macropodus; species Macropodus opercularis. Next base: position 4,225,149 of record CM061110.1, read on the forward strand.
CTCAAGGAAGAAGAAAGTATGTTGTACTGCCTCAGCCCATCCACCGGGCAGCATCCTGCTCCATCCCTCTCGCTGCCGCCGTCCCCGTGTGTCTGCGCCAGCCCGAAACACTGCTCCCAGACACCAGAGGTCTTCATAACAAACACAACGTGACACTACGGGAGATAACTGGCCCAAAAATTTACACAGTGGACAAAACGAGTACAAATGACCTATTCTTTCCTATCGTTACAGTTCCATATATAAAATAAATAAATATGTATGTAATTTGTTGCTCTGCCCGCCCAACACACACACACACACACACACACACACACACACACACACACACACACACACACACACACACACACACACACACACACACACACACAAATAAGGTAAGGCTTTATTTTGTGTCAGACGCAATCAGTAAAGACAATACTATTTCTTTATTTGTTACTGGTTCTTTTTGTAATATTCTCATCATGCTCTAATATTAGACGCATATGAAAGTGTATCTATATATAGGCAATCACATATACTAAAAACGTGACTCTACAACCTCTCTCCTTGTGAGCTCCCTCCTCGTGTCCCGTTCACTGACACCAGTTAGATCGGAGTTCGACTTATCGTCCCTGAGCTCTTCGGTCGATTGCTTTGGCCTTTTCTGTTCTCACATGTTTTCATGTTTAGAGACCAGCAAACATGGCAGCGCCGACCAGCGAAGTCCAGGTTGTTCCTGTCAAAAAGGCCGCGGGTAAATATTAAAGCGGCATATAAACTATTTTTTAGAAGAGTTGGCTTATTTCTGTAAGTCCGTACCACGCTGTTAAGCGGATAAGGCGCAGCGTTAGCTTGTAGCATGGTGCTGGTGCGACATGAGACATCGTTGTCATTTGATTCTCGATTTACTGCAGCAGTAGATCAGTGAACATATAAACGTGAATAAAAAACAGAGTATCTGTGTATATGTCGCAAATAATTGTTAAACGTAACTTTTTAGACAATATAGTAATGTTTACTGCAGTGTTTGCTGTTGCTCTATTGAATGTACTTTTAGTGTCTTTTTAAAGCGTGTTGGATTTTGCCATTCTGTGTTTGCTATAAAAGAACTGGATTAGAAACTGAACACACACGGTTTTTAGAGGACGCGGGTGGATGTGATGTGCAGTCAATGCTAATGGTTTTTACTTTTCAACGGAAAACGGGGTTTTCTCTGCGTGACATCGCATATGCAGGCTAACTTCGCTGAAGACAGGTTTTTTTTTCAGGCGTCTAAAAAACTGTCTTGACACTTGGGAGACAGCAGAGTGGCTTGAGTTGCCGCAAAGCCTCACACATTGGAAGTCATCCCTGTATCGAGTGAAAAGATGTTGGGCATATTCTTAGATGGGTGAAAGGGAATCTTTGTGCTGCGTCTGGGAGCAGCGTTCAGGAGAGGAGAATGGTTTTGCCAAGTAAGAGAACACTCTAGACAGGAGCTGCTGTTGACTGATGGATGTGGAGCATTCATTTAATTTAGAATTCAATTATTATACTTGTGCTTTTTGTTTGGAATTCAGAAATTCAATTTCTTCTGTGGCATTAGCGCAAATCATTTGAGCAGTTTTTAATTACACAGCTGTTATAGGGAGAAAACAAAACAGTGTCATCTGTGACTGGTGCCAGAGATAGGAAGTATATGGGAAGTAGTTCAGGAGCCGCATGAGTTATTTTGAAACTTTACTTGTGCTCTTTTGTGAAAAGAGTTTTTTTATTATTATTAATGAAATTTTATAGCGCGGTGGTAGCAGTGTAACAGAGGGCCTTTCTGTGTGGAGTCTGCATGTTCTCCCTGTGTCTGCGTGGGTTCTCTCTGGGGTCTCCAGCTTCCTCCCACAGACCAAAGACATGCAGTTAGGCTGATTGGAAACTCTAAATTGCTCGTAGGTGTGAGTGTGTGCGTGACTGGTCTATATTGTGCATCTGTATGTGTGGCCCTGAGACAGACTGGTGATCTGTCCAGGCTGTACCCTGCCTCTCGCCCATAGCCAGCTGGGATAGGCTCCAGCACCTCTGCGGGGAAGAAGCGGTAGAGGATGAATGAATGAAATTTTATATTATTTAAATGTTTGACTTCAATATTGAACTCGTCACCCAAAAAGTCAGTTGGATTAAACTAATACAGAGGAAAGTAAGCGTTAACAATTAACAAGCTCCGATGTCCAGTAATACACGGGATGTTGTGCCCAAAATACAATTTCTGACCAGTTTAAATGGGCAACAGAATACATTTAAAAATGCTGTTGTGGTTTCAGTTTTTTTGAGTAAACTCTTCTTGTGTATAATGTCATGTAAAAAAAAAAAACTCTGTATAATGAGAACAAAATTTCTCTCTGTGCTTCTCCCCTTTTGATTACATTTCATGCTCCCCAGCAGCCTCTGGAAAATAATTTGAAACGATGATACAAGGACAAATTTGTGGTGCTCTCCAATTCCCAACATCTCTTACCTTATTACATGTGGTCTGTCTGTTCAGTGTTCCGTGCTGCATTTTGTGTAAAAATGTGGGAAATGAAAATTTCTGAAATGTATCACAACCTCCCACACAGTCCCTTCAAACCTCTGAATAACATTACTTTCACTATGAATTGACCCATGTCTATAAAGTCGGTACATCCTTAAATTCACAGTTACATACTCAATGCTTCAATCTCTGCACCACTGCCATCTCAATCATTTAACTTTGTTTTCAGTCCGAGGCCCACGGAGGGTAGTCAATCAAATTCCAGATGAAATCCTGGAAGACCCACAGTTACAGGAGGCGATCAAAGCCCTGCCTCCAAACTACAACTTTGAGATCCACAAGACGGTTTGGCGAGTGAGACAAGCAAAAGCTAAGAGAGGTAAGTCGTGTACTTTCTCAGCTTAGATTAATGCATGTGCATCATAGCACATTATCAGGAGTGAAATGTTTTCATAAAAGGGCAGCAGTTTTAAAAAAAAAATTCATGGAAAGGTGAAGGTGAAGGTGAAGGATGGTCCTCGCCCAAGGAAAAGGGTGTTTTTGTGATTAAAGATAGTGGACACCAAGTGAAGTAGAAAGCTTTTCACTCACAGTCACAGTTTTAGAGTTAGTTAGTACCAAATATGTGTAGAACTTAAAAAAAAAAAATTATCTTGCATTTTAGAGAATTAGTTTAAGTTCAGTGCAGCTACATTTACTGTAGCTGTGGCGCACTCATGACATCCCTCAGATTCACGAGGCAGTGACCTGGAATGGTTTTCAATTTACCGACTGCCAAGTTGAGAGGTAATATGTGACCTTTGCCTTTTGTATGCGCTTTACATCATTCCGATGTCTTTTGCAGAGGAAGGGTGGTCATGGAGTCAACAGCTGGGTTAGTGCTACTGCTGCCAGTGCTGTACAAATCCATATTATGGCAAGAGACGCTGAGTTAGAGTAAAGACAAAGGACACTTCACCCTTACTTTGAGAAGTGACAACCAGTCACTGAAAGTGTTTTGTTATTCTTAACAGTATAAATATGAGGTTTTTGGTCATACCCATGTCTTTGTTAGATCTGCAGTATTAAAGGTGAATGGACGATTGCTGAATGTGTGTATCTTTTGCTGGGAGAACTGTTGGTGACTTGGGCGCAATTAACTTGGGTGCTTACCACAACGTTTTGCAGCGACATGCCAGCCCATTCCTTCTGGTTTGAACTTAATGGGACCATCATTTGTCTTCCAGTGGGACAATGACCCAAAATACACCTCTAGATTATGTACTGTAAGAGCCATTCATCCAAGAAAGAGGGTGGATATAATATAGGATATAAATCCAGTTGAGAGTCTGGGTTTTCAAACCCTTTGGGAACTCTTTAGTGATTTTTGGAAAACCCTTCCAGGTGATTACCTTGTGAAACTGAGTCAGCGAGAACACCAGGAGTGTGCAGAGCTGTCATCAAAGCAAAAGATGCCTACTTTGATGTTTACAAAAATATTTAAATGATTGCTATAAAAAAAAAAAAGAAACAAGTCAGTTTCCAGTCTGATTAAAACATATATCAGCATATAGCAAATATAACAGCAAGGCTACCTGATTTATGTAACACAGAGGAAGAAGTCGAAGCAAAGAGATGGGACTTCATCTCCGGGACAGAATTTCTTTTCAAAGACTTGGTCCAGTATGTGTTGTCTTTCCAAACTGCCTCTTACCGAGCCGTGTTTCTGTCAGCTGTGTTTACTTCATAGAAAGTTACCCACGAGAACTAACTGTTGCATATAGTGCTACTATGACTAGGACACATCCCACACATGCCGGCACAGTGGGAACATGTGCGGTTCCATTGACAGTGTCCTGGTGGGAGGAATCACCAGTGACCCAGGCCACCCCCTCATGGCAGATGTATTCCCTAGTGACCGTAACCTCAGCAGGATAGTGCACCCTGTCACAGCTAAAAGTCATTTGTGGAACAGCCTCCAGTCAAAGCAAATATAAATGTCACTAATAGAAATGTCAGAACGTATAGTCTTTTAGTTGTCTCTGCCTCGGGTGGATATGTAGATGGCATGCTGAGAGGAGTGGATCATTTTATACACCCTGTCCCCCGTGGCCAGCATGTGTTTGTTGGGTTTAGCTTGTTGCTTTTATGCTTTCTTTTTTCATTTTATCAGAACTCATCTTCTCTTTCTGAACCTAGAGAATAGAAGTCACCTCACCGCGCCTGTCCCCCCTCTGTTCCTCTTTGTGTCCATCTGTTTATTTGTCCTCACGCACTGAGCTTTTGACATCGAGGGCTGGGGAACGTACGAGTATACTTTTCTTTTAGGCGCCTGGCCTGCTTTGCTGAATATTCAAAATGTTTAATAGATGCTGTTCTTATGTAATCTGTTCCAGTCCCAGTTAATTTAATTGGAACTAATGTAATCACTTCTGATGCCATTGGGGCTTTTCCCTTTTCTAGTTTTGGGAAAGTCATCATTATCTAGAACTATAACCAGACTTATGCCGCATTTTTAGGGCAGCTGTTAAAAATCTGAAATTAATAACTAAGACATACTGGCATGAACACAAAAGTAAATATATGTAATAATCTAACTGATCTGAACAGATCTAACTGATAATTTTTTTTTTCTAGATAATAACATTTGATCTTTTGATAACAACATTTGAACATTTGAGCTTTAATTACAAAATAGCTAGTAGTTTGGAAAAAAATCATGTATAATTGATTACTTTTGAATCTGAGCTTACTTTATTTCTTGTCATTTATTTTAGATAATACATGTACAGTACATACAAGTACTCAATGACAAAAAACAAAAATTACAAAAGGCATAGCTAAAAAAACAAAAGCAACACAACTCTGCATGTCTTGCGGGACCTTGAATCCATAAAAGTGTGGGGATCGCGGCATTCCCGCGGAGTTGTTCTGTTTCCCAAGGTCTTAGCAACACTAAACAGCAGGCAACGAAAGCATAGCTTTTAGTTTTTGCTTTTCGTTTTTGTTTTTCCTCCTACTCTTTTTACATAAGCTCAAGGTTTAGGGGGGAAAAAAAACTATGACAAAGTTATACGTGTGCCACGAAACGCGCCTTTTCTGGGTGCACATATGGACCAGTCCACTAAATATACAGTAACACATCCAGGTTGACGGCACTTTAGCTCATGGCTGGTGACCTTTTTTTAAAGGCTGTCACATACAGTAACACCTGGTGCTTTTACCTTTTGCTGCCCAAATACGAATGGACTCTACAGTAAGCGGTCCTCAGACAAACCAACGTGTTCTTCTGAAGAAAGCACAACAGCAGGAGAACACTGTCTGTTTTTAAGTGATCATAGTCATGTAGTGTCTGCGGAGTGGACATGTACGTGTTGATTTCAAGATGTACTGTTAAGTTTGGACTGTGAATTTTATTTAAAAGCCTATTTTCAGATATGTTATTCAAACCTCCTATGGTTTGCGAGAAGACAAACGAGAGACAAAATAAAGCTTTAAAGAGCTGGCTCAGTCGGTGGGTAAGGCTGAAAATGCAGTTTGAAAGACCTTTAAAAAGTGCCAAACGAACTGGTGAATTTAGGAACAGACCACAGAAAGAGGACTAGGATTTTATCGGGGTGAAACAAAACCCTTCACAGCGGGACACTCTCTCCAGGAGGCGTACCTTTGTGTTCACCACAGCAAATGCAGGTCATGGTCAAATCTTCAATCACTGGAGACATACAGTGGAGCAAGTGTCGCAGCATGGGCACGTATGGCTGCCAAATGTTAAGATGTCATTATATAAGATTATGAATGTTAAAATGAGATGAGAAAATGTGAAAATATCATAATGCAGCACAATACAAACTGTGGCCCCCAAAGGAAAATATGGACGTGTAAGTCTTTTTTTTTTTTAGATGTCTAATAATCTGGCAGCTGGCATCTCTGTGTTTATCCACTGGCTTATGACATTTCTTTCTGTTATTACATATTCCATAATTCCAGATCATATGATATATATATATATATACAGTATGTGAGTAGAGAAACAAAACAAATATCCATTGCCACCTGCGTCCTATTCCTGTTTAAGCAGTTTACGTTGCATTTGCTGTGGCGTTTCATCAGCTCTGATCCTCTGTACATGTTACTGTATGCGTTCACAACCATTACTTTTATTGTTCGTTGGGATAAACCATGTCCACATCTTGAGTCTCCTATTTCTGACTACACCAACCCTTTTGAAAGTACTCATCCCTTGGCTTCCTCTATTCACCAATTACTGAGAAATTGGCCTTTCCTACACTTCTCTTCTAAGTTTACCCCCCTGACTTTGATTGTTAACTTAATTCTATCTGAAGCTTTCTTGTTACCTATCATGAAATAAATTTACAACTATCTAGTGATTGACACTTCATCAAGAGGCCAAAAGTGAGCAGTTCTGCAAATTGAGACATCTATATGTCTGCCATGTAGGATTTTTTTTTTACTTTGGAACCAATATGTACATCCACAGCAACTCATCATGCTTGTACTGTAATGTGAACGCTTAAAAAGCCAGTCCCACCTGTAGCGTCTGACTCACCTTTTGCTGGGAGCAGCTGGCAGAGACACTTCTTTACTTCTGTCAGCCAAGGCAGGGGTGTGCTCTGAAACCTTTCTCTGTTAATAAACTTGCCCTTTTCTAGGTAATGACCTGTCTTTCAATGTCTGCATGAGCGCTTGGTCATCCCTTAACCTTTCATCAGTAAGAAGTGTTCTCACTCCTCCTCTTCGCGCCGTCCCATCTATCACTCCATCTCAGGACCATCTTTCCTCAACCTCCTTGGCCTTTTGTCTTTCATGGCTTTTATTGCCTAATGCTGTCTGGCACCGGTGTCTTGAAATTGTTTCTGGCTCGGTCATGTGAAAACATTGCTGTTCTGAATTCAGTGGCTTCAAATGGTAAGTGTCCACTGCAGTGCTGATGGATTTATTGAAGTAAGGTGTGACAGAGTTTGATCGGGAGAAAATGTCATGGTTGACTGAAACCAGGCTTTTTCTGTCCAAGTTCCTGCCGACATGAAGAGAGACCTTTTGAGTGCTTGCTTGTGATCATCATAAATTACTCTTTATCAAATGGAAAATCTGCTGCATATAATGTATTTATTTGAAAACAGAAAGAAAATGGTGTAGAACAACACACACTAGATAGATGACATTTTCCAAAAACAAGAGGCTGGACATTAGTTATTAACTTTGATTTCAATTAAGAGGAAAGAAGTGTTTTACACTAAACATGTGTTCTTCTCTGAAAAAGGGAATTTTAATATGTGAACAAATCCCTTGTTGCCAGTGCAGATACCCTTTGCTGATTGTGATGCCCATTGTCCTGATAGTAAAAATTAACTTTATATTATTCCCAGTGTTTTGAGTTGAATAGAAACAGAAATTGAAGTGAAACCCACCATGCAGCTTGTTTTCTTGGAGAACAGATTTGTTAATTGGCTTCTTTTCTTAACAAATCGGTTAATAGACAGGTCAATTAGCAGAGGATGAATTGCCAAGTATTTGGCTAATTGATAAAATGTTTTTCATTTATCAAGCCACAGTGTTTGGATTCAAGTGTGAAAAATGTCTTTGTGTTCTGTGTTTTTAATGACAGAGTTAACTCTCCTCAGGTGATGATGGTTACCTTTGATTCACCTTTTTAAAATTATTTAACGTCGCCATATGAGCACATTTGCTGATCCGTTCCGTTTCCGTTCTAGTCATGGTTATTTGATGATAACTTGTCAAGGTAAATGTACAGTCATACAAATACTTTAAAATTTGTAATGCATAAACCACATGGGTTATCTCTTGCCGTCTTATCTCAGGAGATATTTTTATCTACTAAGGGGCATGTAAAGTTTGCACTTTGCCTGAGATAAGTACACAAAGATCAAACCAAAACCCTAACAATGTGCAGTTGAGTATCACAACTGTAGCAATAGAGGAAGGTGGTCTTGTGATGTCTAGTGAGTCCATCCAATAACTCAATGCACCGTTGTGGCAGCAAACGAGGGACACAAACACAATATTAGTTCACAATGTTAGGAAGGTGGTCATAACGTTGTACCGGATCAGATCAAGAGCTTTTCAAGCAAGTCACATTAAATGAATACCACAATTGATAACACACACTAAAAAAAGCTTTAAAAAAAGCCAATAAAATAAGTCATTACATTAAAATGAGTTTTACTGAAAAACTCCAAAGGAGACATTGACTCGCAGCAGCTGATTAGGGTTTCAACATAATGACCATATAAACAGCTCTCCGTTGCCTCTTTGCTGGTTTCAATGGCTCAAATGATGCATTTATTACTGTTACATATGATTTCTTTCTCCAAAGCCCATGCATTTTTTTTTCTTTCGAGCTACTTAACATGTATGGCGTATTCCCTGCAAACGTGGCACTACACAACCTTTCCTTCAGTGGACGTCATGCCATTCTCATGCTTGTGTTTACATTAGCACAATGCTAAATGCGCCGCCATGTGCGATGTCTCCTGCAATTTGTTTTTTAAATGAATAGGTAGAAAGGAAAGAGCCACACTCGACTGCAGGCAAGCTGTGCTTCCAGACCTTTCTGCGTGTTTTTTTTTTTTCTTTTTCTTTTTTCAAAAAAACACGCTCAATACTTGATACGGAGCGAAGCGAGGCACAAACCATTTAATAAATCCTGCCCTAAATGAGGTTTTTGCTTCAGCCTAGTTACTTTCACACGTCAGTAGATCAGTAGATCTCATGTGTTCAATATGTAACACCACAGCCCGGAGTAAAGCTTGTTAATTGGTCGCTTGAATTAAATTTCATACCCGCTCCGCCAGTGTTTGTGTTTTGAATCCGACTTAAAATCGTTAAACCCTGTGAGGTGTTGGGGAGGGAATGTTTTTGCGTGTTGGACTAACACTGTGAGTCCGAGGCAGTGGCAGGGATACGGTAGAGTCGACTGGTTCTGTACAAGCCATGAGCTGCAGACATAGACCTGTGGCAGATTGGCTTGGTTTATATCTTCAACGACCCGGCACTTGCTAAAATAAACCAGCAGACCTACTGTGGCAGTGGAGAAATTGCCCTGAAACATCACTGTTTGCTGTCAGTGGAGCACACTTAAGCAGTAGCAGGTGCTATGTATAGCTGTGCTGCCCAGGATTTATTGAATTATCTTTGATGCTGCTGTCTGTCTAATGAAAGTATGTAATTTTGCTCCCCCCCCTATCTCCAGTGGCTTTGCAGCTGCCAGAAGGCCTGCAGATGTTTGCCTGTGCCATCGCCGACATCATCGAAAGGTAAGTCGGTGGCAGGTAGGGCTTGTGCACTTTAGTTGTCGGAGAGGCTGTGAGCGAGTAGCAGGTGCAGAAGTGAAGCCAGCAGTGCATGATGTCGAGCTGCCACGGCTGCTTGGTGCTCATTAGTGGAGCGGCAGCTTTATCGTAATACTTCGCCTTGGACTCAATCAGGGATTCAGCAGAAAATGAGACGCATTTACACTGTTTTAGGACGGAGCAGATATCGCAGCTTCTCTTCCTCTCAGTTGGAAGAGGGTAGCGATATTATTCTTGTTAATTACTTCTTAGTCCAATCTGCATATGCCTATTGCACCCCAGCACTCCATCACACAGACACCACAGTGTGTGTGTGTGTTTTCAATTTGTTCATCCTGCAGTGAGAAGTGCTTGAATCTGCTCCAGCCATAATAATTTGTCTTTTATGCAACACTGTGGTTTTCCCTCCACCGTGCTAAATGCAATTTGTTCTTCAGTACATCCTGACATGCACACGCGTGAGGGCTGCTGCAAAGAAAAGGAAAACTATCCTTTTTTTTTTCCAGTTTTACTTCTTGGTTGCTGTCTTTGTGGTGTCTTTGGCCTTTGTATCTAAGAAACCTGATGACAGAATGAGGAAAAGAGTAGCGAGAGGTGCCGTAAACTTCTCAGTTGATTTGAAATGGGAACCATTTGATGTGTTGTGTTGTTTGCCTCCACTCCCCTCTTCACTCTCTGTTCTCTCTATGCAGTCATTTTGAGTGTCCACACATTTTCCTCCTGCTATATCAGACCTCTATGACTTCTCTCTATCTTTACAGGTATTTCTGCCTTTTCTTTCTACTATATTTATCATTTCTTTATTAAGAAAGTCGACAGTGACGGTTTGATGATGGGGTGTGGTCATATCATTTCTGCTGCTTGCAGCCTGAGAGCTGTTTGTGCAGTTTGTGGCCCATGTAGCCTTCGTTTAAAGGTTTGATTTGTCATTGTCTATCATGTAGTCTTCCCCCTATCCATCTTTTCTGATGGGATCAATTGGAGGACACTAATTGCTTGTTCTTGTTTGTCCACTCGTCCCATTGTCACAAAGGCAATATCTCAGATCTGATATAGTGATACTGGCTGACATAAAGAATTAGAACAGGGTTGCAAAGCTTCTGCGTACATCTCTGTATCTAAGGTCTGCTCCCATAAAATGATGGCCACATAAGCAAAACACACATCTTGTCATTGACAGCCACATCATGTCTAGGGGCTTATGGGAGCAAACAGTGAATCTAAGGTCAACACAATCTGCGGCTTCTCGCTGTTTGATCTTTGTTTCTAATGCTTCAGTGGGATTGTAACTTTTGTAGGGGAGATCTAAAGGAGCTCAAGGTCAAGTCACACTGTAATCAGATGGATACTGCCCAGGAGATTACAGTGGTCTTGATGACAATCTCAACACATACTCTCGGAATATAGCTAAACCTTTACAAGGCTTAACCTGAAGGTGGAAGCTGTCTGTCCCAAAACGAACCAACCACCCCCAGCATTGTTTAATCTACCAAAAGCAGACAGTTAAATAACAACACTTCCTTTGTCGCACCCTATATTGTGTATAAAATTGACTGATATATTGAAATATTATATTAAATCAGACTTTATTAAAGCTTTCCTTTTAGAACACAGAGGGTTTTTTTTTGTAGCAATCAAGCCAACACCTAGCGAGGGTCTGACGGTTGTGCTTAAGAAAGTGAATGACCGTAACCTTTAGGTGCTGGCACAGTAGAAAGTTAACCTTGTGCCACTCGGCTTACGCAGAGAGCCACACCACCAAACGCCCCGGGAGATGGTCAGCAAGAGCTTCACCATCACCACGTCAGTCCCTTGTGCCCGTGAGACAGGGCTGGGGTCCATGTGAAAATGGGGATGAAAGGACTAAGCTGCCCTCAGAGTAAGGAGCTTCAGAGGGATGGACTGCTAAGTCTTAATGAGGACAAGCTGCTCTGAAATATGGCCATGCTGCAGTTAATGCACTTAAGCCAAAACGCTCTCCCTTTACATATGAGCGCTTTACAGTCAGTCTACCATACTAAACGCGACAGTCGCTGCATTTCTGTTTGAACCACAATCTCTTGTTGTCTCCTTCTCTCCCACTGTTTGTGTCCATCTGTTTGTCCGTCTGTCTCCTCATCTTCCTATCCGTCCCTGCCGCTTCCTCCCCATCTTTCTGTTTAATTCACATTCACACTAACCAAAGGAAAAGTTATAACGTGGCATTCATATTAACAATGTAGCTACACCACAAACGACAGCCTACCAAATGAGATTTGAGTAAAACCACTATGTTTACGACTTCACAGTCAAATAATTAAGATAAAAGGTAAATGAAAGAAACTGCAGAGACTCCCCCCGGCTGTTTGCCTTTCACCGGGAACTACAATTAACTGATGTCATTAAACGCCACTCTAAAACCACAATATAAGCGTTAAGACACACTGTAATTTGGGCTTAGTTTAGGGAATGCTAATATGCTTACCAAAACAACTGTCCATGTCATGCAGGACACTCAAACCAGAGCCCACTTGACACACAGTACAACTATAGGCATGTACACTGCACCGCTTCATTGCATAAAGTCTATTTTTGTCATTTGTCTTGTATTTGACGCTGTCAGTACCATTTGCTTTGCACCTTTACGGTCGTAGACTTGACATTGGCGTAGGAATGGAAAGACTTAGGAAACCTGCTTTCACAAGTAAACAAAAGCTTTTAGAAAAAGCAATTGGTAAGTTGTGCAGGCAGGCAGGCAATGATGCATGTGCTGTCACTGTACCATATGTTTTATTGCCTTTGATGGTACGCCAGCTGTCTTGTTTTAGCTTTGAAACATACTTTTCATGTACTTACTTGTGTATTTACTGATGCAGTCTTTGCAACAGCACAGGAATGACAACGACAAAAGCAGAAGCACAGTGTGTGGGACTGTCGCTATCCCCTAATCCTAGGGACAGTGCTAGCATTTAATGTCCCTGTCACGGAAATCCTTCGCCTCTACATGGAGATGTTGGCCTGTAACCTAATCTAAGGTCTTGTTCTCTCATGCTTGGTGGTTTAACCACAAATTTGCTGGGCTCACTAGGCCAAAGGGCTCCTGGTGCTGATGCAGGAAAACAATAGTGAGAGATGCAAGATAAATCATCACCTCTGTTTCAATTTAAATACCAAGACAGGATTTATTGCACAACTGTCATTTTTTTTATTGTCATTTTAATCAGCTGTACAGAAAAAACCTTCAATGTTGATGTAGTTTCCTCTGCAGACTTTGCATTTTAGCTCATACAAGTCTTAAGAATCAATTATAAATGTTTTCCTTCGGTGTGTGTCTGGTACAAACACGTCTAATATATATATATATATATATATATATATATATATATATAGTGTTTATCAGTTTTAGGTATTGCACATGTCATATAGGTGTGTCAAGCTTGAATTAAACGCCATTAGTCATTATTCTAAATATACCACTTCCCACATAAAGCTGTGTTAATAAGTTTAGATTTACTTTTACAGCAATTACACCTACATCATGAGTTTGAGAAAAAAAAATGGTGAAAAACACCAACAGTCATTAAACCTTGTGTAACTGTGCGTTAACCAATCTGCAGCAGCAGAAAGAAGCAGCTTTGGCGTCAGCATTTTCTGCAGCTTAGTAAGTATATGAAGTGTTGAATGAGTAAGACCAAGTTTTTATAGTTGTTTTTTTTTCTGCAACTGATGTGCTGAACCAGCTCATACAACAGGTAAGGAGAGTGAGTCTGTAGTCGTCGTGTCAGAGTGACTAAAGCATGGCAATCAACCAAGGTTGTTCAGGAGAATTAGAAGTAGCTGCAGATATAATGCTATACAGAATAAAATGCCGTGTCAATTAAGATGTCTGAAATGTCTTACTGAAAGCCCTGACAGTCATCTAATATTCATTTCCTTCAGATTTGGCATTTTTCTGAACAGGTTCACCAGCAGCTCCCTAGAATAGCACTTAGGGAAAAAAAAAACATCCCAGGTTTTCATCCTTTAGCATAATGAAGCCCACATTTGTGATTAATATAGAAACAAGAGTAGGACGAAAGCTTTCCCAAAATTGCTGGTATAACTAAAGGTGGACCAGTGACTAAGTCTGTGCATTGAAAAGAGATGGCCATATATCAGTACAGATGATGAGTCAGGGATCTGCAATTTGTAACCATGTCAAAGCACCATAATAAATATGTGTGTAACATCCAAAAACACAGCTTTTGTGGCTGCTGTTTTTAGTTTGGAGCAGCATTTGTGTAAGAACAAAAAATATATTCCAACCCCAGTTTAAGTCAGTTGTTGGATACCAAAGTAATTTTCTCCTCATGTTGAATTATCATAACTTCACAACTTTACTAGCGCCATCATCAAGTTAGGATTTAAATATATCCAACTACAGATCATTTTAACATAGTGATGTTCATCCTGAGGGAAATAGTATTTGAGTACAGCCTCAAATAAATACTTACTAAGACTGAGATCGCAAGCTGGTCCCCATACAGTCTTCAAATCCATGAATGGTTCAAAACACTTGCAAAGGTTGCACAATCATTGGAAAACGCAGGAGTGTTGTAAAGGCCGGGTTTCAGTAATTAGTAGCATTTTTTTTAGACGTTGCAACTCAAGCAACGTGGTCAATAAAAGTATTGACCAGGTTGCTTAAGTGGTGACTTTTGGCGATCTGACCATCTAAAAAGATTCAAACTGAATGTGAATCCTGACATGGATGATGTACTCATGGCCCTGACTGTGGTCGTGTTGGGGTTGTATCAGGGTTATGGTTTGTTCTTAATAGGTTCTGATTCCCTGCTTTTTAAAAGTGAACAGACGCCGAAGGATCTTTTTTTTTTTTTTTCAGTGTATCACGCCTCCCAGACGTTTTGCGATGCAGGTGTTTAACACTATGAAACCCTGAAACTGTGAAGATAAAAAGTGTTGAGTAAAATGTGAGACCAGCAGTGACACTAGTGTCAGAACAAGAGTGGGATTCAGTCAGGTCTGATCAGCGATGCGAGCCGGTGTGGAGGCAGTTGGTTCTGAAATGCTCATTGTTGCGCCTTCTGGAGGACCGGCTTGTGCTTGTATGTATGATTCAACAAACTGTGATGGAAGACGCTGACACGGTGATCCCGCTGACACACTGTGCAAGTTTTCTCTTTCGCTCCATCGTGTTCTATGCTGAACAACTGTCAACACAGGCTCCAGATGACCCGAGTAACCATCAAGCCAGAAGCAGTGCGTTGGTAAATTAGGGTACAGTATGCACACACAGCCCGCGGACATCTCCAGGTCCTGCGCCGTGGCCCTTTCCATCCATCAGAATAGATTCCGCACAGCAGGTTGAATCATTTCTGTCAGAGCAGCAGTCACAGCCACCTGGGGTAAATGTCAACTCTGCCATTAGGAAGGAGCCTGGTAGGAGCCTCAGACGCCATCGCAGTTTTCATGGCGCCCACAACACAGCTGAGCTGTAGCAACATATCTGGGTGTAAATGAGTAAATGGAACTGCATGCCAGTACAGTATGTGCATATTTCTCTTTGCCCATATGGTTGTGTGGCTGTTGAAACCCTTCTCTGTGCTCTGTTATACGAGCTCTTCATATATATGAGGCCTTTGCTGCCCCACGCAGACACATGCTGTCTAATTAGCCCTCCCGCCAGGCACACCCTCACCGGCCATGTGTTACACCGAGCACCGGCAACATATCATCATCAGCAACCGTACCACCTGCAAGTCAGCGTCGGTCTGTATTTTTCCGAGAGTCCACGGAAAGAACTAAATCTATGTGACTTGAAATAAAAATGAGGGAGGGAGATGGTTGAACTTTTTCCCATAAAACATCTAGCACTAACAATATTTGTCTTAGTTTCTTCTAAGGTGAATTTGATTTGGTTGCTACACTTCGCAGACTGTGAAGTGAATGGGCCACACCCACCTCACAGACAAAGACCTGGAGGATGACTCAAACACCTGCCAGCTCGGCCTTCGCTAATCTTACATCTCATCCAGGGAGGCATCGTGTCCAGGCAGACTGGAAATCCTGATAGGTGCTGACACTATGTAATATGATATCTTGGCAGATAGCACCTCGGAAATTGCTCGAGCTGTCGTGAAAGTACAATTGATTCCCACTAGAGACTGAGTAAGAAAGGGGGGGAAAGAAAAAAGGTCACTTTGGCTGTAACTTGTACAAGACGGGGCAGGCCAGGTGGATGTCAGGGGGGTGTATCCTTTAATCTTTTGACGTGCAAGTGCAAATTGTGGAGCTAGTAATGGGCACTTATGCAGCAGTCTGCGGGTGGGGGAGATCAACAGTGTTACCACAAACTGGATGCTTCTTATTTATGTAGTAATGATATAAGCACATTCCCGTCCTCTCAGCAGTGTGTAGAAGAGATAAGCAATATTAAGTGCTGAAGGTTATAGTCCCTGTTTTCCTCTTTGTTCTCGCTCCAACACAGCCACTCAGACCAGCCATAATCACTCTCATTTTGGATGGCTCAGGCCCAGGCACATGTCCATGTAATTGCACTCACAGAGAACCATATAATATTATGCACAGCCTAGAAAGAATGTATTGGGAGAACATCCCCATATGCTCTTAAAACGTCCTTTCGCAGTAATTCCACTGACGTTGCTGTGGCAGCCGAAGTTGGGCTGCTGCAATCTGCAAATTGGAAAGAATAGAAATCACAAAAAAAAATCTATGAAAGCATAATTTGAAATTCTGATTCGCTCTGCAGTTTAGGGTTTTAGTCTGTCACGAAGCATCATTGGATTGCGAACCTAGTTCAATAGATGGCCAGAAAAAGATGTTTCCTAATCCAGCATGAAACTGCTACTTTTTCGATGGAAGGATGGAACAGAGCTTTTGTTGCATTTGTCATTTTTTACCGTGTTTTTTTTTTTATGTATACCTATTTTGGATATTGTTTTGTACAAATATTTGCATATGTTACAAGCCTGCATCCCATTTGCCATTCTCTTTCCTCATCCATTTTCTGTGCAAGTTTAATCTTCACACAGTGATACATGGAGCAGAGAGGTTCTATTTTTACTCATAACCGTACACGTCAGGTTTTCTGGGGAATTCATTTTGAGGTTTTCAGGTGTCCATCTTGGGGATCAAGTCTGTGTTTTCCAGGACTAATAGCTAGAAGCTGAAAGCAGGCTATATATTCAAAAAGTATTTACTATTAGTTCTAAATAGAAGGTTTTTGTTGGGTGCAGCAGTAGGTTTATACAAGGACCTAAATAGTTTCGCTTGTAGTTGACATTGATGTGATTATAGCAAAATAAAAAAGACCTTCATAAGTTATTCTTTCTTCGCTCTCATAAGTATAAGTCAGTATTACTGGCTTGTATTTCATGCTGTGGAGCTACATTCACCCTTTTAATCAGAGAATTTCAATATCGGCTTGGTGATTTACTTGTTAGGAACTTTTGCAGCCAGACTGTATATGTATGCGTGACTTGTTGCGTATTGTTCTTTAAGCCTCATAGGATGTTTTTCAGCTTAAAATCTCTAAAAGCAGCCTTTGCACACTGGTTTTATGTGGCTGCATGTATGGCTGCCCTATACCTGGTCAAAGCAAGAAGCAAGCAAAAAAAACAAACAAACTGTGGATTTCAGCCTGCAAGTCATTTTCACAGTAGCTTTAGTGTAGAGTTCAGTTCTTGTAGCCGTAGCACTTAACACATCCAGTTTCTGCCCTCGTTGGTTCTTTATCTTGAGCTCTGTCTTTATACCCTCACAGATCTGATAACCGCTGTGTAAAACTAGAGTCCGTTTTCTGGATTATGTTTTTGAGAGATCGTCTGAGATTAGGGCCGTTCCTGGTTGTAGGCCCAGCTCCGGGTTTCACCTCCTACAGCAATATTGACACAACAGCCTTCACTTGTAATAAGTGCCATATCACCGTTTTGTTTTGTTCAGCAAATTGGATTGCTGCTCTTTTAAGCTCCTTTTTTTTTTTGACTGCGTTGTGCAGTTTGGGGCTCTATCTTGATAAAGCTGTAGGCTTTTTGCATAATGACCCATGGCTCAGGCTTTTGAATAAATGCCATGACAAATAGATGTGATACACTCACAGAAATAGCAGTAATGATCTTGTTTTTCGGGGAGTTAAAGGATTATCTAATGGTATTACTGAAAACATCTGTCTAAGCGTCATCCCGTATTCACTGTCGCGTATTGCTCTGTTTACTCATTCCTGGCAGATGTTCAATGGCTGCAGTTAGACTGTCATATTTTTCACAGGGTTTTGTCACCATTTTTTTCCCCCTGTGGAAAGCCCAGTGTCAATGCGGCAATGAAACAAAGTGAAACAGGAGGAGAGAGGCCGAGTGGCGGATACAGTGTATAAAATCAGACACGAGCGGAGGTCATTTAATCCTCCTAACCAGTTCCTCTGGCCAAATCTGTGGGTTTTTCTACATACATAAAGCAGATTAGACATTAGATTTGCTAATATTACAATTCCAGAAGCAACTGTCAGCATCCTCTTCTTTCTTTCTTTCCTTCTTTCCTTTCTTCCTTCCTTCCTTCCTTCCCACTCACCCACCCTCCATTTTCTAATGCTTACAACCTTTTTTTTTTTTGCTCCCTACTCCCTGATTCAATCGTTCTTTTCCTCATTTACCTAAATTGGTCTAATTTAAGCAGGAAATAATGGCAATAATGAGGTAACCGGCTACCTGAGGGAAACATTTCTCTTCTCGGGACAGACTTCTGTGCCTCGTGCCAGAGCCCACACACACAGACACACACACACAGAATAGACTGATATCTGAAGTGTAAAGAGATGAAAGATTAGTCTTCAATGGATGTAGGTGTGCGGGAGACAATGTGTCCTTGTGTGCGTACGTGCAGGCCCCTGCTTGTCACTTTGTTTCCTGTGAGACCCAGTGTGTAACCTTTGCTGCTATTATACTTCAGAAGTAGAAGGGAAAAACTCAGTCGCAGCACGGTTATGTGGACAGACAGCCTTCTGTAGAGTGGTCTGCAGGTTCCCACTTCAGAGTTCTACTAGTAGCAATACAGACTGTAGTATGTGCAGTAAGGACAGTGCTTCAGATTGAGTCTAGTCCTTGATGCCTCTGCTACTGTATGATACTGTGTACGCACACACACACAAACTTTCTTTTCCTTTCGCTGTATATTGATTTATTTATTCACAGCATTCAAGCTCCTGCACAAATTTGCGCAAAATAATGTATGGCTGGTTGAGCTGTACTGTTTGTTTCCACCTAATCAACGCGTTTTAAGTCAAGTCAAGCTAAAGAATTTGCAGAGGCCGTGCAAGTGCTGCACATGTAGGTAAAGCAGATCCTTGATCTCCATTATTTCGTGTTGATTTGGCCTCTCAGAAGGACTGCACCACCTGAATCAGATGAACATAGTCAGTGGTGAATGTGGTAGTGGGAACCACAGAAAACCTTATTGAGACATCACTTTTATTATGAGCTCTGAGCAATAGAAGAAAAGAGAGGTTCTTTGAAGAAGAGCCAGCTGGATCAGAGTAGCTCTGTAGATCTTTTGGAAAAGTCCTCATTATATCACGAATAAGGGCATAAGCAGCTTAAATGAGTAATCTGAGTGTGCCCACACAAGATTCTCATGATTTGGGGACGGCCAACCTTTATCCCATGCTGTGGCAAAAACGGTAAGAGAAAGTGGCCTGAGGTGTGGATTCTACTGAGCTGAGTCTTAATGGAGCGGCTGACAATTTTGATTTAATGTAGTAGCAAAAGAAGACCTCTTCCCCTAAAAAGTTATTGATTGATATTATCTATGTATATGTGTATGTCAGAGTGAGTGTGTGCATTATGCAGGATGTTCTCTTCTTGATTGTATTGGATTCTTTATGTTTATTCTTGTCAGTGTAATCGGCTGTATATTATTCCCCTTTTATAAACACCTAAACGCAGCATATACCTACAATAATGTAAAAGATTGGTCTCTTACCCATGGTAACATTAAGAGATGGACGATGTAGAGTCCGGGCCCCAGCATGTGTTGAGCGAAAGCCAGTGAATAAGTCTGAATAGATCTCCAACAACAACATATTGACAGTTTGAGTCGCGAGCCCATTTACGAGCAAAAGAAGTGTGAGAGAAAACTCCGAGCCCCTGGAGGAAACCCACACACTGTCAGGAGAACTTAAAACAGAAAGAGCTTTGGTCCAATATTTTAAACCACAGAACTTTTCTTAGACGACTGTGTTGTTGTATGCAGAGCAAGAAAACTTCCATATTACTCACTTGGTTAAACCCACCTAATAATGGCAGGTGACACTTCAATTGTTGCCGTTTGTAAGAACAAGAATGCGTTTGGATTCTTTGAAGCGGGTCATTTTTCAGCATCTGTGTCCTTGTATCAGTCAAGCTGGGTTCCTGGTCCTTCCAATCCTTCTTTTTGTTAAACATGGGTGGTTTTCAGTCTGTCTTTCCTGAGCCGCAGCAGACGGACGTCTATTTTTTTTAATTCAGGTTTTGGAAACGAAACGCTAGCCTCAAGCACACGCCACAACCCATACGGGAGAGGCCATTCAGATGATGAGTGAGCTAGCGAATGAGTTACACAGTACGCTCATTTCTGGCATTATACGTTGAGTCATGTGTGATTTGGTTGTCGTAGTTTGGTTTGGTTGCTTTGGTTGGGGTTGAGAAATCTGGGACAGCACTGAGCATAACTACAAAGATATGACTTTCTGTATGTGTAGTACTCAATAGGTTCTGCTTCAAATATAATAGTTGTATGCTGTAAAATTATACCTTCAAACATATTGAATATAAAAGACATAGCTCTATCTATAAAGTCATTCTTACCTTGCTTCTGACGAGAACAAACACGACACAGCTTTGACAATATAGACGCAGAACTGTAATTACTTTCATGCTGTAAATGTAAAGATTTTAGAGGCTGAATCTGCTTTTAATCTGTCTCAAGCAGAGTTACAGAGGGAAATGCACCTGCAGCTTCCCGCATCTCGGCACACATTAAAGCAGTCATGTGAATCGACATGACATTTAAACAGATTTTACTTTCCATCGACAGGTGAGCGTCATCTGCAGCGGAAAGATTTGTCGCCTCTTTGTCAGCTTCAGCTTCCTCAAACTGTGGGACACTGATGCCAATAAATTCCTATTTTTATGGTGTATCAGAGAAAAAAAAACTCAGTCAAAATCTGAAATATATAGACACACAACCTCAGTTGTTGGAAGCACAAAGATTGATCTGCTTTAGTGCTTTCATTTGGAGATAGTCACATTATAGGCCAATAATGGAGCTCAGTGAGAGGCTATCATTAGGCACATATCAGCTACTTCACCTGTTGATAAACACTGATGCAATCAGCTGGCATTAAACCCAGTCCTTGCGTCTGTGCACGTGTGTGTGTGTGTGTGTGCGCGTGCGTGCGTGCGTGTGTGTGTGCGCGTCAGTGTTGCTCTGTGGTTTTTATAACAGAGATTCAGATCAGCCTGCAATTTCTCACACATATTGTGCTGTATGCTAAATAGCTAATTAACAAGGGCTGTTATGGAGTTCACAAGCTTCTCTGACATCTTAATTAGATCTTAATGACATTTCAGCTGGAATGGCTGAACTGAGTAGCCTGTGACGAGCCGAAACCAGCGCCAATACACGGAGGGAAGCGACGGCTGATGCTGGAGCGCAGGCAAAAAAAAAAAAAGAGAGAGAGAGAGTTGTGGAGATGAGGAAAGCCACTCACTTTCACTAACATTTCTTTATTCTAACTTTATTCCTCTCGCTTTTCCTATTCTCACAGGAGAATATGCAGCCACACCACACCCAGTAATTACTCTGCCCATGTCCTAGTAGCATTGCTACATGTCTCATACGGGCCTCTTAATTGTATTTTTAGCATTTATTGCCATGGAATTTCTGCATGCCCATTCTGGAAATAGCCAGACATGGCGTGCGCTGCCAGTAGAGATGGCGTGATAATGGTATTTCTGGCAGATAGATGACAGATTAGATGAAATAATCTTCTATAGCGATGGGTTTTGCATTGTCGATGGTCGTGCGTGGTCTGCGGTGGATTGCAGGGAATAGTCATCTTTTTTTTTTTCTTCTTGTGGGCAGGCTGTGTGTATTTTTAGCAGCAAGGTTGATGCACATTTATGCAACTCCAAAAAAAAAAAAAAAGATGAAATGAAAGGACAGTGGGTAACATTGAATGAGACTGCTTATCTGAAGGTGTCCACAACCATCCTGAGCCTTTTTCTTTCTTGCCATTGAAACTCAACCCAGAGACCTGTGTGTTTTATATTTATAGATTGTTGTTGTTGTTGTTGTTGTTGTTGTTGTTGTCGTCGTCGTCCTCCAGCTGTTGGCTACACACACACACACGCATAAAATACACACAAAGACTCAATCAAAACCCTGACAAGAGAAATTGATTAAACTTGGCAAAGCTAAATATTTATTCACCAGATTAGTTGCTGTGTTTTTCCAGGCTCAGCTGGCCTGCACTGCCTTTCGCTTAAAAGCGGCCGTTAGACGAGAAAGCAAGAGGGAAAGTGGGAGAGAGAAATGAGAGCGCGCAGAAATCTGTGGGACGATGATGAGGCAGCCCAGAGAGAGCGCAAACCAGAGATTACATCAGAGGAAATGAGGGAGGAAAGGCTAAATAGAAACTTTGTCTGAAGCCCCCTGTGTGGAGCAGAGCGAGGAATAAACAGAGAAGGGAGGTTGTGAGTTGAAAGATGGGGCAGCGAGACGCATTAGTAAGAGCCTGTTGGCTGCTGGAGAGGCCGTTCTATGTGCAGCCTCATCCTTTCACTCTTCCCACCCCAAGACGTCTGTCTCATCTCTATTCCACCCCTCTGTCTAGCCTAAATCTGTCAGAATACAAGCCACAAATACCTGGCAACTTTCACCACATGCCCCCACCCCCACCCACACCTTCAATACCTGCTTTTCTTTTTCTTGTCGTTCCTCCCTGTTCCTTTCAACCTTTTATTCTGTTGAAATACTCTTTATGCCTTTACTTAGCGTTTTATTTGCCCACAAAGGCCAATAAAATACGTGGCTTGTTTATTTGGTAGTACGATCAACAATTCATTCTAACAGGTTTGCGTACACAGCACAGGCGCCTGAGTAATAATGGAAGTTTTCCTCTCAATAAGGCTGTGAATTAGTTTTTTTTTTTCTCCCTAACACTGCTGCAAAGTGGAACATTAGGCCCACATGGTCTGAATCTAGTGAATAGTCTGCTTTTATGCTGCAAACAATAGCTGTTGCTAAGGCTGTTTCTCCTCTTGCCAGGCAAGAAGCCCCTATGAACTTTAATTCTCCTTGCCCTCTTCCTGCTTTCTATCGTTTAAGACATTTGATTTTCTTTCATTGGCTGAGTGTTGACCTATTAAACATCTTTCAGCTGGACCTTTACTGTCGAACAGCTTGTGTCGCACTCGGGCTATGCGCTGCAGGTTGAATAGTCGCAACACACCATTGTAATATCCTGTAATTCTGTGAGAGACAATGGTGATGCCCATTACAGTTATGTAAATTTCATAATACATAGTTTCCGGTGTTTAAACAACGAAGAGCAGGTGACATGAATTTTCCTCAGATCCCCAGCGACCCGCTGCCTTCATTCTCCACCAGCAAAGTTTTGGACCTTAGCTAGATGGGAAAAAATGAAAATCAAGTGGGAAATTGGTGATTTAGCTGTTGGACAATCATTTATATCACAAGCTTGCGTTTTGTCTCTGCTCTGGTTGCTCTTATGTGAGCATTAGTTTGCAGATCAACAATCACATGCAACATTTACACAAAAAGAGAAGAATCAGGAGATGGTTGAATATTTATTCACAGCACTGTACAAAGGTTTTTTTTTTTATCTGTATCGAGTTGATAGAGATTGATCATATTCAGCTCTCTCATACAAACAGCACTCACACTGCTTTGTATATATAGTAATATCTATGGTGATGATTTACAGCATGTGCATTGGCTTTGTGATATCACTGATTAGAGTGTGTTTGCATTTATCTAACAGGTTCACGGAGGCAGATGTCATCGTGATGGGCGACGTGACGTACGGGGCGTGCTGCGTGGACGACTTCACCGCCCGAGCCCTGGGGGCAGATTTCATGGTGCACTACGGGCACAGTTGTCTCAGTAGGTGCCTTTTAGTGCTTTTGTTTGTGCGCGCTTATCTATGTCTTCGTTATTCCTTGCACCGAACACAGAGGACTCCCACCTCCGAAGAGTGGGCCGCATGAAAAAGAAGTCAGGGAACAGAGAGAACGATGCAGTTATTGATCAGCGGAAAATGTAACTTGTGAGTGCTGCTCGTCCAGGTCTGCTATGGAAAGGCATATTAGACCTTTGGAGCCTGGACATCACATCTACCCCATGGATCAATGGGGAACATGCATTAGAGCTGTCCTTTGAAAACCTCAAGCAGCTTTTGAGGACCTTCACTCTCCCCCGCTGTCTGCCTTTTGCAGAACATGGGAGGAAATGCTAAATCAATAGTTTTGATATATCCCTGCCAGAACAACCTCAGCTCGGCCAAATACCAGAAATAACCAACAGAATTTTAATATACTGAAAAGCTCTCTGTATTGTTTTTATATTGTTTGACTTTATCTGTGCAGTTACAGTATTACTCACTGTTTATGGAGGATTTTAGGGGCATGTCTATAAAGACTGGTACATATCCCCAATTATGCTCAGAAGAACTAATCAAAACCAGCAATAAAGACACAAAGCAGCTTTTATTTGTTTTCTGACGTAAGACAGATATTGGTAAGTGATTCATGAATATGTGGAATGATCAACAGATTCCCAGAGAAAGATGTTTGTGTGTATGCGACCTTCGTCACTCCATCACGATGACATCTTCAACAGTGATTCCTAAGATGCCAGGCACCTGTGGGAGATTAAAGGCCCAGTGTTCTGGCTGACTCATAGAGAAACTGTCTCTCATGACCCTTTATATTTTCCTTTCATTTCCTCTGCAGTATCTCCTTTCCAATGTTTGTGTCGTCTTGTCCTTTGTCATCAGAAAGCCCCTCCATCTAGAGCAATGCAAAAGCCTAAAACCACATTGAGTAATATTACAAAGTATGTGACTAATTTACCTCGTTAAACAACACTATAAAAACTCAATATCTGACTAGTAGGAGTGAGTAAGAGGCAGAGGAAGCACGATGGAGAAACCAGAAGTCATTGTATTTCTAATTTTAAAACAGCCTCGCTAAGTTCTTCATGCAAGCAGATCACCACTAGGCAAGTTTAACATTTTATATCCGTAGGACTGGGACACTGTGGATTTTTTGTGAATCCCTCTAATCAGACCCATATGCTTAAAGGGGACAAACCCAGAATGCACATTATTATTTAAGTTTTTAAATTATGGTGGCGATTGTATTGGAAAAACAGCATCAAGCACAGTGTCATCAGCGAATAAGCTGCGTTTGCTTAAAGATGGTTTTATAAGTAAACTAGGGCACCACTGCTGAGAGATGTTATTATGCTGTACATGTGCATCTTATCTATTACTGTCATCAAACTAATAGGTTCTCTTTACTGACTAAAGAATTTCTTTTGTTTTATTCACAATTTGCTCATGGAGCCACCTCCTCTGTTGATGTGTAACATCTAAGGATAATGAAAAATTGTATTTACAAACTTAAATATAGTAATAGGATATTAGATTTGTTTCAAACAACCATGTTAATGTAAGCACAGCAAGTGAGGCACACAACATACAGGGGATGAGATTTAAAGTAGAAAATAGTAGAATTATGAGTCTCGTGACTTGTTTTGCACTATTCATCATCTATTGCTTTATTTTTTTTTTATTCAAACACCAGCTCAGACAACAACATTTGCATTAGAGTGACATAAATGTTGCATTGTGATACAGCAGGTCATGGTTCCACTGCTACATATTATACAGAGTCTAGTTCAACAAATGTTTTAATGAAACACGCAAACGCGACGTGAGAATGGAATCTGAGTTTACACATTGATTTGCAAATAAGCCATTTGAAACCGAGCTAATGCGCCATTATGTCCAACCTTTTCTTCGCGCCACTTGCTATGGATGTGTTCGTATTTGTTTACATGGGCACTAATAAGCTGCTGGGCTAAGTGACCTTATAGCCATAACACATAGATAAATAACACCGCTGATGGAGAAAGTGAGCCCTGTCCATCTCATTGACTGTGTCTGTGAGTGCTCTCAGGCTACCGTGCCCATGTGAACACGGATCAATGCCACTTTTCTTTGCCCTTTATGTCACGTTTTTGGGTGTGTCTATAAACAAGTAATAGACTGCTGTTATTGCCAGTCTGGATTTTTACTCCACTCACACCCACCCTCTTTTAGTTTGATGACAAACTTAACCCCTAAGTTTCCCTCTAACCCTAAACCCTTCACTCTCCGCTGACAGTAAGCACATGTATCACTTCTGTTGCCAGTTAACTGACAACCCAAACCTTTATCCATGCACACACATACTCTGCGTTTTTGAATTTATACTGCCACCCCCCCCCCACCCCCCAAATTGAATTTCTGTGAGTTCCATCTCCGACTGCCTTCCGTCATTTGTAAAGACATGTATCTTACAGCTCTTCCATCTCTCCCAGGTGGTTCATTGGCTGTTTCCCTTCTTTGTAACGCTTTGCTCCCCATTCTCCCAATGTCACTTTAATCTAGCCCATCAAGTCCGCTGTACTTGCTCATAAATCATTAGAACCATGATGAGCTCTTTGCTTAATCATAGTCCCCTTGCTCCCAATGTGCAAATTAAACGTAACGTAGAAACAGCAGACAAAGAATAATTATGATTGCCGGTGCAAAGTTTTCTATCACATCCTGGCCCTTTTATTCTTTCTTGGCCTGTCACCTTCTAAGCCAGTCTGTCTCCGGCTACCTCTCCTAGGCCTGGATGCGTAGTAAATGGCCTGTGAAATGAATAGCATTAGTAGTAATCACATGTCACTACTGTGATTCCCTACTGTAAATAATTAGGCCTTTGCGTGGGTTCCTGCGTATCTATTGGAGTTCCACTTACATCAAACAAGCACCTACTGCAAGCTGCAAACTGTGTTGTCTGTCATACTTGATGAAACGGAGCAAATTATTCCTGACTCCCGGTTGTGTCTGTGTCTCCCTGCAGTCCCCATAGACGCCACAGCAGGCATTAAGATGCTTTATGTGTTCGTGGACATCCAGATGGACAACGTACATTTCCTGGACACAATCAAGTTCAACTTCTCTCCTGGACAGTCTCTGGCGCTCGTCAGCACTATTCAGTTTGTGGCAGCGCTGCAGGTGATTAAGCTAAGTGTGTGTGTGTGTGTGTGTGTGTGTGTGATGAGTTGAGAAAGACTAAGAAACTGATCCGTGACTATTTTCACTCAGGCTAAAGTACTATTATTCCATATTCAGTAAAGGATCGGCATCCACTGTTTTCTTTTTTCTTCTGTTTCCTGTCTTTTATAAACAAGCTCACACTCCACACTTAAGCTCAGTTCGAGTGTGGGTTTTAGGAATCCAGCAGCAGTTATTTTGGATTTAAAAGGTGGAGTGAACTCAGAAGGTCCCCCTCTCCCAGTTCAGCTCTGTGCTCAGCTCTGCTCTTTACATAAGCAGCTGCTGCGGCTATAGTATCACGCTTGAATGCGTTATTATTATGATCGTTATTGCTTTTTTCTTTTTTAGACTCTCTGCTTTTCTATTCTATAATGTGTTCTGCTGTATACAAAACCCATATTAGATCAAAATCCACTCTTTGGCTTTCACTGATGTTATTTTTAATAAATATTTTACACCTGGGCTTGTTTTTATGTATCAGGATTTGTACTTGCATGTGTTTCCATCTCTCATGCTTTATGATGTGTAGGCATGTTGAGGTCACACAGTACGGGTGGAAGATGCTGGGAGTTCATCCATATCCTCTGTGGACTACCTTAAATTAGCCTTAAATCGTTGAATTTGTCCTTCCACGTTCATACACCACGCCAAGCAAACTTCTTTTTTGTTTCTCTGCGAAATCTGTTTTCAGCTCTCATCTCCTTGCTGGTCTTAAATATTTTTTGTCTCTTTTCATTTATTTTCTTTATTTTTAGTATAATATTTCAGGAATCAAATCTCTTTGAGAATTAGTGACATGCATAAGCTATTTAGGATTTTCAGGCTTTTCTCAATCTTTGCATCATTGCCCTCCCTTGATCCTTCATCTTTTGACAACAGCTTCCTTGTTTTATTTCAGCATGAATAGATCCAATCTTCCTGTTTCAGCTGCGTCTGTTTTCTTATTTCATCTATGTCCTCACAAAGCTTGGGTTCAGTCGTTCACATTGCTTTTAAAGCTGTATTAAAACAAGAGAAAAGAATTCAAGGTGAGTTGGATGAAAATCTCTCTTTTCTCTTTTCCTCTCCTTTGTGCTACAGGCTGTGAGCGCAGCCCTCAAACCAGAGTATGATGTGCTGGTCCCTCAGTGTCGACCCCTTTCACCAGGAGAAATTTTGGGCTGCACCTCACCTCGGTTGGATCATCGTGTCAATGCCATAATGTAAGAAATTTCCTTCCTCGTGTCTTCCACCTGGTAGTTTTAGCCCAAGTTCTGTCTTTTCTTCCTGTTAGTTAGCATAGATCTCCAGACAACCAAAGACATCTGTCCCTGACTTACCCAGTCATAGCACCGTCCCCCTCATTAGTTTCCATAATTACGCCTGTCATTCCCATACCCACTACCGTGTCATGAGCAATAACGAGTATGACATCACACCAGCCACACCAGACGTAGCCACAGTAGCTGTGACAAGTCTCGTTCTGGATGCTTCTGACCAGGCAGCTGGAAACAGCCAGATGCTGATCCAGAGCATCGAGGCAAAAAAAATACTGTCACACTGCGTAAAGCGTTGTATGAAGCCGTGCAGCCACTTTTTCCCTGTTTCCAACCAACCACGGCGCAGCCACATGCTTTCCACATTTACTGGTTTGTTTTCACAAACTATGACGCCTGCTGTGGCACTTGGATGGTGACAAATGATAACCTGTGCGACTTGTCACCGTTTGTCTGTAAATTAGTTTTGGCACGTGTTATTGTCTGTTTTAAATTCTAATTTTCCCCTTCATTTCCTCTAAATGGGAAAACGAGATGATGAATCCAGCAGGTAGCTGCATGAATCCTAAAAGACCAGCTTCTTTGTGTTTCTATGAATATAAATACTATGCATGGGAGACTTATGGGAGATTGAGAGTTCCAGTATGCTCAACCTGCCTGCGCTGCAGGGAGGAGAGCGCTCTGACAAAGTAATAGGTTCAGGCAACAAACACCACCTCCGCAGCCACTTCAGGTCTATACAGTACGTCCCGTGCAGCTCAAGAGTAGAGAGGATCCTATGGTTTGTGATGCACAGTGGGTTGAAATAATTTCCCACAGTGGGTTGAAATAATTATGTCTAGCTGGGTCACCCGGTGTCTGGACTACACACATCTGCCTTGGTTTGTGTGATTAAAACAGCAACACAAGGGCAATCTTTGCTACTGCGTGTGTGTGTGTGTGTGTGTGTGTGTGTGTGTCATCGTTGGACTCAGATTACCAAGCTAAAAAGAATTCAACTGGACACAGCAATATAGTTCAAACGAATACATACCAACAAGGGAGTACGCTTTAAACCCCCAACCTGGAGACAGCCGCACGCTATCCTTCTAAAGTTCATCTAAAGGGAAATGTTAAAATCAATTCTACACAATAAAGGTGTACCAAAGAGTAAGGTGGGGTCTAGATAAATGGATAAATTACAATATAATCTGCCAATTGACTTATTCAATTACTATTAATGCACTGGCACAATTCATTAGCCACTATCTCTATGAAAGGCAGATCAGTTTTGGGTGAATCCAATAGCCCATAGTCATGTTCAGTGGCTTTTTCAGTACAATACATTTGATAATGGGTTGTCTTGCATTAATTAGAAAGGAGCTGCAGAAACTCTTACATGCCCAACCTGTAATTGCGTTTTACCTGAGCTTTGGGGGCTGAGCGGTACATTAGTCTTTGAGGACTATCTGGGAGCTTTAAAAAGGACCTGGCTTGTCTCATCATTATAATGAAGATGCCAGGAATAAAGATCAGTGCAAAGTGCATTGAAAAGAGCTTTGATAAAAGAGTTGTCGATTAATTCAAGCTGTTGCATCTGCTCCAGCTCTCAGTCATAATTAAACAATATGGAGATGTGCACAAATATACTTTGGTTTTGCATTACTTTATCTATAACTATGGAGTATGTATAGCGTTGTAGGAAATGTAAAGACGGTGGCACCAGGTAGAGCTGGATTCAAGCACAGGTCTCTAAAAGATACCAAGAGCCAGACAATCATGGCTGAAGTGGAGTGGGCTTATTGTTGGGCACATAATTGTATGAGGGCCTTGGATGTTGCTAAGCATAGAAGCAGTGTAGCAGAGGCTGTGCTCAAGTTCACTTTGTGTTGTCGTTCACTTCGTTGTTTGTGGTACACACATGTGCTACAGTCTTGGCTAGACACGTCTCCAGGTAGACTTTATGACAAAACACCCACAGCCTGCACCGAGCCGCTTTAAGCATTGGACAGTTTGTGGGTTTAATTGCACGTCCCTTTTCAGGAGGCCTGCGGAGACTGTACAGTTCTGTGAAGCGGCTACCAACCTGCCTCCCCTCATATTGACAGCAGACTTTTTCTCAGCCTTGGCTCTGTGAGAGGCTGTTTGTGTGAGTCTGTTCTCCCTGAGCGCGTGTTTTCAGGCACTCTACTTGCCTCTGTGCACGGCTGGCTCATGAACTCTGCCTCTGCTCGGGCCCTGGCGAAAACAGCAAACCCAGACCCCAGGTTAATTGGGAGGGCTGGCACTCCCCTTAAACATGACATGCCTCCAATTGTCGGGGTCATGTGCCCACACAGCAGAGATGGACAGACCCCAAGCTTCAGGCCCTCTGCCTGTTCTCACTTTGCTTTCTGTTAAGAGACGACTAAATTAAACAAAAAAAAAAAACGGAGAGAGAAAGCTGGTTACAAGTAAAACACTATGCATTTATTTTGGCCTAGAGATTATTATTGTTATTTTCTGACATTGAATTGTTTATTATTTGACAGTTATTTGGGGGATGGACGATTTCACTTGGAGTCTATCATGATCGCAAACCCAGATATTCCTGCTTACAGGTATTGTGAAGCAAAATGACACTTTCTTTTCTTGACTGATTCGTTGACTGACTTCTCCATCTCGCAGCGTAAGTGTTTAGTGTGATCATTTAAATTAACTAAAGGCTTCCGCAGTTTGGCACAGACTGAAAGACGATACAAAAGTGCAATAAAGTAATTAACTGCAAGAACAACAAAGCATATGATCTCCTGTTAAGATATTCAGTGGAAGGCTTTATGCGTTTGTTTGTTTTTTTTTTAACATGCTTTTCAATCTAGCAGTCGTGACCGCTAGGCCGTATTACAGTGTCATGATAACATTTTGGGAGAATGAAGTTGTGTTTTGATGAGGTCTTGTTTGTATGCAAAGTAAAATTGTGTGGTTATAGACGTATGCACTGCCGCACAGATCACAGGTCTGTCTCATAAACAAGATTCTAATCTCAAGTGAACTCCTTGTACCAGGGAAAAGGAGATTAGATGCTCAAAAATATCTTCTTTTTCCCTAAGATACACTAACTCCTGTCATACTTGATGGCTTTTCATGATTGGATTTTTTTTCATCTTTTCTTGCTTTTCTGTCGTCAAGATAGACACCTGAACAGTACTTGGTAATGTGCATAATAATGTTTGTCTGCTTATCTCTATGAGCACATGCAATTCACAGCTTTTCTTGAGGTTTTCGCTGTCCAATTTTGCTCTGCAGGTACGACCCCTACAGTAAGGTGTTCTCCAGAGAGTACTATGACCACGAGGCCATGCGCGCCTTCAGGCTCCAGGCTATCAACAAGGCTCGTTCAGCCCAGAGATGGGGTCTGATCTTGGGCACGTTGGGCCGGCAGGGCAATCCTAAGGTTCTGGAGGTACAGTAAGAGTCTATTATCTATGCTTATTTTAACTGTGTGGCTTAAGGTAGTGATTTGATAATATTAAGACACCTGTGCGTTAACCATTCAAGGCATTGGAAGAAAAAAAAGTGCTTCTTCACTAACTCTATCAGCATTCAGCATGAATTTAAGAAAGTTGAAACACTCACTCAGGTAAAACGTATAGCTTGGGAACTAATAAATGCGATGTTTGCACTCACACACGCATCCAGTTGCAGACTCATGAGTGAGAAACTCAAAGTCTTTGAGAGTGTGAACTATTATGCACTGGCATGCTTACAAACCCGTGTAGGGCAGCGATCGATGGACCGAGGAGCCCTGTCTGGTCATTCCTAACTCACAGCTGCTGCTCCTGTTGCTGTCTTGTCTGTCTCTTTTTTTTTTTTCTTCTTCTCCTTTTCCATCTTATTTGTTTTATATGCCACTTTTTTTTTTTTTTTTTATCTTTTGTGAAATGTGAAACCGTTCACTTTAGCGTTTGTTTTCCTCAGTAGATTCCTAATGCGTGCTGATTGGGCTAAAATTGGTTTTCGTCTGATTCTTCACTGATGGTGTAAATTGATGTAAAAATATCAACGGCAGAGTGACAGGTTTCATTATGCCGTAGCGGGCGATTTGAATAGAAATCCCCTTCAGCTCTCCTATAGCGATCTGTTGAGATTTAGAAGTGTAGTTTCAGATAACCTCTCAGGTAAAGGGAAGCAGAACTCTCTGTGATAAGAGCACACTCACAGAAACGTCTCCCGGTGCTCCCAAGGACAGTGCATATCAGCCACACTCGTATCATTATCTCACCAAAGAAACATTTATAGTGTTTCTGAACTGGGTGCGGCTGCATTCTGCATCCACGAAAAACTGCTCCATTCCAATGCCTGAAACGTCAAAGACAGTAGAATCCCTTCAAGTGGCTAAACAGGGTCCTTTACTGAAGTAAATGTTATACAAGGAAGTTTGAGACTGTTACTTCGTACGTAAAGTGGCTCCATGTTGACCAACTAATCTCTGATCATGGTATAGGTACAGTATCTGGCGCTATGGCAAATTGTAAAGCAAAGTCGCTGAATCCTCGCTACACAAACTAACTTTTGGGATGCGCAACGTCACCTCTTTGATATAGAAAATGCCAGAGGTATCAATCAAACTACAGTCAGGTTCACCTCCACACTTTAACACTTCTCCACCCAACTCTTCTCTGGACTTTTCTGTTCCAGAGCTACCTTCACAATTATGTTTTTGAGTGGCACAGTGTTTTAGTCTGACATGCGGATGCTCATATGTGGATGTATAGCTCAATTCTGACTATTGCTTGCTGGACTGGTCGAACAGTGCAGCTGCTTGATGACCTCAGGATGTCGTGTTCGCTAATGATATAGTTCTGATGGCTTCACCAGACTATGCCCGCCAGCATTCATTGTAGTGATGAACTGCTGAGTGTGGTGTTTGTGAGAGTCAATACTTAAGGGTGTAAGGGTATGTAACTCTTCTGAGAAATGGAGCCCACTCTGTGGGTCGGGAACTAATTACCATCTATAGAGATAGGTTCGATCACTTCATTTCAATCAGTATATAAAACTACCCCGTTACTGGTTTAGTTGCATAAACAAACCTTCTGAGAGGGGACTACGACAAAAACAGGGGACATGACTTCATTGCATATTGGTTTAAAAGCTGTTTACCAAGTTGCACATACAGCATGAGTAATGAACCCTCGCGTAAACAGAAACCAACACAGCAAACCAGAACCAACCACATTTTAAGGATCTATTTATGGGAAGCTCCAGGTTATAGATCAGTAAGTTTCTGAAGTGGAAAGCAAGCTTAGGAGGTACTGTGAGTCTGAAAGCTGCAGTGGTTCCGTGTCAGCAGTAATATGGGCATTGTGCTGGGCTTGAAGAGGGAATTTGATGCAAAAGCACTCAGCCTTCATTCCTGTCCTGTCCTACAGTTTGGAGCTAGTTTGATGATAGGTTAGTAGCATCCTAAAACCCCATTTGTGGGTGTTTATTGACAACATATACGGCGTGAGTGGGTCGCAGCAGAACAAAAAAGTGCCAATTGTGGCACATGAAACATCTAACACCCTGGTGACCCCCAGGAGGGATTACAATTTTCAATTGGGCCCAAATATTGTTAGGAGGAGCTGGAGGACATGGTAGAAATGTACAGTATCTGTCTCCTGTCTCCTCCTATTTATTCTCCACAAGACCTTGGTGAGTAGCAGAATGGCGGCTGGATGGATACACCATCAATAATTTGTAATTTACTATTTATTTATGAGTGTGGCAGTTGTAGAAAGAATTGTTTGTTTGGAAACGCAAACATCTCAGTTTATCTGCTCATTTTATTTCTTCCTTTTTAGCACCTTGAGTCAAGGTTGAAGTCAATGGGCAAGTCGTTCTCTCGAGTGCTCCTGTCAGAGATTTTCCCCAGCAAACTGGATCTGATGTCAGACGTAGACGCGTGAGTATGAATTTACTGTACAGCAACATGCGCCGTGCACACACTAACCCAGCGGGAGACCCACTATTTGCTGAATTAGAACTGTGACAGAGGACCCTGACAATCTGAGCGTTGGTCTTTCTCAGAAGAATCCGACCAGGGTGATGATGACTTTTCAATCCCTAAAGTCCAGATGGACCTTAGGAATAAACGCAGGCACCCAGACGTGTTAAAAGATTCCACACAGCTGATGGCAGTTACTTTCAAACATCATTTCGCTCTGTTCAACACAACACAGGGTAATCCCCAAAGCATTGTGGGTATTATTTTTTTTTTCCCTTTGGCTTTCTGTCACTGAAAACACTTCCTCATCTTTATTTTCACATTCCTAATCACTGCTGTGATAATAGAATAAGTCATTTAACTTTCAGACCATAGACCCCCACACACTTATTACAGGAAGTAGTCACCCAAAACTTGCAATCACCGGCATTTGAAATGTATTCTGTAAGCATAATTGCACACATAATTAGGGAGTCAGCGTAATTTGCAAGTGTGCCCTACAACAAGGAGCTGACAATTAGCAGCCAGCTTCTCAAACAACATTGGCATTCCTGTCTTGGTGAGCTTCCATAGTTTGCCTTGGTAGCAAATAGTCCAGCATAATGAACTCGGATGCTTGATACGGTTTCCTCGGATGCGACGAGCGCTGCGTAGAAAGAGGAAATTTCTACATGAATAATCCCACGTACTTGGTTTTCCACTGACTTACCTTTGCAGTAAAAGCTAGGAAGATGTGTTTGCATTCCCTTCTGCTGAAAACCGTTTCTTGTCTTTGATGTTTATGTTTTCTTTTTTCATCTCACCTTGATTTTATAACCGTTTTGTTGCCTTACTTGAACCAAAAGAACCAGTCACGTCCTCAAACGCTATTGGTAAAGTGTGACATTGTTGCATTTCTGTTGATCACAGCCACCTGTTATTCATATTAAGATTTTCAAAATAACAAACTCTTTCAGTTTCTTCTGTGAAAATAAGAAGTGCTCAGACTTCAAGGAGAGGTTTCCTGGCTTATCTGACTTCCGACCATAAGGAGAGAGGTAAAGATGTACAAGGGGGTTAGTGAGACATTGATGTGCATCGTGCTCCAATCGCTCTCACACAGGCACAGGCACTCGAATAGTCAAATGCACACACACGCTCCTCACGCTCCCTCAGATTGTCCTCTCACAGTGTAGTAATGAGAGGGGTGATGTGTGAGGGAGGAGTGGGTGAGAGAGGGACAGAAGGTCTGAGAGAGATCGAGAGAGAGATGGAGAGCTGCAGAGGTAGTTGAGGGGGCTGTTTGGAAAGAAGCTATCATGTTAAAAGCGTGTTTTTTTTTTGTCTTTGTTTTTTTTCCCCTCTGCTCTTTGGATTGATGTATGAGAGCAACTGCAACATTATGTAAGTCAGGCACGATTCCACTAACCAAAACAAAGCAAACAGCATAGCTCTGTAACGATGTCTGTTTATAGAAGTATTAGAATATGTGTATATAAAATAAAAGCATGACAGGTGAAGTGAATAAAGCTGTGACTACCTGTCAATGGGAGCTACTAGAATGTAAACAGACAGTGGTAGAATGTAAAATATATTACTCGTACTGTACCGCACATGTACTGTAATTCATGCAGGCACATGAACTAACGGGCACCGAACGCCACAAACAAGCCATTGATGGAGCACAACCCGGGTTTAAATTCAGATCTTTCGTCTCCTAGAGTTAAAGAGAACCCTGAAAATTACAGGGCATCAAGGATAAACTTGATGAGTGAGTTTTATGAAACCCCTGAGCCCATAAACAGTTTTTGACAATAATAGGCCAGATGATTTTAATCTTGTGCCTGATCAGTGTAGACTTTTATATTTGGTTTTGTACAACTGTCTAATTCACGCAATATAAAAAATAAAAAATAGAGCAAAGATAAATGCAACAAACATCATAAACATATATCAAACTGCAGGGTAACAATATATTGTCTTTGTACTGAAGAGTGGGGCATCATTTTAAAATATTTTATTGTTATAATAATTTAATATGGTTTCAATAAATAGACACTCAACATTTTTACTCTTTTTATGATGTGTCTATTTTGTCCTCTTGGAATTTGAGAGTCCATTTTGAAAGATGTGACTTACTAGCAACATTGTTTACCTCATTATTCACGGGTGTTTATTCAGAACGAGGAGAAGATTAGACAACATCAAGCAGATCTGTTTTTCTAATATTATTCCAACCATTATATATATTTTTTTCTCCTTGTGCTTAGTCTCCGTTTCCCTCACTGCTCCAACAGGCCTCCTACACGAAACTACAGTAGTCCTTACAAACCACCAGGTGCCTGAAGCCCCCAAAGCCAGCTGCGTTGAAGGAGGGGAGATGAACAGAGTGTGAGGGACACTGAGAGTTAAACAGTTGGGTGAAAGAGGACACATTAGTGCTGAGCACCAGCCCAAACACTGTACAGCACAGAGCCCACCCCCAGATTCTCTCTGCCATTAAGCAGCAGCATATTCCCTCATTTAAACAGAGACACCATTAGCATATGCTCTTAAGTGTGTAATTAGGCTGTCCCCAAGCAGGTTTGAAACTATTGTACAGATACTGTATCTACACACCATCCTCATTTATCTCAACTACACTTCTAATGCCACCCTGTGTATTGCTTTTAAGGCTTTTATCTCCGTATGAATTTGAATCTTTGGCTCCATTAAAACGAACTTGTTTGTTTTATTTCAATTTCGATTGCCGTTAAAGGTGACCGCTTTCCGTTTTCCTCCAGCTGCTGAAAAGGTTAATTGTTCTTACTCTTTGGCGGATCAAGTGTAAGCGAAGCGAAGCCGTGCAGGTGGAGGGGTCCTCCCAACAGTGTCAGGGTGTAATGGGCCTCGGCAGGTAATGTAGCGAAGCCCGGGCTTAAAGATCACACAGCGCGGCAGCACTAAATGTCACGCGGTGGCCATTGCCGGTGTACATCACAGCGTAGCCCCCACCGGCCCCTGCATCCTGCTCCTCTAATGCTCGTCTCTTCATGCCGCCGCTGAACGCAGAGTTCAGACAGGTTTCCAATTAACTGTTACTCATTCAGTCTCTGTTTTGTTTAATGTTTTCTTGGAAATGATAATAAAGCTCAACTGCCAGAGACAAAAGCTCATTTTCCCTCTTCTGTCCTCCAGCCATGTCTTTGTTGTCACTGCGTGATGGGACTTCTCCAATACATGGGCTAGGTTGAAGGCCAGATGAGGTCTGGCAATCCAATTTACTTCGCATTCTGGTGGCAAAGCAGCACCTGTGCATGGCACTGTGCATTTTACTGAACTGCTCCAGTGCTAATATTAGCCCATCAGCTATGTGCTCCATAGGATGGATTCTCTCTGCCTTCCTTTTCATGCTTTCTATCTTACTTCCCTCTCACTCCTCAACCCAAGCGTTAGAGTATTGTTTTGCTTACTAATCTCCCTTCATCTTTTAACCTTCCCCCAAATGCTTTGTGTCAAGCTGCAGTTGCGAGTCTCTACCCACATACATGTGTAACCTGTCAGACTCTCCCTTTTGTGATTTGTTCCTGTTCTGTGTCTCGTGGGCTAAGGCAAGACAAGACACAAGTGTAATGTTTGGTTACTAGAACTCCAGTTAAGAATTGCAGCTGATGGACTTAAAGGTCAGACTTTCAAATCCCACTTCTCCATCTAAATTCGGTAAACTGAACGAATACCTCTGACTCAGCTGACTCTCAGATTAGACATCGAGGACGTAGAAGAATTCACTCTTTTGGGGAGACGTAAAAAAAAAGGGCTATTTGAAAATGAGAAAATGCCAAGCGTTTGCCCAGAGGGGGTGGAATATTTCTGTGTCGGAAAGCCGAGTGGAGCGACAGTCAACGGTGCAATCAATTCTGCAGCTGAGAAGCTGTGTGAAAGTTGGAAAATGAACAGACAGACAGGGAATGTGACGCAGTAGCGCGGACATGAAAGTATTCAAGCGATCATGGAAAAACTTTCTCTGTCTCTCACACGCTTCCCCGTCCACGCCTCTCGACTCACCCCTGCTCCTTTGCTTAAGTCTCGCATAGATGCGTTCTTATTGACATTTACCTAGATCCTGCATTATCTCCTGGGCTTTTATAGGCACTGCAGCAAAATTCATATTTGCCAATATTTCTGATGGAGCTCTATCAGTAGGATTAGGGACAAGGGAGGGTCCAATCTCTCAGCGGAGATGGAGCAGTGGATAGCATTGATCTGTGAAAGCTAACCCCTGTAGCCCCAACCGCTTTTTTTTTTTTGCCATCTCCATTTTCCCGTTGTTCATTTCTTTCCCTCCAGCTGTTTACGTCCACGCCCTCTCTCATCCCTCTCTCATGCATCTTCCAGAGTAAACACCTTTCTCCCTGCCAATCTTCGCCCTCTCTCCTCATCTTGCTTATGCGTCTTCACTCACACACACACACACCGTCTGCCTTTGTTTTGTCTTCATTGCGCCTTCTTCCTGTCGCTGTATATCTCTGTCCTTTTCTCTCTCGTCTTTTTTTTTTTTTCTCCTCACCCCCCTCATCCCTTTCATACACAGCCACCCCACCCCGACACACACCACCACAACCACCCTGTCTGCCAGCTATGTAGGCTACCTCCGTGGAGACCAGGCTGGTGCAGCTATTTTATTCACACTCACCTAACCTCTGTCTCCCCCACCCCACTACATCTCTTGCACCCCCCCACCCCACCCCCCTTCGCTTTTTTCTTGTTTTCTCTGTTTTTAAGTCTCCCCTCCTTAACCACCACCACCATCACAGCCCTTCCTCTCTCCTTTCTCAGCCTCTCTTTCACTCGCTGGCTATCTATTCAGACAATGTAGCGTGGCCATCTTCTACGGCCGTCGCGAATCAGGACACATCTCTCTAACAGATGCTGGAGATCAGGTGGAGGGAGTCTGTCTGCACAGCCCATTGCATCATGTATCTACATGCAACGTGCAGTCACAGATGTGCCCTGCCTGTCTAATAGAATCTCTTCCCCTCTGACTGCCTCTGTGTTTCACTAACGCTTCCACTCGCTCAGGGATGCACGTTTTCAGCACAGATTTGTACCTTGTCTTTCCTACAGGTGGGTCCAGATTGCTTGTCCACGCCTTTCTATCGACTGGGGCACAGCCTTCTCCAAACCCCTGCTCTCCCCATATGAGGTAAACACGCGTCTCTGAGTGTCTGAGCAAAATCACAGCTGTCACTCACTTATCACTCCCACACAGACCTTTGCTATCAGCTCACAGACCCCTTGCCTGATGTCCTGCTGAAGCCTTCATCAAAGGTATTGGGTGTTTGAAAGGGTGGTGAATTTGTATAGGACTCATCAAGGCTCGCTTGTGCTGGAGATGGAGCAGCGTGCCTCTCCCTCCTTCGTCCTCTCCCTCTATCCCTGACATAAAACGCATCCACACACAAAAACAGCGTCGGCAGCAGACTTACCCCCCCTACTGGCGGCTGCCGCCCCACAGTAATCCTCCTCCCGCAGCCGGCGTGGTTTTTTTTTTTTTTTTTTCTAAAGGGCGGGAGAGGGAGAGATCGGACAGCAGCCCGTACAGATCCATTTCAAAGCAAGTGTTTGTTTGTGCGCTGCTGCAGCTGGTGCAGCAAAGCCTGCAGGAAAAAAAAAGACAACCTGCTTTGTGATGGGATTGACAGTTAAGATCTGTGTAACATTTGATGTCCGCAATTACTGCTGTAAAATTTTGAGATTTGTGGAATGACTTAAACCGTAAATGGCTGTAAAGGGGGGTTGAATCTTGAATGACTTGGAAGATGTTGCTGTTTTCTTCCAACTGCACATCTCTATGCACCTCTGTAAGATTTATATTTCAAAATGGATCATAATTGCTTTCACATTAAAGGTGATGTATATTTAGTTTTGCTTATGACTTGTCTGATGTTCAGATTTCGCCCCCGTTGTTGACTTTGTGCTTCTCCCCTTCGCCAGATTTTTGGGAATGTCTATGATATTACATAATTTGCAGGTGCTCTTGTGTCTGTACGTCTGCTTGTGTGCACCCATGATAAGTCTCAAATCATCCCCATCTCATACCTATGAGCGTTATACGTCGCAGCGCTCGGCGCTTTTCATTGTGGCATTTAGAATGAAGATGAAGACGAACGGGATGGGAGGGTGGCGTGAGCGAAGAGAAGGGTGGAGGCTGAGGGTGGTAGCAGCATTTATTTTCAGTGCGTCTCATGTTATATTTATAGTCAATAAGACACACTTGGCTCTCCTGTCAGAGCAGGGATTAGCACGAGGAGCTAGCTTCCACACAGAGATGCAGTTGGTCTGAGAGAGGAGAGGAGTGGAGCAGTGAGTAAAAGCTAGAGGAATGAAAGGTGGGAGGACTAAGGGCAGACAAAAGGAGAAAATCAGAGTGGAGCAGAAGGATTTATCCTAATACACAGGTTGCCAGGTAGATTATATACTATTACCATCGCACTGTCAGCTGGACGTTGCCTTAGAGCGACATGGGCTCCACGAGGTCTCTAAAGGTACCAAGACAGTGGAAGTAAAGCCTCGATGGATGAAACGTCTTTATTAGGCCTGTCCAAAGGGGGATGGATGAGAATGAAATCGGGAAAATGTATTGTCGTTTTACCTTTTTAGTTGGTGCGTAATACCAGGAACCACCCTAAAATGTTCAATGTCCAGGGGCACTGAGGAAACAGTTGTGTTTCGGAAACATTCACGCAGCCAATATTTGACTTTGGTGACACATCTGGTGAATATTGTAGCACAAAATAATGAAGAAGCGCAAATTTAATTATTACACAGCTTCACATGAGGCACAGATTATGTTATTATTTTAATGAGCACACATTTGTTTGTTACCAATAACAGTAATAATTGTGTATAATTATTACTTCATTATTAAAATTAATGATGGGACACCACCCCGATTACACGGACCAACAACCAAACATGAAGGAATGAGCCTACATGCATAGTGTGACAAGAAAAAAGTTCAGTTTGGAGCGAACTCACATCTTCACAGCTGCTGCTTTCATCTTTTAATGTTCTTTTTTTTCATGGGATATGTGAAGGTGAAGAAAAAGCGTGTGTGTAATCCTTTTCTGAGATCTTTTTTTCAGATGCAGTTAGTAAGACAACTGCGTGTTGGTGTAGGTTTACATCATATTAGCAACAAACATCAAACAGAGCATTTTCATCCCTCTGAACCATTTTATTATAACTAATTTCTCTGAATAGTTAAATAACTTGTTATATCATTAAAATGACTTTATATTATTATAATTTAGTTAGTATCTCCCGCTGAAGGTGTTTTTTTTTTGCGGTGTGTAGTTTGGAGTAGCTGGCTCAATGATGAAATGAACTGTTCCTTCATTCAGTTGGCTTGTTTATTCATCTGTTCAGTCATTCAGCTGCTCTGCCTTTCATTCACAATCAATATTCACAGGCACTCGTCTCCCATATGGAGCAGTCTGCTCTTATGTCGCAGCACTGTCATGCCAGTGCTCTTGCTCTCTTACAACAGCTGTTGTGTCACGCAGTGCCGCTGCACAGGGATAACGCGACAACTCTGCCTGTTATCCAAGCTAAACATGACGACACCTGTCTTGTCTGTGTAGTCATAACAGTAGTTCGTTGCATCTCCTCATCACTGCTTGGGGGGATGTTCTGCAATTACTGGAAAAGCAGGACTAAATGAGCACGTCATTGGGCTCGGTTGAGGTTCCTGCTTGTTTGTTTTTTATAATCCATGTTTATGTATCACTCTCTCTCTCTCTCTCTCTCCCTGTGCCAGGCAGCTGTTGCTTTACAGGAGGTAGACTGGAAGAAAGTCTACCCCATGGACTTCTACTCCAATCAGAGCCTCGGGCCGTGGGCACCCAACCATCCAGAGCACCAGCCTGCGCGTCCCGCCCGCAGACAGACCCAGGTTAGTAAGAAATGGAAGAAGCTGGGGAAGTGTCACCACACTGAGTTTAGCACGTTTGAGGGTTTTTATCAGTGTGTCCCCATACTGACACCCAGTGGTACAATGACAACAGGACACATAGCTGGACCTCTTTCTTAAAGTGACCTTGAGCTTGACATGCACTATGTTTTATCTTTCATTCTTCGTTTATTTATAATTTTAAAAATGCAGGCATTGAGTTGATTGCTGCTCTCAGAGCCATGTAGCCTCTTATTAGCACTAATCTGTCTGAGATAGGTACTGTCACTGTTCCACGTGTTGATACTTTACTACCACCTGCCTGCAGAAACCAGGCTCAGAGCCAGTGCCCCCTGTCAAGCAGTGTGAGCAGAACCCCGGCGCCCCCTGTGGCTGTCAGGGAGAGTGACACCCCCTGAGCAGTGCTGCATTTGACTTCCATCTCGTGTCTGCCGGTGCTGCAAACAGCTGGAGGGAGGTCAGACCAGACTGGAGGAGGAGGAGAGTGGGTATTCGTCCAAACAGTGCATCAACAAGCACATCTAAAGCCAGAGGAGCCCTAACCCCTCTCCTCAAGTGGATTACCAGCCATAAATAATCCCTCTTCGTACGGGCCTGCAAATCAAACCACACTCATTATTCTTGTTCACATGTTCTGCATGTACTCGGAGCTTGAAATACATGCAACCGAACAGAATGGCTTGTGCTTTTAAGCTCACACGTGTTCATGTCAGGCACATTTCCATAAAGGAGCTGCTGCTGTCTGCTGTGGTGGAAAAGGAAAATCTTTCTGCACGAGGGAGATACATTGATGTTTATGCAATGCAGGTGCAACTTTTGTGATCATATGAGATCAATAGTGAGAGAGAGAGAGCACGGCATGAGCTTGAACACTTTGTATAGAATTAAAGACATATTTATGTCAGGTGGCTTTACAATCCACTTGTCTTTAGTTAAGTCAGTGTTATTTATCAAAGATAAATCTTGTCAGACACTTCAAATGAACGAGAGACAGCGTTGTTTCAAAGACAAAGACAGATTGTTTTTTATGAAGCTCTTTCATGTACAGGATGTGACATTTCTCAAAACTAATAACAAAATGCAATACATCTAATCATCATCAGAGTGAAATTCTGAAAC
The DNA here is from genome assembly GCA_030770545.1 of Macropodus opercularis. Taxonomy (NCBI): domain Eukaryota; kingdom Metazoa; phylum Chordata; class Actinopteri; order Anabantiformes; family Osphronemidae; genus Macropodus; species Macropodus opercularis. Next base: position 4,268,567 of record CM061110.1, read on the forward strand.
AATAAATCAGAAAATAGAATTTTGTTCTTCGCCTGTGATTATTTCAGTAAAATACTTGGACCACGCTGAAGCCGTGTGCCTGTTTTGGAGGCTGAGGGGTATGAGTTTCTAGAGGCATGCTGTGCTAGTCACGACTGTTCACCATCCTCATTATTTATTGATGTAGGAGGAGACTGTCAATAAAATAAATAAATAAACACTCTGTTGCTGTTTGGCTACCAAAGAAGAAGCTGACAGACAGTGGCGTACCATGGTCTGAGCTGATCCTGAGAACTTGTGAAGCCCCCCCCTTTCCCCCCAGGGTACAGCACATTGTCAGGTGGGTATGATAATCTGAGTGCTGTTGTTCCCCAACAGCTACTGAGGTGCACCCTTTATATTTCCTCATTGCATCTCCTTGGCAACAGAGGCCAGTGTGACGCACCCTGCCTCACCAGTTGTCCGTCTGTCTCTTGATGCGTCTCACATGTCCCACTCTCGGCTGTTGCTTTTGAACAGCTCACGTCTTCCTACAGTACGGCATGTGAAGTACAGAGCTCAAGTATAAATTATTAGGTAGCAGACTCTCTCCTTGCTGATGTTTGATTTTTCTTTTTTCATCTTATTTGCTGCATCATGGGAGAGAGCTTGGAGAATTTAATATATGCATTTTTTTGCTGCCCATTTGAAGTGATTTTTTTTTTTCTTTAAATCTTGTGGCCTAAATATTTCTTTTTGTTTAAATATTAATTAATTACTTCTTTAAACATCAATAAAAGAGGAAGTGCTTCAAAAGTGTCCCAGCTGACAGAATGGACCTTTTGTGTGATACAGCAGGCTTTGAATTGTGACCATTATAGATACAAAAAATTATATTTCAGTAGTGTAAGTGACAGTAAGTCAGGATACTGTGGTGTACAGTGTGTGTATATGTACATGTATGTATATATGTTTAAAGTAGTCAACAGGTGCTGGATGATGATGGAATATTATTCTTAAGCAGGTATGTACATCTATCACATCACATACATCACAATAAAATACAAAACAACTGAGCAAATGAAACTTGAACTTTTATCCATCCTTACATTTTCCATTATTTGCACATGTATCCTTCAGTTCATGATGTGACGTTCTGTATTATTGCATTATTAAATACGTAGGTTTGTCACTGCATAAGTCTTTGCTAATGTCCTTCTCACCAATTAGTTTGACTACAGTAATGCAAATTTAGTTTCTCCAGAGCACAAAGTAGGCAGATTTTACTGTTTTGAATAAAAAAAGTAATCTGAATACAGTAGATGGATGAAACATTGTCAGAGCATATTGTGGTTACTTGACTTAGCTCGTGGAATTTTATAAATCTTTGACCCAGGGACCTGCTTTAACCGTTTAAGCCAGTTGTAGACAGACGGCTGTGTGAGTCACATAACCCCAAGTTGTTGCCTCAGATTCATCACCAGCTGATTAAATGAGTCACCACTAGATGGCGGCGCTTGCTTGGCTTATCTGCAGCCGTGTGAAGCATACATACTGCATACTGAGGCGCACAGTTCACTCTTGAAAGCCTCAAGGCCAGTGAGTGAGTAAGTGAGGGTGCTTGGCAGAACGCAAGCACCCGTTGTGCTTTTGCAACTGGTGTGTGCAATTGTTTCCACATATGTTGGGAATCAGATTCCTCTCTGGCCTCCTCCCTCCTCCTCTGCACCCCATGCCGTGTGTTTGCCGTCACACTCACCGCTCCCTGCAGCTCGCAGTGTCCCGTCCCGAGGGCACAGCTCGCCACCGAGTATGTGTGGCGTGTTGACTGCAGAGGCCACGGCTTGGAGCGTGGGCTTTACACAGCAGGTGCTCGGGGGTCACGTACCCGCTCACAGTCATATCGATATACCCAGACTGCCTCTGGCTGCTGTTAGAGCCCAGCTCTTGTTTGCGTATAGCCTACAGAAACGAGCAGTGACATGACTCAGACTCTAATGCACTTTTCAAAACCACATAACATCAAACGTCTGATCGCAGGCACCTATTGAAATAAGACATCTACAGTAAATGTGAACTGTTTGCCAAGGTTAATATTTTTCTGTGGCTTTGTCTGGTGCCTGTGAGTGGGAAAAGCATATTAGCAGGTCTGATGTATTTATTTTATTTCTCTGACCGAGGAAAGACTGAGTCACCGCAGCGTCTCAGTGCCCCTCACTTCCATTTCATTGTCACTGACCCTTCTTGAATGTGAGGCAAAATTAGTTCTAACATCACACTACTGTGAGGAAACGCTTTTGTTCCATGTTTCTGATTATTATGAGCTTAAGATAAAATATATTTTATGACTCAATGGCTCTATCACAAAAATAAACAGAAGAAGCGGAGATTTGTTTCTAGAGTGTGACTTCAGGAGGTGTGTGTGTGTGTGTGTGTGTGTGTGTGTGTGTGGCCGAGCTGGGGAAGGAGTGGCAGCATATAAGATCCAAACTGGCCAAACTGAGCCTGTATCTCCCTTCTGAGGGGCAGCCTGTGTTACATCGCGGCAGATTGAGTTTAACTTGGCTGTATTTACATCTGTCAAGTCTCTGTGCGTGGGTGAGAAACCGTTTAGAGAAAAAACATCAGGAAGAGAATGAGAGGATAGATGCTCGACTGCAGGGGAATGCTGGTTTTTTTTTTTTTAAGATTTTTTTTTCTGTTATGACATAACGGGAGTCTGATGTGACAGAGCATTTGCAATTTCAATTTCAGACGAATGCAACAGAAGAACTGCACGTTGTTAGTGCTCAAGCTGTTCCTGCACGATTTGGACATCTCACTGATTTTTTTTTCTTTCTGTTCTGCAAAGCCCTGATTCACGAAGCTCTGCAAAACGCCTGTCTGGCTTTGTCACATAGTACACCATGTCTAACCTCAGACGGAGTGTGTTCTTGACTAAACTGGGTTTGGACAAGCATGTCTGACAAGCCTTCGCGTTAGAAATCTAGTATCGTGCTGCGCTGCCGCGCCTGACGAGACAGAAGACAGAACGACGCGAGACAGGCCACCTCAAAGCCTTGATATTATATTTAAATTGTAACGTCCGTGATTTTCAATAAGCCTCATGTTATTCTATCTTAATGAGTATGTGTATGAATGCTATGAAACTTTCACATACTCTACTTTTTCCACTTCTAGCCAGTCATACTCCTCCATGTGACATCAGAGGCAAAGGTCTTTCAGTTCGGCTAACATCGTATGGAGGAGGGTTTTTATTCCTTATGATGATGTCATCTGGAGGAGCACGGCCTTACACGACAACCTCTGTAGCATGAGCAACCAGATGACATTCATAATAGTCCTCCTGGTGATGTCACCCGGAAGAGGGAAGCTTAGCACATTACCACTCAAATACGTTTGGCCTGGTGAAGAATAAAGCGAACAACAGTAGAAATTAGCAGCTACCATGTTGTATAATTTACCAACGTGAGTATTCAAACAATGCGCGATCAGTTCCAAAGCCTGCTGACAGGTGTGTGTGCGTGTGTGGGAGAGAAGAAGACGCCTGGGTGGCCCAACAAGGTTGCTAGAAGGTTGAAAAAGAGTCTTTGGTGGGAAAAAAATAAGTGGTGTAAAAAGATGACTAATTCTGCGTGGGAGGTCAGCCTGTCCCTGATCATCCGGCCAACAGCCACCCACCCCAGCACAGGGCTGTCACAAAGTCATCTCATTCCTCAACCCACTCTGTCCTGCCATGGATTGTCACTATTCTCCTCCTGTTGTTCTTTCATCTCTCCAGCTTCTTATTTTATTATTTTAGTCATTTTAGCCTCGCGGGAAAGAATTAGGCGGGAAACCTGTAAACTGGAATTGTTTTTTTAAAGATATTTATGTTTTGGGGTTGTAGTTTTTTTTTTTAAACTTTCAAGTCTAGTAAATCTTTATTTTATAAAATGTATTTTAAATGTCCTAAGAAGATCATTTTTATCAGTGCTTCTTAAGCTAAATTAATTAAACAGGATGTTACTGCAGGTTTTTTTAGACAAACTGCTTGTGTGTGTCACAGTTTCTTATTAATTCCTTATTAAAACAGCTGCGAGTGACATGCAAGACCTTCTCCAAATGCAGAATTTAAAAGACGATCCGTTGACCATAACGTTTGGCCAGGATGTAATCACATACATTTACAAACCCGCACACTGACCCTTTATAAATGGCTTTTTTAATAACATTGATTTGGTCTGATTTCCAGTAGGGAGCAGCAGCCGCTGACTCGTTAAAGAGCTCAAATGACTTTGCAGCTGTTCGAAATGAAGTTGATAAAAGCAGGAAGGAAATATGAGTCATACGACGAACGGACTCATCGCCGGGGACAAAGAAATGCTACATTTCAGATTGCCAGCTTTACCAACCAGTGTGGTCTGTTAAAAAAGCAACATATGAATGTCAATATTAATGAAAATGTGCTTTGAGCTGAATGCATTCATGTGTGGCTGCTGATTACTGTGCAGTATCTTGTGTCATTCAACTAATGGTTCTGTGTCATTATAGTTAGAATCTGTCAAAAATAAATGAAGTTCTGTGATCCAAGTGGATGCACGATGATGTGAGGGGCTTTAGGAAGCTTGAGTTCAATAACAATTTCTGATATTGAATTTGGAACACAAACTAAGGCATGAGGAAGTTTAGTAAATGGAACCATGTTTTCTCAAGGACCCAGTGGTAAAGGTGGCTCTGATGCCACAGTACAGAAATCACAGAAATCCGAGGGCTTCAAGCATTCGTTCTCTTGAGGCCGCCTTGTAAGAAGTGTGACTCTCACCATTGTGAAACCGCTCTAAGTAGCTTTCCACCTGAGGACAGTTCTTTAATAAAACATTTATTTTTAAGTCCCACATCCTGTTGCTCAGTTCACTCATTCATCACCATTTGATTTTGACCCTGGAAACATCCGTACAGCCACACAGGCTGTGCAGCATGTTGGCTTTGAACACGGCGTGATCCTTGCCTACCAGCTGCTAAACTGTAAAAAATTAAATTAAATAAAATGGATTTTTGGACTCAATCACAGTAATTAAACTCAGGTGGCTGATTGTAACCAGCAGAGGTGACTGTTTCATTATGCGGGTCTTGTTTTCTGAAAAGTAAGAGTTAATGTGCTGGTGGAATGTTGAGTAGCACGTAGTGTCTTACAGTCCAAGAGGCAGATTCATTTTCAAATTCAAGACTATTAATTTCAAATCAATTTATAGACATACAAAGTCTCATGTGTTTATAACTCTTTAATTTATTGATAGGAAATAAAACATTACAAGGATAGAATTCAAAAAGCCATGCACTGTGACACTAAACTTGAACAACCATAAATATGGGCTTTGAGAGGTGCTTCAGGATGTTCCCTGAGCCCATTTTCTGGCAGGAGTGGTTCAGGTTTCATCAGGAATGGACAGGTAGCCTCTGCCTGACACTGCAACGCTGCATTTCTGATAAACCTTCAAAACCTAACCGGTCAAGGAGTTTTCACTCCTCCAGGATGCGGATCCACTAGAATATTCTTTATACAGCCGATGAGCAAACTCATTTTCACTACGATCAAATATTTCCATCTGGTAACTAAGGAATTTTACCGTCTTAGTTAAAGTTAAAGTTAAATAACACCTTCTGCATCAGCCTGGAAAATATAAGAGTTGTAGTTGTGGTACTTGCCGTGTTGAATTACCACTGGTCATCTTTTTCTGATGTTTTACATGCAATGCTTCTTTTACAGCCCATTTCTCTTTTGCACCGCTCTGGTTCAGATGTACGTTTTGCCCCCTAGCGACCATGGCTGTAGACTGTTACCAGTGGTGCTGTTGCTACAGTAACAATCTAATGCCACGGTCACCATGGAGACAGCGGACGAAATATGATTGGCTGTGGTAACTACTGACGTCCTCTGTGGTTTGATGATGTTAGCGATGCAGGCTTCAGTAGTGCTAGGCTCCGACAGGAAACTTCATACAGTACAGCATTTACAGCAGCATCTTCCCACTCATCTTAACTGATGCTGTCACAAAGGTGGATTTTTGCCGCACGGAGCAGAACTTTGCCAGACGTCAGTAGCCATGACTGTAGACTGTTACTGTACTTTAGGTGAGTTTTAGCAGTAAGCAGTCTAGAGCCAAGGTATTGATGCACTGACTGATAGAAGAGCGGCGGAATGTAGTCCTACAGACTGCAGAGAGGGAGAAGGAGTACAAGCTAATGCCATGAAGTGAGAGAGATTAGACAATGCTGCTCTTTGTTTAACGATTCAATAATTTCTAAACGAGTTATTTGAACAAATTACAGTTGTGAGGTGCAACAAGTAAAAAGAGCTCCTTTTCTCATTTTATGGTTACCTGACATATCAGAGGGGCCAAAATCACACTGTTGGTCCAATCAGACCATATACCATGACACAATAATTACAGTAGCACACATCATAGCCTCTCCTGCCACAGGCCTCAGGCTATGTAAGCCAGACCAGACCGACTCACTTGATGTGTTTGTAGTATTGATTTCCATGTTGATTATCTATGAGTCAGACACAGGATATGAAGAGACGGGGAGCGCAGGGTGCACTGGTGGCTTATGCAAGCTCAACTGAGTAACCCTAGCACTGACGTCAACCGTCAGGAAATGTGAGCACTCACAAGCTCTCATCAGATCTTTATACATGTTGTTTGGATTGTTTAGACCTGTCGAATTTGTGTTTGAGAGCCTTTACTCTTCTGAATGAATCTAGAAAGATGAGCAGTGAAAGGAAGAAGAATCCTTGGGTAGGTCAGTGCAACAGTTGCCACTAATGTTGCCACCACCTTAAACTCACTGCCGGTTGTTTACATCAGTCGCAGTTTGACCAGTAGTAGTTCTAAAAATCTGTCTCCGGGCTCTTTAAATGTATTAAAAGTGCTCGTCTTCAGTCGGTGGCGCGCAGAGTATCTGCCACTGTCCATGGTGCTGAACGTCATCCGTTGACCGTCACATGCTGGTCTTTGCCGTTTGCTGCTGCGTGAACCGTAAATATCTTTATAAATGCGCTTCGCCATTTCTTAAGACTTCAGCGAGTTTAAGGCGGCCCTGCTGGTGTTTTAACTGTCGAAACGAAGACAGAGTAAAGGAGGCAAAGTTAAGTAGTTTATTTAAAACGTTTTAAAACATCTACGATATTGTTTCCAGAGTAATCACCGAGTTTTGAAATACTTCTTCATCGGATTTCTGCAGCTTCATAGTGTCTCGTGCTGGTCAACCCACAGAGCGCGTTCAGCACCACGGACAGCACCACGCAGCTTAAGTAGCCGCGGGTTATTTCTGATCTTCTGAACAGTGTGTCTGATGTTGACTCGTGTTGTTCCCGGGCTGTGTCAACACATTTTAAAAAGTCAGAAGAGCAACAATATTCAAGCCAGGAAGCAGTGGGAGATGATATTGAACTGAGTTCATTGTAATTCAGGTCATAGCTCCCAGTCCAGGAGTTACCTTGGGGAGTTTTCTTCAGACCCCCGGGCCTTCCCATCCCCTTCGAACCCACTCCCCCGCTCCCTTCCCGCCCACCTCTTCATCTCTCTCCCTAGTTTACAGACTCAACGCAATGCAGGTTGTAGACGTACGTATGCGACTCACGCTGTGTCTTTAAAGCGTTCTGACGGATGATTGGGAGTCGTCTGCATGTGCGCAGGAATGACGCAAAGTTGACTTCATCTCAAGATCGCGTCACGATGTCATTTCCACATGTAAAAAAAAAAAAGATAATACTGGCGAAGTAGGGAGAGACCCTCTGCAAGAATAACACCTCACCTTCACTGTCCACAGCCATCAGCACCGAGCGAACAGCGACAGTTTTCTTTATTTGACATTCATTTTGATGCCGTGCCTTGTTTTATCATCTGCCTTAGCCTGAACCTAGCGAGTAACACATGTTCGTGTCGTCCCCTGTCGCACTGGCTACAGTCATATCTAGTCCTGGCTGTTGGGTACCACACGCGCTCTGACTGATCTCCTAGAATAAAAAGCGAACAGACGAACCATATACTGGGTGTTTGGCTCACTATTTGCGGGGATGCTGTCTGGTTAACATGCAGCCAGCGTAGCCTACACCCTACGAGAGACATTCTCTCCTTTTTTCACAGTTGTCACTGCCCATGTGCGCCAAAGTGACTCACACTGCAGTAACTTCCAGCCTCTGTAATCTACCGTAGACTCGCTAAACGATACGCAGGGGGAAAAAAAGGAAGAAAAAAAAAACAAAAGAGTGAGCTTACACTGATTTAACACAGTCATCGTTGTATCACACGTGGAGAGTCAAAAAAAAAGAGACTGCTTCTGTGGTCAGTGAACATTTCTACAGTACGACACAAATTGGCACAATAGAAAAGGGAACTTACCTCCTGGTCTTCACCGGTCCGGACATTTCTTCAGTTTGCGATCTCATCATAAAATATAACTATAAAATATCAGCACCGTTTTAACATGTTTCACCTTGTTAAATCAGAACAAGGTGAACAGAAATGTATACATTTTTATATTCTAGTTACATCCTATCTCATGTCGTCTTCGACGGTGGCGCGTAATTTTCGGCAAAAGTAGCTCGAATATTGATTTGCTTTTTGAATCTCGCGTCTCCCTTTTGCGCCTCAGTATCTCATGAATTTCAGCGGGCTGTCCCGGTGATCTGCTCTTATAGACATCCCGTAGTACTAGTAATGGAGATGGGAGGGGACACTCATTCATTCAGAAGCATCACCTACATGGACGATGTACGTGGACTCTGACGTCATCGAAGAAATGTAGTCAACAGGAGGACGCTCAGGGTTCCGTGAGGGGAGGAAGGAAGAGGGAAGAAGAAGGAGAGGATGTGTGTGTGTGTGTGTGTGTGTGTGTGTGCGTGCGTGCGCCATCCCCCGGTTCTCTGTGTATGTGTTGAGCATGTTTCAGTCCAGTAGATTAACAGCCTCCCAGGAAACTGCTTCAGTGGGGCTGAAGCCTGTGTGTCAGAGTAAGGCGTAAGAAAGAACTCTCACAGGAACTAGGACGAAAAGTTCCCTGAGAAATTAGTCACCTGGACCTTTGTGGTGTTGCTTTATTAAACTATTTTTCACCTGCCTGTTGTGTGTTACTGATAAGGAGATGATCAGTAACTCACTTCCTGCTTTGAGCAGATTATGTAAAACATACCCCCTTGTCTCTCTCAGGGAATAATAACAGTGATGAGAACGGATCGTTTTCAGTTCTGGGCGGTACCGGTAATTGTGTCTGATGTGGGGTAATCTAGCAACATACTGTAGCATCTCACTGTCCAAATGATCCAAATGGAAGAGGATGAACTAACTTGACTTTTTGCACTAAGTGTGAATCATGCTCCAGTTCACAACACAAGTTCCCCGAAGTCTTAGGCCTGAGTCAAATTCTGATGCATGTGTGAAGCAAAGGAGAGATGGCAAAGTCTTTAGCGTGGAGCGGCTCAAATCATCAGATCCTCCGAAACTTTAGTCACTTTTGTAAACCTCTGTTTCGACAATGGAGTGTGACAGATAGGAGAAGTAAACAAAACACACACAACACAATCCATTGATGGTGGCTGTGGGATTGCATTAGCTGACGCTATTAGAGGCTCACTGTATTTAAAGCAAACGTCCTAAAAGCACCTAAAACAGTAATTTTGGTTAATTAATCACAAAATAAAAGGGAAAGTCTTATAAAATCCTTAAAAACTGCATAACACAGTGAAAAAAAAGCCTTAAGAAGGAACATGTTCACAAACTTTAGTCTATTTTTCTGCACTGCTTGTTCTTGTCCTGTCGTTAAAATACATTTCAGGAGCAGCAAATATGCAGCAAACAGTTACTGTGGTTCCGTAAGTCATGCGTCTCGTTAATTTATTCCATTAGAAATTAGCCAGAGTAGATGTATGCGGTGTTTCCAGGGCCTGCCCTACAAGTCTCTCTTTTGGATGCAGAAGAAATTCATTGTACAGGTGGAAACTCATGTTTAAAGCATAACTCAGTCCTTACCAGAAGCACAGGGTTCAATAGTTTATCCAGAAACCGAATATTATGACCTGCATATCAGATTTTTGTGCCCTAAGCAGCGGTTTCACACACGGTCTCAGAAGCAGAAGCAAACCATTTTAGATAATGATTCAGCTAATGGACGCTGCTGTATTTATTTGAAACCATGCATATCAATAAATCATTTTGTGTTTTTTACAACATCAACTTATACAGTCTTCTCAGGACAGACATTTAAATGCTCTGAACCTGAAGCATGTGTAGGAGGTGTACACGTGTTAATGACAGCTACCAGGTACTGCAAGCATCCGTCATGCTAAAAATGACTTGTGAATGAGAAAAGGCTGTACTGGGTTTGATTATATAATGTTGCATACTAATAGATTCACATTCCCACTTCATAAGAGGAGAGTGACAGGTAAGAGGGCAAAAGGTCAGGAGACGTGCACAGGGAGAGCAGCTGGGAGGTTGATGGAGAATTGCTATGAGTATGTTTGGCTCAACTTTTAGAAATAATTTGGAAAGTTAAAGAAGACGCGATGGAATGGGTACAGGAAGTAGCGTAGAAATCTAAATGTCCATCACATGACAGCAGTGTTTACACGGAGCATTGAACAGTCACAGACATGACTAGGAAACACTTGTTGCTATGGCGATTCATTTACCTACTGTATTCAACTAGTGTTGGACCTCAAATGATTATGATATATAAATGTGTATGTTCTTGCTCCTCTAAAACATTTCAGTCCATTTTTGAGGCACAGTGATTTCTCTAAATGCTGCTCTAGTGTTTCGGTGAAGCTGTTTTTTTAAATATATATATTTTTTTTAAAGCTACAGTCACGGAGGCTGAGAAGCAACAGTTACAATTCTCGACCTTGAGTTTGCAAAATGAGCAAGTACCTGTTAAGAATCACTTCACCATGTGTTTCATTGTTTGTCCTTAAGCCTTTTGGAACCTGTTTCCTCAGCACATTACAGTAAGTCACATTTTTGTTTATTACTCTTATGTTATTATACATGTTCTAAATCCGAAATAAAAGATACTGAACTTTAAAATCTAATGTTGACTCAGTGATTCATTAAATCATCAAGTCATCTGCCAAAAGTCATTTGAAAAACAAATCACAGAACATGTGCTTCTAATGTAATTCATTAGATGAATTTGTTTAATTACTTGACAGGTTTTGTTGATATATTTATTCCCCATGATTGTCATTCAACACTAAAGGACATATTAAATACTGATTATACGCTTGTTAATAAGCTGACATTAATGTTTTACTACCAGTAGTAAATTCATGGATTTCTCAGTAGTTTCCTATGCCAATATTGAAAGTCTGCAAACTCTAAAAGATGTACTGAATCCAATTTCAGAAAAACTCTGAAGTAACCGTTTCCGTTTATCAAGTCCGATTGATTTGATCAGAAGAGTGGCAGGTCTTACACTGACCCAGCGGGGTCAACGTTCTCCAACCAGAAACTCTTCCAAAAGACCCAGTAAGTGAACTCTAGGAGAGATACCTTAAGACGGACCGACCCCAGCAAGTCGGACATGAATAAGTCATACAGTATCAGAAATGGCGTTGGTCAGTGCTCTTACTCACTCACGCGCCAGAATGTCGTGTTCTCGCAGAGGTATCATGAATTAGATATGAAAACGCAACACGTCACTGGGAGGGAAAAGCTCAACACACTTCAAGTTCTCGTGCTGGTTTCACCCCCCACCTCCCACATTCTTGCCCTTGGGCTGTATTTCATGCTTTGCTTCAGATTCCCTTCAGTGCTATACGTCGTACCGTAGCATCATTTCCAGCTCGCCCGCCTCCACCCCTCTGATTCAACAACAAACAAAAAACAAATAAACCAAAAAAAAAAAAAAACATCTGCTTTCCAATGCATCACTTGCGTGTGTCAGATATAGAGAAAAAAAAAAAGACAGGGAGACAGACAGGCACAAGAAGAAACAGTAGGAGTGTGTGGGGACGATGCTTTGAAGTCCAACCATGTCTGATCTCTCGTGACATTTTTATTCTGCAAGTGCGACTGACCCTCAGCGTTGCTATCGTCTTTTAATTGCTGTCCTTCACACTCTCTCTCTGCCCCACCTCAATTTCCTCCCCTCTTCCCAATCCGTCGCATACATGGTCATTTCGCTGTGTGCTGGTTGCATGAGCGTCATTTCTGGGATTGAAAAAAAAAAAAAAAAAAAAAGTAGAGACACCCCACAGGGCTCAGCATTCACCTGTAGAGAGCCTCGCCTGTCCCCCTCTATCTCTTCTACACACACACACACGCCACTAATCAGTATTCTGCTTTACTCTTCTTTCTGTTGCTGCCCCCCACCCCCTCTCTTTCCCTTTATATCCTCCTTATTTCCTCCCCTCTGTCCCTTATTCTACCACAGATGAATGGTTTTACATGCGCTGAGGTGCAACATTGACAGTGATTCAGCCTGGTTACAATCTGCAGCTTGTTAGCACGGAGGGCCTGGACTCATGTCAACAGTTGTGCTACAGTACAGTGTAAAGCAAAAGCAGTGACGCTGCTTCACGTACTTATTCCCCTGATTTGTAGCATGATGCTTATGTATTTGTCTCTCATGCATATGTATTTTGGGGGTTCGGTCGGTTACAGCCCTCCTTTCACTTTCGTTGGCGTGAACCCCTCTATCTTCCATCTAATTTCTCCACTGCTCATGAATCTTTCATCTCACACACACACACACACACACACACACGCACGCATCCTCGGCTTCTCCACAGCTCTTCCTCGCTCCCCGTTGGAAAGCCAGTGTTAGTGTGTGAGAATTAATTAAACGGCATCACCCGAAGGCACTTTGATTTCACCAGACGTGACTGTTCGCTCACCGTTACAGGTGCGAAGAGGGGCAAGAGCACAAATCCAAGCGGCGCATCACAATACCCGATGTTCACGCATTTGAGCTGAAGATGCTGCAGCGTGTCGGGTGGATGCCTCCCCTCCCTTCTACGCATAGATACAGTATGTTCGTCACTAATCGTTTTAAGGCCGCCTGGATGAGACATAGAGCTTCCACTGACTCACTGAGGGTATAGCAGACACGTTTGGACGAAGTCGGCGGTCTGAGTCAGCTGATCATGAATCCAGCAACCAAATAATTCATAGCAAGGTAGCACATACAGGTATGGCTGGCTTTCAAACCGGTGTGTGTGTGTGTGTGTGAGAGAGGTTTAAGAGGATATTACTGGAAGGCAGAGATGATCATTTCCAGCAAACCTCACTTTTCATTGGCTTTGTGAAACTTTCTCTTTTTCTGTTGTGAACTTTTCTCAGAGTCCCCAGCCTTGCTCTGTTCTTCCCACTGTGTGGCTGGCTCCCTTTGAAACGTTGCCTTGAATGTACGTACATGTTTTTTTTTTTTGGAGCCCCCACCCCCCACCCCCCCTGCTGGCTGTGTACACGAACTGCAAAAGCCTGGGTTCACATGAATGATTTTCGGGCTGTGTTGACCTTTCTGTCTCGCAGAAACGCTTTTTTCGGGAACGGAGCTCACGGCAGCAGCAAGTCGTAGACACACATACACATGTACGCAAGTTGTTCTTACGGAGCAGTGTCAGGAAGTCAACGTCTGTCTTCTTTACCCAGAATTCAGTTCAGCCACATAGAGCACAGATTTAAACCTTTTGCTGTTCCACTCTGGCCTCCACACCACAGCCTGCGTCTTCCTATCCACCCTTTAGCTGTCCACACACACACACACACACACACACAAACGCGGTGCACATGACTCATCCAGATGACTCACCCCCCCACCACCACCCCGACTCTCTCCCCTCCCCCGCACACTCACACATCTTTGTATTATCTCCCCTGGCTAACCTTGACAGAGAAACACAGAAAGGTGCTGGTATTGTAAGACGCAGCTGGAAATCTGTTGCTTTACGCCACCTCCGTCTTTTATGTAAGTTCTCTCTGGGCCCAACCCAAAAAATATTAGCATATTTATCCTTTAAAAATAGCCTCTGTAGTTTGTATTTTGTGACCAAACGCTAACGTAGCTCACTGTAAATTCTTTTATTAATAGGCACATTTACTTTTTTTTTTTTTTTTTTTCAAATCACATCATCAGCACAGATGTATCATACGCTTCATTGTCAGGTGTTAGTTGTTATATATAAATTACCAGCAGGCCAAACAGCTGTTATTTGACATATTTTGCATGCTATGTTGTTTTTTTTATAAAGCTTTGTTCATTATGACATCAAGAAACATTAAGCAGTGAACCCATGTTGTCTCCAAAAAAAAAAAAGCTACAATAACAGAACTTTTTTTAAAATAGCGAGCTTACTGTACATTAAGCTTAGTGTACATTAAATCCAGTTTATTTAGAACATTGATGTAACACTTTGTGTTGTTGAGACGTTAGGCCACCAGTAGATGTCAGTGTCGGTCTGACAACATCATGGCGACGCTGCTGCACCATTTCCTGTTAAACACCTCAATCAGAACACAGGGAACATATCTAAATTATTTATCAAGCTCTGCAGCTCGCTTCTGAGAACACCTAAGCTACAAGACTTGGTTCTTATTTTTTATCTTTTCTCTGAAATAAAGATGTCAAATAAATCATAAGCAACTGATTTTTCCCGCTTTCATCTGTTGCACACGGCCTGACCTCTGCTGATGTGGTGCCAAAGCCCCTGTGTCCTTATAGCACCTGCAGGAGTAAGCGCGTCCATTCCGTGTTGATTTATATTTAATACAGCAGGTTGCAGGTGTAGCTTGCATCACTGCTCGAATCAGCACTGGACTATGTTTAGTATATTTTTGGGGGTACAGTGCCACGAGTCCACGATGTTGTTAACTTCACTAACTTGTTGAAAACCGAGATTGTTTCATTGTGCATTCCTGCAGCAACTGTGTGGGTTTAGATTGCGGCTCCTAACGACCATGGGAAGAGCAGATACGGGTTTGTGATATGAAATGATTTAGAGTTACAATCGAAACCGCTGCTGGTTGGCTGCAGCGCAGGTCACCACACGCTCTGGGTGTGTAATCTATGTCTGGTCAACCTCACACAGGATATGCCAACACACACTCGAAACCCACTGAATGCCTTCTTTTTCAAAAAACCCTGCTTTGCACTATCTAATCTGAGTCACGAGGGACTGATTGTGATGATTTGCGTCCGTTATTGTCACAGAGCTGCTACAGTAAGTGCTCATCATCATGTTAGATAACCCTGCTGGAGCCATGCGTGTAAATCCTTTGTTTGATTGCAGATGATGGCAGTGTCAGGGTCTAAAGCGGTGCAAGGGCCAGGGATGAAAAACCTATTTAATGTCAAACACTTTAAGTTTGGGGTCATGAGGTGGTGCCAGTATTTACAGGTCCAGTCAATCCTACTTTCCATTTGCTCAACACACAACTACACACAGTGACAAATAGTCCTGCATGTCTTTTATCTTAGCAAGGTATATATCTAACAGCAATTACTACACGTGAGTGCCCTCTACAGGTCACTTTAATGTGTTACACTATTTCCCTTCACTTTTTAAAAATCCTTTTCCTCTCAGCTCAGCGATTAAATATTGGACTCAACACATTTAGGTCTGCATCTGGAATTTACAATATGAAAATAAGACATGGAGCAATATTCACTGCGACCGCAATGAAAAGCCACTGGAACGCTGCATGTCCAGCCCTTCATAGGTCTTGTAGGTTAGTTTATGCAGTAAAACTAATGTCAATAAAACAAGCGCGCAGAATTTAGTTAAGGAAAAGAACATATTACAAAAGACAATGTGGATTTCCAGCGGGACAGACTAAATGCATTTTAGTTCTAACAAGTGAGAGCTGAGAAAAAGTCAAACCTGGGTGCTCGTTCTCATCCTAAATGTTTTATACACCTTGCTTTCTTTCTTACTGTAGCTCATGGGATAGATGGGGTTGTCCAACGGTGTAGCGGTTGGAGGTTTGATCCTCTGGTCCTTCGTTCCACGTATTGATGCGCCACGAGCTTGTTTCCTCACTTTTAAGCAAATAAAAGACATCAAGTACCTAAATGAAACACCACCAACGTCTTTATAGCACCGTGTACTGATGGTACATGTGACTGCTTTGCTTTTTCTCGTCAATACAATAACGTATGTGTGGTAATTAAGTCGTGCTCTCACTCCCTCAGTGACGCAACAAAACTAATATGACTATGATAAGGGCAAGAGGATAGATGACAAAAATACTGCATGGGCATAGTGACACACTTTGTTTTTTTTTTTGTTTTTTATAAAATAGTTATTTTACGTTCCTTTATGGGAAGATGAATTTCTCCTCAGTCTGAGTCAAATGTTCATGTATGTTAGTATATGTACGTGAGTGTGTGTGTGTGTGTGTGTGTGTGTTGATGCACAGTGCACACAGTCCCTGTGGTCTGGCAGCAGCAGTTGCGTGGCCAGAGTCACGTCTTTTAGTGCAATGCTTGTGGGAATGTGGTGAGTTTGGTTGAGACCAGCTCATAAAACACTGAACCCTGGCACTGTTCTGCTTCCCCTGCAGACAGGGAAGCAGCGACCAATGGGGAAGCCACACAGGCAGCCAACGTCAAAAGTCCCACACATGCTGAAGCTCAGCTGACAAACGGGGGGGGTGGGGGGGTCAGGACCTTTTGGCTTTTTGGACGCTCTGGGTATTCTGCGTCTGCAACCAGTTTCACTTCACCTGACCAAAAAAAGTGAAGTTGATGCCGTTTTTACTTCATGTCACTTGATGTAATGATTATAAATGGAATATGTTGACGTTATTAGCCCTAAGGAAGCAAGTGAGCTGACTCGAACCAACAGAGAGAGGTTTATACAAATGAGATTCATTTCAAATCATACATGAATCTACTGAAGGTGCATCACTTTAGTTTGATTTCTCCTTGTGAATGCGTTCTATACAAGTTCTGTTTATTTATTTATTTATTTTTGCTGCTGTGCGTGCTGCAGGCGTTACAAAGCGCAGCAGAGATGCAAGATTCAAAAGGACTGCACTCATCCCACGGGGGAAAATTGGCTTTGTCTTGTTACAACTGCGGCAAATCTATAAATGATTCACTCAAAAGAATGGAATCCACGAGCAGAACTGAAGTCGACCGAAAGCAGGTTCAGGCTCAAACTTGACCTTTTGCTCAAGTAGACGTAGCAGAAGTGACTTTGCGGTTTGCTGTGGTATTGCGCTGCAAAAGTGAGGGTGGAAGTACCTCTACCCTGTGAGTGCACTCTGTGGGTCGCGCTCCCACACTAACACACAAACAGACACGCACACAAACACACACACGCACACATACACGCTATAAGGGCCAAGCAGTAATTAAAAGCAAAAGTAAATCAGTGGTTGTTGGATGTTTTATGCATCATTACAGTCCATGGAACACTGCACCACAAGTGTAACTCATTTGTGACAGGTCGCATTTTCTATCAAGTGAGAAGCTAAATCGAGACTTTATTGTACCCATCCATATATCCACAGTTTGATATATTTGATCTTTGCGAGTCTGTGTGTGCGCCATGAAATGAACATGTTCGTTCCAGCGTGTCTGTTGCACGACAGTGACACTGCGCATGTCGTTTGCACATCTGTGTGTCTTGTTTGTGTAGCATTTTGCGAGTATGTCAGGGCAGAAACCTAAGCCACCACTGGCTCCACATTGGCTTCACCAATTCCCAGAGGTCCCAGGCGCAGGCAGCTCCAAGCGCCGTGCTGGCCTCTGCTGCAGTCTCTGTCGTCTGCCATGCCCTCAAACCCTTGGAAGGCCTCCTTCCTGCCATAAATGTCACAATCCTCTCTCATAAGATAAATGAACCGGTTGTCACGGGCCAAATGAAATAATCTAAAATCAGCAGCAGCATCTTCTCGTTACCTTCTATCTCCCTGTGATCGTGTTTTTGTTCCCTTTCCACAGGATGTAAGTCAGGGCGTGTGTGTGTGTGTGTGTGTGTCTGTGTAAACATGCCCGAGCCCCTTTCTGTGCATGCATATGCTTTTTGGAAACGGAGATTATAGGAGTCACTCATCATGATTAGCATCGGTTAGAACAAATTAGAATTTCATACATTATGCTGAGTTTAGATTTTTTTTTAAAATCACAGGGTGCGTCGCTAGGAGTATGTAGATGTTTTTTTCTTTTTTTTCAAATATTGTTTGACCTTGGATGGATTTCAAGAGTTTAATCTCTGTTCCCTTTTCTGTAGTGTGTGCAACTGTATGTCTACATATATTTTTCTACAGAAGTGACACCATGTTGTTGATGTAACAAGGTAAGTGGCATCATTCAACACGTAAAAACACATATGTGGACCAGACTTTCTCCATATCACCATCCTGTACGTCACCCCCCCCCCCCAGATCCTCACACGTTATTGTAGTTAGTTGATGTTTTATTGTAATTTTATTGTAATTCACAATTTTTGCTTTTATCCATCGGGTGACTTGTTGTTTTTAAATTATATTTATACATTGTTACTGAAATTTAACTAATGAGGCAACTCATTCTGAGAACATTTCTAATATGATTTAGTGTGAGAAATAAAGTTTTATCTTTAACCATATTTACATTAGCTTTAACCTCGGTTTACTTTAAGAAGACATTGAGAGGAATCAGTTTGAACCATGTAACATTTACTCCCTATGAATAAATAACTCGTTTCTTATTTCTCCTTTTTATAATTAAAAATATCTGAAAAGCACACAGTGCAAGTCTGTTTGCTTATCTGCTGTCGCATTTGGTAACTGCTTCTGCCTCAGTGTGGTTGGTGGTGTTTTGAACTCCTCCTCGCAGTAATATGCCTCATACACACACAACCACACACACACACACACACACACACACACACAACTGCACACACGTCCCCACACACACCCACACACACCTATCAAAACTATAGGTCCACTGAACATTAAAATTGAAAAAACTGTATAACTACTATATGTGTTTATTAATTTTATATTAAGCTGTTATATACAATAGTACATCTTATGATACTTGATACTAGATTCAGGTAGTTTTAGCTGCAGCGCCAACAAAAACACACTGTAGTTTTACATTTTCACGCATTTTTAGTAATAACTACATCTTTAAATATTTTTTTATTAAATATGTCACCATCCATACAGTACATGCTGGACGTGGGTATGACAGCAGGCAAAAAAACCTACTTCACCAACAAAGATCACCAGCTACTTTTACTTACTTTTAATTTCTTTGACATTTATGAATGTAGCTCCTGATTGCCTCTTGATTTGTGATTCATTCCACGCATGTTTAGTTTCTGTTGTTCTGTTGTTTAATAGGATTTGCCATCATCTCTACAGTGTTACAGCAAAATATATGAAAAAAATAAAAATAAGCTAAACGTGGCCCCTTTAATGTACTGATTCATCCTCATGTGACTTCTTCTGCTTATATTCATAACCAGGACGTTCACTGTAGTTACAGTCATTTTTCTTTCTAACAAAAAGTACATAAATGAGAGCTCATTCAGTATCAATGAAACACCTCAATGCCTCAGCCAAGCTGCATACTTCCCATTCACTCTTCCCACTGTTCCAGAAACTGATTGAATCTTGAATGAATGCGATTATGATCTGCTGTCAGGCTCTGGGTCCAGATCAGACAGTTGAAGGTGTGTGTGTATGCCAAGCCAGCTGCTGTTGGCCATGATTGGGTCTTGGCTAACCAGAGTCGCTGGCCTTTCAAACAGACCTTATCTTTCCTGCATATCGGATGCTGGAAGCCGCTGGATCTTAGGCTCGTAACAATACAGCAGTCTTCCACCTGTACGCATGTATCACAGACACACACAGCTGGACTCAATACGAAACGGCTCTGGGATGGTGCAAACAGAAAGGAATAACACTGCGCAGGTGTTCTTAGGAGTGTGAGGACACGCGTTCGCACGTGTTTGCACAGCAGACATGTACAAATGGTAATTATTTGATCACAGTTGCTGTGAGGGTTGTCGCACACAGGAAGCTGATGTGCACCACCATGACTCACTACTGAGAAGGGGGCGGAGCAGGGAGGGTGGTAGAGCTGGAGCTGTGCATCAGTAGGCAGCACCTCGGCAGCTGTTGCCAGGGTTACACGCACACACGGGAGCGGCGTTCTTACAATGGCAAGGCCAGCCCGCTTCTTAAAATGCTCATAGTGGACAGTCGAGAACCCTTGAACTTGAAACGCAGCTTCTTGTGCTGCATTAGTCTTATTTGTATTCGGTCCTCTGTATTGTAGACGTTGTGCGTGGGGCTGACGTAATGGAAGTCTACAGGTTCGCAATGTGTTGTTGTAGTTTTGCTGCAAAACAAAAACACATAGAGACACATATAGTATATATTAAAATCTACTTTTATTACTGTGAAACTGTTGCTCAGTCTACAAAAGTAAAAGAATTCAATGGACATATTTTCAATTGTTTACTTAAAGCCCCTGACGTTAAAATCCTATGTTTAGTATAGTTTGCTAATAGAACACTAATGAACTATTGTTAAGTCGTAACAATATGTAAACGTAAATATTTAAAGTCATTTTTAAGCAGCACCAAACCACCACCAGCACTTAGAGGCACGTGCAGCCAATTCCTCAAACGTTCTGTGTCAGTCATATTAATAAATAATAAAGTACCCATGCAGTACAATAAAACAAGGTGAACTTACTTACAGGACATTTAGTTTTGCTCTTCCGTGGTTGAGCTCGTCCAAATTATGCCATTGCTTTAAGGAGATATGTCCATGAACAGCCATGGGCATCACAATGAAGCAGACATAGGAATTTAACCCTCACTGTGGTTTAAACGTCTGATTGTGTGTGTGCGTGTGTGAGTGTGTGTGGGTCATTCTTCTAAGGGCAGCGTTTAGCCAAATTGTGGGATTACCTACTGACTCTGGCATAAACAACCTGGCCCCGCTAAAGTGCCAGACCTGCTCAAGGGTGTCTGTAAACACACCCACAAGTGAGTGTGTATAATCTATAGAAACACTCTTAGTGTGTGTTGATACTGAGGGTGATTTATGGGCAGCTCAGCAGAGACTACTGTATAAACTATTGTTTTAATCCTGCCTGCTCTGGGTCAGAGCCTCGTTAATGTCTGTCTGTAAGAGTACACGTATTAAAGGAAACCATTAGCTTGTGAGTAATGGCCGGTTCACTGTGCCCAACGTTACCTTGTAACAGACACCTGTCTGCAGCAAACGCCTGCGTGGGCGCGTACCGACGTGAGTAGCTTTGTTTGAAACAGTGCAGATGTTTTGCTCTTCTTTAAAACATCTCATCCTGCAGCTGCTGTTTCACCAACGAGTTGTTGCTTGGATAATATTTGTAGTTAATGCTCAGATTAACGGCGTCAACACTCACATATGTAAATATTCTTTTTTTGTTTTCAACTTTGAGCGCGTGTGTGTGCGTGCATGCGCGTGTGTTGTGTAGATTTTCTACAACGCATGCTTAACTGCTTAAAATAGTGCAGGCCAGCTGTCTCGTCTAGCGAGCGGTTTTCTGAGAGAGTTTCATATCAGAGATACAAGGTCCTTCCTGTGCCTGTGACTTCTGCTTACAGTTACCTCGCGCATGGGAACGGGCCCGTCTCCTCTCACACTCAGCAGCGGGGCCCAGCCGAAGAGCTTTCATCCGTGCAGTTCAAACACGCGGCAGCAGAGGGCAGACTCTTCCTTTGACACAGCCGTCTGATGACACATTGACTCTTTGACGTTCAATGTCAAGTTCATTAAACGCGTTTTTACCCTTCCGTCTTCTTCGCTTCGTGTCACCCTGTCCTTCTTCCCTCTCGTTTCCTCTCTTCTTCTTCTTTTTCTTTATCTTGTTGTGTGTGCGTGTGTGTGCGTGTGTGTATTTCGTCTGTGCTGTGTCTGGTCTCATTGACAGTGTCTGGAAGTGAACCAATCGCGAGACAAGAGCTGGGTCCAGAGAGGGCTCAGAGGCCATGAGAAAGCCTCGCCCACCCCTCCAACACCCTTAACCTCCTCCCTCTTCCCCTCGACCAGCGCTGCTCTCACCCCTGCCGACGCTCTGTCACACACGCTGTCACATGCTGCCGAGCACAAACACAAGCACATGCACATACACACAAACTTACTGTACACGCATCAAAGTGGTGTAAAAATTCTCAGTAGTTTTGTGGCACATCTGCAGATCCGCTCGTGTGTGTTTCTGAAAGATTACAACGTTGTAGAGGTCACAAGGTTACAGATAAGGAAGATGGTTTGATGAAGAAACAGTCTGACTGTGTGACTATTCAAATGAGGCGCCGCGCAGCTCTTCGCTCATTTCCCAGGGTCAAGTTCCCCATCTCTTATAAACGCTTGTATCGTCACCACAAACGCGTTTTCTCATGTGCTTGTTTCCCCCTGTAGCAATCTGGGCAAGTCTTAGCACTCTCACCAGCTTGAGTCTGGCAAATTTCCTCTCTCCTGCTGAATAATGAGCGACGTGCACACACTGGCACCGTGACACATTCCTCTGTTGGTCTTCGTGTGTGTGGGTGCGGGGCTGTTCTTTTTATTAAATCGTATCAATCAAACCTCACAAACATTGGAGACTCACGTTTGTAATGACAAACGTGTGCAAGTGCATTACAGAGGATTATAAAACATGATAAACAACATTTGTGGTGTGAGTGTGTGTGTGTGTGTGGGTGTGTGTGTGTGTGTGTGTGTGCCATGACCTGCGAGTGAACCTTAACCTTGGTGCGTTGATGTTTCAAAAGTGCTGCCACACCAGGCAGAAGTGAAACCTGTGGGTGTGTGGCTTTGTGTCAGCCTGCTGTGTGTATTTGTGAACATGTGCGTGTACGTGTGTGTCTTTTCGTACCCACATTTGTGCCGACGCCACGCTGCTGCACCTCTGACGCCTTGCCTGTCTTTTTTGTTCTTCAGTCGTCTCTCGTTTTCTCCATTTGCGGCGGGCACGTTCATGTCACTGTGGTCACGCGTTCACACGCGTTCGCTCGTTTCACCGGGGCTTGAAAGTCATTACGCGCACACTTTCGCACACACACTCAGGGGCAGAGCGACGCGTACGCAACCTGACTTGCGCACGTATTCTGCCATTTGCCCCTTTACGCATGGGAAGCGGAGTATGGCCAATTTCACATGCTCACAGACATATCTACTGTCAGTAGGGTTTCATTATGATCACGTGTTGACTTTTCTTTGAAAGAAAGACAACTGTTATCATGCGTGTTGGTGGTCTGCTGGGTGAAACATGTCATGTCCCATGGTCTGTGTCAGTGTAAGAGCAAGAGCAGTTGAAAACAGAGATTGCTGGATGCACCCTTTTTTTTTTTCCACCTCAAACAAACTGAAAGAGAAGTTTATTCTCATTTTGAAACTGTAAAACCAAGGTATGCTCGACAGTTTGACAGTTGAATGAAAAGATTTGACTAGTGTTTGCTACCGGTTTGTTCTTTGAAATCAGTCAAGGGACTTTTTTTTAGTCTGTGCGCGCTTCTTTGCTTGTGCAGATAATTTATGTCCGCAAAACAGGAAATGCACAACGCAGTTTATACGCCAGAAATACAGGCTTAGTATCAATGTGAATATGGAAAGTGTCTTGTTATTGTACAGTATGTCTAAATAAGTAAAGTGGCGGACATTTAGCGCGTTATGCAAGATTATATACTGTAAGATGTGAGTCTTTATTGTTTACAACATCCCAGATGTTTTTATTATACAAATGTGTCAACAAATCCCTTAAAAGCAGCATCGCTGTGTTCAGTGTGAGGACTAAATTAATTGCATCACTGCTAAAAGGATATTAAGATATCAAAATTGGACAGAGAGAGAAATACTCAGGGGCTACATGTGTGTTGCCAGCTTTTTGCTCCTCGGTACAGCTGAAAGTGATTCAGCCTCTGATGGACTTTCCAGTGAAGGTCCTCTCAGTTTTCTTCTGCCCTGCCAACAACCACCAACCCCTCTCTGTTTCCTGGCTACAATCTCCAACCAGGGGCAAACCAGAATTATGCTCAAGGGGCAATCTGGGGGTCCAAATAATGAGCAGGAACTCATATGTGGGTGGTGTTGCCAAGGGATGGTCGTAGGAAGGGAGAGGAAGAAGAGGAAAGTGGGAGGGCACTCTGGAGGCCTGCGAAGAGGTTTCCAGCACATCGAGTGGACCGCTGTGTGATCCAGGCTCCTTTCAGAGGAGGGGTTGGAGTGGGCAAGAGGGCAAAGGGATGGAGAGGTGGTGGGTCATAAAAAGAAATTAGGGGAGAGGTGGAAGGGAGTGATGGAGCAGAGAGGGTGGGGGGCGGCTGACAGATGCCACAGTCCAGGCCCCCAGAACAGGAAGTCATTCATGCTGGGAAGCGCCCGCTGTCCACTCAGCAGGAGAGTCCGAGCTGCACTTACCAAACTCTGGATGAACCTGTGGCAAACCGCTCCCACTCAGAGCGTCAGACTCGTAGAAGAATAGAAACGCGACACCCAAATATGACCTATATGAATATATATGGCCAGCGGACTCGCAGCATTTCTGACGAGACTGCTCTCCAACGTGTGCTGAGTGCGTCGTTACCAGGCCGAAGTGGCTCTTTAAACATGAATCAACTCAGTGTGTGGATGGAATGAGCTTTATGTCAGTGCCAATGTCAATATTGAACGTGGATGTGCTGTAGCTGTGTCGGGGAATATTTACTGTTCAACTTCAACTTGAACAGGAACTAAACACATTTTTGATAAGAAGTAAGATCTGTGAGAGACAAAGTAAACCACCAGTTTCACATACAGTCAACACCCGACAACATTCACGGTTTCTCGCAGACACTCTCGACCGCTGATGCCTGTGTCTTTGCTCACTCGCTCTGTTGAACGGAATAGCGCGGCAATGGAACGACGGCGCTGC
This sequence comes from Macropodus opercularis, assembly GCA_030770545.1. Lineage (NCBI taxonomy): Eukaryota > Metazoa > Chordata > Actinopteri > Anabantiformes > Osphronemidae > Macropodus > Macropodus opercularis. The sequence goes on from CM061110.1 coordinate 4,293,413, forward strand.
CGCTGCTGAGCGGGTCCTGCAGGAGCTGCAGTAAATGCGAAAGCCATGTGGCTGTGACAACAAGACCCATCAGTTTACCAGCTGTCAAGTTAGCGAACTCTCTTGTGTGTGAGTGATGAGAATGGACGGGGATGAAGAGGGAAGTTTTAGAGGGGGCAGATTGCATTTTGGCAAGGAAACATCAGAGTCAGTGCCAGAGTGGGGGTCTGCTCATCCCATTGCCCACTCGCGCACATGCGAGCCCTCTCTCCTAAGCCCATTTCCTTTACACAGGGCATGGGAACTCCCCTGATCTCTCTCCTCCCACCCTCCTCCTCCTCCTCCTCCTCCTCCTCCTCCTCTTCCACCGCAACGCCCCTGTCCTCTTGCTCACCCTCTCTCCTCTTGTGTTCTTACTCTCTTACCGTACTGCTCTCCATCACATCCTCACCCTGTCTTGCCCTCCCCATGTCACTCTCTCTGGTCACCCCCCCCCCCCCCCTACCCCCAGTCTCCCCCGTCTCCTCCTGTCCTCCTCTTGCGCTCTTTCCTCTAAGTGTCTTCTCCTCACTCACATGTATATATTTCCTGCCTGCATCTGTGCCCAATTTATCCTGAGCACGGCCTGTGTTTTTTCTTGATAATTTGTTTTTGATTCCCCAGAATTAGAAAAGCATTGTGTGCACTCTCACTTGGGCGAGCGCACACACGGGCGCTTGACACACACATGCTCTCGCACATATTACGCACACATTTTTATTGTATTATTCTATAAAAGTTCCTATAAATCACTGGTTATTAATCGGCCCCAGACGGCCATCCCCCTTTCGCTCCCCCTCTCCCTCTCCGCACAAACACAGACCAGATGCATAGGAAATGGGATGGCAAAAAGGGCACCCAAGAGACAGGCTGCACTTTTTTTCCCCCTCTCTCCTCCTCCTTCTTTTCTCTCCTCTCCCCCCCCCATCCCTGTTTTCTGAGAATGTTCATTTATGTAGCAGTACCCAGACTCACAGAGGAAATAAAGTTTAAATTAAAGTTTAGAAGAAATAAATTAAATAATAAATAAAACTGGTGATCTGCCGCCAAACGGCCCGGTGTGTGGGATAGAGGGTTGGGATGTGCGCTCGACCACACGTTCACCCTGGGTCTCTTCGTATTCCAGTAGGATCTTGTACCGTCTTTCTCATTGCGCTGGGTTTGTTATTTCCTTCATTTGACTTGCAGGAAATGCATTGAATCGTGCACCTGTGCATTTGGACTAATCTGAGTCAGTTTCTTAACTGCCTGAGACATCTGGGTGCCCCCAAACTGACATTTGTCTTTGAGACGGTGCCTGCCAGACTCTCTGCTTCCTCCCTTTTAGCTGAAATAGTTTCATATTAGCAGTTTCCCCTCATCACGCTACAGCAGTGCATAGACACACACCTGCACTCGGTTGGCTTGCTCAGACGGAGCAAAAAGGGCAAGTAACCACCAGAGAGTGAGATTTAGATTGAGTGAGGGTGAATTATAGGGAGACTTTGGAGACAAAGGACGAGAGACAGGGGGGAGGATGTGGATGTAATGTAAGTGAGAGGAGGTATCTGTCCCACCCTGTCCTGCAGTGCCTGGGAGCCTGGATGATGTGAGGAGGCTGAAAGTCAGCCGTTTACAGAGAGCAGGCAGAAAATGTGAGAAATGTGCGCGTTGGCTGCAGGGATGAGGGGGAGAACGCTGGTTTTTCAGGCACGCAGGGACAGCCTGCAGAGTTCTGCCAAGAGAAACACGGGGCTGTGTTCCTTGCGAGAGCTGTGAGGGTGAGTGAGGTGGGAAGAGGCAAAAGACAAAGAAGAAAGAAGGTGTATGCTTGAGGGTGAAGAAGAAGACGTAGGGTTCCCTAGGGCACTTCCTTGGGCCTCCGCCAAAAGATGTAGAAGGGATTAGAAGGCATGACATAAACTAGTTTGTTGATCATAAAAATTACTACATGACAGAAACTGGGATTACACATAAAATATGCCATCTATAGCTTCACAGGGTGTAATGGATGTAATCATATATTACATCTGTAGGTTCACTCTAAGTTTTCACTACTGATAACATCTTGTGGTGTGGAATGGGCTGAACAAAACTGTCAAATGTATAATGTTTCAGATCATTCGAGCCGATAAGGTTAAGGGAGTGAGTCGCAGGCCCAGATGTCCACTTTCAGCTGTCCTGGCTGACCACCGCCTCGCCTGCCAGCGCTCGGCTGAATATCCCCACATCGCTGCAAATATGTAAATATGTTGACTTGGAAGGATGTCCTCTTCTCTTCCGACCTTGTAGCACTTTTGGAGAGAAGCAAGACAGCGGAGGGGAGAGAAAACAGCTCCAGCGCTCCATATAAGGGCCTGCTTTGGGCTCAAACACCGGCTTCTCATCGCTTTCTACTCCGCTGGGCCGTTGCACAACTGGGGGACCACATACAGGAACTCCTAACCTTCGACGCTCAGCCGGCACACATACGCGCAACCGCGTGGTGATGCACGTCCAGGTCGGAGTTGGAGAATTAAACGCGCACCTTTGGCGGCGTGCACTCGGTCGCACGCTAAGGTGACCTGCTGCCTTTGCTGCGGGTTGACTATGCGCCGCTCAGCTTATTATAAACACATTCAAACAAGACGTCGGGGTGGAACGTAACCGAATACAATTCTGAAGGATTTGTGGTTAATTTGAATATGTTCTCTCTAATCCGCAGCTAGTACAAACATACTGTAAGACATCATATACAGTACCGCATTTTCCGTATGGCCATATTGGCCACATGGAATGTGTAATAACACGCGACCAAATAGTTTTATAGTTTCAACATTAAAATGAAAACACCCTTAAAAGAGGTCATTTGTGATGAAACTTTTACAGCTTGAAAAAGTGGGCATTAGTAATTTTCTTTTCACTGCATTTTTAACAGGTGTAGTTAGTGATTTTATGTCTAAAGTCCCCCCCCCAACAGATTCACACATTCCAAAATAAAACTCAAGTTGAACCAAAAATGCTGTTTGTGATCTTCATTCATATCCGACACGTTGAATCCGTAACATCTAGAACATTTCACGGACCCTGCCTCAGAAGATTCCTGTGATATCAGTGCTGGTTATTGTGGCTGTGGTTGTCATCGATGAATCTCAAGGTTGACATTTCGTTGACTTTTCATGGTGTATTTCTGTTCTCGTGAGTTGTGTGATATGTACATTCTCACTCTGGCTCCCCCTGTGGCTGTGACGAATATAAAAAAAGACGAAGCGTTAACAAGCAACCCCTCCTGTTGTCCCTTGAGCCCCCTCCCTTCCTCTCTCTCCATCAACAAGACACAACTGCGCTGATCAGTTTTTCTACTCTGAATCGATACCTATGCTCTACGTACGTCTCAGCACTCTCCCAAACACACTCCTTCCTGACTTGTGACGGATGTGCATCAGACCAGTCATCACCTCTGTTTCCCAGGCAGTGGAGTATGTAGTAAGGCTGTTGCTCATCTCTGTAGCGGCACCTCCCCGCCTACATGCCTTCTTGTCCCCTCTGAACTCTGTGTGCCCTTTCGAGGCCGGATGATTAAAAAGGGGGGGGGGGAAAAAGAAGACAGAGAAACCTCACTCATTCTCGTTTTCCATAACTCTACCTCTTTGCTCGGTATGTGTGGTTGTTCGTCTGTGTGTGTGTGTGTGTGTGTGTGTGTGCGTGACGGTGGGTATATTCATCCAGGCTTCTATGGCTTGTGGGTATTGGCTTGTGGTTTGGATCTTGGTGGAGAGCGAGGGTGAGGGTGGTGGAACACCATGGCTGCCACACTGCCACAGACATACTGGCACCAGTGAGCCAGTACAAGTTCCTCTTTCCAAAATACCACTGCTCTTTGTGTGTGTGTGTGTGTGTGTGTGTGAGTGAGTGTAAACCCTCATATGATTTAGCGATTGTCTGTGTGGCTTTCAGTATCTCTATCCTGCAGTGAGGAGCATTCTCACAGATACTGTATAATTACATGTGTTTTGTACTGTATGTTGAATCTCACAGGCAAAAAAAGAAAAAAGAAAAACGCCAGCTCCACTTCCACCGGTCTGTTTATCTTGTCAAAAGATCATTTTCATTCAGAATTGCTCTCACAGAGGGTACCGTTTAGGCCTCGATGGCTCGATGACAGCGAGGACCGATCGTCAGGTAAACTCTGGTTACGCGGAATCGAGAGGTAGGTTTTAGGAAGCTGCCCTGAAGCCGTGTTGTTTTACAGATGGTAGCACTCTTGGCAAGCTGCTCCCCCTGCCAACAGTTCTCTCTCTCACTTTTTTCTTCCTCGGACTGTTTTTTTTTTTGTCAACGTGTGTGCGAGTGTGTGTTTGTCTCCATTCTCCATCCCTCCCTGGGGCTGGCAGCAGTGTCTGGGCACTCGTTTTACTGTTGGCCCTGAACCCAGCAGGATGTGGAGTGATGTGATGTGGACATCAGAGTGTGTGTGTGTGTGTGTGTGAGCTTCTGTTCTTTTCTTTTTTTTTTTTTTGTCCTCCTTTTTCTGATTTTGTGTCTTGGCTGACTTTTTTACCTCTCGAAGAATTTGGAGAGGCTGTGAGATTTTTTCTCCTGCATGACTTTTAGCAGCGCTCTCGCTTTCTCTCTCTCTCTCTCTCGCTCTTTTTCTGTTCCTATGTTGCTCTCTCGCCCCATCTCGCCCTGTGTCTGCTGTGGCTCCTTGCTAATAGATTTCATATGTTGCTGCAGTTGACATCAGTCTTAAACTATTTTACATGTGATCTGCGATATTTCCTCAGGAAATCTGTCAGTTATTTATTAAAGACTAATAAAATAAACCTCTCCTGTTGTCACTTCACCTTTTTTTAAATCTTTTGTCTTTTCTGTCTTTCTTTTCTTTGTCTTGCCCCTGCATTGTGATCCAGACTGTTGCACAGAAGCTGGTTTGATTTTATTATTATTGCTCATCCTTTTTTAAATTTATTTGTTTGGGGGTTTGTTTTGTTTGTTTGTTTTTTGGAGACAATTTCCCTTCATTCATAGGACATGTTCTGGGTCAGACAGCACACAGGTGGGGTCTGTGTGGGTTGCTGGTGGTCTTCCCCTTCCTTTGTCTCTTTGTCCCATTGACTTTTTCCTCCCTTTTATCTTAAAATCCAGTTTCTCCATTCTCATTCCAGCTGAACTAGATTTAAAGTTTCTTCTTCATATCACTCCACCAATTCGATTTGTGGATGATTTTTGACTTTTGTAAAATTCATCTTGTAATATTTGCGATTCTTGGATACTTTGATGTCCCTCAATTACTCAAGCTGTTCGGCTAAGTTACGCCTTCACAGTCGCATCTACTCCTCCGCTGTTGAAGCGCCCCCCCCCCCCCCCCCCTCTTCCTCGGGCCCTGTCTTATACGTTACCATACAGTGCCGTGGCCAGATAATCTAGCGCGCCTGGAACTGTGTCTGCGTGCCACAGACGAGAGCAAAACACGTTACCTTATAAAGACATGTATTCACTTAGCACGAGGCACCACTGCACAGTGTAAAAGTTGACGCACACCTTTGAAATGACACAGTAAAAGTCATGGTGTTGAATAGACGCCATGCCGCGAGCACGGCGATGGCTGCCGTCCTCCTCATCCCAGCGGCTGCGAAGTCAGTGAACGCGAGGATGAAGGCGCACCCGCTGCAGTTCGCACGTTGTTTTGGCTTCTGTGTTCCTTCCTGTGAGTGAAACTAATGAACCGGGTTTTGAAGTCGGCCTCTAACATTCCGCGCACGAGGATTTGATATGAAGAGATAACCAAAGTTTGGCGATAAGTAAGACTCTAGAATTATTGCTCTGAGAATAGAGTTGAAAGTCTGTGTGTAATATATCAGTGTTGCCGTTTGTTTTTTCTCTCTGTCATTGCCCGGAACAGCAGTGATGGAAAACAAACACATCAGCACTTGGCATTGTGAACCCTTAAACTGCCCTCCCCCTTTTCTTTTTCTCTTTCATCCTTCTCCCAGCAGTACAGTCTTACTTCTTTCTGGGGTCCCCTGGCTGTAGTACCCATAACTCACCCCGATACTCCAACACCCACACCATGCTCTCACTAATCTTTATAGAGCAGCCAAGACACAGCCAGGGAGAAGGAGAGACGGGGCAAATACTTTTCTCTGCCTCTTGCTGGGCCTCAGGCTAGTAGAAAACACAAGGAGGAAGATGGACCGGAGGAGCCGGACCCTGGTCCACCCTGGGCACTGGAAACGGAAATCGAAAAAACAGCTTGACGTATGATGCGGGGTGTAAAAGGGGAAAGAGCGATGCCAAGAAAGCGAGGGTTAAGGTTACAGAGCGGTGCCTGGTGTGACAGAGGGGGAGACGGAGCAGATGTGGAGAGATGGCTATGGCAGAGGGTGCCTGTCTGTCTCCGCGCTCGTCGATGCGTCTGTCTACGGCGGATTTATGTGTTTGTTTGTGTCTTCATCCTCAGCTCTGTCACTTCCGTAATGCATTCCATATTTTGTGCCGTCACCAGCAGAAGATCACTGGCTCTCGATGGCAATTCAGAGCATCATTTTTTTCCCTTTCTTTTCTCCATAGCCCCTAGTTCTCCTGATGTCTGCAGAGGCAACGTGTACTTTAAAACACACAGTAATTACAGAAATATGTGACGCTTTAACTACACACTCAGTCACACTTGGATCTTTTGGTTTGGGGTTATGGGTGCAGTTTAGACCGTTGCATTAGATATGCGTCCAAGTGTTCATATTCAGGTACACTTGCTGTACAATTATGTGGTTTTATTTGTTTTGCTGTAAACAACCTTGTAAAATGAAGATAAAACTTTTGGATGGCTGAATAACTTTCAGTGGCCAGTTGGACGGACACCGTGTGTTCATGTACTGTACACAAAAGCTATTATTTCTTGTTCCATACGTTTCTTGCGATGTGATAAAAATCACACACTTACTCTTTGAAAGGAGCTGAAATCAATCAATCTACTTTTATAGCTTAACAGCTGTAGTGTTTTGAAATTGCTCAGGTTCATAATAATTTCTTATGCCACAGTAATGCACAGAAAAACGTCAGCTGACAGTGAAGGGAAAACCCAGTTAACCACAACTTAACTGGATAATTTCAGTATTCACATCAGACATTTCAGATTTTCTGCAAATTTTAAATGGGTTTGAATGAGTTGAGTTGAGTTGAGTTGAGTTGAGTTGAGTTGAGCTGAGCTGAGCTGAGCTGAGCTGAGCTGAGCTGAGTTCACTTACAGGAGTAGCCAGTGATCACTCACCACCAGGGAGGCTGACTGTGGTTGGAGGCCACATACTGACCAGTGTGTACAGACATGGTTTATCAGAATAACTGAGTTGTGCATAACAAAGGGAGTGTTTGGAGAATGGGTATGTGTATTGTTGTAAATGAGTGTGACTGAGAGGTTAGATACCATATGGCAATGAAGTCATCTGGCCTGGCCTTTCACTGGAAGCTCCACCCGAGCTCCAGCGAGACACAGAGGGTGCTGAGACAGGGGTGAAAGCAAATTCTAATCGATTATGATAACCACCATCTAAATCAAGTCCCCTCCGCTCCCCTTTTCTCCCCCTGCTGCACGCCTCCCCCTCTCACTCACCTCTTCCACTCTCATTTATTCCGCCTCACCCCAGGGTATTCTGCTTTCTTGGCAGAGCACCGGCGCAAGCCACCTGCAAAACCTCCACCGCCTTAATCACACACATGAATGCGCAATGCGCACACATGAAAAGGCAACCCTTTCAATCAGTCATACGCCCAAGACAAAACGCACAACACGCATTCAATACACACACAATGTGCGCTGATTCCTCTAGAGAGGCTGCAAACTCTATTCCAAGATGTGGAGTTGTACACGTGTAGGTTTTTTTTAATCAGCGTATCAGAGCCAGGCTGCATGCTCCCTTTTTCCTTTTAATGACTAGCTCCCTTCGAGCTGATAACCTGCCTGACACACATTCAGACACACACAAACAAGTGCAGCAGCCACCTCTGGCTATGACAAGAGAAACGCACCTGAATCAATCCTCTGCACACCAGAAAATGAACCTGGGATCTGAAGCGGGAGTTTCCATCATAAATTACCCCGCCCCCCATTACCCTTCTTTGTTCTATTCCATTAACCGCGTCCTTTTAACGTTCCCTTTCTGCTGTCTCTGCCTCTCCTTCTTCTCAAAGGTCTGGATATTTACACCCAGCTCTAAGCTGTCACCTAGGGTCAGCAAAGAATGTAACCCGACCATTCTAATACCTGGACCTGCAGGTGCCTGAGGCAGAAGATCAACAATGTGCCACAATAAGGCTGTTCTCTGGCTGAGCCTCACTGAGCGCAGGATTCATCTTCTCGCTTTTCTATCGAAAACTTGGATTGTCAGCATCCAATCCAAGTTTTACATTATAGGTTTCAGGAGGGCTGAGCTATAAATCCAGTTGTGTCTCAGGATCCAGTAATTATCCAAACTGGGATGATGAAGCACCATGACATAGACGCATTAGTCCTTCACTACTGTCCCTGTGATGAATGTACCAAATCCCATATAGCCCAAGTTACGAGAAAATCAATATTACACTTTCCGTGTCTGAAATGTTTAGATTCCTCTGTGTCGTCTCTCGCATGGCCTGTATCTCGGGCTGATGCTCCAGAGGGCCTGCGCTGACAGGCACGGCTGACAGTCTCGTAAATGGGTCACACTGATTTGTCATGGGTCATGAGAACGAACTGACTCAATTTACCATAAGCGACGGCAGAACGTCAGAGCGCCGCGAGCCCCCGCGGGGCCGCCGGCTCTGTGTCGCAGCGCGCCGGGCTGACACGCCTGTGTTTGACTGATTATAAACCAGCGATCACTGGGTAGTCTCACTGCTCCCTTTACTGCTCGGGACGGACACATGAGTTGGTGGATGGGCTCGTTCAGTGGAGTTATGGCTCATCCTGGCTGACTGCCCCGTCTGAATGGGCGCCCCAGTTAGAGGAGCTGTTTACAGTAGACAGAGGTGCACCTTTTATTGTGTTTACTCTTGGTTCATCTGAAGTGTGCCTCCATGTTCACACACACATATGAGAACTCATCGAGCGAATAGTTTACAGTTGGCCACGGATGGATGTTTTGCCGTCAGGGCAGGTGCCGTTTGACTGTACATGTGCGTGCGAATGCACGGTAGCATTAGTCTTTATCCTGCCTTCTTTCACAGTACGCCTCGTTTTTGTTTTTTTTCTCAACCAACCTAAATGTAGTGACAGAAAGAAGAGTCGTCAGTTTCTCATAATAAGCAGAAGACACGGAGAATTATCAGCTGACTCTCTGTTGTGTCGTTGCTTTTAATTTGTCATCGAATTTCTAGATGGCATCTTGGTACCAACATGGTACCGCACCCCCATATCTAAGCGACCTTATCGACCGATATGCCCCCACACGATCCTTGCGTTCCACTACACAAGAACTTTTCTGTGTCCCCAAGTCCAACACTAAACGCTGGGGTGACCGTGCGTTTTCTGTGCTGGCACCACATTTGTGGAACTCCTTACCGCTGGCAATCAGGTCCTCCAACGAACTGAATGTTTTTAAATCAAAACTAAAAACCCACCTTTTTACTATAGCTTACGACTCTGGCAATACTTGAACTGGGGTTTTACACATTGTAATTTTGTTATAAGCTTGTATGCCTATCTGTTTTAATATTGTTTACTATTGGTGTTATTGTCTGTACAAATAAAGCTCTACAAATAAAGTTTGATTGATTGATTGATTGATCTTTAACCGTCTGCCTACGTTAAAGCTAAAATGAGATTGTGGCTCTTTGACTTGGATAAACTGATCTCCTGTCCAGCAGCATCGCAACCATTTCTCAGACCGGAATGTCAATCCCGGCTTCGCCCCTTCCTTGCGCTCCTACTCCTAATCCGACGTGAGGATAGAGCTGTGATCATGAGAGCTGTTTTAGGAGCTTAGTGTTCGCTCAATGAACTGGAGCAGTTGCAACCACAGAAAAACCACATGAGATTAGAGCTGGTGACGCAAGGCGCACGCCGGAGAAAAAGCCTGGGAAACTGTGTCACCGAAAGTGCAGCAGCACATCTTACATCCTCTTCCAGTGTGTTTGTGCACTGTAATGAAACATGTGAACACTTATGTTCACTAATGTCAGCAAGTTACAGAGTTTACGTGCTGAGAGAGTGAACTAATCTCATATGTTGCTTCCCTTTGATTCCATTCGGCATTGCTCTAAATGCTTAAACACTGAGCAAAATATAAACATATACATTGCAACAATAATACTTGATACATTTTTGGTCAAGTATTGTTGTTACTCCTTGAATTTTTGACCAAAGAAATTCTTAACTTGCCCACAGGATTACGCAAATGTGGGCATTTTGTTGAAAGCAGGAGGACGTAACCACAGGAATATTAGAATTCAAGGCAGCTGAATAATTGCTTTATTTTTTTTAGATATGTTAACAATAAACACTGGATTATCAACACTAGTTAAAGACATTTAAAAGTGCTTGGGTGGCTTCATGTACGGGTTTTATTTTGACTGTATTAGGCAGAGGGCAGGCTGCAATTGGCCAATGTGGAAACTCAAAGAAGAAAGCTAATGTAACAGTTCACAGAACTATGAGGTGTTTTCTTTGGAAGACACAAATCACTGTGAATCAACAGTGAAACTGGCAGGATGTGGAAATACCACCAAATCTGGTAAATTGCCTGTTATCGTTTTTGTCAAGTATGTGTCAGCTCCAGGGAGTTTTAGATCTTTTTACGGTTCAGTAGGCAATAATAAACAAAAAATGACAGTTCCTCTGGTTACTGTAAGGCCTTCCTCATGTCTGCTGTAGTATTGCTATGTTTATCATTTCTTGCAAAAGTAGGTTGAAGCACAAGGACGTATCCATACAGTAGGTTCATGCCCAGATAGTCACAGGGTGTGTTCATCATGTACACATAGTATGTGGTCAGGTGAAGCTTCATGAACTCTGTATGCACTTTGTAGTGTCACTGTGAATTGATAAAGCAAGACTAAGACATCTGAAGAAGTGAGAAGCTACGTAAATGAATCTGATGTGTAACATGTTGCACAAATACAATACGTCAGTATTGTTATTTTTTCACCAGATTTGCATTTGAAAATTTGTGTTTTGCAAGCATCAGTTGCAATATTTGAAGGTTAAAATGATACAACATGTAAGACTGATGCTCATGCTACAGTACAGAAACAAATTAATAAAAAGTTTACTTACTGTGTGTGCGATTACTAGTTTATTAGTTTTAGCATTTCACTCAGACTTGATTAGACAAGCATCGTTTCGAGGGAAATGGGTCGTAGGTGGAGAAAAAAACGACTGCTACATTTGGTGAGAATCAGATTCGCTGCCGCTGCTCGAGAGCAAATGATGCACAAAGGTTGAATTGGTTAATGCTGGGGAAGCATTGTGACCATGGCAACTAAACCACTGTCTGTTTAGCGTTGAGGCAGGACAAAAAAAAACAAAATTACATCAGCAAAGTAACTAAACCCGTCAAATAAATGTAGTCAAGTAAAACGTTTAGTGTTTGAAGTAAACTGGAGCATGATATAAAACTGAAATGAACAGAAATACAATTCATTAGAAATTATATTGTAATAGTAAAAGTACTTGAGAAATTGGCTTATCACTTATCACAACTTATCACCGTTAGTTTATGGTTTCATACATTGTAAACTTTACAAATGATTATGTTATGATTTGGAATTTAATGTTACCCACCTCTACTTTTGTTTGGTACTGAGCTATTTTCAGTAAAAAAATACAAATAAATAAATAGATCAGATCTGAAAATTGCATAGATGGTTTACGTTTGCTTGCTCAGTACTGTATGTCTGCGTTTTCATAGAATTCCACAATCTTTCAGCCTGAAACAAATCAATTTTAGAAATCAATATTTTGTTAAGCTCAACTGAAACAAGCATAAAATCCAATCAGTAACACCAAACATACGTGTGCGGTTTAGTGTGTGAATGTGTGAGGGCATGGGTGTGCATTTGCCTGCGAGAGGCCCAGCGAGTGGGAGAGTCAAGCCTCTGCTGGGACTCACAGCTGCTCCATGGTGCGGTTCCAGGAAGAGCTGCTGGACTTGTTAGTGTTTACTGGCAGCCGCTTTGTGAGTCTCGCTGTGTATCTTTTGCACCAGAGTGTTAAGCTGGGTGTTGGTCTAACTTGCGTTCAGCCACTCATGCTCTCCTCCTCCGCTGCCCACATGCTCCCCTGGTCTTCCAATGGCTAAAGCATTACACAACAAAGCTGACACACCGTGACACACGTTTACAGAAAAAAAAGCATAAATCTATCTGATGAGCTAGATTACAATGAGATCTTTTTTTGGCGATCTCCTGAGCATTCAGCCGGTCAAGCACAATATAGTTGAGCATGAAGTGTCCACATGGTGGCTGTGCTGTCAGGTTGTCAGTCCATCACAGGGCCACAGAGAGAGAGAGAGAGACATTCACTCATATAGACAATTTCTCTTTGGACTGTGGGAGGAAGCCGGAGTCCTCAAAGAGAACCCATACAGATATGAGGAGAACTTCTTAGATTTATAACCAACCGGTTAGAAACATTAAAACTGCAGTACTTCTATTCAAGAGCCAAGATGATTTATTTGTTTATCTGGCGGCCACATATTTAAGAAAACTCTCATACCTACAGGAAATGTTGAGTCCTCAATTAACCTGCCTGCATGTCTTTGGAGTGTGGGAGGACCTGAGCGACCCCGGGAATCAAACCCAGATCCTTTTTCCTGTGAGACGACTAGTGCCAACCACTACACCACCATGCAGCACAATATTACGTACTCTGAAACATTACCTGGACAATACCACGTTACACTCTGGTTATCTACTGTGCCCAGTCATTGTCCTAGCGGCTTTGTTTGTTTTTGTTTGTCTTCTTAGTGTACAGATCCTGCAATGAGGCCGCTGACGGCCTCGGGCACTTATGGAAAGGAAGAAATATGTTTCGGGCAACAATGTCACTGCAGACCGATACCAGCAGACCGATATCAAGAGTCCTCAGATTTGACACCAGAGAGACTAGAGCAAGACGTGGCCTCCATCATGGACGTCTGGGAGAGACTGATGTTCAAGACAATATTACATATGGTATACAAACAAATCTATACTGGTCAAAACTGACCCATAACACCATAGATGTTACTATTGTTAATAATGTTTACAAATAATTCAATTAAAAAAGTAAATGAAACAAAAATATTAAGATATGTTTTCTAATGTCCCTCAGTAATAGTAAGGTCACCCAACATTTTATTTATTTATTTGATTCTCTTGAGGTTCAAGTAATATTATTCTTTTTATTTGATATTGAGGGATATGCTGACAAAAAAGGCCCACACCAAAAATCTTATAACCAACATTTTCATGAATAAGGAAACCTAATAAGTTAACCAAAAGATGATAAATGCTTAAGGCAAGACACGCTATTGTTATTATCATTAAACTAAGTACATTTAAATAATGTTGAGGAATTCTTAAACAGGTTGTGCACATAAAGTCACATTGTAGGCTGATAGGCATTAAAACACTCAATTAGTCTGATCTCTTGCCGAATATGCAGTAGATAACTTAACAGTATGTAGAAAATCCAAAACATAAAACTACTAGTATTTTATTTTCCAGCCGAACGCTGCGCAGTAAATCACAGTGACAGAGACAGAGTAAATATTTCAGTGGGTGTATGTCTCCAGCAGAACGGTTGCGAATCTGTCCTGACGCTCTAAGTCCCTCTCCGTTACTCCTCAGACCCTCATGGGTCTTGTCACAATTTGAAAGGTCAGAAAAACAGACTAAACACGGTGCGACTGGCCTTTCTCCTCGCTAAGCTCTGAGGTGTCTGCGCCAGGTGGAGATGGACTTGAAGGGTGCAGCGCGTGCGTGTGTGTGTGTGTGTGTATACATGAACTTGATTTTGTGCGCGTGCGTGCCTGCTGTCCTCCAGGTGATGGGAAGGGGAACGTGATACCTAACAGGACATGATGTCAGTTGGAAGTCAGAGAGGTGTGATGGAGGGGGGGGGGGGGGGGTTGCCGTTGTGCTGCTTTCTCGTGGAATGTCGAATGTTTCTCTTCACTAACTGTCCTTATTTTCTCTGGGTTTCATGTTCAAAGGAATTTCCCCTGAAAACCCTCTGCGTAGAACCAAAACCGCAGGCCTGCCTGTGTAGGTGTGTGTGTGTGTGCGCGCGTGACAGCTAGTGTGTTTAAATGGTAAAGTGTTCACATGGTGGGAGTTGTAGAAGGTCTGAATGTCCTCATAAGGATAAAAAAAAAAAGGAATTTGGTCACATTCCTCTGTTCCTCTAAAGGTACAAGCTATTACCAGTCTCGAAAGCAAAGCCATGTTTTACAACAAGTGTCGCCATAGTACCAGTATAAAAACAATGTGACAATAAGAGGAACCTATCAAATTAAGTTCAGAACTCTACGCAGTTGTTTTCAGTCTTTCAACAGTATCGTTCAGTGGAGCCTCACCTCACAGAAAAATAAAGTTAAAATGTCATTGTTTATCAGTTATACCATTTCCCACACTCATTTCATTGCTGAGATTGTGGCACAATCTCAAGTTAATATAAAAAACTACTGGGAAAGAAGCAAAGTCAGAGTTTACTAATATCCGTTTACTGATTTTGTGTACCTGCATTAATCTTCACAGTACTATACTGCACTTATTGATCGTTATTGCACTGTATCTCTATCACAATATGTAAACAGGATGACCTAGCGCTGCTGTAGTGCAGCCAGATGTTGTCTCGATGAAAGCTGACAAACCTCAAACGACGTGATGCGATGTAATTACTGATGTGATGATCAGTTGCTTATGTAGTTGCTGTTCTGACACTTTTGACTCCAACTGTCATTGCAGATGTCGATGTGTTTGAATCTTTCTGGCTCCATTTAAGGAGAGCTCGTAACAATGGTGGTCCTTCAGCAGGAGCAGCCACACCGTTGCTTGCGGAATTGTTTATTGATTATTTATTAATATTCTCACCTATATCCATCCAATACAGAAAATAAGTAAACATTTTAACATCAACTATATTCTATTCTTTTGTTAGATGTAACATTTCCTCAGCACCAAGTTCTGGGTAGTTCTGCAGCTACTATGGTCTTGCTCCTTATGGATCCTCACTGGACCAGAGTCAACATAACTTGTAACTTACAACTCTTGTTTATAAGATCTCATAGGTTTCTTTTATTATTTTAAGTTGTGCTAGCTTGGAAATAGATTCTGAATAAGAATTTCCACTGACTGTTAGAAAGTAATTTACTTGAGTTAAGTCCTCTTACATTTACTCTGCTGCTTGGGTCTGGACAGGTAGTGAACAGTAAGCTAATCTGAAAACAGCCGCCTGCCCCACACTGGAAAATATGCCGATGAGTGTTCCAAACTATGAGCTAAAAGACACTGAACTCAGCAGGTAATCTCACATGCTATTATTATCAAATGCTTGATGAATGATGCTAAGTGTAATATATAGATTCATTTATAATATAATTTGATGGAGTTCAGGCCTTATGAGTGTGAGGAGTACTCAGGGGTACTGCGTGGATCTCAATGAGGGAACGGAGAGGAAATGGGTCCAGAGGCCAGACTCAGCTGTGTATATATTCTGTTGGGATCTGAAAGTGGCCGTGTACCCATCCTCCCCTGCCTCCCCCCACCACCACCACCCCCTTCGCTCTGCTGGCCTGCACCAATTCGTGTGTCTTAGGGCAGATTTCTCCCACAGTGGGGAGCGCTGGGCTGTGTGGCGGCCTGTTTATACTGGAGCGTGGACTTCCTAGTGGCAGCCTGCACCTATCTAAACATCCCCGGGCCGCTGCTCTGTGTTCCCGGCCTCGCACAGCCCTCCCTCACCCACAGCTTCATTCCCACCCGCCTGACTCCGGTCTCTCTCCCACCCTCCTTCTGCTTTATTGCGCCTTTGCTACCCATCTTTTTCAGTTTTCTCCCAGACCCTCTCGTTCCCTTCCTCATTTTTTTTTTTTTTTACATTGTCTTCCTTCCTTCTTCTTTCTTCCATCTTGTTTCTTCTTGACTTGCTCTGTCTTCTGTCTTTCTCATGATTCCCTTTCTGTTGCACTTTCAACCTTAAGAGAGCAAATACAGGGCACACTGGGTTAAAGGGAAGTGCTTACTGTTTTATAAAATACAATATTTTAGGTTTTTTACTTAAAAATTATATCGTAAATACATTATATAAAAAGTTAAGATAAAGTAAAAATCTAAAAGTAAATTGCGTTCTGGCCATTTACGTGGGGTTTAAGATCCAATTCATACCTAATGCTGAAAACAATGTTATCAGTATGTGTCTGGACCTCAGTCTGGTAAAAATAAAGCTACAAGAGAGCAATAGAGGTAGTTTGACTGGAGAGGATCCTCAGATTGGTTTCAGGACATTTATGGAGAGACTGTATAAGCTAAGTTGTTAGTATTGGGCGTATGGGACTTTACTATTACTATGGCTAAAAATGCTGCTTGCATTTTGAAAAATCAATCAAACGACTCCCCACCTGCTAGTTTGAGCATATCTCTGTGTTCACACACACACACACGGACAAATACGCACATCATATAAGACACCTCCCCTGTGTTTGTTTATTTGTATGACTATCAGCTCCTGTCCAAAAGAGCAGCCGCAGGATATCTGGTGTAACACAATAGCTGGGTCTGTTCCCTGGGGAGCACAGCACATGCCGTGAGGCGAGCCGACAATGCTGCATCATAGGGTGTTTATGTGCGCAGACAAGTGGTTCCATTCCCATCCTCCCCTCCACCTTCTGCACTGGGGAGTCCTTATCTTAGTCATGGTCTTTCACCGTTAAAGACCGAGAACTCTCAAGGGATCGCTCCGGCCCATTTTGGGCTGTTTGATTGATGTGAGCGGTGACGATTGAATGATTTGTTCTGTCGTAGTCGGCTCTAGGTGAAGTCTGTGAGGTCTCCAAGGACGCCCTGCGGGAAAGATGCACGTGTTCAGTGTCGGTGAAGTCGGGAGTGTGAAGTATGGAGGTCCGGCGAAAGCTGGGGCCGGAGAAAGCGCCAGTGAAAGCGCGCCCTTGCTGACAGATGAATTGCTCTAATTAGAAATCCATAACATCCTGCCACATGGCTGCCTTATCCCCAGCACACTTCCTGCTCTGGGCCAGGCTGACGACAGCCAGCCCTGCTTCTTCCGTCACTCCCAGCGAGGAAGCAAATCGGCAGACAAGTGTGGGTGTCTCCTCCAGCACATGCCCAAGTCTTATCTGTCAGCCCCCCCCTTCTTAAATCATAAGTGAACATGTGTTAGTGTGTGTGTGTGTGTGTGCATACGTGTATATATATATATTGTGTGTGTGTGCGTCGCTCCGGCCCTTTGTGTCTCGCAGCTCGCTCAGCTGGCTACTGTAGCTCTCTGTCTCTACTACTTCCTCCAGTGTTTGCCACTCTCAATCACACTGCTGCTTTATTCGTCTGCCTGCGCTGTCTCCCTTCCCTTCCCTACATCCTCCTTCCAGGTGTCTGGATGTGGGGCACCAGTTGAGCGAATCCAGAGACAAGCACTGGGGACGCAGATGATAACAAACCCCGCAGGCCTGGTTTGAGTTCTTCTTCCTCAGGCGATGGAGCGGTTTTGCCAGCTCACTGGACGCACAACAGAGCAGGAGACAATCTGCTGTGCACATTAAACAAGACATAACAGAGATCCATGACCCATCATAAACATTATGCAAAGCTTAATGGCCCTGCTCAACGATCTGCTCTATCTCTGGGCCATTATGAGACAAATTGCTCTGGAGTAATTGTAATGGTCTCGTAGCCGTTAACTTCTCAGCTGATGAGAGGATTCACAGCAAGTGCTTCTCAGAAGAGCATTTTAATAGGTAAGCCCTTAAAGTTAAGTGTTAGGGCTGAGACAACAACAACTTAAAGTGTTTAATGCCATCTCTAACAACCACAGTCTTCTTCTTTTCACATAATCAAAAAATACAAAAAGGGGACAGCATGTTCCAGGTCTTCTTGTTCTTTTCTTCCTCCTCCTCCTTCTTCTTGTTCTTGTTCTTCTTCTTCCAGAATTGCCACAGACACCTTTTACACACTTGTACTGTACCTGAGCGATACCCATGCTTAGGTGTTTCTACATTAATAATGATATCCGCTTTTAATAGGCATTTTTTTGGGGGGGGGGTGTCTACTAATGGAGCGTCATTATTTATTTAATGACCTATTGTGCTGTTTTGCATCTTGACTTTTCAATATTGCCAACTTTTTTACTGGAACAAACAGTAAAACGTTTTCCCAAATACCTTTTTTATTTCCACTCCACTCTTCAGACGAAATTTTTAAAAAAGACAAACAAATACAACAAACAAACACTGGAAATGTACCTAATTGCATCGTCCAAGTCAATCCTAGCTTCTTTTCTTTAGATGTCGAAAAGCTGGGCTCCGGTGTTCGGTTTGCATTGTTTTCGGGCTCATCAAATTGTTCAGTGACCTCCTGTGTCTTGCGAATACCGACTCTGTCATCCTGATGGAAAAAGAATCTGATTTGTTTCCAAAGAATGGAAGTAATCACTGTGAATGGTGTTGTGTTTGTTGGCATTTGCCGTGCCCTCTGAGGAGAAGATTAGACCGAAACCAGAGCAGGAAAATTCCCCCCCACCTGCTTCCAATATGGCCTTTATCCCTTTTACGCTGGCACTGCCTACAGTACATTGCAGGGTGTAGCCAGGTCGATTTAAAAACGAAATGTCACGACACAAGTTCGACAGAGCCAATTATCTCGTACAGCGAAATATCTTTGCGTTGACCGAACTGAAGGAATTTCAAAGTACACAACGTTTATAAAAACGCAGCGAAACACACATAAAAGGCCGCAGTGTTGGACGCGCTGTGGTCTGCGCAGACTGGACCGCTACTATTGTTCTTATCCCTTTTGGCTTTCCGTTGACCCCTGCTTACACGCAGTACACACGCAAACACACGAGCTTACAGACAAACATAACCCGGGTTCCAACAGCCACACACAAGCACAAAAAAAAAGGAAAAAACACACATACCAGCATACATATAGTTCTGGCTTCATGTTTAAAGTATGCAGTTTTGTGAGCGTGTATGTCAAGAAAAGAAAAAAAAAATAATAAAGGTGGTGGTGGTGGGGGGGGGGGGGTACAGAGAAGGGAAAAGTGGGACAAGGGAGAGTTGGAAAAGAGGGAGAGAGAGTTGAGCCACAGAACAACGCTGCTGTTGCGAGCAGCTGTGGCACTCCCAGATTTCCCCCTGATTGCTTTCAGCTGGTACTTGAACCCTGGGCCTTTTGGGTTTTGGAGGCCAGCCCAGACCCCACAATCCCCCCAGCGCCCCATCCAGCTGCCTGACCCCTCCCTGACCCCGCACCGAGGATAGGAAAATACGAGCCGTGCCAAGCCAGAGAGACTCTTTTATTTTGCCTGCTGGCATACTGCCGGTGACCAGGGCTTACATAATGGGAAACATAGCAGGACCCAGGAGAAAGCAGCCCCCCACCCCCTATTTTTTTTCTTCACCAATCGATCCTCCCCTTTTCTCCCCCATCCCCTTTTCTCCTCTTCCATTTTTTTCCGCCCTGCTCCCCACTCGCCCCCGACTTTCTCCACACTCTTCCTTCCCCTGTGCACTCTGCCTCCCCTCCTGTTTGTGATATATCTTTCTGGGCCAACTCGCCTGGGCACATTTATTACAGACAGCCTCGACACAATCCTGAAGCAGAGCCACCAGCAACACAACGGCACAGCACGCACGCGCGCACACACACACACACACAAACACAGGCGCGCACATGCGTGTGGGCGTATGTTTGCATACTCTGAAGCATTTACAGCTTGTGTTGTGCGTCCTTGTGTAGATAACTGTAATGGAAAAGTTTAGATGTGGTAATAAAATACGACTTCCACATAAGGACACGGCAAACAGCACTATATTATTCCAAATAATCACAATTTTACATTTTCCTATTGTTTTATGTCTTCCGTGTGGTCATGAGACGCCTGGAGGTTTGTGTTTTGCTGTACTTTTGCTCACTAAAGCAGATTCCTGCCAGTCACGTTGAAATGGCGTTTAAGCCCTGAATCATGAATGAGTCAGCTTTCTTTAAAAGTTGGGAAGAAGAAGAAAAACACAGTGTGTAAAACATCAGAATACCTGTTGATGCTTATCTTCTCCTTGCATTTGATTTGTATTTTGCATCACATGTCCTGTCATTCATTAAATAATATTTTAGACTGAGTATACGACATAAGATGTCAACTGGAAATGGAAAGCACTGTGACAACTTTCTATATCAGTGCTCAGTTCTCTGTCTGAACTCAATATAGAGAAGCAGGGCAGCTTGTCAAACCGCTCAACTGCCAAATAACCTTTCAACTCATCTTAGGCCCTGGGGTTGATCAAGCCCACCGGGAGCCAATTTGGAGGTGATCATAAACCAATTAGCATTACAGTGTTTTTCGGATGACATCACCAGACCACAGTGCTCCGGGTTTGTGAAGTCTAGACTGGCTCACCACAGACATCACAAAAAAAGGTGGTCTGCGTCTGCTTTCCATAACCCCAAAACAAGAGTGTAGGGGCTGTTAACCCTATTTTCTGTTTGATTCACGCTTGATTGGGAGCTATTACAGTACAGATGTGAAACTATGCAATGGTACTTGGAAGCAGGCGCCTTAACTGAAGGGATATGTCCAATTGTAACCGTCGAAAACATTTTTTTCATCATTTCTATCTGTCATACCATTGAAATACTCGATTTTATTCGACTATGGTGATGAAATATATATTCATTCATCGTCTGCCGCTTCTTCCCCGTAGTGCTCCGTGTGCTGGAACCTGTCCCAGCTGTCTATGGGGGAGAGGCAGGGTTCACCCCGGACAGGTCGCCAGTCCTGCTGCAGGGCCGCACATATAGACGCACAACCAGTCACGCGCACACTCACACCTTCGGACTGTGGGAGGAAGCCGGAGAGGAATCGAACCCGGGACCTTCTCGCTGTGAGGTGACAGTGAAAAGAGTTTCTGAAGGACAAGACTCGGCAACAGCATCCTCACTTAAGTGATGTCACCTGTGCTGCCACATTGGAAAGCAGGAAAGCTCAGCACAGCTGGAAATAAAACAGACTTTCAAATTTCTCTTGAAAGGTTTTCTAGACTTCAGTATCAGCAGTAAAATATATATAATTTATTGTAATTCTCAAAAGCTCAAACAAAGCTCTCTCCCACCATATGTGTGATTGATAAAATGAGCAACATTTCTAAGACGTACTTGTCCAGGTGTCTTGAATTTAGCTGAACCTGTGTCTCTCTCCCACCTGAAACCTACCGTCCAGTCTGCTCCTCAGACATGTCTCCCTCTCATTATGATAAATCTGTTACAACTCGATCAGCCTGCCATTTCTTCCTACAGTATCTCCAATCAACCGCTGCCTGGAGGCCGGTGTTATAACAGCGGTTTTAACACATGCAATTGTGCAGTTTCTCTTGCCAAAGTCTAATCTGCAGACGGAACAGAAACTTCGTTCCTGTGAAAGCATTGTTCGATGTTAATCTTCAACAGCTTCTCCCACGTGTGGGATCTCACAAGGGTCCACTCTTGGACTCAAGCTCTTCTCCGTATATAAGACGACCGAATGTATTATTAAATAGCTGACAGACAAATAAACACAGATTTTCGATCCTATTTTTTAACAGTTCTGGCCCATTCTCTAGTATCTACCTACAGTATATCAACTTCTCATCCCATTAGCATTGATTTTCCTTTTTTATTGTTTGTTTTGTTGTAGTTCTGTAATGGAAGAGATCCTTCCTACCTTTCAGAACCTTCACAACCACTACACCACCTTTTGGCAGTCGGGTTTCTAGCTTGGGGCCTAAGATCAGAGGTGACCGTAGCTCCTAAACTTTGGCACACTACCCCTACACATTAGGGCAGCGCCAACATTTTCAATTTCAAGGCTTTTATTTCCCTTTTTATATGGTAATTCTGTTTTATAGTTTAAAATTGATTAACTGGCTGATTAAAGATTAAAAACACATTTGCAATATGATAGGATGGCTAAAAAAAAAAAGATTTGAATTGTTGTTTAAGTGGTTTAACAACTTGTGCACAGTTTCCAGTGGCCATGACACTCGAAGCTGCCAGTCAGCTTTGGGTATCTTTCAGCCTGTGACAGAGACCACTCTGATCTCTCTTCAGACATGTAAGCATATAGACAGGTATCGCTCTGCTTCACAGGTATTCTAACAATACGAATGCATACACGCACACAGAGCATTAGGATTAGCAATTTCACACAGAAAATAAGAAATTTGGTGTTTTCTTGTCTTTTTCTGGTTGCACTAGAAGTGGAAACATCCAAACAAATGGGTTCATACACTGAGCATCTCTGTTTTTCTATTTATTCTATCTACTAACATGCCACCATGTCCACATGTGACTATCTTTGTTTCTTTTTCTCTCCTAGTGCTTCTCTCTCTCTCTGTCCTCATCCACAGGTATCGTCAGACTCTGAGCAGTGTGACTCCAGTGTCTGTTCCTGCTTGTTTTTGTTGTTGTTGTGTTGTTTTCTCTCTTCTCTATCCCCTCACCTCAACCGGTCAAGGCAGATGGACGCCCACACTGAGCCTGAGTCAGCTGGAGGTTTTTCCTCTCCGCCCTATGAAAGAAATATCATTTCTGATATTATATAATACACACGTTTGAGTCTATATTTAGATTACTATTTAGTGATTGGCTACAATTAAAGGCTTGCTCTATGTGGGATTTGTTGGATTTAGTTGTGTCTTACTTGTAAAGTACCTTGAGATAACTGCTTTTTTGAATTGGCGCTATAGAAATAAAACTGAATTGAATTGAATAAGCGAGAGCGGTGACGTTTTGTGCGTCACGTTCTTAAACTCCTAGCCATGAACTGATGCCTTGTGAATATATTTTTCAAAAACTAGAAAATGAGTCTGATCTTTCTAAGTTGATGTTACATTTCATCTCACAACTGCAAAAAGTTACTGTACCTTAAGACTGAATTCTGAAAGCTGGATAAAAAAACTTTACGGTTGAACCATAGACAGGTTGAGGATATTGAGATCTTAATTTAACATGTGCATTTTGTGCTTCATTTGGTTATTTACTGCTAAAATGAAGAAAAAATAAATCAGTCTTGGCCACTTATGCCCAGTACAATAATTTAACCCCAATTCTTGAAAGTATGCGTTGAACTGCAACCCAACTTCTAAAAGGCCAGTGTGGTCCTTCGAGGTGAAGCTCAGTAACCACCAATCCAAAGGCAACAACTTGGATCACTCTCTTTACTCCATCATCTCCCTCTCGCTTGGTCATCGTTTTCTCTCCTTGTGTCTGCAACAAATCCACGTTCCTGGGAAGGTCTCAGTAGAGCAGAATAAGATTAAGTCACGGACGGGTGTTGAGGGAAAACGCTGACCTCCTCTCCTCCCTTTTGGTCTGCCTTTCATTTTTCAGTTGCTCTTCTTGGCTCTTTGTTCCCCTCGGTGCGTCGTTGCCCCCCCCCCGCGTACCCCTTAGTCTTACAGATTGTAATAATAGTAATAATGATAATACTGGTGATGGGCCATGTGACGGTGATGTAAAGAAACACAATATTAGAATAACAAACACACTCTCTAACCAGTGGCCATCGTACGACCTCTGAGGATGTGCGTGTGGACGTACATGTGTTCACTGCAGCTTCTGAAACTCTCGATTTTTGTGTGCAAGAGAGGCCAAGAAAAAAAAAAAGAAGAGATAGGGAAGGACAGTGAGGGAGAGGGAGTTTGCTGGCATGCTGTATATATGTTCACTTCCTCTCCAGTTTAAACAGAGCAGGCTGTGCTGGCAACCTCAACTCCCCACTCCAAATGGTTTGCATCATGTTTAAACCCCCCTGCCACCACCCCTCCCTCGCTCAAGCTTTTTTCTCTCTCTCTCTCTCTCTTCCTTTCTCTATAAATCACCAAAATCTCAGACTTTATGTGTTAAAAAAAATAAAAATAAAAAAGAAGGGCATAAGAAAAAGCTATAAAACGGTTCTGGATGTCTTCCCCCTTCTCCTCCTTCTTACCTCGCTCCATCCTTCCAGCTCTCGGCTGGCCTCCTGTCACCCTTGTGTCCTGGTCATGATGCTCTCATATCTGGCTGAGCGGGCTACCCAAGAACCAACGTGGCTCCAGTAAAACTCCACATAAGGGAAGATGGTGGCCTCCAGAGGCAGACTATCTCCACGGAGGAATTTCTTTAGCTTTAACCTCCTGATTGTGAATCACAAGTCTTATTAAATGCTTGGTTAGGTCACAAATGGCCCTAAACTATTGTCACTGATAAATGAAAAGCGTATCTGGGGAACGGTTGCACGACCACGAGGTACCATTTGAAAGCCAGGGGTCACACGCTGGGCTCAAGATGTGATCTGTCCAAATAATTACAGTCAACTGTGTTTGAGACTGTCCTACCAATGATAAACAAGTGAACAAGTTGGAATTGACTGATAAGACCCTTCTATTAACAACTGTGAGCAAGGGATCTGCTAAGTAGCAGGAGTTGGCTATTAAGTTATCTAGACATAACCCAGAGTCAGTGCTTCTTAAACAGACAGTTTTTGTTTTTTTCTTAATATCAATATTCTGCCTAAACATTTTCTTCTTCTGCTCTCGGGCTTATACTGTCACTGTCCCGGCCCTCAGATCACTCATACACACATACATTCTCACACACACACACACACACACCCTGTAACACACCTGTCCTTCCCAGCTGCCCTTCATCTACACAATTACACCAGTCCTGATTCACCCCACTCTGCACAGCTGGTTCTAATTCCAGATCATTACCGATACACATATACCGAACGCTGCCACAACAAACACACCTTGCCAAATTGTGTTTTCTTCCTCAGCGGATCACCTTTCAACCTGCTACTCGAACTGACGACGGTGCATTCCTTTTAGACCGGGACTGCTTTCGGCCCATGTCCTTTCAGATTATGGTAATTGGCGGCTTCTCGTAGATAATAATACAAGTTTTTTTTCTCTCCTAGAGGCACGTGACATAAAAAACAAAGCCATGGCTGACGTTGGCAGAAGATGCCAGAAGACCTAGCCACCGAACAGTTACGTACCGCTGATTTCTTTTCTTTGACGCTGAAAGACACTTTGTCTTTCTATTCTTTTCATTTTCCGAGTCATTTTCCGACTGTTAACATCAGTGCGCACCTCGACGCAAGTGCGCTCTGAGAAACAGAAATTAGACGAAGATGTGAGCAGCGTAACCGCAGCCAGAATCTGTGGTCGACTGCGTGCGGTTTTGTCTGCCAAAAGGAGAAAATGTTACTCGGTGAAAGTCCGATTCTACTTATCTGTTCATTTTGCCTTCAGATGATTGACTTTCTTTGTGTGTTTACATTAAGTCTCTAGATGTGACTGATGGTTTGTTGGGTGTTTGACTGCATGCGTCTACATACCACCTGCGCTCGTGTGTGTGTGTGTGTGTGCTTGAGTTGGCACCAGCTCATTAAGCTTGGCTGTCCTTGCACAGACCCTCTTCGCTCTCCTCTTTAGTCAACAAGGAGATCTCTCCAAAGCCTGAGGAGACTCCATAAATCAGCAAAAAAATATTTTGAGCCTCTGCTGGCTGGCACACAAACACGCACCCATAAATGCAAAGAGACACACAAAAACGCAGAGAGAGTTGACTTCATGGGTGGGCACACATTACTGTCAGCTCCATTTGAGGAGCTGATAAAACAGGCCCTCAGTGCTAAAGATGAAGGGAAAGAGAGGCAACGTAGGGACAAGCAGTATTAAGGTAATGCACACACACACACACACACACACACACACACACACACACACACACACACGCCTTGGGCTTTTGCTCTCTGCGCTGTCTGAGCAGATCACATTTCTCCATCTCGCCTCTAGATAAAACTATTTATCAAAGCCTTCACGTTTTTTTTTCTGCTGAGCCAAGGTTTACTCTCAAACGTCTGTTTCCGCACTTCCTCATAGATGCCATTTATCCGAGAAAGAATCTATTCATTTGGAATCGATTCACACCAATAAATAAAAAGGGAAATTACCATTATGAGTTTTGGTGGTAGCTAGGAGAGGAAGACTCAGCGCTTATTACCATTTCAAACGAGTTGCGTTAGCCTGCAGCTGTATCTTCACTGACTGAACATGTTCCTCATTCAGTAAAACTGGACCTGAATCAAAACAAGTCTTTGATTAACTGTTAATCATTAACACCATCCAAAGGCCATGACCTCAGCTACTGGGGACCAAAGAAACCACAAACCCGAGGTAAGGACCAGGTGTGAGAGCAAATGAGCTGCACCTTTACTTGTGAGTGTCTGAGCTTGTATAAATAATATTGTGTAGGTTGCTGTAGTGAATGAAAACGGAAGCAAGAACAGCAAAATGCAAGTAAAGGTCATTAAGTGAGAGGAAAACTACTCAATGTGTGAAACTGGGGGGTTGTTTGTCTAGCTGAAAGTCTGTCTGATTAAAAATATACCTAATGTTTGCATCTACTTCACAATGAACCCTGAAATATGCAAGCGCTGGTAAAATGGTGCACAGTACAAAATAAAAGCGTCATACCTGAAGCGTGAATTTTCACACCAGTTTAACACAGACGGGGCTTTACTCGGAAGCGTTATCTATGGGATGGAGACTCTTAGTGTCAAGATCTCACTGAATGCAGCCAAATGCATAAATGAACTGATTTTTATCGCCCTTTGTCTTGTACTAAATGTCAGAACAGCACAGAGCAAAGAGTAAATCTTATTATCCTGCTGCATTTCTTAATTATTTCACATCTATTTAGTTTTGACACAAATTCCATTGTAATCTATCAAATGAGACAAGGATATGAATTTAAGACTTGGAACAGCAGCAAGCCAGTATCTCCTCCCTTCATAAATAATCACGCAAATGCAATTTCTAATTGGATGACTTAAACATCTGGCTATAAAACTATCAGGCAATGAAGAGAGTGTAGTTCAATGGTGTCATAGAAAGAACAACATCTTTTTGTGACCTTGGTGTTATTGACCATATTACAGTTATTCCTCAGGTGAAGCCAAATGTCACGCACTAGAATTTTAATCGAGATGTTAAGTTGTTTTTTTTTCTCAAATGCTCCATTTTCAGTCTTGCTCTTCCTTAATATCAATACTTGCTAATGAAAGTAGGAGTTTCATTTCCTGTCATTTTGGAAAACCAGCTAATAACATCATATACTTTTCCTTTTATCTTATACTCTTTGTGGTCCTTTACTGCGTCTCATTCACGTTTTCCCTCATTCCTAATGTCATTTGTGGTTAACAGCAGGGTCCAGTTGACAATATTTAGATATTGGAGGAACTGGTGGCATGTGGGAGCACACCCAAAACAAACAGTGACTAGAATAACAGTATTTTTAGTAAGTAGCATAAAACATTACACACAAAACATGCAAACAGACACGCACCTCTGTATTCTTAGCTGCTGAGTCATAATGCACTCTGTGCTAAAGTCAGTGCCTGTTTTTTGTCTATGGGTTGGATCATCCGCCTTCACAGTCATTGACCATCCTGCTGTATTTAGCCAAATTAAAGAATTTCTCCTCAATTCCACTGATAATTTAAAACAATATATCCAGAAACCACATGGATGAGACCGCTGCTTATAAAAGCATGTTATTATTTCAGAGTGACACATTGAAGTAGACTGTATGGATGAGAATACCAGCAGTAAGTGAGTTAGTTTGTCACGTGTGCTCAAAAAACAACCTCTAATTTGAAGCTCTTCTCTTTTTGTAGCACAGAGCAAAAGGCCATCAATAGCATCAGTTCTTGTATCTAACTTATGTGACTTGGCCGCGGTTGAAAGGCTTTGCCACAGATTCAAGCCCCTCCTCAGGTAATTGAAGGCAGCTGACCTGAAACCTCAGTAAAGGTTGCAGCCTCGTGCACTGTCTAATGACCCCCCCTTGTTTTTATAGCAAGCTGAGTGGCCGGGTGTTACAGATGAAAGGAAGCTCACCCAAACAGTGGCGTCACTTACTGTACAGTGCATCATGCGCGGTCACCGGCATTTAGGGTGCAGCGTCCTAGGTCAGATGTTTGACCTGTGATGTAAGCACATAATGCAAGAATCTTGAGTGTAATTTATTGCCCAACTCTTCAACACCACCAAGAGGAAGTGTTATCGTTTCATCACTTCCTCATCTTTTCTATCGCTCATATTCCACCGTGTTGCAGCTCGTGCTACTTTCTGAAATGAATGACTTACTGCCGACTTATCGGTCAACTTGATCCTCAAGCTGAGTAATCATTTTGGCCTTGTACGCTGAGAGGTTTGCACAAATGTCAACCGCAACGACCCCGCCGCCAGGGCAGCAGCTCATCAAGGCGAGAAACGACGGTGATGAATGAAAAATCGGGGGCTCGCTCAGCTGCTGCCAGAGAGGATCAGATAGATTATTAAAAATTATTTAAGTTGGGGACGAATATGCCCATCCGTTTAGAGATATTGCTCTGGGTAGGTGGAGATTTTTGGCACTGTGGTTATACTGTACCGGATGGGATGCTCCTGTGAATGTGTGTGTGTGTGTGTGTGTCCCACTAGGCTGAAGCTAGGTCACAAAACAACCTCCTGTAGCCTTCATCTGGCCTCTCTGTGACCACAGGTGCTTCGCATTAGTGCTCGTAAAACCCAGCAAGAGGGAAAAATTACTGCCACAATTTGTTAGAGAGGGAGAAAGTTTGAAGGAGTGGCTTGGAGGAGGAGGTACTGGCATAGAACTGCATGTGGATGCCTGTATTGACATAAATGGCTGTGTTGTGTCTGCTGAACACTTCAGCGTCCCCTACCTGTGCCAGGAAAAGGCCATATTGTTTTTGAATCGGACTCAAGTATTACTTTCGGAATAAATGATTTATTGGCGTTTGTGCCTGCATACGTGTCTGCGCCACATGCCAGCTGGCACACTCCTCGGCCGATGGCGTGGATGCCATACGTACTGGGAGGAAGGTTACAGGGTCACGGGGTCGCCGAGAGTGCAACGTGGAGAGAGGAAACAGGCCTAATCTCGGAAAGGCTGGCAGCTTCCTGTTCTGAGTGGAGGGTACACAGAGGACACTGTCTTCTCTCTGGATACCCAGCTAGTGAATTTGCTATGTAATTCAATCAGGGCTAGTCTAGTCGCTAACACCCTCTAATAATATTGAAAGGGCAGACTGGAGTCTAAGTCAGTATCTCCTAAACCTGATCTCATAAACAGACTTGGCCCAGAACCTCACCGTGCATCCTTCTATCCAACACACAGTTGTTATGAGCTAATGCGTATTCAAATCAATACTTTTTACACCTTATGAAGACAGGATAGAGATCTGAAGTGTCCATAAACAAATAGTTCCAGCTACATAAAAAATTGAGAACATATACAGCTGAAGCAGAAGTTTATCTGTTTATGTATTAAATTAAATTTAATTACTTTTTTACTGTACATTTCTGGTCAAGTGTGTATTGCTGACATATAAATTAATTAGTTTTCATAACAACAACAGTTTGTTTTTACTTTCCAAATTCCAAAAACTAAACTAAAGTAAAACAAAACAATGACTACTTGCCTTGGGCATAACCACGTGTGGTCATTTTAAAAAGCTCGGTTCAAGGCTGAGGAGTCATATTAGGTTAAAGGGTCAGATGAGAGGATGACTCAACAGTTGGGGAGGAGAGAAAAACACGACAGTCCAAGGAGTCATGTGTGGGGTCGAGCGCTGAGTCATTACATAGACGAAGAACGTGGATGTATAATGGGTGGCCTATGGAAGGGAACTTATAGAGGCACAATGACTCGATCTTGATAGTGTCAGTCTGAATGGAATCACCAATAACAACACAAAAAACAAACCTGTAATGACATTCAGATATGCAACAGTATTTTTATTAACTGTACAATACTGTAACATTCATTATTTTGTAATTGTAAGGGAGGTGTTTTTTGTTGTTGTGTTGTTTTTCAGTTTTTTACTTTGCTTTTAAACTGTTATGCTTATATTTGTGCCGCTCAGTACTTACAGTTTGGCTTTCAACTCAACTCACATTCGAAGCACATCATATGAAGTGGGGAGCTAGAAATTGAAGCGAGAATGTCAGCTTTTTTTTTTATATACAATTACTGAAATATGACTTCATTTCTACTTTATAAATCATGTCTTTATACCTCATTATATCACCTAAGCATGTCAACTCTTCGGGGATGTTTGTTATCAGTACAGGGACATTCCAGACTAAAGTGTCACAACTGTTGGTCTTTTGCATCTCTGTCTCTCTATCAGCGTGACCATGTCATGTGAGGAGTCGTATCAGAATAACCATAATAGCCATTATCAGATCAGTCATAACTTTGTGACAATCGTTTTTTCCTCTCGCCATTAAATTCATATGTGGTTGACATTTATCAACAGTTTATCAAGTAGTTGCAAAGGAAATGAAAGTGGCAGTTTCCAGGAGTTTTCTTTGTTGATTTGCTACCCAGAAACTTTAGTGTTGCTGCCAAATGATATCATTCAAGGCTGAAGTGTGTTGTTACTAACTTGTATTTGACAAAAAGCACTCTTGCTTTTGAGCAATGTCTGCGAGAAACGGCAAGTGTCTGTGTTTTCTCCAAAACTTGCCACTAAAACAGACCTGAGCGCTGAGGTGAACTGGCAGCCAGTTTATAGTGACACCAGTTTATGTCTGTTGTTTATACCCAGAGCGAGTCCTACACATCTTCACTTTTCATTTTCATTGCCAGGTACAGATGGTTCGAGCTTTGGCCAGGTGACAGATAGCTCACGTCCACCGCAGAAGGTTTCTGGGCCTGTGTAAAAGCTTTTAGAACAAGCTACTGTACAGAATGGCCCTTGTTTGGGTTCACCTCTATGCTCAGCGGTGACAGAGCAGCTCACGGCTCATGAGCCAAATCTCAGCAACAAGTTTCACACACCGCTGCATGTACGAGTTGCCGTCACTCACTGCAGCAGAGTTTGCAGCGCGCTACAGCAGGGCAGCACTTTGGGTCATGTAATTACAGCATTACCACATAATGAGAGTCATTTGTACTAATCACAGGGGCTGTATTGACTTTGGGAAGAGCCTATAGAAGCAGGAGGTCCCACTGGGAGAGGCTGGTGAACAAAGACCTGCAGGTGCAGCGCTGATGCAAAAACGAAAACAAAGTGAGTCCAGCGTACCCATGATAAACGCGCTCCCCGTCTGGCTGGTGTCTCGAACCCATTTTTTTTTTTCTGTTTTTCTAGAAACGCTTTTATGTCTGCGCCTGACTACCAACGTTCAGACATAATAACACTAATCTGGCTCGGTTTGAAAAGAATGTCCTGTGTTAGTTCATTTCTATTAAGATCTTCACCCACGTTGCGGTCTTTCAATCAAAAAGCACATGGTTGTACACCGAACAGTTACATGGGTTAAATACTTAATAAATACCAGCAGGCCAACGTTTTCTCCAGACCTGAATCTTACATTTTTAAACATGATCCGTCGGGAATTATCCTATAATTTGATAGGTCTACTATGCTTCAAATGTAAGATAAGCAGACTATATAATGTTAGAAAGTACGTGTGTACGTTGGCAATTCCTATCACCGCTATCACAGTCAGTTTGAAAGCTAAATTCTGTTCTCATAACCAATAATAATAATACTGTGCAGTGCAACAGAGTGACGGCAAATATGCTTCAGAGCTGGACTAAACCATTGTTGTCTGAGATGCAGCGTGAGCTGAATGAGCAACCTGCTTCCTTTTCTTTCATTGTACAACTACAGAACATCTCTGTTTCTATTTACAATAACCTGATAGTCGTCTTGTCTTTTTATACATTATTGGAGCTGACGCATGTGACCACAACATCACATCACATCACATCAACGTCACGGCTGATGTACCTTAAAGTGAACGGAGAAGTTGAAGGTGAAGGCCAAGCGGGAGAGAACCATCAAGACACGTAGTGGAAGCGTGTGTTGGAATTTAGTGGCAGCAGGAAACTGGGATATAACAAGCTTTTTATTTATTTTTATTGTAGATGTATCTGCGCTGGGTAATGTTTTTGAGAGAGATCAATTGTTCTGTTGCAATCTCTCACTTCTTGCTTATATTTCCTATCCCTTCTCATGTATGTATCCCATCTCTTTAGAGAGAATAGTTTAGAGTGGGGAGTGGGTGGGCAAGAGCAAGGCTGAAGTGTTTCCTGCAGGGCCTGTGGACAGGAGGAATCACTGTTGGCCCTCGGCCTTCACGGGTGGAAAGTATGTGTCGTAGGCTGTGCTCCCATCTCCCACCTCCCAGCCTGGGAACGGAAGCAGGGAGCCGCCAGGGAAAACAAGCAGACAATCAGGTAGGGCCTGAGCCCAGAGAGGGAGAAAAAGAGGATAGGGCAGGCCGAGCGGTGAGATACGTCAGGCCCTGAACTGAAGCTCGAGGAAAAGCGTACAGATGTAATGGGTTTGGGATGGAGATTTTGCTTATGTTTGTGGGAGCATTTCCTCATCCATCAAAGAAAGTGAAAGGATGTGTGTGTTTTGAGAAGGATCAGCAAAGGGAGCAACGCGTGCGCGTCGGTCAGTCGCACGCGCATCGCTGAAACATAATCCAGTATTAAAGTTCAGGCAGTGTTTGCGCATGGTGCGCGGGTGTGTGAGAACGCAGCGCGCCGTGTATGTGAGTGCATGCGTGTGTTTGGTCCGGGGGACAGCGGCCAGCAGGGGGTTTAAGGGCAGGGCAGAGGGGATGCCTAGAGGGAGGACGAGTGTGGTCTTTGGTTTCTAGAAGGGGGGTCCTGTCAGGCTGCACGTAACAAAGTGTGTGTCTGTGTGTGTGTGTCTACGTTTATCTCTCTCTCTCTCTGCAACAACAAGTGAATGAGGCGTCTGTGCAGTACAACTAGCAGGCGAATGAATGAGGGAAATTTCCCTCTAATGATATTTTTGAGTGGCCTTTGAAGTGAATGAGAGGCAGGAACAGTCAAGACCCAAACTGTTTTTATTGGCTAGTTCCTGAACACATTATAGTTATTATAGTCGATGTCCTAGTCAATCATTTCTATGAAAAATGCAGAAAGCAGGTTCAGTCGCTTCTTTGACTGACCTATATTCGTATTTGATTTTACACCACGCAGGGAGTTTTCTGAATAAGCAACCTACTCATAACATTTAATCTTCTACCGAAAATGAAAATCGACTTTAAAACGGATCAAACCTACGTTTGCTCCCATTCGCACATCTTTGTGTATATCTTTGGCGCTTTTGAGAAGTCAGTTATCACGTATTCAGCACGGGCTGAAACCTTCCTTTTGACCTTGAAAACAGTGACTTGTTTAATTCTTCCTAAATGTGTAATGACTTACGGCTGAGCTTGGAAAGCTGTGATGTATTCTTTCCTCTGAAATCAGTTTATTATCGAGGAAATTATACACAGACGTCGTAACGATTCTCGCATATTAAATCCAGGCCCTGATCTCTATCTGTATCATTCTTTTCCAGGACAATGTAACTTTTTTCCTTTTTTTTTTTTTTTTTTTTAAAGGGCACAGACAGATTACTTTTGTTTTGAAGGTGTTTAAGATACAATAAGTGAATGTCCTCAGGTCAAGCAGGAACCAGTCCACACTAATAAGGTTAAAATGCCTGTCAGCTGTAATGACGCTCCGCTTTTCTCCAACCATATGGAAACGACACATTCGCTCCACGTCAGGTTACAGCAAACACTACAGCTGGATAGAATGTGACAAATGCTGTCCTGTCTTCTCCCTCTGTAACAGGAGCTCGCTGCCATTTCATTACGGAGGTGGCCCAACATGCTTGAGGGCTTTTTATGGTAACATTTGGCAATAAATCTCTCACTTACTTCCTCCCAGCGGCGATATCGTTTTTTTTTATATTGAATTCAGTCCATATCCCACCTCTTGTGATCTTGCCAGAAATCTGAGTTTTCAATGAAAGGCTTCTAAGGTCATCAGTGGTTTATGAGGCGAAATGGTGTTATTATAAGTGGTGATAAATGATATACGCATACGCAGCCTCACTTTCCCACCTGGGTTCACTTGTTCTACACCTGCTATTGTGAGCAATCATAATCAAATCAGCGCCCGTGACTGGTTTGCATCATCTGCGCACTTTGAAGAGTTCTCGGACAAATGGCGGTGAGGTCACTGGAGTTTTGTTACAGTATCGCAAGCTTTCTTTCCTCAGGAATGGAATATTTCCCCTCTTTTTCTTTCTTATCGAGAGAAAAAAGCCAATTACATAAAACAATAAACTAATTATATTGTGCTACAGAATCACACAGTGTGTTATGTTGTATTTATTAGTATTTCATTTACTTGTTACTTGTTCCGCCTATGTTGTATAATTTCAATGATTTATATTTACGCCATAGTAGTGCTGATTACTGTGTGTGTTTTGTGAGTATGCTCTCTGCAGTGTGTGTGTGTGTGTGCGTGTGCTTCTCTGTCTGTGTTTGGTACGTGCTCCGTTCACTGTCCCGGGTCACAGCAGGACTCCAGCGATTGAAGCCAAGTTGAGAGAGGGGCAAGGGGGAACAGAGGGAGAGCATAGGAGGGTGTGGACGTGACATCCCCAGCTGGTCTGTGACATCACTGCAGCAGGGACAGGAAATAGGGGAGATGGGAGGGTAGGGCATAGTTGGTGACTTCAGGGCTCTGTCTGGGTCTCTTCCAGCCGGGTAAAGCAGACACAGAGAGACCTCCCACGATCCTTTCCTCAACCCTAACCCGTCGCTCATGTTCACAGACGTTACCTACGTTCTGAACATACAATGCCATGTGTTTCCTCCTGCAGTCTTCCCTTTATCTAGCATTCGCTTTTAAGTGTGTGTGTTTATGTTTGTGTGTCTGCTCCTCATCCGCTCACTGAATGAATGTGATCAAACGGCAGTGACCCCCCGCCGACCAGACACACATGTACACGTTTGCCCTTTTCTTCCACGGGACGGAGTCGGCTCAAGTGCACCTGGATGGTGCAAAGTCAAGCTGTGAGTTTTTGAAGCTGTTTCAGACAATCTTATTAAATGTTCTGCGTGTTTATTTTGCATTATCGTAGCTAAGGACAGTCTTAAATGTTTTATGGAAAAGTTTTATGATTCTCCATTGAATTCTCATAAAACGTGATCTGATTTTTATCAAAGTCACAAATATCAACCAGCACATTTTGTATAAGCTAAAAAAGACAAAACGTGTTTTTTCGAGTCTTGTTTGAACAAGAATCATGACCAAAAAACTGCAACATTAACCTTAACATCTGCTTGTCCAGCACTTCTGTATCTATTGCACAGCCCTGCAGGTCATCCGAGGCAGACTTTGGACTGTTCTTCATAGAACTGCTTCCATTTCTTGGATGTCAGTCTCTTGAGGTCCTTACACAGTATCTCCACCGGGTTGAAGTTTGGGCTGTGACTGGGTCACTCCAGAAAGTGAATTTAGCATCTGCAAAGCTATTTTGTAGCAGATTTAGCTTCATCTTTAGCACAACATTTGAATTTCCTCCATGGTGGCCAGCTGTCCATGTCCGGTGGAAGCGTGGCAGATCCAAATCACTCTCACCACCCTACTTGACCTTTGGCGGGATAATTTAGCGTTGAAGTTATCAGGCTGTCTGGCCCTAGATCATCTTCTATTCTATTTTCTTCTATTTTACATGAAAACCAGCGAAAACCAAGTTTCTACTTGCGATACTTTGCCAACTCTGTATCTGTGCACATACAGTAAACAGTACACTGTTATCTTTATCCCTAAAATCAGCCGAAACACTTCTGAATTTGAATTTGGCAACGCTAATGACCTGCTCGTCTCTGTTTGGAAGACTCGATCTAAGTTTTATCGAGAACGCGGCCCTTTCTGTCGCCACAGGCGGAGGAGAGCGCTGGTGTGAGAGAGCCAGCTGCCAGTCACACTGAGCGGTTGGCCGTTGGTCCGCACATCCCTGCTTTGAATGTGAAACACATGTTGTTGTGTGGGTGGGAGTCAAGAGAATAGAGGAGAGGGTATCCATGTCTCAATGTGAAAACGCCCTGTCTGTCCATCTGCAGGAACATTTAGCCAGGCTTGTACACCAGCAGACCTTTTTCCCATCCTCTCTCACTGTCTTCATCAGCCCAGCTTTGCCCTGTCGCTATCTTTGATCTCCGAGCTCTGTTTGTTTTCTGTGCAATGCCGGTTGCTGGAAACTAAGAAAACGTGTTTTAGGTGCGGTCGCCGGCGTTTGCAGCCTGTGCAAGATTTTTATTTTTCGTGTTTGCATAGGTGTATAAATGTTTGCACTGTGAATTGTGCTATCTGTCACAGTGTGCGATTTGAAACTTCAAACTGTATGTGTTGGTTTGAGAGATGTGTTGTTTTTTTGTTTTTTTTTTGTGGGGGTTGAATGCGAAGTGAGGGGCCTGCGTGCATGGCAGCCCCCTTGCCTGCCCCCCTCGGAGCTCTGGTGTGTGTCTCGGGGCTCTGCAGCGGGTTTATGATGTCTGGCAGCGAATGCGGAGAGTGCAGATGGCAGGAACGAGAAAGAAAAGGAGGGAGCGAGGGAGGGAGAGGTGTGTGGTTGCATTAATATGGTCTGCAATTCTCGTTAGCACTAATCAGGGGCTTCCTGTATCGAGAGGAGCAGGAGTTCACGCATACACACATTTACACAGAGAAACACACATATATGCACACGGTCAGG
Source organism: Macropodus opercularis (assembly GCA_030770545.1). NCBI lineage: Eukaryota > Metazoa > Chordata > Actinopteri > Anabantiformes > Osphronemidae > Macropodus > Macropodus opercularis. Next base: position 4,330,200 of record CM061110.1, read on the forward strand.
AAACTTAATACACACCAGTAGAAAGCTCACACAAACACTCACCTGTGCTGGCTCCCCTGTCTCACTTCCTACTCACCCTCCACAAATACTGTGCATCCACGCTGGCGTGTTTCTGCACCCTGACTTTGACCATCTATCTCCCTCTGTTTGTTTGGCTCCTCGTGGTTTTGGCAATAAAAGAAGTTAAAGGGGTTAGTAGAGGGTTTTTTTTGTTTTGTTTTGTTTTTTTTCCTCTTGGGGTGACTTTCCATATGTTCAGAGTCACATGAGACCACAACGAAGAGTTCACGCTCTCCCAGAAAGGCCTTTGTCCCAACGTGAACTCGGAAAGGGGTCGTGAACTTCAGCTGAACTGGCACTCGGGGCGGAGATGTACAAACAGTGCAAAAGCTAGTTGGCATGAAGGTAGGACAGATGACATCCTGGAATGTGAGACATAATGACGCACTCACGAGCTGTAAATCATTTGCTGACATTGGCATATTGCAAAGCAAAAAAAAAAAAAGACTTGAGCCCGACAGGAATCAAGAAATCTACATGTGCGCGAAGTGTGTAATACCATCTGTGACCGTTTAGCAGCTCGGAGCTTGTGTGGCCATGATGGCATGTGGAATCTTTGGGCAATATGTTGACCACAGAAACAATAGAAATAAAATTCCACAATGAAAATGTCATAAGTGCCCTCGCCCCTTTTCCTCTCCCTTCTTCAATCATTTCCTCTCCTTTCTCCCAACTTTAAAAGAGCCCCAGGGTAAGATAAATGAATGTATTTAAGATGTGGAAATCAGATATTGAAATCTTTGCCCTAACCATCCGCCCCCTTCTTCCCCTGCTTCCCTCTAAACCCCCAGCCTCCCTTACACCTCTTATCCCTGCACTGCTGCTCTCTTTAATAGAGTTTAATAGTGCACAGGGAGACAGTGTGATAGATAGACTGAGAGAAACTGAAGAGATTTTTTTTTTTACCCTGCACTTTTAGTGTCATTGTTTTTTACTGTGCCCTGGGCTTTGCAATTGATAGCCTCCCTCCACTCCTTTTTCTCTGCTATTTCCCTCCACACCTTCCCACCCCACTGAACTCTGGCCAGCCACAGCTGCCTGACCAGATGTGAGGGAGAGAGAAAGGGAGAAGAAGGAGCGACGGAGGACAGGGCGAAAAACACCTCCTGCAGGGAACATGGACGGAGAAACGAGAAGGGAGCGAGAAACGAAAGATTACTGTGCATGACAGAGCAGATGAAGCATCATGGCTGGGGTTTAATCGGAGGGAATGTGCAATATAACATAAATTACCGCTTTTTAATAAGGCAGCGCCACACCTGATCTAGAGACCACCTACCTACAGCACAGCAGGTCACCCTGTGGTCACTCAGACACAGCCGTTTCATTATTTCGGCAACTTCACGCTTCTTTTCACACTTATACCCATTACTGGCTATAACAAGTATGAAAAAGCTAAAAAGCATCCAGATCAGAGTAGCCACAGCTCAGACACGTTAGCAGACCCCATATGTATCCAGGCTTCTCCACGGGCAGAGCTGATTTATGTAGCAGCTCAGCGCTCTAAGCCCAGAGTCCGCACTCACACCGTACTCTTGGGGGCTGTCTGATTAGAGATCGGGGAGAGAAACCATGCACTTACACACTCCACCATTTGGTTCTCATTACACACATGTACAAGCACACACACATGCATATATGAGCGCACATACGCAAAGATGCAGATGGCGGCTTGTGCAATCTCAAACATGAAGTGCCATTTCTAATTTACCTATGTATTGTGAAACTGGGCATTAGCAGCTGTAGCATTGCGGATATTGTGCAAGACTAGTAAATGCAGAAGACGAGAGGCCAAAAGAAAGCAAAACCAACAGATTCAACACATTCTTGTATATAATTTATGATGAGTCCTTATATGACACTATAAAAAGTGTTTTGTTCTTGCTCTTTGTTGGTTCTACGCGTTCAAATCCATTTTGAACATTTAGTTTTTCTTGGTCTGCTTCCTCTCTCTTTACGTCAGGTCTTTCCAAAAAAACCCAAAACAAAATCAGCAGCTAAAATGGCCAAAAAATCAAAGTTGATGTCATTTCTCCATGCGCTGACTCTGAGAGGTAGATAGATTTGTATGTGCCGTGAAGCAAGGGGCGTCAGTGCGAAGGCCAAATGTTCGCATTTTCAAAAGGGAACCTAGCACAGGATGCTACCCCATGCTGTTTAACACAAGTGTTAATATGAGAGGGTTGTAAACACTCAGCGGTAATCCCAGGCCTTAGCGTGCGGTTGCTCTGATCACCACGAGATGAGGAGACGCACACGTTAGAGGTAGAAATCAGATTCTGATTTTATGATCCACTAGAATCATTTCATTAAACCTGAGTATCCCTTCACATATGCACACATACACTCACTCGGCGGTTGGTCTGTGTATGGATTCGGGTTATTACAGCACGTCGACCTCTCAGGGCTCTCACTTGACAGCCAGCGTCCTGAACGGACCTTCCAGACGCTACTATTCTTTGCTCTGACCCCGTCACCTTACCCAGACTGACATCAGACCCCAGCAATGGGCGGAAACACGTTACACACGTACTTCACCACGCTGTGCCCCTCTCCAGGTCAAGGACTTGACACCGGAGCTCTAATGGGTAAACCAGATGCATGTATAGACAAACACACCCATGCATACTGTACGTTGTACATATACAGTGCAGGATCGTAGGATAATACAGCCAGGCTAGTTTAGTTTTTTATCTCTCCTTCAGTGGGTGAAGGTCATAATCTGATACATATTAAATCACAGAAACTCTTTATAGAGGCCTGCTGACTAATATAAGAAGCGTAAGAACACTACTAGTGACGTCACACAAAATATTCATACATGTCATTTATTTTTAATAATAACTTTAAATAATCCCTTTGTACTTTTCTTATTGTGAAGAGCTGCTGCAGACACATCCAATTAAACCAATGACCATTTGGGCCTAAACCTAACCCAGATGTGTTCGTGTGTAATCGCAAACCAACCACTGTATTTCCACAGTTGTGATCCAGTCACGTGTTGCGGGTCATGTGATCGTCATGTGAGGCTTAGGATTTGACTAATTGATCTTAAGAACAGGAGGGCACAGAACGCTCAAAGCTCACCAGTCGTATATAATATATGTTGCATAAAATGACCCAGCTCTTTCCATCGAGTCGTTGTCATACATCCCATATCTTAGAAGAGCCTTAAAAAAAAGTTCTTCAAATGTTGCATAAAAGTCCACTTGACATAACTGATTAGATTTTGGGGGTCAAAGGTCAAAGTCGCTGAGACGTCACATCTATGCAATTCTCATCAACCCCAATCTGTGCTGTGAAAAGACCTGAGGGGAATTTCTTAACATCTGGCACAAATGTCCACATCAACCCATGGATGAACTGATTCCAATCTTGACAGACATGCATGTAAACAACAAACTGACATGCTGGCGAAGGCACGAAACCACGAGGTAGTAATTTTGGTTTAAATGTTGTTTTATGCACTTGAGGGGGGGGAGAAATCCTGACACGTTTGCAAGACATTTTGTTGATACTTCGAGAAATTAAACATTAGGTGGAAGAAGTTTTCAAAAAGCAGATTGATGTTAAATGTAATTGTAACCACCGGCGTTTGTCAGAAATGCACTGGCTTCTGTAGAGCTCTCTCTGTGTTACCGTGACAAAGAAAGGGTGTTTCCTCTGTAACAACGCACCTGTTTTGAAAGCTGCCATCCTCTCAGACGCGGCCCCTGGTGATCGCGTTCAAGCGTTAAGAGAACAATGAGTTGGACAGAAGTGGATGAGAGGATTCTACGGGGGGACGTAGTGGAGACACATCACACTTGCTCTCTGAGGGGGTGTCGCTGTCTGACAGGAAGTCTAGGTCAACACTGGACGTGTGTGTGTGGGTTTGGTGTGTGTGTGTGTGTCTCTTTCTGTCTTTCTGTATGGCCAGGTCCTCCACCAGTAGGTCAGGGCTGTGCAGCTAAGCAGGAAATGACCCCAAGGCCGCTCGCAAGATTTAACCCCATGTGTACTGTATTTTTATCTGATATAAAGGAAAAAATTGTCATCCATCTTACCACAAGCAGGGATTTGTATTTAAAATTCCGTGAGCTTGCTGGTAAATGATGGAAGTACATGGTGAAGTACGTTTTTTGTACAGTAGGATGTAACAACTGCTGCATATGGGGAGTTTCAGTCTGCAGGTGAAGCGTAGATTTGTTGGATTAAAAATAATCGTAAAACTCGGGCTGCGTGATGACGTAACCTTTTTTGAAGTGGATGAAGTAACAAACTGTATACGTGAGCATCCAGAAGCGCGTAAGAATATTTGGAATACTTCAGCAGAGGTGCTCTAAATTTAGCATCCCCTTGACTTTCCCTGGCCCCCTCCTAACACTTTTGTCTTCCAGTCTGAAACAATAGACCTCCTACATCCCTCCCCCATCCTCCCCCACCCAGTGCACAGTGACACACACACACACACACACACACTTTTTGTGCCATTATTGAATGTCTGCCTCTCCCTGTTTAGGTATATGTACAATATGTGTGTGCGCTCTGAGTCCATCTGGCCTCTAGAGTCCCATAAGGAAGAACAGAATGTCTAACCCACTTTGTAATGTTGTTTCCGTGGCGATAGGGACACTCTGCCTCAGCGGACAGGAAGTAACTCCTGGGGGGGGGGGGGGGGGCGAATTCTCATACGATGGGCCCAGTCTGACGTTATGGGGGCAGGGGGGGGGACGAAAAACACGCCATAAGAAGGAAAGCGTAGGACATGTTGGACAGGATATTTCTTCCTGTCAGCAGACACGTTTACATCAGCGTTACATCGGCAACTTTGGTTAACCCTCGAGTTATGTAAGCCGAGCTCTCAGAAGATGCTGGCTTCACACCTCTATCTGCTTGTCGCCCTGCCGCCGCGCTGTACGGGCATGGCTGACCACAGCGGCGCACGCAGGAGTTGTTAAAGTTGAACTGAGGTTCATCCTGTTTTGGTGCTCCAATGCAACTTTGAAAGCGTGTCCTTTTTCCCGGTAAAAGCCGAGGCCGTTATCATCTGCGTTCGTGAGTCAGCCTTGCTGGCAGCTCATTAGTTCGTCCTCTCTTTTCGCTTCTGTCTCCCGTCATCCAGCAGCTACAGCTCCCTCCTCGGTGTTGTCTTAAAGAAATCGGCCGAATTGAAGAAAAAGAAACGTGTATCAACTCTTATCTGTTGTGTGAATATTAGGTCCGAAAGCACCAACAGTTTCCTCCCAAACTACTTAAAACGCAACGTCGTACTTGTTTAAATCAGGAGGACAAGAAAAAAAAAATGAAATGTGCAAAGATGACAGTTCGCTATTTCGCAGGCGGTTATGTGCCAGACTATCTCCTGGCCGTGATCAGTAACTCGTTAGCCTCTGCTGATTTGCCTGACAGCTGATCCCTGCCAACAAATATTTCAGCATGACCCCGTGACCTGCTGCATCAACTCTTTGGTGTTTGTCCAGCTCAAGCAAACTTATATACATTAGTGAGCTTTGCAGTGGGCATGGGTAGATGCCTTCATTAAAATGAAGGATGTGTGTTCATTTTACACGTCTTGGGCCTCCCTGCTTTCCCACATTTCCAGTCTTTACGCTGAGCTAAGCCCGACCTCCTGCTGTAGCTGCATGTTTACCGCAGAAAACAAGGATAAGACAGGCGTCGAGCAAAGTATTTTAGATTTTGGCCGGTCTCAGTGTGCTTGGACAGCAATGGCTCCTGTTTGTCAGGCGTTGTTTGGTGAAGGATGCCCTCCTCTGTGACCATCCTCGCTTCTCTTCCACTCTTCCATCGCTCCCATGTGCGTAAGGGTCCATCTCTCCGTTGCAGCATTCCAGTAAAACTGAGCCAGTGAGGGGTCTGTGTCTCACATCCCTCTTCAATCAAACACAAACACACACGTCCGGCCAGCCTGGCCCACGCTATCTTTCCCTGCCTCCTAGTGCCAGATGCACACACCCTGCGCTCTGTTGCTCTCTCCTCCTCCTCTTCCAGCATTCTTCCTCTGCCTCCTCTCCCCTCCAGTGCTTGCTTCCCCCCCCCCCCCCCCCCCCCCCCCCCCCCCCACCCACCCCACCCCTTCCCCGGTTCAGCACCCCTGTGCATCACATTGTCTCTCGGCTCTTCATCTTTCTCCACTTCCTGTGTCTTGCTCCTTGTGCCCCCTACACCCCCTCCTCCTTCCTACCCCGCTTCTTCTGGGCTCCTCTCTCTCCTAGCGACGTGACTTTTAGCACAGACAGTGGGGCCACTGCCAGTAAACTGGGGCAGAACCGGCTGAAGATGCGCGCCGCCTGTGACATGCTGCTTACAAATGGACACCTCAGACAGAAGGTTGAATCATTTTTGCTCTCTTAAATGTTCATGATCTTTGTCAAAACAGTAAAAACACAAATTGTTGTCTAATAGAAATAAAGATAGATAGTTGTGTTATCTTAGCACAAAGACTAGAAAAGGAAACAAAACCTGCTCACCAGTCCCTGTAACTCTGACTAATTAACATGGCATGCCTAATTTGTTTAGCTGAAGTATGTAAATAGAATCTTCCAGCCAAGAAATACTGGTACTTACCCCCTCGTAAAACCTCAAACTGTTGTTTTTACACTTGGTTTTTGTACAGATTAAACAAATGAGACATAACATGTTAATTAGTGAGCTTTGAATGTGCTGGAAGGCAGATTTGCTCAGCTTGCTCTTTTTCCACCTTTTTTTTTTTCTTTCTTTAAGCTAAGGCCGTAGTCAAGAGACACGTTGCTTTTATCAGAATGTAAAACACTGTTACTCGCTGCAGTAAACAATAAAGGGGATTAGTGGAAATTACTTGTTTACTCCCTAGTGTAGAGATCTAGAAATATGCAGAATGTATTGATTTACTGTGTGCACTGAAGACTTAATGCCTCACTCGGACACTTTATTTTGCCACCAAACATCCCAACATAATCCAGCTGGTGCTTCATTTTCTTCTCTTAATACCGTTAATAATATTTATAGCTGATAAGGGATTGTTGCTCATGACTCAGCTGAGAAACACGTTTCTTATAAGTGGTCGTGGGAATGAAAAAAAAGAGCCCGATTCGCCTGAAGAGAGGAGGCAAGAAGATGGGAGACGAGCAACAGCTGGTACAGGAAATGAGGATGCTGCCAACGGAGGGCATGAGAGCAATCGACGGAGCGTTCCCACAGCACACACCAGAGCTCACTCCACACACACACACGTGGCACGGTGTCCAGATATGCTATTGTGTGTTCGCGCTCATGTGTGTGTGTGTTTTCAAGTGTTATCAGGAGGCATTCAAGACCATCTCCCTCTCTCGCTCCGTGTTTACACTCAGTCTAAACAGCAGACCAGCCGCCGAGGCTAATGGGGGTTCTAATCTACAGCTGGATGACACACGTCGTCTTCCGAGCGCCTCGAACAGGGATGCGCCATATTAACTTACTCCAAATGCGGGGGAAACGCTTTGAGGTCCAGAGTAACCTGCGACCATAGATGAAACTGAATGAAAATTATTTGAAAAAAACAAAAAAACAGTTGTCTGCTCACAGATGAACAAAGGCAGATGCACTGACACACAGAAATAGCACCCCTTGCTTTCTTTCTCACCTTTTACATTTTTATGAGCACACAAACCCACACACAAGTGAAAGTGATGAAGCGCTGGGTAATTCATTACCCCCGTCAAACCAAACCGAATGCTAACTGACTGTAACTCCATCCCTGAGAAGGGTAATGGACACCCTGTTCTTAACAGTTCAGTGACTTTCTCTGTTCTGACGAAATGAAACACACGCTGGCGTACACAGACACACACACACACGTACACACACAGGGCCCAAGCTCGGCGTCTTGCCTGAGAGCGCGTCGGCAAACACAGCAACATCAAAGTGACAGCAGCCGATGCTGCAGCCTCACCTTCACACTTCTGTGTCATGCATAGAACAGCATCGCGCTGCCAACCACTTTCACATGACGTCACTCTCGTGAAATAAAAGGTCGCACCACGTCTACAGGCATCGTGTCTCTTACAGTAAGACCAGATCGCTTTCTGCGCTCCACTTCCCCCTCTAGTCCAGCAGTGCGAAGGCCTCCTCTACCTTTCCCCTGACAGATACCCATCTCATCGATGCTTTTCATACAGTATTTCGCCTGCCTCTGTTTATAGGAGCGTGTATGTGTCTATCACCAGGTCGGGCTGGCCACCAGCCCCTTTCCCCCAAGGCCACGCAACCTTGTCTGGGCTTGTCTGGCCGCTGCTCTCGACCGTGCTGAATGTGCAAAAATGTATAACGTAAAATCCCCGTTTGGTTTACATGCGTGCTTCTCCCTGTTGCTTCCAGCATCTGTGAATGACTAATTAATGAACCTCGTATAGTTTCTCTTATCGCGTGGGCTGATATGAAGCACGATTTACTGGAAAGTTTAGGTCATGCTTAAAGTTAGCCTATCGCATCCTGTATTGCAAAAGGCTACGGCGTTTTATACTCATGCATGCCTCTTTGGGTCTTTCATTTGCATGTTTTTGGCTGAGACAATATGTGCAACAGCTGAAAGAGTGAATGCATTGTGTGCGCCGAGAGAAACAGGATGGGCGGATTTGTCAGGACAGGTGCCCACATGTTAGTCAATCTGCAGGCAGGAAATTGCACTGGCATAAGTGCAAAAACACACACGTTGCCCACAACATACACCCAACTTGTCGCCCTGGCCCCCTTCAGCGGCTGATGCAATACTTCCTCCCTGTGCTTCTCTTGATTCGTATCCGCACGTTGCTTTATAGCTTTTGTAGATTTCGACCCAGTGACACAACAGAAGCATATTATTAGGCTTGATATCTGACTGCTGGGTGATGTTTTGCCTTCCAGATAAGGTAGATTTCACTTACTCCAAGATTAAAAACCGCACATAACATTCATGTGGCCTTCACTCTCTTATCGCATGTGATGAATTTGAGGTTTTCAACTTTAATTCACCAAAGGTAAGACTATGTAAGGACGACACATTGAATCATCAGTTGCTTGATTTACTTAACTATAGCATTAGAGTAGCATGAGTCATAAAACTGACATTTATGGAGCATCTTTGCAAGGTTTTTAATGTCAGCTACACATAAATATTATTCATCAACTATAAAGTACGACTGCAGAGCAGAGGCCAGCTGAGTGTATGGATGCATTTAAAGGCTCACAAATTCAACAATGACTCACAAACAGTGAAGAACAAATAAATAATCATTAAGGTTGGTCTTGTGGCTGGAAGGTCGCCTGTTCGATCACAGCGGAATTAAAAAAATCAGGGTGGAACGAGTGGAACAAGAGCAATTTTCTCTCCCCCGCAACATCCCTGTGGTGCCCTTGAGCAAGGCACTTAACGGCATCTGTTTTAGCTGAGCTGTTCAGCCGTCGCCGCTCAAACCGTAGGTGTACCGAGCAGCTCCCCCCGGCGTGAACGTGCACGGAGGGGGCGACTCAAAAGCGCCTCTCGCTTCACAGTTTTGGTCCTGCTTCTAACGTTACGGTTTTGGTTCACAGTCCCAGATCTAACTCTCACTTTTGGACATAGCGATGAAAAAAGTTAATTCTGCTCTAAACGCTGAAACTTTCCTGTCATCATCTTTCTCAAGGGTAATATTCAAGTTACTACTTAACAACAACACGCTTCAACAAGCGTCGCTGCCCAACATCTCACAGCTTGTGTGTGATGATTATTCAGTGCCGTATGTAAATAATGTCAAAAATCCAAACTCTTTTAATGGTTTTCTTCACACCAAGCCTTGTCAACGACAGCAGGTGAACTGATCTGGGTATGAGGGCAAAGTAATAACTGTGATGCATTATTGAACTATACACATATTTAGCCACGGAGCTCAGCTGCATTACATCTCAGCCGTTTTCAGCTTGTCAAAAGCAGAACCAGCCATAACACCAGAGTATCACCAGGGAGTAAGGTTGGGAAATGAATTCACAGAAAGCAAGCGAGGGAGAGAGAGAGAGTACCATATGTGGGTGAGAAACATGTTCTCATACAAGCTGTTTTTCCTTTGTTTCAGCTGCGCGGCCCCACCTTAAATGAGGACAGGGAGCAAGGGAGTGCACTGGACAGCGGAGGAGAGGGGAGAGGTAGATGAGAATTCATTGAAGAATTGGGCATAATGTGTTCTGGGCAGTCCCTGACCCAGCTGTTTTCCATTCAGTGGGAGTCCGAGCAGTGAAATGTAGCTGGGATGGGATAGACAGGCAAGGGAGGGGACGGGAGACGGGGGGGACGGGGGGGTGTGGAGAGGCGAAGCAGGGAGACGGTATAAAGCACAAGACGCATCGTGTGTAAAGGTCATGATGATGCTTCCACATGTGTGTCTGTCACTGTCTCTTTTAGCTCACAGGATTAGTGGTAACTTATCATCAGCAACCACGTGTTACACCCTATTCTTTCGGTCATGTGGGTTTTCCACACACGCCGTGTCTTACTGTCCTGCCGTGAGCCAGAAGCAGGTGTTGCCATTACAAAAGCAGGCAGATTGTGAGCGTGTGCGTAACAGGCCTAAGTATGTAATAAGGTGTCATGTCGAGCAGCTGCATGCACGTCATGGCTAAAGTTAAAACTCGACAGTAGGAATCGATATCGCAATGAATTGTGTCTCTTTTCTTGACCGTGTGACGGTGGGGAGTGTCTTAATGCGACCTTTCAGCTAAAGCTAAAACACCGCACTTGAAAACTGAGAGACTGCCCCAGAGAGTCACGACGCTGGGACGCCTCATCCTACTGCATCTCAGCTCTGTGGAATACGCCAGCTGCAATTAAAAATAACTGAAACTAACCTTTACAGTGTTAGCGGGTTGCAGCCTTTACAAGAAATACGATCTCTCGCTTCATTTAAACCACGATGACGTCAGTTAAAAGCTGCATTATGAAGCTTTACTAATCTTTCGTCCGTGATCCCAGGACTGGTGGTTCAACTCCTGGTTCCTCGTGTCGTAGTGTTCCCCTGGAGAAAACACTGGAGAGATACAGTATATGAGAAAACAGCCCAGTATCACTGCACCACCACTGGGAAACACTTACTGGTGTGAAAGTTCTGGAAAAATCAGATCAAGATTTTGAGAAACAATTTTGTTGGGGCACATACTGTAATATATTAAACGATGGCCACAACTATGAAAATAATATCCACATTGGTATAAACCATATTTTTCCTCCAACTTAGGAAAACGTAATTATTCCAACTATACTGGTTCAGTGTATAAGTTACCAGACTGAAGTCAGATTTAACGAACGTTCGCTACGTTGGTCGACCGGTGCCTTTGGTTGCACCGGGTGAATTCGATCTCTCAGGAAGTACCTTCAGGTTTATGAAAGTTGGTGATTTCTCAGCACCTGAGAGAAGAATTGCTAATTTGTTTAATGTCAGAATGCAACTTGCGTCAAGCTGCTCGATTCATATCGAACATCTGGAAGGCGCTCTGACTTCTCACCACGGTGATGATAAGGTGATTTTCACCGCGTTGGAAAAGGATGTGAGCGCGAGTGCCTGCCTGGCTGGTTTCGCTCCCGCTGACAGAGTAATGGATCTGTTCATTGTTGCATGTGGACCGTGTGTGATGTATGAGATTCATTTGAAATTCTCTGTCGCAAATGAGGCACTCGCATGTCTCCATATGGGAGAACATGGACTAGAAGAGTGTAAGGGGAAAATGAGCAGAAGTAGCTAGATGCTGCGGGCATGATTGCTATTAAATGGTCCCGATCACGGTGTTTTATTTCCTATTTCCTCTCAGCATGAAAATCATATCATGCATAATAAATGTGTCAATGTGTCTGGCTTGTAACTGAATTCAAGAAAATAGTAATTGAATTGAAAATAGTACTATAAAAGTTCATTTGTGTGCTTTTATGTTTAACAAACTCCCAAAAAACTAATCACAAATGTGTCACATTTCCTCATGAATCCATTATGCAAGACACTTTATTGCCAAGTTGATTTTGAATATAGTAACAAACATTTTTCACATAGGCTTTAAAAAAATAAAAAATAAAAGCCTTATCAACATGATTGTATCAAGACACCATATTTAAATGAAATTACTACAAAAACCCACAATTGAAATTTACATAAAAATTAACTATAAAACATTTAGACATGCAATAAATACATTCATTTCACTAAAGCAATGTGAAATCAATATTGACATTGAAAAGCAGAAAAATACTGTTTGGTTTAAGGTATTGGTTTTTTTTTATGGTATAAACAGTTGTACAGCCACAAAATAAAACATAGATTACTGATGGTGCCTCCTCAGAGGAGATCTTGTCCTGCACTGAAAAATTTCGTTTCCATTGTAAATGTCCAACACATGTGATCTGTGTCGCGTACTTTTGTTATGTTGAGCTACTATTGTCTGCGTGACAGGCCGCGTCACCGCCGAACCCTCTCTATGGACCACAACCGTTCGAGAACAACCACCTGAAAACATCACAGTGATCTGCAGTAGATCATAATCCATCATTTCCTACACGTTAGCTTTTCCAAAAACCCAAAATAGATGCGTGTGTGTGTGTGTGTCAGTGTGTGTAAGGACCCTGAGGCTCAGTAACATTTTTGGCACAGGTCTCCGGTGAATGCTGGGGTGAAAGGCGTCACTGGAATGGTCTTTAATAATGGATTTTTTTACAAGAAATGACACTCCAAACCAGAGTGGGCCAACCAAATTTAATCTGACCTAATCTGCGGCAGCAGTCTGTCATCCAGCTGTGTGCATGTGTGTGTGTGTGTGTGTGTGTGATAAACAGATGTACAAAATCCCCCTGACCAACTTAACTCCTCTGAATTCCTGCCCTTGCCCTTTGTTTGTCTTTGCATTAAAGCTTCTGCAGCAGAGGTTTTACGCTGGAAGTGTGCGTTCACAGGAGAGAGAGAAAACTGGGATTCAAATGAAACACGTGCAAGAGGAGGAACTGGACAACAGCACCCCACACCCCCCTAGTTCCACTGAACTACAGAGACCCTACGGTGATAATATCTGAGAGAGAGATGACATCTCAGAGGACATGATGACATGAGCAATAACGTGGAAAACTGACAATGGCCGGCAGCAGTAAACAACAGAAAAGGCAATAAATAGACTTTTCCAAACGTGGAACAAAAAAGGAAGAAGCAGTGAGCAGATCTACTTTTTTTACTGCTGTATTTACTATTCGATTCTCAAGCTGAAGCAATGTTTCTGCCTGTTGCTGCTTCTTTTCCTTCCATCCCTTCTCCCCTCACACGTTCTCTCCATCTCGGTGCATGACTTGGCCGAGTCCCGGCTCAATTGTGCAATTTCATGCGTGTTTACTTTACTGACATCTTTCTGAGCATATTTTCCCCCCGAACATTTCCCCTCGCATTATTCTGCATTTCCTCTACAACAATATGCTGTCTTTAATCTCCACTTCGTAAGCCGTCTCTTGGCTTCAGGATCAGAACACAAGAACGATGTCGAAGTTTTTCTTTTTATTCCTTGGCCCATCATCCGCTGTATTGTAACACATGCCACAAAGTTCACTCTGGAAATTGATCAGGGCCTAAAGAAAAAGAAAGTAGCTCGTCACATAAACATTTAGACAACTGTCTTCTACAGCATGAAAAACAGCTGGAAGTATGCGGATCGTGGAGGAGGAGGGAGGCGGCGGGCGCTGCGGGTCAGCGGTTTGTGTTCAGCTGAGTGTAGGAAGACGGAAGGGACAAACAGAGGTGAGGAGAGAAGCTGTGCTTTTTGAGATAAAGAAAGCGGCGAAGCACAGGAGGAAAGCAAAAGAAGCAAAGTGCCAGAGGAAAGGCAACTGTGGGACTTCTAAGGGATCATGAGAGTAATAAAAAAATCTCAATACAATGATTTTTCCAGAAAAGTGCAGTTTGGGGAAATAAATCTAAAACAGCTGCTTGTAATAAAGACTCCTGAAAGTGTCAAATCACTTGTACTTGTACTTTGCCCTGCTACACTGTGGGAAAGACGTCGAGACTTGTACAGTACATGGACAGGTGCACTGTGGACATGTCAGAAAAGCTACACACTCAACGCTCAGAGGAATGATTGCATAATCGATGAACGCTTGTGATATTTAAGGCACATTTATGTAGGTCGATTTGTAAGACAGGTGTTGCTTTTAAGGCTAAAACTAAGGCGTGATTCGTGATAATATTTGGCTCTAGCTCGCACTGAAACACAGGTCTGCACAAAAAGAAGTAAGAGGCGTGTCTGCATTGTGCTCTCACGATTCGCCAGTTGGAGAACTTTCACAAAGAGACAAAGCTGGTCAGATGTTGACCGCAACCCCTGGAAGCGACAAAGATTGTCATTTTTGCTGCAGCGTCTGCTAAGTGCTTCAGTCCGTTTGGCACACGTCAGGAAATGCAATAAATGTCAGCGGCGTGATTTCAGATCAGCGATGTTCAGCCCGTTGGAGCTGCGTAGGTGACCCCGGCCTCCTGCCTCTGGTACAAAGCTTAACGGCATTTTTCTGGTTGGCACGGGGCCACAGGGACTGTTTTACATATATACTGTTAGTGTTACAAAAGTTACGAACCTGAGACAGAGCCCGTTCAGTTAAAAACGAATGAAATTGGTGAACAAAAGGCAGAGAAAAAGTAAAAGATCAACTCGTAAGTCATAGTCGTTGGTTTGTCTACACATATCTATTTGCAAATATGTCCTGATTTTACGATAAAACATCTTCATCTTTACGACTTTGGTGGCAATAAGTGACTATCTGAGTTGATTGTTTGGTATAAATTACATCAACGCAGGCATATGGTATAAAACCCCATGGGGTGAGTGGCTACGCCAGTTAACTGGAACAAGATGCTTCTTATTTTGCTAATTAAATCAACCACAGAGCAACAGAAATGCTGGCAGTTTTTTTTTTTTATTATGATTTACATTAGCGTTGCTTGGTTCTTAACACATGCCTCAATTTTTATAAATTACATAAAATGTGGATATAAAATTGGGGAACTATAATAATAAATTTCTGGGACTAGATGATTTAATCCACAACATCCTCAAACTGTAACAAAATGTCTGAATGGCTTCCTCATCGTCGAGTCCTTGAAAGGCCGTATGACTGTGTTACTGAACAGAGGGTTATTCCCAAAGTGCAAAAGGGGAAGGAAAAGAGAAGATACAGTCTGCTTGCTCTCTGAAAGGAGAGGTTTTAGAAGTACGAGCAGGCTTTCATACTGAGACAATGGCTCGTGTCCACCCTGCTGCGCTCTCCCTGCTCCTCTCCCTCCCCGTTCCCCCGTCTCTCTATCTTGCCTGTGAGCAAAAACACGCGGCACATCCTGCTCAACACAACACATCAGCCAAAAGTTCACTTCCTGCTCCTCGGCTCTTCTCCTTCACCCCAACCCTATTCCCAGGACGTGCATTAACGGCCCTCACTGTGCTCAAATAGCACAGGGACACACAAACAGACAAGCAAACGCTTCCCTCCTTCCTATAGAACCGCTACAGCTTCTCCTTCTCTGTCGCTCGAACACGTTCATGCAGTGGAGCAAATTTCAAACAGTGCTCTCACAGAAATGTTCAAGCATTATCTTGCTCTTTCCTCCTGCACAGATTTGAAGTGACAGTGCAAACACTTTGTGTTATTTTAATGGTGTAAAGTCAGAGTAGACAGATTCCACTTAAAGTGGGGAATGAGAGGGAGCGAGTGCGAGATTCCCATGACTGACATCCTACTGCTCCTATGCGTCTAAGATGTATACGCGTCTGTTCAACGTGTTCGTAACAAATGAAGCTGTTCTTCAGTTGCGCGTTTTTTGTTGTCTAATACGAAGCTCAAAAAGGACCTAAACTTAAAAGCCCAAAAGCAAGAAGCATTAACCAAAACAAGCCCGGCTTCCTACGCGACCCTCATATGCAAAGTTCAACAACCACTGGTAAAAAAAATAAAAAAAAGAAAAGAAAACAAACTGGTGGACTCAAACAACATGGCCAGACAAGATGAGAAGATGTACATCGTGTCTTGTGGGGAAACAAATTGAAACTAAAGATCAATGCCAATATACTCACTCAAGTGTGGTTCAGAAAAAAAACACAAAAATGTTGTACACAAGAAAATGGAACAATGGAACCGGACACAAGCCTCTCTCATATTTTTTTAAGAGGCAAAATGTACAAGACATAGTAAAATAAAAGCAAGAAAAAAAGCAAATATCAGGCTTTTTCTCCACCAACAAATTGCAACAAGAAAAATGTATAAACAAAGAAATAACCACAGGTTTAATACAGGACGACGTTCCTGTTAATAAGAAGTGAGTGTGTGTGCAGGTGTGTGTAGGTGTGTGTGTTATCACTGGTATTCAAAGGTTTACTAAAGCTTAGCGTCCCCATGCTGGGTTCAGTCCTGAGGTAAGCATCAGTTTCACGCTGCTTTCGCTTTAAATTAATAATGAAAAAAAAAAAAAAGGAAGAGCTAGGAAACATGTTTGATATGATTATTCGTTACACAAAAGGAGCCCTTAAATTACTTTTTTTTTTTTTTTTTAACACTTGAACAAACACAATTCCATAAGTCAGGCACATTTGTCTTTGAGCCACTTTGAGCCTTTAAGATTCTCTACGTCTATCACAGTGTATTTATGGCTTTAGTCTTCACATTCACCCTCTGAGGTTGGCATTGGCACTATAGTGGTCAGACATTTCTAATCCGTATCAAAGACCAGTTAAGGTGAAAGAAGAAAAAAAAACAAAAACAAAGGAAAGACCAGCATGATCTTTGGAATAAACATGTTAGATACAAGAATTTGCCTCCAACCCAAAACATTTAAGTGCTCTTTTGTTTTCAAGCTGGAGGAACTGCTGGTCAGCCAACACAGAAATATGTCATTCTTTGTTTCCGCATTTCATACCAGCGGTAAAGGGAGGCAAGGCCCGGAGACACTGGCTAGGCTGCGATGCGATGTTAATAAGTGGATCAGACGGGTAAGATGGCAGGCATGAAATGGGACATCACGCTGGCAAACAAGTGTGAATTGTCCGGGAGCGAGTGAGATTTCACAGGGATTACTGAAGCACAGCAGCTGGGGTGTGCTGTGCACCCGCTAGCTTGCAGGGAAGACCCGCAAGCTCCTTCTTATGTTCATATCGCTGACAGATTAGCGGCTCGATGTGCGTGCGAGTGTGCGTGGGGTGTACTGTGCGCTTTCAAAGGAAAGGGCTGAGAACAGCGCTCGCTTTGGCCTGTCAACAGGAGCGGGGCTCCCAGACAACCAGCTAGACGGGACTAAGGTCAAACAAAAGGTCGGACAGCGGAGCGGAGCGACTTCCAATACAGAACGTGCTGCCACGCGATTAAATCAGGCCGCTGTGAAAGGAGCGATCACCCCTGACAGTGAATGACAGATTTCTGTGTCATTCATTCTGACCCAGTCCCTGCAACCATTAATGTAAATATTACACACAAAGTCAGAGGCAACACCCATGCTACGTCTGCACCATGAGATGAAGCTGCACTCCTCATGAACAGGGATTAGTGTGTCATCAGTTGGGTATGTGCAATCATGTCCCAGTTATGAGATCACAGGGCTGTGCTTGCTGCGTCTCAATAACAACTGAAAGCTAAAGGGTGAAAAAAAAGTTTTAGCTCCAGAAGGGTTACAGGCTGAGTGCTGGCCTCATTAAGCTACCATTACTGTCACTTAGCATGAGCCTTAATCCACAACAAATATGTGCGGGAGTGGGTTTTAAAACCGGGGGGGGGGGGGTAAAGCAGAGCAAACTTTACCGAAACACCGAAGCAATGGCTCTTATCACTCAGTCAGTCATTTCCTTTCCAAACTTTGAGAAGTGGGAAGATGCTGGAGGGTGAGATACATAAATTGTCCGGTACCCCCCAGAAATAAACAAAATATTAAAGGAAAAAGAAAAAAAGAAGTAAGATGATATATATTCCAATTACTTTAAAGTCCAGAAGTGTTCATTTTTGGTAAAAGTTCCACTCAGGTCTGGACCCAAACCCTGAATCTTGTCCTTATGTGCTTTTACTTTTTTTTTTTTTACTTAATAGTACACAGGTTTAGGGTTAGATTGCAACAACAGCTTCTCTTTGGGTTTCATTATAATACAAAAATAAATAAAACAATTTCATTTTGGTTTTCAATTTGTCACTTTGGCTCAATGGCTGGAATTGTTTTTTTTTTCTTTGCATACACTGTACATAAATACTGTACGTTGCTAAGTCACTGAATAGCTCAGACCCCCCTTGTGGAGGAGGAAGTATTGATACATTACATGTATGAGAAGGCACTTACAGTCCACACATCTAGGTGTGCATTGGCAGACCAGTTCCTTTTGGTCTGAGTCTGAGGTGCAGAAGAGATACTGAGTTGATTTGAGGTGGCTGGCTTCAGAATACTGCAAGTTGGGTGTGCACAAAGACCTACTGTTGATTGCCTTATATACAGCTCCTATGTCTTAGCTGGGGGAGTAGCGGTCAATGGTGCGGGCTTCGGAGAGGGCTTGGGGGGGAGGGGGCAG
Organism: Macropodus opercularis; assembly: GCA_030770545.1. NCBI lineage: Eukaryota > Metazoa > Chordata > Actinopteri > Anabantiformes > Osphronemidae > Macropodus > Macropodus opercularis. Next base: position 4,348,773 of record CM061110.1, read on the forward strand.
GGGTTGGCCCAGGACATCTATCTTGTCGTGAGGGATGCCCAGATGCTCCGAGGCCAGTTTGGACAGTGGGTAGAGGCTCTCTATGACCTTGTCAGCTACCAGTTGCTGCTGGGCTTGGATGAGAAGGTCATTGGCCTTCTCCTGCTTGAGCCCCAGATGCTCTGCTGCATATTTACTCAGCGGATAGATGCCCTCTGCAAAGTCCAGCTTTAGTTTCCCGTCTGCGTTAAGGCCACCCACGCTCCCTCCGCTGCTGTGCATCTTCATGTGGCTGATGAGGTTGCGCTGCTGGGCGAACTTCCCCCCGCACACCTGACACTCATAGGGCTTTTCTCCGGAATGGATGCGCATGTGCTCCGTCAGACGATACTGACGAGTGAAGCGCATGCCACAAGAGTCGCATGCAAAAGGCTTGAGACCCAGGTGGCTCCGCATGTGGCGCGTCATGGTACCACGCTGCGTGAACTTCTTGCCACAGATGCTGCAGGGGTACGGCCGCGTTAGCCAATGGGTCTTCTCATGTTGGCGCAACGTGGCTGGATCTTTGTAGGACTTGTCACAGCTGGAACAACGGTAAGGTCGGATCATCTCCCCGATGCCTCCCGAACCCAGCCCCTGGCTCGACTTGGTCTCCAGATGGGACAGGCTGCTCAAGCTGTTGTTGTTCAGGCTCCCATAACCATTTGTATTACTACTCATGTTTTTGCTGTTGCTGTTATTGCTGTTTCCCATCTCTCCACCTGAGTTGCCGTACAGCTCCTCTTCTGTGTGAGTCTCTACATGTGCATTTAGCTGCTCTGAGCTCGGGAAGCCCTTGTCACAGGGAATGCAGACGTACAGATTGTCCCCAAAGCTCTCTGGCTCATATGGCAGGTGGAACCTCCCCATTGGTCCAGAAGGGGACGGGCGGCCTTCGCTGCTGCCTGTCTCCTCTGTGCCTGACCCGCTCTTGTCATCGACTCCCTCGCTTTCCTCGCCGGCCTTGTGGTGGTTATGATGCTGCTCTCCGTTTTCACCCCCCTCGTCCTCATCCTCATCCTCTTCTTCATCTTCGGCTGTATATGACATCGGCTCGTGTTTCACCCAGCGGTAGATGTTGCCTGCATCTCCCCCGTCTGTAGGGGTGTCTGGGCTGGGGGGGCAAGGGTAGCGATCTGTACCCTGGGAGCCTGAGCGATGCAGATGGGGGAGGTGGGGGCCGAGAGACTGGTTGAGATGTGAGAAAGGCGGAGGGGTGAGGGAGTTTCCTTGGTCAGTGGACTCCATTTTCTCTGAGGGGAAGGTCCTTCCATTGGACCCCTGCATGGGACTCGTGCGGCTGCTCAAAGTCTCGTCTCGCTCCTCTTCATTGTGAGCATTCGCCAGATGGGACTGGGGGGGTGGAAGCTGAGAATGGGAGTTGGGGCTTTTCTTGGAGAGGTCAAGGCCATAGTTAGGGGAGCAGTTTCTCTCAGGGTGGGCTGAGCGACCAAGTTGGGCAGGCAGAGCTGATGGCAGAGAGGGAAACACCTGGGAGCCCTGGGTGGAGGAGGGAGCATACAGCTCCCCAGCATGGATGGCTATTCGATGGGGAACTAGCTCCTCTAGTGGCGTTGCTCGGGGTTGATGGCTATTTAAAATTCCACCTGGAGGGCAGGACTGAATGACAGGAGTAGAAATCCTATACCTGCCACCACTCCCCAGACCCAAACTATTGGGCCCCATTTTTGGGTAGGGCAAAAATGCAGGACCTGTGCGAGGAGGGTATTTGCCATTTCTTTTCAGCTTCTTTTTGCACAAAGCCACTAAGTCAAGCAACTGAAGGTAGCTTGCTGCTGCCAAGACGGCAGCTAGGTTGGGTTCAGTGGGAGAAGAGGGGTCTCCCTCAGTAAGGCGGCCGGTGTAGATGTAGTCCAGAATGACCCTGAAGACCCCTGGACTCACCATCTCATGGTCAAGGTTGATGAGATTGTCATGGACCACCAAAGACTTCAAGTAGAGGCTGCTGGCAGCCAGAATGTTCTTGTGAGCTCTGAAGAGGGCGTTCTGAACCACAATGATAACATCACAGAGGAAGCCCTTGGTGCGCTGGCTATTGAGCTGCAGGAGGAGATCCCTAGCATGACTTGGAACTTCCATGGCATCCAGCATCGTCTTCAGTCCGCCACCTGCAACAACAGATATCCTTAAAAAGTCACGCAGCAGTCAGGCTTTCACTAACACAATTATTGTGCACCACAGTAATTACTGTTTGTATGTTTCTAAAAGGAATCTGTGAAAACTTATGATTAGTCTGCGTGCATAAAAAGTAATAATAAAAATGAAATGACACATTTATATGATTCACATAACTAATATCAATTATTAATTAACACAAAACGTATTCCTAATTTAATTCTAGTGTCCTTTTTTATTATTTGAATATTATTTATATAATTTCACATTATGTTTGTACTAATTCATTTGTGGTTCATTTCTTAAAAATGTACGTAAATATATTTAATTCAGAGATCCCCTTCAGTATTCCATTGAACATTTGCAGTATGGAGAATTGCTGTGTGGAAAGTGCACATGAAGGCCACTCTGTAAAAGTGAACTTTTGCTAAAGGTGAGTGGCTGCAGTGGTTTTCTCATTATCAGAAATTCAAGTCTACGCATTCGCTTCCTCTGCAGCGTGCAAAGGGAGAGAACGAGGTGAAGTCAGAGAACCGCAGATCTATCTTTTGTAACTGCTGGCTTCCTGATAAAGTCTCCCAGAAGTGGTGTGCAGAGTTTTAAACAAAGCAAGGGATGAATGTTTCACAAGTATGATGAACAGCAGGTATAAACCTGTGGAGGGAAGGACACGTCCAAAAAAAGATCGGCTTCTCAGCTGCCCAGTCTTATAAGGAACACTGAGCGGGCTGGATGTAAATCAGCGCTACGTGGTTCTTTACGCAGAGACGACACACACATGCGCGCGCGTTAACACACACTCAAACGTCAACACTAATTGTTCCATCAACCCTAAAATAAACTACATCAGCTGCAACCATGAACCGCCACGTATTGTTCAATCAGTGGCATCCGAGGATAGTTTACTTATGAGATTAAACGTCTCAAACTGTCCCTGAGGGTTTGGTCTCACTGATGGGAAACAAGCATCTAAATAAATATAATGTCATCCGTCTGATCGCAGCCTTCCTGACACCAGCTCATTCACTTCTTGTTTATTTCATTCAGTGTCCATGCTCAGCATGAGAATGGGGAAGTAGGAATTTTTATTTTTTTTTTAAAAAAACAAAAAACTAGCCAACATGTTACAAGGGAATTCTAAACTAAATGGTATACGTCTATTGTTCGCCAAGTTTCTGCTGCTACACACTCAGTGTTCCCCAACCGCAGGGTCAGTCCATGCTACATTTTAGTGGTGCATTTCTGTAAATGCATCGTCAGCATTTGGCCTATAAGAGGGAATGATTGATTAAGTGGAAAATTCAGGGTATATAAAAGTCAGAGTATGATGCTCAACCATGAATAGAAAGGACAATATATCTGTTAAATACAGTATTTTTCTTTTCAACTTTATTCTGAAAGTTCCTGTTCCCCATCTATAACTTCTGTGTTAATTAGTACTTACCCTCACTTCTGTCAAAAACAGTTAAAATAAAAAAAATTAAAAAGACTATGAAGAAAAAGGCAGATATGGGAGGTTCATGCTACGTTTACACTCCATCATGTCCCCAGTTGTCAACTAAAGTGTTTCCACTTCTGGTTTGTGTCTGGCTCTGATTACTTAATGCTCGTATTTTACTATAAATTTCAGTGTCGGTCACATCAAACATGTTTAGAAACAAGTGCGATATGAGGAGCAGGCCAAGTATTTTCCATAACTTGCTGAACTTTTGCAGGTCCTGCGCATTAATGGCCGTTGAGCTTACTGTTGCCACTTACTGTGGGCCGCACGGTGACACGTTGTGTTCTCAAACACACACATGCACACGCACATTCGGTGTACGTTCTCATCTGTATGCGGTCTACAGGCTTGTATTATGCACAGACAGTTGCAACTGCAGAAGATAATGTCGTCTACACCCAGATTTATGACTTTCTGTGACTTTTTTTTCCCCCAAGACATTAAAATTGACATTTAATGCATCCTTTTACAAAAACTTTGTGTGTGTGTGTGTGTGTGTGTGTGATGGGCCAGTTAGAGAAAAAATCTCACGCACAAAGCAACATTTCTATGCACCTGCAAAACCTTACACAAAGGCTATGACAAACTATATTTAGTAACAACATGTGGTAACACCTGTCATGTCTAGGTGTGACTTTCCCACCAAGACAATAAGAATCCTATTCTACTTGTTATCAGAATCAGTCTCTGTTTGAATAATGACAACAAGTTTGTGACCAAAGTCAAAAATAAGCTCACTTCACTCTGTGTGACTGCATCAGAAAAGTACATGAAAAAAGGCCTTATGATAAAGTTATGACACAACCGTTTGTTTGTTTGTCTGTTTGGTTTACATGACACAGAGGTTAAATGCACTTTTTTTTTATTCTAGGTTGCAAAGTCACCTAAGACCAGTTTACTTGAGTCCCTCTGGGGGATGCAGGGCTGTTTTCATTTGACATGTTTTTAATGACCCCCATGCTCAGGAAACTTTGATGATGATGTACTTTACAGCAATGGCACCAATTTATCTGCATTGGATTAATATCCACCGTCCCGAGATTTGTCTGTTTCGTTGCTTTTGTGGTTTGAGGGGTAGGGGGGGGGGGGGGGGGGGGTTAAAGACTAAACTTCCTCCCTCAGCCTCAGTCGCATAAACACTCCAAACATCTGCTTCAAACCCCGTGTTGACATTTTATTTTGTTTTATTTCGCTATGCTGCCCGTGTTCCTTTGGCTTCGTTTATTCTAGAGCCCATTTGACCGTTTTCATACATACGTTCCGTTCAATTTATGAGGCGACGCTGCAGCACAAAGTCAGTGTAAATTAGCCCGGAGATGTTTCAATGCGCTTTTACATCACAGAAAAACCCAGCAAATTAATGTCTTTTTGTGACTCTCACGAGGGAGACGCGCATTTCACGTGCATGAAATAACACAGCGTGAGTTTACATTGAAGACGCAGATGTTAGGTGGACGAGCTGTGTTTTCGTCAGGTCAGCAAACACCAGGGAGACTTAAGAGCCAGTTTCCTGTTTGAAAGCTGAAGTTGCGCATCTAAAACAAATCGTACACTGATAAAGTACCAGCGCAAAGCATCATCACCTAAATCTCGATCTTGATAAAATATATTTATATATATATACATATATATAAATATTAATTTGAACAGCATTTCTTTCTCTTAAAGCCATGCGATGTTGTGTAAGTTTAACAGCAGGTTGATCGATTATGTCATGTCTTGTTCACGGTATCTCTACCGCAAGATTTAGAATGAGATGTTTTGTTTTGTTTTTTTACTTAACGGTGTCACATTGGCTCCGTCTAACAACTGGCGAACTTTACGTCTTGCAAGCGAAGCCCAGACCCCGAGTGTCGCCTGCAGGGCCCGTCCTGCGTCCGCCCTGCGTCTCTGATCTCCTCTAATCCGTTTAACGCCGCTCGTCCACGCTTTATACACGTAAAACCCCGAATCACGAGTGAGTCCGATACTGATGCTTTTACAGTACATCTCTTTATCTCTGCCTCACCCCCCCCCCACCCCCAGTATCCTGCAGAGCGCTCTGCAGGTCACTGCGCTTAGGTGAATCACGCAGCTGGTTCTTATAGCGGCTCTCTGCGTCTTCAGACCTGTCAGCGGCTCCCAGACACATGCTCTTTAATGCAGCTTTTACAAAGCCACGCAGAAAACTCGCAATTCGATTTGAAAACCAGTCCCACAATATTCTTCCCTGCTCGTCCGAACAGCAGTGACAAGCCGCCACAAGCCTGCTTTATAATATCCATCACCGACTTTATGATTTTGCTGCAACATCCCTCTTAAATTTATTACTAGAATATCATTACAGTATAAGCCAATGTTCCCGTTCAACAATAGCCCAACGTCCTCTGTAACTAAATCGGAGTTTTGAAAAGGCAAAACTCAACATAAGTGTATGATTAACAAAAATACAAATATGTACACTAGCAATGGGACATGCTAAAAACATAGGACATAATCAAATCAGTTTGTGTTTGCGACTTCTAATTCTGATTTTTTTTTTTTGAAGGAGGATGTGAATTCATTAAGTAAATAAGGCGGTGTAGACTTTTACAGCTGCACGCAGTTAATTAAAAAGAACTGGTACAAAGTTTTAAAGCGACTCAAAACAAACGGGGGGAAAATAAGCGCAGCCTCTCGTCGATGTCTGAATTCTAAGCTGATCCCTAGAATAAAAAAAAAACCCCGAAGTAAAGTGGAAAAGCTCTCTGTTAATATCTCGACGGTTTCATAAAGAGAAATTTTTTCGGCATAATGCAAACGGCGCCGATTGACGAACAAAAAGCCCTAAATGCCATCTGTGTCCTTGTTCTTGTTTGGGTGCCTGAGTGCCGCACGTCGGCTCTTACCTGCATGCCCGATGTCTTCTGCCATCCGATCTAAGTCTCCCTTAATGATCATCTCGGCAGAATCTAGGAGTCATATCTGACGTTTCAGCTTTGAACTGCCAGCCTCCAAAAACCATGCCAGTTTTCCGAACGCGTCTGCCAGCTCTTTTTTTTTTACGATTATTAATTGATATGAATGTCTTGTCGCTCCTTAGGTCCGTCCTCCCACCCACTTTCCTTTCTCCCCCCACCTTCTTTTTCTGTCTTTCTGCCCCTCCTCTGCCCTCTTTCTCATCTCCTCCTATAAAAAAAAAAAAATAAAATACGTGCTCGGACCAACATCAGTTTCCTCCAATTTTTTTTTTTCTTGCAATTTCCTTGGCTATTTTTGAGTCGGTGCAATAACGCGCACCGGGATGATAATGGAGCCTCTATGCCCCTTAAGTGTTTTAGCGCCCCGTGTGATGTCAGTCTATAATAAAACTAAAAGGTAACAGCGAGGGCAGGAACTTCAAGTGACCCTGACATGAACTTCTCAGCACATCGTCTTAAAGAGACAGGCGGCTATTGTATACGTACATATACTACGGATTTATCAGTTATCGGAGGTTTGGAGAAGGAGACTTGCTGGAAAACACTGACTTTAACCACTTCCACGTTCCATATTAATAAATTATATAAAAGTTAAGTAGTACCACGGTTCATGATCTGTTCGCAGTTGATGTGTTCAGCAAGGCCAATAAACCTGCTCAGTGACGGTGTCTTTGCCCCCCCCCCAAAAAAAAAAATAAAAGAAGACATGGCGACCCCCCCTGGCTTCACCTAAAGAGACCAATTAGCTAAGTGGAATCTGAAAGGAGATTTGATGAACCACTTTAAACACTTTAAAACGCCCCCTTTGCCTCCCTCCTGTCCCCCATCCCCCCCACCCCCCACCTCTTCTTTCTCTCTCTCTCTCTCTCTCTTTGGGGACGAGGTAAAACACCTGCTGTGCAGTAAAAGTTTTCACTCCAGACTCTACAATACAGGGTCCTTAAAAAGTGGCAACTTGGGCCTTTTATGTGGTTACAATTTACTCATACCTGTCAGTTAAAACGCAAATTTCTCCTGAAGTGATTTATGTCGTAATATGTTTACCGTAATGTGCCGCATCTCAAGCGTAGAATCATTAGACACTGACTCGCTGACTGCAACAGGACAGCTTTACCCTCTTCTCCATTCGCTAGTAAATGAATGATTACAATATTTATTTTATGTTCCCACTGTTATGTTCAGTTAAGTTTAGCAAATTGATTGATTCGACTTCTTCTTATCTTATTGCCTCCTCTGTATGTTTCTTCCTGGCTGAATTAAATAGAACAGAAGTGGAAGCTTAAAAAATAAAAAATAAAAAGTTACTATAAATCTAATACAGGCCCAAGTGATTAAGATGCTCGGTTGATCTGAGCACAAGCTACATCAAGATAGCGGCTCAAAATGAAAGGGCACGAGGAACCGCTGTCATGCTTGAAAATACGCGTCAACGTCCACGAAAAGTTCATCCTGACACAGCGTGGGTTCGTCCGTCTTCGAGGATGCCTTCCCTGCCCCGTAGCCGTGTCGTGATCTTACCTCGGACTCATGTCTGGTGATCTGGCCGTGTGTCTGCTCTCCTTTTCGGCATTCCCTCATTAAGTTCCGCAGTCTCTCCCCAAGTCCAGCTCTCTCTCTCTCTCTCTCTCTCTTTCTCTTCCGCGTAAATTTGCAAACCCACTCCTTCTCTTTCCTTACTGTGCCTCTCTCGCGGGTTTGTCTCCTCTTTTCGCCCGCTTCCATCCACGGAGGTTCTCACGTGTTAACAGGGCTCACGCTTCAAGCCCGTGCTGGGGTCCGGTCGGACCAAAAAAAAAGCCCGCCGGCGGAGACTTTACGCGCACAGCGACACCAAATGGTAGCGAGTCCCACTGGTCTGATCAGGGAGGAATCAGCGGTGATTCTGGGGGCACTTGGAAAAGAGGAGAAGCTGTGACCACGTGGAAAAAACACAGTGAACTAATTAGGGTTCTCAATCAGTACATAATTAACTATAGGCCTGCGCAAAGACCTGAAAGAAGCCAGTTAACGTTTAGTGACAAACACAGTGACATATTCACAATAAAACGTGCTCTGGCATATATTCACTTAATCAACGATAGCAAGGCCTCTGAAAGTAAGAAAACAAACAAATACTCATTTACATTTATTATGTTTATGTTTATATTGTTTTTATTATCAGTACAAAATGAATGTTATGATATAAAACTTCTGTATGAGCTCCTAACACAGAACCACTCATGTAGTCATAGATAGATTATTTGATTACAATTGCTGGTCATTTGTATCACATTAATCATTATGATGCAGTAACAATGAACAACGTATATATATATATATATATATTTGTACTGTATTTGGCAAGTAAATAACACGATAGTTGCCTCTGAATGGTAGTAAAGTCAAAGTATGAAGAAAATGTAAAAATACTTTTTAATTAATACTTGAAGTACCTCAAAGTACAGTATGTAAGTAAAGCATTTTATAGGCTGTTACTTTGTGTGTGAAATGACAAATGAAATGTTAAACCATTACGGGTTCATCAACACAAAGCCAGTGACGCAGCGAAGCAGCAGGCCAGGTCTAGGACTGCTTGTGTTTGTTTTGATCACAACAGCAGCTGACAATCTCATGAAGCACGCGGGCTCTCTTCCTCCTGAAATCGTCCAAGTTCAAGGTGCTGGCGTTTCATTGAAGCGCTCTGAGGCAGCCTCCAGTGACAGCGCGGCGGAGTGGAGGAAGGTATTGTCTCTCACTTCCATGTTCTCTGATGAACTGATGATAACCTCGCAGACAGCAGCAGGTAGAGCGGAGCACGAGAATAGATGCCTTCTGTCAAGGATGTGACAGCATGTTTCAATTCATGCTCCAAAATAGTTTCCAACTAAGGAAACTTGCAGGGCTGCATTTCTTTTTATTGCACCAATTTCTCTTTTCTTTCCCTTTTTACCTTATAAAACTTTAGACATAACAGCTTTTTGGTTGTTGTAGTTGGGATTGCGGTCAAAGTTGCAGGACAAAAATGTGTTTATTCATAAATCACATGCGTCTCAAACATTCATGCATTGGTTTACATGCATACATACACAAGTATAGATCAACATATAAACCATAAGTTCTTTTTGATTCTATTGGCAATCACTACACATATACAAGTTTTATTTATATCTATTTTAATTAACTACTTTCCTGCAGTATTATATAACACTTACAGCCAAGCACGAGGTAAAGTAAAGTCAGTTTTAGATTTAAACAATCCAGCATAAAAGTGTACAAATAAAATCCATTATTGCCATTTTATTATAAATAAATCACCAGTAATGCATTAGTGTTCAGATTCCAATAATATAATGTTTATTGGTATTTACTGAATAGAACAATCTGCGAACGTTTTAATTTCTATATTTGTTCTTAAATACATTTTACATAACATGTAAAATGTTGCATAAGTCAGCAGACTTCAACTTGAAGAAATTGGACTGTTTACTGAAATCATATTACTTCCCAAGGCTTTCTGACCTCACAGGGACAATGGGTCAGAGCCAGAATGTAAACAGTAAACAATAAAATCATCATAATCAATAAAAACCAATCCTCATGCCACAGTGGATCTCAAGTAATGAGAGACTGCAGCCATGCGTAGCAGCTCATTTTTCTCATGAGGACCAGACCTACTGATATGTTAACTGATTTAAAACAAACAGGAGTTTGATATCAGCGTCCATGTGACCCACAGTATGAAACTAATGTTGCTTAATTTCTCTTTCTTTGTGTGTCTCTAGCTTTAGCTGTTGTCTTCCCAGACAGACTTTATCTTTATCTCGCTAATCAATCAGCCTCCCGAGGCCTGCGGCTGGACGTTTAACTCCGGCCTGTCAAAACACAATTTAACATGCCGTAATCTGGCGCGCAGCAAACCTGAAACACTGAACTTTTAATGAACTGAAAATGCCTCCAATTTGGAAGCGGTGATTCAACTGAAGCCGAGGCCCAAACGCAGGCCGTCCCGAAGCTACCTCCCCGAAGAAGGACGCGAGGCTCGAGATAAGGCAGGCTGGACAGGCTAGATCCCCTAACAGCCTGCTGTCACCCTCTAAATCACACACCTTTCCCACCGTCCCTCCAAGTGAGAGCATTGGCGCCTTCACGTGTGACATATATCTTGCAGAAGCTTGGCTGACACCAAACACAAAGGGGGCCGGCGTGGGGAGGGATATTCTGAATGACGTGCTGGAGGGTCACCTTGTCTCTGACGCCGAACCCAACTCGTTTTAGTGCAAGTTATGAGTGATGGCCTTATTATTACTGCTCCGTTTCTGGCCAGCCGAGGCAGAACGCGGCCGGACACTAGACAGGACAGTCAAACAGTAATCCTGACACCTAGAAACAGACCCTCTGAGTGTAAAGTCCCACACTCCTCATAACTACTCGCACAAGGCCTTTTCCTCTCCCAACTTTCTTTCGCTCCCATCAATCATCCCTCTCCTTCTCTCTCCTTCCCTTCTTTATTTCTTTCCAGCGGACATGGCCACACATATCTCCAGATGCTTGCTGTGACCGCCCCGCCATACCAGACACACCCCCATCCAGCCTCGGATTCCCCTCACCACCGAAAAATTGAACGGTAGGCTCAACATTTACACACAGCGCTCTCTTAATTCATTGTAATGAGCAGTTTAACGACAGCTTTAGAGCGCAGGCTTGCAAGGCATGTCATTTAAATGAGCAGCGCCGTTGTGTGCGTTCGCTCGCTATTCTAGTTCGCCCATCTGCTGGTGATGGACAATTATCATGCTATGATAATCGTGCCATGATTAGAGACAGATCTGTACTTTTTAAAAATGCAACATCTATGAACACAAAACAATTTCTGGTTTTGATACCGCACTTTATTTCCCCCGAACATATTTTTCTTCCACACTTCATTCCAATAAAACGTAAAAAATTAAAATATTGCATCACATTTAAGATGATAAATACTTGTCCACCTGAATGTTTTTAAGACGGACGCTGGCTATTTCCCACTCGATCCTGTTGTGAAGGCAACAGTGGGTGCAACTGGTTGAATCTTAAGGCAAAGACAGGACAAAGGACTGGAGGATGACAGTGCCGTGTGGTAAAGCTCCGCAGTTTGTCTACTCTTAGCTCACAGTCTGGGCTAGAGGCAGAAGGAAAGAGATTATAGATAGCGAGCACACCAAGCTCACCGCCAGCTCTTCCGAATCTCTCGATCGCATCACTGTACATTTTGATTGACTTTGAATCCCCCGAATTATTTTTCCAGGAGGGTTCTTGTTAGCTCGGTCGTACCACACCCTGATTTTCGGGCAATCAGACGACTGGATCTCTGTGTTTGTGTGTCGAGTGGGTGTCTGCGCTGCACATGGCTGTCCGATGCGTGGTCTATTCTCGTTAGCCTCACACAGAGTAGTCATTCCCCTCTCTAACCGCCCCCCCCACCCCACCCCCCACCCCCCCATATCTCCCATTCCCAGCTTAACAAGGGGGAAGAGCAAAACCTTTTGTTTTCTGTGTGGAACCTGAACTTCTTTCCAACCCTCCTCCTTTTCTCTCCTTCTCCTCGCCACTCGCTAAATGTCTTTTCCGGCTTGATCCTGCTGAAAGCCATATGGTGTGCGTGTGACATCATCAGGGCAGGAAGCAGGGAGAAGGAGAATGGGCAGAGCAGAAGAGAGACTTGCCTTGCCAGGTCTCTCCGCGGTGATGTCAGCAGAAAAACAGTCTGGGAGGCCACTTGGGGGGTGAGAGCAGAGCAGGTTGGATTTTTTTTTTTAAGACTTTGCTCCCACCTGGACAATCAGGGCCTGGAGGAGTAAAAGCAGAAAGGCAACATACACCTTGAAGGGAGACTTGATGTAATTTGTTAACTTGTTAGATCAAAAATGTCTGAAAAACCTCCATCACAGCGGTTTCAGTAGGAGTCTGGGCCCTCTATAAATGTCCTGGCCTCATCCTGTGATGCTCAAAAACTTCTGCAGATCATCTGTCTACCTCTTCCTCTAAGTCACTGGCAATCTCAATCTGCTCACCAGGCTTTATATCTTTCAACCACCCTCCCTCCCGCTTTTGTTCTCTGGGTGAACTCTAAGGCTTTGTTGTGAGATTCTGGTCTCCATACCATCACTAGAGAGCCATCCAACTCTCTATCAGCGCACACGCAGATGCACACAAACACTCGCACAGTCAGCATCTCTCTCCGTCACACACACAAACACGCATGCATTAAAATACCCTTCTCTTCTGATTAATGGCTGAGCTGGGGAATGTGCCAGACAAGGAGGGAAGGCATTAGACTAGAGAGTAGAGTAGAGTAGATAGTAGAGAGGGGAAAGGGGAGAGGAAAGAGGAGAGAGGAGACCTTGACCTTTAACGTGACCTTTAATTCACGAAGGTGTGTTTACAACAATAGAATGCAACAAATCAATAAATTATAAATGAATGAATGAACACAAATACCAACCTAATGCCCTGCCCCCAGTCAAACATTAAGAACATATTCAACCATAGAACACAAAACATCCTTATATCCCCACAGAAAAGGACCCCCCTGATTTTTGCCTGTACTATCTGAGCCCTACCCTGTTCAGCTTTACATACAGAAACCTCACTTAAGTAAAGGTGCGGGGGTGGGGGGGGGCAGCCACACCTGCACTTAGATTGATACCGTGGCTAAAGAGTGTCTGACCATCCCAATCCATGCCCCAGTCAATGTCATGCTCAATTGCGCTGTGTGTCTCCTGTAAGAAGAACACATCTATGTTCTTAATCGGACTCAGCTTGATGACAGCTGCCCTCTTCTCCCTGTGCCTCCCTCCATTAACATTTAAAGTGCCCAGCCTCAACCTCTCCATGGAGAGTAAAGATAGGGAAAAGTATAGAAAGCAGGAAACAGGAAGGCACAGCCATTCGTCCTACGTTACGTTTGAGCAGTTAAAGCCTTTTCCTCTCTTCTCTTTTCCGAAATTTGGTCAAGAGCTTTTTCAAACGAAGCCTCTTTTGTTTACTCAACTGGTCATAACCAACTTTCCTCATCAGTTTCTTCATCAGGTCCTTAACACGCTAGCACCTACAAAACTGTTGTCACTTTAACATTCAAGTAAACAAATTAGAAATCATATACATTAAAAGAAAAGATGAAACCTGATGAAACATGAAAAATACAGTCCAAGAAGTCCTGATCTCATTCAGTAATTCCACATGCTCCGTGACCTCCACAGCCACTCAACACACTCGCGCTCACCTGAAACTCCCAGCATGCACTGCAGATGAGAAGAGAGGAGAGGAGAGGAGAGGAGAGGAGAGGAGAGGAGAGGAGAGGAGAGGAGAGGAGAGGAGAGGAGAGGAGAGGAGAGGAGAGGAGAGGAGAGGAGAGGAGAGGAGAGGAGAGGTAGCTGCAGCTGTGGTTTTGGAGCCAGGCTCTGCGCCCCCTTGCTGCCCCCTTTCCATCTCCTCTCTGACTCCCCCAGGGACACGCGCCTTGGACAGGCCCCAGGAACGAGGGAGTCAGAACCAGGCTAAGGGGGAGAAAAGGGGGAAACAAGAGAGAAGAAAGACTATCACAAAAGAAAGAGAAAAACAGAACTGACCTAAAAGTAAAAGTATTGTCAGGCAGCAGCTACATAAATAGGAGTGAGCATGAGGTGTTTCTCATGGGTTTTTATTCATGACCAAATGAATGGTACAAAGCATCAGACCACAAAGTGTGTTTTAAAGGTGGCCTATGTAGAAAGAAAAATCAATACACATACACATGATTCATAGGTATGAGCCTATAACCTGCATGTCAGTGGGAAAGGCAGCCCCTGGAATCGAACCCCAGACCTTCAATAGTGCTAACCACCGCCCCCGCCCATATTGAGTACATTGAATACGCTACATTTTTTTTTAAGACAAGCACTATTCAAATTGATTCAAAAAGCTTCTCTCGTGGCTCATGCGGGCAAAGAGTTTAGCATGTTTTTATTTTACATTGACTATCAAACACTCTGCTAATAACCATCTTTACTTAAATTCTGCTGTCAGCCCTGTGGGCCCCTCCTCACGGCCTGACACCTGTACAGGGAGCGTTTAAAGCACATCGATGTCTGCGTGTCTGACCTCTTGATGCTGCTGCTCTGCATGGATTTCTGCTTTCCTCACCTCCTCCCCAACAGAAACAGCTGTTACGGACACCAGGTTCTGTTTTAGGCAGATTTGTTAACCTGGGAAGCATCATAATACCTTATGATGTATGATGGTTTTGTGGAGGATGGTGTGATCTTTCGTGGCTGGAGGAGGTGTCTCTTCCTAGAGGATAAATGTCCTCTGGCCTGGTTTTATGCATTCACTTAAAGCTTTATTGGTTTATTGGTAACCCGGCCCAACACACCTGGGATGTGTGAGTTTGAACCCAAAGTGTGATCCACTCACCCCCAACGGCCTGTGTTCGTGTATTCGAGGCATATTCTCCTTCTCCCTTTCCCCACTATTCTCAGTGTTTTATGGGCTGTGTGCTGCGGTGCAGTGACCTCCCTCTCACCCTGGTGCCACCCAGCCAGTGCAGGATTCAGGCTCGCATGGCCCCTGCCCAAACCTCATAGCGCCACATCTGCAATCCATAAACGCCAGCCACTCTTGCTCTCCTACTCCCTCGCCCACACCACCTCAGTCACTCTCTCTCTCTTTCACCCACTAACTGTTGAGTAAAATTTCCAAATTCTGTTCATCCCCTTGATGCATTCCTCTGACTGCTTCCTCCCACCACTTCTGGTTTTATTCATGCTGAACATCGACTGGTTCTTCTCTTATCTCTCACTCCCTCGCTGCCCCTTTTCGCTCCTTCCGCTTCTTTATCCACATCCAACGGAAAAATCTCTCACCCATTATATCTTCAGCGAGAGCCAACTAAGTGTGGTGGCAGTGAACTAAGAACCGCAAGACATTCCTGATCCAAACAGCACTAAGTCACCAGCGTTCACGTCCTCTGACGGGGGCGGCCTGTGCCAAACACACATTTCACTTATGGGCTCACCACGTCACAGCAAATTGTTTATCTGTTTCAAATTGATAGTGTCAAGGGGGGGGTGTAGCGTTCGTATCTAAGTTCAGTTCCAGTTTTGTACATGTGTTACTTTAAGAGCATTTTCCATCTTGGGGGTATTGAATTCCCCCTCCCCTCCCCATGAACTCCCGGCCAGTGGAGCGCACAACACTCCTCCCCTCAACCTTAACAAGATGTGTTCAACACATCACTGTAACTGTGCCCACGCCTAATGCATGTTAAAAAAAAGAAAAGCTGGGGAAGTAAATTAAGTGTTGCCACAAAACTGTCCAGAGCTCCCAGCTTGACCCCCCCACCCCCCACCCATGGGTAACAGAGACATTTGTCTTTCTCAATTGTATTATCTTTTTTCTTCTACTTTTCCCCCTGTAATCAAATAAAAATGCGGCAAGTGAACTTTTGCTCCCCTTCGTTTCTTGGATCGTGTTCTCCTCTCCATCCCAAAGTCTTCACCTTCTGGTTTCCCAGAAATATTGGCATGCCTCAGTGGTGCAGTCCCAGCAGAGCCCACAAATGAATCATGTTGCTGCAAGCATGCAAGAGCTCAGTTTTATGATAAATATTGTAATACATAAATCAGTGTTTTCCTAAGCAAGAAAGAATGGGGCAGGGAAGAGCATTTCAACTTCGGTTTGAAAACAACAGAGAGGTCATGATAGGAGTCTGTGAGTGTGTGTGTGTTGACTAAAGCTGAAAGGATGGTTCAGATCAGGGCAAGACCACCATGGAGAGAGTAAAGGCAGGATGTTTGTGTCCATGTGTGTATATATTCTGCCAATAAGCGACAAAGTACTATCAAAATGTGTACTTGTAGATGTTTGGACAACTTTAGTCACGTCACTTAAAAATTACATCAGTAAATTATATGGTTTGGTAAACAGGGAACCGTTCGGAGCGTTTCTAAAGCTTTTCCTTGGCCTGTCACTGATGCCCTGGATCTTAGGATTGATTTTGATTGTGTGCTGTTTCATTTTAGCTTGATTTCATTTTTACATTGACAACTAACTGGACCTCGCAACCTCTATTTAATGAAGTCTAGAGTCACGTTAAGCATAAAAGAATACGTAAATAAATAAACCCAACAGCTGCCATTGGTCAGAATCTAAAAGACCATAAGTCATTTGTTGAGATTATAGCAAATTTTTGCCAAACAAGTACAACTTGGGAGTCCTTTTTTCCATGATTAAAGTTCCTCTAATATCACAGACATTATCTACATTTCGATTTCTTATGCCAAGTTACATTTTTAAGTGGCTGCAGGCTTTCAGCCACATCTGCATGACTTCAAAGCATTGCCACTGAAACATGACTAGAATAAGAACTATTTCTGATCTGCCAGTTGTTGTGGTAACAGCTCAAGATATTTCTTTAATCATAAAATAATCGGCAGTTATTTGTTCAGTGGTAGTCACTCAAATATGTTTGACCCATTTCAAAGAAAGGTGAGCGTTGCTTAACCAATAAGGGAGCAGGATGAATGCTAATTCGCTACTGCCATCTAGTGGATGGAAATGTAAAAAACTAGGATGAAACCAGAGAAAAGCCATGTTCAAACTAAATAGTTTTAATTAATAGACATGAATCTTTTTCAAAATGTCATGTGACCCCAATTACGGTCCCTCCGCTATTCCACGTCTGACTCATCCATCTCCACAGCGCCTTCCCTCTTGATCCAAGGCAGAGACGGAGGCACGAAAGGGTCATATGTCCAGCGAGGATACACTCTCTTGTACAAATTCATCAGGACAGTGTCTTGGGAGCGAAGCTGATTATCAAACAGACACTTCATGTGACCATGTGTTCCTGAAAGATGTAGAGAAAAACAAATATGATGGTTAGAGAAGATAACAGATAGTTGTTATAAGTGTTTGGTTTTTTTTTTTTTGCCTCACCTAAAGCCTCTTTGATGTGGCCTCTCCGACCCCACTTTGTTCGCAGCTCCACTGGCTTGAACCACATGATGTCATCTGTCATGTGAATATGAATATGTGAAGACAACAAACCATGAAATAAGGTCAAAGGGAAATGATTCTGTATTTACGACTCACAAGAATATAATCATGAGAACATCCTCTAACCTCTATTAAAGAACATGTAACGGACAACCGCAGAGCGACGGTTGATCTTGAACGGGTGTCCGCTCAGTACAATCCTCTTCAGCACAACGCGCTGAGGGTCACAACTGAGCAGACTGCCCGTGGCCACCAGGTCCTGGATACCTAGAGAGGCAGAAGAACACAAGCTCAATCACCAGAATGGGATTAGTCTGAGCGGATAATTAATGCGGATGGTCAAAAATGTAGCCTCAAATCAGTCAGCTCAATAACAAAATCTATATAGTATAAAAATATATTTTTCATCTCACCATCATCCCTTTGTTTGAAGAGCAGAACCCCTGCAGGGGAGAAGGTGATGGGAGCGTACACTGACACCACAGTGGGGGAATCTGGCCTGAGGAAGCGCTCCATCTTATGCTTGTCAGCTAGAGAAGAGCAAAACCTAGGTCAACACTGCATAATTCATCTGCTACTTTACGTACTACTACTATATCCAGCAGCTAAGTCTATACCTACTTGCTTGTATTTTTTAATACAAGCAAGCAGGTATAGATTTTGGAGTTCAAAAAGAAACCAGTTTGAGTGGTCTTGCTTGCAAGTGTTGTACCTGAGGTGTGCTGAGAGAAGATGGGAGATGCTCTGAACCTTCGAAATCCACAGTGGAACACGAGTTCCTCTTTAGATTTGATCGGCTCTGTGCTGCTGGCGTGTCTCCTCACTAAGAGGTGCATCACTGACATCTGTGCACGGAGGCAAAAACAGGACATCAGAAGAGTTGGAAACGGTGATCAAGTCACGCACAAAACTACAGCTCATACCTTCTGCTCATGGGGTAAGAGTGACACCAACACCAGAGGTTGGCCTGACTGGACGCTCTCCATCACAGAAAAGGGTACATCAGTGATGTGCAGTGTAACATACCAGCCCACCTGAAAGAAATAAGTAAGTGTCAGAGTAAGTGACGGCCCAAACGGAGGATTTGGGTCCATTCAAAGCTGGAGTCACTCTCTTTCTCACCATGGCTCCCTCTTCCTCAGCTGCAGCCTCAGCCAGCACGCGGTGGCGCGTGCGCTCGTAGCTCTGGAACTGGAAGATGCGAGAGTAGTTGAGAGGTAAATTCTCCATGGGGTCCCAGGGTGAGGAGCGGAAACTTTTTAAACCCCTGTAGCGCTGGAACCTGGGGAGACAAGATATCAGTCATATGCTTTTTATTCAACTTTAACCTTTGTATAGAAGAAGTAGCACTGACCTGATTCTAGCTGCTGTGTCAAGGGGTGTGTCCACCTCGTCTGGGAACATCTCATTGGCTCGAGCCTCACGGTAGAGTCTTAGGCCTTCTTCTTCTGCAGTCTCATCCATGTGCTCATCGTAACGCTGCTCTGCTCCAGCTCGCTCAGTGGAACACACCTCTTCCTCCTCTTCTTCATCTTCTTCTGAAGCGCAGCTTGAACCAGGGTCCTGAGCAGAGATCGTTATGGTAGATTTATTAATAAACCACACACTGTATCAGCAGAACTTGAACAGAAAATACATTTTAAAATGAGTTACATATTCATATGTTGCGTCTCCATTTTATAAATTGCAGTCTCAATATCTTACAAACAATGACCAGATGCACAAGAAACATTCCAGATTCCAAGAATAGCAACTGCAATTGTATCATAGCCAAACATAAACAAGACCAGCCCAGCCACAATAAGACAAAGACTTGCAAGCTGCATAATGGTGTAATAGCAATATGTGAATGTGATAAGGAGCTGCCAGAATTCAAAACATGGGGAACGCTGGTTTGAATACATTTAAAATTTGCGCAGTTCACGGAGTGAATACCAACAACTGCCTCCAGACATCCAGCCAAGCAACATGTAGAAATTCAACTTCCATGGGCAATAAACCATATTTGTATGAGGAAATGATTCATCAAAGAAGACATGCTCCGTGGACTGGCAATTACAGGAGGAGCCAGACACATGAGGGGAAGAGACCCAGCGTGGGGTTGATTCATAACCTTTCCAACATCACTGCTGCAATAATAATAATCATTATCATTTGAAGTGCCCTTTTCCCCATTGTTACCCTCTCCCAAATATATATTCCTGTGCGTTAAACTTGACATCAAACACCTGCTAATAACAATTACAAATCGTGGCGTACACGTTGCATAAGGAGTTTCCCCCGACTCCTTTTCAAGCAGCGCTGGAAATAAATAAATGGCCGACGCCTCCCTTTGGCCAGACAGGAAATTCAGTTCACAGCACAGGAAGACAGGAGGCTTCTCTCAAGACTACTGCTCCAAACACTATTGTTGTTGTGAGCAGCCTGGCATTAGAGGCCAGAGGCAGACGCTGAGAAAACAAACAGTGCCTTTCGACAGCGAAGTGCACTGACCGTGGGTCACGTATGCACTGCACTGGACCGGAACCACTGACACTCTGGCTTTATAGCTTCTCTGCACATTTCTGCCCTCGACATCCTCCATAAGATCACAGCGACTGCAGCCATGTTGTTGCCATGACAGCAGCAAACAGCTGAACAAACTAACCCTGACCCTTGTGTTCAAGCGGAACTTCTGCTTAAACAATTAAGTGATGATTCAGTTAACTGAAAACTAAATTGAATGATTATTAATATTATTTATTTTGAAATTTAATGCAAATTTTTCATATAATGCAAGTCCTGATTTGTTTTCCCTGGCTTTAATAAAAACTCTTTAAATGTGTACCTGAGAGTTATTCTCCTCATAGTCTCCGTCCATGGCATCATCCAACATGCCGTCGTCATCATCGTCATCACTGCTTTTTTCATCCATCTCTCCATTCTCATCATCGTCATCATCATCCACAATCCATGTCGCTTGGTAATCGGACGTTCCTTTCGGAACTTTCATAACACGCTTCTTCTTCCTGGCCTCTGAACAGGAACATCAGAGAAACAACTTAAACTTCAGCTTTACTGTGACAGACGTCTGTATATATAACCAAATAAACACTTGCACAAATGTGTATGTGTCTAGTACGTCACCACTTAACATCATACTCAAGTTCTCAGGTGTACCAATCTCAACAGTGTGATACTGTCAAACGCTACTATGTGCTAACGCTCTTTCTGCACCTTCAGCTTCCAGCAGTTCTGTTTCAGTTGGCCAAGTCTGCTCTCCATCCATGGGATCCACCTCTGCCTCAGTCTGCAGACTTTCCCTGCTGGACGGGTCTGATTTCATCAGTACCCGCACCGGAGCCTCATTTTCACCTCCATCCTGAGTGAAACCCACATAACACAGGGTGTTAAATTCACAGCAAAAAAAACCTAAAATTAAATGTTCAAAGTTGTCTTGTGTCCAATGCCAAGGCCTGTGACCCTTGTTACAAAGTAGTGAGTTTTAATCGACTTTCTAATCAGTCACTCTATTTGGCAGATACTTAATCAGTAAGCAATATGTGTTCAAAGTCACGTACCATCATGTCAGCATCTCCATCTTTGCCAGGTTTTGTTGATAAGTTGAGAGGAAGAGGATCTGGTGGGGCATCAATCTGGCTGAGTTGAAAGTCTCCATGTCCACTGATGTGCACCAGTCTGTCTGCCTGTAGAGGGCGGCCCCGAACATACCCAGAGACACAGAGAGTGCCAAGGCCAGCTCTTGTCCCCTCAGCTGGACCGTTGGGCATAAATGTGACATGTTGGGCCAATAGATGGGAACGCCTAGAACGGTAACCAAGCTTTCTCTGTCTCTGGGTACCCAGATGTCTGAGAAGCAGAGTGGCATCCTGCTCTGCATCCAGGGGGAAAAGGCGGGCATCAGGGAAACGGGCCTCTGTGATCCTTGACAGAGCTCTCTTGGAGTCAACCCTTTTCTTCACAGGAAGATCGGTCATACCCTGACACACCAACGCTAAATCGGGTGATTTTAAAAGAGAGAGACTTGGGCTCAGAGAATGTTTGACAAAAAAGGAAATCAATGATTAAAAGCAATCAAGATATTCATGTTTATACTCACCGTGACTGGGAAGACCTTGAGCAAAGAGACAGGAGAGACAGTATTCTCCATAACTGTCCCAACCTTCAGTGGAGTCCACTACAAATACGATGCTATCGGCAATCTTTGACACATCCAGTAGGGAGTGCATGTCAGCTGTCCAAAGAACAGGTCAGACAAGGTTCAGAGCAGGAAAGCAACACTTATCAGAAAGTCAAAACAGTGTATGCAACACAGTGAAATCTATGAAAATCTTTTAAAATTGTTATTTCACATAAAGTTAAACTGTTTGATGTTTACACGTTTAGAATGATACTCTATAACATTTTATTTTATTCATTTCATATTAGTTGAGTTATTTGAAGTAGCGCGTGTGCGTGTGTAAAAATTACCTGTGTTTTGGCTAAGAAATGTGAACCTTTGTTTAAAACGAGGCAGGATCAGACCGAAACTGTCGCTGATGCCACTGACGCACCGCTCCTGATGCACGACACCCCCTGCATCCTCTCCGCGCAGCAGTTTGGTAACAGCACCAACATCAGCTGCAGCATGAAGCGACACTACAGCAACCAAATGCGGAGGACCATCCCTGGATCCTAAACGGCGCTTCTCTGTCAATACCTAAGATGACACAAGCCTTTGAAGCTCTGCAGTACAAATTAAAAACTAAAAAAAAAGAGTAACATTCATTTGCCAAACGTTACCATGGCCTTCTTATTCTTGCGCAACTGGTTGGCTTTGTGCCTTCTGTCCATCTTCTTTTGCTCCTTCCTCTGTTTTTTGGTTAGAGCCATCACAGACACTCTCCCTGTGAGGTAGTTCAACATAAAAGACTTGGATGACAGGTTGTCCAAACTCGAAAGTAAAGTGGTAAATGTTTGATTTAGATCCTTTACTAAGCCTTAGTTGCAAAACAATGTACTCTGTCTCCATGAAAATATGCAGCATGACAACGCTTTTAAATAAAAGGACTATGTGCCGTGTTTCTTGTTTAAGGCATTATTGTGGACAGTATGATTTGCCAGGGTTTTATAAGGCGGCCTAGCAAGACAAATCCCATCTTTAGTGAGTAGTAGACACCGTCTAGTTCACTATACGTTAGTAGAGTCTCGATGTACCCGGTTGTTACTGAACCGATTGCCCTAGAAAAGTCAACACGTGTCTTTGCAGAGCCGTTACGCGAGCTGACACGAAACATCTAAAGGCAGCTGTTAAGAAACACTTTCTAAGCGAAACCTACGCACCTTTGTTTTCTCTCTCAATTTCCCCTTTCGTCCGGTGCCTGCCATGCTTGTGTCCTTTATTCTTCTGTTTGTATACACCGGGTCTGTGGCCCTGTTGTTTTTCCCCATTCGCAGCCATTTTCACCATGTGGAAAAAGCTGCCGAACCCCTTCCGGAACCGTACCCACGTGATCACGGAGGCGTGATTTTATGCGTTCTTCAAAATAAAAGCCCCAATGAGCCTTTTTTTTATTTGTGTGGCGTATCTTTGTTGAGATTACTAAATGTTGCCTTAGCGATATTACTGCGTTAAAACAAAGATAATTAGAAAGATTAGTTTGGATTGTTGAAACCTATTTGATAAAACTACTTTGCTGCATTTTATGGTACTTTTATGGGAAAACATACAAGTATATTGCCAACCATATACAGTTTGTAGTAACTATTTTTGAGATACATCACATTTTCCCAATGTGTAAACGTATCCTATCCTATGTCAGCGGCAAACTATAAAATATACTGTAGCTCATCAATAGAACTGATACCTCACAATTTGGTTGAGGTTTGACTGCTTACTCTTCTTACGTCTGGTCATAAATGATAACACAATATACAATAAATACATTTAAATTCCTTTAAACACAGTTTCCATTGTTGCCTCACATCACAAAGGATGTGGGTTGGATTCCCAGAGTCGCCCAAATGAATGTGAGTGTGAATGGCTGTCTATCTGTATATGTGGCCTTATGATGGACTGGATCTGTCTATGGTGTACCCCACCTATCGCACAAATCACAGTGTACAATTGGCTCCAGCATATCCATGCTCACCTAGCAAAATGCCTGTGCTCTTACTAGAACTGAAAAAAATGAAACTTCATAATTGATTAATGAACTAATCAGTAGCTTGCTACTCAACAGTATTAATTAGTATAAACCCCTTTTTTTAATTCATTAAAAGGTATATACTTGAATGCACATATATTTTAGGGGGACCTGTCCTATAAATGTACCTTTAACTCCACATGTTGCATTTAAATATATTTGAATCTATATCTGGCTGATTATCCCTAGATTTATCCGGCTTTGAATGGATCTCTGTTGTAAACCACACGAGCACCATGTTCTAATAACAGTGATAGGTTTCTGTGATAAGATTCTTCGTGGAATATGTTTGTACAATAAGCATCTCATCACCAGCTACAATGTTAAAAGCACACATCCAACAAATCACACATATAATTATACAACTAGCAGGTTTCTACAGACTTACATTATATTATTCTTAATATTTACACGTTGCAGTATAAGCTGTATTTTATTATTTTTGGTGCCACTGCTGTTCATTGCTGGAAATTTCACTTTTACTGTGAACATCCTTTTTATTTTAATTTTTTAAAAGTTAGAGAGCTCAGTATATAATTTTGCTGTTTTCCTATTTTAGGATCAGTCATACTTGATTAAAAAACCTGCAATAATTCTGGTTTAAATACTTGGGTAAAACAGAGCAGGAGCCAAAGTGTGCATCCTTGAATTGGTCTCTCAACAAGAATCCCCAGGGCAAAGCACATAACATTCTTATTCACTGGTGCTGCTCAGCTGCCAGCCGAACACCTGAGTTGTACTGGTTTATTGTTATTAAAGCATCGCAAAGCAGCATGAATGTGTGTGTGTGTGAATTGTGCTAATAGAGTAGGACCACACATCAAAAATTGTCCTTGAGGGCTTTCTTTGTCTAGACAGTGTAGGCTTTTGATGTCTTGTTGCTTTTTCTTCTTCTAGATATGTTTTTAATTCATTCTTAGCATATTTTCATAATTATAGAATCCAGCAATTGTACACCTGACAGCTTCACGTAGTATAGAAGACAAGTGTATTATCAGCATTATGATATTTAAAAAAAAAGTCTGTTTAGTGGAACGGAACATATCCCCTCAATTATGTGTTCATAACAACGTTTTTGTTGTTAGAAACATTGTTATGAACTATTTATAGGGTTGTATATTGATACTGTACTCTCCCTCTCTGGCATTAAATGTGAAATATGTCTTTTCGAGCAAATTGCTCAAATAAAATCTGACAGGGAAACAAACAAAATGACAATATAAAAGAATGAAACTGAAAAAAGGGAAATGTAATTAAAATTATTATGCAAAATCTCTACTTTTTTTAGGTCTATTAATCTGCCAGTTCGAGCTAACAGGAGAGAGGGAAACATATGAGAAGACGCACTATGTGAGAAAACTTTTGTAATGTTGGTAAACAAAGGCTTTTCCTGTAGTTATATCGCTAGAATGTCATCATTATGGCCCAGAGTCTCCGCCTCGACGTGTTTTTGGGTCAGAGAGAGTTTAGTGCAACAGGCAGCAGGGCGGAACTGCTGTGTGCAGCATGTCGGGCAGGGATAAGCCAGGATCCGCGTAGCTAAACGAAAACCAGAGCGGCCACCATGCGAGTGTGACAAGTCAGATCGCCCTTCCTTTTTTCTTCTTATTTCCGTGGCTTGTTTATGGGAGTTTTTTTTTTTGAGACGTTTGAACTTCCCTCACAATTCTCCCTCGACGTATGTTCACGAAGGGAGGCGGCGGTGGAGCGCTCGGCAGCCATCTTTGGACCTGGGAGTGGGATTCGACTGTTCTGGCACCCCAGTTACTTCAAGGGTGGGGATTCTACTCTATTCTAATTGACTTATACGTGTGTTGAAATCGACTGACAGCGTCGGGAAGCCCGCGGATTGAACGCACCGAATCGCAAAGCCGGGGGGGCGAAACGGGGAAAATAGTTTCAAGCTCCCGAACTGTTTTGAATTAGGCGACATTCTCCAAAGCGCCGAAACCTGGCCTGTCAGAAGAGGGTGAGTTTCGGCTAACTGGCTAAGCTAACTTAGCAAACACCCCACAAGTTAGCCTGCTAATTAGGCAATATCTGGTAAATGACTCCCAAACTTTGTCGTCGTTCTACATCATTTGTGTAGTCGTGGAACTATTCCCCGGGTAAACACGCTGTTAACGCTGCTTTTTTTCGTTTGGGAGTAGGACACGTAACTTAGCTTAGCTTACGTTAAGTTTGGTGTGTACAGTAGCTGGCATTTGGGAGCTTCCGAAGCCTCTTTCGAGTACATTTACACTTGCGAGTGTTGCTTAACAGTTAGCGCTACGTTTCATTTAACGTCTCAGTGGCTTGGCTACACTGTGTCACAGCTGTTACAAAGTGACAACTTTCAGCACACGAGTTTTCTAGTTTCACTTGTGTTGAAGGTGCAGGTAGGGATCAACGTAGTCATACGTACGTAAACTGCGCTGCAGCGTTAGTTTAGTTGCGGTAAGGCAGGTATTGCTATATTTAACATTGGGTTCAAGGGATGATGGTTTTTGGTCACCGACAATATACAGTAATGTGTGTTTTGTGTATAGATTGGAGTGACAGGAAGAAGTAATTTAACTGACCCACATTACTGATAACTGACGAATTGACCCAACAACTGAACTGCATACAGATGGCTACAGTCTGATGGCAGATCCACTTTGTTAAATGACATGAAAGTTTAAACAGCCTTCATCTACTGTCAATTGTCCGACATTGCATGTCTGAAAGCAGGTCATTCCTGTAAAAAAAATGCAGATATATGCTAGTCTCAAGGCTCAGCAGGGCCCATTCCAACCTCTATACGGTTGTGTGAACAGGAAATGCAGTGCAATGAGAACTAGCGTTGAGAATTCCAGCCCTCCAGCTTTTGTCTCCTGTCCTGCCGCATTCTTGTGCACGCTGTACTGTACGTGTTAGCTTCAGTGCAAGGATGTTTAAGGAAGGTATGAGTTGTCATCCGTGACTTTTGGCTCACGTGTCCACAGCTGCCAGCGTGAGATGTGACAATTAAGCTTATTCATGAACAACAATGTATTGAAGAACAATGGCAATAAAGAGGCACAGTCCCACATGGTAATGAGGCCTTATTTCAGAGCTGTGGCTGCATCTCTGTGAAATGGTGAGTTGTTCAGTGTTGTTGTGAGACAAAAGACGTCTGCTTGAACCGGGGGCTGTTTCTCCCAGGCTGGGAAAGAAGTCTTGTGACTCTAGCGTCAGCTTTGCATCTGTTTGTAGCCGATCATCTGAGCTGCATGCACTCAGTAAACTTCCCTCAGTGATCTTTTACAGTCAACATCTGTATTACAGCAGTAAAGCTGTATAACAGGCTATTTAATAAGCTGAAAGTAATTAAAAGTTTCAGCCTCATCGTGGCCTATTCTACATTATTTCCATTAATGTGAGTTTAAAGAACAAGTTCACAAATACATGGAGATACACTAATTTAATGCACATACTGTAATGTGCATATTAGCAAAATTATATAATAATAAGAAAATGGTTCACATTAACACAGTTAGCTTTGTTCTGTGATATTATGCAACATGACCGATGTTTTTAATGAAATCTGTTGTTGACAATTAGGAATTAGTTGTTTTTAGGTGGATTTTAGGATTAAGGATTCTTGTGAACTGACCCTTCAATAATTTGGTATATGGACAATGTTTGGTATGTGCGTTTACCAGGTGCTTACAGGTTTAACAAGTACTGTACACCTGTAACTGGAATGCTTTGTTTCAGTTGTTACCTGGATTTCTTAGTTCAAACTGTATATTGTCAGCTGAGAGACAGTTTTGTCCTTCCTTACATCTGCTTTACTACATGACAACCACTAAAGGTGTGAGGGGAGGTTGTCAGGACACAGCCCACTGATTTCCTGCCTGTGTGTTACCATAGTAACAGCAGACTTATCTCTTGCTACACCACGATTTCCAACTGGCCGCTTTGTACGTTTGTACCTGACATTGTGGAGCAGATCAACTTCCCTCATGTGGATAATGTTTGCTGTCACTCACATAAAGAGTCAGAAGGTAGATGCTTTCACGTGAAAGTTTAACTTTCACTTTCCCTCTCTTTGTTACATATACTCATTTGTACTCTTTCTTGTTTTCCTTGTACTTTTAGCTCTGATCACATGAGACCACTGTCCTGCAGATGAGCCATCAGTGGGGGCTTTCAAGTCGCTGTCGCAGACTCGGATAGTTGCTGCCGGCAGCGGCGTTGCCCCTCTTACCAAACTCCCCATTATGCCCAACAGTAGTCGGGCGGGGAGTCTGAAGGACCCCGAAATTGCAGAGCTCTTCTACAAGGAGGATCCAGAAAAGCTTTACACAGATCTGCGCGAGATCGGACATGGCAGCTTTGGTGCTGTATACTTTGTGAGTATTTGACACAATAAGGCTTTGGTGCGAGCCAAAGGCCATGTTGACTTTGACATTTCAAAGTATGCAATCATCTTCTAGCCTCTGTGTTGACATATGGAGATACTTATGGGGGTCCCAACAAAAAGGGTATCAGGGCAGAAAAAGTGAGCCTGGTGGTATTCTGTATTTTTATTATTGTCAACAGTTTTCACACCAGGAATATCAGTACTTTCTGACTCTCCCTCAGCCTACTTTTGGTTCAGAGCTTGATCCACAGTCGTGCATAATCTCATAATGATGACTAATATGTATCTCTGTTAAATGTTTCAATAATGTTCTTACACAGCCTAACACTGCTGTTTAAATTGGTATTATTTTCAGACACTGATGTGGTCTAGTCAGATTATAGCCTCAGGGAAATGGAAAACTGTCCAGTGCAGGCTTTGTATACACTGACAATACTTACTAGGGGGCTTTGGTCTTTTAAAGGGTTTGGTGACAATAAGATTTTGTAATATTACCTGCAGACCATGGACACTTGCTCATATATATTATTGGTATCATATATATATATATATCTATATCTATATATCTATATCTATATATCTATATCTATATGTATATATATATATATATATATATGTGTGTGTGTGTGTGTGTGTGTGTGTGTGTGTGTGTGTGTGTGTGTGTGTGTGTGTGTGTGTGTGTGTGTGTGTGTGTGTGTGTGTGTGTGTGTGTGTATATATCTATAGATAGATAGATAGATATAGATATATAATTGAAAATGTCTTATAGGATGATTTTTTTCCAGTTTGGTTTACTATTGTCATTGGTACAAAGGAGAAAAAAAATGAAGACACATGATGCAACCCTGTCTCATAATATTCAAAAAATAAGTATTCATTGAATTCTGTATGTACATAGTAAACCTGGCTGATCATGGCTTTGTAGTCTTGATGTTAAGTCATTTAGTCATTATTTTATGCGTTGCAATTGGAAGCCTTTGGTACCTTCAAATGCTTTTTCTATACTTTTAAATGTTTCTCAGTATTTTAGAATGGCTCTGAAATTCTTTTGTTTAAGGTTTAATAGTGTTCCAGCCTAACAATATCACCCCAAATTACAGTAAACTTGTCAGTGAATATTGCTTGTGATTTCGTTATGTAATGGTTTTGTTTGAGTAGATTTTAAAATTTGATATTTTGGTTACTTCAAAGGTAAAACTAGCCTACATATTCTCTGTAAACTGGATATTGTGCCCAAACAGTTAAATGCACACTACTAAAGACATATATTTCTTCAGGCACGGGATGTGCAGACAAATGAGGTGGTGGCCATTAAGAAGATGTCTTATAGTGGAAAGCAATCCAGTGAGGTACGAAAGTTTTAACTAACCTATAGCATAGGTTACAGGCAACTGTCACTGTTTCTTTTGAATGTTGTTTTATTTATGGTTGTCTATTGTCATGTTTTTACACAGAAATGGCAAGACATAATCAAAGAGGTGAAATTCCTGCAGAGAATACAGCATCCAAACAGCATAGAGTACAAAGGATGTTACCTGCGAGAGCACACTGCATGGGTAAAATTCATTTTTAAAAATTAAGACAT
Organism: Macropodus opercularis; assembly: GCA_030770545.1. NCBI lineage: Eukaryota > Metazoa > Chordata > Actinopteri > Anabantiformes > Osphronemidae > Macropodus > Macropodus opercularis. The sequence continues at coordinate 4,378,498 of CM061110.1, forward strand.
AGAAATACTGTGTCAGTGCTAATGAGGGAAAACAGAATTCAAAACAAACCCCATTTTGTTTTATTTTTAATTCAATTGCAGCTGGTAATGGAGTATTGCCTAGGCTCTGCTTCAGATTTGTTAGAAGGTAAGCTAAAATCTTTGAATTGAAGATCACTGCATCACGCTACTACAGTAGTCTCCCCTTTCCTCTATATACTCCTCACTTTTTCTTCATTAACAATGTTGTTGGCTAATTTGTCTTCTTCAGTTCACAAGAAACCTCTACAAGAAGTTGAAATAGCTGCAATTACCCATGGTGCTCTTCAAGGGTTGGCTTATCTCCACTCCCACAACATGATTCACCGGTGAGTGTGTCAAGTGTTGAGAAGCAGGCTGGACACAGAGTGCCTTTGTTTTCAGACACTTTTTTTTCTGTGTAGCTGTCATCATTCTTTGTTATGTCTTTAACAGAGATATAAAGGCAGGAAACGTCTTACTGACCGAGCCAGGGCAGATAAAACTTGCAGATTTTGGTTCTGCCTCCATTGCCTGCCCTGCCAACTCCTTTGTTGGGACCCCATATTGGTATGCTATAAAATGTGTATATGTACAGTATTAGAACCTGTGCGGAGAAAATATTTGTGTGTTGTATTATATATACACAAATGGTTGTTCTGTTTTTTTGTTTGTTTTCTCAGGATGGCCCCAGAAGTAATTTTAGCTATGGATGAGGGTCAGTATGATGGAAAGGTGGACATCTGGTCTTTAGGAATAACAAGCATTGAATTAGGTATGATCACTTTTAATATTGTGTGATTTTAAGATGTTGAACTACTTAACATCTGTTATTGCATGTCTAGTACAAGCATTCCATATATGAAAATGTATATTCCTTGAAACAATTACCATGTTCATTTTTTCCACAACATGGTTCTGCAGCTGAGAGGAAGCCTCCACTATTCAACATGAATGCAATGAGTGCCTTATACCACATAGCACAGAATGAGAGCCCCACGCTGCAGTCCAGTGAATGGTGAGTTTAGAATCAAGTACGGATTTGATGTGTTCTTTCTTAAATAAACTGAGTCCAAAGATTTAACCGCAACCCTGTACTTTTCTCACATTCTTCTCTCCCAACTTTAGGACAGATTATTTTCGAAACTTTGTAGATTCTTGCCTTCAGAAACTTCCCCAGGATAGGCCCAACTCTGAGGAGCTATTAAAGGTAATAAAACCTTGCTGGTAACAGGCTGATGTTACATTGTGAGGCTTATGGCTACATTCAGTACAGAATTTTATTGCAACAGATATTTTCTATGTTCTCTCCATGTTTCTCCAGCATGCATTTGTACAACGGGAGCGACCAGAATCAGTCCTAATAGACCTGATCAATCGAACTAAGGATGCAGTGCGGGAGCTGGACAATCTGCAGTATCGCAAAATGAAGAAGCTATTGTTTCAGGAAGCCCATAATGGGCCTACAACTGAGGCACAATATGAAGATGAGGTATATGCTGTTAACTTCTCCAGTTTAGGGAACTTCTATTTTATATTATTGTTTCTATTTAGGCTTAGTTAACTTAACTTTCTTTCTGTCTTGTCTTATTTTTAGGATCCAGAAAACAATGTGGGTAGGACAGGAACAGTGAACAGCATAGGGAGCAACCAGTCCATTCCCAGTATGTCAATCAGTGCCAGCTCCCAGAGCAGCTCTGTCAACAGTTTAACAGATGCTGGGGATGATAAGAGTGAGGTGGACATAGAGGGTGATCACACAGTCATGTCGAACAGCTCTGTCATACACCTTAAACCAGTAAGTTCATCTTCTAGTCTACACGGTGTGATTCACTGCTTAAAATAGAGTTTGAATAATTTACGTTTACATGTCCCCTCTGTATTTTTTGCCCGTTTTTTCAGGAGGAAAAGACATATAATCAACAGTCAGAACCTCACACCCGGCCAACTGAACCACAGTCACCGCCTGCACAAACTCCGCGGCCAAGACGAGACCGCAAAGACTTTGCCACTATACGCACAGCTTCAGTGGTAATAACGCAGTTCAGATGAGTGGCTGGCTAAATAACTGCTCTGTTTACCTTCTAGAATTAGTTTTGTTCCAAATATACTTAAAAGGCACTAAATGAGTTTGATTTAATAATGTATAATTAGAAGCAGTACAGTAATTTAACTTCATGTTTATTGGGTTCAAAGGCTCCTTCCTTCCAGCTGTAATGTAAAGAGAATCCGTATGTGTTTGATTGTTTAGCTCACCCGGCAGATTAAGGAGCATGAGCAGGATTCTGAGTTGCGGGAGCAGATATTGGGCTACAAGCGTATGAGGCGGCAGCACCAGAAACAGCTAATGGCTCTGGAGAACAAGCTGAAGGCTGAGATGGATGAACACAGACTTCGTCTGGACAAGGAGCTGGAAAACCAGAGGAATAGCTTTGCCCAGGAGATGGAGAAACTGATCAAGAAACACCAGGCATCCATGGAGAAAGATGTATGTTTTAAAATTAGTTTTGACACTAGAATTAGGGATTGACTGTAATTTTGCATCAATTAAAGTGGGAATTAATGCTAATTTCTCCTTCAGGCAAAGACATTTAGCAATGATGAAAAGAAGTTCCAACAGCACATTCAGAGTCAGCAGAAAAAAGAGCTGAACAGTTTCCTAGAATCCCAGAAAAGGGAGTATAAACTTCGCAAGGAACAACTGAAAGAGGTGGGGACAGTTATTTGCATATTTTATCAAAACCTAATCCTAATAAGTGTACCTTTAGCTTAGTTACTGATGTCAAACATGCAGTAATCAGTGCTTTGATGTCAATTCAACCTGCAATTTTTCCATGTAGGAATTGAACGAAAACCAATCAACACCCAAAAAAGAAAAGCAGGAGTGGTTTTCCAAGCAGAAGGAAAACTTCCAACACTTCCAGGCAGAGGAGGAGGCCAATTTACAGCGCAGACAGAGACAATATCTGGATCTGGAGTGCCGCAGGTTCAAACGCAGAATCTTGATTGCTCGCCACAATATTGAACAGGACCTAGTGCGAGAGGTCAGTGTTCTCCACTTACATGTATTGAGTCTCTGATACCAGATATAAATGAATCCGTAAACAAAAAATTGTGTGACATTCTGATTTGTGTTATATTTTAGGAGTTAAACAAGCGTCAGACCCAGAAGGACTTGGAACATGCCATGCTTCTCCGGCACCATGAGTCAATGCAAGAATTAGAGATCCGCCAGCTCAGTACCATTCAGAAGACGAGGAACGAGCTGATTCGCCTGCAGCACCAGACAGAGCTCACCAATCAGCAGGAGTACAACAAGCGGAGGGAGAGGGAACTTCGACGCAAACATGTTATGGAGGTCCGCCAGCAACCCAAGAGCCTCAAGGTTAGAATAACAGCAAGCTATATATGTCAAACAGCAACCATAGCTATTGTTATTCACTGACTTGAAGCAAGCCAGGTTATCTCCTCTGTATATTAAAAAAACAGCCATCAACACTGTTCTGTTGGTTTGTGTGTAACTTGTGTTCAAAGGCATCGCTCTGTCGTTGGAACAATGTGAAACCATCAAGTGATCAAGTAACCTGATGACTAAAAGTCCTCAATTCAAATTCTTAGATTCAAAGCTTGATTTACACCATGTATACAGTCTGCTGTGTTACTCACAGGTGGTTAAACTGTCAGCAGCTGGTAGTTTGGATATGTGGATGGAGGATTGATGATAAAGGGATTTTTTGTTGCTTTGCGTCAAGACTGGTTATGTAACATAAACTATAGTTGGTCTAAAACTTACATTAACTCTGACAGTAAAGTTCCACTCAATGTAGCTGCAGTCCTAAGGATTTTATGATCACAAAAGTAATTGAACACTTTGTCATGACTGTATCAGAGTTGAGTGCACAGTTTGTTTCTCTTATTTGGTTGGTCAAAATAGAGAGTACAACGGACCATCTTTCTGATTAGAAATATGTATAACAGTGGTTAATTTTGTATGGTTTTATGTTTTATTTTTTTCTAAAAAATAGTCCAAAGAGCTACAGATCAAGAAGCAGTTCCAGGACACATGTAAGATTCAGACTAGGCAGTACAAAGCACTGAGGAACCATCTGTTGGAGACCACGCCAAAGTCTGAGCATAAGGCTGTCCTTAAACGGCTGAAGCAGGAGCAGCATCGCAAACTTGCCATCTTAGCAGAGCAGTACGACCACTCCATCAATGAGATGCTTTCAACACAAGCTGTGAGTTTGTCATATTGCCAGAATATTCATTAATATAACCAAAATATTAAATTCGCCACTATTTTCCAAGATGAGCCAAATTGATTAACTATTTGGTGTGGTTTCTGTTCTTGGTTCTCGTTGACCATAGCTTCGCCTGGATGAGACGCAGGAGACACAGTGTCAAGGACTACGAATGCAACTACAACAGGAGCTGGAGCTTCTCAACGCCTACCAAAGCAAGATCAAGATGCAAACAGATGCCCAACATGAACGTGAGAAGAAGGATCTGGAGCAGAGCGTGTTACTCCGAAGGGCCCTGCTGGAACAGAAGGTTGTAGATTAAATTTGTCTGACAGCATTGATTTTGGGAAGACTTAAGATGTAGAGATTGTTAAAATTGTATACACCCACTAAGGTTTTCAGTTGCCGGTTTCTAATTTTTTTACACATTTCTTTAGATTGAGGAGGAGATGATGTCCTTGCAGAATGAACGCTTGGAGAGAATTCGAAGCCTACTGGAACGTCAAGCCCGAGAAGTTGAGGCTTTCGATTCAGAGAGCATGCGCTTGGGCTTCAGCAACATGGTCCTAGCAAACATCTCCCCAGAGGGCCTCAGCAATAGCTTTCCTGGTGCTCCAGGAAATTGGAGTCACCATCAACAACACTACCCACCTGGGAGCTCCCAAGGGTCACACTGGAGCAGTGGCAGCTCAGGTGCAGGGTCAGGCCACCAAGGCAGCCATCACCATCACTCCAGTCTAAGAGGGATGCCTGTGCATCAGGGCTGGGGCCAGGGCATGCAAGGAGGTGGAGGTCCCCAGTCTTGGAGCCACTCATCAGCTGCATCTCTGGTCTCTCGCAGTAGTGGAGGTTTACAGAACAGCCCACAAGCAATGGGGAGGACATCCTCAGGAGGGCGCAGTGAGCAGGTCATGAGCAGGAGTTCCAGCGTCACCTCTCAAATATCTAATGGGTCACACCTCTCCTACACATAAATCCACTGTCAGACATGGAGTCGCAGTTTGAGCATGGAGACGTGTAATTCAGCAGTCCTGAGCTCTGCTACTCCAGCTCTCTCTGCAACACTTTCCCTCACTTTGTCTTGTGTACAGATGTGGATGTGTGATGAATTAAATGTTGCTCAGGTCAAAAGGGCTGGAAGAAGAGCAGCCCTCCTCACAGCAGTTTTGGACACACGTAAAGAAATCCTTAGTTACATAAGCAATGTCGTTGTCAGCACATTATACTCCTATTGTTTTGTTTTACAGCTCTCTCCTATGGAATTTTTGTGCTATACGCAGCCATTGCTCTCATTTTGCACATGAAAACACAGTTGAAAGATCTTTGACATGTGTTAACTATGTCCTTGAGAAAAGTGGTTACAAACAATCATGGTGAACTAATTTTTATTTTCTCCCTTTTTTCACTACACAAAGGCATGTACTGCAAAACACTGACCTGACCGATTAGGATGGTGGTTAACAAGGCAGCAGAACCAAGTAGGATTTATTTTGCTTTGTGGTTGTGATACCAGCCTGCTGTAATGGTCATCATGATAAATTAGATGCCTCCTTTTTATTTAAGAAGCTTTTATTGCCAAAATAAACTTGTCTTAACTTTCAGGCTTAGATTACAACACTACTACAGTGCCTTCTATCCTTTGATTATAGGAATCAGTCTGACATGTACAGATGCAAAAAAAGTACGTGAACCCTTTGGGATTACATGGATTTCTGCATAAACTGGTCATAAAATGTGTTCAGGTTCTTCATCTAAGTCACAACAATAAAAAACACATTCTGCTTAAACTAATACCATACAAACATATGTTTTTTATTGAACATCACATGTAAATCACACACAAACAACACAGTGCAGGGTGGAAAAAGTATGTGAAGTTTTGGACTTAACTGCTTGACCCTCCTTTGGCAGCAATAACCTCAACCAAACATTTCCTGTAGTTGCAGATCAGACCTGCACAACAGTCTGGAGGAATCTTAGATCATTCCTCTGTACAAAACTGTTTCAGTGCAGCAATATTCTTGGGATGTTTGGTGTGAATTGCTCTCTTGAGGTCACGCCACAGCATCTCAATCAGGTTGAGGTCAGGACTTTTTATCTGTCCACAAACTTTTTAGCTAGTAGTGCTGTAAAACATCCAGATGCTCTTTTGCAAACTTAAAACGTACTTCAGTATTCTTTTTGGACAGCAGTGGCTTCGTCTGGTGTCGTCCCATATTCTCCAGTCTTGTTTAATGTTTTACTTGTTGTAGATTTGTCAACAAAGATGTTGCCAGATATTTCTTTATTAGTCTTTAGTTGACACTCTAGGATTCTTCTTCACCTCATTGAGCGTTCTGCGCTGTGCTCTTTCAGTCATCTTTACAGGACGGCCTACGTCTAGGCACATGGACATCAAGGCTTTTAGAGATAATTTTATAACTCTTATAAGTCAACAATTCGTAGGTCTTCTGAGAGCTCTTTTGTGCAAGGCATGGTTCACATCAGGGAATGGTTTTTGAGAACAGTAAACTCAGAACGGGTGTGCTTTTAACCAACACATCCAATCTCATCACATTGACTGGACTCCAGGTTGACTGAGTCATCAGCTTAGAGGTTCACATACTTTTTCCACCATGCACTGTGAATGTTTGCATTTTATGTTCATTAAACACAAGAAAACATAATGTTTGTGCAGTGTTAGTTTAAGCAGACCAATGACCAATTTATGCAGAAATCTACGTAATCCCAAAGGATTCACATACTATTTCTTGCAACTGTTTATAGTTCAGATACTTTGCTCATCATCATCATCATCATCATCATCAGAGCCTATCCATTGCCAGTGTTGATTTCAGTGTATTTTAATGCCAGTCTCCAAAGGCTTTACTTACATTATTTCTACTTGTGTGCTGTAAAGATGAGGTGAGATAAAGTCTCTTTGCGCATATCAGTAATTTTAATATAAGATCTTCAGAGTCTTGGTACTTTTACAGAAAATGCCATTGTAAAAATTCACGGTAGAGGGAGAAAAAGTCATTTGCCTTCAAAAAGAATTCCAGTATCGATCTGTTGATTTTTATTAGTGCCTTTTTAAAACTACTGCCTTTTTGAAAGCACTTTATACAGATACATATGTGTAAAACTAAGCACCTGGTGGAGTGTTTGTTGGTACCTATAAACATACTTAAGTTAAAGTGTCAAGCTAACCTATGCTTTTTTTAAGAGCAATTTCCCAAGTACGAACAGGGCCGAGGTAACAAACATTGAACGGTTGTGTGTGTGTGACAGCATTTTACTTTTTTTCTGCGTTTGTTGGTTTTCGTCTGTGTCAATGCAATTTTAAGGGAATATAAAATGAGACTTTGTTGCAGACATTTCAGGCATGTTTTTGCTACAATTTCTACAAATCAAACAGAGTTGGGTGTTTATTATGAGCAGGTAGGTAGCTTGTGTGATTGTCATGACCATGACAGCAGGCTTGGCAATACTAAGAAAACTGACACTTAATATTGAGGCCAAGTTGGATAACACAAAAAAAATCTGAAAAGGTGCTAAGTTAGAAATTAGAAAACAAGAACGATGATCGAATCAAGCACATTCTAGGATGATGACTTTGTAGCACATACATGTAAATCTCATTTGAGTCAACTCACACTGTAAAAATGGCCAAACCCCAAATAAATGTGTCAAAAAGCACTTAGGTATTCTTTTAAAAAACTTATTTTAACTATTAGTTAAATTCCTAAAACCTCTTTCCTTAATCTGGCTTGTGGAAACATCTTTTCAATATCCATACAGAAAATGTTAAAACAGTTATTTGAAAAAGCCTTGAAGAATAATGATCCAGAGATGATACACATGTACAGAATGCTCCCCTGAATCACATAGCTGGAGTTGAATGTTTATATGTGTATGTTTTATTAAAGATGTTTAAAAACTAAAATCAAATTAAGAACATTTCTGAAACTAACTTTATTTAACTGGCAGTGAAATTCACCTTGTCTGAACTTTGCTACTCCCAAGTTTATTCTTGATTTTGTGTACAGACAAAATGCCTCATATGCATGTCCTTGCTGTCATGGCCTTTAAATGCCATTTATTTAATCAGCATCTCATGAGCACCAACGCTGCTGAGTTTGCTCTTCCCCTCACAAGTTTGTCCCCAATGCTCTCTGATTTAGAGCCACATTTGAAGTTTCTGGCTCTTTCTGAATGTCATACTGTGATGTGTTCCTGCCATGTCTGCGGACACAAAAATGCTGGGGTCAATTTTCTGTGTTAATGTTGATTTTAGATCTGAAGATATGCATTATATCAAGTTACATATGGTTTAATTCCAGGACCCTTAAATTTTTACACCAAGTTAGCAGTTCCAGCCTCTTTAACGCAATACATTATTATTCCTTTTCTGATTTATTCATATAACAAGAATATATATATCACTGGTATTTTACCTTAAGTCAAAAGCCAAGGTCACAGGTTTGAATATTTGGCTGTTTAAACCTCACATACATGCCAACTTTCACTTTGTAAGCATGTCTGTTTGTTAATGTCATTGTTTAGTGTGAGTCTGGATAATGTTAGTCAAACCACCAACCTGAAATTTATTTTTTATCAGCTTTTCTCCTCTTCTTTTTTGTTCCCTAAACTCTGATGTCAACTGTCCACTGAAGTAATTGGAATAGTGAATAAGAACCTGCAATATGACGATCCTACGGTCAGACACTGTGCCATGCCAGAGTTGGCGAGCCCGGATACCACTGCATTATCTCCCTTTGTGGATAAAAGCAAACATTAGTCTGGTGGCATGAAATACGTGAAACCTACAAACACGCTCGCTCTGTTCAGGTGCCCACAGTTGTAAGCCTTGCCTATGAAACTATGACAGGTAGATGATGAAAAGAGCGCATTTGTTTGAAGATGTCAGTATTCTATGGCACATTACCACTACTACTACAGCAACTCATAACCTGTATTAAATGTATAGATGGTGGAACTTGTAATTAAATGTCAGAGCGATTATGAAGATGCCACATAAGGAGAGGGTTTTAAAGTGGATTTAAATTGTGTAAAAATATGAATTCAACAGAATTAAAATAGGGTCAAATTTACTATTTTGTTTGTATTATATTTACCATTGTGTTGGCAGATGGATACTGAACAGAGATCAGCTGTAATAAAGTAATTTTAGTATAACTTGCCGTGTGTGTCTGTTTTATAGACATTATTTCTTGTTTTAATCTCTTTGGGCGTCACATGTTGTCCGTAGTGTGCGCGAAGTTCCGCGAACCACAGCTTTGACGTCCAGGAAGCGGAAATTCATTTGCCACAGTATGTGACGAGCGTTGTAAACAGTTGTGAATGTTTGGCCCCCCTTGGATAAGGAATGCAGTCTCAACAGTCTTAGACCTTAGTAAGTAGTTAAGGGTAAATGGTTATCAAACACGAAGGAATGCTCATTTAGCTGGACTTAATCACAAACGTTGCATTGGCATCGGTATAGAATGAGCAATGCTAACCGCTAGCTGCGAAACTGTTACTCGAGCCCGTATTCGTGCTGAATTGTTTCATTTTCTTTTTTTTTTTGGAAGTGTGGCGTTGGAGACTCAATAATTAGATTTAGTGTAAACGTTATTTAATGCTGAAGGGGTGGAACGCAGTTAGCATTTATCCCGACTCAACAACCGTTAGCTAGCATAGAGGCAGTATTATTTAAGCAAAAGTTAGCTGACTAGCATAGCGTTCGGTTAGCTGTCAAGCTAACATTGTTATGACCACTTGAGCGTCTTTTCTGCATTGATGACTCTGGTCGAAACAGTATAACCGTATGTTATTTTGTTATTTGCTGTAACTATCGTTGCTGTTCGTCCCTATCCATCGGCAGGTGACCACAGCTTGCTAAATGTTTGACAGCGAGATCTAAGGTGCTATATTAGTTTCTAAATGCAAAATTAAAGAAATAAAACTTTTGTTCTAGAGCGATTATTAGTGTTGGTTGGTTAATTTTCAAACAAGCCGAGCAATATGTTAAACGTCCACCAACTGGCCGTTTTACTAAGTACACCAATTCAATCAGTAAAGCACCTAAGCCTTTAATTCTACTTGTACAAAGTGAGACCATATTCAAAATAATTAAGGGGAATAAAAGACATTTTACTATGATGCAGTAATAAAAATGTCTAAATGTAATGAGCAGATGGTCTCTCAGAAGATCTTGATTATTGTTAATTATTATCAACACAATTTGCTCACAAAACGGCTGGATACTACAAGACACATAAAAGTGTTATTCCAAAATCTCTGAGATTGGAAACATTTGTATTCTGTCCTTACTGAAATGAACTTGAACTGCATTCTGATTTATATTATATATTATGAATTACACAGCGTGTGTCATTAATTCCTGTCATCACAGAACTCCAGGATGTTGTGTGAAGTCCTGCTCTCCTCGCTATGGTTCCTGTTTGTTATCTTCTGGGTCGAGACAATAAGTGTGTGGCTGTTTCTGTCCATGTTCTACCAGGACAGGGCATTTTACCACTGGGGAGATGGGTAAGAGACTTATTTCTGTGACGCATTCTGATATAAAATACTAGAAACCTGACGGGCATTGTCTTTTATGAAAGTATTGCCATGTGCTCAGTGGGTAAGTGAGCCTAATGTTTTATTGGAACTGTTCTTTTGATTTGACAGGGTATTTGCAGATGATCCTGGACAGATGATTTACATGTTGAGCAGGTACGAATGTTGTCTTAAAACGGTTTGTATTGGAATATGAATGTGCAAGGTTTGATTCTTTGTCTCTTTTTGCAGAGTTGATACCCCTATGCAGACAGAGGTGCAGACCTGAGGCGGGTAAAGATGAAGTCCACTGAAATTAAAGACGGTCGTGGCAGTTATGTGGCTAAAGAAAAACTAATAAGCAGTAGCTGTTTTTTCTTTGCACTTACTGCCTTGCGCAGTGTTGCACTTGCTAATAAACCTGTATAAATATAGGCCCACTTTTAATAATAAGCGATGGAGAGATGCAGCATGAGTGAAGGTGTAACTAAGACATAGAGGGATGTCCTCTGATTTGTTGGATGCACATTATATCCAGTCATGTAACAGTTATATTTTCATCATGAGATGTGGGAGAAACCGAATGAATGTAACGCTTGCTTCAAGTTCAGCACTCCATTCATTTATTTTGTGAGCTCCAATTTGCACTAAGCAGACAGTTGTTGCTGTCATCATTTATTTTGTGTGTTAAATATTGAACGTAAAAAATTGTTGTTATGCAAGTTATGCAAGTGAGGGTTAACAAGTTTTTTGGTATGTTTGTCACATTTTAATGGGGGGCAAATTTTGCAATTGAAGTGATGGAGCTTGAACTTGAGTTTAGATAGAAGTCCAAATCTAGCACATAAATAATTAGGAGTTTATGATTTCATTAAGACTTATATTTTTTCACTGTAATAGATTTAATAAAACAATCATCATGTGCCGTGTAGGAGATTACAAGAGAATTATTTTAGTTCAGAAATTAATTCTGTATGCTGGGTGTACTTTTGTCCAAATACTAAACATTTTGAGGAGGTCTTAGTCACGTCTTATGGGATTTAGACGCAAATTAATTCTCTCCCAGTGTAGGACCAACTGTGATTAGACAAATTCTAAAATTACTTCACTACACTACACTAGTCATGTGATAACTTTCTTCATGGCTATTGTAACAGTATTGACTTTCATCTGCTGACGAATGTCACAAGATTCAACTGTAAGCCCTGGAGATGAATCCTGCGAGAGGGGGGGGGGGGGGGGGGGTTAAGCTGTCTTTGAGATGTCTCAAGATATTGCTATATCGTTTTTTGTATTCCCATTCAGTCTATGCTGTTATTAAATTAAAAGGGTTTGCTTTTAAACAAAACTAGTTGGTGGGTGTTGTTTTTGGTCCTTTTTATGTTAGTATTTAAATCAACATGCATAAATATATATACATGTAACTATTGTACTAAAGCAGTATAGTAAATTCAAGGAGCGTGTATACTGATACATTAATATGTGTATATATATCGTTTACACCCTGGTTGTGACAGCTGCCATGCCGCACCAGTAGGGGGCGCGCTATAAAGACTATTCTTTCTGTTTGGGGTTCACCACCGGGTCATCATCCTGTGGGGACCAAATAAAAAAAATGTACTGTGACAGAAGTTGGCTCTAACTGCGCTGTATGCCCTTTGTTTTGGTATAGTTTTGGTTCTCGTGACTTTGTGTGCGTCGATTGTTAATCTGAACGAAGACCTTTGTTTTTGTTTGTGAGTAGTTTGTCACAAACATGGCACCAACGATTCAGACACAAGCTCAACGAGAAGACGGACACAGGTAACAGTAAAAATAAAAAATAAATGTAAAGGTTCATAAGTTTAGTTGTTTTTCTTTAATGTATATATATTGCCAGTGTGTGCTGTCATTTTAAGGCTAAAGACGCGATGGTTGCTTTAATGTTTATTATGGTTTTAACTTGCCATAATGCAGCATGGCTAGCGTTAGCTATACAAACCACCGAGGTTCACGTTACGCTGTAGTGAATACACTTCATTTAATGCAATTTACAAAGTTAACCCTGCATGACACAATTGACTATCTGTAATCAGTTTAAGCTTTGGTTAGCGTAAAATCCAATTTCTAATTACGCTTATAGTGAACGTACCGGAGGCTACCGGACACTTAGCTAGCCAATCAAACCAGCATATCGAAATTAGCGTAAGATAATAAATCGCATCCTATTAGTCACTATATTATAAACGTATTACAGTATTCTGCTGTTGTATGATAGCTGTTTACGGCAAGGTGTTTAACTCAATTAAACGCATGGTTTAGCTTCAAACCTCGATAGTAATACTCAATTTGAGGGGAAAAAATAAACTCTCTCTTCATTGGGGGTATTTTATATTTTATAAATACAATCGGGGCAAAACTACGATCAAGATCTTTTTGTAGAAGCCTAACAGATGTGGTTTTGTAATCGGTGAGTTTCTAGAAGGGATGAGAGAATCAAAGCATTGAGTTTTTTTTTTCCTGACCTTTTCTGTCAGATATTTATGACACATACTGACAGTACTGTATGAGAAGAAGCATGATCTAACAATCGAACGTTGCTGTCTTTTCTCTGGTAGGGCATCCTCTCACAGAACTGTCCCTGAGAGGTGAGTGGGTTTAACACTGTCCTGTGTTCTCTTCTACGTACAGTACAGATACTTAAACAATTAATCTTGGCATCTTGTATGTTATATGTTGATTTTTGATGCAACATATATTATTTAATACAGAAAATGAGTTCACAACCTAATATGGATGGTTCCTCCCAGCCACAAAGATTGTTTCTCTTTTCATAGAAATGTAGCATGACTATGACTCCCTGTCATTCACCTAAGATTAGTTCAGTGTTTTGTTTTCATTGATACTTGGGTTGATGATGGGTTTTATGACAAAGCTTCTAATTTGAATACTCACAAAGCGTTAATGGGTATCGTCACAACTAACCACAAGTAAATTTGCCCTCTTCTTTTGTAGGTCAGGAGTGGTCTGTCGGGTGAAGTATTGCAACAGCCTGCCCGACATCCCCTTTGACCCCAAATTCATCACATATCCATTTGATCAGCACAGGTGAATGACCAGCTTCCGCATCCACCTACCACTTAGTTATGAACTTGGGCATAGCCTGACATTTATTTTTTTTTTCCTGTTGTAGGTTTGTACAATATAAAGCCACATCATTAGAGAAGCAGCACAAACATGAGCTCCTAACTGAGCCAGACCTTGGTGTCACCATTGATCTCATCAACCCAGACACATACCGCATAGATCCCAGCAGTAAGTCCACTGATGTCTGATTGCGCCCTATGTTCTTTTTCCTTTGCTGTTTTTGTAAGAAACATCGCAGCTTTGTAAAATGTCTGTGTAGACTGAACTGTTGGTTTAAATTGTCAGTACTGTTGGACCCAGCTGATGAAAAATTGTTGGAAGAGGACATCCAGGCTCCATCCAGTTCAAAGAGGTATGCCTGGCAAATGGGTCCTTTTGTCTTCCTATAAATTAATGTGAAGCGTTGTCTTTAAGCACATCATCTTTTCAATAAGGTCACAGCAACATGCCAAAGTGGTCCCGTGGATGAGGAAGACAGAATATATTTCCACAGAGTTTAACAGATATGGCGTTTCCAATGAGAAGGTGGAAGTCAAGTAAGTCACCAAAATGTGTGCTTCCTGTAAATACTTAATTATTGTGTAATTGCATTTTTAACCAAAATATATTTTTGTACTTAGGATCGGAGTGTCTGTCAAACAACAATTCACAGAGGAAGAGATCTACAAAGACCGAGACAGTCAGATCTCTGCCATTGAGAAGACATTTGAGGATGCACAGAAATCTGTAAGTGAGCTTATTACTAGGTTGCTCAAAGACTACCACTCTGTATAACAGGGGCGTATTTGTAAGAGTCGGATTCAGATCCACACATTAATCCACAAAATTAACTACAGTCTTTCTCATTGCATAGTTGAGTTATGGTTTGTTTGATTTCTTTTCAGATATCACAGCATTACAGCAAACCCAGAGTTGCTCCAGTGGAGATTCTACCCGTCTTCCCTGACTTCAAGGTGAGTTAGCTTAAAAACTGACTTGTTGCTTCAGTTTCATTAAGATGTTCTATACACTAATGTCATGTGTTCATTTTTTATTTGCCCAGATGTGGATAAACCCATGTGCTCAAGTCATATTTGACTCTGATCCTGCACCTAAAGATATATCAGCGCCAGCAGGAGTGGAAATGATGTCTCAGGCCATGATCAGGTGCCTGCAAAATTATTTACGATTATGTGTGCATCAAAATTAACATCTATACAAACATGTTTTAATTGGTTTTCTGTGAAATGCAGAGGTATGATGGATGAGGAAGGAAATCAGTTTGTGGCCTACTTCTTGCCCAATGAAGACACGCTTCGCAAGCGTAAGAGAGACGTGGATGAGGGTCTGGATTATATGCCTGAAGATCTGTAAGTATAAAATATCACATCAGGGATATGTATTTAAAAATGAATTCAAATGTGTTTAGCTGTGCTTGTGTTAAATATTATCACCTGTTAATTATTAAGTATTTTCCTTTCAGGTACGATTACAAGATCGCCAGGGAGTATAACTGGAATGTGAAGAACAAAGCCAGCAAGGGTTACGAAGAGAACTACTTCTTTATCTTCAGAGATGGAGATGGTGTTTACTACAATGAGCTTGAGACAAGGTTAGAACACATGTTTGTTGTTGCAAGTCATGATCAAGATACTTTTTACCAGAGTTACTGCAGCTCATGTGACCACATGAGTTAACCCTGCAGAGTGAGATAACTCTATTTCACTTACACATTCACTTGAGCAATTGTACGTTACAGTACATGTTACAACTCAGTTGTCTGCTTTGACCGCTAGCTAGACTTTATGTTAATCACAGACAGACTTGTTGGAATAATTAATTCTTCACCGTGTAAAATCCAAGCATAGAACAGAAGTTTATTTGGTCACATGACACCATCAATGGCTGTAGCAGACGTTCCCATTTACAGGGGTTTTGGCCATAATTGGAGACTATGTACACATTAAAATATCACATTGCATGCTGCAAAACTGAAAAGCTAAAATGACGCCTGTGCACACTTTCTACCTGTAGTGTGTTAATATTGGCAACAGTGTACTAGTTGACCTTTGTGGTCTTTGTGCTGTTCTGTGAGTGTGCAGCATTTCTCAGTTAGGATCTGTGTCAGAAAACTGTCTTTGCAATATAACTGTAAGACTTTGGGGGAAAAAAAGACAAGTCAATAAATGCAATTAGGATGTCTTGGAATCGCTTTCATGGGGAAACTAAATGGGTTTTGTCCTCTGACGGCTTTTCTTCTGTTCAGAGTGCGTCTGAGCAAGAGAAGAGCCAAGGCTGGAGCACAGTCTACCACAAATGCTGTGTTGGTGTGTAAGCACAGAGAGATGAACGAGAAAGAGCTCGAAGCTCAGGTGAGTGTGACTGTCATCTTCAGTTCTCTTTGTTCTCTCCACACATGCAGATTAATTAGTCATATATTTCAAGACTTAAAGTGTGTAAAAAGGCATAAAGACTTTATTCTGTGCATGTGCAAATCTTATTACTTTTAATGCTGCTGCTGTTATTGTTGTGACCTTTAGGAAGCACGTAAAGCTCAGCTTGAGAACCATGAGCCAGAAGATGAAGAGGAAGATATGGATAAAGACATGCAGGACTCTGGTCAGTTTTCCTTCATCCTGTGTCACATATTTAACACACAAGCTACTTGGCTAATATATTATAGTACTATATGGCAAGGGCATATGTTGATCATTTACCATCGCTGTATGATATGTCTATTGTTCAGGTGATGACAAAGAGAAGGACAGTGGTAGTGAAGAAAACTCTGGCAGCGAATCTGAGAGGGATGATGAAGACCAAGAACAAAGGGGTGAAGACGACGACGAAGACGAGCCCAGAGGCAAGAGGAGGAGGAAAATCAGCGGCAGTGAAAGCGAAAGCGGCGAGGAGAGGACCAGAGAACTGCGAGACGAGGTCGAGATCTTCGGCAGCGACGATGACAGCGACGACAACGAGCCCAAGAACTCAGCCAGGAGCAGCGGGGACGAGGGCAGTGGAAGTGAGGACGAAGGAGGCAACAGAGGAGGCAGCAGGAGCCGTAGCGCCTCCCCGGCACACAGTGATCGCAGCAGTGACCATTCAGAGGCCCAAGCTCAGAGTGGAAGCGGTAGTGACAGAGGCTCTGACTCAAGCGATGCCAGCGACAGCGAATGAGATCTGTGGTCCCGACAGCAGACAGATCTATCGCATGTGCGTTCAGTGTCACCCTGTCACGTACGCAAACTGTTGCTCTGTCTGGAGCAGTAGATGCACATATAATTGCAAATATCAGATTCCATTTGTTTGTGTTATACTTGTAGTGTCTGGACTGGGGATATGTCTTAAATCCATTTTTTAGATTTGTAATTTCAGCTCACACACCCAACATGATTTTAAACACCTTTCGTTGTTTGTCAGATATTCAGTACTGGATCGTGTGCTCTCTGATTTCGTTATTACTTGTTACTGCTGTAAAACTAATAATACATTGCAGATGACGTTTTGTAAGAAGCTCTTCATCGCAGTTTGTTCTTTTTCACGTTTCTGTAACGGCTTGTTTTGCAAAAAGCCACAGTCATTACAAAATTATTAAATGTTTGTTTTGTTTAGTTGATGCTCAGTTCAGACCTTTGTCGAGAAAACAAAAGATAGCATTTGATATAAATATAGTATTAAAAAATAATTAGTACAACTCTGTTGCATATAGCAGAGAATTTAATGGGAATATAGAGTAGTCGAAAATATAAAAGCTACAGTATGTTTAGAAAAAGAAACTGATGAGATGCATATTCAGCGGAAAAATGCCAGGTGGTTCTTCAGCCATTCTTCTGTCAAGTCGTCTGTGTTTCTTGTTTCAAAGACCTCAGAGGATGACAGAAACATAAAGACAGCTTTAAACATGTAAATGTATAATTGGGGTTTTATGTTTTTTTATTTTGTTTTTTTTAAATCTAAAATATGGGTATAAAAAAAATTCAGTATAATTACCTTTGTGAGCTCTGCGGATTGCACCAGTCGGTTCTTGCTGCCAGCATACATCATCTGTTGCTCTGGCTTACATCCTGTTAGGATTTAAAACAATTAGTTATTTTAATCTAGACTAAGAAAATCCTGGAACACAAGAAATACAGGGACATTGTTAAGGAAGTGGTGTTAATTGTTTTTTGTATTTAAATAATTAATTTACAGCAGGTTTTATAATTAGACCAAAACTTTATACATGGCCTGATTCAACAGTTTGGATTTCATCAGCATTATGACATGTGACTACATCTCAAACATAAATACACACCTGTAGTAATCTAGTGGTTAGTTATACAAACTGTAGTTTAATTTATATATATATATCACATATTACGTACCCACTGGACTGGAGAATATGAAACACAGAGGGTAGGACACCCTGCCATCATCATGGACGTACTTGTAGCTGTAAACAATGAATGTGCCCTGTTGTCAAGGAACTAGAATTATGGTCTTGTATTATATGAATGAAATTTTTACAGATTTTTACAGTCCTATTTTTTGCAGGGGGTGGAATGTTTTTTTCCCCCTCATCGCTTTACATGCTCACACTCATTCAGAGAGGATATCTGGGCTGCCGCTCAGGAAGTTCATTTCTCAAGTCGTCCATTGAGATGTCCTAAAACACAAAGTTGAGTTTAAGTGGCTTTTAGCTGTGGATGTAATCATTCTGAGGAGAAGACATACAGCCATTTTGTACTTGCCTCATATTCCTCCTCGAGCACAACAAGTTGTTTCTCCATGTCTATTTTCACTAGGAAATAAAAGAGTCCATGTTGCATTATATTTTCCATTTTTGATATTGTCTATTTGAAGTGATTGTGACATTCACCACTGCATAAGATACTTACTCAGTATGGCAGCATTACTGGTCTCTTTTCGAAATCTAAACTTTTTCAGTTTATCTTTCAGGCTTTCATCCACTTCACAAACAACCAAAGAGCTTGACTGCAAACAGTATAAAAAACATTATTTAAATGTTGTCAACCTACGGAATATTTAAGATGTCTCCTGATGCTCCTGTGCGTCAGATAAAATAGATGGATCAAAAGGTCAGAAATAGAAACAAAGTCGTCAGCTGGAGCTGTTCAGTCATATTGTGACATATTGAGGGCAGGAAATGTTTTTTACTGCAACATGCAAGAATGTAGTTTCCTGTGCGTACGATCACGAGGGACGGTGGACTTGTGTGGCGGTGTTAAACCAAAAGAATCTATATTTATATGAATTTTTTTTCAATGTGTTCAAATGCATCAGATTCCGTACATTTCAACACAACAGGAAAACATTTCAAACAGTTGCATCATGTTCACCTACCATTGTCAAAGGCTGCGCCTCTGTCTTCCTGTCTTTAAGGTTTCACGGTGACACTGCTTTACTGAGACAATCCGCAACAGACTGACAGCTACTCTCAGAATGTCAAGAGATCCTTTTTAGCGCGGTAAGAGGAGGGCAGGCACCCAACATGCATCACTGCTGCTTCCTCTTTTCAGCAACACAAGATGACACCAGTGAGAAACTTGTCTTGTACTGTGTTAAACAGTCATGTATAATGAATTACAGCAGATATATTCAAGTGTTCAATTTAAACAGAACAAATTGGTTAATGCTAGAACAAATTTTGACATCACTTACTTAACAATGTCCCTGTATTTCTTGTGTTACAGGATGTTCTTTGTCTTGATTAAGGTTATTTTCACTTCCCCAAAACATCTATATACAAACAGAAACAAAGGGACAAAACACGCTCAAATTCTTTGATAACTAATACCAAAGTAGGACAATATTACTTATTTGTCCATGTGAAACAATAAAAATATAATCCATGTTTAACACTTTTGCTTTATCATTACATTTCAGTGGGATTACATGGAAATCTAATGACACAGTTGTTTGATTATGTTATGGTTATGAGCACATGGGACGGGGAAGCTAGAGTTGGCTATAATCAACTGATACCTATACATCTCATAAATTCCCTCTCAGAACAGATAGTTAAGAAATCAATAGGGGAGCATGTTCAGCAATCAATTTAGGACGCGTGCAGATACTTGGATGTTTCCTCTAATTGTTTTTGACTTCCTGGAGGAGTCATTGCTGAGGCTTCTGACTAATTTTGGAATCCCATTATTGCAGCATTGCGTTTTTTTTTATTTTTTATTTTATGTTGTAACAAAAGGGAGTGAATTCTTTTACCCGGAAGCCTTGTTGTGAAACATTTAAATGAGCTTATTGCTTTAAAAGAAATCATTATCATTATCATTAAAACCATGTGTTCCGTTTGCTCATGCTGTCTTAAAGCATAGCAGAAATAGCAGAATCACGAAGTTAAGTCTCAAGTGCGTTAATTATTAGTTTTTTTAGGTAAATATAGGTTGTAGGCAAATCTATTAATTGAGCATTTAAATAAGAAAGTATTTTAGACTCTAGAATAACAGAAGTAATTGGGTGCTGTCCTGTTATGGCCATATGTTGTATATTGAACAGTAACATAAAACACATAAAGCGCAGTATGATATTTTAAGCTGCTTTTTATTTCTTCCCATCTTTTGACACACACTAAACATGTTTGCTTCTCAGGGTCGGAACCTTTTGTTGGGTGTGGGCGGAACCAAACATTACGTACCGTCCAGACGTACGATGCTGCGCTCACGTCTTACGTCAACTCAAAATCGAAGTAGCTTTCTCCAGCCGTACACTCTTTTATTTTCGTGTATTGCAATAAACATTTCTGTGCGTACATATGTAACACGGCATGTGTAAAGCCGCGGGCGCTTGTCGCTGTGACGGAATACTCTTGAGGAATACCGCCTATGGGATCGAAATCTGCGCTTCTTTCAGCTAAGCTAACGCTACTGCATCTGTTAGCGAAACTTGCTAGCTAAGACGCTAGCGCCTTAACGTTAGCTGTCCCTACCCAACCCGTCGAGGCTAGCTATGCGTTAGCATCGTAGCCTAGCTCGCTAACCACTGACAAATGACAAAGGTAAACAACTAACCTTTTGAGTCCGTTTATTGTGAACCGATGCTTTCATAACTTTATCTAGTTGTGCAACTACAAGCCGTTGTCGATTGAAGCCGTATTTTGACGTCCCTGTTGGTACCGCGAAGACTGAACGGAGAAATGGGGGCAGCAACAGCGTCAACGCAAAACAATACAAAACCCCAGTCCCTCATCACTAAGTTAGGCCGACAAAGCTAACTCTGGCTAGCCGCTATCTATTGCTAAGCTGCCGGGTGTAACGTTAGCCTAATTTCAAGTGAACAAACCTTGTGTAGATAGTCGCAGCAACAGTCTGCAGAACAGAGCACATTAGAGACTTGGGCGAGGATTGATCTTCGATCCAAACGACAGTTCACAAGGTTTCAAGTATTGCTACTACTTGCAGTGTTGGCTTTGGTTCTTTTGACATGTAACGTTACTCATGCAGTCATTATGTGGCCGATAAACGGCGCTTTGTAGTTAGCAGCTGTAAATGCTTGTATTAGCTCGTGTTATCTTCTGGATGTCATGTTAGCACACCTCTTGTTATTATCTCACGCCCTTATCATAATAAGGCAATAAGAGCACTACGAGCTTTTTAAGTGACTAAAGTTTATTATTGAAAGCTTACCCAACAGCACAACATGGCACCTCGTTTTATTGTGTAGTTGTATTATGTAGAGCTTTTTAAGTTTGGAAAAGATAAGAAAGTCCAAGTTGGTGTTGTCATCGTTATCACTGTGCTTCTTTTATTAGTAATAGACGGCAGAACAATTGGTGTTGCTGCAGTTATTCCGCTTACCAAGATGATACACGTGATCTGAGTGTTCAGTTTAAATTCGTGGTACTTGAGGAGGTAGTCTGATACCTAGTTTCATCTCCATGTTTATAAATGTGACTGATGTCTGATTGATTTTTAATTCAGCGAAGTTGTATAAATATTGATAATATTGGTTTTGATTTTGAACCTGAATTCATAGCTTTTCGCTTTGCTTGTTTGTTACTCTGATAGGACGTGAATGATGTGATCCTGAACATGCCCGAGTGAAGCTTTTCCTGTTACCATCTTCAACTTGATACAAACCGTCATCCTCCAATCCTAGGACAGCCTCCAAGTAATCCAGACAGCACACCTGTCTGCGGATCTGACTGCATTTGAACAATGTGAGGGCCCCTCGGTGCAGTCTGAGGGGAGCCCAGGACTTGCAGATACGGCCCCGCTGTGCGGGGTGGAACTGGTTCTGTCTGTGTCTTAGAGAACTGTCTTTCTAGTAAATTCCTAGTCATTCACACATTCCTGGTCTCCTTATCAAGGAGATAAGCCATGATGTTCCGAGACCAGGTAGGTATCCTTACAGATTGGTTCAAAGGCTGGAATGAGTGTGAACAGACGGTGGCACTATTGTCCCTCCTGAAGAGGGTGTCCCGCACCCAGGCACGGTTCTTACACATCTGCCTTGAACACTGGTTGGCAGACTGCACAGAGATTCACATCCTTGAAGCTGAGGCCAACAATGCAGGTAGCGTTTTATCAGAGTTAATTGTAATTAGTTGTCTCTTACGTACACTGTAACGTCTGTCTATAAAACAGGTTGACCACTGATGAAACTGACCGTTTGCTCTTTATCTTTAGCAATTGTCAGCCAGTGGCATCAGGAGCCAAAGGAGAAAGTGGTGTCCTTGCTGCTGTCCCATCTGCCGCTCCTGCAACCACGCAACAGCGAGGCCAAGTGTGAATACATGAAGCTGCTGCAGAAGGTATTGAGTCACACTATTGAGAGTAGTCTGTTTGTGGAAGAGAGCAGACAGCTGCTGTCCTATGCGCTTATCCACCCGGCTACCACACTGGATGACCGCACCTCTCTGGCCATGTGGCTAAATCACCTTGAGGAGCATCTATCCAGTGGCTACGCACCCCGCGCCCCATCCAGCCCCTATCACCCACGCCAGGGCTCAGATGAATGGCCCAGCTCTGCTGAGTCTTTGGACCCTGGTCATGCCTGGCACGACAAGTCCCCCTCATCAAACACTTCTCCAGCAGGCCAGAACGGACACATGCCTTTCCCGGGCGGAATGTCCTCTCCTATCAACAGCAATAACACTGGTAATATTTCTTAATCACCGTTGATTTTCAAATGGAAAGACAAACCGCAGAGTGTATTACAGTTTGATTAACACCTAAAATAGTATAATAGTGAAATTGTTTCATGTGGTCTCATATCTGCATTGTTTCTTTTGTCAGGTCTGGCTGGGCAGATGCAGCCGAGTCCTCTGAAGAAGTCTATGTCCATTATTCCTTCCAGTCCCCAGGCTTGTGGCTCTGAGTGGCTTTGCCAGGATGATGCAGGGGGCAGACAGAACTTGATTCCAAGTGACCACGCTCCTCTTTCCCCCCAGAGCAGTGTAGCTTCGTCAGGCAGTGAGCAAACAGAAGAGCAGGGTTCCACTCGCAACACTTTTCAAGAGGATGGTAGTGGCATGAAAGGTCAGAGTTCATCACTTAAATGAGCTTCAGGCGTTTGCGGCATTTGCCGCTGATAAAATACGAATGTACACTGCAGAGATGTAAGCTGACTATATCATGTCGCTTTTTGTGGGTTTGTTCTAGATGTTCCTGCCTGGTTGAAGAGTCTCCGCCTTCATAAATATGCATCACTTTTCTCCCAGATGACGTACGAGGAGATGATGATTCTAACAGAGCAGCATCTGGAGACGCAGGTTTTTAACCCTCCTTTTACGTACACTGGGGCTGGACTTTGATTATTCTACCCTCCTTATCAATTGTGAACATTACTGTCCTCAAACCTGAGGATACATCAACTCTCAATGAGGCATGAAATTAAGCAACGCACCCTACAGTTATATAGAGCCAGTCACACATACAAATGGTGCGATTTTGACTCTGCCCCTTGGCTTTAATGAAACAGATGGTGATTAGGTTTGTTATTTAGTAACTGTCTAAATTGCCCAGTGTTCCCACAAGAAACAACTTCTGTCTCATTCCCCTGCCATGTTATTTTCTATCTATCCTTTTTAGAATGTCACGAAAGGAGCACGGCACAAAATTGCCTTGAGTATCCAGAAACTGCGAGAGAGACAGAGTGTGCTCAAGTCTTTAGAAAAGGTAAATGAAATGGGATGGCTTTTTTTTTCTCATGAGGCAACTGTGTTTTATCCTGGTAAATTTCACCTTTACTGTGGAAAAATTGCACTTGAGTGCGATTACCGATCATAACCTCACAGTTCTACTGGTAAATCATTTTGCTTTTTGGCACACAGAGCACAACTGATCAGTGTCTTCCTCCAAATGACATTTCGGGGAGCAAATGTTTGCTTGAATCCAAATTTCAAACTTCCCTATTATTTTTAATCCTTTTTCTCATGTTTTTTCAGGATATTTTGGAAGGAGGAAACCTTCGTAACGCTCTTCAGGAGCTCCAACAGATCATCATCACGCCCATAAAGGCCTACAGCTCACTAAGCACAGCACAGCCTGCCTCGGACACCCCCACCTCTCCTTCAGAAAACACAAAAACAGGAGCAGATAAAGACTCAACCACAGAAGGTTTCCAGTCCCACAACCCGCCTGCTTGTGATGGAGATTCTTCAGCTACGCCTATCTCAGACGGTGACATCGCTGGACAGTTCACCCGTGTCATGGGCAAAGGTAGGAAAATGACGTGAATGCTGAAATTGAATAAAACACTGATACGTCATACACAGTCTACACCTAAATACACAGCAGATGCCACTCAAAATACAAAAAAGTAAGTTGGTATTTAAATATCAAAACCCCGGTTTTTGTTTCAGTGTGCACTCAGCTGCTTGTGTCGAGGCCAGATGAAGAGAATATTAGCTGTTACTTTCAGCTCATTGAGAAGTGTCTGACACATGAGGTGAGATCCTACACATAATGTAACAATTGTACAGCATTAAGTATTATTGATATATTCAAAATGTAACGTGGACACGTTTGTGAATGAATAGAAAATCAACCTCGTGGGTTTATTAACCTACTGAGGTTAATAAAAAAATCTTGACAGCCTCTTGACAAACTACTAATCTGCTGCGCTTCTCCCTTGGCTGTCGCTTTCTCTCTCTTTCAGGCTTTCACAGAAACTCACAAGAAAAGACTGGTCTCTTGGAAGCAGCAGGTCCTTAAACTCCTCCGCCTATTCCCTCGGAAAGCTATGCTGGACATGCCTGTGTACCGACAGAAAGGGTAAAACTCAGTTTGGCCTCTTTTACCTTTAGCAGCATAGGTGTCACATCAGCTGAATGTCACCCTGTCACTACACTGTCTGTTACTCTGGTTTTCCGTTTATCTCTTCCCTTCTTACTTTTCAGTCTTTTCAGATAATTGTATCACTTAATATAAAATGCAGTTCTCTTAACAGTATTTGATTTCTGATGCATGATACATTTTCTTTCTTTCTTTCCAGCTGGACCTATGGGTCCAACTCCCTCCCCACAGCAGGCTCTGTGAGTGGAGGTGTAGGACGGCGGGGCCAAAGGCAGTTCCAGATGACACCTCGTGGACTACCAGCTGGGCGCATCAACCTTCTAAGTCCTGGTGGGATTGGGGGAGCATCTCCACGCCACACACTCACCAATCCTGCACTGGCAGGACAGGGTAGACAGGTTAGTATTATACAGTGGATGTTAGAACAACCGACTGAAAACGCAGAATAAAAGTTTCTTTGGGGAGGTTGGTGAAGAGAGAGAAAGTAGAGCAGGGACATCCATCGTAAGATTTAAACTAGGGGGCCTTCCAGCTGTGATGGCAACCACTCTATTGTCTTGTCTATAAATGAACCTTTTGTAATTGCATGTAATCTTTAGAGATTTCTCATTGTATTATCATAATTATTTTAGTTTATGTTGTGTTGTTCTTCAGTATCACTATTCTTTATAAGTGAAGGAGGTGTACATGATCATATAGCAAAGTCTTGTTCTAAAAGGACACCAAGTAGAAAAAAAGAGAGCGAGAGGCATTAGCAGTTCAATCAGTACACATGAGACAGTACTAGGGCTCAGGCATCCTAGTTTGACAGAAATTGATTCGTTATCATAGCCTGAAGAGTTTTTGTTTAATGAGTTAGCTGAAAGATAAGCCAACCGTGTCGGCCTCGCACAATGAATGGCATTTGTATGATGAGTGCTTATGTTTTCCTCTGTAGAACCTGTGGTTTGCCAACCCTGGGGGCAGTAACAGCATGCCAAGTCAGAGTCGCAGCTCAGTGCAGCGGACTCACTCCCTCCCTGTCCACACATCCCCGCAAACCATGCTCATGTTCCAGCAACAAGGTATAGTATTAGACAGAGCCTCGTTTTATTCTTTATCAGTTTATTGCTGTCCTCATTTCCATTTTGGCGTTGTGATCTTTTCTGTCTTGCTTTACAGCACGAGTTAACCTGCGTGTTGTTTATCCATTTTGTCTTGACATCGTCTCAAATAGTTTGTGGAGGAAACTTTATTTTGAAGTGGCAAATCTTATTCTTATAGTGTGTTTAATGAGGTACATAAGCTACACAACATTTTTTAAAAAGAAAAAGGCCATTTGGTCAGATGCCAGCATAAAGAGCTGCTCTCGCTCTGTGCCAAGCAAAATAACAAGACAGCTTAACGGCATGATGCAGTAAACAGTCTGTCACCTCGTACAAAATATATAACCTTTTGGTTCGCTGTGCCAGGTGCCATATACAAGCCTTGCAAATTCATTTGTAATGGCTTTGCTGTGTTTAATTGAATCGGTGTGAAGTTATGCATAACAGAATTTGGTGTGAAAGCCAATAATACATCTGTTCAACCGGCCAAGCTCACATTGTTAAAGGCCATGTCTGAAAGAGACTGTGACTAATTCATACTGCTCTTTAGTTCAGAAACACAGTAAACACAGACTGAATATATAAAGAGAAACAACATACATGTCACAATACTATTTGTTAGTTCCCCAGATCAATTCTAAAGGCCTTCACAAAAACAGACAACATTCCTTCAATCGTTATTTCCCCCTTGTGTGAACAGAATCTGTGTACTGTCAGTTTATCCAGCTCTGCTGTAGTTATCGCAGTGACAGCTAAAGGTGCAGTAAACCAGTGGTGTGTTATTAGAACTGACATGACCTTGTCACACTTTTGCAATTTGTTTTAACTTAGAAACTGTACACTTAGCTGCTTTTATGACTCTTGATTTGTACTATGTAGTACATCCATGATAAGTGGATGATATGTAGTATCATTCAACTTTAAAAATAGGTCAGCTGTAATACGAAATATTAACATGGTCATTACTGTTTAACATCAGAGAGCTTTACTTTCTGCTCACTCACGTTCTGTCCTATTGTCTAGCTAAGTAGTATAATACACAGATTTGAATTCAGAATCAAAATTCAGCTTGAGTCTAGTTTTGTTTGCTAACAAAAGGTTCACAGATCATTGTTAAAAGATCCAGCCATATAGTTCTATTTCTTACCAACCTAAAATACCAAACGTTGAATGAACATTCCTGAGGACGATGTTAATCAAACAAGTATTATGCTTAGTGTATACTGTCAACTTACCATATAAATATAATCATTACCATATAATCTAGAAACACTGTAAGCACAACTTCAGTTGCTTTTTTTCTTTTTTTCTGTTTTAGATATTATTGGATATTATGTATCAGCAGAATAACAAAGTTTCACATAACTGCGTTTTCTGCACATCAAATAAATCAACATCAACAGTCTTGCTCTTAAACCAAATAAACAGCGCTTGAAAGAAATTTTCTAGTAATTTTTTAATTTATATTTAAATACTCTTCAAACATGACCTTTGTAGAGAAGGTAAGACAATGTTTTTGTAAATGTAAACCCTCATTTATTTCCTGCGGGCCGTTTGTATTCATTCTCTCAGAATGCCAAGTTCCAGGTGCTGACCTGGAGATCAACCCCACGCTGGAGTCACTGTGCCTCAGTATGACAGAGCATGCCTTAGGGGGTAAGTGTCCTGAGCAGCCTGGTACTAAATAGGCCAGTGGCTGGCAAATCTCACACAACGTAGCTAACGTGATGTGTTTGATATTGCATCTAGACAAGTGAAAGAAAAATTGTAATAATTACTTACTAATGTGCACAGAGATGAAACGTTATTATAGATGTGTATCCATTTTTGATAAAATGTGTATACAACGTAGTCAAGTTCTGGTTGTGCAGAGAGAAACATATGTACCTTTGTGCATCTATACTTGAAGGAAATAATTAACACATCAAACAGGTTTAAGGGCAGTAGCTCTAAACAGAAATCTGGGTTGTCTTTTGTTAGAGATAGGTGAAGGTCATTCATTTATGTTTTCTGTGTATACAGGCTAAAGGTATTGTAACAGTGGCTTCAGCCTAATTTAGTTTATTTTGTGGATATTATTATTTCAGTGTGTTTTAATGGTTTTAATTTATTATCTACACTATTCACTTTGATACCAAGTGCTCTGTTTACAACTAATTTTATACATGGCCGTGCTTAACAAATACATGTTTTGAAAA
This sequence comes from Macropodus opercularis, assembly GCA_030770545.1. Classification (NCBI taxonomy): domain Eukaryota; kingdom Metazoa; phylum Chordata; class Actinopteri; order Anabantiformes; family Osphronemidae; genus Macropodus; species Macropodus opercularis. The sequence goes on from CM061110.1 coordinate 4,406,916, forward strand.
AAGTTACTGGTAGGATATTTAATATATTTTATTTACCATTGAGGTATATTTTCCAAAATGCTGCTGCTTATTTTAATGACTGGCCCACCATAAAACTAGGGTTGTGATGATGTTGAACATGTGTATCGGATATTAGATATTTTTTGTCACAAGAGTACAGCTTACTGCTGTGCATCTCTGTCTAGAAGGAATAGTGGAGCCGTCTGTCAGCCGCATGCCTGGTCCACTGCATTCAGGGACCACACGCAAAAACAAAAAAGAAAACAAGAGTCTAAACTGTGGATTTTTGGAAAATCATTACCAATAGAATACCTTCCCCTCACAAAAGGCTGAGAGGGAGGGGGGGAAGGTGGCTGGAGGAAAAAGATCAATTTAAAAATAATGTATGTGGTGGAGTTAGATGTTATCCTCATGATTTTCTTTGTAATCTCCTCCTTAGATGGAACAGACCGGACATCAACAATATGAAAAGAAGAAAGGAAAAAACACTTCAGTTGAGGCCTGTTCAGTTCCTCGTCACCCAGCACAAAGATATACATACGCTTAAAAAACCCCAACAAAAACAGGCAAAGCAGTCACTACAAAATGACAAAAAAACTGTGTATATGTTCTCTAATATTTTTGTACTTTATTATATACAACTAAGTTTATTAAAAATGGAATACAGATGATTATTATATTGCAGGACAGAGAAACAAAAAGGTGCAGACCGTTCCATGTCAGCTGCAGGACTGTGACATGATGTGGAGGCTCAGTTTGCCGTGGTCTGAGAAAAAAACAACGGTGGATTGGTGCTGTCTTAAAGGGGTTGTACCCTCTGAGTTACTCTACCCCCCCCCCCCCCCCCCCCCCCCCCTTTCCCCCTGCCTTGCAGCAGGGTTTTCTACCTAGAACACACTGACACCCTCAGTCCCTGCACCACATGATATGTAGATTAAAAAAAAAAAGGCGGCCAAAATTATGGCACTTTTAGTAAATTATCTTTAATATTAGGCACTAAACTGCGATTGGCCCACAAGGTTTGCTCGCTGAGATTCCACTGTAGATGTCGAACAGACACCGGTACTGTTCCAAACAACCCTAAATCCGATGCTAGTAAGAACGTTTCTTTTCTTTTTTTTCCCCTGAAATTTAAACCTCTTCTCTTGGTTCTTCTCTCTCCTCTCAAGAAAACATTTTTGCGGCAACCGCAGGAAATGGAAGAACCAAAAGAATGAAGAAAACCTGTAACCCAGCTCCTGAGCATACCCTTTGTCTTGGTTGTTCTACCTAAACATACCTAAACATAAAGTCCTAGAAATAACTGTCCTCCTCTAAATGTCTACAAAGCCAAAGAGAGGGGGTTGTGTGATTGATAATTTGAGAGGAGTATTTGTAGTGACATGCAACAGGATAATTCTTTTTAAGAAGAAAAGCAGTTTCAAGAATTTATGCCAGCTGCAATTTGTCTCTGTTATTTTATGCCCTACTACGTAAATGATGATGAATCTCATTTTGTGCCGAGGAAAAGCCAGAGGGATGAATAAGGGCTGGCGAGGTTTGTACTGTGAGAAGTTGATTGGATATTGAATTGATAAAAGTGAGAAGGGTAGAGTGTGTTCAATTTACACTCTAATGCTGGGTGAGAAAACTAAATGAAACCCATCTCAACCCTGTGGCCCCCTTTTTACGATTGGCTGTGGAAAAATGAAACTTGATCTTGTAATAAATGTGTTGGAAGCGCAGCGCCTCACCGTCTCGGTGCCCTCTTCCTCAAATGGCCAATATGATGATTTGATGAATCATACTTTTCAAGGTGCTTGACGTTGTCCATATTTTCTGTTTGTGTGTCAGTGTGTTTCAGTCAGAACCCAAACATTATCATGTGGTATCAGTGTTGAATCAAAAACTGTCTTTTCTGTCAGCCTCTGCCTTTGAATGTGGCAGAGCGGAGGTGCATGTATGTGTAATATGGTCTTAACCTTTGGATCACTTTTGGTTGCATCATAAGGCAGGGATAACCATTCACATTTTATTTCAGCAGAGCCATAGGAGGTATGTCTAGTAAAGATGGTTATTTACGGATATCTTTTCCAATTGTAGTTTTTTACTCTCCCTTGATAACGATAACTTATGCTTATTTTCTATAATCGCATGTTTTGCCACACTAATACAGCACTGTTGTAGATAGAGGACGTGGTGGTTGCTGGTGCTCAGTTACCAACAACTCGACAGGAGAAACCTTGCAACTAATGTTGTGTTAATATTGCCTAAATGTCACAGTTTACATCTGTTTGGGATAATACCCAAATCATGTTATGTGAGTTCATGAATATCCCGATGTCTCACTAAGTAACACATTAAAGAACTGAAGCCTTCTCGAACATGAGCTGGCTGGGTAGAGCCTGAAAGCCTCCTACCCACTAATCCATGGACTCCATATGAGTCTCAGTAGATTTTTCAAGTGATTGCTGTGTGAGGCATGTAACACCTTTTTCTTTTCCTGACCATGTGGTGATTACAGAGGTCACGTGGTAGCTTTCCTGGCCTTGGAGTTGGCATTTTAGCTCTCATGTTGTGAAACATGTTGTCATGTTGTCTGTGTGGTGCCTGAAATGCACCATCTCCAGCATTTTCAACAGGTCTTGAGTAGTATTATAGTCCTGGATTTCTTCAGAGCAGGCTCTTGGATAGATCTGATTTACTAAAAGCATCATACTCATGCCCACAAATAATTGAGTTAGCAATTGTCTCAACTTTACGTTGGCTATCTTTATTGTTTTTTTTTAAACCACACTCTTTACTGTATCTCAATAGTGTCATGTTACGGATGGCTCAGACGATCCTTTTCGTAGCCTCTGAAGACGCCCCACATATTACTGCAGAGATACAGAGAGGTACAATGCAGCTTATGGCTGCAAGTGTTCGTGCATAATCAAGATGCAGCAGGGGATGACAGTGCTTATCTGAGCCACAAACGATGTGATTATGAGTAAACTGAACACTAATAATAGGCCAAGGAATATGTTTACTCCATGTTTACATTCCAGTGATGCATGAAATGAGTTGGGGGGGGGGGGGGGGGTATGCACTAAATAAGTTTGGCTTGGTGTGCTCTCACATACCAAGCATCCACTAGCAGGTACCGAGCCTGTGTCATTTGGAGACTTCTACCAAGTGGTCCTTAGATCATGTTACTGTCCCTGCCAGGCTTAGTTATTGAGTGAATGCAGCCAGCTGTAGGCTACATTTCTTATATTTGTCTTTTACAAATCCTATTTAATTCAGATGAGTCCCTGGATATTTTCTAACATTTTATGGACCTTTTGCATCCCGTGCTTTCACTCTACTTTTTTTACTGTCACTCATATGTGTGAATGGTCTGAAGTACGTCGGATCTTTGACAGTCCAAATAAAGAAGTTCAGTTCTTTTGCAACCTACCCTGTGGTTTATGTGTATTTGCTTTCCACGCCCCTTGTAGAAAACGTTTTATATTCATGGCTCTCGTTCCTGACGTCCGGTGTGTCGCGACGTTGCCGGTGAGATCACGCCAATGACTTTGTACTTCCGGGTTGCAGCAGTTTATTTATAAAGCTAAAGTAGGCTAGCTGTCTTTTTGTTAACGTCATTAGTTTATGGAAGACGAAACACGCACTATTTCGTCTGGAAACTTGAGAATAACTGCGCAGGTATGTTCACAGTGTGCGTTGTATTGAAACTTTGCTAGAAGTTGCGTTAAGTGCAACGTAACCTTTCCACGTCCGGTGAATATTGGTGTTGCCCAAGTTAGCACATAACTAGCACTTAGCTGCTCGGCTAACTTAGCCTGCCGACCGTGAACATCTGCTTCCCTCGACATTAGCTAGCTAAGATTTATAATGTCGCGGCTTTAGATGTTAGCTTTAGATCATTGAGATATGTCGATCTATTTGGTTTGAAAAATCCTTCTTACCCAAATTTAAAGCTAAGTCAATAAAGGTGTAGTGAGAAAAGTTAAAGTATTTTACAACGTCCTTCTGCTCATCTTCTAATGACAGAGACCGATCCCGTTGGCCGAGCGTCCACGATCCCATCAAGATAAAAGGTTTAAGTCAGCCATAACTGGATTAAAGTAAAGAAAACCACAGTCCATACCAACTAAAGTTAAACCCGTTAAAAACCCTCTGCCATCCATCCATCTAGCAACGATAACGTTTTGAAACATATATAAATATTCGAAATGTTACTGTTTAAAGCATTTAGCATGACTGAGAAATTAGACTGAACATTAACTGTAAATGTAGTCGAGCCACGTTTATGGTAAACAACTTGTGTTTATAGTTTATCAAGTATGTGTTTATAAAAGAAAGTGGAGGATGTCAGCGCTGTAGCAAATGATTAATGATTTAAAAACGTCCTAACATACAGGCCGAGTTATGATGCTATATGTATTTCATAGAAGATATTTCACACCTTAAACAGAGCTCTGACTTTATTTTGCAGACTGTTTAATTTCCGTGAGACCACAATGGGCACGTATTAGTGTCGCACCAAGGATGTGGATGGGACTTTTCCTGCCCAACGTCAGCTGCATGTACAAGTTATTCTTTGACAACTGCCTGGAGATTGGTGCTCAATCAACGCACAGTCAATTATGTCATTACCAAAAGAGCCGGAGAACAGAGGGAAGGATCGAGAGAGGGGGGCGCGTCCCAAGGTGAGACAGAGCAGATCAGAGGAGAGGCGAGATGCAGGTAGTGGCCGTAAAGGTGGGAAAGCAAAGAAAAAAGGCCTGGCCTCCCACGAACCGGCGGCCGAGCGGCCTGTCAGTGATGGATTTGAATACGGTGAGCTATTATGTGACCTAGAGGCCCGAGACAAAACTGCTACCTCTCCCCTGGAGGAGAGCTGGAGGTTGCAGGATCTGGAGATTGGTGCTTCATTATTGGGGCCGGAAATGCTTATAACTAAGCCTGGACCGGCAGCAGCTGGCTCTGACGGCGATTTATCGGCACCAGGTGAATTTGATGGCAGAGGGATGAGCAGCAGTCGCACGCTTCGGCAGAAAATCCAAGATGCAATGGGGCAGTGTTTTCCAATAAAGACACACAGTGCGGCAGCACCACCCTCACCTCCACAGGCTCTTTCATCATCTACGGCCTGTGCCTCCTCAAGGCGAAAGATCCATCTCAGTGAGTTGATGTTGGACGACTGCCCTTTCCCTGCAGGATCCGATCTAGCTCAAAAGTGGTATCTCATTAAACAGCACACGGCCCCCATTACCCAGCCTCCTATGCTTGATTCTACAGTAGTGTGCAGTCCCCCAACGTCAGGTATGGCTACAGTAGTAGAGGACGTAGATGATAGATTACGAGAGCGCAGGCGCATCAGCATTGAGCAAGGTGTGGAGCCACCACCCAATGCAGAGATTCATACATTTGAGGTGACAGCCCAAATTAACCCCCCCTACAAGCATGGCCCAAAACTAGCCCATGGTATGAATGAATTAACTGGGACTGACAGAGCTTCTGTGCAGCAGCAGCAGCAGCAGCAGCTTCTTTTCCAGAGGCAGCAACAGCACCAGCTCCTGCTTCAGAGTTGTTTGGACACCCTGGATGAGGTGGTGGCCACTGCGTCGGCCTCTGTCCATACTTGCCAAACTGTCTCAGACCCTTTGCTTGATCCAGAGGTTACAGCGACCAACGTGGCCTCTACAGCCCTACTGCCTCAGACTGAGCATCACAAATCTCACGATGGCTACCGTATTCACACTCAGATTGATTACATTCACTGTTTAGTTCCTGACCTGCTGCAGATTACAAACCTCCCATGTTACTGGGGCGTCATGGACCGCTACGAGGCAGAGACGCTGCTGGAGGGGAAGCCAGAAGGCACCTTCCTTCTGCGTGACTCTGCCCAGGAAGACTACCTCTTTTCTGTCAGCTTCCGCCGCTACGGCCGCTCGCTTCACGCGCGCATTGAACAGTGGAACCACAACTTTAGCTTTGACGTGCACGACCCCAGCGTCTTCCACGCTCCCACAGTCACAGGGCTGCTTGAACATTACAAGGACCCCAACTCCTGCATGTTTTTCGAGCCGCTGCTCTCCAATCCAATACACCGCACGCAGCCCTTCAGCCTGCAGCACATCTGCCGAGCGGTCATAAGCAGTTGTACCACCTACGATGGCATTAACATGCTTCCCATCCCAAATGCATTGAAAAAGCATTTGAAAGAGTACCACTACAAGCAGAGAGTACGTGTACGGCGAATGGATACTTGGTGGGAATGAAGAACGAAGGTGGGAAAAGGATATTGATCAAATAAAACAAGTACAACATTAATTTTTAATGCAAGATTCCTCTGAACTGAACAACACTTGTTCTTTACGCTGTACTTACCCACTGCGCTGTACTTATTTATTTTATTCCTGCTGTACCTGTCTTAACAATTGTATTAAATTACACTGATGAGACAATATGTAATCCTACTGATCTTGCACACTCCCAAGTTCTTTATGCTCACATTAAACTTCTTTTGACCTTCGGTGTTCTGAGAACTATCTTGGCATAGTGTGACTAAATCAGCTTCATTATCTGACACTGGGGGAAAGTATCCTAGTGCGATTTGAGATGATTATAATCGAGTTGTTCATCAGTCACGTGCTGAGAAGGTGGAACACATACCGACAGGATCTTTTTTTTTTTCTCCTTCTTCTTCTTCTTGTTATATTGATGTGTGGAAATACAACACGTCTGCAGTATTAATCATTATTTCCCACACTGGGCCCAAGGCTGACTATAAAGAGCTGAGAGACATGTGCATATGCTGCCTGAGCCTATTAACAAGGAGACTGGTTTTCACATGTTGGAAGCAATATATTCTCACATTAGTTTACAGTGTTGTGGTTCAGATTCAAAAGACTAAGCGATGCTCGTGTTCTGTCTTCGCCCAACACCGTATTACCAGCCATAGTTTCTCCTACCAGGTTAAATTGCAGGCAGTCAGTGCCAATGGTCTTCATTAGTTTTGAAGTGAATTAATAAACTTGTCAGCAGCAGGTGAAGCAGCTGCATCATCAGAATGGCAATGGCGTAACCTAGAAATAAATGTATTACGCTATCTAAATTCCAATTTTTATACTTTATTAACAAATGTATTTTTTATACTTTCAATGCCGTGTGCATTGTAAAATGGGTGTGCGTCTGCAATAATTATCCATACTAATTTATTGGGACTATGAAAAAGGCTACTACAGTAACAGTAAGAGAAGTAGTGGAACAGTTGTATGTATCCAGTGTTTATGTATAAATGTACAGAAAAAGTACACAAAAATACCCCTTCAAAGGATCACGACTTTTAAATCACACGTTTTAAATTTCGCTGATCTTGACACTTCACATTTTTAATAAATGTGTAGAAAATAAAGCTTTGTTACAATAGAACAATATGTAATAATTACATCATTTTGATCTAAATAGTAGAGCAAAACTGGCATAATTGATATACAACAGTGAAGCATATCTGTGTCAAAACTGTATATAAAAATGTAACTACTTCTGTTTCAGTCTGTCCAGAAAAATGCTAGTGGGTTTTACCTGATGTAAAGAATTCGAGAATAGTGGAAACGGTTCATCGCAGCACATTTAGAGGAAAATACAAACACAATTATTGAAAATAGTTTAAGCCTTATTAAGAAGGGCAGGTGGTGATATGCATATATTTAATCTATGAGTCTAAAAAAAAAACCAAATAACATAACCCAAATAAAACGCAAATCATGCCAGACAGACTTTCATTTTCTGTTGTTATCTAGAACTCATTCATCTATTAATTGCAGGCTTTACCTCTGCAGTGGAGTCATTTGTTGCTGTGTGTGAACAGCATTTATTACTGAAAACACTAGAGAGAGACCACATAGGCAATTGACACATGTGCTAAGTAGTAATCACAAAAGACAACCATCCCAGTGGCAATGGCCAAGCGTGGAGAATGGATTCCACATCATCATCTCCACCATTGTGATGCTGCATTTTCCCTGAGATGGATGATTTGATAAGCAGCAGACAAATCTTCCTCGCCAAGCGCTCGCCGACTAATGAAGCTGCTGTACCGTCGTTTAAACAGCAACATTTAAGCCTCCATTAAAACTGCAGACTCAAGACTTTTGACCTTTGTAAACTTAATTAAGTCACTATAAAAACTTTCAAACTGTAAATTAAGAATGTCAAGTGTGGGCTGCGCCAACTCTGCACAAGCTCAAGGCTATTGTCTCGTCTCTCCCACGATTATAACGGATGATACTCAGAAATCTGGTGTGATGGACAATTATGTTTCACTATGTTTTATCTTTTATATAGTTTATTGGGTTTATTTACCATATGCCATATTTTCCAATGGCATTAATAAGGCTGCTCCTGTAAAGACCAGTGGAAGTTAATAGATTTTCAAATGACATATTGAGATATTGATTGATTGTTGAGGGTGTAAAATAAGTGCACGCGCTTATCTGTTAGCAATGAAGAATAGTTATTGACAGAACCATTTGAATTGCAGTGGTTCTGCAGATCAAGTGTCCAACAGTGACTTCCCGATGAATCCATCTGTCGCAGCTTCCTCTAAACTCCTCTGGACATTGGTGATCGAATGTCAGATTTGAGAAATGAATGAAATACACAACTGCAGCTTGTAGATTACACCCGTTTTGTCTGTAACGACGCAGTCGCCATTAAATGCTGTGTTGCGCGAGGCACAGCAGGTGGCTGTAAAGAGCTTCAGTGCATTCTAGGCTGGCTGCGTGTTCTCTGTGTGGGCTGTGTGGAGATGGCGGGATTGAGCCTGTCTGCTACAGCTGGCAGCACCGTGGCACTCATCATGCAGGTATTACAGGTCCCTGGGGAAGGAGGAGGACTTTTCTTTGCCTGGATCAGCGGGCCCAGAGGGACAGCATGCTCAAGCAAAGCAGAAAGCTGATTGGCTACACATACTTAGTGTTTGTGCCTGTTGTGGACCTGTTTTTTGTTTTTTTTTCCCTTCACTTCCACCGAGGGAAGAGATTTTCCTCTGAGCCTAATCTCCACAGTTGAGCATCACGGGGGTGGAGAATAAGCTTGGAATCTTCAACACCTGGGGACAATTACTTTCCCAATAATCTGCCTGTTATAATCTAAAAAATGCCCTAAAATGGTTCCACCTGGCACACGCTTGGCTTATTTGAGATTGAAAATGTGCACAACAGATTTTTTTTCTTCTTCTTTTGCTTGCTGTGCATAGACACATACATTTTTAACTCAACTGCCATGAGATGCTGTGTATGTAGGCCATTAATTCAGAGGAGGGCATATCAAATTGATTTCCAACTGTTGTGAGATGCGTATGGCGAGACGTTATTCTTCTCATCCACACTGAGAAGACGAATGCACTTCTGCGCCAAGGAAACGGCAGCTGAGAGAGTTATTTTCGGTTAGCAGACGAATGCATCTGGATTTTCCTTCCTTGAGCGTGGACACGTACACCTTTTAGTCACACCTTTTCAATCAGTGCACGCAAAAAACAAAGAACAAATAAGTAGCAAGTGAGATATTAAAGTTTACGTTCTCAAAAGTCTCCCAATTCCCGCGCCCCAGGAGGTACGTTGTCACACTGCGACATGCTTACATTTGAAGTTTGTTTCCCTGAAAGCAAGCTTTTGACAACGTAATATTTCCTTTCCTCCCGATCTAATGCGCTCCTGCTCTTTTCAGGCATGTGGGAGCTCATATACGGCCTCTGCTGCAGAAAAACATCCGTTTTCTAATTTGGACCAGCTTGTGTTCCTCTTGCCTCTGCCTTTCACTCTCCTCTGCTCTGACAGGTTGCTGATGGAATAATGGGGGTGTTGGGCATGCTACAACTAAGCCAATGGATACAGTACAGATTGATGGGATTGCTGCGTAAATGACACAGCCATTAAACAAGAGGCTGAAAATAATTTTGCCGTATGCCACGGACAGATGATGATGATGTTGGACTGTATATGAACCTTTCAACTGAACATATCCTGTAATTTGGTGTCAAAATGTTGCTGTAATGTGCATCATAATGTGTTTGTACATACTGCCTGTAATGGAGCTGATAACACAGATATAATTATAGATAAACATTGTTTGCTTTGAAAGGAATGCTTAATTATAATAAGCCTTCACAATGGCTGCTAAAAAGCCCCATGCATCATAGTGTTGATAAATTAAATGGCATAACTCCTGCTCTCCATGGCTAATTACTCTGTCGTGCAGCAGTTACTGTGTCCACTGTGTGTTGCTCACCGGCTACTTGTGTCATTCTTCAAGACGAACAACTGGTGATATTTTCAAGTGTTTTTTATTTTTATTTTACAGTCTTTTAATATTATGCCAGAGTAGAGAAACATGTCGGAGGAGCATACACCTACATTATTTAGCCTCTGTGGAAATCACACAAACCACTGCATATCTTTGTTGTCGTTTTGCAACATGTGGACATTTGTCTTGTAAATGAACTGTCCTCTACTATCATGATGTGAAAGAATGTGTAACTTCATTAATGTGACGGAATTCACTGGAAATATTGCTGAGGTGTGTTTTGCCCTCATTGGCAGGGTTTTATTTGGGTTTCATACCCTTTACATAAACACAAAACTCTAAATCCTGAGGACAATGTACTACTAATTAAGTAATACTAAGTGATATCTAGCCCAATAATATACCAAAAGCAACTAACTTAGTCATATATAACGTCCTATGATATATATATATATGATTGAGGTTTTACTAGGTCATAGTCTAGGTCATCAAGTTGACACATTTTTTCAAGAATAAAAATATATATATTTTTTTCATTCACATTTCATAGATTAGTTAATAAAAAGTTTCATTACAAAAACTATAAAACATTTTTAACTTCTGGGTATCGTTACACAAGATGGATTAGGACGTTGTTAGTTTAACGTTATGCGATTATGAAAATCAGATGCTTGTGCAAAATGTACATACAGTTTTTAGAGAGATGCATAAACCGCCGGGGTTAAAAACAGTATGATCCTAAATGTGGCTATGTTTTAAAAGGCCACATTAAAGAAGGAGGGTCATCATCAAATCCATTTCTAGCCAAAAAGGAAGCTCAGGGTGTTGATGTTAACACTCTGGCCGCAGCCATGGAATCACGAAACAGGACCAGTGATGTGACAGAGGAGGCAACGTTAAAGCTCTAGGCCTGGGTCGGAGCTACAGCTGAAAACTTCATCTCTGGGACGTAATGGATCTTATTTCCTTGTAAACACCAGACAGCCTTGCGCTATGGAGACAACATTAATGCCTCTGAGGACATATAAAGTATTCAGCACAACCAGACAGGTGCTCACAAGGCTGCAGCACCGTAATGGGAAATTTAAATAATGAGACTCTGGAGATGTGATGAAGAGGAACCCAAACATAGAAGAACAGACACTCCTGACCCTCTGTGCTAAAGGAAGTGATTCTTTTACCATTAAATACAGCATTGATGTTCTCCACATAACATTAACTTGGCAGCTTTGTGGTGTTAACTCTCTAATAGTTGATCAGGCGTCCTGCATGTGTGTGTGTGTGTGTGTGTGTGTGTGTTGGGCTGATTTGATGATCAGCATTATATCAGTGTGGCTGTTCCACAGTTTGTCTTGTTTATGGATTGGAATTAGTTTCAGTTGTTGTTGGTGCATCTGTCTTTGAGGTCTTTGTGGGATTAGGTCTTTGTTTACCAGGCTGATTGGTTTAAAAATATGACCAGCAACTATAATTAAATTCAGAGCTATATGTACACCTCTATCCGCATATGCAACAACATGTGCTGTGTGCATAAGGTAACGCCATTAAAAGCTGACATGTCTAGAATGTCTACACCACCACTGACTTCAAAAACAAGGTCAACCTCGGCAGTGTGATGCATTTAATTACGTGCATCGTATCATCATATCGGTTTTCTTTTTCACTGTTCGAGGAACATGAAGACAGCGCGTCATTCTGTGTGTGCTATGGCGAGTATACGGTTTTGCACCCCTGTGTTCCAGTTAATAGTTAATTATTTCTGCTGCTTACTCAGTCAAATCTGCCAGTTAAAGAGGCTGGTGATGTAACCGAGCTCATAAACAGGCCGGCAGATAGAGGAATGTTTTTTTCAAATGCGAGGTGAATATTTGGCTGGAGCTGAGGGGGTTCCAGTCTGAGTGGATCGCGATAGATGGGAGTGTCATCAGGTCAGGAACGGCCGGAATGGGATCACGATAGGCAAAGCACAATCTAGCAAGTGAGCGGTGGCTGCAGACCTGCTTAAATGAAGCGTGAGACGGGTGGAAGTCATAACTATGATTACAGTGGGGAAAACAGAGCCCAGAGAGACAGGCACACCAGAACTAATATGGATCTTATACCCAAAACAGCTGGAGAAGGCATCTGTAGTGTAGGTTTCAACTGCTACAGTGATTATAACCATGATATGAATATACATTTTCGTCTCTATTTAGATTACAATTTATTGATTGGCTGCAATTAAAAGCTTGCTCTGTCTGAGATGCATTGGCTTTAGTTGTGTATGATCTTAAACCTTAAGATAACTGCTAAAATTGGTCTGAAAAATTGGACAGAATTGGTCTGAATTTCTCTGGAGCGGTGCTTATTAATTCTTTCGTGACAATCGACTATTGTCAAATGATGTGTTCCGGCTCTTCATATATCTTCATATGCTCCGTGGGTGGGAAATATGTGGCTTGAGTATGATGCTCATGGCTTACAAACGTGGGTCCTACGTTGCCCCACTAGCATTGTTTAAAGACGGTCATTATCAAAAGAGGCATTAAATTCTAAAGGAGTCCAAAAATTTAGGACGATCGTTTCACAAGGTTATGGTGACTTTGCTATTTGGGTAAAGCTTTGCTGTGCAATGTTTCAAAAGTTAACAGAAACAGGCATCAAACATTAATTGAAACCAAAAGCATCGGTAAGTTGTGCAGATCATTTAAAGATTGATGAAAGAAACCCACAAGGTAAAATATCTCTGCTTGCGAGTGAAAAAAATGACTTTTTCAGCTCTGCAAGTTTGCATTCTACATAGAAACATATTGGTGAAACATAAAACAAACAGCTGTTGAAGAAATAGAATCTAAAGACCAGGTGTAAGTTCTGCAATTACAGCTTCGCTTGAATCTAACAATCTACACAATGCACACCATCAGTTATCAAGGGACTTAACTTCGGGTCTTCATAAAATACTTCAAACTTCAGAAGATTAAGAGCAGTGACAAAGAGCTTCTGTACATACATCTATAGCATGTCTGCACACATGGAAATGGGAATTCATCATCCTCAGCTGTTTTGCTTATCCAGGGTCTAGGAACAGATGGTGCCGTTCGCTAACATAAGGTTATAGAGTAGATGAAACGAGTGACTTGAAAGACGGGAGCAACCTGATGCCTGTTGACGTGTGTCTGATTTTTATTTATTTCACGTCCTTTGAAACGGTGACGCTGCGTGAATATTGCTCGTGAAAACGATACAATGGAGGCGTTGTTTTACTCTCATCAAAGTCCCCCGAACAGCTGATTCCATAAGAATTAGAAGAATGTGAAAGAAACTGTAATCTAGTAGGAAAAAGAAACGTGCTAACAGAATGCAATGGTAGCTGTCATTGTGTATTATTAAATATAAATATATTAAAGGTCTATTTAAGCAGTTCTCTGTTTTAATATCACAGGTGACAGTTCAAAATGACAAAATGCTAAACCTTTGGACTAAACTTGTGTTTTTCCATAAAGAGCTTGAAAATGTAGTCTGGCTCAACACCTATGACCTGGTTGTCTTGGGAGACTCTAAAGGGACATTTAGCCTCTGACAGCACAGCTCCTCGGGTCATTCAGGCGCACTAACAGCAGAGATGCTAGAGCCACACTTCCTCTAATGGCAACCTGACAAACGAGCAAGATGTGTTGACCCAAATGCTCAGGCCCAGGACATACAGAAATAGAATTTTAATAATATATTCAACCAAAAATCCCTGCAATAACAGTGACACACTAGATATAAGGTGATTTAAATGAAAAACTGTGAACTAAACTGAACTATCCAAACTAAATGTCACTGCCAAGGTGAGTAACAAACAAAAACAGACAAAGCCTAGACTAAATTTAGTCTCAACCACATCCCCCAAAAAACACTAACAATGGTCAGACACGGTCTAATATTAAACCTAAACACACGGCCAACTGGCGGGTGGATAGCAAGAACCTCAGCAAGTATCCTACATGGGATGACATCAAGAAACTAGAAACACAACTAGCTTCCATCCTGTGGCAGAAGAGGGAGGGATACAAGTTTTCCCACCAACTCACGATTTAAGAAATCTTCAAGACCTGCAAGAAGATTCTTGTTGAAATGAGTTTTGGCTGAAAAATCTAACCACAGATGAAGTAAAAACTCTACAGGAACTAACACAGTTGACCACAGTCATGAAACCAGCGAAGAAAGGTTCAGCCATGGTACTACTAGACAGAAAAGTTAATGTATAAGCCACAAGGGCTCTTTGTCGATATCAGCTGTTCATATTTCTTTAGGTGCTGGCCATGCTTTCTCTGAAACAACGACAAAGACTTTATGCATAATAAAAACATAGCACCTAGCTATTCTACTGTCAATATGCATTTTTATTTTTTGCACACATACTGTAATATTGACCAACCATCCCCTTCACAGTTCCAAAGCCAGTTATTGGTGTTTAAATCTTTTAACGCATTAATTACTGCAACGCAGGTTCATTATTTCCTTTACTGGGATTCACAGTATCCATTCAAGTCTAATCAGTGAATTCATTCCCTTTCAGTTACGTTAAAATCAAAACAATATGCAACTTGTGTTAGGGCAAGAGTCCATGTACGTTAACGTGTTTTTTATATACATACACTGATATTTTAGACAAAAGTAAAAGTAGAAACTTAATAAATGTGTCAACAACACCATGCAACGATGTCAGCTTTATGTAACTAGCTACCAATCATAGACAGACACATTAGATAATAAATACGGTATATTAACAACATAAGTTAAAACCCTTTTGACTAAACGATCTTAAATTCACCTCAACGTGTTTGTTCAGAAGCTTAAGTCGTTACTGGTTCACTACGAGTGGAGAACTCAGTGGAACTTTAGGGAAGAAATATTGATTTAGTTGCAATAGTGACCTTTTAGTTAATAGATTAACGACAGTGAATACTCAGCACATGGAGCAGAACAAGATTAAATGTAGCGCTTGCTATGAGAATGTAAGATAAGGACATCCTTAATTTGAAAACACACTCACAAAAAGCTAGATTATTGCTTTGTTGCTGAAGCGAATCTAATGCGAGAATTGTCCCAAAAGTAATATCAATAAAATATGCACCCCAATAAGAAACTGGAATGCTGCTTTTTCTTTTTACATTTAATACCAGTTTTCTTATTTGGATTGCTCCCTGGTATGCAGAGAATTAGTAAAATAGTTTTTTTTTTTTTGTTGTTGTTGAAGACAATAGGAAGCCTTCAGTAGTTTGCATTGCTTTGAAACTGCAGGTAATGCTAAGAGAAGTGGAGACAAGTATGTACGGTTGCTACGTAGACTAAGTGTGTAAAGGCAGAGGGAGGAAGATTTGCTCACATCCTGCCAGTCTATCAGCCAATTTCTAGCTCCTGTGCTCAGCCATAACTGTTATTTGCCCATTAGATGAACATATTTTTACCTTTTGATTAAATAAATGCAGTGTCGTTATGCATAGGCAAGTGTAGATGGTGTAGTTCAGTAGATTACTTATGAGAATCCACGTTGAAAGCTATGACTTCAAGTGCAAAACATGCAGAGAAATCGCATGCCTGCTGAGAAGTAGAAATTAGTTTCCAAGTTCTACTCAACGATGGCTGAGGCACATGTTGGGCATCCTGCCCCGGAGCCAGGAAACAAAGCAAAGTCAGCACGTTGTGTGTCTCACTAGCATCTGCATACAACTGCCAAGAAATGATGAGCCTGTTATGTTTTCATATTTCACTAGAAAACCAAGAGATCTCAGTTTTACGAATCATGTGCTATTCCATGGCAAAACTGAGGAGACTGTGAAGCATGAAATAAATTGAACCCTATTATATTTAAAACTTTCGCTCAACAGCGATAGATCTGTTTTTCCCCCCACGTTTTTATGGGTGAGAAATAACATTACGCCCGCTGGGACAACCCAGCAGTAACATCCGAAATATTCAATTTATGTTTGTAATAAATGGAGAAGAGCAGCACGGGGAACAAGGGAATATTTGGCATTTTTTACTAGAAAATGAATAGTTTGTACATTTCTATAAAGTTAATGGACAAAACACAGGATTTAAGCAATTGTAGTAAAACATACATTAAAACATTACTAAAGTTCATGGGATCGGCAACAAAAAGCAGGAGAAAATAGTTGATGTAACAGTGAGCGTCAGTGTTTGGAAGATTGTTTATGCGATGGGACGTTTTACCCATAACGCATATTGTGACATTAAATTATGGTCCTCACTCGTTTTTATTTACTGTGGCCTCCCGCGTAACAGAGTGTGGTCTACAGCACATGCATAGTTCTGCACCTGCACAAACATTTAGGTTTGCCTGGTTTAAATCTAGTTTGTTCTTCTGCTATATTAGCTGAATGGACACATTGAGTTGAGTGGTTCCTGGTTGGGGCAAACAGGTGGAAAGAGGGTGGAGTCGGCTTCTATGCTGGAGCCCAGGCCCAAGATCCCAGACAACATGAGGGGGATCTGGTTTTCTACTTTGTAATATAATGTATGTTTTGATTTAAATTGTGCCTTGTGATAAATTCTGTTCTAATTAGTTTGTGTACTTTGAATTGACACATTATTTGCATTGTTTGTTTTTTGTGATTTAATTAGCTTGAATGGCCTGATCAGCCAGTATTTAAATTCCCCTTTGAGTACAGTTTGTTTGATTTTGGTTGTAGATTGTGATTGTTTGGAAGTAGTTTATGTTGATCTTTCCTTTCCTTTCCTTTCCTTTTCTTTCCTTTCCTTTCCTTTCCTTTCCTTTCCTTTCCTTTCCTTTCCTTCCTTCCTTTTATTGACCTATTTATTTTTTATTCATGGGCGGCTCGTTTGTGTTTCATCTGGGGCCAGTAAAACCCTTCGCTTTTCGAAAAGTTACTTGACTCAGCTCGGTCACTTGCAACAACCGACCTTTGTATCTGCCTGTGTTTTGGTGTTTCAACGTAGTTGTTCCAGTTTTAGCTCGGAACCACAGACAATTATAGGAGCAGGATGTTCCAAGATAAAAGGTAACGTTTAATCGGTTTAGTGGCGGTGTGACTTAATATTGAATCGTTTTTTATTTGCATGCTCTGGCATCCCAAACTGTATTTTAGGTTACAGATTGTGATCTAAATGAGCTATAAATGGTGAAATGCTAATCATATTGTCTTATAAGCTGTCTAAATTACACACACGGTTATCCCTGTTATTCAGTCCTCTTTGAACACTACCAGGCAAACGTTAAGGCACACCCTTCGTCAGATTTGTGTTTTGCTTTGCTTTTTTTTGTGTGCGTGTGTGTGATGGTGTGGGGGCGCGTGTTGTTGGTGACACTGTTCTTAAAAGTGCTGCATCAGATGACACGACTTCCACAATTACCAGATCTGAATTCAGTTTAGGTGGAATCTTAGCTTCAATGTTGTGTAGAATCAGTAAACGCATTTGGTGTTTTTCAACGTGATGGGAGTCTCATGTTCATTTCCTGAGAAGCTTTCCTACTGTGGTGTTCTGAAACATTTGCTGCATCACCCTCTAAATATCAGATAGCTCAAATTTTATTTTACAATTAATTTGTCTCCTGCTGCTGACAAAACACTGTTGATGGAATGTTAATAGTTACATGCACTTAATATTCACAAGTAAAAAATTATAAAGAGAGCGACTGATTAATACGATAATCAAAACTTTCAGTTCAGTAACAAACAATTCATGGTGTAACAGATACTTAGTGCCTTTAACTAAACTTTGAAAGTTTTAAACTGTATTTAAATAGTTTGGCTGAGTCACAGGACTCATTGATGTGATGGCAGTTTGAAGAGTTGCAAACTGATTACATCTATTGAAAAACGTTGCCATGCATAAATCCAGTTTATCTGATTAAATTAGATTTCAATGCAACGGTTAAAATTCAGTATCTCAAAGTCTTTGATGTGTATCTGTCACTGAAATCTGTCTTTTATTAAAAAACATTAAAAAAACCACGTTCTCAGCAGGAACATATATGAGGCTCTGCGTTTGGGAAAATGCACTGTATGATGTATGAAATATTAATGCAGATGTGTCATATTTAGTGATTTAAAATGGAAGACATAGCTCCAGAGGTGCCTAATGAGATACCAGTCTAACACCACACTGTGTTGTGACAGACCACACGCATTATGTTTCATCAGTCAATAGTTTCCAATGATAATAGTATTAACTATTATGCAGTGCATCATGGTGTAGGCTGTTAGCCACGAGGCAATGACAGTCTCATTAAAATGGCACTTTAATTAATGATCTCGTCTGTTTATTACAAGTGTCGGGATGTTCGGCGAGCGCCGCCCCTGCGCGTGCGACACATGGCCAAGATGGCCAACACACCCTCGATTTGCCGTCTCTGGTTATGATCTCCAAATCATCAAGACACGTGTTTAATTCCTCGGGAAAGGACGCGGCAAACGGAGAAACTGCCGCAAAGCCCGGTTCTCCCCCCGGCAGCCAAGCTGACAGAATGCCTCAGGGCCTGGTCACTTTCATTATAATAGACAGCAGAGGAGATTTGGTTGCTGCTGCAGTCACCAGGCGGCTGCAATCAGGAGCGTGACTCTCTCACGCTCCTTCCCAGTAATTAGAAACAGGGGGGATGGAGGAAAGAGCTCGCGTTTAACCTTCACATCCCCTTGTTTTATTAGAAGTGAATTTTCACGGCCTGTCTGTCGGTCTTTATGTGCTCGGTAAACAAGTTATAGTTGTTGTATCAAATGGTAGACTGTGCAGTTGGACCCCGGGAAAAAGAATTAGGAGATGTTTGCGCCTTAGCCACACCGCAGATAATTTTCTATGCCAATTGGGATACTTGGCTTGCTGCCCTTCTATGTGTGCACCGAGGGAATCCCAAAATGTTGCAGAGGCACAAGAATCGGTGACCCCTTTTGAAAGACTATGAATCATCCTGTTATCGCCATCTCTTCAGCAGCAGGGACTCTCGTTCCAACGCATCGCTGTCGAGCCCGGGCTTGGTAAATGGAGTGGGAAGGCAGGAGTAATGACACTGCAACGGCATTCGGGAAATCACATTTGCATGGCCTCGGATGTGCAAACAATGTTACGCGCCGAACTCCGAAGGGGAGAGTTTTTACAGGATGCGGCCACAAAAAGATGGGATGATGGAAAGGTCTTTTCAGGACTACGCAACAGTGCCGTCGCAGACCGGGTTGATGAAGCACCGGCAGTCATTAGCATGCCCTGTGTGGGGCTAGTCGCATCACGTCTTGGCCTTGCCACTGCGTCTGAAAACAACCAGGCCAGTCAGTCAGCTGATTAAATAGAACAAATGCCTCGTTTTTCCTCTTAATTGGCGGTAAAACCTCAAGCCAAGCTCACACTTTTAATAAATATACTTCTCGGGATTTCCATTTAATATCCGTCCTCACTGGGAACCTTATTTATCTACAAACCTGTGGGGTTCAGTGGTAAATTTGAAATGAGTTGGTTTTATTCTGTCTGACATGTGTGTATTAGCTCGGCGTCCGTTAGAATATGCTTTAATGCTTCATTTCTTTTTGTTTCAATATGTCACTATGTCTGTTTTTCACATTTTCAGGTAAATGAGGAAGGAGGAGATTTGAAAATTTGTTAATCCATGCTCCGTGTTCTCATCCGTGTGCGGGAAAAGAATGCGTCTCAAAGGTCATTCCTACTTCAGTTAGACATAATGGATATGTCACTTCTGTCTCTGTTTGTCATGGCTGGGACTGTGAATATATACAAGGGTGACATCACACATTAGTGCTGCATCCCCTAGCATGAAATTACATTCCCACAATTTTAAATAAAGGCACTGTAACATTTCATATCTGATAGTTTAATGTGAAAGGTGCTGTGGGTGGGTTGTTTTTTTTTTTTTTTGTGGGGTCTGCTACTGCAAATCTTACCTACAGAGATAATGATTAATGGTTCATCTTTTTCTTAATGCGTTCCTTACAAAAGCTCAGAGTTAGAGACATCATGGCAAAAAAATGTATATATACAGTATATATATCTAAATTCAGGTTCATAAATGTGTCACAACCAAACTATTTTTAAGTGTAAGTGGCTGGGGTTTGTACATGTGCCCAAGGGCAGGACATTGTAAATCACAGACAGCGTTCACGTGTGGCATAATGCCAAATTGAAGTCTTGAAGCAAAAAAAAGTAAGTTGGAGCTGGCCTGCTGCCAACATACTAAGTAAATCTTACTTGTGCCAAATTACAACATCGTCTGAGGTGGATGTGACGGAGGCTGGTGCTGTGTATAGATGGCTAATACTGGCTGTTTAGTTATGTATCGCATTATATACAGTGTCACACCATGTGTTCTAGCCTCTCACTCTTCCCCTGAAGAAGATGGGTTTGGGTGGATGTCGGACTGGTAATGACCGTGACATTTCTAAATGTCTGGTATAATAAGGCACATTGACTTGTCTTTGTAAGGGGAGACGGGGCACCTGGTGGTCCAGACCTGGCCAGGGGCCCAGGAAAAGCCAAAAGCTAACCTTTTAACACAAAACGAGATTAGATTATTCTTCCTTGTCACAGCTTTGGATGCAGCGACTCTAAAATGAGACTTTGTGATGCTTATCGATGACGTATGGCAAACATTCAGTCACCTACGAAAGCATTGTTGTGCTCTTTTCTGGTCCAGTCGTCTGCAAAAGGGCAAGGTCAACCCTGACATCAGGTGTTATATTGATCGTGTGGGGAATAATATCTAGAAACACACGCTGCAGGTAATATTGCTCACAAGCGGCAGAATCAGTTTCTCCCACTGTAGTTTGCTGTCACTCCCATGATTTGGTGCTGACAGTCCTTCACGCTCAATGTTTGCACTAATTAATAATCTGTAGAAGCAAATATTTGTACTATTTAAATGTAGAACTGCGCTGTGCTGACAATATAAATCATCATTTCTTCCTGGTTTGAATTTAATTCCTGTGTCAGTTGATGTCTGCAGGAACAATTAGCACCTCTGTAAATATCTTTCACTCTGTGATGTTAGAAAGGCTTAAAAAATAATGTCGTGGGGAAACACTTCATCCTTGACTAGTTGAAGTCTGCAGTAATTTATTTTACATCGGCCCACAGGTTGTTTTGAAATGAGTTCTCTCTTTTTAGGCGTATTACTGTTTGACCATTCTGTATTTATAAATGCATTGTTTTTTAAATTAGTATGTTCTTTCATATTGTCCTTCATTAGTTTTTGATTGTAAGCTGCGACTTCTCTGGTGATCAACAGCTAGTTAAATAGTGTGAGTGATGAATATTACTTCAAAACTTAGTAAAACAAAAAAAAAAGTGAATCATTTCTTTTTATTATGCGAATACTTGAAGTGGTAGAAGAGTGTTTGATTTGCAAACTTTGTACTTTAAGAAAACAGCTGCAGGGAGTCCGAGCCCTGAGCTACGCTGGTGAGTCAGGAGCATTAGAGCCTCCAGTTTTAGAGCCCATGTCATTCTCATTTAATATTTTCATTAAAGTAATTACACAGAGAACCCTTTATAAGGCGCGTGTCATTGTTGTCGAAAATTTAACTCTCCGCCCTGAGGAAATGAAGTGGGCGACGTTAACCTTTGGCGTGATAAGGATGAATCCCAGACTACAGAGATACTTCCTTCTCATGATGCCACCATGCTAAAATAAAACTGTTTTGTCATGGCTCAGTTGTTCTTAAACACTAGTGAAGGAAGATCTTGTACTTTGCGACTAATCTAATCTGAAAGAAGGTTTTAAAATGCTGTGCAGCCCCTTAACCGCCTTCTTATTTCTTGTGTTAAGTTAAGCAGTGAAGGAACAATTGATAACCCTCCCTTTCCATGTTGGTAGGCGTCTAGTTTTGTACCAGTCCAAGTTGAACCAATAATTTCTCATAATTACTAATTGGATGAGTAAACATTTCAACAATAAAATGGAAAGTTTTGCTGTTCACCCACTTTATTTTGCTGAAGATAAACTTGGTTGTTAATGAGCAAGTCAAAGGAACCAAAAAAAAAAAAAAAAAAAGCTACGAAAAAATTCAGTGAAATATGTCAGGTAGCACTTTGGTACCTTCTGGGTCTTCCATTAAAAAGAAATATCCGGAAAAGCATTTTATTATTTAAATGACGCTGCGCCATAATCACTAAAAAAGACTCGACTATCATTTTTTTCTTCTTCTTCATAAATACGGGAGGCTCATTACTGCGGATATCAACACCACCACAATTCTTAACACACGAATCCATTTCGCTGTAATTGCTGTTGAATTGTTAGCAGTGCAGGCATTAGCAAATTATATTATGCAGATCCATTAACTATCCTCACAGTCTGAATCCCATGTAGAAAACCAGATGACAGAATGATTTAGATGGATGTATACGTGCGTTAGGAATTCAGACACAACCATATCATTGGCGCTAAATTAAATAATCGCTCGCGTTACGCACTGTGCGTGAAGACGGATGTAGGCTATAGAATACTGCTGTGGGTGTATATTTCAAATACGTGTGGTAAAAAGTGAGATAGCCTGCTATCTAAAATAAATATTTGCTCATTATTACATCACCCCCCTAAAACCTGGTTGTGTGTCATGGATCTGCAACTGAAGGAAGACAGGATACATTTTGGCAGCAGCATCTGCAGAGCCTGATAAGAATATTCTACTGTACCCTGACTATCTCGGTAAACCCAGAAAGTGACCGGCGCCTAGATGCGGGCCTGGATAAGCTGTGGCTCGTAACATCGCGCTGCGCTTTTTTCGGGTTGAGGATGACCAATGGGATAAAGAAAGAAAATCAGTTACGCTACACGCTGTGTGGGTCAGCGCGTCTCGACGGTGAGACCACAGGGCTCTCGTTGCGCAGCTGCTTTGAGTGTGGCTTCAAAATGCGGCGTGCGGAGGGAGTCTCTCCGCTCTGCGGCTGCAGCGTGCCCTCTGGCTGGCGTTGTGATCGGACAGTGGATTACATGACACGGTGCTGCGTAGGGAAGGTCTGGCACAGACGGGGAGGTACAATATATAAAGAACCATCTTCTGTTTGTACGACATTAAAACTGTGCAGGTGCTGGACACAGATCTCACTTTTTTTTGTCGTTGACCTTGATCTTTGACCTTTAGCCTTTTTAGCACCAAAAGCTAATGAATTCATCACCAGGGCAAATGAGAGGACACAGTGACCTTTAACCTTTAAGCACTGAAATCCAACAGGTTGATCCTTGAGTGGACAATACTTCCGCCTTTTTACTTTTATTTCCTTTAATCCCAACTAAGATCACTTTCCTACACTAAGAGCACTTTTCTAAAGCGCTTTAACATTTCACATTCACACATGCAGGCACACACACACACACACACACACACTGTGCACAGCTGATATGCAACTTAACCTGACATGCCGTAGGCAACATGGGGTTCGGTGTATTGCCCAAGGACACTTCGACACATGACCGGGAACCACCAATCGTAGGATTGGTGGCTGATTGCTATAGCTCTTGAGCCCATATAATAATCATAATAAATCCCAAACTTAGGCTGTGTGTCCGTCTTTTCATTTATTCAAGAAAAGCCAGAGTCAAACACAGTCTTGCTGT
This sequence comes from Macropodus opercularis, assembly GCA_030770545.1. Classification (NCBI taxonomy): domain Eukaryota; kingdom Metazoa; phylum Chordata; class Actinopteri; order Anabantiformes; family Osphronemidae; genus Macropodus; species Macropodus opercularis. Next base: position 4,430,764 of record CM061110.1, read on the forward strand.
ATGAGCAAAGCAGCGTCGCTATTAAACTCTTATTTTACTGTTTCCTATAGGTTAGAGCTGACATTTGAAAAGGTTGAGCTGTATATGACACCTCAGAACAACTTAACAGAAAGAGCTCAAAGTCAAATACAGACTTTTCCATCCACACTTGAAAAATGAAAAACACATAAATCTTTCTTTGATTCTTCTGAGTCGTCTCTATCCTGCCACTCAGGTTACAGTTTTATCTTCCGTCTTCATTCGGTTGTTTGAAGTAGGTGCAAAAAAAAAAAAGAAAAAGAAAAATCACCTGGAGGACTCAGTGAAAATTGGAAAACAACAGAGTAGCACTGCTCTGTTCAGTATATAACAATCATGGCCACACACAGTAGGTAAGATAATCTGTTATCTGTAGATGGCTACAATTTCAGTTTCCTCTTAAATAAGCGTATTGGTTATAGACAGAAGTTTGAGAGAACGCTTTACTGCATCTTCTCTGATCTTGTCTCTGCTTTCCATAATTCCCCCTGCTAAATATCAGATAAAACATTTGGCTCATTTGTGTGTTTGGTTTATTTCTGTTTCTAGCGTCTGCTTTGTTGACAGCCCGACGTAACCAGCTGCTCTAAAGACAGAACACAACAAAACAAAACAGAGCCCGACTGCAAAACCCAGGTGTTATCAGTTATCCATCATCAAGACATATTGGCGTGCATATTTTTACAGCGTGATAATTACAGCAGTCAACTCAGACATTACTTTCAGTTATTAGGCTAATGTCTAACATCAGCGTCTTCATCTTTGGCCTCGTCCGGATGGATTTGTATTTAATGGCATCTTTTGCAGTGCATCTTGGCTGCATGTTGTGAATATTACATCGCCAGTGTGTTTAACCTGGCTGTGTTGTTTTCTGTTGTATTTTACTTTGGGGAATGAGGGTTGTCCTGAAGCTACTGTATAATGAACTTAAAGCAAGGCTACTGGGATTATTATTATAGTAGCTTCCTCTTCTCGAACAGGGTGGAAATGAACGTCTGCCTTGTGGTAATCAAGTTGACATGGCTGCTGTTGATATATAGAACTTCTTTCCTGACAAGAATCTGTTTTGTTGATGATTTGCCACCAGCCTGGTCCTCTGTGGGTCCACCAGAATATGAGGTATAAGGTTGTGGCCCAGGACGTAGAGCGATCGTCACGACGACTGCAGAGCAGCTCTGCCGTCGGTGTGTGAATGTGGAAATGAGAAGCAGCATCAAAGAGCTCTGAGTACCAATTCAATACAAAAGCACCATAAACTCTAAGTGCAGACCATATTGAGCAGCTGGTATATCACAGGATTTATCATCACACATCAGATTGCCTATACAGTAAATTGTGTGCCTGTTTCTGTGGGTTTCGAATATATATAATGTATATTATGTAAATAAAATAAATACGCTTCTGAAATTTTTCAGTATAGTGAAGGGTTTAAAATTGTACTGCAGTTGCAAATATAATTTATTGCCGTTCAACATTGCATGATGTGAGTGTAGAGAATGGATCAACTGTTTGTACAGTACATCAGCAGGTGACAACTTCCATTTAATTCAGCAGGACTGGTGTAAAAAGCGTGACGATGTCATATTGTATCAAAACTGCGATATTTATATTATTATCCATTTTATTATGGTTATGGCTCAATCTTGGACAAGGTAAGTCAGCTTGGTGGCAACAAGGCTGAGCGGTTGTGACACCTGTTGACCACGACCAGAGTCACAGGTCCAACAAACCACACACGAGACACACGAGAGTCCCAAGGTAACCAACACAGACTTTTCAATGCCACTGATGGGTTAGCGATCACTCAATGCTCACCAACGTACAGGAGATGCTCTTCCTGCGTGAATAGAGGCTCTGAGCCCAAAATACATCACAGCTACACAGCAAAGCATAAAGCTGTAAAGCCCCCCCCCCCCCCTCCTTGTTTAACCCACTCATTCACTCACTCACACTCCCTCATATACCCTGGAAACATCTCCCGTCCCGTCCATCACAGGGTTCTCCTTTTTTAAAAGCACACATTCGCAGCTTCAGGCCTAGACTGCATCTCACAGACTGTCAGAACTGATCCAGACTACAAATGTGAGGAAAACACAGCTCGGAATGAGGCTCGTTTTTCAAAGCAGCAGAAATGCCCTGCATCTGTTGCAGCTTCTTGTCTTGTGACTGTAACAACACGCTTCTGTGTTGATCTTTACGATTTTCTTTGTGTTTCCGCTTTATTTCTGGTGTGTTACGTCGACCCAAGCGAGTGATCTGGGCTTTGATGACACCAGACAATTTTGATCGTCACTTCATAACACTTTGACACTGGACCTCGGTGATACGTCATAGTAAGATGTTTATCCGTTTGACCTATTTTCTGGCAGCTTCTCACAAAACTCTAAAATGTAAAAAATGCCTTTCTATCTTACTCTGTGTGTGTCTTCAGACATCTCATTGTCAGACAGACTTAACTGCTTAGTATTTGATGATGAGCAGTCTTGTTGTTTTGGATGTGTGTCTGCACAACTCTCAAGACTTCAAGCTTATTGAATGGCACTGCAGTATGTACAGTATCGTTTTTGGATTTATAATGCGAGAAACGGCAAAACAATTTTGGCCTAATCCATTATGGATAGATCATGAATAAAATACTAAAACAACCTTGGATTTGAGAATTGCCTTTTTTCCCCCTCTGGTGATTTGTGATGCATTATATGTTGAGCTAACTGATATTCGAGGTGAAATAACTTTTGTTACACTGTGGCTTAGTTTGCTTCTAGAAAAAGTGATGCAATCATTCATACACCTCAGTAATACCTGTCTTTTCGGGCTTTAGAGAAGAGAATAACTTGTCACACTTATAAACCAACTCGTAAAGCAAACCTTTATGAAACGCGTAAATACATATACGCATTTCCAAAAAGCGCTCGTTAACCTGATGTCTTTCAGTAGAGATTTGGTGAGTGGGAACAGATTTTGACCCTGGTGACTCAGTGTCAGCCTTTTCACATTCAGCCTCAGCTGCAGATGTGATAAAACTGGAGATGGGACAGAGGGCAGTTGATCGGATGAGGTTCTTTTGATCTTCATCGACTTGAATGAGCACTGGCATAAATCGCCGCATCCACTATCAGCGATGAAAATCAAATGAGATCTACAAAGCCTGGGCCCAGTTCAGCTCATACGCTCTAACTATTGGGTGAGATATCAATGACATTGTTGTAGAGATAGATAAGATCTGACAGATATGCTGTAAACTGGAGATAGCCGAATGTTTATGTCCCTTTGGTACTCCTTTTATTTTTAACCTAGCTTTTATTTGATCGTTTTTCCGACTCCCTCACACTGACTGTACGTGCGACGTGCGTACATTTTACAGATACGTAATTGCAGATGAAAAATATCTCGAACAGAAAGAAGTCGCGTCTTATAGGTCAGCAAGTTTCGGCTAAGAGCGTAACTACATCGCTGTCTAAGTGCCAATGTAAAAAACTGGTATGGACGGTGTTTGTGTTCGTTATTGTTTTCACCTGTTGTTTATTTCCTGTTAGGTCTGTATTTCAGTTCCCCCTTGTCCCTTCATTATTTGCTGGCTGGTTATTAATGTTACTGTAGTGTGAGTATTTGGTGTCTGTTGTCTGTTATTTGCACTTGTATTTGTAGGATTCTTTATTATTGATGTCTAGTCATGTTCAGGTTTGTCTGATGTTAATTTTGGTTGTGCTATGTTCAGGTTTGTTTAATGTTAAAGTTTTGTAGCTTCAGGGTTTTGGTTTGTTAGTGCAGTTACTTTGTTCCTGTTTAGGTTCCTGTTCTTTGTGCTCTGTGTGAAAGTTTGTATTTAAGTTATATCGTCCCCCTGTATGTTGTTTACGTATTAAAATATTAGTAAACTGTTCATGTCTGTCTGTGGGTCGTGCAATTGGGTCCTTCCCCTGTTAGTTTGTGAGTGTGGGCATAGGCTCTAGGTTGAGCAGCATCTTTGGTTTGCTTTGGCGTCACCAAGTGGTGATTAAGGCCAGAGACGGGGGCTCAGGCTTTCCTACCCCTGGTCTGTTTAGTTTGCATCTAGTTAGTTAGTTCAAGTTTCCAGTCTAGTCTTGATAATCTTTGATAGTGGGTTTGCAACAGTACATACCCACAGAGCCACAATTTTGAGAACAAACAATGGTTTTCCTGTGAGAAATCCACAACGTGGGCTGCCAAGAGAAAAGCCTCTTCTTTTTTTTTTTTTTTTTTATATATATTTTTGTGTAAAAGACGCAGCACAATCAATCTCTGTTGTCGTTCCCCGATGATGAGATCACGATCCGTCTCGCTGAAATTTGGCTGGAGGATTTTCCACCTACCCCTGGATACTCTGCACATCAATAAGACAGCGTTGTGAATATTACTTCAGCGACAAACTTCATACTTGCGAGAGAGTTATGCTCTTTTCTGCAGAAGAATGTTTTCTCCAAGGTATTCTGGGCATTCAAAGAAGGTAAAAACAGTAAAGCATGTCCATTATTTAGTTCTTTTAGATGAGTTATCAAATCGAGCTGAATTTTGAAAATGCTTTTGATTGAAGTAACATTGAAAAAGCATCCTTAGAAAAAATTCCACAAGTTTATGTTTTTATGCGACGCTGTTAGGTTGAACATAATAAAGTTTTTTTTTTTAATACTGCAATTTAACTACTGCTGGTCTGTTAGTCTTTAAAGGTTCTGCAGCACTTTACCTTCACAGCCGCTCAGCTCATCAATGTGAGCGGGGTCCTTGATGTGGCTAAACAATATTTCAACAGCAACAAATGAACCGACGTCTGTGTTCTGCCGGTTTCTGGTCCTGCATTGAAATTCAAGTCCTGTAAAAGACACAAACGTGGAATGGAAAGATAACAAGCTCACTCTTAATCTCCCCCAAATGTGTTTGAGGCAGGTATTTCCTTAAAAAAAGATCAAAGCACGTTGCTCTGTAAATTCTGTCATGTCATCCTAAATTCAGGGGGAAAATGACCCATAAAAGGATATTTGCTCCTTGTGGCTCCCAAAATAATACAAATACACATGTGTTTGCTCCTGTGCGCCTGCTCTTAGCAGTTATATGTATTACCACGGTGTAGCATCTCGACATTTTATTGAATTCAGAGCTGGAGCAGTAAAAGTTACTTTAAAGTTATCCTTGCCTTAGGAAAGGTCAGCGGATAAATAAATGTGGTGGGAACACCAGTGGCTCTAAATCGCTTCTATCAGAAGAGACTAGGCCGCCACCAAACAAAATGGACTGCGTTGCTTTCAGTGGGTGATGCCTTATCTGTCGCAGCAACTCCTTCTGTCTTGGGAAGAAGAGCTGCTTCAGCTCCGGGTTTCTTGTTACCTGTCTTAGCTGTTGATACATAAATCCATAACATCTTTGATCCGGAAAAAGGCAAAAAAAATAAGGTGAGGCACCAGTATTGCTCTGACTCGTTTATATTCTGCATAAATCTCACAATGAGTCAAGTCCATGAGAGAGAGAAAGAGAGAGACCAGGCTGGCAACGAGAACGCTTTCACAACTAACTGGTTTTGTTTAGGCATCCAAGGGTGGAATTCTCGCTGCTCAACTGTATAATACTGAAGAATTCAAATTTAATCAACTATTTAATGAATTTTAATTAAAGAAAAATGTATTTTTTTTTACACTACTGCAAGTGAAGATGATGAACTACTACTGCACTGGTCTTCACAGTTAGTGTTGTAGTGAAAAACACAGTCCACCACGTCTCATGGATGTGCAAATTGTGCAATAGAAGCTTCCTCCGTCATAAAAATAGATTTGATTTCACACTCTGGCATGGCATCGTTGGTTTTTTTTTTTTTTTAAATTTCCCCACCAACAAACAAAATTGAATCAGTACGTCTTTGTGTTATTAGATTTGGTGACAGCAAACAGTTGTGTTGTTTTGTGACGGGATTTTAAAATGCAGGTCCTTACCCAGCAGGCCACATTTGAAATTGGTGACCATATGATCCTGTCTGCACTGATTACCTGCAGCACTGTTAAGTGATTACTTTGACTAATAAGTTGTGTAAAGCGAAGAGCCTCGTGTCTCTATCTGTCCTGATGGAGACACGAACACAGCTGTCGGTTTTTACGGCGTTCGTGGTTGGCGTCGTTGCTTATTTGTGCTTTCTTCATGAAGCGGTAAAGCGATTTGACAAGAGGCAAGAGGTGCGTATCTGTCTCTCTTTTTTTTGTCTCTGCGTGTGTTTGTGCGTACAAGCAGCCTGCAGAATTAAGTACGACTCCTACAGTGACTGCACATGAAATCACAGGATTAAATACTCGCTTCAGATCAGAGATTTGACACCACATTTTTTTGTCTAATTAGCTTTTCCATTTTTAGAGTGTTGTTGTCTGTTGAGGCCGTTTTTTTTTTTTAGAGCAGGTGAATTTTCCAATAACGACATGAAAGAAGTTTGGTTGAAACTGCCTAGAAAAGTCTGGACCAGTTGAGCGGCACACAGCATTAACAATAATTGCTCACAGGCATTGAAAGGTTATTTTTTTGGTACATCATTATTCATATAATTACAGAGACAAATTGTTGGTTGAAGTTGCATAAATAGCCCAATCACAGTTGACTCCAACCTGCACTGGAGACCCATTCAGGTGTTGAATAAATTTTAATTTCATAATCGCTCATTACAAAAGGAACAAAACGTACAATGATGCTGAGAAAATGTGGCAACATAAATCAGACTTAGTGTGGTAGTAATGAACCTTTAACCGGTGGTGGTGACCGTGATTGTGTGTGAACCAGTTTGCTGGGCCGCGGTTGTTTTGTTCTGTTTTGTTTTGTTTTGTTTTTACCATTTATTATTTTTAATATCTCTGTGTGGCATTTCAAAATGTGTTATTATGTAAAGCAGTTTTTTCTTTTACAAGGCAGATTACTACAAAATTAATAGAGATGTATACGCCGTACATAGGCAGCGATAATGAGGTAATTATAGTAAGTAAGTAGAAGTGTAAAACTGTGAATTTGTTGTATTTTTTTCTTTTTGCCTGTCTGGGAAATTAAAAAAATCGACTTCAACGATGCTGATCATCATAAACTCTTGATTAACGGTGGATTTTTCTATTCATTCGCTCGTTTTTAATGTGCAGATGATCATTTTATACGATATACAGGACATTAAAGGAAACCTATTCAACGTCTGTCACAATGCACTAAACAAGCAACACATCACTAAGTGTTTTTTAGGTTTTTACTGTGTTTAGGACTTTTTTCGAGTCAGACTAATGTCTGGATTTCTGCAGGTCCTCAATGAAAACATAATAGTCATTTAAATGGCATTAATGTTATAGAATCTTCATGTGAAAATGCTCCTGTGCAGAATAAAGACTTAGATTATTCCTCATCCATGGGACACAACCAAACTCGGTGACAGCTTCTTTACCATCTTATTTACCAGACAGATGGAAATGCTGGTTTCTATTTATGCTTGTCATGACACACTAACCCCCCTCAAGCAAAGGGGAAAGGGGGAGGGGGGGAGGACAGAGGAAGCACAGTTGTGTGAGTTGTTTGACAGTGATTATTCTGTTAAGTAGACGGGTATTAGCATTAGAACAGTTTCACTGCAGCTGTTTAGACCTCTCCCTAGTTATGAGAGGAAGTCCTGACACGCACAGACTCCCGCTTGACAAATTAAGGCCACAGGGAAAGAAAACTGCAGTGGTGGGTACAGGGCTATGACATACTGCAGCGAACCAAGTGCCTGGACTCTTAACTGGCTCTGTGACCTCACACCTGAAGTCCACTCCAGCATTCGCTCAGCGCGTCCCCTCTCCCTCCTCCCTTCCCAACGTTCCTCCCTCTAGACCCTGGGTTAGGATCGTTGTGAGTCAAGGAGCTCCTCTAGACATGCCAACGTTTTTATTTTTATTTTTTCTAAATTGACATCAGGACCCTGCTGGGGAACGCGAGGTCTGGTTGTCTAACGTTGAACTGATACATGGCGCTGTGGTAATCAGCCATGACAGCTCACTGTGAATCAGGGTCAAACTGTGGCGCCCGTACAGTAATTACAGTGAGGGTGAGACACGTGTTCCTCATGGGTAACAGGGTAATAGAGTAGAGAAGACTGTTCAGGACCCTGGCGGCGTTAGTGAGCATCTGCCTTTCTCATGTGTCCTTGAGCAAGAAAATTAAACTCGCTGAGACTCAGTGTGCAGCAGGAAGAGAACAGAAAAATAATGAATTCAATATTATACAGTTCTTATTATCGAAATGCCATAGAAGTGGCTTTCTCGTGTTGAATACAGCCGCGATATTCAGTTAGGAACAGGTGGGGTGAGTACAGGTGGCACAGCAGAAAATCTACAGGCTGATCAGGCCTGCGAATAATTGCTTTATAAAAGTTACATATCGGCGAGCTGAGCTTGATTTAACATTCAAACGAGTCTCCTCTGGCAACGTAATTACACGGCATTAACATTTCCGCCGGCGAATGTGAGCTGTGGACATGCCTGTGTGGGAGCTGACATGTCGCTGCCACGCGAGCTGTGACGTTAAAAGCTGGTCCTTCAAGCTTCGAGCGGAAGCTGAGATCGGCTGAGAAATCAGACGACAGGAAACGCAACGTTAGTAAAAGTCGCACAGAGTCGATGGAGAACTCGACACATGGACACACGAAGAATTACCTTTATAAGAATAATTCCAATTAAAAGCCGGGATGTGGGTTCTGTGCTGTGTTGTTTTGTGCCCTTTTGCAAGTACGGTAGTGGTGACTCTGGCGATCACGCAGCTTAATTTGCCGTTTTAAATTACCGCGTCAAAATGCTTTTCAGAAATGTAATATTGATTTTTGTGCGAAGGATAAATCGCTGGCTCATCATTCTGATACTAAGACACACTTAGTTGGTATGTGTGTGTCCATTATGTGTAATTGTATACATTGAGTAAATATTGTTGACACAATCACATGAGGTCAAACTGTCCTGCAGTAAAATGTGCACGAGCAAACATCGGTGCTGCAGGCACAAGTAAACAAGTTATCATTCAGTAAAAATATGATATGACTTGTGTTTTCGACATGCTGTGTCAAATTGCCATTGAAGTCTAGTACGTTTTTAATTGTTCTGCATTTAGCCGGGGCAAAGGTTTTACTTTTCAGATTGCATGATGAAGATGCATGAACAGTAGAGGAGGTTTCACAGAGCACAGTGTTTGGAGGTCGGTGGTTGGAGGAGGCAGTAGCTGACTGTGAATTATGTCTGTTCACAACCAAAGTGCTGTCGTTTCGACTCAGCCGCTTTTACGGCGTTGTCCCTGTAGAGCAACGACAGAACTTAGTCTAGGACAGAAGTAGACTTTGCTGCTTAAAGAAATAGTAAATTATTATTATGACTATTTTCTATGCTGAACCGTTTCTTATCTAGCACACATCCGTTCTGATTTCCTGCAGCGCTTTGATCTTAGATCCATACAGTGTGAATTCAGGGGCTGTCAAGCCAGAGAAGCCAACAATAAACAGCATTGTTGTAACATTTAGCCTCATGAAAGGTACGTCTGTAACACCGCAGCAGAATCCGAACCTTGTTGCCGTAAATTACAGGCTGCATTAAGATGTCGTCAACACCTGTTGATGACGTTTTTTTTTCCATTCATTTGTTTCGATCAAAGGCGTCAGTCAACAAACAAAATCTTTCAAACGGCAGCTGAAAGCAAACTCACCTCCATTTCAAAGCTATTTGCCGTCGTCGTCCTCATCCTTAGACGGGCCGAACGGCTGATGAATATGCTACGTGCACTTGGCCGCATGCTGCATGGTATATTTTCTGACTACTAACGTTTTCAGTTACATCACATTTCTATTTGAAGCTGCAGCGTACGAATTTGATATTCAGACCTATTTCCTGTCTGAACGTCCAGTGCATTTCTCACAATCTTCCGTTCCCTTTGTAGTGAACTAACACAACACTTAGAGGAGCACTTTGCTGACTTAAGTGCTGCACATGTGTGTAAACTCTTCACCTCTGTGCGTGTCCTCTTATCAGCGCAGAAAGGCTGTGGCACGTAGAAGCTGACCTGGATGTGGATTAGCCACAGTAAAAGAAGCAAGTCCTGCTCGGGCTGAAAAACACATAGACAAAACTAGTTTATCGTCTGCTTTATCTCACAGACATTCATATAAAGTCATTTGTCCTGATTTTACATTTATGGACATCAACAAATCTGTGTATTTAGTGGGTTTTTAAATTAGATGAGAGTACATTTTTCTCTGACTTGGCTTTTCATGTAGAATAATAATAATTTAATAATAAATACAGAAATGAAAGCATTAAGGAAGTAAATAGTAACCACCACAATACTTTATGTATATATGTATGAAAAAGATATAAGAGACAGAAACATTGCTGAATTGTGTGAAAACCAAACATTCAAACCTAAATCTTATGAAAATCACTTGATTTTGTCTTTTACTTGTTAATAAAGGGTTTACAAGCAAACTCCAGGCCTAATATGGGCAGTAGGCATATTCATAGACAAATGCTGGCAATCTGTAGTTTTAGTATTGTTAGTATAAACCCAATATTGCAGAGCATTTGCCTCTTTAGGCAAAGGTAGCCCAGGTAGAGCTACAACACAGACATTTCAGACCAGCATTTGATGGAGTGACGTTGAAATGGCAGCGAGAGAAGCAGGACTCAGCGTAAGCAGGATTTTCTCAGGACATCCTTATCACCCATTCGTTCATTTGTCCAAGGCAAAGTTTAAGACGCTGGAATTCAGGGGATTAATGTCCGCTGTGATAACCGACAGGGATGTGCGGTTAGACCTGGAGCTGCAATCCGCAGGGCCCGCTGAACCGTGGCGCCCTTGCAAAGTATTTCATCCATATTTTAGGAATGAAATAAAAAGAAATAACATGAGGCAAATGAATGATAAATGACGAGGATAAAAACGGAATCCGGTGGCATTTGCAATGCTGATCGTGTAGGTACCGAAAAATTGGGAGGGACGGCGTCGGGAATGCTAAACAGATCCTCTCTGCGAGACCTGCAGCACTTGATTCATCAAAGAGGGGTCAGGCTGCCCTCATCACTGCCAGGTGGGTTTCATTAGGTTGTCATCTTCTGCCGCTTGTGTGCCTGCGCTGGCTGACTGCATGCAGCACGATGTAAAGTGGGAACGTACCTCGCACCCTGCACACGTTACAGCCCTGTTAGTACTGTACATTATAAATCAATTGAGTGTATGCAGATATAGCTGAAGAATAAAAGACCATAAGTGCTTGAATATGTGAAGGATTTATTATTATTATTTCTAAGTCAAACATTTCTTATGATGTCCAGGATGAAGAGTTCTGCTTGATGTTTTGGGTTGTGATCCAACAGTTGCATACATGCACATCTAGTCCAGTATGTGCCTCTGACTGTACAAGGTTAGATGGTGTTTTGAGCTGAGTCAGACGTAAACATCACGGCCTTGATGAAACAACCAGGTTTTATTGCAGCAAGGATGAACTGAATATCACGTGGAGGTATGGCCGCCGCATTATGATGGTGTTTATGAGAGGAATGGAAGGAAGGATGGAGAACAACACCCTTACATTAAAGGAAAGGAAAGTTTCTCATTTAAGTTTGAGAATGTTTAAGGTTGAATAGCGTAATCTGCAGCTGAAATCCCTGACCTATGCAAGTACCACATCGAGCTGGAGAAAGTTGGAGCTCATTAAACATCCAGCGATGATAAAGGAAGACCAAAGCTCAGGATGAATGGTACAGTTAAATCTGTCACCGCTGACAGATTGTGCCATCTCTCAAATGAATGAGTGCTTCCAACTTCAAACTGTGTGCTGATTGTTGCGGGGCACTGTACGAGAGACCGGTTTTCCTGAGTAAGCTGGCAATGTCTCATAAAGTAAAAGACACCTACGCTATGTCCTCCACATGTCACGGTCGCACTCCTTCTATATAACTCACTGAGATGAGTGTGATGGCTGTCTGCAGTGATGAATCTACAGCACGGTAAACCACGCTCGCCATCGCGGCCGTAAGGACACCCGGTATCTCCAGCCAGATTTCCTTGTTCCCACAAACAGCGTAAAAATGAAGCTCAAGGAAAAACTCATTCATTCAGTGCCTGTTCAGGTTGGCATCTAGTGACCTGATCCAGACGCAGAGGAACCCTGGGTAATGTACCGTAGCTAGTACAATGATGGCGAAGTCAGTTGTTCTATAGCGGCGTGTAGTTACAAACAAAACGATGAAACGCTTCCATAGAGGACAGTTGAACGTTCCACTGCCACCAGCGGGACGAACCGAGCTAAATGCGATTCACAAGGACGCAGTCGTGCGTCGAGTGAAGGCAAACAAGGTGAAACTGAAAGATATCTTGACTTGGGTTGACTTTTACTGGGGAGCCAACCGAGCCAACTCCACTATGGCTGGTGTGAGGAAAAAAGTTGTCCAACAGGGTTCCACGTGTACTTAAACGCCATCTCCAGGCAATACACCTGCACTTCAAGACAACATCGCAGATTATTTTGTTAAAAGGCGTAAACAGACGGAGAAACAGGCAGCGTTACTTAGAAAAACCAGAGTGAGAAAGTTCCTAACGCTGCCAAGTCACTGAACTCGTTGCTACAGCCAAACAGCTACACACCGTAGCAGAGACACTGAAGCTGCCAGCCTGAAAATTTATCTGAAAAGAGATGCTCGTCCCTGGAGCCCTTAAAGAAAGAAAGTATCAATTAAACTGAGACTAGATTTTAATTAATTATAGGTTTTGTGGCATTTTTGTCCGGTGGTTTATCTGACGTAAAATATGTGCCGTGGCTCAAAAAGCTTGGGAAACACTGTTCTATAACATTAATTCTGTGGATGATGTCACGGCGGATCCCAGCTTGAATGTGAACTATACACTGAGAAAACGCAGCAAACACTGCACAGAGGGAGAAAAGCGTACAGTCAGCAATGGAAAGACAGAGTTTGTGGCTCACAGGCTCTGCTAATGGAAATTTTATGCTGCCACTGGACCTTTAATAGAAGCGGAATGAATTCACGGCCATGGCGCCATGTGAAATATGAATGGTAAACTGATGATTGGAGCAATTAGTGCCATTTAATTTAATTGTCCATATATTCCTTTTTAATTGCTGCGCTCTTGCATATCAATCTGTCGGCTGTAAGGAAAGGAATATATTTACAAAGTGTGAATGTCACTTGAGCCTCGGATGAACAGACGCTGATGATGCAGTGTGTAATAAACTTCCATAGCAAACTTTGCATAATAACAAATGATAGATAACTGTTTCACTAGGTTTCTTAAGTGTATAGATAAGATGATGCTCTAACACATTTTGGTGAAGAAATGTTGCCTTTCTGTGGACATTAATACTGTTTCCCTGGAACTACAAATGTAGTTTATTAGATTTGAACCGTACCTCCTATCGTAACAATACTCTATTTCCCCTTATTTGTTTCTGTTGTGTGTACTGGGCAAAGTGCAGTCATTAGAAACCAACCCGGCATATGCTGGGTTTCCATGTCCGAGTGTGAGCGGGTGCGCTTTTTGGCTACGCAAGAAACGCAACTCAGTTCATTAGGAAGCATTTGGCAAGTGGCCCTGGCTTATGCCTAGAATCCGCTGGGTGTACAACTGTGATAATGCCACAGTGTCATCATTTGATAAACTAAACTGCATCATTAGGACAACAGCGGCTCTGTGCTTGTTTTGTTTACAGGATCTCCTTCGCAGTACACACACAAAAACAAACAAACAATGATGACAGTGTTCCAACAAAGTATTCAGCTTTGTCTTTATTAACCACGCTGCCAAGGCCGCTGATTACATCTGCAATAATCAATGTGACGCCCTGAACAACAACAGAAGCAAAAATGCAAATTAAAAACGACACATTCAAAACATCTATGAGAGATTCTTTCCTATAACATCCATACAGACCAGCTGATCAGGCTCGTAATTACATTTTTAAGCAGCAGTAAATCAGATGTGTTTAGTGTTTGCTGGTGTAGCTACCTATAAAGAGATCAGGATGAAATATTGGTAATGCTGCTCCGGGCTGAGACACTGCTTTTTCAGCACATTGTGCATGTCACCCTTTCTACCACAGCCCCAATCAATGCTGCCTTGACAAATCTCCCCTAGAGTGCCAAGCTTATTTTCAAGAGCTTGAAGGGCATTTGCTCACCCTGGCCCTCACGGTGACCCATCTCTGGCTCATATTTACTACACCCTCACACTGTATGACACATATAATCCACTGTGTATTCACACACTGGAGGAAATCCTGTCTTTACACTGCTCTCCATGTGACACAGGTTTCTATAAAGTGTAATATAGGATTATGGTTGAAATAATCCTGAATTCATCTACTGCATCTCCTGATGGATGATTTTTTACCAACCACTTCCTACCTCTATGCAGGAATGAAGCCAAATTATCCCGGCTTTGAATGTTACTACTTAGGTTTTATGACGTATTTTATGATATGGCATATTGCAACCTAACTGTGTGCAGTAGATCTGGAAGACAGGAAGCTGGCCTGTAGGATATGTCTAAATAGTTTTTGTTTTATCTGGTTTGTACATACATGTAGAGCAACTCTGACCAAAACTAAAAACAAAGGCACAAAGTAAAATCAAACTTCCCAAATAGCTTCAGAAATTGTTGCTAATTCTCAGCATTTACCATGAATATGTGGCTAATGCATTATTAAGTTCTACTCATTTAGAAATCACTGTAGCAGAAGCTCATCATCCTGGACTTTTCGGTTATTTCATTGGAAACTAAACGTATGACGTGAAGGCAGCATAATTAAAACACAGCACATTGAAGGCTCCCAGCAAAGAATCAGAGCAAAAGTAAATTGGATTTTATTTTTTAATGACGTAAAACATGATCAGTAAAGTAATAAAATGATGATAATACATGACACTTCAGATAAATCAAAAAATATCAAATTCACATGTCCCTGCTGATATTACACAGCGGAAAACCACTACACAGACTTTTGACCTCATGTGTAAGATTTTTCTCTCCTAAGTCGCACTTTTTCGAAGTAAAACATTTCTAAAATCCTAATGAGGCTCATATTTCTTCCCAGACACGTCTGGAGTCTAATGTGCTGCTTCGTTATGAGCTTGAGTTTGCAGCTCAGCCCTGCACAGATAGCTTGAGGACAGCTGAGCTCTTTTTTCTTTTTTTTGTTCCTCTCTCCATCCTTAAAACCCTTTACCTAGTGTCCGTGTCTTGAGATCAGGCTGCTGTAATGATGTGATGACCGAGAGCAAATAATGTGCACCAGCAGTCTGGTTCCTAATTAAAAAGAGTCCACCGTGCAATTACAAATCATCTGAGCTCACATATTAGCTTCTGAACGTCTCCATGACAAAGGTCCAGCTAACATGTCATACAGTCGGTCTGGGCAATTACTGTCCTCTGACTGGATGCTTTAATGACAATTCCAGTGCATTTCATTTTGAGCGATATCAAACTGACTGAAATAAGTTATCGATGGCTGAATGCTTCTAGTCCTGCAGCAATATTATGCTGCAACACCATATGTACAATGCACAATAAACATCTAGCATCGAATACGTATGTGAATTACGGTCCATGTGCTTTTTCCTTCCAATGCGATCCAATCATAAACGACATGTATTTCACATTAATAGGAACCTGTCACAGTAATCCGGTTAGAAAATCACAACACGCCATCGAGACGCTTCTGGAGAAACAGTCGTCTAAATTATCTTTGTTGTCGCCGGACCAATGTGGTCATTTATACTACATTTGCAATCAGGATGCAATTGCATTTAAGAAGGAGTTATTTGTAAATCAGTGGATGAAGAATAAAAACATCCTGCAGAGTCTCTTTGGGGTTTTTGTGTGTGTTTTTATTTTATTTTATTTTTTTTACAAATGATTAATGTCCAAAAAAATACAGCTGCATGTCTTGTATTTTGACAGCTGCCCCTGTGTTTTCGTTGTTCTGTCTGTGCACATGCTCGTCCGATCCGACAATGTACTAAACCTTAGACCTGTGATGGTAAGATGACCGTGTCACCTCAACCCCCCCTGTTTTGCTTTCAACTTGGCTTCCTGCTATAATGTTTGAGACATACTCACCTAGACTAGAGAATAAATGGACTGTATAGAAGGATGCGTTGGACACGTTTAGTTTGACATGGACTGTTGTCAACTCTGCCAAAATGATCACATGATCATTTAACTTCACTGACACACATTCCTAGTTTATATTCCAATTGTTTATTCAAGGTTTTCTAAGTTAACCAATCCACGAAATTAAACAAATAGTTATTTAGTTAAAGTCTTAGGCAATTATAATACAAATTTACAGCAAATTAAAGCAAAATTAACAATAACAAACATCAAAATGCCAAAGTGTATTTTACTTTTATGTACTGTCTTCCCTGACCAGAGATGTATTTCAAATGGGTAAATATTATTTATATGAGCTTGAGTATGAGTTTCTCTGTCAACAATGCAAAAATGTAAAAAACTATCACAGGGATAGAAGAGAATCAGTACTTCCCATTTGAAATGTGAGCCGAGAGTGTAGATTCTCTGCAATGACTGATCAGACTTGGTAAAAAGGGAAAAAAAAAATATCGTGACCCGAATGCAGGGCAGTGTGGGAAGGTGATAAAAAAAAATAAAAGCCGAAACCTGAAAATGTAACCGTGGTTCTCCTCTTGAAACGATGGCGCCGCTGCATGCAAATGAAAACGCAGAGGTTGCCAACCACACTCTCAAACTTTCAAGGTGATACCTGTTTCTTTGTATCAGCAGGAAGCTGTTGCCAGGGGAACAGAATTACTTGACTGTTGATAAAGAATGTCAGGCAATCAAGAGGGAGCTGGAGGCAGTGAAGCACACTCCGACAGGGCAGCACCTCCACCTCTTCTTTGAGCGAGGATGTGGGAAACCTGACAGTCCAGCGGGGCCCGTAGCATGGATTCGCTGTGATCAGCAGCCGCGCCGCTGTTGACTAAATGTCTCTGTCGACGCACGAGCAGCGGAATGACATTACCAAAATAAACCTCTGAGGTCTCCCACAAGACCGAGTGAGGCGACTAACAAACGCCACCGTGCCTCTTCTCAAGACGTCGACCAGATAATAAGTTAAACCCAACGTGTATGGCTCGACATCTTTCAACTCCACTTTACACAGTCTGACAGCTACACAGATTCAGCAAAGGCCTGTCCGGCGTTCACACACAAGCCTCAAGCCTTTATGTAACATAGCTAATTTAATGCTGCTTGATTCAAGTAGGAGCTCTCACGTCCACCCAGTGGTCAAAGTGAAGGGAATCTGGCTGAGAAATGCGTTGTTCAAGCTGCGTGTTTTTTGGAGGCAGTTATATTTTTACTTCGCACAGTAGGTCTACTGCACTTCTGGGATTATGAACAATGTGGAAGCATAAAAGCCTTTGCGAGCTTTGGTTAGTTTCCTCTGATTGATTTTCTAGCACCGGTTGCAGTTGAAATATTACACGAGTGACACAACCTCCAATGTTTAACTGCTGTTTGCTTTCAACAACTGCAATTAACCACAATTATTTCTCCACTATTCTCATTTAGCCTAATCTGGTTTGTAGGCAACGTATCCATCTTTTTGTTTGGTTGGTTCGTTGTCAATCATAAGACACTTTGTAAAATCTGTAACAGCACCATAAACGAATCACTGGTTCATCCTTCTGTCGCTTTAATAATAACTGAAATATTGTTGTCGAGAACGTTTTTTTTGCTGATGAATTAGCAGCAGGACAAACATAATGTAGATAACGGCTCTGCTGGAGAGCGTTGCATAAATTTGAAAGCTTGCTTTTTATCTTTTCTGTTATATTTATTGACAAGGCTAACAGGTGGTTGAGCAGGCCCAAGTGTCAATATCCATCCGGGGAGCGAAGTATGCTTCTCCATCTGTAGATGGTTCATTGTGGGTAGGGAGCTCATGTTTCCAGTTTCACTGAGACAGAGATGTGCATGGTTATTTCGGTCTTATGTGTCCCTGGCCCCAGGTCAGGCTGCTGTTTTCATGACAACCAGTGTCCAATTAAATATCATGGATAGCTATATATAAAGTCACATATTTGTTAGAATGAAGAGATAATGTCAGGTATACATAAATTATTCATTTTTTTCAAATTATGGATAGGGCCACTTTAAATATTTTAAAACGTGGACGTACATAGACGTGTCAGCGAAAGTGTTACATTTGAGAAATGATAGATGAAGAGGGCACAGTGCGAAATCTTAGTACTCATCCGCAGTTCATCAGGCTGTAATGTGCAAATTGGAAGTAATTACGCTTCACTTTGCAGAGAATCACCTCTCGACGGACTCTCACGATCTAAAACGTTTGAATAGCATCGAGAGACAGGCCGTTCACATGTCATTATAACACGAAAATAACTGGTAAAGCGGTGATTGCTACCGGGAGGACGGACGAGGGAACACCCTGGTCTCGTCCTGCGGTGGGTGGATGACCTGAAAAGCGATATCAGAGGTGTTAACTGTGAACTGTTTAGTGGGGGGGGGGGTCATTGTGGGTCACGTCATTGCTTTCAGTGACATTCAGGGACAGTGTGGCGTCGAGCCGTATTTCTAATATTGGCAGAACTGCTGCACATAAATCTGTGTGTAGCCCCAGACAGCTGCAATTAACCACCTAATCAGAATCCACGAAATTAACAGTCCTGACTAAATCACAGTTCCTCCAGTTTGGTTTCACGCAGAGCTTCATTAGCGCCATCCAACAACAGATTCCCAGCTTCTACGGCCACAGAGGTATTAAACGGCTGGAACCAACAACAACTGTGGATGTGAGCGTTTACACTAGCTTTGCTCAAGCAAAGCGTTCGTCTTCATCCAAAAAGGTTGAGTGAAGGTCAGTAAAGCTTTTCCACATCACATCTCAGCTTTTCAAGCATCTGTAAAAATATAAAGAATTCTATTCTGCAGCATAGTATCCATCGGAACATCACTGACCTTTTCCAGGAATTCCCTGCCCACTTGGATTCAACAGTGGACTCCTTAGCTTTTTTGATGGTTAAAGGTGAAAGTTCATTGTGACTTTGTGTCTGTCCAGAAACTGAAACACGGTTATGAAGGTAAATACAAGCGCTCACTTAACATTTTAACCCCCAGGCAAAACTGTAAAAACACATTCGAGCGCACAGAATTGTGCTGGATAAATGTTTTTTTTCATTGTGTTTCCACATTAAGCCTTTCAATAAGCAGATATTTTTATCCACACGCTGGCATTTGTTTCTGTTTCGTTGGCTGTCATTAATGTCGCTTTTCATGAGGAGGCACAAGATGAATTAATTTTCTGTTGCCCTACCCATCCTGTTTATTTGGCCACAGTCACTTCCAACTGTCTTGACTCATTTCTTAGACAACGGAAGTAAAAATAGTTTCACTTACCAATTTCACAAAATACGAGCCAGAATAAATCTTTTGGACCCGTATGAGTAAATGACCTAATTGTTAAATAATGATTGTTGATGATCTCATTTTGAAGAAATATAAAGCAATAAGTTTTCTACCTCACATAAATCTGTTCTATTACCATACTCGATATCTTCTTTTTGCTGGGCTCCAGTAGCTTCACGAAAATCTCAATTTTTGCATCCCCTATTGATTTAGAAGAAAAAGCTGTCAAAGCCCTTGTTTCCAGCTGCAAGTTGATATGGGCTCAGCTGCTTGGTGTCTACTTTCTGATTGTACTGCAGCAAACAAATTCATTTCAACTGCCAGTGTCACTGGTAAACACAAAGCGTCCGTTTCTAGGATTAAATTATTTTGTGAAGAGAAGTCGTGACTGTTGTGTCACACACTTTTCAACTTTGATTACTTTGATTTGTATTTTTATTAGGACTAGTACAATGGAACATGAATTTCTCTTCTCCATATTTGAGAGATACTTGATCATATAAGAATAGTATTCACCATCACATAAGAACAGAATAAGAAAGATTAGGTTAGTGTATCTTAGGTTTAGTTCCCCCGAAAGGGCGACGTGGGCTCGTCCTGCCTGGACCAACCATCCACTGGAGGAGGAAGGACCTGGTGTGATGAAGATCAGGTGGCAGATCTCTGAACACAGTGGATCTTATAGGTTCACCTCTCTGGGGAGAAGGGGCCTGAGCCAGTTTCGGAGGTAGACTTGCACCTCCATGCACAGCACATGCCCAACTCCTGGAGAGGGTCTTCTACTCTGGAGTTGCCTGCATGAGAGCCCGGGGCTAGTGTGGGCTTGCTTATAGCTCCCTAGCTCAGCCGTCATGTGTTGTGTTCTCTCAGTGAATTGGGGACAGATCCCTCACTGTCACGTGTGCCTATGGGCCAAATGTCTTATTGGGTTCCCTAGACTGAGTAATCAACGCTCACGTAGAAAGAGACAGTGATGCCTGGTGCAACTGTAAGGAACAGCCTCCCTAATCTGAACCCAAATGGTGTTGTGCTATTTGACTTCTGTGCGTACCGTAACAAACCCAATGTGTTGCACCTGTCGAGATGTAGACGCACATAAAAGTATTACATGCTATGACAAGTGAAACAAAACAAACAAAAGCACATTAACTAAACCGTACTGCTTAAATAAGAAAAGAGGAAAAAAACAATATTAAAAAATGACTACTTCAAATCTATATACTCTACAATATTTACAACCAGATAAACAAGCCATAGTGAGTAATTACAAACGATACACAAACATACAAACAAATCACCACTAATCCCAGTCCTCCAGCAGGACATATTCTGTCAACAAGTGACATAAAATGGGTCTAAAAACCAGACATTAGTGGTTTCATCACACTAGGACCTTCATCTTACACTGGAGCAGTTTTCCACCACGTGTGAGGCAGCTGGGATAGCGAGTCAACGCCACTAAGTCAGAGGAGATAAGTTTCCTCTGCAAAGTGGCAGTAGACGATGGTTAGTCTCTAAATGAGACAGCAATTCAAATCACATATTGGATGTGGCATTATTTCGTTCAGATTGTCCATTGCTACTTAACAAATTGGAAAATCGCTTAAGTTGAGGCTCTGGGAATCAAGATGCAGCCTAAATCGAACCTGCCCTGCCTGCCTTGGATGGATTCAGCACTTGCTTCTCCGCTCCCTGCCTGAATTCCTCACAAAGTCATTGGCACTTGCTCTAACGCCAAAAACAAGCGAGGTGGGAGTGTCTGAAAACAGGTTCTGTCTTTTAATTCGCCAGATTTCATGCTCATGCGGTAGCACGTGGTTGATTGAATTTTAATTGGAATAAAAAATGTCCAGATTAGTTGTTTGCTGTATGTTATGCTAATTTATGTTCTACAACCATGTGCTTTCAGGGGCTCAAAGGAAAAAAGGATTAGCTGATTAGAAGTTCGTACGAAACTGTATCAATTCCACTAATGTGTAGTAGTGCATATAATTTACTCATTCTTTGACCATTGTCATTATTAGTTTACTGGTTTGTTTTGAATTTAGTCTCTACAAATGAAATTAAATGATCAGTTTAACAAATTAGCCTTTTTCCCATTTTTTACAGATACGTAATTATACATTGTGGTTACAGATGCTTAAATGTTTACAGATACACATTCTCCTCACTCAGGAGCATCAAATGTACGCAACCCTTTTTGATCCTCTACTCATGCTCGACAGATTTTCTTTCTCTATCAAACTTTCCCTTTTAGTCCTTTGAGCTCATATTTCTCTTTCTCGAAGTAAACCCGTTTCGTGCCAGCAATATTTGATGTGGCAAGAGTTCTGAAGGAATCTTTTATTTCTTCATTTCAAGATGCTAAATTGGCGATCGTGCCACATGAGCCAGACCTTGAGCCGGTTTATTTTGTTACAGCGTGTGAAGCTCTAACCTGCAGATCTGTGGTCTGGGAGTATTACGGCACAAAGAACACAAAGTAAAACAGTGTCCATCTTAACTGTAAATGGAACCACTGTGTCTGATCTGTGATAAATTATGAATACATGTTGGGCAAAGACATTCAGATTGCTTCCCAGTGTTACAGCACGGCCACACCAGCATGTTACAGGACACGACGACACAGTGCTGTGTGGGATGAGCAAAATAACTACAGCTGACTGTATCGAACTGCCTCATTCTTCTGTGCAACCAATAGACGTGGATCCTCGAAACTATTACCGGCAGGAAGCACAGAAATAAACTGGTCTCCGGTTTATTGATAGATTTTAATGAGCACGGGAAAAGTTCAACCGTGCCCTCCGAGTTAAACAACCAACTACGGCCTTTGCGACTGCCCTCGAGAGTCCCGCCCTTTCTGATTTGAGGCCTCTATCAGCAGAATGACATCATTTGTCAGAGCCGCTCAAAACAGCTACAAGCCATAGCAGCCGACATGAAAGACACTGTTCTTATTTGGGGGTTATGGTGGATTAGGTGTAGCCACAGAAAGATTCTGGTGTTCAGCGTCTTCCTGCTTTTGCATCGAGACTAATTTCATACCACCAACTGCTGCTAGAGGGCTTTGTCATTTCAACAAATGTCAGTTTGGGGCATTGGCGCAAACAACTAATGCCATTTGATACCCTGGGAGGACTAATCTCACAAAGTGGGCTGTAAAATGTCATGAATTTCTTTTCTTTACCGTTTTTGCTCAAGCCAATTGAAGTTGATTAACGCTTTAATGGTCACGTCTGAGTCAGGGCATCTGGATTTCTCTCTTCAACCGGGTCCAGATGCTATGTCTCAGCTGCCAGACAACCTCAGAATCTGCTCTGACTTTAACAGTCACATTGAAGCGTCTTCAAACGCCACCCCGTCCCCCTCTGACTTCACGGACATGCGGCAACACATAGGCACATGCAAAGCCGTTTAGCGCTACAGTGTGCAAACAAAATCACACGTCGCTTACCTTTTTATCATATCAATGCGTTTCTGCTCATATGAAGACTTCCAGCACTGTCACGGTGGGTTGAGAAATTTCACACAGTCTCAACCATCGTTTCCAGAGTTAAAAGCTCAAAAGAGTCCCTATAGTGAAACCGAAACAGGATTAAACGCCGACTGATCTTCCTCCTCACGCCTTACACTGAAATTTCCAGCCAGTGAATGTATACTGGAAAAGCAACAACAAGCACGAGGCTCCGCTCTACAGAGCGGCCGTGTTTGCCTAATAAGACAGTTTACTTTAACAGTTGAATATGTGTGTGTTTTTAAACTCACTCGTCTTATACCGATTAGCTCGTACCCAGTTTATGAAAAATCTGTTTTGAATATAAACAGGAGATGTCACTCAAGAGTTCAGGACTTTTACTCTCTACAGTATCTACTTAACACTGTGAAAAGATGGGGTCTGGAAATCTCAGCGCATGGAATGTAAAGATAGAAACCACAGTTGTGAACCCTTCGAGCATCATCAGGTACTTTGGGTAACGCTCATCACTTCGAGCCATCTGCCAGCATATTTACAAACTGAACCTGAAAGTCTTTAGTGCAGGAGGCAACGCATGCGGTTTTGTGCAGAGACACTGCTCAGATCTCAACTCATCTCAGCCCAAACTCAGATCTGTCAGACTGACATATTTTGGACAAATTGACTCCAAGTCCAGCTTATTTTCAGGAGAAGCGGATGTCAGGTTCTCACTCCATCCAGAGTGCTGTGAGTGAAAGATACCCAAGCCAACATGTGCTTTTATTAGTGCCCACATCATGAATGAATTCTGTAGCCACCAACACAGCCACATAGAGAAATTAGACTTGTATGAGGACATCAGGGCAATATCTCTTCAGGGTTCATAGAGTAAGTAGATATTCCAGGCCTCCGTCTGCGTGTGCTTTGCGTGGCTTTGTTCATACAGTGTGCATGTGCTCTCAAAATATTAGCAATCAGCCTTTCATCCAGCAACTTTCCCCCATGACAATAGTGAAACAATGTATATATAGCACAGTATAAAACCTTTCTGCATATATAGGACATATGAATTAAATAAATATTTGTTTTAAATGTAAATTTAAAAAATCACAGTTTGTTTAGTTTGTATTACAGCAGGACAAATGCACAGTCATAAAGATGTCATGTTCAACACGTGCATTGAGAAAGATCAGTGCATCTAAATGTTCCACACTTGGTCTTTAACTGTGTACCAGCCACTATTTGTTCATCAGTCATAAAACAAACACATAACACAACGTATAAAATGTCTTCAGTCGCACCGAGAACTGGAAGACAGACTTTTTTCCAAACAGGGCTTGAGCTTTGATGATATTGGTCAGGGTGAGCAGCCACATAGGCTTAATCCGCAGTTGGTGCCACCTAACAGTAGCTACTGAATATTGAATGATCAGCCCTCGGGGAAATGAACGGGCTATCAAAGCAAACAGGTTTTTTTTTTATCACAACTCCGGTTAAAATGACAGCGGCAGGAAATCGAGACGAGCCGAAAGTCTACTTGATCTTAACTACTGATGTTGCAGAAGCGAGGGGCCCAAGGCTCTACTTGCACCTCTTTCCCTTCCTGCATTCACACTTGCGAAAGACCAACACCAGCTGTTAAAGCTGAAGCATCGTTCTCCAAAGCGAGGGGATTTACGGATACACGACTGTCAACACAGAACACGGGGAGGGTCCTTGAAGACAGCATGTGAACGTAACTATGTCGCGCCACGTTTGCTATTCCAACGCAAAACAACATGGAAAACTGTTCTCTACTTGCATTTTGCAGAGCTTGCAACGTGCCTCAACAAATGTCCTGCGAGAAAGAAGAAAACCACTAATATTATACAAGCTTTGCCTTTTGGAAGGCTTTTTAGTGGCGGATGCAGCGGCAGGGCAGAGAACAGGCTGCCTCGCTGTTGGATAGATGTACTAATGGAATTCTGTACAGTCTCAATTATATAGCCAAGTCCCAGATCTACTCTAAGTGCCAGGTGGAATGAGGATAATGTGTATTTACAATTTTATTTCTCTGCTGAGGCCTAACTGGAGAAACGAGTGTGGAGTCTAAATGCAAACAGTGTGTGGTAGGAGAGCATATCATTAGAAAGCTAAATTGGAATCAAGTCAAGTGATTGGATTAACATATTCTGCTGCATGTACTGGACCTGTTAAAGGAGCATTTTGCAACAAGGTGAGGAAAGTCCAGATACCTGCGTCCCTTGAATGCAACATTTTTTCCCCCCCACTCATCATTTTCTGACTCTTACTGTAAGTGTTCACCTGATGTTTAATGGTTACAAGGTGGTGAAGAGAAGACGAGGCCTCCTGGATCGTTTTTAGATCTCTCTTGCCATCGAGATTAAAAATGTGGAGAGAAACAAATTCACACAAAAGGGATAAAGGGGGTTGAGTTGTCCTCGGCAGTGACGGCCAGACTTACTGCCATCACTTAATGACTTCTCTTACTGGATGATCCTTGATTAGTTTTACCTTTTTTATATGACGGCCACACTTTTTTTTTTACATTTAGTTCTCGAGAACTGTAGTTGTTTAAACACTCAACACTAAATCAGTGATTAACACAGACCAGCCCAGACGTGGTAAAGTGACTTCGGCTCTATTGTAGGACAATTACAAAGCACTTTGGATAAAAGCACAATGTGAATGCGTCCGTGTGCCGTCTGCGTCAGGATGCAATACTATCGACAAGCATTAGCACTTCAGGAAAGCTGAAGTTTCATCCCTCGGCACGTCTGAGACGTTTCACTTTGAATACCTCTTCAGTCAGTATGACGCTTTTGTTGTGTGCCGTGGTTCTCGGTTGCCATGCGTGACAGGATCTGATGCACCGCGGCGCCGGTGTGGGAAGCGCATCGCAAAAGAAAAAAGTAAATCCAAAAAACTAGACACTGTATTTCCCGGCAATAAAACACAAAAGCGTAGGAGCACCCAGCGATCTCTCTAGATCACACGCTGCTCATCAGTGAACGGATCAGCCTAATTTGGTGACGCATCGTTGAACACAAGCAATGCATAAATCACCGTTTGCCCTAGGGTGACCCCCCCACCACCACCGCTAGAGTGTTTTGTGTTTAAGCTTTTGCTCCCGGCTGCTGTAACATTCACCCGCCCTACCCCTCACGAGCAGAGTAACAGGCCAGCAGCTCTAACCTTTTCTCAACCAGTGATTTAGCCTGCCTGTCCACGCCGATAAAACACTGTCAGAGTCTGCCCGAGGAGAGGAGACGAGGGTTGCCGTGTGGGGGCCGCTGTACTCAGGCAGGGCTTTTCGGTCACCGCCACCTCGATGTGTTTAGCCGGCGTCCTCCTTTTATCTCGGCCTCGGTAGCGTCTGTTCCGTACGCCCACTGAACCCTAACACTCATCTATTCTGCAACACAAAAAAACCTTGGCGTGAAGCCTTGAATCTCACCTACATGAACTCGCACAATGGCAGCCTCCAGATGGAGTCAGATGTGCTTTCACGGGCTCCTGAGCTGCGGGGCGACTCAGGCTTTACTGTGATCGGATGCCGTCATTTCATCATATTATGAAGATGGGCTTTAGACTTACTAGACTTTACATTAGAAGCAGCTCCAACTCAAGCTACATTTGAACACTCATAAGCCGCGTGACTAATTCCCTAGTACCTTTAAGCAGCTAAGCACATTAATGGAAAATAGATTTTTTTCATATTACAAACCCTTCCTGGGTACTGTAAATGGTACCAGACACTACCAGCTGCATTTACAGTACCATACTGTATTTGAGTTTCTGACTTATGTGTCTCATAATCTCATAAATCTGCCAACACTAGTCCTAGATTCAAGTTCACAGAAGATAGATTCTTCAGATAGAAGAGATATTTTTCATCTTTCTTTCTAAAGCATTGACTCATCCCTTCAACCATCATTCTTTCAGTCTCCTGCCTGACAAATGTATGGTACAACGCGAGCATATGTCCAGAAATGTTTCCCACCACTTGGAGCCGTACTCTGGGAACAGCCATCAGCTTGTGAATTGCCGCTGAGAACCCGTGTATTCAGGGCACAGAAGTGTTTAACCGAGGATGTACGCGGTATTTTTTTTTTTTTTTCGCATTTTTCTCACTCACAGACGCCCTCTCAACCTCTGCTGTGAGTGATTGTGTTTGTCAGTGTGGCGGCCCGTGTGCCGAGCACTACAGAGCCAGATTGGGAAGTGAGAACAGTCGCCCAAGATAGACAGCTGCAGTGCTGAGTTGATTGCCACTTCCTCCTGTGTGATCTGAAATTGAGTTTCTTATGAAAAAAATAAATAAAAAAAAAGCTTGGGGGGGGGGGGGGGTGTTCTCGCCCACTGCATGTCTGGTGCTCATCGCGCTGCGCTGCCAATCAAAGCTGTGTCCACCTTACATCGCTATGCCAACGCTTTAGCTGCTAAACTAGCAACCTACCTTCATCTTCCCGGCGAGATACTGCTGTAAAGCCTCGCGCCGTCATCCTCGGACTGAAGCAGCCTGGAAAAAGAGTCTTTACACAAACTCTTAGACTCAACTAGCAAATTGTCTGCCCCTGTAATCAGCCTCTCCTTTGCCTGCTGTTCTCATCAAAATTCTTTTTTGTGTTCTGTTGCCATGGTACCTTGAAAATCTGCTGCTGTCATTTTTTTTTTTTTTTTTCTTCCCGAGAAAGCAATTCTCCTTTTTTTTCTGTCTGCTTACCTCACAGACAGAAACACTTTGGATCAATTTGAGACAAAATTAGTACACAATGTAAAAAATAGATTGTTTGGGTAAAAAGGAAAACATACACAGAAGGAATAAAAAAGAAGCAATGATCTGCTGCCATCCACCTTCTGCTGGATTGTTATTGAATTATTGCTGTCTGAATGCACACAAACACATAAGCAATAAAGGCTTTGGAGCCGGTGGTAGGACCGTGGAGACTCCATCAGCTGGTGGCAGTTGAAGTCATTATTGCCTTATCCGCAGCAGGCGCGCTGATCTAATGATGTAACATCTATATACATGAACAGAATAGGCTTCAGAGATTTAAGCTCAGATAGATTTCCCCTCTAAATATTGCGCTTATAATGATGAGCCATTAAAGAACTATGAGCTGACTCAGCAGTTTTGTTTCACTTCACTGTATAATTGATAATATAAGTCAAACATGATTAATTGCATAAAGGAAACCATGTTCAGCTTTTGTTTATTTACCATCATGAGCTTCCTGCAGGTGCTGTTATATTCTACCAGAAACCTTCTTTCATAGAGGGTCTATAGTGATGGTTTCCATTCAGCAGGTCATTCAGCTACTAGTCACAGCTCTGTGCGTTCGAATATAATGGGAACTAGTCTGAGTGCATCTGTGAAACTGTGTAATTCCATTTGGTGGATGAAGAGTGGATGAACTTAAACAGGTACTGAGCTTCTGATCAGAACAAAAGCAGACATCCGCTGTGTAGCCTTACTGAAGGATGTCGCTGCGCGCGTCTTGCGTCATTTCCTTCAGCATTTAGTGAGAGGATGAGGCTTGATGCTAAGGCTCATGCTAGAACTAGATTACGTTGCATGTTGTAGCTCTAAATCTAAATATTTATGCACAGCTGGAGCCAAACCCTCAGTTATACATTGAAATATTCCGCTTCCTTTTTAGTCTTGTATAAATTCATTTTGACTAGGTTCTGTTTGCTGTCAACAACCGCCAGTAAGGATTGACATGGTTGTTTTTGTTGTCATAACCTTGCAGATTTCTCCAAAGTTCAAGATCAAAAGCACCAAAGAAATAATAAAATAAAATAAAAAAAAATCCTGGCACCCTTGAGAACAACAGGCAAAGCATTAATGTCAGAAACTCTCACTCTTTCTTCAATGTGACTACATGATAATTTGGAGTGAGTCGTAAAGACATTCAATAATATATATTCTGCCTATACAGTAGCATAAATTGACCACATGGGACACAACAGGCGGCAAAAAACTTTTCTGCCGCTCTGCATGTCTGCAGAGTTTCATTAACTGTAAGACAACAAATGTGATGGATGATTTCATGCCGCCGTGGAAAGTGAAACAGAGTGCTCTTTGAAATCCCGAATTACTGAGTGCAGGAGCTCCATTAAGAGAGAGGGTGTCAGAAATCGTGTAGAAAGCCATTTTAGCGAGGCCAGACAGTGCATGTCTGCTTTTCCTTTCATTCCCATTGAGAAGGTGTCTCTTGGTCCAGGAGGAGGTGATTTAAATTTCATTAGAAAAGAGAGAGAGTCACCTTTTGTATCTTTTCTTTTTAAAAGTCATAACCCGAGATGAATAAATGGAAAACGTGATTTTTAAATGTATTCTCGAGTCGTTTTAATATGGAACAATGTCAGATTCTCAATTACACCCGGTGATATCATTTTTAATGTTTTCAAATACTGGCCTCTGAGCAGCAATCCTAGCTGTCCTTTGGAAATAACTATACACGTAATCTCGTCGCGCCAGTGAAAGCCTCTGCCGCAGAAACGCATCGATCTTTGCTCTTAAAGACGTGTCCTTTGTTCTTAACAAGCAGCGGGATTCCCTCTATTAAATCACGCATAAATGAAAAACGCTCTCGTAAGTGAGCTGCATCTCACACGCTCGCAGATGGCCCTGACAGCGCAGTGCCCAGCAACTTAAGGAAACACATGAACTACAAACACATGAACTACACAGAAACTCTGGCACAATTGTGCATAATATAATATAATAATAATAAATATATGCATGTTGCATGTTCTCACTTGTGCGGATAGCTGCCTGCTTTTGGTTTACATTCTAGAAATAGCTTCTAAGATGGCCTGAACAAAATATCTGATGCCCCCTGGAAGTGGTGGTACAGTAAGTAGATTATAGTGGCATTTCAAGCAGACAGTTGTCATCAGTCATTATCCCACGCTTACAATCCATTCATTCTGTCTAAGTGGAGTCACTGGCACCGTTGTGTCTACATAAGCGAAATAAGAAAAGAACAGACTGGTCTAAAGAGATACGAAAGAAAAATAATGGTTTAGGTAGAGGCGACGGCGCAGGACCACCTCCAGTCAGATCCGCTCTCCCAAAAACGAAATGAAGCTGCGCTGTATTCCCAATTATGTTTTGACATGTGTTTTCTACACCAAAGGTTGCCCAGAGGACATTATACAGAGGATGAATTATATATGGACAACTACTGAATAGTCGTTCATACTTTCCTTGCATTTTATTTTTTTCAACGCTACATGGAGATTTTTACAACACAACAAACAAGCTGGTGTCATTTATGCCACAAACACATATAATAAATCCTGTACATCTTTCTATAGATGCTTGAATCTCATTTTAAATCCATATTGAATGTGGGTAGAATAATCAAGAGTGCGTCATCATGAGGTCGTATTATAGCATATGTCGAATAATCTATTTAACTTTGTAATCAGGAGTGTTGTGTGAGTTATAACTCTTCAGCGGGGGCGAGCAACCGTGAACGGAAAACACCACAGCTGGATCAAAATGCGGGTTTGGGACACTCTAGAGTCTTGACCGTGCACAGTGTGTGAGGTATGCACCGCTCCTCGCAACGAGCACTGTGCAGATAAGATGCTTTTGATGACTTTTACCCAGGTTGATGTCTGTGACAAACGCTGATGTGATAACACTTCAGTACAAATAATACAAACGATGGCATTTGGCCATCTACAGAGTTGCATGGCAAATTCTTTTACCACTGGAAACAATGACACCTTACAGGGTCTTGCTCCACTACACTACACCAGCACTTACAATTCAGTTTACGTCTTAGAACATGGCCATGAATAGTGATGCGCTACTTCCCCCCTCAGCCACCACCACCGTGTCCTGACTCATTCCTGGCAGCGGTCACAGCAGCCTCGCTCAGCTCAGATCACTCTGGGCAAGCCTGTCCTCCGGAACAGAGGCAAAACGTTGCTTAGATTCGAGATGAGGCATTTTTAAATACATTAGTTGGGTTTGTGTTATTTGACAGTCGCTACTAATATAAAGCTAGTTTACGGTTCACTTCCTGCAGCAGTGCTTTTGCTTAACAACTGCTGTTTTTCTCATGTTTTGTGCGCACGGCTCTGCAGACTGACCACAATATATAGAAGCAACCTGTGCATGGTTTCTTAAAAATCACAACGCCCTGAATGATGTAAACAACAATAATAACAACGGGGGGAAAAAAATCTAGTGTATATTTAATCAAACACCAACACATTCTTATGTTGTTACGCTGCTTCAATGCATTTGCCACTAGAAGACCTGAATCTGTGCAGGGCCCAAAAAACCAGGAGAT
This sequence comes from Macropodus opercularis, assembly GCA_030770545.1. Taxonomy (NCBI): domain Eukaryota; kingdom Metazoa; phylum Chordata; class Actinopteri; order Anabantiformes; family Osphronemidae; genus Macropodus; species Macropodus opercularis. Next base: position 4,462,000 of record CM061110.1, read on the forward strand.
TATTATGGTCAGCTGAGCAATCAAACCTCTTCTGATTTGCTTTAGGTACCTACTGCTTGATTAAGACTGTGGCCTAGATTAAAGGAGACACGTCTAACCTTGGTCACTTTAAGGACAACGTGATCATTACCCTTTAAACGAAGACACAGGCCTTTTCTTTTTAGTTCTATAAGCCAAGTGTCGTTTCTTGCATATACCCACACAAGCTGTGAACATGAACTCTGGTCTGCAGTTCTGACAGTCCTACGCATCATCTACCTCAACCCTCTCCTTGAGACATGCTTCTGGCTGGCACAGCTTTATTCGTTCCTAAATTACATTGCATCAGAACTGAACTATAAAATGCGGAGGTCTTATATAATTGTATAATTCCGTTTACAGTTTAGTTCCAGATGAAAATCATATTAGGATAGACATTCGTACCCTTGGCAAACAGCTCCACTTCTCTGTCCATTGGACCGGAGACTCCTGGAAAGTTTGGCAAAGTCTGCTGTGAATGTTTTCCACCGCAGAACACTGAATTCCAAATAAATGCGCAGCAACAACTGCTTCTTTAACGCCACCGCGTGTAAAAATAACCGATAACGATAATAGGTTTCATTTAAAAGCACCTTTCTAGACACCCAAGGTTGTCGCGCAGCCAAAGCATTATGCATTTAAATTCTCCACACCTCCAAACTGCCTAAACTTCCATACACGCCTGTACACCCGCCGATGATGAATTAGATGTGGGCAGATGATTAGCAGCACCTGGCTGCAACGCACTCTCTGAAATCCCATGGCCGCAGTAAGCGAGTATTGCCTCCATGTTTCTCTTGCTGGTTTTATTTTTGTTAAATAAATAATGTCACCATACAAAAAAATAATCTCCTTTATCTGATGTTGCATTTGCCCAAGACCCACCATGATTTGTGAATTTTTTTTATCGTGTCTTCAAATATTCATTTTTTGTATTTATTTCACATATTCATGTTTAGTTTTTCTTTTCTTTTCTTTTTTGTTTGAAAGGCAGGGGTGGCGGCATCTAGTACATAGACACATAGTGTGCTTCATGTACTCATGCAGCATCTGCCTGTTGTTTGTCCATGTAAAAAAAAAAAAAGCACTGATAAGCCAATTAGTGACCTCTATAGTGGAAATCACATCCACAGTGCTTCCGCATTTGATGGTAAGATGGAAGATTTAAAGCACATTAACAGGAACTTTTTGCACTGTGAGAGAAAGAGAGAGAGTGTGCGCTAATGTACATAACGATACTGAGCGGCATAAACAACACTTCTCTAATCCGCCGTCGAGCGCTGTTCTACAAGGTGAAGACGTGCCTGAAGATTGTTTCCCTGTCTCCGTCATTGCGCTAATTCTACTCCCAATTGCGAGTGTGCACCTTTCACTGACACACTGAAAGGATAACGCTTCACGCTGTGGGGGTGGTTTCTTTTTTTTAAGGCTCAGCCAGGAGGAATAAATGGACAATTTCACCCTTCCTAATGGAAATTGATCTGAGTGATTTGTTAAAACAGTGACAAGGGCAACTGTGCCGTGTCAAAAGTGACATTTCGAGAGAGACTGTACGCACCTGAACTTAAACTGAGCAACCTCTGTATGTAACACGTTCCAGGTCATTAAGCACAGCCTTTGAGGGTATCTGTGGCTCGGCCGTGTGTACTGGATTGTGCAGACCCCCCATGTTGTGTTTTTGCGCTACTGAGAAAGCAAGTTTCCCCTTTTAACATGGATGGATCACACGCTGACCTGATGTGCTCTTATGCTATCAAAGACTAGTGTGCGGTAATTTCATCACTTTGGTGAGTGGAGACGGTTAAGATGGACAATCTCTCAATATTGCATTAATCAATCAGTTTTACAGTGCATTACTGCGAGGGGGGGGGGGCTAACCCCCACGGAGTGCGGCGATATAAATAGCAAATTGGCTTCCTTCATGGCTCTTTTTCACTTTCCATCAGTATTCACTGCATGCGCCTTGTGCACTCACCCGCTCCGTGAACACACATGCTCATTCAGATCGAGCTCTGCTGAAACTTAAAGGGTCATTTCGGTTCGTCTTATCCCGCGTTGTCCACAGGTGCAGCTACTTTAACTGTACAGTATGTTCGCCTAATTTTGCACAGGCCACGTTGGGGCAGCCAGCGTGAGCCTCCGTACAGCTTTTGAAATAAACTGAACCTTTGTATGATGCAAAAAAGTGGGATGACCCAGTTCGGCATTACTTTAAGATGGCACTTTCTGTTTGTTTTGATGTCGCTCTGTAATTCCCCAAGAGCTTACCTCTCTGCTACGATGCTAAATGAGGCTTAGGGTATTGCCCGGGAACAGAGAGTCACCAGAGATCTAGAGATGCTAATTGCTAATTGCTGGAAGGACACACTGTGTAATTCCTCACAAAGCATTTAGCATTTTGCAATCCATCTTTTTTACAATACCGCGAGTCATTCATTTGCCAGTTCGATCGGTCTTGCCTATTAAGTTGCCCTGGATGTGTTTCACCAGACAAGTACTCAGAGAAAATCATGCGTATGAACTGTCGAAAGCTGTATGTGGCTCAAGGAAAAACCTTTCATGCAACGTTTATAGAGGACTGATAGAGAAAACACACATCTATACATTGCGAAGCTTGAATCTCCCACAATAAGTTGGGTGTCATCTGTCACAGATCGATTCCGAATAATCTGGAACATGTCTCATGTTTCAGAACCTGCCCTTTAATCACAGCATCAATCAAATCATGTCATATTCTTGTTGAATTTCATATGCAATATGAAACTAACCAAGAGGATGCATTCATTCCAAAAGGATGACAAACTGATCAGACTTACTCCTATTATAGCATAAAATGTGTGTTTGGTGCCCTTTAGCTCTAAGATTCTTATGTGTGGCAACAATATCAACTGATTATTATTTTTGTCACTTATGTGTTAATTGATTAACTGAGTGAAAATGTACTTGCTTTGAGTGATGCTAACATAAAACAATCAGGTTTGGCGCCGACGGAGCTAGCAATTACACGACTAGACCAGCGGGAGCCAGAAACATCAGAAACGGTGCCGAATCTAGCAAGATTAGCCAGTATTTGCCGGGTCCAACACCCTGGCACAATTCAGACCCACCACAGTTAAAAAGCCAGGAAATGTGACTTTTCTATCTCCCCCTGCTCTTGGAACACCCTTTGCTGGCATTTGTCAGCGAGGAAAAGGATAAAAAACACAAAAAGCTGTGACTCACGCACTAGTGCCAGTGATTTCATGTTCATTCAGGGATGTACATGTTACACTGTGTTGTGACTGATCTCAGCAACGCGTGATATATCAACGGGAAGGGCCCAAAAGTAAATGAGTTATTTAAACAAAACAAAACAAAACAAAACAAAACAAAACAAAACAAAACAAAACAAAACAAAACAAAACAAAACAAAACAAAACAAAACAAAACAAAACAAAACAAAACAAAACAAAACAAAACAAAACAAAACAAAACAAAACCTGATTTGAGTTCAGTTCTTGCTTTTGCTTTTTAAAACTTTTTTACAGTTTCCTTTTAAATCAGTATTTCATACATTCATTTCCAAATTTCATATGGTACAATCCAAGTCGGCGCAATACTGGTCCTAGTCCTGCATCCAACAGATTAAGAAATACACTAAAAGCATGTTATCCTCTTCTTTGAGGGATATTGCAGATGTACACAATGTGATGAAGGATGGGCTGACTCTGGCTTTTCTTCAGCAAGTGTGAGAGGATTACCCATTGTTTTTGTCTTTCCTTCTTCTTCTTCTCCTTTTTATTTTTCTTGTGGTGGGTGGACTTTCGTGTTTATTTTTCCTGTATGCTGCCGAATATTCCCTTTCCCTTGATCTGGTCCAAGATGAGTGTTTGTGTCCCAAAGCAGAGCAGAGCAGAGCATGAGGCGCTGTCAGAGACGTGTGGGTGGTCAAGTTATTTGTTTTTCTGCTTTTTATGACAGGCTTCTAAGACTGAGAAGGATAAGAAGATAAAAGGGGTTATTCATTAGAGGCTCAACACACAGTAGTAAACACGTTTTACAACTATGGGGGGTGTTTTCTTCCAGTACCCTTCCTCATTCCTCTTCACCCCCCCTCCCTTCCTCACTCCCTACCCTCCCTTCCCTCCCTCGCTTCCTTTCCTAGCATTGCAGCATCTTTGTGCTGGATGATGAGCTGCCAGCCAATACCGGAGTACTACAAACAGCCCGTTGCGCGCTCCTCTCCATACGAGCCCACATCTTCTTCTCTCTGGAATGAAATCCTCACTTTAGTCGTGCATGTGCTTTAAATGCGGCCGCACATGACATCCCGCCGCTGCGGCGCTCACTGTCCGTGAAAGGTGTCAGTCGTCTCCTCTCACGGCAAGACGTTCGTCCACCGGCCGCTTGGCTCTGCTCCGCTCCAGACATCATGCCGTGACAGCGTGTATTCATTTACATCTGGCTCTTATTGCGCAGGTGGACGCCTGCATCAGGATTAGAGGGGCCTTTCTGTAAGAGGCTGTCCTCTCTCCGGGACACAGCAACATTTCCTCCAGGATAAACCCGCATTTCATCATTATTATTATTATTATTTATTGTTTTGGCAGCTGACAGATTGAGCCATGTATGAAAACTAACTGCTCGCAGGGGCGCGCGTGGTTCTAGAGGAGGACGAAGGACGCGGTGCCAGCGCGCTGGTGGGATTCCTTCATTGCGCTTCCGACGGAGGAAGTTATGGCAACAAACGGCCACAGTAACGGCAAACGGCAGGACAACTGCCGGTGAACTGCGCTTCAACCACTACAGGACCCGAATCCACGCAGAGTTTTCGACCTTCGTGGGTTTTTTTTTTTTTTTTTTTTTTGACGGACTTCTGGTCGAAACCCGACGCCAGCCTCACAGCGTCTGGCGCTTCTTGTGTGTTTTTTTTTTTGTTTTTTTCCTCTAAGAGCGCGATCCGACGCTTGAAAAACGCCACTTTCCGTCGTCGCACCCTCTGTACTGTTATTCATGGCAGCGAGCTTTATCGGGGGGGTGTTTAATCCACCGTGTTCCTGCGTTACAAACCCATGCGGGCGGGACTTGATACGACCACGTACCGACGCTTTAACCCCCCTTTGAAGACGTCTCGGACGCAAGCCTCCTCCGGCTCTCCTTAGATTTGGGATATTTTTTTTGGAGGTGTGTGGATTTTCTGCCGTTACGCCTCAGTCGGATCGTACTGGGATTTAAGGTGGGGTTGTATCCGGACGCAGGTAAACTGGAAGATAGGCGACCCCCCCCCCCCCCCTCCTCTTGTCTCCTCCCGATGACACTTAAGCAGCAGATTGCCGCTCATCGCGTTCGGTGGATTTGTTTTTTGCAGCACGAACCCCTGACCAACCTTGACGGACGGGTTTAAACCGCAACATCTTGGAATGTAATCAACTCCCGGTGCCGGCTGGCGACTGCTGGTGAATTTATCCTGGGAGACAAGTGTGTGGAAAAATCATGTGCAATAGGATCAGCCCTTCGGCATCTGCTTCATTAGGCCCACTTTTGGTAAGTCACTTGGACTTGGTGAGAAATGTGCAATTGACTTTGACACTAGTGAAACAAGTGCGGATTAAATGAGCCTCTGTCCAGCTGAACAGTGCACAGCGATGATGCTGCATAGATCTACAAAATGTAGAATAATAGGCCTGTCCTATCTATCTATCTATCTATCTATCTATCTATCTATCTATCTATCTATCTATCTATCTATCTATCTATCTATCTATCTGTGTATATGATGTAGCAGAAGTGGTGATAATATCAGTCCTGTTACCCAGTCTCAGAGCCAGGTGGGCCCACCACAGCCTGGGCCACACTGTAGCCGTGCTGTGGCTCCAAACTGTGCACAGAAAGATGCTCCACCAGTGAATTCCCAGAGACTGGAGTGCGTGTGCAAACGGCCCGGGTGTGTCTGCATCAGAGCGACGCAGAGACCCTACACTTTTCATAAATTAGCAGCAGCAGCAGCAGCAGCAGCACTGAAATCCTCCCATCAGGGCGAGTTGCACTGGTTTGCAGAGAGAGTGGCCAGTGGTGCTGTGGAGACACACAGAGCTTAAATGATGGGCAGTGGAGTTGAGATCAGGGGGAAGTGCAGTGTTTAAGTTGTCTTTGCTTCATGGTAAGGCAGCTGTGTGTGTTTGTGTGTGTGTGTGTGTGTGTGTGTGTGTAGCTGTTTTTGACAATCAGCAAAAGCAGGTTGAGAGATGATAAAGAGATACAGAAGCACTGATGCAGCACGACAACGATCTCATGGGCTCTGTGAGTGAATACTGGCTGTAATGTCTGCAGCTGAACATTATTTTTTTTTTTAGCCCCTCTCATCATTTTCCTGTTACTCAATAAGCTCAGCCTCCAATGCGACTCAGCACTTGTACAGTAGGAAGTTCGTTACGCTCCAGCTATCCCACTGTATTTTTCGGGCACGTCGGACTAGAGAGGCTGGTGTCTGGCCCCTATAAATACTCACATGACACTGGCCACAACAGACGGGGGCGGAGAGATATGAGGGTTCAGAGTGAACGCGTGGAGGCAGAAAAAGTTGTAAATCTTTTAGATTGAAGTGGGGGTTAGACGTCAATATGCTTACACTAAAGTCAAGTGAGCATCTTTCATATAACTCTTGCTTTATCCGCATAATACCTTCAAAGGCGTCCCCTGGGGAAGATATAGGGATGGACCAGCTGTCTGGCTACATCAGGGTGTGCAAGGATTGCCACTGCAGCTTACTACCAGCTGCATCTTCTTTCTACCCCCTCCTTTAAACCCACTGTGAGCTTAGGACCGTATGCATCTTCTGGCATGGCACAGGGCCACCTTTACAGCTATGCAAAGGAATTACAGAGCCAGGCAAAACATTACCGCTTCCTTAGTTTTGACGGGTCTTAAGAACTACAATGGAAATATCCTGCACAGTCATGTTTAGCTTTAAAGAAAGAAGCCTAAGCAAAAACAGCTAGGGCAATGTAGCTCTAGGACCCGGCTCGCTGGTCCGTTAAGCGTCTCCATACAAGTCGAAGCCTGAACTTTGAACTGCACGGCGCACAGTTAAGTAACGATTGGTTAAAGCTGTGCATCGTACAGGTCTTAATATAAAGGACTTGAAAAGACTCCTAAAAACAGGCTAATGAGGTTTATTCTAGGATGGTTGATACCCATGGGTGTTATTGGATTTGTAATTTGAATTAACAGGGCATGCAGCATGTAGCTCTTAAGGATTTGGATTTTTTTTTTTTTTTACAAGCAGTGAATAGTGATGATCACATCTTTGGCTTGTCAGTGTGTTCCAGGATGTTACAGCAGAAGCTCACAGCACTCGCTGTCATGTGTTTGTCTAATGAAATCAGGCAGGATGGTCATTATCATTATCATGCATTATTGCCAACACTTCCACGTTTAGCAGCGCTCGTGCAGGCAGGAAGCGGCTGCGGAACAAATTCATATCTCAGCAGGTTATGCATAAGAAAGAAAGTGACAATGGCATGTGTGCAGCGTTTATTTATTTATTTTTAAGGTTTCTAGGTTGCTGTATATGGGCCGTGGGGTGAGATTAATGGGATCTCTCTGCCTTGCCATTCTGTTGCATTGTGTTACAGCAGCTGTTCATGGTGTCGGTGTCATGTGTATATATGAAAACGGGGAGCGGGAGAGGGTTATCAGCCAGCACAGGAACGAGGAAATAACAGCAAGCACAGTGAGCAGAATTGATCCGTGTTTTAGTCTATGGAAGTCTTGATTAGAGATTAGATAGACTGTTTGTTCTCTATACAAGAATATTAAAATAGCCATTTACAGTGAGTCATCCTCGCAGCTTGACATTTGCAAAATGAATATTCTCCAAAGATGATTATTTTTCAAGCTACTCTAAGCTACAGTTCCAGAATCCAAACGCTCTGAGGTTCTTGTCAGCACACGTGATGTTCCGCTGTTGAACTGCACAGACGCTCATGTGCGGTGTCGAGGTGCCATCTGATATTCATAGAGATGCTGAGATGTGGGTAGGTAGTTGGAACTGAGAGGGGTCACCGGCCTCATTGTTGGAAGGTTTGCTTGTTTATTTTTTTCAGTTTTGCTCCCAAAAATTGCTTTTACATTCACGAATGTTCCGAAAATAAACGACGGCGAACCAAAGGGTGCTACGTCGGCCACGGCGCGCTTAAAGAAAGCGATGCCAGCGAAGTAGGAGCCCCAGCATTCTTGTTTTTTCCTTTCAATTCTGGACCCCTGCATGCTGTAAAGAAGGAGAAAATAAGTACTAATTAAGTTGCTAACAGTTGACAGAAGGAGATGGATGTTTCTCTCAGGGCAAGTCATGTTATTTAGTGCTCAAGATGCATGAAGAATAGTGGAAGAAACAGTGTAATTACAGCTCGCCAGTAAGATCAAAGGAGTAGCCACTAAAGGTCTGAGGCAATTAAACTATAGCTATCCTCTGGAATATGGTTATTATTGTTTTATTTAAAAGAAGGAGTGTAGTGTTTTAAGGGTTGTGCACCAAAAGCTCTGAACAGCGGAGGAAATACGTAAATAACACAGAGGACTCAAGAGGCATAAAACACTTTTCTGCTTTTTAACTTTACTGCATCGTGAAGTTCAAAAAGGAGCAAAAGGTAAGAGCAGTAAAATGTTGCCCTGACAGCTCACTGCCGTGATATTTTACGCCATAAGTAGAGCTAATGATGGCTTATGTGAGATGTTTATGAACAGATGCGTATATTAGCCTGTTGAGTGTCGACAGCGGATGAGGACTTTAAGAACGTAGCTGTTTTTGCAACTTATTTGTGACTTCAATTGATAAAATCAGTCAAAGGTGCTGATGAAATAATCAGTCGGCCAAAACCTTGCCTAGGTATGATGTGAGAACCAATAAACTGGAGTAGACTTGCATTGTGACTTTTTTTTTTGTGCTGGGTTTGTGTCAGAGCATTTGCATGCTCACCCAGCAACAGATTGCGGCAAAACGCTTTATTTATCGCCACGGAGCGTGAAACACGTGCCTGCTAACTGTGGCCATTGTTGTTTGTTTTCCGGGCCGACGACAGATAAAACAGGTGCGCGGCGGAGGGGGAAAGCGCCGATGCTTAAAGACTGACCTGCTCTGTGCTACGTGATGAGTGTCACATGTGAAACGGAGCGACGTGGCGTGACCGGGACGTGCAATGGGAGCTGATATCGAAAGAGTCACTTTCAGAAAACTAGCCGCCTGAAGGTAGGCGCAGAAATTCACATGGAGATCTATAGAGAGGCTGGAGGGCTAATACCTGCAGAAAGGCCGTGTGATATTGAACATCCAGTTGGGCACAGTGGTGAAACCGATCTTAATATATTCAACCTGTTTTAGAGGAGCTAGTGTCCTGACACAAATATTTAAATGGGAAAACAGTTCACCTGCTGTAGAGCATCTGGCGTCGTACTGTAGCTTTATTCTCACGAGATCCAAACGCACGGCCCCGGCCCGTCGCTCGTTCCTTCTGTTGACTTGAAAAAAAGAAATTATCGGTGGCATCTGTCTCCCTCCAGAACCTCTGACGTGCAGTCATGGCGCTGCTCGTGCCAGCCTGACACAGTTGCTCATGACTCTCTGTGTCACAGCCTTTACGGGGTCATTTCGATAAAGCGCCGTGATATCATTACGTGAACGTGAAACTGTGGACGGCGGCAGTAGTAGTATTGAAGCAAAACAAGCCGCAATGTCTTAATCTGCAGCGTTTTGTTTACCTGAAGGTGACATTGCTTTGGATCATGCTTTTAGTTGCTGGATCTGGTCATCTGATCAATATCCTCCACCAGAACAGCACAGCCCGTCAGCTCTCTGGAGGAAGCCAATTAAGAGAGCGACATACATACAGAGTTTGAACCGCGCATAAACACCATCTTCCCCACAGTCCCGTTAAATAATGCAAAAGAAGACTATATTATCATGCAGCTGTTACTAGTCCGATTAAGGCTTTCTTCTTTCAACTCAGAAGGACAAACTGTAGGACGTTTAATGTCCTGTACTGGCAGATGACTTTGAACTCGCCTTGACTCTGACCGGAGTGATGGCATGAAGTGCTTTAGGTGTCATCCAGTGGGGAAGAGCCTCAACCTTCGCATTTTGTTTTCTCCGTTTGTCTGATTTGAATAGAGACGCGTGCATAATATTACAGCCCAGCGCCAGAAGAAAAGAAAAAAAAAACTCTGTGAATCATATGTTACCACTGACCAGATTCTGTCTCCTTGTCTCTCGTAACATCTGCGAATCTTGTTCTAGAGCAGCTGTGAACAGAATATTTGTCATGTTGCATTGTTTCATGGAAACTCAAGTTTTTTTTGTGTTTGTTTTTTTTAAACCACATGGGGGAAATTTAATTCCAAGATATTGCTTATGCTCATGCTTATAGAGCAGGCAAACAATAAGTGAAAAGAAAAAAACACTTCTGGTCTTAATTAAATTTCCCTAGAGTTAATGCGTTTGAGGAGAATTGATGTCGGTCTAAGCTTGAGTATCACAAGAATGTGCAGCTCAGTAGAGATGAATCTCAAAAAAAAATGCTGCAGCAGAATATGAATAATATCTGCTTATTCTGCTTATCTCTCTATTTGTTGCATGTGTTGTTTGATATCTTTCTAACATGCACAACTGCTTCACCTACTGATGATAAGCTTTTTTAAGTGACACCCTAGCAGGTCTATCTCAAGGTGTGTTGCACAGTATTTCTTGCAAAGGTGCAGATTATTGCTGTTCAAATCTTTCAGAGCTTTGAAAGCTTTATCGCCCCCTGAAATACACCGGGCTCATTCTCTTTACACAGGATTTAACCTACAGCCGAGGAACGTGTCTGTAGTAACTGTAATTCAATGTTCAATATTCAGTGAGAGTAATGAATTATAATAAAGAAACGTCTTTATCGTGCTCGCTGCAAAAACGTGCCATAAACAATATCTAACGTTATGGTAATGCGTGTTAAAGTTAAACAGCGAGTCGCTGTTTAACAGACGGAGCTGTGATAATCTACTGTCCCAGCTGAAGTGTTGATGCACTGCGGTCAATTTCATTTTCTTTTTCCTTAAGTAAGCAGTACGTGGCATCGATCAACACATGATTACACATACATGAGTGGAAGGACACCTAAGAAGGGTGGATTTGGTGTCTGACACAGCTTGAACCCCGGCTCAGAAAATCTATCCCCTCGGATCAGCATCCGTTGAATGTTTTAAGATTTGTCGTTTCCAATTTGTTCGCGCAAACACCTGCATTAATTACCCAAGTTCGGGCTGATGTACTGTTTCCAATAGTGAGTTCGTTTCATTAATATTTCACTTTGGTGATTCTTACATGATTGTTTCCCAGGGTTGATTTTGTTGTTTGTGTGCCCTCCCTGTGTCCACGGGCCGGCTTGTTTAGAGAGTCCGAGAGAACATGAAATTTTCATAGTTGCATTGCGGCAAGAGAGAGCGTAGCACAAAATATTATTCACCTCGTACAGCTGGAGCTCCCCTTTAGAGTGAGTCAGTGCCCGTACCTGGTCCTTTCTATGGATGTCCACCTAACACGCATTTTATGGCACAGTAAGCAGTATAACAGTTCTGCTGCAAATGCTCTTCATGAAGGTTATAATGTTGGGTTTTGCTGAAACTGTTTTACAAAGTGTTGATTCAGCTTTATGATGATTTTGGACATGTTGAATTATATTATGTTGTATGCTGGACTGTGTCTGCTGTTTGATCTACATCATTTATATCCGTCAGTAGTGGCAGAGAAAAAAATCTTTATAACCACATATACTGTATTACGACTCATGTAATTCATTAAACACATAATTAACAATACTGTAGCTACTGAGTTTACACAGTGACCCCAAAATTAAAAACGCGTGCTGTGCCTAAATTCCATTTCGCTGGATCCTTTTTTTAAATATGTATTTCTGAAGCATTGCAGTGCAACTAATGTCCGTTTTGTGTTGTACGATAGACGTTGTTTTTAGGCCGACACCCTTTAAAGCACGTTTTAATTTGATTATTTCTCTGCAGCGGCTGTTCACTTTTTTAATACCATCCCACTAAGCCATTAACGGCGACTCTGCTCACAGCGAGAACACTCAGAGCTCGCTTTCGACTGCTTTGTCTGAACAATTTTCACCAAAGTATACAGACATGCAAAGGAAAGTTCAAAGTCAAGAAACTGTTTTAGTTGGTAGGAAATGAATAAGCCTAAGTGAGCTTCATCGCTGCTCTACTTCTGCTTTCAGGAAGGAAAAAGAAATCCATATTCATTTTTCATCTGCATTTACATTTGGTTGCTTTACCGAGATCCTGTGATGATCATTTAAACGACGCTGTTTACTGTGTGTGAAATCAAACTTTTGTTTGCGCTCGTTAATAAAGTGCAACCGACTGAAGCTGCCTCTGGAACAGACGCGGCGGACGTGTGGTAGACTGATCCTAGCTCAGCAACACCGACGTTTCGCTTTGCACTGCTTTACCTGAACGATTCTCACACCTGTTTGCTTCTTTCACCTGTGCAGTATTGGCACGGACAGACAACGCTCGTAATGGTGAGCAATCAAAGGCGGCGTCTATCGAATTGATCTTTCTGCTCTCTCACGTTTCTCTCAAAGTATCCACGTGCAACAATCAGAAAAGCTACAGTATGTGGGTCTTATTTTAACAAGACTACCTTTGACCTATTTCTTTAAATAAATTATTAGAAAGAAAGATTCTTGGAGTAAAGTCAACTAAACTAAAAACTAAAGTCTAATTCACAAATTTGACCCCTATATTTATAAGAACATTGCTGTTATTGGGCAGTACTGGAATCACAATTATTTAACGTGTGATCTTTGGAAATGTACAGTTTGAAAAATGTATAGGAAAACATAATGTGACTTTAAATGAACTTAAATTAAATTTACTGGAATCTGCTGGAGTCTACTCACGAGCCTCTAGATCCAAAGCTGCCCCCAAACGGTAACAGGTGACTTGTTCAGAAGTCAGTAAAATGGACAGAGGCCTTTATTTGCCCCACGGTACATCACACAGAACAAGACCAGTAAACCACTCCAGACCAGTAAACCTGTTCCACTCAAGACCAAATGATGAAAAGAGCTTTTTGTGCTACTCGTTTGTCAGAGACACTAGTCAACAACAGCAACATCGCTGACTTCCACATGTTTAATCTGTAGTGTTTGTTCAATTGCTTCTTACTTCACTCGTTGGCCAGCGCCTCGCTGCTGCTCCAGCGTGATTCTAACAGGCTTCGCTAGCAAGTCAACCGTCTTATTGTGTTGAATCTGACTCGACGAGCCACCGGCCGAGATTGAGTTTGGGCTTCGGGGAGCCGCAAAAGTACACGTGGCTGTCTGACACAAGACAACAAGGCAAAACAGGCACATCAGTGTATAACAGAACATGGGACAATAATCCCTTTATCTTGTTTATCTTGTTTCCATTATCAGTGGAAGCCAAAATCCTAATTAAAAATAAAATTCAATTAACCAGCCAGCCCTATTTTAAACCTGCTTACGACGCCATTAACATCTAGTGTCTAATTATGTCCCCAAATCCGATATTTGAGTGAATGTATCTGTATCTTTGGTGTTTGGAATTTGAGTCTTGTCTTAGATATGAACATTTTTTTAAGCAAATGACGGAACAAGCCAAGGAAAAGGGGGTAAAAAAAAAAAGACATATAAGGCTGTTTAATGGCAGAGCATTCGCTGTTTAATTGAGTGGTCTAATGTGCTGTGATTAAAACGTAAGCGTTGCACCATTTGCCAAACAGGGAGCAGTGATATGCTAGATGCATGGAAAAATATATATATATATAAAAAACCCTGTTGCCTCAAGGAGGATTCCTGTCAAAACGCTTTTGTGGATGTGCCTGTCCTTTAGTGGAGCACTGACAATATCCAAAAGAACTATGCGTATTTCTTTAGGAGCGGAACCTCATGTGAAGTGGATCAAGTGTATTCGGTGCTTTGTGCAGAGCTGTCAGGTCACAATGCAGCTTCAACCAAATGTGGCTTAAAAAGAGTATAATAGTACAATCTCTGCACCTTATACCAAGGCTTAAAGCGTTGCAAGGCCTATTTGCTATAGAGATACAATGCAACAAAAAAAAAAAAGTACTATTTCAGCATTTGGTGCAATGAAATTGCCGCTCTGACTGTGTGAGCGCCCCAGAATAAAGACAGTATCTCATGCTGCAGTAAACGCAGGCCTAATGTGTCCTAGATAAATGGAAATATGTTCAAGGGACTGAGTCAAAGCTTTTTACTTTCCCTCTGTAGGACACTTACGGTCTGATGAATCCTGGGATGATCAGGTCGCTGCCAAATCTTCAGCTGGTCTGATGCCGTTGTCTTAATCATGAGTACTGAGCAGTGCTCTGAGTTGCTTTAGCAAAGCCAGCCTGCCTGGCAAACGTGAACGCTAATGTCAGGGTTGGGGATTTTCTTCTGAACTTGTGCAAAGCGCTGGTCATTGCAAAGCAATCTACTGCTGTGTTAAAATTGGAAATCTCCCTCTGGAGTCCAATTAACCCCACAGCACTACGAGAGGACGCTTTAAAGGGCTTTATTTTTAATTTTTTTTTCTACATTGCCCAGTTCTTCAGCTGGCGCACGTGTACGAAGCAACCCAGCCCGAAGGATCCTCGACTGGATGTTTTGTGACGTGGGGAATCATCTGTGAGGGGCCTGCACCGAGGGCAGGTGGTTGACATTGACTTGCATGAGATGTGAACTGGCGAAACAAAACCGACTCAAAGTTGACTGTTAGAGGAAACAACAGCAGCCCTCAACGCACCTGTCTGTCAAGATGCATTGAGACGTGCTGACCGAGCTCGCGTCGGAGAAAAACAAAGCCCTGGTGGAAGGTCAGCTGTATATCATGTTCACATGAGCGGGGGCCGAGACGTGAAGCGTTGCGAAAGCCTTTATGGTCTGATACCAACAGCAGTTAACAGAGTAACAAACCAGCCTAGTGATGTGAAGTGATCATCTTATTAAAGAGTGATTATCTTCCAGCAAGCAACAGCTGGATGCTTTCGGAGCCAACCATGCTTAAAAGTTATCAATGATGCAGTTCGACAGGCTTCAGTATGATCCATTTATTAGACAGGTCTGACAAACTGCTTTCTCCATCGGGACACGTGACAAATGGCGACGGGGTGTAGTGGCTGTGCGCTGGGTGTCTGTTAACTAAAAGGGCCTCGTTTCTGTGGCCGGGATTAGCGATGTAGGACATTCACAAAGTGTGTCAGCCTCCTCGTTGGATGTTTGGATGGATGGCTGCTCGAAGACCTCGGGCTTATCCCCCGCAGAGCACGTGCACGTGTCATTTAACTTCGCAGACAGAGTCACTGCGCTGTAAAGATATGGGTTCTTACCAGTCTGGACTAATGCGTAGTTCAATACACGTCAGGGGAATATTGAACTTTTTGCTGTACTACATTTATACTGACATTTATTTGACATTCTTAAATCAACCCTGAGACCAAAAGTTTTCTTTCCCAGCTATACTACAGTACATTTCACTGCTTTATTTAATGTACTTTTACTAAGCTACATACATTTTTCCTCTTGTTGGAACATATTCCCATTGTTTCTATTAAAAAGACATAATTCAATCTGACACTGAAATAGAATATATAAAAATAAACAAATCTGGCCAGTCCCACAAACAACAACAACAACAATCAATACAATCAATATTAGGCCTACGTACAGTATAGGCCTATAATGCCTATAATAATGTGTAATTATACTATATCTCTGGTGTAAACATTGCAATACTGTCCTATTGTGCCAGTGCACTTCAGGTTGTCAACCGATTGGTGAAACATGACATGTGATTATGACAAACAGGGAGGTATCATGCTCATATAAATACCCTTTCCTCCTGTTTGGGATTGGGTGCTGCTTTGTGAGTAGAGGAAATAAAGCTCTGGTTGAGGATGAAAAGCAGACAGGCCTGTGAAATCCTCCAGCTGAACGCATAGTAGATGGTTGCCCTTAGTTTTCCAAAGTTTACCTTTGTACTTGTAGACATACTGTACGTCTACTAGATGATGAAAGAGACCGTGGGACATGCGTCTCCATCTGTATTGTAAGGTTTCACTCTCTGTTTGAGATCATTGACGCGAAATGTAACGACCCACACTCTGTACTGTCCCCGAACACCTCACAAGACAGATGAGCGTGTCATCGCCTGCTACGCTTTCTATATAGACACAGTCTTACACACGGTTTACTGATGTTAAGTCTGCGACTCAAGGCAAGTAGATGAGACCCTGGATGTTTGTGTCCTGGTTTTGAAAGCAACTGTGGTCTGCATTTCCCATCGGAGTGTGCTCCTTAATGAAACGCTGGCCTGGTAAAACACGTACATATGCTTTCTTTATATAATTCTTTATACAATTCTTCACAGTAACATGTTTTAAGCGTTTCATTAAATTGCTTTAACGTTCGAGTCACACGCCGCTGTTAACAAGAAGACACTGGAGGAACGCGTGTCCTCGTAATGTAGACTACAGCCTTAAGTGTCAAATTCACTCATGTAATTCAGAATTTCTTCATGAATGTTGGGAACGTCTCTGGATTTTGACACGTCAGTAATTTTCAGATTAGACAGCTGAGCAAGCAAGACACTTGGCAGCTGGCTGTCACCGCGGTTGCTGTGGGGAAGAGACATCAACGTGTTATTCTGTCGTGCATTTTACGGTGTTCATTGATGTTTCTGTCTGCATTATATTAGACGTTGCCATGAGCAAATTCAATTTTGAATCCAAACGTTTAAACAAATGATTGGGATTGAAATACTCACATTAACGCAACGTGGCCTAAAGCTGTGTAAAATATTTTGCTTCTTGACTCTTCCAGTGCGGGACTGGGCTGATGCAGAATGACAGCTTTGAGTAGCTCTTCCTTCCTGAGACTCAATCACTTTCACGCCTGTTGACAATGACACAAGTTTCATTTCACTCGTGGTGTATTGTGTAATCCTCCGTTCTCTTTCTTTTGCAGGTTTGTGGATGAGACATGTTAGTGTTGCTCGCTGTGTTGCCATGGCAGCGATCATCCCTCAAACTGTTTGGTGTGTGTTTTGTAGCATCCTGGTGGCTCAGCTGGATAAAGCGTGTGCCGTGTAATTGTGATGCGCCTTGTTTGAATCCAGCAGGATCACTTATTTTCAGTTACACGTCACTTTTTGCGCCATCTTTTCCGTATTTCATCACCGGCTTCAACCGTAAAAATAACCTGTGACACAGTTCAGCTGTGACACTTATGAGACAAAATATGGAAGGAAAGTCATGTGAAGAAATACTATGATTCACCTCACGTCAGCTTACCCTGTGATTGAAAATCCTGAAGACTTGTCTCAAAAAGATTGATGATGGTGATGATGAAGAAGAGCGGTTCTGAAGAATGTTGCCAAGCAGCACATTTTAAATCAACTGTTCTTTTTAATTAAATGACCAGTGAGGCGTCTTCAAGTAAAACAAGCCTTAGCCAAAAACCTCCGCGTGTAACAGGTTAGTGCTTCTCTCTGCCTGCCTTTAATCAGTGAACTAGCATATGGCTAATGAGCCTGCACCTCTGTCATTCTAGTCCAAACCCGCTTAATCGGCACCAAATGATTTGGCTCCGGTTAAAACAACCTTTCGCGGCCTCAGAACTGTGACGTCTGACTGATACAAACACGAACACGAGTGGTGTGAGTACTGTATCCTGACAACTTTGTTACTGCCTAGAGTATGTTAGCAGTAGAACGAAAACAATTTATCAGAAAATAAAAAATATTTAGTCCTTTCACAAGAAAATTTCACAGTAATTAGTCCCTGGAATTAGTGAACATTTAGATTATATTGTTTATTGGATATTTAATACAATTCAAAAGACAGTTTGACATTAATTTCTTGGCGGTAAAAGCAAATGTCTTTTGAGAAAAAAACATTTACATAAACTGGTTGGAAACCAGTTAGAAACAAAAAGGCAACTGTTACAGCAGATCTACATAAAAGACAGAAATATCAAAGAAAATGTTGCCTGTAAAACAAAAATTTTTTCTGTCAGACGACCGTTGAAAACATTAGGATTCATACACTGGATCCACGAGCGTCAGTACAAAGCTCAATGAAAATAGTTTTCAAAATGATCAAAGTGATAAATGAATCATTTTGCTAAACAGCAGGACAAAGATTATTTCTTTGTTTCATCGAAATCAGGGTGAACTCGGCACGTTTTCACTCAAGTATGCAATGAAAATATAAAATATACAGTATAACTACAGTCTTTATTTTTCTAAAGTGACACAAGAAGGAAGTCAGCCCAGATATTATTACCTCAGCTGTGTCCTTCAGCCTTCTGTGTTGTGTCTTATTAAGCACAGTAAAGCACAATTACAACCATTCATGCAAATAAGTAACTTATGCACCTATTTTAGTTGTAATGGTGAAAACTGTGCTTTCACATATGTATATGTGAATAATAATATAATGTGAGTAGCACTTCATTATGGTTCCTATGCAAAAGGTCACCTACAGCAATGTGACAAGTTTGTCACTGTAGGAAACCTGTTAATTAAATTGGATCAGATTGCTGTAGAATTTTAACATAGAAATTAATGTTTACGTCTTGCAGCAGTAATCTCTCAGTGATCCAGTTGTCTCTCATAAATGAGTTTTTAGGTTATATGCTAATAAACAGGATGAATTTATGAAGTTGTCAGCGTGGCAGGTGATGAAGTGCCACAGGAAGCATTTTTCATACATGAGGAAATCGAGGAGGTGCCAGGAAACGAACTTTAAGGAGGAAGTTTAGTCGGGATTAGAAATGTAAATGTAATGAAGTTAAGGCTCGTAACAGCTCTGTTATTTTGGTAGCACAGAGGAAGGTGCACACTATTGTGATCAGTCTTTTCTTTGCGATACTAATATAAAGATATGAGATAAGATGACTGTGATGGGTTTTGCTGGTACTGTACAGTAATATATTCACAGACCTAGTGTGTTTCCTCTTCGCGCTAATTTCATATTAGCAGGCTCGAAATGGAGAATTTGTTAAAAATCCTGACAAACGCAGGGCATTTTTTTTCTTCCATTTCGATTCTCAAGGTTCCAATTTCTGGTGACAGGGAGCAAGATGACGAGGGGAAAAAAAAAGAAAGAAGCACAATGAAAAGGGCTTTGAAGTAGCAAGATTAAAATGACAAAGGCACATGGGAAAGCCATATTAAGACGAATAACAATTAACAGTATGAGTCAGCTTTTACATCTTTGGGGACAAAAGTCTAGAGAACACGGGAGAAATCACAGCCACAGCTGACTTATGGTTTTCATTTAAGATATTAAGATATCATAGCAGCGACGCAGTTTAGGCTTAGTAAGACAAGTGAGAAGCAAAGGACTGTGGAAGACAAAGTCCTGGTGGAAGGCCCTTTAAAATAATAGGGTTGATTTCTTTGTGATTGATGAAGTAAAGGTACAGGAGCTGTTCCCGTGGACTGAAGGAGCAATTTCCATATGTTGCAGGATAAAATTCACGATTTTAAGAATGGTCCTGGCGTTTTTCCCCGAGACGGAGGCTGTCCATGAATAATTAGCTCAGTTTGAGCTTACTCGTTAAGAGGCTTAAGAAGTGCTATGAGCCAAAGCATAAGCTGGCTTAGCGAGGTAAGTCTATTGACCACATGTTCTCGCGGTGCACAGCATCTTTTAAAGGTGGTTTTCTTGGAGCCCGATCGAGCCGAGCGAAAAATTATGGGTACCACCACATATTACAGCACATAAAAAGGCTCCTCTGTCATCTCCTGCCTTTGCAAAGACGACAATTCTACAAGCTGTAAATGCTTGAAATGATTATGATGGAAGTCATGGTTGGGCTTGACATTGAATTTACGCAGGCAATGTGCAAGTTGTAACAGAAAGCATCTCTAAATGAAGTCTTTATGATAGCTGTCGCTTTGTCTGGACCCCACCGCTCACGAGAAAGTGATACGGTAGCGACCCTATATGTCAGCCTGTCTGGGCTGTGATAGCAGGAGCTTGAGAGATGTATAATGGCGTTGTAGTCTGTGTTGCCTTTTAAAGACCTCCAGATTTTCCAAGCCATTGCCTCTGAGAGGTGGAGCGCCGAAAGTAAAGCGCAAAAGATCCCGTTGGAGCCGTGGTTCACAGCGGCGTGGACTCACACAGAAAGGGGACCTTGTTTTTTGTCGGTCAATCATCATGGCCTGCGAGTCTTGTGGGATTCAGACGGCAGGTCCCATCTTTCAGCCTCCCCTCGTCCCTCGGTATAGTGCGACTGTATCCAGTGATTACAATCTCAGCTTCCGTTCTAATAAAAACACCTTCTGCCGTTATACGTCGCGCTTATGACCTGTAGCCTCGATTGTGGACCTAAGTCGTTCACATCTGCCAGCAAAAGAGGAGAAGAATAATAAACCGAGTCTATTTCAAGGAAATTAAAGCTCTACTACCATTAGAACGAATGGCGCGTGTCACTACAATGTACTGCATATAGCAACCAGCTAAGTGCCAATAAATGTACCTTTTTGTAATTCAGGCAAAGATTTCTTCATCACCCCCCTCCCCCCTTCCCCCTGAGATCCTTTTTTTAGAATTACAATACAGCGCCATCTGTCCATCCATTTTGAAAGCAGTTCATAGAGAAACTCTCAAGTCTGCTTAGAATGACAGAACCCGATGAGATTTGAAGAAGATATAAAAGAAAAGGGGGGAGGGCTGGCTGGAGCAGACAGCGGAGCACAGAGGAGAGCGTCTGGGCTATTTCATGAGGACAGAGCTCGCAGAAAAAAAAAAAACCCTGGACCACGCATGGTCTTTTCAGTTCGTTACGATGCTGATATGCTACTTTCATCAGCACCAAGAACAGTAAAGTGTAGTTTGTAGATTTTAAAACGGTCCTTCAGTTTAGTTTATTTCCAGAAGTCTAATGTTTGCTTCCTGGTGTATATACTGACTTTATTATGAGATGCAGACGTGGCCTCTAGCAAATGAGTCTGTAGCCTGATGCGCTCGTCCTATACGATGCGCACGGTAGACAGTATTTACATGGCAACCAACGTTGCTCTGCATCTGCTTGACTTCTCTCGCATCGCACTGGGGCTAAAATAAAATGTCATATTCCCGGGCGCACGATCTCACTCACAAACGAAGACGCGTCTAGAGGAGAAGTGACGCACACGTTACTGTCAGCAGGCTTCTTTCCCGCGTGTATCTAAAATTGGAGCAGAGCCAAGCAACGCGGGCAGCAGATTGATTCACAGTAGAAGGCTTTGGACTGAATTTCCTAAATACTAATTTGACAGCTGTTTCATTTAACTGATTTTTATTATAAGGGGATGACAATAATGTTGTGTCACAAACAATGAGGAGAAGAACATTCGTTAACAAAAGACATTTTGCCTTTAATCTCATAGAGCTTCTATGTGAACGTCACATTCTTAAGGTGGAAAATGGACTGTGCTGCTACGGCGCAAGCTCTCACAACCGATCAGATTTCACCAATTTCCTGTATTGCGTTGCCCGTGAAACCACAAAGGGGGGGGGGGGGGGGGGGGGGGCTAGAGTTTAACTCTTAACAGTTCACGGCTGTACAGCTGGCTCCTGCTATTGGCATAAAGTCACCCCGTATCCATTATTAATCGCGTGGTGCTCAAGGACGACGTGGGTGCAAATTGGTATGCAGACAGTGCGAAGATCACTTACCAGCAGTGGCTTCCGAATTAAGTATTAAAAGCGGAATTCTGGCCTTTCTTCATATGTGCTGGGGTGATATCTCTCTACTGCACAAAATGGCTATGGGGGGCTTTAGCTGGAAATTCAGGCCTTTGCTGTGTTTGCAGCGAAATTCTCTGTGCACCACAGATAAAGATGTTGCCATAGCGTTAATATTTTCCCTTCATGTTCTTATCTTGTTTCCTAAATGGCGCTATGCAAAAACAAACATGAGAAGAGACTCAGATGCCGTCTGCTAACGCTCACGCGAACAGCAAACACACACACGGCAGATTCGAATTTATTCGCGTTTCCGCCGAGATGACGAGGGCTAAGTCAGCGGCACGTGTGAGATGTAAGTAGCACCTGGCAACAGCAGCTGAGAATTGATTTCGCCTCATGATCCACGAGGCGACTGTTCATCATAGGACACGAGTTAAATCGGCAGGAAAGTGTTTGTGTAGTTGCTGTACCACACCCACCGCGCCGCCGTGGACGAGATGCTCCTGAAGAGCCAAGAATAAAATGAAAAATCTATATTTCAAAGCAGGAGCCAGCTGTAAATTCAGTCTTCAGATGGTAATGCACCGCCGGATTAGCCTATGGGCTTCAGCATTTGAATGAGACAGCCACTACAGTAGCTTCCATGTCCTGCTATCCCTGCCCTAACCAGTGCTACATGCCTGGCTCCGGTCAAACTGGAAGATGCCACTTCTCTCTGTCTACTCCACTCTCAAGTGAGATGATCAATTAATCCCACACCCGATCCAGGTAATCATTATTTCTGTTAGGAGGTTTCTTGTTCCACAAACCTCAGATCACAGGAAAAAAAAATATTGTCTTTGCTTTCAATAGTCCATTTTTTATTTTGTGTTATTCTTGTCGTCTTCTGGAAATATTACATTACAGTTCAATCTTCAGATGCATTTAATGGTGATGGGTGATAGCTTGAATAGAACAGTTGAGCTCTCTGCTGACTGGCCCAGACACTTTCCACACTTAAATAAATTAGAAGTTTAAAGTTTGTCTGAACATCGAAAGAACTTGATGAACTGTGGATCCCGGTCCAGGTGATATTATTGAAAGCCAGTATAAAAGGGTAGTTCATCATTTCCTATTTACTCGACTTCTATTCAGATGAGAAAATGAAATCACTGTCAAAAAAATAATTTTACATGGGGCAGAGGTTCACAGATAAAATTTCAGAAAATCCTTGTGAAAAAAAAAACCCCAAAGCTATTATAGTAAGTTATTAAATTATCTTGTGGATGGCTCAAGTCTAACTAAAGGTCTTCTTTCAGTGAGTGAACTGAGGTTGAAAGGCAAAGCCCTGTCGGAGCACACTTAGTGGCTGACATTCAGCTAATGAATCGGCACACTGTAATATATTCATCCCCTGCTGTTTCTGAGAACAGGTTGGATTTGGAAACGGACGGATTCATCACGTCGCTGCCATCTCCGCACTTTCGCCATATCAGTGGGTGAACAACACTAGCGAGTCGGGGGGCCAGTCGCGCAGCTGCTCTGAGACATCGGTGGGGGGGGTGGGGGGTGGACGGGGGGGCTTAAGACTGTGCCACTGTTCCATCTAGATCACTGTGACACGGTCGCCTTTCTCCGGAAAACGAGGAGTCAATTGACCGGCAGCCAAAGAGGGATCTGGGGAGTTCAAGGGGGCGAAAGCGCTGGTTTAAAGTTCCCGTTCTAGTGGAACTTCACCTTCCCGAAAACCTGTCGTGGCACTTAAACGCAGCATCGGACCCTTAAGGAATTGCACGGGAACAACAGCATGTAATGGTGAAAGCATCCTTTTCTCTGCCCGGAATTACTTTGCCACACCATTACTGTGCCTTCTGAGACCCGAGAAGGAACTGTAGCATCACTGTGACCTCTCACCCATTAATGCTGGGCACTCTGCCGACTCTGGTGGGCTAAAGACTTTTAGGTTCTGTCAGTGTGAACCGTGATGTATCTTGTTTTTTTTTGGCATTGATGCAGCTCATGCAAGGAGAGAAGAGTCAAAAATACATCCTGTTAGACGTCATTAACGTAAAGTATTCGGAGGTAGCTGGAGGATGCTACTGTACCATCTGCCACTTCATTTGGGTGTTATGTGCTCTCAAAGACTCATAAAGAGAAATGAGCAAAGCAAACAGAGAAATCCCCAACGCGCCGCCTCACTTAGACTCACAGTGAGCGACCGACTGAGATGTCTTTGAACTTGATCCAGTTTTCATTTTCCTTAAGTTCCCTAACAGGGTTAACGGGCTGCCACTCTATTTCCTGCCACCCCAGCCCCTCAATGGCTTTTTTCCCATCAGGCTCTCGTTAAAGTCACAGGTTCCCTCAGCCGCTCTGTTGTGACGCACAACCCCCCCCCCCCCCCCCCCCCCCCCCCCCCCCCTCCCCTCACGCTTGACCCTACGGGAGACTTGATCCCTAGAGGCGGTTGGTTTCGTTAAGCTCTGACGCGAGAGCCGTTTAACCCGGCCAGTTAATCACCCGCGTTAATGACATCTGATGAGTCCACATGCTGTAACAAGCTGCTTTTACCTGACAGGGTCACGTGTGCTGTGTAATTATGGGATGTTTGCTGTCACTTTAGGTAATGCTGGATTAGCCGATGGGTTACACATCTGTCAAAGAGGAAGTAGAGACAGCAACTGTATCCTCATAACTGGTAGCTGTAACATATACCAGCTATTAAATGCACAGTGTTGTTTTGTAGGTAGAATGATCCCAAAATAGAATTACTGACATCTGATTATTGGAGCCGTCTCCTCCTCCCGTGCTACAGCTTAAGTTTGTACCCCTGCATGTCAGCTTCAAAACTAAAGATATTTCACGGCAGTATTCCTTTTACTATTCTTCCACTTTGAAATGAAAACTGGTAAACAGGCTGTAGGAAGTATAGAATTATACCAAAGGATATCATTTAAAATCAGATCAGGCATAAAATGGTTTTTCAATCATTTAGAAACACTGTTTTTCGAAACAACTTTCTTGTCGAGTGATTGATCGTGTTACAGATTTTTTACCAATTGCATGAAATGATGAATCTTTCCCCACGCAAAGTGGAGGAATCCTCTACCCTCAGCTTTACCTTTAGTCTGCTGCAATGTCACGACCGCACGATTAATCAGCGTGTCTTTAAAAAATACGGAGACTCGCATTGTTCGTCTCGTTTGAAATCCTTTTAACTATCTGATCGAGTCATACAATTACCATTAATCATCTCTCAAGGCCCGCCGTTGCAGAGGTTATATCAGCTCTAATTTAATCTTCCTCTTGTCTGCTCCTTCTGTCTGCGTCTGCCTTCAGTGGCGTTTTTATGGAGAATCCAAACTTGGCATGAAAGGAAACATGCAGCATGACATATGGCAAATAAATTGCGTTTTGACCCCCTAATACAAATTCTGGCCCTAAAAAACTGCATTTGTTGTGTACTTTTTCCCGTTTCGGTGATAACCGTGCGCTTTCTGTGGCGCTAAGGTGTCACTGTAGGTGGTGATTTGGGCCGATGTCTTGTGACAGTTCACCCATTGTGAGTGTGCGCTTGTCACATATCATTTGTTTTTATATGCCCTCCCATGCTGGGAGACGCCTTTTAGTAGTAACATAAGACTCATCTCGATCCGCTTTGTACTGGCTTCTGCAAAGACCACTTAGGAAGACCACAGTGGTCCCGTGCCGTACTGTTCACGCTTAATAGAAGATTTCCAGCAGTGTAATATGATGCCACTAGGCCCTAACTGAGGAGGACTGAGTCAGCCCCCACCAGTACTGTAGCATAGCCCTGCAACGAATCCCAGTTGCATTCACATAAGCATTAAAGACAAAAACATGAGCGTGCAACACAATGTCAGGCAGTTATTACAGAGCACTGCTGCTCAATGCAAAAATAAAAAAAATACAGTCAGAGATTTAGTCCAATTTGCCCCTGCACTTATTCAGTCATTAGCTTGTTTGGCCGGCCTGTTAATGCCACTGAATGCCCGATTGGCTATTGCAGTAATACAGGAGTAGACCGTTTAAAAGGTTTTTGCAAGTGAAATGGACTGCTGGTGCAGCGACCTCTGAGGTTAGCTATATATAGGGTAATAGTCATTTCAGCCCATTGTTCGGCTGAAGGATAAAAAAGATGGCGAGGAGCTAAAGGTTATAGCACCAGAGGTTCAAATCCCACACTGTCCGCGAACACGTGGGTGAACGCGTGGCCTTTTTTTAACTGTCCCTCCGCAGCTACGGGAGGTGGTGTCGAGCAAGAACGGGGGGCAGCGCGGCACAGGGGCGAGGAGACGCGCTGACATTGAATATGTATCAGGCACAAGGGCGCTTTGTATAGCTGCCCTTTGTTCTGCTCTTCTTACAGAGGGGAGCGTCAGAAAAAACAGACACTGTAGCACTGCCAAGAGATGGAATCGCGTGATTCTTTTGCTAATTATATAACATAACTCTTTTATCTACCAATTTATCATTTGAGTGATTTTTTAAAAGCAGAATTTCCACATTTACCCCAACTCCAGGCTCAGTTGTATGTTTTTTTTATCACTAATATAAGAATAAAGTGAATATATGAGGGCTTTTGGCAGAAATGTACTTCTGCCATGGGCTTTTTTCATTCTTTTGACCTTTTATAAAATACTAAAGCCATAAATAATCTATATTTTTTGGAGTTGCAGCCTTAAAGCAAATAGATAAATATTGGCATAGTATCATACTACCAACTATATTGGTAGTATAATTAACTAACAAGTATTTTCCATTATACACGAAACAATGAATAGTTTTCCTTTTTATTTGCCTTCAGATTGATGTGGAGAACAAACTATAAGATGAAAATCCCTCCAGGTTTTCACTTAGACAACGAGAATGGGGCAAGCTAAATACCACGCTGACCGTGACCTTTGACCTCTGACGGCCAACACATCATCAGTTCATCCTTAAATGCTAACGGACAACTGTGCCAGATT
This sequence comes from Macropodus opercularis, assembly GCA_030770545.1. Lineage (NCBI taxonomy): Eukaryota > Metazoa > Chordata > Actinopteri > Anabantiformes > Osphronemidae > Macropodus > Macropodus opercularis. The sequence continues at coordinate 4,488,730 of CM061110.1, forward strand.
TGAAGAAACCACTTGGATGTGCTGCGCGTTAGATCACGGCTGTTATCAGCGCACAGTAACAAAACGGCCTTTTGACCCGAGCAGTGTCAAATATAAACATAAAAGCGTCGCGTGTTTTCATCCTGACACTGAAGAGAAGACCATACCCTGCAGCTACGACTCCCTTCACCTGACAGAATAACTGTTCAAAGGCACAGGAGGCTCTATTGCCATACGTTCACTGCAGCATGTGTATAAAAATGACTTTACAAAGTTCTGTAATATAATACGCGGTTGAAATCCCCCAGCTTTTGTTGCTTTTAAACATTTATCAGGGAAAATCTATTTAGTAGTTTTGTCCCATTTGTCTTCTCTGACTGCCTTATTGAAATTTTATTTTTATTGTATGTGCTGACTGCAAAAGTTCTTTTTCACAGAAAGCCCTCATGAATATCATTTTTCTGCAAGAGCAGTATGCGCAGTAGTCCAAACCGCTAAACTGGATCGTAGCCACAGTCGTGCCTTTGATGTGCATGGACCCTAGAGGTTTGGGTGCCTGTACACCAGTTCTGTGCGTCACACAGCATCAACTTAAGTTTCTTGTCTGACCCATTAACTGTTCCAACCATTTATGTGTTATTTAAAGCTAATAACTATGTCTGGCACGTGTGTTTGGTGCATTATCACACTTGAAAAGCCAGTAACGATGTAGAAGCAGCCTAATTCAGCCTGGGTGCGGTATAATAAGACTTCTTCTGACCTATTTGGACACTATAATGATGTCCCAGTGGATCTGAGAGCACAGACTAAAATGACTTAACCTGCTGAAATGCCTGGGGACTTATAGAAGCACCTATAGAAGCATTAGGTCACCCATCGTGAGAACTTTACAAATAAGCATGGATCAACTTCAGGCTGGTTATTAGAAATGAATGAATGTGAGGCGTCACTGCGTCGTAGACAGCTTGACGATCTCGTTGGCTTCAGTGTAATCGTCTGTTTGATGCACTGCAGCACCTTCCATTATATAACTTTAATAACAGCATTGCTTCCTCTACTCCTGAGGAGGAAAAAAAACTAAAGCGTCGCATCATCCTTTATCTTAGGGAAGGTGTCAGCGCACGTAAGAGTTGATGTATTTCAAATGCGATCATGACCTGTCCCGTCCAGTTTAACTATGGCCAGCCTTGCGGCGGTGCTCGATTTTGTTGTCACTGTAAATTCACTCTCGCTGCAGCGCCTTTGGCATCACCGCTCGCACGCACGTTTCTACCTCTCTATCCTTTTCAGTCCCCTGCATCTCTCCATTTTGTCTGCTTCGGGAAGCGCTGGCGTTCTTGCTTATTCCTTATTTGCTGGTTATATCACCTAAACTCTGAGAATTTTGACTGAGAAGAAACTAAACGTCAACCTCCCAGTGTTTTTCTGGGTCAAGTGCAAAATGAAATACAGTAGGACTAGTCAGGGATGCACCAGCGCTGGTTTCTATGGTAACTGCAGGGCTGTATTTAGTGCAGTTGTTTCACTGCGCTTGGCTCTCTGTTTTCAACCAGGCAAAGGAGGGAAGAGTGAGGACCATTCCCAAGGGGGCTGAGCAGAAAGTGGGACGACATCTCCCGTCACCGTCAAACAAAATCTTACAGCTCGAGAAGGCATTGTGTCATAAATTCCTTAACTTGTTTCAGAAAGCGATGATGCCAGGCGAAGTTGTGCACAATCGTATATATAATAGTCAAGTCAAAGATGTAACGGGCGTCACTTATTCTGGCGGCGCGAACGTTCAAGTCTGCGTCTTTCTACCGCGGAGTGTAACGTCACTGCTGTGACCGTGTGCAGCAGAAATGCTACAGCTGACACCGATAAAACAATAAAGACAATAATGTCAGAGATGTGATTCATTAGATTTTGATAGAGATGCTCCATGATGATGGAACCAGATGGGAAGTAGTTTAATGTTTAATGTTATTGTGCTGGCTGTGGTATAGTGGTGTCTTAAATATTATTTGAGTGCAATCCTTTAGAAACTCTGCTTATTTATACAAAATTAAGCAAATTCCTTTTGTCTCTCTATGTATCACAATGTGTGAACCTTGGGATTTCAACGAGGGCTGTTTTGCATGAAAGTAAGTAAAATGTTGATTAAAACATTAATCTGTCTGAGCAAAGTACCACTTGAACTTCTTCTACTCACATTAAAGTACACGCTGTAAAATGCACAAAAGTACTCTGCGAAATAGATTTCTCTCTAGGCATCAATCCCTCTGAGTTACGGATAAAAAAACAAAACAAAACAAAACAAAGTACTTTAAACACTGACGAGCGCGAGCGTTTGCCACTTGCTGAGTTGAATTCACACGAAGGGGCCACATATGTGATGTCAGCTGCAAACAAACATTCAGATGTGAGCTATGTGTTAATTCTTTATGTTGTTCTGACAACAACAGAGGTCCACTGCATGTACGAATCTGCATTCACTCAAAGATCTGGACTGTGGGCCGACTGACTGACAATTATGGCCGCAAAGAAGAAATGTAATGCTGCAGACGGATGATTCAGTGTTTAGATCCCTTAGGAGCACAGCCCCCCAAAAAATATAGAAGATGAACAAGGAGAAGCAATTCCTTGTTGGTTTCACTGCCTGTGTTGTGTGGGGATGGTGGAAAATGAATTTTAATTAAAGTACATTAAAAAAACAAGCTTAGTTATCTTTTAAGCACCTAAAGAAATGGGATTCTAGCTGTCGGTTCGTAGGTTATTTTCGACCTTATTGAGCGACGTAAAGCGTTTCCCAGCCTTCAACCAGTGGCGCGCACATATCGTTCATCGTTTTAGATTGTACGGACCTGCTGTTTGGTTTGATTCGGGAACAAAATGCATTTGTGTCAAAACACGGCGCCAGGTGACGGCGAGAGAAGACAGAGAAAGTTGAAAGCGGGAGCGCTCTGGTGTGTAGTATTTAAATTAGGCTGGAGTGAAGCGACGGCTGGGGAAGGGCTGCAGCTGTTTGAAGCGTGTCAGGATTTCACTGCTTACTTTTGGCTTCTCTGCAACTCATTTCAGGTTCAAGAGGGCCGATGCACCTGGCACAGACGCAGGGGTGTTACCTGTTTGAACACCGAATCAATAAGTAGCATTACATAAACCCCTGCCAGTGCGTATTGGCTCAGTATTTCATAGCTGGTATGAATTACTGTGGAATACTTGTGTTGTACCAGCTCTGCAATTTCTTTGTCGGCTCATAACAATTTATTGCACATTACACAGATGCAGAGCCATGCATTTCACTCACTGATGTGAGTTCTCTTCCTTAATTTGAAGAGCGAATGACTTACAGGACCTATTGGTTGAATTAAAGGTTCCACACCATAAATACAAAAAAGTTAAAATAAATAAAACCCCAACAAACAACAAAATGTGCTATGAAATAATGCAAAATGGAGGTATGAGAAGGGAGATGAGCCAGAACAGAGCTGTAATGTACGTGGAGTAAATGAAGTGCTAATGGAGAGAGAATCTGGGTTTGTGTCCGGCTCGCTGTTAAGGCTACGTCTGGAGATTTTACGTGAGCAAAAGGAATCGTCGGTTCCCCCCCGAGAGCCACGTTCACGAAAAAGGGGCCGTAGACCATAGCGTGTGTCGCTCAGTACATTTGCCCCTCTTGAGTTTATTTTGTGCTTCTGTGGATTGGAGCCTACGAAGGGAAATGTTGAAAATCGTTTATATGATATGTGTTAATGTGACAGAATCTACACTTTCTTTCAATATCATTGTTCCCCACTGGTATAATGATGTTAATGTAATGTCTCTGCTACGTTCAGTGATTAATGCCAAAGCACCAGGCTTGAATGCTCAGTGACCCACCGCTCCTCTGTGTATAATGCTGCTGTATTTATCGTTATTTCCCTGAAGTCTTTCTGTCACATAAACGGCATCGTCGCTGGGGTTGTTTTCTGTTTTGCCGCTCTCTCGTAGCGCTTAAACCGGCGTAACATTTCCCCGAATGTGCTTCGCAGTAGATTCGTCACAAAGCGCGGGGGGGAGGCCTTCGAAGCCGTGACGCCGGAGAGGTTCGGTGATGCCGGGTTTGAGAATTACCTCTTTGAAAAGCGCAGAAAGGATCAAAAGACAACGAGGGCCGAGCAGCCATTAATATAGCAGCTGTAGGAGAATAAATAAATAAATAGAAGAAGAAGAAAACAGAGCTCCTACAAACCTCTAAGGTGTAACATACACCTGACCGCACAGAGGGCGGTGTGTGTTCACATAATATAAAATAATCAAATAAGATAAAAGTTGAAGTCCAGCTCCAACGCCTGCTCCGCTCTAATTGTTAAATTGAATGGATTTTAAAAAGTCTAAATCCTGTTGTTACACCATTAACATTCACCCCCATAACATTTGCTTGTGAATGACTCCTATAATTAAATTCATTTAACTTAGAAACCACTAAACTACAGCCATTAGGGTGATAATGGCTGTGATATATTCTGTAAAATAGGACTTGGATATTCACAACTATAAACTATTGACAGAGTTTGAAAAAAATGACAAACAAATGTTGACAGATCTGTTCCTGGTGCCGATCAGGAGGATGGAGTGATTCATTCAAACCAACTCATGAAAAGCGCATCAACACAGACAGAGGAATAGTCGGAAAACAAATGACTGCGTTGCAGACGTCATCTTGCGGCGATTTATAGCCTGTAGAGAGGCCGTTTAATGTCCTCACAATTCAACATTCATATGAAATTTAATAATGTATTAGAGACAACAGTTGGAAGATTAAAAATGTAGCCTGCCAACAGTGTGTCACAGCAGCCTCCTTCCAAGTTGAAAAGGTTATTGTCTCCAGACGTGCAAGACAAACCACATGGTCTTATAGTTTACACCTTACAGTTTTTCAAAACACTATACTGGGACCTTATCCATGTAGTTTTTTTTTGTCTGCGTGAAATCCTGTCGTGTGTCATAAAACATGGGCCCAAACTAACTAAGCGCTGTTGCTTCATGACGGCGAGTCCTTGCTGCAGTTGTGCGTTGGCTTGACTCAAATGCCGAACAGATACTTTTTTACAAGCGTCATCAATTTATCTTCATTTCATTTATATATATATATTATAATAATTATCCAGATTGTTTTGTCACCCAGCCCTATGGATCACTGCGAATACAACCACCTCCAGACAACTGAGGACTCATTAATCAGACTCTCGCTTGACAGTCCAATGCCCGCTGCTACCTTCCCTGCAGAACGCCATTGTAGGATCTTTATGTTGATTGTCTGTAGTCGCTCTTCCCCTCTTCTCTCCCATCCCACTTCCTCCCTGTCACTAATTAAAAGCATGGAGTGAATTTTAACTCGCAGCTCCCCTTAAAAATAGTCCGACAAATTCTCCCATCGGGCTGTTTCTTCGGCTTGTCCCCTTTTGTTCTGGAAACTGTCTCTCTCTGTCAGTAACGAGGGGCCAACGTGCCGCAGCTCTTTCAGTCTGACTCTGGACAACGTATAAAGACGTTCTGGCGATGAAAACCGCATCTATTTAACGTCGGATATGCTCCTAATTTGTCTCTTCGTCTCTAAAGCTGCATTCAACACACATAGTCATCATTTCCGCCACCGAACTTATGGGAAGGGTGGCTCACTGCAGTACGTGGAGATGAGCAGTGTCTGACTGTGACTGTGTTAGACAAGGGACGGCCAAGTGTCGTTTTCAAACTAACACTGTCACAAGACCGTGAAGTGTCAACTGCTGTATATAAATGACTATTACTGACTTTAATTATTTTAAAGAAAGGCATCAGAAATGGCTTAGCAGGAGCTGGGAGGCGAAGCGGCCATGTTCTGCACGGGCAACCTCAAAGCGGTTTCTTGGCGTGAACGTCTCCGGTCTTCTCACGTGCCTTCCCAACGCAGGGCTGCTTTCGTGAGACGACTGAAGCAGCAGGCTGTCAGGAGAGCGCTCCATTAGCGCGACTCCCACGCTGCTCTTTTCCTCCAACAAAACCCAAGGTGTATCGTTTATGGATTTCGCCATTGTTTGCACGTGCATCGGGCTTCTGTGGAATCTGCCGGCAGGAAATGTCAGGGACGGTGATCGTTTCATTCCTCTGCGTTGCAGGCGTATTTCTGCGCCGCCGCCGCTGTCGGAGCGTGGCAGAGAATCCTGATTCCGTGGCAGACAGATGCCAACTTTCATCGCTTTTTAGTTTCCTTCGGAGAGGCACCACGTTGGCTGAGGACATAAATTCAAAGCGAGCCTTAAAGTCAGTCTGACGGGGGTTTGACAGAGACAAGCAGAATATCCAAGACACACAAGCACCTTCTGATCAACTCTTTCGGTTTCTATTAGGACTGACATTTTCTTAAAACTTAACGAGGCCTGACTTATGATTCATTACAAATGATCAGTCGAGGTTTTCGTGCTGTAAATGATTTTAATAAGTATAACACATTGCTTACAATCTATTGGAGCTACATTTCACACAGCTGTATAAAGGAGCTTGCTCACAGGCATTCTCCATGGCTATGTAGGTGCAGTGTTGTTGTGGGTGGGAGACGCGTGCCCTCGGGTTGAGCAATAAAATCATCAAACAAAATACGCAATCTCCTCAAAGCTGGCGTTTCTCCAGACGTTTCAAGGGCATTACGTGAAAAGATGTTTATGGTCTGTTGAAAACCACTCAGATTGCAAGGGAATAGTTAAGATTTATTAGCTGCTGTGTCCATTCAAGCTACACTGTTATTTATTAGAGGGGGAAAGGTACTGAAGCAGCAGCAACAGCAGCAGACGAGCTACGCTCTCTTCTGCTTTCTTTGGACGGACTGAATTAAAGAAAACAACAAACTGTGCCCAGGTTTGCAGTCCAGGTCACCTCACTGTGTGTTTTCAGAGCTTTGCAGCTCTCAGAGTGTTTCGATTTCCTTTCAGCGACTTTATGTTTTCTAATTTCAGGTTGGCAGAACTGTAGTTGGAAATAGTGTCAAGACTTTCCTCAGCGGGTTCATTTACATAACTGCCCCCTTGGAGACGCATTTCACTGTACCTGGACAAGCGATGCACCTCGCCTGTCCACTTGTGTTTCATTTTGAAAACGGAGAGTTTGCAGGGCGCGTGTCATCTTTTTCCTCGTGCAGGCCCGGGATGAGCCGCGATGCGACTCAGTGCAAACCTAATTCAAATGTTAAGGCTCGGCCGAATGGCACGTGACCGATAGAGGCGCTGCTTCGTGCTACAGATGGATAATGGCAGGCTGTCATTGAGCATGACATCATTAAATCTGTAGTTTGGTAATTAGGCTAGTTTGTTCCATTATTTACAACTGCAGGTGTATATTAATGGCTGTAATTCCTGTAGTGGTCTAAACTTTGAGTCTTCATCATAAGCGAACGTTTGTTCATCTTTCAGAATGAAGGATGTTTTTAAATGCAGTATGATCGTGTACCGGCGGACAAATGCAAAGGGAATCATTATCGCACCGTTATTTATGCGCACAATCATTTCTAGCCGTCGCTCAAGTGACTGAGACCGTTTCTAGATTTTGTCTCTTTGATGTTATAAGCGCACTCTGTTGCATCCATCCAGCTGAAGATCAAAAGTATCACTATGCACTTGCGGTGGCGGCGTTTTGATATTGTGTTGACATTTTCCTGAGCTCACTTGTTAATATGCAGGTTACTGATGACTTGATTGAATTATTAACGACGTTGAATAATTCTCAAACTTGTAACTTTGGCTTAAAACTTGTCTGGAGCTATTGTGACTTTTCAGTGTTTTAATAGGACGTTTAAAGCTTAATAATCATGGTAACATTAACGTTTTCAGTGTTCTTGTCCAAAATTTCCAGATTACATTCATTCCTTTAAGCTTTAAATTAATTACTCTCCAGCAGCAGTAGAAAGCTCCTGACTCCTTCAAGTGATTTGCTGCTCAACCTGCTGTGTGGACTGTGTTTGCACTTTTATCTTAATAGGGAGCAAAGGCTGTGGGTTTTCGCTAACATATGGTTATTCTGTATATATTTATATATAATATATATATGCGTGTGTGTGATTACATCTTGGTTTCCCCCTGGTCAGTGCAGCATTGTTCCATCAGCAGTGTTAAAGGCAGCTCGTCCAGCGAGCAGCTGAATGTGCTCGCGTGTTGTGAGATGATCCACATGATCACCTCGACAGCACATTGTCAGCTTCGGGGCTCAGCTTATGCCCCCGTTAATTATTTTAACTCAGGCCAGACAGCTCAACCTACGCTGTGGCGTCAACTGACTAATTGAGCATCTAAAAGGACAAATCGCTGTTTGTGCATCTTCTCGAGTCTTCGGCGTAAATCAGATCTACACCGCGTTTGATTTGCAGAGTGCGTTTTCAGACCTTCCCAGTAGCAACGGCTTCCAGTCCGGCTCCTCACAGCGTGAAACCCTCTGAGTTTTTTCTTGTGGATACTCGTGATTTTTTCAGTTTCTGTTCTGAGGGATCGCTAATGCAATTAAAACAGTGGTTTGATCTGAAAAGTCTGTTTGTCTGGTGCCTTAATGTGCTTGTGGGAAGCCCGAACATCAGAGATTTGAGAGTTGGCCAAACATCTTTTAAATGCAAAAAAAGTTCCCAGAATTACCCTTTTTTAAAGTTCAGTTCCTGATTAATATTTGTCTTTCTTGTTAGCTCTTCTGTTAGCTTATATGTGTTCCATGTGCCACCATGTTGAGAATTTGAAATTAAGCCATGCCTCAAAACCCCAAAAATACATAGTTTTTGTTGGTAGTGTTTAAACAAACCCGTGACATCACTGAACTGAACAAACTAAACTTATTTCATCCAAGGTTTGCACATATCATTTGGGTGATTGTTTAGTATGAGAAGGGTGATGCAAAATAGAGAAACTGACCTTTCGATTTGGCATAAAATAAATGTATTTGCACTATATTTCTGCAAATATCTGCTGGGAAGCAGGAAATTGACAGACTCAATTAGGCTGATTCCTGCTCGCTAACGAGCATCACTCATCATAGGAGGATGACAATCTTTAGCACTTTGGCCCAACTCATCCAAAACATATCCATCTGTTCATAGTTAAATATCCGTTAACTCTTATTAAAAGGGAAAATATGATATAATTACGTGGCTACCTGCTCGTCAAGTTAATAGGTAACATCGTCAGATCAATATTTTCAATACATGCATTTACAGAACTGTTAAAATTTTAGAATAAGAGATGAAATATTTAAAATAAATTTCTCCACTGTGTCCTAAAGATTTCCTTAAGTCACTATCATATTCTAGTGTGCTTTTAAAAATCTATGTAGAGGCCTCATTACAGAGGTCGTGGTTAACGTCTCCTGTCTGGGTTATCAGGCTCCGACAGCCCGCTGCTCTCTGATGGCTGCTGCCGTCACAGGAGCATGCATCACACACTTGTCAAAGCGCCTCTCCTCCACCCACCCCCTTTCCGCCGAGAGTCAACACCACAGTCTCACCACACTATACTTACGCGCTCGCAGACGCTCTAAAAAGACACGGGGCGCACGCACGTGCCCGCGAGCGGCGCGCATTTACAAACACCGTTCCCATTATGGTGACAAATCCTGCCTGAGCTGGCTCCCATCTGTGAGCCACGGCGTGGTGTGCTGTACGAGTCAAACTCCCCCCGTCATCTGCCTTTCACAGATGGATCTGCTGGGCGTCCAAGGGCCGTGTCTGGTGGCAGCGGCTGCAGGGTGGGTTGCGTTTAGGTCTCGCGAAGATGGAAAGCGCATGCGTAGCGTACAGCGTCTCTCCAGCAGAGCGGCGAGGTCAGCCATCACGCCTTGGCTGGGGCTTAATCCGTCAAACCCAGGAGTTCACCCATACATAGCGTGATTAGCCCGATCTCTGCGCTGATCCTTTCTCCGCATACACATCCGCTCTTTCACTCGGGCACTTATTTGCCCCTATAATGGGATTAACTCCAGCGACACCAATCTTAAATCTAGCTTGAAACTCTGCAGGGTGCTACATATTTCACTGGTTATTCCCAAAAGGGATAAAACACGGATTGGGTTCCTTAATTAGATTCCTTTCTCCAATCTGAATGCGACTGACGACAAATTAATGATGAATAGCTTGGTGTTATGCACTAACTGTTTTCTCCAAACCCCGGTCAACATGCCTCCAGTAACGTGAACCACAGCTGACAAACAGTGTTAATTAATATGTCTGTTAGAATATGTAGAGAGGATGCTGTCATAAATAACAAATGCAGCTCAAGCGAACACTGCACTGACCTGCAAATAATACCTTGTCCTGCTATTACTTAATATGGCAATAAAGCTAATATAGGTTGACGCCCCGCCTACACTTAAAACACAATACGTTCTCACTTGTTAAGTTCGTAGCCGCTAATAACTTTTGAAAACGAGGCTTGTTGTCGGCTCCCTTTTCCGCTTCGTGATAAAATCAACATGCAGTTGACCTCGAGAACGAAGGCACCGTCTCTCCGCGTCCGCCTCATTGCTGTGGACGTTAAAAAGCAGCCTCGTTGCTCACAAAGTCGTCGACAAGTCTGCAAAAGTGGCAAAAACACATAATCCTGAGATTTTAGAAAATGCATAGTTCATGGTGAGAAATTGTTGGATTAATCAATCATTACAAACCGCATTGACCTCATTTATAGTATTCATGTTCTTGAAGTTTCCATCAGGCCTAAAGGTGTTTTTCTTTTTCTTTTTTTTTCTCTCAGCTGCGATTTGCAAAAGTGAATTTGTCTTTTCATTGTCATTTAAATTAATTCAAACACTGCACGCCACGTGCATACTAATGAGAAATATGCATCATTTCTGGATGGCTCAAAATATCTCAGCACGTATTTTGTTGGCTCTGGATAAATATAAATGCACTTGATAACATGCATCCGGCTGGATTTGTTGCTTAACGCAGTCACCCCATCGCTTGTGGTACGATCACATTTGCATACAAATAAAGATATTGTGGCAAAACCTGGACCAAAGGGTAGAAATGGATTATCCATTGCAAGGTTGCATCAGTTTTATCTCACAATGTCGCGTGACAGAAGACCAAGAAAATAGAAGCATGAGGAAACAGCACAACGTTTCACAGAGGCCTTAAACGCATCACTGTCTATGTGCTGTAAAGTTAAAGGGAGATCATCTGAGTGAACGTAATGTGTTGCTGTATCACCCGTTGCTGATCAAAAGAAAGCTCTGAGCAGATCTGCAACGAAATGATGATATGGTAACGTATAACGCACTGAATACCCCGTGGTGTGGAGTCAAATGGATCATTTTGGGGAAGGAAGGACTCATGTACATTTCTCTACAGCAGCTCATCCTCACAAACACGCCCCTAGGGAACTATGGAGGGAGACACCTGGGACTGTGTGTGCATACGGCGACTGTTGCCTGGGTTGTGACGGGTACCGATACCAGCGTGTCAGAGGTCATGTGGAGTTCAGGCCTCCAGGGCTGAGATCTGTTTTACGCTGTGACGTTTGATGGTGCTTTACTGTATACGAAGGCTTATTAAAGCATCCCAAAGCTTTTAGTTGCCTTTCTGAACCTTCGAAAGGGTTTTTGTGATTTGGCTTTTCTCTGTTTCCTTCACTGTTGCATGGTGCAGACGAGCTGACTCTACCTGTAGGGCGTAACATTGTGATTGACATTTCATACCAATTTCTGCAGTCAAACGATCTGCAGGCCTTTTTTATCACGACCTCTTTTCACCGACCCTCCTCACGATCTGCAGGATGGTGTCGAGAGCGTTTGGCCAGTTATCTTTTTATTTTAGCTTTTGTCTGTGTGTGTGATTTTTTTTCATGCACAAATGTCCTGAACCAGACCCGGTTACATTCTGTGTTTGATTTGTCCCTTTACAATGTCATGATATATATGAAAAAAGAAAGTCCACAAAGGAAACTCAGCATTAATGTGTGTTTATGCGCACAAAACCTAAGAAACAGGATTAGGATCAGCAAACAAATCCGTTATTGTCTTTTGTTGTTTGTGGCCTTTGCATTAAGGCATTTTCCAATTTATCGTAATGGAAATCTGCAGTTTCTTCGCTTTGAAATCCAAGGGAGTCCAGACCCGCATCTTTATTGAGCCCAACTTAAGATGAATAGCGGAGCACGGAAGCTGTTTAACACATTCACAGTGTGGAGAGAGGGGAGTTTGAGATGCTTTAATAAGATAACAGTAACAAGCAGGGCCTGCATGCGTCGTGGTTTTCATGGCATTCAAACCATAACGTGTTCTTTATCAGTGATGTCTTTGTTTTTTCAATCACTTGGAACCTGATCCACGCTGCATGGCGCGCCGTGCAGTGACACGAGCAAAAGGTCCACGGCGAGGCACAAAACGGCGCCTGATTCACCATTCGCGGAATCGAGAGAGCCGCGTTAAGGATGTTAGGCGTTAAAGAGTTGTCTTTTTTCGAGGGATTATCTGCGAAGGAGGAAGTCAGTATTCAGACGGAGCTGACTGGCAAGGCGAGATCAGCTCCCATCCAAGTAGAACACTTCTGCAGGCATGCAAAACATGCAGACTTAAGTCACTTAATCCCCTTCGATATCGGCGAGGATGTCAATGCCCCCCCCCCCCCTGAAATGAATGGATGGGGGGAAAAAACTCGAGCAGGCTTACTGTTGCTTCCCGTCGCCGTGTTTACAGGTTGCTATTATTAGCCACTGGGATATAAACGTAACTCAAGCGAACTGACGCTAAGATGACACGACATGCTTAATATTGTTAAAATGTCCTGTTTAAACAAACCCATCCAGGGGATTGAACGCTGACTTCTGGCTCTCGCTGCCTCTGCGCCGTGGCATTTGCGGGGCCTGCAGATATCAGAGTAAATAACCAGACACACAGAGCCCAACACTCAAGCACTTCTCATGGGCCGAACAAACAATCACGCGTTCTGGTTTCCGGAGTTCAAATGAGACTGTGGATCACAGCGGGACTTTAATGCTGCTCTGTGGAAACTGATTAAAGTTTCATCGGATCTCGTCTCATCTTACCTTTCCTGTACACGCAGGACAGTTGCAAGCACGGTCAATTTAGGGTTGTTACATTTTGGAATGGGAGAAATGTGGAAAGTTGGAATGTGAAAATGAAGATTTTAGCGTAATTGCATGCTCCTCGTTCAAGCTCATCCATCGATGGAAAGCCAGGGAAACACCACGATCTGTGTGGGTGGGCTTAATTTAAACATGAATTCCAGTTTCAACAGACTCAATAAACAACTTGCGTTTCAATTAAAGCTCAGTAAACTATAATATCGTAAGAAATACTGATTTGAGGAAGGTGAAAGGAGGATGTTTTCGTTATACAGACTGCTTTGATTTGTTTGCACCGAGAAGGCATGAAAATAAAATAACAACAGCAACATGCAGGCTGAGGTCGTGTTTATGCAGATCATAGGGTTGAGCAGTTTTGTTATCCGCTGTGAAACAGAATGTGGATGTGGATTTCCTCAGGCTACCATTAACTTTGGAAGTACTCATAGTATATTTCATGGCTTTAGTGGGGGGAAGACACGCACGGCTCCAAAGGAACAATTTGAATGTTTACATTTAAACACACCTGAAACTAATGCTTGGTTGAGTTATTTTATGTAAAAAAATTAATAAAATTCTGTGAGACCTTTGCAATTACAAGGAGGAGGCTACTGGATGAAAAGGTTTATCCACAGATGGAGATAGCCCAAGTAGAAATGTTCTGCTTATGACCAAAGAACCTCATCCCATGAAATGTGAGATAGGTTTGGTGACGGTATCGCGATTTGGGTCTTCGAGTAGTAGAAGCAGATTCTGCAGGATCAAGTATCAAGGCCTTTATTCACAACACACAAGTTTTTTAAACGTTTGTAATGGCCGACTCAAAGTCCTGATGTAGAAATAGTGACTGGCTTGAAAATGGATCGTCACTGAGCTGAAGCTGCTCTGCGGATATAAAGCTGGACAAAATGACAAAGGCTCCTAAACTTAACCCAAACATTTAAGATTTTCCACCCTAAATTGTTTGTATCTTAATTGTTTTCCTGGTTGGTTATAGGTCATATTCTTACAGATTATGGAGAAACTCTGAAATGCTGAATTTGTTGCTAAACACTAATTCAATTTAGGGCTGCGATGTACCCTTGGAAAGATATTTAGAGTGCTCCGTAATCATATTTGTGGCGCTGCAGTATATTTTGCTCCAGGTCTTGGCACCTTATATGCAGGACCGTTAGAAGCCAGACTGGATTCTCCTCGTAGCCCATTAGGAGAGTGTCTGCTGCTCTTAAATGGGACGCCAGCTGGCGTTATGTGCTATTACTGACAGTTATGCCAAGCTGATGATTCTGTATATCTATCCTTCTATTTATCTGGAAGTTCATACAAACACGGGCGAATGTGAACTAGAAGGGGAATTATTTGAGTTTTTGGTAACTCAGTTGCGCTCAGTTCCATCCTGGTGCAAGACGGTTTGGAAGTTGGCTTGACGTCTTTGCAAATCGGCACAAGTTTACAGCCTGCAAGATATCATTTACATGAACTGAGAAATAAGGTTATAGCATTTCACGGTCTCACCAGCCGCTAACAGACTACACCCAGTGGTGAGTAAGTTGAGTACCCCATTAGTGATAAATTTGAAATGTTGCTGACAGTGGGTTCATGCTCTCCGAGGCCTTATCAATACTGGTCAGTAGAATCGATATGGCCATTAAAGACTTAGTAGCAGTAAAAGTAGCCATTAAGGCAGCCAGTCGCTTGTTTACGTCATTGTGCATCAATAAGTAAAAAGTCTATTTCGGCCCAGAGATGAATGCGGTGCACGCAATGAAATAGCGAACAGAAACGGACGGGGCTGCAGAAACGAGGAGCCCAGGATTTGCCCGGCGCGGCATCTTCTTTTATACCCACTGATTATTTATGCGCTTCTCGTAAATGTGCTGAGCGTCGCTAAGTGTATAAATAGCAGTACGGACATCATGAGCAGGAGGGTGAGGTGGTGGTGGTGGTGGGGAGGGGCTCACTACCAGGGCGCCGGATCAAGAGCAGCAGACAGATCCTTACTGACTCATCAGGAAAAAGGAGGGAAACTCTGATCCCTCACGTGAGAATCGGAGGCCCGTTGAAACCCGGCCGACCTCTGCGGCTACTGATGCGCTACTTTGGCGCTGCTGTTGCATAATTATTCATATGAGATGAGTGAGCATTATTTTATTACCATGTTCCCCTTGGTTCACTGACTTATATATACAGAAGACGGTTCAGGATAACACAGACATGCAAATGCAGCAGTGTTTTTATTTATTTATTTATTTATTTTATTAAAAATAACTGCACAACCAGAGCAATTATTAGAGCGTATATTATTTGATGTTATTCTCTCAGGCAACTTGTATTATTGCTCAGTGTCTCCACAGTCACTGTCTGCAACCACACCAAGATTTCCTTCCTACCAGAGGAGTCACAAAACTCAGGTCACGATAAATATTACAGTCAAATATCAGATTTTTTATTTTTTTTTTCCCTCGTTGCTTCACACCTTCAACCACCGCCATTGTGTCCGCGCCCCAGCTCTCTGCAGCTCCGTCCGCCTTGGGTCGTTGCTTTTCTCTGGTGCGCTGGCTTCTCTAGAGGTCATCTGTGACCCCCCCCTCCACACACACACACACACACACACACACCCCCACACACACACCAACTCAACCCCCTGGAGCTACTTGTATTGGTCAGTGTGCCAACTGTGTGGGCAGGCTAAGAGAAACATATGCTGTCTGTCAAGCAAGACTTAGGCGACTGTTTGGTGTCCGCGTTGTTGAACAAGCGCAGCGGAGGCCCCCACGCTGCTCCCGAGTCATCCGTCGAGCATGCGGCACGTTAGAGCAGGTGTGTCTCGCATCCTTTCCTTTCTCCCCCCACGCCACTACTTGTTCCGTATTCCGAACTGATCGCTTATAGGAGAGCAGGGGACTAAACGAGCAGGGTTAACCCGGGTTCCACTGCTACTACACAATTAATTTGACGGGTAAAGTTGACCCTGGCCTGAGATCAAACGTGTGGGTTGTTTGTTTTTTTAGTACTTGGTCCATACTAAGTTCTTTATAATAGTAATTTAGGCCTTGGCCTTGAAATGTTTATTTTATGTGACAATGGCAGTTGTAATAGGTACTTGGGTGTGCTGCGCGCCTCACATGTTCACACGTGGTTTAGACATAGCATAGAGAATGTAGCAGGTTGCTTCTTCCTCTTCATTAAGGATTCTGGGAGGAGGGGTGGGTTGTTCAGCTGAGAGGTGATAATGTTTCTGTGGATATTGCTTCTGCAGTCGCGCAGCATAGACTAACGCGCAGGGCAAAAACACAGCTAGTGTGCTCTCGTTTCATTTCTTTATCATATAAAATTGGTGATGTCTTTTTTTTTTTTTGGTCGCTGTGTAGAAGCGTCATTGGAGCTTACAGTTCTCCAAATGCCTGCCTGACCCTGAAACGCTGAACAAATAGCTGCTTGTCCTTGAGCATGACTGCAAATGAGAAGCCGGGGTTGGTGTTCAGCAGGGGGAAGCAGAACACGGCACCCTGACAGCTGCACTTCTAGCATCTGCTGAATCATCAATCGTGTCTCGTAACAGTGTAGATCTTCTGACTCCGGAAATATACACTAATGTTTGTGTATAGATCACACGTGTATGTCATTTATCGCTTTCTTTGATTAGACTGAACATTTGTGCATTTTGAGCAGATGGTTGGATAGAAGCTAGTTATCTATTTTGCCCCAGGCTTTGATTGGGCATTTTCAGTATTTAAAGATCTTTTTTTTTTTTTTTTGGCAAAGCGTGTGTTTATTAATTAGACAATAAACAGGAAGAATAATTACCAAGCAAAATGATTATCGGTTTTGCTTTTTGTGTGTTTCTCTTATGCCTAATTTGCTTTTGGAGTTTATTCTGGAGTTCCACACAAACAAGTGATTTTCAAATTTGAAAAAAAAAAAAAAAATGCAAATCCATGTTCAAATGCCTCTTTATGCAACAGCTCCTCTGGCACGACGCCTAAAAGGACTCGTCTGAGCTTCTGAAGGCCCCTCTTTGCTCCATCCTACTTTGTTCTGATTGGCCAGCTCGCTGACATTTCCCGATTTATTCTCAGCTTGAGCAACATTGTCCTTCAACGACAACATAGCTGATAATAAGAGTCGAGCTGTAAACGGAGGCTCTTCTCGCCTCTGTTTTAAAGGCACATTCTGTCACTAGTACGTTAAAATATCAAAAAGGCAATAATTAAAATGCTGAGCAGAAAATCCTCTCACTAAGCGCGCTGCTGTCAAGGCCTTTGTAATCGACAGTATATGGAAGCGGCGTATGCGTCTGATGCGTCTGCGTGGGAGTTTGATGAATAGATGGAGGGGCAGTTAGCATGCGGTCACTTCCACATCAAGATTTCAGCTAAAGTGGCATGAATAGCTCGCATGATATGTGCAGGATGACTGTGTGTTAATCAATTCTGCGGCGCCGGATGCTTCGGGGAGGGAGGGAGGTAGGGGGGGGGGGCACAAACACAGGACGGACATCTCAGCGAAAGTGCGCCATGCGTGAAATTCTAGGCTTTACGTCTCACGTCTCTGCATCGGGTCAGTCGGGGAAAGCTGGCCGTCGAACGTTGCATAATGTCGTTTTGCAAAGAGCAGATTTAGGTTAAATCTTTAGGTGAATAAAAGAAGATGCAAAATGCCGCTTCAAACAGGACGTTGCACCCAAAGGGAGCTCGGGCTGCAAACACGATACCAGAGTAGAAGAAGAGGGGCTTGTCTCCGACGGATGTAATGGATGGCTACCGAGCAACCTTTGAAGGTTGCTCTCAATGTCAGGGTGTTTTGTCAGGGCCTGTCTTGTTTACACTGAATAGAGGTCAGGGTTTGAAGGTGGTAAATATGTCTCGCTTGGACAAATGCCCTGTGTTCCTGCGACTGCGGCAGATAAAAAAGGACTGTTGAGATCCTAATCAAGATTCCTGCTTTGGCAATTAAGTCTAACGGAGGAGAATCAGAGCCATTTCTCTGTTGTTGTTATTCCTTAAAATAAAATAAAAAGAAGAAGCAGAAAGTGGACCCTTTTGCTTCATCTACAAACACTTCAATTAACTGTGATAGCTCTGTGTGCCTTTAGATCTGCACTGGGGAGAAAGAGAAGAAACTGTGGCCTTCTTGATTTTTATTTTTTTACCTATACCCAGCACTGCGGTACTTTTAATGAGTTCTGAGAAGTTTGTGCGTTTCCTCTTCACACCTGACCTGAGTGTGTCCATATCTTACATACCTACGTACAGTATTTATGTACTCCTGGAGAATATAAGTCAAGTATGGTTCCTGCAAGTACAGTGTTTGGAATAAACATTGTAGTGAAGATGTACTGGGCCTGTTGTTCAAAATGATAAATCAGCGTGAAAACAACGAGCTGTTTATAGGAGAAAAGGCAAATCATTTTGAATCTGAAAGAGGGAGGGTGCATTGCATCAAAAACCCTGGGACCACCCTGGACTACAACAATTCTAAATAAAAAAAAAAGTATAGCAACACAAACATGCAGTAATAGGTCAGACAAGTAAATAAACATCTGTATTTTGCCAAGACGAACAGAGATGAGTCACAACAGTTGGGAACTAAATTTTCTTTTGATTGGATTTGTTTCTTTTTGTTGTTTTGGTTCATCTCAGTCCTGCAGAGATTAGTGTTATTACTTAATCCAAACTGTGGGTGTGTGTGTGTTAGACTTTGCACTGTGTATAAATGCAGATGCAGGATGGTTTTCTGAAGTCAGTCAGAGGAATAAACTTGGTTGATTCAAAAGCCAAAGAAAACTTGAATAACTTTGTGCTTACAGAGTTTGGTGAGCAGTGCGTTTTTTTATGCATAAACCCAAACACACTTCTAGTTTGTTGTGGAATTTCATATTTAAGTGCACATAAATACCTATGGTATGATAATTAGCTAACACAGCTTTGTAGGCTGACATGTGAATGTAATAGTACGCCTGCTCATGGCCGCCACATTCACTGTGTAGTATTTCCTCCCCCGTGTAGGAGCTGGTCCTGGATGCTATCAGATTATTTTAGGCTGACATTAGCAATTCTGTCGAGCTCTTTATCAGACCGGGGTAAGTTTACACTCCTGCAGAAAACCCAGCCAAGAAAAGCCTTACGTTGACGAAACACACTTATTTCTCATCCTAAAAGCCTTTTCTCCTGTCACGTTAGAAGCGAGCGCACTTTCAAACAAACAGTAAAGCCAAGCGGTGTGATTTCACAGCTTCGTCTTTTCATGCAGTACGCAGGTTGTGTTTTTTTTTTTTTTTATTTTGGGTGGGTGACAATAATACGGACATTTCGGGCCACGTGACCGAAAGAGCGTTGATGTGGAAAGGTTGGTTGGAGGGTTGGCCTCCTCTGAGGCTGATCGCAGGCTTCGCTTACCATCCTACAGTATTTGCAAAGGAAAGAGCAATATAATTGTGCACTTTGTTCACAGAGCCTTATTTCTGTTGACTGTCCATGAAGTGTCGTTTTACATATGGGGGGATTTGAAGGCTTGCTGCTGGATCTCTGTGTCAGCGTTTGGCGTTTTAGGGGAAGTTTGTTTTCCTCTTATCGTTGTTATTATTTTGAGGCGTGTCTATGTGTTGTTTATGTCGTTTCTGCTCATTTTTGTCCTGACCAGTCGATTTCAGTGGCAAACGTTAAGACGGTTTATTTCTTTATTTGCGTTCTTTTGGGGGGGGGATTTAGTCCTGGAGCAGTGCTCTCTGTCCTGTTTTCACTGGATCAACTTAGCTCATGAGCCCCACAACGGCAGGCGACGGAGACGGAATCCTGCGATTGTCATCGTTGACGGTGGTTGTCATATTGAGCATTAGTGCTTCTCTAGAGCTCATGCCTCCTAACAGACAGACTGTCTATGACTACGCTCCATTCTCACCTTTGTCATTAACGCCATCAGGTCAGCAGGTAGCAAGAGGCAAATCAAAGTGACTTTCAGCTCACCAACACATAGTATTGATATCTCCCCATGAAATCACAAAGTCAGAAGGAGTTTTTTTTTTTTTTAACATAAGCTCCTGCCTGTCACGTTTCATATGCAATTCAATTACTCAGAGACATTTTTTTTTTGGTTACCTTTGCTTTGGCATATGCCAAAGAAACATAGAGTGGGTAGCATTTGACAAATTTACCAGGTCTATAAATAATCTCTCCCTGCCCTGATTTGGACCAGTGACAGCGTATGAGGGGGGAGGTGTCGTACCACTTCAAGTCACCCACGTGTTAAATGTAGCACCTTGGCTTTATGATTTGAAGGTGGTAAACATTAATGCTAACAGCGTCGTCGAGGTGTCATCTCCAGAGACTGCAACAGTATTATTTTATATATGTATACACTATATTTTACAGTTTTATTAAACCTTTTCTGACTTTGATGTACATTGTGATTTAAATTAAACTATCTATATTCTATAATATAGCAAACAGCTACTGCAAACCACTATACACACTGTACAGGAGTGTTTTCTTTCGTCAATATTCACTGAGTACTTTCTTTTAATGTAAGAGCTGTAACTAAGCTCAAGTGGTCCTGTCTACCTCCGAGGTTAATTACAATATGGGCTAAAGACAAATATTAGTTATGCATATGAAGTAGGAAATCATCTTTAAAGAAGGAGGCAGGGACACTGATGTTTCTCCTGGAATTTTTTCTCTCCTGTTCTAAATTTAATCTGCAGAGAAGCTCTGGGCAGAAAATGATTGTTCCACCGCTACAGAAATATCAAATAATTTGTATTGAGTCTGGGATGGAATCAAAGATTGAACTATAAATTGAGCCTTTTTATGATTCTGACACTATTACAGCTGGTACCGTATGGCCCCCAATGTTATTTCTACTTGCACATTAAGGTGTGACCGTTTATTTCTCTCTGCAGACTGCTTTGAAGTGAAGCCTGTGAGGAGCATCCAAAGCGGCACAATATTCTGGTGAGTTTCCAAATTGAAATTAAAACCCTCTTCACATTTACATAATATACCACCCCTAAAAAAAACAGCCCGAGTGTGAACAGGAGACACAAGTGATGGGGAAGAGGGATAGGAAGGACAGCTTTGGTTTTCCTCCACTGACTAAATCGATCACTCGCTTTTTGTTTCATGCACATTTTCGCTGCGTTAAACGCGACGCCCAAACCACGGGTTCGCTCCTTGACGTTGGTATTTTCTCCTACACGTGTTGACTCAAATGGAGACAAGCGCAGAAGAGACAAGACGTTTTCAAAAGCGCAGCGTCTCCTGATTTTCCTCCTGTCTCGTGCAGATTAAACCACAGAGAGACAGAGCGGGTTTCTGCACACTGACGCTGCCTACGTGTAGCCGTCCTCTCACATAGGCAGGGGCTGGGCTGGCGCCACAACTGTTTGCCTCATAGCCTGCACAATGGGAGTCGGCTCCATTATCAGAGATGCTGCTTGGCCACCCTGCAGCAAACATCCTCTGCTTCTACAGATTTAATTTCTTATCTCAATAGGCAAAACTGCCCCTCTGATGCTGAGTAGAAACACCCAGGGCAGCTGTGAACGTGGATTGAGAATATATACAATAGATGATTAGATAAACATATGAACATGTGCAGCACTAACGGAATTTAGGGCTGGTCATACTTTATGTTTAAGTACTGTAGGTGCTTAAAGATAATAATATACGCGAGTGAAGCAACTATTTATGGAGTTGTCATTAAGCACAGATCAGACCTTAAACAGGATCCCTGGTAGGTGAGCGTCTGCTGCTGTTATTCTGGGACGCGTCGAGGTATCTTCATATTACAGATTGCAGCGAGATAAAGGCGGCTCTTTATCCGTTCCACGCTCACATGACATAAACTCAGCATGAACCAAAGCCACATGCAAGCTCGTATTGTGAAAAGTGTGGAAGTTTTGCCTTCAGAACTGCCTTAATCCTTCATGGCATAGATTCAACAAGGTACTGGAAACATTCCTCTGAGGTTTTGGTCCATATACATGATAGCATCACGCAGTTGCTGCAGATCTGTCGGCTGTACATCCATGATGCGAATCTTCTGTTCCACCACATCCCAAAGGTGCTTTATTGGGTTGAGATCTGGTGACTGTGGAGGCCATTTGAGTACAGTGAACTCGTTGTCATGTTCAAGAAACCAGACTGAGATGATTCATGCTTTGTGACATGGTGCGTTATCCTGCTGGAAGTAGCCGTCAGAAGATGGGTACACTGTGGTCATAAAGGGATGGACATGGTCAGCAACAGTACTCAGGTAGGCTGTGGCGTTGACACGATGCTCAGTTGGTACTAATGGGCCCAAAGTGTGCCAAGAAAATATCCCCCACACCATTACACCACCACCACCAGCCTGACCCGTAGATTCAAGGCAGGATGGATCCATGCTTTCATGTTGTTGACGCCAAATTCTGACCTTACCATCCGAATGTCGGAGCAGAAGTCGAGACTCATCAGACCAGGCAACGTTTTTCCAATCTTCTATTGTCCAATTTTGGTGAGCCTGTGCGAATTGTAGCCTCAGTTTCCTGTTCTTCGCTGACAGGAGTGGTCTGCTGCTGCTGTAGCCCATCCGCCTCAAGGTTCGACGTGTTGTGCGTTCAGAGACGCTCTCCTGCATACCTCGGTTGTAACGAGCGGTTATTTGAGTTACTGTTGCCTTTCTATCAGCTCGAACCACAAGGCATTTGCGCCCACAGAACTTGCCGCTCGCTGGATATTTTCTCTTTTTCGGACCATTCTCTGTAAACCCTAGAGATGGTTGAGCGTCAGCATCATCATACTCAGACCAGCCCGTCTGGCACCAACAACCATGCCACGTCCAAATCACTTAAATAACCTTTCTTCCCCATTCTGATGCTCGGTTTGAACTGCAGCAGATCGCCTTGACCATGTCTACATGCCTAAATGCATTGAGTTGCTGCCATGTGATTGGCTGATTAGAAACTAGCGTTAACGAGCAGTTGGACAACCTACCTAATAAAGTGGGTGAGTGTATATATACTGTACATACTGTGTATAGATAGATAGATAGATAGATTTTGATTGGATGAGTCACGTTAAACCCAGACTACTCTCTCTCGTAATACTCTGCACTATAAGAAACTTCACGCCCCCCTTTCACGCACTTCATTTTGCACTTGCACACACCGCGGATTATTAATGTCCACCGTCACCCGCCTGAAAAGAGCTGATTGGGCTCGCTCCTGCTTTCCTGTGCAGCAGTGAAGGCCTGCGCTGCCCTTGTGCAGAGCAGCATTCCGCAGGACTGACTGTTCAAAGCAAGAAAAATCGATGTTCTCTCAGAGTGGCACATTATGTAAACCCCAGCCACCTGAAAACAATCAGGTTCAATATCTGCAGCGCTTAGCTGCCATGCCTGGTGTGTGCAGAAGGCTTCCATGCATAGCTTGATATAGTATCTGTGCAGTACTGCGCCGACACAGAAGCCTCCTCAACTTCTTTCTTTCTCATTACAATACTAGATCTTCATTTAAAATAATAAGAATTGTATGAGAAGAAGAACAAGTGTTGTTTTGATGTTGTCGTTTACAGTAGTTGAAGTAATTGGGCTTCATCCTTCTGACCCTAATCGCTGATACGACTGTTTGCCGACAGTGTGAACACAGTAAACAGTTTAACTGCGTTTGACGAAAACATAAGATGCAGTAAAGTAAATAAGCGAATGAATAAATTAATATTGTGTAATATAATTAGTGCTGATTC
This sequence comes from Macropodus opercularis, assembly GCA_030770545.1. Lineage (NCBI taxonomy): Eukaryota > Metazoa > Chordata > Actinopteri > Anabantiformes > Osphronemidae > Macropodus > Macropodus opercularis. The sequence goes on from CM061110.1 coordinate 4,512,479, forward strand.
AATGGGATGCTGTTGAAATACTTATTCAGCGGTTTCATAAGGCTTCGTGAGTGTTACCTCAGGATATGTTTTCTACATAGAATAAAATTATTATCATAGTGCTGGATTATAATTAGAATAATTAACCAGCCCAAAGCAAGATATTTAATAAATGATTGATTATACCAACAATACAGAGGTTAGGTTTATGTATGTGTGATATAAAGGGTTTAATAGTGGACAATTCAGTCCATTCACTGGTTGACTGGTTTACATGTTCTGAAGTAAATTATGTTGTTGTCACGTTATCATACAGCAGGAAAAAAAAAAAATTAAACCAACTGACACGAGTCTAATGTCTTGGAAAATTGCAGAGCCCTTAGAAAAACCGTTTTCCTCAAGCAGAGCACATGTAGAAAATATCAGCGTGCCAAAATATAGATTTTGACTCATTTTGAAATTAGACTCTCTTCATGCAAATAGCTGTTTTGATGTCTTTTGTTGGCATCTGGTGCTTTTCTCAGGGCGCTATAATTAAACAGGAGGAGGCCGCAACCCTCCTTTTATTCCGTGTCAGTTTGAGAAATGGCTGTTGCAAAGCGGACTGTGTCAAAGCAACACGAGCTGAACAACTGCTAGATTTCACACACAATGGAATCCATTTTCACGAGCGAGCGTATCTGAGGACTTGTGTATTAATCCTCATTACGGCGGCGCCGCTCGTGCACTAAAAATCCGTTTCGTGGGGGGAAATTTGCACAAGACATTGCAACAGGTTTTCCTACATTAAAATCAGCTAACTGCAAAATCGGATCTTATGAAGACACAGAGCTTGTTACTCTACACCTGCACAACTTATTGAACTGCTTTGGTCCTTCTGTCCCTTTAATGGCTTAAGTCGTGACACCCCAATTATAGATAAACACATTAGCAAAATGCGGGTTAATGGTCAACGCCTCTATCAATTTCACAGAGTTAAAGCGCATTGAGCTTCTATCAGATGTCTTCCAGCATTTTGCGAGATGCAGCCATCACAAAACAAATAATGTTTTTTTAATGACAGGAATAAAAAAAACAAAAAACATATTTCATATTTACTCTAAGCGTGTCGCCGCCCAGGTTTACACCCACAGCACATCCCTTGATCCGACAACATCCTCGGGATAACGCTCGTATATCATCATTAAACGGCCTCTACTCAGGCACTTTGTCAGAGTTTGCAGTCCGGTGAAAATGTACAAAGAGGGCAGAAAATAGATCCAATAGATTATGATGGAGAGGTGAGCAAACATGCCTCACATTCCCTACCCACATGTGCACAGCAGCAAGACTTACCATCTCGCACAGCAGCAAATTACTGTTTGATCCCTGAGGCAAGCCGCAAATAGGATGTAATCCTCCTGGATCTTTGTTGAAAACTACAGTGAGTCTCTCCATACATTTTAAATAGAATCATAAATTACCTACAGTACGATTCCATTAACCAACTAAATGATATGCCAATTTATTGTACCTGTATTTATTATATTTGTCAGATATTGTATTAACAGGCTGTGCACATATTCAATAAATGGCTTTCTTTCGCAGTCTGCTGTGCTTCGAGTCTCAGAGGTTGAGCCTGACTCGTGATGTGCTTAAAGTCTGACATTGAGGTTCCCAGTGAGTTCGATGACCTCAGGGTTCAGCCCAGCTGGTTCTGCTCCAGCTGCAGCCTGTGCTTCCTCCAGGTTTAGTTGGCCCAACCTCTGGGGGAGGTGTCTCAAATATAGGAACCTCGCCGACAGCGCGGTGCTTTTACAGGCGGTTATTGCACAGTAGCGTTTACGAGACGGTTGAGAGCGGCTAACTGGTTTAAATGCAGCGTCTCGTGTGACCGTGGGTGATTCCTGTATTAAACGACGTCTAAACCTGTTCGTTTTGGTGATTTGGGAAATACTTTTTGCCTTCGGTGAGTGACATGTTGTGCTTTACATGTCATCTGACTTCTCATGTAGAAAGAAAAACTTCTCATAATGCAACTGCAGTCATAGCTGGAAGAACTAAACGTTAAATTCGGTGAGTGGGGGGAGAGGAAACACAGCAGCATTGATTCTTTTGCTATCACTGATATATTTGCATTATGTTCCGTTCTAATTATATTGGCTTCCTGATGATTTATCCTTGAGTCACTGTGCAGGCTTCACTGGCCCAGAATGTGCGGCGGCGCGTAACAATGGCTTAAAATATTCCTTTAAAAATAGTGTGAAACAAACTGCCAGTGTCAACAACAGGAGAACTAGAGGAGCAACCCGCTGCCTTAGTTACCATTGGGTTTGCACACGACTTAAAGCGGCGGCGCTGAAATGGCAACTAATTAGCAAATCAATTATGCGGATGTTCATTATTTCTACTGACCTTTACCACTGGCACAAAAGTAAAAATTGCTGAGTGCTTGTGTTTGTACATCTGTCACATGCTGTGAGATTACTATGCTAAAACACAGAATAGTTACTGTATAGTCATTGTGCTGGCAAATGTGGTGCTTCGTCTTTGTTGCAGGGCATTCTGGGTACTGTAGGAGAAAGAGAGTCATTTTCTCGCTTTCCTTTCATGGTGGACCTCAAAGAGACTAAACAATTGTCTTTAGTGACATATGAAAGTAACAATAACAACACAAAAGACATTTTAAGGTCTCTTGTGCTGGAGGGGATTTGGTTTGTGTCTGTGTTGGGTTTTTTTTTTTTTTTATTTGCCGTGAGCGTTTCGCTGCAAGGGTTCTTGCCTGGGGGGGGGATTGGTTGCTCATGCCAACCTTTGTTCCAACTGTTTTGTTTTGGATCTTATTCTAATATGCTTGGACTTGCACTGAGAAACTATTACTGTTACTGTAGGCGTTAACTCTTTGAAATAGCTGCCATTTGGGGTTTCTGACCTAGTAATATTTAAAAATCCATAAACAATTATATATAATTACCAAGGTGAGTTGCTGTCTGTTTCTTTCAGTCACATCTCCTTACTGTCAAATTATTTCATCTTGCGTTCACTGGCCACCAGATTTTAGGTTGAGAAGTCAAAGATGTCGATGAGAAAAACGTACATTTTGTTTCTTGACTTTAATAGTAATGGATGCTTTACGCTGGAGCCTCTCCAGAGCAGATTACAAAACGCGTTCAGCTGTGCTCGTGGAGTTGCGGCAGGAAAAGGCAAACAGCCTCTCAGCGGGAAGCCTTACAAACGTGCCATTTTTATCAGTTCACGCTGCGCTTTCTCCGGAGAGCCGTGTCAGTGAGATCTGGCATCTCTGGAGACAGAAGTAGTGGGACGTCCCAGGCTGCAGTAAGATGAGAGCAGCAGATTAAGAGGATGCTGAAATACAGCTTTCAGCTCTCGATTCCAACCAAGCACTAGTTTTTTTGTTTTTTTTATGGGGGGGGGGGGGGGGGGGGTGGCTTAAATGAAGTGAATGTCACTGGTTTTGCTAGATCAAATAAAACAAATCCAGCGCTGATTAAAATGTGTAAACAAACAGTGTGGGACAAAGCATGACAGAAATTCATAACAGACATCGTGTGTTCTTTGTTGGTAATAAACTTCGGCTGATTGTGCGGCAAAACAAGAGAACATATAAATTATTCAGGTGCTCCTCATTGGCCTCCTGTTTCTAGGCACCCGCTTGCATCTGACTGGACCTTTTTCCTCTGCTGTGCTCCTTGGTGATCTGCCTGTAATGGGTATGTGTCGCAAAGTGCATCTAATGGTTCATAGTGTAAAATATCCAAATAAATGTGAAGGGGAATAAACACAGAGGATTGTCGGAGCCATATGTAAATGCCAAAGTGAGATACGTCTCCTTCTTTGTCACAGTGCGGAGGAAAGGTGGTGGGAGAGAAACAACACGATGCAACGGTCATAGATAATAACAGCATTTGCCGTATCGTAGCCCGTGAAGGACGTCTCCCTCCAGAGAGAACAGCGCGTCATTTCACTTCGCTTGCTCCTTCATTCTTGCAGAGGTTTGCAAGAAACAGAAAGACGGTTCGACCACGCGGCCCGCAAATCGTTTCTTTGGCCGTCACTTACTCTCAGCGCTTTTTGAAGGCTCAGTCAATTTTTTGCAGCTCTATATTCACGACAATGGTAGAAATGGCACTCGACAATACATTTTTTTGCAGCATATGAGGCTGTCCCTGCCGATTGTGACGCTCCCTGCAGCTTGCAAGAAAGTCATTTTGGAGTGTACCGAGGCTATAATCCTCGAGATTTTATGAACTGAAATCTCATTTTTCAGTCTGCTAAAAAGCTATTCCGTGTATTTACATAGGGTTTTTTCATATTAGCGACTCAGTCTGTTATTCCCTCACTGAACTGGAATCGTTTTTAAATGACTCGTTAATTGCCTTCACGTGCACAAGGGATTCAGAGAAAATGGTGCGGCGTGTACTCCAGCGTAACTTCGTTATTCTCACTGAGTGATTACTGTAGTGTTTACTGCTAATGCAAACAGAGCATGTTAGCGCCACTGCAGCTGATGAATCATGGGGTGACTTTTATTGTTAGGGAGGACACAGAAAACACAGTATGAGCATCAAATCAGGTGATGTGAGAAAACGGTGGGTGTTTTACTTGTGTCCACAGTATATTACTGTAAATGGTGTTTTGGGCCTGTCTATAGGTATCAATCAGTTTATAGGGTGAGATTAGTATAGTGTCATCAAAAACCAGTCCGGTTAAAAGTGCCCTCAAGTAAAAGAGTGAGATGCACAAAAATTCCATAACTGAATATTATCTTGAATGAAACAAACAGCTAAGATAAATCTAACGGTTCACAGTCATTGAGATATGCTACATGTGACAGTTACAGCAGTGAAGAGCAGGGACACAAGCTGGGGAATCGTTTTTTTAATGGCGGTTGTCAATTGCATCGTTCCGTGAGTGCATGCACTCATCAGAGGACGTAAATTGAGGTGAGGTCCACTCACTTTTCACTGAAACCTTACCCAAATAAATGGATCAATATCTCCTCTAATCGCATTCCCACTGTGATTCTGTCTGACTGCAGAATTGTCTCCCGTGAATTCGGAATGAGAGCTAGCCACCTGTTTTTCAGCTCACTGTGCCACGGTTTGACCAGAATTAGCAACAAATACGGTCAATACCAATCAGGCTGAAGTGATCTCAATGGCGTCTTGTCTAATTATTCGTCAACAAAACTTTGCCGTGTTATGATTTCTACGTCACGTGTCTGTGATAATTGGTCACGCGCCGCTGCCAGTTGGCGGATTGCGCGTGTTCTCGCGTGGCAGGCTGCTGGCAGAGCAGAACCAGAGTGGGTTTCAGCATCAGGTTGGTGCCGTGATTGAATCCCCAGCCTGTTCCCCTACGTGTCCTCTCGTCTGGGCAAATAAATCGTGAGTGAACTAACCTTTTCGTCGCATACGCGCCGCAAACTTGAGTGTTTAAGCTGCGGGAGTCAAGACATGTTAATTTCATTTAATCAAGTGATTACCGTGGCAGCAGGCGGCGTTGCACGAGACGGTTCGCCGCGCCCTCCGCATGGTTTGCTCTTCATCACTCCGAGGTCTCTTTATCTCTGTGAACGAGATCTTTGGCGTCAGCTTCACACAAGGCCCATTGACTTATTGGTGGTAGGATGGGTCTATAAAGTTAGTTTGCCGCGCAGTACAGTATCTGCCATGTTTCTGTTGAATTACAACTTCAGAAAGTGAAGGGTTGGGGTGACCCCTGGAGCCCCTGGAGATCTGTCCTTCCTTGTTTTGCCCAACCAACAAAACTGGTACAAAACATCTGACATCGCCTACATTGTTGACAAGAAAACTATATAACACAAGAAAAAGAAAGTAAATAGTGTGTGAATAATTCATGTTGCCTTTTATAGAGGCGTTTGAGACCATGTCAGGTAGAGAAATATTTCTGTTTTTCATCTGTACGTAACTGAATATCCCTGGCTTTGCTTGAATGTACTGTATTTCTTAGATCATTGTAATTTCTACGTGACAAAGAAAATTGGACTCACTTCACTGCTTCCAAACCACACAGCTCTCACACGGAATCTTTTTTTGAATGTACCAAGCTCAGTGGCAAGGAAATAAATCAAATGCCGGCGTTTTACTTGCACTGTATAGTGTTAATGTGTATTTTGGTGACTCCGCCAGCTCCTGAGCTTTGCTGGGATAAGATCTCTCCTTTCATTTCAGGATGTAAAAACCATTATCCCGCCAGTTAGACTATTGTAATGACTTATTCAGTGGTCTGCCACAGAAATCAATTGAATGGCTCCATATTGTACTAAATACACAACAACTAGAAGATATGGTTATCGTTCTCCTGCTTGACCTCTTCACACTGGTTGAAATTAAACTCAAAATTTCCACCACTAATTAGTAAAATGCTTTGTCTCTTTGTATTTCTTTTATTTTTGCTCATTGACTCGGAGGTTTTGCACCTACTTTTGTTTTGTCATTTCACAGTATAATCACAGTGTAATTTTTGACCCTGTCTATCTTTACTGAAAAGTTATTTCGTCTGTGCTGACAATTCCCCAGGCATAATCTGTAGCGTTCCGTCGTTTTGACAGATAATTGACAAAAGCTGCAAACAGGAGGCTGAATACAAATATCCCTACATCATGGACAGACAGGACATGTTTGGACAGATGTGCATGATTTATAACAAGCTAAACCTAAATTCTAACACAGTTTCTGTCTGAAAAAAAAAGTGCTTCAAGAGGTGCTGAGCGTTTTACCCACCTCATCTCTCACATTGGAGTGAAAAGGTCATAAATTAGTCGCAAAAGCAAGGCTCCACTGTAAAATCATCAAATTGCTAATGACACAATCCTGGCTCTGAGTTGACCTGACTGCAGATTTCTAACTAGCGTGTTAAAGGTTTTGGTGATGAAAACGAGATGAAATAAAAAAGCGCAGTTGACTTGAAAAGGTTTGAAAAGACAACGTTTCAACAAGAGGCAGAGGAAGCAAGACGGCACAGCTCTTACGGTACATCCTGGTCCGAGAGAAGGTTACTGAGTAAGGAAGCACAAGCGCTGGTGCACAGATCTTTCAGAGCGTTTCAGCCAGGTTGAAATGTTCTTTAATCTGACAAATAGAGTGTTGGCAGTTTGGTAATTCCAGATTTCTTGTTATTAATTATAACATAGTATAATCACTTTATAGCTTTGAGCAAGTTATTTGGTGAACCAAGCTCTAATAGATTGGTCCAAAAAGGTTTAAATGTGCCAACAGAAATGGCTGAAACATGATCACTACTATTACTAAGTGGTGATACAGACTAGATATAAATACAGGAAATATCTGTGTTAAAATACACATAATACACAGATTTACCTACACTGATTTGTAATTGGAGATTGTAGTTTATGAATTGATTATTTTGATGTTGGGTGTGTTTTACTGACTTTTATCATAAATAGACAGAAGAATTAATTGAGCAAACGATTGAATCAAAGTGAAAGCTGCCTTGAAAAGATTATTCAAAAAAATTTTGTTAATCGAAGAAGGATAAAAAGGAAATGAATGAAACTCAATCCAGACATGAAATACTGTCGAGATGATGCAGCCGGAAATGATCTATCAGCAAGTTATGGTCTAAATTGTTTGAAGGGCAGGTGCGGTGACATAAACCCTTTCTCCAAGGATTTCCGAGCAGGATGACCTGGTCAGCTTGTGTCAACTGCCTGACTGAGATCAAAAAGGATTCAAGCAGAGCAATCACAAGCGCAAACAGCAACGAGGGGAGCTCAAGGAAAACCATCTGAGCCACGGAACATCTTAAAACCCAATTTAAACTTCACAGCACATTATTATTCATAGAATGTTGCAGTTTGGGGAAACTGTGTTTTTTTTTTTCTGGAGAGAAATACAGTCTGCAGGAACCATGCGAAAACAGCTCTATTGTAAACAATGGCAACTTCTCAAATTTTAGAATATTTATTCCACATCATAAAACCTGACTGACTGTGACACACTGGGGTGCAGGAGATCTCCAAAGTGACATACATTTAAGAAAGACATATTTTCTCATTGCACTCTGAAATCTCTGAAGGCCTGGCAGAGAGCGATTGACATTTTCATACTCTAAGCTCTGCATATTATTCATGGAAATGCAGTGCATTTTGAAGAGGCCCATTTTAACATTTCATACAGTCCCAGTCGGTGACTTGTTCCACCCCACACAACTCCATATCCATTATAGATAGCTGGCTCAGCCATGCCAGCAGTAAACATATGTTTACAGCTGTCAAATGCACCAAAAGGAGTCACTGAGAAGGTGAAAAAAAAAAAAAAACAGCCATCCATCTGAGGCGGATGGATCCCTGAAAACCTCGTTGCAACATTATGTCCCAAGCATATTAATAATACATGCGGACATAAGTGTGCCCAAGTGCACAGCAGCAAAAAAAACAGCCTCAACAGTGTTAGTAAAATTTGTTTTCATAAACTAAAATATTAACTTTTCTGTTGACAGCAACATATTATTAAAGCGGCATTTCATATTTACAAATGACGTACGTCCACTTGATGAATTGGCATCTCAGTCTGCTCAAGAAGTTGACTTACACACTTTTTAAAGGCAATTTGGCCTAAAATGTTGTTTTCCCAGTTAAAAAATACCATTGATGCACCGGATGTGAAACAAATATCAAGAAGCACATGAAAGCTGCCCCCTACTTAAACGCCATTTTCCATAAATGCTCCCTTTGATTGTGCAGCACAAGGCTGTGCGGGGCAGTGAGGTGCTGCGGGTATTTCACTTTTTAGTTCGTAGCTTGAAATGTGATTAATTTTGCATGTTCACAGGCTGCAGCTTGTTGGTATTTGTTTCAAGAAGCTCGGGAGGTTTTTACGCTCCCAAAGCATTCAGCCTTTTCTTTATCTCCGTTCTGTTCTGCGTGTTTGAGGCAGGATTTTGTTTATCTGAATTTCTTTCTTAGTCCTTTCTTAGTGCCGCGTCACGCTGGAGCCTTCTCCATCTGTCATCGGGCGAGAGGCAGGGGTTCAGCCTGGACAGGTCACCAGTCAATCACAGTATATAGACCATCGCTTTAACCAATCTGATTTCTCTAAGCTTAACTGTGAAAGCAAATAAATAGATAAACTACCCTTCAACTCTTCCCAGGTAATAATTTGCAGATACTTTAAGATTGTATTGTGTGACTTGACCAAATATAATCTAATAGTCATTATGTTCATGACAAATGTTACGTGTTTCTTTCAAAATGCATCATACTGTATAAAATTAACCTTCTAGCAAAATACAAAACACACAATAAAAAGATCTGGCTCTAAAACATGTGCAATAGCATAATAAAGTGGGACATTTATTTTATTACAGCTGTACATTGTGCCTCAGTTCAGTCCCTAAACGCTGATCTGTATGTGCTGGCTTTAGCATTATGTGTCTGGCACAGTGTTGACTTGAGCTAAATGTTAAAATGCTCATGTCAGCTTGCTCACACTGCCAATGCCAAAGCCCTGACGAGCCGGGATAATGGTGCCACCAGCGTCGTAGCTGATCTTACAGAGATAATTCATTTGCAAATTGCCACTGATTAGCAGCGAGCGCTAAGCAAGGGCGGAGGCTGGTGGGGATGACGTTAGGTTGGCAGGTATTTGGATATCAACCAAAATAGATGATCACCCAAAAGTTATTAGTATTCACTCTGTGGGGGAAATGAATGTCAGTACAAAAAAAATCCTGACAGCCCATCTAATAGTTATCGAGATATTTCAGTCTGGACGAAAGAAATGGACTCATAGAGACACATTACCGTCCCAGCAGTTATGCTGCTACCATGGCAAAAAGCAGAATTTATATTTAATATGAGACATATGGTGCAAGCTTTGAGATCCACTGTGAATCCAGATGAGTTGGTTCTGAACAAATACTCTTACCGCTTTGGAATAAAAATAAGTCGGCGCCTGCAGCTTTTTCTTGTTATAGTAATGCCATTTCAGGACTCTGGATATCACCTAATAACAAAATTGAGGTACAAGGAAATGGTTTGCAGAGAAGCACAACTCAACCCCTGCTAATGGGATTGAGCCTTTTTTCTAACAGTAGCTCTTGGTTAATTGAATTTTTCTGTTATAGCAACGCGAAGGAGACAAATGAAACAAATGAACGTGGTGAATCAGCAGCAGTGAAGTGAGGTGAGGAAATCAGATAAGCACCTTGTAGTCTTTTTGACATATGATGATATTATCAAACCTCCCCTCTCCTCCTCATCCTCACTCCCCTCACGAAAGAAGGATCCTGCTGCGGCCGAGAAAGAAATTCAAGAAACAAAAACAAGAATTACAGAACCGTGAGCATTCTCCACGTCGGGGGAGAGAATTGGGATGTTTTCATATGGGGAGAAGAAATGAAGAGGACTTGGTTTTTTTTTGTTGGTAACTGCTGCACCACCACCTCCACAACCTGTCAAAGTGACAGCTCTGGCAGCGCTCGGGCGCAACTCTGACATTATTTGCACATGGTAAAAAAGGAAAAAAAAAATCTCTGGCTGGCCGGTATGATTCATAGTTAGTCCTCGCTTTTGTTTACAGACACGTTGTCACATTCATTTAGCAAATTACAGTCATGCTTGGGGCTCTGGGAAATGGTTTTGCCCTCTCACTTTTTTATAAAATAATATCTCTGCTTTTTCGCTCTCAAATCTGTTGACTGAGAATCCTTCGCAATCATTGATCTGCAGGGATTGTGCAGCAAGTGCCGCTACTTGTGTGTGTGTGTGTGTATTTTTTTTCTTTCCAGCATTCAATTAATTGTACAGAATTTCCAACCAGTTGTTGGCAGACTACATTACGCTCTCATCACCCCGCTTAGAGGCTTGTAGGTAGCAGGATATGCTAATACTTGTCTTACTAAGCCCTTGTAATCTTCATGCTTGAATTTGTGAACAGAGGACCACGTCTTCTCCCGCATACTGTAAAATGCTGCCGCCATAATCCGGGACACAGTAACTTGAGTCGTGCAGAAAACCGCAAAGATATGAAGATGAAGCCGAATACGGCTGGATGATTACTAAGCGAACAGGTACGGATGGCGGTAAGGCTCACACAGAGCCCCCCTTCCTCTATATAGGTCATCTTCCTGAATAATGGAGAACTTATGCTTATATAGTAGTCAGTGAACCATGAAATCACTTGCATACTCAGGTGAAGGCTCGGTGGGGCAGGAGAGATACAGTGATCGTAAAGCCTTCATTTTTGTATATCTTCTTGTTATAGCGGCACAAAATGATCAAAGTGTCACTATCTCTGTAGTTGCTTTAGAGAACTGGCAGTTCTTTAACAACAACAACAACAACAGGGTGAGCTGATTACAGTATGTATCATTCTTTATCATGAGCTGTTTTCTTTTATTGTTGCTTGTTTGTTCTGTAGATGTTTTCACCCAAGCATATCCAGAACACAGCACAGTAAAAATACATGCAGTAACTATCACAACATAACATGCGATTGGCGTTAATCTTGCGTCTGTGTGTCGGCTCACAGTCACATGAAGACTCTGTTACTGTTCAGCTCCCCGATCTCTCATTATATTTGTCCTGTTAATGGGAGATGAGCCTGTCAAATGTCTGCAGATTTCCGTAAACGGCGCCATGCATTGTGGCGATAGTGCCAAAAACCTCAGCACAGCGTTATAATTTAATGACCTGGCTGTTGAGGGATTAGACACATAATTGGTAGAACCGCGGTGCAAAAATGTTCTTTGGGAATTATGGAAATGTGAAATCTAATCTTAGTGAGCAATTTGTTCTTACTCTTACTATATTCTGTAGCTCCATTTATCATCAACACAGGGTGGGTGAGGTTATGAAAGTTAACCAGACTATGCGTAACTAAAAAATAAAGTCCAGCTGTACGTGGAGTTTTTACTACGCGCTGAAATCGCGGCAGCTACTGAACGCGCTTAGAACCAGAACCACGTCCGAGACAATAAAACCGTCTGCACCTGCGGATGAAGTTCATCTCGTGTGCTCACACAATACAGGAAAAAAAAAGATGCATGCATCTTAAATTTAGAAAAAATATATATTTTTAAGAACGAGAATGAATGTTGTGTTTTACTATTGTTATGTTTTTAGGCAATAACTTCACTCTGTAGCCTTGATAAAGCTTTTACTGTGCCATTAAAAATGGAACCACGCTCAAAGGCAGATTTAAGTGTATTATTTATATGAGCTCAGTGCAGTCTTAGATTAAATGATTCATCACTTGCCAGTTGCTTTGGATTAATACCATATTAGAATGTTTAATGTTTCGTAAGCTATGACCCACTGTGAGCTTTTACAAGATATTGGCTGCTGATTTCTCTAAAACATGTCCACTGTGTCCCCAGACTGTTCCAATGTAACCGATGCCAAGTCGTCTCAATAGACGGAGCAGCGTGTGCGAAAACCAAACGACAACAATTCAACACAATTATGAGACGGCTGCACCGTATGTGGTCTAAACAGTGCACTTTTATATCTGCCATGGCTTGACTTCTTACAGCAACACTTTGTGTTACTCTCTGAGCTGAAAGGACTCATCAGTAAAATGATTAGTAAGCTGACATAAAATTAATCAACAGCCAATTTGATTGTCAGCTAATTATTCAAGTAATTTTTCAAGCAAAAATGCTGAATACTTGGTTCATGGATCACCTGGTTATTATTATTATTATCATAACACACTAGAGTTTACAAATATTTTAAATAATTGCATTTGTATCAAACATAAAGGCCAAATATTTCTTCACTGTCCTTGGCAACTGGGCAACTCTGTTTACTGTTGAAGGCCTCACGATTCAACTGACAGCTTCCCAAAGGACCTTGAGTTAAAAATGTGTCAAATTGTTGTTTCCAAGGTCCACATTGAACCTTCAAATTCTAGTTATTGTTAGGTTTTAACACATTTATAGACAATTGAAAGCAGCTTGTCAATAATTTGATGAACACAACATCCTTTGGCATTAAATTAATGAAGTCCTATTAGTCCTATTAACATAAAGAGATGTTGCATCACACTGTTTTGCACGGAAATGTACTGATTAATGAAAAACAAGTCCTGTTTGATAGGATTTGACCTGCAGGAGTCTGTGTTCGATGACCTGGTTCACCTGTGTTGGAATGTTTGGATGGAGATCTCAGCGGAAAGCATTTGTTCTCGCTTCGCAGCGGGCGTCAAGCGGCCTCGTCTGCTGGAGTCTAACCGTGATGCAACCAGTCTTAATTATCTCTGGGAATGGCCTGATCTTTTAGCTCCTCTCCTGGTAACCTTGCCCTCAAGCCGTGTTCATGGAGGATTCATGAGTATTGATTGGCCGTGGAAACACACGCGCTCGCACCGTTCATCTTTTCTTGACCTCTAATACCAAAGGTTTGTAGAAGATAATAAAAAGCTAATTATTCAGTTAGACCGCTCCTGCGAGCTATTTTCCTTCAAACTGTTTCGTCTCAATTCAAGTTAAGAGTCGAGCTCGATTTGCGTCAAGACCATAGGGATGGGAGCGTTCATTAGCGTCTGATGGTGTTTTAGATTAGCGCACACAGAAGAAAAAATTTAAAACAGCTGTTCGTTCTTAATAATCACCTCACTTCTGTGGCTTTGTCCCTGGTTGACTCTGAGAATTTAGCACCCAGGTAACAGAACTGAATACATCGAAAGTATTTAAACCCATTTGATCTACACTTGGTGACATATCTTCAATATGTTCCCAGTTCCGGGGCATTGCAGCTCATGTACTCCTATTAGTTAGAAGTAATTAGGTTTGGACTGTGGCAACACAGCTGCTGGAAAATCCATGAATATGTACAGTACTGTGATTGATACCTTACCATATATAGTATGTCATCCTGTGTATAAATGAAGTCATTCATCAAAGCGCTGGCGTGGGGACTAAATTACCGTAAAGCCATGGGGAAAGGGGAAACGACCTCCTGACATTCACTAGCGAGGATGACTTTGACGTGGCGGTTATGACAGCCGTCAGGCTACTCTACACCTCAGTACAGCATCACCGTTTTCTGAGTGAGTGGCTTTCTCAGTCCACTGCTGAGTCATAATGACATTGAGAATGTCCTTTAATAAGAGCGTTACAGCTGCGGCTTGCTTTATTGCTCGTCTTCATCTCAGACTCTGTGATTGCTACCAGTTAATGAAAGGAGGTCCTTGCAGGAAAACCAAAACCTTTACTCCAATCACGCAATTTAAAAATAATTAAAGCGTGCAATAAATACACAAGAAGCACCCTCAGATGCCAGAGCTGGAGTTAATGTCCCATATTGCTTTGCTCTGCGAAAACGGTGTGTGGGTCTCCGTTTACCTGCCGGCGCTCTCAGGAATAGCCATCACTTCTGCTGATGGGGAATGGAGCTCAGAGAAAGCTCCAGGAGATCAAATCTGTAAGTGGCCGAAGCTCCATGTCTTGTTATTGTCTCCCTAAATGGTCAGGAAGATCTGAGATAATGAGATGCCTGCAGGGTTTTTTTCCTTTTTCTTTTGTTGCTCTTTCAGAGCCGATATCTAAGAAGGGAAAGAAAAAAAAATCCTAGTCTTTGGAACCATTGGCTTCTAAATATGCAATTTGTAATCCTGTATGTCGAGACAAGAACGTATGAGCTGACAATTCTATTATATTACAATCTTTAAATAAATCAGTGCGGCTTTGATCCGTTTCTGCTGATACTTGCTGTAGGCAGTTTTTCAAGTAAATCTCCAATTACGGTTATAATTTACTGGTACGTTCGCTCCAGATGTCTCACATGTAATAAAATAATATTGATTCTCTGTAATTGGTATATACAGACAATGCTTTTATCGCAGCTACATTCTCCACCAAAGTTTGTGTTTTTAGACGCATGAGAACATATTAAATGTAGTGTTTCAAAACAATATTTTTATCATCAAGGTGACCCTGAAGGTTAGGGTTGTTTTCTTGTGAAAGTGATTGAAAAGGGGTTTTATTTCTTCTTTTTTTTGATCTTAACCCTCATGTCTTTTTTGCGCCACACGTCTTCTGCATCGCGTCTGTGTGGACTGACGGACAGATCGTAACCGCAGTGAGGCTAGAAAGGCAAGTCTCAGCCACCCATGTTGTATTTCATGTAACAAAAGCCAGAACAGGAGGACGACTGTCTTCCTAACAACCGTCTTTGTATCGCCCAGACAGGAAGGAATCATTGTGATGTATAATGACTTGACCGAAGTATGTCCTTTGGCCAAAGAAGCCTGGCACTGAGGATTTTTTTCCCCTGTCTTTTTGCTTTATATAAGGGCCTGGAGAGGGGAAAAAAAGGAAGTGAAAGAGAGGTAAAATCTTGTGGCTGTGAGAGGAAAATGGAGCAAGGAAGTGTTTGATACAGTGAAGGGAAGCCATGTTGGAGATTAAGTGAGACTGACTTGTCCTGGACTGACAGTGGACTTATCACACTGGGCCAGGTGATGATTTGATGCCTGGTACTGAAGATAAAACTGAAAAATCAGTTGTTAGGCCTCTCCGGATGGGTGAAGGACTTCTTGTTCGGAACAAATTTACGACTTTACGCACCTCCCGTTGGTTGCTCTGCGTCACGTAGCAGTCACGCCGCTCACTGTCACTTCAGCTGTCGGATCGGGTCGTACAAGCCGTTAATATGCATGGCAAGGGGGTAGGCTGTGAGAAGATAGACTGCGAAATTTATGACTCTCCTTTATGTCTTAAACTGTGACATGACAGCCGGGGATGAAGGGAAGAGGACTGTGGTGACGTATCAGAAAGCAAAAGCTTGCGTCATAAATACTTTATGGGCGGAATGAATAGCTGTACGTAATGGGCCTTGGGTCCTTCTCTGAATACAAATGGATGTACAGTACAGCCGAGGGAAGGTCCTGAGTGGGAAATTCTGTTTTTTAATGCATCGAGGCATGTCTGCAGAGAAACGCGGGGAACATGGTAATTTCTCTCGGATCGCGTGCAGCTTGTTGTGAAGCTTAGGGACAAGTGAGAAACCAAAGCCGTGTGACCTTGACAGTCACCTCCCTCCAGTATGTGAGGAAAAAGGCAGGCATGAAGAAAAAATAGCTACAAACCTCCTCTTCATCAGATATCCACGCACAATGTAAAGACCTTTACGTTAAGGCAGGCGGTAATTATTTGGACTCCATTAATCACCTCGCAGCATCTCATCGCGAGCTGAAGATTCACTGGGTCTTTGTATTGCGCAGATACATTTCCAAGTTGTGTCAAAATATGATTAATTTTTCATTACGCTCCGCTTTACACTTTGTTCTCTTTCTTCAGCTACAATGATGCAGTGAAATATTAATGACAGGGCACACATTCATAGTCGTGGTATCTCCAAGTCTGTCTTTCTGGTTGCTCTCTTGCTGCTTATGCTCCTTTCCTGTTGTTTCGTAATCAGATCAGCGTTTTATATTGCACCCAAAGCTGCCAAGTGGAAAAAGAAACAAGCTCAGTCAATGATATTACAATTGTATGACTGTTTTTCTAGTGCGTTGAGGAATGGTGTCTCCCGCACGACAATATTGTCTAGATGATAAATATCCTAGAGTGTGTTAAAGCAGCCATGCTCCTGATGGGTTTATTTTAGCGTGTGCTCTCTCACCTCAGCTGTAATATGTCCTGATTTTAACAAAAAGACTAACACATGTTTCTTGTCCTCCAGGCAGTGTTTTCCTGCGATGCCAGTGGGAGTCTCCCGCCTCAGCTCTGACTCTCAGCCTGCCGAGCTGATCGGGATGCTGATGTGAAACCTGCGATGGAGACCGGGGCTTGATATCTGGTGAGCTCGCCGTGTTTTCCGAGTCACTGCATGTTCGCCGCGAACAGCTACAGCTGCGGCTGAGAGCGCGGCGTCAGCGGGCAGTGCACCAGCCGGCCGCCGACGGCAGTAGCTGCAGCTCACCAGTGGGGATTTGTTATAGAAACATTTCGACGCAGTGATTTTTGCATTCGTTTGGCAAAATTCATCTCACTTTGTTTAAAAAGCCATCGTTTATGAGACCGAATGAGAATCTTTCAAGCGTACATGGGGTCTGATTCAGTGGTTCAAAGCGATCACACGCAACGCTGAGAGAAAAAAATGTATAGCAAGGCCAATATCATATGCTCCAACACGAAAGAAAGAAATGCAAATATAATTATATAGTTACATTTTACAGACACAATGATAAGACATATGGGACATAGTGTAACAGGATTCAATGTCTGCAGGGTTACAAATAGTGCAGAGAAGTGTGGGTGTTCTGCTCAGACGTCACATGGCTAATGTAGTTTATAATTTATATGCATACAGTAGATGGTTTATGGACAGTGTATAGAACCTGCTGATGTTGAACAGCAATGAACATTATTCATCCTGAATGTGTGTTAAGAAAGGAAGAGCTGACCGTTGGAATACCTCAGCTTCAAATCGTGGATGTTTTGGACAGCAAGGACATTTCGAAGCGACCTCGTGCACACGCGGTGCGAAAAGGCGTCTCGCGGCATCGTCTCACACGTGGAAAGCTGAGCTCACACCTGTCCGCGTCGCGTCCATCAGCAAGCGACGCACGGACGCCTCGGGACTCATTAGCGTTTACACTATGAACGATAGATACTGTGAATATGAGTATGGGCGCGCGTTTCTATATATGTAAAAGGATGGATGATTCCAGGCTGTGAGTGATTGGATCACATTCCAATCCTGACAGCTTCTACTATAAGCGACCTGAAGAAGCTGCCGTACGGGTAGAAATCTAAATATGAAAATCAGGATGCAGTACTTGAACTTGTACTCACTCGCATCTTTTTACTTTTTGTTGCTGACTTTCCTTGAGGTTGCAAACATTACTCATTCGTAATAAGGTGGGTGAATAGTGAATATGTAGCCAAAAAGAAAAAAACAAGGGGCAAAATGAGTTCACACGCCTTTGTTTACAAGTATGTGAATAAGTACTTTGTTCCTTGCTTCACACTCTTCTCTCCTCTCCTCTGTCACCAACCTCGCCTGGTATTTTAAACAACCCAATCCCAATAGAGGCCAAGCCCCTACTGCTTCTTTACATGTAGGTGTAGGGATCTTCTGATGCTCTTATGCAATTGTAGGTTGATGCAGCTGTCCTGCAAAATCACAACAAAAAGCTGCATGCAAAGCCCTGTTTCGTGATCCAGTGGTGCATTATAGAGCGCGAAGCTATTAATTATAACCTTGTACACGGGAGGATGGAGTTAATGATCTGTGCGGCGTCTTCAGAGAGCAGTCAGCTGAGAATAATTGTGCGCGTCTGAAGTGCAGTAGGTACCTGTATCCCCTTAACATCTGTCTGGTGCGCTTGGATTCCGTCTGCATCCTGAAAATGTCATCACTCTACATCCAAGCGCTTAAACGCAATCCAGTAACCGCGCTCTGCTGAGGGTGTAGTTTGAGGCACAGAAATAAAAAAATAAAAGTTCCCCTGGGGGAGTTCACGGAAGGGTTAAGCGGGAGGCGAGGTTCTGTTGCCTGCCGCTGACCTTCTGCGGTCAGAACTGCAGGCCGTTACGCTGGACCAGAGGAGATGGGGGGGGGCAAAAACATTTGATGGCTCCCACTTGTCCTCAGTTGGTTCAGGGAATAGCAGGGCCGTGCTAATTAGCCAGCTTGTGCTACCCTGCCGCACGCAGCTGCTGTTCCCTTCGGTGCCTCCCCCCCCTCCCCTCCACGTCGTATACACCTAACAAAGCAGCGTCGGCACCGGCCGCGCGCGCCCTGCGTAACTCTGCGCATTTCGTGCGCGCTGAGACATCCTGCTTAGTTTTTATCCTGAAAAAGGAAATAATTGGCATAGTTGAATTAATCCGTTTTAAGGGAATTTAATTCGCCCCTTTTTCCCATTAAATAAAAGCAATTTGTGTTGGCAAAGTACAACAGCTCTGGCCCATGTATTCTTTCAGCATTTTCACCCAGCTGTTCTTTCAAGTGTAGCTTAATCCTCGTTGTCAAGTTTGAGAGCGATAAGAGGCGTAACAACAGGATTCCCCACCAGTTCATTTCCGCTTGCACAAAACGATGGCACTACAACGGAGAGAAAATGATGCTCGGTAAGTAGGTGGTGAATGCGTGGTTTGTAATCGGGGATTGAGGGGAGAGCGAGGAGGAGGTCAAGTCATTACCCTCAAATATTCAAAATTCCAGCGATGGCGCTGTGCACGCATGCCTCCCCTCAGGTGTTTGTGTTTTGCGGTCTCGTAATCTGAGTCATGCATTCAGCGATTCCCGGAACACCGAGTATCGAAGGCCACCGATGAGTAGCGGCTCTGAGCGTCCCGTCAGTCCAGCAGCACATGTTAAGACGCCGTCTCTGCGCATCATTGTGCTACCCCAGCTCTAATCACACACAGCAAGCTGCACATCACCCACATCCCAGATTAAAAGAAGGAGCTTTATTTTTCTTTTTTTGCACATAATACTAGAGGGAAATATGACAAAATCAAGCGCACCTGGATGCGTGCAAGCCCAAGTCAGATACAATAGATGCACAGCTCCAGGGGAGCCGCGCTCAGCGTCTTGGTGCTTTCTCTCTCTCTCTGTCTCTCCGTTACACATCTTTTTGTTATTGCAGATGCACTCTGGGCTGGTGAACACGTTGACGACGTGAGTCACCTAAACAGCCTCATCTCGACACACAGCTGACTCACCGTCTATTGATTTCTTCATACGCCATACTCCTTGGTACCGTTTCTTGTTACGTACTGTATGCATACAGGATGGAGGCTGCTCATCGTTCTCCTCCGAGGCACACGTTAGTCCGTCTTTGAGCTTCCTGGTTTACAGGAGCACATGGTTAGAAATCCAGAGGCCTGTGGAACCGGACATAACGGTGCATAAGTATATTGCATAAGCTGCCCCATTATTTAGAACAGGGAACAAAATTTAGAATGAGGATCCATTTATGTTAATAGCCAAGAATAGCACGATGAGTGTTTGTGAGAATAAACAAGCCTCTCTCCCAGAGCAACGGAATAGAGACCCTCTGATCTGTGTTGTCATGCAAAGTGTAAAGCCTGGAGCTCATTCGCTCAAAACAAAAAGGTGCATTACGCTTTGACGTAACTTCTACTGCAGTGCTTCAATTCAAAGACCCGAGCTTTTAACTCATAAGGGCTTTTTTTTTTTTCCTGACTTGTAGCTCTCTCTCGGAAATCATCAGTGTTGAGGAAATAAAGATGGAGCGGAACAAACTCTGCTGACTTGAGTTCAACACAGACAGGACCGTGCTCAGACACTGGGGAGACTATTTCACCACCTAAATTGTTCTCCTGTAGGCAACCCAAACATATGACATATTCAATCTAAGCTGAATTCGTAGTGTGTATTGTATGAATATTGCATGGAAGCTGTGTTCAGACGTACTTTATCAGGACACTTCTGGAAGAAGTGTTGTCTTCACTAGAGTTGCATCAATGAATAATTTATGTCAATCAGTTTTTCTTTTTACTTTGTGATATTATTATTTTTATTTGCTCAGTTATATGATCCGATGCTGTTGTTCAAATAGAAGCGGTTGTTTATTTATTTCTATATATAAATAAACCATAGCTCAGGGGAAAGGCTTTTACCACCTGGTGTGTTGAGAAACATACATAACCACACCTACTGATGCTCCCGCTGCTTCTCTTTCATCATAGACGTGAGCAGCTCTGAATCCTTCCACAAGCCTCAACCCCTCTGCTCTGCGAGAGGCTCGTGATGTAACGTGACCAGGATCTGTGTCCATCTGTGCGGCGGTCTAAAACAGGCCACGACAGGAGCCCTCCTTTTTCCATACCGTTTACCAAATGATAGTGGCAGACGTGGAGCTGGTTACGAGCCACGGTTCCTCCATTGTCTAGCGTGCTGGAGAAAGAGTGGGAGCCCCTAAAGAGGCCTGGCAGAGACGCCGCTTCCATCTGCCCGCATGCCTCGCCATGGAGCCCAGTTTGCACCACTTGAGATTATACTCACGTCCAAGCTGTTACTGTAATTTGCATTGGCTCATAGGCAGAGGAGAGTGAGGAGGAGGAGGAGCTGCACATGAGGCAGGGATGTTGTAAGTGGTCCTGGCAGCACAATGAGCTTGCCTGGGTGTAGTATTATGGACACATGGCACAGACACAGCTATATTAAAGTGCAATAGTGGCTCAGTGGCGTTTTGTTAGCTGGCCAAGATTAGTGTGCAGGGCGACTACTGTATGCGTGGTGTGATTTCTATGCTGAATAAGACTTAGTCTGTCACAATGCATTGTTATACATTCTACTAATTAGCAAGTGAGATGAGTTCATTCTCCTGAACTGTCATCCGAGTAAATATCACTCACCTGGGAAGAGGTGCGTGCAAACAGTGAGAAAACGAGGAGGATTGCACGGTCTGAGAGGCCAAAGGCAGAAACGTAGGAGCTGTCGTGCTGCCCTCTCAGACCGTGCATCAAACCCAAGAGCTGATCGTAAAATCTTTTGTGAATTAATTCAAATCCAAGACGGCAGCTTTATTTACAAACAATTTTTGGAAATCCAAACAAGATGGGAGTTTGGGAGATGTTGAATATGTAGAAACTGCGCGATGCACGAGTTAGAATTTTGTTTCAATTCTGGTTTCCAATAAAGGGAAACAAAACCAAAATAAAACCAACCCACTTTCAGTTTAGTCCCACTGAATGTCCTCGTTTTTCAAGTTTAATTTGTTCCTAACTTAATAGCTTTTGGATCGTAATTTGGTTTAGTGGCTAATTTATCAAATTTACTAATTAACTAGAGACAGCAAATAAAGATCAGGTTCTGATAATGTCACATTCCCCCAAATAGGTTGTGGACTAATTATTAATGATGCAGCCACAAGCGCGGTGACCCATAATGAACCTATAACTAAGTCCCATGTTCCTTGTCCAGATTGTCCAGAATCAGTTGATCTTAGCCTCTTTGTTACAGGAAGTTTATAAAGGTTAAAGAACTAATTGAAACAATGACAGGGGCCAGAACCCCTGCAAAAACAAGCATAGATCACATTCGTTTTACATTATACACACTTCACACCATAAAATTAATCAATTGTTTAAACTGTTTCACGTGAATTTCGCTACAGTATATTAACAACAGGAAGCAAATAAAGGTAAAGTCATGTGACTGATGCTCAGTGAAATGTGAAATGCCTGGCAGGTTTATGCAAGTCTGGCATGAGCTTGTCTACGGTGACTCTAAACGTTTCATTCACATCATTACAAATTATGCACATATGTCATGGTTTTAATGCATTGACCTGATTTCCCTGCCAAAAAATGTAACTAAAGCTACAAATGAATCTCATTCATTTGTGCCACAAATCCAAGAATTTGTGCATATTAGACGTAAATATGCTCTAATATGCTCTAATATGCATATTTGTGCATATTAGACGTAAATTGTAAATAACCTTATCTGAACCCTATCAGCTATATATATATATATATATATATATATATATATATATAGACAAACACTAACATTGATTTTGGAAACAATTTGACATTCTCTGTTAACACTGTTGGAAAACCTCAGGAGATTGCTTGTAATGTAATGCATCTAAAGTAAAGCTGGAAGGTAAATTAGTTTGCTAACAAACCACAAAATCTAAAAAGAAAAAATCTGGTATCTACCAAGATAACCGTGTAGATGTAAAGGGGTGGTATAAATTAGGCAGCATTCACTTGTTGGAAGCTGGGTGAGCAACAGGAACAGAGTTAAAGGGGTTGGATAGGAATTCAGCTGTGTCAGGGTGTGGGCTGTTCCCACCATGTAGTGGTCAGTACCTGTCAATCATGGCTCAAGGAGGGACAGCAGGTGGATGCGGTCACGGTGGAGAGGGAAGGATGCAGTAACTGCATGGTCTGCTGTGGTACAAATAGCTAGAAGGACTCATCAGAGCTTGCTGTGTATGTAGCTGCATCCCACTCAGAGTCTTCCTCTGAAAAGTGTCAAAAGTGTGTAATGCAGCTGTGTCGAGACCCTCTGCTTTTAATCCACACTGTAAACATCTAGGAAGTGAGGAGACCAGCTGCTTGGGTTCTGGGAG
The DNA here is from genome assembly GCA_030770545.1 of Macropodus opercularis. Lineage (NCBI taxonomy): Eukaryota > Metazoa > Chordata > Actinopteri > Anabantiformes > Osphronemidae > Macropodus > Macropodus opercularis. The sequence continues at coordinate 4,535,509 of CM061110.1, forward strand.
AGGAACGTCGTCCCTTCTTTGCCTAATCCCAGTAGAATTCCAATCAGCGCATGGTCCGGCCTGCAGGCAGACCAGTTCCACATCTGGACTCTCCTCCTCCAAAGCCGAGCTGCTGTCATAGCCGCAGTGTGTGGTTTAGTATTGTCCTGCTAGATATGAAGAGAGACACCTGGATGGGAACATATGTTGCTTATGGATGGAGCCTTTCCAGATGTGCAACACATGCCCAAGTTTTAACAGTAAGTGGTGCATGTAGAGTCACGGTAAATAAATAAATGCACTGACACACAATATAATTTTTTATTAACCAAATGTTTTTAATGTAGACCCACGCCTCCTGTCCACCCTGCCGCTGTGTTGTGTGTTGATGTGTGACACAGAGACCAGACACTACGTCGCGTGTACATACATTTAATACCTATAATCTATTATATTATCACAAAAGTTCTTCCTACGCCTGCTTTGCACAGACTCGCCTATGAAGTGTGTCCGACTGAAGCTCTGCGGTTCATTATTTGTGTGCACCGAGTGAATCACACGCAGTTGTCTCACTCAGAGACTGTAACACACACTCAGAAGCATGTTTGCCTCGAGTGAATTTGGACAAATGTCTGCTAAAGCGATTAGAGCTGTGTCATATTCTTTCCACTTTTACAAACAGGTTTCACTCGTGCGTCTCTTGTTCGCGTTCGTTTCTGTTAATTAAATGGTCCTGTAGCCCGAAACACGTGGGGTTTATTTTGCATTTGAAATAACGCGGTTGTCTAGTAGAGTCTGTAGCTCCGTGAGGCACGGTGCAGTCCCACAATGCACCACTTTACCTTAACCTTAAAGACCATTTTCTAATTTCCATTTTTGCTCTGCACGCCAGCATTAAGCCACCCTGAGCCCACCCTGACCTTCCCAAACTTGACTGATGATGAAATGTACCGACGCGGATAACAGGAATTGGTCTGGGAGCCATTCTAGCACTTCTGTAAGGGTCTAGTCAGGCCCGTGGCTCCTAATGTATTACTTTACATTGTAGTCATACAGCTAAGCCGCTGGTTACTAGAAAATCCATTCACGCCGACCTTTTCATTTTGATTCTAAGGATATTTCCACAGTTCTCAGACTTTTCCAAACATCCAGCGCAACTTTTGACGTTGTGTTAATGTAGCTTGTTTGCAGGTTGAGTGAAGCGCTGCCAGGCGTCATCGTCATCCACATCCAGAGTTATTAAGATTCATCCACTGGACACCATGATAGTACTACAGGCCATTTTTTACCAAATATCATAGCAATCCATCTAATACTTGTTCTCATGTCTTAAGTACAGATTTGTCTTAGTGTGACAGTTATACAGTGGTTGGTTTAAAGGAATTCATCATTTGTTATTATGTTGAGTTGCTCCGTATTGTTCATGTCAGATGTGGCTCAATATAGAACATCCTGGTCAGAAATCTGTTAGCAGTACATGGAAGCTAATAATAATAACAGATCGTTATACAGTATTTCCGCACTGTATTTCAAACAGAGACGGTTTTAAGTTTGGTCGTTTGATTTGATTTTTCTCTCTGCAGTGTAAAGCTTTTTTGCTACAGTCTGCTGTGGCGGTGGAGCACATAACAGGCATACATAATACCTTGCAAGGGTACATACAGAGCAGGATCAATGCGGTATAGGAGCCTTGGGAGGAGGATTTGAAACCAAATGTGGATTCTTCAGCATCACTGTAGCACAAAGTGGCACCATAAGGCCCCCGATTCAGAGATTCTATTCAGCTTCGTCTTGCGCGGAGCACCGAGGCCACGGAGCTGATACTGTGTGCTGAGAAGCAAGACACGGATAAAATAAAAACAGCCAGTCAGTGGATGAAATGATAAGCGTAGAGGACAAACAAGCAAATATCAGTGAGTAAACTGTCACCACATGGCAACGCATTCAGCGAGTACATACAGAGGAGACAACCACGCCGCTGTGCTGTTTGTAAATCAGCCATTCTTGTCACTGACCCTTGCAGGATTTCAAAATAACTAAGTCTAGAAATAGAAATCCCATAAGCTGGATGTCATTCAGAATCATCTTCTGTCCACATATTGTTTGCCAGCAGCCCGCGCTTTTATCGAGGCTCGTTTGTTTTTCTTTTAAGACAAATATGTTGACTGTACTTCAGCTTTCTTTGGGATGTTGTCAGTGGAGTAGCTACGGGGAGAAAAGTGCAAAGGAAACACTTATTGTCGGCCTGTTGTGATGACATGTCTGTCTGTCTGTGCAAAATCCACATTTAAGACATTCAGGTACTTTTAAAGGATTAAAAATAAAGGTTTTACAAATGGTTTAGGTTAAAATCTTAACCTGCAAAGGTTAAGGACTTAAGATAAACCTATATAACTATATAAGCCAAATAAAAACACACAGTATCCATAACTTAAAACATCTTCATATATCTGTACTTAATGGTGTGACACAACATCATCTTTTGAAAGGGGAGACAGGTATGTCCTCCCATCTCCAACGAAATTTCTCGTTTCTACGTGAACAAATGTTGATTATCATTCAGCAGTTAATATTCAATGGCACACGTTGGGAAAGCAGTCAGAAAATGATTTCCCAAACCTCATTATTAGCAGATTATTTCATTTTTCATTTGTTCCACTGCAACATACAGTATTTATTCACTTTCAGATCATTTGTAACTGTCGTTGCTGTCTAGTGAGGGTTCATTATGTTTGTGAGAGGAGGCATTTAATTTAAAAAGAACAGGTGGCAGGTAAAAGCTAACAATTAAGTATTCAATCAAATGATGTGCATGGCTGTATGTAAGTGGCACCAGTGTAATCCCAGCGTTAGGAACGCTTTGTACAATTAAAGTTTATGGAGCCACAGTAGTTTGAGCTTCTCAATTATTCTTTATTGAAGGTGTTATACGGGATGTAATAGAGAACGCCATCTTTGCATTCACACATAATTATAATATGCAAATGCTCCTTCTGTTTATAATGATCCCTCCACCCACACTGGTGGCTGGGCTGTGGTGTCTTGGTTTACACATCCACGGGCGGCGACAGACCTGACTCCAGTGAACTCAGGCTGTCAATAATTATGCCTGCATCCTGACAGGAGTCACACTGGGGCAGCTAGCAATGCTGCCTGCACCTTCTAATTGGCGTTTACAGTTTCCTGACAAAGTCACGTCCAGAAAATAAGTCTTACGACGCATCAGCTCAGGGCAGATGTTTTTTTGAGGTAAGGACAGCCTCCGGCATTGTTTGTACTCAACCACTGACTGTTGTCAATGTCACATCCACAATATCCCCGAGCTTCAACCAACTTATGCTTTAACTATAATTCAGGGCTGCCACTATTGATTAATTTTCATTGCCCGTTTCAAACTGCCACTGTCCAAACTCTAAAGTTATGGAAGTCACAAAGTAACTGAATATTTTAAATTCACAATTAAAACCAAGGAAATTGAAAAAAAGTTAGTTGCCACTATTGTGACTGAAATAGTTATATTATAAATAAATAATACATAAGAAAAAAAGACTACTAATAAAAGGCTCCCTTGATTAATTGGATCTAATGTATGAAAGTCCATGTACAAATGCTAAGGTTTGTTTCTTCTTTGTTTTTTGTTTTTTTGTTTCTTTGTGTGGCTGTCAACTGTGTGTCCAGCCGTTAACAATACAAGACAAACAACAATCTGTGACGAATGACAAACTGACTAAACGGTGTGTGTCAATCAATCTATTAATTAACTTTGTTACAGTAAGTGGCAGGTAGTGGCACATGACTGTAGAGTCAAACCGTGGTAAGTATTGTCATAGACGAATGAATTGTGTCTGCATTATGTGACGGCTCTTACGCTGTCTGGGAGAATTCATACACACCCTAATTAATACTCCGGGCAGCGTTACTGGATGTTGTCAGTCTGCACATTGTGTGTTTGCGTTTTCAAATGATGCTTGCATGTAGATGTATTGGTTTGGGTTGAGAAAGCAGCAGGAAGGTTCTGCTCTGTTTATGCGACTGTATGCTCGGAGGTTTAGTCAAGTCAAGTGAGCATTCGATGCAGCAAACTGGTGACAAACCTAGGATTATTGTGCTTCTTCGTGTGTTGCAGTGTATTAACCTTTGGCTGATGTTTTATTCTGTGGGTTCAGTATCTTCCGCGTTTCCAGTCGTTTGGTGTTGCTCATGAGAAAATACAGAAACAGCGAGTTTGTTACGTTGAGGAAACATGCTGCAAAATGTGGGATTAATAAAGTGTTACCGACATCCAGGGTAGGACAGAGATGCCAATATTGGGCCAGATAATGTCACCACGCAGCCAGCTGGGAAGCAGAAATAGCTACGACATTAATTCAAGAAAAGTGATTCCTCCGTGTTCCAGTGGTCACAGAGGGACAGAGAACGTCGATACAGTTGGTTAAAGGACAGATCCCAGTAGCACAGAGTTTACCCAGCCTCAAACCTGTAGCTCAGAGTCAGCGGGAGAGAAACAGAAATCGTTTCACTAATGTGGCGAAGCCTCCGAATAAACCCATAACAAATGGCCATATGTTAAAGCTTCCAACAAAGCATAGCGTTACACAGGTGGAGCGAAGCCCTCACCTTTCCACCAGCAGCCGATCTGTGATGCTGGAACACCTTCCCTGTGTTCAGTAATTGCTTACGCTGGTGGGAGCACCAGGAGTTGCGAATAATTCACTGGAGTGCCAGCAGAAGCTTGTTATTTCACACAACCTCTGCCACCTAAGTGATGCTTAGCTTTTCTTATTCTGGTTTGTTTTCCCCCACCCAGTCTGACACACCTGCGACACGGGAGACAGTCTCACTCATTAGAGTCCACGGGGACATTTCTGTTGGTTTTAAACTTGTAATAATATTTAACACGCTTGGCCTAACATAGCCGGCGACGGCAGCCGTGGAAGCTTTAGGGTGTGGGACCGAGCATATGCTCGAAGTCACATTTGCTCTTGAGGGGGGGGGGCAAATCATCAAATTATTTATTACTATTATAATGAACAATTATTCTCACTTCACTGCCTCCCAAAGCACATTGGGAAACATCTTTACCTGCTTTGTTAAACCAGCTTTAGGACTCAGGGAATGTGCTGATGTGTCACAGCTTCACGTCTTTATGCATGAAGTATTTGCATACGCCCGTATTGTTATTCATGTAAGTTCATGCAGCTTTTATCATATATTATACTGTACCGTATGCGTGCGCGATCGCATGGGACCACAGGCTATTCTTAATTTGTCAGCGTCTCAGTTATCCACCCCTGTGATTATGCATGACTAAACATGTGACAGTTGGACCTGCTTCCCCACCAGGGGGAGCCATTTGGACTTTTGAGTTTGTTCCTTGTCTGTTCCCCTACTGGTTTCCCTTGTCCACACCTGTTTGTAATCATTGTTAGTCTGTCTTTATATACCCCTGTCTGTTAGTCTCTCGTTGCTGGTGTGTCATCCCTGATTGCTTGTCTCGTCGTTCTCCCTCGTCCCCGACCTCTAGCTCTGTTCTCCCAAGTAAGTTAGTTAGTTCGTTTTGTAGCCTTATCTTGTTCCTGCATTTGCAGTGTTTTGTTTTCAGTAATTGGTTGTTGGTTTGTTTTGTCCCGCTTGCGGTGATTTGGTTTTCTGTTTCAGTCAGTGAGGTTTATTAGTGTTAGTTTTTGTAGAGTCCCGCCTTGCGGTGAATTTTGTTTGTAGCAGTTTCATAAATTAGGTCGTAGTGTGATTTGGTCCACTATCGTTTTGAGTTGTCCTTTTGTTTGTTTCTAAATTATAGTGTTGTCCAGCGCGGCTGTGAATCTCTGTTCTCTGATTAGTTTAATAAATTATTGTTTAGCGGAAGATCTGCCTCTTTGGGTTCATTTGCACTTGGGTCCTACACCACCCCGTACTTGGTATGTCACAGTACACACCAGCCAACATGGACCCAGCATCTGAGCCCAGGGTTGAGCTTCCAGCAGCCATCTCTGGCCCTTCTCAGGCTTCACAGCCGGAGGAGAGTAGATCTGAGCTCGAGGAGGTTAGAGAGACGGCTGAACATGCACTCCGACTGAGTCGTCACTTTCAGTCGGAGGTCAGGCTGGCGCTGCCAAACCGATTCAGTGGCGAGGCAGCGCAGTGCGAGACCTTTTTGTCCTCGCTTCGGCTCAAGTTTGAGCTTGAACCCCTGTCATTTTGTACTGAGAGGAGGAAAGTGACATTCACTCTCTCTCAGCTGGAGGGGCGTGCCCTAGATTGGGGAATAGCCGAATGGAATCGGTGCGCTGAGTGCTGCGGCAGCTTTAAGAAGTTCGCAGAGGAGCTGTCACTCGTTTTCAACCCAGCCGCCAGTCGCCGCGTCACCGCTGCAACTATGTTTCGTCTGTCCCAGAGTGAGAGATCGGTGTATGAATACACCATTGAGTTTCGTACGTTGGCGGCCCGTTTGGATTGGCCGGAGGCCATATTAGTAGACAAGTATTATGAGGGGCTGGCCAGCAGGATAAAGGACGAGATGGTAGGAGGCGTTCTCCCTACGTCTCTGCATGAGCTTACGTCTCTGGCAGCTGCCGTGGACCAGCGGCACCGCGAACGAGAGCAGGAGCGACGTTTACGGGGAAGCACCTGGAGAGCTCGGATCAACCGCCCGCCCCTAGCAGAGTACCGGCGGGGATCGCCCGGTTCCGAGGGGCGGCTCAACCTGGAATGGCAGGCCCCGCGTCGTCCATCGGCTCCGCCCACGTTCACCTCGTCACCGGCAACTCCCGACCCGGCCGTGCCAACCACCGGGGAGGTTCCCATGGAGATCGGCAGGCACCGGCTCTCGGAGGAGGAACGGAGGAGACGTATGTTCGGTGGTCTGTGTATGTATTGCGGACAGGAGGGCCACAGAGCGGCAAGCTGTCCGTTAAACGGCAACGCTCACCAGCAGCCCGGGAGACGCTGGTGAGCAGGTCCGTCCGCAAATCTCCCCCCTGCACACCCTCCATGGAGGCTGTTTTTTCCACGTCCGGTAGAGACCGGACGGTCTCGGTCCTGGTGGATTCAGGGGCTGAGGCAAACTTTATGGACCTGGACCTGGCCAGGTCATTGGGGCTGACTTTACACCGCCTGGAGAAGCCCATTACGGTAAAGTCTTTCAACCTCATTACTATTCATTCTGTTGATTATCGTACTGAACTGGTGAAGATGACTATGGCCGGCAACCACCAGGAGGTGCTGGACTTCCATGTGTTTAAGTGTTCTGACTCTCCCGTTATCCTGGGTCTGCCCTGGCTCCAGCGACATGACCCACATATCAGCTGGCTTTCATGCAAGATTCTGGGCTGGAGCAATTATTGTTTGCAGAATTGCCTTTTGTCTGCACCTCTGCCCTATTGTGTCACACAGGAAGAGGTGGACTCCACTACCACAGATCTCACAGGAGTACCGAAGGAGTACCACGACCTTGCACTGGTCTTTAGTAAGAAGAAGGCTACTTCTCTTCCGCCACACCGTCCCTACGATTGCGGAATAGATCTACTTCCGGGAACAACGCCCCCCAAGGGTCGGATCTTTTCTCTCACTCAGCCCGAGCGTGAGGCCATGGATGAATACATCAACGGAGCCTTGGCGTCCGGAATCATCCGACCATCATCGTCACCGGCGGGAGCCGGGTTCTTCTTCGTTGGTAAGAAAGATGGGGGCTTGCGTCCCTGCATCGACTACAGGGGTCTAAATGAGATCACCATTAAAAACAAGTATCCACTACCACTCATCTCTTCGGCGTTCGAGATGCTTCAAGAAGCTAAAGTGTTCACCAAATTGGATCTGAGGAACGCGTATCATTTGGTTCGGGTCAAGGAAGGAGATGAGTGGAAAACGGCGTTCAACACACCAAACGGGCACTACGAGTATTTAGTGATGCCGTTCGGCCTCACCAACGCCCCAGCAGTTTTCCAGGCCCTGGTTAACGACGTCCTACGAGATATGGTTAATCAATTTGTGTTTGTATATTTGGATGACATTCTGATTTATTCTCGCTCACAGGATGAGCATGTGAGTCATGTGAGGGCAGTGCTGCTACGCCTGCTCGAGAACCAGCTTTATGTCAAGGCTGAGAAGTGTGATTTCCACACCACCAAGACCTCGTTCCTGGGATTCGTTGTGGAACCTGGTAAAGTGAGTATGGACCCCGCCAAGGTGGCGGCCGTCTCAGACTGGGCGAAGCCAAAGAACCGCCAGCAGCTTCAGCGGTTTCTGGGCTTTGCGAATTTTTATAGGAGATTCATCAAGGACTTTAGTAAGGTTGCAGCACCACTTCATGCCCTCACCTCCACCAAGACAGCATTTCGGTGGTCTCCCGAGGCGGAAGCGGCATTCACCAGGTTGAAGGGTTTATTCACCTCGGCACCTATCCTTCGCCTGCCTGACCTGTCACGCCAGTTCATCGTGGAGGTGGACGCCTCCAACACAGGGGTTGGGGCCATCCTCTCACAACGGTTCGAGGACCAGAAGGTTCATCCTTGTGCCTTTTTTTCCAGGAGGTTAACCAGTGCGGAGAGAAATTACGACGTGGGGAACCGTGAGCTCTTGGCCGTGAAATTGGCTCTCGAGGAGTGGAGGCATTGGCTCGAGGGCACAACACTCCCTTTCCTCGTCTGGACGGATCACAAAAACCTGGAGTATATCCGGACAGCCAGGAGGCTAAATGCTCGTCAGTCACGGTGGGCATTGTTTTTTACCCGATTTAACTTTACTCTCTCCTACCGCCCCGGGTCAGAGAACGTCAAGCCGGATGCGCTCTCGAGGCAATTCGAGAGCCCGGAAACTTCAGAATCCACTTCCTCAGAGGATTTTATACTCGAGCCCACCAGGATTAGGGCTATGCGATGGGATATCGAGTCCCGAGTACGTGAGTTTCGCCACACCCAACCTGTTCCGGAGGGTTGTCCTCCGCGTTGTTTGTTCGTCCCTGTCTGTCTCCGTCCCCAGGTATTGAAGTGGGGACACGACTCCAAGCTGGCCTGTCACCCTGGAGTCGCCCGCACCGTCGCTATGGTAGCACAACGTTTCTGGTGGCCGTCCATGAAAGTCGACATACGCCTGTACGTCCAAGCTTGTCGGATCTGCGCCATGAATAAGACGTCGCATAGACCTCCGGCTGGGTTGTTACGTCCATTGCCAGTGCCATCCCGTCCATGGTCACACATCTCTATGGATTTCATTACTGGTCTTCCTCCCTCAGCGGGTAAGACCACCATACTAACTATTGTGGATCGTTTTTCCAAGTTAGTTCATCTTGTTCCCCTGCCCAAGTTGCCATCCGCTCAGGAGACCGCCCAGCTGTTGGTACAGAACGTGGTTAGACTCCACGGAATCCCCGAAGATATTGTATCGGACCGTGGACCCCAGTTCGCTGCGGTGGCCTGGAAGGAGTTCTGCGGGGCACTTGGGACCTCGGTGAGTTTGTCCTCAGGGTTTCATCCTCAGACTAATGGTCAGACGGAGAGGGTCAACCAGGAGGTAGAGACCCTCCTCCGGTGCACTATCGCCACTCAACCCAGGACCTGGGCGTCACAACTCCCATGGATTGAGTATGCGCACAACACCCTGCCGTCATTTGCATTAGGGTGTTCACCGTTTGAGGCGGCCCACGGATTCCAGCCGCCTCTATTCCCGGAACAGGGTCCCGAGGTTGGAGTACCGTCCGTCTCTGCTTACATTAGGAGGTGCAGAGCCACTTGGAATAAGGTACGGACCCAGTTACTCCGGGGCCAGACCCGGGCGGAACTATATGCAAACCGCCGCCGTTCTCCAGCTCCGGAGTACAAAGTAGGTGATCAAGTTTGGCTCTCTACAAAGGACTTAAAACTCAAGGACTACTGTAAGAAACTTTCACCTAGATTCATCGGTCCATTTCCCATATCCAGAGTAATCAACCCGGTTTCAGTTAAGCTTGATCTCCCCAGTAGTCTAAAGGTTCATCCCGTTTTCCATGTCTCTTGTGTTAAACCTGTCTTGTCTTCCATGTTATCGTCTTCGGTTGATGCCCCCCCCCCCGCCCGCATCATCGACGGGGGCCCAGCCTACACCGTCAGCGCCATCCTCCGGTCCCGACGACGAGGTCGCGGTCTCCAGTACCTGGTGGACTGGGAAGGATATGGACCGGAACACCGCAGCTGGGTCCCCTCTAGGCACATCCTGGATCCGTTGCTGATTAGGGACTTCCACCAACGGCATCCGGAGGAACCTTCGTAGGTCGCCGGGAGGCGCCCGTGGGGGGGGGGCTCTGTGACAGTTGGACCTGCTTCCCCACCAGGGGGAGCCATTTGGACTTTTGAGTTTGTTCCTTGTCTGTTCCCCTACTGGTTTCCCTTGTCCACACCTGTTTGTAATCATTGTTAGTCTGTCTTTATATACCCCTGTCTGTTAGTCTCTCGTTGCTGGTGTGTCATCCCTGATTGCTTGTCTCGTCGTTCTCCCTCGTCCCCGACCTCTAGCTCTGTTCTCCCAAGTAAGTTAGTTAGTTCGTTTTGTAGCCTTATCTTGTTCCTGCATTTGCAGTGTTTTGTTTTCAGTAATTGGTTGTTGGTTTGTTTTGTCCCGCTTGCGGTGATTTGGTTTTCTGTTTCAGTCAGTGAGGTTTATTAGTGTTAGTTTTTGTAGAGTCCCGCCTTGCGGTGAATTTTGTTTGTAGCAGTTTCATAAATTAGGTCGTAGTGTGATTTGGTCCACTATCGTTTTGAGTTGTCCTTTTGTTTGTTTCTAAATTATAGTGTTGTCCAGCGCGGCTGTGAATCTCTGTTCTCTGATTAGTTTAATAAATTATTGTTTAGCGGAAGATCTGCCTCTTTGGGTTCATTTGCACTTGGGTCCTACACCACCCCGTACTTGGTATGTCACAAAACACAGAAACAAACCTAAACTCCAGTTCACCTTGTGCTCTCTCCCGCTGCCTGTGCATCGATTTGGTGACGGCCGCTAACATTAAGCCATAAAACAGAATTAGAAATGTGAGGCAGAGCTGCCCTTTTCTTTTTAATTTAGTTGGCCATTCAGACATCTGTTCACGTCCCTTCTTACCTTCTCAGCAGCCATTAAGATTGAAGCCCTGCTTTTCGGGCAGCTTAACATCATCTTAATGCAATTCATAGACCTACATTCTACACCAGAGTTGCCGTGGCAACAAAGTTTCCCTCCCCTCTCTGAGATGCTAAAAGATCAATAGAGTATCCTCGGCGGTGTGGCAGGAAATGCTCTTGCACAGATGGTCCTCTGAGAAACCATGAGCTTTGTGGCCTAGTTACCGTCTGAATACTAAGACAATCAGGCAAGGTCACTGAAACTTAACAAAGTTTACAGAGAATATTAGATTAAATCTGAATCACAGAGTTGCGCATTCTCACCCTGCTGGAAATGCTCCTGTTTAGAAATACAGAAAACTTAAAGTGTGATCAGAACTGCTGCAGCCTGCTTCATACAGGGGTTCTTTAAGTTGTGAAACCTTAGAAGCCAAAGAAGGTTTTAGAAGTATTAGGTATTAGAAGACTCTAATCTTCTGACAGTCTAATATATCACTCAGAAGAAAGCATTACGCATCTAAGCATTTTTTAAATCTAAATATAGACAATGTTTGACAAGCAGGGGTCATTTGAATAAATAATTTCCTTTTAATGAACCAAGCACTTCAATGATTATTTTTGCTGTTAAAACATTTATTATCTCAGCTATTTACAACTACAACTCATTCCCTGCTCACTATATACACTGAGCTGCTGGGGAGGGGGGCGCGGAGACTATACGGCCTAACTATCATTCATTCATTCATCTTTGCTGTCGATCTTTTGCACGCATTAACCAGGCAGATTGTAAAACAGACATTCATTTACATTTTAAAGCTAAACGTGAAACGCAGGACTTTAATGCAGCAAAATGTCTGTCGTCGTTTTTTTTTTTTTTTTTCTCTTCCAGCATCGAAACCTGGGCAATTAATAAGACGAGGGAGACGCACTTCAGTGCCAACAGTAAAGGAGGGCTGCTAAATAAGTAAACTCACTCTAGGGGGTTGGGAAGTTTCCTCGCACAGCGTACCACCTAGTGAGTGTTTTTGCACAGGAAATGGTTTAACCTCGGTATAAATGACTAAACACTGAAATAACTGTGCGCGCTGTATTTTTATCTTGCCTGTTTGTTCTTCCTGGAATAAATTGCGCAGGCAAAAGGATATTTTTCAATTTGTAATCTGTAAGATGGCTCCATCTTGGAAATGGAGGTTAGTGCCGAAAGCCTCCAGAGATGGAACAAAAGGGCAGTGTAAACAAAAACAGACACTTCGGTGTGTGTTTTTCCCAAAGTAGTAGCAGTAGTGGTGCAGCCAGCAGCTGGTACATTTGAGCGACGCCCTTCGACAGACTGGTTCGCTCCTGTGCTTCAAGCAGCTCAGAAAATGACATCATAAAAAACATTTTGATGAGCGCTGTGATTGGAGAGCAGTATCGCGAAGTTAATGAGACGCCCTGTTGTCTGTCAGACGGTATGAGCCAGCAGTGTGTGTGTGTGTGGTCTGAGGATTGAAGTGCATAACCATTACTGTCTTCACAACATCACAACATCAAAGAGCCGTTAAGACTTCCGGGGTCCAGGTTTTGAGGCTTAGGGTACAGCCACAGTCCTCGCTTTTAGAGCGTGTGCAGGAAAAAGAAGCACTTTTTTACTGCGGTGTTGTAAATGCAACACAGGTGAATGTGTAACGACAGCAGTGATCTGGCAATTTCTCCCATCTCTCACTATCATAACACCTCTCATCAGACCAGGTTTGTTAGAGTGTAGCCTCTCTGCGTGCCGGGCATATGAATAAGGGTGAAGGCTTGGAGATGGAAGATGAGAGCGTGTCTTATACCTTATTTTTGCTGTGAAATTTGATGTGGCATTTAAAATATTTCATGAATTTTACTGCAGGCGTTCTGTTTTAAATCAAATTCAAGAGCATTAGATGCTTTTGCTTTGAGCACAATGGGGGACAAAATCAGGGGGGTGCTAAGGACATTATTAAACAGCACCTCAGCATGGCAGAACACAGATAAAACGGCTCTATAATTAGTCATGACAGAACGGATGAAGGATCAGAAATGGTGAAAAACAGGCCGCATTTATGTTTAAAATCAATAGCCTGCTTTGATTTCACTGTGGAGTGGATTAAAATAATTATGCTGGACCTGAAGAATAGAGACAATGACGCTGAATGGCACAGATCTGGCAGGGATTGAGACTGTCAGGCTGTGGGGTGGAACGAGCGATGGCGATCCTCAAGTCATTCCCTACACCTATGAAAGAGAAGCCGGTCGTCATCCCTCCGCTTTATCGGCGTTAACAGGCTCCCTCATCGCCAGTGAAGCTGGAGGCATCAGCAATCAAGGCGCTTGCCAAAGATGGGAAAACCGCAGACAATATAGCAACAGCGCGTCGCTGTTTGGCATATCTCACCGTTATTACAGCCAAGGATCACTTTTTACCCCCCTGTCACCACAGGCGTGTTTCCTCCGAGAACGAAATCGATACGTCTAAATGGGAATCAGAGAATCAGAGCGCTTTCAAAAACCCACGAATCGTCAAGTGGAACAGGCTCGACAGCGAGGCATCGCGCTTCCCCTGTTTTCACCTTTCCTTTTTGTTGCTGTGATTAACATGACAGGTTTCTGTCTAATTCTGCAGAAGCATAGGGAGAGCAGACAACATGAAAAGGTCATAAAAACCCCTGAGGACTGCTGACAAGCACTTTTTTTTCTACCTTGATTTCTCCAACCTGATGCGGAATTCAGAGCAAGAAAAAAAAAAAACGTGCGAGCCTTGTGATGTAAATGTACGCGTCATGGTTACCTAATACAGGAAAACTGTCCTGTGATCATTCAAGAAATTATATGGTTCAGTGCTGATGCAGCCTGGCGGTACAAAAATATTCTGTTATTTCCATTAAAAGGCTACAGAGACATGGGCCTCTGACAGTGTTGGTGCAGCCTTTCATCATCCCAGGTGCCATTATTTCAGAAAAGCTCAATTTCATTTTGTGATTGATACCTTGCTGGCAGTCTCAGCAATCTTAGCCAGAGTCTGGGTTTTTGCAGCATGTTCTCATAAAACTGTGAAGCCATTCATGAGTTTTAAGATGTGTGTTTTTTGGACTCATCGTCCCTCCTCTTTCCCTGTCCCTGTTTCACACAGGACCTAACTGCTCAACCATGGACCGGGTGGTTCTGTGCGTGCTGCTGTGCGCCGCCCTGGTGAAGGGATACAGCTGCCCCGGCCGTTGCATCTGCCAACATCTCTCCCCCACGCTGACTCTACTCTGTGCAAAGACTGGACTGCTGTTCGTGCCGCCCACCATCGACCGCAAGACCGTCGAGCTCCGACTCACCGACAACTTCATCACCGTCATCCGCAGGAAAGACTTTTTCAACATGACTAGCTTGGTCCACCTCACCTTGTCTCGTAACACCATCAGCCAGATCACCCCCCACGCCTTCCTGGGCCTGCGATCCCTGCGGGCGCTGCACATGGACGGAAACCGCCTCAACGTCATAAAGAGCGACCACTTTAAAGGTCTAATAAACCTGCGACACCTCATCCTCGGAAACAACCAGATCCACCAAGTGGCCCCCAACTCCTTTGATGAGTTTGTTTCCACTATAGAGGACTTGGATCTGTCCAATAACAACTTGCGCAGCCTGCCGTGGGAAGCCATAGCCAGAATGACCAACATCAATACGCTCACGCTGGACCACAACTTGATTGACCACATTGAAGCGGGGACTTTTACGCTGCTCACCAAGCTGGTTCGTTTGGACATGACCTCCAACAGGCTGCAGAAGCTTCCACCAGACAGTCTGTTCCAGCACGCGCAAGTCCTGTCCGACGCCAAGGGCTCCAGCTCCTCCACGCTGGCTGTGAGCTTCGGTGGAAACCCTCTTCACTGTAACTGCGAGCTGTTGTGGCTCCGGAGGCTCACGAGAGAAGACGACCTTGAGACTTGCGCCTCGCCGGAGCACCTCATGGACAAGTACTTCTGGTCCATCCAAGAGGAGGAGTTCATCTGTGAGCCTCCTCTCATCACCAAGCATCTTGTCACTAAACCCTTTGTGATGGAGGGGCAAGGAGTGACTCTTAAATGCAAAGCCGTAGGAGATCCAGACCCGGAGATCCACTGGCGGTCACCGGACGGCAAGCTGGTGCATAATAACTCCCGCACCATCCTGTATGATAATGGCACCCTTGATATTCTCATCACCACGCTGAAGGACAGCGGAGCATTTAATTGCGTGGCGTCCAATGCCGCGGGCATCGCCACAGCTGCTGTTGAGATCAACATGATCCCCTTACCCCTATTTGTTAACAACACAGGCCACATGCGCGAGGACCCAGGCCTCTCTGATATCACCACCTCCTCCAAATCCGGCAACGACACTAAGGGCTACGACAAGCAGGACAGGAGGGTGATGGTCACGGAGCTGACCTCCTCGTCCGCCGTGATCCGCTGGCCATCTGAGCGCCACATCCCCGGCATCAGGATGTACCAGATCCAGTACAACAGCACAGCGGATGATACTTTGGTGTACAGGTAAGCCACGGTGGTAAAGAGGGAGAGTAGATGGAGGGAGGGTGGTGGAGCAGGGACGTAAGGCAAGGTGAGACAATGACACAGCGTTCCATTATACGTTCCAAAATGATTAAGTATGTCCAGAAGTGAGCAGGAAGAAGCCCCTATAGTGCAGACTGGGGAAGAATATGTCTTCATAAATTAAAATGCATTGTAATATGAATGATTTGTACAGCACAACTGATCAGATCCAGCTAAACATTTAAGCTTGTTGCACTCAGATTAAAGGCTCGCCCAGGCCCCCGAAGCACTGAAAGGTCTTTTCAGCATCATTAAAACATAACATGACAATAAACAATAACACGAAGGCCAACTATTTCACCGCATGTAGCTGTTTGTATCATTAGCATGTGTCTGCATTAATTGGCTGCATCGCAGTATGATTGGATGCGGTCGTCTAATGATAAGCTTGGTCGTAGCGGTGGAAGGAGTGTTGAGGTCATTTATTTAGTAAGAGAAGTAAGGACCACACACAGCAAAGCAACAAGAAGGATTCTATACACAGAAAATTTTGTGACTGTTTACTACACTCTAATATGAAAAGAAAGCAAACAACAGTTTGAGGCACTAACACTGGTGTTGACAGGTGTAAATTTAAACTAGAAGGGCGGAAAATGTTACGTATGCATGGATATGTGAAACACCTGAGTACATGTACTTATTTTTAATAAGTGCCTAAGTTGTTTTTTACTATTTAACAATATCGGTGAAGTTGTTAAGCTCACTGAGAATTTAAAGTGTGACTACATTACATTGCACATGAACTGAATCTAGATCACCAGGAGCACCAGGTTTTATGTATTCATGCAGCAATGTAATAATAGTGGACCGTCTTTCTTAAAAGGTTTTATCACATATAATGAGATGCTCTCCTGCATAATTTTTTTTCATCCAGTTGAGACATGGAGCCGAGTGTTGTTTTGTCTTTAGGTGATACATTATTACCTACTAACGATAACCATCAAGCTTCCCCTTCAGGGAGAAGGAACACACTTCTCATTATATTAGCGCCAGTGGTGACCTGCAGACTATGCCTTTAGAGTCGCGTTGTGTTGAGGTTGCCAACAGAACGTAACCTCAGGTATTCACACATCAGAACTGTCTCCGCATCATGCATCACTTGCAGCCAGCAGCTGTTGTGCTACGTCCCCCCCCCCCCCCCCAACCCCAACCCCACCCCCACCCCCACCACCCACTACCACCTTGCAGTTTACCTTTCTTGCCATTTTATCCACAAACTGAACAGAGTAACTTGTCTGTCTTATTTTAGAAAACACAGCAATGTGTGTGTTCGTAATTCAAACAATGAAGTCAATGATGCGCGGTACTTTTATGTTTGTCTACAAGAAGGGATGATATTTAATGCTACAGCTGCGAGGGCCCTGTTGTCGTTTTGTTGTGGGGAACTGAGACCCATGTGTGCTTAAGCGCACCCTATGTAAATGAGTTTATGTGGGCGTTGTAATTCAGATGATGAATCGGCTACGTCTTCACCGCCGCACCGTGTTTCTTTTCTCTGCAGAATGATCCCATCTACCAGCAAGAACTTCTTAATCAATGACCTGGCTGCCGGGCGAGAGTACGACCTTTGTGTGCTGGCGGTTTACGACGACGGCATCACATCGTTAACGGCCACACGTGTGGTAGGCTGCGTGCAGTTCCACACGGCCAGTGAGGTCAGCCAGTGTCGCTTCATGCACAGCCAGTTTCTGGGAGGCACCATGATCATCATCATCGGCGGCATAATTGTCGCTTCCGTGCTGGTGTTCATCATCATCCTGATGATCCGTTACAAAGCCTACAGTAGCCCAGAGGACGGAAAACCCAAGGTCAGCTCCAGCATGCACTCCCAGACAAACGGCAGCCAACAACGACTCCAGAGATCCACCTCCAAGCAGCCGTCTGACGAGGGCCAACGTGAAGCCCAGGCACCCAAAGAGTGTATGGCGCTGGTGCTGAGGGTTGATAATGAGAAGAAGGACGACGCAGCAGCCACCACTGCCATCCTGGAGGTGGAGTTGCCCCCGCTCACTTCCGAGAAGAGGAAAAGGAGAACCAGCCTGGATGCTCAGCGGTCTGGTGCCTTGTCTGAGGACACGCAGACAGACAGTAGCCTGACAGGCTCCACCATGTCCCTGTGTCTCATAGGCCCAAATGCTGGCACCAAGGAGGCTCCCAGACTCAAGGACAAGAAAAGTGCCCTGGCTAACATGGGCTTGCTCCCTAACGAGCTGGCACGAACTAGGCACAGATTCTCATTTGACGGTGGCGATTACTCCATATTTCAGAGTCATAGTTACCCGCGCAGAGCGAGGACGAGGTGGCACAAGTCCACCAACCAGCTCAACACGGAGTCGTCGCCACTCGCTAACAGGAGAGTTACGTTCAGCAGCACTGAGTGGATGCTTGAGAGCACGGTGTGAGCGGAAGCGGCGTAGCCTGGGAGACGGCTCAGCAGCACACAACCATACACATATGAAAACACAAACATGTCATGTAACACACTCACACAAGCACTTACTTACACGTGTAAACTATCTGTGAGGAGCTGGAGAAGGGCCCAGTCTCTCTTCATCCTGCCTCCTCATCATACTCCCGGAGAGGTTTGTTGGCCATGTCCTTTCTTTATGCAGCAGTGCCTTATTCTGGAAAAAAAAATGTACGAATGGAGGATGCTGCTCACTGTAGTCATAAACTAGCTATCACTGATAGATGACGCGTCTATCTTTGCCTCCCGCTCTGCTCATGGGAAGCACATCTTCGGATTTTTAATTTTCATCTTTTTCTGTGACATGCCAAGGGGGTGCGGAGTTTGGATGTGACTGTTTAGTTGTTAAGAAAAACAAGCAAACAAACAATGAAAAAAATAAATAAATAAAAAAATTAAAAAAACTTCATCATAACTGTAAAGTGAACAGCCAGGTATCCTGTTATGTCAATCATGTTTTGGGTTGTTTGAAAAAAAAAAAAACTTTTGCACAGAAGACACGAGATACAAGGACAAGTATCACCACCAGTCTATACAATAATAATAAAGATGAAAAAAAGAATTTTACACGTGCCGATGTTAGAGAAGGGAGGACGAACCTAGAAAGCTGCCGTGGATTCCTCTTTGACGGTTGGATTGTATGATGTTGAATAGGTATTGTTCCAGATGTGACTGTATATTAATCGGTACTGTATCTGGCTGGTCTAGATAAAATTACAACAATCAAAAAAGACATATATAAGTATATTAAAACATTGGTGTATGTGTACTAACTATGTAAGTAAGCAAGTCATATGTCACATGACTTTTTACAAAGCATTTGGGTGTTGGCTGCAAGTTTTTACATTAAAAACCTGTGTCATCACACTTCTCCCTATTTAGTATGTCAAAGTTTGGACCATTTATCCCCTCGCGAAGGGTATTAAATTTTTTGTGTGGGTTAACTGTATCAGTTGCATTTTGTTCTTATGCTTCAGGAGCAGCGTGCGTCTGCCGCGGGCAAGGCCTCGCGAATCAAGATGATAAATATTTGATTCCTAACGTCCACGTCGGTGAACGCTGCACGAACGACACCGCAGTGAGCCCGGGGACGGCGAGGGACGTGATAGCCGGACGCGATGTTGAATTCAAATGATGCTGGCTGGTTATTTACAAATATGTAAAACCTGTTGGGTACCACTAGGAGGGGACAAAACTCTGGAAGGTTCCTAATATTCTGCAGCCTGCAAGAGAGGAGCCATTAAAACAGAACTTATACGTACATTGCATTCAAGTCCAGTTCCAATTAATTCTGGTTCTGGACTGGATGTAAAAGCCGATATGAAAAAGATTTTTCTTTAACTTGAAAACTCAAGCTGTGCTAGGAGGGTAAGCGATACTGCATGTACGTACAAAATAGTTTAAATTACTACGTGTTATACAAAATATATGCACTGTTAGGCATAAAACTGTTGATGAATATGTTCATAACTCAAAGACTTATTCAGATTTTAAGTTACACCTCTTCATCGGCAGGTGGAGGTGGGTTCGGTTGTCATGGAAACGCAAAGGACATTCCCTAAAGAAAGCATCACATGGTCGCATGAATATACGTTGTACCGTTTCCAGATGAAAAATCTGTTCATTGCCATTTCAAAATGACCTTATGTGTCTTAACGTAGCATATGTTACAAACCATCTATAGTGTTTTCTACTACACAGATGCTGAATAGAGAGGGGGCATAAAGACTTAGTGAAAGAGGCACAACAGTAAGAAAGGTACGATCAGGGTGGATGGGATATTTGTTTACAGCTACAGAATCTCCCCCCTTCCTTGTGTTTACAGATGCTTAGCTCAGGCTGACTTGAGACTGAGCTGCGCGGACAGCCGAGAGATAAAACACGAGGCAGAAAGATAAGGCGCGCTGGAGGTTTCAATCCTCACGAATCCCCTATTTGCATCCACAGTGATGGAGAGGACTGAGTCAGAGAACGGGGGTTATCCCTTCCTTTTTTCATAACGCTTAACCAGTTTTCAGCCACAACCGTTCACGCCGTACACGGCCTGAAGGATTGTTCTTCCAGACAGGAAAAAAAAAAAAAAAAGAACTCACTCTGGGGTGTAAATGTTCAGCTGTCAATTTGTGGCGCGCGCATTTTTCAACCTGTCCGTCTCCTCATTAACTACCCATGCTTTCCAGTGTGGAAATGTGCTGCTGACCACTTTTCACAGCAGGAGCAGTATTTCTGCCTGCTCTTATCTATCACCATTATTCAACACAAAAATCTGCTTAGGTAGGAGCAGACTGAGGCTTCGTCCGCACGGCCGAGGACAGAGCAAAGTGCGGTTGTATCTCATCAGCAGTTCTGAGCGACTGCAAAAACTGACTGTAAAGACATTATACGAGTAATGCACAGCAATACGTGTTTGAAAAGTAACTTCTGAGGATGGTTTGATATATATTACGTTATATATTTCAGATTTCAACTGAACCTCTACTGCCGACACAAACTGCGTATCAGTGTTTGGAGGATTGGTGGTTTTCATTGAACTTATATAGTCACATAAGAAATATAAAAATATTATATATATTATTATTATGACTGCAAACTGTAGACTCACACAGATCAAACCTCAATTCATTTCAGCAGGTTTGTGCAAACTATTACTCTATTGCAATAAGACAACTGATGTGTTCTTGTAAAGCCAGTTAACAGAAGTAGCTTCTGATTCACCATGGCAACACCACCGTCGCTTATTGAACCCACCTGCCAGACTCAATGTGTCACTAGAGACGAAGTCAAAAAATTGCTGATCCAGTAGTCGAGATATTTACAACTGGAACAAGGTGCAGTGATAGTGACTGGAATCTGTAGACGCCATCGCCAACACCAAGGTATATATCTTGTTGGGAGTTGGCTCTCTTGGTGAACGCTTATTAACTTTGACAAAATGCTTCCTCAAAAAACCTCAGCCAACACTGATTTGACCAACAGAATTCGGTTTGCTTTTTTCCACTTCCAAGATCTGGGCAGTTGCAGCCAAGCTCAACACAGCCCACTCGCTGCTGTTTAGAGAAAACACTTAGCCTATTGACACAGACTCAACAAAGTGCTTCAGGCTTTTCCAGTATACACACACACACATTCAAAATGGTTTACCACTTCCTCCAGCATCAGATTATCTAAAAATACCCACATGGCACCGGCACTTGTTACTATTTGTTACCAACGGACCAGAGGCACATAGTAGTGTTGTATGCTTTGAACAGTGGCTGCCACATCAACGGAGGGTTTTGATTACTATATGTTTTATCAGGCATCACCTGTTGGACACAACCTGAGGATGCTGCTCTACGACAACGTTGAACTACTGAGTAAACTCCCAAAGATGACTAAATGCATTATTAGTACTGATTTCATAATGTAATATTCAGTTCAACAAAGGGACTGTGCCACAATTATCAGTTCACCTGTTTTATCTCCTTTAACCACAATTTGTATATAGTCTCCTAGAATAGGTTGGGCTACACAAATATTGGTCTTTAAATATGGACATATACAAATGTATGATTTTAAAATCATATATTCTGATTATTCAGTTTTAAAAACAAGTAAAAACAACAAATGAATGTTTATTTTTCACAAGCGACAACGTTCTGCGTACAAAATATTGACATTTATAAAACTAAGAAACATCAGTAAAATCAAATTTGCTTTCTACAATCGAAGATAGAGGAACACTTAATATAAATGTAGCCTTTGTTTCGTCAGTGGTCTTTTCAGAGCAAGCGAGGCCGACAGTCTGAGGCAGCAGTCAATGATCAATCAATGAGCCTGCAGCTGACAGAATTCTTCACAAGGCAGGTGGTGGGTGCTCCGCCATACCTCTTCGTGCAGCCTGTACCGCTGTACCGTGTGCTTCAAGCACTGCAGAGGTGATGAAATACTGCTACACAGAACGCCCACGGTGGATGCCGACAGCAGAGGTTTGTTGATGTCTGACAAAGTACAATACAGCACAGCACTGCAGGGGAAAACCGTCTGTGCAGTTAAAATGACAAAAGGAGTCTGCAGCACTTCTCCATGGTCTTTACCTGAGTGTTTGTCCATGTCCATGCATCTCAGTCTGTGGAACTTGAGCTTTCCTTACGTGGTGCTTTCCAGTCTTTCCTCCTCTTCTTTTGTGAGTCTGGCTCCGACTCTGAGCCTCTGCGGGAGTCCGGTTTTCGCTTTTTGCGCCTGTGACTCTGTCTCTCCTTTTGTGTTTCATCCTCATTGCCCTCTGAGCTGTTGTCCTCATTTTTCACTCTGCCTTTCTCTGTTTTCTTGGTTTTATGTCGATTTTTGGTCTTTTTTCTGTCCTGCTTGTCTTTGGCAGTGCTGCTGTCATTGCTGCTGTCATCGCTGCTCGAGCACTTAGCTTTCTTTCGTTTTTTTCCCTCTTCTTTCTTCTTCTTTTTCTTCTTTCTGGAAGATTTTTTCAAGCGTTTCGATAAGCAGGCTTCTTTAGCCAACTTGGACTTTTTACGGTGACCCATCTTCTTCGTGGGACTGGCCTTTTCACTGAAATTGAACAAAATACATGTAGATAACAGAACAAAATTAGAGTTATGAAATTAGAACTGATCCACTGATCTGTTTAAAGGGTCTTTATGATTTGAATGTTAAGTTTTTAAATCATACCATGATTAACTGCATGGAGTTTAAATAACATGATACTGACCCCAGAGGGACTGATGTGAGATTTGTCTTATATGAGATGTGTAACATAGATGTGAAACCGTCTTAATGACTGGCAAGTCTTTAAATCATCAATTTTTGATGATTTAAACATATGACATCTATAAAATTTTGATTTAACAAGGCTGATTGGCTAATGTGATGTATTCTCGTTACTGTGTTATGTTAAGTCATAAACTCTTAATTACAATGACTATACAAGTGAGAACACCACAAACGAAAAGGAACTTTTGGTGCTATATAAGTAAACTGAATTAAATCAACCTTTGCTTTACCTATTTGGAAATTATCTTGAATCATGCTTGTCTTATAACATTATAGCGGCATTTAAATCACTGAAGTCACACTTTAAGTTTTAACATGCACATGTACTGTATTGCGCAAATGTTGCTTACTTGTCACTTTGAAACTCCTCAGGATAAAGCTCTTTGAAGCCACTATGTCCCCATCTGTAGCAAAAATACATATAAAGCATTTACTATGATATCCAAAAATCGGAGATATTTAGATTCGAATGTAGGCGCATGCTGTACCTATCAGGATCATTTGCCTCAAAGTCATAAAGTTTGCGGGTCCAGTATCGAGCATCTCTGTCATCATGTTCTGAGACCTGCACTCTGCTGTGACTCAGGTATCTAGTTTGATCCTTCCCTTGGTCGCAGCGCATTCGCCCCCTGGAATAGAATAATTATAAAAAAATGAGCCAGACAGCAGTAATTGCTGTTTATACTGCGACCTACATAATGAAACATAATCCCAAATGAGCTTTGCCGTCTCTTGTGTTCTTCTGACCTCATATAGTCACTGTCTGGTAAAAGTTTTTTGTGAGGCATCTGCATCTCCCAGCCTCGCATTTTCCACATCTCTGTCTCCTCTTGGATCTACAATGGGTCAACAACAGTAAGTATGTTAAGCCACACACAAACATTGACAAAACCCTTTTGAAAATAAATGGACCTAATCACAAGACAAAAGAATCAGCTGCTATTTTGGCACTTTAGTAATTGGCTTAACGAGTGACTTCATTCATTTGGTTTGTTACACTGTAGTACACTGTACACTGTAGTATTTCAAGCACTATAAATATATGAATGATAATTAGTTTCCCCTTTTCCTTCCTCATGTGAAAACGTAAATGACAAATGGTCTGGATTTATCTTAGTCAGTACTCAAAGCACTTTGATACATCTGCACACACACATTCACACACCGACAGCTATGCAGTTTAAGCTGACACACAGGGGGCAGCTTGGGGAGCCAGGCATCGAACCACCAATTCTAGGATCGATGGGCGACTGCTCTACATCTTGAGCCACTACTGCCCTAAACACCTGTGTACTTACAGCTTGAGCCCTGTGCAACCAACACAAGCACTTTCAGGTGGTATCATACAATGTAATTTTGGCAATTTAGAGTGAATCTGAACACTATTCGTACACGTACAGTCGTCAAACTAAAACAATAAAAGGTAAATAACCTAGTCCATCCTAATTCTGATCAGCAGGCTTAGTGAACATCACCACAACCTAGATCGTCTAAAATGACCAGACAAGAATCACCACACATTAAACCCTATAATTACGTTAGACTTCATTACCTTTAACGTCACGTACCCAGTGATCTACACTGTAAGGCGCGTTTCCTGTTTGATACACTGAAACATGGACTCAAACACACCTTGTTGTGAGCATCTGTGTGGCGGATAACATTCCTCAGCAAGGTCTTCCCCATGGGCTGCTTCGACATTGCGACGCCTGGCACCAGAAACGAATAAGTCTTCGGTTAATAATCCCGAATACAAGGGCAATAACTGCAAAGACCCACGGTTAGTCGCAAGGCTACACTCAGCTGCTAAGCTAGCGTTAGCCTGCTAGCTAACAATCACTGAAGGACAACCACAGACAATATGGAAATAAAATAACAAACTTGTTTTGTTTTTTTAATAGCGTCTTTCAGCTCGTCCATTTAACATAACACCAGCACATTTGGTACATGTGTACTTACTGTACCTTTCCCACAACAAGTAGCATCCAGAAAAAAAAAAAAAAAAAACTACCGGTACGTGAAGTTGTCGCACGAATGACGTCACAGCTCGATGCAGGAAGCGCGATTGGTCAAACCATCCGTCAGTCATTGTGTCCACGTATTTTATAGCAAAATAAGACAGGGTAGTAGATCTGCACACAATGACAGCATAACGTCTCTTTATATAGTTGTTTTATAGTTAGTATATAGTTGCATGGTTAAAATGGACTACACTTATTTTATGGACCACTTTGAGGCAGCATCTAGAGAAAACATACGGAGACAGCTCCCTCAAACGAATAATAATAATAATAATAACAAAGTGTTTTCTCACACTTTCAATCTTCTCTCTTAATGCAGTCAAAGTGAGACATCCTGATTTCTCATTGAAATAATTTAATGTGCAAATAATTATGCCAGTCATTAAATGACAGACTTACAGTTTTACTACTTCCAGTGTTATCTGCCTAATACTGACACTAAACACTCACAGGCTTCTTTACTGAACTCAGGTGAATAGATGAATGAATGGATTTGACAGCAAAAATGAGATACGACTCCCAGGAAAGTCTTATCTTGTCTCTTCATGCAAATCAGTTTGAAGGTCGTTGAAATGTAAAAGACTGGTTAACTGTTGCTTCATAGCAGGGACAATAATCATTTTCAGTCTGAATCCATGGTGACTCTGAAAACAATCTGCTCTATTTTAGTAACTCATTTGATTTACAAAGTAGTCGACTGCGTGTGGCGAACAAGCTTTCTTCTCACCTCCTGACTCCCCAGTGGTGCAATGCCTTTCCCACCACCCTTTCAACAGCAAGGTCACCCTTTCATTTATTCACAAGCTCGGTGATCTCTGTTAAAGAAACACCATAAATCATATTCATTTTCCTCTGTTAGTCCTCAACCCAAAATTGTCCTTGTTTGTTTACTACAGGAGCAAAAAATAAAGAAGAAATTTAAGGTGACACTGCAAGAAGAAACAGTATAATAATTTGCCACAATGATTTTAGGACTACACCATAAGACATTGCTTTGCCAGCAAACTGTGCATTTAACAGACAAAAGCCTAGTGTGGTTGAAATAATGTTGTTGTTTGATCTTGATATGAGGTTAGAACAACCATTGCTGCTTTGGTTGAGTTGTAAAAAAACAAAAAAAACCCTCGTAAATCTATGTGGAAATTGAGATCTAACCCAAGGTTTTTATGTTGAAATGACTTTGCCTTTAACGATAAAATTCTCTTCCTTATAAACTATTATAATATATTTACAGTTGCAAGAAGAAGTATGTGAACCCTTTGGGATTACATGGATTTCTGCATAAATTGATCAAGAAATGTGTTCTGATCTTCATCTAAGTCACGACAATAGAAAAACACAGTCTGCTCAAACTAATACTGCTCAAACAATATATGTTTCTGTGTTTTTATTGAACATAACATGTAGGGTGGAAAAAGTATGTGAACCTTTGTACCTAATTACTGGTTGAATCTCCTTTGGCAGCAATAACTTCCACAAAACAGTTCCTGTAGTTCCAGATCAGACCTGCACAATGGTCTGTCTATATCTCTTATATAAGAATATACATTTAAATATTTAAATTGATATACTACTACTGCTGTACTACTACTAATGATAATTATAAGCATGATGGAAAAAGATTTAGATTCATTTGTTTATTTATTTTCTATTCACCTGCCTCGGTTTTAGGGTCTTGGACATCCCCCCCTAACTGTCCTGGTTTATTAGAAGCGGTTTTGAATCCACTCTTTAACAAACTCCACACACAAACCTGAGTGGATACAGTAACGGTTTCTTAGAGCCTAGAAACGGCAACAACAGCAATAAAATAAAGTTTACATACACACGCGCATTACAGTAATTACAGACTTATTCCTTAAGAATAGATCTGTGTATCTACGGTACATGGATTCTACTCTGTGTTGCTTGTTTTTTCACTGCTGTTGCCTTTGTTCCCGTGCTAGTTCTAATGAATAAACACAAATCAATTAGCCTGGAGTTCTGTGTGCATTTTCATGACTCTGCAGTGAAGCAGCTTCTTTGAAGCCTGTGCTGATGGTGCTCGTACACTGTTACACGTAAGACTCTGTCGTTTTGTTCTGCACGAGCAGAACTGCAAGCTGCCACGTGAAGACATATTTCACATTCTTGTTGTGGACACCCGCAATATTTCAAACAGCTTAATGACAGTGTGTGCTCCGCCTAAATGGCTTTCAGAAGAGGAGCAGCACATGTTATAGCACACGTTTTATTTGTGTGGTATGTGCTGCATAAATAATGACACTTTTGAAGGTTTGGTTTACTCTTGTGATTTCTCAGATATTTTCTTAAATGTGTTTTTAAGGATTTCTGTTTACAGCTGTTATTGCAGGCTCATCATAAATATATCATTAACCTCTTCATTGTTATTGACTTTGTGAAAACATTTTTTGGGTTTCTGATTTTGACTCACATATTGGCTTCAGTTTGGGCTGTGGTGACGTACTGCACAGAAAAAGGAAAGTGGAGAAGAGGAGAAAATCTCCCTCCTCCTCCTCCTCCTGGTGGAAGGAGGGGGCAGTGGGGAGAGGAGGGAGGAGTGAGAGGAGGGAGAGGGGGAGGGTAAACACACCCAGACAGAGCCATCTCTGACAGCCTGGCTCAGAGAAAGAAGGAGGACTAGTACAACGCTAGGGCAACTGAGCAGAAGAGAATAGGGGAGGGAGGGAGGGCAGAGGGAATAAACGCGAAAGGGAAGGGTGAAAAAGATGCACAAAAGCTGCATCAGTTTTTGCTCGCAATGAACTAAAAACATTGTGTGCGTGAATGGGAGCTGGTGAGCTCAGCCACGAGGCGGGTGCAATGAGAAACCAGGCAGACTTCAGTCGCTGGTGTTGCTGAGCACCAATCCTGTCTCCCTCTGTCTCCCTCTGTCTCTGCCAGCAAGGACTGAGCCTTGGTATGATTTAGGGGAAGGGTTCAGGGCTTTTGATTGGGATTTGGGGCTTTATGTTTTAGGGAAATGCTGCTGGAGAGGATTTGACCGTGCTGTTATTTCTGATTGAACACAGTGTGCGACGTGGAGACTCCTCGCGTTGCTGCTTTCAGGGCTGCTCCCCTCCCTGCTGCCTCTGGCTGTGTTTGGGTTATGGTCCTGACTGAGAAGCAGGGCATCACCCAGATGCGCCACGCTGACTGTATGGGAGGTTAAACCTTTCAACACCAGCATGGGAGCCAAACAGATGAAATGGTAAGAGCTGTCTATTTCAGTTATTATCTTGATGTAAACATGCAGCTATTTTTGTCTATGCATGAATGCACCAATGAGCACAATGGGCACCGCATGAGGTCTAAATTTAGACTATGCATCAATTAAATCATTTTAACCAGCATGTGTGTGTGTCCGCTTAAGTTAGAAATGTATTTCAGCGTAACAGCATCACATTTGCACCCAGCGTGTGCGGGATATTCTTCAGAGTTTACTGTGCAGGAGGTGTGGGTGTGTCCCTGTCTGTGTGAGCAGAGCTGCCATTGCCTAGCAACCACTGTGTTACTTCTATTACTGGTTCCTTTTTCACATTTCGATTGTAGTTGATCGGTATCGTTTTATACTGGAAAAACAAGGTAAAAATATGTTTCGTTCAATTAAGTGTGGAAAAATGTGTAAACAGCCACCATCTTTCCCCAACATTGGTCTTGGACACCGACCCGTCCCCGCCTCACGTCTGATTGACAGCTGGGGAAAAGGCCTGCGACCCTTGAGTGAGTGGTTCTAGCCACATAAGTTATGTATAGACTGAATTAATTAATTCAATTGAATAGCAGAATAAAACGTTTACTACAGTAAGTAAACTAGTGAACTAGAACTATGAAACAAACAATATAAAGTCAATTTTAATGGACATGTGCACTAACATATTCATATGAATATGTCAACATATAGCAACATAAGCAGCACTTAGCAGCAGAAAGAGTTATTTTGGTGGAGGGAGTTGAGGGCTGGCTGACCTTAAAGAGGTCACATAATAATTCAGAGGGGTCGTAAGATTAAAGGCGAGTAGTGTGAAAATCATAAATTGATAAGCTACTAGTTGATGTTGATTGATTTTCTAATTGATTGTAATAATAAATCTTGTACAGTAGTCTTTGGATTGAATAGAATAAAATGTAAAACAGAAATACTTTACACCTAAATACAGTACTGGAGTGTTTAGTAATAGTATTCCCACCACTGCTGATCAGATCATGTTAATCTGTTGCAAATCCCAGTGTGTAATCTTTGGCTTAACCCAGATGTTCCAGGTTTATCTGTATGTGTTCTTTTGGCGAAACAGATCGGCTCGCATCTAAAACGTATTTGTTAGAGTTTATTGAACCGCACTCTGAGACAATGAAAGATAATGTCATCGTCTGCAGTGGCAAGATTAGCAGGAGGCAGCTTCTTTGATCCTCTTCGGGAAACCCACTTAATCGCAGCAGCATCTGATAAGACGCTCACAGTTCATGTTTAGCGAGCGAGTGCGGCATGTTGCAGTGACCCGTTCTGAGGAGCCGACAGGACCTTATTATCAGACGTTCTTGTACTGAGCTTCTAAACAAAAAGTACAAAATTGTACTTAACGTTTTTTTTGTGTGTTTTTTTTTTACTTAGTGTGTAAGCAATTTCAGCCAATGTGTGCTAGTTAAACAATGGGAATGGGTGTGAAAGAAAGGCCAGTGTGGACATTATCATTTTAAGCTCATTGCAATTTTATTGTTGTCACTACTGTAAATATTGCTTCATATATGCATGATTTTTTTTTTTACACATTGTGGCTCAGGGACACAACTTATATGCGCATTATTAAACTAATCATGAGAATAGGAACATACAGAAACACACATTTATAACACTTAACTCACAACACACGCTATATTAACATTAATGCTGTTATATTTATCCTTTTCGTATTTGTGCCCTCTGGAGCATGATGATGAATTGCGTTGCATTTCTATCCCTTTAAAAGTTTTTATCCGTGGACACAGGCTTGCGTTCCCACACAAACAGAGGAAAAAACAAGGAATCCCCTGTTAAATGTCCGTACATAACGCCATAGGTCACAGGTCACAGTAACTGCATTTTGCATCCTCAAACACAGCGGAGTGAAGATGACAGCTGGGCCTGAACCTCCGGCTACTGCTGTTTTCTCACGTAGTCATGCTAACTGCACGAAAACAAGCCGTTCACAAAACCGTACGAGTTATGTTTTGAAATTATGGCCAAAGGCAGAGTCAACTGTGTAAAGAATTTCCTTTAAGAAAAAAAAAACGGCAGAGCTGCTTGTATTGCTAATCTTGCTGTGTATTTTCTGAAACAGGTTTCCAACCGGTTATATCAAGTGTTTTCATTCATATTATAATTTAGTCCCAATATATTTATTCCTGTGGGTATTTTAAAAGTGGATATGGTTTAAAATATTAAGCCCAGATGGGATTAAGTCGTATTTTTGCTCTTCAGGGAGTGTATATCTCCAATTTATGTAGCTGGGAATATTTATTGCCATTCATTTGGCAGGAAATTCAAACTCATCCTGCCTGTGCCCACCATCTGTTTCAGTCTCAGCTCAGCCAGCCCTGCTCACTCCCCCAAAGAGGAGTATGTTATCACCCAGTCCAATGACACCCCTAAAGAAGAAACAGCCCATGATCAGTGTGAGGACCAGGGGGAACCTCGGGATGACAAATCTGAACTGACAGAGAAGAAATCTGTCACAGGTTGGCTGGCTGCACGTCAACTCTCATGGAGCGGAATACAATGTTATGAAGCCAAACATAGAAAAGCCTCCTTGTCTCATATGCCCCTCACCCTGTTTTTATTTCAGGAGAGGTGTCTCTCTGCGGATTATGTCCTCCCCTGGGGAACGATGTGCAGGAGGAAGTGAAGTCCTGGGAGGAGCAACTGGACGCCCACCAGGAGCAGCTGGAGAAGGAGATGCAGGAGGCCAGGAGGATGGTGTTTCGCTTACAGGTAGGTAGGTTGTGGTGACAGCACAGCTGCTGCGACGGCATCGCAGGTTACAGCTCAGGTTTAGGAACAAGATGCAGTAAGATGTTACCATTCAATCCTCTTGTCCTGTCATGTCAGTAACAACTCTGCAGTTTATTGCAGTTTTTAATGCTCTCCAGACTAAAATCAGCGAAATTATAATACATATATTTGTTTACTACAGGGAACAGAAAAAACTATTATAATACAATTAACTATGGAAAAGAAGAATTAATCTCAGAGTTGCTGTAGTGGATTGAATTTGACTGTACTAGTGTCCCTAATTAAGTGGCCAGTGAGTGTGATGGTTTAATTCATTGCCTTGTTTGGCTTACATGGAAAACCTGTTGTTGTGCAGCCAAGTATAAAACTACAGATCGGATTTATTTACCATTTCAAATACTATGAAATGTATGATGTGTAATTAATTACGCTTTGCAGGCCTCCTCTCAACTCTGTGTGTTTGCTTGGGTGCGTGTTTTTGTCCTCAGGCTTTGCTGCTCCATGGCGCCCTCCCTGAAGAGGACCAGGATGGATCTGTGAACTTCGGAGACAACCGGGCAAACACCGAACAGCAGCTGGTACAGTGCCCTCTCTCTGCTAACTTGAGAAAACAACACTTGTTTGCTGCTCTGTGTGAAGTGTCACTGGCAGCCCTTCTGTTGTGATGATGTTTGCAGCCGTCACTCCTCTTGAGAGTGGCTACCATCGAGCACAGAGGAATCTCTCTGAT
Source organism: Macropodus opercularis (assembly GCA_030770545.1). Classification (NCBI taxonomy): domain Eukaryota; kingdom Metazoa; phylum Chordata; class Actinopteri; order Anabantiformes; family Osphronemidae; genus Macropodus; species Macropodus opercularis. The sequence continues at coordinate 4,567,117 of CM061110.1, forward strand.
CTGCTAGCCCGCTGTCAAGCAGACCCACTGCCTCGTCATACGCGCTGACATTTTTCCATTCTCTAATTATGCTGCTCATACCCTCTCCCTTTGAAGGTCCTCATCCGCAGTCGCCTGGACCAAAGTATGGAGGAAGCCCTTGATCTCAAGGTACAAGAAGTAAATGAAATTAGGTTTAATACTGATGAGTTGCCTTAGTAGCGCAGAGTCCCCCTCTTCTAATGTCTCATGTTCATGTGTGTGGCTTTTAGAGAGAACTCCTGAGACACAAACAGGAGACGCGGCACATTCAGGCCATCAAGGTAAAAAGCGACAACTCAATTAAAGGATGTAATTAATTTTTTGACACTCTTGGACAGGCAGTTTCTCTAATGCAGCGTAAATTATTAGTTGACTTTGAACAACAAAAATCTTCAGTAAAATGTGTAATTACGTTTTAGGTGGGTGTGTGCTGTCAAAAAGCAGGTTAATGTGATTAACCTGCTTCCGTACTTGGATCTCTTTCGGGCCGTTTCTTTGATGGCCCCTCTCTCTCTCTCTCTCTCTCTCTCATTAGGATGCTCTGCAGCAGCGCCTGGCAGTGCAGGAGGACGCCGTGCTGCAGCTAAAGCAGGAGCTGCTAAGGTGCAACATGGCCAAGGATCAGCTGGAAGCGGAAAATGTGAGACAAGCAACGATTCACGCTCGACATGATCAAACATTTGTCTTGCTCAGCCTGTGGATGCAGGTGTACGTGGGGGCCATCTATCACTGTTACATTGCAATCTCGTGTCTGTGTGCAGGCGGAGCTCCAACAGAAGTTGAGTGAAAGGAACAAATTAGTCAGCGAATATGAGGTATTGTCTTTTATTATTTATGCTAAGATGCATTTGGTAGAAGCAGACATACAGTACAAATAAAAACATCCTTCTTTGTTGTCACAATAGCAGCAAATTGGGAGAAAGGACAGAATAGTGCAGCAACAGCAACAGAAGTTTGATGAAGCTCAGCGTAAAGTACATGAAGGCAGTTTCGGACGGGTAAGAAAGACAACCAGAGCCACAATACTGTACATGTACTGTATGGTGATACATTAAAATGAATACAAAATGAATAAAATCAAATCAGGCTTTACAACGAACGGCATCCACATAGTCCTATCATCAATAAAATAAGTAGTAGTAGTAGTAGTAGAGACAACATAAGTGAATAGTCAAGTTTGATTCAATAAAGGTACATTTTTTTATATCAGTTTTACTATTTGCCCTCATGACTTGAGTGAAACGTTTCCTTGAGAGGAAGCATTAATGCAGCTGGACACAAAGGCTTAAGAGTAAACCATTACCATCTTTTCACTGTGGTTATTGATAATAAAGTATTTAACAGCCTCATCCTTGCATCCTAGTCTCGCTCAGTCCTATTTGTACAGTATATTTGCATGCACTATGCTCCATCTTGCAGTCACTCAGGAGCGAAAGCGGTGGTTTCAGCAACTCGGTGGTTTCAACTTCTCCTCCAGGATTCCAACAGAATGCTCCGGTGCGTACCGTTCAATAATGGTTCATAATTAATGTATTCAGTTTGACACACATCACGTCAGTATATAACAGAACAGGCCAAATGCTGTTAGAATTATGAGGTTCAAACATCATCTAAGACAACACGTACTGCAGGCTGCAATCACACTAGGTCTACGTGACAAAGGAAAGAAATCTGCACAGTGCATATCAAACAGGGAATTATTTGTCCATTAACTATTGAAATGAGAGTGTTCATAATAATAGTGGACTAGTCATTCTTGCTGATACAATCTGAGAGGTCAGTTAGGATTATGATTATTATTTTTAGTTGTTATGGGAGCAAGACTCTTTAATAGCCTTGATGATTGTTTGCGAAGTTCCAGTCTTTTCAGGTTAGGAGACAAAAGGAAAGGGTGAATGAAATGATTAGTCTGTGGTGAGTGACTAAATGAGCAGCTGAGTTGTTGCTCATTTGACTGAGAATGCCCTTCAATTCAAATAACAATCACAATGATGTTACAGTTTTTACAATAGATTTTGTATTTCCAGTCTCAAATCAAGCAGGATGATACCAGTGGTGTGGCCAGAAGTGAAGCCAGGGGTGGCAAAGGCCACAGAACTCGAATCACCACCGCTAGAGCCATAATTGCCAAAACCACACAGTTGGAGAAATTATATGATAATGGCATCATTGGCATTTCCTACGAAAAGCACAAAATTATATGTAAACTCACTGTTACAGTTTATCAAATTCAAACTAGCAAGAACTGCAACTAAAGAACTGCTGCACAAATTAGCGCGATTGTGAGTTAGCGTTGTTATTATTATTGTTGTTATTGTTGTATTGCGACTTACAGGCTTGTGTGGAAAAAGCCTGTATGAATATGAATAAGGTGTTTGTCACAGGGTGAAGAACTGCAGCTGGTCAGGGAGGCTCTGCGAAGTTTAAGGGACAGTTTCTCTGGACACGACCCCCAGCACCACACCTTGGACACCCTGGAGCAGGGTGTGTCCAGTCTCGTGGATCGATTACACTCTTTGGACACGCAGCGTAGACAGGACAGAGGGGTATGTGAGCGCACACGCACACACCATTTGAGATGACATATAAGCAGCAACACATCTGTCACCTGATGGATGAGTCAACAACATATGAAATGTGACTGTTGACCGTGAGTAATTGGATTTCCTTCCAGGAGGGATTTAAATCGCCGGGACGTAGAGCCAACTCAACAGACCGTGACTCCTGGCCACCGAGCTCAAGTGAGACAAACAAAATCCTTGTTTTGTTTAGGATTTGTCATCCACCTCCAACATCTCATCTCAGGCTGTTGAATCAAATAGTGCCATTCCATTACACATGACACTGTAGAGAGGACACTTTTGACTGGGAGTCTAGAGCCATTGTAGAGGCTGGTTGTGGAAAACATGTTTGCTGTTTTTATGTTTTAATTATTCCCAGAAATGGCACACTCGCACAGCAGCCCGGGACTGGACACTGCCATCTCTACTAAAGTGCTCTACTTCACTGATCGCTCACTTACCCCGTTTCTAATTAACATCCCAAAAAGGTAGTTTTAAAAAACATTTTCTTGTGGCTTTCAATGAAAGGGTTTGTTTGTGCCTACACTGTAGCGTGTATGATTCCCAAGCAAATTACTGTGTGGGTAAGAGCTGTAATTTTGATGACCAGACTAAGTGTAGACGCATGAGTGGCTGTGCTAGTTAAATGTTTATCCTAGACAGGCTTAATGCCTCTGTGGGAGTATGTTGTTTGCACACATGATGACTGATAGTGAATGTGTATTTGTGCTTACAGGCTGGGTGAGGTGACACTTCGAGACTTTAAGGCCGCCATAGACAGACAAGGCAGCTTCAGATACCACTTCAAGGCCCTTGACCCAGAGTTTGGCACAGTGAAGGAGGAGGTGGGTGTGGGAGTGAAATTACAGCCCTGACTGCTTCTTACTGCAGCAGCCAGCCGGCAAATGTAAAATGCTGGGAAGTAAAATGCTAGAAGATAATTTTAGCCACGTTTGCTCTATATTTACAAGAGGACTGGTTTTGCATTCCATAAAACTTGATAACACAGAGCAAACATTCTCACTTTCTAGCCTTTTCTACTATAATCTACCGTGCATAGATAGATATGAGTCTCTCTTTGGTGTGTAAATTCTGGATGTTGATTTTTCTAGGTGTTCCAGGATGGAGCGGTCGTGCCTGGGTGGGAGGGAAAGATTGTGGCGTGGGTGGAGGAGGACCATGGGGAGAGAAGGTAGAGCCAGAATACCAGAGATCACCACTACAAACCTCAGTTGTTCCCACTGGGCCACGATTCCACTGAAAATACTTGCGGTGCCATAACAGAACATTTAATATTAAAAAAAAGTGGGACCAACGGATCTAACTTTATTTCATTACTCTGTTTTAATTGTGAATGTTTCATTCTGATAATTCAAGTGACATTTAGGTACTGCTTTTTTTTTTAAGGGTGCACATTGGTTATTGTATGCGGTTCATAAACAAATATGTGGGACTGCCAATTAATGGTCAGTAATGATACTTGAAACTCAAAGTTAATGTGATTTACAATAAAGAACGTGATGAGCAGTGCTTTACAAAGCTGTTATCAATGCATAGTATGCAGTCCTGAAGAGAAAAGTCTTTACTTACACAGATCACATGTTCCAGATTGCCAAACAGTGATGTTATTGTTCAGCATCAATTTTGACATTTTAATAAACAAGGATTATTGCATGGATCTTTTATTTTTGGTTAATTATTACCCCAGTGTACACAGGCTCCTAGTCATTAAACAGCACACCTCCACTCATACGCCTACACATTAATAAACAAAACACAAATGGTCATTAAAGTACGTTATATGTTATGGGTTGAGAATTAAAATGGCTGCTGCAGTTCAACCCACACAGTGACATGCAGGTTTTTTTTTTTTAAACATTTGGGCTTTGGAAAGGGCTCCATTTGCTGGAAGCTGTTAATTTTAGATGACAACGTTTTAGTTTTAAAATTTAACAGTATAATTTGTTCTTCAGAGTTTTTAGGTTGCACAGCAGGACCTTTTTGTTTTGGGTATTATTTTTGAGATACAGATATCCTTACTTTTTGTGCCTCTGTCCCCTTAGTGCACTTCCAGCATTCTGTCTTTATAGCTGCGTTTCTCCTCTAGGGTTTGAAAACATCCACTGTCAAAGCCAACCTTCGTTTCTTCTTGTTAAAGATGGCTGATGCAGTGTCTTCATTTACAGTGTTTGGAAAATCCAGGAGCAAATAGTAAAGATCCTCAACTTCCAGTAATACGTCATTCTGCAGAAGAAAAGAAATCCCACAACAACCCAGTTTTGTACTTTTCATGACATCCAACTATGCACTGGTACACACTGGATTCTAAAGGAGTTCATTATAACTTGGTTCAATGGAGAGTGTAACCGCTAACCTTGGAAATACTCAGCCGGCACTCCGACATGGAGCAAACCTTTGGCAGATCCACTGTCAGCGCCATGCTGTGAGGACTTCCTGCTGTGTCAGTGCTCACCTCCAGCTGGTACTCTGGCTTCTGAGGCTGTACAAAAGTGCTGGAAATGACCTGAATCAAATCCTTCTTTTTGTGCTCTGCGGGTCTGCACATAATTTGGGCTGCTGGCTGCTTGTCTTGTTTCTCCGAGCGCAGAGAGGAGATCTGCTGCAGGAGGGTAGCTGGGCTCTGCCTGGCTGTAAAAAGTACATTTATGGGTTTTTAGGAACTGTGGTAGAAGGTGAATGGTGATATCTGCAGCAGCAAAGTAAAGAGTTCTAACAGAAAGGTAGCTTATTGGGGTTTAAGACTTATTGCTCTACCTGTGTCAGCTTGTTTGGAGATGTTAGGCCAGTGCCGAAACCCAAGCCGGTGGAGCAAGTCATTCGGGCTACTTCTGGGGCTGACAACGGTGTACTGCTGAGATAACCTCATCCCATGCTGCTGCTGGATAAATCTCAGAGCCACTGTATAGACATGGTTAATCTTGTTTTTGTCTTTCTTACGTTCCTGTAGCTCCACAGGGTTTATTGCCACATCTACCACAGCATAGAATCCTGTGGAGGGACAACACACACATAATATTTTTTCTTGTTTGTATCATGTACCACAAGGGTCAATTCTGTACCTTGTGTTTTTTTTTACCTTGATCTTTGCTTGTGTCTGTTTGTAGTTGTCCTCCACATAAAGGTAACGGCTTACTGGGACACTGAGGTGCAGGCACACGTTTCCAGCTGCATATGTTGACATACAGCAGCCCTTTCTTGGGCTCCTATTGATGAGACGAATGTACTCTGTAAATCAGTGCTGCCAACGTGTAGCCCATCTCTAGACTAGAAATGGAAACAGGTAACATCATGTGTAGTAGAAGCCAGATGTTTCTCATATTCCTATCAAAGCGAACTGAATATTATTGTGTTTTGGATCCGGTTTGACAAAACAATGCATTTGGTTCGAGAAGCAGACACCCTCTCTAGTTTTAAAAGTAGGCTTAAAACCTTTCTTTTTGACAAAGCGTATGGTTAGAGATGGTTCTGGTCACTCTGAACCATCTCTTAGTTAAGCTGCTATAGACTTAGATGCTGGGGGACGTCCTTCATTCACTGAGCTCCTCTACTTTTCCATTTCTAGTATCCCTTAACATGCCTCCATGTCCACATGTGACTAACCTTACTTGTAAAGTGCCTTGAGGTAACTGATGTTGTGAATTGGCGCTGTATGAATAAAGTTGAATTCAATTGAATTGAATTTGAAATGGTTACAATGGAGAGAGCGTGAGCATCTTTTATTATTTGTTTAAAAGAAAAAGCTTTAGTTCAGGACAACTCGAATGAACCATATTATGTGAAAGTGTTGACCGGATGCTGGTAAGCGTTAGATTAAAGGTCTTCCTGTTGTAACATTTGGTACTTTTAATCACGGAACTAAATGGAACGCAGCCATCTTTAATGACACCCACCCACCATGTGCCTTCCGTGGAGTTTATGCGTTATTCACTTAGCTACTGTAAAGTTAACAAGACAGCGAATTCTTAAGCTCCTGCCACTGAGCCTACTGTACTTACCAGCATTTCAGTGCACAAACAAGAGTCGAGCTCAGGCGGTGAAGATAATTCAGCTCCTTCTTCCATCTGGGCCCGGATGAACCTGCGGTAGGCGTCAGGGTCGCTTTCAGAAAGCTCATCCAGCATAGACCAAACCTGACTGACCTGCTGCAGAACATCTTCTGCGTCGCCGGTGGACGACATCCTCAGGTGACTGTTTCCCCGAGTTTGCAAATACTAAGTTGCAGCTAACTAACGAGCTAGCTAGCCTTTAGCTACTTGCTAGATCAGTTGGCTAAGAAAGCAACTTGCTGTTAGCTAACTAACAGTTAGCTTAGATAAACGCAGAATGTGTGTCTATAGTGTTATAAATGAGTGCCGATATTGACTCTATAAACTAAATAACAAAGCTACAAAACACATACATAACAACGTTGTGCGTTTCTGTGTACGTTACAACTACAGCGAGTAAAGTTCCCCAGGTTGTTAGTTGCTATAGAAACGAGATGCACAGGAAAGTTGCACCGATCCCACCTAGCGGAAAAAAATCAGAGCTGCTGCTCAAAATCACACAAAACCGCTTTATAAGAGGCATCATTTATATTCAGTACATGGAAAATATCACATAAAAATGCATTTTGATGTGTCAGATCTGCTTTGTTATAACAAAATATAACGGACATTTAAAGTAAAAATGTGAAATATTATTTTTCAGTTTCTATTGTCAGTGGCATCCTCAGCATGTTGTGCTTCACAAATCCACGTCAGTAATTCTGCAAAAAGTAACAATGATTATTAGGACTGAGTGTGAAAAGCATAATTATATTTCATTGTGTATCATCCTTACAGACGCCTTAAAAAGCACATTGTAATAGATTTTTTTTATTATTATTTCAATATTGATAAAATGGAACAGGGTTGTGAATGTGGAACAGGGTTGGTAACTGATTAGTCACAATTAATTAATCAACAATACAAATTGTTGTTTCTCACCCTACTATATACTGTATGTAATGTTCATCTGCATACTGTGTACAGTAAAGATTTTTTTTTTTTGGAGATGTAGTTGAGTGCTACGTTTTTTTACTGAATTATTAAAATGTCTACCTCAATCATGTCATAGATCCAGCCCAAGAATTCAGACACTTTGGTGTAAACTCCAGGATGGTTGGGCTCAGCGCAGCCAGTCCCCCAGCTGACAACCCCTACAAGCCTCCACGCATTTTCATCTTGGCAAACCAGAGGGCCCCCACTGTCCCCCTGCAGAGGTAAACACAAACACTGTTCATTACAGACTGACCTAGCATTCGCAATGGCACCATTTTATGTATATATCTGCAGAAAAGAGGGCGGATATTTAAAACGCCTCTGCACAGTAATGTTCAAAACATACATCTGACCTGACAGGCATCCACTTTTCCCTCTGTGTATCCGGCACAGAGCATTCGCGGTGTGATCTCTCCATTGTACATGCAGGAGCTGTTACACTTCTTTGTGCTTATTATGGGAACTGGTGCCTCTTTCAGGGTGTCGGGTGACTGAACTGAGAGCGAATACACATATTTAAGTCTCTCATGTCAATACACCAAGCGCGCTTTGTCATCATGTTTAAATTAGACTTGCAGCACATGCAAATTAGTTTCAGAGCAGTGCATTGTCTCACCACCATCAGGCTGTGTGTATCCCCATCCAGAGATCCAGCATTGTGTACCTCCTGGAAGATCATAGTCGTACTGAGGCAAGCAGACAGGCCTAACTGTATCTATAAAGAAGGGAGGATATTGTTCAGGTTTAAAAATAATAACTTTATTATTTTTCACATCTGTCTAGTTAGGGATTTTCTTTTTCACTGTTTAACATAGATGATTTACTTGTGTAAAACTTGTATTGTACATCGGTAATCCTTTCCCATCCACTCAAATGCATTGTGCTTAGTGCTTCTACACCTGCATGTTTGACCTTTACTGTGCAGGAGTTTGACACTAGAAGGCAAATTCTACATGACTCCAGACTCATTTTCTGACATTACAAATGTGGTCCACTTTACAATATACAGAACTTTACTGTGGAGACGTTAACCTCACGTGCAGCTTCAGAAAATAAAATAGTTGATTTGATTATTTTGTTTGTGTTGTATTGTTTTGTTTATTTAGTATAATGCTTGGGAAGCTTATAAGGAGGCTTCATGACTGACCAGAGAAATTCAGCGGGGTCCGGAGTTTCATCAGGGCTATATCACTGTCATGGCTCCTGTGGTTGTAGTTCTTGTTGTAAATGATCCTCTCCACAGCATACCCCGTGTGCTGAGCCATTTTAGCTGAGCTGCGGGTGACGATACCAGCGTAGACTACCCAGCTAGACACCTGAGGCAGCCGATAGCTGGGATTTGAGGAAGAAATATAGAAGGCAGATACACAAAAGTGAGGATTGTTGTGTGTCTGGTGTGGGCAACTCTTAATGACTGTGATTCTCTTTCACAGAGGCTGTAACCTTTAAATTTACTGCTTGTAGGGTCAGCAGTCTTACTTGTGCACACAGTGAGCAGCTGTGACTACCCATTGACTGGTGATGATGGAGCCTCCACAGGTGTGACGGTTGCTGTAGTAGAGACTGACCTGCCATGGCCACCTGCCCAGCGGGGCCTCGACTCCTCCGATTATCCTAGGCAGCTTTGCTCGTGTCCCGCACTCTACACAGAGATCCATTCATCATAATGCAGTTGAATGGGCTTTGGTCAGAAAGTGCTGTAGCAGGTAGAGCTGCTCACTTTGTTTGCCGCTGATATTAAGCAATTACATCTACAAACCTTTGTGTTAGATGCAAAGTCAAATAAAAAGTAAAGTTTAATTTTCTCACCAAAACACTGCAAAGCAATGACCTTCCCTGTGATGCAGTTCCCCCTAAATGAAAATAAATTGGGTAACTAATGATGCATAATTAATGTGGTAGTAGCCATCGTTTAAGGGCATCTATGATAAATAGCCTTACCTGAATTGCCACATATTTTCTAGAGTGCTCTTGTGTTCTGAGATAATTTGTATAAAGCCATCAGTGTAGTTTGGCCCAATATCTGTTAGATTCACTCCTTTATGCTTGGTCACTCTGGTAAGAGAGCATATGCAAAATGGATGGAGGTGAATATTAAGATATTTCACACTCATATGCTCCACAGCTTATGAGGTTGTAAAGACTGAAATGAGCTATTAGCAGATCATAAATAAGGTCAGTATGTAAAGGTTTTCATCGGTGGTGTGGGCTAAGGTGTGCTCCTGTCAGGAATGCAAACCTGAGATAACCCAACTGTCTGCAGACCAGTGTTCCCAGTGAGGAGTTCCACCTTTCGTAGCACACCGGCAGCCAGGTGGGAAGCTTCCCCAGCTGTATCTCGAGGATGGAGTTCTCCGGGCTGATTCTGTAAAACACTGAATCTGATTGATTGAAAATCCCTCCAGAGACAAGCTCTCAGTCAACAGCAACAAACAAGGTTCTTGTGTGAATGGCAGATAATTAGGAATGACCCGAGTATCTGTGTTAATGTATTCTGTACAAACGTGATTCTTTCATGTCAGTCAGTGGGCATCTCTCAAGACTGAGCTAAAGGCAATAAGAAGCAGCCATGGAATAACGTTACCGCTACTAAAATATGCCTCAGAGTCAAACCAGTACAGCGAGCAGCATATCGATAAGCTAAAATAGCAAGCAATCCTGCACTCTCTTGTTTATTCATAAAACAAACAAAGTGCTGCCTCCAACAAGCATCAAAAACTTGTAGAAAACACAGACCTTTCCTGGGATCAGCAACAGAAACATCCTCTGTCACATTGCAGAACGATGTCTCCTTTGTGTCCCCAAGTCCCACTGGACTTTGAGAGGAGGAAGGTCTCAGCAGAAGTTTGACTGCATGTGGTAAAAGATGCCGTTATTCATCAGCAAAGTCATAATTTTCAGAGGCACAGAGAATTAAAGAAGTATAGTAAAGCAATAAAAATATTATAACACAGAAGAGGAAAGAAGAAACTAATATTTTTCTCACTAGTGAGACTGCGGATTAGAAATAAGTCTAACATTATCATTATTTTTCCCCAGCTATAAACTCTTCAATGAAGATCCTGTGAGAGCCAATTAAAATCACAGAAATTACCCTGATTTTTTATTTTTATTTTTTTTAAATATTGGTAATCCTGAAATCCAGAAATCCTGTATCTTACGTATATGTCGATTTTCTCCCAATGCTGACTTGGATTTTCTGAGCTCATGCAGTGCCCTCTTAATGTATTGCCCATTTAGATATTTATGAGACCTAATACTTGATTTGATCAGTCTAAAAAAAAAAAAAAATCTGGTACAGACAAAGCCACTCTAGGAGAACAATGAACATTATGATGCAGGCGAAATAAATAGGCAAGTAGTGAGACATTTTCATTACCAGCAAAGAAAACAGGGGGAAAAAAAGCCAAGAGTTATTCTTATTTTCCTCCCAGTGAAAGCCCTGTGAGAGGCAATTAAAATCACAAAAATTACCCTGACTTTCATTCCTTAATTTTGGTCATGCTCCAAAAACACTGGATCTTGCAAGTCGGGTTTATTCCTACCGTTGACATGATTTTGTATAATTGATGGAGTTTAACCGATTCCCTAATATTTGCCATAACAGAGACTTTAAGGATCTTTTCTTATTGAAACCACACCCCCACAAAATGATGAAATGATAAAAGCCATCGCACAGTGTTAAAGCTGTAGCCATTATTTGATAGATCATATCCTTAATCATTAACCATAACATTACATTTAATAGTAAGTAAATGTACTGAATTCTGTAAAGATTTGAAAAGTCTAGCTTTTGGCTCCACTATGTAAAGAAAATGCACAGAACCTTGAAGAGGTAAAACAAGACATTTGCACATTGATTTTTGGTTCCTGGTTACTGTTAAGCTCATTAAGCGATTCTTTCTCAGACACTGTGACTCACCTAGAAACCAGACACCTACAGCTAAGCCTCCCAGGAGCCCCACTGCACACACTGCTGCCAGCAGCCGCAAGAGCCTGTGAGCTAAAGTAACAGTTAAGACCGGAGTTAATACCTTCTGATCCTAGAAATGAGCTGACAAGAGTTATTAAATGTCAGCTGTTACATATATATAGCACGCTGACACACAGTGCTGGGCTGAGACAGAAATTAATAAGCAGTATTCTGTAAACGTAAGAGCCCATGCAGCTGAAAAGCAAAATCTACATAATGGCATCTCGAAAACGAAAGAGCTGTGTTGTACTGATCACTGTGCTGCAGATGAGCTGATTCAGTGCAAAGCCTTAATTAGGCCTGTTCTTTGCAATTCAACAGGTCTGTTGTTTATTGTGTTAATGAAGCAGGACTGCTGTTGTAGCCTGATGTGTGATGCCCATCGTGGTGCACTGCAGGAGCTTACCCAGAGTCGTAGAATTAATCCCTTTTAACCAGCCCTGCACTGCCCGGGTCTCTGCGACTCCTGCTGTTTTCTCCGAGCGAAAAGCGGGACTAACAGCCGCTGGGTTCTCAATCACTGAGGATGTGTCTCCATCAAGACTCTGTGAAAATGACAGCATTGACATCAGGCCTCATTTCCCTATTCCTATTTGATGAAGTTTTGCCACAATAAGTTTGCACACGCGGGACAGAAAGTTCCCGCCGACAACGGTGCACATGTCACACTCGCACGCGCTTAATTAGAAACACTGTAATCCTCCGTATTAGCTGCCGCTGACCAGTCCAGATGTATGGAGTCAAAGCTGCAAGCGTGTACAGGTGTGTGCGTGTCATATAGCTCCTCAGTGAGTGAGATATAATGAGCAGCCTGGAGCCGTGCATGTGTGTGTTTACTCTCCAAGGAGCAGCTGTTTCTATAAGCAACATATTGAGAGTATTACAGTAATTATATTAAAGTTTTTCTATACTGAAAGGCAGACTTGGAATTATACAATTAGAGTGCCAATCTATCCATCCTTGCCATACCATCTGCCTTTTTGGATTACTGTAGCACTTCAGTGTAGCAAAGCATGTAATTTCAGCTTGTGGATTTAGCATGAGTTGTGTGTATTTAGTGCAGGAGCAGTTAGGAGTTCACTACAGCTGAACAAACGGTGTCACATAATGGACACGAATTACACAAAAAAAAAAAGAAAAGTTAAACATAAGGAAAATGTGTTGGAATCAAGTGCATTGCAAGTTAGAAGGAAATTGTACATTTGTAAACACCAGCTGCTACTGTAATTTGCGAAGGTGACGGTATGAGAAAGAGGCTGTTGCTTACATTACACAGATGGACCAACGTGCAGTGAATATTTAGTTTGCTTCCTCTCACCATGTTTTTCCGCGCGTACAATCCTGAGGAAAAGACGGCGGCGCGCGTGCTCATCGGCAGGCCCAGGCTGGGTGTGGACAGGTCCGTCCCGCTCGCAGTGGATTCACCTTTTGCCTTTTAACAGAATGCAACTCTGGATTTTCCCTTCACAAAGAGACAATGAGGTCAGCAGTGGTGCAGAGAAAGAGCCTGTTGTTTGTCCATAGGGTCATGGGGCCTGTGGAACTAAACTGAACCAGGTCTTTGTAGGGGGGAGCATCTCCAGAGATACCTGACTATTGATAGGACGCCGGGGAGTTGCTAGGTAACACTTTTTACCTGTGCCAAAAGATTGTCCATTTTCACCTGTGCCATGTTATTACCTGACAGTTTGTAGGTTCAGAGAGAAGGTCATTATTGCAGATTGTTGAAAAGTCTCATATCATGTCAATCCCCATCATTTGGAATCCAAAGCTATCATTTTTCGACACTGAAGAACAAAATGAAGTCTGTTCTGTGATCCTGCTGACAGACGAGACTTTTCTTCTCTGTCTTCACTCTGTTAACCCGCACACAGTAAGACTGATTGCTTTTGACACTATTATTTAATGTATTTTAAATTACTTTGTTTTAGATGCAATAGGCCCTTGAAAAATAAATAATTACCTCTAAAAATAGTAAACGCAATAATTACAATGAGGATATTTAGAAATGATGAGACAATAGCTGGACTCAAAAATGTAGGAGATTCAAGCCTGTGTCATCTTTGTTTGCTAAAGGCTTCAAAGATCATATTCTATATGAAACATATGCTATGTATTGCTTGTAGTTTATTTATGTGCTCCACATACAGCATGCAGTGTGTGGGATAACCCTGAGTCCAGGTTAAGAGAACAACTGCCAGCAGTAACAATCCTCTTTGATCTGACTGTCAGGGCTGAATCCAAGAAATGACCCACATCTATTTGGCTCATCTAACATGTGTCATAGAGAATTGTTTGCGAATATAACGCAGAGTAATGAGCATTGCAGCAGTGGCACGAATTGCATGTGACTGAGCAACAGCTGAAATTCACATTACCAGGGTTTGCGAGGTTAATAATGTTTGGTAATATTAGCACGGAGCTGAATGGCTCTGCAGAGGTAAACAGAGGGACAAAGGGAACGTAGCTGCTGCTGCTGCTGCTGCTGCTGCTGCTGATGGGTCGTTTTTACAGGGATTTGATGTCTCCCTCTTCTGGTCAAATTACTGTAGTTTTCTCAACTAAGCTGGTACCAAACCAGTTTTTAATCAATCCGTTTTACATGACACATAAAAAGTAGTCTGGTCCAAGTTGGTTAGTTTAGTTAATGTTAGTTTATTATTTTTTATATTTTTAAGCAGAACACCTAGGCCAAATTAGCTTCTGTTCTTAGTTCTAATACTGACTGTACATACATTGTTGATGGATGAAATGTATGAACTATAGTGTGCAAATGTTTAATCTTCGACTTACTGCATATTATGCAGTTAATTTTACAATATCTTAATAAATGTTGACATATTGTAAGGGATTCCTGATATCTAACTCAAATGGAGGTGTCCAGTTGAATATTGATTATTATTATGTCATAAAAATTTGATTTATCTTCAAAAAGCCTGTTTACTTACGTAAGGACTGAAATTCTTTCCCTGTATGAATGTGATTGGGCAGGTGTGGGAGCAGGTTAAAGTGATGGGAAGACGCACATCGCCAAGAGCAGACTTAGCCGTTATAAATCGAGAGGATGACAGAGCTTCTATGTTAGACTAACTTGAAAACTACAGCGTGTGGCTTCACTGTGAGGATGCTGGCTGCAGCACCGATTGGAGCTGGATCTGTCTCTCTGTGGGGGTGAAATCTGATCAGCCACACTCTTATCTCAGCCATTAGTGTGCGCCCTGCTCTCAGAACAAAGGAGGGGGATGCTTCTCTGAAACGTTTGGACAACGTTTGATTTGACAGCTATTTGACAGCTTCCAGCCCAACAAGACATTTCAAATAGAGTCACTGATGTGTGGGCTGTCATGAAGACTGTGCCATTGATAGTTACAAATATATTTTTACACTACATGATGATACACTACAAAATGAGCTTATTGAAGACTTGTCCTGTTGCACCTACTGTGATTTACTACTGTTGTTGACACATAAAGCTCAGCCTCATGGCAATTTGTAAATCTGTATGTGAACTGCAGAAGTGTCCGGAACGTGCTCTTGCCTTGGGAATCATAGAGGGGACCTACTTGTCAAACATCTGGGTGGGGACCATGTCAAAATTACAACCTATACCGTACACGGAGCTCAATATTAGATAAGTCAAAGGAGACTGGACAAACATTGTGATAAATCAAATGATCAGGTGTAATCTGTGGTTAGGGCTCTTCAGCCAGTTGATGGGTTTGCCAGGCTCTTCATGTTACAGTTGTCTTCAGTTCCTGCTTGTTCTCGGTGCATTTTGCTTTAATTGCTCATTTGGATGCAGGTACAGTGATTGATTTGACCATAACGGCGCATTCTGCTAGTTTAAAAAGTCTATCACAGCGCGCCGTGTGTAATTTTTCATTTTCACCATCTGATGTTTTGAAGCATTTGGATGGATAGTATCATTGAGATAATGAGCAGTTCTTTCCTTTTTCCAAACTCCCATTACTTTCCCATGGGATGTTGTTCCGAGGTAGTTTTTTGTATAAGGCATTTAACTGCATACGCTGACTGGCCCAGGATCGACCCTTAAGAGAACCTTACTGTGAAATATTTAGAAATGAAGAGTTATAATTAGAAACAAGACTATACAGGTGACCCTGTGGCCAGTGAGTGTACTGTATACATTAAATTTACTAGTGTGCGTATATATTATCGAAATTGGATCCTCAGCTTTATAAAAGCATAGCTTAGGTATTAACCCTGCACTATTGGTGTACCATGAGACAAACACGTGCCCACTGTAAGCTGTCCAGGTCATTATACAACACAGGCCGATGGTAGAAATCAGTGATCTATGCTCCTTCTATTTCAGCACACACACACACACACATACGTACGCACACTTGCACACATTGATTGCCTGGCTCTGTCTTTGTGCTTCAATAATTGTATTGCTCTGCTGGCTGCCAGTGAGCTCTGTCTTCTGTGGAGCAGTAAATCCTTTGTTCTGGGGCCTTTGCTGTAGCCTGAGCTGCATGTCTGCTGTGGTAGCATGCTGCCCTCATGTGGTACACTGGAGCACTGGGGCTCTGCTCAGATAAGAGCTGTAGGCTACTTTGTATGTTTAATCAGAAGTCTGCTGTTCATCCAAAATGTTTAAACTGTATAATAACTAAATGCTCTTGTAGCTTTTTTTTTTTAATAATACACAATGTTGCATGTATTGATCACCGTGACTGATGATGAACACTTAGGCTTAAAATGTGTGAGAAACACAGTCAGACAAGTTTTTTTTTTATAGATCATCGGCACTAGGCAGCTTTTGACTTTAATAGGCCAAGTGACAACAGTTTTTAATTTGCATGTTCAGCTGTGCAGCGTGAAGTGACATGACAACACATTTATGGTTCGAGCATGAGCGCGGTCTCAGCGTAGCTGCTAAATGGTGTACAGTTGTGTCTGTATTAGAAGTGGCAGGATGAATAAATAGCTGTCATGTATGTGTTTGTGTCGTGTCTTGTAGCGGCTAATGATAGGGAGGGTGGGTAAGAGCAGAGCTGCTCACGACCAGATGGTGGGTAATGTGGTTTGCTTTAGCTGCCCACCACGCTCACTCTAATTAAACAGAAGAGATTACATTAACACTGACTCCCACTCAATCTGCTCCTCGGCTGAGCATGGCTTTGGACCGAAAACAAGGTGGGTATTAGAGGTGGAGGGGTTACAGAGGTGATTGTTGTTTTTCACAGAGTCAAAATTACATATTTGCTTCAGTTCTAAATTAATTTCCTTATTAGGAAAATAAAATTGGAGAGAAAACTAGAAAGAAATTAAGACCAGGGTTCAACAAGAAAAATTCATTTTTTTTCTTTTTACACTTGACTCTCTAAATTCCCTTGAGAAGGCGTATGGCAGTGGCAATGAAGTCAGCGGTTGACACTGGCTACTAGTGTGTCTACCATAAATCTGTCAGGGTGTGAGTGTTTATCATCATGCAAATTCATTGTATGAGCAATATCTGTGCAGTAAAGTATAAACTGTGCTTAGCTGATCGCATGAACATGACCTTTCTTTTTCTTTCCTTTTCTCTTTCTCTCCTTTTCTAAAATTGCAGTTTCTTCTAGTTGAGTGAGTTGAGTTTTTACTAAATGCCCTCATATCGCATTTCGCTTTACCTGAACTTGCTGATGCTGCAGAAGCATGGATAAAGATGGCAGGTAAACACTGATCATTGTTACTGGATCCTGACAAAAAAAACTCTACAAACGATAATTATTAAAACAATGAGAAATGGTAACCGTGATAGATATTTTATAGATGACAAGGCAAATCATTTCCCATGTGTCACTGGGGCTTTAAATTTTAACAAACTGATGGAGAGTCATTAGAGAAAGTAATATTCAGTAGCTTTATTTCATGACTGATAGAGTATTTGGCGATTCTCCAAATGGCAAAAAAAAAGATTTACACTTCTTCCATTACTGCCTGTAATATAAAGATAATCTGTGATGGTTGTTTTTTCATCAGAAAAGTATTTCCCGTGATTAAAGTGAGCATATCAGTGCGACAAGTACTCACTGTTGTTTACTTAGGCAGAGGAAACAAGCAGGACAATGTTTTTTATACGCTTCACCGAATAGTTTGTTAATCATCAGACAAAACATATACATTTAATAAAACAATATACTTGAGTATATATTATACAGTATATTCTTAGCATTGTGGGCTTATTTCTGTTGTCCGGTGTAAATGTTGTTCTGCTTATGTCACATTGTGACAGTGTTTACAGTTCACCATCCAGTGTAATGGATGTAATTCATTCAATTCTCCTTCTGCTATAATCATATACCAATCACGTACCATAATACTTTCTATCTATCCTTATTTTGGAATAGTTTTCTCCTTCACATGAGTTAAGTCATCAGTTAAACAGTGGAACCAGATTTTTTAATAATAATCATTATGTTACAACCCAATGATTGCCAACTGGCTGGTGGTGTGCTATATATTAATATGTACAGTATGTATGAAATATTGTACAGTGGACATAGCCGATAGCTTAGTGTTGGTGAAGAGTCTCCAGGTGTGGTTTTGTGGCTTCTTCCTTCTTAGGCCCAAATTCACTTACTTCCTGTAGTTTCCTCAGTCTGACTGATGAAGCTTCTTGGATAGTGTAAATACGTGAATAGGGTCATATACCGGAGCCAAAGTAAAATGTATATTACTCCTGTGGTGAGACCGAGTGAGCTGTAAAACCTCAAAACACTAGAAAACAGATTGTGGTCATTGTGGAGAAAAACCCTGCGGGCTGGGATTTAGCTGACGAGATTGAAGCCTTATAGCCAGAAAATAAATTACACAATAAAACATCCATAGCGTAAAGGCTACTTTAAGGGGAAATGAAGAAGATGGAAGAGAAAATAGGAGGAACACATTGCACTGGCACAATAACCTCTTAAATCCCAAAGGCAATAAGCAAACGTTAAACCAAAAAACTACTATCACAAAATGTACAGTGTGTTGTCAGTACTTACAAATAGAAGGTCCCACTTTTACTGTGCCGTGCAGGGTGCAGTGACAGGCCTCATAAACCCGATTCTCAGCTCCTTCCACATATGGGATAAAACAAGCCAGCTGTGGCTCTGGCACCGCGCCTTCAGAGGTCACCAGCGAGTCTGGAGTGACTCCAGATGTTTGCAAGTAGGCCAGATGACACATAAACCCTATAAACAGTTTGTGACTGTGAGGGTTTGTGGCAGGAGCCAATAAACTGTTAAGAGGGATCATCAGTATGGTCTTTGTGCAGTTGATGACTAGAGCTATAGCAGCGCTGTAAAAGTTAAATTTTCAGGGTCAATTGGGGTGTAGAAAGGATTTAGACCATACAGTAGCAATTGCTTGAAATATGCTGTACTTATTAGGTTCTCGTGTACAGTCTGCTATTACTACATATCGACTTTTACAAAGTCCTAACTTCTCAGTTGAACAGAAATGAGGTCACAGTGGCTTCTGGAGTCGTACTGGGCTGTATTATATTAAGTATTTTAATTACTGGAGTTGACGTTTGCAGTATACTGTATCTGTATATTTGTACATAATACAGTATTTGTTTGATATACTTCCAAATGAGAAAGTTTTTTTAATTGATATAAAATAAGGATTGACAATATGTTAATTGGCAGCTTGAAACTAATCTGTACCAGATGTATGATTAGAATTGTGATTTTAACCATCAATCATGACAGGTAAGCCATAATATTACACAAGTTATTAGTTAATTTATATTTTTAAAAGAACCTACACCTAGAAAAAGTAATAACTACAGTAAAGCTTTGAAATAGATATATTTCAGTGCAGGAGTAGCTCCTTATACTTTAAAGCACTAATTTGCATTGTACTTGAGTAAATGCATAGTGTAACCACCTCTGGTATCATAATGTTAGTCTATTTTCTCATTTGAATCTTTGTTTGTAATATTAATTACAGTTAGACACAGTTGTTGCTCAGTGGTCGTTCATGCGCGGTGGCTGGAAGCACAACAGACCAGACAAAAAAGGTTGCGAACCGTGCCACGCAGAGTTTCATCATTTGATCCAGGCAACGGAAGCACTAGACAAACGAGACAGGATGCATAAAATAGTAAATTGTTTTATTCTTTTTTTAACCATGCCACCGAACACTGACGCATACAGAGTTGTGCCTGAATCATCACACTGAGAAAAACACTTTCACACACTATGTTACAAAGCTGTAATGAAGAGGGGGGTTTTACTGCACGCATGGCAAGAAGAACAACCCTGATTGGACACCAGGTCGAGCTTTGATCTGGCCCTGAGGTAGACAGACATTGACATAATCTAAACAATGCTAATCACATCCTTCTAGGACACATCAAATAAAAGGACATCTGCATTATCACAACATAGAAAGATCAAAGAAAAAACCCTTTTTCAAACAAAAGTGCTCTATTTCTTTTGGTCCACCGAGGAAAACCATTTATAGTGCATGTCCATGTAGAATTTATACAGTGAATGTGTTTTCATGGCACTGAGTGTGGTTGGCTACTTAAAAAGGCATTGGTAATGCCCACAGATGCCAAGATTTGCTATACACACAGTTTTCATCTGAAGATCTCCACTGTCACTTTGAAAGGAACAATTTGAGACAAGCGTGTACTTTTACATCAAAATTGCTTGGAACTTGCATCAGAGTACCAGCCACTATCACAGTATGTTGCTTCCAGTTGCAATGTTGAGACAAAGTGGATCTACATGGCAGTCTATCTGCAATTAAGTAACAATAAACAAACACCCAGAAACAACTACCAATAGCACAGACCCATGTACTCAAGCACATCAATGCTCTACTTATAAAAGAGGCACAAGGGAGGGATCTTAATCAAATCAGAGACTTATAAAACACACACGTATAGATGTTTCTCAAATCATACCAAATGTAAACAGATAGCAAATTACTGTAATACAAAAATACAACATGTTTAAATCTATAAGGCCCGTGTTAGGCTCACATAAGGGAATAACATACAGACACTTTGTACATTACAGCTACACTACGACTGACAATAACCTGCTCATAGTGATTCAATGTCAGAATTTTTCTTTTGTGTTTTATTAAAAAAAACAACATCTTTTTGTTTTCTTTGATTTTCTGAAAATTCTGATTTAGTGATTTTTATAAGACATCTATATAGTAATGATAAAAAACTACACATAAAAGCCACGATGAGGCTCTTTGCATTTTTTTTTTACACAGTTTGACCATTTAAATTATGATGCATTTGTCAAAAAACAAAATCTACGGGTGGATGAATACTTTGCAGTGGGTTTAAAACAAAATGATGAAGAGGTAGAGCTTGCTCTACACAAAACCATCTCAAGAGACACTGTGTGATGAAAACCAGCACATATTTGGTAACAAATAAACAACATACAACATAAATAGCAAAACCTATTACATTGCAAGAGAAACTCAAATTGTGAGCCAGCTACCTCAAAACAATAACACCCCCACCGCAAGAAAAGGCAATTAAAGAGATCAAGCGTATGAGGTCAAAACGTGGCAGCCATTCAAGTAAAACATGCATAAAATTAACAACTTCCAAATAAAATTTCAACTGCAGAAGAGAGGGAGGGGTGAAAACAGAAGTCACAGAACATGAGAAAAGAAAACATCCAGCCAAACAAGCCTTTGTGGAATTATTTTCAACATCTTCTGCACAATCATAGAAGTTAACTCAGTTTGCCTGACGGTTGGCCAATCAATCCGAGAGCTCCTGCTACCCACACAGGTCAGCGGTCGCAGCCAACCGTGGATACAGTTGCAGCCAATGCAGATACAGTTAGTATCAAAACTCTGTGTGCGCATGTGAGAAGGTGTGTTTGTTTCCACTAGGGCTGAAATCGTGTGTGTGTGCGACTGTCAACCAGTTGTTTGGGTAACTTGTTTATAGAAACAGTGCATTTACTGAATTTTGAAATGGAAGGAATTGGCGCAATTTGCGTTTTCAAACCGTGTGAAACCTAAGCTTATTGAACATTCACATCACAAGCCTTCATGCTCGCTGATTGTTTTCGTTCATGTTGCTGAGTGTCCGGCTTCATTCCTCTCAGAGGGAGACACTAAACCAATCCCATAAAATCCAATCCTAATGTTCTGACAGCTATTTCATTTTCACAAATCAAATATGAGTCAAATCTAGGTAGGGCCACATATAGAATTTACCCAGATGATCTCGTTAGTGTCCGCTTCTGATCTGAATCATGTGTTGAGAGAAGCATTTCTTAAACTTTTTCTTTTTTCTTTTCGAACTGTAATTTCTTTGCAAACACATGATAATATTCTAATGCAATTTAAGATTAGTTGAAGCCCTAGTGGAAACACAAATGTGTGTTCATGCTCGTATGTTTCTTCCCACAATGCATTTACACTGAGTCGTCGGTTTGTAGCAATACTGGACTTATTAGGGTTTCACCCATTAGCAACTGTGTGCGTCTTGTACTTGTGACAGTGAGAACTACAAAAGTTTTTCTCCACCAGCGTGAGGACATTTTAGGTCAGTGAGGACATTTTGGCTGGTCCTTACAATTTCCAAGGTTTGTTTGTGGGTTACGATGACGTTTTAGAGCTAAGGTAATGTTTTGGTTATGGTTAGGGTGGGTGCTTGGGGTTAGGGGCTCGGGAATGCATTATGTCAATGTGTGTCCTCACAAAGATACAAGTACAAGTGTGTGTTTAAGACTGTGCACGGGGTCCAAGTCCTGCTCAGACGTAACACACGTACAGGTAAGTCTTTTCTATCCTCCAGTCCGCTGGCACCTCCTCGGGTTTGTGGCCCTTCATGTGCTTTTGCATGGCGGCCAGGCTCGGGCAGAAGTCCTGGCAGATGGTGCACTGGTAAGGAGACGCTCCGTTGTGAGTGCGCAGGTGCTTGATCATAGCCGAGTAGTCTCTGGACCGCTGGTGACACAGCTTACACTCGAATGGCTTCTCACCTGAAAAATTCAACAATCCAGCATTAACCTTGTAGACCTTGACCCAGAGGCCTGCCAGATGAAACAGGATTCACCTCGTTGTCAGTGCACTGTACTTGGGGTGTGTGTGTGTGTGTGTGTGTGTGTGTGTGTGTGTGTGTGTGTGTGTGTGTGTTCACCTTTCATTTGATATTACATATTAATCTGTCATTCACCGAAAATTTGCTTTATCTGCCTTCAGTGAAATATCTTATAGGACAGAATATAGGAGAAATTTTAATTATTACACAATTAAATGATTTAATGTAATTGTTTATAGGCAGTTTAATCCATACATAGTTTTAAACCATCATGTGTTATTTTAATTTAGTAGATACTCAATACAATCCTGATGATCTGTAGAATTTGTATTTATTATCCTAAAGATAAAACTGTAATAAATAATCACACAGCATTTTTGGCCTTTTCACGTGATTCTAATCATAAATAAAAATATACCAGATAGCAGAGCTAGAGATAAATACCATAAGGTTTTGCACTCTCTCTGGCTGCTCACCTGTATGTACACGGTAGTGCGTCTCTAGCTGGTGCTTCAGGCTGAACCTCTTCCCGCAGCCGTTGCACTCGTACGGCTTCTCTCCCGTGTGGATGCGTTTATGGCCCCTCAGCGTGCCGTCGTCTCTGAAGCAGCTCCCACAGAACTCGCACTCGAACGGGTGATCGCCTGAAAACACGGTTGTGTCACGGGAGCAGCCACAACACCAAGCGCGGCCCGTTATCGCGGGAAGCATTAAAGGCTGACTTTATCTTTCGGCACGACGTGGTATGGTGCATATGTAGCTGCATAGGTCAAATAGTCACACGCGCCGCTTGTGCACATGCATATCAAGCAGGGAAATAATGTGCTTTCAGGCGTTGCTAATGTTATGACACGAGGACACTCCTTCTGGCTGTCTGCTAATAGCTAATAAAAGACCTCCAGGGATGTGATGCTCTGTTCTCTATACTGTAGTTAATCTATTTCTCTCCTAGGCTGAGGGTTTGACTCATCTCCAATGACCTATGTGCCTCATTATCTCAGTGTCCACAGCAACAGCCAAGTCAGAGGATACATTGCTCTCCTCATTACAGGCCGATTCTCCCCAATCCCCCACCCCACTGTGGAGCAGATGACATTTACAAAATGTTACTTCCAAGCAGAATGGCATACAAACAAGATACGCTGCCATGGCCAAAACTCCCTTCACTTCTGTCTCTTCACATCAATTATGTATTTCTCCTGTCTAGACATCAAGTCGTCCTGACAGCTGGGAGTGTTATTTAAGGTAAAGGAAGAAAGGGGGACATCTTTTCAGTAAATATCTCTCCGTCTCCTGCGGCACTAAGACTCAGCCTCGGTAGAACACACAGACAAGTCATTTCCATTTGCTTTTCCTTCAATATTTATTTGGGTTTCCTCTATCATTTTGGGTGAACCACACTAGAACTGACAGCCGTGAATTGCAGAAGCCCAAAGGCTGTCTAAGAACCCAAAATATAAACAGGATGAAATTGCCCAAAATATGCACCGGCCATAACGGTACAGTGCTGTCATCAGAGAGGTGAGTCATCTTACAGAGAAGGGAAAAAAGGCGGAGAGGATGCATGCAAATCGACTAAAAGCTTAAAGCCAATAACCTGAGGAAATTAACCCATATACAAAAATAAACACTGCCGTCTTTGTCTCCTGTTTAACATATGCATGCGTTTGACACCTAATGTTTGTTTCATGACAGGAGATAACGCTACAGACAACGTTTGCGTCCCTTACCCGTGTGTGAGCGCAAGTGTCTTTTGAGGGTGGTGTGGCTGGGGAACGGGCGCTCGCAGTGGCTGCAAATGTAGCTGTGCATGCCTGCATGGACCTCCATGTGCTGCTGCAGGGCCTTCTGGGTCTGGAAGCGCTTTGCACACAGCAGACAGAACACCGCCATGTCAGTCCCTGGAGAACGCACAAGACACAGACGCACAGTTATTTCAGTACCATACAGGGTCTTATAAGTGGGGAAACTGGGTCACTTCAACTTTGTGTGAGTCCTCTGAGGGAAAAGCTTCTTTCAAAGAGCAAGTGCCTCTACCTAAACTAACTCCCCTAAAAGCCCAGAGGCACTTTCAACTGTGAGTCTTTATACATTCTATTTTAAACCATTAAAGTCATTGTTTTCTTTAAGAATTTCCCACACAATGCACAGCATGCCAATCACACAATCAATGGCTCTTTCCTGGTGTGTTAGATGTGTAATTATTCTCTTCATTCCCCATCAGGAGTCAGCTCCAGCCTGTGAAGTCCTCTGTCTCTGTGCTCAAAGAGTGGCTGATAGTAGCTCCACCCTAAATGATGCCTACACTATGTGTTCTGTGCAGAATGTTAAGTAGTGATATCAAGCCATTAAAGACAGGACTGCAGGAAAAAACACAATCCAGTTTAATCCTTTGTGTGTGACCTGGCATCTCTTTGGGGCTGCTTTCCTGTTGCACAGCGTGTGGAGAGGAATACAGATAGGGTGTCGCTGGCAGGGTAGTTTAAGTCAAAACGGGTTGGCGAAGAAGATCCATTGGCTGTCATACAGTGAACACTCGATCTATGGGCCGTGGACGCCAGCACTCAAATCCATTCCGGCTTTCACACCCATGCAAATTCATATGTGCGGTAACACTAAGGGACTGGTTAATCACCTGCATTGGACATAACGCGCGTGTCCTGGAGAGTGAGGCTTTAATGTGAGATTATGAGGCCCTTATTCCTCTGTCTGCTCAGGTTGCAGATCATTTACAATGCTAGCAGGTCCCATTGCTCCTGACTCAGATTCAATCAGACATCTCCAGCGGAGGATCATTAGTAAACAGAGGACTGTGCCAGCACTTCATTGGAATTCAAGTGGGGTTGCTGTGTCGCATTTAAAATGCAGTCTGATGAGGTCCACTAAATCAAATCATTTGTTACTGTTATTGAAGTGCCTTGAGGCAACTGGCAATTAAATTGGAATTAACGCAGGGAAAGGGATACAGCACACTCATACTAAGAGGGAAGATTGTCAGACACTTGCTTTAGGTTCAATCAAGTTAACAGACAAGCCTGTTCAAAGCAGAAAGGAAAAGAAACAAATCAAGCAAATTCACATTTACAGGCATAAATTAGAAACGTTCACCACGCATTGTTTACTAATCCACACATCACACTCCAACAATGAAACTTTTTTTTGGTTGCTTGTTTTTTTTTATATACCTAATGTTATATAGATAAAGTACAATTTGACACAGATGCACAGCTTCTCTTTTGAAATCACACTGCTTCTGCTTTGGAAATGCTGTCCCCCCAGATCAGCGCTAATAGAACTGATCAGTCGTAATCATTAACAGAAAGAAGACAGGGATGAAAGACATTCCTCGATGTTAACAATCCTGCAGGGAGGCGATCCGCTGGAATGAACTGCACCTGTTCAGGGGCTTTAGTGTGTGGACTTTTGCACAAAAGGACACACAATGAGGTCCAGGCCCTTATTGACCAAGCCCATTAGTCATAGGCTCCTCACGCAACTCCTACAATCCCTGTCTTTATGCTGTCACCTAATGACCAAAGCCCTTTCTCACCCACGGATCACAATATTTTAGCTGAAGACAAAGGCTCCTCCATCCTCGACGCCTCTGCACCCTCCCCACGCCCCTTCATCCGCTGACTATACAGGAAATCCTTTCACTGTCTAACCAGCTTCACTTTCGGCCTGAGTCAAAACTAACTAACGCTGGGTCACTATGCGCTTGTGCAACGCTGGAGCCTGGATAATGATCTATATAAAAACTACTAACGACATTTAAGACTAAAAAAAAAGTCTCTACGTGACCTGTGATGCGATTCACAGATTCCCTTTAACCAGTTTGTCATGTCATGTTTATTGCGGCCAGCAGGGGGAGTGATTTCTACTCCAATGTGCCCAGATTAGTTTAGCTGCAGGGAAAATCAGAGCAGAGCCTTCAACCAACTAAAATAAACATAATAGCCACCTTGTTTATACTCTAAGGCAAATTTTAAGTATCGCGTCTCCACTCTTTCTTTATTAACTATACAATGCATTTAATGTAAATAGTAAATGTTTATTTCAAAGCAGCAGACAAACTTCTCTGCTCTGTGTGCTCTGAAAGTTTAACACCCTGGTTTCTTTGTCGAGGTAAACCGTAACTCTGTGACACACTCGCAGACGCATATCCTGATCCTTCTGTCACCGACAATACTGAAACTCGAGTTAAGAAATGTGACAAATATTCTGTCACAAGGATCCCACTCTTGATCTCAGGTTGACACACGGTGACAACAGCTCAGCAGTCGTTTTCAATTTTATTCCGCGCTGAAAATAAAAATAACAAACAATATCTTGAAGTGTAAACAAAAAACCCTTCGGAGGCAAAGAAGCATTTGTGTGTGCTAGTGATGGCATTTCGCCGCGCCGCGCTCTGTTAAGTTTTCAAACAAAGGATTTGCAGTTGTAGAGTTTTCCAGTAAGCTTTGGTAATAAGTGCAGAGGAGCTTCTTTATGAGAGAATAAGCCCTAAAGTTGGCTGACATTGCCCCCCTGCTTTCTCACCCTCAACCACACAATGGGCCTGGGATTTAGGTTTTAAGGCACAGGATGACCCCCTGACCCTTGGCCCTCAATGGGGCAAATACCATGTAATCAATGGTATTTCTCAAAGGCTGGAGAGTTGACTGAGCATTGCCTTTAGTGGGAGGGAGCCTCAACAGTGGGAATAATGATTTACTTTAAAGCTATTCTGCTAAAAGGCAGAAAACCTAAACATTTACTGGGGCATTATACTAGTTCGCTGCTGTTCGGTTGGTAATCCAGGACAGTGTGAGGTTGCTGCGCTTGTTCGTACAGTAACTCGACTAAGACGACATGTACGCTCATGTGATCGAACATGGTCTGCCTTCATACATCTGCCACTTATTCAGTCCAACTGGAGGTGGGAGCCAGCCAGGCTCTCACGCTGCCTAAGAAACAAAACCATGTGTCTAGGCAACCAGATAGGATCATGGTCCTTGTTGGGGTGAAGTGTTCAAGCTAATCCCTTCATTCACAAATAAGCGCAGCCTGTTTCTTTTCAAGCTGCAAACAAAAGTTTTCCCACCCTGAGAATCTGGGAGTAAACCCGCTGCAAATTAAACAAGAGATTGTGTTTAGTGATGACTGCAAATCTGTCTTATTTTCTTCTGTGTTAATCTGAAGTCCAGTGTTCGCTGCCCACAGATTAGAGGCTACTGTGCGATTGTGTTACAGAGGAAAACGATTGTGTTCTTTTGGAAAATCATCAACCCCCATTTAAGAAATGCTAAATGCAAGTCTGTTAAGTAAATTGTGACTGACAGCCAACTCAAAGCTAAATAAAACCCTCTACACCTATCAAAAGACACATTTGTTTCTCACAGCTGATTTATGCCCACTAGCTACTGCGTGCCACATGAAAGCACGCTAAACTATGTAATAAGGCCATGTGTGTGTTCAGTGTGCTCACTGATGTCACCCTGTTAAACATCGTGCCGGTTCCATTACATGCTAGACATCCCGCGACCCCTCTGGATTCAAACGCTCGTGCGGCCGTGCTCCCTGTAAACGTGGCGTCAGGAGGACGACGTCCGCAGCAGCTACAGTACCTTAAACAACCCCGGGCACTCGTCAGTCGCCGGCTAATCTACCCGAGTGAGGAACAACCGGCTCAATAATTAATGCAACAAGAGATACGTTGCTCGTGTTTAAGCACCAGTCATTGGGTTCCCACACCGTCTCGTTTGCCCGGTTCCTAGAATGTTTACAGTATTCCTGTGCCCACTGTATTTCGCTTCACTTGAAATTACGGGGCATATGAATGAATGCAACTGGGTATTACCATGAAATGAGGTGACCTAAAAGGCCTGCATTCAAATAAAGCTCGGGCTGTAGCTGACAGGACTATATGACTGTTTAATTAGGAATATTATTCATTTGATGAAGCAGGCCGCAGTGGGTGGAAAGCGTGCAGGTGCTGCGAGTACACAAAGGCAGCGCTCGGGTGGCCTCTGCCTTCAATGGTCAGCCAGCATTGGTGTGACGCATATACATTCAATTCCAGCGCTAGTCTGGCCAAAATTGAAAGCTCAGTCCCCCCACAGCCTTGACTCGGTTCTGATGAAACAAACCCCTTTGTTGCGAGAGCAGTTCGGAGACGGATCCATTCTTTTATTTTGGGCACTGACAAGTAGGTCAGAGGAGACTATGACAGAGCTGTGGTGAGGAGTAAACAGCAGCACATGATGTTGTTTTCCTCTCAGTCCTGGCATCAACACCAGCCGCAATCCTCTCGCCCGCAGGAAGTCCTCACATACCCCCTTCCCTTCCCACAGTCCACCTCCCCCCACCCCTTCTTTGATCTCTAACTTCAGCAACCCACGGCCATTCACCTCTGACATATCAAAATGGCTAAAGGGACTTTCACTGTAAACTAGTCTTGCAGCCAGTATTGCCAAATTGCTTCGGCGTAAGGTCTCCCAAAAGTAGTATTATTTCCCCTCCAGAGGAGGTGGACAGCAGTGCTGCAGCTGCTGAGGTCTGACAAGTGTTAATCTGCTAAGAGGAAACTCATTTGGCTCACTGGTTATGCCACATGGCAAATTAAAGCTGTGGCTGCACCACAGGCACCGAGCGCTAAAAGATCCCCTGTGTTTTTATAGCATCCAGGTGATTTATTAAATCTAGATGTTTCATTTGGTCGGAGCAACGTCATCATTCCCCCCCCCCACGTGATCCACACGTTGATTAAACTACCTGCCGCTCGGGTCGTAGGCCGCGAGAGCTACAGAGCCAACGCAAAGGCTCGTGCGTCACAGCAGACCGAGCTGAGATCATGACAAAATGAGAGAGTAATGCCCTCCTGTACCCTGCTCTGGATACGCTGCCAAGCTGAAACCGAGCTCTGGATGTTTACAACTCGGGAGGGTAGAAACTTCTGGGCATCGTTAACACCCCTCCATGTCCACGTCCATTAACTATTCATACTGTGTGTGCCACCTGCAGTTACAGTTACATGCCAGTGTTCCTGAGTGGGTTATCGCCTTTCTCTGACAGTAGCAGGAAAGGTGTGGATTCAGACACAGGCGGCCATACGCACCGTTGGAAAACAATACCACCGGTCTTCACACTTGAAAAAGTTGGAGACAATCTACAAACTACAACTGATTTAGTCAATAAAGCTTATGTTTCTTATTTGCCTTCTCTGTATTAGAGGTCAAACAAGTCAAATAGAGGATTTTTGCTTGATTAAATGAAAAGTACTGCATTTCATTTAGTTCATGAGATTATTACTAAAACAGCTCATGTTGTGGGTTTTTCTTCACATGTGTTTTGTGTATCTATAGTAGTTCTATCGTCTTTACTCGGCTGCAAAAAGCACTTTCCCCTGAAAAGCTACAGTAATATAAACTGTAAATGTATTAACTACCAATAATGTCATTACTGATAACATATTAAGCCTCAATAAGTCTCTTAATTATAATCATAGTCATTTGTTAAACAATAAGAAGCTACTGAGGGGAAACATCTCCACCTTTAGAAACCCATTAGTTTATCAGCGTTACTCTCACTTGTCCTTATTTTTCTACATTTCTTTTATCGTTTCGCTTTTCTTTTCTTTCAGTAAAGCACATTTCTACGACTCGGGCTACCAGCAAATACCGACCAGTGAAGGATTTAAGAATTGATTTAAAGGACGGTTAAAAGACTTCAGCTCCTCAGGCAGGTTGTTCCAAACTCTAAGAGCCCAGATTGCAAATCACAAGTCCCCATCCAGGTTTGTGCAGTCGCTCTGCCAAAAAAACACAACTTTAAGAATTTTCTTTTTTTTTTTTTTTTGACTCATCCAAGCGCCAACTGTTAATGCCAGACATTCGCTGGACATGAGAGGTTGTACTAATACATTTTCTTAATTAGAGATGACTGGAAAAGACAAAAGGTGTTGATCTGTGCGGGTGTAAGGTAAATAATTCCACAGCCGCTCTTGGGCGGGAGGTGAGGATAGTATGTCTGTGAAACTGTAATGCTGGCGCTGTAGCAAAGTGGCATGCAGTGGGTCTGGATGCCAGGAGATATTAGTGGGTGATATGTGAGAGGCCCTCCCACCTCCCTGTTGATAAATTATGGAGCATCATGACAGGAACAGTTTAACCCAGCCAGCATGACAAGCAAGTTTAGACCCATGATCACAAGTCCCATAGTCACGGCTTACTCAACAGCTCAATGCATGATCCGCATTGGTAAATATATTCTCAGTGCGTGTGTGTGTGTTTGTGTGCAAAATACATACCTGTGTGTGTTTGTCTGTGGGCTTCCAGAGCATCCTCCGAGGAGAACGTGGCTCCACACTGATCACACACCAGCGCCTCTGCAGGAGCTGTAGATCAAAATCACATTTGAGAAAAACGTTTAAGACGCGGAACACGAACGTCTGCGTTTGCAACAGTGGAGTAAGTTCGTTTAGCAATTAAAGAGCGACAACCTTAAAGAGCCTTGTTTGTGACGCACACTTGTGATTTTTCAGGTGTTAACACATGGAAGCAAATGAGCAGAGGGAGAAAAACCCACACAACTCAGGACAAACAAAAGCACCAGACAGGGCACAATGGCTCTTCTTCTTAACAACAAAAAAAAAAAACAGCTGAAGAGTTTTATTTACCGTTCACCGTTATCAGTCTCTGAACAGTGAGCAGACTGTCTGCCTGAGAGGCCACAGAAGGACTGGGTGTTCTCTCTACAGCAGACGCTTCCCGCCCGCGGCACATCCCTTTATCAAAAAAACACTTCAGAGTCAACACCGCAAATCCCAGCGCGCACACTGTAACTACAGTTCTTAGTTCACCTTTGGAATGCCCTTGTCTATTCTGATGAAGACATGAAAGAGACAAGTATGCACAGCGCTTGCAGAAGCGTTCTCCTTGTTCTGCGCTCACCTCGCACCTGCCCGGCGTACGCGCCGGACGGACACGCGCCCGCGCGCACACACCGCCTCTGACACACAGACGCACACAGCTGTTTGGATGTGGGTTGGCTCTCACAGAGATGTAAATCGGTTGCAGATCCATACTGGCCCAGGGCTCATTCACTGATCTATTTTCTGCTCAGCTGGCTTTAAATGAAGTTAAAATGACTCATTAAAACACCCACAAGCTTTGGGAACTCTGAGCGCTACAGCCTAAATGTGGTCCTCTTTCAACTCTTACGATGCCTCCGTGCACAGACACTGTGCCACTGTTCCCAGCGCTGCACACAAATAACAAAAAGCCCCAATCTGTTCATTTCTAAAAACAACAATTTCTGAAAACAAACAGTTACTGTTTTAGAAAAGTGCATTTTCTGACGCGGCACAAGAATAAAACTTGGTTGGGAATAGTTGTACATAGTAGTAACACTGGGGCAGCGGTGGAGATCCTGATGTTGTGTGACGCTGTCCAGTGTGGTGTGTTGTGCTGTGTGAGATTGTGTGATAAGGGAAGAAGAGAACATAGTGCATTGTCTTGTGCAGTCAAAGGCACGGAGTGTGCTCTCATCCATAAACCATCAAACTGTCTCCAGACGCGGCTGCAATCGTCCTCCATCAAAACACTTTGTCTGGCATACCAAAATAAGAGCCAGCATCGAGCTGAATACCAAATCAGCCCATTAGAGCAGTGGAGCACTCGCTCCTTAGCAACCAGCAGGATCTAAGGCTGCTATACTGAAATACACAGTGACAAAGAAATGAGATTCACATCTTTTTTTTGTTGTTGTTTTGTTTTTTGTTTTTTTCTTTTGGTTGACACATTAGGACGAGGGAGAGTTTATGCAAAAAATTCAAATTGGGTTAAAGGTGCTGCTGTTGTGGATGTCGGCGCGAATGGCAAATCAAAGCGTGTCGTTGAGGTCTGAGTAACGGAACACGACGTGTGTGCTCGGAGATATGACGAGAGGAAAAAGCAGGGACGAGTCAGGTGAAGTTTAAAGCAGCGGAATCTCTCTCTCATCTGTCAGCAATATGTCATTCCCAAACAAGGGACATCACCTTGTCTGTACACATATTCCAAGTGAGCTTTCTGTTTTAGTTTCATTTTTAGTCCCCGTTTCTCCCCCTCCCTCCCTCCCTCCCCCCTGCTCCTCTTACTCTATTTTGGATAAAGTAGCTGGGAGAGCAGTCAGGTCTGATTAAGTCTGCATTTGGGTACAGTGTGTTCCTGGACACACATCTGCGAGCGAGCCATCACACACGCTTCAGAACACTGGCAGAACACCCAGGCCTGCCGGCAGCTGATGATGTCATCACTCAGAAGGGGCAGAGCTGGCGTGCCGCCAGAGTCTCCGAAAAACACAGAAACGATTCAAACGGAGAGAGACTAGAGAGAGAGAGAGAGGAAGAGAGGAGAGGTACATAGACCTAAGCATGGGAAGGGGAAGCATGATCCAAGCATTCGGAGCAGCACTAACTGGTAAGAGGAGGAGGGGGTGGGGGGGCTTGTAGAATGAACAGGTGCATTTTAAAGGCCACACTATCAAGAGGCTTCATAAGTGCTGAATACTTTTGAGCTGAGAGTGCCGAGAGTTACTAAGTACCTGTGTGAGACAGCATGTGCATCCTCAGCCGCATGCTGTCCTGGAAGTGTTTGCCACAGTACTCGCAGCCGTGGCCCTTTTCCTCGTTGTGCAGCCTCCTGTGGAAAGACGAACACTAATGTGAGCGCATGAGCAGAGCGACGGAACGCACTTCGCGATAACAGTAGCTCGTTTCGGCGCCTTTTTTTTTATTTTTTTCTCCCCGTAAGGTCTCCAGAAACCCAGAAGCATCATTGTCCTCGTAACAAGAGGAGCATGTTTTAATTCCCGGCAAGAATCCCTGACTGAATGCAACATCATTAGTGCAAGCGGCCCCTTGGAGTTGTGAATCACAATGCATGAATGCTAAAGGAACACAGACAATAGGATATCGCGCTAATTTCAGAGCGCAGACATACGTGTGCCTCCACCCGCCAGCACTGCAAAACACTGGGCACGCAAACAAGCACACACGCTCACACACACAGACACACACACGCGTCTCATGTAACCGCAATAAAAAGAAGAAAAGAAGATGATTCGCTGAAGCTCTGCCGGCAGCAAAACCTATCATATCATATCACACACATCCAAGCATGCAAGGCATCTGTACTGTTATCCTTAGATCACCCCGCTAACAGCAGAGCACATGGCCTAAAAAAAGAAGTCCACAGTTAAACACAAATGAGTCCCGAGATGTAATTTGGCGCACATGAAACAAACATGAACGGAACCAGAATATCTTTGTGGCGCTGATGGTTTCTGTAATTTGGAAGGTTTGATTGTGTTTTAATGATGATCATTTACTGGAAAAAGCTTTTCTATTTGTTAACCTGATGTCCTGGCAGCCTGAGATGTGACTGTGATGTTTTGTTTTTTTTTCTTCTTCCTGTGCATCAGTAGCTATTTGATAAAAAGAGGAAAAATTCTGGTCCTGCTGGCCCCGGGCCTTTAAGGCGTTGCAGTCACAACATTCCCAGTTGCGTCCACTGGGACACATTTGTTGCATTTCATTCCCATCCTCGTGCCCTTTATTTCCTGTTTGCTCTCCTCTATAAAACATTAAAAAACCCAAAACATTACACATTTCAAAAGGCTAAAATATCAAAAGTACAGAAAATTAGACAGGATTAAAAACAAGTTTCTAATGTAAACATTCTGAAAATGAGCTTTAAACACGTATGGTCTCAATCTTTTGAAATTGTGTCAATGGCATCGCTGGCACACAATGATTAGTGTTTAGGCAAAAATTCCCAAGTCAAGCCTGTTGAACTGCTCTCGGTCGCGATCCGTCTTTAAATAAACTACAAAATGTCAATCTGCCGACCAGGTGTCTGCTCAGTGACCTGGTTACAGACCTACAGCATCCTCATTACTTCCTCAAGCACCGCCACCAATGCAGCTCCGTCGACCTGCGGACATCCGCCTGTCTCCGCGAGTGAGCGGCACGCATCACTAAATATCCCACAGGATGCTGAGCAGCTTCAGTGCAACTCTGGAGCGACAGAGGACTGAAATGTCAGCCACGAGCACGGACGGGGGAAGAAAAAAAGAAGGAGCTGTGATCCTAATCGCGGGTTAGCTGCATATTAGGACTTTGGGCTCACAGATTGTCTTGTTTGGAATGATTAGTGATGAGTCAAACACTGCCAAGCACGCACAATTATCTCCTCTGCAAACATCTGCAATCACGTTAATGAGAATAGTCACAGAGCTAGTTGGTAAGTTTTTGTTTACAATGACAAAAACCCAAAGTGACGGGCTCATAAATAAAAGAGAAATAAAAACAAACAAACAAACGGAGAAGCAGAAGTTAAAGTGGAGCTGGAGCGTCCAGCCCGGTCCCCGCTGAGAGCCTCCTCTCTGCTGATGCAAAGGAATGCATATCAAATAGCCTGGGAGACAGCCTGTTGTGTGAGGAACAAAATAATCAGCGCAAATAATCAAACAGAATTTAGAAAATAAGGCTTTGTAAATAACAGCGTTATGCGACACCAAGGCCTCTTTATATCAAATCCCTCACAAAGAGCTGATTCAAAACTTCCCTACGTGTGGCCGCTGTTAGGACAGGAGTGCAGGTGTCCCTGAGAATAAATTAACATATTTGCTGTCGCTCCTTCCAGCTTTTAACTGTCGTCGTATTTTAACATGTTGGAAGTAGAGAAGAGAGACCAAGAAATGGTTCCATTCATGAGACACGTGTCCAACGCTTCTCCTTAACGACATAATCAACTCCTCGGCTCGCGTTCGTCGTACGGCACGAGCACCTGCAAGTCTTTCATTAGACACGACTCAGGAAAAGCCTTGAGCGGTGGCGCAGCATTGTTTCGGTAACATGTGACCAAAACTAGGACTAACATCGGTTTTACCAAGTGATCACTATAAAAAAACGCTTCTGTAACGATGCAGTAAAGTGTGAAAAATGATTTGGTTCTGGTTACCTGTGCTGCTCCATGGCCTGTCTGCTGTGGAGCTGAAGCCCACACTCGCCACAACACTGCTGGCCTTGGGCCTGGCTCTCGTGTCTCATCCCTGCTGCAAACTGGCCCAGCCGGCTGAGGAGCTCCCTGTGCAGCAAGCCTTGGTGGAGCAGGCCGCTGTAGGCTCTCGGGTCGAGCGGCACACCCAGGGACGGTGCCACCGAAACGGACACGGGCAGGACGCCCTCCCCCGCGTGGTTGGAGGGCAGGGAGTACAGGGAGGCCAGATGCTTCTCGGCCAACCCGGGGAAACAGTCAAGAGAGTTTCCCACCACTTGTCCTCCGTCTTCGGGGCTCGTGTGCAGCTCTCGGGCGCTGGTGATCACGCTGCCTCTCAGTGGCGTCCCTGGGCCCTCATCTCTGGGCTGCTCTGTTGTGCAGCTTCCCTCTCCAGTGCTGGAGGACCTTCTCTCGCTGCCGTCGGCTTCGTCCACCTGCATGCTTTCGGATTTAATGCTTCTGACAGGATCCAGAGACAAGGCCAGCTCTGCACTGTGGTTCTGAAGCTGCTGGGAACCCTCCATGTCAACCTCTGTGTCCAGCTTGGGAGTCGCCTCAAGCTGCGGACCAGGAGAGCTCCTCTCCGTCATGTGGTAGAGGGCCAGGTGGTGCAGAGCAGTGGGAGAGGTGCGGTTGGATCTGTCATGGATGGAATCCTTCTTAGACATCAACATGTGCCTCCAGTGCCTGGCCCGGCTGTGGTCGCTGTGATCTCCAGAGCTGTGATTCCTCACCGCCACGTCCTCCGTCTCCTCTGTCTGGATGGTCTCCAGCACCTTTAGACACTGCTCCTCCAGGTACTCGATCTCCAGGATCTCCGCGGCGTACAGCAGGTCGTCCAGATCCTCCGCTGTGGCCTGGAGCGACGCGGTGTAGGCGTACTCCAGGATCTGCTGGAAGGTCTTGGGTGACAGGAAGTCCAGAGCGTAGCGCAAGCTGCTGCGGTGGAACAGGATCTCAAACATTTTGCTGGTGCAGGCCAGGACCGTGCGATGTGCTGGGAACTCCTGGCCATCCACCGTGATGATGACATCACACAAGGTGCCGCTCAGGCGCATCTGATTGGCCCGCTGCAGAAGCGTGCTGGGGTGAGTGGGGTTGTGGAGCTGGAGCACACCCATGTTTGTCAAACCCGTATCCACTCGGACCTCGGCCGAACCCACGCATGAGGTGTGGCTGTGCTGCCCGCTTCACTCGTCTTCAGCTGGTTGAGGGTCTGTGGGTGGGGTGGAGGTGAGATGGGGGAGGGGGTTAGAGCATCATTAGAGCCTGACTAACTTACAGTGAGATGGAAAAGGCAGCTTATTCTTGTCCAGTGCACAGCCTGAACCGTGACCAAACAAGGTAAGTAGTTTCTAAATGATGTAAAATAATATATATACACTTTATAAACCACAAACCTTAATATGACGGGCTTTTATCCCACACGTTTGTCTGTCATGAAATAAATAAAGAACCATAGGCAGACAACCGGTCGATAACCACAAAGCAACAGTTTCCATTGCAGGTGATTAGTCTGAGGTCTCGTTGAGAGCGGTCACGTCGCGGTAATAACGTCTGCATACTGAGAGGTGACGGTTCAATTTATCAGGCTACACGCACACATGCCCTCAACAGGTAGCCGCGCTATTATCAAACGCCTCGAAGCGCTGATTAGTTCATTTAGTCTGCGCACGTCCGTGGTTGGATGCGTTAAAGATAATTAAGCCGCTTTGCCAGTGAGAGAGAGAGAGAAGACTAAATAACTTATCAAACTATCTAATTGCTGGAAGCTTGGAAATGAGGCGCAACCGCGGCACCGCTTTGTGTTTTTTTTTTTTTAGATTATCAATATTATTATTATTTTTTTCCCCCACTACGTTTAATTGAGCGTGTGTTACATGTTCAGCGTGTGTCGGGCTCGATCAGGAGCAGCTCGACTGACGCCGACACGCTACATCCTCAACAAACCGCTATTTCTGCGCGCATCAGGTGCAGGCACGCAGATCCGCGAACACATTGCGCCAAATGACCCCTGGCTACGCTTTTCATTGCCGCGCGCACCGCGTTCGAGGGAGCGCGTGGCTTCACCCGAAAATATAATCGATCGCATTTAGAGCAGCGGTATCCAGGCGCAGTGCGACCCCCCCCCCCCCCCCCCCGTTAAGTTTGTGAAATCCCGAAATCTAGCCGCGAGCAAACTTGGGTCGATTTCCACACGTGTGCTGTGAAGCGAAATGATGAACTGGCTGTTGTTGTTTTTTTTTTAATAATTAATAATTAAAACAACTCTGAGGCGGAAAAGTATAGTTCACAAGAGCCGAAGGGACGAAAATGACGAGTAGAAATGATAAAAGTATCCGCTGTCACAGCTGCTCTTACCTCTGTCTCCTGACGTGCTCCGCGGATTATCCAGGCAACATCATGGTTACACATTTCACAGTACCCGCTCCAAACTCAGTCCTGCTCCAAGTAAGCAAATCATCACCCAGCCGCGACGCGTCAACGCGGCGGGGGGGAAGTGCGGCTTCCGACGAGGGCCCTTCAAAATAAAAGAACCACGTGTTGACACGTTTTTGACGTCGGTATCCGTTTGTGACATCTGAGCAGATTATTGGCTACGTAAAAACGGGACATTACAGACGATACAGTAAAATAGTTTAAGGACGTATCAGAGCTTTAATTTCTTTCAGACACGAGCAATAAAATATAAATATATAAACGACTGCAAGAGCCCATCTCTGTCAATTATTAGTTCTGTTCCTAAACGTGAATATTTTTGTAAATTCTGACATTACGAGATATTTTATAGCTGCTCCACCTGCACTGCGACCTTCTGTATGTAGTGCTTGTTCCACAGATTCTGAGTCTTTCTAGTCAGCTGCTACAAGAGGAAACATTATTTGGCATGTGACACTTCATACGGTGGCCTCATTTCAGCGCATCTTTTAAATTAATTAAAACCTAAAGGTTAAATTACTTCGACAGTAGCTGCAGCTCCGAATAAAGCTCAACGTATCAAATGGTTTGATGCGTTGGACAAATGTTACAACTATTTAGAACTTAGCTTCTTTTTTTTTTAACCGAGCTCTGCTGATTTTATTTTTCCGCCACACTTTGTTTTACTCTGAAGGCCACATCAGCCGTTTTCCTGTCTCACCCCGGCTGCCTGCTGCTACTTTGACCGGCTGCTAACCATCAAGAGCAGACGTCACGGCTGTGAATGATCGCCCTCTTGCTCCTCGTCTCCCCCGTCTAGGCTGCAATCAGAGACATCTACAGGGCATCTGAAACACCGACAGGCCGAGCAGCGGCTCGCCCCCCCCCCAGAAACCAGAAGCAGAAGCCGACGTGAGCGGCGGGTTCGCTGGATCGGACGAGTTAGTGCCGAACCCAAGCGCTCCAGAGCAAAAATGAAAGCAGCGATCGCCACAGGCTGCCAGGCCGGGTCAGGGCTGGCCGCCGCGCTTGTTGACACCCCGGTGACACAGCGTCGGTTGGCGGCTTCATGTCACATTAGAGCCGCTGAGGGGAGGATGCCACAGCCGAAAATATCAAGCCCTCGCAGTGTTTTGACATCCTAGCCGGGAAAGTATTAACTTTCCTCCTGCACAACCACGCATTATGTAACCCGTGTTTATTTGCTTCCCCGTCTTTGTGAAGAAGGACCCGGAGGGATTTCCAGCTCCAACACAACCTGTTGCCACTGTAACCTTTCTGTAAATAGTCCCGCGTCCATGACATGGCGAAAACTAACCTACACGTTGGCTGTGGATCTACCGCCACCTAGTGGATGACGCGGGCCACTGCATGGGTTGAAAAGCAGAGAATCAACTGAAACTAATGACAAAATAGGAAAAGACAAATTTAGATCCAGAAATCATTTTTTTATTTTGTAAATGGGTTAGCACTCAGACTGTACACAACAGATATTTTCTGAGTTTGACCCAATAAAACCAAAAGGGACGGCTAGAGACGCGGAGAGCGAGGTGGTCCTGTAAAGCTTGGGTCGGCTCGGTTCTCTGAATGTTACATCTATGATCTAATGCATTTAAAAAAAACAAAAAAACAACCAGTTCTGTTTCAGGTGGACCACCCTGCTTCCTGCCAATGACGTCCTCGAGTCGTCAAGTGATTTTTGTACAAAAAAAGACAAAAAACTAGAAAAGAAACCAAAAAAAAAAAAAAAAAAAACGGAAGATGAAACCCAAAGACCACATTACAGAACACTTGAACAACTAGGGGAGAGAAATAAAAACAAGATGTAGTTATGTCAGAACAAGCCCCAAAGGTGACACTCATTAAATCAGTATGAGAACTGTGCCCTAAACAAACACGGGCACGTCTACCTGCCCTGTAGTTATACGTTATAAAGTACTCACTGAATTCATGCCAAGGCTCAAAACACCTGCCCTCACTATAGCTGGCAATATATAGTGTTGTGACAGTTTTATACACTACACGTGTTATAATGACCACATTAGTCCATTTATCGTACTTTGCGTCTAATAATACAATACTGAATAAAAGAAGATGCTAAATCTCTCACGACAAAGCTACACAGATTATCATAAAAACTGATGACAAGACAGTCTACTGACACACAGGCACAGTGCACAAGCTTGCAGGCAGGAAATGGAAAAGAAATCTTTGTAGTTCTTAAATAGTACGAAAATGTTGTTGTTTTTTTTTTGTTTGTTTTTTTTATATCCGTTTAGTTTTTGTTTCAAAAGCACAATTTAAAGAATTAAGCCAGACCTGTGATTTGATCTGAGGTGAGAAAAAACAAACAAACGATGGCTTCCCTAAACAGATATGTGTTGTATATTTAGCTCGATGTCATGAAACATTCGCCTGATTCACAGTTCTTCCACCCTTGGCTGAGAATCAGCAGTGCTGCTGACATTTTTGTCTTTCTGTGCCAGTTGCCCTTTTATAAAAAATGTAATTTCATTAATGAATATTTTTACTACAGTGGTAAGGCAGTGACAGACTGAAAACATTTGATCCTAAAATAATCAGACTCTGATCATCATGCTCACTGTTGATGTGTCTCAGGTTTCTCTAGCCCCCCCGGAGCTGGTTGTGGGTTAATCCTGTATTTTTATAACCATAACAAATATAGTTATAATCCGAACACTGAGGCCTATGTTTAATTAATGCCAGCGTATCTGAAGAGATGAAACATCTCTCAACAGACAAAGTGAACCTTTGTAAACAGAACTTTACAACCCCTTCAGGTCAGACATGCAGAACAAGCTATTTTCTGAGACTGTCACAAATCAAGAGTCAAACAAACAAACAAAAAAATCTAACAATTTTACATTTGAACATTAGATCATGGAAAATAAGAAAAATAATTTCTATATAATTTTTATATATATAGTCTTTTTTTTTTTTTTTTACATTTTTCCAAATAATCGAATATGCATTTGCAATCCAAACTATAAGCACAATAGAAAGTCTAATTTCATATATTTACCAAGCGAACATTATAAGAGATTGTTCTTTATCGCCACTGGTTAAATAAAGTAAGAATAAAAAAATAAAATAAATCTCTTATGACCTAAATAAACTCTTGGATAAATTCCTTGGGTGCGGTAAACATTTTACGATTGAACCCAGAAACAGAAGCACGGTGGAAGTGCGATCTAACCACTGGACAGGTGTGTGTTTTCAATATGTAGATAAGGGCACTGGAAATCAAACTCCTGCTGTGTTTCTCACTCGCTGCTGCTGTTGCAGAATGTTTTGGATTGGGCTGGGGGGAGGTGAGGGGAGGTTCCCTTGGCCCATCGTGCTTTGTTCTCAGGGACTTTTGTCTGTATGACAACTGTTGTGTTCTGGAGGAATCTCCGTCAGGGCGTTTGGTAACTCTGCCTCCTCCAGTTTGACATTATCGTCAGAAAAAATCTTCCTGCAGTGGTGGGAGAAAGACAAAGTTTGAAATTAGAAATTCCGGTCGCATCTGGCAAGAAAACACATCTTTCAGCAAACAAACACCATTTTAACCACGTATTCTCAATGACATCTTCACTCGATATGTAAGAAGACGCTGTATGTGTGTTTAGAAGTCTTCTTACATATTTCTTCACCACCTTGACAACAATCAGATAAAATAAATACATAATGACAGACCTGGTTCACACAGCGTTTGGTAAAATACGATCTAGGAGTAAAGAAGCTCTGGGCTTGCACTACAACGTTGTTCATTAAAGCAGTGAAGCACAGTTTCTACATCAGGCCAGTAGATACTCGCCTCTCTCCTGCAGTTCAGAGCTCAGTTGGGAGGATTCACCAACATTTAGTCTCTTTTGTCTAAGCAGAGCTGCAGAAACTCTAATGCATAATATTAAGCCCGTTTCAGACACGGTGGAGCCTGTGTAGCATCGCTGTATCATTTTATTTTATTTTTTTAAACTGAAGTGATCACTTTCAACCACTCAGATTATTGACTAGCGTTATACACAGCCCCGTTATACACAGAGCCACACTCGATATGTTGGCGTCTGAGAGGAAACGGG
This sequence comes from Macropodus opercularis, assembly GCA_030770545.1. Classification (NCBI taxonomy): domain Eukaryota; kingdom Metazoa; phylum Chordata; class Actinopteri; order Anabantiformes; family Osphronemidae; genus Macropodus; species Macropodus opercularis. The sequence continues at coordinate 4,609,274 of CM061110.1, forward strand.
AGCACAGATGAGTTGACAACAGACAGTATTTACACTGTAAAGCAATCACGTTACACAAAGGTTGGACTTAAAGGTAAAATATGCAACGCATACATGTGACACGCAGAGTTTGACTTATAGTAATTGGTTGGAAGGTGTTGTATCTTTCAAAAACACTTAGTGACTATATCTACACTACTACCAGATAATAGGCTACGGAGGCTTTGATATCACTTATGTATACACATATTTTAAAAGAAGTATTTTGTTTCATGGGCATAAAAACTATGATTATTTTCTAAATTAACTGTTTAGTGTGTGTCAGACACTAAGGAGCTTGTGTTTAAAGCCTTATATTTATCGTCAGGGCAAAGCTAGAGAGATTGTGGTTCAAGTGGTTGACATGCTACCATTATATTTAGATAATGAGCTGCATGTCTGAAAGGGGCTCAGCTAATTTTGTGGTGACTGTTGAGGGAAGTGAGAACGAGAGCGAGAGAGAGAGCCACGATTCTGAATCACAAAAAACCATCATATGATTCTTAACCACAACATCTAACTAATTATTATTCCATCATTACCACAGGTTACCATTACAATAATTCATATTGTGTGGTCAATGGCAAGATGCGGTGGTGAATGAATGGGCATACAAGTTACACATACTCTCTATCACACTCACACACACACACACAGATAAACCTCTAGAGGGCGCCGTACTCATCGTTGACAGGAGGAGGTTTCTTGGCCAGAGTCTCTGATGTCTCCAGAACTGGGCCAGAGAGGGGGAGGTCTGCTCCGTCTCCATTGGGCAGAGAGGGGGCAGAGGATGGGCTTTCTAAGCTAATGAGGTCTGGGGGTGGCAGTGAAGGCCTCTCAGTCCCGTTTGTCAGCTGTAACTCTAGATCAGCATGTCCGGTGTCAGGGGTCAGTAAGCCGTACCTGCCTGAGAGCACTGTGGGGAGATCATTAGTGACCAGCCCCTCAAGACCGACAGGGTCTGGGTTAAAAGAAAGAGACGTGACAGGTAGACAAGCAGTTTTTTCAGCATCCTGGACTGTAAGAGCACTGTGGATAACTGAAGGTGAGCAGGATGCAGCGTTCGTGGCAGTGGCTACACTATTATCACCAGCTCGGCCTGCAGGATTGTTAGTAGTAGTAGTAGTAAGGCTACACTCACTTGGAGCTGGGACATTTGTTTTAGAATCAAGCTCTGGCTTGCGAGGGGCAGTGGTCGCTGAGGTGGAGGCAGACTGTGCTGGCGTCTCTATATCTAAGGCTACGGAGTCCGGCTGTGCAGGAGGCTTTGTGACCGGTGGGCTCGGAGCAGTTCTCTTGATGTCTGGAGTGCGAGGAGACGATGAGGAAGACGCCGCAAGTGGAGACACCGGGGGACTATTTTTAGCATTTAGAGCCGCAAGTTTAGGAGAGTGCCTGCGTTTTGGGGGTATTGGCGTCCCAGGTTTCTGGACTTTAGTCTGTTCCGGGGTAATGGGAGGAGTCATTTTCTGTGGTTCTTCCGGACTGCTACTTCTCCTTTGTTCTACTAACGGGGCCATTTTAGTTTCCACGGCAGATGCAGAGAGCAGGGGAGTCGGCGGGGCCGTGTTTGACTCTGGAGTAGGGGCCGGGGCCGGGGCCGGGGTGGGCGAGGGCTCGTTGGCCGGGGTAGACAGGCTACAAGTGAGGGTAGTGGTCTCGCTAGAGGGGCTGTCCTGAGCGGGATCAATTGTTGCAGTGGCTGTGTCAGAGGAAGAGAGGGTGTCCAGTGCCAGAGCAGCAGTGTTAGCCGCCAGCCTGAGAGAGCAGGGAGAGAACAGAGACACACAGACTAGACACCAGGGTGACTGTGACAGAGGAAGGGTGGCCCGGACGAGAGCATGCAGGGGGATTAGTAGCTTCAGAAATTCACACAAACATTGACAGAGCAACTCAAAACAGCAACTATTAAGCCTAGTGAGAAAAAGAACCAAAGAAAAAAGAAAAGGGCGTCATGCTGTGAGTGAACATTAAAGTATACATCCCATACACACACCAATATGGAGTGTACTGACAAGGAAAACGAAATGTACTTAAAAAAGCACCGTCTGTCTACAGAAAAACTACGGCACCACACAGAACCACCTGAAAGGGTTAAACAGTACCAGTGACAATCTCACACTGTGTATTCTGGTATTTCCTTAATGCTGATAGCATGTGAGCCGACCGCCCTTAAGGACAAAAGCCTTTGTGTCTTTAACTGGTATTGCTTCAACCTTGATTTAACCACAACACATTTCCAATGGCTGGAGAAGATAAACAAAGTGCAGTAATCTCTCTGAAAGGGCATCAAAAACGGAAAAGCGATACAGTTCAGTGGACTCCACTCAAGAATGACCTAGACTTTTCAGAAACTCACGGGTCAGATTTGATCCTGTTGAATTACTTAACGATTCTTTGAAGTGGAGTGCAATGCACAGCAGCTAGAGAACGACTTGAGCAGTAAAAGGCCGTGTGCCGCGCGTCAGCCTTTACTTACTCTGGTTCCGTCAGAGGCGTCGTTTCACTGGGCTCCGTCGGCCCTGCTGCGTTATGGTTGGCTGTGCATTCATCTTCTGTTCTGACTTCTACTATTGGCTCTTTGGACTCATCTTTCCTGTAGGACAGAGAGAGAGAGATAAAAAAAAAAGACCTTTTAGTTTATATTACATCCCTTCGTTTTATGTATCGTTTCTACAGGCCGAATGGATTCTCTGTACAACTCAATCCCAGTCTGAATATTTAAGCCTGCGAACTCATGAGGAGAAATCCGTGCAGCTGTGCTTTGCCGAAACTGGCACCGTAAAATGTAGAAATCAATACGCAGTGCAGCTTCCAACGCGCATTGATTCTGCACTGCTTTATTGTGCACTTCAGAGTGTTGCTGTGATTCAACGCTTCACTTAAACCCAGCTTCTAACTACAGTTTAATAACCTCAATATAAAATCTCCAGCCTTTAATGTCAATCATTGAATGAATGAAGCCATTAAAACAAGAGCTGAGGTACATGATAATAAAACCGGAATGGCTGGAATACATGTAACTTGGGTTGTCGTAATTATTATTATTATTATTATTATTATTATTATTATTATTATTATTATTATTATTATTATTATATCATTATCAACCCAAGTCTTTGCACTTATAACAGGTATAAAGGGTTCTTTTTATCTTGCATTTATTGGGGTTGGATCTCAATATACACATTGTTTACTGTAGGTGACGCTACTGTTGTTTACACTGTTCAATCTATATTAGCAGACACTCACATGAAAGCTGCTTTGCCCTCTTCTAAGTTGTGTCCTTTGGTCCCGGTTCCCGATTTGCCACAGAGGCACATGATGAGGCCACATTTGTTGACGAAGTAGCAGGTGACATCCACAGCCAGCAGCAGGAGGAGAAACGCCACCACGAGGATGCCCGCCCAGATCACGATGCCCATGGACATTGCTGCCTCACCACCCAAATCTGCTAAACACGAGACAAGAGAGGAGCGGCGCTGAGCATCCGTCGCCTGGACGCAGGAATTCCTAGAGCCAATTCAATCAAATGCTGCTAACGCTACTGTAATCGCAGAAACCGTGAACTCACCTGCAATGAGCACTGATATGTTCTGGCTGCTTCAGCGTGAATGAGACGATGCAGAGTGATGTGTGTTTGTAGCACCGTGCTGCTCGACATGGGTTCAGTTCAATTCTATAGCTTAACATAAATGGCTTAACAATCTACCCGTACATATATGCATAACGTATTTATTTGGTATTAGAAGAGCAAAACTAATTTTACACTCCATTACCCAGACATGCAGGATACTATGCGGACAAAATTTATGTGAGGATTTTGCAAAATATCACAAAAAAGTCCATTTCATTGTCAGAAAAAATCTCTAAAATCTTCTCTTTGATGATATTATCCAGGCATTTCAGTAATTAATACATAAACAAGGCCTGTCATCAAGCTGTAAAGCTGCCTCCAATTGAAAATGTATAAAATTATAACATTTCCCAATATTTGATACATGTGTGAGAAAACATCATCATTTGTCTTGGTCATCATCACAAAAAATAACATTTCTGATCGTGATGTACACAGCTTTTCAAACAGTGCCGACAATTACATTAACATTTTTAGAAGTTTTGTTTTCAGTAATATAAACGTTAATGTTGCAAACCTTTACAAAACATCTGCATCATTTTGTGAGAGTTTAAAGAATATGATTTTATGTAAACACACAGGTCCAGCACACAGCCTTTACTCTTTTTTTTAATAACCTAATTTAAATTCAGCTATTGCTACAGTAAATACCATAAAGTTGGAATCATCTCTGTACTGATAACTAACTGTAGTGAGACTGATCGAAGTGAAGAGGTGGAGTACTTCCACTGCTTTTGGTTGAGCACAGCTGTGTGGTGTGTTCTGAAGAGACATAGACTTTTCTCAGTCATAACAGAGACACGTCTGGCGTGGAAAAAGTTTGCTTTAAGGTCACACAGCCAGAGAAAAGGCAGCTCCTCCGTAGTTACGACGTGAATCTCCAGCGAGAAACTAAGAGAGCAGGAGTACAGTGAGAGCGGATAAGATGAGCGACACCAAAGTGCACGTAACAGACGAACAGCCCTGAGTGGCTGCGGGGAAGGGAAAGCACAAACCCGGCCACAGCGAAATGTACAGAGTTTCGAGACGAAAATGTTCGCGTGGCCCGTCACACCAATGTCCAGGACCAGGCAAGAGAGCAGGACCATTGAGAGAGGGAAGAAAGAGAGAAAGGTAAGGAGAATAAAAGACGATGAGGAGAAAATGAGGGGAAACAAACAAGAGGGCAGGAAAAAAAAGAGAAGGGTGGGGGGAAAACAGAGGAAGAGAGAAAGTGAAAATGTGTCTGGGTTGAAAAACAAAAGTAACAAAAACACATTTCTTGTGTTGAGAATGAAAAAAAAATAATGCAGCAACACGTCAAGACAACTGCACAGAACAAAGGGGAGAACCACACCGTGTTGACTAGAGAGAGGCTCAGTGATGGGTGAGAAGGAAATGCTTTAGATTGGTCAATGGCGTTAGAAAATAATGGAGACTTAAGGATCTGTTGCAACGTTTGAGGCTCAGCAGTGTCTAGCACTTAGATCAAGCAGAAACTCTACTGTTAGTAAAGAACCTTTTAGTTGCAGTTTAAAGGTCGAAGCTCATCGGGGGTCATCACCAGTCAGTCTAGTCAGGAGGCAGCTTCCAAACAGGGAGAAACTAGCCGCTCTACAGTAAACAAAGATCTGTGTGGACAGTGCCTGTCCCAGTTCTGCAAGCGCAAACTCAAGCTCATTTAGCGAGGGCTGTCAAAACTTGAAATGAAAAAAATTCAGCCGGAAAAATCATTTCTGGCTCACCGTTGTCCAGGCAATCTATTTCTGCCATAGATTTATTTAGCTGTCACTCACCTTTTAGAGCTGGACAGTAAAAATAGAACGCTGGGCTCTGGTTTGGAGCTTTTGAGTTTGGCTCCTCAGCTTGAGTGTTAGTGAGTGTGTGTTGTGTTGTGTTGTGTTGTGTACCTGGGATTGCTTCGGGCTCTGCAGACGTCCTGAAAGATGTGGTTGCTGGCTGGGACTTGCCCTTCTGATTCTCTGCCACCACATAGACGTTGTACTCGGTGTCCCACTCCAACCCGCTGAGAACCACGTACTCACTGCCACTGGGCAGCCGGAGTTCTTGCTTCCACTCCGACGCTTGTATCTAAGAACACACAGGTGCAGTAAAACCCCGTTTTTAGTGGTCATAGACTAATCTAGAGCTGGAACAAAGAAATATTTTCAGTACTTAGACCCCGGATGATTAGATGATTGAGACGTCGGGTGATGTTTACATTTGGTTTTATAATGCCAGACTCAGTGTTCATACTGCTGAGTCCCTTCCCCTATAAGGTCAAAAGCTATATACTCATACACAGCCTTGTTAGGAAAGTAGTGTGTATATGGCTGTTCTATATTTTTTTAAAATTTGATTTATTTTTTCTCTTCTTTCACTAAAACGGTCGGTCTTGCCTTGAAGATATATGTTCCTGTAATGTCGTTGTCAATGATGAATCAGGAATTGTTGGTTTATAGTCTACAAAAGCTGTTTGGTTTACTATTATAAATCCAGTGGTCCTATATCCTGTATAGTATCACATATACACTGTACACCATAGCACTATCATCTATTTACTATCAATACTATCGTAATCACAGCATTACAACTCTCGTATCTCCCAGTCAACCTGACTGCTTGTCTTTGGACTGTGGGAAGAAACCGGAGAACCAGAAAGAACCCGTAAGGACATAAACGCAAAAAGGCCAGGACCTTCTTGCTTTATTGATTAATTGTAGTTCTAAGAGAAAAACAAAAAAACACCACACTCACTGGTTTGTAGCGGATGAGATAATGTAAGATGGGAGAGCCGCCGTCATCCTGCTTGATCCAGCTGACTTTGAGGGAGTTGCCTTTGAACTGATGTACCCCTTCAATTTTAGGGGGATTGGGATTTCCTACGGGCACACAATGGCAACGCAGTAGTTACGACAAAAAATAAAAAGACTTAGAGTTTGAAACTTGCTGAGCTCTACTGTATGTCTTTGAACTTTCGGGTCACTTGACCTTGTCTAATTGCTCGCCTCAAGATGGTATGTCTCAAGTCGGACTAATTACCAAATGACACACGGCCAAATGCTTATCTGATTCAGCCAGGGTCGCCGACTGACGGTCAATCAGCCAGTTGCTGACATTTCATGGTGTCATACAGGCTTCAGGAAAAAGGGCTATTTTTCATCAAATTAATTTTATGCCAAATCTGAATTTTACAGCACAACAAAATTATATGTAATAGCATGTCCGAGCTCATTTGGATCCTGTAATTGTCTAAGTAATGTGTTCGCTTTCTGAAGACATCCCTAATAACATGACGATGTGCTCTTAAAACATCAATCAAATGAGTCAAATAAAAATCGAACAGATGGAAACTAAGACAACAGACGTATCTATGTAAAATATCTGGTTGTCAGTGGTCTCAGATCCTGTTTTACTATCACATTATCAGTCAGTGTAGTGGCCTTATGACACCTTATATTTCTATTATTGCAATACACTGTATCCCTTAGTCAAGAATATCTAGCAAGGTAAGGAGTTGGTCCTTAGTTAGAAAATTCACAGCATGAATACTATGCAAACCTCAAGGTAATTACTGTATATTCATTTATTATTTACAGTAATGCCAATCATATTCTCACTTTAGATTAAGACGTTTTACCATAGACAACCTTTTCCTTTGTGTGATTAATGGATGGATTTAGCCTGAAATGTATTCCATTTAGGGTTAGAAGTGACAAACAGCGGGAAAGCTTTAAAGTACACAGTAGCTGTAGCTCTCAGCGTGAATACTAAGACAGCCAGTAGTGATTGTTGGAATGAATAATATTTAAAGAGAGGTGTGAGGACAATGATTGTGATTCTCTTGTGATAAGCTATATCTGTGTTTATTACAGTCTTGACTTATAGCAACATGTCCTAAAAGAAGCAAAGTAATATCCTCACCTTGCTGGCTGTCAATAGCATTCAGGTGACGCTGATATTAAAAACTCTTGACTGTTAGATTAGTGTGAAGCTCTGACTCTCCCTCATATATTCTTGCTGAGGCAAATGTCAACCTGACTTGACTAATAGAATTGAGAAGGATATGTGTTACAGTAAGTTTGGAAAAGTTTGTATTTCCTCTTTTGATTCTATGCTTTTTGTGTAAAAAAGATAAACTTGATTCAATCATATCTGGCCTTAAAATGCAATATAGCCTCAAGCAAACTTTTTCCATCGTTTGCTATTATGCATTTAACAAGAGTGAAGCCAAATAAAGAAAATATGTGAGCACACATATTTTTCATATTTTCATATTTTTGTTGATGTTGTGCATGATGAAAATGAAATAAAAATGACACACTCACACACCCCAGACCTTAAGAGGGGATACTAACTCTTGCAACCTGCTGTACAGAATATCATGGCATATTAATGTGTTGTTTAATTGTGGGGTTCTCCAGGTGAAGTTAGAAATCTTCTTTCTAAATTCCTCCACACTAATTTACCTTCTGCACAGTAGAGGGGACCACCAGCACCATGCGAGTCACATGAAATGACACACGAGTCGATTAAAAAGAAGGAAATACATGAAAGACACAGCAGACAGAGAGAATGAAGATACTGTAGAGGTCGAGGACGAAAAATAACTGTAACAGTAACTGACCTGGAGACAAGCTAAAATGGAAATAACAACTAAAACTAACAAACAAATGAGCCAGAAATTCCTCTGTTTGTGTGCTCAAGTTTGAAAGTGCTGAGAACTTTTAAACAGCTTTATCCTCTTGACTTTAGAAACGTTATAATTTGCAAGTCAACTGATTAATCAGTGCTGATGGGCCTAATCCAAATGTAAACACTCCCAAATTACATCAAACAAGCTTGAGCCAGAGGAAAAATATGCAGCTCTTGAAACACAGAGATTTGGCATTACTTTGTTATAATGCCACGAAGCCAATTAATTCACATGAAGGAAATCAAAATGTCATTAACATTTAGATTTGGGGAGCCGTAAGCTCCTTGGATGTGGGTGACATAAGCAGGTAACAGATGCGGAGGGGGTTAGGTGGAACGTAGCAGCTCATGGAGTCTAAAAAAAAAAAAAAAAAAAACAGAGAGAGGAGCTAATCGGTGAGGGCGATGGGGTTATCCTGTAAGGAAAGAAACGGCTACAGCAGTGAAGACTGATCTATTATCCTCACTACAGACAAACCTGCGTCTTCAGTGAACACATGAAAAATACCATCTAGAGACATAAAACAGAAGACATCAGGCAATCAGAATCACAAAATAATCAATCTCTGAAATGACACTTCACCTGAGAGTTTATCAGGACTTGTTTACGGCAGATTGTTATTAACGTCAAGTGGGTTTTTGGTCTGATGTTAGTCCTCCACTAACTAACTAAGTGTCACGTGTCCCCTAAAGTTAAAAAAGACCGTTTCCTTGAGTCAGGTGAGATCATCACCAGAATGGCTCCCTTGATTTATTGCTGATGAACAACTTGGCAACTCAAATTGAAACATAAAGCTGAACAGAGAGAGAGAGGGATGAATCTGAAAAGCTGATTTCATCTGCGAGCGCATTCATTGCGAGGCCAACAGGGGGTAGCACAGCATTTGTTCCTTAAGAAATATGAATCCTGAACCAACAGAGGGGGCTAAAAACTAAAATAACTGGATTACAGACCACACATGCTGGGATTGCTTTTTATTCTAACTGACAGCTTCCAACCGGATAATGAACTTCATCTACTGTAGCGAGACTGTTAAAATGACTGTGACTCGGTGAATAGTCCAATGTGTAAAGTGTTCAACTAGACAACACTGTCCCTCCATGGAAACTATATAAAGAGGTCAAAGAGGGCAGTGAGTTAGTTCTTGTTCACAGTTTGACTCCTGGACAAACAAGGCACAGAGGCAACCAGATACTATTAGAGGCATTTATGCCACTGTCGATTATAACTATATTAGTAATATTCGATTTCGATTATGATATCGATTAGCAAGGGGATGAAAAGGAATCCTTATCCAGAGAGAGAGTAGAAGCCCATTGGATGCGTGTTAGTGAGGGCATGTGTCGAGAAATGTCACGTAAAGGTTCAGGTGTGCTGACAGTGCAGCGTGTGCCACTTACGGACAGGCTCTGTCTTGAAGAACTCAGAGGGGCTGTTTTCACCTTGGCCCTTGCCGTTGATGGCTGACAACTTCACTTCGTACCTGGTCTCTGGCTTCAGCCCTGTGATAGTTACCTCACCGACGGAGCCTATTACAATACATCAGAGGCAGTGCGATCCCATGTCAGAACACCTCGATCGTTGTCATTAGCAGGAACACAAACACACATAATTAATTCCATCACAAGTAGATTATTTGGGCTCAATTTGACTAATCTATTTAGATGTGGTTTGAGACTTACACACGTAATCTTACATAAATAGTAACGCCTCACTTTAACGTGTTCTTACCATCTTCCGCGTAGGCATCATAGACCCTGTGCACCCAGCTGACCCTGCCCTGCATCCTCCACTCTACTCTGTATCTCAGCACAGGAACACCTCCAGTGGCTTCGGGCTCCTCAAACTGAATCTGTGCCGTGGTGGAAAAGGGTCTCACCTCACTGATGGATGGAGCGGATGGCACCTCTGGAAAAAAATGGAAGAAATGCAGTGTGATTACAACAGAAAGTGTAAGGCTGCGGGACACCAACACTCTCACGCCATTGTTCCATTGCACTAACAGGACCGGCTCACAGCTCATAATGGCTTTGAAATACAGATGAAACTGTTTCATGTGGAAAACCAGCAAGCCTCACCTAGAAATCTATGGTTTATGACTTGATTTTTGAATTTTCTCCCACAGAATCCATACATTTATTAAAATAAAAATGATGAAAGGAAACGTTCAAATGCTAATTTCACATAAAATAGAAATAAACAGAAAATAAATGACTGTGACTAGTGAATAGCTTATTTGTTGCAGCAGCATAATATTCTACTTAAGTAGATTTATATACAATTAAAGTTGGGTAAACCAAACCTGCAGCAACAGCTGCTGTTATTTCATTAATTTTAACACTTAGCTGAGTGAAAAGCTTAGATCAGTTGCATTTTCAAAACAATCAGAAGGAAGGAATGTACAGCTACTCTGTCTTATGCCAGTTATACTGCCTTTTAATATAAATTATTATGGACTATAATAAGAATTTAGGCAAACACTGCTCTAATGTCACCATGGGGCTGATAATTGAGTGCATTGTGTTTTGAATACTGGTAAAAAAAAAACTTTAAGCAATTTAAGTTATGTGCTTGTCTTGTCGACATGCAATCACTGAAAATGCACATTCCACATACATTAACAGTCTGTTGACACCTGCAATGTGGAACAGCCAGCAACAATCACTGGAAATGCAAGAAAGAGTGTCATCACTGACCAGCCTGAATGAGGACGAACTCCTTTGACTCTGTTCCCATCTCGTTTGAGGCCGTGCAGTTATAGCTTCCAAAATCATTTTCAGACTCTGGGGTTATCTGAAGGAAGTAAAAAAAAAACAAAAGGCAGAAATATATGAAAGCCACTGTGTCAACCTTTCATGTGTGTCAACCTTTCTGAAGGTGACCTTTTTGTTTGTCCATTAGCCTATTTTTATTTCTTGCTGTGAGCTTTCCTGCGGCTGAATTATTCATTCAGATTTCGTTCCACAATGGAGCTGAAAGAAAAGCCTTTCACGTCAAGTTTATGCTCATGAAATCTTGATGACGCAAACTGTGCCTGTGTGTACGCAAGTGGAAGGACTTGACGGATGTAGTATGCGTGGAGTTATTCTGGAGAGTAAATCGCGGCTGGACATGTGTTCATACCTGCAGGTAGCTGGCAGAGGCGGTTCTGAAGATCTTAATGTTAGTGGTGTTTGAGTTTGGGAGCTGCAGTCCATCTCTCAGCCAAACAATAAATACTTCACTGGGATGAGCCTTGACCTCGCAGCTGATATTGACTGCATTTCCCTCCCAGGTATACACTGCCACTGATCCGTGTATTTTAGGGGCATCTAGTGAAAAAAAAAAACGTATGGCTATAACGAAAACTGTTCGTTGGGTTTTACATAACGTTAAACAGAGGAACTACTTACAGCGGACCTCTAGATACACTGGTTGCTCATCCTCTCCAATAGCGCTGCGCGCTGTGCACAGGTACTGGCCAGCGTCTGTATACTTCACATACTTCAGAGTGAGGGAGGACACGCGAGCGTCGCTCCTCACCACCACATTCCCATCCAAACTCTAAATGGGAGCAGGAAATGACTCGGTTCATGAAAAACAGACCAGTTATTTTCCGCACTCCACCTGGAACGAAAAATCTTTAAGCGGGTCTTTAACGAGCAGAACATTACGTTAATGAAACCAGTAGACCCTGCTGCTCTGTAACATAAGGACGCAGTTGACAGCAGAGGGGAGTTCATCAATAATTGATGACAGACGGCACTAAGCCATCTACAGCTTTTCACACGGAAGGCTTTCCACCATATAAAAATATGCTGATGCGTAATGCTACGCAGCAGAGCCTTAACCTAGACACCACACCTCCCTTTCATTTGGATTGTGTGCTGTAAAAATCATCATTTTACTTAGTGACTTGAGGTGTTTTTTGTGTATTAGGCTGCAGTAGCGTTTCCTATTCTCAGGACATGTCAGTTTCAATGAAGAAGGGTCAAGACTCACATTTTAGTATTTAAAACCTCACAACAGCTGGGTAATAAGATGTGTAAATGACCTCAAAGCTCTTTAGATACTTCCATTAAATGGAATCTGACCAGCGCAGGTACAATATCCAATCATAAGTAGCTTCCTGGCCTTCAGGTCAACAGCTCTGTGCTGTTGTGATTGCTGCTGTAATGTGATACTAAACTGTTGGGGTGCAGAGTTTCAGACGGACTGAATTACTCTTCCATCAGGACATTACCAGTAAAAATGTTCATTTTCTTCTTCCATTTTATTTGGCATCACTCATGAAATCTTTGAAACAACAGGTCGGACTCTTTTAAAAACCGCTTGAAACCGTAAACTCTGGTGGCTTTGTGAAGTGCTCGTGTTTGTGTTTTTTGTGTTTTCATGGCTATGAGCCAAGCTGCTAGCAAAACAATGGCATGGATGCTTTTACACATATTGAGTTAGGGCCCATTCTGGGCAGCCATGTAAGAGAAAACCTGATTATTTGTATTCAAATTCAATAGACAAAGCATGTCTGAAGCATTCATTATTCATGGTGGGTAGCGGGCCCAGGGAGACGCTTACATAACACACTACCCTTTTATTTTGACCCCTGTGCAGCAACTGTTCTCTACTGACCCCTGTGGTCCTATCACTGACTTCTGCATCTGTTCAACATTGCCACACTTTGTGCAACTATGAGGTCGTGGTTAGTGAACCAGCTTAGATATGAAATTCTTTCTAATTTATTTGCTCCTGACTTCTGAACAATGCGGCATCAAAATCTCACCAAAACAACACACGAGGGGCCCAGCAGGTCTATAATTATATGAGACACATGAATGTGACCATCTAAATTATTGCAATTGCGCTGCAATTACATGATTCATTAATGTTTCTTTTCAATAGATTTCAGTATTATATTACTGCATAATGCACCAGAGTTCCTGGCTTGTATGAAAGCGCTGTACATGTCTGTGTGCAAATCTGGTTTAAGAGATAAGGAAGAACAGTAAAAACATTCAGAAATAAGCTCCTATTAGCTCAAATCACACCGACAGTGGAGCTGCGCAGTTTCTTTACTTTCCTTCCGGCAGAGGACAGAAACATCAGAGCATAAAATTGAGAATTCACTAAGGACATGTTAAACTCATGTCTCACCAAATCCTAGCTGGTCCAGCATACCAATGTACCTGCCCTTCCGTGGCTTGTCAAATGAACACTCAGCTGCCTTGCATTTGCCACAAACATGCTCAGCATGCTCATTCCCCTCCCCCTGGTTTATAAAAGATACACATTGATTAGTTCTGAGCGCAGGAAGTCTTATCACTGGATTGATTCATTATGTTAATCACTGCACAAAACGACAAATGTACGTCTAAAATACGGTTCAAATAATAATTATATAATAATGTATAGTATGTATTCCTGGTTTAGTAAAGTAGAATTTACTTGAGTCTCATTTCAAAACCAAGAAGTAGCTGAGATGCACGGTTAGGCCTTATGACAAGCAATAACTATCACTAAAATAATCACTTGCACTTATGAGAGTATAGCAACAGCTGCAATGCACAACTTTTTAAATCGGATTCACAAAATGTTGCTGCAACCATTCACAAATCGGTTTTACACAAACTGTTGCCAAGCACCTAACGAGAAAGGTTCTTTGTCACTGATCACGTTTCCTGTTATCAATAGTGTTAACACATTACACCTTACATGCATTGCATTGAGAAGTGACAGTGTGGGTAAAAACGCCCATTCTGACAACTGATACACAAAGGAATAAAAGGAAAAGTGGCTGCTCTCTGACAGACAATAAAATAGGACTATAGCGCGGCTAAAAATAGGCTTAGTAAGTAGTAAAGATGTACTGTAAGCATAACAAAGGCCACCCCAATGTCTGATATTGTACCTGGTGTAGTGATGGACCAACGATGACACAATTCATGAGAGCACAATTTGCAGGTTATTTAAAAGCCAAAATGTAATAGTGCTCCCAGCTTTAAAATATTAAAGTTAAAAAACAATGTATGTGGGCTGATCGACGTATTGCCAATTGTCACTTTTTTTCTGTGCCTGGCTCTGATACAATGGGCTGCTGCACAAAGCCCATCTTCTCTTTTGATCACGCAAGTTAGAACTATAGAAAACTATTTCCTCCACATCAAAAATACACACGGTTTGGCTCTGAGTCGAGTGAGGTTTGGAAATGTAGATGGGAGAACTGAGAGATGTGAGAAATTGGTTATGTAAGGGCATTTAATAGCATAATGCGCCCAATCCAGTCCAATAGCAATCACTAAAAGAATTTGAGCAGGTACCGTACATGTTTTATTCTTACGTAGGCTGAACTAGGCTCTACTCAACTGTCGGCTGGTCTAAACATCTGTAATTAAAGGCTGGGAAAACAAAAGACAGACTCGCTCTGGCCTATTTTGGCTACCGAGTCTTTCTCAGCAATATTCTCTCCCTGAGCCTTTATAATCATGAATTTTGATCTGCATCCATCCAGATATAGATTGCATTGAATTAGACTCCCCTGACATGAGAGATGGATGGGTGTAGGGAAGAAGTCATGCATTTAGAATACCTTGTGCTGCTCGGGCCGAGTCCATGATGCCTGGAGAGAACAGAGACAGAACAACAAACAAAAGGCAAAGCATTTCTTAGAAAGCAATCGTTATTCAGACAAAGCTGGGAGGCTGCAGACTGCGTGTATGTATTAAGTGCCCAGTTTATTTTGCATTCATCCCTCGTGACTGAGCTGAAGGTCTGATTTTGTTCGAATCTGGCACTGTAAAAGTAACATTTCTTTTTCAAACACCCCTTTTATGTGACAACAAAAGTAATGTGAGGCGTTATTTCCTGTAATACCCACTAGAACAAGCCTGCTCTAAGCTGAAGTCACGTAGACACTGTGACAGCATAAACGCATAAAGAGGTTATTGGTTTATCAGGAGAAGGTGACTCCATTATGCTACAACAACAGGGATATGTCGGCCTGGTTGGTAAAAGCAGTGCTGCAATCATCGACTCCCAAACTATTTAGGAGGCTTAAAGCATTAACTGTCAATCAAGTCACTGAGAAATCCTTGCTGTGTTTCTCAATGTACAATCACAGTTTTATAACAAGCACCTTTGTAACACTTTGTAACACACGCTACTCTATGTGGCACCTGGAAAGAAATCTTTGTTTACAGGTGACGTGTGTCGGCTCATGATAATCTTTTTTTCCATTGTTGTGCTTTGCATTACAAAGCTGAGCTTAGAAATCAATGCACCAAAGATTTTACACTATACAACTTCAAATAACACCTCAGGCTGTGTTAGTGTGCACTGTTGTTATTAATGGCCCTCAATATAATGATGAAGTGAACAAGTGTCCTACACTGAAGCATCGTAGTTGAGCTTTCACATCAATCTATACATAATCCATAAGCACATTTGACCTGTTGTTGAACTGGGATCATGATAAGTTCAACATTTAATCAAAAGAACCTTGAACAACTGAGGAAATAAAAAACATGGCACGTTCTGAGTGATACTGTAAAATCGAAAAAAAAAAATCCTATACAACATGCTATAACAAGTATAACAACCACAATGCCCACAAGACAAAAAGCTGCTTGAAAAGCATGCTCTGTGGATTTCATGATGCCGAGGAGAAAATGTTAAGCATGACAATGGGATGTGATGGCCCACGAAGCAAAAAGGTACTGAAGCTTAAAAAGCAAAATGATAAACAGCTATTTCATCAGGTGCAACAGTGAGAAAATGTCAAGTAAATGAAAGCAATTTGCTGGAATAATTAGAGGGTGAAACAGCAAATCAAACCATCAGTAATTTCACATTTAAAAGCAACCTCCTCTCCTGATGACACAGAGAGGCTTGGAAATAACTCTAAACATATGGTGCAGTTGGATTCAAGAACCTGTCACTGGCAAATCTGAATTATCATTACGAGGAAAAGAAGTTTAAAAGAAGCTAAGAACCAAAACAAATGCAAATATATGTCATTTTATTAGGCTGTAAAACGACTTCCTGTCTTGTACTGACTGTGAGCCGTACATTATTACAAACAGCAGTTGGCTGCGTATCACCGCCGTGCTGAGAACCAACGCTGTCCAATTAAAACAGACAACCTAATAGCGTGGAACATCCACCTCATCCACGCACTGGCTCGCAGAGCCGCCTCTGCAGCGAGTGAGTTGACAAGTATCACTGTCATATCATAAGACAAAGGGACAAGGAACAACAGCAGATGTTAGTTTGCAAAATGGAAGACACCATAACACAATCGCATCACCAATGCACGGAACAATACGGCGACGGATCCCTCGAGACTTTTTTTTTTTTTCCCCACAGCCCCATTGTTATTCGCTTCATAGAAAACCGTTCTCTCGCTTTGTTCGGACTTAAATTGTAACGTCAAAGTGAGGAGTGTAGAGCAGAATGAGATGACAAATACGCTAAAGGAAACTATAAAGAATCCGGGTGATGCCTGACTGAAAGCGATGAATATGCATACTGTCATTGTCCATTACCATTAACTGCTGAGACCAGGAAGCTCTGCCAGATCATCAGGAACCAACATTTCAGTGAAGAAAGCCTGACATCGTGGCGCTGCTGCGCTAGCAGGGGTGCTTGTAAATGAGCAGCCTTGTGTTTGGAGAAAACAACACTCCCTCTGCATTGACATTCAGCACTTCAATGATGCCTCTGTTTGAGATGCCCTGCCTGCACTGCTGCCACACAACATTAATTACAGATATGTGTTTAATCAAGTCATTACCTTTCAGATAATCACGTGTCGCTTTTTCACGCGCCTGTAAGTCTACTTGACGATCTGCATGGGCTGAGAAACAGATCTGTGTCCTGCACAACAGATACAGTAAAGATGCTAACAGTCAGTCCACAGCAAATGTTAATGTCGTTTGAGTTCTTGTTCTGTCTCACCAACACTTCCTTCAAAATATTTCCAAATAACTGCGGTATGTGTATCAGGCTAAATACTTCATATATATTCAAATAACAAACACATTCATTATGTAGATAATGTACAAAGCGTGGAAAAATGCTTCATTTACATTTTCAGTTATTAAACAGACACTTATCTAGAACGACTGGCGGCAAATTAATTCAAAGGATTGAAAACAGCCAAGAAACCACACAGAAAGTTGACAAGTACTGACTTGAAGTGTTTCTCACGCTTGCACTCCTACTTATAACTTTCTTTGAACCCACTTCTTTTATGTTGCCTTTTCCATTGACACTACCGTAGCGTTTCTATTGTGGGATACTGTAATCTCCCTCAATCCTCACATTAGGCATCTCTTTACTTGGGGATCTCAAACATTGTCTTCGTTTGCTGACAAAGAGTTATTCACGGTGAATTTGTCTCTCGCGTTAACCTTTAAAACCTAAAAATTACAGTATGGTAAGAAAAGAGTCAAACAAAGCCAGAGATGTCAGCTGATGTCCTGTCAGAGAATGACAGCTCTGTCCAGGGTGTACCCTGCCTCTCACCCGAGACTCCAGCATTGCCTTCGACCCTTCGGAGGACTAAGCGGTGGAAGATGTGAGAGTGAATGAGTGAATGAGAATATCAACTGTGAACAGGACTGAACGGTAACTGTGGCTGAAATGTTCAGAGAGGATGTTCCTGCAGACTACTGTATCGAAAAAATATAATTCTCTCATTAAGGATGAATAAAATGCAATTAAAACATTGATCCTTGTCTCTTTTTTTTACTTTTAGTTCCTCTAGTGAATCTACTATCAAGGAACTAGGAGACTGTAGTAAATCTTGGCTTAATGTTACCACGCATGGCATGAATGCTGATCCTAGTCAGGCTTTAAGGAAGTCAGAAATACAAAGCAAATGTTCTAAGAGGAAGCTAACGCATTGAACATACTTGTCAGACCTCAAGCTAACACTAAATGTTAAGAGAAACTTTGTTGGTGTACTCCACAGGGCACCTTTAATAAACCCCTCCAGTGTGTAGGCTTGAGGCTGTATTCTCACTTTAAAAAGATACAGGCAAACTACAAACCACACAGAATGTAGAAATGCTTTCTGATTCTTTTAATGCTGGTACCCATCTAATTACTGAATTCAGACTGAATAACAAATGATGAAAACAAGTAAAAGACTCTCTGAAATATCAATAATAAACACATTCCGGTGTAATGCCTAGAAGTCGTTGTCTAACTGAACAAAGACAACGATGAACTAGCTTATTTTCCAGTGTGTTCCTATCAAGTCACACTCTAGGACAATTAGATGTTAATCTGTGCATCACATCATTTATATTTCATTAAAGATACGTGTAGAATCAATTTACACTGCCTGCAAACGCATTCTGTTATATTTCATTTCTAAAAGGTTACAGATCTGTAGTCGTTTTCTGACCTGCGCAAAAATCTCAGTACCGTGTTTCAGTCCTTCAACAGTTGTAAATTGAAATACTGTAAAAGTCCCTTTTCTTCAGTTCACCATATCCATCCCAAATGAATGTTGTTTCAATTGTCACACCCATCCCAGATGAAATACAGCTGTTTTAATGATTGCAGACAGCATGACAGACTGAGATCAGGCGAACAAGCAGAACAAGACAATTAAACAATTAGCAGCTGCATGAATTAATTACAGCCCAACCACGGCGATCATTTCCCCTGCTGGTAATCAGATTTAGAGAAGCTAAATGTCTACGAAAGTGTCTACTCCTACTGTCCACTACGGAGGCTGCTAATCGTTTCTTTGGAAACAGCTGAGAAGATACGCCGCAGATCACAGAGCGTACTGCAGACTGAAGTGCAAAACACACCGTCACCGCAGCACAGCTGTGCGTCACGTGACGTGCCATGTCAGCGTGCGTCGCATCAGCAACTACACGGAGGAAGAAACTGAGTGGGCAATGCTTTATTGCAGCATGTTAATGCATCATGATGCCATTTAGACTACAAAAGAAGCCAAACCGCCACTGGTATAGGAGGTCGAGGTTCAGAAGCTGGAAGGAGTCTTGTGTTGCTTCTCACGCTCGGGCGGAAAACTAGGCAGTACATGCCACTGTAGGTGTGTGTGGAGTTAAAAAGAAAAATAGGCCTGTCAGGATGTGCATCATAAGGCGGCGGCGTGTTTTGCACTTGAAGTGAGGCTCCACTGAAAATCTGTTTTTGAATATCAAACAGTCAGTCCTGTAGCCTTGGCAGGTGGCTGTAAACAGTTCATGTTTCCGTTCCTCATGGTGCACAGCGCTTGCAGTCTGCATGCTTACATGTCAGTTACAGTCCAACAGAGTTTTCACTGTTGGGGGAAGAAATGCCCACTAAAACCTCTGCGTACAGCCTAACCCACTTCTGCACTGCCCACCTCTGTGTTCACTGTTCAAACGCTCGTCTGTTCGTCTTCTGCAGAGGCGAGAGTGAGATACTCAAAAGCAGATTTTAGATGGAACACATTACCCTCAATTCCCAGGTGATGCTGACATACAGTACAGTAAATGTTAGACAACCTACAATAATATGGAAATGACAGACAGACTGAGCTGAGCTTAAATCCAGGCAACATCATGCTGTAATGGAAAGTTTGAAATGAATCAGGCAACACCGACACAGAAATGGGGTTTCTCTTTGGCTACGTTATTGACCAAATTTCATCTGATCTCATGAGATAAGCACCACATACTTTCCATCACAAGATCAGTGATGTTTCCCGGCTAAATTGGTAAAGCATGCAGCAGCTGAATCAATTTCATGAACTCTGACGAGCTCATTCCTTCGGGTTTTCAAGAAAAATCTTAGACGTTTCCAATAAAAAAGGGAACTACTTGATTTCAGTAGGGGGGTTGTCAAATCTTGAGCCTTACTTTGCAACACTGTCCCAGTACATTTCTGTGCCACGCAGATTTCATACCTGATAGATCCTGTTTAGATGTGCCTGTAAGAAGAAAATGTAGCGCATGTAATGGACTGGCTCCAGTATTTCTCTATGAGCTACAGTATATCTCTAAAGCATTTCCCCCCCATTACCTCTCAACTGTAGCAAGACATCAAGACCTCGAAGAGCCAGGCCATGTGGCCAATAAATGTATGAGAATACCAATGAAATATTCATTGATTCTGATGGTTTGCACATGGAATACTGTTGAGGATTATACCAAGAGAACATACAAATGTAAATGTATGTAATGGAAAGTAGAAAGCTAGTTCTTTAATAATGCAGGGCCGAAGACAATTTAAAAGATGGCAATAGAGTGTCCACTTTTTTTCATTTTTTCAGATTTTAGGAAAAAAGCTTTTTAATCACGAGGATGAGCTGAATAACGGTGAGAGTGAAGCTCGAACAAACGCTTGAAAACACATTAAGACTCAGACCAGGTTCACGATGCTGACTATCTGGACATCTGGCTGTGGTTCACTAAACTGCATAACCGCCATGGGACCATCTTAAAAGGAGCTGCTAGCAGGCCCAGACACATTGTGAGGGTGTTTTCACAGTAAAGCCTTCACAAGTTCCCCCCACCTGCACACGATTAATAATAACTCTTACATGTAGGTTAGAGGAAGTCAAATCTTCTCCCAGCAGTGTCCCACAGATTTGTGTTTTCTGCCTGGCGGTTATTCGTTACTGTGTCCCAATTTCAGGTCACATATCAAAGTATTACAAAGTATACTATAAAAAGTAACAAGGCTAGAAATTATTTATCACTAACCGCAAAAAAAAAAAAAGAAATACTGAGCTGTCATCAGGGCACCAGCTTTTATTTCTAAGTATCTACTTTGATATCAAATTTTTTCAATGTGTACTACTCAAAGGTAAAGTTAACATGATGTGCCAATGAAACACAGATAATATACAGTGTTGTTGGCCTGTGCCAGGTGCGGGTCATTATCTCTTGGAGGAAAAATGCTTGCAGGCCCTTAACAACCACACTACAGGATTATATATTTAGCTACTGCTGTCGTCCATGATTTTACCTGCTCTCCTTCAGTGAAGACGTGCTCACCGTAGCTCCAGCTGATGGTTGGCGTTGGGTCCCCTGAAGCCTCACAGGTAAGCGTTACCTGCTCCTCCATCTCGGACGTGCTCTGGTTTACGGTGTATGTGATCTTGGGTTTGACTGTGAAAAAGACAGAAATCATACAACAGCAGGCAGATGGTTTGGCAAGTACAGTAAGTGAAAAAGAGATATGAGGAAGGACGAGGATCAGTGGCTTGACAGGCCGTTGGGAATTCTATGGCAGGAAAACTGTACTTAAGCCTTCCCAGTCCCAGCAGTAACAAAGGTATGATATCCATATATGCACTCAAAATTTATTTAGGCAATAATTTATTCTGCATATTTCAAAAGGAGCCAATTTTCATTTTGTTTACGGTTGAGCAAACTGTCAAGTTACAGCACACCTTAGCTAACTTGAAAGCACAGCAGGACGCCACAGCTTTAACATGAACAGAGGGAAGCAAATTGAACAGCTGCTTCAGAAATGTCAGTATGTGCGTTCGCTTTTACTTTCGTATAATACTAGGATTAATTTTCATCACTGTTATTGATGCACAAGATACTATATTGCTTTGTGTTTAAATTTACATTACGCAGCTGTAATGTCTGAGAAAACAGAAACATAAAATCAAACTTGGTATAAACATGTGGACATTATTGAAAAACCAAAATCCGGAGGATTAATAATTCACACCTTTTATATCATCAATAGACAATTTACAAGGCGACGGATTATTAAAGCTTCCACTTTACTATAAGGAAAACACAGCAAAATAAAAATAAGTAAGTGACAAAGTAAGGGCAACAACAACCTAGCAAGTAAAAGTGAACCAGAAGAAATAAATAAATGTGGACCTCAACAGAGCCCATCCCACTTGGCCAGCTCTTTAAATCCTTAAGCTCCATCCTCGCATGAAACAATGTCAACCCACACTGAAACAACACATCATGTATCCCTTGGAAAACAGATACGTAACCATACTATTGTTCTTCCCCCGCCTACATATACTTACATCTCATTCCCACACACTTGGATTTTATATTGTCATTTTAGTTGCGGTACGTATATAGAAAACATCGCTCCTTACCAAACACTCTTAGGCTGAGCTCCTGCTGACTTTCCCCAGCCTTGTTCTTGGCAATGCAGGTGTAATCTCCCTCATCCAGTTTGGTGACATCCATTATTGTCATTTCTGAACCATCTTCATTGAAGCTGTACTTTTCTCCTGCCTCGAGAACTACTTCATTCCTGTGAAAAACACATGAACACAACTAACTTTTACCAACAGTAAACTAATAATGAACTTACAGCGGTGTACAGTAATGTACAAAGTGTTAAAAGCATTTGTTTTTGTCGTTTTACCTCGTCCAGGTCACCATTGGTTCAGGATAGCCATCCACAGCGCAAGTAAGCATGGCAGCCTGCCCAACGTCTGCTGTGGCGTTCACCTCGGACTGCCATACCCTGATGGTCGGGAGCACTGAGATACAGAGAAAGTGATAAATAATACAATCCACAGAAAGAAAAATACGATAGCAGCATTACAGAAACAGAAACTCTGATAAACACTTATTTCAGGCACCCTGATTTGCGAAGAAGTTGCACGAAACAGACTTCATTAGCATGAAACATCTTTGATACACAGTTACTCTTGGCAACTGCTTCCACGTTGAGGCGCATAATGGGACACCTGCCACACAAAAGCAAGCACACGGGAACAACACTAAAAGAGGACGAATAGACGGCTGACCATTCACGACGACCTTGATGACCCGCAGATCAAGCTCGCCGCGGACCACGAGGCGGCCCTCGCAGGTATACAAGCCCTCATCGGTCTTCTTTATGCCACGGATCTGAAGATGATTGTTGCTCAGTAACTTAAAACGAACTGAAAGGAAGAAGAGAAATGTACTGTCAGGCATGTTAGGTGGTCATTCGCTTTCGGTACTTGGTGATGAAATAGTGCTTCAGTAGTCTTGCTTGGTGATGTAATGAAACCCAATAAATCAAAAACTCTTGGATGAATTGACCTTTTACCATTGACGTCTGTTTTACGCAATGTTATTCCAAACAAACTTGTGTAAAACTACTGTAATACTGAAAGTAATGCATTTTCATTGCGCTCCACTAATGTGAAGTATATGCAAATGTCCAGTCGGAGACTAAAAACAATGAGAAACAAATGAGAGAAATTGCATTTTTGGGGGTTTACCAGCTTTTTATATATGCAGGAAAGCACCAGTCCCCCTCAGCCAGCCCCAGAAAAGGAGAAAGATGGCTGAAGCCCACAGTAAGAGATGAAATGCACGCCGGACAAATTGAATCATGTAGTAATTCGAAATACTATTACAGCCCACACAAGCTTCTGTTATTATTTTTCAGTGAGCAATACCATACACATAATATTGCTCAGTGTCAAGGGTGAATAACAGTGAGTCAACTGTATTTTCAAATTCAAAACCAAATTAATTTTTCTTTTCAAAGCGCAGGATAAACCCAGGAGAATGATGGCAACAAAAGCAGGGCATAAATAATCTCAAGTCTTTGACACTGGTAAATCTGTGTATCCTTTATTGATATTAGGTGTCTGTGGTTCTAATTTATTTCAATATTTCTAAACAATGTCCACTAGGACAAAGCTTATTGTACTTGAATATTAGGCAGGACTGTCTGAGTCCATTAAAGTGAAAGTAAACCATGTTCATGTTGTAGCCATATTACTGTACATTACTCACCGAAGTGTGTGTATGTTTACAGATAAACAAACAAAACAAAAACTTAAATCGAGGATCACAAAGACCATTCATTAACCATAACATGTGCAAACTATACTGCATGCAAATTCTATTTGAAACATTTCTGATTTATTCGTTGACGTGTGAGAAAAGAGAACCCACCATCTTTTTCCATCTGTATTTTGGCTCCTTTATATTTCCAGAGGACAGTGGGTGGAGGGGAACTGATGACATCACAAACAATGTTGGCATTGTCTCCTTCTGTAAACTCCTGAGGCGAGGGTGCATTTGTAAAGGTGATTTTCTCTGTAATAAAGGACAAACAAAATCTCTTTTTACCCAGTGATAACATCTTCAGTAAGATTCTATTTTTACCATTGTATTACAGATAATAGAACATATTTAGGTCTTTGCACTGAACCTTTTTACTGCAGTTTGGTTGTTTTACCAATCACCAGACGCTGCCACATGCAAAAAGGAAATAAACCATTTCACAGATGACGACCGATGGAAAATAATCATAGATGCAACAACCAAATATGCAAATATTCTTTCCCTCACACTTACATGTAGGTTTAGCCACTAATTTCATAATCATGCATGTACCTTTCATAAAGAGAACTGACTCAAAAAGCAACAGTACTGTAGATTTAAGAAAAATATTACATCTGCAGCCCTTTCAAACATTAACTTACCTGCAGGAGGCACAAGTACAAATACAAAAGTAAAAACAAAACAAAAACTTTTTTTTGCATTTACTGAATAAAGACATTTAAAAAAAGCAAACTGACACTGCAACAGGAAACAAACACATCAAAGACGTCTTCCAGCAAATATCTACTGATCAGCCTGAAACCAATGAAGTCATATTCACAAAAGCTGATATTTCTTTCCCCAAACAGAGTACTCCTATAACCTATGATCTTTTATTTAAAGTGTTGTGTGAGGCAACTCCGTAATTGTTTTAAAGCACCATGAGGTAGTTCAAACGTAAAAATCGTCCTTATTAAAACACAATTTCCTTAGAACTTACCGAGCAAAGTTATTAAAAGAAAAAAATAAAGCACGTAGAAGCATTCAACTAAATTTGCTAGACAGTCTATTTTGACTTTAATAAGTAATAATTACATCGGTGTCCACTGCTGCTGATAACCAAAGAAAAACTGAAAAACTCAGTTTGAGAAATCAAAGGATTTCATCTCTAGTGGACATGTGCTGATGGTTGGCATTCATGGAAAATAAAAGCCATTACTCACAAGAACTGCACAACAGACAGGATCATTAAGCAGCCCTCTAATGGTCTTCCGACCGTTTATTGAACTGATGAAAAATCCATCTTCACTTGAAAAGAAAAAGAGTAATGTGTTGCCCTTGAGCAATCAATAAAATACGATGAGTTCAATAAACAGGATTTTTTTCTCCTGCAGTGCTGCTAGCAGTCAGTAATATGTAGAGTGTAAAAGGCGGGAGGGATACATACGAAAGATTTTCACGTTGACGGTTGACTCCGCACGCTGGTCTCCGCTGGTAGCGACGCACTTATACGTCCCTGCACTTTCAGTCCCGGCTCTGTACAGGGTGAGGATGGAAGATGACTCATCGTTTCGGGTTACGGTTATGTCTGGTTTGTTCGGTTCCCGGTCCCCACTTGGTCCAAACCACTCTATGTGCTTGGCAACACCTACAACTGAGACCAAAGAGAAACCACATATCTGTAAAACATCACTGATTTTGACCACAGCCCACAAGCTGAAAAGTGTGCGCTCTGCTTTCTCCTCTCTCTGGTTTTTATCTATTTATCTATATATCTATCTATATAGATAGATAGATATATAGACATAGATATATATATAGATAATGATAAAGGATCAGCTTATAATTAACTAAAAGCTTTTTCAGTCTTACAATGAATAAGAAACTTCCTACAAACATCTTCTGTTTACACTGAAAACAATTAAGCTACATGGACATACAGTACAGTAGGATACACATTCTACACTTATGCACCACCAGGAATACAAATTCAATTACATATTCCAAAATCCAAATAGAAAGTACCACAATAATTACCATGATCTTCTATTTAAAGTGTTGAATAAAACATTGTTAATAGTCTCCAAGCATCACGTTAGTGTTTTCAAATCTATTTGTAAGTAAACATGTGTTAGTAGGCACTGAAAATTCTTCGCTGATCCAGTTTAATATGCATAAATGAAAACAAGTTCATAGTGGCTCTTAACATCTCAACAGCAGTAATGAACCACAAACAACATTCATCAAACAGCAAAGAATTAGGGCTTTTTTCTAAACTGAGAAATGTAAACTGGAATCTGAACCCACAATTATTCCATTATCTGCATGGCCTCATCTAATAAGTGTAGTGATTTGTGATGGTCCTGACCTTTTCTCCGTTTTGAGCTGAGTGTTTATTGCTGAAGTGATGTCTTTTGTTATACTATACAAGATCCTGTGTTTCTCTACTGATGCAAAGATGTTGGCCTGGTGCTATGACGTTATGATTAGGAGGTTATAATATGCCTGGGTATCCTGAGGTAAACACCAGCCACCCCAGTGGAAACAGTTCCCTAACAAAGTAAGCTCAGAGGTACACATTAGATCGCTGGCTTGTTAACTAAACAAAAGAACTATTGTTGTTCTCAATCCTAATAATATCACTTATGAAGCAGAATTTTTTATTGCTGGTTTAATGGTATGTTATCCCAGGGAAACTTGTGTTTCCCATGCATACTCTGAAAAACAACGCATATAAACTTACCTTCACAAACGAAGAATTTGGACTCCCCAAGACTAATCTCACCGTGACTTGGTGTGATCTGTACTTCCAGTGAAACTAGGACAGAAAAGAAACAAGACACAATATTTAAACCTGAGCAAAAGTACTGAACGGTGCAACGATACATAACATCAAGCTGACTCTCAGTTCAGATAATACACACGCAGATATTCTGTGACACTGATTTCCTGCAGGCAGGCCATATATATGCAGACATAGACCTAAAGCGTCCCAGCCGAAGGGATGACACAGAAGAATTCTATTATCTAAGAATGCTGTTATATAACGTTTTCTACAAAAATCCAAGAGTCACAGGTATCAATTACTCTCGCCTAAAGGCAATTTAAAGTTTGCTTATGCTTATTTCATTTGACCCACAAATATTTATTTATTTAATATTAACCATCATCAACAATCATTTCATCAATCATTAAGCTGATCACCTATTTTAAACTAGGTCATACAACCTAAAATAGTCATAATAACGCCAATTTAGGGCTGAGCTTGAAATTCTTTGCAGTTCAGCTGCCTAAATGTAAACGTTTCCTTCATCTTCCAGAGGATGATAAGTAGGTGTGTGGATTAGCAGTTCTCATGTTATCAAAGTAGAAAGTGACTGTAGGCTATGGACATCATTACTTTACACTCTTTGCTGTCAGATTATCATCATTTGAGTCAACCTAGAAATAAGTACACAAACGCGTGTTTAAAATTTGTAAACTGAACATGGAGACAGGCAAAAGAGCCACAACAACAACAAACTACAAACAAGAATATACAAATGATACAGTAGGTGTGTGGAGTGAGAGGCTGAATATGGTTGGTACCGTATTCATTTAGTCAAACAGGCAACTCATTTGCAGTAAAGGCATGAAGAACTGTTTGTACAGACTTTTATCACACTCAGTGTCTGTAAGCACTTTAAATCAACAGTGGCTTCCAAACCAGCCAAAACTATCTAAGCAGTCAAGGATGAAATCCTCAAAAAAGATTAAAGATTAGATTAAAAATAACTGAACTAAAATATAAACAAGAGTAGTAATTTGTATACTTCATAACAATTCTGTACATGGAAGAATCCTAAACTGTGACTCATCTATCAAGTTACAATTTAGAACAATGAAGACTCCACAACGTCCTCCGCACACACCACTCGTCCACTTCGCTGTGTCTTTCCCTTAACTCCTTAGAAATACAACAACACACCTGCACAGTCTGTGAGACTCCCAATGAAATTAAGATGTAGCCCGGCACTAATTTGTTCTGTTCGGTTTGAAGGCACAACTGCGGAGCATCTTGCTCTCCACAACAGCTCGCTTTTTAGATAGTAGATAGATGCTGGTAGAGCTGCCGTCCACCAATCGTACGATCGGTGGTTTGATACCTTGCTTCCCCAGGCATGTGCTGAAGTGTCCTTGGGGGTAAGACACTGAACCCCAAGCTGCCCCAGGTGTGTGTATGTTTGTGTGAGCGAATGGGTGAATGAGAAGCGCTATACAAGTGCAGACCATTTACCATAACAAGCTACTGTCCAGCTAAAGGGCAAAGCATGTTCAGGACTGTACGTCCTTGAAATCAAATCTGAATGTAATTCCCTTGTAGCCAATCTATTTTAAACCCAATTAGGACCAGACTGAGTGGAGATCTCTAAATCACAGATGTAAAGCTAGATTTACTAGACTGTAAAGAAGAGAGACTTAAGGTACGGTCATTGGAGTCTTCATGTGTCTTTCAAAGGAGGAAGCCATTTTGTCTGCACAGTACAAATACATGAGGTGAGGAACAAACCTGTAGGATTGAATTAGCTAATTATAATACTTTAGCCTGATAGACTACATCATGGAGGAGTGAGGAACATGACGCTGAGTAGGGTCAATTCAAACATCAGAAAACAAAAAACTGAGCTTGTACCTACAGTAGGAGTGGCTACACATGAATGTGGTTTGGGGAAATAAAAAAAAAGCCTTACACGCACTACAAAATGCACCTGGTCCCCAAAAGAACTCACAAAAACATCATCACCTACACAAGAACCATCCTAAACAGCACGAAGTGAGTCTTGGGATGAGAGTCACAAAGTAAAGATCAATGCTTGAAACAAACTTAGATGTTGCCCAAGACACCATATGGCAAATAATTACAGGGTGATTTAGATAATGAAAGCTGTTGCAACGCACATCTGCAAACATGGACCTGCAGTCATTTACAAGTTTAAGTGCCGTCGCACTGTGCGTGAGTTTGTCACCCAATATGCATTTCTTTTTGAAATCATCTATACCAGGATGTGAGACCTCGATCATATTTCATATGAATGTAAGACGAGCTTTTTGTATCTTTACCTTTTTTTTCCACAAAGACACTTCTAAAGTTTCTTTAATAGTTTATGATTCTTTAAATTGTTTATGCCTTAGTTCCTCATTTCCATAAAATTTAATTTAGTTGATGTTTCAACATGATATCTACACATACATGTTTTTTTGCATTAGTTTTATCATTTGTTATATAATTCATTATAAGTACAACTAATCTTCGAGATTTGTTCGTTCATCGAATAGAAACGCTCAAACACAACACTGTAAACATACCATACCCCCCCAAGCATTTAATAGACCCAAGGTATAAGGAATTAAAAATGGGATAGAATAGAAAATAGAGCATTTGATGGTGCTACAGTATGTTCCATAAATATAAAAACGGCTTCTCACTTACACACAACTTACAGACCGCACCTGTGGTGGGAGTTTTCCGAGTCGTTAAGGCTCTCAACACTGGACTGCTCAGGAGAAACAATCGGAGAAGATAAGCGTGACCTACTTTTCGAAAAATGTCCCCCAGTTAAACATCATATTCCATTAAAATGCATCTGCAGATCCTAAAAATGCAGCCTTTACCAAAACTAAACCAAAAGGAAAATTAACTCCCCCTTCATTGAGTATAACTCTACTGCTAATTGTACCTTACAACTCCTACAACAACCTAAATGTTTAAGATTGAAAGGAAGGAAACAAGAAATAAAGACACGTTGACAAAACCAATGAGGATAATTCGATTTAATAAGGCCTACTTTGAGACGCTGCCAATTACAGATCCAGATTATGGTTGGAAGCGCACGATAAACTCCCAACAAACAGATAAAGAATGCTATTTCACCTAAAATATGTGCAAATTAAATCACATTTACGATCAGACCGTGTGTTCATTTCGCAATAAACCTGACAGATGACAGATGAGCAGAATGTGATGGTTTGATGAAATTTTGCCACGACACAAAAGCACAAACTAGCAATAAATCTAGCTGCTGGATATCTTTTTTGCACTCCAGTCTGGAAAGCACAAGACTAATTTGAATGCAACAACAGAAATGTGGCTCTGGCATAGTTCATTTGTAATTTAACATTTACTGTAGCTGTGGGCAATGTCATATTTGAATGCAGGCTGACCGTGACCATAGGAGAGGAGCTCGCAATGTCAATAATTCATGTCTCTGAATGTTGGAGTTTTGGTAATTATACTAATTCAATGGCCACATGGAGAGCAAATAAGTAGCAGTAGTAGTAGTAGTAGAATTAGTAAAAGGATACTGCAATCTACTACATACTTTATTTCTCTGCTGTCCTGTAAATCAGTTCCCAACAAAATTCAGAAAAATGTCAAATATTTTGTGGAGCTTTTTTGAATGCAACTGTAGTTTAGGATCAAAAACGACGGCAGCCCTGTCAGTTTAAACTACTGGGGTCTTTGAGCTTCTATTTAAGGATTGTGATGTCTTTAGTACAGCCACGAGGCATTGTACTACTTAATACCAGTACATGCACATGGGCTTGCATGTGTATAAGAGCGCTTGTGTTTCTCTGTGTGATGGTGGTGGAAGGGGCTTATAGCATGAATGAATGAAAATAGTGTACACTGATGTCCTTGAGCTACACTAATCAGAGGCTGCAGTTGGACGTTCCAAAAAAGATTCACGTTGCCTAAACCCTTCTTTTCCAGCTTGGGTTGCATCTGAAATTCAACTTCCCCACAGGAACACACTGACTTTTCCACTGTGATATTGGAAGTAACTGATAAGATATGAAAACCAAGGACACCACACACAGAATTTATGCAGAGCCTGACCTCTTTCCTCTAGCCTCTGTAGTTATCTTAGAACAGCACCTCTGGTGCCTGTTGGATGCTATAGTAAGCCTCAACCCAAGCCGTGGCTTGATGATGCTCATTATCTATTCAACAAACACTGAACCACTTGAACTTTATCCCTGTCAAACTAGCAATCGCAGCTATGAACCTTTACCTAATGTAAAGAAATGTCATTGGAATCAGAAGGTGTAATCCTAAATGCTGAATTGTCATTTTCATACATAAAGAATCATACATACACTGCAGTTATCTAGTGCATTGAGAGATTCCAGTTGTGCACGGTTTTTCAGGTTGCTCGTATAAAAGAGCATGTGTAAAAAATAACTGAAGCAACATGAACTCAGGAGCCACTATTTCAGTGTCAAGAGTCTAACTAGTGCTGTCTGAATTGTGGGAAAGCAAATCATTTCAGAGGTGATGTGCCTCAGCCTCAGTAAGTGCCAGTGTGTTTACAATGTATTGTATCGAGAGTGACTGACAATACAGTGTATTACAGTATATTGGTTATTATTTGTGACGCTCCATGAAAAGCTGCCAACTCCCAACCTTCCTGCATAAAAATAAAATAAATAAATAAATAAGAAAGCAAGCATTCAATTCTAATATATGAAAATATGGGACCATGAAGTAATGATATACTTAAATAGCTGGATTTCACTATATAATTACTATACAATTAACTTTCTTTAAAATGGGCTCTGGTGTTCCAGTAACAAAAAGCTGTTACACATTTGAGTTTGAATACTACAAATTATAAAAAATATCCACCAGACTGAACACAAAGATCAAAATCTTAATGCGCCCAGAGATTAATAAAGAGTAACTGGTTTTGAAAATTTGCTTGCCACTCGTGTTTCTCAACCAGTTATACTCACGTCTACCAGTTGCTATGGAAACGCGTTTCCTGGCTTGCCTCCCCTCTTATTTTGACATAAGCTTGCACTGTCTCTCTCTCTCATATGGCTCTGATTGGATGCAGCAGTGCAGCCTCAGAGGAGTGACTATTTTCACTGAAGTCAAAACAGTTTGATCACCATCATCACCTTGAGTGATTGATCGATCGACTGCTGGAATGACTAGTCAACCAGATATATTAAACACACAGGAGGTAAGAGTCAGCAGTGTGTGTTCAATATTATTCTTTGAACATAAATTGTTTAAAATTAAATGAGCAAATGGTAACAATTCATTCGAAACTCAGCTGGTGCTTCTCTGATTATAGCCACAAGCAGAGGCATTAATATCTACTAGGCTTTAATTACTTGGGTCGTTCTATCTGTGCATTACATTTTAAACATAAGACTGCACATAGCTGTCAACTTACACAGTAATCTCTGTGCATTAGCTTTAAAATAAATGAATCAAAAGCACCAATATAAACCGAATGGTTCTTGACGTGACTTGGTTATGAATAAAAATGACCCCTGTAAAACTGAGTCTTTCAGGAATCACCGTCGTGATATTATGTCTAGGATTTTACGGCAGCACAATGTCACATGCTAGAAAGTGAGGGAGTAAAATATCCCTTCAGTGGTCATATTTATGAGTTATGTAATAGTGCAGCACACATTACAGTAAGTGGCCAAGGCAGCAGAAGCTGGTAAGAAGTCGACATGATCTATTTTCGTTTAAAAGGTGTCTGGTAATATATCGAAACATTCCTACTTTCGTCTTTATTCATTTAGTTAGAAGCCACAAGGATCATTTTGGATCTGTATACTTTACTCTGATAACTATAATAAGGGCTGCAACAAAACAAGTTAAATTAATCAGAAAAAGAAATAAAATCAGACACGTTGCAATACATAATCATACATTTCCTGGCAGTAATTTCAATCCTTTAAAACCTATAATCTCCTCCATGGTTTTTGCTGGTAAAGTTATTTATTTGATTGTGATCCCTATGAAGACAAACAACAAAAACCTCTACAAAACTGACAGAATGTTATTAAGTTCATTAATCAATTAATTAAACATAATAATCCACTGATGTTTCTACTTGTTGCATGTCGAGGTGTTGATGTACCATATAAAGAGACTTCCCTCTGCACATTTTCAGTTTATCAAAGTTTATATAGATATAGATATAGATCTGTTTACACTGATGCCATCTGCTCATATATGAAGTCAGTTTCGGTTGTCATGTTCCTCCAGAAATCTTCCAGACGACATCAACAGAATTAAATCTATTTCGCCCAGCGTTCTAGTTCTAGAGTATTTGATCTAGAAGCAGAAGGAAACTTTAATATACTGAAAATGTGTTTTCGCCCTGAAACGCAAACATTATTGTCAAAACTATGCCATTTTTTCCTTTCCAGTACAGTTGTTATAAATAAACATTACACTTTCCAGTATCCCAATGAGAATAACAGTATTTAGTGCAGTAAGTTATGTCTAATATTTGGTCTACTTAACCTTTCAACAGGTTCCAATGAAACTATTTTCAGCACAAAAAAAAGATCCGTGCCACTCAACCAATCATAATTTTAGTAAGTTATCCGTTCATTTTGATTGTTTATGTCCTACATTTTATGTAAAAGATTAGGGAAACACTTTGCTAATGTATGTACATGTAGCTGGCATTGCACCATTCTTCCAGACTTGGCACTCTGAGCCGCTATGGAGTAGAAGAAACTATAAATTAAAAACATGCACTGTACAACCTTGGAAGGTGGTAAAATATTTAACTGCGTTTCTAAAAACAGTCATTGTGCTATAAGATCATTTAAACAACATCATAGCTGAAACTGAAGCCAAAATACGAGTGAAAGAGAGCCGTTTGTAATGGCTATACAGTATTCCTCTCTAGCTAGACCCCCTTCCTCTCTTTGCTGAAGATAAGCCATGACTCAATGAGCTACGGTACACTCCACTTCAGTGGCCAGCAGAATTTGCCCTCATTCTGGCAATTTAGTGTGAGTGCCCCTCAGCATCTGCCTCAGCTGTGCGCCACACAACAAAAGCCCAGGGAGGCGTAGAGCGTCTGTGGCCCATCGTGCCATGCTGGGTACTCCTGTAATGAGTCAGTATTTATGAAAAGCTCAAAACAAGTGCAGAAGAAAAA
Source organism: Macropodus opercularis (assembly GCA_030770545.1). Lineage (NCBI taxonomy): Eukaryota > Metazoa > Chordata > Actinopteri > Anabantiformes > Osphronemidae > Macropodus > Macropodus opercularis. Next base: position 4,643,309 of record CM061110.1, read on the forward strand.
GCAGACAATGTACTGGCAGGGACACTTAAAATACTGTGGGGATAAAGCTTCTCCAAAATAAGAAATTAATTGTGGTATATTAAATAAACACGAACTGAAACTACCATGGCTCAGGATAAACGTGTTTTATCATGTAGAGACAGGTAAGTGAGGCTGTGAGATAATAATTATGCCAAATATTTCAGTTTTGATTTTTATCCAGCTTGGGTCTCCAGCAGAGCAGCACACAACTTATACTTGGGTGAGTGAGTGAGCCGTCTGTCTCCATGTCTAAGCAAGACACACAGAATAAGTGAAATGGAAAGAGAGAATAATTTCTGGGGGCTGTGCAAAGATTTTGTATGTTGGGTACAAATTCTGTGGCGACTACATGCAAGAAAAGGGAGTTTGTACGAACGAGAACAGTGATGGAAATGTTAACATCGCTGCAAACACAATGAATCACCATAGTCTGTCGCAAAAAAAACAAAACAAAAACACAGTCATTCTTCCAGATTAATCACTACAGTGTTTCTCCAGTGGCTCTTCCCTGCTAGTGCTAGTCACGACACACTCCCATGAAAAAGCCCACAAAGCTACCGCCCTGCTTGCTACTATCGAGAAAACGATTAAGGTTTAGCAGAGATATTCTGTAATATCTGTAACTATATGCGTCGCTGTGCTAACAAAGCTCAATTTTATACATCTGTCAATTACTGTATTAACAAATTTGCAAAAGGGGGGGGATGGGCTGGAGGGCGAGGAAGCGATGGGGAGGAAGCCACAATGACCACTCAGCCACAAGCTGCCTGGGACTACACAGAACTGCAAAGCCTGGCACATGTACACAGCTCTCTCTGTGTGTCCATTCACAAGGCAGACAAGCTGGGACGAGCCGGATAAGCCCGCCTGCGACTCCACCAGGAAGACGATCAATAGGAGGGAATGCACCATTTCAGATACAGCCAGGCAGAGACAGGGGCAGGGCAGAGAGGCAGAGGCAGCACTTGAGTACTCATTATGACACAGTGTGTGCAGCCACTTCTGGAGTCATCTATAAGTGGAGGAAGACAATGCGGACCCATTAAAGATCACGGCAGATGGGTGAAGGGCCAATAACAAAATAACAACAACCATGAGTGCGTTTCCACCAGGGTTGCTAAGAAAAGCTAAGAAAAAGAATTATATGAGCATCCTGAAAAGTTAAAAAAAAAAAAAAAAAACACAAGCCCAAACTTATGACCAGAGACGTGTTGAACAATATTCATCATAGTCATCTTCCCCCCCTTGCTCACTGGCATGGAAACACGTTGCCTGCAGCTGAGCATTTGGACATCACCCACCAGCAGTCAATCACCCAGTGAGGTCCCGCCTCCCATGCTAAGAGTCCGAAATGAACGCCTGCCAATGCCAGTTACAATGTCTGTGCCAGTAAAATAAACACGGGTCACCCACCATAGTGGCCAAGATGAAGACGCCTCAGCTGGTCTTTTCCTGTCCTTAGATTATGCCCCTGCAGGCCACTCCACACTTTCCCCAACTGTGAGCCAGTCAAATAACGTAGAAACAAAACAGAGGCTGTATAACAAACAGGCTGCTGATCTGCTGCTTCTTATCTAACCCCAACAAAAAGTTGCTCAACTGTTATTTTTCTAGTTGGACAAATGGCTACGCATGCTGGTTTGAGAATATCACTTACACTTACACAGCCAGCATCTAGACAACATACATTCTACAAAAGTAGAAGTGAGTGGCACAAAGTTGAAACCAAGCTTGGTACAGTAAGACAGGTGGCACCTGGACTTTCTTTCCACTGAACAGAACCTTTGGGACAAACATGACCTGAATGAGAACCTTTACCGACACCCACCGGCTCATGCATTTACTGACTTTGTTCACAATGTTCTTGACTTTACACAGCGCCGAAAATGAGTGGGCTGCTCCTGCAGTTCAGTCTCATCACGTAGATGTGTTAGAAAACAATAAAAACAGAAACAGTCTGAGGAGTAGAAAACAGTATTGTTATATGATCCTGATTTATGGCCGTCTATGTTCAAATATGTTCGGAGCTCATTAAAATGTGCATCGGTGTGGTCAGTGGCTCGATGCATGTTGACAGACTGCACATCAATCAGCCACTAATAAATCTAGGATCTATCACAAATGCTTTGGTGGCCAATGGTCAACATGGACTCTGATTGCTCGCAGATGAACCACCCACAAGTCCATCCTGGCCACGCTGACACATACCACAACATAAAAACCAAATGGATGGTACTGTATAATGCTCTTGCTGTTGATCAGCGTATATGAGGCTTTAATCTTTAGCACTATAAAAACATTTTAGAAAACATTATGACATTTATTCACCTCTTCTCCATTAACAATATCAATTTCATGCTCGCGGCACCTTATCATACATTTCAGTTGAATAGATTTTATGTTGTGCTACTTAAAAGCATGAAGTACAGAGGAGCCCTTGCTGTGTATTGACCTTGCTATTATTATTAACTTAAGTTTATAAAATACAGAAAAATTAGTAAGAACTCAGTATTATCTGCAAACAGGTGGTCAGCTACCAACAAAAACAACAATCATACTCAACCTTGAAAACCAGGGAATGTGTATATATATAAATATTATTTTTTTCCCTTATTCAACTAAACAGAATTGCCACAGAAATGTCTTCAGTTCAACTGATCTTTCTCGTGTACACACAGTGCTACTGGAAAATCTGCCTCTTGCTAACCATATTGGAGCAAAACCCTTTGATCATAATATAAGACTCTTATGTGCCCTACTAAGAAGCTCATTTGTTTGATGCTATCTGAAATTAGTTATACTTTATAAGTCCCCATTGGGAAATTAAGGCTTCTGAATGTGACCCATCCAAACTGTTTCAAAGCGCTGGGCAACCATAGTTCAGTACTCGGGATTCAACAGCAGTGGTAAAGGGCAATGCCATTTTCTAGGGCAAAATATTAATGTCTGGTTTCTCCACCCATGGCCACCTGAACAGAAAAGATCCATTTGCAGCAGTTTTCTGTAGTCCTTCTCTGAATCATTTAGATGTTCACTGGTACATTTCAGGCGGGCCTGCAGTTGCGCTTCATGAGAAGGACCTTGAGGGAACTGAACATTTTCGATCCATAGTAGAGCATTGTGTCATTGACCAGCTGTGGTTCCTGCCATGTGATCATTCGCCACCTCCTCCTGTGTGGTTCTGGGCTGATCCCTCACTTGTGAAATTCTGGTTTCCAGAACAAGGGCGGTTGATGCTTAGTTTGCATTTGCTCCTTCCTTCCCAGTAAATGTAATTTAACTAATGTGGAATACAGAATAAAATAACAATATTGAATATTTACATATATTTTAAAGTGTAGCTAAAAGCCAAACGTATAAATAAATAAATAAAAAGTGCTGAAACACTGGATAGTTGCTTAATAAAACCTAGAGACTGCAGCAATTAAATGGTGTTGATCATCACTTAAACACGACATACAGAACTGAATAAAGCAAGTCAGCCAGAGTGACGCACAGAGCCAAAGACTATAGTTATTACAGTTTAAATCAGAGATTTATCAAATCAAAGACTTGGATACAGCAGTAATGACAGGGACCGGGTTAGAGGAGGCCAACTGGGATAACCAGAACTGACTTCACACTAATTGTAAACCAATAGAAAGAACAGACAGGGATACACACACGGCTCTACACGGTGTGTAATCAGTAGACATAGCAAAGAAGTGAACACTACAGAAAAAGTCTGGCTATGAAAAAATACTCTCATTCTTTGTGACACAAGCCTTCAACCAACACAGTGACACCAAAAATGTGAATAAATTCCATAAAAATATGGTTTTTATAATGGGCTTTGAGCATCTCTGTCATTTCTCTACATTTAAATACATAACTTGTGTGTGTATATGAAAACGACTCTTCTTCTGTGCTGTGAAATGGCAGGTGCCAGTTATAATGATGGCAGGAGAACGCGACCCACTAAAAAACGTTGGCCCACCAGTTGAGAATCGCCGCTATAGTTAGAACTCACTGGTACTCGTTTGTGAGATCAGATTTCAGTGAGCAGTGTAGCGTACAGTGGCCATACCCCCCCAACAAAACAGGAATCTAGAATATACCTTCCTCAACTTCAATTCAGTAAAGAGAACAGAAACACTGCAGGTGTGTTTACCGTTTACCAAGTTCTGAAGGGAATATCAGCACCCAGAGAAAAACACAGGCAGGCAGGATGCTACAGTACATCCCTTCAAAAGGTTTAAGTATAAGGACATATAAGGTGACTCACAGTCAGCCAACTTTCAGCCAATCATAACACAAACGCTATGATTTAATCATTTAGCACTCTGGTGAGACAACAAATTCATATACTGACTAGACAAGCAATGACTCACAAACAGCCTGTTACTACACCTGCTAAGCAAATCTGTTCATGTTTACTGATATGCACATGGTACTAGAATTTCCTTTATGTGTTCAACATAGATTCAGACCTTTCTTGAAACTAAAGGAGGGCCTGTGTCACTAAACAAGGATTCTGGTTGCACTGTTGACACCAAGTGTAAATCGGATCCCTGCATTCCTCTCGTGTTTCCCGTACATAAACGTCAGAACAAAAGAGCGAGGGAAGCCGAAGGTTGTTTTCTACATTTTCTAGGACTAGGCGTGGTCTTGTCTTTGCAATGGCTCCACTGAGAACGACAGATGGCACAGAGGCACCTTACGACACAATATAAGCTTCCGCACACACACACACACACACACACACACACACACACCTTTTGTGGCCAATAAGGGTTTGGACAGTAAAAATAGACCCTGGAATAAGGCTCGCCACCAGAGAGTTGACTACTCCATTCCATGGGATGATAATCTCCAGAGAGAAGACTACAACCATTAATCAAGGCACTTAAAACAGGGCTGTGATGAATTAGACTGGGGTAATGCCTTTTCCTGGTTTTTCTACGCTCGAGTGCCAGATTTAGCGAATTAGTTGACAATGTTTTTGCGAGTCATTTTACCTTTATGGTTTATTGCACATTGAAAGCAGACAATAAGGTTCAACCTGGCGTAAGGAATACACAATGATCGAGCTTCGCCGTGATTTGTTACTGAGAGCTATTCATGGACCCCGATAGTTTCACCTTCAGATGATAACAGCCAGTCAAACCAACCGATTGCTACAGGGTCACCCCCATTAAAATTCATTACACTCACTGTCTGAGGGACAGGCAAAGCCATATTTTCTGCACATATGTGCTGCGGCTCACTGACTGTTCTGTTACGAATGCTGTCACCTACCCAAACATTTTTGCTTTGTCATACTAGCAAGCCAAAGTGATGTCTTGATCAAAAGTGATCCTAATTCAGGACCTTTAACACTGGGTATCTACCAAAATCTGATCTAATGATTCATTTACGTAAGAGTTGATTAAACAGGATGCACTGAAATACTGTAACAGCTGTAGCAATCTTAATATGACCCTCAATCTAAAGTTAGAAAACTAATTATTAATTTCATATCAGAATGAGAAAGTGATGCAGTGTGCTAAAAAAAAAAAGTTAGGCTAGTTAAAGTGTGTATCCTAGATTTTAATTGTAGCCAATCAATCTAAATATAGACTCAAATATGTATATTATATAATATTAGTAATAATGTCATTTCTGTACTTTAATAAAAATTTTATAGCAACAGTGGAGGGGGAAACATGACAGGTAACACACTATGCTTAGAGAACAACGTGTCTCAGAGGCCGTTATAAAAAAAATAAAAGTTCTAAAAGGGAAAATTAGTAATGAGTGTACTATAAAAATTCTGAAATACTGCGTTAAGCAGCTCTCGTGTTATTGATACAAGGTCTTTTTGAAACATGAGCAAACCAACCGTAGCTGCCTTACCCCCCAGCACGCTAGCATTGAGGGAAAACATCATCGCTGAATCCATATCTACAACCTAGAGCAAAACAGCAGCTCCAAGCTCTAATCATGATGCCTCATGTTGCTACAGAATTTCAGCACTGCAATTCTCCGAGATAATTGTCTAATTAAGTTCATAGAAAAATTAGAGGAATGACAGACAGAGAGTGTACTATGGTCGAACTGAAAAGAAAGCTTACCGTGTTTGTGAAAGCCAATGTGCCATGAGGGGTCTTATGCTCTAATTTGGAATTAGAAATTAATACCAAAATTGTAATTTATTGAGAGAATTTCTAGACATATTTTTGTCTACTTTTTTCAACTGGGGTGTAGTATACACTAGTGACTTGTGACCTGTGTTTATTTTTAACACTGTCCAGTATGTATAACGTTTGTACCAGCCTTGGAATCAGTGGAACAGCAGACAGAAGAGGGTGGGATAGGGAGGTAGGGACAAATAGAAAAAGAAAAACACGCAGTTAGACACTAGAACCAAAAAACACACAACCATCATAAACAAGATACATGCATACAAACAAGCCCAAGCCTGACCAGATACTGCACACTCCACTATCACATTAGTGGCACCGTGAAACAAAAGCAGCCATTCCCCAGTGGTGATACAAGTGCACACGCACGTACTGTAAACATGCCACCGATTAAGGCCAGTGACAAGAGTGGGAAATCATCTTATTCCAGATTTGGCTAATACATTGAGAAGGAGGCTGCTCAGCCTGTCCCTCAAGCTAGAAGCTTGGAGATCTAATATTTTCATGGATCTTTTTATTCTCGTCAATAACTGGACCATATCCCCTGTAAGGGTTTCATAGTTACTATTAGGGCCTTGTGCAAGAAGGTGAGGGAGATGACCTACAGTGGGTAGAAATCCTTTGCTGGATGGGGTCTTGGGTGACTTCCCCCAGACTAGTTGGTCAAAATAATCACGCTCAAGTCAACTGTTAATGCTTGAAAGTTATAAATTAGCTTTCTATTAGACTACTTTGGCAGACATTAAACTCCAATGTTGGCCATGTTGAATTATCTGCAATGTTCTTGCAGAACCTCACCAATTCTCACAGCACTGTCCCCAATGTTTGCTCTATCTTTAATATTACTAGCCATTGCAGTACTACACCCAGAATGTGATATAGACCATACTTGTGACAAAAACATTTTCATGATGAAATATAATAAGCAATTTTGAATGATTAAAGTGTAGATACAGGGAAAGTGAGTGGACTACAAAGCTGCTTCGACTGGCTGCTTAGTCAGCCTCCTCATTACGTCAGTGTACCACCAAAGCTGAACACATGCAGTATAGAGCAGTAAGACCAACAACTGCCACAGCAGCTGATGTCAAACATCCCTAATGTTTCAACACGGTGGCTTACATCCGCTCCTAACACAGCACCCTGACCCTGTTCAGTCAAAATGTGTTTTTAGCGCATGTCACTGAGGCCACTCGGGCTGAGAAAGCAGCCATGTGCTGTAATAAGGTAAAGAACAGCTTTCACTGGCATATCCCCTCTCCCCCAACTAATGGAGGTTGTTTTGAAGGAATCTCCAGAGGGATTAACTACGCAAGTCACGCCGCAGAGAATTCAGTGGATAATTACTGTTTGCCAACAGCATAGATGCAGCACAATGACGGATTTTATTTACGTCCAAATGCACAAATGTTCCATTAATGAGTGCAACCGCTGCTTTATAATTTGGGTTTTGTTTTCCATAAAGCCCCCCCCCCTTGCCTTAAAGTGCCTTTGAAAGACTGGATACCCAAACAAACCTTGAGAAAAATTGTGCAAGCACCATGAAAGAGATCCAGGCATTGGGTGAATATATTATAAAACCTTACCAAGTGTGGCCTAGTTGACCTCAATGAACATGAATCTGCTTGAACATCTTGAGCTTTTTTTAAATCACACTTAAATAGTTGGCATTATTAGTATTGAGACACTATTCTGAAAATGAAGGTAATTATCCTTAACTACAGTTTTACCACTTGAAAATGACGTATGAAGCGTTTTTATTGCTATTGTCGCCGACTAAGTATTACAATTCGGGCTTAAAAGGTCAGATTTTGACCACCAGGGGTCACAGAGTTGTTTCCATATCGCCAGTTCACTACTACATAGTATCTGCTGCACTTTAACCTACAGTTACACAACTGCTGTGTAACAGGATGAGGATTTAAAGCAGACTGTAATTAGTATCGACTTAAATGATACGGGGACATCTTCACTGGACTTAATGTTATAAAGTAACATTTAACTGCTTTATCATTATTAAAATATGGCCCTATTCAAGTAACAAGAACGATTTGAAAAGGAGAATTTATGTAGAAGAAGATTCCTTGAGGGCAACTGTCGTTGCTGACACAGCAGTCAAGTGTGTAAACCACTGGTATAATCAAGATACTGTAACATGTGGAATAATCATTCATCCAAAGATATATTTTATTATAGTTATGGTGCTTTGTTTTATCATAATATTAGTAAAATGATACTACAGAAGACAAGTTTTTTCACTTCAGTAACATTTAAATGACCTACATGCATTCATGTGAAACTATTTTAACAGCTGTCAGAAATCGAATATACAAATCAAAGCTTGGGCCACCAATGAAAGTAGCCTGGATCTGATATGAAAAAAATCAATTTAGTTTGTTCACACTTGAAAAGACATGAAAACAATCAGATATGAGTCACTTGGAGCCCAAAGGAAAAAAAACTGATTTAGGCCATTTCAGCATGCGATTTCAAAGTAACTGTTGGATTTTAGGAATCACAATCCTCAGCACTTCCTCTATAAATATAACAGCTGTATAAATACATCTTTCAGATAATAATTCGCTGCAATATTTTTTGCAGGTCACAGAAATAATGAAACATGTACTATACATGTAAGTCAAGGCATTTCTCATTTCTAAAGAAGACGTAGCTTTCCCCTGCTTTAGTGCAGCCACTGCAGACGCTTATACTGGACAAGACTCGATAATTTATGAGAAAGCTCTGTTCAGTCAGCCAAACTAGGTACATGGGGAATGCACTTATGAAGCTAAGATGTGAATATCTGCCCATATTTGTGGCTCATAATTGAGAATTTAGTTTAGTGTTTGTAATGTAGTGACAAAAAAAATTTAATGTTTAACTTTTTTTTTTTTTAAACGTTCATCTTACTTTGCATCAGTGTACTTGTTTGTGTCTGCTGGCCCCAGTCTGACGTGCATCACCAGCAGGGCATAAAAATGCCAAAAACAGCAAAGGTGACAAAACAAACCTTTCAGAGTAAATTGCCAAGAATGCCTGCGTATGATTTTATGCCAAGAATAAAGTACAAATCCAGCTTGAATTTACAGGGAATGTGTTGCTATTGCAGTTAGATTTTCTGTTATTCCATCAAAGCAATATACATAATATACATATTCCTTTACCACAGCTGCACATCTGCTATGCATGTCACACCAAAACATCCCGGGGCTCTCTAACCTCAAAATAACCAGAGAGCAGTGTACAGTAAGTATTCATTACGGTGGGTTTTGTCTGATTGCTGGGTCCTATTAGTGCCTGTAACTACCTATTGCATTATCTATCATGATTCAGACAAGAACTCAACACAAGACTCCCCAGAGCAGATGTTAGTGGCTAGAATACTTACGTCAGACTGAGCCTTGTGAAGTCTTCCCTACTGCATTTCTGATTATAATCAGAAACAGTCACGTTAGCAGTTGTCAGTGTCGCCCTCTCATCACTTGCTTGGTGTGCTCATTATTCAAATAAAGCGTAGATCCTCTGCATCACCCCAAACAACTAATTGTGTTGAGATGAGGTTGGACTAAAACTCAAAATGAGGAGAAAGTGGTGCAGTATTTGCAGACGTATTTTTATCGACTGTGCTGTTTTGTGCACGTCCACAAGAACGCAACCTTGGAAAAAGTGTCTGTCTGTCTCTGTCCATGTTGCATCAAGTTTCCTCATCGGTTTATTGCCTCTCTAAAACACATTTCCATATTGAAATATTCACGCAGTACTCAGAAGAACACAGACGTAATTACAATTGTTAAACTAAGATTTGATAAATGGATGTGATGTGGCTACAGAATAAGAAGTGAAAGTTATTTTGAAGCCAACTTTAACTTTAAAAACACTGGGGATTAACTCTAAGGATACAATCATCAAAACAACGTATAGCATTTTCTTATCCAAATTAAAGTACTACAGCGAGCGGTTTGTGTATGTGTGTTGCGTGCTGCTTGTTCTGTTCAGCCCAGCTGCTGGCTTGTGTTTGTAATTCAGCATCCTCATAGAAAAGACCTCAAAATTATTCTTCACAGGCTCTTTAAAATGACTTTTACAAGCACACGTGTGTCTGTTTGCAAAGTAACGAATCTATAAGAAAGTGTGACTCTTTCTTTGTGTTACACCCTCTTGGTCAAGGTACTCTGCTGGAATAAAAGTCTGTCAAGACTCCACGGGTATAGGAGACAGAGTATGACTTTCCAGTTAGCAGTTCTACCACAGTTTGAATCAAAGTGTCAATAACAACATAAGAGAAAATACACTTTAACCTGTGTGTGTCATACTGCTGCTACACGGGCATCAACAACTGCAGTTATACAGTTATACAACAGATCGCAAACAGAGCTAATGCAAATGTTGGTAAGGGCTGGTACCCTTGCCATTACTCATCAAATATTAATTAGGATCAATCACCACAGGTCTGCATGCACAGTCCAGAAAAAAAAAGGTCAAGGCCAATGTGAAGGTCTCAGATTTCAATGTGTTAAAATGATTGAGCTAGTATTATGTTCTCATCTCAATTAAAAAGGCAGCTTATTATAAGGTTTTCTTAAAAACAGTAGTTCGGAAAGCCCCACAAATTAATAAAACACTAACTATAGCAGAGTATACAAACATATCAGTTTCCCAGAAGAGCTGAAGCTGTGATAGCTGCACAGGGTGGAGCGACGTCATACTGAACCCTATGGATTAAGAATGTCTCTTAAATTCATATGTGACGTGTTACAATCACATTACTCGACATCATTTCAGATTATTCTGCAGAAAAGAGGATGAAATTGGGTCAATTTCCATTAATTTCATGTTTAATTTTTTTCTTCCCCTGTTCCTCTAGTCCTTTGAAAAACGCTAATACTGGAGGCAGGTATCCATAAAATGTGATTTACTTGATAATAATGTAATACCTAACTGAGCCCTCTAGCTGTAGGCTAATAAATGTTTAAAAAGGTGATTGTTAAATATTATCTGGTCCAAGGTAGGCACATATTTCTACTAATAAAGTGCCTTTGAATAGAGAGTTAGCAGTTATCTGAGGGAGATTACATATAAAACACTCAAAACGCACTGATCTCTGCTAAAGTAGACAAAAAATATTCACACGTGAAATTAACTAGTGAGTGACTGTTCTATTAACTCTGCAGGCTTCCTTACATATGTATGAATTCAGAAAGTAGGTTTGTACTAAACGTGTCACTTCATGTCATTCTTGTTTTGGCTTTTTTGTGAATTCAATTTAACAATACCTTTAATGACTTTATGTGAAAAGTCACCAGGCAGTGACTAAAGCCTTGAAGTACATTTCCTAGAGAGGGTGAGTCGCTATAATGACTACACAGAAAAAGCTAACGGCACATTAAGTCAAATTGTCCCTACTTTCTGAATGGTGATGCATCATATAGTGTTTCAATGATGAACACACGATGTGTATTGATGCATGAGAAGACAGACACACACTGGTTCCCTTGACATAAAAGAAGTTGAGAGCTAAATCCTAGCCAACAGCATTGCTTTACAATAGTAAGATGAGACATGCACTAATTTTCTTAAATCAAACATACTGTAAGCTTGCTTTCAGGAGTTTGAAGACTCATCTATGCCTTGGGTGAACCGGGACATAGTTCCTTCCAGCACAGATTCTGACAAGCTCGCGTCTGCTTTCAGGGGGGGCTGCATGGACCACAAACGGAGTCGTGATGACTTAGTTTAGGTCACAGGAGTCCTGCCTTTGCCTGCATCTCTCACTGCCAAATAGGACGAGAAGTAGCAGCTAAGGAAACTAGTAGGGGCTGTCGATGCATAACAGCCTTGGCAAAAGAAAAGATTTGGTTTATTTGCGAGTGAACAGCCTTGTGAGAAAGTGATCTTAAGTGCACAACGCAGTTACATAGCTGAACGCACTGAGCTTTAGAAAAAATTCTAAAAAAAAAAGCAAAGTTGCTTTTATCGTTTCTTCAAGGAGGCAGTCTAAACTAAATACCTAATGCCAAGCTCTGCAATGAAAGATAAACGGTTTACTAACCTTATTACATCTATAGCATTATTGACTACTCAACATTACAGACTGTGCTTCGAGTAGTTTCTACTGTTTCGTGCACATATTTGATACTTAAAGCATTCAAGTCCCACAAAGCACAAGCTTCAGTGGAGAGAAGCATTAGCTAAGATATTGTTACACATCCACAAAGATCCTGTATTCACAAGGCTGCCCTGTTTTCTGATCAGTGAAAAGGACAGTGTTCTAATTTCCTGACACTGTTATGATATTAGTACGCTTTCAATCTTGAGAGAAGCTGGTCATGGCCCAAATGATTAATATTAATCCTTAATAGAATTAAAACGCTGCATGACTAACATAAAGATGCTACCACCACAGAACCGAATCAGTGTAAACACAAAACTAAGCCCCTCCCTCGTCTGTGTGCAAACTATACGGGAGGTTGTTTATGTTCCTCCCGCGGCGCTTTGCGAGGTCACGTGTACGTGTAATGTCATCTTTTTAGTGTCCTTCGGCAATGCATCTCCTCTCAACTCTTTCAGACCTGGATCTGTCTGATCCACTCCCATCACCACAGAGTCAAGTAGTCCCGGCTACAACAAAACCCCAGCCTCTCTTCTGTCTCTTTCTAAAACAATGTGCAATAAGATTTTGGGCGCTTTAAAATATTCAAAGTTTTATTAAAATACCTGGAATCTGTAGAAATGACTAGTCTAAACAGAAAAGGTACCTGCAGTAACACACGCATGCCTGGCAGCTGTTTCCCAGAAATGGTCGCTTGATCCAATTACTTTTTTTTTTTTCCATAACACAATATCTGGTTCTATCAACATCTTCTCAGGCTTCACAGTAGCTTGTTAGAAGAGACTCTGTCATTGGCAGGTTTAGTTGTTGAACAATAACAATACAGTAATAACAGAATGACCATGAAAAAAAATACGAACGTGTGAGATTTTTAACTCCAAAATCCCTGACTTTAAATGAGCACATCTCTTTTCAAATTCAGCTGATTTATCAGTTAGCATTTAAACATTAGTTTTCGCTGAATCCTTATGTCCCACCCTACAGTGAACTACTGTATTACATACACTATGCTGTGACAATCATGACCAATGGTTGTGAGGAAGACAAATGGCACATTTTGATGATAGCTTAATTTTAATTTGACCATTAGTGACCAACGTCTTGACATCACATTGTAAAATTAAGAACAGTAGCTTTCTACCATTCTCTAACATCCCCATCCTGTTGATTTTGCTACTGCTCGACAAGTGAAGTCAAAGGTCAGTTTGGTTTAGACGCGTTTATTCCGATTCCCTCACCAGCAGCAGAATATTAAAATCATTTTAATAGAATGAACAATGTTTGACCAAAGACTCAACTGTAACAGCTTCGTGGTCGTCTACATTATTGTCAAAGCGCAATCACTCACTCATCATCTGAACCTTTTTGTCCTTGTAAGTGTGGCGGGTGCTGGGGCCAATCCCAGCTGTCATTTGGGTGAGACAAATTTATTTAAAAGACAATTTATTAAATCAAAATAGCAAAACTTTACTAGTTCTAATTAGCAAACAGCAAGGATTTTATGCATTTCTCTTTTAAATGCCAACTTCACAGAGAACCTTTTACTGTACTTCTTTTAGACAACATATTATCAATTAACTAATTGAGAAAAACATTTTTATTAAATTACCTACGGAAATTGTCACTGGATGCCAGTGTATTTATATCCATCTTCTCTGCAGCGTCTGTTGAATCAGAGTTAAGTTGAAGTGTGACATTAAGTTCTCTTTAATCTCTTTAAGTGGTAAAGGTCTCTGCCAACTATTAATACACTATTAAGGTTGGGCAAACTGAATGGCTGTGGACATGCAGGCATCAAAACAGAAATCAACTTCTTTGTGCTGAAGAATGACTGTGTGATTGCTATGGGGGAGGGAAATATATTTCACTGGACCTCTCAAATAATTCTACATATGGGAAAGACTGCTGGCAACACACAATGTGCACACCATTCTGAAATAATTGCTTTATCGTGTTGGAGCTATTGGACTCGGCATTGCTTCTAGCAATATCGATTTCCGTCCTTACAAAGCTAAATCAGACAAAATAAGTCTGGAGCTTCTGAAAGGCAACCTGCAGTAAGCCATGATTCCATCTTCCTTAGTAAAAGCAGCTGTGTGAGTGATGTCATCATGCACACGTGATCTGACTGATGATGTAACACAGGCTAAGAGAGACCATCCTACAATCAACCACACATGCTGTTCAAAAGAGGTTTATGACAGGATGCAGGGTTGCTTTTCATTAGTCAGTACTAAACAGTAGGCTGAGGACATCTGTAACTGGTCTCTTACAGTATATTTCCTAGCTTTGGATCACCTGCCTTATTTTTTACTATATGGTTAATACATCCCCAATCTCAGGTCGGTCAAAAATACTACACCAGGCTATAAAAAGTAATGAACTACTGAAACACAAAAATTTTTTGTAAGCATGACATTTGCATGCACACTAGAAAAAGAAGGGATACTAAGCTTCAGTGACTGTGCATGCTGGTACCTGGATTGACCACTGGTTATAATTACGTGAATAACGAATGGGCGGCATGGTGTACTGGTTGGCACTCTTGTCTCACAGCAAGAAGGTCCCATGTGCCTTTCTGTGTGGCGTTTGCACGATCTCCCCCAGTTTCTGCCTGGGCTTTCACCGGGTGATCCGGTTTCCTCCCACAGTGCAAAGACAGGTTGATAAGAGACTGTAAATTGACCCTAGGTGTGAGAGTGAGTGGTTGTCCGTTTCTATATGTGGCCCTGTGATGGACTGGCGACCTGTCCATGCTCTACCCCACCTCTCGCCCGATTGACAGCTGGGATAGGCTCCAGCATATCCACAACCCTTATGAGGACTAAGCAGCTAAGATGATGAGTGAGTCAGTAAATCAGTTTTAAATGTTCATTACTTTCTTGGAAAAGTATTTTATAATTATTATTAGGAACTGTACTGATAACATTTACTAGTGTATTTTCAGATGAAATATTTTAAAATGTTAGGCTATAAGGTGAGTTTATGGATTTGCTTCCTACAGTATCTTCTAGTTTCTGTTGTATGTATAGAAATAGTATTGCAGTATACTTCCCTCTGTCTTCCCTATATTTAAATGTACAGCATGACTGCTTCTGGCTGGGGACTTATATCATCTGGAGGTCACTTTCCAGTTCAGATGATGTCAGCTTCTCCAGATGATGTGATTTTTTCCGATCATTTCTTTTTTTTTTAGTAGAAGCAGAGAGACATTAAATTACAGTGACAGACGCTTACGATTATTCATACAGTATACATGTTCTCTTTAAATTAGAACCGCAGCAGTGCAACGAGCTGTGAAATGAGAATTTATATCAACTTGGCAACATACAGTACAATTATACATTCACCATAATGCCTGTCAGGTTGTCGTGTACCTGTAAGATTGCACGTGTCTTGTACAAAAGAGAGTTAACTACCATGAGCAACTAAAGGTAAATGCATAATACAATAAGCAGTTCAAATATCAAACATATTACAGTATGCTTGTGTCAAATAATTGCACAGAGGAAGACTTAATCCTATAACGTGGGTCTAAGCAAATTTAGATTTCGACATGAAACGTTCCAATAAATCCTGGAGAAATCGCATTACCATTACAGTGCAGTGAGGGTTCCACTCCCTCTGCGCGTCCATGGCCTGCCTGAGGAACACCCCTGCACACACTGGCTTAAACATCAAGGATTAAAAGGCTATCCCATGAAAACCAGAGAGTGCTACTCCGACCATAAGCCTCACATGTCAAATAACTGATTTTAATCAACAAGAGAAAAAAAGAAAAAGAGGTTATCGTGCAAAGGTTATTAAAATGTAATTTGACACAGAAAGTCCCTCAATTAGACTTACGTAACGACACATTTTACCAACTTAGAGGGTCTGATCTCGTTTCAAAGCCTTTATCGCGGCATCAGATTACATAACACACGATTCAGAGTGGGACTTGTGCATCACGACACGCCACGGAGACCCCCCCCCCCGGCAACCCGGCGCTGTCCCCTTGTCCCAGAAGCGGCCAACGCACCTGTACCTGCCACGTTAACATGTGCGCTCCAGAGCCCCACCTTTAGGAATCCGTTCACCTTTAACTGACAAGCCCGTGACTCAACCCAGTGGGTGGGCGAGTCCACGCATCACTCCCCATCAACAACAAAACACGTCCCATCCGAGCACAGAGCGCCGCGGCCAACAACACAACGCGACTGTAAATTAAAGAAATAAAATAAAAATCACATCCGCCCTCATGCACCCAGACACTCTTTTAAATCGTGTTCGTCCACGTTATATTTCGATCACTGTGCAATAACGCCGTTAAGCCAGCGTGGGGGGGTCCGCCACGCGTTGCTTGCGTGTCGGGGGGGGAAAGGCTCGCTCGCGACATTTAGCAGCCTGTGTTTACTTTAAAAGACAAGATCCGCTGCTAAGCTAATTAGCAGCAGTCGCAGCACCGTCACCGTTGCACCTGCTAAAGAGAGGCTGTGGGCGGAGGGAGGGGGGGAAGACCAGGGGGATGCCTGCGGTCCTGAACGCTACGAAACGCCTGGAAATGGGTTGAATGTAAACATTGCTTTTTTAATATATATATATATATATATATATATATATATATATATATATATATATATATATATATATATATATATATATATATATATATATATATATCAGCTAAGCGACGTGAAGATAAAAGGGGGAACGTAGCGTTCTCTTACCTGTGCACCCCACAAGAAGCAAGGCTAAAAAAATATCCCTTGACTGGACCATCGCAACTCCCGAATAACGTGAATGTTAAACGGCGTAGCTAGCGTGTAAATCGCAGCTCGGTCCCTGCGGCGTTGCCCTTCGGGTTTCCAAACCTCTCTCACCAACTGTTCATCCTAATCTGGAGATGTGAGTCGGGGACGGCGATAAATGTCAGCGGCAGCGTCGTTGATGACAAGCGGTGGCCGGAGATTAGCGGTGATGAGCGCCAGTGCGCCGTTCAAAGTCTGACTGACAAGCGGAGCCTGCTCACACACACGGATTAATCCGCGCGGGCGGAATACGAGACCTACTGTACGATCAGAGTCAAATAGTGCCACCAAGCGCTTCTGTAATGACAACCATCAAGAGAGAAACCCTGAGATTATAAAAAACAGCAGTGACATAACACACTGCTTAGTAATATTACTGCAAAATTGCATATTTTATATACACTTGTGCATATAAACATGACCCCCACTGGCCACCATGGTTATTTTTGGTCTGCTTATTTAGCATCTCATTTGGTGGCCATTATGCCTCTCTTTCTTCATACAGTAGTCATTTTTACTTTTTTTGAGATCAGTTTTTAGAATATTTATATAATAAATATATCATTACAGTAAAATAACAGTCAAGTCCAATTTCTCCTTCTCCTTGGCTGCTTTGTTTATTCTTGGATGATAATACATTTAACTAAGGAACGTGATAATTTTTGTTTTAAATCATTTTAGCTATTTTAGGATCGTTTTTAGACAGTGTGCATTTCAGTCAGGTCATTGAGAAAATTAACTGATTGCCACTATAGGGTAACATTAACAGTCAGTCAAAGGAATGTTTTACAGCACTGGCTGACTTCTTAAAAAAAACACTTAATAGCTGAATTACAGCTACAGTATATAATAAATTCTATTCTATTCTTTTGATTTCCCAAAGACAATTAAGTTAAGTATGATCACTGTCTAAAAACCCAGTGTGGGCGGTTTCTTTGTGGAACTGTTGAATGGATGCTCCTCTAGAGGTGATTAAAACTCTGGTTTTCCCAACACATGCGTCGTCAAATTAATCTGTAGCCCTGACGTCAAAACTGATGGTGGATTAATGTTGTGTTTACATTTTCCTCATGTACTGTACATTCAAGTTCAGACAACAGACAACGTGATTGCGTTCAACCTTCCGATTCGACATCCTTTTAACCTTATAACCTTTGTGTTGCTGAACAGGAGAGTGCTTCTATGCTTATCGTAAGATCGCTGTTAAAGTCCAACCTTACATTTGACACACAGATGCTTAAAAAATGCACAACAAACACCACAGACATCATTGCAGCTACTGTAAGAAGTCAAACACTTCCCTGACTCCACGAACCCCCGACTGACCACCAAAAAGCATCTTGTGCGACAAGGGAAAAAGGATGTTGTTCGCTTGCACAGTAGAAAATGAACTGTACCGTTCAGCACCCTAAGAGAGCACTTTGCCTTCGATTTGAACTGTTGACCAGTTGAGACGCGCAATTGGCCAATTTTATGAAACCCAAATCAGTTTGTGGCTTGGCTGAAAAAAACATTCTGGCCAAACCTTGTACATTTTTCTGCAGCTCATCCTTCTAGGGTAAGTCCTTCCAAACATACCACCACGGGGAGTTTGACACCACAGAATGTTCAGAGCCACTCCTTTCCATCCAAATCTATCTTCCCTGAATCCACTGAGATATAACTAGAAAAGCAGGAGGGGAAGAAAAGCAGCGAGGTAAACTGAGTGGGTTTAAGGCACAGTGGGGGGAAAACAGAGGTCTGACTTGTGTTTGTGCCTCAGCATCACAGATAGGAAAAGCGTGACTAAGCCGATGACTCATAAAAATGCCCTCTGAAAATACTGTAGTGTTTTATTCAGTGTGCATTGAAGTTAAAAAAGCTGACGTAGCTTCTTTTTATTTATGTAGCTCTTTTGTTTTTTTGTTTTTGTTATCTTGTCAGTTTTAAGTGACGTTCGAATTTCCAACAAAGCTGCGTCGTTTGAAGGATGAAAACGGATGATAAATGTATAAATCATCTGCCGGAGCAATTATTCACGGCTATGAAATCTCACAAGTCCAGTCAGCCAAATGCTTTGGTGTTAATTAATAAAAATGCTTAACTGGAGACATCGTTTTCAATTAGTCCAGAAAATTGTCAGAAATGAAACATTGGGAAAAATCTGTCCTGAAGTTTAACAGCGTCAGTGCAGCCTGAACATCCACACGCCATCATCTTACTCATTTAAAAAAATGACTTTGTTGGGTACTATATGGAAGCGTGTTTCCCCCCTGTGAACCATCAACTCAATTTTAGTTGAACTGTCCATTTCTGGTGAAGCCTACACAACATTCTCTTTCATCTCCTCATATCACCCAGCACCACTCTCAGAACCTTGCCAGTATCTCTTCAGCTTTCCTTTGCATGCTCAATCCCGCACAGTTCTAGTGGTAGTAATAGAAGCAGACTGCAGACGCTTGTAAAGCTCCTTTTTCTGTTTCTTTGGTCGTCTTCAGCCTTGTACAATATGACGGAAATCTCTCCAACTAAAAGCACACCGTGTACACCAGCCTGTCTGGGCACATTTTGTATTTTTCATCTTCCTTGTCTCTTCCTTCTCAGCATCCTCTCTTTCCTGCCTCTTTCGCTTTCGCCGAGCCATGACCACACGCGCGTACTTTGCTTGCTTGCCTACGTGCCGTCAGTCCGTCCGTCTATTTATGTCAGCATATCTCCCGCAGAGGACACGCATGGACGTTCTCCGCAGTAGGAGGTTTTTAAAATAGCTCCTCTTACCATTGCTGTAACAGAAGGCAGCGTACAGTAGCGGTTGAACATTGGTTTCTGGGTCATAGGATAACAGAACAGGTCAGTTGTGCCGGGGATGGGTGTACATGCCACTGTACGTGTTCAGTGGGTGTGAGTGTCAACAAGAAAATCACATGCAGTGCCATGGGCAGGCAAATCAGCGAATCTGAATCAAGCTCTCACAGTACAAAAGTAGATATACAGTCAAATATTTCCTACGCTACTCAAAAAAGGCAGTAACCTTAAACAATTAACTTGCCAGCGGCTGAGGCCAGTGTCAAAACTATCAGCTACTTCAATTCAGTGTTGAGCAGAGTAGATTAATAACTCTGGGAAAACCCGGAGCATGACTCCATCATTCAATTATCACCTTTAGAGCAGAAAGACCGAGTCTCCTACAATCTCAGGACTAAAGGGTGAGGATCAGTTAGCTGCAGTGGGAGACGGTGTTGTCAGACACTGGATTCATTGTCCAGTGAGTCTGTCCTGCGAGGCACACAAGGTCCCTTTGTGGACCGCAGATATTAATCTGCGTAGGCAGAGATCTGGAGGAGTCTGACTAAGCTCACATACAACCACACACATCAGCGCACACAGAGGCACGCACAGACATGGACTCGACCATATGCATATTCATTATGTAACACCAAACAGAGAGGATGCAGTGTTCAGCCCCACAGAGGCTCCTCGGTGATAAAGATGCCCTTTATCCGGAATGATTTACACAATACAGTCCAACTTCAAGCTTGTCGTCACCGCTCTAGACATAAGGTCGCATTGCCAGATGTCACCGAGCAACAATAACCATCTTTCGTCATCACCAGGAACAAAAAGGGTTTATTCCCCCTCAAGGTCCAGTGTTTGACTTCCAGACCAGACCGGTGACATCGGTTCACCTCGGCCTCATCAGCGTTAACCCAGAACGCAAGAAAAATATCCTGTGACCAAGCAGTGACAAAGTTAACTGAGTTCCTCAGAGGATTCAGCTGAATGTGGAAGCAGATAGAATGACCAGACCAATTGTATGTTTTTAAAAAAAATGTTTCTAAAGAAATAATGTCAATGTCAATGTTTTTCTTAATTGCTTGATCCCCTCACAATGTCAAATTTTCAAACTGCAAAGCACAAATCTAACTATATGAAAAAAAATATATGATGACATTTTGATCACATAATCAAAAATA
Organism: Macropodus opercularis; assembly: GCA_030770545.1. Taxonomy (NCBI): domain Eukaryota; kingdom Metazoa; phylum Chordata; class Actinopteri; order Anabantiformes; family Osphronemidae; genus Macropodus; species Macropodus opercularis. The sequence continues at coordinate 4,664,343 of CM061110.1, forward strand.
TAAACAAATGCTTAGTCTTGAACCATCCTCTGTCTCAACATAAATAATAAACGCCTGTGTGACACTCATGCATGTGCAGTGTCAAAACTCATCCAATGAAATGATAATGCAAACGTAGCTCGGACACCTGCTGCCACCTCTAGGTTTCTGGAAGCTCTAACAGCGTCGAAGGCCCTAAACAAGATGGCAACACGTTGAAGCAGCACTCAACGTGTAATGCGGTCTTCTGGTCATGTGAGGGCAGCATATATCTACTTTACATCCATCCAGAAGCTCTCTCTCCTGCTGCATCATTCATGCATGGACAGTGTACAACCGCAATTAAGAATTGATGACAACTAACGCTGATCACTTTTCTACTGTAAAAGTGCTGCCATTTGGGAAAATAGGAGATAATACATTTCCTTTCCGTGCCCGTGGAGTCTGGGCACGACTCTGACCCCCCGGCTCCAGCTGGATGGGGAGGTGCAGCAGGCAGGCCAGTGCAACAGCAGTGACGTTTGCCGAATCTGCTGCTCTTGGTGCTTCATTGTTTTCGGAGACTCTCTGGCCTCTGCTGGTTATTTTTACATCTCCCAACACCGTCGAGCTGTTTGTTCGTTTCGTATGTGCTCTTTTTGTTGTGCTATCGCTGCCCTTGTTCTGTTTGCACATCACTTCGTGTGCATGGTGCGGATACATTTACCTAAAACACGAGGGTGTTTACATTAATATAGCATTAGAATTCTGGTAAGAATCAAATAAAAGCAGCTGTCTAATCCCAGTCTTAGAGAGTCTGCTACTCATGCTTGGCAGCAGGTTTTCAAAGCGGAATTTTCATTACATTTTCCATTATCACTTAGACCTCATCTCTTAGTTTTTAATTACTATTTTTATCCACCCTGCATTGGTGAAACAATGAACCATATGACATGAATCAAATCAAGCTGTATTTGTTTCAAATCTACTTCCGTATTTGATAATTGCATGAGTAAATGTATTTTTAGCACCTTCGCGGATACATGCTCTAAAAACAGCCTTTGTCGATGTCATCCTTGACTCACAGACACACACAAACATTAGTCACGTCTTCACACCACAATGGCACTCAAATGATTACAATAGATTCCTGACATGTCGCTGCATTACAGCCTGATAATGGCATGAAATGAGTTCAGCACAGATGTTACATCTGAACAGGTGGCAAAGAGCCGGCGAGTGTTATAAATCCATTAAAATACAAGCAAACAACCTCTTCTCCAAATGTATAAATGGTATCAAAGATTACGGGAACCAGACTGATTGTGAGACTTTGACTGCAGACTGCTCAAATATCCTGTAAACTGAGCTTAGCATGCCCCAGCTTCTGTAATGTGCGGTGACAGTTTGCATCAGATCTTCGGTCTTTCAAGAAGCCTGTCACTTTGGATTTCACTCAAGATGTATGACAAGCCTCTAACATACTCAAACCCCATTCGAAACCCCGGGCTATGCAGAACACCGCTCTCGGTTTTCAACACCCCATCTGCAACAGCGAATTTGCTAAAGAAGGTTCAGGGAAGACGAGATGCATAAAAAATATCTGATTAATCAAAAAAGGTGATCATTTGCATGTACAGTGTGACGATTACAGGAAATATAATTTGAGGTTGTTGCATGCGCACCTTGAATACAGAGTAGGTGGTACACCTTAAAAGCATTGTGTCATTTTCTCCCTATGTGTTAGCTCTTACTTTGGGACCATTAGCGTTATTATGGACCCAGTAGGAGCCGCTTGTAAAAGCAGGGCTCAGTGAGTTTGTTCAATCAGTCTGACTTTAACAGGTTTTTCACTGTGAACTGTTTATGTGAATCATGTTATAGCTTCTACAAGGCTCTCGAGTCCAGCGGGGCTGTTATCCTGCAAGCCACCCAGGAAGTTTGCATCCGCTACGGTTCGCTGGCTCCGGCCCCCGCTTTGACTTGAGCAGGGGGCTTGAATGTTCTTTTAAATTGATGCTGAAAATAAGGTGTGTGTTAAACACGGGCAGACACCCGTTGGAATAAAAGTCAGCTCTTTTTCAAAAGCAGCGCTATGGGGAGGAGGGAAGCTTAACCTCCCACCAGAAAATCCTTTCCAGAGAATGATTTCAAAAAGGTTAAAGAGGTGACACGCAGTAGTAAAGAGAATGTTTGTTAGTCTAATGTCAAAGAAAGATATTTCACAAAGTCACACATTTTGTTTTTAGCTTATATGACAAAATTGAATTTTTTTATTTTTTGGTGGGCATTGATGAGAAAATTGATACTACATGATCATGTCTGTACAATAATATAAAGACTGAATGAGTGAGTGAGCGAGTTAGCTTAGCCACCTTAGCTCAAAGATGGTAAGAACTGTGTTTGCATGTTCTCATATACATTTTGCCTGATTGACAGTGAAGTAGCCCCCCCCCCAACAATTTTGCATTTGATAATTGTGAGAATAAATAATTCGTCTGTTGTTAATCTCCACTGGCATGACTGAGAGTTCACAGTCTTTCTGTCACTTCTTGTCTTTTATTTAAAAATAACCTGAGGAAATTAGATCCCAGGTCAAAAATAACGAATTTGTCGTCCAATGCCAAAAGCGAGGCGTTTTCTTTAACACTCCAAGGTGCCACTCAATTTCTATTAATTACTTTCACGCTGAATGTTTCAAGTCCTTTTGCAGGTTATGCGTCAACTGTGCCGCAAACAAATAAAAAAAAAATAAAATCAGATGTTTCTAAAGTAAAAATAACGAGGTCTCATGAAAGCAATTTGCCTAAGAGGCTGACATTCTGAATGGCAAGCCTATCAAATTTAACCTATCCAAGAAACATTTGAAACCATGAAGGCACATGGTATGTTTGAAGTGAGTCCATAAATTTTTCATGCCATTCTTCATTACACCCTCTATCATGTGGGGAAAGGGAGGCCGACCTAGCCAAGCTCTTTATACTATTATTTCTTTGCTGTTCATGTTGATCATGTTGAATTTCACTCCAGTGAGTGTCACTGACAGATAAAATCGCAACTATCCGTTTGTTTCTGAATGTCACGCATGTATTTCCATGGCGGAACGCGTGTGTGAGAGTTTGGCCGATAGCAGAGCGTGTTGTAAAGAAATGGGATGGGATTATCAAAGTAGGTGAAAATGGTTCCCGTGTTTTTCCGTCTCACCAAAGGACAAAACTGACTCCAAGAACGATGTGGGGGGTGGAGCTGGGATTTACGCCTGACAGACACCAGGCATCAAGCTAAAAGTTACAAACACAGCACAGAAAATGTTCACATGATTTCTTTTTCTACGACATGTGGGTGACAACAGCAACAGCAGAGGGTTTGTCAGGTAATAATAATTATGACTAGGTAATTAGCAAAATATGACGTCTAATACCAAGAACCATAAAAGTATAATCTGCTGCCACCCCTGAGACCCCGAGACTGAGATTCTGTAAAGGAGCATGTGACAGACAGTATATAACAACAGCTCCTGGTTTGATGATCTAAAATACTGCAAAGGTCTTTTACAGAAATGGCCACGTGTCACAGTTTTGGACATGTTTGACATGCAAACGCTGTGTGACAATTATTTATCGCTTCTGATGGCCTGGCTGCCTGTATTGTACGTATTGTATCTACCTGGCATACAGTACTCACCACCTCTACAGTTAAACCCATCAGGACATGTGCTCCTCAGTTATTTCCGCTGAGAATTTTTGCAATGAATCGCCCTAATTAAACTATCAAAGTGACTTGTAATGACAGCGGCTAGTCAATATGCGTCAAATTCTTTTACGTCGGCTGCTTTTACTCATGTTCTGAAGCTGTAGGTGGAAATCAGCGGGTCCTCACCTGTCTTGTCATTTCTGCTGGAGCTCATTTGCTTGTCATGTCAACCAAATCCAATCCATCACGGGGAGGAGAACGACCCAAACCGGCACATTTGGACGCGTTCTGCCAGATAGCTGCCGTACGTTTGAGCCTTGCTCACATACACAAAAGAACAAGGAGTGTCATGAAATATGTCAAGTGAAAAAGTTTCCATTTTTTTGCGGAGGAAAAGGCCAATGTGAGCGTGCAGGCAACCTTTCCAAGGTGAAAGCTACAGAGAAAAACCACCACACAGTCAAATGTACTGTACGTCTTACAATTTTAAACCACCGCAACACATCATTTATAGCTGAGACGTCTGCACTGACGACTGGATGCAAGTATCTACGCATCTGATTTTCTCAAAAATAAATCATTACTATACTTCATCGGGTAATTTGCATTAAGCAGTGTTTTGAAGACTGAGAACACAGAGGCTGCAAAAATAAGGAAAATATACAGATAAGACTTTGAAACCATCTCCCAAGATGCAACTCTTTTGTTAAGCCAAACAAACAGATGGTATCTGCCGCCCCACATGTCCTGTATGATGTATCACCCAAATCTAAGGCTTTATTTTTTTGATTCATTTAATATAATAATCTTATTTTCTGTGTTCTATTACTGTACTGTATGAAGCCTTGGGAAGCACTTACTGTAGAAACCGACTGAGAATTTATTTCTGCTAAGTTTCCTTTAGTTTCCTCAACTTGTTTATTCGCTGGGTTCACATATGTGTACATCATTTCCTGTTTACCCTGCCTGGGCAATATTATTCTGATTGCACCCACCTGTCCCTAAATGATTTTATATAAGGACGTCTGCAGCATTTTGCCAGTATGTTGCATTACTGCGCCTACATCCTGTTTGTTTGCCTTCCGACTGTCCGTCATTTGTACGTTCGTGAATGTACTGGTTCTTTGCTGTGTTTCTTATTAGCATTACCATGAAGGTTTGACCGGATATATTTGTTTCTTTTGTTGTTTAACCTTGTTCGTTTCATACTGCGTTTGTCTGCTTGTGCAGTGGGTTTGAGTTTGATTACGTCATTAGTTTTGTCACAGTCACATGCGGAGGATATGTGTCAGTGTCTTAAAAAGTCTTAATGTACAGTCTGACAATTGAATGTATAGGTTGAATCTTCTAGGTTGTCCTGCAAGAAGATGCCATGTCTTAGGCTACTGTGCATCACAGTAACTTACTGTGATCCCTCACAGTAGCCTGTTGTGCCTATAAGAAGCTAATCTAACTCTGAAAAACTCGGGTCGCTGAGCCCTTTACTACATCTGCTTGTGTACCTGTAGCTGGGTTCTGTATACTGTGTGATTTCACCTTTAACTAAGTGGAGTGAAACTTAATTAGCACAAACAAACATGCAGTGTTTTATTTAGTGCAGCTGTTTAGCCAGCAGCCCCACGGCTGAGGTGCTGCTGCCGCCAGGACCCGAGGTGCTGTGAGTCATTTCTAGTATTTATTATGAAGAATAAAAGACAGCAACAAGTCGAACATAAACACACACTTCAAACCCCGTAACTGTCTTTGTTATTCTTCTGCACGAGTAGTTATCAGCGCCCAGAGCCAGACAATGTGACTGGCAGCGTTATGCAAGCACAGACTTCTTGTTCATAAATTTTATGATTAATACAGACTGCGTCGTAATCTGGGAAAGCATCCTGGCATGAAGGGTGAGGATTATACTTTTTTTTTTCATCTCAGAAATTAATTGAAAAGTCCCATGATGGTGCTGTTATCACTCATGTCTCCAGCTGAGTTATGGCCAGGCTAAGATATGACTGACGGAAAATAGGGAGACTTAATGAACAGCATGTGACTGTTGAATAGGCAGGTGTTGGATTGTAGACTCCGGCTTGTTTTAATAAAGATATCCTATATTAGCCAGTATTCAGTCATTCAGATTATATGATAATACCTGTGGTGTGATGCAAGCACCTTTTGTAATGGATGAATGAGCCTGGGAAGGTCATTATTTTACCACAACTTAGTTACGTGAGCGGCACAAGGAAATGCACCTAGTTCAAAAAGAATGAAAGAAGTTGTGTTAATTATACATGTAAATCAGATGGGTTTATTATATAAACACTTTTTCCCCTGTAACCTCTTAAAAGATTGTTTTAATTTTTAGGAAACATGGAATAAAAAGCACCACTGCATATATATTTACTAGTTTGCTGAGTATAGTAATACTTTCAGCATGTTGGTACGTTAGGTGGATTTTTTTTTAAGTTGGATAGATCCAGGTTTTGGGATTCTCTGCATTTACAGTCTTGACGTTAAGCTAAAATAGTCAGAACTTCACATTAAGCAAAACGGGCGAATGCAGCGTTCCTCAAAATGTCAAGCAGCTACTTTCAAATACACAAGTGTAGTATTTACTCGAGATCCCCTAATTATACACTTGAGTGTTGACATGGTTATGAGTTGTTTTTTTCTGCTTGATAAAACACAAGTGAAAAATCAAGAGATTGCTGCACAGAAAGACTTTTTTTTTTTAGCTAATGTAAGCATCTTGTTACAGCTTTTATGATTTATGTCAGGATGCAGTCTTCACATTGGAAACCTAAAAACGAAAACAAAAAAACTTTCCTGGTCTGGTTACGCTATTGAATGAACACATGTAATTTGTCCCATGTAACTCTACCCACCACAGCCTGAGTAGAAGAGTAATTTGCAGGATCTTTGAGGTGGGATGAAAGATACTTTTTAGAGGTTGAGGGCACTGGGGTGCAATATAAACCATTTCTAATAATAATTATGAGGGATGTGTGTCTAATAATTTAGCAAAATATAGTCTAGGATTTGGAACATTTGGTTTAGCTGACTGTATATGATCACACTTAAGCTTAAATCTTCACTGATACTTACAGACAGTTGCACTATTGTATACACAGAGGTATTTAAAGGCAAATTCAATTGCAGACTTTAAGTAATTGGTGCATCAGTCATCCATGAACCAACACAGATGAATAGACATTTCATCAGAGAATAAAATTGCCACGTTGGGTTTCATCTCAGCTTCTCACATTGACCTGTTATCTCACTCAGAGGAAATATAAAGCTGAATGCATCCCCAGCTGAACATTCGTTGATACCGTGTGAGCCATAGTGATGGGTTTTATTACGTTCCGCTGAAGAGGGAAGAGCATATTTAATTCAATTCTGTTGTCTCACTTGCTGTAGATGAGAATAGGTTTTAGCTCGTTTTCGCTATGCCAGATTCAGAACCGAAGGCGTAAACCTTACAGGCCGCCCGTCTGTTGGGATGATATTAAAAAGTGCAGATCGGGCACGTGCTCAATCAGAACACAAGAAAGCTGCAGGTGGAACGACGAGACGTTTGTTTAAAGTGTACTTTTCTCCGCATTTTTATTGAAATTTGAGTAAATCTGTAACTAGGGGGTTGTTGTAGAGATTTGGGGGAATGAGAACTCGAAGTAAACTGTGTAACATGCTAAACGGGGCAATCAGTGTCAGCCCCGGAGCGCTCAGAGCGAACATGATTTCATTTTTCTCATTTAGCTCGGAGTCAGAAGGAAACAATCTTGAGCTTGTCATTACAGTGAAGTGCAGAGGAATCGACGTCAGGGGATTGAGTAATATACAACCTTAGACTGGATTGTCCCAATTACAGCGCTGCTGTCGACTTTATCGCGACTTTAATGCTTGTTCTTGTTTCTCAGAGTCTATACAATGGAACAACAGATCTCATAGCTATTAACAGTGTTGGGTATAGCGTCGCAATACTGTATTTACCTTCAGGGGGTGGGAAATACTGCAGCTAATAAAAAAGATGTTAATGTTTAATCAAGGCACTGGATGTGAATCTTGGTTGATGTTTGTTGTTGGCTCAATTGGATCCAGCAACAACCATTAGATCTTGAAAGATATTCAAGAATAACACGATTACTTTAATGATCCTTTTCAAGAAGATTATCATGTTATTGTGTGATGGATCACGTGAGTTGTATGAGCTTTACTGATGGCGGAGGAGAACCACTATTAACCGAGACTGGCATTTCAGGAGCCCCTGGTAGAAGCTTCTTTTTAGTAAGAGTATAATAAACAGAGCCCCAACAAAAAAAAACCAAAAGTTCATGTCTAGCAGCACAATCTGCTACTTTATCTCGCCTGGAAAGCCTGTCACTGGACATCCAGCTGGAAGACATCAAACCAAAGGTCAGGTCGGGAATGAGCAAAGCTGTATCTGGAGGCCAGTCAGGGAATGAGAGGAGGCAGAGAGCAAAACAGAGGTCAATGTCAATGCAGATGACCTATCCGTATGTTTGCTCAGGAGCTTTTTTTTTCTTTTTCTATTTTCCTCTAAGAAATGTTGCGGGAAATATTTGACAAAACATTTTGCTCATCTTGCAGGAATACTGCTTTCAGACTTTAACCATGCATTGTATAATTTTAGATTTGGAAAAGTATGGGTATAAAGGACTCATAGGGCAGAGTACTTGTGTACTGTGTGTGTGTGTGTGTGTACTTGGTGTTGCAGTACATGTGATGGACAGGCGACGTGTCCAGAGTGTACCCCTCCTCTCCTCCAGAGTCATCTGGGAGAGACTCATGTAACGGATGGATGGATGTTGCGTTGGTGGAGTTAAATGTTTCTGTATCTGTGACTGGCTGAAAGGGGAATGTTGTTGAACATATACGAGAAATTTGCATATTTCCTTTACTGTATGTTGCCTTTAGTACAGCACCATAATGTCCAGGAACCTGTGGTTTGTGAACGCAGTAATAAAACGAATGCAAGTTTGTTTTCTGTCAACACTGGGGACATCGTACACGACGTCACTCTGCTAGGCCTCATCAGTATTTATTTGATGACATAACAGACATTAGGAGGACAACATACCAGGACAGTGCACGTTGCTAATGAAGTATTTTGATAATTAAGGTCAGTATGCGAACACGAGCCATCATTCTCCCCTGGTTGCGATTTGAATAATTCGCCGTGCAAATGAGGTAGTGAAACCAATTGCAATGCCTCATCGTACTGTCTCGTTTCAGTCGTGGCCTCTTTTCATTTACAATTATCTGCTGTGTGCTTCATTGCGCTGCCAGTAATTTAAAGAAGGTGGAACTTAACTTTCGATATTAGACGTGTGAGCTGAACTCGCAGTACACAGATGTTTACCTGCACAGGATGGAGCTACTCACCCACACATGCCCACAGTAAACTGTCCGCTGTAATGCTTCTTTATTACATATCACTGAATACGGACAATGGCGCTGACTCACTGACGTTCCGTGATCTAAAAGTCACGTCTAAGGTAAAATATGTAAGCCGCCTCTTGTTTCGTGACGCAAATCATCTTCAAATACAAAGAGAAGTGTTGGCGATTCAGTCTCTGCTGCTTCTTAAACGACTCTTTGTTCAGGTAAGATTAGAGCGATCTAAAGATCAGGCCTTGTCTTATAAGTGCTAAGTAGCTATTTTATTTTATTCAAGGTCACAGCAAACTACAGCCTTTAAAACTACTATTGCTCATAAGTAGAGCTGACACCTTCCGTTACAGGAAATCTAATGGGTTAAATAGCTTTATATACCACAGTCACTGCTTTCTCAGTGGATTTACGCTTTTGGAATTCGTAATGTGTGGACTACTCTGTCTAAAAAATATGTTGTTGGAGTTATCAGTAACATCAAACCATAAAAATGCTGTACATAATTGTGTCAATTATATAACAACAATTGAAAATCCCCAACAAAAAGAAATCAAAGTCTGTAACTATCGGAACTATTTAAATGGTCAGTTAAGATGATTTTTTACATTTATTCAATAATGACTTAAGTACATTGTAGTTTTCATAGAAAAAATGCTTATTTTAATTACTCACAAGCTGAATTTCACATCTTCAGATGTCTTTTTTTTGCCCTAAAACTATTCATTTTGCATGTGTGACAAAGAAAAGCATCAAATCATCACATTTATGAAGTTTGAAAACAGGAAATATTACGACTAAATGATTTGATTATTACAATGGCTGCAGATTAATTTGCAGCTCCTAATCTCATTATGGCTACATTAAAAATCCATCAGTGTGATATCTCAGTGTGACTGTGGCACAAACTGCAATAAATCAAGCAACCAACTAAAAAAGTCATGTTTTTGTCAAGCTGTCATCTTGTTTTACTTAGTGTTTGTTGAACGATGGGTTGTATCGTATTGCTACATACCTTCAAATGATATCATTTAATAGAACATAACAGCTGCCCCGTAGAGAGGAAAAGACCTTTGACTGTGACTTTAGTTCATTTAAAGTTCTAACAAACGGAGCAACTTTTAATTTTAACCACCTCAGAATGAGAGCGGGAGAGAAGGGATAAAAATGTGAGACCCAATTAAGCCTGGCTAAAACACTGCTTTTCACACCTGATGGAATCTGTTTTCATAAACACTCTCATACCGCAGCTTGCTTCCATTTAATAAATAAAGGAACTTTTCATCCACAAGGGAGTAAAGTAATCTGTAACCGATGCTCAATGAACTGTGCTTTCCTCACTGGGGGAGTGATTTAAAAAGTGAATAATGGCACCGTTATAGGATGAATTATTGACACTGGACAGTATGCTCCAATTTGTTTGTTCATTTATTTTACAAGGAAAATACAGATAAGGAAAAGCAAAGGCAGCCTTTGTATTATAGGGTCCAGTATATACTGTAGCTGAACCTAATTTGCTGCCCTGATTAGATGGTAATTAGACAGTGAGTGACCAGACCTTATACTCAATTACACGTGGCTGTATCACAGTAATTCATAAGCATATTAAAAAAATCTATATAGTCTGAAAGTGAACTGAAATAAAGAAACCAGCTATGAACTGAACAAGAAAAAAGAAAGGTCTGCATAATGAATATAAAGACACTGTAGTGTAATATTATAACAATAAAAATTTACATACAAATTAGGGCACTGTGAAGCCCACGCAACAGCTTACAGGTCACTGACTATCTAATTAAACCATCAGCTAAATCTGCAATAATAGGCAACTCAGCAAAATGTCCAAGAAAAAAAGACGCAGGACTCAGAGATTGGTGGTCGAAGCTTTCCTGTCATGTCCGTCTACGTTTTAGGGTCCCTGCGTGCAAAGGTTCTGTCGTCTTGAATCCAGGCAATGAGACTTCACTTAAACAAAAGTAGGTTCCTACAATATGAGAAGGTTTTGATTGTTTTCTCTGCCTGCTTTTTCCAATGGAGGAACCAGGATCTATTTAGTTCTAGGGCCAGCTGTGATTCTACTATCGAACTTATTCAGAGACGTTCTTTTAAAACCAGGGGAAGGTTCCTGAACTTTAGATCCTTGGGAAGAAAAGTACCAGGCAGTATAAAATAAATGCACTTCATGTAATGACACTTAAAATTCACAACATTTACAATATTTTGCAACAAACAGCTTAGAAATACAGCATCATGATGAGACATATTGTAAATACAATAAAAGGGTTAAACAAATGTAAAGTCATGAACAGGAAATAGGAGCTCTATGATCAAACAATTATTAGCTAAAAAATCAATTTTCTGTTGTCCAGTATAGTTAAAAGTCTGTTGTTATTTACACACAGGAACTCAAACATGCGAACAAGAACGTTCTTTCACAGTTGTAAGTTGTTTTGTTACAGAATTTCTGTTTTGAATAGACTCACCAGGACATGTGACGCTGTTGTCTAATAAACCGTGTAAAACGGGTTGAAACATATTAACCTTTCCCTGTTTTTCAAACCATTTGCCGTTTTACACAAATATTCAGAAGGGATTGGCTGCACCTAAGCCATATTATTGTCTCTTAGATTTCAGTAATTGAAAATGAAATTATTTTGATGTGTGAAAGCACAGTCCTGCTGACTAATTTGTGTATCCAATAGGATTACAGATGATTGCCACAGTACATGCTCTGTCAAGGTTAAAGCATTTTATTGGATTTTCTGAGGTCTGATTCTCCTTTGGTGTGGTGTCTTGCAGCGTAGTCGTTGGAACTGAACAGCACAGATCCGGAGGAAAGTGTTGGTTTAGTTGTTTTAGAATCAGGATAAATGATAAAATGTATTTCTGAAAATATGAATTAATGCTTACATAAAGAGAGAGAACATCTGAATCTAGGTTTAGTCTGCTTTGGGACAGTATGAAGCAGCCTCTGTGAGACCACTTGTCCCATGAACCATATGTTTCAAATCATTTATCTGGAGCAAGGAGACTCAACTTTCCTTTATGAGATTCTTTATGGAATTTTCTAATTAATATGCAAATGCTTCCTAATCCACATGCATTTTAATGAAAAAGTACTGTAACATCCTGAACATAGCTGAATCTACTACATTAGATCTATTTGGGTCGTCAACGCTTGATTTCATGTAAAAATATTACATCATGTATGTTCTTTTTGTTGGTTCTATATGCATATTAGTGCATGACATTATTACTGGTATTAGAACACCGTTTATTTCACTCCGGGCCTAATGTTGAAAATTATAGGCACGGTGTTCTTTATTAACAGCAGGTAGTCACCGGCCCGTTTTGCTCCCAGCGGAAACAGTCGTGGACAGTTTGATGCTAATGATCCTGACCCTGCATTACGCTGTTCAGTCTACTGTATGGAAATATTCTCAGCCAAGCGTTTCCAGCTGTGCTAATAATTCCAGCAAGACAGAGCTACAGCACTACATCAGTGGCTATTCCAGCACATGATCAGAGAACCTTTAGAGAATATCCGTGTTGACAGTTTGGTGATAAGCTCATAATCTGGCTTCTCCTTGTGATTGTGACATTACCTTTGTTAATTGTATAATTGGGATTTACTATTCTAGAAACCCACATGTTAAGTCAGCTATGGAGTGTGTTAGTTAGCATGATGCAAATAAGATGTAACTGGCACTACTGAAATTCTGGCAGGTAATGTCCAACCCAGAATGTGTCGTGTTTGTGATGTTTATTAAATTCAAATCTCTACACTGTTGCAGATAACATAGCACAGTACATGATAAGAACTTGTTTATGGTAGTTTTTTCTTCTACCTCCGTAAAGCAGAAGGGTAAACAAAATGAAGCCATAAAACTATAAATAAACCAAAAATATATTTACTTAATTAACCACTAAATCAAGCTATCACCATGCCTATAAACTTATAAACAGTAAAAAGTTTAAAGTTTAAAGTGGTTAAAGTACTAAAAGGTACGATGTAATAGGTGGAAAAGTGAGTAAATAGTAATAAATAAAGTTGGAATATTAACGGATGTCTAGTCTAGAGTCTAGTTTAAAGTGTAACATCACACAGCAACACGCTCAGCCACTGGTTGCTGCCGCTAAAGGTACACTGCATTGCACTGTACAGTTTGCAGGACCAGATCGACCACTCGAAGCAGATAAGAAGGTGTAAGTGGGTCAGTTCATCTTTTCAAGCTCTGGAAAGGGCTGAAGTGGCCAAAAAAAAAAAAAATGCAGAGTGCAGGCCCCTAAGTCTTTCAGACTTCAGATTAATATCCAGCTCATCCAGCCGACTTGACATACACTATACCCTGACAAATTTATTACCATTATTCTCTCTAAGGTACCATGTGACTCGTGATTTATTACAAACACCTGCCGCGTGTCTGTAGGTTTGGTTGGGATGCAAAATTGCTTGTGTGCGCCGGATAAAATGTGTAGCATGTGTCTAACAATTAAGTATTTATGTGTTTTCTGTTGGGGAGAAGACAGAGAGTGATGGAAGCCATTACTGTTTGCTATTTATATACATTTAATGAAATGAGAAAAAACAAACAAAAGCAATGAGTCCTGTTGCTTCAAATGAAATAATATGGAATCCCGACTGTAGCTGAGCAGCTCTGTCTCTTTTGCTAACAAGCAATGTGAATTCACCTCAGAATACCCCTGTAATGGTTATTTATTTATCAGCCCAGAAGAATCCAATTGCTGACCTATCAGTGCACACATGTACCTGCAGCAGAATCATATATTTAAATGTGATTTACAAGTGGTTCACATGTATGTGACAGGAGAAGCAGGAAACCAATTGAGTGCAAATGTTTCATCCCTGGAGGGCATGAAGAATTGATGACCTATGGTGATATATTTGGAATATCATTTCCTGTAATAATTTCGAAGGGGGGAGGTAGATGGAAATTCACTGTAACACTGCTGTACTTTCTAAATTCACGTGGTCAGAGCAAAAAACACATCAGCGCAACACGATTACGATTACGTCTTTAGTCGTGGGAGCTTGTGATGTGTGTGACTCTGCACGTCGGTTTTCCATACGTCTGCTTGTTCGCGTACGTGCTACAAACGCGAGACAATCTACGTTCCATTTTAATCAGCGTTGCTCTTGCTCAGCCATTGGGAGGTCACTTACGAGGGCCTCATTCAATTATTCTTCCTTTCACAACAGGAGGAAAACATTTTCATGGTGAATGGTTTGCCTAAATAGATTACCATCTCAAATAATTCAATTTCCGTTAATTTGATTGATTTCATACCAGTGGGGGGGGGGGAGAAATCTTAATTTAAAACCATTGCCTTTCTAATCAAACATTAACTGAGAAAGAGGCCTGGGCGAAAATCTTTTATTACCAGTTTCTCCGCTCATTTGAATAGAAAATGCTGACGGCTGCCTTATTAAATGGCACCGCTAGTGTTCCGCCTGTGACTGGCTCATATACGAGACGTCCAAAATAAACTACTTAACCGTTTGCGAGCCGCATGGTCAGGGCAGACAATCTGTGGCAGGCCGTTACTACATAGGGCCCAGATGAAGCAGTTCAGTCCTCTGATCCATTCCCATCCATTATTCATCCTGCCTGGGAAAAGACAGCGACGCCGGGGCTTCTCTTCTCAGAGAGACCCAGGAACCCCATCCATTCTCATGAGCAAAGGAAATGCCATGCAGTGGTGGAGTGAGTCTCCTACACAGCGAGAGGCAGAGAGGAAGTCAAAACTAAATTTGGCAGTAAAAAGTGTCGCGGACTGGAATTACATAGCAGAAAGTTGCCGCTATACAACAAACAAACAAACCAATAAATACGAAATATGAAAATATAACTTATTAAACGCGTCTCGACCAGGTGCGACCTGCAGACTGATGCCCAGCAGTTCAACGCTGCTGGAACAGAAAGAGAAAACACCTTGTGGAAACATTGTGTGAGTGGCAGGCAGAACTGGCAAGCTGCCACAGATAATAACATCTGAAATAAATTTGACGTGTGGAATTCAATCTGTAGTGATAGGGACGGCTGCAGCATTAGAGTGAAGTTCTAAATGCTATCTACTCATCCATGGAATGAGGACTGACACGCAGTCTCGGAGAATAGATTGTGCAATTAGCAGCCTTTGTGCTGTTTTGACACAATGAAAAAGGGAAATGAGATTCAACGTTGTCGTGCGCGGGCCGCCCCCCCTCGGCTCCGTGGTTCCCATAAGATCTAGCCAACGTTACATGTTTCAGGTGAGAATAAGCTGGAGGAGTCGGAACAGTGTGTACGTATCATGAATCTCAAGCAGAGAGGTAACACTTATTTGTCAGCTCGGGTTTGGTTTCCCTTCCAACCAGAGGAACTTTCAAATGTGGTTTCCCTCTGTGTTTTTTGGAGGAGCAGGCCACCTACAGGTCCATCAGCTGCGACTACAACATGCAGTACTCCGTTCAAAGAAGAGGGGGCGCTGTTTGAGTAGGCATTGAATAAAAGGACTTGACGACCAGACCAAACTTCTGAGATGATTCCTTTAATTTAACACGTCTGGGCGAGGATTCACTCTAAAAAAAAAGTCACATTGTAAACACATTTTGTTATTTCAGAAATCTGCACGTTCACTTTAAACTCACTCTGTTGCTTTAGTTCTGTTTACAGATGAGTAGCTCAAATATGAAACGAAAATCACGCATCTTCTTTCTTTGACGCGTGACCCAGACGCGAAGACGCAGAGCGTTTGACAAACAGCTGCCTCACTACAATAAACAGAAACTAAATACTGTTTGGTTGCAGAGTTATTAGTACTTCAGCTGTAAAAAACGCAAAGAGCAGCCGGCTGAGTGTAGGTTTGTCTCACCCACGTGAACTAACAGTCTATAATCATAAAAGAAAATGACTCTAATGCTCCTGTAAAGCGTCTGCGGGTTCTCGCCGGTGGCTTTATGGTCACCTCGTCGTGCTCCACGGTGTTTTACGCGTCGCGTTATCCCTGTAATGTCACTTCAGCGTTGCTGTTGGGAATTACAGCGTCTCTTTAGTGTTCAGCGTCATTATACGCGCTCAGATGCGGCGCTGGTGGTTTTTTTTTTTTTTAAACCCCTCTCCTAAGGTATCACTGTGCTTTTACTACATCATTGCACGGGCCTCGATGTCACCGCAACATAACGCAGCCCAATATGATAGCAGGCTCCCTGCTTGAGCCCTCCCTCCGCCTCTGATGTGTCTACATTTTCATCCCATGGCCGTCTCTAGGTGATTTAGCGCCGCCAGTCTCAAGCAGGTGTCCAACATGGCGATCACGGGGAGCGGATCTCTCGCTATTTCTCTCTGTGTTTTCGTGATTTCAGCGGCGTTTCTTCTTAAAGGTAAGTTGTTTTTTTTATTTTTGGTCGGACTCGTGTGTATGCGAGTGGATGTGTGTTTGGCAGGATTGTTCTTTCACGCAGCTGAAGCCCGGGGAGCACCGCGGAGAAGTTGTGGTGCGTTTTGCGCGCTAGATGCGCACAAGCTTCCCCCCCCTTTTAAATCTCAGCATCACTTTTCTACTGCTCTGGGAACCAACGTCGACTCCGAGGCGTCCTCGCCGTGTCTCGACGCTCTTTCGGCGTGTGGTCTCGTACGTTTTGAAGGGTGTTGTCTGGAGTTTTCACTGCAAGGGCTACGGAGGAGCGCCGCGAAAAGTGCACTTAGTGGCTCACGGTGGCACAGGCTGTGGCAAAGTATCGCCCACGAAGGAGCGTAGAATGGGCGTAGAGTGTTTAGACCCAGGGCAAGTTGTGGGCAGTGTTCATCGTAACGTGGCTCTTTATCACCAAACTACACCGACCCCCCCTCGCCAACGGAGAAACGACTCAATCGCATAACGTTCCCAGTACCCAACTCGTCCCGCTGTCTACAGATCGCTCAGGTCTCCCGGTGCGCTTTGGTGGTGGTGGGGTGGGAAAGAAAACACGCATTGCAGCTCTAGTCTCGCTCGGCGTCCTCCGGCCGCGCAACTGCAGCCTCCGATCCTTCCAGCGTGTGTTTCCCCTCCAGCCCGCCGTCTCCACTTCTCCCTGTTCCGAGCGAGGCTGGAGATGTGCCGCGTTGGCCTTTTACAGCGTGAAACTAAGTAAACGTGCTTTGCACGACCATTGCAGCAGCCCCCCCCCCCGTTTCACAACCACCACCACCACTACCCCGTCCAAGTCCGATCGTTTCGCCGTTATTCCACCGCGGTTGCATCACAGTTGCATGCGTCAATGTGTGTGTGTGTGCGTGTGTGTGCGCGCTTCCCTGGAAGACGTCTCCGCTGACAATTCTGACGCATGAGCAGCGGTTAAAATGTCAACTCGCAGCGGCTTTAAAGCCCCCTCGACTGTGGGATGGACACGCTGCGTAGTCAGTGCCCGGGTTGTTAAAAAGGCAAGAAGCAGGAGCGATGACAGGTTTGCGCTTGGAAGAACGATCTGATCCACGAGTCCGCCACAAACATCACTGCACCGTTGTATCTGCATGGCTCATCAACAGGTCTGCAGAAACTCACCAAAACCTCTCTCTCTCTCTCCGTGTTTGTGTGATTGACAAACCGCTACTAGGCTCCTGTACGAGGTTACTAGTTGGACAGTGGAGCTGTTTTCTTTTTGCCTCCTTCTTATTAACAGCTCGCTGCTTACAAGGCTTTCATTTCACAGTTGTTGAATTTGTTATAGTCTGCTTTGAATAGCAGCTGAGTGACATTTACAGCATTGTCTGGTGTTTCCTTGTCACATTCATTTAATTAACCTCTCAGTCAAATAAAATAATGCATCGTGAATGCTCAGTGACTTAAAGGCGCTCTGCAGGCCGGGGGTTGATGCATTGGGTGCAGGATAGAGCAGTCTGTCGGTTTCAGGTGAGAGGCAGAAATCTTGAGCTAACCTCAGTGTTTTTAATTTGTTTGATTGCCTTTGTGCCATCTGCCTGAAATAAAGACCTGATCTCTTGCTGAGAGTCTGCTCAGACAGACAACTTCCTGTTTTTCTTTGTTGAGAATCCCTTGGTCTTTATATCTAGCGATAGAGGAACAGCCCTTAGTAGCTGGATGTTTCTTAACATAATAGGGCTGAACAAGTAAAAGAGTGAGCGAGAGTGAGAGAGAGAGAGAGAGAGAGAGAGGTACTGTAGCTGATCGTAGACATCATAAAGCGAAAGTTGCTGCGGAAGCTAAAGAGCTGCCTCGGCTGAGCATCCTGCTATGAAATGCTGAGAGTTTGCATTTTCACAAACAATCTGTTTAGCAGCATTTTCTCTCCCCGCGCCTCCTGGGGCTCGGCCTGTTGTAGCGCATCGCCGTCTTTTCAGAGGGCCGCATATTCCCACTTAACGCCAGTTTAAAGTCATTCTTCAGGGCTGAGCGGTGGTGAAATGGATCAATACGGGCTGTCGCAGAGCCTCAAGGCGCCGCTGAAGGACGAGATCTCCGAGAAACAAAAGCAAACGCGCGGTTGTTACAGGGCTCGGGGTTCGCCGGGTTGACGCGTGGCACAGCGAGGGACCGAGAAAGCTGGCTGCGCGTGGTGGAGTTTTGGCTCTGAAAGAGAAATCTGCCTGTGCTGTGCCCTCCACGCGTGTCGGTCTGTGCGTTTTTTAAATCACCCTACACGCGTTCAACTCCCTGTGCGTGTTCACTTGTCCTTCAAAAATACTGTACAGCCATTATACACAACTTAGTCAACTGCGCAGTAAAGACAAGGACATTGGGAGGATGATGGTGATGATAGCAGGAATAAAAGTGTTTTTGATTTATTTATTAGTTTGTGGAAGCAGATACCCAGCAGTTACCCCTTTCTCGAGCTCTGTTAGTGGTTGGGGGCCCCTGATTAGGCTTCTTTGCCCTGGGCCTCACAAAGTCTAGAGCTACTACTGTGTATAAGCTGCATTTTAATGTTTGCGTGGGTCAAAGTGAAGCTATTGATTTGCTTCCCCCCGTGGTTATGTGTGTACAAAGTTATTCTACAAATGCGCTGGTATCTGAAACTACCAGATAAATGTGTTAAAGCACATATCTGACCCTCAAGGACAGTGAAGTAGACGGATGGAGTAAGTATTTTAATTTATAAGGGAATTAATAGCAGGAAGCAGCCATCACATCATACATTACTAGTTAGTGAGTTAACGTTCAAAGGACACATCCTCAAACTGCTTGTAAACAAATGTTTACCTGTTCACAGATGACTGATGGCTGGTTATCAGAGCTGTTGATTCATCCTCCTGTGGATCCATTAGACGGCTTCACAGCGATGGTAACTAAAGCGGGTCTCATTGTAAAATAGCAGTTATAGCACGGTGCCGTGTTTCAGGATGGATTTAATACAGCACTTAATGGCCCGTTGATATGTGCACGCCTGCGAAATTTTTCATCGCCTGTATGTTGAGCTCACCACAGTACATCATTTGTAACAATAATATACTCTTCTATTTAAAGAAATAGAATTTATTGCTCATTAAATTTACATTAAACTCTGCTTAATAAGCCTCACTCTAATTGCTAGATAATGTATGGCACTACTTTACGCGGTGGCAGCTCATCTTACGTTTTGGAAAAGGAGGGGCCCCGGCAGGAAATTGGCAGCTAATGCCTGTGAGGAATTTAGCCACTGGTAGCAGATTTAACAAAGTAAGTCATGTGGGCTGCGCTGTTATCGTTTCACCGAGGACATCGCACCTCCAGGCTGTGTTTGTCTACTGCATCTGCTCAGAATTTATTTCTCCCCCCCCTCCCCACCTCCACCGCGCGTCTGTGCGGAGGCACGAGTTCTCGTCTGTAAATCGCAGCCGCGCTTACCTCGTCTGAGCGTGGCAGCGTGCGAACGCTCATCCGCGATCAAACTTCACACTCTGTTTGTGGCGGTTGCTGGGAAAAAAAAAAGGTGCAGAGGGTTGTGGCGGTTTTGCTCCTACTGAAAAAGGTGGATTTCGCTTTAGTGCTTGACCTTCCAAGTCAGAGGTCGCAGCGAGTCAGGCGGTTTACACGCACAGAGAAAGTGTTTACGGAGGTCCGTGTCCAAAACAAATTCTCCTTCTATCTTTGACTTGAAACTCTTTTCTGAAGTAAATACAGTACGTGGCTGCTTTGTCAAGGTCACAGCAGTGCCGCTGTGGACGTGCCATCACTTTGAGTCTCGTAGGAAATGTACGAATACACAGAAGTCGGGACATCGCTACAGAAGGGATTTGTACTGCGGTGTCAAACTGAATGTGAAACTGGGGGCGATCAAAAATGCGTCTATCTGGCTGTGTTGAAATGTAGTAAACAGTCAATTAGGAGAAACAGACGGATGACAGGTCCTTTCATGATCGTGGGGACAGAAGCTTCCATTCATGACTGTGCCGTGGTAATGAGGAGGAGAGCTGATGTCTCTGCTTATGAATATGACATTGTTCTCTCTGTTCCCTGGATCTGACAGGACCTCACTCTATTGGCTGCGAAGCTGATGCTGGGGATGACAATCGGGTCCACGGTGGAAAAAAAAAAAACAAAAATGGAAAGGAAATGTTTTTGTTTTGAGAGGGGCATAGAGTGCACATTAGTATGGGTGATGGAGCAATTACAAGCCACCATTAAGGCTGTGGAGCAGTCACAGCACTGTGGAAATGCCCACTGGGCAGACATCCTCCGTAATCTGCATTATGCTGTAATTCAGACAAACAAAAACACAGAACAAACAAAAAAATCCAGTAAACTGAACATGCTTGGAAAAAAAAAATATCCACAAGCTTTCCCACTCAATATGTTTCCTGCTGAGATGTTCGGAGAGACCCGAGATAGATCGGCCTTGGTGTGAACGCTCGTCTGTCGCTCGCTCACACACACAACCAACCCAGATGCCAGTAATTGTGTTTTTATAAGGGTTTGGAGGAGACTCAACTGTTGACACCTTTAAACGTTCCCTAAGTTTTACCACAGCGCACTGCGATGCCAGATGACTTTAAAATTCACGCAGAAGTGGAACGAGGTCGGACTGGAGTGACTGCTGTTCGATCTCCTGCTGTAGGACGATTAAATATAAACATTGCATTTTTTTTTTTACTGATGTCCAACAAGACACAAGCTCAGCAGTTCAGCTTTTACGTTTAATTGCAACCTTAAAGAACATGTACTAGTAATAATGATAATGCGCTGTAAAAGAATCCAGTAGGAGGTTTTTGAGAAATAATCCTGAATTTGACAAGACAAACGGGACAGAGCTGCTGCACATGGCTGCCCTGGTTGGCAGGTGAATCCACTGTGGGGTGAAGGGACATCACAGCATGAAACTGGCATTAGGGGAAATAAAAAAACAAGCCATAAAATTAGATTTTAATAGCTGTGTTGTATTATTATACATTTTTTTTTACCACTTGGAAGAAGCAGAAACAAGTTGTGAACATTCACCTTTTGGAATAATGTGTCTTACATGTTGCCAAAAAGCTGCTTATTTACGCTAACGCTTAATTACAGAGGAATCCGCATCCGGTATCATTCTCTTGGTGGCTCTGTCCTCCCAGCGCATGTAAGCCCAGTATCAACTGCCACGCGCTCCGCCGCCGCGTTTGCTGTAACCTTTCATTTCTGACACGCTTAGTCTCAAAGTCATAAATTAGAAGTTGGGGATGATTCTCACAGTATCAAACCAACGGCGCCAAGGATCTCAGCCTCCGTCCGAGTTTCATCAAGAAGGACTCACAATGAGGAGAGAATAATTCAGAGCATAGTTATTCCAGACGATGATATAGACGGCGACTCCGAGTGACTGAGAAGAGAGAAATAGTCAGATCGCCGGGTCAGTTGCAACAACAAGAGAAGTTGATGAACCCGGGACCAGATCTCACAGCGTTAGGACTAAATAACAATGTGGATCAATGTGGAGTAGAAAGGAGAGAGAAGCCTGAATGTCTAATCAATAAGTTCAGTTATGGAGCTCCTACTAATCCACTGCTGGAGTTGGAATGAAGAAGCTTCCCCCTAATCAGCCTAAAAAGGGTGTGTTTGTCTGGTCAGTCAGAAAAATGACCAACAACAGTTTAACACTGTTACGTTTTTGTCCACCGCCGTTCACTTCTTATAGGAATCTAAAGGAGCGAGCTCGTCCCCATTTGGCAGAGTGATGCCACACATTTCAGACGACAGCAGTGAAGCAGCGCCTTCCCCCGTCTCCTCTCTGGGTTTGTTTGGGCAGATCTGAGCCTGATAAAATAACCACTGTGTACCTCGAGTCCTGTGTAAGCAGTGGCACACAGGTGGGAGCGAAACAACGCTGCTGGAGAAAAGCTCGAGTGTCTGTCGAGAGAATGCAAACACGGCCTTAATCAATACATGTTACGCTGCTAATAGAAGGACAAGGGGCGGCGTGCATCGGTGGAAACAACATGAACGCACGCGCTACCAGACCACAAAGATTCTGCAGAAGCCTTTAAGAAATGTGTCCTGGAATTATGATGAATTGTGATTTAAAATTTGGTCCATTATTTTTGTAATAATCATTTCTAAGGCTAGTGGGCTGCCTTGATTTGCAGCTGTTACCAGGGAATCACTGTTCACATACGATGCAGTTTATAGATCACCTCAAAACCTACAAAACTAAAGAAATAAAAATGACAAAGTAGAAGGAAACACACAAAAATTCCTACAGAGGACATATTCAGTTGATTAGGGGACTCCAAGACCTTCTACATACCACTAGAGTCTAGCTACAAGTATTAGCTGGTTCTACTGTTACAAATTGATTTTATTCTTCCTATGTGACTCTCACCAAGAAAAGAAATACTTATATAATAATAATTTACTGAAATACAAAGCCGCCTGATTGGTGGGATTATAAAGTAGAAACTCCTGGAAGGTTTCTGGAGGGCAGGCAGTTGTTTCATCTCCCTTTAGGTGAATTGTGATGCTGCATGTTGGCAGGGAAACACGCAAGCCCATCTGCGTAGCAGCGGCAGTATTAGCAGTAGGAGTCTTAGCTGAGGCTCGGAACGGAAAAGAACAGGAAACAAATTTACAGTCCGCGCAGAGTGTTTTACTTCCTCTCAAGGTGAATCATAGGAGCGTTTTGATGTTGACTCTGAAGAGAGCTTTTGTCTGACAGGTTTGTGCCTCCTGCCTTGGGGGCATGGCGCTCTCGAGTTATCGGCGTGACGATAGACCCATCTTAATTACGCTCACATACAGCAGTATAATCTGTCATTGTCAAGCTGATCAAGACTGTGCAAACCAAGCACCGGGGCTCATTCACCCAAACCAGAAGCCTATTGATTACGTCTCATACGTGAGTCATTGTGCTGCGGAAAGACGTGGGAGGCAATAGAGCTAATGGAAGGGGGGGGAACTCAAAGTCACATTGTTTACATCTAAGATGACAGGTAAATGTATTTGAAAGGAAATACGGCCTTGATCCATCGGCTTCCAAATAGCGGGCTGCCTGCAGCTAACGAGGGCTGTCAGGCGATCAGCTGTGGTCCACGTGGAGACCGAACTCCACCGCAGCTTTTCTGTGTCTGATCCACATCAACAGATGGCACGCGGCACGCGAACACGCCACTTCCCTCACATCTGCCGTTCCTGTATTAACTATAACTTTGCTATTGACAACGAACGAGAGTGAGCTGATCAGTAGGTGAATGTCGCAGCAGCTGCACCAGGCCTGTTCGAGAGTAGCAAGAAAACCTTATTCTCAGTTCGTCAGGGGCCGAGCTGCAGTGTTTAAAAAGCAAGAGTTCAGTTTACCCCAAATATCTTATTTATATGTCCTGCTTTTTAAATAAACTGTTAAGCAATTCAAGTCACTTTCTCATCTTTCTTTCAAGCTGACTGTTGAGCATTTGACCTGCCAAACCAATGGGGAAAACAAAACAAACAATCACTAATCAAACATCTAAATCAAACAAACAACAAGAATAAATAATGTGTCAGTTCACTGTAAACAAAGGTCTAATCCCAACAGAATTCATCACTGGGCACAATCTAAATCAATACATACATTATATTACAAATTAGAAAACCTGACCCCCCCCCCCGTTGTCAGGGATCTTGGTCTGGTCCTGGGTTCCAGCATATAAACCGGCTCCACCCATCTTTCACCTGTTTGTCCCACCAGGAGCAGCCCTCAGGTAACTAAAGACACAACAACAGATTGATTTGCACCAGGAAAATCCAAATATAAGGCGACAGCGTCCACTCAATTCGTGCGTTCAGCCAATGCTTGAATGTTTGTACAATGCATGTGCTCAGCTGAATTTAAAAGTTACTTTACACAGTTTGTGATCATGCAATATTAAGAGTGAGATTATCAGTAACTACTGCCACAGCAGTGATTCAGTAGGGCCACCTTCCACAGAACGGGGGGAGGGGGTGGGGAATAGGTCAGGGTGGGTGGCAGAACACAGGCCTTTTAAATCCAAAGCTACTCTGATTTCTAGTATTTGGAACAAAATTAGTAGCTTCACGTTTAGTATCGCAACCACGGCAGCCAAGTTGGAGGCCCAGCGTGGCGGCGCACGACGCTGACCTACTGAGCCATATGCCGAGTGATGGGAGCAGATAACGGGCCACGGAACAGCTTGGTGGCATCTGAGCTGCGTTGCACTGTAGGTGGAGAACATGCATTTAGTCCGTCTCTCATGCCGTTTTGTTTGACTACTCAAACCCAGTTTATTAAAAAGCAAAAACATTTGGCACATTTGTTGGCCCACAGTGGGTAGAGAAGTTGTTTTTGTATTTGACGTGTACATCAAGTTACAGATCTTTGGCCTTGTTTAAATTTTAACCATCTTACGTGTGACCAGTTGCAAACAAACTCCTGATGAATTATCTTCATATTTTCCTCCTGTTGTCTCTTCCCTGTTGGTCTAACAGTGGTGTTGACGTTGAGCCTCTTTAAATTATTGTTTTTTTTACATAATTATACACTGTTTGTTTAGTTTACTTGTGCGTTTTGTTTTACAGGAAGCTATAACTTCCCTATTAAAAGTTTTATTGCTAAAAGCGCTCACTTTGGAAGGCTCCCGGTAGCAGACCACCATTAATGCTATTCATTTGTCAAGATAAGCCGATTCCACTTGTCAGATTTCCACTCAAAGTTAATTCTTTCATCGGCCCTTTGTTCTTTGTTCCACCAGTGTACAAATTCGGCAAAAACACAGAAGAGCAGTTGTATTTGCATATATAAATATACTCAAAAGTGTACTATTTTTGAGATCTTTTTTTTTTTTTTAATCTGGTGGCTTTTTTGTGAGAAGCCACACGCACTGACGCCACATGGCTTTCATAGTATGACAACTTGGTTTTATCTCGAACAACGGACAAACTCGAAACTATTTGGAAGTACAGACAGGCTCGATCAGGCAGAGACTTCAATACCACTCAGCGCTTTAGTGGCTGCACCTACGGTAAATACAGGCTAGGCTTGTGTTTTCAGGAGAGGCCTTATGTACAGGTCATAAGAGGACGGTTAATCAGTTTGACGCAACTCGGTGACAGAATAACTGCACACTGGAGTAAACCCCTAGCAAGTGTAATGACAGCTCTTGAGCAACGGAGGACCTTTGCGTTTGTGGGACGAGCTGCGGCTTTCAGGCAGAATTCCTGCTTTAGTGTGTACACAGGCAAAAGTTCATTCCCCCCTTGTAGTTGCTTTTATTTCCCATTTGCACTCTTCTCTGCTGTTGGGGCTCATTTGCTCCTGACAGTCCATGATGCTCCTATAAATTTAATTGGTCATTGTAAAGTCTGTGTCCTCTCTTAAAGCGGTGTTTCAATTGGTTGGCTGTTATCCTTCGAGGCAGAACACATGCCAGGACTCATTAGCACAAAGCTAGAGCAAAAAAAAAGGCTCAACAACATCTTGTTGACTTCATGTGTTTAATGTTACAGCACAACAATGATTCAGCTTCAGGACTTTGTAGAATAAATAACGTTAAGTGTACTTTGTGCCAGACCCCTTTTGTGCTGATTTTGAACTTTGCTCTGTCAACTGATGTGCCATGAACTATACAGTATATGTGTATATATATATATACTGTGTATGTGTATGTATATATATATATATATATATATATATATATATATATATATATATATATATATATATATGTCTGTGTGTGTGTGTGTGTCTGTGTGTGGCTTTACCATATGCTGCTGCCACTTCCTTGTGACGTCCGGAGGCTCTGTTTTTCAGCGCAGCCTTGCTCTCTTCCTGAGAAGCAGTGGTTCATAAGCAGGATGATTATTTGTGAGTCATAAATGGGGATCATTACTGGAATTGTCAGTTTATGCAGCCATAAACACAGTTTCATTCCCAGTTTGGCAGTAGTGACTCAGTACATGTAGAGTCAACCGAATCTAATTGAACCGATGTGTAATACTTCAAGTTTAAAAAAAATATAGATAAAAAAAAAGGGGGGGGGGGGGGTAAACTGCCAAAATGACACATGGCTTTGTGTTTGTCATTATTTAATGCGTTCAGTGTTATTTAAAACTGCAAATCTGGTTAATGCGCGCATCATGACTCAAGAGGAAATATGCGACCTCTGGGCTTTCAGTATGTAATTTGAATTGCCTCCGGCAGTTTGTTTTTCGCATGCCGTATATTTTCACTCGCAACCGCTTCGCATCCTGGGCGACTTTCCTCTGGGGAGAAACTCCTCAACTCTCCACACGTTGCTCAACGGTACGTCACAGTGGGGAGAAGCTCGATTTTTAAACCAGACGATGTGATTGGCCCCGATTGTTGCGAACTCCTAACACACTCTGTGATAATGCTTAATAATAATAATAATAATAATAATTGCCCCTGTCTCGTTCCTCTGCATTTTCATGTGCTTGCGGCCGTCGCGTTCGGATTCAAATGTTTCTGAGGTAGAAAAAAACCACAGCTGTGTTTTTATGGTCTTTGAATGGTCAACTCTATCAATATATTTGTTAATCTGATGTTCATACCAAGTTATAGACACCATTATAGACAACATTGCCGTGTGTATCACTGTACACTTGACACAAACAAATGTTATTTGGCCATCAGCACGATGTCAAACTTAATTAATCCCTGGTATAAAGTGGTTCCTGTTTTTCCTTTATGCATTTTCCAAAAAACAACAACAACAACGTAACGCTGCAGTGAATTTCACGTAAATGCATCTGAGAGGAAAAAAAATAAATAAAAACAAACTAGTAGAGCTTCACTCCCGTGGTCTAAACTCACCAAATGTTGCAGAAGTTTTCTTTTTTTGTGAGCGCAAGCCAAAGTTTGCTCGGTATAGAGGGAAGCTCTGAGGAAGATGGAGCTGCACCAATCTAAAAACAGATATCAATAAATGTAAACAGCGCTGGCCTAGGGATGTCATTAAAAAGAATAGCATGTCTAGACCTCATAAAAACAAAACATATTGTTATTTCGAAGCAGCAGGAGTTATTGCCTGTGAGCACTAAGATGACATCCATCAATTTAGGGGTTTATTGGAAAATGCAGATAGGCTGCTTGGGAGATGTAAATGATTTACTTAGCATAAAGTTTTGCTTGAACAGGCAGGGAGATAGTGTAGTTAGTGAGGGCAGGGAAGTGCTGTGTGACAAAGGCGGTATTGAAGCAAAAGCTGATTTCCAAGCCTGAGAGAATCGAGATCTGTGCATGAATTAATAGGCTGGACCGGCACATCGTGGATTATTCTGCTTCAAATATCAGTAGACTTAAGGGCTGTCAAATGCCATACATGTGTAATAGGATTGTTGTACATGATTTCATTTTGTCACTCGTACGCAAATGTCATATCTTCTAAGGGTTGCGCTGATTGTTTCTCACTGTTTGCTCAAATTGCTGTTTCATTCCCCTCGTTCTTTTCATACTGTGCGTTCAGGCCAATTGAACAGAACCTTTTCCACTTTGAAGAGTCTTTTCAGTGGATTTGTGCCGATACGATGTGAAATGAGAACTGCCTGTAATGAAGACGCTTCATACAATGAGATCACAGACAATAGAGCACAGGCAAATCACTATTAACTTCATTACCGCCTGTCATATTACCTGTGCAATATAACGATGTGTGGTGTGAAAACAACCTGAATAAATTCAATTAACGCGAAACCGATTTTAGACTTGCTGCGTAGAAGTGTTTTATTTTGAAATTCCACGCGGCTGTTTTTTTTGAAGCGCCGGAGCTTCAAAGCGCCGAGCATTTGCATGAAGTTGTGTATCACTTTGACGCATTGGCCTCATCTTTCAGTAAATCTGGAATCTACATTTATTCAAATGTGTTCAGCGCGGTGAAGGTTGACACTGCATAATCCATCAAAAATGTTTCATTTGAAGAGAGGGCCTGGAATTATTTGAATCATCAGAAAAGGGGCTTTGCTTGCGGCGAAGCAGGGGTAGAAAGTGTTCAAAGTTTACGAAAGTATCTATTGATGTATGCCACAAATCCACCAACTGTTGAACTGAAATCTGTTTTATTTTCATGTCAGACACATTAGGCCATAAATGACTAAAACGTTGATTGCAATGCTGGGTCTGTGACCATATACCAGAGGTCTCTGCTGCACACCACAGTCGTGAAATCTGTGAGATTCCTGCAGCATTCGACCTGTTGGTGTATTTATTTTAATAAATTTATAAGTCGGGATGTTTTTCTGCCCTGCTAAAAGTGGCAAAACTCCCCTTTTCTGCTGCTCAGCGAATTCTTGTTCAATCTTGGTTTTACAATGACCTTTGCATTCATTTCCCACTTGGTCCGTTTCCTTTCGCCTACTGTAAGAGCATGTGATCGATCAGTGTTTTGTTTGGAGCGGTTGCAGATCGTGAAAGGAACATTTCAAATGCGTGGTTATGTACACGGACAAGATAATGACTTTCCTAATGTGCACGTGAATGTACAGCTGAGTAGCCACCTGTCGCCTTTTCCTTTGGCATCTCGGTCGTTTAGAGCGGCGATTTGGATTTCTTCCTTGTTCTTTAACCTCTCCAGGTCTTTGTCACGGTCTTGGGATGAAAATTGAAGATGCGTGTGTGTGTTCAGTAGCTGACCGGAGTCAAGGTTTGCGGTTCAACCCAACGTGACACTTCTCATTCGCGCGCGCCTCTGCTCACCACTTCACGCCTGTATGGGCTGAATGTGTGTTTTGCATCCTTCTGTCTAATCTCAAGGTTGCGATGCGTTGGTTAGGGCCCCTCGTTTGAAAACGTGTATTAAGCTGTAGCTTGGGGTTAAGGTCAAAACCTGCCCCTTAATCCTCAGGCGCAGTTCTGCCGGGTTTCATACATTGAAATTCTATTTTGTTGATGGAATATTCTTGCTGGAGATGCTACCAGTGGTAATGTATTTTCTTTTAAACATTTGAGCTGATGTTGAGGGATTTTATAACCATATTCATTTCGAATTAATGAAGACATCATGAAATCATCTGCTTTACTTTCTAATATCACATCATGGCTTTGTGTCCAGTTGGGTTAGTTTGAGAGAGCAGAACTCTGACCTTTTAACCTTTTAACGTCAAGGTTAAACGTTTGTGGACAACTTTTCTGAATGTCTGTAAGCGATGTTTGCCTCTATCTTGCTGTACAGCTTGTGTGAGCGTCCTTTGCAGGCAGGCGTCCATTAATTATAGCGCGGCGACGGAGGCCGGGGCCCCGTTTCTTGAAATATGTGCGACTCTGTGGCATCAGGTGTGTCTTGGGGGACAGAGCTACAGTGACAGCTTGGCCTTCTGCGCCTTCCTCCTATAAACGCAGGCTCGCGACTCTGGGATCCTTGGCTGGTTAGGGTTAATAAAATATGGTTTGGGTTCAAATAAGAACGGTTGAAAGATTTTCCACGCTGGCCTTAAATCTCTCTCTTCTGGGAGAGTTTTGGGTTTCGTGAAAGTTGGGTGATATTGATTCTGCTCTTAAATGTGTCTTACGTGAAGCTACAGGATTAATTAGTTTAACAAGTGTCCATTATTAAATGCAAACCATTGTATAACAAAATATGATACAGGTCCATTTTTATCAACACTGCACAGATTGTGTTCAGTGTTTTAAAACAGGTATGTGATGAGATGATCTTAATAAATTATCGGTAATCGGAAATTTTAAAGCACACGTGGTCAGGGCCCGGCTTATTGTCTCCCTGTCTCTAGGCTGCTTCTAAGCCCGAGCATATCCTGGCTGCAGCTTCATATTTAAGGGACAGATGGTAAAGTGGTATCGATATTCTTATCTAACTCAAGGCAAAAGGAGTATGAATCCATTTCCTCAAAATGTCTGTCTGTCGTCGATGATGGACGGATATGCAATAGATTCTGTTGGGAGCAGGCAGACGTAACAAAAGTAAAATTTCACTATGCAGAGCAAGAGAGTGACGGTTTTAGGTAAATAAGGTGCCTAAGATATGAAAAAATATGGATTGGAAAAGACGTCTGTTATTCAGTATGTGCAGCCACGAGCTTTTGTGCTGTAATGTGGAGGACGGTTTTCCTTGTTAAACGCTTCTTCGCCAGGGAACGGAAAGGAAGTGAGCAAACTTCACGCGCGCTTCAGCCGCTCCTGCATCCAACAAACTCCCGCATTTGTCGCCTCTTCGACTCCGTAAGTTGTCAATTAGCAGCGCGGGCGGATGAAACGCGAAGCAGAGGCTGAGTGTTGAGTGACGGCCTGCGAGTGTAAGTGACATCGCTCAACTTGCGCGTCGTGTAAAAGTCTGAAACCTTATACAAACCGTAAACAAACTGTCAGGCTGCTGGGTGACGTGTTTGGTCCAGCCGGTGCGTGTAATTGTGTCTAATGACTCCCTAGACTCACAAGCGTGTCAGACCTCGTGTTTGCCATCGTCTCCCGTCGCTTCTACAGTACGTCATCAACGCGGATGCGGTGTTTTATTTTTTTTAGGATCTCGCTCTTCACTCTAGGCTCCTGCGCCGCCAAACCCACGCACACGGTCATCACGATCAGTCGGACTCGATCCGGCTGAGGCCTACCTGCTCGGATCATAATTACCAGTCCGTATTTATGAGAGCCATCAAGCCTTCAGCCCAGAGATGGCCGGGTTTGAAGGTGACTCTTGGACAAGTCGCGTCAGACTGCGGACAGTGTGAAACAAAGCTTTCAGACGAGCCGTCTCCTCACGCCGCGGCCTTTTAAATCATCATCGCTCCGGAATTGTCTCGTGATACATCACCTGTCGGGGGGGCTGCGGCGTTCGCGCCACCGGCAGACAGTGACAGCGAGTCTGGCACTAAGCCGCGGCTGCTGAAACGCCTGATGCTTCTGTTTCCCGTCATTAAGCCATCGTGTCTGCGCCTCGGTGTTAAGCGCCACTTAAACTGCCAGTTAGGTTTAGGGGATGTTTCCTTAGGCCCTTTCTTGTCCTACTCGTTGTTTTCAGTGATGTGGCCGGTGGAATTTTTTACGGCTTCAATCAGTTTGGAGCAGCTTGTTAGACGGGAGATTCTGACAGAGCTTGTGATTCTGCTGTCCGTCCAAATGTTGTTCAGCTAAAGCTCAGCTGTCTGCCTTTATACGCACTGAGTAAACGGGCTATTAGACAGTCAGGCTTTTTTATTTCCTGTGCAGCTCTGTCTGTTGAAGTCGTTGCTGTGATGGCGATGGCGTCGTGCTGCAGAGCTTAATTGTCGACATATGTGGACACAACGGCACAGTTACAAAAAACGAAAACAAATTACTGTGCTGGACCTGTGATTAAAGACGACGTATGACATCAAATTAATGACACGATGAAATGATATTTTGACTTATTCTGCTCAAGGTGGAACAAGCTGGTGGTGGGTCTGAAACTGAAGAGTTTTAAACAAGCCTTCGTCACCCTGTCAGCATATAATGGTAATAAATCCATTAACAGGATTCTCATTTACCTGAGAGGTAATAATGAATAAATCACCCTGTTAATGGTGACTGCAGCATAGCAGCACGTCGACAAAACATTTGTCTTTCTGGAGCATGAATTCGATCCAAATCCTGATATTTACACATAAGAAACGTTGCTCGGTTCATGTAAAGGTAGCTGCTGTGGACACGGACACGGAGAGACGTCCTTGTTTCTTTCTTCCCTTTTTCCCCATCACTCCTGTTTGTATTTTGGCTCTTCATGTGCCACAGGCAGTTATTACAGTTAGAGGGCAGGTGTGTGTCTGGCCTCAGCTGGGCATTATCCTGGCCCAGATTGTCCTTGGACCCCCAGCGTCTGTCCCGCGTAACCTCGGCCGCGGCGCGGGGGGGGGGGCATACATCACCGGCTATTCTTAACGCTTTTCTTCCCATCGATTAATCCGTTTTAGTGGGATTCAGAAGTGATCAAAGGCAAAGCATCAAAGCGTTTTACAGAAGTAATTACTCACTCATTAGCCATATGTTTGACAAGTCTGCCCTTCTGGCATCGGAAACCTCTCTATTAATCATAAACACCCATCTGACAAAAGAAGACGATCAAATGATGAAATGCACATCCTGGCTCAGAATCGGTGACATTATATTATTGATGAATTACAGAGCAAGCTGTCATAAAGTAGCACAGCCTTTACTTGATGTATGACTGCTGAGAATGTATTTTGGGTCATCTTTGCTGCCACCATATTTCTTCATGGACCATGTTGCAGTCATCATTATCAGTCTGACCTGCTCTGGGAATTTTTTTTTATTTTTTTTTTTCTCCTCTCCCCATTCAGACACCCGGTTGTCAACACATGCAGCTTGTTATAACAGAAACAATCTAAACAAATGATCTCACCGGCCACCTAAACATGCTTTCCTCCACATAATGTGAAGACGATACCCTCCCTCCCCTCCAAACCAGCCACCCACTGCCTGTCTCCTGTCTTTCTGGGCGATCTCCCCAAGCTGCGGGGACAAGGCAGGACAGGGGGAGGATAAATTACAGCCGCAGGGCCGCGGCCCTCTCTCTCTCTCTCTCTCTCTCTCTCTCTCTCATGCTTTCATTTGCACCAGCAATTAATCAGCCATCACTGGAGAGCTCTTGCATGTCAGGCTGAGGATTTTATTAGGGATGTCCTTTATGGGCCTTAATGAGACTTATGTCTTCCTTGAGTATTTCATTTGCTGCACATAGCCTGGCTGCTTGTAACCTTGAGGTGAGCTTTATTTTGGGTTTTTTTTTATTTTCTTCTCCGCAACCTCAAAGCTCGTCGAGGCTTTTTTTTTGACTCACCTCTCGATGATCTTGACTTGATTCGCTCTTTCATCCTCTGCCTGTCTTGTTATCTAATTTTAGACACAATTAGACTTGATTTGGTTTTGTTTATTGCAGCAATCGCTCCGTTGGCGATAAGTGATTTACCGAAAATGTGGCAATCCACCCCCCCCCCCCCACGTTAGAAAGTCAGCAAGTGTTTCAGCCTGATAAATATTAAAGTCATGGGGCATGATAAGTCACAGGGTGTTTAATGGACCCCACCACCTGCCACCTTCCCACAACGTACACACGCACAATGACATGCTTCTACACAAGGACACACATTTTTTTGGGGGTATTTAAGGAGATTAATTGCTGCTTATTTGACTAAAAATGTTGAACACAGACTCTTAAAAACATGTTTATAGAAATATTCCATCTGTTTGTGCCTCATTAGGAAAGTATATGATCCTGTTTATTTGCTTGGCCATTTTGTGTGAACATTTTTTACCATTTCATCAGCTGTATAACGTTTTACGTTGAGTTGCTTCAGTCCGGCTGCCATCAAAAAGCTTTTGGAAATAGCCCCGATGTGGAGGACCTCAACAGATGTTTCCTACACTAGCTGTTATTTTTATCCCGAACAGTAAAATGACCAAGGATGTGTCTCTTCTGGCTCACAACTTAACATTAGGACGTCAGGCCAGCTTGACATGCCACCTGTGGTTACCATGGAGAGAGCAAATGCAGTTTAATGCAAAGGCTGACCATCTGAAATGCGACTGAGGAGCAAACTGTTGACAGCTGCGATCTGATTTGATGCCGCGTAACGAGAGGCTTTTCCAAAAAGCAGCAGGGTAACGGCGGAGGAAAAGTTTGTGCAGTCTGTTGTCTGAAACGCTTCATCTACAACAGCTCGCTGTTGACTTCCTCCATTACTGTCTGCAGTATTTAAAACTGATGCGCCGTCAAACAAACCAGGGAAAAACAAAACACGTATCTGCCTTTTTTTTTGTTGTTGTTGTTGTTTGTTCAATCATTCTGCTGTCACATTGTTTCCCGTGGTTTAGTCCCAATGAAGAGCCGCAGCGCGTTTTGCTCGAATCCTTTCAATGTGAGGTAGCAGCGGGGAAAACGTCTTCATTTTGGATTTACAGGAACAAATGATTTGTTTGCTCATTTAGCGGATGAGGGAAGGACAATGTTGAGTGAATGAATGAAATCAAAGTGCTTATTAAAACGTGTCTAAGTTGGTGAAAAGCGTTCACATGCTTTTCCTGTGAAATCCTTACAGGGAAGAAGATTCTGAGTCCAACTGTCTTCGGGTTGTGGTCGAACCCACAACTACTGATTAAAGCTACTAAACTATTAAAGTGAAGTCATTATTGAATGCAAATACAGTAGCTGCAGATAAATTCCAAGCAGTACTTATATAATAAAAGCCCTATTTTATGAAAATCTCAAGGACCATATCTTCAAGAAAAGGACTGATTGTTTTTGTGCGTCCGTATTAGACTTTGCGGTTCATCCAGATGGCTGTTGGACGCTGAAAGGACTCTTACCTTACCTTTTATTACAGACTTCGGAGGCTATTATTTTTAGAACAGCGTGTAAGTGTTTAACGCGCCATCTGGGTTTTCAAAGACCGGCAGCGAATGGACGCTTAACTCGGTGACTCCAATGCGGTGGTAACGCGTGAAAGGCAGGGCTAGCAGCAGATTTGGGATCTAACTCGGTTCTGTTCACTTACTGTACAAATCCTAACTTGTATCGGCAAGCGAGCGTTTCCTCACAGCGTATTCAATAGTCCCTTCTCCCTTTTTCCTTGTGATTTGGATCCTTTTTCCTGGCCGAGTCGTTGGGGATGTTGCAGCTGGCTGAAGCGCGGCTCGAAGTGGGCGTCACCCAGTTAACCCGTAACCACAGAGCGGACCAGTAAGAGGATATGGAGGCCATCTGGTAGCGTTTTTACAGTATGGTGTGGCAGGTTGCCCGTGTGTGTGCTACAGGAAGGGTCGGATGACGGTCATGAAAGAGAGAGAGTCTCTGGAATTCTCCGTGGACACAGACATGAATATTCTCAGTGCAATTTTCTGGGTCAGGCGTAAGCTCTAGAAAGTCCATGACCTGCTCACATCTGTCACCAGGTTGAGCAGCGCAAATGATCAAACTATATGACCTTTCAAAAACTTTAATGATATCTTTGCTGTTCTTTAAGCAGCATTTGCAGAATGTGATGAAACCATGTGGGGGGTGGGAAGCGGGGTTAAATCATTGGCCTCTATTTTTCAAAGACGCCATATGTTAATAAGTAGGACACTTTACTGTGCTTGCTACAAGTTTGGAAACAGTTTGAGGACATGGACTGAAACTGAGATTTGAAAATCACTAAGAATTAAATGAGGATTCTTAAGATAAAGGAAACGTCTCAACTGACTACAACGTACGTACACATGCATCCCAAGAGTCCACACATATACAGACGTATGTAATTATGCCCATTGTTTTCAATACTAGGAGAACGAGCTTCATCCTGTTAATCTAGACAAGCCAATGCAGATGAAAGAGTCAAATATATATATATTTTTTTACTGCTCTCTTACCACAGCAGCTTAAGCATCGTTTTGGCTTCTCTAACAGTGGGGGCCTGTCAGGTGGAGCAGCCTGCAGCCCCAGTCCAGAGATGCATAGATGGGTAAAGATGGCTTTGACCACTGGTCTAAGCTGAAAATCAATACTGAACTTACACAAGCTTTTTTTTTTTTTTTTTTTTTTTTTTCTTCTAGTGCCTTGATAATGTTTGACAGAAGCTGATCCAGGTTTCAGTGGGATGCTCGGGTGAGGAAATCACTGGCCAGAGTTTATCGTTTGGACGTTCATCACGCTCAACGTTTTTATTTTCCTTTGGGAAGGTTCTCTATTCAGGTCCGAGCGAGGCTTGGGGGGTGGGGGGGGGTGGGGGTTTCCCTTGTTATACCTTGGTCAACTGAGTGCGTTTGCTTTTCATTTTGTTGGTAGAATAAGAGGAGCAGATTGGAGGAGCCTCCCTGGGCTGTGGGAGAATTAGACTGGTAATAGTGTAGCTGCTGATCAGGGCATTTTTAAAATGCTTATTAAAATATCGGTCACTTCTATGTGCTTTCATGAAAACCTCTGTAGGCCATGCAACCGGTGGTAAACAATATAACACAAGTCGTAGTGTATGAATAAGCTATATTCTTTAATAACAAAATAAAATGATACATACACAACATTACCCCATGAGAACCAAAACCCATTTCTACTTTTTTGTGAGATATGAACCAAACAAAATGGACCATTTTTAACACATCTCTGAACAAATGTGATGTATTTGGAAACACCTGTGTCACTGTGGGTTGAATTATTATATTGGACTTGATTTTGATCCGCAAACGTTCAACACACACGTGCGTAAGAGTGTAGCATGTTATTGGCTCGTCGCTCCAGCCAGTCAGAGTTCCGTGGCTTGATTAGTTTGCCGTTTCGTGTTTATGGTAATTTGATGACGACCTGAGAGGCTGTAGCAGAGTGAAGCAGATGGTAGAAGAGCACCGAGAAGGAGGATTGATGGTAGTTTTAACTTAAGTGATGTATGGAAGCGAGGAGTTAATAGAACCTGTCTTTAGGGACGTCATATAAGGATACGTTTGCTGCTTCATAGATGGAGAAGAATTGACATGGGATGCCTGAAGCCACAGAATATAGTATAAACACAATATTAAATCTTTAATATTAAATCTGGACCGAAAGAGAAAGCACTGACTTTGACAGAATTTAGATTCCAACCCTGCGATATTTACGGTTAAGGAAGCCGTTAAAGGATTACCCCTGGAGAGCCTCGCTAGATGCCTTCACACCCATACCATACTTCACAATTAATTATCTGTGCAGAAGTGTAGCATTTCTGGTGTCTGGCTTCGGGAAAAATACATTTTCTACATGTAAAAACATACAATAATTGGCCTGCATGTAGTAAAAGTCTGTGGGGGAAACTAAAGCAGTTGAAAATTGCATGATTTTTTTTTGCCTGTGCAAATTCTCCAAGACAATGAGGTGCAGCCTTTTTTTTTTTCTCTTTTTTTGCATTTTTAACCCAATTAATTTGTAGTTTGAGGTGTGACAGCGGTGAGAAGCGCAAGTGGAAGAGCAGAATAATCAAACGACTCCCTCCCTGGAATTTAATAAACCAGAAAGTGCTAATTTCACCAGTGATTGCGTGCGGTATTTAACGCCTAAAGAAAGCATATCTAGCGTTTCATCATGTGCCCAGCGCGCCTATTGTTTCGTACTGCATGCATTACACTGCACAGTGCCCCTGGCAAATAAGAATAAACGAGAGACAGAGGAAGTGAAACGCGATGACCTACGATGCTTAGACGTTGATCTTTAATAAACAAAGACGAGGGGAATCTCTGCAAATATTTCACTTCCAAACACAGAAACCGCCAAAGCTCGTAAATCTTTAATGGTTGTCCAATAAAAAGGTGGCAACATCGATAATCTAGTCGCAAAGTACACACCTGTGGAGCCTTGATCCAGCTTGTGTGGGAGTTCATCTCCGGTTAGAAACGTTAAATAAACAAGAGAAGATGTTTACGGCACAGGTTAAAAGCTGCAGAAGTTATTACTGATATCATTTTAGTAACAGTGATACAGCTGCATTGATCCCTGGAGGAACGCAGCCATTCAGGACACGGGAAATGTCAACATGTACTGTATGAGTAATAATCCTATTACCAATATTATTGTTTGTTGTAGTAGAGGTTTTTGCCACCGTTACATAAAGCTGCATCTAATTATTGCCATTACGCCTTAATCTGTTAATTATCGTTGTCTTTTAAGGAAGAAATTAATGAGAAAAGACGAAAAAAATCAATGTGTTTTTGTAAATAGCGTAGTTACAACTGGATTATATTATCAATTAACATAATGAGGATATATTAATTTCTCTCAAATGGATCTGAACATATCAGTAAAATGTTCCCAGGCAGTTTACCTCTGATCTGGCAGCGCGACATGTTAGTCTGACGGCAGTGTTTTAAAGTTTCTTATAATGGTGTTAAGTCACTTACAGAAGTTAGAGTAGAATTATCAACCAAAATGTACAGATTGTTAAGCTTTAAACAAAATCATGACCTTCCTCTAATCAAAAACAAAAGCGTTTCACTTGTGAACCCAAGGAAAATCTAGAAAATTGGGAATAACTTATTTATTAATTATTCATACTGCACTGTTGTTTAATTTTCTCATTTAAGAGTTAGAATAATAAAATTCTTTTTATTTTTGTATTGATTTTGAATATAAAATGATCATTATAGACTGAATTAGCTGCTCTATGCCATAGTCTCACTGCTCCACTGGTGCTGTCAGATTAGAACTGCACTAAACAATATAAGTATACAGAGGGAAGTCATTTACATGATGGAGATTTTTATATTCACAGCTGAAAATAACTTTTAGCCCTCACTCAACTTGTAAAAGGAATTTACATTTTAACTAACAGAGGCCTTCGTATAAAACGGAACCTTACAAGATTCAGGGGGCAAATAAAGGATGAAGACTGAGTGACTTTTCAGCGCAGCCACCCACCAGCTGCCAGAACATAAATAGTAATGTATCATTATGGCTGCGCTGAGGGAAAACACCCTGTGTTTTAGTTCTTTGCGGAGGTCATGTGGCAGTCGGTGGGTGTGTTCTTGCAGCTCTTGCTTAGAAAAACAAGCTAAATTAGACCTTTATGATGCAGCCACGTAGCCCCTCTGAATCTTCCAGTGGCAGTTATGGAGATTTTATTTTATTTTTTACTTCTTTTCTTTTCACTTTAAGGCAAGTGTTTTTTTTTTTTTTTTTTTTTTTCAGCTGCAGTGATTGCGCTGACACTGGAAGCTGATGGAACTGACCCTGAAATAAATTAGATTTGTCTACTTCTTATTTATGTCCCATAAATATCACGCAGGAGTTTAAATGAGGTGATGGTGGGGGAGAGATCAATGAATCCTTCTGTTTTGCTGCACGTACTGTGCTGCAGGTTTGTCTGGAATGAGCTCCGTGGCAGATGACTCCGTAGTGTGCCCCCACATGATGCAATGCACCGCAAGTCCATATTTCTTTGAACTCGGGCTTTCATGGTAGTCTACCAAATATTTCTTTTTATTATTGTTTTGTTGCTTTTCCTTTGTTCTAACGCTTAGCTGTTGCCACAAAATGTTGTCTGTAGATCAAAGCGATTAAAGCTGTATTTACAACGTATTGGAGAAACTTTTTTTGATCAGGATTCGTGTAATATTTGATATTTAGGATTAAATAAAAGAAGAGAAAAATCTTTTCTAAGTGCAGAAAACTCTAACGCAGTCAAAGAAAACACGGTAAATTTTAATCTCGCTGTGCTTTAATCTTAGGATCTAGGCGGAAAATACCAACGGAGAGGCGAACGTTGATGATAAAATTTGACAGAGCAAAGAAAGGAAGTCGCTGGGGAAAAAAAAAGGCTATTGCGTGTACGGTGGTAAAAGGGATTAAGGATTGTTTGTTTCTTCTTTGAATATATAACTTTTGGACGTGCAATCAACAGCTCCACGGTGTCTGTGGGATTGCGTAATACGATTTCTCTTCCTTTTTTTTTTTTTTTTTAAAGGAATTGCGCTTTTCTGGTTCCTCGTGTCAGTTGATCATCAGCGTGTCCCATTTCCTCGCAGCGGCGTGTTATTTTTTTATTTTTTTATTTTTTTTTTTTTAGTCCGTGTATTTCTGACATAGAAATACTTGGCTGCCGTGTTTCCCTGTGAGAGCTCTGATGAATTCCTGGAATGAGTTCCATGAAGTGGCCTGTTTTACCCAAGCGAGAGCAACTGCTAAATATGCATGACTGAAAAATAAATGAAGCGGCATTCTAAGGAAATGTTGATGTTTATGAGCGGCTTCCGTATGATTTACAAGTCTGTTTTTATTTGGTGCTTTTCAGTTTTCGTGAGCCAGGCGTCGTCACAGATCTGTCCCTACAGTAGCTCTGTACCTTTTTCTTTGCAGAAGGGAGGCAGCTTTTCTTGTGCAGCTTTGTAGTTGTATCCCAGCTGATTTAGCATGTGTTACAGTAGATGTATTTATAGATGGGATTGTTTTAGCTAGTGAAGGAGGTGACAGGATGCAGACAGTACCTCAGCCGGCATGGCTCATCAGCGCATCCTCTGTTCATTTTTAACTATTCCCATCATCGGACTGATTATTGTCCACCACGGTCTTGTTCTTGCTGACCCCTGTGCATCCCACACCTCCCCAGCGTTGCGCTTCCACCGACACAAACAATAAGGGCTCAAACATTCAGCTCCTAAAGGGTCGTGTGATTTTTCAGCTTTTTGTTTCAGTGCAGTGTCATTTCGTGGTAATGAGCAGATGAGCAGATAATTAAAAAACGAAAGCATCAGAAGCTGCATGGGTGGCACAGAGGCCAGACACTTGGCCACGCCTGCAGAGTTCCAGGTTCAGTGTCTGGCAGCGGTATTGTCTGTGCAGTCGTGTGATCTGTTGGACCCAGCTGTCAGTGTTCGCGGGTTCCCGGTCCTCAGAGGAAACCGATGTCTATGAATCCTCATTTAGAAATAAAGACACTCCATGATCAGTGCTAAAAGTAACAATTAGTCCAGATTCATAAACCGTTGATGATTGGTCATATTGGTCAGTTCAGCACTGTCGTGTAGAGTGAAATAACGCTGTAACTGATGAATGAACTGCACACACACACACACACACACACACACACACATCCACAGAATGAACCTCAGTGACCCGGTTGATCCTGATTCTTCATCTCTTGTGCCACCATGACCCTTTTTTTTTTCAATCCTCATGAACTCTGGTGCATTTGTGATTCCCAGGGGATTAATGGATGGTTGTACCTTTGGTAAACCTGCGGCTTTCTCCCTCGTGCAAGTACCATCTTATTTTATTACAGCTAATGGCGTTTTCTACTGATGGTAGTCATCACTGACATGATCTCAGTAAGTCAAGGGTTCCGTGTGGTTGCAGTAACCGACACTGCTATGTGGATCTGCGTTCTGTGCGTCAGCCGAGAGAGCCTGATGACTTGACGTTGACAGAAAACACAAAGTTGTATACAAAGCTTTTCACTCCCACTTGAAGATGCAGTTCCCATCCGTCAGAGATGTAGACATAGTTAAAACAGCCATCGTTTTTGACATCTTCACTAGTAAAGAATGCCGAGAAGAACTGAAGATCAATTCACACTCGTGTCACACCTCAGCCGTCACGCTGAGCTTCTACTGTCATTTGAAGTGATGCACTTGAAGGCTTTCACAAGTTTTATATAAATGCCTTTTCTCTTCCAAACTAATATCTGAAAAGGTGGATTCCAGTCGCTGAAAACCTGCCTTTGTTAGAGTGAGAGCGTCGCCATCAGAAAATGACTCTGACCTGATTTATGTTTTTGGACAATATGATCGTTTCATCACATCATTGGTTGTCATAGTAATGACATAGATGGGCAGCCACGTAGCAACAGACCTCAGCAAGATGGAGACATTTCACCAATGTGCTGTTTTAGCATTGGAATATACATTGTCAACATCAATGTGCAGCATTATTTTTCTTCTGCTTTTTCATTAGTCAAAATATTCATTTATGTAAATGAGTGTTGCGGCACAGTGGTTTTGATTAATTGGAGATATTTCACTTCTTTCTCTAAAACGGGCGCATTATAACAATTATAGTTTTTAGCTGTGTAATCTTCTAATTATGTTTCCAATTAATGAATCAATTGCTTGGCTTGTAAATGGTCAGTTTCCAGTGTACTGAGGCGACATCTTCACGTGTCTTAATATAGCTTATTTGATCACAACCCAGAGATACTCGCCTTGTTGCTATAAAGATTAGAGCAGTTATTATGACAATAAGCCTGGCACAGTATATACAGTACATGATTATAAATCAGCACCTGGTACAGTATGATAGCAGCTGGTGCTGATAATGGTCATTTAAGTGGAGGAGAATAATCAAGAGTCTTTCAAGGTGTACATATATTTGCTCTGAAATTCTGAAGGCACCTCTGTGTTACAGTATTGGTTTAAATTCACATTTCCGTGTATTCCATAAATTAGATGATGAAGATGCGATGTGATGATAGAAAGCCAGGAGCTTGCGTCTTAAAGAGCTGAAAATTCTGCGCAATCTGTGCGGTTTGAGTATAAAGCAACCACCATAAAACGGTGCTTTGCAAACTCTGCCACGCGCTCGTCCGCCACAACCCTGGTTTTTTTTTTTTTTTTTTTTTTTTTTTATGGTTTATTCAGAAGTCGCATCAAAAAGTACGGAGAGATGCGTCAACGTACAGCCGGATGCTTAAACTCCAGACTCTGATGTTGCGAAGGGCTCTTGCCTGCGGCGCACCCAATAGCAAGAAGGATGAATGTGGAGGGCGATAGCTGTTCAAACTTACTGTAGGAGACGAGAAGACGTGGACCCAGTTTGCTCCTGACGAGAACCGGAATGTCACCTGTAGGTTTTCATGCTAATTCTTCTTACCTTGTGATGAAGTCTCACATTTTAAAGTCTTAAAACACTCAAACGACTCGCTCGTCTTCGGGAGCAGGGGGATATTCGTTTGTCAGGGATTCCAGCGTGATGCTTCCTGTACTGTACAGCAAATGTGCGGAGTCGAGGTAAAATACATACTGTAAATATCCTTTTTTGTGAATTTTGGTCAATATTTGTCGTGTGGCAGTAGAAAACATGGACTGAGACGACGTGTCGGTGTGAAAAGTGGCCTTTAATAGGCCCTGCTCACTGAAGACATGCCACAGTGGGAACAGCACCGGTACAAACGCTAAAATTAATGATGTCTGAATCCTAGTCAGCTGCTTTCAGCGTCCTGGTGGTGTTCACGCTGGCTCGCTGTCACACTGTCGGGGGCTGACTGGGACACTCGAATATAACGGAGCCATCATTAAGGTTGTTTATTTGCCTTTCTTACTGTGACAAGTCAACATCACCACATTAAAATCAATAGCGTCTGATTTTGATATAAAACCCTTTGTGTGCTTTTTTTGTTTTTTTTTCAAGCATTTGCAGCTCCTACAACATGTAGCTTATCAAAAAGCCCTGACATTTATATATTTATTACCCAGCAGGGTGTCTTTATGACTCATACTGGCAATATATGTTTCCACTGAGTGGATTTACTCGAGCAGCATGTTACACATGCATACATATATGTATATACAGCATGCAAGCGTCTGGGAACACACGCTGTGACAGATTTCAGTCCAACGTGTTATCATTCATTTACACTTGAAGCAAAATGTGTCCATATGAAAAGGTTGCCATGTTATGGAATATGAAAACGGAGATTAATATTGAAATCCAGCCCATTTTTTTTTTAAACATTCAGATGCGTTTTCTATCTCACCGCTCTCATCTTCTAAATTGTAAGACACTGTTTTCTTTTTATATCCGGCGGCGCAGGACGGTAGTTGATGTTGACGGGAGCGGACTCTCCTGTGGCTTCGTGCTCACCTCACCCCGAATAGTCTCATCTGATATTCCCCTTATTTCTTTCTCTCTGGATTATGAATAAAATAATCATTGTTTGCTCAGTGAAATTTCTACTCCACTTCCCTATGCTGATGATTATCTTGTTTAAATATATCGACTGGAAAATATACTCTGTAATTTGAATGCCAATGATTTCACCAAATACGTGTGGGGGAGAATCATAATATTGCGAGCTCTTATTGCTTTTCTTTTCTTTTTTTTTATCTGTAGGAAATGCTGTCACGGTTTCCGTTCAGAGGCTTGAGTTGTATGAAATGTGCAATTAGCCAAAATCCTTGGACCTGTGAACATGACCTTCATAGTGTGGAAAAACGACGTGTGTGTACGTCTGCTCATTGTTGTTTATCATCCTGATAAACAAGTGATCACGTATGTGAGTAAGGGCTCGTGTACGTGTGGGAGAATGCAGGTTAGCCTTGCTCTACTTTAGCGGTTACCCCGAGGCTCCCTCCGCTCCGCCGGCGCCTTTAATGAAGATGACCAAGTGAGGGTCAGCCACCCCTCTCTTCAGAGCCCACAAAAGCTTTTGGCCGAGCGTCGTGTTCCTCAAGGGTTCTATTTTGTAAACACATATTCGTCTCCGCGTGTCCGTGTGGGCAGGGCTTCGGTTCAGGTGGGCGGTCGGGGTCAGCGGATGTGTGAATTGAATGACTGTCGGGTTTCAGACTCCCCAGCCCTTCCTGCTAAGGCTCAGCCATCTGGCTGTGACGCAGGAGTGAGGGATTGAACGGAGTTCAAACAGTTTTTGTAAAGTTCTAGAGACTGGTTTTCATCTGGGGAGAGAGAAAAGAGTTCTGTACTGTACTGTAAGTGCTGCTTTATTCATCCTCTGAGCGCCTCGCCCATTAACGACGAGCCGTTAGAAATGCTCAGCAAAATGTTTCTTCAAGTCTAGCAATCCCATCAGCAAAGTTTGGGCTGCTATCTCCCCTGAAGAGTAATTAGGTAATATTAATATTCAATTG
Organism: Macropodus opercularis; assembly: GCA_030770545.1. Taxonomy (NCBI): domain Eukaryota; kingdom Metazoa; phylum Chordata; class Actinopteri; order Anabantiformes; family Osphronemidae; genus Macropodus; species Macropodus opercularis. The sequence goes on from CM061110.1 coordinate 4,709,065, forward strand.
TGATAGCTTTAGGTCTGTCTGCTTTCTGCATCAGTGCTGCTAAGATAAGCCTCACAACCACTGTGCAGCTTCTACTGTAGGAGCTGAAATGAATAATCTGTCCCGGGCTCTGCCTTGAATCTGCAGAGTGAGTTAGACAGATGGTTATAGCTGGGATTTCAAAGTGATAGAGTAAAACTAACGTCGCCAGCCTTCGCCAACTCGAATTCTTTCATCCCAGTGAGTTGCACTTAACGAAAGCAGTCCCTTGTTGCCTAAATGAAAGTGCACAACAAAGCGAATCTGCTGACTGTCACTACTCAGCACATCAGGCTTTGCCCGGGTGCCGCGCCGCACGGAGTGGAGCAAAGCGAAGCGGCTTTCTGCACTCGACTGCTTCTTCCTCCAGGCTGGTGGAGCCCAGAGTCCTGCGAGGTAAATGGATGAATGGAGGCTTTATGGAGATGAGGAAGTGTAATGGTACTCTCCTCTCAATCCCGGTGGCTGGAACAGTAGCTCTCTGTGTCTTTTTATCAGAGACATGAAAGGAGAACAATAAGCCTCTCCGCTATCAACAATATGGTGTCATTTGAAGCAGATTATCCCTCTGTTGAAGTAGAGGAAAATAAAAGGCTAAGAGACAATGGGTAGAGTTGGGGAGCCAAGGTTTCTCCTCCCATGAGAGAAGCCAACGTTCTGCTTTGTCTTATTTATGGAAAAAAAAAAATCTGATCTGCCAAATTCCCCACGCGTCTGGAAACATTTCACTTATAATAAATACCGAATTCAAAGCTTCGTAGGGGCACTGGCGACTTAAGGCTCGCTCGTGTGTCCTCCGTAGGAATGAGCCTTAAATGATTCTCTAATATCCAATTAATGTTGGCCTCCTCGCACATCGTTTTGTTGACAGGGTTTTGGAGTAACGCAGAGCTAAACGCTATCGTATGAAAGCGTATTTACGCTGGAGCAGCAGCTGTCTTGAAGCGCCAGCTCTGCTGAAATGCATCAACCAGTGATTCACGCTGCAGGTTTTTCTTTTTTTCCCCAATCCGACCTAATTTAGCAGCCCCGAAATAAACACGACTATTAAACGGAGGTTAATGAGCTGAATTAGTTTACGTTAAATGTTTCCCAGCACCGCTTGTGCCAAACGCAGCGGCGCTTCTGCCTTTATCACGTGTTACTGCGTCGTATGTAAGCCCTCAACTCAAACAGTTGGCAGCCAACAACTACATGTTTTAGAAAAGACTTGACCCAGGATGTCTCATAAGGTGTCTGTATAGTGATGGATGGAAGGAGTTGTTGTCAGGGTGTGTCGCTTAGGATGCAAATGAGACATGGGAGGAGACTGAGCCATGGTTGTGGGAATTCTGGTCCGGAAATAATTGAGCTGGTTAGTGAAAATTAATAAACTGTAAGTATCAGAATGTCTAAAATCTGGATTTTGTATAATAGGGATGCTTTAAACAACCAGCGTTGGATTCGATTCCTGGTCTCATCTCTGTATTTCACTGAATGAAATAAATAAATCTACTGAATCTCTCTTGAAAATACTGATGCTTTTAATTACATGCTGTCTGACATTTGATTGGCCTGTTTTGGTCATATTGTAACGGTACCACAAACATCGCTGCAGCTGCAATGTCAGTGAAGAATCACAGTCAATCCAGCTGGATTCGCTCATTTGGTTCAGTCACCGCAACTTGAATTTCGCCCTTTTCCGACTGAAACGTTTCACTGGTCGTTCAAGCAGCAGTTTCATTCTGAGGAACGTTGGCGGGAGACCACACGTTTCTCCTCCAGGTTTGGTTCCACTTCTCATCTCACTTATTATTGAATAAGATTGTTACACAATGTGGCCAGTAGAAGTAGTCACTAGTCCTACACCACTAAATGTGCCGTCAGCTGTGGTGAATGTGGCTAATTTCCTAGATTTGGTTGTTTGATGCTATAAATCTGTCAATAAAGCCTTATAGTATAGCATAAAGTACTGTTACGCACTCAAGTACGGGGTTAACACAAGCCTAGTGGACGTTTTTATAGCAGCTGGAGCTGCACATCAATCGCTCCCTCCTTTAAAAGACCATATAGCGTCAAATCAAAACACGGCATAGGCGTCATCTGATGAAGTATCTGAGCCTTCAAGTTCATGAGGTGAGTGAAGGAGCAACAGCTTTAAAAGCCTCCGGCTTTTAAAGCTGTTGCTCCTTCACTGTCCAAATTGAGACTGAGCTGCTGTAGTTACACTGTACAGTTTAGCGCTTTACACCATTAGTTATCTGGCTGGAGACTTCATGGCTGGAACGACATGAGCAGAAACTTTAACATCTTTTCTTACGACTCTTCTATTTCGCTGACTTTCCTGTGTTTGATGGTCTTTTCATGGCAGAGACAATCCGGTGCTGGATTCCACCACATCTTCTTATTAAAGTACCACATCAGTCAGATGACCAGTTTGTTAATTTCTGACATTATTAGTTTTCTCTGTCGCTATAAACAGCAATAAATTTAATCACACAACGTGTTCATGGATGGTGAATTTTAATTTACTCATTGTCACTTTTTTAAATGATTTTTTTTATCCTTAAGGCGAAAAAAAAGCCGCTCATTAATGAACACTTTCTGTGTGATTTGGCTGCACTTCCTTGTTGTTCGGGGTCTTGCAGACTGCACTGCTGTATCTGTAAAAATAATTACTGTAAAATCAAACATTTCTCTTCTCTGCTGAACTTATTAAAACCCAAGATGAAGACATACTGAAGTGATAACACTTCCCTCTGCCACTTTTACACATTTTATAAAGGTGACAAATTGCAATTAGACCAAATATGGCTTGTATAAAACTGTATATGGGCATCGCAGGAACGTTTTTCATTATTTCTTACCAGATAACAGAAATGTTCTTTGTGTACACGGATATCATTTTATTTTTAATTTTTTCGCAAATAAGAATCCTCTTCCGTGAAAATCATTCCAAATTCAAATAACGTGTCCTTCAGCAAATCACACAAATGTAAGACATGCTATCGAGTATCCGGGTGTTAAACATGTTAAGTATTGTGCGTTGCAGCCGAAATTTATCCGAGATGTGCTGAAAGCACTGGGATGTCGGAAGAGCGATGTTGATTGTTATCAAAGTTGTGGGGGTATGTACGTGAGGAAAGGGACTTGATGTGTATAAACTTGTGAGAGAGGCAGCAAAAGAGATGAAGACAGCAGAGAACAAATTATTGGGATCAAGCCAGATGCTTCAGGTCTCCATAGAAACTCCCCACACTTCACACTCTTCTCTATTTTCCCTCCATTTCTTTATTTATTTTGTTGTCAGCAGTTCCAGAATAACTTAATTAAAGCCAAGGCAGGCTACCATGCTGTGAGAGATGACAGGAGGCCTGAGATGATTTGTGATGGATTACTGCATTTTATCTTCCCTTTATTCACTCCGTTGAAATGCACTGAAGCTTGCTATAATGCCAAGCGAATGTGTGATAAACAGTGTTTTTGTGTTTGCTCAGAACGATTTAACAAACAAGTCTTTGCAAATATAGATGTGCCTTTTTATTTATTTTTTTTTATTTTATCCCCCCCTTCGTACTTTAAACATAATCCATGTTTTTGTTTTGAACTGGTGTCCTGCTGTCTGCGCGGATAAAAGTGGCAGCAGTGGGTACCTGTAGAAAGCGCCGCTGCACAGCTCCGGTGATAAACACAACTCTTAATTGGACATCATGGGGGGAGAGTAAAAGCACATCATCTTCAGTTGAACTGATTAACTATCAAAGTTTTTTTTTTTGCTCATTTTCTGTTCATATAACGTCCCAATAATGACACGTGGCGCAAAGGTCAGGGAGATTTCTGGACACACAAATTAGCATCGGTGATTAGTTCAAAGTTGAGCGACATTTAACGCTTGGGGGGGGTTAAAACATATACAGAATAGCAGTATATGGGTTTTTAAACCTTCAAGGTTAGGTCCTCCAGGCAAAAAGAGGACTTTTTCCTCCCGCCTACACATCCCTGTGAACTCCAAAATATAAACCTACTTCTAGTCTGTCTTCATAATAAAAACTTTAACTTCAACTGATATCAAATCCAGACTGAGCTGTCACACGCCGTCAGTCAGCGCCCTGTATCAAGAGCCCCGTCAATCAGAGAGCTCAGAAGTTTTTTATTTTGCTATTTCGCAGCTAAACTACTGAACATGTCTTGGATTTTTTTCCCCGTGATTGAAGCTTCAAAATGAAGTTCAGAGTGGTTGCACTCTAGTCACCTCTTATTCTGTGATTGTTGCCTCGAGTCAGAATAATACTCCCACTGTTGAGTCAAGAGTTACTTTTTCTTTAATGGTTGCTGAGCTCTGCGCCAGTCGAGGTGAAACTCTCTGCAGGCTTAGAGTTCAATAATCTGAACCTATGAGGGGTGCTGGGATGGTTAACTGGGGCGGACGTTTGTTCCAAAACATTGTTTTTTTTGTTTGCTTTTTTCCTCCGTAATGCAGTATACAGAGCTGCCACTACCTCTGAATTGCACTTAAGACAGTGTACCTGGGCTCTGGCTTTGTGGTTTTCTTCTTCCTACTAATGGACTGTCTTCAGCCAGGGGTGCTATCCATCACATGCACTACCTGAAGTCTGGAGCCTCTATAAAGATTAGGACTGTTAAGAGAAGATGGATGGCCCTTGTCGCCGCCAAGCATCATCCCCAAATGCCTAAATTAAATCTCGAAATTCTCATGGGGAGTTTAGATTAGCCTCGTAATAGCAGACACAAGGCAGGGCCAGGCCTCTGCCTCGCTGTTATTGCGGTGTCATATCTTGAAATATTTATGAAAATGGGCGAACATTAGTCGAAAAAAGGGCGGTTTAGGGTTTATTGAAGAGGACTTTGGACGTACTGTAGGAGAGAATCACACGCTGCTTAAAGTCCCAGTGGGATCTTTGGGGCGTGAGACTGATTCTCACCATGCAGACAGCACACAGAGGGAACGGCTAACAGGCTGTTTCCTCCCTCCCTCCCTCCATTCTCCTCTTCCTCCCTTCGTTCCTTTTTCGCCTCTGGGAATTAGTCAAAGAGCGAAACAATCGTTAAAGACGTCCATATTAGATTGACCTTTGTTTCTCAGCTTACACCTCTTTTGGTCTTTTAAAAGGTTTGTTGGTCCTGTGGCCTTTTAAAGCCAGTAGTTATGGATTTGTTTCCTCTCACTGAGATGCTTGACTGAGGTGGCAGAGTTTTAATTCGCCGTTGGAAGCCCTTTAATAAATTTTTTATTTTTATTTTTTTTTAACGACAACAAACCTGTTTCGTATACACAAAGCTTCCTCCGCCTCATAGTGGTAGGTCAGAAAGGAGGTGGGAACAAGATTCTGGCATCGGCTGTTGACATTGGTTAAAATCTCCAGATACCGCGATTAAGCGAACGAGTAGCTTTCAGGATAAATGAGGTCCATCAATTTTTCTGGGTCTTTGTCTTTGGCTACTGATTATTGAATGACATGACATTTATAGTGATCTTTATTTACTCATTACTGCAGCAAACGGCAACCAGGAGATTCCAAACTGCCTGCTCGTGCACATACGCTACTGATGGTTGTATAAACATAATAGTAATATTAGGTCTCTTTTGAATGCGCCTTTTCACACGCGCATCAGTCATCTCTCTCTGTAACCGTGCAGGTTACGACTTCAGATTCCCAGGATGTGTGCATACAGGATATTTTCTGGTGCCACACTACGCATTGGTAATCGTCTTAAATGTAATATCTGTGCTGTGAGAGTCACAGCAGTTGAATCCAACTCTTTCCTGCCCTGATCTCTATGCAGAGCCAAATTAAAGCAAAGTTTCAACAGTGGCAGACTCTTGAATAATACGTGGAACAAAAGGGTGTAATTACTATAACGGCTGACGTGGTAAATTCGGCACAATGTCCATTTCCCCAGCTTTAATTCCATCGGTCCGACAATAGAGACGTGTCCTTCTGCACAATCTGCTGCTCGGTTGTCTTCTAAAAGAACTGCTGTTGTCATACACTATTATTATTTCGTATCGCTTCTACAGGCTCAACGTTACATGCTTAGAATACAGCGTGTCTCAAAGTCGAAGCCCGTGTAGGACAAATGGAACAAGGAAGTCCTGCACCTTTTACACCTCTAACGGTGTCACACGCAGGCGATCGCTAGTCGAGGGCGCCAACGAATTTAATGTACGTGAAGTGGAACTTTGTCAAGTGGCCCGGCGTTAAGGAAAGGAACGAAAGGAAAGCACGAAGGAAGCTTTCAGTGAAGTTGGATTGAGAAGACACAATGGAGACGAGGTAGATTTCCCCCGCATTTGGTCCACGTGGGGCTTCTAATGGCGACGACTGCAGGCGGCGCGCGCTCAGCTGATGGGGAGCTCTGGGGAAACCTGTTACACAGCCACCCCGCCTTCAGAATATTTTCCTGACCGCCAGCGTGTTTGATGGCGTGTCTCCCATTAAATACAGTCCTCCAAGCTCTCGTTCCTTAGCGCAGCCTATGGGAGACTCTCTGCCAGTCAGTCGAGTGTAACGAACTGCCACCAATCTTTTGTTCCACACATTCAAATCGTGCATCAAGAACCTCATGCTGCTGCAGTAGTCAGTGGTGAGTGTCTCTCCTCTCCTTAGGTCAATGTATAATGAAAGGGTTTCTTTTTTTATTTTTTTTTATCGCCCCCCCTTCCTTCCCAACTGTATGTGTGTCATGTCTGAGGGTTCACAGGGTGGGAAAGAGTCGCTTTTCTCATTTCTTCCAACTGTTTTGGAGCTGAATCGCATTAGCGCAGTGACAGCATGCGTGCGTGTGTGTGTGTAGACCATAAAACATCCCGCTTTGCCTCTGTCCAAATGAGAGATGTGGCTGCTCGACGCTGCAGGTGCTCGCGGAGGCTGAATGATGCAACGGGAATATTGAAAATGACTCTCTCTGGCGTTTTCCTTTTTCGCGGCGCGCCCGTCTCACCGCTGCATCTCACCTGCTTGTCAGATTTAAAAAAAACAAAAAGCCAAAACATCATTATCCTGCTGATCACTTGCGGGGTTTACGCTCGGTTCTGTCGCGCACCGACTGTTTGCTGTAGTAAGTACTGTTACGGGGGGGGGGGGAGCGGACCTGGGCGGTTGCAGTGGTGGGTAACAGGCCAAGATGTGTCAGCAGAGCAGACTGTTATTATCTGCGATGAAAATCCATGCAATGCTGACGGCTACAATTAGTGTCAGCTGGGGTATTGAGTCTTTAAAAAGGACCCCTGGCCTTTTGGCTCCCAGCCTGTCTGGCTATAGATGTCTCTAATGAGTCATTAGCCGCATGGCCTCTCCTCTCATGAGTCCACCCCATAATGGCACACCTTTCATCTATTTTACAGAGAGGCTGTCGTTGGTCATTAGTACAGCTCTGAAGTCCTATTACCTTTACTTCAGTGATGAATGAATAGAATGCGGCTGCCAAGAACAATATCTCTTCGTATCCTGTGGTCAGCCATGACTTCTTTTTAATTCAATTTCTCCTCCAGCATTACGTGTAATTGATAATTGATGCGGTCTGACTTTGTTGTCAGAAGACGCCCAGTCTTTTAAGCGAAACCACGCGGCGGTGTTGTCGTTTGTGCGTGTTTACCGGAGGCGTGCTTTGCAGCAGGTCGCTTGTCACAGATGACGCCTTGACGCCGACGTGAGCCGCGGCGAGCTGCCCTTGAGAAGGAACCTCCTAAAAATAACGAAGCCGGGGCCCAAAACACAGTGGCATCTTGCCCGTGCCACTCAATGTTGCCTCCGCGACCCTCGTCTCTCGCTTAAAATGATGCAGCTTTGGATTGTTTTCCTCTTCATGTCTTTGTTTTTGACACATGAGCAAATTGTGGGTGTGTGTCGTAGATTGACAACGCGGGGTTGAGCTCAGAGCCTGCGGTTCAAATCGGAGGGCAGTATTGATAGGGTTCAGAAGCACGCTTTGCATAAACTTGCCTGAGGGGAAAAAAAAAAAAAAACAAACAAGCACTCACCAGTGTCAGTTTATCCTCCAGATCTGCCTGCGTGGATTCATTCACACTCCCACATATTGTATTGATTAAACAGTAGATGTATCTCCACACACAGCATAAACCCAGCACAGCTTGAGGTGTCACCCAGAACGGTGAAGTAATTGCTTTAAGCTTTGGGTTAATTATTTAATCAGTTGATTTATTGTTAATCAATGGTCTTAGCTGACAAACCTGGCTTTTTAATTGAATAGTCATTGCGTGTTTTGCATTAATTATCTGGAGATGAAACTATTCACACAGCTCTAATGCAAAAGCCATTTTCACACTGAGCTTTGGGTGTCAATAGTACAGACTCACAACTGGCTTAAAGTTTACTGAGCATCACTGTATACTTATCCAAGTAAAGCCATTTAACTGTAATCCTACTAGTAAATATACTTTTATGATGTGGCTAAAATAGTTTATTGTGCTAAACGCCAATCATCCACAATATAAACATCACCACAATCTTTCTACACTGACCCCAACCACCACAATGTTAAAGCTGTAACAGTTTAACACTGTGGCGGATCCGGTTTCAGGGGAATAAAAAAAAAAAAAGGGTTTATAATAGTTTTTATGGATAAAATAATCTTTGAAATATGAAGTAAATAAAAGTATTAAAAACTATCATCTGTTTTAAAATAGAAACATAAAAGCAACTTATACATTTTTCAAACTGTTTGTCATTTCTTAGTATAAAGTTCACTTATCTCATAAATTAGATTATGTTTTTAATTATGTTAAAATTACTCTTTAAGTTTTAATTATCATTCTCATCTCACTTTTTTTTTTGGGCTGCGAGGACGATAATTAATTTAGTTTATTGTTGCTTGTTTTTTTGACAGATATGGGATTTTATAGTTTGACTTTAGAGCTTTTTAGTTCTGCTGTATTAACATGAAAGTTTCCATTGTTTGAACAGTAAGGTGAAATCAAATGTGTCCTCTTTGCTGTAATAGGACCTTTTTGTAATGATCCTCAGTTCATTAGCTGCTGCTCGTACGTTAGTGTAGTTACAGTCTGCAGATACTCTCTCTGCGCTCGCGTAACTTTGTTCAAGTTGTGACCTTGCTCGGCGGCTGTTGCAGATTCATGGCTCAGAGCTCATTGTGAAGCGGGAAACAGTCTTTGCAGTTAATACTGCCCAAGTCTGGAAAATTAGAGCCCCGTCCTTCTGTCTGGTTGTTACATCAAGGCCGCAGAACAACAGCGACAGAGCTGCTCCACGAAGCGTCGACGGCAGTAAAATTAGAGTTTAAAGCCCCGCAAAGCACGAGGATGTACAGGGGGCAGCTTGCAGCTAACCATGAGGCGCGGTGAGATGTAGCTATGCTGTTCGTTTTCAGAAACAACAGAAAGCTGGTGTTAATTCTCCTGAACGGGTAGACGACCTTGAACTCCTGCTGACCGCTGATCCACGACTGCACTTGGCTGATCATCACCATCACCCCCACATCTCGTGTCTCCGAGGCTTCGTGTGAGCGAGTCTTCTCATCCCGTGTCCGTCTTGTTACATCTCAGCCAATTTTAAAAAAGGAAAAACTTGTCTCCAGCACCTGGGTTCTCCAATCCAATAAAAGTGAGGGTGCGTGGCCTTTACAGCAATGATGCCAAACCAGGCACCTGGGTACCAGATGGCCTCCCCCCTGCTTTCACACAACCGTTTTGAGGTACAGTCCTCAGCATCGATGTTCTGTTTCGCATCCTGCGTCATCTCTAAAGCCGTGCAACCGCTTGTGCTGTCTTTTGCTCGCGACGCTTTTGTCAACAGCAGGTACTTGATTGATCAAGATCCCATTCACTGAAGCGCTCCGCATACGACACGCGTCTCCGCTTATTTGGTCTCGGTAGCCGCGCGGCATCCTTCCTCCGATTGTTCATTAGCCTTGTTTGTGTGCCTGCTCGGCTCGCTGGAAGGGCTGTCAGGTCTCTGGACTTAAATGGCTGCAAATAAGCCGAGAAATGGATAAGAGAGTGTGAAGGATCTGGCTGCGAGATGCAACATCCGGCATTAGAAAACATCCTTGTCTTTTGATTGAGGCCAGTGGAAAAACACTTCACACAGGGCTGTGGACTGAATGTAGGACTCCATCCCTCATTTGCTTGTAGCCCAGGCTCCCTACAACCTGTTTTTTATATTTTCATCTCTCTCCTCATGCTCGGTACATTGAATATTCAGAAAAACAAGACATCATGCATACGGGCTTTGCTACCATCTTTGTATTAATTCTGCCTTTCATTTCTCCATTGTGCTCTTTAAACACTACCATTGTTCCCCGAGACACACCCGTGTGTATCGACCTCCATTATACTGCCTGTGTTTAGATACATTAAAAAAATGCTGAGCACCAGAAAATATGGGATAATCTCCCCTCGCTCCATTTCAATTGAAGTTAGAGAGGGTTAAAGCTCTGTGGCAATACACTGTGCAAAGGAGAGATTGGCTAATCTGTGAAACTGAGTCCGCCGCTCGCTGGAATATTATGCTCACTGATTTAATGTCCTCTCTGTCTTTTTCTCCTAGGTAAGCACTTTCTCGCTGCCGTGTCGGGGATGGGGGGGTCGAGTCGCTAGTCATGGTGGCTGCCTATGAGCCCGGGATGACTGATTGAGGTGATGTACTGCGGTTGTATCCGTTCATAACAGAATAGCTGGTAGCGTTGATTTTTTTTTTTTTTCTCCCCTCCCGCACGTTGACAAGCGAGGACTCAGGGACCTGGAAATGTAAAGCTCTGAGAGATTTCACACGGTCGAGCAGCTGATTCGGTGAGGTTTCTTAAAGAGAAATCCCGGTTTCATGCAATCTGGGGGTGCAGAACGGAAAAGAAGCCAGCAGCTGGTTGGGTCGGTTTTGGACAAACTGATAATAGGCTAACCTAAGCAAAAAATTGAGGTTTGTATAACTACAACATGATTTTCTACTTGTAGGATGTTAATCCACGTTTTTTTTCATTTTATTGTTAGTCTCCTTGGGGAAATTCTTTAGCAGAAAACACTGGATTGCTCTGTTCTGCTTAGGAGTGACCTGAGCAGACCTGCCGCAAGTTTAACAACCTTGGGGTGGGGGTGGTGGTGGTGTGGGGGGGGGGGTAGTAGTAAAGTGTTACATGCGCATTGTCAGACGAAACTCTCAAGCTGATTTATGCTTCAACCCTCAGTTATGCTCATGAAGTCCATGTAGTGACCAAAACGATAAGGATGGTGGCCAGACTCTGCCAAAGTTGGACCCTTGGAAGGTGCAGGTTCCTTGGATCTTCTGAGGATCCCCCTTTTAAAAGTACACCGGCCTTTTCCAAATGGTCTTTGAAGATGTTGACATCCCGCAGGAATAACCGGCAATCACGGAAGTGGACGTTTTGGACCACCTTGCTGCTGCTATGGCGACCCAACATCCTATTAGTGCTAGATAATGGATGGAAAGCTATACAGTATTAAAGCAGGGGTTTTTTTTGTGGCTATTTTTAGCTACTTACAGCTAACAGCTACTTCTAATATTGTTATATTAACAATAGCTCAACTGGCTGAAGTGAATGAGTCACCGACAGGCTGGCTTCCTGGTTTCAGCTTTATTTTATTTTGTGCACTCAAAATAATTCGTTCAGATGTGCCGCGGGTTTCTTGCCTCACCAGCCTTTCATGTTATCCATGGCTGCTTACCTGAAAATTAGACTTTAACCACGTGAGATTTTGTTAAACCGCGTTAAACAGAACGATCAGTCAGCACTGAGTGAAATCATATTCATAGGACACTCAGCTTCCGATAGCATGGGTCTATACATCGGTTAAATATTCCAGTAGCCCTGCAGTATTGACACTGAACTGGAACTACTCCCACATCAGTGCAGCAGTCAGGTCATGGTGTGGTCTGCTGAGCCTCACTTATGCACGAGGGCTGACCACCCTTCACCAGCTGTCACTGAGCTGACCACTGAGTCCCATCAGGACCCTAGGGGACGTCATCGTGGGTCCATCAGGGAGGCTGTAAGATGAGCCCACTGACACGGAAACTCCCACACCGGATCCCACTTACTGCCTCTCCCCCATCGGTCGATAACCCCCCCCCTCCTCTTTGAAGCTCGCTTTCTCTTGTACTAAGTTCAAAGGTTGGGCTGCTGCTCTGATGTAGTCGCTCGAAAGTCACGCTTGTCTTTTCAGGTGCTGGTTGTTTCTAACTTGAGTTAATGTGACTCTCTTGTTTCGGTGATCAGCTCATATGATATATAAATAGCAAACACATTAGAATATGACGTACACAACAAACCCAAATAAGAGCTACTACAAAATACACTGTATATGAACATAAAACCTTGTTGCTTCTATGAAGAGCACATGGCAAACTAATGTGGCAACACAGTGTCTGTGGTAGAATATCTGGTGTTTTAACAGAGAAGGAACTTTACCCAGACAAAGTCTTCGTTTGCACTTTGTCTGACGTACTATAATTAAGACCTCGACTGATGAAGTTTCTTTGCTCCGGCTTTCTGGAATTCACGCTGCTGTTCGTGATGTATATTTGTATCTCCAAGGAAAGTTGCTTAAATCATAAATATTAATGAATAAATCTCTCTGTCTGATCTTCAAGAGAGAAAATGGAGTCGGAATAGTTTTTTCTTAAGATGTCTGACTGTAGCGCAGCTTAAATACACTGGCGGCGCACGGGCTTCAGTTCAGGGCCAGTCATTTCTAAAACCATTAACCTTCCCTCTGCCCCGTCTGTATTGATGATGTCATGGCTCTGATAATCACAGCCAGTGTTTGCGGTGCAGTATTGTCTATTCAGCATGTCTAAAAGTGGCCCTTTTTGAGCAGATGGTGCTGGAGGCAGGAGACCAGCCCTGCTCTCACCTCAATCTGGATAGCTGGGCTCATCACTCCCAGGCTGGATCGGATGGAAAAGAGTTTGCTTAAGGCAAAACAAGATGCAGTAACCTTGCGAGAATAGCAAAAATAAGACCCCTTCTTTTTTCGTATTTGTACATATGCAAAACTGAAGAGAGTTCTCCGTTACATAACCGCGGGTTAACGACGGCTGCGGCTGAAGGACGGCCGTTATTTGAGAAGCCTTTGCTTGTTGCACGGTGCCGTATGCTTGAATTTAAGACGCCCATCTAATGTCCTCAGGAAGTCTATAGCTTAGTGTTAATAAGCACACGCGCTAGTGCAAATACACATTACACACAGCTTGTCATCATTGAGACGTCTTAGCAATAATCCTTATCGGGGCTGCCTTTGTGTTCTAACATCTGATTAAAGAAAATTGAAGGGAGTCCTTTATCGCTGCCACGCTGCAGCTGTGCAGCTAATTATAAACGTGACCGGTTCCTTCCTGGAAAAAAATTAAACCCCTCTACACCGTTACATTTTGCCACACAAGTATATTTGGATGTCTGTCAGTAGGTTTGAGAATAGTGGGTCGTTTCTTACCACTTATTTATTTACTCTCACTTCGGCATCTGGATCCGGTTTTACACGCAGAACGTTTGATGAGCTCATAAAATCCAGTGCTTTGTTAGGGTCCTGGATTGTTTGGAGCAGTGAGGCTCAGTACGGTATGAGACATTAAAGCTCCTGTCGCTGCGGCCTTAAAACGGTAAATGCTCCGCTCTTTTATAAACAGCAGCACTTTTCCAAAGTATCCAAAGCACTTAAAATGTTGCTTCTCATTTATCCACCTGTACACACAACCAACCACCCACCCAGCGGCCATGCAAGGTGCCGGCCTGGATCCAGCAGGAGCAACCTGTGGGTTTTAGTACCTTCGAGTTTCAAAGTGCGGCAGTGCAGGATGCTGATCACCAGACAATGACAATGTTAATGGCAACACAGGCTCAAAGTCTTAAAGCATCAGACATGAACTGTAACAGGTGGACAATCATAACAGACTGATGCTAGTGAACCTACTGTGTGACATCATCCTCATTATTATTATTGCTATTTTTCTTTTTATCCTTTCTTGGTTTTCAGTACCAAACACTGTGCTAATCAGCACAAGTGCTAATTGCTGTTGATGATCGTCCAGATGTTTTGCACTGAACTTCCAGTTGTTTGTGTAAGTTTCTGTACGATAATAAGTCTCAGGAAGTGAGTCTCTTAAATGGTTGTGTGGGGAGACGTATTTGTTAAATATGTCTGTAGTCTAGTGTGATGATTTATTTGATTTTCACAACATAACAAGTTTGAGAGCAGCCTGCCTCCATCCTCGCGGTCTAGCTGGATACGCGACGTGTCATTCAGTAAAGATGCCATCAAAGCAGGAGCATGTCTACTACACGTAATGAAGAGACACGTTTGAGCAGGAACATTATTAATGTCATAACTCATCTACATTTGTCGTCCTTTGTTAAGTCGGCGACACGTTGGCATCCCCCCCCGCGCAGACTAACTTCAATTAACCTACACCGCTCTCGCAGTGGAAGCTGTGGGCTCACGTTGGGCGAGGGAACACGTTTCATGTCTGCCAGCTATTGAATTTGAATCTCATTCATAATTTTGTTTCTAATATTAAAGGTCGCATTAGCATATGCGCTGATAAGCAGTTGGTCTGCGGAGCCTATAGCTCTTGTGACGCTTGTTGTTGTTGCCGGGTAGATCAAAAGTCGGCCCAGTTTGCTGAGTTTACAGGAAAATGCACGTCTCACTGCAAACGTCGGTAAAAGTTGTCCACGTCTAAAAATGTATCGTTCCCTCTTAATAACTGTAGCTCAAATCATGCATGTATTCAGTGCAGTGAGTCATTATTTAACTGCAGCCTCCGGCTCCTGTAACATCAAAGTTTTCAGACGTTCAGGTATATTTTAAATAAATCATGAACCTAAATACGCTTTGCAAACTTTCCCTGCTCCGTGCCAGGCTGATGAATTCCTCTTAAAAAAAATATACATATATATATATATATATATATATATAAGATAAAATAAAATAAATGCATCAGCCCGGGTAGCCTGATGGTGAGTTAATGCGTTCGGCTGAAGCGGCCATCTGTTCATCCATTTTCTATACCACACGCCATGTGCGGGGTGAGAGGAGTCCAGAGCGTGGCCCAGCATTGTACACCTTGGAGGTTTTATCAGTTCATCACACGCAATCAAACAACCACTTGTCGGAATTGTGGGCCATTTGTATGGATGGGGGGGGGGGAAGTAGTTCGAGAAAAGAGCAGTGCCTGTAATGTGCAGACGGGTAGAAAGAGAGCTGGAAAGGTGAATATTGAGTTATTCATTTGTAAAATACTGATGTGGGTGAAGCTCTTTTAAATCCAGTAACAGAGAAGTGTATATACAGTATCACACGCGGCGCGTAAAGACAAATTAAACGCAAGGACACCCACAGTATAGGCCACTTCTCATAACCTGCCCGTCTTTGAACTGCCAGAGGCGTCTTATTTGTGACAACGAACCCAATAACCGATACATTAACAAACAAGGCTTCCGTCACATCCTCTTACTTTCGCCTGTGAGCTTTTTATAAGAGCGTCTGTGTTGTGCAGATTTAGTTTTACTGCGCTAATGTCTTCACGTGTTTTTATTGGATGTGGGTGTTTGCGTTCTCCTCCTGAATTATGTGTCTGCGCAGTGTTGGCGCGTATGTGTGTATAAGCTTTCTTGCTGTTTTGTGTCAGTGCATAGAGGATCTGTGTGTATATATATATTTTTTTTTCTCCCATAAATCCATTTTCACTGGTTGTCAGCACTAACGCTACTGTCGGCAGCAGTTGATGGAGCTCCACTCGGCTGTGAGACTCTCTGATCTATCATCTGTGACGTAATGCTCTCCTCAATCACCAGCCCTGGGAACAGTAAATCAGAGTGCTGCCGCTCTGCATGGTGCTAATGTCGGTTCCCTGCTCCCCCGCTCAGCCACTGAGCTCCTCCGCGGTCCAAGCAGCGAGAGAACACCGGGAGGATTGCTGGAGATTTTAATCAAGCCTAATGATCTCACTTACCAACCGTGTTTAAAGCCTTTACAGTCGATCGCTGAATAGTCAGTTACATATTAACGTGGTCAGGGCGGCGAAGTCTGTGAGATCATTGCAAATCACCGATTTTATTATGTTCAGGAATAGAAACGTCTGGACCCAGTTCTTCTGCAGCCTTCACGGCTTTATCACTAACGCCACCTCCTCATTTGACGGATGCTCTGCTGGACAATAAGACACAGGCAGAGGTGAACAGATGGAGCTTGGTACCATAATAAGCGCTGGCTTATTTGTTACTGACAGTCAATCTGGGCAATGAGACAATAGATGAGACTCAATGAGCGTTCTCTCTGGAGGGCTTGACACCCGAGCGGACAGGTAGTCTGGGCGGGTTTTGCCCGAGTCAATATCACAAATATTATTCCTACGAAAGATGCCATCGACTTTGATTTTGACATCGCTCACAACTAGGAGGCAGGGAAGGCGTCGTCAGGTTGTTGGCCATGTAGCGGAGATGACAAGAGAAAGACTTCCTACTCTGGGACCGCGAAGACGGAGAGGATCCATCTGGCTTGACAAGAATTCAATTAAGCACGTGCGGATGCTGCATCCTTTCATCCACTGGCATTTTAGAGCATGGTGCCGCCTCTTTGCTTTGCTTAGCAGCTCGTTTACCTTCGTCAGAGCTTTGTCTTTTCTCGGACCAGGCCAAACATATTTCCAAACATGGGCTAGTGCCCAGCCTCCGCAGGAATGAAAAGAGGGTTGGATTTGTATTAGCCCTGAGGGAGACCAGCGCTTGGGTTGTGTTGGGTTCACAAGGGGATGATGATGATACGGTTGTGACCTGTGATCGAATCCATATGCTTTCAGTCAAAAATACCCCATCTTTAGCCAGTTAAAATAAAAATAGAATGTACTGCCTTATGCATGGATTTTAATTATTGATTGATCTGATGAGTTCATTATTTACTGCATCAGATTGATTTAAAGAACAAAAAAGGATTAGAATAACATCTGTCGTAGCCCAGGGCTGATTCACTTCACAATCCCAAATTCATTTTTATTCCCTCATCAAAGTTATGAGAAAAGCATCTGAAACCAAACAAATATGAGGATTTTTGGGCTATGTCTTTACAGAATTAGCCGTTTTCAGACGTGCACTAGATCCGTGAATTCACCCAAGTTGCATCAGATATTGTTGGGCCCTGACCCGACCCGGTTCAGTTTCAGCCCCAGCCAGTGTGTGAGTAGTATAATGTAAACTATTTACAGTGAACATGTGCGCATGCTGATGACATTCCCGTCATGAGGCTGGCACTAAACCGATGTGATGTAAACAAAGCAGTGATGTATGCTTTGCTCTTTTTTTTTTTCTTCTTTCTGCCTCCTGCACATTCTGCTGTTTGTCGCCACTCACTTAAACCAAACAATACGATGCTGTGCCCATGTGTTGTGTGCTATATGTAAGAAATGGCAACTCTGGACAATGTCCTGTTCTTTTTTTTTTTCTTTTTCCAGCCATTCTCAGCAGTTCATATTCAGAAAAAAAAGTAAATGTATGTAGTTACACATCACCCCTGTCAGGAACGGACCAGCAGAGAGCAGAACTGACCGGCGTACAACTTGAAGACCGACAGCTGACTGGAGAGCAGCGCTTTAAATAAGCTGATGCTCCCAGTGTCCGCTAATGGGCAGGAGCCAAAACTAGGTGAGAGCTGGATGTACGGGTGGAGTTCACCATGTCCCTGAGCGAGACAGCACAAGGAGAAATTAGGGAACTAGGGCAGAGGATGCAGAGAGAGGTGGAGATGAAGCCACAGTTGACACTTGTTAGCTCTGACATGATTTATCATCCTGTCGATCTTTTGTCAGCGACGGCCGATATGACGGGTTTTATTTGATTTGGATGGCAGAAATAATCCTACTTCACTTCATAGCCAGTGCACAAAGCAGGACAGTGTAGACATATTTACAGTATTTTGTCATGACCCAGGCTCAAAATCCGTACAGCTCAGCAGCACTGCAGCGTTTGAGTGTCTCCTAAATGTTTAAACCGTTAATTTAAGCTCTCTCGAAATGTTATATTACGTTGCCAGTAAACACAACCCAGAAATATCCAATTTCAAGCCACCAAATGTTGTAGCATAGCATCCCAGACCACACTTGCACGGTCTGCACATGTGAGCTGATCTGTAGCATAGAAGCTGTAGAGCAGAGTTAATGCTATCAACCATGATTTTGAGCCAAAAAAAAAAGCTTTATCAACATTTCAGCAGGGCAGCGAGGTCAGATACATCTTCACAATCCAAAAGATAAATGGATCAGGTTTCCACGCCACGTGTAGTTCAGGTCCCAGTCTGCCAGCGGGCCCATAAACAGGCTCTCAGCCTTAAACACCGGGTGCTCGGTCTAGTGAGGCTTGTCCAAAAAAAAAAAAAAGCTCCCCCAAGCTGAAGGAGCGGTCCGACGTGATCGATGCACACGCCGGAGGGGACGCTACTGCGGATTCACCTGCGATAGCTGAGTTTTCTCTGCTCTCCCAATGCGGCGTGTTTACGTCAACGTGTTTGAGAACCTGGCGATTGTGGGGTTAGATTAAATTCCCGTCTGTGGTGGCTGCGGTTTTTGAAGGAGACAGTAGTTCAGCGCAGGTGCTTACTCGGGGAGGAAACGTGTTTGCAGTCACCATGTGATTTTGCACAAATTTGCACATCAAAGTACGATTTTTAAATGGGATACCGTTCACAGTGTGGCTTCATTTTCCCTTCCCTGGATCTAAAAAGATATTGGCAAGTGAATACTCCTCATGTGTCTGTATCCATTTGAGTTGTTGTTATTGCAACAGGTGTTTCCCACAGATAAAATGTGAAGTGAGAAATATGAGTTTCGGTTGAAGACATTTTGGTTGACATTTCTTATCTCAGATAACCACTTTACTTCTGTCATAACCTGTCTCTTCCTCGGAGTTCTGCTGTTTTTTATATATATATATATATATATATATATATATATAATATAAAAGCTCTGTGCGAGTGTGCATATACACACGATATAGCTACAATACTCATGTTTTACTGTGCTGTTTTCACTCAAATATGTTCTGACACCAAACTGGCAGAAGATTTTAATTAACTGATTAGTTAAACAGGATAAAATAAGTTTTCGCAGGGGACGATGTGTTTCACGTTGTGCTTCACTTTGTGTAAGTCCTGTAAGGGACTGAAGATACTAATCTACATATATTTGAAGTAAAAGTACACATAACGGCGAATACTTCTGTGGCTACTACTCAAACATCACTTTATCGAGTCACTTTAAATTTCTTGGTCTTTGAATAACAGAATCGTTGTCGATTTTGGTAAATGCTGTAAAATGATTATTGCCGCTTTTCAAAGAAAGATATTGGGCTCAATTAATAGATTATGTTTAACTCTGGCCGCTGTAACACACGCTAAACAATATGCAGGCAAGACAAAAGGATGAAACGAAATCGTTTTTAAACTACTGTACTACTCACCTTTAACTTGTTTTAAAAATCGAAATCTTAAGCCATCGTCACTGTTTTACAGGCCACCAACCCCCTTGTCTGTTTGTTTTTTACGCCAGCAGTTGCGACTAGTTGTTGAGTCACAGATCTTCGCGTGATCGCGTTTAGCTTTCCACGCGTCTCTTTGTTGCGAGCCACCGAGGCCTGGACGGGATTTGCTCCCCGAAATCTCAAAATCAGAACAGAACACGAAGACGAAGTAACCTCTCAGCGAGATATTTGGAGAGGCCTGATCCTGCAGGCTGGTCTGTTGGTGCTACTTATAGAAACCCTGGCAGCGATTCCTCTCTGTTTATAAAGCTGGCGGTTTGTGGAGCATGGGGCGGACGCTGTGGAGATCTCCAGTATTTGGCAAAGTCAACAACGGTAACAGGAGAATACTTCATCATAGTCACAGTCACTGTCAGGTACCTGAGACCTTGCCAGCTTTTTCAATTTCTCCTGGCCTCATAGCAATTTGCCAAGTGGAGGAGCTGCAGTTGAATTGCAATCTGTGCGTAATTTTATTTGTATAACACAGCGGAGGGAGTGACTTAAACGGGGATGGAGGACGCCCGCAGGGATGCAGCCAGTACTGCAGCATGAGGCGCTGTCCTGTTTTTTTCCTCTGGAGAAAAGGCCCTGATTTGATGCGAGGAGGTTGCCAGATGGCTTGAAAGTCACCAACCTTTCCGTCTGACAAATCAGGAGCCTATTCACTAACGCAACCGCAGTCTAACCTCGCAGTTTCACTCCTGGTTACTGTGCTTTAATGTGGACACAGTAGGGCGACCAGCACTTTTAAAGGTCACTAATTAACATTTCAGATCTTGATCTTTAATCTGAGCAAGAAGCTGAAGTGTGGAAATTGTATAAGCCAGTGTGATTATAAGGTTTTTCCATCTTTCTGTTATTAAATAGTAAACTGAGTAACTTTAAATTTGAGACCAATCGGTCAAACGTCTCGTTCGGGTTTGGTGAAGTGTTTTGTGACTAGCTGATTTGTTATGCTAATAATTTACCCACCCTCCACAATTCTGCCACTTGCTCTTGATTACTTGAATAGTTAAGAATCGAGAATTATGTAAAACTCCTCAGATTTCCTGTTGACGTGAGAAGTTTCAAACTATTAATCAATCAGGAATATAATCGGCATTGATTGCGGGCGTAATCAAAATCTGGCCAAAATAAAATAAAAAAAAAAAAAAAAACAACCCGAAGACGAAAGGTAAGCTGCAGAGTGTTTGAGTTCAACTAATCCTTTAGTGTTTTAGTGCTATTTCGCTCCCCCCCCCCCCTCTGTGGGCAGACATCCCACACTGATGCTACAGTACTCTGGGTGTTTAGTCACAGGACAGCTGTTGACGGCAGAGTGTCAGGATAAGCACGGTTCACTCGGAGCATGTCAAACAGCAGTATAGAGCTAATGGATTTCCTCTGTGCCCCTGTGGGTTGTTTCACTATCGACAGGAGAGTGGCTCAAGTCCTGCCATTCACAAAACCCCAGAGCTGATAACACGGGGGAAAGACAGTTCACCTGTCACTCTGGCGGCTGTTTCAAAGAGCTGCTTGTTGATTTAACTGATTGGAGACAGGCCCACTTAGACAAAACAGAACGCGGGCGTCCTGCTGAGGGGTTGGTTACAGAGACTGAAACACATTGGCGGAACCGGCCTCTTGTTTACTCCAACATGCCAGGCGTGACCTTTCCTGAGCAATTCAAATAACCGGAGGGACGCCTCGCGCGGACGACGTGGGGCTTAGGAGAGTACGTTCCTGTTAGTGCTGACATTACTGGCCATCTGCTTTAACAGGTCGGCTGGGAGAGCAGCGCGGGTGCAGGCAGGTACGGCCGTGCAAGCGGCTTTAGGTTTTGCTTTCATTCGTGCTGTATGGCCTCCTCAAAATGATCAGGGCTCATTTAAATGATTGACTTCAAGGGGAAAGTCTTTAAGTTGCTTGTCAGTCAGAGACACCCGCCAAATCAGCACTGGTAGTATTAATATTTAATAATTTATTGAGCTTCAGTTTTACTACTGCTTATTCTGCTGAATTCTTAAAAATAATGTGCTTCAACTTGGAACTTGTTAGTTTTATCAAAATATTTGCTTTTAAATTTTCTGACTAATCAGTTATTGCATGTATTATTACACATCTATCTATAATACTTAAAAAAAAAACCCAAAAAACGGATTATTTCAAAATAAAAGTTGAAATAAGGTAATGCGATGCCGCCTACCTTCAGTAAATTATTGCCAGATAATATTGGAGTTAAATAAAAGTTGGATGTTCTGTCCAGTTTAAATGTGAGGAATATAACAGGCTGCAGCTTTAAGAGTTTTTTTTTTTTTTTTATGGCTGCGTCTGAGCTACCGGGTTTTTAATTACGCACATTTTCTTTATAGATGCGCATGGCTAACTCGTTTTTTTTTTTTTGTGTGTGACTCTGTGTCTTTTATGGCTGTGTGTAATCAGACCGCTGTCCTTCTGTGTATTAATAATAGCCGCGATTTCACGAGGTGCTACTGTATCAGCGTGGCTCTATTCCAAGATGTCATTTGGCCAGAGAGCATGAACCAGTAGCAGAATAAATGACTGCATATCCCATTACCCCCCCCAATGCTGGGTTTGCATTTTGTCCTCAAGGCGCTAAACTGAAGGCTATTTCTGCCAAACTTTCGAGCGTCTTTGGAGCAGAAGGGAACGGCGAGATTTCTCCCCTGCCAACTTGTGTCGTCGTTTATCCTTAAATGGCGAGGGGAGCCTGTGAGACGGTGGTTATCGCCGGTGGCCTGGCTGTCAGCAGGACTAATGTAACGCCACGTTGACATTCTGAGTGAGCGAGCGTGGACCAGCAGGACAGCGGCGTGACCTCGGCTCGGGCTAAGCGACGGCCGCAGCTCGCCTCCATCTGCCCATTGTGTTTGCCCTTGGCAACCCAACGTAGTTGCTGGTGTTGGCGAGTTAATGAGGACTGCGGAAAGGTTAAGTAAACAGGAGGGGCCCGACTAACAAGAAAATTACTACTGCACATCATTGCGGGCCGTAGCTGAGCCGAGCTCGAGCTGCTCTCATCGTTATGTCATTCATCAAGTGCGGTTTTAATGACGCGTGGGCTATGTTGAACTGTAGATTACGGCAGCGGCGGCACACGCTGGCACCCCTGGCTGCTTAAAAGCCTTTGAATTGTAATTGAAGTTCACTTTGCTGAGTTGGGTGAATAACGCACAGCCCCGTTGTTTTGTTCTCATCTGAAGAATATTCTGTACAGTGTGTGAAACCGAGAGGGGAAGGGGGGTTGTGGCCATTTTTGGTCCCGCACATCCCTCACGGTGGTGAACTGCTTCTTGGAGCTTCTCCTCGGGGCGAACACAGCCTGCCGACTCTCCACATACCATGATGGATGATGGGATTGTTATTCAGCATTCCTGGGCTTCGCCTGGGCTTCGCTCGGCTGCCAAGCTGCTGTCTCCTCCGATGGCCATTGTTCTCCGGTCGGCTGGAAGAGTCACCTTTATCCGATTGAAATAAATGAGATATACTCAAACTGAGACATTAATTACGAAGTTTATCTCCCGGCTAAAGTACACTAATAAAGGACTCTAATAAAGCATCCATCATAGCTAGACTCTGTGGATGTGACTAAGGGCACCGGCCAGAGGTCACCCGGTTTGATGAATGATCGTCACGTATGATGCAACAAAAGATATTGTATATCGCTTCCTCTTCCTCTGCCAAACATTCAGACCCCATGCAGCCGTTCTATGATGCCCTTTGGCAGAAACGTCAGTAAAGTGATTAGAATCTCAGTGAAACACCAGTGTTACTGTCAATACGTTCTGTCTTCAGCGTTACTGTATTTTTTTATCTTTATAGGAATTATGCCGATTAAAAAAAAATCTGGCCCATCATGCAGCTGCGTGTGTGCAGTACGTCTCTGCTTGTCACAGCAGAAACCTGCTCAACAACTGGAGCTACTGTTTTTTTTTTTTTTTTTTTTTTTTATGTGCTTGCCTGCAGACAATTATGATAAATGTACAGTCTGCTCTGCTGGTACTCATGGCCGACTGCTGCAGGCCTGCCCAGAAATTGGCCCTGCTGGCTCAAAGATAAAGTCAAAGAAACAACCAACCGGGCTGAGAGCGAGGTGTTTACGATTGATTAAGCTTTTCTGTAACCTAACCCCTTTGCCAGTGGATGGCCCTTAGAGATTTTCAACTGTAATATTATACCATGAAAGTGATTTTTGCCTACATGATCCATTACTGTCAACAACTCACTCTGAGCTAAGTTATCTTCAGCCGGCCCCCTCCTCCCTCCTCCCTCCTCCACCGTCCTGCTTCCTGCCAGATGATGCATTTAAAACAAAAGCTGGACGAGAGCGTGCAAAGAATTATTGCAGTGAGTGTTTTATGTCAGACGTTCACGTGTTCGTGTGGCGCAAAGTGCACCTTCAAACGGTTGCTAATGGCTCTCACTCCTTTGTCGTGCATAAGAATAACGTGTTCGCACGGGCCTGATTCCAGATTCCAAAGCGCTTTAGTGCGACACCGGTTTTGTTTTAAGCTGGGTGTTAGAAAAGAACCTCTGGGTGTTCGAACACTTGTCTTCACAGGTGAAGGTTCAAGGGGAAACACAGCCTAGTGCTGCTACCTGGTCATTTTTAATGATATTAAAGCAAAAACTAAGCAGGTTTAAATAAAAACGACGATGGACAGGACTGGTCTCATGCTCTACTAAGTGTCGAAGAGCTTTTTGTTCTTGTACAGAGAGGCAAATTTGTCCATGCAGTGCAATTTCAGTGACCATATTGTGGCTTTTGGCAGCGACTCAGAATGACTGTCTGACATCTCCACTGCCGCTCTGCTCTGCTAAGATTGCGCCAGCTGTCTCCCCGTTCGCTTTCTAATGTCTCCTTTGTTAACATTTTATCAGCCGTCTGATAATGGCGTAACTGGAGGGCAGGCTCCCTCCAGCGCCGGACTACAATGGCACCAGAGGATCCTTAGCGAAGATCTGCCGTATGCGTGAGTCAAAAGAGAAACGGCGAGCGAGATAAGTGAACGCTGAATCGGCTGATCATCCGTGCAGCGAGCTTTAAAAAGACGGGTATCTTGTCTTTCCGCTCGCACAGCGTGTATTGACACCGGAAGAAAAAGAAACTTCGGATAAAAGCAAAAATGGTGGTTAAATTTTTTTTTTTTTTTTGTCTTTCAGTCATGCTTGTCGTACATCCTACCGACATAAAACGCTCATTCATCAGTGTAAAGCAAATGACCAGCATGTTTAAGCGCCACTTACAATATGCAAAACAGAACGTTCCCCTCGTATGCAAAACAGCCCTTTTACTCCTTAAGATCTATTATTCACTTTCTTGCCTGCATATCCAATTACTAAATGAGCTTTGCCTCATTCTAGCAACTCTCAGGAAAAAAAAAACAACCCTCAGTTGTTGCAATTAGTAACACCAGAGGGTACCACGCCTCGTCTTCATCTTGCTCTCGTATTGTCTCCCTTTGGTGTCATTAATCTGTGGACTGTGATCTGCACGGACCTCGCCGTCACACTTAGACGTGTCTCCATCCGCGTGCAGAGCCGACTCCAGGCTCGTGTTTACAGGTTTACTACTTCCTGCGCAGGGGGAAACTGACTTAAGTGATGGACAGTTGCCGGTTAAAGTGTTGGCGAAGAATCAGACAAGATCAAGTGCCTGTATGATAACGATCTCCCTGTTCTGCTGCACATGATGATGCTGTGTTTGGTGCTTGCTTTGAGAGGACAGCGCCATATTGTAGAGGGGAAAATAAGTCTCGGTCAGCTTGTTCCTTCCCCTCACTGCAGCAAAAAAAAAAAAAAAAGTTCACCCCTGCAGGCTGACCAAAGCTCAGTGGTTTGCCCAGGGCAAGCTGTCTTGCCTTGCTCCTGCCTCTGCGGCTCATCTGTCATTGCGCAGACCTAAAGCTGCTGGATCTTTGCCTGAAGACTTAAAACTCTCTGGCGAGAGGTCACACGTTGAATTAGAAAGCCAGTGGGGGGGGGTAGGGGTCTTAGCGCTGGTATTAAAGTGTGTTTTGGTGGTAGAGGTGCCTCAAGCGTCGCTCGCCCTGTCTGGACCTGGCCTGTCATGTGTAGTTGTAGTTTATTTCCCAGGAAAAGCATTTAAATATCAAGTTTGGCTTCAGTGTTTTTCCTGTGGTGTCAATGCGTACGTATGCTCAAGCAGAGTTTCATAAAGACATAGATAGGTAGGTAGATGCTGCTTGGCCTTAATGTCCATGTGCTGATCAGTAGTGCTCTTTTTACTGGAAGGCGCCCTGGTGTAAACAAACAAAAGTTCTGTTTACATTCGGTCTTAATCACCAAAACACGTTCATATCCTTGAGCTTCAACTAATGTGCTGAATAAATTATCTGCCGCTGCAAAAAAAAAAGCACATTTTCTATGTAACGGAAATGAGACGTCGTTTAAACGCGCGTTTACGTCTTGCTTATCCGCGATTGTGCAACTTGGACGTTTTTCCTAATCATCTCTAGGATGGAACTGGTGGATATACCCAACGTGCCGTTCCAGCGTCCCGGCAGAATGAACACATCCTACTCGATGCTACCACCCAGGGCTTATAGTTTGCAATGGCATCGCACTTCTGCCTATAACGTACAAATAATAAAATAAAAAATTTAGAATTTTACTTTTAATGGGAAATTATATTTTATAACTAAAACCTAATGCCCAGCGACATAATTTAGTGCAACGCAATTTGATATTGACTACTTCCTGTAGATCGTGGTGAATGTGCAGCATGGCAGAGAGAAGGAGATGGAAGACGATGGGTTTTACGACTCATCAACCCTCCTGCTCTATTGAGAGAAGTTTGACTTTTACGTGGATCGTTTGAACCAACTCTCTTCCCTGTCCGGGATAGAAACGTTGCGCTTGTCAAAGTACTGCTGAATCCCGAGCAACTGGCTCTCCTGCGTCCGTAACAATGCCGAGTATTAGCTTAAAGTTAGGATTCATAAACTTTGCTATTTAAATTGATGATGGCGCGTCAGTGTCAATAAGCTGTTAATGTGTTCAGATGTAGCTACACATTTAATTAAAATGTGCTTTGTGTGGAGCCGCTAGATAATTGAGGATGAAGTAGGTTCAGTGTGATCTCATTGTCCAGTTGTATCTGCAGGTTGTGTTGTGTTAATTAAGTTGAGATTTATTCATAGCTTTAGTAACTTTACTAAGTCAAACTATAAATATAACAAAAAAGTGACTGGATGGACTCCAGTGAAATAAATTCAGTATCAATTTCCGCTTGCAAGCTGTTGCTATGCAATTTTTGTTTGTTTTGTTTTGAGGCTGTTTTTCATGTTTTGACCCTCACAAATGTGTAAAGTACAAATGTTGAGCCACATTAATATATTAATCTGGATATCAAGCTAGCATTAGGATAAGACAAACAAACAAACAAACAAACAAAAACAATCATCCCTATTGGCTCCTTGTCCTTTGCCCTCTACCTGTAGCCTCATCTTGTTCGATCTCTTGTCTCAAGTCCTTAGTAGATCAAAAGTCTAAAAGTTGCACCACAAAAAAAGCAATGTGACTAATCACTAATTCTATTCATTTGTAATGTTTGAATAAAAAAAAAAGACATATTCTGCCTCTGATCGCTTTGAGTACAGTGGTGAAGGTACAGGAGACTGTCACACAGTCAATGTAGCCCATAATGTCCGAAATGGCACAGAGGAATAATAAACAACTCTGGAAAACTAACAAGCAGCTGAAATGTGGGAAAGCACATCTCCTCCCCAGCATCTCTCCACTTCAGGAGTTGAAGTGTTTGTTATTCAGCTTAATAAGGTGGCCCCAACAGGGAGCACCACGCAGGCAACCTCAGGATGGAGAGCCTGCCTTGGGATTATGGAGGGTTTTTACACACCAACAGTGAATCCATTTGAATAAGGCTACGCATGAGGGTTGTTGTGGGAATTAGTGTCTACATGCATTTTCCTCTACGTGGTCCTAAATCACCACGATTCTATGATTAAAGGCAAAGAATAACAGATCCTGATCTGATTCATGATGCGTTTAGACACTTGAGTCCTTTTTGTTTAAATAAGGAACAAAATACAAAACTAAAATGTGATGGATTAAATGGAAAAACTTCATAATGGCTTTACATAGTGTAATAATAACCACTGAATCTGAAATATTCCTAAATAAATCACTTAATAAAAGCTGTGGATTAATAAATAAAACTACTGTAAGGTAGTAAGGCCATTAATTATTAAAACAGCTCCTCATTTATTAGACGACGGTAGGACAGGGTCAGTACAGTTCATGGTTCACACCTCCAGCTCTGCTGCCTGAACCCAAAGTTCATCCACTGTGCTAAATAGCCTGCAGGAAAACCTTCAACTTTAGAAATTAATTTTCACTCACTGAGTTCAAAGCTTCAGTTAGGGCCGTGTAAGATGAATCCTGTGGGACTTATTGTTTTGCATAAGTTGTTATCTTCCAGGCTGTGCCACTGTTCCTCTTAAATCTTACTGTCTCGCTGTTTTTCAGGGTTATGAGATTGTTTTTGTAATATGATAATTCATTGTTTGTCTGAATCTTCATATGTGTTGCCCTCTTGCCCACATCTGGCTCTCTTGACAAAAAAGGTTTCAGATTTCGTAAAAGAATACAACCCCCACCCCCCCCCCCCCCTCTCGGTGACGGTCCAGAGTGGCTTCCCGTGCCAGACTTCACCAAATGGCCTGTCTCGCGCTGAGCACTGCCAGACATTTGTTTCAGGCTGTACCAGAATTCACAGGCTAGAATCTGCACAGATCACGGAGACTTTAAGCTTCAGTTGACAGCAGAGGGAAAGGGAGATAACAAGGTGACGCTGATGGGTGCAGGGGGGGGGGCTCATTAATACGGGGAGAGGTCTATGTGCATCTCAGCAATATCTGACAATGAAGTAGAGTCGGTGGAGTTTTCGATTTCAACGTTTCTCCGCTCTAAGCATGACAACGGCCACGTACGCGGCGTTTGCGTCCACGTGA
Organism: Macropodus opercularis; assembly: GCA_030770545.1. Lineage (NCBI taxonomy): Eukaryota > Metazoa > Chordata > Actinopteri > Anabantiformes > Osphronemidae > Macropodus > Macropodus opercularis. The sequence continues at coordinate 4,737,576 of CM061110.1, forward strand.
TCACGGCCACATGGTGTGACGGCGTTTGTATATAATGGTGCTTTTCATTTGTTGGCTGCTGAGCTTTACGTGGCTGTAGACGCTCTGTGGCTTTGAGGAAACGTGCTGCGGTGAAATGAATTAGTGGCCATTTATAAAAATGCAAATGTGATGCGAAATTGTGCTAAAAGCATTTTGTGTGACACCTATAAAACCACTGACTCAAATGCAGAGCTTTTCCTTTCTAAGGCTCCTCAGTTGCATTTGCTCTATACAGTACTGTCACCTTATCAAACTATCTTATTGTTCCTAGACCACTTCCCTTTCATCCGTCTGTTTTAGTATTTTTTTTTTATAATTATCACCTCATTTCTTTAGAATCTTTCTCACTGTTTTCAGAATGTTACCTGTTATTAGCTATAATTATCAAAACACTTCCAGACAAGACATATGCAATGTGATACTAATTATAAGGAAAGCGGAGAAGGAATGAGTATGGTATTGAAAATATCTGAATCAGCTGTTTGTCGATTGTTTCTCTGCTGAATTATGTATGTAAGGAATGTGGAGGATGCAAAATGTCAGCAATGGAACCTCTTTGCTCGTGGAGATGCAAATAAAATAATTCGAGTGTGGAACCATGTGGTAAAGATGGAAGAAGAAACAGCGAGTAAAAACGTTCCTTTGTATTAAATCACACAACCGTCCACGAACCGTTGTGGAGGACGAGTGGTTACAATATGTCTATACAGTGAGTTTGAAACGAACCAATACCGTAATTAATATTCCAGGTACAGGTATTGATAAAACTAAGCGTTCCTTTGCTACAGAACCTTGGGTCACGCTTACCAGCCACAGGAACTGCACCTTCCCACCGGCTCTGGGAGTCTGTAGCTTTAAAACATTCGGGAGAAGGACGGTTTGTGTGATCTGGTGTAAAACCGAGAACGAACCACATTTGGCTTTGTGCTGTCGCTGTTACGGCACTGTAAGGAAATCTATATTTGATGGAACGTGTGAGCAAGGATCTGGGAATATTTCAAATACTGATAAGAGAGGATGGGACCACTGTTTAATGCTGGAGTTCTGAATGTGTCTCACTTGGTATGTAATGGCTGAAGAGGAAGACAGGACGTGCAATGTAGTGATCAGAGTGGCTGCTTCTCTCTTTGTGTACTGGCATCATGTCAACCTGTGTGGGAAAGGCATGACATAATATTCATTCACTTCATATTTCATCATATTCAGTACCTGGATATTATAATTGATGAAATATGTTTTTATGGGTCTCTAATTTCTACTTTCTTTACATTTAATTGAGGATCAGTTGTTTGATTTAGTTTTGTGTTAATAAATAAAGGTGATCTATAAAGGATTTATTAAAGATTGTTGTATTTTAGTTAACACAATTTGAAATAATGCACAGATTGTCTCTTGACAAACCAACAACACCAGCGTTTCTGTGTGTGTGTGTGTGTGTGTGTGTGTGTCTGACGCAGAAAGTGAAATCCTTGAGCAGTGGGAGGTGGCTGACATGCAAAAATGGTTTGCAAATCCAGGATGTTGTGGTTAAACGGTGTTTACCTCGAACCCTGCGGTCAGCGCGAGCCGCCTTTCTCACATTTCACCAGTAAAACGTACCAGAGTGACTTTTTGACGTGAAAAATAGCACGCGGTGAAATTCAAATAGGTCCGCGATCATGGGAAAGCAGTTCATACTGGAGATGTTGACAAGACAAATGTTTGTTCATTGGGTTGTAATAATCTGTAATCAGGGCACAGCAAATGTGTTTTCCATCAGACTGTTTTGTAGTGCAGATAGATTTGAAAAATTGCTTCAGGACTGTGATCAAACAGTGGATTCACATCATCTCAAACAGCCAGTATTAGAACATTTTGTAAACAGTGTTTATCTGTAATCGCTGTCGTTTTTTTTCTGACATAGTAAAGAGAAAAAGACATCATCTTCTGATTTTTTTTTTTTTTTTTTTTTTTTTTTTAGTATTTCTTTTTGAGTGGAGGTCGACGTTTAGAGTGGAGATGAGTCATGGAGTCTAAGTTGCCTGCGCACACTGTTGACTTTAGAAATGAGACCTTTGGGAGCGAGTACTTCCTCAAATAGCCTTTGAGATGGACAGTGTTTCCCCAGAGCGAAGGTGTGTCCTACTTTACGCAGGAGCGAGCGAGTCGAGTTAAATGTTTTCACGTGCAACGCAGCATCTGCCTCAAAGAGCTGTATTAGAAGTTTCAACCAATAATTGTTTCGCCTGTAAAAAGCTGTTTTTCTGCGTGGACTTGACACCAAGGCGTCAAGGTTCAGCCTATAAAAACACTTCCACACAACGACCACACGGCACCAATGTGTTTGTGTTTAAGGGTCTACACACAAGACTTTTGCTGATTGTTCTTACAGTAGATGCAGGAAATAGTTTTATATTGTGAAAGCTGGATCCTGAATCCACACAGTCGCTGGTTTCTATTCATTACAGCAGGGTATGAAAATCGATAAACAGCCTCTTGGAGCTAAATAGTGAAATAATTGTGATGATTTTCCTTCACTGAGGAGTAAAGCAGCTGGTTTTCAACCAGGATTAGCTGTGATGTACGTACAAGCGTGTAAACCACAAACCAGTCATTAAAGTCCTTAAAAGACAACTTCACTGATTTTCAACTTGCTTCCTATACAGTAGTTGTAGTTCAGGGGGAAGATACACGTGAATGGATATTTACATGTAAGTGCTGGGAAGGCACAGAGGAGAATTTGTTTGTACACCCGTGTGGAGATAAGCTGTAGGAAGCAAATCAGTAACATCCAGTTATTGCAGTCACAGTTAAATACTGACAAAGTAAACACCTCGGTTCTGGTGCTTCAGGTCAGTGATGACTTTTGGACATTTTCTAACTAACATAAATCTACTGTAGGTAAAAATGTTGCTGATATTAGTCAAATGGCTCCAATAAAGCCGTCATCGGTGAAGTGTCCAGTGACTGAAACATATGATCTTTTGCTAATAATCAGCTTAATTGTATTATTTAATAATATTTCAAAACCCATTCAACTTTTTGTATTTGTAGCTTTAACAGTTCTCAAAGGTAAAACTGTTCTCGTTCTTAAAGCACGTGCGTTAATTCACGGTCGTTCAGTGTTTACATCATTTCCTGCTGCAAATCAATCCAGTTGGAGTTGATTAAAATGCTTCGTTCTGAGCGTTGCTCTTCAAATGAGACACCACGAGTTAAATTTAGCATCGCTGCGTCTTTAAAAATAGGTGCGCAATGAAAGCCAGGAAGCAGATGACTTGAACTTTACTTTGTGTCATTTATTTATACAGCAACATGGACCTTCTTTGCAGACGGACCATTTGTAGTGAGAAGAGAGTACATTACATTAATCTGACTAATGAGCTATCACATTGAATAAATAAATCTACAAGAACAATAATGTATTTTAATAAGAAATGCTAAAGGCCACTCAGATGAAAAATTACCTCTCAAAAGTTGTAGCCTATAGAATAAATCTGACTTCCCTGTTTTGTTGACACGTGGGGGCCACTTGAAGTTGATTTTAATAATTGATCACCAGAAAGTGCTGGGAGAGAGCTTTGCTGATAAGCAGAAGAATAGGTTTTTTGTGTTTGAATCACAACATACTATCGATCGTCTTTGAATAATGCTTAGTGGAGGAGTCACAGACTTAGGGATTATTTATAGATCCCTCCTGACCTTAGCGTTTCCCGGGGAGATTGTGTTTAAGGCTATGAAGCTGATGGGCAAATCTGCACGCGTACAATGGATAAATCTAAAGTGACAGCAATAATCAGAGTGAAGAGATTAGCAGTTCTCACCTTTATTTTTCCATCCTACACAGACATACATCATCATCAGCAGCCGCTAAGGTGGAGCAGCAGCCTTACCTGCAGGGCGGGCGCGTGTAGCGTCTGCATGTTTTCGCGACACCGCTCTCATTTGTCACCTTTGATCCATCAAGAGCTGTTTGCTTTAAACTGAGACAACACTGGAATATTTTGTAGATGTTTTTTATTTATTTTTTTATAAGCAACACCTTTTGAATCCTCAAGATATTTATGCAATTTTCTAGCAGAATACTGATCTGCAGCCTTGAGGCGTATTAGAGTATTTGTTAAAAAAATAAATAAAACAAATTAAAAACAAATTTCAGTGGCCTAACATGGAATCTTAAATATTTCTTCTTTTTTTTCTGCTTCATGAAAGGAACCGGTTTTGTTGTTATTTCTTAATTTCCTCTGCTTGCTTCACTTCTCTGTTTTGCACAATCTGCCGGGTTTTGGGTCGAAGCGAAGATGCCCAGAAACAAAATGGCTTAAAGATTGGTTTTATAGAGTGGACTCTATCTGCTATCGCCGTGCCAGACTAATGCACAGCGGTTTGAGAGAGCAATCAAATGGAAATGGAAATTTGAGCAGCTTAAAGATGAAGCTCATTTTTTCCTTTAAGAGGCTGCGAGTGCGCTGCCAAAATGTGCGATTCTCTCTTTGCTCCGTGAAAGCACCGAGGGCTCGCACGCTGGCGGATGCTCGCAGCCTCCTGCTGTTTATGCATTGTTTCCACTTTCACTGTGTTTAACGATTACTTGACTGTTGTTCTGTGAAGTAAAGAGACGACTTTACAGAGTGCTAGTGTTAATACTTAATGATAATGAATAAATCAACTAATAAGAGTCTGTTTGCTAAACCTGGCCTATAGACGTTATCCATATGTAGAAGCCATAACTAGTGTCACCAGGCCGTCAGGAACTATCTGAAATGAACGAAGGCACCTTTTCAGAATGAGAATTACCTGTTATATTAGTAATGACCTTATTCTTCGAGTTCTCACCTTTTGCCATTATCTTCATAGTCGTTGTCATATGCTTAATTAGACCATTTTACATTTACTGTTCATCATTTTGCATAAACTTAATTTATCTCCAGTTTTGCTGTACATAACGTACTGCGTGTATTTTATTGTTTGGGGACTTTCCAGACAATTAATACTGACACAAATTAGATATGACGTGGAAACAAAATTTATATAACACGTTTTCTTTACTTGTAAATAATGTTCTGCTTCAACTTACTCTGTCTCCTGTAGAGCGCATCAGACGTCACATTAAAGCACAGACCATGAAGTGATATCCCTGATGAATATTTATTTGTATAAGATCTAAAAAGAAGAAAGAAAGCAGAGGAAGAATTTGGAACGGAGTGAGGCTGCTGCGTGGAGAGTTTGTCAGCAACTGAGCTTCGCTGTGGGCTGCAGGAACCTTCAGACATTTCGCCTCCGTGTGTGAGAACGCGCGTAGACCTGGATAAGGGGCTTCAGGTAGCGAGGTGCGGTTGAGCTGACCCGCTCACTTTGAAGCTGATGGTGGCAACCGCTGGAACCCAAGCAGACTTATGGACAGGGATGCTGCTGCATTTGGGATGTTAGTTTGATTGTTCACTCTGGTCCCTGTTGGACTCAGCTAGCAGACCATCGCGGTAGCGGACATGAGATATGACTAGTGCCTTTTATAGGGTACTTGGTTTAAAACCATTCATCCATTATCTAAACTGCTTGTCGCAGCTGTCATCGGGTGAGAGGCGGGCTACACCCTGGACAGATCGTCAGTCCATCACAGGGCCACAGAAAGAGAGAGACAGAACCATTCCCACCTGCATCTGGAGTCCCCAAAGTCAACCCACACAGATATGAGGAGAACTTGGTCCTTCCTAGATTTATAACCAACTGGTCTGAAACTGCTGGACTTATTTTTCAAGAGCAAAGCTCATTTATTAGTTTGGCTGGAGGATAAAACTATAAAGAGCTTACTAATGTTTGACACTGCATTATTGGTTAGTTTCACGATTTAAAACTCACCCAAGTCAATAAAATGTATTGCCTATTACCTTAAAAACAAAACATCACCTTCTACTGCAAACCCAAAGAAGCTTTCAAATGCCGGTTTGTGCTGCATCAAAGGTTTTGTGCTTCTTTACTTAAATGCTCAAAGAAAAAACAAACAAACTTTAGCCGTCTCTTCAGTGGCTGAGAAGAAAACACCTTTCAAGATACTCTTCCTTCCTTGGTTTAGTTTGAAGAAAAGTATAGTTTCCCCCTTTTTTTTTTTTTCAGGCTACACCTTTCAGGCGACAAATTCAAAGATTGTAGAGGCAAAGAGGGAGGAAAAAAAAAACTGCAAGGAAAGAGAGATGGATGCCAGCCAACGGGATAGTTGTCACTATGAAGCAGCTGCTGATCTGTAATGACATTGATATATTCATGAGATAATCCTCGTAGGTGTGTAGATCCTTCTTCTTGGCGTCTGGAATCGATACAGACAAAGTGACTACAAAACATCTACATGGGAAATTCTTGCAGCTGTACATTCTGTTCAGTGGAATATTAATGAATCGCTCATTGCTCGTGAGTATCTGTGTGTTAGGCCAGGGCATGTGTGAGTGGAGTGGATATCATTATGCGGTTGTGGGGGCCCAGTATTAGCAGTGGATTACAGGTGACTAGCAGGCTTTTGAATCTCTTTCCTGTGATACCCTTTGAATGCGTTCACTCCCTTTGAAGTGATGTCAATTTTCAAATATCTCAGCCCTTTTATGTTTAACCACGGGTGTTTGTGTTCAAGAACTCTTTTCTTTCTTCCTTTTTCTTCCTTAAGAGGGCGGAGATAAAGGCATTGCAACAGTCTGCATCCCGTCAAGGAGCCAGAGAAACTCTGGGAAAGCGTCCTGCACACGGCGAAGCGTGACTTGTTAAAGACGCGGCTGTCGTGTCACGTCGTCGGGGTCAGAAATTAAATAAATAAGAAGCTGAACGACAAGCGGATCCTGACAGAACTCACTCACTGCCTGTGCTTTACAGTATGTGCATCATGTGCCGGGAGCTGATTCGTATTCTGGATGAGCAGGCTAATTGTTCACAGTGCACATTCCTTTAGTCCCATGGCTCCTCCGATTTGGATTCATTTAGCCTTGATTTTTACCTCATTATACAGGCCTGTGCCATTGCCAGGTTGTATGCGAGGCATTTTGCATTGTTGAATCTGACTCCAGTAATTTAATTTACAATATCAACCACGCTGCCTGCCACCTCTTGAAACCGGGTGTGATGGTGCAAATTGAAGCTGAAAAGCAAAATATATTTGACTGTTTTGTTTTGTTTTGTTTTTTTTTGCTGCAGGAGCAATTTCTTGAAAAAAAAAAAAAACCCAAGGTATCTTTGTGTCATTATATTTTATTGCTCTCGACAACAAGCTAGCAAAACCACTTTTTATTAATTCACAATGCCATCACAAATGAAAATCGCAAACTGAGCTCGCCAATGAACTGTTTCTTCCTCCAACCCTGTACATGAGTCAGATGCAAGAAGTGGTTGCGAGGCCTTTTTTATTTATTTATTTATTTTTATTTCATGGACTAAAGCTGGCCCACAGCTAAGAGCAGTAAGTCTAGGAAGAGGATGTGGAGCTGTGCAGTTCAGTAGGTCCGTAAGCCGAGGGGATGAAAATGTTCTCTGATGCTGATCCTGCGGTTGCTCCGGATCCCAAACTGTGGCACAGACAGCTGACAAAAGTGGATGTTTGCGCAGGCATTCCAGCGGCAGTCTCATGTCTGCCCAAAACAAACATTACCCTTTTGCGTAGCCGTAATCTTCCTGGAAAACACGCTTTCAGCGGGCAGCGTGTTGGGCAGAAATTCCCTCAAATGCCATTTCCCCTGGTCATCGAAGCTCCGGCCGTCTGTGTTGCTGTATTAACGGCGCGGCTGAACAGTTTTGCATTTCAATTTGTAAGACAGGAACATCCTAAGTGGTGATTCACATCTGCTGGGGACTGTGTGCCCACCGTGACACAGATTTCCCAGAATCCTCCCTGTTAATCATCCTATTCCGGTCCGTGTGACACGGCGGGTTAAAGGTCCACGCAAATGTGTTTGCAGCTTGGCAGCTACTGCACCATTGTGCGGGCAATGCGCACCTGAGGGTAGTAGCCCACAAAGCAAAGTACCGTTGCTAAGCGCACAGATAAAGGGGCTGGTTTAGGCTGAGAGGCAGCTCTTATTTTACAAGGCGTCGGCAGCGTTGTGGCATAGATTAGCCCCATCGTTCTGTTTATTTCTGCCGTCACCTCCTCTGGCGATGGCCGCTGCGCAACACTCAGCATTCGCTTTTGTTTTATTATCGTCAGTGCTGGTAGTAACGGCTGTGTCGTCGTTATAGTAGCTGGTAAATCGATACGACGATTTCAGTATCCTGTTGCCCGAGGGACGGTGTCTGACAAACATATCTGGCCGTGGACGTCCTGCAATGCAGCCCACTCAGATGTTCTGACATTGACAATGAAATTGTGAAGAAACAAAAAAAAAAAAAAACCACTCGTTGTTGTTTATTGATCGATTGAATCTATTGATGACTCTTGTGCGATTGTCAAATGGTTGCTGGAAGAAAGTAGATATAGTTCAAGTATTATATATTTGTATGAGTACTGAAGCTCAGATGTCGCATCGTTAGTCTTTTACAAAGCTCTAACTTTGTTAGTGACACACAAATAGATGTTGTCGTGACACAAGTGCATCTAACTGAATTCAGTTTATAGCCTTTTAGCTGTGTTTCAGCCCTGGCTCTCTAGCTGCTACCATATACAATATGCTGCACCAGCCAACGGCTACTTGATTACTTTGACTGGTTTCTGTTTGAAGAGCCGTTTGACTGAAAACAGCTTCCTGCCGAGACTGGAAATGATGCCGATAAAAGCCGCAAGTGTGTGATTGAACCAAAAAAGTCGTGGACGGAAAATGAAAGCAATTAGTTAGAGGATCCATAAGCTAAGGGGAATTGCAGAGTCAGTATTTTCCTAATGGATTCATCACTGTGAGCATCTCACACTGCAGTCATTTGATCCACTGTTAAGTAAAACTCGTGAAGACGTCTTCCATCACTTAACACGGGACGGTAAACTACATTATTTATTTAGCGTCATGTGTTTGAAAGGACTGAATGTGTTGGATGTTTAAATGAATATAGGCGGTCGAAGCAGAAGATAAATGCTGTATATCGTATTTATCCGAGGTGGGAAGCGCACAGAGAGAGAGATAAGCAAACCTTGTGTGATGTTATCGTCAGTGTGGTTGCTGGAGTGAACCCGGAGACACGCTGCGCCCGTACGGTGGCACACATGACACGAGCCCCTGTGAATATGCGAGTCTGTCAGCCTGTTGGACCCCGGTTTTTGCTTTGCGAGCGCTTGATTGGTGAGGAGGCTTTGATGTCGCGCCGCAAGATCTGACGCTCTGATCTGGAGCATGACAGAGACGACATCATGCGAGACTGCGGCAGGAGGTTGGGCGCGTGAAGGCTTCTGCTCGACTTCCATCACAGCCGCATGTTTCCCTGTGCCCGGGACTTCGTGCTAGTTTCAAAACGATCCGACTCCGTCCTATTAGGCCAGAGCTGCATTTTTTTTTTTAAATTCACAACACAACATATGCTAATGATGTTTGACCTGCGGTTGCGTGGCGCAGCCCCGAAGTAGTTACAGAGGTGTCGTGGCTGTTTCTGAGAAAGATGCGGAAACGCTATTACATCTTAAACTGTGTAAATTGCCGTCCACCCCAAAGTCGCGCGGGTGGTAAACTAACAACGAAGCACAGCTCACCTGAAATAGAAAACGCAGACTAACAGGGCTCTGCATATAGATTGGTGTGTGTTTATGCTGCTCATTTGTTTACCCTGGGCACCAGTGTGGGCACACGAAGATTAAAGAGGCAACCTTAACCTATGGAAGCCGGTCACAGCGGTCACAGAGGAATCAGAGAAGAAGAGTAGCGGGCGGCAGACAGAGAGAATGAGGATTTAGAAACGGTTTGATTGATCATAAAGGTGCAGATATTCCACTAACAAGCTTAGCCAGCCGAGCCTCTGAAGGATTCCCTTTGAAACCGTTGACCAGCAGTTGTTAGTACACAGGCACAAACAAAGGCAACGCAGACGCTACGGATGCCGTATTTTAGGACACTTTTTCGACAGTCGGGGAGTTGCTGTGGGAGTTGGCTAATAAAGTTTGTTTAACTCAAAGCCAGCAGGCGCTGCACAGTATGGAGCCAGATTTACTGCTGGTATCTGCTGGAGTAGGTTTTACTGCAGCAGCAGCAGCATCACCTCAAAGAGTCAGGTATTTCAAATGGCAAAAGCTCAATGCTTTAATGTATAGTTTAGTTTCAGTATTATTTCTCCTTATTTTGAGATGTGGGCATAAAACATGGCGCTACAAGTATAGATAACGCAAAGGGTTTTATATTGTGTTGGCATCTGCTGAAGGTGGTTTGCAGATTGGTTAGAAGTGTTTTAATCTGGGTTGGAATTTCCCATTATTGCTCCAAATAAAAGGAAATTTGGATGAAGATGGCTTTAATGTCTTTAAAAGGAACATTTAGATTTTTATTAGAAGGTGCTAGAAGGAGCATCATTCAGTCAATGCTGCCCAAAGTGCTAAAACCTTTATTTCATAGGGTGCGGTACCGGGATCCGTGTTGTTTTAACTCATATGTGCATCATGACAGACAACTGTAACAGCCAGGTTCAATCCTGTTTTTCTGAAAATAGAGATGTCACAACACTGAACCACTCAAAAGCATAGTTTATAGACTGGGTGGTGTAATAGTTAAGCCACAGAAGGAATCATCGCTGACCCTGTGTATGGGGAGATTCTACATTTTTCCCCTTTTGTCTATAAATGTTCGCGGCAAGTCGTGGGATGAGACCGACAAATGAAGTTGGGCAAACTTGTTTGACTTGAACTCGCCGTCCAGTCGGTATTCTCACCATTTGATCATACAGGGCTTCGGCTTGTTTCCTCCCACATTCAACAAACATACAATCACAGACATTGTATAGTAAATTGCCCATTTGTACGAATGCGAATGTAGACCTCGGCGAGCCTCGCAGCCGCTGAGGCTAATTGGAATCCAAATATGGAATAATAAACCTTCGCTTTGCCACCGCTACTGGTCGTCATGGTTATACCTCCTCGGGGATGAGTTTGAATGCCAACACCAGTCACACTCATAACGGTGCAGCTTTCTTCCTTTTTTTTTTTTTTTCTCCTCCTCACTGTGTTTGAGTTCGCATGTGTGTTTCTGGCCTGTCAGTGCGGCGCATCAGCAGTCGTAACAGGCGGTCCCTGTGGAGGGCAGACTGACAGGTAGGTAATGATCAAAGAGGCCGTTTCCTGTGTTTCATGTTGGGCTCAGAGAGAGACACATCTGTACTGCCGGTGCTTCGGCTTTTTAATGGGCTTGGGTTGCAGACAGCACTCACTCATCACACACACACACACACACACACACGTGCATGCATGCAAGCACAACCTTTAGTCATTTTTAGACTCCTCGCATTAACAGCTACTAACACATCTCTCAAATTCAGCCTCACTCGGCCGCGCTGCAGCGCTGCCTCTCTTCTAATAAATTGCTCAACACTTGCTGCCTGCACGCTGACTCTCACTCATCGCAACCTGTCGTCTCAACTGTATCACACATCCATAAAATATTAACCTGAGGAGGGAATGCAGGCAAAGCCACCCAATCTGTCTCCAGTTTGACCCCCCCTTCCCCTAAAAAAAAAACAACAACAACAGAAAAACCTCCCCTCCTCAAGTAAGCACGACTATCTCTCCGACTCCAGTGCCAGGCCACTCACAGATATCTCGCCCTCAATCTTGTGTCCACAGTCGCCCGGTGGTTGTGGGGACGGGTTTGTACTCTGCCAGTTTCTGTTTAATCAATTGAAGCAATTCAGATTGTATTTGAGAGAAGCCAAGTCTCATCTCAGGTTGGATGTTGCTGGAAATGAAGTGCATCCTTGAGGACGGGTGTAAAAACAGCTTCCACTTTATCTGGAAGATTAAAACTTCAGGGTCACAGTGATCTGTTTTAATGAAACTGTCAAGTAATCCAAGAATCTGTAAACTCACCGTGTCACACCGCATTTGGCACTCGCCCGTGTGTGTTTGAGCTGACTGACACGATTTGTAAATTACTGATTGGCAGTCTGGAGGGTTATGAGATGATTGCTACGAGAGGTAAAATAACCAGCAATTAACCAATGTTAAGGTAATTACGTGGCCAATCAAATAAAACTACTCTGAGCAGGTAGGGGAACCATGAAGTGCTGATTTATTCATTTATAAGAAGTGCGTCTTTATGCAATCTTGCGACGGAGCTGAATGTGAACTCCTGACTTACGTCTGATTGGACAAACACACTATTCCAGTTTTGCTTTGTAATAATCTTTGCTTAGAACTGTAGCAGTTCTGGAAACAAATGCATCACTTTGACTAAAATAGGTAAAAATAAATCAGGCAGATGCAGAACAATTTGATCATCATGACCAAAGACTCCGTTTAGTCTACGTAGCATCCGCTTTGTATTAATATCGAGACGGAGAAAAACTTCCATCTACTTTCTTTGTCAATAGCACATGTTCTGCATCAGCTTGTTCCAGCTCCTCATTGGTGGGGTATGTTTGCTTTTTTGCATACATATGGAAAAGAAAAATATAATTGCTATGTGTTTCATATTTTGTATTCATTTATACTTCTTTCGAGAAGAAGTGAAAAAGGAGATTGCCAGGCTGATTGCAGTCAGGGAAAAGGAGGGCGACATGGAATCTAGATTTTGCAAAGCTGAGTTTGAGTGTTGAAAATGTTTTTTTTTTTTTATTATTCTTTTACTTTACAAGCTAAAAGTGTCATTTCATGTCATGTCTGGTTTGGTTTCTTTGATTCTTTTTGAATAATGACCGAGAACGTTTCTTTTTACATGGTAACATCTCAAAGTGCGACGAATGCAGAGTAAATGACTGTCGTGGAGTTTGAATCAACAAGTTGTAGCAGACTTTGAGCTCACTGTCAGAAGTTCGACCTGTAAATAAACTGTGGACATTAGTCTACTGTAACATCCAGATGTCTGGTCGTACAGTATTTGCTGGATCTCTGTGGGTCCTCTTGTGTTTTGAACGGTTGCTCGAACGAATCCAAATAGATTCCTAGATTCTTTTATCTTAGACAGTCCACGATGGCTCAGTTCATCACTCGCTGGCGTAATCAGCATGGAGAATAACTGTAGCTGTGCTTGATGCAATGTAATTTATGCCGTTAATGAGACACTATTTAGGATTTTTAGTTAATCTTCTCCTCTTATCTATTATCCCATAAACAACAGCCAAGACTGAAGAGTTGAACCAGTTTTTATTTGGAATGTATTGACATTTACCTGAATCTGCAGGCTGCTTACTGTAACACGTCCTAAGCCTGCCTTCCTCTGCCAGAAAGGGCTTGTCAACAAACACCGGTGAACTCGAAGCTGACCCTTTTTCTTAACGCCCCCAAGGCTGGCAGCTGATCCCTCAGAAAAACCGACGGAGGCTCTGAAACCGGGGGGGGATGGGAGACGCATAGCTGGGAAGCACGGAAAGCTTCAAATGATTGATAGCCATTTGTTTTGCCTGCTTAATACAACATAAACTCTCCAGCGATTCATCACAGGGGCGAGGGTTTTTCACGGTCCCTCTGCAAAGCCCCCTAAAAATAATTCATTTTCTGCGAGCTATGAGCCAGGCACTAATGTTAAATATTCATGCGGGTCGAGTCTAAATGATGTGGCCATTGGCACACAGTTAGAGCACACTCTGCGGAAGGGAGGAAATGTCAAGCTGTGAATAAATGAAAGCAGTGAAGCCGTATATTACCCTGCCATTGTGAATTTACTACAGTTGCCATTTGTACGGCCACTTCAAATAGATCTCTCTTATAATCAATACACAGTAAAACATCAAGCATATTGCAAAGCTGGCAATAATCCGGACTCGTTGTGTTTGCTCATCCTTTATTCGCTGTCTGCGTTTGTTGTCTAATTTGTGCCTCGTGAATGTTAACTGAGGCTTTTTTTTCCTGCTGTAATAGTGCGATTCGATGAAAACACGACTATCAGAGCGACTAAGTTTATTCTCTTCAAAGACATCAATGCACCCCGAGCCCCTCTTGTCACATGAGATCAATACGGCTTGTGCCTATGCAGCTGTTATGGTTTGATTCGTATTGACTGCCGCATCAGTCAACTGGATTCATTTCTGAGAGGTTTTCTGTTTTTTTTTTCTGTTGGGGCGGCACGGCACGCTGATCGGGAGAAGGCGTTGTCATGGCTGCACTGAAATTGTTTTTGAGACGTCGTAGGTCATCTTCTGCCGTGATATCGGTAAGCACGGCGGAGGGAAAGGGCAAAGTATAATAGAACTTACTGGGTCGAGTATCCATTTAGAGCAACTCAAATAGAGAGCATAATGTCCGCTGTGCATCATTTGGATGGAATGGGGGAATGTTAAATGGCCTCATATTGACAGACACACTCAACCAGGATTCATTTTTATCACATGCATGCACACACACACACACACACACACACACACATACACATACACACAGTTACTCCTGCAGTCGCTGACTAATGAGGCCTAGGGCTGGAGATGGTTCCATCAAGGAACATCTCTGTCTCTCTCTCTCTGAGTGAGGCGGTGGCTGAGTGAGAGCAGAGCGGCTGTCTGATGGTTTTTTCTAGAGCTTTTTGCTGTGTAGTTTGTTATTCCTTTTCACTGTGGTGTTTTTTGAGGTGCTGTACTGTAGTTTGGTGTGTAAACAGAGAGGGTAGGTGGGTTTTTTTTTTGTTGCCGACCGGTGTTTTTCGCTGGTCGGCGTTCCCCCCCGGTGCGGGGATGTTCTTCACCGAGCTGAAGATCTGCTTCTCGTTGAATAAATGTTGTGTCGCTGTGGTCTAGTCCACAATGCAGGATGCCAGGATGAGCGGATCGGTGGTCCACAACGATACTTTTGTTTCAGTTTCTCCGCTAACACTGCCGGATAAAAAGATGAGACGTTCC